>JAYESD010000007.1:184703442-187316189 GCA_036927565.1 Tuctoria greenei | reverse complement strand
ATCTGAATACCATTATGTGAAATGTGTTTTGTTTATCTTAGAATTGTAGATAGGTTAAGAAACTCTCACTTTTCTTTGTGGTACCGACCCCTCTATAGAGAGAGAAATAAAGGGATGGGAGAGAGATGTGACACAAAGTACCACCACAAAAAAATCAGTTTGGGTTATAGCCATTTTGTCTTTTGTAACTTCAGTATAGCGTATCAGAATAGGGATGCTATTGTGTGAAATGGCTCGTCTTTTGTCACTAGGAAAAATCAAGTGCCCTCTCTCTAAGCATACCATTTTAGATTACTACTATAACAAAATTGAGTTGTTGAAACAAGCTATACTTTGCTTAGAATTACCTTAATATCTTATATCTCTCTCTGAGATTCCCCCCTCAATATAGATCTTGTTCGTCATAGTATTGAATACTGTCGACTGTTGGAGTCGGCAGATCTCCTGACACTATGAAAGTGTTTAAAGGAGTTGTGGTTCGGTTTGGGCGCGCGGAGATCTAAGAAAGTGAAGTGCGATTTGGACACGAGTGACACAGTAGTTTACGTGGTTCGGGCCGCCTGAGCGTAATACCCTACTCCACGGGTGTGTGTGTGAGTTGTATTCACTTGTGAGCTTGAGTGTGTTCGAGAGTCCCTCCCCGTGTATCGTCGGTTTGTCCTTTTATAGCATAAGGACAAACCGTTACAAGTCAGCCTGGCCCGACATGTGGCCCCGGCGGTTATTAGTATTGATACACGAGATTAATTGTTGTTAATAACCCTGTAACGGCTCCGACAGTGCCGTTACAGGTGTTAAGATCATCCAATTAAATATCATTAATGTGGAATTAATGATAATTAATCGGGTCTTGAAATCCGTGGCTGTCCTTTGGAGATCCGGAGCTATTACAACGTCTCCCGGGGGTTTAAAGCGGTCAGCTCCGACGTATGGACACGTGGCAGCTCCGGAGCTTGCTCGTGGGAAGCGGGAAGCTCCGGGGCGGCCTGCTACGTGTCAGGTCCGGAGCTTCTCTCGGTCAGGGGCTACCTCCGGAGGTGCCGTTTCAGTACTTGGCCCGGAGCTTCACCCTTGCGGGTAATAGCTCTGGTCTGACAGTACACGTGGCAACCTAGAGGTTAACCATGTTGGAGAAGCGGGTCCGGTCACGTCTGGCGAGTGGGCCCCCGAGGGTCTTCAATTTGAGCAGATGTCCTCCCCTTGAGATCTTTGTAACCTCAGGGGGTGTATGGTTTTTAGGGTACCGACAAATACAAGTCAAGGGAATCCTTCGTTTTGTTTGTGATACTGACCTCTTTTTAGAGAGAGAGAGAGGGAGAGAGATAGATGTCAAATAAAGTTGTCGGTACCCTAAAAACCATACACCCCCTGAGGTTACAAAGATCTCAAGGGAAGGACGTCTACCCAAATTGAAGATCCTCGGAGGCCCACTTGTCAGACATAACCGGACCTGCTTCTCCAACATGGTTAACCCCTAGGTTGCCACGTGTACTGCCAGACCGGAGCTACTACCCACAAGGGTGAAGCTCCGGGCTAGGTACCGAAACGGCACCTCCGGACTTAACCCCTGACCGAGAGAAGCTCCGGACCTGACACGTGCCAGGCCACCCCGGAGCTTCCTGCTTCCCACAAGCAAGCTCTGGAGCTGCCACGTGTCCAAACGTCGGAGCTGGCCGCCTCAAACCTCCGGAAGACATTGTAACGACTCCGGATCTTCAAAGGATAGCCGCGGACTTCAAGACCCGATTAATTGTCATTAATTCCATGTTAATGACACTTAATCGGACAATCTTAACACCTGTAACGGCACTTTCGGAGCCCGTTACAGGGTTATTAACAACAATTAATCGTGTATCAATACTAGTAACCGCCGGGGCCACATGTCGGGCCAGGCTAACTTGTAACGGTTTGTTCTTGTACTATAAAAGGACAGACCAACGATACACGGAAGGGGAGAGAGAAGGCTCTCGAACGCTCTCAGACACACACGCATTGACGTGAGCTTTCATACATAAACTAATACAACACCACACACCCGTGCAGTAGGGTATTACGCTCAGGCGGCCCGAACCACGTAAATCACTGTGTCTCTCGTGTCCAATCGTGATTCACCTTCTTGAGTCTCCGCGCGCCCACACCAAACTACAAACTCCTTCAACACTTTAGTAGTGTCAGGAGATCTGCCGACTCCAACAGTCGACAGTTGGCGCGCCAGGTAGGGGTGCTTGAGATTTTCAAGAATGGTGAATTCTGCGGCTGGATCATCCAACGGGCAACCTGCTGCTCAGGCTGTTGGGGGCAATCCCTCCAACATGCAGCCACCAGCAGGAGCCTCAGCACCAGCAGGAGTCACACTCCCACCACCACCATCTTCTCCGGCAAAACGTGCCGGGCCACATGATGGTGCGCCGGCGTCACATACTGCGCCGGCAAGTCATGACAACCCAGAACACGCGCTCCATGCAGCGCGTGCTCTTCTCCAGCGACCACCACCTCCGGATGCATCTCGAGATGCCATGGAGCAATGGAGGGCTGATGTTGAGCATTTGGTCGCAGCAGCGGCCGAACGCCTCAACAACCAGGGTCCTCCTCCTTCAGGGCGAGCCCCGTCGCAGCGACGGACGTTGTCTGGAAGACTTGGTCCGCATGTCTCCAACAACCGAAGACGAGCTGCGTCACAGCAAGTGACGTCGTTGCCCTCTGGGGCACGACGCACCCATACGGTATCTCGACTTTCGACACATGACCTCCGGGCGGAGCTTGATCGCCGATACCGCCAACAGGATGGCCGTGTCCATATCGAGCGAGCTCGAGAAAGACGGGATGCTCAAGACCTTTCTACTCTGGAAGGAGTAGGAGGAGGCTGTTCCGCCCTAGCCATGCACCTGCGCATGGTTAGATGGCCACAGAAGTTCCGGCCACACTTGCCGGAAAAATTCAACGGGACTGTCAACCCCGTAGAATTTCTGCAGATATACTCCACTGCAATCTTAGCAGCTGGAGGAAACGAGGCCGTAATGGCCAACTACTTTCCAGTGGCCTTAACTGGGACTGCCAGGTCCTGGTTTATGAGCCTTCCACCCAACTCTATCGACAGTTGGGAGGAGCTGTGCCGTCAGTTCACTGCCAACTTCGGGAGTTCATACACCCGACCGGGCACTGAACTAGACCTTTTTGCGGTCGTGCAAAAAGGGGGAGAATCTTTGCGATCATTCATCCAGAGGTTCTCTCAGGTACGCAACACAATCCCTTCTATCTCAAGCGCTTCTGTCATTGTGACATTCAGACAGGGTGTACGAGACAAGAAGATGTTGGAGAAGCTGGCGATCAAAGAGATCACCAGCGTCACGGAGCTCTTCAGCTTGGCAGACAAATGTGCCAGAGCTGCGGAGGGTCGTGAAATGCACTCCAAACCAGCCTTGGAGGATCACAAAAAATCCTCCAAAGAAGAAGCCGCTACCTCCGTGAGTGGCAAGAAGAAAAAGAAGACCAACGGCAAGAAGAAGCCGTCGGCCGACACATCCAACGTTGCAGCCACTGCAACTCCTGGTGGCCGGGGGCCACGCCCCGAGAAGCGACCTCGACCGTCTTCCGAAGACGGCGGCAAATCCAAAATGTGGTGCCCCATTCACAAAACGGGCAGCCACAGGCTGGAAGACTGCTGGGAGGTCCAAAACCTTGCCGAGCGCTACAACAAGCGTCGGGAAGGGTCTCCTTTCCGACAGAGGGAGGGAAAACAGAAGGTCGACGAAGCTCCGGCTGAAGAGGAGTTAGGGTTTCAGGACCCCAAAAAGGTCCTGAAAGCCGTCTACACCTCCGTCGACGATGACTCCGACATCTCCGACAACGAGCGTCGGAAAACCATGAACACCATCTTTGGTGGATCATGGGACATCATTTCTCGTCGTGTCATCAAGACTATGCGGCGGGATATGGCTGCTGTAGCTCCTACAGCTAGACCGGAGCCACATCGAAAGTGGATGGACACACCCATCACTTTTGATGCTTCGTACTGTCCTCGAAGCATGGTCGGAGCTGGCCAATTACCCTTGATGGTATCTCCCACCATCAACAACATCCAGCTCCATCATGTTATGGTGGATGGAGGTTCGGGGCTGAACCTTATAAGCTTTGAAGCTTTTACCAGACTTCAGCTTCGACCTTCGGATCTTCAGCCCTCTCGACCATTCTCCGGAGTAGGTCCGGGGGCCATTACCCCACTCGGAGCTATAATTCTCCCCGTTACCTTCGAGACACGGGAGAAGTACCGCACCGAGAAGTTGGTCTTCGACGTCGCTCAGATCAACTTACCATTCAACGCCATCTTGGGTAGACCTGCCCTATACAAATTTATGGCAGCTGCTCATTATGGATACTTGGTGTTGAAGATGCCAACACCAGCAGGCGTTCTCCGGATTCGTGGAGATCGCACCGCCGGAGTAACTGCTCTGGAGGAGCTCCATGCACTCACCACTGCGCAAGAGGAGGACTCCAGACAGGGGCAAGCTCCAAAACCTCCGAGCATTCGGCAACGAGGCTCAACCTCTGCTCCCCGTGTGCAGCCAAGCGGCGACACCGACATCCCCGTCAAAGTCGTCCAAATTGGTTCCGATGTCACTCAAACCACCCGCATATCGGGTGGGTTGAATGACAAATAGGAACTCGCGCTCATCACTTTCCTCCAGGCTAACGTTGACGTATTTGCTTGGCAACCGTCACAAATGCCTGGGATCCCCAGGGAAGTGATTGAGCACAATCTGAAGATTTACCCCGATGCTCGGCCTGTGCATCAGAAACCTCGGAAGCAATCTGTAGAGCGACAGAACTTCATCCGACAAGAAGTGAAGAAGTTGCTCGAAGCCGGATTTATCCGAGAAGTCTTCCATCCAAAATGGCTGGCGAACCCAGTCGTTGTGCCCAAGGCCGGCGGGAAACTTCGGATGTGCATCGACTACACCACACTGAATAAGGCATGTCCAAAAGATCCATTCCCACTACCTAGAATAGATCAGATAGTGGATTCCACCTCCGGGTGCGAGTTACTGTGTTTTCTAGACGCATATTCTGGATATCATCAAATCAGGATGTCTAGGGAGGATGAAGAGCATACTTCATTCATCATAGTGGATGGATTGTATTGTTACACAGCCATGCCGTTTGGTCTCAAGAATGCAGCTTCAACTTTTGTACGAGCTATGTACAAAACTTTCGAAGAACTCATCAGAGACATAGTGGAAGTGTACGTCGATGACATCGTGGTCAAAGTCAAGAAAAAGGAGTCCCTCTTGGACACCTTGCAGGCTGTCTTCGACAAGCTGCGGGCCACCCGCACGAAGCTAAACCCAGACACGTGCGTCTTCGGGGTTAGTTCCGGAAAGCTTCTTGGTTTCCTGGTAAGTCACCGGGGCATAGAGGCTAATCCGGCGAAGATAAAAGCCATTGAAGACATGCGGCCACCAACCCGCATCAAAGACGTCCAAAAATTAACTGGATGTCTAGCAGCCCTCAGCCGGTTCATTTCAAGACTGGCGGAAATAGCACTTCCCTTCTTCAAGTTACTGAGGAAGTCCGGACCATTCCAATGGTCTGAAGAAGCAGAGAAGGCATTCCAGGAGCTGAAACAGTTCCTCACCACCCTACCAGTCCTGGTAGCTCCGAACCCTGGTGAGCCTTTGTTGCTTTACATTTCAGCTACTGACGAAGTCGTCAGTATGGTTCTGGTTGCGGAGAGACCGGAACTACCCAATACTCAGGAATCCAGACCCCTTCGGGAGGGTCCGGAGGTTCCTGAAAGCGGATCTGGGTCCCAGCTCCCAGACTCAAACCCACAAGAAGCCACTTCAGAGGACCCGGACCCCTCTAAGAGGGTCCAGGTAATTTCTGAAGAAGCTCCGGGTTCCTCCACCCAGAACTCGGAGGTCCCCGAAGAGAGTCTGGACCCCTCCGAGAGGGTCCGGATCAATGAAGAGGAAGCTCCGGACCCCTCCGGGAGGGTCCGGACCATTCAACGCCCGGTATACTTCATCAGTGAAGTGTTACATGATGCCAAGACTCGATACCTAGAGGTGCATAAACTGCTTTATGCAGTTCTTATTGCCTCAAGGAAGCTTCGACACTATTTCCAAGCTCACAAAGTCTCGGTGGTGACCTCATATCCACTTCGAGCGATCCTGCATAATCCCAATTCAACTGGGAATATTGCAAAGTGGGCAGCGGAATTGGCTGAATTCGATCTCGAATTCATTCCGAGACAAGCAATCAAGAGTCAAGCGTTGGCAGATTTCGTGGCAGAATGGACTCCCTCTCCATTAAACCCTGGGGGCCCCAGCGAGCAGAAGACGGAACCTCAAGTTCCAACCTTCACTAAGCCTCACTGGACCCTTTACTTCGATGGCTCCATGCAGAAGCAGAGAGCCGGAGCTGGAATCCTTCTCCTCGCACCAACTGGGGAGAAGGTGAAATACATGGTACACCTTGACTTCAAGGCAACCAACAACATGGCGGAGTATGAAGCACTCATCTATGGATTAAAGGTGGCACTATCATACGGTGTCAAGCAATTGCTGGTCAAAGGAGATTCACAACTCGTCATCAAGCAGGTGAAGGGTGAATGCTCCTGCAATAATCTCCAGCTGGTTGCTTACCTCCTTGAAGTCCAGAGGCTTCAGAAGGACTTCGAAGTCCTAGACCTTCACCATGTTCAGCGTGCTCACAACGCTGAAGCTGACGAACTCTCGACCAAGGCGTCAACTGGAGCTCCGGCTCCTGATGGAACCTTTGTCCGGAGGTTGTCAAAACCCACAGTTCAGCCTTCCGAACTGAACGAAGGGGGCGAGATCAGCATCCCGAAGCTGACGGTCCCGATGGCCCTGTTACCATGGCAGCCATCAAGGGTCGTAGGTGCTGCCGGAAGCTCCGAGCAACCCAGCACGCAAGACTCAAATGCTCAAGTCAGTTCTGATGCATGGATCTCGGAGATCCGGAGCTACTTGAAAGACAACATCCTTCCTGACGATGATGTATCCGCTGATCGGGTAGTCAGATTGGCTAAAAGATACACGTTGGTAGAAGGGGATCTCTACCGGCGCGGTGCCAACGGCATCCTAATGTGGTGCATCACAAAGGAAGAAGGTTGCGAGCTCCTCGCGGAAATCCATGGAGGCGAGTGTGGGAACCACGCATCTTCCCGCACGCTGGTCGGAAAAGCCTTTCGGCACGGCTTCTACTGGCCTACAGCGCTCCAGGATGCCACTGAGCTGGTGAAGAAATGCAAAGCATGCCAATTTCATGCAAAGCAAATTCATACACCTGCTCAGTCCTTACAAATGATACCTCCCACATGGCCTTTCGCTGTGTGGGGGATGGACATCTTGGGACCCTTCCCTAGAGCCGTCGGAGGTTACAAGTTCCTGTACGTCGCCATCGACAAGTTCACCAAGTGGACGGAAGCAACTCCCGTTGTGACGATCAACAAACAATCTGCAATCAATTTTCTACAATCCATCGTGAGCAGATTCGGAGTCCCAAATAAGATCATCACTGATAATGGGACTCAATTCACAAGCTCCGCATTTCAAGGATATTGCGAAGACCTCGGCATACAAGTTTGCTACGCTTCCGTAGCTCATCCTGCCAGCAATGGACAAGCCGAGAGAGCAAATGCAGAGATCCTTAAAGGACTCAAAACACGCACTTATGAGCGCTTGAAAAAGCACGGAGCCAATTGGATCGAAGAGCTTCCGCCCACTCTATGGGCCAACAGGACTTCTCCAAGTCGGGCAACCGGAGAAACACCCTTCTTTCTGGTGTACGGAGCTGAAGCGATCCTTCCTCCGGAAATCACCTTGGGTTCCCTCCGAGTCCGGACCTTCGACGAAGCCGCGCAGGACCAGCTCCGGCGCGAAGACCTAGACCTCCTCGAGGAGGGAAGGTGCCAAGCAGCTGTTCGGAATGCCCGATACCGCCAAGCTCTACGGCGCTATCACCAGCGGCATGTACACAACCGACAGCTCGAGGAAGGCGATCTGGTGCTACGGAGAATACTATCCAGAGAAGGGCAAACTCTCCCCCGGCTGGGAAGGGCCCTTTCGAGTGATCAAAGTATCCCGTCCCGGAAGCGTTCACTTGGCTACCGAGGATGGGACACCTCTCCCAAATCCTCGGAACATCGAGCACCTCCGTAAGTTCTACACTTAATTCCACGGAGGTGAGTCTTAAGTAACTTGAAATGTATGTTATAGAGTCATTGTACAGAGTCGGGTAGTTCCTCCGGGAGAGCAGCCGGACCTTTCCCGAAAGGTTTGAAAAGCTCATGCAACACTTGACACAGTCTTCGGACTAAAAGTGTGGCTAACTACCCTGGGTCAAACGAGAAACCAAACACACTTAGCCTGGTTCCGTACCCTAAGAGTGTACTTGTTTCCCCTGTACCCCGGACCTATAATGAAAGACATCTTCATGTGAAATAGACTCCACGTGCATTCATTTTTGCATAGGCTCGACATTTTTATTTTTCTTTCTTGTCTATAACAGAAACGTGCAATTCTTAAGAAGTTCTAGTTTGACCGGTTTACATACGATTCGAGTTGAATTGTCAGATTTTTTGGATTTAAATATCGTCTGTGGCCAACTCGCCTGAAAGCCGCCAAGCCATTCTAGGGCCGGAGTGCGCTATCGACTTAGCCTGGTCAAGCACCCTAAGTACGCCACTCTACCTACATCCCGGCAGGCCAAAGTAAGGTGGGTCCATGGACAATTGGATCTAAAAGAAAAGACAATTCATCCAGTCGTATTAAAAATCGTGTTCAACTTAAAATTTTCTTGAGACCGTAAGCCGCGACGAAGTTATAGACAAGGAACGAATTTTACTATTTTTCTTGGCTTAAGTGTGCAGGAAAAATGAACCCTACGTTGATGGAGAAAAACCGGAGCTAACCAAGCTCCGACTCCCACCAGGGCGTCAACCGTCGGCGTTGACTAAAAGATGGTGAGAAGACCCCGTCACTGGAGTCTGTTGCCAACAAACCAAGTGTGGCAAAGGTCATTGCCGGAGCTGCTAAGCTCCGACACCTTGGAGTATTAACTACCGACGCTCAACGTGTTGATAGAGGCTATTGCCGGAGCTACTAAGCTCCAGCGATGGACAGTGCCGGAGCTTCTAAGCTCCAACAACTTCAGGGGACCTTCACTATCAAAAACTTCGGACCTAAATTCCACAAGTTCGAAGCAAATTCGTCTTCAACAAAACTCAACATCCTTTTGGTACATGTCCACAATCAAATTGTGCACATCTACCAGGGGGCCAAGTGAAGACAAAGATGTTGAAGACAAAAAAAAATGAAATTCGCGAAAAATTGGGGATTTCATTTCATCTGAAGACCGGAGATTACATCTGGAGACAAGGGATTACAAAATTGAGGAAGAAGAGAAGATACAAGTAAAGGCTAAAAGAGACGGTCCTAGACCCTATGGAAGAACTTGGCGACCTTCTGGGCGACCTCCGACACGCAGGCTCGGGTAGCTTCGCCTTCTCCTTCGACGGGGCCTTCAAGCACCGGGTCCAGAGGAAATCGAGGGTTCCGGCTGATGTAGCACGTCAACACATATTCTGTGACGTTCCTAGCCAGGGATTGCCCCTCGACCTCCAGCTGGTCCACGATGACGTCGCCCACCTTGGAGAGCTTGCTGCCTGCGGCGCTCAACGCTTGCAACGCAAGGTCCGGCTCCGGCTCCGGATCATCCGGGTGCACGGGGCTGAAACCCATCGGCGTCAGCGCGTCGTCGGCCTTGCCCAGGAACTCCCAAATCTGCAGGGAGTCCGCCTTCCTCAAGTTCTTCATCTCTTCCAGGGATCTCCGGGCCGCCGTCAGCTCCGAATTCTCGCGGGCGAGGCGCTCAACTTCTTTGGCGTTTTGCTGGATCTTCGCAGCAACCCGCTTCTCAAGTCTTCCGAGCTCCTCCTCCCGGAGGTGGATCTTGTTCCGGCGGTCGACCAGGTCCTTCTCCCTAGCCTCCACTTTCTTCTCCCGGGCGACAAGGGCACACTCGTATTCGTAGAGTTCCTGCCTCCGCACCCAGGTCTTCTCCTCTTCCTCGAGGCAGCGCTCTTCCAATTTCTTAGTGCGCTCTTCGAGGCCCTTGTCCGCCAGAGCTGTTTTCTCGGCGAGCTCTTCTTCCCGTCGCAAGACGTCATCCCGTAGCTCTAGGAGTTTTTGCTCCTCGTCCTCGAGCCGTCTTTCCCTCCCTTCAAGTGCCTCTCGGCGCTTGATGAGTGCGGTGATGATGGCCTCGAGCTGATCAAACCGAGCATTGGCCGCGTCGTTAGCAGCCTTAGCTCGGTCGTGGAACTCCCGGGATTGAGCATCGAGGGCGTGAGTCATGCTCTCCCTCTCGTCCAGCAGCTTATCCCAGAGCTCCAGGCGGATCTTCTCCCGCTTGATCCACTCCTTGTCATCCGCAAGCCTCGACTGCGCCAGCTTAGTCTCGAAGTGGAGCCGATTACGCCACCGCCTAAGGGTTTGGCGCTCCTCTTCAAGAGCCTTGCTGTCGTGGAAGAAGGCCAGTTGGACCTGACGTAGACTGGAGCAGGCGTTGTCGATGGAGATCGACAGCGAGATGGGCTCCGGACCTGCTGGGATCTCTTCCGCTGGTTCCAGCGGGTCTTCACATACAAAAATTGGGTCCCACTCTATGAGAGTGGAACCCCGAGCTTCCAAAGCGCCAGGGCCTTCCTCCGGGACGGCCTCAGTCGCCATCGAAGGAGGTCCCGCCACCAAGTCTTCATTCGCCCCCTCAGGCGGGGGGCCGGCGACTTCGTTCAGGCACTCTGGCTCTGCCACAGGTACCATCGACGTCGTCGCCTCTGGAGCAGGAGCCGCTACTGGCTCCGGCCGGGACACCTCTTCTGAGGGAGACTCAAGCTCCCTCGCCTCTTTAACCGCCGGCTCTGTGACCGGCGCTCCAACAATCACCGGCTCTGCGGCCGGAGCTTCGGAAGTAACCGGCTCAACTGCCGGAACTACTTCGACTTCCGGCTCGCATGCCGGGGCTTCAGCCACCTCCGGCTCAATCGCCGGGGCTTCAGCACTTTCCGGCTCCGAAGCCGGGACTGCTACTTCCTCCGACTCAACAGCCGGAGCTTCTACTACTGCAGCACCAGGACCCGAAGCTTCCACTTCCGGGACGGGTGCCGCTAGCGCATCTTCATTCCCGTGGTCCGGCGCTACCACGGGAACTTCTGGAGACGAGTCGAGGTCCATGACCACGACAGCCGGCGCCGGAGCTGTCGCAGCCTCCGCTTGGGGCGGCACCGGGACTGGAGCAGAAGCCCTCGCAGCCTCAGACACTGTGGCTGAGGGTGGAGCTTCACTCCCCTTCTTGGGAACGCTGCAGATGAAGAACGAAGAAATTGAGCAAACAGATGCTACAATTAAAAAGTTAATCGAGGTAAAAAAGAAAAATTACCTTGGGAGGCTCCCGCACCAGCTTGCGCGGAACCTCTTTCCCGGACGATCCGGGCTGGCCACGGTCGGCGTAGGAGCTCCGGGAGGACTCCCAGGACTTGCCACAGCCGCGGGCGTTTCCCGGGTCGGAGCTCTCCTTGATCGGGAGGAACTCCTGGACCTGGAGGCCCTCACCGCTCCAGATGCCGGAGTCACGCGCCCGGAGCTAGCACCACAGGAGGGATCCACCACGGGGACAGTCGCACTCCGGGAGGATCCCACCGCCGGAACAGTAACGTTCCGGAAGGACCCCACCACGGGGACAGTCGCCACGGCGGCGGAGGATCTTCCTTCCTGAGGAGGGGGAACCGGGGGGGAAGTGGCAGGCCCGATGGACCTTCCGTCAGCATGTCGCAGCTTCCTCTTCCGGCTCTCCGGCTCCTCCGCCAGCTCCTTGCCCTTGCCGATGACCTCAGCTCTTGGCTGTGGGACAGGGGCGGAACCGTCTTCGGACAACCCGGGGATCGCCAACCGGGTGGTTGATCTTCTCTCGACGACACCAAGGTCGTCAAGCGCGGGCATCGTCCGCTGGAGCTCCCTGCTGAACTCAACTTCCACGTTCAGAGGGAGGAAGGCCGGCGGCGGAGTCAAGTAATCTCCGTCAACGTCGATGCCGTGCTGGAATTTCTTGAGGTGAAACTCCAAGGTCTTCCCCACCATGCTGGACTTCAACCTGGTCTCAACCCGGTCCTCGTCCATCACGCTGTTGAGGGCCCAGGCGAGCTTCTCCCTCCTCTTCAGCGGCGCCCACCTGTTGGACAGGAAGTTGCAGAACACCGCCTGGGGAGTCAATCCTCCCTCCACACATTGGCGGATCCTGGTCAGGACAGGGTCGAAAGCTTCCGTCAGCACCGGAACTTCGCTCCATACCGACGTGTCAATGCCGGGCAGACCGTCTGGCAACTCCAACCGCTCATGCTCCTCCACCCGGACGACTATCCAATCTTTCTTCCAGTCATCCCACTTCCAGGAAGGGAATGACCGGAGGTACTTGAATGGGCACTTCTTGCGCTTCACGAAGTAGTAGAAGCCAAGATACTCATTGCTTCGGCTGGTGGTGTGGACGGTGAAGAAGGTTCGGAAGAGCTCGATGCAGGGAGGGATGCCCACCCACATCTCGCAGAAGTGGACAAAGATGGACACAAGGAGAATGGAGTGAGGGCCAAGGTGGTACAGCTGCAGACCATAGAAGTCCAGCAGCATCAAGAAGAAAGAAGAAAACGGTGGGATCAGCCCCACCATGGCGTACGAGTAAAAGTACACCATCTCGCCAGCGTGCTCCTTTTCAAAGGGGAGCTCTCCGCCGACGCGGACCGAGCGGTTGAAGAAGTCCGAAGACCACCCCATGAGGGCCCGGACCTTCTTCAGATCGCTGTCAGTCTTCAAGCGACTCTCACGCAGACCCAACTCCATCGCAGCACAGCTAGGTAAGAGAAGAGGAGCAAAGTACGAGTTGGGAGTTTGAGCGCAAGAACAGATGGGAAGCGTAAAGAACTCCCGACGGTGCGCTTTCCTTCTTAAGTAAGCCCTCGCAACGCTTGGATGGAAACTGCAGGGGAGTCAAGGATACTACTCAAGAATTCAACCCTGCCGATGACAAGAGGGCCCGGGACCACCCTGACGATCAAGTCGAGGCTCTTACCCAGGCGAACAGTTGTCATCACGAGGCAGGAAACCCAAAGGCGGCGACCTGACAAGGCGCGCGGAACCGATACGGTTTTCGTATCGGGAACCGGCGACCTTCAATTGCGAGAGATCCGCACGTCAAAGATCTTATCTACCGCCTGAGGTGCGCCACGCGTCGGGATTTAACCGTAAAGCCCCGCCAACGGCACCTCCGAAGACCCTTGAAGACCCAGTTCAAGAGTCGCGAGTATGGACCCACCTCCGACGGAATGACTTCACCCCGGTGACTTTCCCCGGAGGTAGGTCCAGGGGGCCACTGTCGGTACCCTAAAAACCATACACCCCCTGAGGTTACAAAGATCTCAAGGGAAGGACGTCTACTCAAATTGAAGATCCTCGGAGGCCCACTTGTCAGACATAACCGAACCTGCTTCTCCAACATGGTTAACCCCTAGGTTGCCACGTGTACTGCCAGACCGGAGCTACTACCCACAAGGGTGAAGCTCCGGGCTAGGTACCGAAACGGCACCTCCGGACTTAACCCCTGACCGAGAGAAGCTCCGGACCTGACACGTGCCAGGCCACCCCGGAGCTTCCCGCTTCCCACAAGCAAGCTCCGGAGCTGCCACGTGTCCAAACGTCGGAGCTGGCCGCCTCAAACCTCCGGAAGACATTGTAACGACTCCAGATCTTCAAAGGATAGCCGCGGACTTCAAGACCCGATTAATTGTCATTAATTTCATGTTAATGACACTTAATCGGACAATCTTAACACCTGTAACGGCACTGTCGGAGCCCGTTACAGGGTTATTAACAACAATTAATCGTGTATCAATACTAGTAACCGCCGGGGCCACATGTCGGGCCAGGCTAACTTGTAACGGTTTGTTCTTGTACTATAAAAGGACAGACCGACGATACACGGAAGGGGAGAGAGAAGGCTCTCGAACGCTCTCAGGCACACACGCATTGACGTGAGCTTTCATACATAAACTAATACAACACCACACACCCGTGGAGTAGGGTATTACGCTCAGGCGGCCCGAACCACGTAAATCACTGTGTCTCTCGTGTCCAATCGTGATTCACCTTCTTGAGTCTCCGCGCGCCCACACCGAACTACAAACTCCTTCAACACTTTAGTAGTGTCAGGAGATCTGCCGACTCCAACAGTCGACAAAAGTACTACCACCAAACACTTCAGTTTTGATTATGGCTACTTTATCTTTTGTAATTTCATTGGTAGATGGAATTGGGGTACTATCATGTGAAATGTGTCTTGTCTTTTGTCAATACTAAATGCCAATTGTCCTCTCTTTAAGAAGCTAAATTTATATTACTATTACAATTAAGAACACTATCGAGATTAAGTTCATGAGGGTTTTGGTAACCTAAGCCCTAATGAACACTATCCGAGAGTGTCTCAAGAAGTTTAAGGTTTAAGTTTTGCAGCTATTATTTCTTTATCGGATGTATTCAATTTTGATTGTTCCCTGATACTCCTCCTGTTTCAAAATAATTTTGATTTAGCATGGAAAGCCCTAAGAAGACTGATGCTGGTAGAAACAACGAAGAAGGCAATATGGAGTTTAGTGACTTCATCAATTTAGCCTCCTTTCACAGTCCATCGGATCCTTTTCCAAATATAATAATTAAAAAGACTTTAGGGGATCTCGACCCGGAATATGATCTTGCTGACGAGGTATGGATCACGAATCTTAACTCCAGCAGTTCAAGTTAATGTTGGTTGTCAAGTATATGAAGTCTTATAATTCTTTTCTACCTAGCTTAATTGCGAAGAGAACGAGGTGACTTCGGCTCCTAAAACCGCATAAGGTTCTCCAATGGTTGAATCCTCAGGTTCATTCAAGCGAAAACGAGGGCAACGAGGTCCCAATAAGGGTCCATTGAACCACATCATATACATGACAAGTGTCGGTTCAGGTGGGCTTCCCCAAGAACCAATGGATTCAGTTACAAAGTACCAAAATGCATGTGGTTGTCTTGTTAGAGAGCTTGTGCCGATCACAACCGAGAATTGGAGAAAATTACCTGAGGAGAACTAGAATGAGTTGTGGGAGAGGATGAAGAAACAATTCAAGTTCCCAAAAGGCACGGAAGAAGCTGTAAATAAAGCAACATTGGTCTCTTGCGGCAAGATGTTTTGTGGCTAGAAGAGTGAAATGAATGCTTATGTTAAGGCCGATAAGGTCCCTAGCGTGAAGAAGATGGGAAAAATCACACAAGCTCAGTGGCAAGAATTTGTTCGTTAAAAGACCACACCTGATGCTAAAGACCTAAGTGCAACTAGGTCAAAGCTTGCCAAAAAGAACAAATATCATCATCGCTTGGGGTCTGCCGGATATGCCCCCAAAATTCAGAAATGGAATAAGATATTAGAGGAAATTACCAATAAGGGCAATCCTCACCCGTTAGAAGGCTGCGATGAGAGAACTCGGCGTGACTCTTTGCTCGGTCAAGTTTGATCAGCGAGGGCAAACTTGAAAAGTCTGACTCTATGAACAAAGCAGAGCAAAAAATGAAAGAAATAATTGAAAAGCAATATCAGGGTCTCTTCAAGCCGAAGAGGGATAATGACCAACTTACCGCTATCCTAGAAAACCCTGAACACAGTGGACAAGTTCGAACAATCTCTTCTCAGATGTCCTAGAGAGATGGTTTACCGAAGGATGAAAATACATATAGAAGACATGAGAAGTTCACGAAACACTTGATGAAACGATTGCTCAAAAGGTCAAGGAAAATGTGCAAGAAATAATAGATCAACTTAGACAATCGGGATAATTAGTAGCACTGAGTACAACGATGGATCCCGTGGCAAAGGAGCATTTGGTATCTCCAACTGCCTACCCTAGCAGCGTAGGTTCTGTGCCAGGCTTAGGGTACTATAAGTTTGTTGTCGATGATATTGTTAAGGACAGATCTTGTCGTCTTCTTGTCCCGAGACCTCCTAATAAGGATGCATTGCAATGCTTTAAAATGTGTTGACAAGTTTTATATGACATTTCTTGTATTACAACAGTTGACGGTTTTACGCAGAAAAACTTGGCAGTCAGAGACCTCCTAATAAGGATGCATTGCACATATCAACATATTATCCTTGTCTCAAGTAGCCTCCTCGGAGCGTCGAGCGTCTTATGCGGGTATTATGTATGCGAGCATCTTCGGACTGCCTGCGAATATAGAGTGAATCGTGAGGATGTAAGTTATCCTTAATGTCGATATTGTATTTTCATACTTTGAGTTTCATTTTCATTGTAACTAGCGTATTTTAATACTTATAATATTTTGTTAGAAATGCATTGAACTCTAGTTTCGAGTAGTGCAAGTGGTTTGCCATGAAAGCCTATATACATATCTCAAGTTAAGTGTTCCTCACATCCTGTAAAATGTCCATAGCCATTTCACATGTATAAAATTCCCAGGTTCAAATTTTGTCTCTGCTGTTCAATATTACCAGAAACATTATTTCCAGATTTTGATTCCAACTTCATAATTCAATTGCTCATAGTAGAACTGTTCCAAAAATACAAAATAAATCTATGTATACTCACTTTGATCTATACTTTGAGGTAGTTCAAACCAACACATTCTAAACTTTGTTATGCGTTTTATTGCAGCACACGAAGAATGTGAACCAAGAATGACCGGTTTCTAGAAGTATTCTTGGTGGACGATCCGATAAGATTCCGAGTGAACTGTGTCAATTAATGCGTCGCAAAATTTTCCACCGAAGAGGGTTGTTCTTTGATCATGAAGGTGTAATAGCTGATGTGCCATAACTATGTGAGTATGAAAATAGAAACAGTTTTTAGTGAAACTTGTAAACTATGAGATGACTTGTATGGCAATTGAAAGTGTAATTTGTACATATGTATATTTTTTTAGTGAAATTGACTTCTGTGAGATGACTTCTGTGTTTATATTGTTTTAGTATAAACTATGAGATGACTTCTGTGATTATATTGATTTAGTGAAATTGACCTAGAAATTAGAAATAACAGCAAGTAGTATTGCATAGGGTATACTTTATCACATCCGATTCTTTAGTTGCGGCTAGACCTGCCTGTGAAATTATACTATCACAGGCGGCTAGTCATAGGTAAAGAATCACCTGTGATAACTCTATTATCACAGGCGGTTACTCTGACGGTACAAATCAACTGTGATAAATTATCTTCACAGACGGCTAGTCATAGGTAAAAGTCTGCTTGTGATAATACTATTATCATAGGCGGTTATTTATACTGTACGAACCGTCTGTGATAAAGTGTCTTTACAAGTGGCTAGTCATAGGTAAAGAACCGCCTGTGATAAACCTATTTCACAGGCTGTTTTTACTTTCTGTCTGTAAATTTACAAATTATCACAGACTTTTCATTTTAGGCAGTTTTGAAACTCGCGTGTAATAATACGTCTGAAACCGCCTGAGATGAGCCTTATTGTAGTAGTAACCTCCGTAGCGCCGTCCCTTAACGACCTCCTCTCTTGTCACCGCTCTTCAGCAACTGAATTAATTATACTAACTAGGGCCAGCAGTTCCATTTGCGAATTCTAACATTGATGCCGTGCGGTCTGCTCATTCCATATGCTTTGCAACTGAATTAATTATACTAACTACCCATGGGAAATCATGATGGAATGAAGAAGTTGAAAAAAGCGTGTGTTCATACCTCCAAAGACTGCTACTCACCCGGAATTTCAATGTCGATGTCCTATCAGAACATACTTGTATTAGTAGCTTTGAACTGAATTAACAATGGCAGGATAATGTAGGTTAGCTCATTAGTTCATGGATGTGAAAAGGTGCCGGCCAGACAGCCTTAATAAAGCTTTGATGGAATGAGCCGATGAGATAAAGTGCCATGCTGATGGCACTCTGATGGTGCAGATTCCCAAAGCGTTTTTGGTCGCGCAGCAGGTCAAACATTTCCTCGTGTGGAGCCCACTTCGTTCACATCTGGAAATGGCTTGGCAACTTAGCGAGCTCGCTTCGCTTGCGTCATCTGCAAGTGCAATATCTTTAGTTTCAGCCGTTAGGTATCCGCACCAGCGTACTTTAAATCATCTTCTAAAGATCTATCTTCCTCTTTTTTAGTATCTTACTTTAAATATTTTAAATTTACACCTATCCAGTAAGCTTTACAGTCTGCCTCTGCGGATGGTCTTAACACGAATGTGTTAGTTTTTTTTTTCTAAAACCAGCTGGTCCAGACAGTTAGAGACTCTGATTTAAGAAGGAGGCAGACACCCGAGCGAGCAGCGCTTGAACCCGAAGGGGCGCAGCTCAGTCCCAACCGAATTGGCCAGTCGAGCCCCTGCTCGACTCCCAAACTTTTTAGAAATGTTGGACCAATCTAAATAGAACTAGATGGTCTTATATTAAAAAGGAAATAGTCACTCAAATTCGTACACCTACAACTCTTAACTAACTGAGCTAGGCTCAGTTCATAAACTGGTCTGAGATGTTTAAACTAACCAAAACCTAAACAAAGCGTCAAACATGTGTTCAGTACAAAGGCAATAATTGTTTCCTTATGAATGATGTGCCTAGAGTGGACATGCAACTAGGAATTTCTGATAGGGACCGAGCTGGACCAATGTAATCAACCAAAAATATGTGTAATTCCTGAGTGCGCTAAAAATCGAAAAATTGAATCAAACTTGTTCAATTCAAAAACAATAAAACATGTACAAATCAGTAGCTCTTGATGTTTCTAACTCTTATTGGCCCTTTTATTAACAACTAGGTAAGAGTTCAAACCAGCCTCAATGCAAAACATGGGTGATGTTGTGTAGAAGTATCCCTTCTACAAATTCCATAATGTGTGAGGCGTTCGAAAATGGGTATGTCATTCTATTGAAGTGTATAAGTGAATTATATACCCTTCCTCATAAGTTAAACTTTTGGGTCCAACCGGTCAGCGCATAATAGCTTAACAAGTTGTCAGAGCCATAGGTCTCGGACATAGTACCCTACACATTAAGTTCTTCATGTTCCTATCAGCTCACAGTATGCGGACATCTTCACTAAGGGGTTACCGTCTTTGGTGTTTATGGAGTTTAGATCCAGTGTGAATATTCTAGCTAGCATTCATTGAGAATGCGGAAGAGTGTTAGAATAATAATCGTACATTAATTTTGTAATCAAAAGAGGTTCCCTAACCACTTTATAAATATGTACTAACCCCCAAGAGTTGAAACCTAGCGAGCGCAAGCACACTTCTATTTTCTGCGTTTGAGTTCTGAGGAAGCCTCACGTGAGGGGGAGTATTGAAGTGTATAAGTAAATTGATTATCCTTTCCTATCAACTTAAGCTTTTAGGTGCAACCGATCAGTACATATTAGCTTAATATGATACTAGAGTCAAAGATCTCAAGTTCGAATCCTAGCGAGCACAACCCCACTCCTATTTCCACATTTGAAACCTTAGGAAACCTCACTTGAGGGAGAGTATTTGTAGTGTATAAGTGAACTATCTACCCTTCTTCATCAGCTTAAGCTTTTGGATGTAACTGGTCAACGTATAGTAGCTTAACACATTCTTTTAATAGAAAGAACCACGAGCTTTGTTAACTAAAAGAGATAGTGGAAACTGGAACCATGAGTTTTGTCAACTAAAAAAAGAAATTAAGTTGTTTCATTCACTGCAGCATTGTTCCGTGCAGACAACACAAAGGTTATTGCAACAATGAGGATAGTCTAATGTGCCTAAACTCAGTGAGAAATTGACCTTTTTCTCTTGTGTTTCATGTTTGAACTACTATATGGCATTTTGGTCAAGAGAAGCGTAAATTGTTAACCACCAACTTCCATGCTGACAGTGACAAATCATGCAGTGATGAAATGGACACTGTTTTTTTATTTTTACTGGAGCACTATAGATTTGGCGTTTGGTGGGAGAATAGCAGCGCAGAATTATTTTCTAGATAATGGAAAAGATTGTTCCGGTTTTTTCATCAAAATGCGTATGACTCGTGTTGATAATAATTATTATAAAAATCTTTTTGTGAAGGTCTCTAAATATGAATCAATAAGTTCCTCTAAAGATGAACTACGCAAGAGATTATATGACTTTATTGTGAAAAATAATATTATTACGACAGAGCCAGATTGACCAAAACATAGCTGCCACTCTACGAATAATCTTCTTTTATACACAGTACCATTCCCTTACAATATGATTAATATTACTAGGTTTGTCAATATTTAAAGCAATACAGATGATGAGCCAAATATAATTTACTATGAATGATGCTTTTATTATTATGAGGGTCAAATACCACAATATATAGAGGTACAAGAGATTATAAATATGCAAAGAACCTCATAGATAATGGGGAAAATATAATATACTCCTATATCTCTGACACCCCCCTCAAACTCATGGTGAATCACGAATAATGAGTTTGAAGGGGTAAAAACTATGCCAAGCTCGAGTTTGTGCTTTTACAAAGAAACCAGTCAACTAAAGCTCTGAAGGCACATATTGAAGATCAACAATATCATCTTATATCAGTGCTCGTGTATAAGAAGCATCAACACCAATATGATTGGTAAGCTCATGTTTGACCGAACCACAAGCAATACTTATAGGACCTGTTCCGTCAGACAAAAGAGGAGTCAGCGCACAAACAGGAACACTAAAATTCTCAAGCAACTACCGTAACCAAGTAACCTCTGCAGTCACAAGAGCCATAGCACGCAACTCAGCCTCTGCACTCAAATGAGAAATTGCTATCTGCTTCTTAGTCTTCCAAGCAATGAAGGAACCACAAACAAAACACACAATAAGCACAAAGAAATCGACGATCAGAGTAATCACTAGCTCAAGTGGCATCACAATATGCCTTTAGCTGTAGAAATCTAGAGTGTGGAAATAACAAGCGTCTAGAAATAGTGTCACGAAGATAACACAAGACACAAAACACGTGACTATAGTGGATTTGGGTGGGAACCGAAACAAACTGACTCATATTGTGAACAAAATATGAGATATCAGGACAAGTGACACCAAGATACACTAGACTCCCTATAATATGACGATAACGCGTAGGATCATCAAGAGACTCACCAAAAGTGGCTCGAAGGTGAACGTTGAGCTCTATAGGAGTCTCAATAGTGCGGTGATCAATAAGAGAAGCCTGATCAAGAAGATCTTGAACGTACTTCTCTTGAGACAAATGAATTCCCCCAGAGGTAGAGGAAACCTCAAAACCAAGAAAGTAACGAAGAGGACCAAAATCTGACATAAGAAACTGATCACTGATACGAGCCTTCACGAAGGCTATGTACTCAGGACAGTCTCTAGTGATGATTATATCATCGACATAGAGAACAAGAAGAGTACGACCACGAGACGAGGTATGCACAAAGAGCGCAGGACCATGAGCACTAGGAGAAAAGCCATCTGTGGTGATCACTGACGCGGGTCGCTGAAACCAAGCACGAGGAGCTTGCTTGAGGCCATAAAGAGAGCGATGAAGACGACAAATCATACCCTCAGAAAGCAAATACCCAAGTGGTGGTTGCATTTAAACCTCTTTACGCATATCACCATTAAGGAAGACATTCTTGACATCAAGCTAAGAGATGGACCATGCACGAACAAAGACCACAATAAGAAGCGTGCGAACGGTGGTCATGTTAGCAACAAGGGTACTCTCATCATAGTCACGACCATGTTCCTGCTGGAAGCCACGAGTGACTAGTCGATCCTTATAGCGTCTAAAAGAACCATCAGAGCGGGTCTTAACCTTATAGATCCACTTCCAGGTGATAGGACGAACATGTGGCAGACAGGGCACAATATCCAATGTGTCAGTGCACTCAAGAGTAGCAATCTCCTCAACCATCGCATGTTGCCATTTCGAATGAGGAACAACATCATGATATGTAGCCGGCTCAGAAAGAACGGTAGCAGCAAAACTGGAAGGAGAGTACTGATCAGGAGGCTGACGAGAGTGATGGCCACGTCCAAGAGGCTGCTTAGGAGAAGAATCATTAGAAGAAGATGATTCCTTAAGAGAAGAGGGTGCCTCAGGAGAATATGGGCCATCAGACGAAGATGAATCAATTGGAGTAGATGGCTCATTAGAATAGGACGGAACTCGTTGAATGCAGATCTGTGTCACATGAGGCTTCATAGTATAGTCAGAGACCATAGGAGAATCATAGCTAAAAAAGTTTTTATAGATAGACAATGCCTCACTACGATATTTCATAAAGTAAATCTATGTATGGTTAGAAAAGTCATCTATAAAAATAATGTAATATCGATGTCTTCCTTTAGAAACAAAAGGAGGAGCAGGACCCCAGACATCTTAATGAACAAGATAAAAAAGATGTTGAGACACTCATTCTCTGGAAGGATAGATAAGTTGGATCTGCTTCCCTAATCAACATCCCCTAATCAACATCCCTAACACTGAGCTAACAACTCAGAACTTGAAACCGATCCTAAAACACGACAATGAACTAAGACAGATAGGCGAGAGCCACAAAGATGTCCTTAGCGATGTTGCCACTAAGCAATCAATGAGGTGGATGAAGAAGCAAAAGTGGAACCAACAAGACTAGCAAGCGCAGCGGAAGGAAGACGAAGCCAGTTAAGCTCGTAAAGGCGTTTTGAGTCACATTGACGGGGGCTAGTACCAACTAGCTGAGCTGTGCAATGATCCTGAACATAACAAAGATCAGAATCAAGAATCACTAGACGGTCATGATCGGTTAGCTAACCAGCAGATATAAGTTGCATGGTCAGTCCAGGAACATAAGAAACATCAAGAACATAAAAAGAGTCAGATAAAAGAATGCCCTTTCCAACAACAAAAAGAGGGGAAGCATCAGTAGTATCAACAGTAAGAGAATGAGAGGAGGAACTCAAAGAAGACAGGCCGGTATGATAAGGAGTCATATGTAATGAAGCAACAAAATCAAGAATCCATAGACAGATACCTAGAGCAGAAGTGGAAGGTGGTCTCTCAGGGGAAAAGTAAGAAGGGGCAGCAAAACCTAAAGGTGCAGCAGCTTGTGTCGCAAAACCAGCAACTCTTCGGTGTAGAGGCAGCGAGGTGATGAAGAAGCATGAGCAACTGTGCATCCAATAGCAGAACCCTCTGAGAGCCTCCTGTATCAGCACCACCAACACCCTATGAAGAATAGTGAGTCCGAGCTTTCCTCTTTCTGAAACAGTATGCCTCTACATGCCCATCTTTACCATAGTAGTCATAGTGAAGATCACCATGCCCCCAGATGTAGAAGGAGGAGCGACCGAAAAAGGTACTGTTGGTGGAGGAGCAGTGTGTCGAGGAGTCAAAGAACGATCAACCAATACTGAAGAGGACTATAGCATACCAACATCATGAAGATGGGTCTCCTCATTATGAACGACAGCCAGAGCATCCATAAGAGAAACACAAGGTTGACGAGCAAGCAGCTAAGCACGAAAAGGCTCAAACTCATCACGAAGCCGAATCAAGAAGTCATAAGTGTGATGAAGCTCAAGTGCATCCTTTTGACTCTGACAAGACTGACAAGTATCTAGCGACAACTGTGGACCAACAGTGTCAAGCTGACACCAACTAACAGACATATGAGCAAAGAACTCCTCCCCTGTATCATCTTCCTATTCTAGCACCTGCTCTTGATGAATAGCAACAAGATAAGTAGACTATCCAGTAGGTTCATAACGACGACGTAGAAAAGCCTACATCTGTTGTGCATATTCAAACCCAACTATGTCCGCAGCAAGACGATCCTTCATACTAGCAGCAAGAATAGCACCAGCTCAAGCATCATCATCCAACCAGGCCTTGTACATGCTAAAGTCAGACTTGTAAGAAAATAGACGAGTCTCAGAATCTGAAAACAGCTTCTTCTTCTTCTTCTTCTTCTCATCATCAGTAGTCTTATCTGGAACGACGGGATGTGAAGGAGCAGCAGGACAAGACGGGCATTTGAGATTGCCTGTAAGGAACTCCCAAAAATGCGGACCACACATATGTAGACGCATGCGGGTAACTCAGTCGCGATAGTTAGTTCCGTTGAAAGCACTGAACAACGCAAGACTGGAACCCAATACGAAGAAGAAGTCATCCTGATGGTACAACCAGGAACAGGCGACGGCGAGAGCTCAAAGAATAACGGTGCAAGCTGTGATTTTTTAATTTTTTTTTTTTGAGAAACTCAAATCAAAGAAAGGTCATGTGCTCATCCTGACAGCAGACCACCAGGTGCTTGGACGACCGCAGCACGAGTCTGATGCGATACCACATGCACCAGGCGCAACACAAGCACCGATATCATGGGCGCAGATCATGGACGCCGTCCGTGCAGTGACAGCAGAAGGAGCGCATGCAAATCTTCACATGCGGGCACAAAAATTCTACAAGTAAAGAAGAATCGGTCTGGATTGGTCGTGCGGCGACCGATCTTACAAGGGTGGCCACAAATTGGCCTCGAGCGGAGCCGACGAAGAACGAATTGATCCAGAGGCAGCAGGACGAGCGAGGAAAACCTTTGACCAGATCGGGCGGAGACAAACACCAAAGACCTTAGATCAACGGCAGAACCAAGAAGGCACCACAAGTAGAGATAAGCCGACGGACCCGACATAGAGAGAAGGGCCAAGATCAATTGCTAGAGTTAAAAAATAATCCTAATTTTGCTTTGTTACCATATTTTGAATGATGATTGTATTATTATAAGGGTCAGATGCCACAACATATAGAGGTACAAAAGATTACAAATATGCAAAAAAAAACCTCTCAAACAATGGGAAAAACACAATATACTCATATATCTCTAACATATATTATCATATTGATTACAAAAGAGCATTTATTCACTACAAGAATCCGGTTAAATTGTGACAGCCGTAGCCGTCACAAATAAGTGAAAAGTCATTGTAAATAAGCTATTTACGATGAATTTACTTATTTCTGGCAGCTTTCGACCATCACAAATTATTTGTCGTAAATAAGCTTATTTACAACGTCGCCGTCATAAATAAAGTTATTTATGATGGTGGCCCGCACTCGTCGCAAATAAGGACCCAGGCCCTTTGGGTGGGCTAAGCCTCCTTATTTACGATGGATGTTTGGGTCGTCGTAATAAACATGCTTATTTTCGACGGTTTCTGCGACCGTCATAAAATAAAATGGCTTATTTGCGATGGTCAGGATAGTCGTCGCACGTTGCAGATGCCATATACTGATGCATGACATCAATATTGTGCATTTGTATCAACAACTTTGCATATGGTAGCTCCTATAGTCTACGTATATGAGTCTAATTGTGATTCTCTTCGTGACCGAGAAAATATCAAGGATAACCTTCATCTGGCATGGGTTTGTCCAACATATCAGTTATTTCTGACCCGTTAAGACGTCTCAATGGTCCTTTAGTGACAACGGTGTCCTTTCTGAAGACATTCCTCTGTTGCCTAAACATGTGATTCGGAGGCAACCAACGTCTATGACATAGAACTAACATATCTTGCCTCTATGAGTAAGTCAAAAACAATCCGTATCAGAAGCATATATCAGACATGTCAAACGACCGTGAGTGTTCCATCCAGAAAACATGTTGTATGCCTGGAAATCTTGGACGAACCGGAAATAAGCAGCTCAAAGGTTGAATTTTTGCTTCTTGTAACAGTCGTACGCTTCGACTCCTGTCCACAACATTTTCAATTCTTTTATCAGTGGTTTCAACATCACGTTGAGACGTGACCCAGGTTGATCCAGTCCAGGCACAATAAGGCTGAGGAACATGAACTCATACTTCATATAATGAGCCGGTGGTAGGTTGTATAAAATGATAAAGACGGGCCAACACAAGTATGACGTGACATTTGTATTGAACGGTGAGAATCCATTTGTCACTAACCCAATGCAAACATTTCTCACATCACTAGAAAAATCGATATCGAAATGGTGCCTTCCATGCATCACCTCGGACAGGTGCGTTAATAATTCTTTGTTCTCATATAAGCCTTCTTTGTGCCATCTCATGTGTGGGATAATTCTTTTTGAAAGGAACAACCGCTTCAATCGAGGTGTCATGGGCAAGTAACGAAGCTGCTTATGTGCGACTTCTGTCATCACATTATCGTCATCATCATTAACAACTTCGACATACCTCGATTTATCACATTCCAAACACCTGTTCTCGTTGGCGTGCTCTTTCCAGAATAGCATGCAGTTGTTTGGACACACATCAATTTTCTCATATTTCATACCGAGACCATATATCATTTTCTTGGACTCATACATATCTTTAGGCACTTTATGAGGTTGTGGAAAGATATCGCTAATCAATTTACTAAGATCGTTATAGCAGTTATTGGAGAAGATGTACTTAGACTTAAATGCCATATATCTGATCATGAAAGCAAGGAGGGTCACATCCATGTGTTCATGCAACGACTGTTCTGAAGCATTGAGAAGCTTGAAGAACGTGTATGCCTCCATTGTAGGAGGATCCTCCGTTTCTATAGCTTTTAGCATCTCATTCATCCTATCAACCCTGCGTTATCATACTTCTCATTCACTTCTCGACTCGAGATATAGTCTCGCCGTGTAATCTCCACACCTCATAATATGACGTGTAACCATTTCAACACAAGTGTACCGAAACTGTCACTTTGTCCAAAAACTTTGTATTCCAGCATTTCATACATGGGCACCACACCTTATCGATCGTTGACAACGAAAATGCTTGATCGATAAAATCATCTGTCTTGGCAAACCACTTATCCGAGTGACCACCACTTTTGTTGTTCCAACTAGTATAAATCCAACTGCGGTCTTCACCCATGTTTAACTCTGCAGTTTAAAGCCAGAAAAATTTTCGTTACTTTATACGTTGTTTAATGTCACGGCTCTACAACTATTTGAAAGGATAGGTTCTAAACCCACCCAGAAGTGACCAAGAAGAACATTCTTATGATGAGATGCGGGGTCTGAATCCAGGCGAAATTTCGGCAGCATAATCCTGTTGTTCTCCAACTGCACGCTCGAAAATGGTGCATCGGAGAACATTTGGATTACACTGTCAAAATTTGGTCAGGATCCAAGTCCACGTCTTGTCATAAGCACGCCCCTCGGCCACTCGCTATCCAAAAAAGATACAATTCCGAACCTACACACCTCACATGCGTAACACATGTGAGACAAGCCTGTTTGAAATGGATAACACATATTGTACAGGTTAAGTTAATCTTTCATTTTTGAGTTATTTACGAGAGAGAGGAAAGAACGAGAGAGAAGGAGGAAAGAACGAGAGAGAGTATGTTGTGTTCACCGTTAACTTACGACGGCCCGACTTGGCCCGACACAACCCATTTAAGGCACAAGGCCCATTGAGTGGTAAGGTAAAGTATGTGTCTAGACGGGCACGATGATAGTGAGGACGACAAGCACTCGCGGCGCGTGGATGGCAAGCATTTGCAACTTACGACGACTTTAGGGTTAGACCATCGTACATTGCGAGTGCTTGCCATCCACACGTTGCGAGTGCTTGCCGTCCTAAGCGTCATCGTGCCCATCTAGACGCATACTTTACCTTACCACTCAAGGAGCCTTGTGCCCTAAATGGGTTGTACCGGGTCAAGTCGACCCAAAACCCGTTTATATATACATATACTACTTAAACACTCAAGTAATTCAAATAAACCTAAGCATATCAATTCATGTAAACGTTAACATAACAAGCATATCAACTAAACCTAAACATAACAAGCTTAGTATATCAATTAAAACTATGCAATTTAAAAAATCGACCATAATTCAAAAAAACCTAAGCAATTCCGTTAAACCTAAACATAACATTTATCATCGATTCATCAATTCAACCCTAAACCATATGCATAATTCATCGATTCATCAATTCTAAGCATATTCATCATCGATTCAAAGCATAATTCCTCGATTCATTAACTCTAAGCTTCACAAATTATCATTGATTCATCACAAATCATGAAATTTTAGCCTAGTAGTGAGGGGGTCCGTTGGGGCGTCAGTTGCCGCCGGGGGGGGGGGGGGGGGGGGGGGGGGCTGGGAGGTGTCGGGGAGGCGTGGGGGGAGGGCGCCGGGGTGCGGGGGGGGCGTCGACGGCGAGCTCGGGGTGGCTCGGGGGAGGCGCATGGGAGGTGTGGGGGGAGGGCCCCGGGTGCCGAGCGGTGCCGACGGTGAGCTTGGGTGGCTGCAACGGGGGCGACGGGGAGGCGGCGTCCGGGCGGTGACGGCGGCTGCGCGAGGTAGGCGGCGGCATCAGAAGAAAGCGAGAGGCGGCAGTGTCGTCGTGTGGAAGAAATGGGAGTCGGGCCAGGGGTATATTCCCTTAATTTGATACGGTCAAGTTATTTGCAACAACATTTGGGTTTGTCATCGCAACTTAAGCTTCAATTTGCGACTCTATCGCAAGTTATATTAGCCGTCGCAAATGGTCGCGTTTCTTGTAGTGATTACTACGCTTTTATCATCTCCTTATGTGATCATTTTGGTTAATGGTTATAATAACACCTCTTCCTAAGTACTCCCTCCGTTCTAAAAAAGTTTGTCGTTTTGTAGTTAAGAAATGAACTACCAAGCAACAAACTTTTTGAGATGAAGTATAAGAAGATTTTTATTGTAACAGAGAGTTTGAGTTTCCTTAGTCAATTGTATACGGAGAAACATCATGTCTTTGCAAGCCCCATATGAAGCTATTCATTTTTTGTCACCAATGTGAACGTTAACTAGTTTAGTGATCATGCGGCTCCCATGTGGGCCCTGATTTGCCCATGTTTGAGCAAATGCGAAGAGGGCCGGGGAAAAGTGCTCTTAAGGCGCATATATTATGCTAGCTTGGAGGAAAGCGACACAAACTACAAATGAAGTACAACACTAGCTTGACGTCACTTGGCTGGAGTCTTACTTGATCTTCCATGGTCACAAAGATGTATGTTTCCGTCAAAGATTGACGTCGCGTTTTTGTCCCGCAGCACTTGGTGTCACTAGAAGTGCACGAGCAAGTGCCCACTGAAGTGCCCTTAATTGGAGCAAAAGGGAATACAAGAAAATCATCACTAAAATTGAACTTGACCAGATCTTGTCGCTAATGGGTTCAATAAACATTGTAGCTCCAAAAAGGCAAAGACCCACTTAACGCGACGAAGTAGGCTTTTTTTTTGTAGAAAATATGAACCAGCTAGTGGATGTGAGAAATATGCAAGCAGCTACAAAGTTTATATTTAGATGCACTGGCCCTCCTGTGTGGCTTTTTGTGTTTCAACAGGATAGGCTGTCGGCAAACAAGTTTCAAGAGATTCAGGTCATACAGCGGAACAGGACCGAACCGGCTTTGCACGCGTGAAAGCTGTTTAAAAACCTGATGTCGTTTGCTGCATCAACTGTGCATATATATACACACATTTTGCACATACTTTATAGTTTTCCTGGTGGATGTGTAAGCATATATTTAGCAGCTTCAGAATCTGTCTGACTAGGATTCACATGTACTTTCGTCCTCATACGCGCAATCTCTTGTCACGAATGATTCATATGTAGCCACTTTTATATATGATTTCTCTAATGGAAGGCGCACCATGAAGTGCAGCTGTATCCCAAAATTTATCACCACCATCTGTGTTTATATATATATATATACACACACACACAAATTTCCAAACAAGTTCATGAGAAAACAATGAGAGATCAGTAAATTTCATTGTTGTTGCAGAGGTAAGAAGGATAATTGGATATAGACATCAAAGTTCGTGTCAGAAGCTGTCGTTCATTACATCGTGTGTTGAGTCATTTGCAGCATGGGCCGGAGTTGCACTATGAAACGTGAAGTGGTTTGATTTTTCTTTCTTTTTCCAAAGTGAAAGAACCAAGTTCCTGATGATTAGTGCGGTCGGTTGTCCCGATTCGATCTGCACCCGCAACTTGTTTGAAAGCGGCAGTAAATTTGTTCGCGTCGCCAACAGTGCTGCGCATTTGGAGAGCCATTCATCTTAGCTTCGGGTGTAGTAGGCAGCAGTCAAGCTCGCGTGTTTCATGCTAGCACAGGAATATATATGCACGTCAATTTTCGAAACTATGCGTCAGGTATACTCGCAGTAGTGCAGTTCAAACATGCATGGTCTCAACAGAACACGAAGTGACCCTCGAAAACCACACATATATTCTCTGCTGTAAAAAGAGGAAATTTGGAAGCTCCCGTGGAAAACACACTGCATCTTTTCGGCTGAATTTGAATCGCGTGCAAGTGTGAACCTGAGCTAGCTGTAGAAAAGGAAACGGAGCAAGTGAAATCGGGAACTAAACTTATCCGATGTCGGATGGGTTGGCTAAGCACGGATTCGCTTGACGCGAAATGGATGAACGCATAGATTTACCAAAACGTTTATAAATGAACAGAGACAAATTTGCGCTTTTCCAGGGCGGCTGCATCTCAAGAGACCCGAGCTGCAAGCCTTTCCCATAACGGTAAACCTCCGAAAGACACCAGCACCACAGGTATCCGGAGAGGAGAGCAAGAGAAACGCGTCACCGCATCGCGTGCTTGCTTCGTCACCAGGGATCTGGTTACTTCGCCCATTGGCGAGCGGGAACAATGGCGGTTGGTTAGAGTCAGTCCCCTTATAGCTCGATCGACATGCCGGCTGGCGCCGAGAGAATGTGTGAAAACAGAGCAGAACAGTTGCCGGCTCCTGGCGGCGGCTTGGAGGCGCGACAAGCTCCAAGGGGCCCCCCAACCGCGACGTTTCGAATCGCTTGGCAAGTACGACCACCGCGCCGCCCAGCCACGCTTTCCCGCGCTATATAAAGGGCCTCGGTCTACCGCTTCTCACACCTTCTCCTTCTTCCTGATCCTGGCGACCACCTCCACACCTCGGAGAAGGCGCAGCGCACGTCATCTCCTTCCCGGCCTCTTCTCCCTTTCCAACAACACACCAACTGCTTCCTTTCCAATTCAGAGAGCACACAAGCACCTGCTTTAACTTCCGTGCTCCGGCGGATCGAGCCTTAACTTCCTCTGAACTCTGCACCACCTGTCCTGTAGCCGTTGGTTAACTGTCCGCTTGCATTAGGCTCTGTCCCTGAGGATAATGATCTTGGACTATTCCGGCATCTCCAAAATCGCATTCTTCATCACCTGCGTGCCGGTTCTTGAGAAGCTCAAAAGCTTCTATTTCTGGATATTCCAGATCTTCAACAGATACAGCCACCACCACCAAATCTTCACCTGACTTCGCTCTGTTCTATACCATATATATATCTGTTCACCTGCCTGAAATATTTACTTGGCAGTTGACAGTATAACTAGTGATAGCATCTGCTTCTTATTCTTCTTCTTGTTGTTGTTGTTGATCGTCTTCAAACGTGCTCTCGCCACTGATATTTGAACAGTTTGAAAGTGTACATTCATTCATCCTACTCAAAGTAAGCCATGGGCACCATGACTCTGCCGCCCGGGTTCCGGTTCCACCCTACCGACGACGAGCTGGTCGGGTACTACCTTAAGAGGAAGGTGGACAGCCTCAAGATTGAGCTCGAGGTCATCCCCGTCATTGACCTCTACAAGTCTGAGCCATGGGAGTTACCAGGTGTGTACTCCGTCCGTGACTTTTTCCATCTCTGAAGTGGTTTTGCTGCCTTGAACGTTTTTTTCCATATTCCACCTTGAACGGTTTTCGCGGGTCCTCTGATTCGCTAGCCTTTTGTAGCCTATTTTCGCAAAAGATTGAGAAAGAACAAAAGCAAAAGAGCACCCTAACAAATCTCAAAATAAAATGGTTGAAATAGGAAAGTAACATGCCTGTTGAAATTTTCATTTGCTAGAGAATTTCGTTGCAAGCTAGGCAGGCAGTAAAAGGTCCTTTCTTTCTCCCGGGCATCTGGCCTTTTTCTCTCTAGGCCGGTTGCAGATAAGCCCTTACGTTGCCTTTTCGAAATAGAATTTTGTTCTTTTCAGAACTCTATGTGTAATATAACCGCAAAAGGCAAAAGCTTTAAGCATATTCGATGCAATTAGTGCACAACTAATTAAACTCATCAACTCTTTTCGTGAACCACTCTGCAGAGAAGTCGTTCCTGCCGAAGCGTGACCTGGAGTGGTTCTTCTTCTGCCCGCGCGACCGCAAGTACCCCAACGGGTCGCGCACCAACCGCGCCACGGCGACGGGGTACTGGAAGGCCACCGGCAAGGACCGCCGCATCGCATGCGACGGCGGCGTCTACGGCGTGCGCAAGACGCTCGTCTTCTACCGCGGCCGCGCGCCCGGCGGCGAGCGCACCGACTGGGTCATGCATGAGTACCGCCTCTGCCAGGACCTCACCCACGGCGCCTCCAACTTCATTGTACGTCCATCATTCGACTAACCACCGGATCGTTCATCAATAGTACTCCCTCCTTCCCATATTATTTGTCATTTAGGACAAGAATTTTAGTTCAAAATGAACTAAAATCTTTATCCTAAACGACAATTAATATGAGAAGGAGGGAGTAATTAGGAATTCGCCACGTTCCGTGCCTATATGTTGGCAGCCATTGCTGAGCCGGGTTCATTGGGATGTTGTAGGGGGGTTACGCGCTGTGCCGCGTGATCAAGCGGCACGAGGCCGGGCTGCTGCAGGGAGAACTGCCGATCAAGGCGAAAGGAGCCAGCGCCGGCGGCGCGAGGGAACAGATGAGCAAAGTGCCGAGCAACTCGTCTCTCGTCAGCAGCGAGCAGCTCAGCACGTTCACGTCTGCCAACTCCAGCTCTCCAACTCCTCCTCTGGACATCATGAGCAGAGGAATGTGCACGGTGGCTGAATCCTGCAACAATTTCCAGGTACGTAGGGATCGAACCACTAGTCAACTGATGAATTAAAATCGTGTAATTAGTTTACATGTCGTCAGTGATGTCCACGTAGCTCATGAGCGAGTGTAATGTGAATCTTTGTGCACGCAGAACTCACTGTTGGGATACGGCGGAGACGTGAGCGACATGACGTGGGCGGCAGCCTCCGACGGGTCCCTGCCGCGTCCCCTGTTCGCCCCCACCAATAACTCGTCTCACATGTGCGCGCCGCCGCAGGACATGTTCTTCATCGGCGACGACTTCCCTGCCCCTGCAGCAGAGTCGCGTCCGCACGCGCCTTTCTTCGGCGCTGACGTGGGGAGCGTCTCGGAGCAGGAGCTCAAATGGGACGACTTGTCCGTCGCGACAACGACGAACACGTTCTCCACCACAGCAGACATGCTGTGCAGGCAGGCCAGCGACGGCGTCGACGACCTGGCGGCGTTCTTCTTCTCCGACGAGAACAGGATCGTCTTCTGATCTCGGGGACCGGTCGTCGTGCTTCTTCTTTGAGGTGTCACAAACTCAGCAGGAGTAACGTAAGAGATTTAAGGCTTTCCATCAGTAACATAACTGCCCCCAGAAAATGGCGGTATATTTTTCAGCCACGGTAGGGGACGTATATATATATTATATACATATAAGTATTTGCGCATTTTATTATAATCTACGTACAAAAGGCTAATGGGCGTTGGCTACAGTACGATGGGCTCTTTTAGTATTTTCCGTCGCTGTAGTAGGGTCGTGTTGTATTTCGTGTCTGTACTGTGTCACTCTACTTCTTACTGTAGTTGTCCTGTTCTCTAATCTTCTATGTACGACTGAGCTAGTGCTCTTATGTAATGCCGCGGTGTGCTTAATTTCTAGCTTAATCAATTGCATGGCGTATTGTACTGTATATAAGCGTTTGATATATATATATATATATATATATATATATATATATATATATATATATATATATACAAAGCTCTCCAGCGCTGCTTGCTTGTATTTGAGGAGAAGAGCGCTGTATTTAATTTGTTCATGCCAAGAGCCAAGAATCACCGAATATGTTGTGGAGACTTGTTCGCCGATAGGATGTATCATGACTTTCATCGCCATTGAGATTGAAAGACACTATTACTAACTAGACGTAATGGAAACGGACAACGACAGCACGGACTATGAAGAAGTGACTGCCGGGAAGTACTCCTACTCGTAAAAAGAATGAACTAGTAACGCAAAGTAAATGGCATTTGTTCGCTAGATGCAGCACTCGCAAACATACTGACGGTTTGCCAGTTTATTTTAACTTGCGAAAAAGGAATGACTTGGCAACGAAGGTCCAAGCGCCAGCCGACCATCCGCTTCACGCGAAAACAACGTATGGAGATCGTTGGAAGGAACAAAACGAGCACAAACTGCCACTGCATACCTTGCCGACCGGCAAGGAAAGTGCAGCTACCTAGCTAGAATTGGCTAGCCGTCGACGTCGTCGATGGAGAAAAGAGAAGAACCCAACACGGCGCCGGAGGCGCCATTCGCGACAGAAAGGGAAAAGGCTCGAAGCATATGTGCATTAGCAGCGAATAACGAGGGAAATGGCACCGTCATTCCCCGGAATCTGACGGCCAAAGCAGAGGACGCCGTCGTTGCACGCGGTTTAGTTTTGGATGCGCAGTTTTTTTTTTTTTTTTTGGTCGCGAGTGCGCTCTCCCTTTTATTTCTCCGGGCATGATATTATTGTTCGTCCTCCGAAAGTCAGGGTCGCGCAATGAGCTCTGGCCACTATACACTATAGTGTGATCCAGGAAATTTCGTTAAACGTGTATGTGTTCTGTGGAATGCGCAAGAACGCATATTTCCTTTTGTTTAATAACGTGTGTATAATTCTGGAGGTTGTTGGGACTAATAAAACTAGATGAATTTTCTCGCGCGTTGCTGTGGGAATTAACTACAATTTTCAGCGTCCTGCTGAGTCCATACTAATTGTGATAAAGGAGCAGTTCCGCCTCTGGAGTCTAGCAGGCTCAACTACCCTTGATACTCTGCTACTGCCTGCAGCGCGTCGCATGTGATTGTATCCGTTTTGGAGTGTTCACGGGTTGTTTCTGGTCTTATTTTTTCTGTGTAACGATGTACAAAGTCAACCTTCTGCCTACTTATGAATGAATGCCGTTTGGCCTTTTCAAAAAAAAAAATCATTTGAATGGCAGGGTGTGACTATACAAATTTGATGTGAACCACTACAGGAAACGCGATCATTTGCGACGGCTGCATTTATTTGCGACGGCCAGCCGTCGCAAATAGTGTAATTTGCGACGGCTGGTCGTCCGCCGTCGCAAACACAGTAGCCGTCGCAAATAACCTATTATTTGCGACGGCCAACCCTAGGGCCGTCGCAAATAGCACCTTATTTGCGACGGGCAACCCTAGAGCCGTCGCAAATAAGTAGCCCGTCGCAAATAAGGTGTTATTTGCGACGGCTACAAAAAGTGCCGTCGCAAATAAACCTAATTGCGACGGCCGCAGACTGAAGCCGTCGCAATTAAGAAAGCTGTCGCAAATAAGGGTTTCTATCTGCCGCCCCCGCCCCCGACGGTTCATTCAACTCCACACCGCCAGCCTCGCCCCCGCCGCACTGCCGCGACTCCGCCGCCGGCCCGCCGTCGCCGCCCAGAGCCGCCCCCGTCGCCGCCCCCGTCGCCGCCCCGAGCCGCCCCCGTCGCCGCCCCGCCGCCCCGAGCCGCCCCCGTCGCCGCCCCGCCGCCCCCGTCGCCGCCCCGAGCCGCCCCCGTCGCCGCCCCGCCGCCCCGAGCCGCCCCCGTCGCCGCCCCGCCGCCCCGAGCCGCCCCCGTCGCCGCCCCGAGCCGCCCCCGTCGCCGCCCCGCCGCCCCGAGCCGCCCCCGTCGCCGCCCCGCCGCCCCGAGCCGCCCCCGTCGCCGCCCCGCCGCCCCGAGCTGCCCCCACCGCACTGCCGTGGCCCCGCGCGCCGCCCCCTTCGCCGCCCCGCCGCCCCGAGCCGCCCCCACCACACTGCCGCGGCCCCGCGAGCCGCCCCCGTCGCCGGCCCGCCGTAGCCGCCCCGCCGCCGCCGCCCCCGTCGCCGCCCCGTCGCCCCCATCGCCGCCCCTACCCCGCCTCTGCAGCGCCGCCCCACCGGCCGCCGGCCCGCCTTCACTGCCCCGTCGCCGCCTGCCCCGCTCCTGCAGCGTCTCTGTGCCCTAGCCTCGGACAGCAGCACCGCCTCCGCCGAATAGGTATGGGAATGCGTTTGAATGATGGAATGTGACAATGATACAATGTTTACATGATGGATGTTTGATGCAATAGTTAAATTTTCAAGTTATGTTTGGTAATGCATGATGGACGTTTGAATGATGGAATGATTAGATGATGCAATGTTTATATGATGCCATGTGGTAATGTTTAGATGATGCTACTTTATTGCTAGTTATGTTTAGATGATGCAATGTTTTAAATTGTGCATGCTCAAATACGTGCTCATATATGATCATACATTGCTAGTTATGTTTAGATGATCCTGCTTCATTGCTACTTCATTGCCAATGATCATACACATGCTCATATAACATATTGTCTATTGTTTGATATTTATTTTTTTATTGGTGCTTATAGTTTATTGATATTTAATGTTTTTGAGTGACTACTTAATATATGTAAATAAAGGGGTTTTGGTCCGGCTCGGACCAACCCGGAAGGGCACGACATGCAATAAGTGTGATCGTGTCGTGTAGACCATAGTAGTAGGCGACATGGAAGCGAAAGGGTTGGTAAGGACGTCAAAGACCCGCGATTGCGTGGACGGTGGAAATGGATGTGGAATTGTCATCTGAGACCAACTTTCCTCTCACTCTTTCTCTAGTTCTTTCCTCTCTCTTAAATGACCTGAAAATGAAAATGAGCAACGTAACCTATAGCAATGTATTACCCGTTTCGGATCGGCACGTCTCACATGCCATTGGCATGTGAGACGTGCAGGTTCGGAATTGTCCCTTTTTTGGACAGCCTCGGAGTGACCGAGGGGGCGTGGCTTGTGACGAGACGCGGGTCCGGATTTGGACGAGATTTCGGTGGCGTAACCCTGTTGTTCTCTGCTGCACCATTTTCGGGCGTGCAGTGGAGAACAGCGGGGTTATGCTGCCGAAATTTCGTTCGAATCCGGATCACGCGTCTCGTCATGAGCACGCTCCGCTCGGTCACTCTTGGGTGGGTTTAGGATCTATCTGCCTAGGTTGTAGGGCCGTGACATAACACAACAATACATTAACGACAATTTCTTTCGCATTAAACTGCAGAGTCAAAAATGGGTGAAGACCGCAGTTGGATGTATACTGGCTGGAAGAGCAGAAATGGTGGTCACTCCGATGAGTGGTTTATCAAGTTAGATCAATTTTTGGATCGAGCATTTTCGTTGTCAACGGAAGATATGGTGCGGTGCCCATGTACAAAATACCGAAACACTAAGTTTTTGAGAAGATTGGAGCTTTCGTTTCACTTATGTCGAAACGGTTTCACTCCACAATATGAAGTGTGGACCTTCCACGGCGAGACTAATTCTCGAGTCATAGCCGAAGTGGATGAGGATGATGATATAACAGAGGTTGATAGGATGGATGAGATGTTAGAAGCTCTTGAAGTGGAGGATCCTCTTACAAATGAGGCAGAGAAGTTCTTCGAGGAGCTGAAGAAATCACAAGAGCCGTTGCATGAACACACGGATGTGACCGTACTTGCTTTCTTGACCAGATTTATGGCAATTAAGTCCAAGTACTTTTTTTCCATCAACTGCTACAATGATCTCATGAAATTGATCTGCGATATCCTTCCACGACCTCACAAAGCGCCACCAGATATGTATCAGTCAAAGATCAAGATATCTGGTCTCGGTATGAAGTATGAGAAAATTGATGTGTGCCCAGACAACTGCATGCTATTCTGGAAAGAGCACGCCAATGAGAAGATGTGCTTGAAATGTGGTAAATCGAGGTATGTCGAAGTTGTTAATGACGATGGCGATAATGTGATGACAGATGTCGCACATAAGCAGCTTCGTTACTTGCCTGTGACACCTCGGTTGAAGCGGATGTTTCTTTCAAAAAGAACCGCAAGACACATGAGATGGCACAAAGAAGGTAAACGTGAGAACAAAGAATTCTTGACGCATCCGTCCGACGGTGATGCATGGAAGGCGCTAGACCGTTTCGATCCAGACTTTTCTCGTGATGCGAGGAATGTTCGCATCGGATTAGCGACAGACGGATTTTCACCGTTCAGTACGAATGCCGCGCCATACTCATGTTGGCCTGTCTTTGTCATTCCGTACAACCTGCCACCTGCTTTTTGTACGAGGAACGAGTTCATGTTTCTCAGCCTCATTGTACCTGGACCTGATCATCCCGGGTCACGTCTCAACGTGATGTTAAAACCGCTGATCGAAGAATTGAAAGTCTTGTGGACAGGAGTCGAAGCGTACGACAGTTACAAGAAGCAGAAATTCAACCTTCGAGCTGCTTATTTGTGGTCCGTCCATGATTTGCCGGCATACGGCATGTTTTCCGGATGGAGCACTCACGGTCGTCTGACGTGTCCGATATGTGCTTCAGACACGGATTGCTTTCGACTAACTCATGGAGGCAAAATATCTTATTTCGATTGTCACAGACGTTGGCTGCCCTCGAATCATATATTTAGGCAGCAGAGGCATGTCTTTCGAAAGAACACTGTTGTCACTAAAGGACCACCGAAGCGTCTCAACGGGTCAGAAATTTCTGATATGTTGGACAAACTGGTGCCTGATGAAGGTCGTCCTGGATATTTCGTAGGTTATGGAGAGGAACACAATTGGACTCACATATGTGGACTTTGGGAGCTACCATATGTGAAGTCGTTGATTCTAATGCACAACATTGATGTCATGCATCAGGAGCGTAATATGAGCGAAAGTATCATAAGCACTTGCATGGATATGCCTGGCAAAACGAAAGACAATTATAAAGCTAGACTAGATTTGGCAGACATTTGTCACCGTCCAACTCTTGAAATCTCTGAAAGTGGTGGAAAGCCACGTGCTTCTTTCTGTCTTCGATCGAAAGAAAAGAAAGAAGTTATGAAATGGATGAAAACTTTGAAATTCCCAGATGGTTACGCAGCTAGCCTGAAACGAGCCGTAAATGTTAACACAGGAAACCTCACTGGGTTGAAGAGTCATGATTATCACATTATAATGGAAAGACTCCTACCTGTTATGTTCCGAGGCTATCTAGATGATGCGGTGTGGAAGGTTTTAGCCGAGCTCAGCTATTTCTATAGACAGCTTTGTGCTAAAGAAATCAAGATCGGGATGATGGATAAGTTAGAGAAGGAGATACCCATACTTTTATGTAAGATGGAAAAAATTTTTCCACCGGGTTTCTTCAATCCAATGCAACATCTGCTTATCCATCTTCCATTCGAAGCTAAAGTTGGCGGTCCTGTGCAATATAGGTGGATGTATCACATTGAAAGAGCGCTACGATATCTGAAACCAATGGTTGGCAACAGGGCAAGGGTGGAAGGGTGCATCGCTGAAGCATATGCTCTTAAAGAAGTTGGATACTTTTCAAGTGTCTACTTTGCGGAAGAAAACAATATCAATACTTCGGCTATGCGGTACAATGTGGACGAAACACCCCCTCTAAGCGACCTTTCCATTTTTCAAACGAGAGGCACCACCGTTGGTAGCTACACGACCTACGTGCTATCCGAACAGGAAAGGACTGTTGCTTTACTCTACATGTACGCAAATATAGAAGGCATGCAGGAATACTTCGAGTAAGTGTTTCTCCTATGTTTATGCTAATCTACATATTTTGCTACACATGTACTCTAAAAGATGTTTTTTCATGTTCAGCGAGTTCCACAGACAATATTGGCCACATAGGCATCAACCTACGGCCAAACAAGTAGAAGCGATGCGAAAGGAAGGAATAAATGGGGGACAGAGTTTTCTATCTTGGTTTCGAGAATATGTAATATTCTCTCGTCTTCTATGTATTATAAATTACTATTATTAAAGAAGTATTATATAATATTCTCTCGTCTTTTATAACAGTGTCGGACTCACAGTGTCCATGAAGATTTGCGGCAGCTATCTTATGGATTGGTGAATGTTAGAAGCTATGGTCGATATGACGTAAATGGCTTCCGATTCCGTACAACTCATTTTGAAGCTCATCGTCCTCTTGCGGCAACATCAAATTCCGGTGTTGTGACGAGAGCAATGGACACTCAAGGGAATTTAACCGATTATTATGGTATCATTAATAAAATCCTTGAATTTACTTTTACCGGAAATAAGACCCTTCGAGTTGTCTTCTTTGACTGTGACTGGTTTGATCGTACTCATGGAACTCGAGAAAACCAATTTGGAATGGTGGAAGTGAAACATAAGGACCGACTACGGGGTTACGATACATTTGTTCTTGCGCATCAAGTTGAACAAGTGTATTATCTACCTTATCCATGCACGAAGCTCAGTGCTTGGTGGGTGGTATATAAGGTGAATCCTCGTGAGCGGCTATATACTCCTGGGGATGATGGTTACCATGATAGCGAAGACGTTGAAGAAGTGTACCAAGAAGAAGAGTTGCCAGACACTTTTATCGTCGAGCTTGGTGCAGGACTCGATCAATTAGTTGGAGATGTTGAAGACGTTGAAGATGTAGAGGCAGATGATACACGAAAACGAAAATTAGAACAGGCCACGATGGAAGATCGTTGGGCTGGTTTAAGGAGTAGGGCACAGACACATGACAATGATGTTGATGAATTTTGAAAGTGACTACAAGTAATGTTTTCTTGAAGATAGTAACATGAATTTTATATATTTTATTTGCATATTTACTAATTATCTAATTACAATAGGATGGCGTCAAAGAAGGGTAAGAAGGTGCCGCCGACGAGGGGGTTCTACCCCTCTAGACCTGAGGACGCTTTCGTTGGTGCCTCGTCGACTGGCAGCAGACGCTCTCAGCTGCTGGGGCACGTTCAGACCAGCTCTAGAGCTTCGTCACAGGTAAATGTCACTCGTTTTTGACAAATTCTTTAAATTCAAATTCACATTAAACTTACTTATGAATCATTTGAATGTTGTAGTCCTCACCGGCTGACTCAGAGGCTGCGGCGCCTTCGGTGAGCCAGCCTTCGGCGAGGCAGCCCTCGGCCAGCCAGCACTCGGCGAGGCAGCCCTCGGCGAGTCAGCCCTCGACCAGCCAGCTCCCGGCTGGCGGTGACTTTGTTCCTGAGGCCTTTGACTCGGCTGGTGAGGAGCCGTCTGGGTCACCTGACGTGGCGCCCCAGCAGACGCGGAGGACGAGGAGGACTCACTTTGTCAGTCCTCCCGCGGTCCCTTCACAGAGGATCGTGATTCGTCCAGTCGGAGACAGGTAATAAAAATTATAGTTTTCAATTTTAGTTTCTTTTGATTACTTAAGTAATGAATGAATGAATAAATATCTTACAGGAGTTGGGACGACTTGTCTTTCACCGGTGAGAAACACCAGAGACCGGTGAACGGTGTCCTCGGGTCCATAGTGCGTTTGCACTATCCCGGGGTCATCGACGGAGTGCCTGCTCTTTCGTGGGAGGACTACGCACGTGTCCATCACCAGGAGCACGGCAACCTTCAGGAGGCCGTATGGGCCGATTTTATGGTAAGTATGTAAAAAAGTTTCTAAGTTACAACTATTAAACTCTTTTAGTGCACATCTCTTCAATATATTCTTTATCGCAGGCAAGATATATTTTAGAGGACCCGGACGACCATCGCATGTTTGAAGATGCGAGGCGAGTGTTTCACTTCAACGCTGCCAAGGCGCTTCGACAAGCTTTGTCGAACGCCCGTGTTCAAATTATTAATGAGCACTTGAAGGCGAACCAGCAGCACGTGTTACACTTCCGGCAGGAGAGCGAGAGGCACCTGACGGAGGAGGAGTACGCGCAGGTACGTGGAGTGTAGTAAGTATTTTTTTCTGATAATGTCCTCGATGGTACTTTTAACGACTTTCAACTATGTGCAGGGCCACGTGAGCTGGTTGCAGGGTCGGAACGATGCATTTCGGGCCCTTTGTCGCTACTGGGCTAGCGACGAGTTTAAAGCTAAGTCCGGGAAGGCTCGAGACTGCAGAGGGGTGGAGGGGAAGAGCAGACACGGGCAAGATAACCACTTGCGTTTAGCTAAACGCATGGTAAGTGTGTGTAACTTATGTTTATATATTAATAATATATTGTTCGTACTAACATGTATTGACAGGAGCGCGAGACGGGGGTGCCGCCCACCCCTGCTGAGGTTTGGAAGAGAGGTCACAGGGACCCTTCTCAGCCGACGGGGTGCAGTCAGGCTGCAGCCGAGCGGTTGGTAAGTTTAGAAACCATTCATATTACATATAACTATATAGATTGTTGAACTTACACGATTTTATTGTTTTGCAGGCTAAGTACGGGGAGGAGGCTAGGAAGATACACGGCCAGGATTTCGATTGGGAACGTCAACCGATCGATCCTCAAGCCGCGTATGCAACCGGTGGTGGAAAAGCACACGGAAGGTGAGTTTGCAAGTCATTTTATCGTTTTCAATTCAAAGTATTCAAGATATTTTAATTTCATATTACTGACTTTCTTTTTTATAGGCTCGCCATATTCGACGGAGTTGTCGACTCGAGGGCGGGTAGACCTGCGAGAGGCAGCTCCACGCAGGCTTCGGGTACGGGAGGTCGCCGCTCGCAGAGGGACATTGAGATGCAGTCCCTCCGAGAAACTGTAGAAGAAAATGAAAGGCGACATGAGGAGGAAAGGAGGGCGATGGAGGCCACGATCCAAACCCAGGCAGCAGCGTTGGCGCAGATGCGGGAAGCAATGGAGGTAACAATCTAAAAATTAAAATTCTTATTAATTCAGCTTAAATGACTTACTAATAGGTAGCATTTAATGTTTGCAATGACAGGCCATCGCTCGGGCGCAGGGTCTGGGAATCCAGCTACCGGTACTACCACCGGTCCTCCCAGGCGATCCTTCTTCAGCGGGTCAGGTAAGTCTCTATGTAATCCTTCTTCTCCAGCGTAATAAGATTGAGATAGATGAAAGAGAGAGATAGTTAGATAGAAGAAAATGATTGAGATAGAAGAAAGAAAGAGATAGAAGAAAGGGAGACAGAAGAAAGAGTGAAAGATAGATAGAGTAGGATGGGAATGAAGAGAGAGTAAGATGTAGATGGAGATAGAGAGAGGGGAAGATAGAGGGAGGGAGATGTAGATGGAGATAGAGGGAGGAAGATAGAGGGAAAAGGATAGCAATAGAGAGATAGAGTGAGCAAGAAAGATAGAGTGAGAGACAAATAGAGAAATGAAAAGAGAGAGGAAGAGAGGGTGATCTAGATGAAGATAGAGGGAGAGGGAGGGAGAGAGATGTTGATGCATATATTCTAACTCTAAGTTTTATTAATTGCAGGGATCCGCGACGGCTGCACAAACGCCGTCGCCTTCGCTACCGCCGCCTGGATTGAGGCGCGACGACGACGACTTCGACTTCGGAGGTGGCTTCGGAGGTTAGATGGGCGAGTGAGCCCTTTTATATACTTTGTTGATGACGATGTGAGATGTATCGGAATTTGAGTTTGTGATTGTGATGATCTTTGTGTATATATTGTGTATGCTGTGTATGCTGTGTATATTGTGTTGTGAATCTGGCCATCGAGCCGGTTAGAGTTTTCTGTTTTTTAAAAAAAATAAAAAACCTTATTTGCGACGGCTTTTTATACAGTACCGTCGCAAATAAGGTACCTAGCCGTCGCAATTAAGCCACTGCTATTTGCGACGGCCAGGCCGTCGCAAGTAAGCTTTAATTGCGACGGCCAGGCCGTCGCAAATAGATTCGTGCGCCCGGAAGAGGGCACGTGGGCCCTGCCCTCTAAACTTATTTGCGACGGCCTAGCCGTCGCAAATAGCAGATTTTAATTGCGACGGCCTGGCCGTCGCAAATAAGCTTTAATTGCGACGGTACGGCCGTCGCAAATAAGGCCGCGGGTCCCACCAGCCCGCAGCAACAACTTGCGACGGCCTCCCCTAGCCGTCGCAAATAAGTTAATTTGCGACGGTGGCCGTCGCAAATAAGCTTATTTGCGACGACATATTTGCGACGGCCGGAGGCCGTCGCAAATAAAGAAAGCCGTCGCAAATAGATTATTTGCGACGGCATCTGGCTTATTTGCGACGGCTTCGGCCGTCGCAAATCGTCGAGATTCCTGTAGTGAACAATGGATATAAGGAAGATAGGCAGCAGGTTGTGATAGACAAATAAAAGATTCAACATTTTGTAACTGGGAAATATTCTGTGCAAAAGAACCAATGGTGCAAGCAAAAATCTGAACCCATGGTATTGCCATCTATAGAGGCTTGCTTGCCTTCCTCCCGCCACTCCGGCAGTTTCGAGTGCCGCAACCGGTTCGCTCCGCCCCACCCCACTCGACGAGGTCATGTGCTGCCTCGCGGGATGGGGCTTGGTCGGCCGTGCGAAGTTCGTGCAGTGCTGTGATGGCATGAAGCCGTTCAGCAGCGCCACAATTCTGCATTTCCGGTTCTGCGTACGTGATGAGTTGTGGGTTTTTTCAAAGCCCGTTATATTTCTGCTACTCCATCTAGCTACTTGGCTTGCCAGGCTATATAACTCTACATCAACATTAGCTAGCTCGTGTTAGTATTGAGTTCACTTTTATTACCTGAAGATGGGGACCAGGCTATACAACAAGAGGGGACTACTCCGTACTACCGTCCTAGGAACGTGTGACTGTTGGGAAGTACCGGACTTGTCCGTTAAAGACCGGACTAGTCCGGTTTTGTCCAGTAAGGGTAACCGGACTAGTCCGGACCCTTAGAGGACTAGTCCAATATTGTCCAGTAAGGGTAACCAGACTAGTCCGGACCCTATACGGACTAGTCTGATTTTTCAGTAACTGTCAGTTTGAACTCGAAATTGACATGTGTTCTAATTGAAAGGACACAACCCACTGAATTTTGAGTCTCTGATCGGGAGACTCAATAATTCCTAAGGGTGGAAGGCCCCCTCTTGTGTCTCTTGGTCAACTATAAGAAGAGGGTCAAGTGTGTGATCAAAAAAGGCTTAAGGGCATACACTCATACACACTTGAACATCCTAATCCACTCAGAATCCGATCAAGATACCAAGAGAAGAACAAGGGGAAACGCCTCTCGTCGTCATTCTTCTTGCGGCCTCGCCTTGTTGGCTAGATGACCGCATCGTCAAGCAACAACAAAGATGGAGGAGAAGGTATTATTGATGTTCTTGTGCTATTTGAGAGATAGCACTTGGTGTTCATGTTGTAATCAGATTTCTCCATGTAATTCGAGATGATTTAGTGGCTATTTGATCTTTGGGCTCCCTCTTGTTTTCTAACAATGGTATCAGAGCCGTTTAGACCACTAATCACTTCGAATTGAGTTTTGATCGAAGTTTTTCGCTGAAAGTTTTGAAGGTCCGGACTTGTCCGGTCTAAGGGCCGGACTAGTCCGGTGTGCCACAGTTAAGTGGTTAGGTTTTCGGATCAGGGCGTTTTGACGCGTTCATCTGATTGAAAACCAATTAAGCACTTTGGATTGAAATCCATTGTGAAAATTAAGTTGTTTTGGTAAGATGGTAAGATTAAGATTCCCTTTTGGGTATTTTGACATTTTTTCCAGTTTTTTATATGAAACTTTTCCGGGGTTGGTCGTACTAGTCCGGAATAGTACGGACCAAACTCGAAAAGTTCAATAAAGAACGGATCATATGTTTTGATGGGACCGGACTTGTCCGGCGTATGGACCGGACTAGTCTGAAAACCACACTGTAAGAGTTCGGACTAGTCCGGCCATGTGCGGACTAGTCCGTGCTATACAATTAAGTTTGCTTATTAAGTTAAGCTTCCGCTGTGAATTAAATTTATTGTCATAGCAATTTGGTCGAGTAACCAAAGCGAAAGATAAATTGCTATGTCAATTTAAGTTGCATGAAATTCTATTGAGTAACCAAAGTGAAAAATAGAATTATCATGATTTTAAGTTTTATTAATGTCATTATTGGCCGAGTAACCAAAGCGAAAGGCATTAATGACATTATCCTTTCTAAGTACATAGTAATTTGGTCGAGTAACCAAAGCGAAAGATAAATTACTATGTATTTCAATTGTTCTTCAATATTCAGTTTCAATATCATTATTGGCTGAGTAACCAAAGCGAAAGGCATTAATGACATTCTTTTTGTAAGAACATAGTAATTTGGTCGAGTAACCAAAGCGAAAGATAAATTACTATGTTGATTTTCAGTTATTCTCAAATGTTGAGTTTTGGTCGAGTAACCAAAGTGAAAGATAAAACTCATCATTTTTTTGTGGTTAACATCTATGCATTCTTCTTGATTTTGGTTTTTTGATTATGAAGGTTCCTCCAATGCTAATTCAGCACTGAGTTTCATCGCTTCTATTGATCCACTCAATGGAAGCAATTATGGGAGATGGCGAGAGAAGTTGGAGATTGCTTTGGCAGTCTCTGAGATAGACTTGGCTCTCACTACTCTATATCCGGTTGCACCGGTTGAACCAGTAAGAAATGCTGATGAAACTCAGGAAGCCTTTGCCGTGAGGACAAAGGAATATACTACTGAGTTATTGGCTTATGACATTGATTGTTATAAGTGGAAGAAATCAAACAGGAAATGTTTGATGGTAATTAAGGGCACTATCACTGAGGCCATTCGGGGAGCAATCCCTGAATGTGAAACTGCTGTTGAGTACCTCCAAAGGATAGAGAATCAGTTTACTGGTTCTTCTAAGGCCACTGCAAGCACTCTTATCAAGAGGCTTGTTACTGAAAAATATCATGGAGGTGGTGTGCGTGAGCACATCTTAAGGATGACAAATATGGCTGCAAAGCTTAAGCCTATGGATTTGGGGATTAAAGATGAGTTCATTGTGCATCTCATCATTGCCTCACTTCCTAAGGAATTTGAGACTTTTGTCATCAACTACAACTCTCAACCTGAACTATGGAACATAGAAAAACTCATGGCTATGTGTGTTCAGGAGGAAGAGAGGATTAAGTCCCTTCACGGTTATGATGCTATTAATTACGTGAAGGGAAAAGGTAAGGCTAAGAAGAATTATTCTTCTAAGCAATCTTTTAAGTATCATGGTTCATCTCACCATGATAAAGATAAGGGTAAGTTTCCACAAAGCCATCCTTACAATAAGGATGTGAAAGTGGATAAAGATCAGTGTCGTTTTTGTTTAGACAAAGGTCACCATCAGAAGGATTGCATTGACTTCCTTAAATGGTGTTGCAAAAATGGTAATGACTTTGTGACCTTTGTTGATGAATTCCTGCTTTTAGATTATACACCATCTTCTTGGTGGATTGACTCAGGTGCCACTGTGCACGTTTGCAATTCGTTGCAGGGGTTAAATATGAGGAGGACCCTAGAAAGAGGGGAAAGGGCCATTAAAGTTGCTGATAGCCATGAAGCTGAAGTGAAAGCCATTGGAGATTATCCATTAGTATTAAGAAATGGCTTTGTACTTACACTTCAGGATGTGTTATATGTACCCTCTTTAAGTAGAAATCTCATCTCAGTGTCATGCTTAGATGATGATGGTTATGTTTGCCAGTTTGGCAAAGACAGATGTGTAATTAAGTATGATAATAAGATGGTTGGTGTTGCCATAAGACAAGACATGCTATACTTATTATCTATGCATGATGATGTTAATGTTGTAAGCGACAATCAGTTTTCCTCACATCAGGGTAAGCGTACGAGAATCAATTCCGAAATGTCTTCGAAATTATGGCATTGTCGCTTGGGCCATATTTTGAGGGGGAGAATTGAACAATTGATTTCACAATCGATTCTTCACCATTTGGATTTTTCGGATTCAGAAGAATGCATAGACTGCATTAAGGAAACGTTTGTTAAGAAAATTAAGAAAGGTGCCATACGCAGTACGGGAATTTTGGAATTAATCCATACGGACATTTGTGGTCCATTCCCCGTAGTATCTGTTGATGGTTTTGATTCATTCATAACCTTCACGGATGACTATTCTCGCTATGGCTATATTTATCCAATTAAAGAACGCTCTGAAGCGTTGGATAAATTTAAGATATTTAAGGCTGAAGTTGAAAATCAGCACAATATTAAGATTAAAGTGGTAAGATCCGATCGTGGTGGTGAGTACTACGGTCGTCATACCCCGTATGGCCAAGTTCCTGGACCGTTTGCTCGGTTCCTACAGGAAAATGGCATAGTCGCCCAATATTCCACACCGGGCGAGCCTCAGCAAAATGGAGTAGCGGAACGGCGCAACCGTACGCTAATGGATATGGTTAGATCCATGTTAAGTCAATCAGATTTGCCGGTTAGCTTATGGATGGAGGCATTAAAAACCGCCATTCATGTGCTAAATCGGGTTCCTACTAAGTCGGTGCCCAAAACACCGTATGAGTTGTGGACAGGACGTAAGCCCTCATTAAGTTATATGCATATATGGGGCTGTCCCGCTGAGGCAAAATTGTTTAACCCAAACATTGGTAAGTTGGATTCTAAGACAGTAAGTTGCCATTTTATTGGCTATGCAAAAAAGAGTAAGGGATATCGTTTCTATTGTCCAAAACGATATACTAAGTTTGTAGAAACAAGGCATGCCGTCTTTTTAGAGGATGTCATGATCAGAGGGAGTATGGTAAGACGAGAAATTAATCTTGAAGAGAAGCGGGTTTATGTACCCACTCCTATGATTCAAGAACCATATTTCTCATTACCTACTGCTGTTGAATCATCAGTGCCTACTGGTAATGATTCAACACTTGTTGTTAGTTCTCCATTGACAACGGAATTATTAAGAGAGGTTGAGCATTTTCAGCCCGTTGTCACTAATAATAAAGAGCAACAACAACCTCAAAATGAGGATAATGTGCAATTAATAAGATCTCAACGAGAAAGAAAATCGGCCATTCCGGACGATTATGAGATCTATTTGATTGAGGCAATTCAAATCGAGGGTGATCCCACCACATTTGAAGAAGCTATGAGAAGTCCTCAATCATCTGAATGGCGTAAAGCCATGGAGGATGAAATGAGGTCTATGGAAACAAACAAAGTCTGGGATTTAGTTGAGATTCCTAATAGAGCCAAAACAGTAGGCTGTAAATGGGTCTACAAAATTAAACATGACTCCAAAGGGAATATTGATAAGTTTAAGGCCAGACTTGTTGCAAAAGGCTTCACTCAAAGAGAAGGGATTGATTATAATGAGACATTTTCACCTGTCTCAAGTAAGGATTCGTTCAGAATCATTATGGCATTAGTTGCACATTATAATTTAGAATTACATCAGATGGATGTAAAGACGGTGTTTCTCAATGGTGATCTATATGAGAACGTCTATATGACACAACCGAAAGGTTTTGTTATTAAGGGTAAGGAACATATGGGATGCCACTTAAGGAAGTCCATTTATGGACTTAAACAAGCATCAAGACAGTGGTATCTCAAGTTCGATGAAACAGTAAGAAAGTTTGGGTTTAAAGAAAATGAGGATTACAATTGCATTTATGCTAAGTTTAAGAGCGGGAAATTTATTTTCCTCGTGCTTTACGTAGATGATATACTACTTGCAAGTAGTGATGTCAATCTACTATCAGAAACTAAAAAGTTTTTGTCCTCTAATTTTGATATGAAAGATCTTGGTGAAGCATCCTATGTATTGGGCATAGAAATTCACCGAGATAGAAATAAGGGGGTATTAGGCTTATCACAAAAAGCATACTTAGAGAATGTACTGAGAAAGTACAGTATGCATAAGAGTAAGTCTTCGCCTGCTTCGATTGTCAAGGGCGATAAGTTTGGGAACTTTCAGTTTCCCAGGAACCAATATGAGATCGATCAAATGAAGTCGGTTCCATATGCTTCTGCTGTCGGAAGCCTTATGTATGATCAAGTCTGTACTCGCCCTGAGTTAGCTTATGTGACCGGAATGCTTGGCAGATATCAGGCCAATCCAGGGATTGATCACTGGAAGGCAGTTAAGAAAGCATTAAGATATGTGCAAGGCACAAAAGGCCTCATGTTAACGTATAGTAAGTCAGACCCACTTGAAGTAGTGGGATATTCAGATTCAGATTTCGCGGGTTGTGTGGATACTAAGAAATCCATGTCAGGTTATATATTCACCCTCGCGAATGGAGCCATTTTGTGGAAAAGCTCCAAACAAACCGTCACTGCATCGTCCACAATGCATGCCGAGTTTGTTGCATGTTATGAGGCCACCGAGCAAGCTGTTTGGCTTAAGAAATTTTTACCCGGTCTTAGAGTGGTCGGCAGCATTGAAAAACCACTTAAGTTATACTGCGATAATGAGCCCGCAGTATTTTACTCTCACAATAATAAGTCGAGTGGTGCTGCCAAACACATCGACATTAAGTTTTATGTTGTGAAAGATCGAATCCAGGATCATACCATAAGTCTTGAGCATATAAGTACCAATCGTATGCTTGCGGATCCGCTAACAAAAGGTCTTCCACCCAGCGTGTTCAATGAACACGTAGCCGGCATGGGTTTAAGGGAGAGCCTATGATCACTGGATATTTAGGGGCCAAGTAAGAGTAAGGTTCATTTTCAAGTGTGAGATGTATTGTGGTCTTCGAGTCCAACAATACGTAAATGGTTATTGTGATGCGTCGTGCCCTATATGTCAAGCATGAGAAAATGGACACTAAGTTTAGTATTAAGTAAGTTGGTAAGTTTCAGATTCGAGTTCAAGAGGGAGAATGTTGGGAAGTACCGGACTTGTCCGATAAAGACCGGACTAGTCCGGTTTTGTCCAGTAAGGGTAACCGGACTAGTCCGGACCCTTAGAGGACTAGTCCGATATTGTCCAGTAAGGGTAACCGGACTAGTCCAGACCCTATACGGACTAGTCCGATTTTTCAGTAATTGTCAGTTTGAACTCGAAATTGACATGTGTTCTAATTGAAAGGACACAACCCACCGAATTTTGAGTCTCTGATCGGGAGACTCAATAATTCCTAAGGGTGGGAGGCTCCCTCTTGTGTCTCTTGGTCAACTATAAGAAGAGGGTCAAGTGTGTGATCAAAAAAGGCTTAAGGGCATACACTCATACACACTTGAACACCCTAATCCACTCAGAATCCGATCAAGATACCAAGAGAAGAACAAGGGGAAACGCCTCTCGTCGTCGTTCTTCTTGCGGCCTCGCCTTGTTGGCTAGATGGCTGCATCGTCAAGCAACAACAAAGATACATGAGAAGGTATTATTGATGTTCTTGTGCTATTTGAGAGATAGCACTTGGTGTTCATGTTGTAATCAGATTTCTCCATGTAATTCGAGATGATTTAGTGGCTATTTGATCTTTGGACTCCCGTGACATCTGAAGAAATGAGCGGATAGAAGCATTGCGGCCATTGTTTTGCCCAAACTGACCAGGCTAACGAAGAGGAGAATGTGCTCTCACTAGCTGCTCTGGACATGCTGATCTCCTCTGCATGAGGAGGTTTAAAGGCTTTTCTAGCTACAAAATGAAGTAGGGTGTAACAATAGGCTTGTATGTAGTCTTTGGAATTATGTATTAGAGTTTGAAGAACCGACAAAGGGAGAAGCTTCATTTCCTTTCAATGTGCTGGAAACAATGTAGCATGGAACTGAATTTTTTTTTGTAGTGCACTGTTGCATAAGATTATGCTTCCTCTCTGAGACAAGAAATTATATAGTTGCATGAGGTGGATCACCTCTAATGTGAAGTGGATTTATGTATCATGTGTATTTTGGTAGACAATCGTCTTAGTTTCATTCAAAATACTTATGTACCATACACTTTAAACACTGTCATTTAGGGGATTTGAAGTTTAACAGTGGCATCAAAAGAATTTATCATTTGACGAGTACGGCTGTTTTTGTTGTTTGGATGCAAGCAGATGTTGGTCATGTAGGAAGCGCTGGTGGTGTCTAGATCATAAGACGAAGCAACGGTGGATGTAATCTTGTTCTTCTACACGCCCGATAAATGTCATAATCCTATGGCAGATTGATCCATGTTCAGAATTAATCATATTTCTGTCTGTCAGACACATGCATGTTACACAGATTTAGTTGAGGTAATTATTGCCTACATTTCATTTCCTGAGCAACTCGGCCATGGGTTGCTCTATAAAAGAGCATACCTCTGTTAATATAGAAAAAAGTACACATCATCATTTGCCTGTCGTATAGCATATCCGTTGCATCATCTTATCACCCCCATGAAATCTATTTTTGCTCGCTAATAATGAAACACTCTGTAGTCGATTAGGATTGCTTAGGAGTGAGCGGTGTCAGGAAGACGGTAGCCGCTAGCTTTCACTGAGAACAAGCGCCTTTAGTTGTTTATGTGTTATTTTTTGTCGAGGCGTCAGCAGTCAGAGAAAAAGCGCTTATAGGGCGTGTTTGTTTACTGCCTGGGAGAGCACGTCTGGCTCGGGAAAGCAGTGGGCGTTGCGTTCGTCCCAAATTGGATGTGTGAATGTCAAAGGATGCTCTGTCTGGTTCACTCACATTTCCCAGATCAACAACCATACTGGCTCCCAGATCAGCAACTCCCTCAGCATTGTGAGGAAATCATGTGATTTCCATGTTCAAACTACTCGACAACGGATTCAAGACATATGGCCTGTGACCATGTCGCTGTCAGGGTAAAAATATCAAATTTGTTGTTCTTCTTCTGTACATGTAGGCTAATACTAATACATGTTCACGTTGGGAGAAGAATTGCTCCATGCATGCTTGGAACATTTTGTTGTGTGTCAGGGTGTGCTCGTGCTGAGAGTGGAGGGAAGATAAATTGAGTTACCTTTTCAACATGATGCCGGTTTGCTGCTTGTATGACTAATTTGACACATTTTTTTCATAACATCACACAATGAACCTTAATGCTTCGGGTAATCATTAACAGTGTGGATGAAAATGTGTTATCCTCCATGGGGTTAGTAGTTTGGGTTGTCTAATGCGGCGGCGGGTGCTATGTGAGTGTGTGGTGCAGGTTGCTGTGGGGAGGGTAGCGCCGGAACGCAGATGGAGCCGGGCGGCTAACAGGGTGCAGCAGCGAGAGCGTCGCCCGATGTGGTCATCGCCGTCGAGGTTAGGGTTGTCGGGTTGTTGGGGCGATGACGGATTTTAGCGACCTTCATTTTCGATAGCCATAGATTCAGGGGCGAACCGTTCGGAATAATAATAAGATGCGCAGTGGCAGTGACACCAACCGACTAATGACAAGACCCTAGAGAATATCAATGCCAAGATTGAAGGACTATTCTCGGTCTTCAAGAATCAACTGAGCTTCAACAAGATGCTGGAAACTCAGTTAGCTCAACTAGCAACTACTGTTCCACCAGTAGAGAATGGCAAGATGTCAGGACAGCCCGAACCTCTCGTGGAAAATGTCAACATGATTTCTCTACGAGAAGGCAACTGGCTAAAGGACCCTGGATACCCCATCATATCTTGCTCAATTGGGGCTCACTACTTTGATAAGAAACTTTGTGACCTTGGAGCAAGTGTGTGTGTAATGCCCAAGGTGGTCTTCGACCAGCTGAACTTCACGGAGCTTACTCTAACACCAATGCGGCTCCAACTGACTGACTCTTCAATCCGTTATCCGGCGGGTATTGCTAAAGACGTTCAGGTGAAAATCCGGAATTGCTTCATGCCCGTGGATTTTGTGGTGCTCGACATGGAGGTCGAGAAGGATACGCCACTCATTCTTGGGCGACCATTCCTTAGCACCGTGAGGGAGCTGGAGAAATCCACTTCCATATCAATAGCAAGGAGGAGAAGTTTAACTTTCGCCTGAAGTTGGAGCAATGCTCGATGATTCGTATCAAATGATTCATATCAAGTATGGGCCAAATGTTAAATACATTCAATAGGTTAAAGTCACACCTCCAAAGGTGGATCCGCTCATTGTATTCATGAGAGAATTAATCTATGCAGAGAACATGTCTTATCGTCTACGCCGACATCCCAAGAAGACGGAGAAGTTCGGGCCTCCTCAAAGGCCCAAGTCCACCAAGCTGCCAAAGAAGGAATGACGGAAGAAGCAAGACAAGCCGTCCAAGCCCATCCCTCCGGTTTTGGATGTCAATAAATGGAGAAGGAGGAATATCCATCTCATCGGACGATGGTGAGACTTAGCCAATAGGTTAAATTGGTAGTTATCTTTTCTTTGAATTTTCTTTTCTCTTCATTTGTTTTCCCCCTCTTAGTTTGATATCTCCCACTGCATATTTGAGTTTTATTAGCAAGTTGAGAATCTTATATTCTCAACTATTATTTTTATTTCTTTATTTTTCACAAAAAGAAAATTGTTAGGTTTTGAAAAAGGTTTCTTATTCAAAATACAATATTTCTGAGCTACAAATGTGGCATTTCACCAACGTACTAATTTTATAGCCATTGGGGAGCCACCTGCAAAATGGGGGAACAGGGGGGCCCACATTTCAGTGCAGTCGACCCCCCTGTCCGGCCGACTTGGGGAAAGGGCCATTTTGACTCTCTCTCCTCCAATGGCTACATTTGATCCTCTTGGGACCGTTGGGCAGTGTACACTATAAATGGTGGCCGTGAGGAGCACTCCACTTCACACTTCACCTCATTTCACACCTCCCCAAAGTCACTCTTTGGTCACATTGTTTTTTCTTGCTCTTCATTGGAGCACTCTTGCTCAATCCAACCCAAAAAGATTTGCTTTTGTTTGCGTTTACAATTTGCTCTCAAGTTCTTCAAGGGAAAATTTGTCGGGGGTTTTGCTTTCACTAACATCACCTTATTTGAGTTCTTCTTTTGTTGTGTTCTTGCTTGTTGTGGCAATGAAAGGAATGAAGAGGTTGTTTGGGAAGAGGAAGGAGGCTGCAAGCTCAAGCTATGGTGGAGACTCAAGTGCATGTCCCTCTTCTGTTGCTACACAAAGTTCACATAGGAGGAGTGTATGTGAGAACACCCTCATGGGTGAGAGGAGCAACCCATGACAACTTCTCCACGACGACGACCTCGACATACAAAATGAAGTTGAATATCAAGTACGCAAGCTCCTCCAAGATCGTAAGTTTTCTCATACGAAAGCTTATGATCTGGATTTGATCTCCAAAATAGGTATGAATTCAAAATTCTTTTCCATTTGGCGTGCACTCGGATGGGAGAATTTTGCTCACATAGAGGAGATAGGTTTACACCTTCTCTCCATGCAATTCCTTTGCACCCTCAAAATAGGATTCGATGATATTTCTTTTAGATTATTTCAAAAAGAAAACAACATCCTATGTAAAGAATTAAGTGAAATCCTAGACTTCCATAAACATTGTTTGCTAGATTTAGACACTTTTCCTAAGTTTTACAAACAAAGTTTTTGGGACGAACTGACTAGTGAGGTCAGATGTAGTGCTCCTAGGAATATTCACTTGTACAACCCTACTTTACACTTCATGCATAGATGGGTAGCTATGACTATGTTCCCTAGAGGAGATGTTAGAATAGTGCATGATGATGAGCTGAAAATTTTGTTTGCCATGATTAAAAAGATAAAAGTTGCTCCAGTTATTGCTATGATGACATAATGGTTAGATTACATTTCAAGGACAGGGCCAATTGAATGCACTTCATTTATTACCCGTATTGCTACTAGGGTAGGAGCACTAGAATATACTTCATTTGAATATTTCAAAACAGAATGAGAATTAATTAATGAAGATTATCTAGTGCAAGGACATACCCTTAAGAATGATCAAGATGGCTCTTTGATATTTTATTATTCTGACTTTTTCAATGAAATTTGGTTATCTAACCCGGATTATCATTTGTACAAATGCTAGAGGCTAACCGTTGATCTTCCCATCGAGGAAGCCCGAAAAAGTAATGTCTCTGGTAGGGTAACTAGAAGTCGTGCAAGGAGAGCGGCTGTCGAAGGGTCAATGCGACACTTCCCCTGGATCTGCTAAGGAGCAGCCCGCGGAGGTTCTTGTTCGGCGGGGCTTAGGCCTCAAACTAGTGTTGTAGCGGAAGAGTATGAGACAGTTGTTTTTACGTGGTTCGGGCCGCAAGGAGCGTAACACCCTACTCCACGGTTGATTGTATTGCTTGGTGTGTGTGTACGCGTATGTGGGTGTATCAGGGATTCTGATTCTGGTCCCTGTATCGGTGGTCATCCAAGCCTTTTATAACCAAGACCGGATCCCTTACAAGTGGGGTCCCGGGGCCCGACAGGTGGTCCCGGGGCGATCTTATCCTAAAGATCTAAGGCTTCCCGTATAAGCTTCTCTGAGCGTGACGGTGGAGACTCGCTGTCTTGCCACCTTCCTTGTCAGTAGCCCATGCGTCGTTGCTGACGGTGGCAGATGGTGTCCCGTCAGCCCGTCTTGTTGCCGCAAGCTACTCACTTGGCCAAGTGGGATAGGCCTGCAACGCCTTCACTGGGATGTGATTAGTCGTAGCGGTCTTTTGACCGTTGGCATGCTCCGCGTCATGAGTTGGAGGTATGTGCGGTCCTTCAATGCGTGCCTTGGGTGGAGCGCTCCAGCTTTTAACTCCTGCACCTTACCGTCTTGGGGTGTTGCGAGACACATGGCAGCGCCGGTGCAGGTCCTCGTCGGGGAGGCTAGCCCTGGTCCTTCGTTGCATGTTGCAGCTCTGGGGCTCCCCAGGGCATGCGGCAGCTCTGCTCTCTCCTTAGAGGGAGGGCGCCTGGTGTGGCGCTCCAGGCTTCGTGGGGGCCCCTGGAGCTTTTCCACTGAGGTTCTGCGGGTCTCTCCTCAACACGTGGCGCCTTGGGAGGTTATCTCCACTAGGGACCTTTATCCCATCCTTCGTGCCCCACATGGCGGCACTGGGGCTGGATCCTTAGGGAGGCTAAGACCTCGACAACTTCTAGATACATGGCACTGCCGGACTTGCCCTGGTCTCTTCATCCTATGTGCGAGGATACCCGGTCTGCTAGGTACCGACAGTAGCCCTTGGGTCCACCTTGGGGCGTGGAGAATAGCCCAAAGGTGGAGCCCTTTCCATGTCTTCTCGCACTCTGCTTTAAATTCTGTCTTGGATAGCCGAAAAGGTGCGTGCTTCTGCCAATCGCCTCCATGCATCCTCCTCAAGTAGAGAGGTTGTGGTGACGGGATCTTTGCTGCTGTCGCTTCTCTGCCTTCTGTGGCGCCTTTATCCACCTCCGTTCCTAATGCGGTTACAATACCTTCGTATGCCCCGCCTTTACGGGAGCTACTTTAGCTATTTTCCTGGGTGGTTGACCGCCTGGGCCAGCGCTCCTAGCCTGGGGCGTAGGACCCATTGCCATGGGCGCCGCATCCTGAGTGGTGTGGGTCGGTCCTTCGCTCGAGGGTACTCAAGCGTCGCGGGGGTGATTGAGAAGGAAGCCTTTCAGAGGGATCGTTCCCCTCCTTATTCTCACCCTGCATCCTAAGCTTTCACCTTCTTCCTCGAGTACTCGAGCTTTATTTCCTTAGTCAAAGCTCCAATCGTCTCCACCATCTTCACTTGCTCCAATGGCTTCCCTATTGCCTCTGTCCCGCCTTCTGTCGACTGACAACCTGTTGTTGATGCGGCGACTGCTTGGTTGGTCGACGGCGGAGCGTGCAGGAATGATCCACTATGGATCTCCTACTCTTGAAGACTTGCGTGAAGACGAGACCGTCCTCTTCTCCGCTTATGTGTCTGCAGGGATTGGACTTCCTCTGTCGAGATTCTTTTTCGCAGTGTTGGAGGAGTATGGGCTGCAGCTCCACCACCTGTCGCCGAACTCTATTGCTATGATAGTGGTGCTCGTTCATTTCTATGAGGCGTTCATGGGCCGTAAGCCGAAGGTGGAGATGTTCTGCCTTTTCTTCGTAATGAAGACCACCGGGAAAGGCGAGACTACCCAGGTGGGTGCCTACTACTTCCAGCACCGGGACAAATCCTCCCGACACTACATCCCTTCACTTAAAGGAGGCAAGTGGAAAGCTTGGAGGGAAGACTGGGCGATCTTGCAGGTTGAGCCCCATCCTGAGCTGAAAGTGCCTACTGCAGGTCCTACCGCTGATCCCACTACCTCAGAAGCATTCCAGGGGCTGCCAAAGGAGTATTCGCCGATATTGAGAAGGATCCGTGTGACGCCCAGTTCCGAAAATGAACCAAGCTAACGCATATGTGTGCCCAGGATGTTCATCACACATACACGAGTGCAATCACAAAAGAGTATACAGAAAGTTACAACAGAACAAGATTAATTAACCAAATTTTATTACACAATTCATATTATCCTCGAATACAACCTCTAATGAATATTTATGACAAGATCAACTAATGCAGCGGAAATAAACTAATTAAGCAAACTAAACAGCTAGGCAGCATAAGCAATAGGGTATAGCGCAGCTCCAATAACACCACAGGCAAAGCTGACGATAGACACGGCCTAGAACTCCGCATTATCGCCATTAAACTCCCAATCCTGACCTGCAACTGTGGGGGGGGATTGCAAGAGTTAGTACATGTCGTACTCAGCAAGTGTGGAAAGTATGACATGTGGCTTATTCAAATGACAACAATAATAATGGCAAAGTGCTAAAAAGTACATTAAAACATTTGAAAAGCAATATATTACATGTATGTGAAATAAACCCATCATAATCATAAGTAATACCATAATACCAGTCCACAATTCACCATCTTCATCAATAATTCCAGATTTCACCATTTGCCAATAACCATATTCAATACCAGAAATAAATCCATAACCATCCCAAATTCCAATTTCCCAATACCGAGTTCCCTCTAATCATGGAAGTTGTCCAGGTGCTCATAACCGGGAGCACGACTATCATGATAGTTTTAATTAACTCTGCAGAGTTTGTACCTCTTTACCCACATGTTTGTGATTTCATCACCTTTCGATGACTAGAACCTCTATTATGTCGTCTCACACTTCCATCGATGTGTGGCCAAGAGATCACAAAATAGCCTTTACAAAGGGATTACTAGCCTATTTATACGCCACTGAGGTTTCACTGGTGGCGATGCCTCCATCTGAGCACATCTTCAACCAAGGGCCCCCTCTTGAGCCATTCGGATCCCAAGGTAGTCCCACCAATCATCAACAAACCCAATCCAACTACCCCTTCCCCGAGCATCCATAATGGTCCATATACCACTGGCAAAGCCCTAATTAAGCAGCTACGCCACACCCATACTTGGCCTCGTGGTGGCACTGTAGTCCTGGCTTATTCTCGCATGAACCGGTCCTTAGATCTAAAGCAAGCAAACCACCATAACATCCAACCCATCCACATACCAGGCTTGCTTAGATCGCCCATTACCATATAATATTTAACCAGTTCATGTTAACCATAATCTCATCCATGCATAATTAAGTTGAGTGGTATAGTTGTTTCCCATCCCAGTTGATTAAGCGAAGCAAAAGGGTAAAAATCCCTTCCCGACTCTCTACCATAAATTCCAGGTGACAAGGGTGGTTAAACAAAGGTAGTAAACTTCCTATCATAGGATTCCCATCAAATTGACACAAGCATGTAATTTTACAAACAAAACATTTATTTGAAAAATAGGATCAATATGCTTCAAGGACACTTGCCTTGCTCTTGCTGTTGATTAGGATCAAAGCCTTCAAACTCTTAGTGTTGTAGGTCCTCCGCGGCACTCTCTAGCGCAAATCCGTCTAATCCACACAATAAACATACAAGACAAGAAACACAATCAAAGAGTGCACAAATATTACTCAATATGACATGACATGCATGATTAATGAAAATGCAAGGTAGAACTTGTTACTACATTGCTTTTAATGATCAATAACTAGTTCTAATAGCTTTTAACAAGTTTATACAGGTTTGGATTCGATTAGATCAAATTTTAGAATTAATTCAACACAATTTAACCAGAAAGATCGGACTAGTCCGCTAGGGACCGGACAAGTCCGCGCTCTGCGAGATCAGCAGATTAGGGTTTCCTAGATCGACGTGAATTTGGAGATTAAGGGTTGAATTCAAGTAAGGAAAAGATAATAGAAGGTATAACAGGTGTTTAGAACTCCAATGAATCAAGAAACTTGGAGGTAACACTTGGATCTTGATGATCTAGGGTTGGTGATGAACTTGGAGATGAATTGGTGATGGAGAACAAAAACTCGGTGGAGATCTTGATCCTCTTTCGTTTCCTCCTCTTCTTCTTCTTGCTTGGGATCTTCTCCTCCCTCCTTGATGGTGGCTCCCCACGAACTAGGGTTTGGGTGGGTGGAAAAGTGACAAATAGATGTCAATCTAAGGGGTGGGGCTGTTTATATAGAGGTGGAGGCTAGGGTTAGATAGATTTCGAGTTTGAGAGGAGTAGAGGCCGGTTTAGAGTCCCACATGGGCTCTAAAAGAGTTAGGCACGACGTCCCTAGGCCCACTTAACGTGGAACCCAAGAAACAAGTCGTAAAACAAAAGATCAACTCGAAGTAGCGAGATATCGGACAAGTCCGGAAAGGACCGAACTAGTCCGAAGTTGTCCAGAGAGAAAATCGGACAAGTCTGGCCAAACATCGGACAAGTCCGACTTTAAACAGAGAGGAAAATGTACAAGTCCGCTGGAACACCGGACTAGTCCAGAAAAGTTCAAGGACTTAGCAAATTTTCAAGGATTCTTGGAATATCGGGCTAGTCCGCACAAAATCGGACAAGTCCGAAAGTTTCCAGAGCCAAAATCGGACTAGTCCGCAGCAAAAACGGACAAGTCCGTTTTTAGTCAAAGAGAAATTGGACTATTCCTCAGTAAAATCGGACTAGTCCGCACTTTCCTGTGTTTTAAGTGCGGTTTTGTTCCAAATCAATTTTAAATGCTCCAAATCAATTTTATACTTGTTCCTCTTGTTGTGGGTTAATGTTAAACATGTATATGAGTGCATGCAAGGCATGATGCATGAAAATGAGGGTGTTACAAACCTACCCCCCTTAAAATGAATCTCGCCCTCGAGATTCAACGCGGAAGAGAATAGATAGGGAAAGTCCTTCTTGAGATCATCTTCTAGCTCCCAAGTTGCTTCTTTTGCTGTGTGGTGCTTCCATTAAACCTTACACCATCTAATAACCTTGTTCCTTGTGACTCTCTCCTTGGTTTCCAAGATCTTGACCGGTTGCTCGGCATAAGTCAAATCTTCCTCTAATTCCAATCCTTCCATTGGCACTTGTTCTTCCGGTACTCTCAAGCACTTCTTGAGCTGGGAAACATGAAAGACATCATGGACATCCAAAAGATGAGCTGGCATCTCCAACTTATACGCTACTTCTCCTCTTTTGTCCAAAATCTTGAATGGTCCAATATAACGAGGTGCGAGCTTTCCTCTTATGTTAAACCTCTTATGACCTCTCATTGGTGACACCTTGAGGTAAACAAAATCTCCTATTCCAAAGACTAATTTCCTTCTCCTATTGTCCGCATAGCCTTTTTGCCTTGATTGGGCAGCCCTCAAGTTTTCACGAATTATTCGGACTTGCTTTTCGGCTTCTTGCAACACGTCCGGACCAAATACTTGAGTTTCTCCTGCCTCATTCCAGAATAAAGGTGTCCTACACTTTCTCCCATAAAGCGCTTCATATGGTGACATCTTCAAACTTGCTTGGTAACTATTGTTGTATGAAAATTCCGCGTATGGCGAGATTTTGTCCCAACTCTTCCCATGCTTCAAAGCACAAGCTCTTAGCATGTCCTCCAAAATCTGATTGGTCCTCTCGGTTTGTACATCCGTTTGAGGATGATATGCTGATATAAAATTCAACCTCGTTCCCAAGGCTTCATGCAATTTTTGCCAAAATCTGGAGGCAAATTGAGAACCTCTATCCGAGACTATCTTCTTTGGGACTCCGTGTCGACACACAATATGCTCCATGTATATTTCGGCCAATCGTGCAGCTGTATATCTGGTCTTCACAGGGACAAAATGAGCTGACTTGGTTAAGCGATCCACAATTACCCAAATTGAGTCATACCCGGACTGAGTACGTGGTAACCCAACTATGAAGTCCATTCCAGTTTCTTCCCACTTCCATTCCGGAATCTTCAACGGTTGCAATAATCTAGCTGGCCTTTGATGTCCCGCCTTGACTCGTTGGCACACATCACACTATGCTACGTATTCAGCTATGTCCTTCTTCATGCTATCCCACCAATAGCAAGCCTTCAAGTCTTGTACATCTTGGTACAACCAGGGTGAATTGAGTAAGGTGAGTCATGTGCCTCCTTTAATATCATCTCCCGAATATGCTTCACATTAGGCACAACAATTCTCTTTCCAAGCCATAAGGTACCATGTTCGTCTTCATCAAATCTGAATTCTCTACCTTCTTCGGTTCTGTCCTTGATTTCCTTGATCTCCTCATCCGTGGTTTGTGCTTCTCGAATTTCTTGCTCCAAGGTCGGATTTAACTCCGTCATACCCATCTCATTTACAAACCCGAGGTTCAACCGTTCAAACTCCTTGCATAACTCGGATGGTAACTCTCGAACTGTGAGTTGATAAATTACTCCCTTTCTATTCAAAGCATCGGCCACTACGTTGGCTTTTCCCGAATGATAGTTGACCCCCAAATCATAATCTTTGATGAGCTCCAACCATCTTCGTTGCCTCAAGTTCAGATCCGTTTGTGTGAAAATATACTTCAAACTCTTATGATCCGTATAAATTTCACACCTATGTCCAAGAATATAGTGTCTCCAAACCTTCAATTCATGTACCATGGCTGCAAGTTCCAAATCGTGCGTGGGGTAATTCTGCTCATGTTTCTTTAATTGTCTTGATGCGTAGGCGACCACTTGACCTTCTTGCATCAATACACATCCAAGTCCTTGTCTCGATGCATCACAATAAATATCAAAACTCTTGCTCACGCCTGGCAATACCAAAACTGGGGCTGTTGTCAACCTCTTCTTCAACTCCTCAAAACTATTTTGACAAGCTTGAGTCCATTGGAAAGCCTTTCCCTTCATTAGCAACTCCATAATAGGCTTGGCTATCTTGGAGAAGTCCTTGATAAATCGACGGTAATATCCGACCATCCCAAGAAAACTTCTTATTTCCTTGACGTTTTGCGGCGGTTCCCACTTCAACACGTCTCTCACTTTTCCGGGGTCAACCGACATTCCTCCTGAAATTATGTGACCCAAAAATGACACCTCTCTCAACCAAAACTGACACTTGTTGAACTTGGCATACAATTGATGCTCCCTCAATTTCTGCAACGTAAGTCTCAAGTGTTCCTCATGTTCTTTCTCATCCTTCGAGTAGATCATAATGTCATCAATAAACACCACAACAAACTTACCCAAGTACTCCATGAAGACCTTATTCATGAGGTACATAAAGTAGGCAAGCGCATTTGTCAATCCAAATGACATCACGGTGTACTCATAAGATCCATATCGTGTTCTAAAAGCTATCTTGGGTATGCCCGATGGTCTAATATTCATTTGAAAGTATCCTGACCTCAAATCAATCTTAGAGAAGACACAAGCACCCTTCATCTGATCAAACAAGTCTTCTATGCGTGGCAAGGTGTACTTGTTCTTGATTGTTACCTCGTTGAGAGCTCGGTAATCCACACACATCCTTTGGGATCCATCCTTCTTGTCCACAAATAGAACGGGCACTCCCCAAGGCGAAGAGCTTGGGCGAATAAAACCCTTCTCTAATTGCTCTTGAATTTGCTTCTTGAGCTCCACTAATTCCAAAGGAGGCATCCTATACGGCCTCTTAGCTATAGGTGCAGTTCCAGGTATTAAATCAATAACAAACTCAATGTCTCGATCGGGTGGCATACCTGGCAACTCGTCCGGAAAAACATCCAAAAATTCACACACCACCGGAATCTCCTCAATTGCGGCACCGTCAATATGATTCAACTCCAATTGCTTCGGTGCGGTTTGAGATGCTTCAAATTCTACGGTGATCCCTTCTTCGTTGGTCAACTTCACCGTCTTTGTGGCACACTCAATAACTCCATTGTGCTTCCTCAACCAGTCCATACCAAGTATAATATCCAACCCTTGAGAATCCAAAACAATGAGGTTGGCGGAGAAGTCTACCCCCCTTATTCTAAGGCTTACTTTTGGACATACTATATTTGTCCTCATCTCTCCTCCAGGAGACTTAACCAATAGAGTAAACTTCATATGAGAGATAGGCAAACTATACTTGGCAACATACTTCGATGCAATGAATGAATGCGATGCTCCAAAATCAAATAACATAGTCGCGAGGTTGGAGTTGGCGAGAAACATACCAATGACCACGTCATCCGCTTGTTGAGCATCCTCCGTAGAGACATGGTTCATGTTGCCACGAGCAAAATTCTGCTGTCCACGGCTCCCTTGTGGTTTTCCTCCATTGGATCTTGGATTTTGCCTCAGAGCATTGGTTCCTTGACCAAGGCCTGACTTAGGACATTGATGCGCAAAGTGTCCAGCTTCTCCACAAGTATAACACTTCTTAACTCCACCAGAATTATTGGGACGAGCTTGGTTTTGAACATTTGTAGCAGGAAAATTAGCACGAGGTGCATAAGGCATTGGAGGCCTAGGTGCTTCTATGACAGGGCGCTGCTGCACAAACTGAGTTGGGCGCGGTGCATAACCAGGGCGTTGAGCAGGAATAGAAGAGCTGTAATATGGCGCATTGGGTGGTGCAAGACGAGGGCACACATTACTTACTTGTTGCTGTCCTTGATATGGCACCTTTCTCTTATTTTCTTGCTCCATCTCACGAATCTTGTTCTCAACCACAATCGCTTTGTCCACAAGCTTCTGAAAATTTGCATAGTCATAATTGAGTAGTTGCACTTGGATTCCATTGTTCAAGCCCCTCATGAACAAATATTGCTTCCGGCTGTCCCGACTAACATCCCCAGGCGCGTACCTTGAGAGTTGAGTGAACTTATTGAGATATTCACTCACGCTTGATTTTCCTTGCCTTAAATTCTCAAATTCTTGCCTCTTCAAGATCATAACACCCTCCAACACATAATGAGAACAAAAATTCTCCTTGAATTTGGCCCAAGTAATTCTCTCTTGGTTCTGATGAGCATTGCAATAAGCATCCCACCAATCTGCAACTGCTCCAACTAGTTGATGAGAAGCAAACAAGACCTTCTCCCGGTCACTGCATTGGACAATAGCTAGCTTCTTCTCCACAGACTTGAGCCAATCATCCGCATCCATAGGGTCAACAGCTTGAGCAAAGGTCGGCGGCCTAGTCCTCATAAATTCTCCGAATCGGTTATGAGGAGGCGGGGGTGGCGGTGGAGGCATGTGGGGCTGATTGTTGATGTTGCCAGCCTACAGCTGTCCCATAGTCTGTATTATGGTCTGCATGAGCTAGTTTTGCATAGCCAAAAGCTGCTCAATGTTGATAGCTCCATGAGCAGGTCCTTGTCCATTGTTGTTCTGAGGTACTCCATTGTTCTCCTCCTCATCATTGCCATCCCTCTGGTTGCGAGTCCTCACCATCTGAAGAAAAGCAATAGGTAAGAATTAGAAAACGTCCTTAACTATATGCATCAAGGGATATGAAGCTAACCAACTAGCTATACTAGCCTAGGTGGACATGGCAATGCTAAGGCATCCCAAAATCCTCTATTAAGCACACAAGCGAACAATATATATAGAAAACATCACTCCAAGCAAAAACACATCGATTCCTAAGTGCTCCTATGTGCTCTAAAGTGTCCATTCTATCTAGGCTGCATCCTACGGTCAACCTGTGGCTCTGATACCAATCTGTGATGCCCGGTTCTGAAAAATGAACCAAGCTAACGCATATGTGTGCCCAGAATGTTCATCACACATACACGAGTGCAATCACAAAAGAGTATATAGAAAGTTACCACAGAACAATATTAATTAACCAAATTTTATTACACAATTCATATTATCCTCGAATAGAACCTCTAATGAATATTTATGACAAGATCAACTAATGCAGCGGAAATAAACTAATTAAGCAAACTAAACAGCTAGGCAGCATAAGCAATAGGGTATAGCGCAACTCCAATAACACCACAGGCAAAGCTGATGGTAGACACGGCCTAGAACTCCGCATTATCGCCATTAAACTCCCAATCCTGACCTACAACTGTGGGGGGGGATTGCAAGAGTGAGTACATGTCGTACTCAGCAAGTGTGGAAAGTATGACATGTGGCTTATTCAAATGACAACAATAATAATGGCAAAGTGTTGAAAAGTACATTAAAATATTTGAAAAGCAATATATTACATGTATGTGAAATAAACCCATCATAATCATAAGTAATACCATAATACCAGTCCACAATTCACCATCTTCATCAATAATTCCAGATTTCACCATTTGCCAATAACCATATTCAATACCAGAAATAAATCCATAACAATCCCAAATTCCAATTTCCCAATACCGAGTTCCCTCTAATCATGGAAGTTGTCCAGGTGCTCATAACCGGGAGCACGGCTATCATGATAGTTTTAATTAACTCTGCAGAGTTTGTACCTCTTTACCCACGTGTTTGTGGTTTCATCACCTTTCGATGACTAGAACCTCTATTATGTCGCCTCACACTTCCATCGATGTGTTGCCAAGAGATCACAAAATAGATTTTACAAAGTGATTACTAGCCTATTTAGAACCCTACTGAGGTTTCACCGGTGGCGATGCCTCCATCTGAGCACATCTTCAACCAAGGGCCCCCTCTTGAGCCATTCGGATCCCAGGGTAGTCCCACCAATCATCAACAAACCCAATCCGACTACCCCTTCCCCGAGCATCCATAATGGTCCAAATAGCACTGGCAAAGCCCTAATTAATTAACTACGCTGCACCCATACTTGGCCTCGTGGTGGCACTGTAGTCCTGGCTTATTCTCGCATGAACCGGTCCTTAGACCTAAAGCAAGCAAACCACCATAACATCCAACCCATCCACATACCAGGCTTGCTTAGATCGCCCATTACCATATCATATTTAACCAGTTCATGTTAACCATAATCTCATCCATGCATAATTAAGTTGAGTGGTATAGTTGTTTCCCATCCCAGTTGATTAAGCGAAGCAAAAGGGTAAAAATCCCTTCCCGACTCTCTACCATAAATTCCAGGTGACAAGGGTGGTTAAACAAAGCTAGTAAACTTCCTATCATAGGATTCCCATCAAATTGACACAAGCATGCAATTTTACAAACAAAACATTTATTTGAAAAATAGGATCAATATGCTTCAAGGACACTTGCCTTGCTCTTGCTGTTGATTAGGATCAAAGCCTTCAAACTCTTGGTGTTGTAGGTCCTCTGCGGAACTCTCTAGCGCAAATCCGTCTAATCCACACAATAAACATACAAGACAAGAAACACAATTAAAGAGTGCACAAATATTACTCAATATGACATGACATGCATGATTAATGAAAATGCAAGGTAGAACTTGTTACTACATTGCTTTTAATGATCAATAACTAGTTCTAATAGCTTTTAACAAGTTTATACAGGTTTGTATTCGATTAGATCAAATTTTAGAATTAATTCAACACAATTTAACCAGAAAGATCGGACTAGTCCGCTAGGGACCGGACAAGTCCGCACTCTGAGAGATCAGCAGATCAGGGTTTCCTAGATCGACGTGAATTTGGAGATTAGGGTTTGAATTCACGTAAGGAAAAGAGAATAGAAGCTATACCAGGTGTTTAGAACTCCAATGAATCAAGAAACTTGGAGGTAACACTTGGATCTTGATGATCTAGGGTTGGTGATGAATTTGGAGATGAATTGGTGATGGAGAACGAAAACTCGGTGGAGATCTTGATCCTCTTTCGTTTCCTCCTCTTCTTCTTCTTGCTTGGGATCTTCTCCTCCCTCCTTGATGGTGGCTCCCCACGAACTAGGGTTTGGGTGGGTGGAAAAGTGACAAATAGATGTCAATCCAAGGGGTGGGGCTGTTTATATAGAGGTGGAGGCTAGGGTTAGATAGATTTCGAGTTTGAGAGGAGTAGAGGCCGGTTTAGAGTCCCACATGGGCTCTAAAAGAGTTAGGCACGACGTCCCTAGGCCCACTTAACGTGAAACCCAAGAAACAAGTCGTAAAACAAAAGATCAACTCGAAGTAGCGAGATATCGGACAAGTCCGAAAAGGACCGAACTAGTCCGAAGTTGTCCAGAGAGAAAATCGTACAAGTCTGGCCAAACATCGGACAAGTCCGACTTTAAACAGAGAGGAAAATGGACAAGTCCGCTGGAACACCGGACTAGTCCAGAAAAGTTCAAGGACTTAGCAAATTTTCAAGGATTCTTGGAATATCGTGCTAGTCCGCACAAAATCAGACAAGTCTGAAAGTTTCCAGAGCCAAAATCGGACTAGTCCGCAGCAAAAACAGACAAGTCCATTTTTAGTCAGAGAGAAATCGGACTAGTCCTCAGTAAAATTGGACTAGTCCTCAGTAAAATCGGACTAGTCCGCACTTTCCTGCGTTTTAAGTGTGATTTTGTTCCAAATCAATTTTAAATGCTCCAAATCAATTTTAAACTTGTTCCTCTTGTTGTGGGTTAATGTTAAACACGTATATGAGTGCATGCAAGGCATGATGCATGAAAATGAGGGTATTGGCCTACTTTGGACTTGCAAGTGTCACTGTTCCTCCTCCTCGGCATGCTCATGAGTCTGAATATGAAGATGAAGATGAAGATAGGACTGAGAGCGAGAGAGCGAGTGACGTAGAGTGACCCCTCTCAATTTTTCCCTTTTTGGTGCCTTGATGCCAAAGGAGGAGATATTGAGACTAGTAGTCTATTTATGAGCCTTAAGGACTAGTGATCATGGACATGTATATGCTTGTTAAGTTTCAAACTATTGTAATCTCTATTTGGATGTCTATTTTGTTTAAATATGAATGTGTGATGCTCATTATATTATTGTGATTGTAATTGTTGTATTTTCATTATGCACATCACAATATCTGGTCCCACACACATTTTAGGCAGCCCACCAAAAAGAGTGCATATATGTGGGAAATTTTTGTTGTTCATATGTCCTTCTCATATATGCAAACTTTATGAAAATCAATGTTTACTATTAATTGTGAAATCTCAATTGGTTGTTGTCGAAGTGTTAATGCGACACTTTCCCCGGATCTGCTAAAGAGCAGCCCGCGGTGGTTCTTGTTCTACGGGGCTTAGGCCTCAAACTAGTGTTCTAGCGAAAGAGTATGAGACAGTGGTTTTTACGTGGTTCGGGCCGCAAGGACCATAACACCCTACTCTACGGTTGATTGTATTGCTTGGTGAGTGTGTATGCGTGCATGTCGGGGACTCTGAGTTTGGTCCTTGTAGTGATGGCGGTCCGGGCCTTTTATAGAAAAGGTCGGACGCCTTACAAGTGGGTTCCCGGGGACCGACAGGTGGTCTCGGGGCGATCTTTATCCTAAAGATCTAAGGCTTCTTGCATAAGCTTCCTCTGGCCGTAGCTTTGATGACTAGCCGTCTTGCCGCCTGAGTCATCGGTCGCCCATGCGTTGTTGCTATCATTGGCAGGGGATGTCCCATCCAACTGTCTCTGGCGCTGTAAGCTACCCACTTGGCGGAGTGGGATAGGCCTGCGACGTCTTCACTGCGATGTGATTGGTCGTAGCGGTACCTAACATTAGGCGTGCACTGCGCCAAGCGTCTGGGGAAGCCTCATATCTTCAAGGCTTGACAGAGACAAGGCGCACTGCCCTCTTAACTTCCTTACTATTCGCTCAGGGCAAGTGGACAGACCACACAACATCTGGGGAGCTCACCGCCGTGGTGGAGGCTAGGTCCATCTTGCGGGCCACGTGGCAGCTCGGGAGCTCACCTCCGCGGGGAGGTCAGGTCTCATCCCGCGAGCCACGTGGCAGCTCGGGTGCTCACCTCCGCGGAGGAGATCGGGTCTCAATCTTCAAGGGCCAAGTGGCAGCCTTGGAGCCCACCTCCGTGGGGGAGGACGGGTCCCGTCCTGCCAGACACATATCACCTTGGGAGCTTGTCGCCGAGGTGGGGCTGAGCTCCTTCTTCGGTATCTCTTGTGGGTACCCGAGACCTCCCATCCGAGGCTGGCGGGTCCAGGCCTCTTGAACACATGGCGCCCTTGGATCCTATCTCTATTGGGAGGCAGAGTACCTAGGCGGCTCTAGCTTGTGCGCGAGGGTACCCGGTATGTCGGGTACCACAGTGGCCCCTGGGTCCACCTTGGGGGAGGCGACGAGCCCAAGGCTGAAGCCTTATCCTGCTTTCCCGCGTGGTCTATTAATTTTTTCTTGATCAGTCAAAGTGGTGTGCTCTTCTGCTGTTGTGACCATGTGTCCCTCTTCTGTTGAGGGGTCGTGGCGACAGGATCTTTGCTTGTTGCGACATTATCGCGATGGTTTCCAAGGCGCCTACTGCACTTCTGCTCCTTCCACTTTCATCTTTATGGGAACCACCAGGTTGCCTTCTCTGTCAAGGAACTGCTCAGGCCTGCTTTTCTGACGGGGGACCTGGACCCGTTCGTCATGGACTCTGTGTTACAAGCCATTGATTTGGAGCCCACTCAAATTTGCATGGTGCGCCCAAACGCCACTAAGGTACTTTTAAAAGGTACCTTTGTGGGCAATGGAGGTTCCTTTCTTCTACATGCCCCAAGCATTCGAGCCTTCAATTCCCTCCTTGAGTGTCTGCCCATCCCTGAGGTTCTCGACTCCTGCTCCAATGGGCTCAACTCCGCCTCCTTCCCGGATGGAGGATGTCTCACCCGTGAGGCGGCTTTTCGGCTGGGAGGACAAGGAACGACGGGATCTGATCTATCCCGGCTCCTTGCCACTGGAGTTGGGGGAGAAAGAGATCATCTTCTTCCAGGCGTACGCATACTCCAGGTTTTTCCCTCCTGTTTCCTCCTTCCTGGTGACATTCCTAGAAGTCCTTGGGATCCAGCTTCATCACCTGTCGCCGAACAATCTGGTGGTGGCGGCGGTGTTCTCGCATTTCTGTGAGATGTTTGTCAAGGTGTACCCATGCGTGCCAGTGTTCTGGCAGTTCTTCATGCTGAGGCGAACTGGGAAGAAGAACAAAGACAACTTCCTCGGTGGCTTCTGCTTCCAGCATCGGGCCAACCACCCCTTCAAGTACATTACTCCGCTCTCCTTGGCGAAGTGGCCCGGCTGGAGGAGTGACTGGGTGGTCGTACATACCGACGCCCACAATCACATGGTCCTGCCCACCGGCTGGCCGACGATTAGGAGGATGACCTGGGAGGAAATCCCAGAGCTTGAGGTGGCGTACACGCTGGTGATGAAGAGGATCCGAATCCTAGCAGACCACGGCCTGTCGGAGCTGTCAGTGATGGCCGACTTCGTTCGTCACTGTCTGGCCCCTCTCCAGCACTGTTACCGCCCTGCATGGCTCTACTTCGGGCTCCAAGATGGTACCAGGTTGCTGAGGGGTCGTGACACAGAGACAAACCCACAGGAGGTGTTTGAAGCAATGTCCAAGGCGTGCGGCGACCTGCTTTCGGACGACGTCTTCAACCTTCTGTAGGCTTGCGCACCGCTTTGCACGGATCGGGACCTTCAGATGAAGGTTCCGAAGGAGATGCCCAACCTAGATGCGATTGGTCGTGCGCCGTGGCGGGTTGGTGATGAAAGCCGGGGCGTGGCCATTGTCTACTCTTCGGAGGAGTCCGCACCTTCTTCAGGCTCTGAAGCCTCCAGGGCAGAGGAGGTGTCCGCTATTGGGGGGAAGGGCAAGGCGTTGGACCCTGAGGTAGGTAAGTGGCATGCCCTGGTAGTCGAGGTCATGAAGGAGAAATGCCCTCGGTCGCCACCGAGGGCGCCGCCGGAGGTGTCCTTCGCTCCAAGTCAGCATCCATCGGTGCGCCCCTCTTCAGTATTTGGCGTCGGTGGTCTTCGAGGGGAGGTTCGATCCGTCAAGCGGCGGCTCCACCGACGTCGGTGGTCAGCACGTCATCTAGCATCCCCGTCACTTGTGCGGTCCAAGGTGCCATAGGGGGCTTCGACAGCATCACACCTATGGAGCCTTAGGCAAAAAGGCCTCAAGCTGACGTTGTCGGTAGCTTGGGAGGTGGCTCTGTCGGGGTTGGTGGAAGCACACCGGTGCAGGGCGGTGGCACTGCTAGTGGTTTTGCCGGAGGCTCTACCGGGATGGCCTCTCCTGTTACGCCATCGCCAGGGCCTGCGGCTTCAAGGTCGCCGAAAGTGCAGGCTCGCTGGAGCTGGCGGGGACGTTCGTAAGACATTCTTGCCAACGCTTGCTCTCTATTATCTCGACTGCCTTTATTGATTGGTCAAGGCTTGAACTTGATTTGCAGGGCTACGTCAGCTATTGTGAGGCCCTACCACCGGGGGTAGTGCCCGTAAGCGCTTTGAAGGCGGGCGAGGATGCTACGATTGTGCTGGTGGGGCAGCCTGCAAAGCTTGTTCAGGGGAGCGCTTCTCCAGCGTCTGTGCTCGGTGTGGGTAGGGAAGCATCTCCGGCTGCCTCTCCAACTGTCGCGCCAGAGGCACATCCAGTTGCCGTGCCAGAGGCACTACCAGCCGTCACACCAGAGGCACCTCCGGTCGTCTTAGCAGAGGCACCTCCGACTGTCGTGGCAGAGGCCATGTCGGAGCCGACTCTGGGGGCTGAATGTCTGACCTCCACTGCTGCTGATTCAGCGGGTGGCTCTCTGAGCGATGGTGGCCCAGTTGCTTCAGGTGGCACCGCAACTCCTACTCAGTCTCCGGGGGCAAGATCCCCGGTGCTGGTGGCCTCGCCTTCACCGCTTTGTGAGAAGAGGTCCCCGAGATGATCACTGAACGACCTTCCCTGACTTTGGCGCAGCCGGAGCGCATCTCCGACGTCATAGACTTCAAGCAATCCAGCATCCTTGAGGTGCAATCCAAACTCCGACGGGCCCAGGAGGCTCTTGTCGTGGAGTGAGAGAAGCTGCGTGCCAAGGGCAAGTGCCTCCGAGGCTAGGAGGATCTCCTGAGATCTAGGATCGCCGAGGCGAAGGCGAAGTACCAGAAGGAGAGCAAGGAACTAGAGGTGAGGCACCGCTTGGTGAGGGCCTCAGACGCCTTGACCCAGAAGATTCTGGCCGACGCCAAGGCAGCCAACGACGCTACTGATGCCCACCTGTGCACTCTTGCCATAGGTCGAGAGGCCCTGAGTCGCCAAGAAGCCGCCGTTGCCAAGAGGGAGGCTGCTGTCGCCGATCAATAGGTGGCGGCACAGGCGATTGTTGATGGCTGTTATATACCAATTTCATCCGTCAATTTAATGTGAAGGATTTGTCCTTTCTCGCACACATCACCTTTCAATCTAACCCAATTCCACTTGGACTTGGAGAAATATGTGTATGCAGCATTTTATGTAGGAAATGAGGAAATGTAGAGGGACCAATCATATAAAATATCATCCTAGCCAATCAGGCGATGACACGTGGCATTCCATGGATCAAATGGCCCACAAATAGAAGTATCCAAGGAGATCCAACGGTGTATCACCCATATATAGCAATGGGACCCACTTGGTAGTCACCTGGAGAAAGCACACGAGAAACGGTGCAATGACCAGGTCGGCCGAACCAGGGGGTCGGCTGACCTGGTCTTTGCACCAAACTTGGTCAGCCTCCACGTGTTGGCTCCTCCCTGGTCCCTGGAGTCAATGGTGACTGATTCGCGCGCTTTTGGTGGTGGGAACCAACCTCAACACTAGTATAAATAGGACCCCCTACCCCTCACTTCAACACACACCACTTGGGCATCATTCTATTGTATACACTATCTTCCATAGTCCTTAGAGGAGTTAGGATGTAGAGAGGAGAGCCTCTAGTCCCAAGTCCAAATTGGGAAAGGAGTAGAAGGAGTCTCTCTCTTCCCAATCCTACATTAGGAAAGGTATGGCTTATGTATTCCTTCTTGTATTTTTGACTTTGTGCTCAATAAAGATATTATCTTTAGTCTTCTTTTATACGTATACTTGGACAAAGCGTTTCTTGTTTGATTGTGGAGTCCATGTATGTGGAAGGTATAGTCTTTATGATTTCACTCTCATGATCACTTCTTATGGTCATAAACACTATAGACCCCCACTATAGTCTATGTAGTTATGGTATGATTATGTTAATATGAATGACTTATGCTATGATTCAACATTGGTTCAACGATGTTTAGGTTAGTCATTGCCTTAGGATGGCTTGTGCCATGGCTCCTAAGGTATTTGCTTAGTATGCTAGCATGGTGCTAGGGTATTTAAGTAGTGTTGGATGTCTCGTAGACCCACGAATTGAAGAGGTAAGCAGTAGGTGATGACAGCCCTATCTGTCCTTTGTAATCCACCATGTTCGGCTATGCCACAGGCTCTTGGATGGAGTCGCCCTAGTTGCTAGGGGTAAGCCCGTGCCCGATGTGTTGAATAGCATTGCATAGGAATTCATCATTGACATGACCATTAGTATCTACCTAAGGCTATGTATATGTATTAGGAGCATTGTAGGAGCAACTCTCGAACTCTCAATCCAATCTCCCTCTAGGACCCATTTTACCTTTTAGAATAGATCGCCTAGGTGTGTGTCACACTACCCCTATTATCAACTTACCCCTGTCCGGATAATGGATTAGTATCCCATAGCTTGACCATAAGAGTAGTATATACTTTACTCCATTGCCTTCCTTTGGGATAAATACGATACCCTTGGGAATACTCATGGGTGAAATGCTACAACGGTATCTTCCATGCGCTTGCGGATCTCATCTCTCTACTGGAGATGATTTGTGGTGTTAAGAAATATCAACAAGCATTTCTGGCGCCGTTGCCGAGGATGATTTGTTAGTATATCTTAGGAGCCGTCAACAAGCATTTTTGGCGCTGTTGCCGGGGATGATTTGTTAGTATATCTTAGGAGCCATCAACAAGCATTTCTGGCGTCGTTGCCGGGGAAGGCAAAGGAAGTGAAGGATAGCTATCACTTGTGATTAAGATATAGGTACTAATAGTTATTAGACAGGATTACCCTTGTTTGTTTTCTCCTTTGTGTGAAAACGGGGTAGTGTTGACCAACATATTGTATGGGATGGGCAACGAGGACGCAAGTGCTAAACTGCAAGATGATTTAAGGTGTACCTCAACAAATGTCCGCTAGGCAACACCATTGCCTTTTTGCGAGAGAATTTCAGCTTTCAGTAGGAGCCAAAGTCATCCATACCCAAGCTTGGGGAAGGCTCTAAGAAGTTCTTCTTGGTTTGCCTCCACCATGGGGTGGACAGCTGGCTCTTCATCCAACACTTGTGTCATGGGTTGGCTCCACCAATCCATGACCACATTCATGCTGGAGCTGAAGGAGTCCTATTCTCATTCATCATGGATGAGAAGAAGGTCTCCACTCAAGGGGTGGATTGAAGAATGCTCGAGTTCCCATAGCTTGTCATGCACACCACATCACAAGGTGGACATGCTAGTTATGGAACTACACCTCCCATTGAAGTATCATGAATACCAAGTCAATGGGACGGGTAGGTCCGGTGTAGTAGTACGTGTGTCGGTACCGGAGCTTCCCTCTGTCGGGGGTTAGGTCCAGGGGTGTCGCGCAGGTATTTAGCTCGGAGCTTTCCCATGTGTGGGACGTAGCTATGGTTGCAGTATACACGTGGCAGCACCAAGACTAACCATAGAAGGGAGGTAGGTCCGGTCCCGTATGACACGTGGGGCCTTCGGAGGTCTTCAACTCAGACAGGTGAAGTTCCTTTGGTCTTTTTGCAGTCCTAAAGGGTGTACGGTACGTAGGGTACCGACAGTGGCCCCCTGGGCCCACCTCTAGGAGAGACCTTATGGATGAAGCCGTTTTGCCGGAGGTGGATCCATCCTTCGATTTTTGAGTCGTGTCTTCAAAGGTCTTTGGATGTGCCGTTGGCGGCAGTTCGTAGTTAAACCATCACCGCGTGGCATATCCAGGATGCGGCAGGTGAGATCTGAGCGTGCGGATCTCATGCAATTGAAAGTCGCTGGTTCCCGATACAAAAACCGTATCGGTTCCGCGCGCCTTGTCAGGCCACTGCCCTCGGGCTTCCCGCCTTTCATGATGACAACTGTTCGCCTGGGGTAAGGACCTCGACTTGATCGTCGGGGTGGCCCCGGTCCCCCTTGTCATTGGCAGGGTGAAGTTTTTGAACTGTATTGTCGGCTCTTTTGCGGTTTCCATCCAAGCGTTGCGGGGGCTTACTTAAGAAGGAAAGTGCACACCGTTTTGGGATTCTTTACGCCTTCATTTGAACTTGCGCTCGAATCCTCCAAACTTTAGCCAGCTTTTCATCTCTCGCCCCGCTGTGCTGCGATGGAGTTGGGTCTCCGCAAGAGCCGCCTTAAGACCGACAGTGATCTGAAGAAGGTACGGGCACTCATGGGGTGGTCCAGTGACTCCTTCAATCACCTGGTCCATGCTGGCAAGCTTCCGTTCAAGAAGGAGCACGCCAGCGACATGGTGTATTTCTCCGCGTATGCCATGGTGGGACTGATCCCACCCTTCTCCACTTTTCTCTTGATGCTGCTAGACTTCTATGGTCGGCAGATGTACCACCTTGGTCCCCACTCCATTCTTCTGGTGTCGATCTTTGTCCACTTCTGTGAGATGTGGGTGGGTATTCCCCCCTTCGTCGAGCTCTTCCACACCTTCTTCACCATCCACACCACCAGCAAAAGTGACGAGTACCTTGGCTTCTATTACTTTGTGAAGCGCAAGAAGTGCCTGTACAAGTACTTGTGGTTGTTTCCTTATGGTAAGTGGGACGACTGGAAGAAGGATTGGATTGTCATCAGGGTGGAGGAGCATGAGAATCTGGAGCTGCCCGAAGGACTCCCCAACGTCGACACTGAAGCTTGGAGCGAAGTTCCGGTGCTATCGGACGCCTTCAACCCTACTCTGACCAGGATCCGCCAATGTGTGGAGGGAGGGGTGACTCCACAGGCAGTATTCTACAACTTCGTAGTCAATAGGTGGGATCCGCTGAAGAAGAGGGAGAAGCTCGCCTGGGCCCTCAACAGCATGATGGACGATGACCAGATCGAGACCGGTTTGAAGTCCAACTTGGAAGGCGCAGCTTTTGAGTTTCACCTCAAGAAGTTCCAGCACAGCATCGATGTCGAGGGTGACGAATTGACTCCGCTGGCGGTTTTCCTCCCTTTGAACATGGAGGCGGAGTTCAACAGGGAGCTCTAGTGGAAGATGCTGGTGCTTGACGACCTCAGTGAAGTTGATAGGCGTTCGACCACCGGGTTGGCGATCCCCGGAGCTTCCGAGGGTGGTCACCCTTCCGCCCCGAGACAGTGAGTTGAAGTCGTGGGCAAGGGCAAAGAATTGGTCGAGCCCTCGAGCCGTAAGAGGAAGTTGAATCACTCCGACGGGAGGTTTGTCAGACCTGCTACTTCCGCAGTAGCTCCTTCTCCCCGGAGGGGAAGGTCTTCAACAGCGGCAACCACCCGAGCATCGGCATCTCCCCGGGATGCTAGCTCCGGCCATGTGGCTTCGGTACCAGGGCCTGCTGAGGGCTCCAGGTTCGGGGGTCCTTCTCAATCGAGGGGGGCCTCAACCAAGGTGACACCAACGGCGGTAGGAATCTTCGGGGAACCTTCCGTAGCTACCACACCAGTGGAGACAGGGTCCGACCACGGGCGTCCGGGGAAGAGGTTCCGCGCTAGCTGGAGCGGAAGCCTTCCCAGGTATATTTGGTTTTTTACCTCAGTTGGTTGTTTTTGCTGTAATCACGTTTTGAGTTTCCTTGTCCTTCATCCGCAGGGTCCCCAAGAAAGGGGTTGAAGCTCTGGTTCCTACAGCAGCAGCTGAGGATGTGCAGGCGGAGGCTCCGGCTCCAATCCCAGTGCCGCCCCAGGTGGTGGCTGAGGTCGCGGCAGCCCCGGCGCCGGCTGTCTTGGTCCTGGACCTCGACTCATCCCATTAAGCTCCCGTGGTAGCGCCGGACCACGGGAATGAAAATGTACCAGTGGCACCAGACCCGGAGGTTGAAGCTCCGGGTTTGGATGCTGAGATGATGGATGCTCCGGCCTCAGAGCCGGAGGTAGCTGTAGTCCCGGCCCTAGAGTCGAACGTTGTTGAAGCCCCGATAGTGGAGCCGATGGTTGATAAAGCCCTGACGGTAGAGCTGGTGGTTGATGAAGCCCCGACAGTGGAGCCTGGTCTTGATGAAGTCCCGGCGCCTGAGCCGGTTGTCGAAGAAGTGCTGGCGCCCGAGCCAATGGCAGTCGAGGCACCCGTGCCTGAACCGGCGGTGGAGGAGGCGCCAGCATCAGAGCCGGAAGTGGCTTCAGCTCCGGCCGAACCTTCAACGCCTGCCCCTGAGGTAGTGGTTCCGGAGGTGCCCGCGCTTGAGTCAGGGTGCCAAGAGGAGGCTGCCGGTCCCCCGCCTAAGGGACCAGTTGCTGATGACCAGGCGGCAGGACCTTCAGAGCCGACTCCGGAGGTAGGAACTTCTGCTGCAGGACCTTCCTTGGCGTCGGCCGAGGCTATCCCGGAGGGAGGCCCTAGTGTTGCGGAAGCTCAGGGGACCACTCTTTTAGAGTGGGAACCGATTTTTGTTGTAGAGAACCCGCTGGAGCCAGCGGAGAGGACCCTCTCAGGTCCGGAGCCGATCCCTCTGTCGTTGTCTATCAACAACGCCTGCTCCAGCCTTCGTCAAGTGCAGCTGGCCTTCTACCACGACAGCAAGGCCCTCGAGGTGGAGCGCCAAACCCTTAGGAGGTGGCGCAACCGGCTCCAATTCGAGACCAAGCTGGCGCAAACCAGGCTGGCTGACGACGGGGAGTGGGTGAAGAAGGAGAAGGCCCGGATGGAGTACTGGGGCCAGCTGCTGGACGAGAGGGAAAGCATGGTGCGATCCCTTGACAACCAGTCTCGGGCCATCCATGAACAGGCCGTAGCTTCTAATAATGTAGCGAATGATCGCGAGGAGAGGATCAGTGCCATCCACGACAACCTCGTCAAGCGCCGGGAGGCTCTTGAGGAGCGGGAGAAATAGCTCGAAGATGAATAGCAAAAACTCCTAGAGCTGTGCGATGACCTTGTGAAGAGGGAGGAGGAGCTCACTCAGAGGCTGACTCTGGGTGACAAGAGTCTCGCGGAGCGCACTAAGAAGCTGCAGGAGCGCTGCGAGAAAGAGGAGAAGAAGGCTTGGCAGCGAGGACAGGACCTCCACAAGAGGGAGGATGAAATTGCTGCCAGGGAGAAGAAAGTGTGGGGCCGGGAGAAGGACCTGGTCGACCGCCGGAACAAGATCCACCTCCAGGAGGAGGAGCTCAGTAAGCTCGAAAGGCAGGTTGCTGAAAAGATTCAGCAGAACGCCAAATAGGTTGAGCGCCTTGCCCGGGAGAATTTAGAGCTTGTGGCGACCAGAAGATCCCTGGAAGAGATGCGAGGCTCGAGGGCTGCGGAGTCCCAACAAGTTTGGGACTTATTGCGCAAAGCCAGCGACACGCTGACGCCGATGGGTTTTAGTCCTGTGCGTCCCGATGAACCAGAGCCGGAGCTGGACCAGGCGTTGCAAGCGTTGAGCTCGGCGGGCAACAAGCTCACCAAGATGGGCGATGTCATCGTGAACCAGCTGGAAACTGAAGGACAATCCCTGGTGAAGAACGTCGTAGAGTTCATGCTGACGTGCCACACAAGCCGGGACCCTCACTTTCCACTGGACCCGGTGCTTGAAGGCCCCATCGATGGAGAGGGAGAAGCCGCCAAAGCCAGCGCGTCGGAGGTTGCCTAGAAGGTCACCTTGTTCTTCCATAGGGTCTATGATTCTCTCTTTGTAGCTCCCGCTTGTATTCTCTCTTCTTTTTCTCCAATTTTGTAATCTCTTGTCTCCAGATGAATGAAATCCAAGTTTTTTATAAATTTCATTTTTTGTCATCAACACCTTTGTCTCACTTGGCCCCCTGGTAGATGTACACAATTTGATTGTGAACATGTACCAATAGGATGTAGCATTTTGTTGAAGACTTGCGCGCTTCGAACTTGTAGTTTGTAGGTCCGAAGTCGCCGATAGTAGGGGCCCCCTAAGGTTGTCGGAGCTTAGTAGCTCCGGTAGTGACCCTTGTCAACACGTAGAGCATCGACAGTCAATCCTCTGGAGTTTTCGGAGCTTGGTAGCTCCGACAGCGACCACTGTCAACATGCGGTGCGTTGACAGCAGACCCCACTGGGGAGTCTTCCCACCATCTTTTCTTCACGTCGACGGCTGGCCCCCTGGATTTGCCAGAACTTTGTAGCTCCGGCGATATCTGCTATCAATGTTTGGAACATTGACAGTAGACCATCTTAGGGGGTGTCGGAGCTTTGATAGCTCCAGCTTCATCCACCATCATCATGAGATCTTTATTTTTCCTGCATACTGAAGTCAAGAAAAACAGTAAAATCCATTTCTTCTCTATAACTCGTTTGCAACTTACTATTCTCGAAAGAAATTTTTAGGTCGAACGCAATTCTAAATACAATCAAGTGCATTTTTTTGTTTTCTCCAGGTCCGATCGTTTCTGGACACGCCTTACTTTGGCTTGCCGGGGTGTAGGTAAAGTGTCGTACTTAGGGTGCAGGACCAGGCTAAGTCGATAGCACACTCCGGACCTAGATTGGCTTGGCGGCATTCAGACGAGTAGACCATTAACAATGTTTAGACCCGGAAGAATTGACAATGCAACTTGAATTATATATGAATTGTCCGAACTAAAGTTTCTTAAGAATTGCACAACTTTATTATAGACAAGAAAGAGAAAAATAAAAAATATAGAGCCTATACAAAATAAATGCACGTGGAGTCTGTTTTCACACAATGATGTCTTTCATTATAGGTCCGGGGTATAGGGGAAACAAGTACACTCTTAGGGTACAGAACCAGGCTAAGTGTGTTTCGTTTCTTGTTTGATCCCAGGTAGCTAGCTACACTTTTAGTTCTGAGACTGTTACAAGTGTTGCCTGAACTTTGCGGACCTTCCGGGGGAGGTCCGTCTGTTCTCCTGAAGGAGCTACCTGACTCTGTACAATGACTCTATAACATACATCACATGTAACTACAGACTCACCTCTGTGATATAAGCGTAGAACTTACGGAGGTGCTCAATATTCCAAGGATTAGGGAGAGGTGTCCCATCCTCGGTTGCCAAGTGAATGCATTTGGGATGGGATACTTTGATCACTCGGAAGAGTCCTTCCCAGCCGGGGGAGAGTTTGTTTAACCCTTCTCGAGTTTGTATCCTCCGTAGCACCAAATCGCCTTCCTCGAGCTGTCGGCTATGAACATGCCTTTGGTGATAGCGCCGAAGAGCTTGGCGGTATCGGGCATTCCGAACAGCTGCTCGGCACCTTCCCTCTTCAAGGAGATCAAGGTCATCACACCGGAGCTGGTCCTGCATGGCTTCGTCGAAGGTACGGACCCGAAGTGACCCCAAGGTGATTTCCGGAGGAAGGACTGCTTCAGCTCCGTGCACCAGGAAGAAGGGTGTCTCTCCAGTTGACCGATTTGGAGTTGTCCTGTTGGCCCACAGTGTGGGTGGAAGCTCTTCGATCTAGTTGGCTCCTTGTTTTTTCAGGCGTTCATATGTGCACGTCTTGAGTCCTTTTAGGATTTCTGCATTTGCTCTCTCAGCTTGGTCATTGCTTGCCAGGTGAGCTACTGAGGCGTAGCTTACTTGAATGTCGTGGTAATCGCAATATCCTTGGAATGCAGAGCTTGTGAATTGGGTCCCATTGTCAGTGATGATCTTGTTTGGGACTCCAAATTTGCATACAATGGACTGCAAGAAGTTTATAGCTAATTGCTTGTTTATTGTCACGACTGGAGTTGCTTCTGGTTACTTGGTGAACTTGTCGATGGCAACGTACAGGAACTTGTAACCTCCGACAGCTCTTGGGAAAGGTCCCAAGATATCCATCCCCCACACAACGAAGGGCCATGTAGGAGGTATCATTTGTAGAGGTTGAGCTAGTGTGTGGATTTGCTTTGCATGGAACTGGCATGCTTCGCATTTCTTCACTAGCTCAGTTGCATCATGGAGTGCTGTAGACCAGTAGAAGCCATGCCGGAAGGCTTTACCAACTAGCATGCGGGAAGACGCGTGGTTCCCACACTCGCCTCCATGGATTTCTGCGAGGAGTTTGCAACCTTCCTCCCTTGTAATGCACCGCATTAGGATGACATTAGCACCACGTCAGTAGAGATCCCCTTCTACTAGTGTGTATCTTTTAGCCAATCTAACTATCCGGTCAGCGGATACATTATCTTCAGGAAGGAAATTGTCTCTCAAGTAGCTTCAGATCTCCGAGATCCATGCATCGGAGCTAACTTGAGGATTTGAGTCTTGCGTGTTGGGTTGCTTAGAGCTCCCGTCAGCACCTACGACCCTTGATGGGTACCATGGTAACAGGGCCATCGGGACCGCCAGCTTCGAGGTGCTGGTCTCGCCCCCTACACTCAATTCGGCAGGCTGAGCTATTGGTCTTGACAATCTCCGGACGAAGGTTCCGTCGGGAGCCGGAGCTCCGGTTGAAGCTTTCATCGAGAGTTCGTCGGCTTCAGCATTGTTGAGACGCTGGACATGGCAAAGATCCAGGACGTCGAAGACCTTTTGAAGCTTCTGGACTTCAAGTAGGTATGCAGCTAATTGAGGGTTATTGCAGCAACATTCACCTTTGACTTGTTTTATGATGAGCTGCGAGTCACCCTTTACCAACAGCTGCTTGACACCATATGATATTGCCACCTTGAGCCCATAGATTAGTGCTTCATACTCCGCCATGTTGTTGGTCGCCTTGAAGTCAAGATGAACCATGTATTTGACCTTCTCCCCGGTCGGAGCGAGGAGAAGGACTCCAGCTCCGGCCCCCTGCTTTTGCATGAAGCCGTCAAAGTAGAGTGTCCAGTGAGGCTCGGTGAAGACCGGAGCTTTGGGTTACGGCTTCTGCTCACCGGGGCCCCCAAGATTTGATGGAGAGGGGGTCCATTTCGCCATGAAGTCCGCCAGTGCTTGACTCTTAATTGCTTGTCTTGGGACGAATTCATGATCAAACTCGGCCAATTCGGCTGCCCACTTTGCAATGTTCCCAGTAGAGTTGGGATTATGCAAGATTGCACGCAGTGGATAAGAAGTTACCACTAAAATCTTGTGGGCTTGGAAGTAGTGTCGGAGCTTCCTAGAAGCAATAAGAACTGCATAGAGCAACTTATGCACCTCCAGGTACCGAGTCTTGGCATCATGGAGTACTTTGCTGATGAAGTACACTGGGCGTTGGACTGTCTGGACCCTCCCGAAGGGACCCAGAGCTTCCTCCTCATCAACAGAAGTGACTTGTCCACTTGAAGGAGGTGGCTCCTCTGGCATCTCGCCTTGAGGATTCGGGTCTGGGAGCTGGGACCCAGACTCGTCTTCAGGTAGCTCCGGACCCTCCCGAAGGGGTCTGGATTCCTGAACTGAAGATGGTTCTGGTCTTTCCGCAACCAGGACCATGCTGACAACTTCGTCAGTTTCCGAAATGTAAAGCAGAAGTGGCTCACCAGGATTCGGAGCTACCAAGGTCGGTAGAGTGGTGAGGAGTTGTTTCAGCTCCTGGAATGCCTTTTCTGCTTCTTTAGACCATTGGAATGGTCCGAACTTTCTTAATAACTTGAAGAAGGGTAGCGCTCGTTCCGCCAGTCTTGAGATGAATCGGCTGAGGGCAGCTAGACATCCAGTCAGCTTCTGGACGTCCTTGATGCGGGCTGGTGTCCGCATGTCTTCAATAGCTTTTATCTTCGCCGTATTTGCTTCTATCCCTCGGTGGTTCACCAGGAATCCAAGAAGCTTTCCGGAGCTAACCCCAAAGACACACTTCCGAGTTTAGCTTTGTGCGTGTGACTCTCAACTTGTCGAAGACGGGAATGACACCTTGCTCTTGATCTTGACGACGATGATATCGACTTACACTTCCACTACATCTCTGATGAGCTCTCCAAAAGTTTTGTACATAGCTCGTACAAATGTTGAAGCAGCATTTTTGAGACCGAATGGCATGGAAGTATAACAATATAATCCATCTACTGTGATGAAGGAAGTATGCTCTTCATCTTCCCTAGACATTCTGATTTGATGATACCCAAAATATGCGTCTAGGAAACACAGTAATTCGCACCCGGAGGTGGAATCCACTATTTGGTATATTCTAGGTAGTGGGAATGGATCTTTTGGACATGCCTTATTCAGTGTAGTGTAGTCGATACACATCCGAAGCTTCCCGCCGGCCTTGGGTACAACGACTGGGTTTGCCAACCACTTTGGGTGGAAGACTTCTCGGATAAATCCAGCTTCAAGCAACTTCTTCACTTCTTGACGTATGAAGTTTTTTGGCTCTACTGATTGCTTCCGAGGCTTCTGATGTACATGCCGAGCGTCGGGATAAATCTTCAGATTGTGCTTGATCACTTCCCTAGGGATCCTAGACATTTGCGACGGTTGCCAGGCAAACACGTCAACATTAGCCAAGAGGAAAGTGACGAGCACGAGTTCCTATTTGTCATTCATACCTCCCGATATACGAGTGGTCTGAGCGGCGTCGGAACCGATTTGGACGACTTTGACGGGAATGTTGGTGTTGCCGCTTGGGTGCACACGAGGTGCAGAGGCTGAGCCTTGATGATGAATGTTCGGGGGTTTTGGAACTTGCTCCTTTCCGGATTCTTCCTCCTGTGTTGTATCAAGCGCGTGGAGTTCTTCCAGAGCAGTCACTCCGGCGGTACGATCTCCGCGGATCCGGAGAACACCTGCTGGTGTTGGCATCTTCAACACCAAGTAGCCATAATGAGCAGCAGCCATGAACTTGTACAAGGCTGGCCTGCCCAATATGGCGTGGAACGGTAAGTTGATCTGCGCCACAACGAAGACCAACTTTTTAGTGCGGTAATTCTCTCGGGTCCCGAAGGTCACCGGGAGAGTAATAGCACCGAGTGGGGTTATGGCCCCCGGACCTACTCTGGAGAAAGGTCGGGAGGGGCAAAGATATGATGGTCAGAGCTGAAGCTTGACGAAAGCTTTGAAGCTTATGAGGTTCAACCCCGAACCTCCGTCCACCATCACATGGTGGAGCTGGATGTTGTTGATGGTAGGAGATACCATCAGTGGAAGTTGGCCAGCTCCGATCTTGTTCCGAGGGCAGTCTGAAGCATCGAAAGTGATGGCAGTGTCCATCCACTTCTGGTGCGGCTCCGCCATGGCGGTGGGAGCTACTGAGGCCCTGTCCTGCCGCATGGTCTTGAGGACATGGCGGGAGGTGATGTCCCACGAACCACCAACGATGGTATTCATGGTCTTCCGACGCTCATTGTCAGAGACATCGGAGTCATCGTCGACGGAGGTGTAAACAGCCTTCAAGACCTTTTTAGGGTCCTAAAAGACTAACTCCTCTTCAGCCGGAGCTTCATCGACTTTCTGTTTTCCTTCCCTTTGACGGAAAGGAACTTCTTCCCAGCGCTTGTTGTAGCGCTCGACGAGGTTATGGACCTCCCGGCAGCCTTCCAAGTTGTGGTTGTTTGACTTGTGTATAGGACACCATATCTTGGAGCTACCACCGTCTTCAGACGACGGCCGAGGTTGTTTCTCGGGGCTCGGACCCCGGCCACCCGGAGCTGCTGCAGCTATAGCGGTAGGTGTGCCGGCCGACGGCTTCTTCTTGCCGTTGGACTTTTTCTTCTTTTTCCCACTCCCAGAGGTAGTGGCTTCACCCTTGGAGGACTTTTTGTTGTCCTCCGGAGGTGGTTGGGAGTGCATTTCACGGCCCTCCGCAGCTTGGCGCACTTGTCTGCCAAGCTGAAGAGTTCCGTGACGCTGGTGACCTCCTTGGTTGCCAGCTTCTCCAGCATCTTCTTGTCTCGTACGCCCTGTCTAAATGCCACAATAACAGAAGCGCTTGAGATAGAAGGGATTGTGTTTCGTACCTGGAAGAACCTCTGGATGAAGGATCACAGGGACTCTCCCCCCTTCTGCTTGATAGCAAAAAGGTCCAGTTCAGTGCCTCATCGGGTGTATGAACTCCCAAAGTTGGCAGTGAACTGTTGGCACAGTTCCACCCAACTGTTGATGGAATCAGACGGATGACTCATGAACCAGGACCTGGCGGTCCCAGTCAAAGCCACAGGGAAATAATTGGCCATTACAGCCTCATTGCTTCCAGCCGCAAGGATTGAGGTAGAGTAGATTTGGAGAAACTCAGCGGGATTGACAGTCCCGTCAAATTTCTCCGACGGGTGAGGCCTGAACTTCTGCGGCCATTTAACCATGCGTTGGTGCATGGCCAGAGCTGAACAGCCTCCTCCTGCTCCCTCGGGAGCAGGACTGTCCCGAGCCTCTCGCCTTTCGCGAGCACGCTTGATATGGACGCGGCCATCCTGTTGATGGTAATGGCGATCAAGCTCCGCCCGGAGGTCGTGAGTTGAAATCCTAGTTACCATATATGTACGTCAAGCCCTGGAAGGCAGCGACGTCGCCTGTTGAGAAGCAGCACGCCTCCTGTGTTGGGAAGCGTGCAAACCAAGTCTACCCGACACGGTCCGATGCTGCAATGGGGCCTGCCCCGAGGGGGGAGGACCTTGGTTGCTGATGCAATCGGCTGCTGCTGCAACCAAATGTTCCACATCAGTGATGAGTAAGTTTAAGCCCGATCTTCCGAAAGGTATGTCGATTGGGGTGGAGAACTCGACGTTGATGATCCGCGGCACTCGAGCGGTACAAGTACCCCTGCAATCACTACACCACGGCTTCGTTGGTTATCAACCGTGCTGCACACGCTTGACCTTGCCAAGAAGGCTAATCCCTGCAAGTGCACCAAGAACACGAGCAAGAACGTCGAAGACACGATCAGGAAATCGCGAAGTTGGGGTCTCACAAACCGTAGAATGGTGATATTATTGATCTAAGCAAAACCCACTGAATGCGACCGGCGGCTGCAGTATTTATAGGCTAGGGTTCGACCAAAACACGATTAGATGCGTCCCTAATGGACTCTTACGGGATACAAGGCCCAAAAGCCCGATTCGATGGCGCAGCACCGGACAAAAATCTGGACTCGACTTGTTTCGACGATTCCCGATGACTCCTGAGGAATTTTGTGGTGGAACCAGAGCCATTGGAAAGCTTATCTTCTCCTCTTTCCGTGCATATGTAGAACGTCGAAAACGGAGTCCGTATGACTCCTGGGCGTATGTTTTAAGGTGGACTGCTCCTGGACTCCGAGTTGAACTCGAGTCCGAATTGTAAACTGTTTCCATCAACTTGTAGACGTCCCAGCTGGTCCTCCACGCTCCCAAGGCCTCCTTCCTTCACTTGTTGATCTTCTCCATTATTACTAATAACAATTAAATCATCACATAGCAATCTATTATCAAACTCACATGCAAAAGAAGTTAGGAACGAATTCACCTGCTGATTTAATAACTGTGCTCGTGCTCTTGTGATTGGTCCTTGCAGTTCAATGTTCGTCTACGCTGTTGTGATGTCCTCATCATCCTCCCCCTCTTGAATTGGAGTCGTCATCGACTCAAGTTCATCTTCTTCTCCCAAGTACGATCGCAAATCTGAAATGTTAAATGTAGGACTAACCCCAAAATCGGGAGGCAATTCAAGCTTATATGCATTATCATTAATCTTTTCAACGATCTTAAAAGGACCAACAGCTCGTGGCATAAGTTTAGATTTTCTCAAGTCGGGAAATCACTCTTTTTTCAAATGTAACCACACCAAATCACCCGGTTCAAGTTTTACTTCTTTTCTACCTTTACTACTTGCAATCCTATACTTCTCATTCATCATTTCAATATTTTTCTTTGTAGTTTCATGCATCTTAAGAATGAATTCAGATCGTTGTGTAGCATTCAAATTTATAGTTTCAGAAGGAGGCAAAGGTAGTGTAGGATCGAAGAGCACGTGAAAAGCTACCAGAGGGGGGTGAATGGTAGATTTTAAAAATCTTACGCAGCGGAAACAATTAAACCCCAAACCCTTTTGGCAGAAAAACGACCTGTTAAAGAAATCGTGTGTGAGACTAATCTAAACGTGTTTCACCGTGACAAAAGTGATAGATATCAGAGAGAATGAAGTCACAAAGACAACACAAAAAGAATCACGTCAATTGGATCTGTAAAACTCGAGTTGTAATAAAACCACCGATGAAAGGTAGTGCTGTCCAGAAACTCGACGAGTAAAACTTATCTGGAACAAGTCTGATGAACAAGGCACAAAAGTTCCTTCAAACTACGAATTTTATTCAATAGAACACAAGAGGAACAACTCCAAAGTCGTGCACCACGAGCTCTGGGCTCCCTTGCTTATATAACCAGCCCTTAGGCCAACTCAATATCAACTAGGACTCCAATCCTACTCAGATCACGAATCGTAACTTTCCATAACTGCTCAAGATTCTTCTATACGCAGATAGAAGCAATCTTAATACTTCCAAACACCTTAGGAACGTATCCCACATTCCTAAACAACTCAAATTCGTGACCCACACGAAATCCTATCATAACCAACTCAAATCTTTCCATATTTCAGTCAAACCCAACTCAGCCGCAGTCTGAGTCCATAACCTAGTCGGTTGGACCTTTCCGACCAATTCTTTATGTCCACATCTCTTCATCACGCCTCGGAACCATGTAGCCATGTCAATGCACTCCTTGCACACGTGCAAACATCTTCCAATGACGTCCACGATACCTTCATATGCATTTTTCTTGATTCAATCATGCTGCGCAACCTCCTGATCAGCTCAACCACAATTCCTCCTGAATTTGGTTGTTGGAACCTCATCTCCTCCCTGAGACTAGTCCAATGGATCCCGTCACCAGCCATGTATTGAACTAAAGCAACACATGCACATGAATAAACAACCAATCCATACAAGTCCAAGTCCTTGACTTGACTCAAGTTAGTTCCGAACACAACACCTTACGTGAGAACCTCACATAAGCATGTTGCAAAACAATAGTAACACGATATCATCCATATCAACCAAAACACACCAAAAACTTAGCAAATGAATACTAAGAAATCTTTCCAACAATGTAAAGCAAGTACGAAACATTGCAAATGAAAAGCAGAAGCACTACGGTCAAGTTCCGGACCTTGCCAGAGCAACCCGGACCTTGAGCCGGAGCTAACAAAAACTAGTAGAACCTAGCGCCGGAGCTTACCAAAACTAGTACAACCAAGTTCCCGCCGGAGCTTACAAAACTAGCAGGACCTAGCGCTAGAGCTAACCAGAACTAGTTGGAACTAGTAAACCCAAAAGCCGGAGCTAGAAAAATCAACTCGGAGCTTAGCAAAAACATGTCGGAGCTATCAAAGACATGTCGGAGCTATCAAAGACATGCCGGATCTATCAAAGACATGCCGGAGCTAAAGACAAAACTTCACCGAAGCTGACCAAAGCTAGTCGGACCTAGCATCGAACGTAACTGGAGCTACCCAAAACAAGCCGGACCTACCGTCGGACCTTGCTGTAGCTCAGATCTAGAGTCGGACCTTGATAAAAAGGTGTTTTGGTGATATTTAAAACTTTTATCATCAAAGCCAAGTGTATTCACTACAAGCCAATGTATTCAGCACACATAGGTCTTACAATCTCCCCCTTGATGAATGCATTGGCAACACCATTTAAAATCCGAACATTGGCTTATTCACATAAAAGTTTTGAAGGCAATTTCTCCCCCTTTGTAAATCAAAAGTAAAATGAGAAGAAAAATTATCCCATATTATCTTTCCCCCTTTATTATCTCTCCTTATGCACATATTCTCTTTCTCTTCATGCTTATCTCTCCCCCTTTGACAATGTATTCAGCAAGTCATGAGCATATAAACAAATTATCTCTCCCTCTTTAGTTGTTATGAGCATATTATAACATATACATATAAACAAAGCTCATCCAAGTCATACTATCAAATACCTTACATTATCACATCAATGAAATACATAAAGTAGTGTAAGCCATGCTAGAGATCATATGTAATTTTCAATTTAAGTAAGTCATGATCTCACAAACTTAACTATTTCAAAACCTGAAATCATGACACTAGTTGCTGCATTTTAATATTTTTCAAAGCATAAATTTAGATCATATGATATTTGCAAGAGATTATATGCGCATCTGCCTTATTCTAACCAACCAAGCCAAGCCTATGTCATTTGACAATCAGAAGCTTAAGAACATGGTTTTAGTCATACACAACTTCTTCCAAGTTCATATCTAAGTGCAATGACAAGCCATCTCAAAAGAAGAAGTGCGATGCATGCATATTCTCTTGATCTTTTCTCAATTTATATTTGTTCATAAAAACTCAACATGTGAGTTGATTACTTGATTAATTATTTATGATTAAAAGCACTTGTGAACATGTAACAAGTTCAAAACAGCAAGAAAGTTCAACCATGACCAGTTTTAGTATAAGTAATTATTCCAATTACTAGACATGGCAAAAACTACAAAATGTATAATACGAGTAATGTAGTAAGAACTTTCAGCATGTAAAAGGAATCACAAAGCATATATGTATGAAATACCATGCTCATATTATTTTAATTTCAGATTCACACATAGACTTCCCAAGTTTCAAAAACTCCCCCTCAATTTAAGCCATGAGGATGCATAACCCCTATTTCACTACGAATGTAACAAAAACGAGTGAAATCCAAAGGTTTTGTAAAAATGTCAGCCAATTGTTGTTCGGTATCTACATGGTGAAGCACAATGTTTCCTTGTTCAACGTTATCTCGGAGAAAGTGATACCTAATGTCAATGTGCTTAGTTCTAGAATGTTGCACGGGGTTTTTAGCAATGCAAATGGCACTAGTGTTATCACAGAATAGTGGAACACTATCTAGATCAACCCCATAGTCCTTAAGTGTTTGAACAATCCAAAGAATTTGTGAGCAAGCACTAGCAGCAGCTACATATTCAGATTCGGCTGTGGATTGTGCAACTGAATTTTGTTTTCTAGAGAACCAAGCAACAAGAGAATTACCAAGAAAATGACAAGCGCCGGAAGTACTTTTCCTATCAATCCTACAACCCCCAAAATCAGCATCCGAAAAAGCTTTCAAAGTAACGGTTGAGGAAGAAGGAAGAAAAATGCCAAATTCTTGAGTTCCATGTAAGTACCTGAGAATCCTTTTGACGGCTTGACGATGTGAAGCACGTGGGGAAGCTTGAAACTGTGCACAAAGACATACGCTGAATTGTATGTCCAGTCTTGATGCCGTGAGGTACAAAAGTGATCCGATCATGCTTCTATATTCCTTTTGATCCACAGGTTCACCATCTTCATCAAGTTCAAGTTTTGTTGCTGTTCCCATTGGTGTCCGAAGAGGCTTGCTTTTGTCCATGTTGAAACGCCTTAGGAGGTCTTTGGTATACTTTGTTTGATGCACAAAGGTACCCTCCTTGGTTTGCTTGATTTGCAGCCCCAAAAAGTAAGTGAGTTCACCCATCATACTCATTTCAAATTCGGGACTCATCATTGCTGAAAACTTGGACACAAGATCATGAGAAGCACAACCAAAGATAATATCATCCACATACACTTGAACGAATAATGAGTCATTGCCATGTTTAAGCACAAAAAGAGTTTTATCAACCTTGCCCATGGTAAACCCCTTTTCAAGTAAGAATGTTTTTAACCTATCATACCATGCTCTAGGGGCTTGTTTGAGACCGTATAAGGCTTTGGATAGTTTGTAAACATGATTAGGAAAATCTGGATTTTCAAAAACCGGTGGTTGTTTGACATAAACCTCCTCATCTATGTAGCCATTAAGAAAAGCACTTTTAACATCCATTTGATATAGCTTAAAACATTTAGATGCTGCAAAAGCTAACAAAATTCTTATGGCTTCTAATCTAGCGACTGGAGCAAAAGTTTCATCAAAATCTAGACCTTCAACTTGAGTGAAACCTTGAGCAACCAACCTAGCCTTATTCCTAACCACAACCCCATCCTCACTTTGTTTGTTTTTAAATACCTATTTAGTTCCAATTAAAGTGTGACCTTGAGGTGGAGGGACAAGTTTCCAAACATTATTTCTTTCAAAATTTTCTAACTCTTCTTGCATGGCAATAATCCAAGATTCATTAGTGAGTGCGTGTGGTATATCTTTGGGTTCAAAAGAAGCAACAAAAGCAGAATGAGCATGAGAGTTTGGATCGCAAAACCTGGACCGTGTGACTCGTTCGTGCAAGCTTCCAATCATCTGTTGTGGGGGGTGATCTTTGTAAACCGTAGGGGAACAAATGTCTCACAAGCTTCTTCTTCATTAGGTTCATTGTAGATTGATGAGCTTGTGACTTGTGGACGATCAGGACCAGCATAAGTGATAGCCGGAGCTTGTTCAATGTCCGGAGCTGGACACGTGTCAACTTCGGAACTACTAGGCAGTATCACCGGCTCTTCTTCATCTTCAAAAATACCCCCCCTGAGGATACGGATCTGGTCCTGCAACACCGGAGCTAGTACCTGGGCTAGCTTCATCAAAAGACACTTCACAAGTCTCCACAATTTTGTTAGTGTCAAATAAAAGCACACGGTAGCCTCTAGTATGAGATGGATAACCAAGAAAAATGTCATCAATGGATCTAGGTTCAAATTTATCAAGGTTACCATGTTTCTTTACAAAGCATTTGCAACCAAAGACCCTAAAGTGTGTAACACTAGGCCTATGTCCAAACCGGAGCTCATATGGTTTTTTACCTAGCTTAGCACGCAAGAAAACACGATTTGAGACATAACAAGCGGTTGCTAACGCATCAGCCCAAAATTTCCTAAGAGTTTGCTATTCATCAAGCATAGTCCTAGCCATCTCAACTAAGGTTCTGTTCTTTCTTTCTACAACACCATTTTGTTGAGGTACATATGGTGAAGAGAATTGATGATCTATTCTATTTTCAGCACAAAAGTGATCAAAATATTGATTTTTAAATTCAGTTCCATTATCACTTCTAATTGCTTTTAATGATCCTGGGTGATCAATTGACAATCTAAGAAATAAAGTTCTAAAGTGACTAAAAACTTCATTCTTAGACGCCATAAAGTAAACCCAAGAGTATTTAGAATAATCATCAACGATAACAAGAACATACCATTTACCTCCGAAGGATTGAACACGTGAAGGTCCTACGGTGTCAAGATGCAAAAGTTGACATGGTTCAGTTGTCATGATCATTGTGAGAGGAGTATGTGAACCTGCAACCATCTTAGCATGTCTACAAGAAGAGCACACAATTTCTTTGTCCCCTTTAAGCTTAGGCAGCCCACGTATGCGATCAAGAGCACTAACACGCGTTAGGTGATCAAAGCCTACATGACCAAGTCTACGATGCCAAAAATATAAGTCCTTTGAATCATTAGCAACTAGACACCTATGCTTAGAGGAAGACATATCAAAATCAGCTTTAAAAACTCTTCCAAACCGAGACATGTTAAAAATAAGCTCACTATTTGAACTTACAACTTTGCAGCAGTTTTTATTGAAAATAATTTCTAGATTTTCATCTAGCAATTGTGAAACAAAAAACAAGTTGTATTTCAAATTTTTGACAAGTGCCACATCCTTCAAAGTGTAGTGATCATTTACTCTAATCGAACCCTTAGCAATTATAGGAGTTGAAGAATTATCGGCACAAGTAACATTCTCTACACGTGACACAAAAGAGAGGGAGGAGAACCAATCTTTGTTACCGGTCATGTGGCGTGAGCAACCTGAATCCACAATCCAAATGTTCTCCTTCCTCAAACGTGTGACCTACATAGAAGCAAAATACGTCGATGACTCAATACTGGGGTTAGTCAAAAGACATTTAGGAATCCAGTACTGAGTCACGCGACGTGCAGCAGGAAAAACACGCGAAAGCTGAGACAAAACAACAGGTTTATGAGTCAAAGTTTGAGATTTTTTATTCTTGACTACTGACCTATAAGGTATTACTTGTGTAGCACAAAAGTTAGTAGCTCCGGAGGCAAAAACAGAAGGCCCGAAGGTAAACTTTGAATGTTTTTGACTAAAAACAGCAGGTTGTACATTCGGTTCAATGTGTGCAGCAAATTTTGCATGAAAGTTATGAGATTTAGCAACCATTCTTTCCTTTTTCTGTTGTTTAGCTAGTCTATAACAAAAATCTATGACATGACCATCTCTACCACAGAAGGTACAATGAAATTTAACTTTGTGTTCATGTCTAGATGAGTATGCAATATTTTTATTTGAGACCGAATGAGGCAACACTCCTGCAGATTTGAAAGCCACTTCCTTTTGTTTAGGAACTGTTTGAATCAAACCACTTCCTAATGACTTTACAATTTTAGGTGGATGTGCCTTAGCATGAGCATGAGAATCAAAACCTAAACCAGTTTTATCATTGCATGACTTGGAAGAATTCAACAGCAAGTTTAGGTTCCTATTCCCATTACAAAACCGATCTAATGTCCTATGCATGTCATCAAGTTTATTGGACAGATCAAGGCAATTTTCACATGAAGTTTTTCCTTTTAGTTTGCAATTGGAACAAAATTTAACTTCATGAGAACGTAAAGCATTGTTCAATATAGAAATCTCATTCATAGCATTATGTAGTTTCTTATCAAGATCATCACAAGTAGAACAATGCAAATCAATTGTAGAACAGCTAGCATCTTTCAAGTTTTTATTATTAAGTGCAGCAAGCTCTTTGTTCTTTTCAATTTCTAACTCAAGTTAATCAAGTGTGGAGGTGTGTGCACTTCTTAATGAGGACAATTGTTCATATATTAAATCACATGAGGAACATGCATCATCACTAGGACTCAAAGTTTTTAAACGGTTGATTTCAGATTCTAGTGATTCAATTTTAGCAGCACTATCCCTAAGCTTTTTGTCCTTTTTCTTAACAATAACAGTGGCACGAGAAATAGCATCACACATTTCTTCGCAAGTAGGACATACCTCTTCATTGTCGCTGTTGTGTTCTGCCTCCTCCATACTTGATATTGACTTGCCCGCCATAAAGCACAAGTTTGCCAAATCATCTTCATCTTCATAACTTCCAATGTCCACGTCACTTGAACTGAACTCTTGAAGCGTGGTGATGAAACTGTTGATCATCTTGCGTCCTATGGTACCTTTCTTCTTCTTGTTGGAATTTCCAGAGGAGGATCGGACCTTGCTTTGTTTTTCTTCCCGGGTGATCGGACCTGAAAGGTTAGGGCATTCTGTATGAAAGTGTCCTGTTTTACCACATTCAAAACAGCGTTGAGGTCCGGAGCTTCCTCTCCTTCTAGTTCTCACATTTTGCAATGCTTTTGAGAATCTAGTAGAGATGAGTGCCAACTCCTCTTCTGGAAATTCTTCGATCTGCTCCAGGGTTAGTGAGGACAACAAAGCAAGAGTATTGTAAGATGATGATTGGCTGGAGCTAGACATATCACGTTGTGAAACAAATGCAGTAGACTTATTTGGGTTCTTACGTGCTAGGATGTCAATTTCATGAGTTTTTAGTTTAAAATAGAGTACATCTAATGTAAGAGAACTCATGACAGTATATTCACGAATAGATGTGACTTTCATCTCCCAAATTGACATATCTAATGCACTTAACAATTGCGTAGCATTTTTAGTATGTGAAAAATTAACATTGACACTACGCAAGTTGCTGAGAATCATATTGAAACGAGCAAAGAGGTCATCGATAGACTCACCTGGTTGCATCTCAAAACGCATATATTTCTTTTTGAACATATCTTGTTTTACCTCCTTGATTGTGTTGGAGCCTTCATGATAATCACAGAGAGCTCTCCAAACATCGTATGCTAATCGGATGTGCGCGACACGATCAAAGTCGCTTTGAGTGAGTCCTTGGATGATCAAGTTTCGGGCTTTGTTGTTGTTGTCGACGTCCCGTAGGTTTGTGGCCGTGACTTGATCATTAGGTGGCACTTCATAAGGCTTATACACCTTCTCCCATATTGCAAAGCCTTGTACCTGGATGAAAGCCTCCATGCGTGCCTTCCAAACCTGAAAATCAATGCCAGCAAACACACAAGGTTTGGCGGAGTACTTCTCCATGATGATTAGTCCAAAACACGTGCAAATCACAAAGATTAGAGCACTGTGGCTCTGATACCAATTGTAGGATCGAAGAGCACGTGAAAATCTACCAGAGGGGGGGTTAATGGTAGATTTTAAAAATCTTACGCAGCGGAAACAATTAAACCACAAACCCTTTTGGCAGAAAAACGATCTGTTAAAGAAATCGTGTGTGAGACTAATATAAACGTGTTTCACCATGACAAGAGTGATAGATATCAGAGAGAATCAAGTCACGAAGACAACACAAAAAGAATCACGTCAATTGGATCTATAAAACTCGAGTTATGATAAAACCACCGACGAAAGGTAGTGCTGTCCAGAAACTCGACGAGTAAAACTTGTCTGGAACAAGTCTGACGAACAAGGCACAAAAGTTCCTTCAAACTACGAATTTTATTCAATAGAACACAAGAGGAACAACCCCAAAGTCATGCACCACGAGCTCTGGGCTCCCTTGCTTATATAACCAGCCCTTAGGCCAACTCAATATCAACTAGGACTCCAATCCTACTCAGATCACGAATCGTAACTTTCCATAACTGCTCAAGATTCTTCTATACGCAGATAGAAGCAATCTTAAGACTTCCAAACACCTTAGGAACGTATCCCACATTCCTAAACAACTCAAATTCGTGACCCACACGAAATCCTATCATAACCAACTCAAATCTTTCCATATTTGAGTCAAACCCAACTCAGCCGCAACCTGAGTCTATAACCTAGTCAGTTGGACCTTTCCGACCAATTCTTTACGTCCACATCTCTTCATCACGCCTCGGAACCATGTAGCCACGTCCATGCACTCCTTGCACACGTGCAAACATCTTCCAATGACGTCCACGATACCTCCATATGCATTGTTCTTGATTCAATCATGCTGCGCAACCTCCTGATCAGCTCAACCACAATTCCTCCTGAATTTGGTTGTTGGAACCTCATCTCCTCCCTGAGACTAGTCCAATGGATCCCGTCACCAGCCATGTCTTGAACTAAAGCAACACCTGCACATGAATAAACAACCAATCCATACGAGTCCAAGTCCTTGACTTGACTCAAGTTAGTTCCGAACACAACACCTTACGTGAGAACCTCACATAAGCATGTTGCAAAACCACAGTAACACGATATCATCCATATCAACCAAAACGCACCAAAAACTTAGCAAATGAATATTAAGCGATCTTTCCAACAATGTAAAACAAGTACGAAACATTCCAAATGAAAAGCAGAAGCACTATGGTCAAGTTCCGGACCTTGCCAGAGCAACCCGGACCTTGAGCCGGAGCTAACAAAAACTAGTAGAACCTAGCGCCGGAGCTTACCAAAACTAGTACAACCAAGTTCCCGCCGGAGCTTACAAAACTAGCAGGACCTAGCGCTGGAGCTAACCAGAACTAGTCGGAACTAGTAAACCCAAAAGCCGGAGCTAGAAAAATCAACTCGGAACTTAGCAAAAACATGTCGGAGCTATCAAAGATATGTCGGAGCTATCAAAGACATGCCGGATCTATCAAAGACATGTCGGAGCTAAAGACAAAACTTCACCGGAGCTGACCAAAGCTAGTCGGACCTAGCATCGAACGTAACCGGAGCTACCCAAAACAAGTTGGACCTACCGTCGGACCTTGCTGTAGCTCAGATCTAGAGTCGGACCTTGATAAAAAGGTGTTTTGGTGATATTTAAAACTTTTATCATCAAAGCCAAGTGTATTCACTACAATCCAATGTATTCAACACACATAGGTCTTACAGGTAGTAAATCAATAGGAGCACGGGGATTGAAACCATACACTACCTGGAATGGACTTACCTTTGTCGTGGAGTGAACGGATCTGTTGTAAGCAAATTCTATATGTGGTAAACACTCCTCCCACAACTTCAAATTTGTTTTCAAGACAGCCCGCAACATAGTGGATAAAGTACGATTAACTACCTCGGTCTGTCTATCCGTTTGTGGGTGACATGTAGTTGAAAACAGCAACTTGGTTCCCAATTTATACCACAAAGTTCTCCAAAAATGACTTAAAAATTTTGCATCACGATTAGAAACAATGGTATTTGGCACACCATGTAGACGAACAATTTCCGTAATAAATAAATCAGCAATGTGTGAGGCATTATCATTCTTATGACATGGTATAAAGTGTGTCATTTTGGAAAAACAATCAACAACTACAAAAATACTATCCCTCCCCCTTTTAGTCCTAGGCAATCCCAAAACAAAGTCCATAGAAATATCCTCCCAAGGTGCACTAGGAACAGGAAGAGGCATATAAAGACCATGTGGGTTAAGGCGAGACTTAGCTTTGTTGCAAGTAGTGCATCATGACACGTAGCGCTCGACATCACGCCTCATCTTTGGCCAAGAAAAGTGTGTGGACAGCACGTCTTCAGTTTTCTTCACTCCAAAATGTCCCATCAAACCTCCTCCATCTGCTTCCTACAAAAGTAATAGACGAACGGAGCTAGCTGGAACGCATAGCTTGTTAGCACGATAGAGGAGACCCTCTCGCATCACATATTTATTCCAAGTTCTTCCTTCTCTACAATTTTCAAAAGCATCTTTGAAGTCCAAATCAGTAGGATATAATGCTTTTATTGTTTCCAAACCAAAGATTTTATGATCAAGTTGGGACAGCATGGTATAACGCCTAGATAATGCATCGACAATGATATTTTCCTTCCCTTTCTTATGCTTAATGATGTATAGAAACGACTCTATGAACTCAATCCATTTAGCATGTCGTTTATTCAGATTGGTTTGACACTTAAGATATTTCAATGATTCATGATCAGAATGTATGAAAAACTCCTTAGACCAAAGATAATGTTGCCAAGTTTGTAATACATGCACTAAGGCATACAATTCCTTATCATAAGTAGAATAATTCAGAGAAGGACCATGAAGTTTTTCACTAAAGAAAGCAACGGGTTTACCTCCTTGTATGAGAACGCCTCCAATACCAATGCCGCTTGCATCGCATTCTAGCTCAAAGGTCTTGTCAAAATCAGGAAGTTGTAGCAATGGTGCTTGAGTGAGCTTCGATTTGAGAGCATCAAAAGCGTGTTGCTGCTGTTTTCCCCATTGAAATGGCACTCCCTTCTTTGTTAGCTCATGTAGAAGTGCTGCAATGGTGCTGAAATCCCGCACAAAGCACCGATAAAAACCTGCAAGACCAAGAAAACTACGAACCTGTGTGACGATTGTTGGGGCTGGCCAGCTGGTGATTGCTTCAATTTTTGCCTCATCCATCTCAATTCCCTGCGAGGAAATGACATAGCCAAGAAATGAGACTCGATTGGTGTAAAAGACGCACTTTTCGAGGTTACCAAACAAATGTGCATCTCTCAAAACAGTAAAAACAGCACGTAAATGATCAAGATGTTCATCATATGACTTGCTGTGAATGAGGATATCATCGAAGTAAACCACCACAAATTGTCCAATGAAAGCACGTAAAACCTCGTTCATTAATCGCATAAAGGTGCTGGGTGCATTAGTTAAACCAAAATGCATGACTAACCACTCATAAAGTCCAAACTTGGTTTTAAATGCAGTTTTCCATTCATCTCCTAGTGCCATTCTAATTTGGTGGTAACCGCTACGCAAGTCAATTTTTGTGAAGATGATAGCACCACTCAATTCATCAAGCATGTCATCTAATCGAGGAATAGGATAACGATATCGAATGGTGATGTTATTAATCGCTCGACAATCAACACACATGCACCAACTACCATCTTTCTTAGGAACCAAAAGAACAGGAACGGAACAAGGGCTAAGGCTTTCACGAATGTACCCGCGGTCCAAAAGATCTTGGACTTGTCGCTGAATTTCCTTAGTTTCTTGTGGATTCGCCCTGTATGCTGTACGATTTGGCAAACTTGCTCCTGGAATCAAATCGATCTTGTGTTCAATACCTCTCATCGGTGGTAAACCAGGGGGTATCTCGGAGGGAAACACATCCTCAAACTCCTGCAAAAGGTTAGCAACAGCAGGGGGCAATGCAATAGACAATTCATGAAGTGAAAACATGGCTTCTTTGCAAACTAAAGCATAGCACATCCCCTTAGCATCGAATAAATCAGCAAGTTCAGATTTTGTTGCGAGCAACGATGGTGATTTTAACTTAATAACTTGCTGTTTTCAGATTCTAATTTTGTTGATTTGCCATTACGAATTTTACTCTTCTCAAAATGCACAATTTCAGCAGGAGTCATGGGGAGCAAAGTGATTTTCTATCCCTTATGCATGAGAGCATATTTATTGGTTCTACCATGACGAATAGCATCTGTATCAAATTCCCAAGGACGACCCAATAAAAGAGAACAAGCATCCATAGGAACAACATCAAAATCAGCAAAATCATGGTATGAACCAATTGAAAAATGTATTCTCGCTGTTTGTGTTACCCGAACCTTACCGCTGTTGTTGAACCATTGAATGTGGTACGGATGAGGGTGTGCTCTTGTTGTCAAACCAAGTTTCTTGACGACGTTCGTGTTCACCAAGTTATTGCAGCTACCTCCATCAATTATAGTGTGTACACGGCAGTCCTTGACGACGAGAAACATGTGGAAGAGGTTGTGTCGTTGTAGCTTGTCGTTGGTCTCCACTTTGGAGCTCAAGGCACGCTTCACAATGATGCTCCTATAGTTCTCCGTCGCCGCTGTACCAAGTACCTCTTCTTCGGTGTGTTCGTCATTTGGATCTGTAAAGTCAGTAGCAAGAGAATATTCATCTTCAACATCTGAAGTACTATCATACCCGCCATCGTCGCGTGCTATGTATGCTCGTTTGCTCGGGCAATCTCTCATCATATGACCAAGTCCCTGGCAGCGGTGACACTTCATGTCGGAAGTACGACCCGTAGAAGGAGTGGACGAAGAAGGCTTGAATGATGTCGCCTTGCTGCCTTCCGGCACACGAGAAGGTGGAGCAACAGGTATAGTTCGTTGACCGCCATTGGGTGGTGTAGTCGCTGCACGGGGGGTCGAAGATGGTCTGTTTTGGATGGTGTAGTTGCTGCACGCGGCGTGAAGTTGCTCCTCGTGCGTTGTTGCTGTTGTTGTCGGCCCTGCAATTCTTTTCTGTCAACATAGTAAGCTGAAACAATCTGTTAACAGTATCATATTCCTTGTAATCAACAATGTCCTGAATTTCAGCCTCAACCCCCCATAAAAACGAGCTATTTTATGATCCATGTCCTCTACTACCCCACAACGCAGCATACCCTTTTGTAACTCTTGATAATACTCCTCTACGGACATGTTACCTTGGTCTAAACACTGCAATTTTTTGCGAAGGTCCCGCTGAAAAGATGGAGGAACAAATCAAACATGCATAGCTTCCTTTAATCTATCCCATGTTGGAGGATCAGTTCTAGTTTTAACAAGTTCATTCCACCATATGATAGCAAAGTCCTTAAACTCACTAGTGGCTTGACGAACTCTATGTTGTTCAGGAACAAGATGGGAATTAAATTTTTGCTCTACTGTCATCTCCCAATCAAGATAAGCCTCAACATCATAAGCACCAGAAAAAGAGGGTATAGTAAATTTCACTTTATCAAAAGGATCATCAGGAGGGTGATTATAATTGTTATGATTATTACCTCCCATACCTCGACGATAAAGTGGCAGTCTTGGCTGATTATTGTGATCTTCCAGTTCATCATAAGAATTGTCTTCTTGTCTTCCAGCGAGAGGCAACCGAGCCTCAAAAGTATTCATTCGAAGAGCAAGGTCATCCAGTTGGCGAGTCAAGTTCGCCAATGACTCCTCCGATGCTGCGTTGTATTTGGCGAACATATCCGTCATGGTCTTCATCATATCACGTAACTCAGCATGTTGAACACATTCGTCATTATTGTCTTCTCCTGCCATTGTTAGTAGGAAACAAAAGACAACAAAAAAATATGTTATCCCTATCAACTACAGTGATAATGTGGAAGGTGGAAGAAAATAATCTCTCTCGCTCAAGCGTCTTACCACGCTCTTACAAGTGTTCTTACCGACACAGCAGGTGGTGTGGACGGTGAGATGAACCAATAAAGCATGGGGTGATTACAAAGGTACCTGTTATGCTCAAGAGAAAGGTGGAGCTTGGATGGCACAATGTGGTGGCTAATAAGCAGAAAAGCGTTAACAGCTAAACAAAGTTGAATAAGTATTCAATGTAGGAAACTATTGCTGGTCAACCGAGTGCCCTAGAGCCTAGCACAACACAAGGAAGTATGAAGGCAAAAGAAAGACAGAATGATATAACCAACAAAACAGCACCAAGTGGTATAAGCCAATTGCTTTAATATGCGTGCTCTTCACTATTTTTTTTCTTTTTTGTAATATTTTTTTGATATTTTTTCTTTACTCAGGAGCACAAATATAGGAAGCACACTAATTTGCAGCTCAATTGGATGTAATATGCGGCTTATAAAAAATCAAGAAGATTCTTTAAAATTCGTGTTGAAACTTCAGAGGCCGGATAGCCTATCTTCCGAGGGGAATTTAGGCAATCCAATTTCGCCGAACGCGGCTACGCGGTGTAAAATCAGATGCAAAATTTCGCGTAGATGAATTTGAAAAAAAAAATTGTCCGATTTCGAGTTCGTATGCGAAAGTTATGGCCGTTTTAAGGTAGGCTGTCCGAGTTACGTTTTTTTGGATGTCGATTCCAACTCGGTTTGAGAATAGAACTCGCAATCGGATATGAAAATGGTCGGGAATTTGCACAGCAACTAATGGGATGGTGTGTGATGATTCAAGAATGAGTGGTATAAAGGTTTGTCACCTAATCTAGGGCTGGCGATGCGGGAGTTCACGCAAGGCGGCTAGCTAGGGCAAACCGATGAACGTGGTGGATCGGTTTGTTATTTAGGAATTGTGGAATAGGTGTCGAACAGCAAGAAAACAAGGACGAAACACGATAACTAGGACCCAAAACACAAAGGTAAACCAGCAACAAGACTCAACCACACGAATGCAAACTCAACAATGCAAACTAAAAAACGAAACTACACGCACTATAGTCTGGGAAGCGGTAAAAATGATCTAATTTTTTGTGGCTTTTCTGTGGACTCTAGGTACGAAACAAAGTTGATCTAATGGAAGTAAAAACAAAGATACCTCACGGGCAACCTGGAAATCTGATACCAATTGATGAGTAAGTTTAGGCTCGATCTTCCGAAAGGTATGTCGATTGGGGTGGAGAACTCGACGTTGATGATCCACGGCACTCGAGCGGTACGAGTACCCCTGCAATCACTACACCATGGCTCCGTTGGTTATCAACCGTGCTACACACGCTTGACCTCGCCAAGAAGGCTAATCTCTGCAAGTGCAACCGAGAACACGAGCAAGAATGTCGAAGACACGATCAGGAAATCGCGAAGTTGGGGTCTCACAAACCGTAGAACGGTGATATTATTGATCTAAGCCAAATCCACCGAATGTGACCGGAGTCTGCAGTATTTATAGGCTAGGGTTCGACCAAAACACAATTAGACGCGTCCCTAATGGACTCTTACGGGATACAAGGCCCAAAGGCCCGATTCGGTGGCGCAGCACCGGACAGAAATCTGGACTCGACTTGTTTCGACGATTCCCAATGACTCCGGATGAATTTTGTGGTGGGACAAGAACCATTGGAAATTTTATCTTCTACTCTTTCCGTGCATATGTAGAACGTCGAAAACGGATTCCATATGCCCGCTGGGCGTATGTTTTAAGGTGGACTGCTCCTGGACTCCGAGTTGAACTCGAGTCCGAATTGTAAACTGTTTCCATCAACTTGTGGACATCCCAGCTGGTTCTCCACGCTCCCAAGGCCTCCTTCCTTCACTTGTTGATCTTCTCCATTATTCCTAATAACAAATTAAATCATCACATAGAAATCTATTCTCAAACTCACATGCAAAAGAAGTTAGTAACGAATTCACCTGCTGATTTAATAACCATGCTCGTGCTCTTGTGATTGGTCCTTGCAGTTCAATGTTCGTCTCCGCTATTGTGATGTCCTCATCAATCAGCCCTCCACTGCTCCATTGCACCTTGGGATGCTCCTGGAGGCGGTGGACGTTGGAGAAGAGCACACGCGGCATGGAGCGCGTGCTCAGGGTTGTTGTTCGCCGATGTCGTGACCGACGCAGACGCCCCATCCCGCTGTCCAGCTTGATTTGTCAGTCCGGACGGTGGCGGCGGTGGCATGACTCCTGCTGGAGCCACAGCACCTGCTAGCTGCTGCATGTTGGAGGGATTGCCTCCAGCAGGTTGCGCAGCAGGGTTGCCGTTGGATGATCCAGCAGCAGAATTCTCCATCCTTGAATCTCGGGCGCCCCTACCTGGCGTGCCAACTATCGGAGTCTGGTTCCGTCAATTCTCCCGGCACTACCGTTGGTAACCCGCGGAGTTTGTAGTTCGGTAATGGGCGCGCAGAGATTCAGAACACGACGGCAAATAGACACAAGGATTTACGTGGTTCGGGCCGCCTAAGCGTAATACCCTACTCCACGGGGTGTGTGGTTGTTGTATTGAGCATCTGAGCACTTGTGAGCTTGTGTCAGAGCTAAGTCTGGAAGTCAGGAGAGTTCCTCGGAGTCCAGAGGTCGAGAGAGAGAGCCCCCTGTGTATCGCTCGACCAGTCCTTTTATAGTACAAGGACTGGTCGTTACATCGCTAGCCTGGCCTGACATGTGGCCCTGGCGGTTACTGATGCTTGATACACAATTAATGAGGCTAATTACCCTTAAAAAAGTGGTAACAGGCCTTGACAGTGCCGTTACTGGTATTAAGGGCTCTCCGATCGTGTGTCATTGATATGGTATTAATGACACTTAATCGAGGCTTGAAGTCTTTGATTGCCCCTTGAAGGTCTGAGCCGTTGGGGGTCCTCCAGTCTGCTTGTTGATGTTGAAGGTCTGGCGGTTGGACACGTGGCAGCTCCGGAGCTAACCATCTGGGACGGGTAGGTCCAGTACAGTAGTACACGTGTCGGTACCAGGGCTTTCCTCTGTCGGGGGTTAGGTCCGGGGGTGCCGCGTAGGTATTTAGCCCGGAGCTTTCCCATGTTTGGGACATAGCACCGGTTGCAGTATACACGTGGCAGCATCGGGACTAACCATAGAAGGGAGGCATGTCCGGTCCCGTATGACACGTGGGGCCTTCGAAGGTCCTCAACTCAGACAGGTGATGTTCCTTTGGTCGTTTTGCAGTCCCAAGGGGTATACGGTACGTAGGGTACCGACATATCTCATATTTGTTTTCCAAATTGCATCAACCCTTGCATTTGCATGTTTGAAATTTCACACTTGCATGTTAGAAAGTAAAATTTCCAACCATCATAAAACTAAAAATTTGAATTAGGGGAGAAATTTAATTGGATATGAACTACGTGCATGACTACTTGAATTTATCTTCCTAGTTCAAAACAAAAAGATTTGCTTTGACCCTCATCGCATTTACAAGTTATTTCAAGCTGGGCAAGACAATTTGAAAATTTGGTTCAATTTTCTTTTGGCTAACGTAACCCGTTTTCGAGTTGTTTTGTGTGTTCTTGATTAAAGTGCAGCTAGGTCAAAATTTTGAAGAGGTGGTATGGCAAGGAAGTGGAAGGTTTCATCAAGCTCAAGTCACCATTGGGAGGATTTGAGAACACTTCTCTCCTTCAAACTCATTTTGAGTTTGAGGAATAGAAATGTTCAAGATGATGACCCAATGGAGGAGCCAGAACCAAATCCATTGCCAAATCCAATCTCAACTTGGCATTTAGCATCAACCATCAAGCCTACGCCGAAAATCAAGGTTGTGAGTTTCTCACACAAAGACCTTCACCACCAACTGCTCTTCAAATGATGTATGAGTTTAGAATTTTTCATTGTTTGGCTTGCCATAGAATTGAATGTATTTGCTTGCATTTGTGAGGAAGGTTGACACTTCCTCATCATTTAATTCTCAAGCATCCTCACAAGAGTAAGCGTGGGTATTGACTTTTGGATCTCCAAAAGGAAAACCCACCTTACTTGGAGAAATCTCAAACAAGTACTTAGAATACTTTAAGAATTGTTTTGTAGACTTAGTCATTTTTGTCTAGGTTTAGAAAATAAAACTTTTGGGCATGACTTAATTGGTGAATTGGCATATAGAAACTTGGGCATAGTGATAGCCATAATTTTTAATTGAGCTTCATTCATAGATGGTGTCACTAGATTTCAAACTCCTAGGAATAAGTGATATCCTTGCTCTAAAATTAAATTGCATTTTTTGGAGGAGTCACTAAATTTTAAATTCCTAGTGAAGTTCAGGAGGATAAAATTGAGAATCTTGTTTGTCTTGGTCTAAATGATAAAATTTGCTCTTGAAAGCTAAGATGGTTAGAAACTTTAAAAGATGTAGGGATCCATATAGTATATTTTTATCACATGCATTGCTATGAGTAGGAGCTTCAGAAAATATGCAACATGAATTATCCATAAAGCTCCACTCTTATCAATGAATAATACATTGATCATGGATATACTTGACATTGGAACCAATTCATCTTTGATTTTGTTATTCCCCGTATGTACAAATGAAAGTTTGGTTACCTAACCCGAACGTTCATTTGTACAAGTATCGGGAGCTAACCATCCCTCTCTATTCAATAGAGGAAGTTTGCAGGAGTAATATTACTATGTAGGCATTCAAGAAGCTGATTGTTGGGATCCCTAGAGGATCCCATTTCAACATCTCTTGGACAAGGAGTAAATGAGGATGGTTGCTACCTATCGGAAATTATGCCCGAAGGTCAATCATAACTATACGAGGCTAGAGATTTGAAATGGGAACCCTCCATGAGCAACCAATGGGCTGCCACAAATGGGTGAGAGCATTATGCTCTCAACTATTCTAAGCACTCATTCAAGCTCAAGGGATTTTCCACCATCATTGGGTACAAGTTATTCCTATGTGGCTAAGAGTTATGATGTACCATAACCAAGGAATGACAAGATCACACCCAATTTACATTGGGTGCAAGTTGTTCCTATGTGGCTAGAAGCCAAGGAATGACAAATCACACCCAACACATGGAGACCCTAATGTGCGGACGATCAACATCAAAAACACTCTATTGAACCACACTCATGGTGTCCATGGGAGGCAACACAACAATCAACACTCAACCCTCCATTGTCAAAGCCAAGCTGCAACAAGGATAGGCCAACTCATGGCCTACCTCTGTCGTTAGTGTTTCAACCCCTATCACGGACCTTGATCAAGAATAAGCTTGGGGGAGGACCCCCACTTGAGGTAACTTGTATCACACTCACTGCATTTTTATTTCAAATCATCCATTGCATATTTATTTCCATCCATCCATCATCCACCTTGCATTTAATATATATATATATATATATATATATATATATATATATATATATATATATATATATATATACATACATAGGTTAGATTTGCTTTCATCAAATAAAGATGTGTGGTAAGAATGATTTAAAATTCACATAGATGACATGGCTACAAAAATAAAATGAAAAAAAGCATTCTTACATCATAAGCATGAGAAAAAAAGATAGAAAAGAAAAGTAGCCATGTTTCATCCCTGCAAAAAAAGAAAGAGAGATTATACCAAAAAGGAGTTATCTCGAGTATCCACATCCACTTCCACTCCATCACACATGCACTAGTCTTGAATCAAAAAGTTTTTAATTGAATTCTCCTAAGGCTTACTCTTTTGTTTAGCAATATATGTGATGCAAATATGCCTACTTACTTTCCTTACCAAGCTCCACATACAAGCCATATTCAATGAGTAGGAATAGTAGAGGCACAATGCTTTGGTGAGGAAATATTTCCACTATCCACAAAGGAGTGACTGAGAGAAACAAATTGAGGTACTTAATATCTAAATTGAATTCTCTGGGATTTAAGTGGAACTTGATTTCTAGGCTATGTTTGCTCCATTTGCTATTCTGCCTTTCAACTACTCATGAATATGAAAAAGCATAAGCCCCATGATAACTTAAGAAAGGTAGTGTATCATAGCCAATTTCAGCAATACTAGGTAGAGTATCTTGTTGTGCATTAGATACTTTTGAAAATAAGACATTGTAGCAACTCCTGATCATCAACCTAAAGTCTTGACTTTGCTCGGGACGAGCAAAGGATAAGCTTGGGGGAGTTTGTTGAAGGCTGTTATATACTGATTTCATCCGTCAATTTAACTCTATTATGTGAAGGATTTGTCATTTCATGCACACATCACCTTTCTATATAACCCAGTTCCACTTGCACTTGGAGAAATATGTGTATGCAGCATTTTATGCGGGAAATGAGGAAATGTAGAGGGACCAATCCTATAAAATATCATCCCAGCCAATCAGACGATGACATGTTGCATCCCATGGATCAAATGGCCCACAAACAGAAGTATCCAAGGAGATTCAATGGTGTATCACCCATATACATCAATGGGACCCACCTGGCAGCCACCTGGAGAAAGCACACGAGAAACGGTGCAATGACCAGGTCGGCCGAACCAGGGGGTCAGCCGACCTGGTCTTTGCACCAAACTCGGTCAGCCTCCACGTGTTGGCTCCTCCCGGGTCCCTGGAGTCAATGGTGACTGATTCGCGCGGTTTTGGTGGCGGGAACCGACCTCAACACTAGTATAAATAGGACCCCCTACCCCTCACTTCAACACACACCACTTGGGCTTCATTCTATTGTATACACTATCTTCCATAGTCCTTAGAGGAGTTAGGATGTAGAGAGGAGAGCCTCTAGTCCAAGTCCAAATTGGGAAAGGAGTAGGAGTCTCTCTCTTCCCAATCCTACATTGGGAAAGGTATGGCTTATGTATTCCTTCTTGTATTTGTGACTTTGTGCTCAATAAAGATATTATCTTTAGTCTTCTTTTATACGTATACTTGGACAAAGCGTTTCTTGTTTGATTGTGGAGTCCATATATGTGGAAGGTATAGTCTTTATGATTTCACTCTCATGATCACATCTTATGGTCATAAACACTATAGACCCCCACTATAGTCTATGTAGTTATGATATGATTATGTTAATATGAATGACTTATGCTATGATTCAACATTGGTTCAACGATGTTTAGGTTAGTCATTGCCTTAGGATGGCTTGTGCCATGGCTCCTAAGGTATTTGCTTAGTATGCTAGCATGGTGCTAGGGTATTTAAGTAGCATTGGATGTCTTGTAGACCCACAGATTGAAGAGGTAGGCAATAGGTGGTGACAGCCCCATCTGTCCTTTGTAATCCTCCATGTTCGGCTATGCCTCAGGCTCTTGGCGGGAGTCGCCCTAGTATTGCTAGGGGTAAGCCCGTGCCCGATGTGTTTAATAGCATTGCATAGGAATTCATCATTGACATGACCATTAGTATCTACCAAAGGCTATGTATATGAATTAGGAGCATTGTACGAGCAACTCTATAACTCTCAATCCAATCTCCCTCTAGGACCCATTTTACCCTTTAGAATAGATTGCCTAGATGTGTGTCACACTACCCCTATTATCAACTTACCCCTGTCCGGATAATGGATTAGTATCCCATAGCTTGACCATAAGAGTAGTATATACTTTACACCATTGCCTTCCTTTGGGATAAATATAATACCCTTGGGAATACTCATGGGTGAAATGCTACAACGGTATCTTCCGTGCGCTTGCGGATCTCATCTCTTTACCAGAGATGATCTGTGGTGTTAAGAAATACCAACAAGCATTTTTGGCGCCGTTGTCGAGGATGATTTGTTAGTATATCTTAGGAGACATCAACAAGCATTTCTGGTGCCGTTGCCGGGGATGATTTGTTAGTATATCTTAGGAGCCGTCAACAGTGATGATGGCCCGGGCTGAGGCTGATCGGGACAGGCTGCAGTCTCACCTCAAAGACCTTAAGCTCCAGGAGAGCAATTTGGCGCCGGATTAGGCGCAACACCTAGCTAAGCGTGAGGAACTCCCCCTGCACGATCTTGACGTCCAATCCCGAGAGCACACAACAGTGCACCGCGCTGGGGAGCTTGATCTGCAGGAGCATCAGCTGGCTCAGTGTCTAGAAGCCGAAGGTAGGGCAGCGGCGAAGACGGTGGCATCCCATGTCTTGGTGTGTTACTGGAGCCGATACCCTGATCTGCCACTGGAGCCAATTTTTGAAATCCCTATTGAGGAATGCGAGGCGACATCAGTGGCAGAGGTTAAGGAAGCCGCCAAAGTGTCGTAGCGCAGTTCAGTCGGGGTTGAGGCTAGTAGCTTGCTTTTGTATCTGGGGTTCACCCCCCCCTGTAAAGAATTCCTTAATGAATTCAAATTTGTGTTTGGCTTCTTGCATTGTCTCTGTGCTTCTCAACTGTTGCTCTGAGTTGCGTAAGGGCTTGCAGAACCTTTGTTGAGCTCGTTAGCTTCTCGAGACCAACGGTTTGCACAATTGATATGGCTGAAGTGTCGTCCGTTGATTTTCTACATGTGGAACCCCTTAGAGGCCCCTTGGTAGATGTGGTTGGTTGGCTAAGCACATCTACCACTTGATCGCAGAATGTCTTGAACTGGCCCCCAATGGAGTGGGGGAGTTGGAATGTCATAGCGCCACCATTTGCCGAAGGTGGATGCTCTGGCATCGTCCACCATTGTCGCTGAGTCGTCGATGGCAGGCCCCTTGGGAGGTGCCAGAGCTGGGTGCTCCGGTGTTGTCCACCATCATCATAGAGTCGTCGACAGCAGGCCCCTCGGGGGGTGCCGGAGCTAGATTCTCCGACGTCTTCCACCATCTTCGCGTAGACGTCAACAGCAGGCCCCTTGGGAGGTGTCAGAGCTGGATGCTTAGGCGTCACCCACCATTGTCGTGGGGATGTCAACGGCAGGCCCCTGTTTTACAGGCTATCACAAGAGAACCCTGTTAGCCACAAGAGTGGGGCAGGAGAGTTTACTCACTTATCCATGCTTGTTGCCATCGTCAGCATACTGGAACGTCAGCGGTGGGCCCCTTGCTAGGTGCCGGAGCTGGATGCTTCGGCGTCGTCCACCATCTTCGTGTAGATGACGACAGCAGGCCCCTTGGGAGGTGCCAGAGCTGGATGCTCTAGCATTGCCCATCATCATCGTGTATACGTCGAAGGCAGGCTCCTTGGGAGGTGCCGAAGTTGGATACTCCGGCGTTGTCCACCATCTTCGTGTAGACGTCGACAACAGGCCCCTTGGGAGGTGCCAGAGCTGGATGCTCTGGTGTCGTCCACCATCTTCGTGTAGACATCGACAGCAGGCCCCTTGGAAGGTGCCAGAGCTGGATGCTCTGGCATCGCCCACCATCGTCGTGTATACGTTGATGGCAGGCCCCTTGGGAGGTGCTGGGGTTGGATGCTCCGGTGTCTTCCACCATTTTCGCATAGACGTCGATGGCAGTCCCCTTGGGAGGTGCTGGAGTTGGATGCTCCGGCATCACCCACCATCGTCATGGGGACGTCGACGGCAGGCCCCTATTTTATAGGCTATCACAAGAGAACCATGTTAGCAACAAGGGCGGGGCGGGAGAGTTTACTCACTTATCCACGCTTGTTGTCGTCGTCGGCATACTGGAACATCGATAGCGGGCCCCTTGCTGGGTGCCGGAGCTGGATGCTTCGGTGTCGTCCACCATCTTCGTGTAGACATTGACGGCAGGCCCCTTGTGAGGTGACGGAGCTGGATGCTTCGCCATCGCCCACCATCGTTGTGGGGACGTCGACGGCAGGCTCCTGTTTTACAGGCTATCACAAGAGAACCCTGTTAGCAACAAGAGTGGGGCGCTTCTGGAACATCCTGTTGCCGATAGGAGAGTTTACTCACTTATCCACGCTTGTTTTCGTCGTCAGCATACTGGAACGTCGGTGACGGGCCCCTTGCTGGGTGCTAGAGCTGGATGCTTTGGCGTCGTCCACCATATTCGTGTAGACGTCGATGGCATTCCCCTTGGGAGGTGTCGGAGCTGGATGCTCCGGCATCGCCCACCATCGTCGTGTATACGTTGACGGCAGGCCCCTTGGGAGGTGCCGGAGCTGGATGCTCCGGCGTTGTCCACCATCTTCGTGTAGACGTCGACGACAGGCCTCTTGGAGGGTGCGGGAGCTGGATGCTCCGACATCGCCCACCATCGTCGTGTATACGTCAACGGCAGGCCCCTTGGGAGGTGCGGAGCTGGATGCTCCGACGTCGTCCACCATCTTTGTGTAGACATCGACGGCAGACCCCTTGGAAGGTGCTGAAGCTGGATGCTCCAGCATCGCCCACCATTGTCGTGTATGCAGCGATGGCAGGCCCCTTGGGAGGTCCTGGGGCTGGATGCTCCGGCATCTTCCACCATCATCGCGTAGACGTCGGCGGCAGGACCCTAGGGAGGTGCCGAAACTGGATGCTCCGGCATCACCCACCATTATCGTGGGGACGTCAACGGCGGGCCCCTGTTTTATAGGCTATCACAAGAGAACCCTGTTAGTAACAAGAGCAGGGCAGGAGAGTTTACTCACTTATCCACGTTTGTTGCCAATGTCGGCATACTGGAATGTCGACGACGGGCCCCTTGCTGGGTGGCGGAGCTGGATGCTTTGGCGTCGTGCACCATCTTCGTGTAGACGTCAACGGCAGGCCTCTTGGGAGGTGTCGGAGCTGGATGCTCCAGCATCGCCCACCATCGCCATGTATACGTTGACGGCAGACCCCTTGGGAGGTGCCGGAGTTGGATGCTCTGGTATCGTCCATCATCTTTGTGTAGACGTCGACGGCAGGCCTCTTGGAAGGTGCTGGAGCTAGATGCTCCGGCATCGCCCACCATATTCGTGTATACGTCGAAGGCAGGCCCCTTGGGAGGTGTCGGGGCTGGGCTGTTCTGCACTTATGATAGAAGCAAGGTGGACTAGTTTGCTCGTTGGTTTACCTGTAGCTCTCTCTTAGCTCTGTCAAGCGTTACTCTCATGGGCTGACTCACGGGGCATGGGTAACTCGGTGCATTGGTGCTCCCGGGTTTGGCTCCTGTTGTCCTTAGGGTGTGAGCTTTCTGGCTCCCGTACTTGGTTGTAGCGCTGGGAGGTAGGGTGTGTATGCTTTGGGTACAGGACCAGGCTAAGCAGTTTACACCCCCTAGACCTCCTACTTGACACAGGCCTTTCCCAGGGAACCTTCTGGCATCACAGGTCCCTAATGACAAGAGGGGCCAGAAGAACCCCTTATACACTGCAGGTACCTCAAGAAGACCAGCCTATATTAGGACTGCATGACTCCTGCATCGGTGAGTTACAGAGTGTACAAACATGCATCTAAAGATAATACACAATAAACGAGTCTAGTATAGTATGTTCATAAACTTAATGCTTAAGTAAATGGACAAAGTTTTAAGAAGCATTTAAGTAAAATAATAATTTTTTGATAGGAGTTCATAGGGGGAGACAGGCTTTTACAAAAGAGGGCAACGACTTGCCTTCGGATGATGAGGGAGGCAGGGTGCACAGGCTTAGGGTTCGGAACCAAGCAAAGCTGGCTGCACACTCTGGACCTGACCCTCTCGGTGCTCGGTTGTCCTTAGTACTGCTCCTAAGTCCTACAAAATCCTTTACACTGTTCCACTAAGCCTAGTATTTACCATAGGGGTGCCCAAAGATCCATGGGTAGCTGTGATGGTTGGAGGGCAACAACTACTTAGAGGGGCGATGAGCGAGCTTCCCTATTTCCTGCCTTGACCGCCTGTCTTGCGAGTGGTCCGGGCAGAGCCGGGACTGGGCTTGGCAGCTTTGACGGAGGTGTCGATTCTTCCGGAGGACTGCAGCTGAGGCGTAGCAGGTGCTCCGCGCTGACACAAGCTTGGAGGAGGCCGACTAGATCCAGCGCCGCCCGGGACGGGAGTTGGGTCTACTGTGAGTGCTTGGAACCACTCCAAGGCTAACACTAAAGTTGTGCGATCTCCGCGGATCCTGAGGATGCCGGAGGGGGTTGGCATCTTCAGGACGAGGTAGCCGTAGTGGGCTACAACCATGAACCGGTACAGGGCAGGCCTGCCGATGATGGCGTTGAAGGGGAGGCTGACATCAGCAATGTTGAAGAGGATGCTCTTCGTCCTGTAGTTGTCGGGTGTCTCAAAAGTCACCCGCAGGTGGATGTTGCCGTTCAGGATGATGCTCCCAGGTCCCACCCCCGAGAATGGGCTCGAGGGGGCGAGCTTGGATACTGGGATCTGCAGCTGTTCGAAGGCTGCATGGCTGAGGATATTGAGGCCAGCCCCGCCATCTATGAAGACGTAGTGGAGCTTGACGTTGGCTATGGTGGGGGCGACTAGGATAGGTAGGACCCCTGCTCCGGCCTTGATCTTGGGGCAGTCAAAGGCGTCGATGTTGATCGGCATCTCCTTCCAGCGGTGGTGCTGCGCCGGAGTGGGTACATGAGCTATTGAAGCCACCGCATGACGAAGGGTCTTGACCGCGTTCCGGGAAGCGGGATCCCAAGACCCTCTGAAGATGACATGGAGGGTCTTGCGATGCTTGTGGTCGCTATTGGCATCGGAGTCTTCATATTGGTGGACCACTTTGATAGCCCGCTCTTGCTTCTGGTACTCTAGCTCCTCGTCATTGTCAACCTTGGGTTCGACCTTCTGCTTGCCCTCCCGTTGGCAGAAGGGGGCGCCGTCCGAGTGCTACTGCACCCGCTCTTGGTAGCTGTAACACCCTCATTTTCATCCATCATGCATTGCATACATTCATATACATGTTTAACATTAACCCACATAAAAAGGAATGAGTTTAAAATGAATTTAGAGCAAAACCGCACTTAAGAATTCTGGAAAGTGCGGACTAGTAGATTTTGGAGCGGACTAGTCCGATTTCTATCTGAATTCCTTCAGACTTGTCTGTTTTGCTGCGAACTAGTCTGTTTTTCTCTTTGGACACTTTAGGACTTGTCTGGTCTTATGCAGACTAGTCCGGTGTTCCAATTCCTTGGAAATTTTGCTAAGTCCCTGGACTTGTCCAGACTTGTCTAGTGTTCCAGCGAACTTGTCCATTTTTCCCTCTAACTAAAGTCAGACTTGTCCGATTTTTTGCCAGACTTGTCTGTTTTTCCCCTCTGGATAAGTTCGGACTTGTACGATGTCCAGTCCGGACTTGTCTGATTTCTCTCTGTCCAAGTTCGGACTAGTCCGGCCCTTTTCGGACTTGTCCGATAAATCGCGACTCCAAGTTGATCTTTTGTTTCATGACTTGTTTCTTGGGTTTTACGTTAAGTGGGCCTAGGGACATCGTGCCTAAGACCATCCACAGTGGCACACTGTAAAGCATACTGGATACACTATTTCGTAGTGTAATTTAGAGTACATACTGTAAAAGCTGAAGGAGAATAGTGTATAGAATATGCTTTAGAGTACACTGGTGTGGATGGTATAACTCTTTTAGAGCCCATGTGGGACTCTAAACCGACCCCTACTCATCTCAAACTCGAATCCATCTAACCCTAGCCTCCACCTCTATATAAACAACCCCACCCCTTGGCTTGACATCTATTTGCCACTTTTCAACCACACCCAAGCCCTAGCTCGTGAGTAGCCCGCCACCAAGGAGGGAGAATGAGATCTAGAGCAAGAATAAGAAGAGGGGGAAACGAAATAGGATCAAGATCTCCATCAACTTTGCGTTCTTTGTCAACAATTCACCATCAAGTTCTTCATCAACCCTAGATCTTCAAGATCCAAGTTTTGTCTCCAAAACTCTTGATTTTTTGGAATCTTAGACAACTGGTATACATTCCACTTCCTTTTCCTTACATGAATCCAACCCCAAATCTCCAAATTCACATCGATCTAGAAAATCCTAGTTTGCCAGTTCTGCGAAGTGCGGACTTGTTCGGTCCCTAGCGGACTAGTCCGATTTTCCTGGTTAAATTGTGTTGAGTTAGTTCCAAAATCGACTTGAATCAACTCCAAACCTATGTAGACTTCTTAATAATGATTATAACTGATTAATAAACATCATTAGCAACTTATTAACTAGTTTTGCTTCGCATTTGCATTAATCATGCATGTCATGACATATTGAGTAATATTTGTGCACTCTTTGATTGTGTTTCTTGTCTTGTATGTTCGCTGTGCGGATTAGACGGATTTGCGCTAGAAAGTGCCGCGGAGGATCTCCAACACCAAGAGTTTGAAGGCTTTGACCCGAACCAATCCCAAGAACAAGGCAAGTGTCCTTGAAGAATATTAATCCTGTTTTGAAATAAATGTTTTGTTTGCAAAACTACATGCTTGTGTCAATTTGATGGGATCTATGGTAGGAAGTTTACTAGCATAGTGTAACCACCCTTGTCACCTGGAATTTATGGTAGAGAGTCGGGATGGGTTTTTACCTTTTTGCTTCGTTTAATTAATTGGGATGGGAAGAAAATTATACCACTTAACTTAATTATGCACTTATGAGATTATGATTAACATGAACTGGTCAATATGATATGGTAATGGGTGATCTAAGCAAGCTGGTATGTGGATGGGTTGGATGTTACGGTGGTTTCGCTTGCTTTAGATCTAAGGAATGGTTCATGGAGCAACCATCCAGTATTTACAGTGCCACCACGAGGCCAAGTATGGGTGTGGCGTAGCTGATTAATTATGGCTTTGCCAGTGCTATTTGGACCATTAAGGATGCTCGGCGAAGGGATAGTCGGATTGGGTTTGTTGATGATTGGTGGGACTAACCAGGGATCCGAATGGCTCAAGAGGGGGCCCTTGGTTGAAGATGTGCTCAGTTGGAGACATCGCCACCGGTGAAACCTCAGTGGGGTCTAAATAGGCTAGTAATCCCTTTGTAAAAGTTATTTTGTGATCTCTTGGACACACACCTAAGGAAGTGTGAGACGGCAAAATTGAGATTCTATAGTCATCGAAAGGTGATGAAATCACAAACACGTGGGTAAAGTGGTACAAACTCTGCAGAGTCTAACAAAACTATCATGATAGCCGTGCTTTCGGTTATGAGCAACCTGGACCCTCACATGATTAGGGGGAACTTGGTATTGGGATGGTTTGGTAATGGTTTTAATATGGTTATGGTTGGTTATAAATTAAATTTTGATATTGATTATGGCTATTGGTAATGAGAAATCTGGAATATGGATGATGGTAATGAATATGGACTGGTATTATGATGATTACATGGTTTATGATGGGTTTACTTCACATACATACAATATATTGCTTTTCAAATGTAATGTACTTTTCAGCACTTAGCCATTATTATATTTGTAGTTTGAATCATCTACATGTCATACTTTCCACACTTGCTGAGTACGACATGTACTCACTCTTGCAATTCCCCCACCAACAGTTGTAGGTCAGGATTGGGAGTTTAACGATGATAATTCGGAGTTCTAGGATGTGTCTACCGTCAGCTTTACCTGTGGTGTTGATTGGAGCTGTGCTATACCCTTTGCTTATGCTTGCTTAGTTGCTTAATTGCTCAGTTTAGTTTATTTCCGCTGCATTAGTTGAAACTTGCGATTAATAATCATTAGAGTTTGTATTTGAGAATATTATAAATTGTGTAATAAAAGTGGTTAGTTAATCTTGTTCTGTGGTAAATTTCTGTATATCCTTTTGTGAATGAACTCGTGTATGTGTGTTGAACGTCCTGGTCACACATATGCGTTCACTTGGTTCTTTTTTGGAATCGGGTGTCGCAAATTGGTATCAAAGCCAGGTTGACCGTAGGACGCAGCCTAGATAGAATGGAGACTTTAGAGCACATAGGAGCACTCAGGAATCGATGTGTTTTTGCTTGGTGTGCTGTTTTCTATATATTGTTTTCTTGTGTGCTTAAAAGAGGATTTTGGGATGCTTTAGTATTGCCATGTACACGTAGGCTAGTGTAGTTAGTTGCTTAGTTTCATATCCCTTGATGCATATAGTTGGGGACGTCTTCTAAATTCTTATCTCTTGCTTTTCTTCAGATGGTGAGGACTCACAATCAGAGGGATGGCAATGATGAGGAGGAGAACAATGGAGCACCTCAAAACAACAATGGACAAGGATATGCTCATAGAGCTATCAACATTGAGCATCTTTTGGCTATGCAGAACCAGCTCATGCAGACCATGATACAAACTATGGGATAGCTGCAGGCTGGTAACATCAACAATAAGCCCGACATGCCTCCACCGCCACCCCCACCTCCTCATAATTGGTTGGGAGAAATTATGAGGACTAGGCCGCCAAAGTCGCTGACCCTATGGATGTTGACGATTGGCTCAAGTCCGAGGAGGAGAAGCTAGCTATTGTCCAATGTAGTGACCGGGAGAATGTTCTATTTGCTTCTCATCAACTAGTTGGAGCAGCTGTGGATTGATGGGATGCTTATTGCAATGCTCATGAGAACCAAGAGAGGATTTCTTGGGCCGAATTCGAGGAGAGCTTCCGTTCTCATTATGTGCCGGAAGGTGTTATGATTTTGAAGAGGCAATAATTTGAGAACCTGAGGCAAGGAGGATTGAGCGTGGGTGAGTATCTCAATAAATTCACTCAACTTTCAAGGTATTCCCCTGAAGATGTTAGTCGGGACAGCCGTAAGCAATATCTGTTTATAAGGGTCCTTAACAATGAGATCTAAGTGCAATTGCTGAATTGTGACTATGCCAACTTTCATAATCTTGTGGACAAAGCAATTGTTGTGGAGAACAAGGTCCGTGAGATGGAGCAACACAACAATAGGAAGGCGCCATATCAAGGACAGCAACAAGGAAGTAATGTGCGCCCTCGTTTTGCACCACCCAATGCGCCATATTACAGCTCTTCTGCGCCTGCTCATCGCCCTGGTTATGCACCGCGCCCAACTCTGTTTGTGCAGCAACGCCCTGTCATGCAAGCACTCAGGCCTCCAATGCCTTTTCCGCCTCGTGCCAACTTTCCTAGTGCAAATGCGCAAAATCAAGTCCGTCCAAATTCTGGTGCAGCAAAGAGGTGCTATACTTGTGGAGAAGCTAGACACTTTGCACATCAATGTCCTAAGTCAGGCCTTGGTCAAAGAAGCAATGCGCCAAGGCAAAACCCAAGACCCAATGGAGGACAGCCGCAAGGGAACCATGGACAGCAGAATTTTGCTCGTGGCAATGTAAACCATGTCTCTACGGAGGATGCTCAACAAGCGGATGACATGGTGATTGGTATGTTTCTCGCAAACTCCAACCCGTCGACTATGTTATTTGATTTTGGAGCATCGCATTCATTCATTGCATCGAAATATGTTGCCAAGTATAGTTTGCCTATCTCTCATATGAAGTTTACTCTATTGGTTAAGTCTCCTAGAGGAGAGATGAGGACAAATATAGTATGTCCAAAAGTAAGCCTTAGAATAAGGGGGGTAGACTTCCTGACCAACCTCATTGTTTTGGATTCTCAAGAATTGGACATTATACTTGGTATGGACTGGTTGAGAAAGCACAATGGAGTTATTGAGTGTGCCTTGAAGACGGTGAAGTTGACCAATGAGGAAGGGATCACCATAGAATTTGAAGCATCTCAACACGCACCAAAGCAATTGGAGATGAACCATATGGACGGTGCCGCAATTGAGGAGATTCTGGTGGTGTGTGAATTTTTTGATGTGTTCCCGGATGAATTGCCAGGTATGCCACCTGACCGAGACATTGAGTTTGTTATTGATTTAATAGCTGGAACTACACTAATAGCTAAGAGGCCGTATAGGATGCCTCCTAAGGAATTAGCAGAGCTCAAGAAGCATATTCAAGAGCAACTAGAGAAGGGTTTTATCCGCCCAAGCTCTTCACCTTGGGGAGCGCCCGTTCTATTTGTGGACAAGAAGGATGAGTCACAAAGAATGTGTGTGGATTACCGAGCTCTCAACGAGGTGACCATCAAGAACAAGTACACCTTTCCACGCATAGAAGATTTGTTTGATCAGATGAAGGGTGCTTGTGTTTTCTCTAAGATTGATTTGAGGTCGGGATACTTTCAAATGAATATTAGACCATCGGACATACCCAAGACAACATTCAGGACACGGTGTGGATCCTATGAGTACACCGTGATGTCCTTTGGATTGACCAATGCACCTGCGTACTTTATGTACCTCATGAATAAGGTCTTCATGGAGTACTTGGATAAGGTTGTTGTGGTGTTCATTGATGACATTATGATTTACTCCAAGGATGAGAAGGAGCACGAGGAACACTTGAGGCTTACATTGCAAAAATTGAGGGAGCATCAATTGTATGCCAAGTTTAGCAAGTGTCAGTTTTGGTTGAAAGAGGTGTCATTTTTGGGTCATATCATCTCTGGAGGAGGAGTATCTATTGACCCCGAAAAACTGAGGGATGTGCTAAAGTGGGAGCCACCGCAAAACGTAAAGGAAATAAGGAGTTTTCTTGGGATGGATGGATATTACCGCCGATTCATCAAGGACTTTTCCAAGATATCCAAGCCAATGACGGAGTTGCTAATGAAGGGGAAATCGTTTCAATGGACTCAAGCTTGTCAAGAGAGTTTTGAGGAGTTGAAGAAGAGATTAACTACAACCTCAGTTTTGGTTTTGCCGGATGTAAGCAAAAGTTTTGACATATATTGTGATGCATCGACACAAGGACTTGGATGTGTATTGATGCAAGAAGGTCAAGTGGTTGCCTATGCATCAAGGCAATTGAAGAAAGATGAGCAGAATTACCCGACGCATGATTTGGAACTTGCAGCTGTGGTACACGCATTGAAGATTTGGAGACACTACATCCTTGGACATAGGTGAAATTTATACGGATCATAAGAGTCTCAAGTACATATTCACGCAAACGGACCTAAATTTGAGGCAACGAAGATGGTTGGAGCTCATCAAGGATTATGATTTGGGAATTAATTATCACCCGGGAAAAACCAATCTAGTGGTCGATGCCTTGAGTAGAAAAGGAGTAAGTCATCAACTCACGGTTTGAGAGTTGCTATCTGATTTATGTAAGGAGTTTGAATGGTTGAATCTCGGATTTGTGAATGAGATGGGGATGATGGAGTTAAATCCGACCTTGGAGCAAGAAATTCGAGAGGGTCAAACGAAGGATGAGGAAATCCAAGAAATCAAAGAAAGGACGCAGGAGGGGAGATAGTTTAGGTTTGATGAGGATGAACATGGTACAATATGGCTTGGAAAGAGGGTTGTTGTGCCTAATGTGAAACGTATTCAGGAGACAATACTAAAGGAGGCACATGACTTGCCATACTCAATTCACCCCAGTTGTACAAAGATGTACAAGGACTTGAAGACTTGCTATTGGTGGGCTAGCATGAAAAAAGGACACAGCTGAATACGTGGCGTTGTGTGATGTGTGCCAACGAGTCAAGGCGGAACACCAAATGTCAGCTGGATTATTGCAGCCATTGAAGATCCCGGAATGAAAGTGAGAAGAGATTGGTATGGACTTTATAGTTGGATTGCCACGTACACAGTCCGGTTATGACTCAATTTGGGTAATTGTAGATCGGTTAACCAAGTCAACTCACTTTATTCCCATTAAGACCACTTTTAATGGAGATAAGTTAGTTGATCTGTATATGGTAAGGATAGTATGTTTGCATGGAGTTCCAAAGAAGATAGTATCTGATAGAGGTTCTCAATTTACCTCCAGGTTTTGGCAAAAATTGCATGAAGCATTGGGAACAAGGTTGAATTTTAGCTCAACATATCACCCTCAAACGGATGGACAAACTGAAAGGACCAATCAGATTTTAGAGGATATGTTAAGAGCTTGTGCTTTAAAGCATGGGAAAAGTTGGGACAGGAGCTTGCCATATGCAGAATTTTCATATAACAATAGTTACCAAGCAAGTTTGAAGATGTCACCTTATGAAGCACTTCATGGAAGGAAGTGTAGGACACCTTTGTTCTGGAATGAGACAGGAGAGACTCAAGTATTTGGTCCGGATGTGTTTCTAGAAGCTGAAAAGCAAGTTCAGACTATTCGCGAAAACTTGAGGGCTGCTCAATCAAGGCAAAAAGTTTATGCGGACAATAGGAGAAGAAAACTAGCCTTTGAAGTGGGAGACTTCGTTTACCTCAAGGTGTCACCAATGAGAGGTCATAAGAGGTTTAACATAAGAGGCAAGCTAGCATCTCGTTACATTGGGCCATTCAACATTTTGGACAAAAGAGGAGAAGTAGTGTATAAGTTGGAGATGCCAACTCATCTTTCAAATGTCCATGATGTGTTTCATGTTTCCCAGCTCAATAAGTGCTTGAGAGTACTGGAAGAACAAGTGCCAATGGAAGAATTGGAACTAGAGGAAGATTTGACTTATCCTGATAAACCGATCAAAATCTTGGAAAATAGTGAGAGGGTCACAAGGAACAAGACTATTAGATGGTGTAAAGTTCAATGGAAGCATCACATAGAATCGGAAGCAACTTGGGAGCTGGAAGATGATCTCAAGAAGGTATTTCCCTATCTCTTTTCTTCCGCGTCGAATCTCGAGGGTGAGATTCATTTTAAGGGGGGTAGGTTTGTAACACCCTCATTTTCATCCATCATGCATTGCATACATTCATATACATGTTTAACATTAACCCACATAAAAAGGAATGAGTTTAAAATGATTTTAGAGCAAAACCGCACTTAAGAATTCTTGAAAGTGCGGACTAGTCCAATTTTGGTGCGGAGTAGTCCGATTTCTCTCTGACTTCCTTCGGACTTGTTCGTTTTGCTGCGGACTAGTCTGTTTTTCTCTCTGGACACTTTCAGACTTGTCTGGTCTTTTGCGGACTAGTCCGGTGTTCCAATTCCTTGGAAACTTTGCTAAGTCCCTGGACTTGTCCAGACTTGTTTGGTGTTCCAGCGGACTTGTCGTTTTTCCCTTTGACTAAAGTCAGACTTGTCCGGTTTTTGGTCAGAAGTGTCTATTTTTTCCCTCTGGATAAGTTCGGACTTGTCTGATGTCCAGTCCGGACTTGTCCGATTTCTCTCTGTCCAACTTCAGACTAGTCCGTCCCTTTTCAGACTTGTCTGGTAAATCGCGACTCCGAGTTGATATTTTGTTTCACGACTTGTTTCTTGGGTTTTATGTTAAGTGGGCCTATGGACGTCGTGACTAACTCTTTTAGAGCCCATGTGGGACTCTAAACCTACTCCAACTCATCTCAAACTCGAAATCTATCTAACCCTAGCCTCCACCTCTATATAAACAACCCCACCCCTTGGCTTGACATCTATTTGCCACTTTTCAACCACACCCAAACCCTAGCTCATGAGTAGCCGCCACCAAGGAGGGAGAAGGAGATCTAGAGCAAGAAGAAGATGAGGGGGGAACGAAAGAGGATCAAGATCTCCATCAACTATGTGTTCTTCGTCAACAATTCACCATCAGGTTCTTCATCAACCCTAGATCTTCAAGATCCAAGTGTAGACTCCAAAACTCTTGATTCTTTGGAATCTTAGACACCTGGTATACCTTCCACTTCCTTTTCCTTACGTGAATCCAACCCCAAATCTCGAAATTCACGTCGATCTAGAAAACCCTAGTTCGCCAGTTCTGCAGAGTGCGGACTTGTCCGGTCCCTAGCGGACTAGTCCGATTTTCCTGGTTAAATTGTGTTGAATTAGTTCCAAAATTGACTTGAATCAACTCCAAACCTGTGTAGACTTCTTAATAACGATTGTAACTGATTAATAAACATCATTAGCAACTTATTAACTAGTTTTGCTTCGCATTTGCATTAATCATGCATGTCATGTCATATTGAGTAATATTTGTGCACTCTTTGATTGTGTTTCTTATCTTGTATGTTCGTTGTGCGGATTAGATGGATTTGAGCTAGAGAGTGCCGCAGAGGATCTCCAGCACCAAGAGTTTGAAGTCTTTGACCCGAACCAATCCCAAGAGCAAGGCAAGTGTCCTTGAAGCATATTAATCCTGTTTTGAAATAAATGTTTTGTTTGCAAAATTGCATGCTTATGTCAATTTGATGAGAATCCTATGGTAGGAAGTTTACTAGCGTTGTGTGACCACCCTTGTGACCTGGAATTTATGGTAGAGAGTCGGGATGAGCTTTTTACCTTTTTGCTTCGCTTAATTAATTGGGATGGGAAGACAACTATACCATTTAACTTAATTATGCACTTATGAGATTATGATTAACATGAACTGGTCAATATGATATGGTAATGGGTGATCTAAGCAAGCTGGTATGTGGATGGGTTGGATGTTATGGTGGTTTCGCTTGCTTTATATCTAAGGACTGGTTCATTGAGCGACCATCTAGGATTTACAGTGCCACCACAAAGCCATGTATGGGTGTGGCCTAGCTGATTAATTATGGCTTTGCAAGTGCTAATTGGACTATTAAGGATGCTCGGGAAGGGGTAGTCGGATTGGGTTTGTTGATGATTGGTGGGACTACCTTGGGATCCGAATGGCTCAAGAGGGGGCCCTTAATTGAAGATGTGCTCAGTTGGAGACATCGCCACCGACGAAACCTCAGTGGGGTCTAAATAGGCTAGTAATCCCTTTGTAAAAGCTATTTATTGATCTCTTGGCCATAACCTAAGGAAGTGTGAGATGGCAAAATTGAGATCCTATAGTCATCGAATGGTGATGAAATCACAAACACGTGGTTAAAGTGGTACAAACTCTAGAGAGTCTAACAAAACTATTATGATAGTCGTGCTTCCGGTTATGAGCAACTTGGACCCTTACATGATTAGGGGGAACTTGGTATTGGGATGGTTTGGTAATGGTTAATAATATGGTTATGGTTGGTTATGAATTAACTTCTGATATTGTTTATAGTTATTGGTAATGAGAAATTTGGAATATGGATGATGGTAATGAATATGGACTGGTATTATGATGATTACATGGTTTATGATGGGTTTACTTCACATACATACAATATATTGCTTTTCAAATGTTTTAATGTACTTTTCAACACTTAGCCATTATTATATTCGTCATTTGAATCAGCTACATGTCATACTTTCCACACTTGCTGAGTACAAAATGTACTCACTCTTGCAGTTCCCCCACCAATAGTTGCAGGCGAGGATTGGGAGTTTAATGATTATAATGCGGAGTTCTAGGTCGTGTCTGCCGTCAGCTTTGCATGTGGTGTTGATTGGAGTTGCGCTATACCCTTTGCTTATGCTGCTTAGTTGCTCAGTTTAGTTTATTTCCGCTGCATTAGTTGAAACTTGTCATTAATAGTCATTAAAGTTTGTATTCGAGAATATTATGAATTGTGTAATAAAAGTGGTTAATTAATCTTGTTATGTGGTTATTTTCTGTATATCCTTTTGTGAATGCACTCGTGTATGTGTGTTGAACGTCCTGGGCACACATATGCGTTCACTTGGTTCTTTTTAGGAACCGGGTGTTACAAATTGGTATTAGAGCCAAGTTGACCGTAGGGGGCAACCTAGATAGAATGGACACTTTATAGCACATATGAGCATTCAGGAATCAATGTGTTTTTGTTTGGTGTGTTGTTTGCTATATATTGTTTACTTGTGTGCTTAATAGAGGATTTTGGGATGCTTTAGCATTGCCATGTCCACGTAGGCTAGTGTAGTTAATTGCTTAGTTTCATATCCCTTGATGCATATAGTTGGGGATGTCTTCTAAATTCTTATCTCTTGCTTTTTTTCAGATGGTGAGGACTCGCAATCAGAGGGATGGCAATGATGAGGAGGAGAATAATAGAGCACCTCGAAACAACAATGGACAAGGATCTGCTCATGGAGCTATCAACATTGAGCAGCTTTTGGCTATGCAGAACCAGCTCATGCACACCATGATACAAACTATGGGATAGCTGCAGGCTGGTAACATCAACAATGAGCCCCACATGCCTCCACCACCACCCCCACCTCCTCATAACCGGTTGGGAGAGTTTATGAGGACTAGGCCGCCAAACTTTGCTCAAGCCGCTGACCCTATGGATGCTGATGATTGGCTCAAGTCTGTGGAGAAGAAGCTAGCTGACATATTCCTGGTCAGCTGGCGGAAGGTTTACCTGCGGTGCACCATGGACGGAGGACGCCTCGTGAACAGAGCATTGAGGGCCATATTCGGCGTTGAGGTTGTGCTGCCTCTCTCGCTGCCGCTCGATGATGACACAGCCGTCCATGTGAGCTTGACAAGGGTCAAGCTCAGCCCTGAGGTCCTCCGTGGGAAGCCGGCCAATGCTCGTAGGCTTGGAGGAGTAGGAGTTGGCAGTGCGACGGTCGATGGACGGCGTGCGTGACAGCAACACAAGGCGCCTTCCCCTGTTGGGGAGTTAATGGATGCGACGACGAAGTGGTCGATGTCTTGGACCCACTGCTGAGTCACCCCTCGGGAGGCGTTTAGCGACTGTGGGTGGTGGAGGAGAGCACTGGTCGTCGCCAAAGCGCTCTCCAGGCTTGCTGTTGGGGGTGATAGCTGAGCCGACTGAGCCGGGGTGTGTCCCGACCTGCCATCTTGGCCAGCTGTACCTGCACGGGGGCGAGACAGACCAGAGAGTGCCGCTCGAGCGACGGATCTGGTCACTGGACCACGATCGCGAAAACCGCCTTCCACGGGCCTGATGAACACCATGGAGGTGAAAGCGCTACCACTTTTTTGAGGGAAAAAGCCCCCTACCTGGCATGCCAAATGTCAAAGTCTTAATGTGACACTTCCCCCAGATCTGGTAAGGAGCAGCCTACGGAGGTTCTTGTTTGGCGGGGCTTAGGCCTCAAACTAGTGTTTTAGCGGAAGAGTATGAGACAATGGTTTTTACGTGGTTTGGGCCGCAAGGAGCGTAACACCCTACTCCACGCTGGATTGTATTGCTTGGTGAATGTGTATGCGTGTGTGTCGGGGATTCTGAGTCTGGTCCTTGTAGCGATGGCAGTTCGGGCCTTTTATAGACAAGGTCGGATGCCTTACAAGTGGGGTCCTTGGACCCGACAGGTGGTACCAGGGCGATCTTATCCTAAATATCTAAGGCTTCTCGCATAAGCTTCCTCTGGCTGTAGCTTTGATGACTAGCCGTCTTGCCGCCTGAGTCGTCGGTCGCCCATGCGTCGTTGCTGTCATTGGCAGGGGATGTCCCATCCAACTGTCTCTGGCGCTGTAAGCTACCCACTTGGTAGAGTGGCATAGGACTATGGCGTCTTCACTGCGATGCGCTTGGTTGTAGCAGTACCTGACATTAGGTGTGCGTCGCGCCATGCATTTGAGGAAGTCGCGTATCTTCAAGGCTTGATGAAGACAAGGCGCACCACCTTCTTAACTTCCTTACTATTCGGTCAGGGCGAGTGTACTGACCACACAGCATTTGGGGAGCTTACCGCCATGGTGGAGGCCAGGTCCGTCTTATGGGCCATGTGGCAGGTCAGGTGCTCACCTCCGCGGGGGGGGGGGGGGGGGGGGGGGGTAGGTCTAATCCCGCGGGCCACGTGCCAGCTCAGGTGCTCACCTCCGCGGGGGAGATTGGGTCTCGATCTTCACGGGCCAAGTGGCAGCTTGGGAGCCCACCTCCGTGGGGGAGGTCGGGTCCTGTCCTGCTGGACACGTAGCTCCTTGGGAGCTCGTTGCCGAGGTGGGGCTGAGCTCCTTCTTTGGGATCTCTTGTGGTACCCCGAACCTCCCATCCGAGGCTGGCGGGTCCAGGACTCCTGAACACATGGCGCCCTCGGACCCTGTCTCTGTTGGGAGGCAGAGTACCTAGGCGGCTCTAGCTTGTGCACGGGGGTACCCGGTATGCTGGGTGCCGACAGTTGTCATCAATCACCAAAAAGGGGAAGATTGAAAGTGCATCTAGGCATTCCCTTCTGGGTTTTGGACGATTGATGACAAACAAATGAGATCCTAATGAATTCTTTGAGATGAATGCAGGTCAACAAAAAATAGAACTTATGATGCACTCAAAAAGGTGAAAAATGAGCAGTGAGAAAAGGAAAAGTCCAAATGATCAAGGAAGCGCAAAGTAGATATCAATGTATAGGATGTGTGTGAGAGACACATCCCAAGAGCTTATATCTTTGCGTAGAGGGTAAGGGCTAAAATCAATTAATTAAGTAATTCACTGAGCATCGTACAAGTCCGTTCACAAGCGGACTAGTCCGTTTCACATACTGTTCTCACACGGACAAGTCCGGAATAGCACCAAACTAGCCCGTTCAACTCACTGACCTCAAACGGAGATGTCGAAACATTAGCCGGACAAGACAGTTCCACTTTCTGATGTTTTATCAAACTCAACACATATCACCATCCATCAGACAGGTCTGTCCAGTTGCGGACTAATCCGATTGAGTCTCTGGACCCATCAAGGACTAGTCCGGATAACTATGTGTTCCAATACGGACAAGTTTGGTACACCTCACACAAATTAGGTTTTCGGATGTGCTGCACAATTCACGCAAGTTTTACACAGCACACTGGACTAGTTCGATCCCCAGAGTGGACTAGTCCGGCCGTCGGGTCCATAACGGTAACTTTTTTGGAAACTCTATAAATAGGTGATCCACAACCTCACAAAAAAAGGAACCGTACACAACAGTGAACAACTAAGAACCCTAGCACTGACACTCGTCCCAAGAGCACAGAAACACCACTCCCCACACATCTACAGCCCTTAAAAGTTAAATCTTTTGGACATCGAGATTTGGAATAGGGAGATCGTCTTCTACGCATTACTAAGATCTCGGGATTTGATCTCTTATACACTCTTGGATCTGTTGTAAATCTTTCGAGTGTATTTGATTGCTTTTCTCTCTGTAATTTTATGGGAACCCTCAGCGTGTGAGGTTGACCCACCAACTCGGTGATTACCCCCGGATACTGGAACTCAAGTCGGCCTTTTGTGGTGACTTGACGAGGCAAAGGGTTTGAAGAGACGCAGCTCTGTGTGAGCTTCCTCAACAAGAATGTAGATCCCTTTGCTAAGATCGAACCTTGGTAAAAATCCTTGTCTTGCGTGTTCTTGTCATTTACTTTTGCAATCATCATCATCATCTAGGGCATAGGGTTGATTAATCTTGCAACTTATATTAATCTTGTATTCCTCATTCAAATCAATCATCCTATAACTTACACAAGTTGTTAGGATAATTTACTTAATGATGCTGCTATAACATTTGAGGAGAATACATTAAACAGTCTATCTTTTCCTAGTTATAACTAGCATATCGAACTAGTCCGTACTGACACCGGACTAGTCCGGCCACTCCAGTATTGATATTTTGTTAAGTGTTGCAGGAAAAGTTTTCAACGCCTATTCACCCCCCCTCTGGGCCACATTTAGCGACGCCGGAGCAACCAGCTCCGGCACCCCCAAGGGGCCCGTTGTCGATGTTTTCTACACGTTGATGTTGGGCGACGCCAGAGCAGCCAGCTCCGACAACCCCTAAGGGGCCCTTCATCGACATTTTCTACACATTGATGGTGGGCGACGCCAGAGCAGTGTAACACCCTCATTTTCATGAATAATGCATTGCATGCACCCTCATACATTTCTAACCTAAAGTGACCTTAAAAGGGACCTGATTAAAATGAATTTAGGTCTAATCAGCAATTTAAGTCTGTCAGGGTACAAACTTGTCCAGCCTCAGCCACGGACTAGTCTGGGGTCCCTCTTCTATTTCAGAAAATTCAATTTCTTCAGAGCTTGGACTTGTCCGGCACATTGCACGGACTAGTCCGATTGATGGTTCTGATGTTTTTTCAAACTTGTCCGATCTCGAGCGGACTAGTCCGATCTTGTCCAATTTTTAAGTCTGTATCAGCCTTTTCTGGCCAACCTTGGACTTGTCCGGCCTCTATACCGGACTTGTGCAAAAACCTCTATGTTCCAAAACGGACTTGTCCGGTCCTATTGTGAACTAGTCCGACCTGCAGAATTCAACTCAGATTATGTTTTTCTCCCATAATTGGTTATTGGGTAATTGCCTTAATTGGGCCCAAGAACTTCATTCCCAACCTCAGAGGAGACCATGTGGACCCCACCTCAGACCCTACTCGACCCCCACTGAATTCTACATGGAATTCACCCCAAAACCCTACCTCTCCACCCCTATATAAGCAACCCAATTGAAAACCCTCGCTGCCACCTTTTGCCTTGTGCTGTCGTCAAGGAGTCCAGAAGCAAGAGAAAGAGGAGAAGAGGGAGAAGCCTCAATGAAGATCGATCTTCGTAAACTTTTTGACAATTGACGTTCTTCATCACCAAATCTTCATCAACTCATCTCCACCAACCCTAGATCGTCAAGACTCAAGCTTCACACCCAATTCTTGATCTTTGGATCCCTAAATATGTGGTACACCCTTTACATCCACTTTTCCACGTGAAATTAACCCCAAATCCTTGCTGATCAGAAAACCCTAATTCACTGTTCTAGTAAGGGCAGACTAGTCCGGCCCTGTAACCGAACTTGTCCAGTGTCTGAATCTATTATTGCTGAATTGAATCCAAATTGACCCGAATCAATTTGAAACCTGTTCAAACTTGTTAAAAACCTTGTAACTAGTTAATAAACATTAATAGCAACTCATTAACAAGTTTTACCTCACAATTGCATTAATCATGCACATCATGGCATATTGACTAATATATGAGCATTATTTGATTGTAGTGTTTGTTTTGCATGTTGTCACGCGGAATAGAATGTGTCACTGTCGAGAGTGCTTTCGGGACCTGCAGAACCAAAACTTTGAAGCCTTTGATCCAAACCAAGCTCAAGAGCAAGGCAAGTGTCCTTGATCATTTTGATCCGGGTTTCTAAATGTTTTGTTTGAAAAATTGCATGCTTGTGTCAATTGATGGGAAAACCTAATTATAGGAGTTTACTAGTCTTGTATGACCACCATTGTCGTTTGGACACAATATCGAGAGTCGGGAAGTGTGTTTTACACTTTTGCTTCGCTATACTCAATTGGGTTTGGGAAACAATCATATTGTTTAATTATGACCTATTGAACACTTTAATGATAAGAATTCATAATAATGACCCTTTAGCAACATGGTGCCTAGGGACCTAAGCAAGTGAGTTATGTGGAATGGGTTGGATTGTTTCGGTGGTTCTGCTTGCTTTAGATCTAAGGACCGGTTTGTGGAGCGACCATCCAGGATTTACAATGCCACCACACGGCCAAGTATGGGTGCGGCTTAGCTGACTAATTAGTGTATTGCCAGTACTATTTGGTCCATTAGGAATGCTCGGGGAAGAGGTACTCGGATGGGTTTGTAGAGATTGGTGGGACTACCCTAGGATCCGAATGGCTCAAGAGGCGTGAAAGTGCATCTAGGCAATCCCTTGGGTTTTTGACGATTGATGAGTGTATTTGATCATCTTTTCGTTGTAATTCTTGTGGGAGCCCTCAACGTGTGAGGTTGCCCCATAAACTCGGTGATTACCCGTGATAGTGGAATCAAGTCGACCTTGTGTGGTGACTTGACGAGGGAAAGGGTTTGAAGAGACTCGGCTCTGTGTGGGCTTCCTCAACGAAGAATAGAACTCTTGGTGAGATCGAACCTTGGTAAAAGTTCGTGTCTTGTGTGCTTTTTGTTTTTGCATTATCATTACTTAGGGCATTATAATTGATCAATCAAATAGTTTGTGATTCACGTGAACATTAAGTAATATGATCTTTTGTTCAAGTTAAAAGAATATTAATTACATTCTGCGACAGTTTTATTCAAAATTCCTGCATAAACGTTTTACAGTTTAGTTATAACTGAACAACACGACTAGTCTGCACAACAAACCGGACAAGTTCGGTCTCCCTGGTATTTGACGATTTAATTAAGTGTGCAGGAAATTATCAAAGACTATTCACCCCCCTCTAGGCCACTTTAAATTGGTATCAGAGCAGGTTCTCCATCGACGAGACTTACCGGCCGGAGAGATCAATGGCCTCTGAGAAGAACAACGAGATCTCGAAGGTGCCCAACACCGAAGAAGAGCAAGATACAAAAGCCTTTGTTGTACTCAGGAAAAATCAACAGGACGATGAAGAAGTGTGTCACCTCAAGGCACTTCTAAGGAAGGAACTCCTGAGCCAAAAGGGAAAAGCGGACGAGAACACGACGGGGAGTGGTCATCATGACTACTCCCGATATCCTTACAATTACAATCGTCTCATTTCAAATAATCATTATCTTTCTATTCCCATGGGAAAACCTCCGCAATTCGATGGAAATGATTACACCATGTGGAAATACAATATGAAAATGCATCTAATCTCTTTAAATCCCAGTCTTTGGCATATTGTGTGTACAGGTGTAGATATCCCGGATATAGACGAAGAACTCACTCCAGAACAAGAAAAAGAAATTCACTGCAATGCACAAGCTGTTGCAGTGATCACTTCATCACTAAGCCAGGAAGAGTTCACCAAGATTGATGGACTATAAAGTGCAAAAGAAATATGGGATACACTTAAAATAGCACATGAAGGAAGTAGGTCAGTCCGAGAAGCTGAAATTGAGATGCTTGAAGGAGAATTGGGAAGATTTGCCATTGAAGAAGGCCAATCATCTCAAGACATGTACAACCGGAGAAGGCGCTTATCAACAAGATCCGCGCCTATGGAAGCAAGAAGTGGACTGACCATGAGGTGGTCAAAAGGATGATTAGAGCACCTTATGCTTAATGATCCGAGAAAGCCTGGGGTTTCACAAAATGACTCCGGATGAACTGCAAAATTATAAACTGTGAGATGAAGGAGAAGGAGGCCCAATACCTCAAAGACCTAGCTGAGCTCACCTCCTCCAAAAAGAAGGAAGTTGCTCTCAAAGCAACTTGCAAGCCTAAAGGAAAGGAAGCCCGTGAAGCTCAAGATGAGGGAGATACAAGTGATGTGAGCACTGACTTGGATGATGAAGAGATGGTACTCTTTATCAAGAAATTCAAGTGCATGATGATAGAAGAAACGGTAACAACTCAAATGAAGGGAAGAGCAAAGAAAAAGGAAAATCCAAGGCTCGATGTACCTGCTAAAACTGTGCGAGTACGGTCACTTCATGGTTGACTGCACTTATGAAGAGAATAAGAGGAAGAAGGAAACAAAGCCTCAAGAAAAGAAAATCTTTAGGAAAAGGAGGCAAGCTCATCAAGTGCATATTGGCAAGGAGTGGGACTCAAACGATGAGTCCTCCTCCAATGAAGAAGAAGAGATGGTCACCATTGCCATCAAGAAGCCTACCAAGAGGTCTATGCTCTTCCCGAACATGGGAGGACGGGAGACTCACAATAACACTTGCCTTATGGCTAAGGAAGGCGAGAAAAAGGTTCGACTTACTCCTCCCTCCCTAAATTCCTCTATTGATGATTTTGATAGCTCTAGTGAAAATGAGGAGATGTTTAGGGGATTAAGTAAAACTGCATTGAAGAAAATGAAAATGTAGTCAGATAAAATCTTTGAGAAGGAGGAGCTTGTCAACCGAAAAGAAGATATGCTCATCCATAAAAGGAAGAGATATCAAGGGGTGGAGAAACTCCTTGAGCTTGAAAAGGAGCAGAGCAAGTCACTTGAGCATGAGCTAGTCTTAAGTAAGGAAACTCACTCAAAGCTAGAAGACTCACACGTTGCAATCAAGGATGAACTTGCTAACTTGTCAAAAGTTAACAAGATTCTTGAAGTGCAAGTTGAGTCACTAAAGCAAAGTGACTCCTCCTCCTCCAAAAGCTCACCTTCCAAAGGTGTAAGTCCGACAACAATTGCAACCTACACATGTTTCAATAGGAAAAATGTTGCCAAATCTGATTCTTCTACTCATGCTAAGCATCCTTCCCAAAGTGGCATCTTTGACAAGGAGAAGATCAAATATGCACGTAGTGCATATATGGTCACTAGACCTCCTAACATCAAATATGGTCTTGGGTTTAACAAGAATAAACACATGTCCACCAATGTTCATGCTAAGAAGCAAATTACTTTTGTTAAGGAAACATCACGTGAATCTGACTTGCAGATACTATTTTGTACTTTTGATGCTTAATATGTACTTATGTAAGACAAGTTTGGAAATATATTTGCTAAATATGCAGGGCAACGCCACAAGAACTCAAAAACTTGTCTGTGGGTGCCCAACACTCTTGTGACTAACCTGAGAGGACCCAAGAAAGCTTGGGTACCTAAAACCAATGAATAATTCTATTTTGCAGGCCTACTCCTCCGGTGGATCAAAATGGGTGCTAGATAGCGGATGCATTAATCACATGACCGGAGAAAGGAGTATGTTCATGGAGTATGAGCGCAACGCAGATCCAAGTGAAGGGATATACTTTGCAGACAACATCCAAGGAAAGGTCCTTGGTAGCGGTAAAATTGAAATCTCTTCTCAACATACTCCCTCAAATGTTTTACATGTAGATTCTTTAGATTATAACCTTCTGTCCATATCTCAGCTATGCGACAAAAGTTATAATTGTTTATTCACTAATGAGGGTGTGACCGTTTTAGAAGAAGCGATGGCTCGATTGCATTCAAGTAAATGTTGAAGGGAAAGCTTTATCTTGTTGACTTCAACAAAGATAAAGTTGAACTCAACACTTGCTTGGTTGCTAAAACTAATATGGGATGGTTGTGGCACAGACGGCTAGCCCATGTTGGGATGAGAAATCTGCAGAAACTTCTAAAGAGTGGTCACATCCGAGGTTTAAAGGATGTCTTTTTAGAGAAAGACAGGCCATGCAGCACTTGTCAGGCGGGAAAACAAGTTGCAGCACCACATCCCGCCAAGAACGTGATGACTACCTCAGGACCGCTAGAACTTCTACACATGGACCTCTTTGATCCAATTGCTTATATAAGCATCAGCGGTAACAAATACGGATTGGTCATTGTCGGTACCCTCAAGACCGGGTACCCCCACATACAAGAAGAAGCTCCGGACCTGGCCTCCCCACTGAGGCATCCTCCGAAGCTGCGAGCATCCTCCGGCTTCGTACCCTTGCTCCCACCGGGGAGGGCTCTGGAGCTACCACGCGTCCTTCGGCTGCGGGCCTTTGCTCCCACCAAGGAGGGCTCCGGAGCTGCCACGCGGCCTCTAGCATCAGGCCCTCGCTCCCACCAAGGAGGGCTCTGGAGCTGGACTGTGTCCCACGACCTGCAAAGCTATGGGCCCCGAAGAGTAAAGGGTGGTGTGTCATGTCCAGCCGCGTATTGAAGGCACGCGCCTTCCCCAGGCGCACGATGCTGCACACGCCCCCTGTCAAGTACCGCTGCGTCCAATCACATCGCAGTGAAGGCGCCGCAAGCCTACCCCACACCACCACGTGGGTAGCTTACGACAACAAGATGGATGGGACATTTCCTGCCATCATCAACGACTATGCATAGCCACTGGAGTCCAACACGGCAAGACGACGGGTCTTGAATCTACGGTCAGAGGCAGCGTACGTAAGAAACCTTAGATCTTGTACAGGATAAGATCACCCTGGGGCCACCTGTCGGGCCCTGGGCCCCACTTGTAAGCTGCCTGGCCTTGGTCTATAAAAGGACTGGGCAGCCACTGACTTAGAAATCTTTGCTGGTCCGCTTGGACCAGGAAGGGACTAGAACAAAACATCACACACACATACACACATACTAGCAATACCATCCACCGTGGAGTAGGGTGTTACGCTCCTTGTGGCCCGAACCACGTAAAATCCATTGTCTCATACTTCCATTCGCTAGAACCTTTGATTGAGTCCTAAGCTCCGCCAAACAAAGAACCTCTGTGAGCTGCTCCTTAGTAGATCTGGGGGAAGTGTCACTCTAACACTTCGACATTTGACGCTCCAGGTAGGGGCATTTTCCCTCAAAAAAGTGGTAGCACTTTAACCATCATGGTGTTCATCAAGCCTGTGAGTAGCAGCAATATGAAGCATCAAAAGGTCGACCAACTCCGGCACCATTCAGGGGGCCTGCCGTCAACGTTCCCACAGCGATGATGGGCGACGCTGGAGCAGCCAGCTCCGACACCACCAAAGGGGCCTGCCGTCGACGTTTCTACAACGATGATGGGCGACGCTAGAGCAGCCAGCACCGGCACCACCCAAGGGGCCCACTGTCGATGTTCTTCTTGTTGATGATGGGCGATGCCAGAGCATCCAGCTCTGGCACCTCCCACATGGGCCGCCGTCGATGTTTCTTAGCATTGATGGTGGGCGCCACCGGAGCATCCACCTCCAGCACCACCAAGGGGGCCCGCCATCAACGTTCTTCTCGTTGATGATGGGCGATGCCAGAGTATGATGGGCATCACCAGAGCATCCAGCTTTGGCACCTCCCAGGGAGGCCTGCCGTCGACGTTTCTTAGCATTGACGGTGGGCACCACCAGAGCATCCAGCTACAGCACCTCCCAAGGGGTCCGCCGTCGACATTTCTTAGCATTGATGGTGGGTGCCGCTGGAGCATCCAGCTCTGGCACCACCCGGGGGATCGTCATCGACGTTCTTCTCGTTGATGATGGGCGATGTCGGATCATCCAGCTCTGGCACCTCCCAGGGGGCATGTCGTTGATGTTTCTTAGCATTGATGGTGGGCGCCGCCGGAACATCCAGCTCTAGCACCTCCGAGGGGCCCGCCGTCGATGTTCCGCATGTTGAGGGTGGGCGCCGCCTCGGTACGGTGGCTACCTCATTGCCATCGCCGCCAGCATCAACTATCCATGCTCCCTCGCTCCGCCGGGGGCCCGCTAACGACATCCTACGACTAAGTGGTAGGTGTGCCCAACCAGTTGGCCACACCTACCAGGGCGCCTCTAAGGGGTCTCATGGGCAGGACGTCAAGCGGTTTCTCGCCACCACGACGACAACGACATCACCAAGGCGTTACAGTAAGTTCGACCCAAAGATCCGCTATAACTTTTACTTTTGGCACGGTGAGAGGTCTAGAGTATGCAGTCTGCTTAGTCTGGTCTTGCACCCTAAGCGTGTACACTTTGCCTCCCCAGCGCAACTTTGGTAAAGCTTCACCCTGGGAGTAGTGGTAGGATAGTGTCTTTTTTCTCTTAAAAGCGTGTCATAGCATCTAGGAGCAGCACTCAAAGCAACTAAGCTCCGGTGGGTCTGGTCTAGAGTAATCAGTCTGCTTAGCATGGTTCCATACCCTAAGCCTGTACATTTTTTCCTCCCTTGTCATCCGGAGCGGGTCGTTGCCTTCTTATAAAGCCTGCCTCCTCCTATGATTACCAAGTTATAAGAACCACTATCTTGTCCTATGCTCTGTTTATGTTCATTTAATTACACATTAATTTTATGATCATCAAATCATGCTTGTTCTTGCATATTCTCTATCTTATGCTCGGGCACTCTCTCCTTGTCTCGCGTCTAGTGGAGTTATGCAATCCTGCTGCTGGTGGGTCTGCTTGAGGTTCCTGTGATGTATTTGGGTTCTTTAATTGATTTCCTGCTCGGGAGCCTACAACGTTGAATGGTCACTCCCCTAGAAAGCTAACACCCGTGGGAGGTCCAGAGTCTACAACCTGCTTAGCCTAGTCCTGCACCCTAAGCGTGTGCACTTTGCCTCTTCGGCGCTAACGGCTAAGTACAGGGGGCCGGATGGCACACACTCCTGAGCAGGGCGATAACCATAACCCAGATATCGTTGCATTGAATTACCCATGCACTGTAAGCCTGTCTCAGGACCGTAAGACATAACGAGACTAAAAGCAGGAAGGGAGTAACCGAGGAGCAAAATTATTTACATTATGCTTTAATTTTTTGCTTACTTTCGCATATCGTCTGCCATATGCCCGGTTACATTTCTCATGTCTCGTCCTAATTGGAGTTTTGCTATCCTACTATTGGCAGTTTGCTTGAGGTACGTGCAATGTGTTTGGGGTCTGATGATCGTTTTCTTGGTCGGGGTCCATGGTGTCAAATGGTTCTAGCTCCTGAAAGGCTAACACCGAGCTGGAGGTCCAGAGTGTGCAACCTGCTTAGCCTGGCTCTATACCCTAATCTTAGTTAAGGACCGTAAGCCATAACGAAACTAAAGAGTGGGGAAGTGGTGATCGACGAGCGAAATTACTTTTTTTCTACCAACAATTGACGTTCTACACGTCCGTGGTAAGCGTCGTCGACGCTTCTTCGAGCTCCGTCGCTTTCCAAGGGGGCCGCTAGTGTCACTCTTGCGAGCTCTGGTGCCTCCCAAGGGGGCCGCCGGCGTCACTTCTTTGAGCTCTGGCCCCTCCCACGGGGACCGTCGGCGACACTTCTCCGAGCTCTGGCGCCCCATAAGGGGGCCGCCTGCGTCACTTCTCCGAGCTCCAGCGCCCCCCAAAGGGGCCGCTGGCGTCACTTCTTCGAGCTTCGGCGCCCCCAAGGGTGCCGCTGGCGTCACTTCTATGAGCTCCGGTGCTCCCAAGGGGGCCGCCGGCATCACTTATTCGAGCTTTGGTGCCTCCCACGGGGACCACCAGCGTTACTTTTGCAAGCTCTGGCGCCCCCCAAGGGGCCCATCGGCGTCACTTATCCGAGCTCCGGCACCCTCCAAGTGTGTATGTCGGCGTCACTTCTCCGAGCTCCAGTGCCCCCAAGGGGTTCTCTGGCGTCACTTCTCCGAGCTTCGGCGCCCTCGAGGGGGCCTGCTGGCATCACTTTTACAAGCCAAGATAAAAAGGCCCACCTACGGGATTGTCATCTCTCTCAAGGTGGGCCCAGGGGATACTGTCGGTACCCTCAAGACTAGGTACCCCCGCATACAAGAAGAAGCTCCGGACCTGGCCTCCTCGCTGAGGTGTCCTCCGGAGTTGCCACTCGTCCTCCGACTCCAGACCCTTGCTCTCACCGAGGAGGGCTCTGCCACTCGTCCTTCGGCTCCGGGCCCTTGCTCCCACCAAGGAGGGCTCTGGATCTTCCACGCGGCCTCCAGCATCGAGCCCTCGCTCCCAGCAAGGAGGGCTTCGGAGCTGGAGTGTGTCCCATGACCTGCAATAAGTCGTGGACCCCGAAGAGTAAAGGGCGGTGTGTCATGTCCAGCCGCGCATTGGAGGTGTGCGCCTTCCACAGGCGCACGATGCTGCACACGCCCCCTGTCAGGTACCGCTGCATCCAATCACATTGCAGTGAAGGTGCTGCAAGCCTACCCCACACCGCCAAGTGGGTAGCTTACGGCAACAAGATGGATGGGACGTTCCCTACCATCATCAACGACTACGCATAGCCACTGGCGTGCGGCACGGCAAGACGACGGGTCTTCAAGCTGCGATCAGAGGCAGCCTACACAAGAAATCTTAGATCTTGTACAGGATAAGATCACCTTTGGGGCAACCTGTCGGGCCCCAGGCCCCACTTGTAAGCTGCCCGGCCTTGGACTATAAAAGACCGGGCAGCCACCGACTTAGACATCTTTGCTGGTCCGCTTGGACCAGGAAGGGACCAGACCAAAACATCACACACGCATACACACATACTAGCAATACCATCCACCGTGGAGTTGGGTGTTATGCTCCTTACGGCCCAAACCACGTAAAAACCACTGTTTCATACTTCCATCTGCTAGAACACATGATTGAGGCCGAATCACCGCCGAACAAAGAACCTCCGCGGGCTGCTCCATAGCAGATCTGGGGGAAGTGTCGCTCTAACACTTCGACAGTCATTGTTGATGATTTTTCTAGATTCACCTAGGTATTTTTCTTGTATGATAAATCAGAAACTCGGGGAATTCTCAAGAAATTCCTAAAAAGAGCTCAGAATGAATTCTCCTCGACTGTGAAGAACATTAGAAGTGACAATGATACGGAATTCAAGAATACACAAGTTGAGGAGTACCTACATGAAGAAGGAATAAAGCACGAATTTTCAGCACCCTACCCCCCTCAACAAAACGGGGTGGCCGAAAGGAAAAAACAGGACCCTAATCGAGATGGCAAGAACAATGATGGATGAATACAAGGCATCGGACCAGTTTTGGGCTGAAGCGATGAACACGCTTGTCATGCCACAAACCGGTTGTATTTTTACCGACTTTTGAAGAAAACGCCATATGAGCTTCTCACCGGTAACAAACCAAATGTTTCATATTTTAAAGTATTTGGTTGCAAATGTTTTATCCTGAACAAGAAATCGAGGACTTTGAAGTTCGCTGTGAAATCTGATGAAGGGTTATTGCTCGGTTATGATTCGAACGCCTACGCCTATCATGTCTTCAACAAAGTCATTGGCCTTGTTGAAATAGCACGTGACATAGTGTTCGATGAAACTAATAGCTCCCAAGTGGAGCAAGTTGATAAGTGTGTGCTAGATAAAGAAGAAGCCTCATGTCAAGCGTTGAGGAGGATGGCACTTGGTGATATTCTACCTCAAGAGCAACCACAAGACTCAAGTGCACAAGATGAACCTCAACAGGGAAGCAATGATCAAGGGGAGCTCATACACAAGATTAAGATCAGGAAGATCAAGAAGATCAATATAACCACGGAATGATCTAGGGGGAGACAATGAATATGAAGACAATAAAGTGCAAGCTACTTCACAAGTCCCTCACCCAAGAGTACATCAGAGTGTACAAAGAAATCACCTCGTCAACAACATCATTGGAGACATTGCTAAGGGAGTAACTACTAGATCTCGCGTAGCTAATTTTTGTGAATATTACACTTTTGTCTCTTTTCTGGAACCATACAGGGTAGAAGAAGCATTAAAGGATCCAGATTGGGTGATTGCAATGCAAGAGGAGTTGAACAACTTCAAGAGACATGAAGTGTGGGAACTGGTGGAAAGACCAAAGGCGAACATCGTTAGAACCAAATGGGTCTTTCGGAACAAACAAGATGAACATGGAGTGGTAACAAGAAATAAGGCACAACTTATGGCAAAAGATTACTCACAAGTCGAAGGTTTGGACTTTGACGAAACTTTCACTCTCGTGGCTAGACTTGAGTCCATTCGTATTTTATTGGCATATGCTACTCACCATAATTTCAAGTTGTATCAATTGGACATCAAAAGTGCTTTCCTCAATGGTCCCATTAAGGAGGAAGTATACGTGGAGCAGCCACCAGGATTTGAAGATCAAGAGTACCTCAACTGAAAGTGCATCTAGGCATCCCTTATGGGTTTTGGTTGATCTATGACAAACAAATGAGATCCTAATAAACTGTTGAGATGAGCGCATGTTTTAATGAAATTATGAAGAAAGCGCAAAAAGAAAGGAGTATGAGGATCAATATGGAAAATAGCTCAAGCGCTAAATAGATTAGATCATTGTGTATGGAGTGTGTTGGAGAAACTCACCCCAAGAGCTCAATCAAAAGAAATTTCACTCACTGCACAATTCACAAGAAATCCGGACTAGTTTGATATGTCTCTGACTAGAAATGGACAAGTCTTCCCAATGTGGACTTGTCCGCTAGTACACCTGTTTTCACAACACCGAACTAGTCCGATAACACCACGGACTAGTCTGATATCTTTCTAACTAAAAACGGACAAGTCTGCCCAGTGCAGACTTGTCCTCAGGACATCACACTTTACACAAAAAACGGACAAGTCTGATATCATAATGGACTAGTCCGAAAACTCTCTGACTAAAATCGGACAAGTCCTCCAACTGCGGACTTGTCCTCAATTCTACATGAGGTTCACCACATTGGACTAGTCCGATATGAGCCAGACTAGTCCGAATGATTCCAGAGCCCAAATCGGACTAGTCCGCCCTTTGCGGGACATGTCTGGTATATCAGAACACTTAGGGTTTCCCACACGCCGCACACCAGAAGAGTCCGGAGTCCACCATGTACTAGTACGGGCATCGAAAACCTTAACGGTAACTCTTGGAAACCCTAGTATAAATAGAGGTGTACGACCCTACAACAAACTCTCTCGACCCCCTGTGCCGTCACACCTTCCAAGAGCCTAGAATACACGTCTCTCCACACAATCAAACCCTAGAAAGATCAAATCTTCAAGACTTGGTCATTGATCAAAGGAGAGACTCGTTCTACACGTCTTGAGCTCTTGGGTTTGAATCTCTTGCACACTCTCGTTGTTTTATTGCATATCTTTCGAGTGTTTTTGGTGGTGTTTTCAATTCTAAATCTTGGGGAGCCCTCAACTTGTGAGAAGGCCCCTTGAACATGGTGATTTGCCCCTTTGTGATTAGTGGAAGAGAATCGTCCTCCGTGGTGATTCGACGAGGGTAGGGTTGGTGAAGACCCGATCCTCCGTGGACTCCTCAACGTGGATGTAGATTTCCTTTGTGGACTCGAACCACGGGATAAAAATCTTGTGTCATACTTGTTCTTACTTTTCATCATATTCTAGGGTTTACTCGATCTTATACAACTTACGTTAAAAGATTGAAACCGAAGTTAGTTTGTGCCATACCTATTTTCATTGACATAATACATTCAAGTTACAACTTAATTTCCGCTGCATAGAGTACTTGAATTGAAATAATTGATCAAACTTGATCAATCTAGTCCGCACACACCTGACTAGTCCGCATCCTACCAGACTAGTCTAATTTTTTCTGTATTTGACCAAGTTGCTAAGTGTTTCACGATCTGACGAAAGTTCAAAAAACCTATTCACCCCCCTCTAGGCTACATTCAATTGGTATCAGAGCAGGACTCTTAAAAAGAGACTCATCGCTCGAAGAGAAGATGTTGGACATTAAGGATGTGCACAAGAACCTCAACCAAGAGAAGGTTGACGATGAAAAGAGTCAGAAGTTGGAGAAGCTCCTCGATGCCATCCAAGACTGTGAGGATAACGATGAAGAGACGCTTGAAGTCAAGGCACCCCTAAGAAAAAAGGCACTCTCCAAAGGGAAGATTAAGATCGAGCATGAAAAGAAGAAGAAGAGGAGTAGTCACACCGACTACTCCCGATATCCTTTTAACTATGATGGGCTAAATTCAAACAATAATAATTACCTGTCTATTCCTCTAGGAAAAGCACCTTTCTTTGATGGTAATGATTATTTTATGTGGAGACAAAATATGAAGATGCATCTCATATCACTTAACCCCAGCTTGTGGCATATAGTGTGTACAGGGATATATATCCCGGATGACGATGAAGAGCTCACATCAAGCCAAGAACATGCTATTCATTAGAACGCTCAAGTTGCAGCTGTCATAACATCCTCACTGAGCTGAGACGAGTTCACCAAGGTGGATGGACTCGAAATTCCTAAGGAGGTATGGGATACTCTACAAACGCACATGAAGGCGATCGTCATGTGCGAGAGTCCAAGATTAAAATGATCCAATGTGAATTGGGAAGATTCGCTATAGAAGAAGATGAGTCACCACAAGATATGTACAATCGGTTGAAGAATCTCATCAACAAAGTTTGAGCATATGGAAGCAAGAAGTGGAATGATCATGAGGTGGTGAAGCTAATTCTCAGAGCCTTCATGCCTCGCAACGTAAGCCTATGCTCGATGATTAGAGAAAGTCACGAGTATCGAAAAATGACCTCAGATGAACTTCTTGGAAAGATTATCAATTTTGAGATGATGGAGAAACAAGAAAAGCATGTCAAATAGATTGCCGACCTTACCTCGGCAAAGAAGAAAGGAGTCGCTTTGAAGTCCACTTGTAAGCCTATGATAAAAGAAGCTCGAGAAGCTCAAGAAGAAGACGACAACGACAATGAAAGCAGTGACATTGATGAAGAAGATATGATCCTATTTATGAAGAAATTCAAGAAAATGATGAAAAGAAGACAAGGTGGTAGATCAAATGAAGGAAGACATAGAGACAAACCAAGACCGAAGATGAGGCGCGCTTGCTATAACTGTCGCAAATACGACCACTTCATAGTTGATTGTCCTCATGAAGAAAACAAGCGGAAGACCAAGGACAACAAGCCTCAAACCAATAAGATGTTCAAGAAAAAGAAGCAATTCGGTTAGGCACATCTAGGGAAGGAGTGGGACTCAAATGATGAGTCATCATTCAAAGAGGAAGAGGAGATGGCTACCATAGCCATCAAGAAGACAACCAAGAAATTCACCCTCTTCCCAACCATCAGCGCAAGGAAAGACACCGATCATACATGTCTAATGGCCAAGGAAGGTAAAAGGAAGGTAACAACTTAATATTCCTCCTCACATTCTTTTAATAGTGATAGTGATAACTCTAGTGATGATGAAGATATGGTTGTTGGTTTAGATAAGAAATATGCGGCCAAAATGAAATTTTTAATGGATAAGCATGTTGATAAGGAGGAGCTAGTTGATCATCAAGAAGATATGATCGTCCTCCAAAAGGAAGAATATCTTAAGATCAAAAGGCTCCTCGAGCTTGAAAAGGAGCGAAGCAACTCACTGGAACTTGAGTTAGCTTCAAGCAAGGAAGTTTGTTTGAACCTAGAAGACTCAAACATGGCTATCAAGGATGAACTTGCTAACTTAATCAAAGTTAACAAGATCCTTGAGGTACAAGTTGAGTCAATCAAGTCAAGTGGTTCTTCATCCTCTTCATGCTCACCTTCTCAACATATAAAATCTGAAACTACTATTGCTTGTTTATGTGCTAAAATTGACACTAACTTGAAGGAGAAGTCAAACTTGACGAAGGACAAGCATCCTTCCCAAAGTGGCATATTTGACAAGGAGAAGGTAAAGTATGCACGCAGTGCATACTTGGTCACAAGACCTCCTAATGTCAAATATGGCATTGGGTATTCTTATGGTGAAAAGCAAAATGCTGGAAGCTACAAGAATAACAAGGAATGCATTGCCTTTGTCAAGAGAAACTTCTCTCAAGTTAGAAAACATAATAATGTTGATAAACTTAACATTATTAACACATATGAGCAACAACTCTTGTTTAGAACTTTTGATGCATCATATGTTCTTATGAAAAGTAATCTTGGTAAAGTTTATGCTAAACATGTTGGGTCATGCCATGGGAACACCAAGTCTCATGTTTGGGTGCCCAAATCTCTTGTGACTAACTTCAAAGGACCCAAGCAAGCTTGAGTACCTAAGACCAAGGCATAATTTGTGTTTTGCAGGCCTATTCATCCGGTGGAGCTAAATGGCTGCTAGATTGTGGATGCACCAATCACATGACCGGAGAAAGAAGGATGTTCGTTGAATATGAAGAAAATGAATATCCAAGCGAAGGCATTTATTTTGGCGATAACAGTCAAGGAAGGGTGCTCGGTACCAGTAAAATAGCAATTTCATCACAACATACTCTTTCACATGTTTTATACGTTGATTCCTTGGATTATAACCTTTTATCCATATCTCAATTATGTGACAAAGGTTATAATTGTTTGTTCACTAATGAGGGCATGACTATATTTAGAAGGAATGATAACTCGGTTGCATTCAAGGGTGTGTTAAAGGGAAAACTTTATCTAGTTGACTTTAACAAAGATAAAACTGAACTTGACACATGCTTGATTGCAAAGAACAACATGGGTTGGTTGTGGCATAGACGGCTAGCACATGTTGGTATGAGGAATCTTCAAAAACTTCTAAAAGGCGATCACATCCGTGGTTTAGAGGATGTTGTTTTTGAGAAAGACAGGCATTGTAGCGCGTGCCAAGCCAGGAAGCAAGTAGGAGCACCCCATCCCGTGAAGAATGTCATGACTACAATAGGACCGCTCAAGCTCCTTCACATGGACCTATTTGGTCCAATTGCTTGCATAAGCATCAGTGGTAACAAGTACGGTTTAGTCATTGTTGATGATTTTTCTCGCTTCACGTGGGTTTTCTTTTTGCATGATAAGACAAACTCAAGGAACCCTCAAGAAGTTTCTCAAGCGAGCTCAAAATGAATTTTCGTTGACGATCAAGAACATACGAAGTGACAACAGAATGGAGTTCAAGAATACCCAAGTTGAGGAGTATCTAGACGAAGAAGGGATAAAGCACAAGTTTTCAGCACCGTAGTACCCTCAACAAAATGGAGTAGCCGAAAGGAAGAACCGAACCATCATAGAGATGGCGAGGACAATGCTCGATGAGTACAAGACTTCGGATCAGTTTTGGGCTGAATCGGTTAACACCGCTTGTCACGCCATAAACTGACTCTATCTTCATCGCCTACTCAAGAAAACTTCATATGAACTACTCACCGGTAACAAGCAGAATATTTCCTATTTTCGAGTTTTTGGTTCTAAATGTTATATTTGAACAAGAAGCCTAGGACTTCAAAGTCCGATGAGGGTTTTTTGCTTGGCTATGATTCAAACTCTTACGCCTATCGTGTCTTCAACAAGGTCTCCATACTTGTTGAAGTAGCACGTGACGTAGTGTTCGATGAAACTAACGGCTCTCAAGAAGAGCAAGATGACCAATGTGTGCTAGACAGAGAAGAAGCTCCATGTCAAGTGTTGAGAAGAATGGCATTGGGCGATGTTCGACCACAAGCGCCACCTCCAAATGCGAATGAAGAAGATGAACCACAAGTGGAGGTAAATGATCAAGGGGAAGCGTCTACACAAGATCAACCTCATGAAGATCAAGGTGATCAACAAATCAATGAGGGCAACCATCTAGGGGAAAAAGAAGATGATCCTGAAGATTCAAGACCACAAATTCCACATCCAAGAGTACATCAATGCATCCAAAAAGATCACCTCGTCGACAATATAATCGGTGACATCCAAAAGGGAGTAACAACTAGATCTCGTATAGCTAATTTTTGTTAACATTACTCTTTTGTATCCTCTTTGGAACCACACAATATTGAGGATGCATTGAAAGATCCGGATTGGGTGGTGGCGATGCAAGAAGAACTGAACAACTTCAAACGGAACAAGGTGTGTGAACTTGTTGAAAGACCCAAGTTCAATGTCGTCGGCACTAAATGGGTCTTCCGCAACAAGAAAGACAAACACGGGGTGGTGATAAGGAACAAGGCGCGACTTGTAGCCAAAGGGTATTCACAAGTCAAAGGTTTGGATTTCGACAAAACTTTGGCTCCCGTAGCTAGGCTTGAATCAATTCGAATATTACCTGCATATACTAGTCACCATGATTTCAAGCTCTATCAAATGGATGTGAAAAGTGCCTTCCTCAACGGACCAATCAAGTAGGAGGTGTACATGCAGCAACCTCCCAGATTTGAAGATCAAAAGTTCCCTGACCATGAGTTCAAACTGCGTAAGGCTCTCTATAGCCTCAAACAAGCTCCTAGAGATTGGCATGAGTGCCTTAGAGATTTTTTGATTGAAAATGGATTTAAGATTGGCAAAGTTGATTACACGTTGTTTACCAAGCATTTTGACAATGATCTATTTATCTGTCAAATTTATGTTGATGATATTACATTTGGTTCAACTAACAAATCCTTTTATGAAGAATTTAGTAAGATTATGACAGATAGATTTGAGATGTCTATGATGGGAGAATTGAGATATTTCTTCTGATTCCAAGTGAGGCAACAAAAGGAAGGGACGTTCATAAGTCAAACCAAGTATACTCAAGACATACTCAGGAAGTTTGGAATGGACAAAGCGAAGCCTATAAAGAATCCCATGGCAACAAATGGACAATTGGATCTCAATGAAGACGGACCAAACGTGGATCAAAAGGTATATTGCTCCATGATTGGCTCCCTACTTTATTTATGTGCATCTAGGCCTGATATTATGTTGAGTGTGTGTTTGTGTACAAGATTTCAAGCCAATCCTAAGAAATGTCATTTGACAGCCTTAAAAAGAATCTTGTGATATTTAGTTCATACACCCAACCTAGGCCTTTGGTATCCTAAAGGTTCAAAGTTCAATCTCATTAGATACTCCGATGCAGAATATGCTGGATGCAAAGTAGATAGAAAATGTACCTCTGGTATGTGCCAATTCCTAGGTAGATCCCTAGTTTCTTGATCCTCCAAGAAATAAAATTCCATTGTGTTATCCACGGCTGAAGCAGAGTATGTTGCAGTTGAGAGTTGTTGTGCACAACTCCTTTGGATGCGACAAACTAACGTGACGTAGCAAGTTGATCAATGTTGCACAACTCCCCAGACTTGTTGAAGTAGCACGTGACATAGTGTTCGATGAAACTAACGGCTCTCAAGAAGAGCAAGTTGATCAATGTGTGCTAGATAGATAAGAAGCTCCATGTCAAGCGCCACCTCCAAATGCGAATGAAGAAGATGAACCACAAGTGGAGGTAAATGATCAAGGGGAAGCGTCTACAAAAGATCAACCTCATGAAGATCAAGGTGATCAACAAATCAATGAGGGCAACCATCTAGAGGGAGAAGAAGGTGATCATGAAGATTCAAGACCACAAGTGCCACATCTAAGAGTACATCAATGCATCCAAAGAGATCACCCTGTCGACAATATAATCGGTGACATCCAAAAGGGAGTAACAACTCAATCTCGTATAGCTAATTTGTGAACATTACTCTTTTGTATCCTTTTGGAACCACACAGGATTGAGGATGCATTGAAAGATCCGGATTGGGTGGTGGCAATGCAAGAAGAACTAAACAACTTCAAACGGAACGAGGTGTGGGAACTTGTCGAAAGACCCAAGTTCAACGCTGTCGGCACTAAATGGGTCTTCCGCGACAAGCAAGACGAACACGGGGTGGTGACAAGGAACAAGGCACGACTTGTGGCCAAAGGGTATTCACAAGTCGAAGGTTTGGATTTTGACAAAACTTTTGCTCCCATAGCTAGGCTTGAATCGATTCGAATATTACTTGCATATGCTACTCACCATGATTTCAAGCTCTATCAAATGGATGTGAAAAGTGCCTTCCTCAACAGACCAATCAAGGAGGAGTTGTACATGGAGCAATATCTCGGGTTCGAAGATCAAGAGTTCCCCAACCATGTGTTCAAACCGCATAAGGCTCTCTATGGCCGCAAACAAGCTCCTAGAGATTGGCATGAGTGCCTTAGAGATTTTTTGATTGATAATGGATTTAAGATTGGCAAAGTTGATTACACGTTGTTTACCGAGCATTTTGACAATGATCTATTTATCTATCAAATTTATGTTTATGATATTATATTTGGCTCAACTAACAAATCCTTTTGTGAAGAATTTAGTAAGATTATGATAGATAGATTCGAGATATCTATGATGGGAGAATTCAGATATTTCTTGGGATTCCAAGTGAGGCAACAAAAGGAAGGGACGTTCATAAGCGAAACCAAGTATACTCAAGACATACTCAGGAAGTTTGGAATAGACAAAGCGAAGCCTATAAAGACTCCCATGGAAACAAATGGACACTTGGACCTCAATGAAGACAGACCAAACGTGGATCAAAAGGTATATCGCTCCATGATTGGCTCCCTACTTTATTTATGTGCATCTAGGCCTGATATTATGTTGAGTATGTGTTTGTGTGCAAGATTTCAAGCCAATCCTAAGGAATATCATTTGAAAGTCGTAAAAAGGATCTTGCAATATTTAGCTCATACACTCAACTTGTGAGAAGGCCCCTTGAATTAGTGGAAGAGAATCGGCCTTCATGGTGATTTGCCCCTTTGTGACTAGTGGAAGAGAATCGACCTTCGTGGCAATTCGACGAGGGTAGGGTTGGTGAAGACCCGGTCCTCCATGGACTCCTCAATGTGGACGTAGATTTTCTTTATGGAATCGAACCACGGGATAAAAATCTTGTGTCATACTTTTTCTTACTTTTCATCAGATTCTAGGGTTTACTCGATCTTATACAACTTACATTAAAACATTGAAACCAAAGTTAGTTTGTGCCATACCTAGTTTCATTGACGTAATACATTCAAGTTACAACTTAATTTCCGCTACATAGAGTACTTGAAATGAAATCATTGATCAAACTTGATCAATCTAGTCTGCACACACCAGACTAGTCTGCACCCTACCGGACTAGTCCAATTTTTTTGTATTTGATCAAGTTGCTAAGTGTTTCAGGATCTGACGAAAATTCAAAAAGCCTATTCACCCCCCCCCTCTAGGCTACATTCATCAACCATGTGTACAAACTGCGTAAGGCTCTCTATGGCCTCAAACAAGCTCCTCGAGCTTGGTACCAGTGCCTTAGAGATTTTCTAACTCAAAATGGTTTTAAGATTGGAAAAGTTGATTATACTTTGTTCACAAAACACTTTTATGATCATCTATTCGTATGTCAAATCTATGTTGATGATATCATCTTTGGTTCTACTAATAAATCCTTTTGTGAAGAATTTAGCAAGATTATGATAGACAGATTCGAGATGTCGATGACGGGCGAATTAAAGTTCTTTTTGGGATTCCAAGTGAAGCAATTAAGAGAAGGCACGTTCATAAGCCAGACCAAGTACACACAGGACATCATCAAGAAGTTCAATATGGACAAGGCCAAGCCCATCAAGACACCCATGGCAACTAATGGACATCTCGATCTCAACGAAGATGGTCCAAATGTGGACCAAAAGCTATATCGGTCTATGATTGGCTCATTAGTCTATTTATGTGCATCTAGGCCAGATATTTTCTTATTGTGTGTATGTGTGCAAGGTTTCAAGTTGCAGCTAAAGAGTCATTTAATAGCTGTAAAAAGAATTTTAAGATACCTTGTGCACACACCTAACTTAGGCCTTTGGTATCCTAAAGGATCCAAATTTAACTTGATAGGATATTCTGATGTCGACTATGCAGGATGCAAAGTCGATAAAAAACACGTCAGGGACTTGTCAATTTCTTGGCAGATCCCAAGTTTCATGGTCATCAAAAAAAGAAAAACTCTATTGCTCTTTTCACAGTCGAAGCGGAGTATGTTGCAGCCGGTAGTTCTTGCACACAACTACTTTTGATGCGACAAACTCTAAGGGATTATGGTTACAGTCTGAACCATATTTCACTCCTATGTGATTATGAGAGTGCTATAAAAATTCCACACAATCCAATAGAGCACTCAAGAACTAAGCACATAGATATATGTCACCATTTCTTAAGAGATCATTCATTAAAAGGTGACATTGTAATCTCACATGTTGGACTGAAAAACAACTTGCAGACATATTCACCAAGCCATTAGGTGAAAAGAGATTTTGTGAGCTAAGAGATGAGCTATATATATTTGACTCTCGAAATGTGGCTTGAAACACTGCATACCTGACTATGATTTCAAAATTTACTCATTTTTGCGAACATTTGTCCCTTATCTCAATTTTCTCTTGAAAACTAATTAAATTAGTGAATCTTGGTGAATTATAACCATTATATGATTTTTGATTGCTTACTGGTCATGTTCATTAAGATTATTTGTGAAATAATGTCCTTGAGATCACTATTAGATCAAACAACCAAAATCTAGTTGATTCAATTCTGTTATATCCTGCTGACACCAGACTTGTCTGGCGTCAGCATCGGACTAGTCCGGATATGTCGGGGTTAACTCTAGCGCCGCCAGGAGATCATCTCTCATCTCTCACAATCTCCTTTGCACACTCTCTCTCTCTCTCCTCAATTGTGAGCTCCAAAGGAGATTTCTACTTCCAGCCATCAAAAATGCAGATTTCTCCAAGGGAAATCTTCTTCTCGGCGTGGAGCTTGCCCACTTCAGACTAATCCGGCCTCCACTTCGCTCCTTCAACTCGAATCTTCAATTTTTTGGTGAAATTTCACTAAAAACCCTAGCTCTCAACTTTTCTTGATTCTTGCTTATTTTAGTTGATTCCTAGGGCATACATCACTCTTCTAGATGTATTCCTACTGTTGTTCTATTCATTGTGAATCAATTCAAGCTAGATTTGTTGAAAATAGGAAATTAGGGTTCTTATGCCAGACCGGACTAATTCGGTGTTCTAGTGCGGACAAGTCTGGTGCTCCGAACAAGTCCGCACTCTGAATACGGACAAGTCTGGTATCCTGACAATTTGAACTTCTAAACTCCTATTTGCATAAAGTCTATATTCAATTCTTATCATCCCACGATGTCGTCAGGTTTCGAGGATAGCTCTTTTGATTATGATGAAGAGCGTAACCATGCTAGAGTGCAAAGAGCCAAATAGAGGGTGATGAAGAAAAGACACGACCACAATGTTCACTCCTCTCCTCCGGCAATGTACTTCCCAAGAAGAGGAGAGTGGTTGTGAAGAAACCAATAAGCAAGGAAGGTGTTGGGAATTCATCGGCACCCAAGAGAACTCTCAACAAGGGTAAAGGATTGGCCAGTGGTCCTATTGGCCCATTGAAGATGAAGGATCCTATTCATCGCAATAGGCAGCCCGCTAGTGATGACTTCACAGGAAAAGGGAGTGAATTGGTTGACAAGTTTAGAAAGCTAGAAGTCTATGAACAGCCCAAATAGTCAGCTGACCCTAGATTCTAGAGCAACTTCCATGCTGACTATTATGAGCATGTCTACTTGAAGATGAGGAACCCAGTAATTGAAAGTCAGTGGGTGGATATCACCTACCTCTAGTCCAAGAGATGTCAAGCTTATCAAGAGGTCCTAGAGGCATTGGAGCGACATGGACTAAAGGATCTTGTCTCTTTCCAGTGGGACTGGAACATTGAGGTCATCACTCAACTCTATTCCACTCTTTACTTTTCTCGTGATGACGGAGAAAAAATGATATGGATGACACACGGAGCGAAGTACATTGTCACATATGAAGAATTTGCCAGAATTCTTCACCTTGAAGATTCTTTGGAGAATGACATCATCATTCACAACCTAAAGCCTCTGGAGAAAAATGAGTTTGACTTTCTCTATGATACGAGAATGCCATACAAGTCTCCAACTACCAAATACCTGAAGCTTTTCTTTGCAGTGCTGAATAGAGTCGTGAGGAAGACCATAGCTCCTAAGGAGGGAGATGCAGGGACTATCCAGGGGACACTCAAGACATTGATGAAGATAATCAGCAGGAGAAGGACCTTCAATGTCTTTGAGTACATTTATAATGATATTGTGAACATCTGTATCACCCCTAACAGGTCCTGTGGCTATGCACTCTACATCATGTATATGATTGAGAAGGTGATAGGACTTGAATTTGTCAAGGATGTTCCTCATACTGGACTCAGGCCCCATAAGCCTACAATTTACTCTGTCCCCTCTGCTCCTACCTCACTTGCAAAGGAACAAAGATCTAAGAGCGCTCATGAAGGCACAAGAACTAAAGCCGCTACTCCCGCTCCTCCACCTCCCAGAGAGTCCTCCAATGGTGTACTGAAGATGCTCTCATCCATCTTTCCATCCCGCCGCAAAGTAGAAATTAAGCAACACAAGGAGAGTATGGCTAGGAAGAAGCATCAACAATATGTGAAGGCCAACATCAAAGAAATTTGTGAGAAGCTGGAGATGGAGCCAGTAGGGTCACCTCAGATCTTAGAAGATTCTGAAGAAGATATCATAGAGATGGCACCCCTCTCAGAGCAAGACTTGGCTTCATTCGGATTGGCTAGTGCCTCTGCTCCTACTCCTCCTCCGCAAGCACCTGAAGAAGAAGAAGAGGATGAAGATAGGACCGAGAGTGAGAGAGGCAGTGGCGATGAGTGATTCCACTCAATTTTTCCCTTTTTGGTGCCTTGATGCCAAACGGGGAGAGATTGAGAGTAGTAGTCTATTTTGTAGCCATTAAGGACTTCTGATCAAGGACATGTATCTCAATTTCAAACTGTTGTAATTTATTTTTAATGTGCTTACTTTACTTAATGTGTGATGCCTAGTTAAGGATAATGTGATGATTGTTGCTATAATTGTTAAGTTATTATCTTTTGCTCATCACATCTTTTGATCACAAACTCTTTACGCACCCCACCATAAAGAGTGAATATATGTGGAAAGTTTCTGTTACTTATCTATCATTCTCATATATGCACACTTTATGAAAATCAATTTTTACTCTTAATTGTGAAATCTCAATTGGTTGTCATCAATCACCAAAAAGGGGGAGATTGAAAGTGCATCTAGGCAATCCCTTGTGGGTTTTGGACGATCCATGACAAACAAATGAGATCCTAATGAACTTGTTGAGATGACTGCAGGTCAATTTTAATGAGTTAGTTTTGTGCACTCAAAAAGTGAAAAATGAAGTGGTGAACGAAAAGAGAAAAAGCTCAACTGATGACTGAAGCACAAAGTAGACTTAAATGTACATGATGTGTGTGAGAGACACATCCCAAGAGCTCAAGTCTTTATGTAGGGGTAAGGGCTTAAAATCAACCTAAAAATTTACTAAGCACCGGACTAGTCCGTTCATGGACTGGACTAGTCCGTTCAACTCTCCGTTGTCCAAATTCACAGTGCACTGGACTAGTCCGTTCTTGGACCGGACTAATCCAATCAACTCTCTGGAGTTTCACAACATAGTGCACCGAACTAGTCCATTATAGGACCGGACTAGTCCCTTAAACTTTCTGTAAACTCGTACCACTGTGATCCAGACTAGTTCATTACAGGACCAGACTAGTCCGTTAAACTTTCTATAAACTCATAACACTGTGATCCAGACAAGTTCGAGAAACTTTCTGGAGTTTCATAACACTATGCACCTGACAAGTCCATTTTTGGACAGGACTAGTCCGAGAAAGTTTCTGATGTTTCAATACACAGAGCACCGGACAAGTCCGGTCCTCACCGGACTAGTCCGGTACACGTCACACAATCTAGGGGTTTCCAGTGTGCTGCACATTTCACGCCGACTTTTACACTGCACACCAGACAAGTCTGGTCCCCAGTACAGACTATTCCGGTCGTCGGGATCCCTAACAGTAACAATTTTGGAAACACTATAAATAGGAGATCTATGACCCCACAAACACAATTAACACATTCTATTGTTCACAACTCAAACCCTAGCGCCGTCACTTGTCCCAAGAGCACAAAAACATATCTCCCCACGCATCTAAAGTCCTCAAAAGGTGAAAATCAATTGAGTATTTAGATTTGGGGTTGGGAGATCGTTGTCTACACTTCGTTGAGATCTTGGGGTTTGATCTCTTTACACTCATGCATCTACTTGTAATCTTTTAGAGTGTATTTGATCATATTTTTGTTTTAATTCTTGTGGGAGCTCTCAATGTGTGAGGTTGCTCCATAAACTCGGTGATTACCCGTGATAGTGGAATCAAGTCGGCCTTCTGTGGTGACATGATGAGGGAAAGGGTTTAGAGAGACCCGGCTCTTTGTGGGCTTCCTCAACGAGGAGTAGATCTCTTTGGTGAGATCGAACCTCAGAAAAAAATTGTGTCTCGTGTGCTTTTTGTTTTTGCATTGTCATTACTTAGGGCATTAGAATTGATCAATCAAATAGTTTGTGATTCACGTGAAAATTAAGTAATTTGATCTCTTGTTCAAGTTAAAAGAATAGTAATTACATTCCGCTGCAATTTTATTCAAATTTTTTGCATAAACATTTTGCATTTTAGTTATAACTGGACAACCGGACTAGTCTGCATAACAAACCGGACAAGTCCGATCTCCCTGGTATTTGGCGATTTAATTAAGTGTGCAGGAAATTATCAAAGCCTATCCCCCCCTAGGCTACATTCAAGGGGGCCCTTGGTTGGATGTGCTCAATTGGAGACATCACCACCGATGAAACCTCAATAGGCTCTAAATATGCTAGTAATCACTTTGTAAAAGCTATTTTGTGATCTCTTGGCCACACACCTAAGGAAGTGTGAGACGGCATAATTGAGATTACTTAGTCATCGAAAGGTGACGAAATCACAAACTTGTGGCTAAAGTGGTACAACCTCTACAGAGTGTGTTTAAAACTATCATGATAGCCATGCTCCTGGTTATTATGAGCAACCTGGACCCTCATATGATTAGAGTTATGGACCTTGAACTTGATTTAATGGCTAGAATTGAATTGGGGATTGGTAATGATTTTTTAATTGGTTTTGGTATATGGAATTGATGAAAATGAGACATGTGAGCGGTTATGAGTTGATTATGGATTATTATTGCTGGTATTGGTTACATAAGATGAATTAATGTTATTTGGGTTATTTTGGAAGGACCTCACTTAATGATAATATTATTGCATTTTTAACTGTTTTGAAAGTACTTTTATGCAATTAGCCATTGTTTCTTATCATTCCTTGTTTAAGCTACATGTCATATTTTCCCACACTTGCTGAGTACGACATGGGCTCACCCTTGCTATTCTCCCAACAAATTCAGACGCAGACGACAACGTGGAGTATCAGGAGGTCTTTGAGAAATTCTAGGCATGCGTGTTACCATCAAGCTTGCCTGTGGAGTTTGGAGTCTATAGTGTTTTAGTGTTTTTTTTTTTTGCTGCAGTTGTTTAGAGCTTGTATTCGAGACTATCTAGTTTGTAATAAGATACTATTATTCATGTTATTAATCAGGACATGGTTTTATCTGTTTATCAAATATAGATCACTTGTGTATGTGTGTTAAACATCCTGGACACACATATGCATCACGGTTGGTTCATTTTTAGAACCAGGTGTCACAAACAACCAGCTTCGGCACCTCCCAAGGGGCCCATCGTCGATGTCTCTACGCGTTAACATTGGACGGCGTCAGAGCAGCCAGCTCCGGCACCTCCCAAGGGGCCCGCCATCGATGTTTCTACGCGTTGATAGTGGGCGGCACCGGAGCATCCAGCTCCGGCACCTCTCAAGGGGCCCGCCATCGATGTTTCCTACACATTGACGGTGGCTGATGTCGGAGCAGCCAGCTCCGGCACCTCGCAGGGGGCCCACCATCGATATTTGTATGACGTTGAGGGTGGGCACCGCTTGGCTCAGCAGCTGTCTTGGTGACATCACCACCGAAGACTTCTTCGACGACGACCATGCGTTTCCAATCAAGCCAGGCGCACCCAGGGGGCCGCCGGCCTCAATCTCCAAGTCCGGCGCTCCCCAGGGAGCACGCCAGTGTTAACTACTTAAGCTCCCGCGCTCTGCCGAGGGCCCGTCGATGACATCCTGCGATCAAGTGGTAGGCGTGCCCAACCAGTTGGCCGCACCAACCAGGAGGCCTCTAAGGGGTTCCATAGGAAGGACGTCAAACGGTGCAAAGTGGCTACATTAAGTGTGCGACCGTTGGTTCCTAAAAGCTAACGAAGGCAGCAGAGTTATTTGGGCCCTTACGCTGCTAAGGACCCGGGTGGACAAGTTGAGAAGCACAAGAGAAGCCAAGAAACTGAACATGAATTCGATCTCATTAAAGATTTTTTACAAAGGGGCAAGCTCTGGATACAAAGGCACTCTGCGTGGTTGACACTGGCCTTAATCTCGCTTAAACGCGAAAGCCACCTGCTTAGCGAGGTCCTTGACTTGGGCCCTCGCCTCCTCCTCTCGCAGCCACATATGCGGAAAAAAGAACAGTCTTGTCTTCGTGCAAGTCGTGAAGAGAGGGAGATCCGCAGCGGATCATCCACCTTTGCTCTATGGACTGCCAGCCTAGCAGTCGCCTCATTGACATCAGGTCCTCTTTGGTCTTAGCGCGGGGTCGAGGTAGCATGGAGGCCATTCGAGCAGGCGAGAACAAGAGCCTTGCAAGTGGTGAAGGCTCGGGAACTCAAGGAGGAAGAGAAGGATCTAGTGATGTTGTGTGAATAAGGAAGGAACTGCATTTGCCTACAAAGGTTTCGTTTTTTATCACCTCTGCGATGCTTGAGCACATCATGCGGGTTGTCTAGGCCCAACACGCGCTGCTCAACCCGCAGCACTCATGACGGCGGGGCCCAGGTCTCCTGTCAGAAGAACTGACTCGAGCAGTCAACCATCTGGGAAGACAACTCGGTGGTTTCCATAAAGGCGGACCGGAGGAAGCGCTACAGCCACATTGGCAACCGTTGCGGTTAAAGGAACTTTGACAAGCAAATATAATGCGGCAAGCAAAGATCACATCACCATGACCCCTCAATTGGGAGAGGACGTGTGGCTGGGATGGCAGAGGCGTGCGCCGCTTCAGCGGACCAAGACAAAAATCAAAAGGGAGCGCGAGAATGCAAAGGCTAGGGCCCCACCCTCAGGTTCATCACCTCTCCCCATGGGGGACCCAGGGGCCACTGTCGGTACCGAGCATACTGGGTACCCTCGCGCACAGGATAAAAATGCCTAACTACCCCGCCTCTCCACTGAAGCAGGATCCGGTGATGTCGCGTATCCGGCAGGTACGAACCCTGTCCCTCCTGGGGGGTGGGCTCCAGTACTGCCATGTCAAACTCAAGATGGGATTCGGCTCCCCCGGGGAGATGGGCTCCTAGGCTACCACATGACCGGCAGGACGGGACCTTGCTCCTTCAAAGGAGTGAGCTCCGATGCCGCCACGCCGCCCGAAGCTCCAGGTCGGCCTCCTCCGCAGAGGTGGGCTCTAGATCCACCATGTGACCAGCAATCTCGGACCCCCGGCTCACCTCAGAGATGGGCTCTGGGGCTGCCACATGGCCCGCAGTACAGGACCTGGCCTCCCCCGTAGAGGTTTGCTCCGGTGCTGCCACGTGTCCTACAACTTGTTCTCACCCGTAGGTTGCAGGAGTAAATGGGAAGTGCACCTTGTCCAAGGCGGGCATTGAGGTAGCACGTCTCCCCCAGGCGTAGGATGAGGTGCACGCCTCCTGTCAGGTACCACTGCGCCCAATCGCATCACAGTAAAGGCACCGCAGGCCTACCCTAGTCCGCCAAGTGGGGTTTCTTATGACGACAAGAAAGTCGGATGGGACATCTCCTGCCACCATCAGCGACTACGCATGGGCCATTGGCGTTTGAGGCGGCAAGACGACGAGTCTTCATGCCGCGATCAGAGGCAGCGTAGCCTGGATGTTTTAGATCTTTAGGATAAGATCGTCCTGAGGCCACCTGTCGGGCCCTGGACCACACTTGTAAGGTGCCCAACCTTACTATAAAAGAACAGGGTAGCCATCGTTGTAGGGGAGACTCTTTAAGAGCATTCAGACTGAAGAGAGCACACTCTCTAGCAATACAACACGCACCATGGAGTAGGGTATTACGCTCCGATGGCCCGAACCACGTAAAACCACTGTCTCACCCATCTCTCATACGCGTAGCCTCGCCTGAGGACTAAGCTCTCACCGATCACGAACCTTTGTGTGCTGCTCTCAAAGCAGGTCCGGGGAAAGTGTCGCAGAAACACTTTGATACCGGGGAATCATGGACGGACCACAAATAAGCAGCTCGAAGATCTAATTTCTGCTTCTTGTAACATTCGTAAGCTTCGACTCCTGTCCACAACATTTTCAATTCTTCCATCTGCGGTTTCAATATCACGTTGAGATGTGGTCCAAGATGATCTGGCCCAGGTATAATGAGGCTAAGGAACATGAACTCATACTTCATACAAAGAGTCAATGGTAGGTTGTACGGAATAAGACAGGCCAATAGGAGTATAGTGTGACGTTTGTACTGAACGGTGAGAATACATCTATCACCAATACGATGCGCACATTTCTCGCTTCATGGCCGAAATCTAGATCGAACCGTCCCAGCGCCTTCCATGCCTCACCGTCGGACGGGTTCGTCATGACTCCATTGTTCTGACATATACCTTCTTTGTGTCATCTCATTTGTCTAGCAGTTCTTTTTGAAAGAAACAAACGCTTCAATCGAGGTGTCACAGGTAAGTAACGAAGATGCTTACATGTGACTTCTGTCGTCACATTACCACCATCGTCATTAACAACTTCAACAAACTCGATTCACCACATTTTAAACATTTGTTCTCTTTGGTATGTTCCTTCCACAAAAGCATGCAGTTGTCTGGACACACATCAATCTTCTTGTATTTCATACCGAGACCGAACAACAATTTCTTTGTCTGATACATATCTTTAGGCACTTTATGGGGTTGTGGAAGGATATCGCTGATCAATTTAATGAGGACATTGTAGCAATTATAGAAGTACTTAGACTTAATTGCCATTGGTCTAGTCACGAAAGTGAGGAGGGTCACTTTAGTGTGTTCATGCAGCGGCTCTTTAGAAGCTTTAAGAAGCTCGAAGAACACTTCAACCTCCATTGTAGGAGGACCCTCCGTAAGCTCTAGTTGTATAGCTTCTAGCATCTCATCCATCCTATCAACCCCCATGTCATCATCATTGTCCTCTTCCACTTCTTGTACAGCTTGAGAAGTTGCCTCGTCGTGGAAGGTCCACACCTCATAATGTGGCATGTAACCATTTCGAACAAGTGTATCGAAGTTCTATTTTGTCCAAAAACTTCATGTTTCGGCATTTCATACATGGCCATCACACCTTATCGATATTTGACAATGAAAAATCTCGTTCCACAAAAGCATCTGTCTCGGCGAACCACTCATCTGAGTGATCATCAGATCTTCTCTTCCAACTAGTATACATCCAACTGCGGTCTTCATCCTTGTTTAACTCTGCAGTATAAATCTAGAGAAATTATGGTTACTTTATAATTTTTTTAATGTCATGGCCCTACATCTATTAGAAAGGATAGGTCCTAAACCCATCCAAGAGTGATCGAGAGGAACGTGCTTATGACGAGACACTGGGTCCGGATCCAGACGAAATTTCGACAGTATAACCCCGTTGTTATCCAACTGCACGTTTGAAAATGGTGCAGCAGAGAACATTAGGGTTACAACGTTGAAATCTCGCTCGAATTCAGACCCGCGTCTCATCATAAGTATGCCCCCTCGATCACTCTCAGGCTGTAAAAAAAAGGAAAACTATGAACCTACACGCCTCACATGCGTAACGCATGTGAGACGAACTGGTTCAAAACGGATGACACATTGTATGAGTTACGTTAATATTTCATTGTTGATTAATTTACGAGAGCGGTAAGAACGAGAGAGACGAAGAACTGGGTCAACCATCTTAAGTTATGCCCCATCTGGGCCCACCGTTAACGGTCGAATGACTTTACAGGATAGCTATCGTACTTTATGCTTCATCGTGTCCCGCCATCTATGCGCGGAAGCTTGCCTTCCTAACCGTCGTTTTCGCCTTCGTGCCCGTCTATACGCATAAGTGACTACTAAAATAAACCATGTCGGATTGTGCTAGGACGAGCTGGCCCGAAGCCTATTTATTTAGATATCGTAAATAAACACTCAAGCAATCAAAATAATTTTAAAAGAATTAAACAACTAAACAGCTAATTAGTAATTAAACAATCAAACAATTGTTAAATAATTAAGCAATTAAACAATTGTTAAACAATTAAACAATTTCTAATTGATAAACATGCTACACAATTAATAAACATTTGCTAATTGCTAAATAGTTAATAAACAAATGCTAAAAAAATTCTAGTTGCTAAACATTTAGTAAGCAATTGCTATTGCTCTGTACGGCCATGGCTGTCGGCGTGGGGGGCACCGGAGGACGGTCATGGCCATAAGCTGACGGGGTAGGATGGAGCGGCCATACCTACGTGACGCGGCGCTGCAGGCATGGATGGAGGCAGTGTGACGGTAAGGCGAGCGGCTCGAGCGGTGCGACAGGTGTAGTGCGACACGCTGGAGGCAGCGCGGCTCGGGCGATGGCGGCTCGACGAGGGAAGGTGGCGGCGGTACGGGCGAGGAGGCTTCAGCGGTGGCGGCACGAGGAGGAAGAGGTGCGCGTGGTTATTGCCTTAATATACGACAGTCGGCTTACTTACATTGGCCTAGAGTTGGGCCGTAGTACGTTTACTAACTTACGTCGACTTTGAGTTGTGTTGACGTAAGTTATTTATTGAATTTGATGATTTGGTTACTTACAATGTCCACGGGCCCGTGGCCGACGTAAGTTAGCTAACTTAGGTCGGCTACAGCCAGCTGACGTAAGTTAACTTACGTATGATGACTGGCCCACGTAAATTATATTAGCTGTCGTAAGGTGTCCAATTTTCTATAGTGTTTCAAACTAGTTACTAAATATTAATAAAATATGAGAAAGTTGGATATAACACATCAGTTTAGCAAATCGGTTTGAGATGCTCGTAGAATGAGTTGCTAAAGGTGCATGGATAGCACATTTGCTATCAAGGGGAATAACAAACTAAAAATAGCAATTCGGTTGGAGATACGCTCTTAGTGCCGCAATTCGGTTGGAGATATGCTCTTAGTGCCCGCGTATTGATAAATTAGATATAATCCATTTAACTGATAAGAAAGTTTGACTAACCAAATAATTAAGAAACGTCCAGCACTTTCGAAAATAGTAGCTTCTTAATCCAGTGAGGATGGCGCTATTTGGTCTTTAAATATTACGTTTGTGTTTTTATTATCAACAAATGGGGATGTAGCTCAAATGGTAGAGCGCTCGCTTTGCATGCGAGAGGCACGGGGTTCGATCCCCCGCATCTCCATTTTTGTTTTCCTTTCTGCAGTAAGTATCTGCGTTGTTACTCGTATCCGCCTTGTCCAATTCGCCTTTTCTTTTACCTTTTTCTTCTTTCTGTTGTCTCAAAAAGACAAAAAAGGCACGATCAGTACGGTGCCTTCTCTCCACCTTCTGTTGTCTCAAAAAGACAAAAAAGGCACGATCAGTACGGTGCCTTCTCTCCTTGGGAACTGGTTTTTTTGGTATCCTTGGGAACTGGTTTTAATCATGTGCGTGTCCTTAAATTCAACCGTTTGAACTGGAGTAAATTACGGTGATTTCAGCAATGAGCAAAGCACCCGACGTTATTGTATTTTCCTCGTCTTTGTCGCAAAAAACTGCTCTCATCAGCTTACTAACCTGGAGGCACCGCCATCCCATGCTGCAATTTTCTCCTCGGGCAGCGTCATCTGCAGATGCTTGCCTGCTCCGATGACGCAGGAGCGCGAGACCATCGCCTCAAGAATATTCTCTCTCACCGCCCGATACACACGAGGGCAAGTCTCAGCCTGACAAAGTCGGTTTTCGGAGACATTGTCGTCGATTGCACCCAAGAGAAAATCTTGCTCGTAGTACATACTACTCTGTCACGTACAGTAATCTTCGTCTGCCTCACGTGCACGTCTCCTTGCATCCTTGTCATTACCCTAACTACCTATACTAATCTAGCACTCAATCATAGTCATAGAAGTAACAACACGTTTGTGCTGCTTCGCTCATCGCAGTAAATAAACAGTTTGTAATATAAAGTGGCCGTCAATCAAATCTTCTGAACTTAACCAGTAAAAAGCGCGGCCACTTGGCGGCGAGCGCAGCAATCAGCCACATGAGTGGCTACAGCGCGGTAAAATCCGGTCTCCTCGTTCCAGACGCTACCAGACACGCCCCGGTGCCGCTGCCAGCTAATTGCCGGGACCGGCGGCCGCCTCCCCCGGTTTCGAGCGAAACCCCCTGGTATTTATTGCGTGCTTCACAGCCTGCCCTCTCCAGCTCGTCGAATCGAAACACTTGGGTTTGGAATTAAAAGCTTTCCATTCATATAAAAACGCTCTTAAGAGCGCAGAATCATTACTACCATCCCTGCTCCTGATATCTGACTCTGCGAGTACTAGTCCAAGGCGTGCGATGGCGGCGGCGGCGGGGATGACGCCGGCGACGGCTGAGGCGGTGGAGGAGCTCACGCGGTTGTACCGGGAGCTTCCGCCGCGGCCGGCCGTGGAGGAGGTGGAGGCCGCGGCGGCGGTGCTGGCCTCGGCCGACGCCGAGGAAGAGGCGCGCCTGGCCGAGGCCGCGCGGGAGGAGGCCCTGGCGCGGGTGCGAGCGGTGGAGGGCGGGGTGCCGGCCGAGCTCGTCGCCGTGCTGGCGGAGGCGAGGCGCAACGCCGTGCGGCTCCGAGCCCTGCATCTGCGGAAGGAGGCCGCACACGTCGTCGAGCTCGAGAAGCGGTTCAAGCTGTTGGACGACCTTATACAGAGGGCGTCGCGGGTGCTGTCCTCCGGCGAAGGAGGCGGTTCCGGCGGAGACGGGCGTGTGGGTAAGGTCTTCGAGGTGGAGGCTAAGCGGAAGGAGCCGGTCGTGGCGGCAGCGGCCGTGGAGATCGATCGTGGAAGCAAGGGTGGCTTGGGCTTGGAATCCAAGGCCGTCTCGTCGCTGCGTCGTGCTGGTTCTGCAGGTATCTTTGCGCTCCCGTTTCATTGTATTTTGGCACCAAAATTTGGCTCAATTCCTTCCTATATGTACTTTGTATTTTTTTTATTTCATTTATCCTGAATTTTAGAGTAGTTTCCTAAAACAATTAGGATAACTTTTAGAGAAGCGAAACATTATAATTCTTGTTCCTACGGTGTGCTTTCTGTTGACTTATCTGGATCTTTTTTCACATGTGACTTATCTGGATGTTTTCTCTGTCAACTGTAGCCACTCGTATCTATTTTAGTCGGGATGTTTAAAGGCTATAATTCATTCACTACACGCTGCTTTGTTAAAAAAACCTAACTATTGAGTCAGCGAAACAAAAAGTTCATTTGTATTGTTGCTGCTGATCTTTTCATCCTATGTGGCCATGCTGAAGGTTGTTTATACATTGGCTTACTCATAGCATGCCACGAGACTACTAGTTCAGTTATAATTATTACGAATTCCTTATCAGTAGTTCATCGCTAACAGTAACTGGAAATATGGGCATCAGACATATGATGATTTTACGCTAGACAGCTTTGTTAGCAAACTGATGGCAGCTTAGATGGTTAGAGCCATCAGGTGTGTGTGATGCCTCTCGCCGGAATTAAAAAAAAATCCCCTGACTGGCAACCTGAAATATAGTGGCAACTGGCAACAATGCCGACAAATTACCTTTGGTTGGTTTGGGCTCTCCTACTGGGGTAGTTGTAGGAGTCACCAGAATGGTCAATGGTGTCCGGCCTGGGTATCTACATTGACCCAATAGGGTGATGTCAGGTTCAGGGGTTTCCTCGACCAGGAGAAGGTTGAGCCTTCCTATAAAAATAATGTGGGGGCGGCCTTATCCCCACCGGTTGAGTTTTTTATAGACAACCGTTAATGAAATTCTACTAGAAAGAAGTAGTTTAATCAATGTAACGGCCAGTCAACTAAGTTTGTTGCTTCCAGTGCTTTCATTGGAGTAACAGTAAAATCATGTTTTGTCCGACGGCTCTTTTTAAGATGACATGGTACTATTAGTTATGCCTCCCCTCTCAGTAGTTCACGACTAGTAGGAAGTTTGAAAAAAAAAAAAAAGTAATGTGAGGCATGGGCCATGCTATTTGTCATGATTCTGTGTCTACTATAGTTGAATGTTCAAAATATGAGCCACAGACAATGCTAATTGTCTGCATCCTCGGATTCTCTAGTTCTGACATGTAAAGATAAGCTCCACTGACCTTTCACTTCTTTTTCTTTTCTGGTTGTATAGTTGTACAAGTAAGCTGTTACATCACACTGGTTATTGTCATGATAGTCCCTACAGTTTTAGTTGATGATCTTAAGACAAGATTAGTTCATTTTTTGATCTAAGGAAGCTGTCCTTTTGTATTCAAACGGGAGGGAGTAGTTCTAAGGAACCTTTTGTGCAAATTTTAAACTTCGCGCCAGAAAATGCATTTAAATCAAATATAGATTGTACAGGGAATGGGAATCATCTCTTGTTGGTCAACACTGGACACACTATTAAGAAGTGCATGTTTGGCTGCTTGTAACTACTTTTTGTTACACGATGCTGAATCTGATGGTCAAGTCAATAATCTTGAGTGGATATGAGAGTGATTTATCTTATCATGGTATGAATGATGAACAACTAATCACTTGAATTTATCAAAATTCGAGTTTAGGCCTAGCCATACTTATGCACGACCACCTGTTTTGAAGAGTAATTGCTGTTTTGGCCTTTGGTATTTGTCATATACTGATGTTCGACATGTCTACTTCACGCAGACAGTGACCCAGAAAAGTTGAGCCTTATCCAAGTGGCAAGCCTTATAGAGTCTTCAGCAAAGAAAGGGAGTACAGAGCTCAATCTCAGGGGAAAACTAATAGATCAAATTGAGTGGCTCCCTGTCTCACTTGGGAAGTTACAAGATGTTACAGAGCTTGATATATCTGAGAATAGGATCATGGCACTACCATTAACAATTGGTAGCCTTAGATTCCTGACGAAGCTTGATCTCCATTCAAACCAGCTGATCAATCTGCCTGATACGTTTGGGGAACTCTACAGCCTAATTGATCTTGACTTGCATTCAAACCAGCTCAAGACTCTTCCTACATCATTTGGAAATCTAACTAACCTGGTTAATCTTGACCTTAGCTCGAATATGTTCAGAGTCCTTCCTGATTGTTTAGGAAAATTGACAAATCTGAGAAGATTACTTGTCGAGACAAACGAGCTTGAGGAGCTACCCTATACAATTGGATCTTGCACCTCTCTTGCGGAGCTTAAATTAGATTTCAATCAGCTAAAAGCCCTTCCAGAAGCTATTGGGAAGTTGGAGAAGCTGGAAATCCTCACATTACATTACAATAGAATCAAAGGCCTACCTACGACGATTGGGTCGCTTTCAAGATTGAGAGAGCTGGATGTCAGTTTCAATGAAGTTGAACTGATCCCCGAAAATATTGGCTTCGCAACTAGCCTTGTAAAGTTGAATGTCAGCAGGAACTTTGCCGACTTGAGAGCACTACCAAGATCGATTGGAAATCTGGAGATGCTTGAGGAGTTGGACATCAGTAGTAACCAGATTCATGTACTGCCTGATTCGTTTGGGTTTCTCTCAAAGCTACGTGTATTTCATGCTGATGAAACTCCACTGGAGGTACCACCAAAAGAAGTTGTAAAACTAGGGGCGCAGGTACGTAATGTAACGTAATGTTGTCATGTTATACGGTCTAATATTTTTCAGCCTGCTGAATGGCATTTCTTCTGCATGTCAGGAGGTAGTTAATTATATGGCTGAAATGGTTGCCGCAACTGCAAGGGGACGAAGCCAGAAAAGCGCAGATAGAAGGAGCTTTTGGGCCTGGCTCTGCTCTCTGTTTGGTTGATGCAAAAAGGATCAAGTGGGATCCGTTCCATCTCAGCTGCAGTGTTTCATTATGTGCCGAGTTGAAATGTTTGACACTGCTGGTGTGAGTCCATCTCGCAAGTCAGGGATGAAATAAGACGTGGATATTAATCGTTGTTTTGCTGTTTTTGTGTATATTCGTGTAACTTTCTTGTATGTAAGCTTCATTTCCAGTTCAGAGAAAACTATTCAAATTCGTTTGTGTATAACTTCAAACAACTGTACCATACAGTAGCATTGTTAGTTTGTGTGAACATGGATTAAAACACAATTAGCATGTGTCTTAATTGAATAGACACAATCTAACGAATAGTCATGTCCGTGATTGGGGGATACGACCATTTCCAAAGGTTGGGATGCTCCCTCTCGCATCCCATGGGTAAGTATAAATATGTAGGGGTGCACTCTATTGGATATGACATGATGTTGCATCCAAAACACCCACGACACTAAGTATCCGATCAAATTGATTGGGAAAGTGAGGGGAAGGTTCCTCTCACGATCTTCATCGTTTACAAGGTTGCAAGTCTTCATGCGCCATTGTCGTCACAAGGCTCGATGGCCACATAAAGGAATGAGAAGATAAATTTGTCTTGATCATGGTTATTACTTTGTTAATCCAAATTAGATTAAGTGACTAATTAAGATCCTAATGATTTCAGTAAATCTAACATTGATATCAGAGTGAGGTTAGTACACTTAATCATGATTTCAGATTTTATTTTCTATAAAGACTAATCCTACAGAATTAACCTTAACGTTGACTGGATTAAGAAGAATCAGACACTCATCTGAGAGAAGATTGATGGCGCACCTACTCTGGAAAAGAAAGGATGGGAACCAGGCAACTCACGCCCCTCTCACCCTGTTTGTGTCTTTTTGCTGCCTCTGATTTGTTTCTATCCTGAGGAAGTAAGGAGACGCCACCATGGCTGCCACTTCATTGTGTCCTTCACTTGTGCGGCTCAGAGCATGAGGATGAGAGAGAAGTGGCAGGATGAAGCGGTTAAGTTTTGGTGCTTTTGTGCTTGAGGCGTTTTATGTTCCATGGATACCTGAGTTGGGCACAAATGAAGTCAGTGGTTTGTTGCAGGCCAAGTAGGGCACGTAAGTTGGATGATTAGGCCACGGTCATTTTCATGCAAGGGCCAAGTTTTGATTAAGTGATTCCACACTCAGACAAGCATTAAGAAAGAGATGATTAAATCTTGTATTAAGTATTTTGAATCCAATTAAAATTCAGATTAAGAACTGAGTGGATTCAAATCAAATAAGAGACTAATAATAAGAAATGGGGACGGACAGGGCACTCGACACTTTTACCCAAACCAAAATTGATTATGTGTCATTAGATCTTAGATCGTTAGCCACATTTGTTATGACCAAGTCAATCAGAAGTGTCAGTTTTTAGAGCCGACGAACCCTATTTGTCGTTGCGCAAGGCAGAACAGGCCGATGGCCCATAGCATAGACAGAGAGTGGATTGTGTGCCGCTTTCTGTGCTGCACATGTTTAAGAGTTTTTCCATTTTTATGGAATTTTAAGTTAAATGGGTTTTAGGCCAAAACTAAGCAGTGGGCTATTCAAATTAAGGATTTTAGACCGTGGGCTAAAATCATTTTAAGCCTCTCTAAATTGAGTTATTTGGACTGAGAAAATATTTTTTTCTTAGTCAGATAATTTAACTATGTTATGGAGATTATTAAGAAACTAAGAATGCCCATTAAGAAATTAAGCTTCCGCTGATTATTAAATATATAATGTCATAGCAATTTGGTCGAGTAACCAAAGCGAAAGATAAATTGTTATGACATTTAATGTCAATTAAGTTGCATGAAATTTTATTGAGTAACCAAAGTGAAAAATAAAATTTCTATGTTTTCAAGTTATATTACATGTCATTTTTGGTCAAGTAACCAAAGCGAAAGACACTAATGACATTTTTTTCGATTGAAGAAATTAAGTGCATAATAATTTGGTCGAGTAACCAAAACGAAAGATAAATTACTATGTTTTTCAGTTGCTCTCAAATGTTGAGTTTTGGTCGAGTAACCAAAGTAAAAGATAGAACTCAACATTTATTATAAGATGTTTTTGAATGTCATATTTGTCGGGTTGACAAAAGATGACATTTCTACTTTAATAAGTTATTTAAATTTATTCAGTGCATAGAAATTTTGTCAAGTAACCAATGTGAAAGACAAAGAAATTTTTTTCTATATTTTCGGTAATTACGAATGTTGTGTTTTTACGTAGTCAACGTGAAAAATAAATGTAAGATTAAGTTTATGCATTCATGTTTAAGTACTCTACTAGTTTAACAGTAAGTTATATCTCGATCATTGAGTCTCTCAAATGAGAGGATTTCTACTCATGATAAGATTCTACTCAGTTTTTTTTCTCATCATTTTGATGGAGAATAAAAGAAATCTTTTATTAAAATAATAAAAGTTTAAGATAAGCATTATTGTGTGTACGACATTGCTCGTACCAAGTGAGTCATTCAAACAAAAAATGTTTGATGATCGTTAAGAGCTTCATTAATAAGCACATTCAGCGAGAAATCACTGAATGCAATATTGTTTTTAAGTACCTCTTTAAGATAGAGAGACAATTTATTGTCTTCTATAAATCTACAGCGAACACTTTTTTAAGAGACTCACCACTCAGAATATTGGAGGTGTTGTGCGTGAGCACATACTTAGAATGACGAACATACACTAAGTTTATGGTTTTGAGACTAAAAGATGAGTTCTCAATGCATCTTATACTAGTCTCACTTCCAAAAGAATTTTGAGAAGTTCGTCATGAATCTAAATACTAAGTAAAAGCGGTGAGATATTAAGAAATTGATCGCCGTGTGCGTTCAAGAAAGGAGCATTGTTAAGTATCTTAGGCATTTTGATACTGTCAAATGCATCAAAAGTAGGAAACTAAAAGAGAGATAATGATTATTGAAGTCGCTGATGACCATGAAGTAAAAGTATGAGTTAATTGAAAACTCTAATTAAGTATTAAGTAATCACTAAGAGATGTCTTTATACTTAAGCTTCATAAAGTTATTAATGTACCCTCTTTATGAGAAATTTGATTTTAGTATCATGTTTGGACTATTAAGTTTTGTTTGTCATTTTGGCAAATTTTCTTATTATGTTTATATAGTGACATTGTGTCTTGTCCTTACATGATTGAGAATAAAATTTTCTCTCATAATAACTAAGTATTTAGTAAGCGCATAAGTATTTATTGTGAAATGATTTCAAAATTATGGCACTATCGTTGAGACCATATTTCGAGGGGGGGATTGAACACTTCATTTCACAACCAAAGATTATTTCTACTAAGTATTTTTGACTCATATGAATGCATAAACAATATTTAAATCCAGTTGTGAGTGGAACTACCACAATCGGGATACCCCTCTCATGTTAAGGACATAAGTCCTCATTAAGTTTTACTTATGAGGCTATCATGGTAAGATTATTTTAGTTAACCCAAACAAAAGAAAACAAGACTATTTGATAAGATAGCATTGTTTTCATTGTCTTAATCGACACTAAATATAAGGGAAACAGTATATGCTATGATTAGGGGGAGTATGGTAAGATGAGAAAAACACTCTTGTGGAGAAGTGGATGTTTATCCATTTTTATGATTCAAGATCTGTTCTTTTCGATATTTGCTGATGTTGGGTCACATGTGGTCATTAATTTTGGCTCAACACCTTTTGTTAGTTCTTCATCGGTGACAGTTATGTTATATAAGGCTTCTGTTGCACAGAAGCATTCTCAATTTTGTAAGTTCACTAAGTTGTCGTCTCTTATGATGAAGAGCAATAATTGCTTAAATAAGTGATGTGCTGGTAAAAGATCTCATTATGACATCTACATTCAAATGACGGATTGTTCCGTTCATTTGAAGTAAGAGGCAAATATCCCTCATCTATCCAAATGGCATCAAGCCCTGAAGGATTTAATGAGGATGAAGCGTATCACTAAAGTCTTGAATTAAGTCATATTCCTAATAGAGTCAAAACAGTAGACTATAATGGGTCTACAAAATTAATGGTAACTCTAAAGGAAAATTTTCAGATATTATTAAGATAAACTTATGGTAAAAAGCTTTACTAAGAGATAACGTGTTGATTACGATGAATTGTTCTCACACCTTTAAAACTAATGATTAGTTCAAGATCATTATGTCATCAGTAAGTGTATCACCACTTAGAATTACATCATATGGATGTAATAATGGTGTTTCTCAATTGGAATCAATATGAGAACGTTTACATGACACAACCGAAAGGTTTGTCATGAAGAATAAGGAACATTTGAGATACTAGTTAAGAATGTCCATTTATAGACTCAATAAGGCTTTGTGCAATAGTATCTCAAATTCAATAAGTACATAAGAAAGTTTGGGTTATGTTAAAAATAAGAAGGACAATTGTAAGAGCGAGAAATTAATTTTTCTCATATTTTGTAGATGACATATTACTTGTGTGTAATAATATCAATATACTATTAGAAATTTATAAGTTCTCGTCCTCTATTTTGGTATTAAGAATCTTAGTGAAATATCCTACGTGTTAGGAATTAAGATTCACTAAGAGAAATATAAGGGGTATTAAGATAATTCATATGGCATACTTGAGAGCGTACTTGGGAAGTACAATATGCATGAAATAAATCTTTGTCTGCTCTAATGAGTCAAGGTTGGTAAGTATGGAACCAATAAGAGGTTGACCTAATAAGAATCGGTTCCAAAGCTTCTTGTTGTCAGAAGTTTTAAGTTTTGCTCAATTCATAAGTTACCTTAACAAAGTTTAAGTATCAGGTTAATTTTGGCATAAGTAAATCCAAACCAGATTATTACTTGCAATATTCCAAGTATCAAGGTCTCATGATAAGCTAAGTATAAGACTAAGTCATTGAGATAATGACTTACTGAGACTTAGTATCTGCAAGATGTGTAGTAAATCCACATCAGTAATCAACACTCGCTGATTGGAGTTTTATTGTGGAAAAACTCCTAACTTAAGGTCACTGCGTCATGTGTGATGCATACCAAATACAAGTTATAAATGAGACCATCGAGCAGACACAATAAGTCAACCCGAATTATGAGTGGTTGACAGCATTAAACCACTTTTGTTTTTTGTACTTCAGAGGCAACAAGTCATATGTGATGCCAAACACATTGACATAAGTTATATGTTGCAAAGGACTAAATCCAGGTTCATATTAAGTAATGAATGTTGAGCAAATAAGTATCAAGCGAATGCTTGCGGATCCGCTTATAAAAGGACTTACACCCAATGTGTTCGGTGAACACATAGCGCGCTTGGGTTTTAAGGAAGATCTTATGATTACCTGGATACTAAGGGGCCAAAACTGAGTATAAGGTCATTTCTAAGTGTAAGACGTATTGTGGTCTTCGAGTCAAGCAATACATAAATGGTTGCTTCGATGTGTCGTGCCCTATATGTCGAACATGAGGAAATAGACATTAAGTTTAGTATTAAATAAGTAAGTTTTAATCCGAGTTCAAAGGGGAGAATGTTAGTTTGTATGAACACGGATTAAAACACAATTAGCATGTGTGTTAATTGAATAGACACAACCCAACGACTAGTCGTATCCGTGATCGGGGGACACGACCATTCCCAAAGGTTGGGAGGCCCCCTCCCGCGTCCCATGGGTAAGTATAAATATGTGAGGGGTGCACTCTATTGGATATGACATGATGTTGCATTCAAAACACCCACGACACTAAGTATCCGATCAAATTGATTGGGAAAGCGAGGGGAAGGTTCCTCTCACGATCTTCATCGTTTACAAGGTTGCAAGTCTTCATGCGCCGCTGTCGCCACAAGGCTCGATGGCCGCATAAAGGAATGAGAAGATAAGTTTTGTCTTGATCATGGTTATTACTTTGTTAATCCAAATTATATTAAGTGACTAATTAAGATCCTAATGATTTCATTAAATCTAACAAGCATGTCATCATGTATTAAATGAGAACTTGAAACACGCAGGTCTGACATTTCTATTAAATTTATCAAATTGTTGCTTATGTAGGCGATTGACTTTTACATGAATGTGCTCTTTCACTGCATTCTAATTAGCGTTGCGGTCTCGTTCCAACTGCCTTAATTCAGTTACTAATTGTTTATTATTGTATTTTCGCAGGTGGCAGTTTACAATCCGCATTATTAGAGGATATATATATATATATATATATATATATATATATATATATATATATATATATATATATATATATATATATATATATACTTGTTCCTTTGTAGTTTAAAAGACAGAGGGAGTACATACTAAGGATTGGTACAAGATTTGGGGTCAAGGAGCCTCTTCTAGATAATGACACACAAGGCTAATACATATTCTAATACCATCCAGTAGTCGAAGCTTTAGCTGCGGCAGAGGTTGAGGCTGGACTGAAACTCCAAGGCCACCAAAGAAGGAAGTCTCTTGATGAAGATGTTGGCGATTGGGAAGTCGTCCTAACATGGAGAAATCAAACATCGCCAATAGTGACGTGCTCATGAACAAATTGAAGGTCGATCTTCACAGACTTCGTGTACTGGTGTTGGACGGGGTAGGTGAAGAGATAGATCGCCCTGACGTTGTCGTAGTAGACAAGTGTGCTCCGAGTGAGGGGATTTTGGAGCTTCAAGAGCCGCTTCTAGAGCTAGAATTGCCTCATCCACACCATTGGACACAGTGCAGTACTCGACATCAACACTCGAGTGAGAGATGACGTACTGACACTCGAGCGAGAGATGACGTATCGTCGCTTCGGCGACCAGAAGATGAGCTTGTCATCCAGGAACATGACGTAGACAGAAGTGGACCTACGAGTATCCGGTCATCCTGTCCGGTCAACATCTACATGACGAGCTCAGACGCTAAGGAACAACGAAGAAGAATGTGCTCTTTCACAACATTGAGATATGGTTCTCGTGGATCATGCATGTGGAGACACCTGCTGAACATGATAGAAGATATCCGACTTGGTGAAGGTGAGGTACAGAAGAGCACCTGCAAGGTTCCTGAAGGTAGTGACATAGCTAATAGGAGCACCATCATTTGAGGAGACCTTGGTCTGGGTATCAACCCGGGTGGTGCACGGTTTGCAATCAACCATGCCAGCCTGCTCAAGGATCTCCATATTGTATTACCGCTTCAGGGGGAACATTCCATTGTATCGATATTCAACTGCAATGCTCAACAAGTGATGGGTTGACCCCAAATCCTTCATAGCAAACTCCCGCTGCAAAGCTGAGATGGTGCGGTGTGAGACGGATTGGATGCCATGAGGACAATATCATCAACGTACAACTTAAGGTACACAGTGTCACCATCACTATGATAGATCAAGAACGAGTTGTCTGACTTGTCCTCGACAAAACTCAACGAGACCAAAAAGGAGGCAAAGCAAATGTACCAAGCTCAGAGTGTCTGCAGATCATACAACGACTTGTTAAGCTTGAAGACCATGCCCGGTTGAGTGGAGTACATGAACATGATCGCCTAACTGCAATACATTGTCTCTGTCAGAGTGTTGTAGAAGAAGGAATTCTTGACGTCCAGCTGATGGATAGGCCAAGTCCGCGAGAGGGCCAGCGACAGAGCAGTGTAGAAACTAGTTGACTTCATCACTGAACTAAAATTCGCATTTTAGTCAACATCGAAGCACTAAGTGAAACCCTGAAAAAAGCCACCAAGCCTTGTACCTCTCTAGAGAGTAGCCTTCCTTCTTATTCTGCGTGAACACCCACTTGTCAGCCACAATGTTGCGACGGGCAGGACGTGGCACCAAATCTCGGGTTCTATGGGCAAGCAATGTCGCACACTCCTCCTCCATAGCATGACACCAATGAGGATCGGTGAGGGCGTTGCGAACGGAGGACGGTACATTTGAGATCGATGAGGAGGCACTCGACAAAGAAGTGGTCGACGAGTGGACAACACTAGAGAAGTGGTCAAAAGGACGAAGGACCCTGATGGTCCAATGAGTCACCATGGGGTGGACATGACGTGGATACCAGTGAAGAAGCGGAGGGCGGTACACTGGTAGCTGATCTGAGTGTGGGCCTACAGACCAGCCCGCTCACATAGTTGATTGACATGCACGAGATCGACAGAGCAAGACGAGGTCGTGCATGGTGCCATGGGGGATGTTGCGATCGTGCGTGGCGTAGTGGGGGATGTTGAGGTCACACGTTATGCAGCGGTTGGCATCGAGGCCGCGCTTGACATGTTGGAGTATGAACCTGCGGGAGAAGGAGACAAAGATGGTTGTATAGGAGCAGCCACAGGTTCAGAGTCGAAAATGGAGTCTAACTTGGTGTCAGATTCAGAGGGGGAAGCAGAGAAGGAGAAGCAAGACTCATCGAAGACGACGTGCCGATAGATGAATAGGTGGTGGGTAGTAAGATCAAGACAGTGGTACCCCTTGTGATCAGGGAGTACCCAAAGAAGACACAACGAGTCAAGCGGGACGCAAGATTATGAGGAGTGGTGGCGAAGAGGTTAGTGTAGCACGTGCATATGAAGACCCAATGGTGCTTGTAGGTAGGAGTGGTGTCGAACAAGACAGAGTGAGGGGTGTGAGCACTAATCGCCTTAGTGAGAAGACGATTAAGGAGGCAGGTGGCGGTGTGGAGAACCTCAGCTCAGTACTGAGAGGAGATGGAGATATGGAGTTGCAGGGAGCACATGATATTGTTGGTGGTGCAAATCATGTGTTTATCCTTGTCATTCTGAGGAGAGGTGTAGGGGTAAGACATACGCAACTGGACATCGGGGAAGAGAAAGAAGGCACTGTAAGGGGAGTTACCAAACTCGCGCCCATTATCATTATGAACAACCCACGACCAAACTGAGTGGACACCCATGCGAAGAAGTGAGAAAGTGTGGTAAATATAACATACTTCAAGCGTATAGGAAAAATACATGAGTAGTGAGAGAAATCATCAAGAAGCACAAGATAATATTCATATCCCAAAACACTGATGACGGGAGAGGTCCACATATCATAATGTATGACATAAAAAACACATACAACCTGAGAGGTGGAGCTAGGGAAAGGAAGCCTAACATGGTGATCTAACTGACAGACATGGCATAGAGACTCATGGGTGCCCCTAAGACAAGAGATGACTGAACTACTAGACAACTTAGACAAGACATCAGGATGAGGATGACCGAGCTAGTATTCAGAGCATGCAGAGTGGATGAAGAGGAAGCAAAAAGTAGTTGAAGTTACAGGGGCCCAAAGCTATCATAACGAAAGAGAAGATGTCTGGTGGCAAGATCCTTCAAAGAAAAACCAAAAGGGTCAAACTCCATAGAACAATATTTTTCATTGGTGAACTAACAAACAAAAAAGGTTTTGAATAACATCAGGAGCAATGAGAATGTTCTTAAGGTGAAAAGAACAAAAAAGAACTGAATCGCCTACTAAGGTGATCAGAAGAATAGAACCATTGCCGACAGTAATAGAAGAAGTACAAGAAGGATGAGTGGGTGGGAGGAGGAGTGAAAGTTGCCTAGAGGGGGTGATTAGGCTAATTAAACCTGAAACACATTTAATTTAAACCAATTAGCCAACACGGTTCGGACTAGTCTGGTAACAGTACGGACAAATTCAATCTTATGCGCAGGTGAAAACAAATTAAGTGATTCAATGAGTTCTAGCTCAATTTTATACAAAGTGAAGCGTGAATAATGTATTAGCAACCTTACAAATGATAAGATGATTCTAGGGTTATACTAGATTGCAACGATTAAAGCTACTCGATACTTGATGAAACCCTAAGAAGCAACGAATTGAAAATAATAAAAAGTAAGGGAGACAAATGGACACACAATTTTTCATTGAGGGGCAGTTCCACAACGGAACCTACATCCCTATTTAGGAGTTCAAGAAGGATCGGGCTCGATCAACCCTAACCCTCTCCAAGTAATCAAAATTGGTTCTCCACTATTAGTTCCAAACGGTAATGCAAACTTTCCCAAGTCTCACCATAAATTGGGAGCCAATAGAATCGATTCAAGAGCTCAAACATAACTTTGCAACTTACTCATCTAACAAATCCACCAAATCCTCAAGAATCACTCTTAGAGCTCAAGAATGTGAGGAGAGAGTGCTTAGAAGGCTCAAGAATGGTTGAGAATTAGGGTTTGGGAGTTGGGGAGCCACATTTTATAGGGGTCTCGATACATAGCCGTTGCCAACAACTAAAGTCCAGACTAGTCAGCATTATTCTCCGGTCTAGTCCGGTATGAGGACTAGTACACGTGAATTATGACGTCCACCATCACCTTTTAAATTTAAATGGTCATTAACCTCTAGACAAGTCCACACTAGGCCGGACTAGATCGAAGTCTAACAGGGACTTCTTTTTCGTTGCAACACCGGACAAGTCTGCATGACCGAACTAGTCTGGCTCTTGAAGGCACACAAGTTTGGACTAGTCTGCGAATCGGACAAGTCTGGACTTAGTCATGAGGCTTTCCTCCAGGGCCTCTCTCGACTAGTCTGCACAGACTGCACTAGTCCAATCTAGCATGGAACTACTTCGAAGTCCAACACAGGCTTCTATTTAGGTCTACCTCAAAAAAGTTTGGTGCGTCCGAATTGTCCAACCTCAGACCCGAACAAGTCCTTAGGGTTGTTCTATTGGATTCTCTCTCAACTAATACCCAGTAAAAGTGGTTGAGCTATTTGATGATTCTCATGCCCTCTTGTTGTCGTACCCCTCTTTATAGTACGACATTTCCTATACTCAACAAAAATAAAAATACTAATTCTACAAGTGAGTCTTCAACACCTTCTTCTTTTATTTTTAAGGGATTTCATATCCTTTTCTTATTAAATTTGTATTTATTCTCAACAAATCTCATTATTTCTTTAATTGACTGTCATCAATCAACCAGACTTACAAGGGATTTCTTGATGCACTTTCAATCTCCCTCTTTTGGTGATTGATGACAACAAACTTAAGTTTCCAATAAATCAATGTATAGCGCAATTGCTTCAGGACCAAAACTTTCTTATAAATGAAAAGATTTTTCATAGACCATGTGTATATGAAGAGACTCCCCCTAAATGTGTGCATATGTCATATGCCAAGAATATATGAATGGACAACAAAGGAGTTCTTCATATTATCATTATTTATGTTGCGGTGTCTATTATGTGACACAAGTGAGTACCTGTGATGAGTATGACAAAAAATGAAAAATGAGACTCATCACAAATCATAAACATCAATTAGAGATTAAATAGTGGAATCCATAAACATTTGGCATAGTGATATGACATAGTCTCAACATGATTAAATACATGAAGAAAATACATGGTCTTGGAGAAATTAAAATCAACATGATTTTAAGAGAAGTACATGTCCATGATCAACATAAGCAAAGATACAATAAAATGTACTACCCCTCCACTTTCTCTCCCCCTTTGGCATCGAAACACCAAAAAAAAAAAGTGAAAGAGCCTAACTAGAGCGGCACTCAAGGAAGCACCACTACCGCCGAAGAAGACCATCTCATCCTCAGTGTGTTATGGGAACTCAGTGAAGTCTTCTTCCTCGAAGGTAACATGAGAGTAGGAGATCTCAAGCTTGTCACAAATTGCTTTGATTTATTTATCTTGACGCTTCTTCATCTGGTGATTTTTCACCATGACCTTACGACATTAAGTGAAAATGGACTTGAGAATCATGAAGAGCCTTACATAGGAGTCCCTAAAGGGAGAGGGAGGAGTAGAGGAGCCCTCTTGAGCTATCGATGCCTCGACCGTACACCTTCACAACATGTCTGAAGGTGGAGGAGATGGAGTAGCCAATTGTGGATGAAGCCTCTTGTGCCTGACATCCTTCACAACTCCAGGCATGATACCTTCTCAATCATATAAATGATGTAGGGTACATAGCCACAAGACTTGTTTGGGGTGTGAGAGATGTCGATGATGTCGCTGAAGATATAGTCAAAGACATTGAACTTGTCTTCTTCACTGACCAATTGCTCAAGTTTCCCATGTATCCAGATTTGTTTGGATTCATCACCATCCTTGAGTATTTAAGTCTTCATCAAAACTTGGTTCGTCACACTGAAGAATAGAAGGATGTTCTTGGTGTGAGGAGGATGAAATTTGTAGTGATGATGATACATGAAGTCCATGTCATTCTTGTTTGAAGTGCTTGTGTTGTGGACTACAACCTCATTGTACAAACTCACCTCAAGTCCATGAATCTGTGCAAACTCATGATAGAGCACATAGTATTGCTCTCCATTAACATCCAAGTGATCTTCAAAGGCCCAGAGGTAGAAAAATAGATTGTGGAGCAAAATTGAACTATGAACTTAGTGTTCCAAGGGTACTCTAAGGCCATAATATCCTTTAGCCCATCAAACTCACAAACTAATATCACCCTATTGAAGTTGTTATTGTGCCTCGAAGACATATACTCCCAATAAATCCACTAAGCATCATATGACTGAAGTCTTCAAGGGCATTAAGAAAGTGTGGTAGTAGTCACAATGAAAGTCGCTCCAAAAGCGAGGATTTGCGACTATCTTCTCATATTTGTACACATCCTCCTTATTTAACTTCTTGGCTTTTTCTCCACCCTTTCCTTGGAAGATCACATTGCTGGTATGAGATTCAATCATGGATGGAACCTTCCATCTTCAATGGCCCAATGGGAGCTGAGGGCCTAGGTTGCTCCCTCCTGCTATCACCAATAACAAGTGCTCCTGATCTTCTTAGAGAGGTTGGGCACTTCCCCCCTTGTCAACAATCCTCTTAGTCATGAACTTCTTCTGCAAGACAACACTGGAGGGTTGAGAGGAAGTGGCCTCCCTCTCGTGCCCTTTCTTCGTCCTAGACTCACGAACGTGAGTGCAAGAATCCAACATGATGACCTGACAAGAAAGGAGTGGAATGAGCCATGAGGATTAAGTATTGCGAAAAATTTCATGTGAAACAAAAGTTAGGAGCTAAAACTATCAGGTACCATGTCTGGTTGTGGGTCTAGATTTGACTGAACTTGTCCGTTGCTGGTTTGGCCCGTGCAGTTTCAAACCCTAAAAATAATCACACGATTTCACAACAATACGATGCAATACTTGACAATAGTGATGCAAAGAAAAGGTAGAAGACTAGGCTCTAACGAATTTGAACCATACCCAGCAACATCGAAGGATTTAGGGTTAGATAAAAAAAGTACCTTGAGGAGGGTCAAAGAGGTTCGAATCCATGGAGAAGTTGAAGGAGAAGTTTGGGGATTAAGTCCCCACACTTCAAATGTCTCGAATCGACAAAGAACACAAGATTTGGGAGGTGGAATCAATAAATCACCTTGGAGGGGTGTTTTGGAGAGAGAGGCACGCGAGGAGGAAAAGAGAGAAAGAAGGGGGGGGGCTTAGGTTGAGTCTGGGGGTTAACGCCCCTAGACACCAAACATATCCGATGCTTGACTGGTTGAAAGCCCCCATCAGACTAGTTTCCAGGTCCGAACTTGTCCAGTCTTATAGCGGGCTAGTCAGGTCTAAAACACGAATATATATGTATATATATATATATATAGAGAGAGAGAGAGAGAGAGAGAGAGAGAGAGGGAGAGAGAGAGAGAGTTTAAAATACCTATTGATCATTTTGAACAAATTTTCACAAATATCTTGATAGATATGGTCAGAAACCAATAAAGCACACAAACAATTATCACATTCACACAAGATGCAAAATAATCAAATATTTTGGTGAAAGGCAGGAATAATGCAATATTTTGCAAACATTTTGAGTTTTGAAAGTTTCTAGCCTACTTCACGGCGATGTGCAACATCTTAAGTGAAAGTATACTAGAGGGAGGTAAATAGGCTAATTGAACCTAAAATCACTAAATCAAATGATATTAAACTATAGCGGTCGAACTAGTTCGGTTCAGGGCAACTAGTCCGTTCTCGGTGTAGTGAAAATCCAAAGGTGAGATCTTTTATGAGTTTTCTTGCAATTTTCATTAAGTGAAAGCATGAATAACAATCTAGGAATCTAATATGACGTATTGCAATAATAAAACTACGAGATATGTGAGCATAAGTAGTTATAGTAATGAACAATAAAGTAAAGAAGACAAGAGACATAATTTTTCACCGAGGTTCAGTTCCACAAAGGAATCTATGTCTCCATTGAGGAGTCCACGAAGAACTGAGTCTCTTTCAAACCTAAACCTCACCAAGTTGACACAACGGTCAAAACTAGGTTCTCCACTAGAATCACAAACGGTAAATACAAACTTTGTGGTTCTTTCCACAAGTTGAGAGCTCCCTAGCATTCTCTAGCTCTCTAGGGATCAAACCCAAGAGTAACAAACACAAATCAAAAAGCAAAAGTGAGAGAATCAAAAAAAGATCTCAAAATATAATTTCTCAGCTCACTCCTCTCACAAATCATCCAAATCCCTCAAGAATACTCTTAGGGCTTAAGAATGTGAGGAGAGAGGTCTAGAAGTGCCGAAGTATGTTTTTGGCAGTGCTAGGGTTGTAGGAGGGTTGATTTGAGGTCGGAGATCCACTTTTTATAGGTGTCCTGGTATTTTACCGTTGCCAACCACTAAAGTACAGACTAGTCCGGTGTTGGGGGACCACCTACGTCACTAAGTAGTGTCCCCGCCACCTTCTGAATTTAAATGGTCACAAAACTTTGTACCAGTCCATTAGACACCGGACTAGTCAAATATCACACAAGAATGGCTTGTTTGTCCCAAAAACGAACAAGTCTGGCTGGACGGACTAGTCCGACCCTCTAGGACTTAGTCTTAGCAGAGCATCAGCAACACATAACCATGGACTAGTCCACCCTATAACGGATAAGTCTGAAGTCCAACATGGGCTTTTTGTGATCAAAATCGAACTAATATGGCAACCCCAGATGAGTTTGGGGTGACTTCAGACAGGTCCAAAGTCACATAGGAGTTTTTGGTCTGCTCTATTTCGGAGTAGCCCGAGGGTCCAGACTAGATTGACATCAGACCCAAACAAGTCCAGACTAGTCCTTAGGGCTGTTCTAAGGATAGTCTCTCACTAATGTTACCCCAAATAAAATTTGAGCTCTAGTATGGTTCTCAAGCATTCTTGTTGATGTGTCCCTCTTAATAGTACATCGTTCTAGACACAATAAAATTAAAAACCATAATTTCTACTCTCGTGAGTCCCCGACACCCTTTTCTCTTATTTTCCTTTTTTTTGAGGGTCTCCACATCCAAATTCAAATTTAAAAAATGTAAATACCATTAACAGAACATATTACCTCTTTAATGGTCATCATTAATCATCCAAAACCCAAAAGGGATGCTTAAATGCATTTTCATTAAGATACATTTCGAAAATCAAGAATATTTAACTCATTCATAAGTTGAGAAACCATTTTTCATCTATGTAATTTGGTGAATATATCGGCTAGTTATTTTTTAGTCCTAACATGAGAAATCACCATTTTCCTATTAATTAAGTGATCTCTCAAGAAATGGTGTTGGATGTCTATGTGTTTGGTTCAAGAATTCTCAACGGAGTTATAGTCAATCTTAATGGCACACTCGTTGTCACATATGATTGGAATATGATTTCTACTGTAAGCATAGTTCTTTAGAGTTTGCCTACTCATGAATTGGCAATTCCTGGATGTGCTTTTTTCTATCTACTTTATATACGGCATAATCCGCATCATAATATTCAATGAGATCAAAATTTGACCCTTTTGTATACCAAAACTCATGGTTTGGTGTGTGCGTCAAATATCGTAAGATTCTCTTAACGAACGTCAAATGAAATTTCTTAGGTGGGGATTAAAATCTTGCAAACATACACACACAAAGCATAATATCGAGCCTAGATGCACAAAGGTAAAGTAATGATCCAATAATGGAGCAATATACCTTTTGATCCACGCTAGGTCCATCTTCGTTGAGGTCAAGGTGTCCCATTTCCCCCCATGGGCGTCTTGATAGGCTTGACCTTGTCCATGACAAACTTTTAAGTATATCATTTGACTTATGTACGTGCATTCCTTGAGTTGCTTGATTTCAAAACCTAGAAAGAACTTCAACTCCCCCATCATGAACATCTCAAACCTCTCTATCATTATGCTGCTAAATTTATCACAAAAAGATTTGTTAGTTGGACAAAATATAATGTCATCGGTATATATTTGGTAGACAAAGAGATTATCATCAACATCTTAGTGAAATAGAGTACAATCGACCTTTCCTATCCTAAAATCGTTATTAATAAGAAAATATCTAAGGCAATATACCTAACTCTATGATCTTGCTTGAGGCTGTAGAGAGCCTTATGCAATTTACATATATTGTTAAGATATTCTTGATATTGGAATTCGAGTGGTTGCTCTACATACACCTCTTTCTTGATTGGCCCATTGAATAATGCGCTTTTCACATTCATTTGACATAGATTGAAATCATGGTGAGTAGCATAGGCTAATAATATACGAATTGACTCAAGCATAGATAAAGGAGGAAAGGTTTCATCAAAATCCAGAAATCTAACTTGTGAGTACCACTTGGCCACAAGTACTGCCTTGTTTCTTTTCACGACTCTGTGTTCATATTGTTTGTTACAGAACTCCATTTGATGCTCACAACATTGGTATTTTGTCTCTTCACCAACTCCAACACTTGGTTTCTCTTGAAGTTGTTCAATTCTTCTTGCATGGCCATCACCCAATCTGGATCATTTAGTGCTTTATCCACCCTAAAAGGTTCCAAAGAGCAAACAAACGAGTATTGTTCACAAAAATTTACAATATGAGATCGAGTTGTTAGCCCCATGGATATGTCACCAAGAATGTTGTCAACGGGTGGTCTTGTTGAACACTTTGATGGACTCTTGGGTGAGGCACTTGTGGTCTTGAGTAACATCTTCTTCATAATCATCTCACCCATGGTCGCCGCCACCTTCTTAATATTGGTCAATTTGATCTTGATGGTCTTGTGGTTTATCTCCTAGTCCTTGATCTCGTGCTTGTGTAGGAGACAGCACTTGTGACGGGGATAGACACTTGAGACTTGATTTTACCCTTGTGGACGAATATTACCAAGTGTCATCCTCCTCAATACCATGTATGGTGCCTCTTCTTCATCTAGCACACATTGATCAATTTGCTCCACTTGGGAGTCATTAGTGTCATCAAACACTACATCATGTGCAATTTCAACACAATTGAAGATTTTGTTGAACACACGATGGACGTAAGTGTTTGAGTCATAACCAATAAAAAAACATTCATATGACTTAGATGCAAATTTTGAAGCTCTGAGCTTCTTTCAGAGAATATAACATTTACTAGAAAAAATTTAAAGTATGAGATATTGAGTTTGTTACTGGCGAGAATCTCATATGGTGTTTTCTTCAAGAGTCAATAAGAGTCGATTAGTGCCATGGCAAGCTGTTCACCGCCTTCACCCAAAACTGGTTTGAAGTCTTGTACTCATCAAGCAAGGTTCTTGCCATCTCAATGAGTGTGCGGTTCTTACTTTCGGCCACCCCATTACGTTGAGACAATAGGGGGCCAAAAACTCATGTTTGATCACTTCTTCATCCAAATACTATTCCACTTGAGTATTCTTGAACTCGGTGCTATTGTCATTTCTTATCTTCTTAATTCTCAAAGAGAACACATTTTGAGCTCTTATCAAGAACTTCTTGAGCACACCTAGAGTCTCACTCTTGTCATAAAAAATAGTGAAGCCATAATATTACCGCTAATGCTTATATAAGTAATAAGACACAAAGGTCTATGCGAAGTATCTACGATGGTCATCACATTCTTGGTGGAGTGCGGTGCTCCAATTTTCTTTCCTGTTTGGCAGATACTACAAGGCTTATCTTTTTCAAACACAACATTTGTTAGTCCTATGATGTGATCTCTTTTTAGAAGTTTTTTGCAAATTGCTCATACTAACATGGGCTAGTCTTCTATACCACAAACAACCTGTTTTAGTTTTTGCAATTAAGTATGTGTCAAGTTGAGCTTTATCCAAGTTGAAATCCACTATATAAACATTTCCCTATAACACACCCTTGAATGCAATTGAGTCATTCCTTATTCTAAAAATAGTCACATCATTATTAGTAAACATACAATTGTAACCCGTCTCACAAAGCTGTGAGACTTATAACAAACTATAATCAAGAGAGTCAACATGCAAAATATGAGAAATAGAGTATTGTGAGGAGAATGCAATTTTACTAATACCAAGTACTCTTCCTGAGCTATTATCACCAAAGGAGATACTTTCGCTTGGATCATCATTTTCCTCATATGCAATGAATGTCCTCTTCTCTCCGTTCACAATCAAGCACCCATTTTGATCCAGTGGAAGTGTAAGCCTACAAAATATGTTTTGCTTTTGATTTAGGTACCCAAACCCATTTGGATCCTTTGAAGGTAGACACAAGAGATTTGGGCACCAACATACAAGATTTTGGTTTCTTGTGGAGCGGCTCAACATACTTTGAATAAACTCTACCAAATTTATTACTCATTAGCATGTAATAGGCATGGAAATCATGAAATGGTATAGTTGAAATAAGTTTAACATTTGCATGAACATGAGTTGAAATATCAAGGTTCTAAGTCTTGTAGGAACCTCCCTTGACAAATGCAAGACACTCCTTGTTATTCTTGATGACTCTAGCATTTTTCTTGTCATCCCTAGAATAACAAAAGTCATCATTGACCATAGGAGATCTAGAGACCAAATATGCACTTAGTGCATATTTGACCTTCTCCTTATTAAAGATTTCACTCTTATGTGAGTCTTTGGTTTGAGCCACCTTAAGTTACACTTTCAAATTAATTATCAATTTAGCACAATCACAAGTTTTAGTTGAGGAACTCTTGTTTGAATTAGATGAGCTCTTTGAGGAAGATGAGACACTTGACTTGAGAGTATCAAATTATACTTTCATACTTTTGTGAGTTTTTGAGAAACTCACAATTTCATTCTGAAGAGCAACATTTGAACTTTTGTGACTTATACAAGTGTCCTTGCATGAAGAAAGTTCAAGCTTTGTACTCCTTTCCTCTCAAGCTCAAGGTACTTATCAAGGTTAAGGTTTCTCTGCTTTTCAAGGATGATCAATTTGTCTTTACCATTGAGAAGTTCCTCATTTCAAACACTTGTTCTATTAAACTTTTCAATTGAGCAATAGTCTTTTTTATTGCTATCAAAGCCATCATCACCATCACAAGAATTTAACTTAGAGGATGGTTTATATTTAACCTTGTGTTTTCCCTCCTTTGCCATGAGGTAAGTGTGTTTTGCACTCGTCCAATCACTCTTGTCTTATAAGAGCGACTTCTTCATTATAGGCTTGTTGATGGCAACATTACTCATCTCGTCATCACTGGAGGAGCTCTCATTATTGCAATCTCATGCCATTCTGATGTGAGCTGCTCCAAAGACCTTCCTCTTCTTGAATTATTTCCTTTCTTGTGGATTGGCATCCTTCTTCTTCTTGCCTTCATCTTCCTTCTCGTATTGGAAATTCAAAATGAAATGCCCAAAGCTTACACAATTATAGCACGGTCTCTTGCTTCTTGATTTAGTCTTCTCCTTGCCTTGTTCTCATGGTTGCTTCTCTTCTTCCTCAACATCCCTACTTAATCTCCTTATGAAGAGAGTCATTTCCTTTTCATCCGTACCAGATCTCTCATCTTCACATTCACTAGCCTCTTGCACTTCTTTACCTTTTGTGATCTTAGTTTCCTTGAGTGCAATGTCTTGCTTCTTTGATGGGGAACTCTTGGCTAGGTTCCTGACATGTTGCGCTTGATTTTACATCATCTCATGGTTTACAATCTTTCCAAGGACTTCCTCAGGAGTCATGGTGTCGAAGTTGGGACTCTCCCTTATCAAAGTGCAAAGGGTGAGATTGCGTACGGTGAAAGCTCTAACCATTCTCTTGACCAATTAATGATCTGTTCACTTCTTGCATCAGACCCTCTTATTGATGAGTATCTTGAGCCGATTGTACATCTCTTGAGTGATCTCATTATCTTCCATGGCAAACCTCCCAAGTATGGCATAGAGACTCATGGGTGCTCCTAATACAAGGATGACTGAACTACTAGATAGCTTAGACAAGACATCAGGACAAGATGGTCGAGCTAACGATGTACAACTTTACAACTCACTCCTCTAACAAATCCCTAAAGAACCACTCTTATGGCTTAAGAATGTGAGGAGAGACTGCTTATAAGGCTAAAGAATGATTGTGGAAGCACTATGGTCCCAGAAGTAGGGTTTGGGAGTCAGGGGGTCACCTTTAATAGGGCTCTCGACACTTAGTCGTTGCCACCAACTAAATTTTGTACAAGTATGCACTATTCACCGAACTAGTCTGGTATGGGGGACCAGTGCATGTGAATTATGACGTCTCCTGCAACCTTTTAAATTCAAACGGTCGTTAACCTCCAGAGAAGTATGCACTATGTCGTACTAGTCCGAGGTCTAACATGGACTTCTTTTTCTTTGCAACATCGTACAAGCCTGCATTACTGGACTAGTCCAACCCTTGAGGGCAGACAAGTTCGGTGTTCTAGATTTACCCGCAAAAATGCCTTAGCTCTGGACTAGACCACTACAAACTGGACAAGTTCAAACATAGTGATGAGGCTTTCTTTTGGGGCATCTATGGACTAAGTCTACACAGCCGAACTAGTCTGAAGTTCAACAGGGGCTTCTATTCCATTCTACCTTGAAAAAGTCCAAAGTCCGTGACTAGTAGGGCCTCAGGCCCGAACAAGTCCGGAAAAGTCCTTAGGGCTGTTCTAAGGGCTTCTCTCTCAACTATTTCTTAATAAAAGTGATTTAGCTCTTCTATGATTCTCGTGCCCTCTTGTTATCGTGTCCCTCTTGATAGTACGGCGTTTCCTGTACGAAACATAATAAAAATTCTAATTTTACATGTGAGTCTTCAATGTCTTCTCCTTTTGCTTTCTGAGAGACTTCATATTTTTTTCTTATTAAATCTGTATTTATTCTCAACAAACCTCATTAGTTCTTCAACTGGGTGTCATCAATCAATCAAAATCCACAAGGAATACCTAGATGCACTTTCAAGGAGGGTATACTGATGTTCGGAGTGGTGAGGTAGAAAGCATCTGAGTCAGCCACCCAGTCAATGTCGGGAGGGGTCAGAGTCGTCATGTTAAATGAGTTAGCAAGCGACTCCTTATCCCGTGCACTAGTGCACGGCGTTGAGAATGGAATCAGGTGAGCTGACATATGTCGATGTGCAAGAATCGATATTTGGGGTTTTACAGTGCTTCCTTTCGATTTGGTGAGGGGTGCGCGATTACTATGAGAATCAGCAATAATCGAATATGAAATGAGCAGAGAAAACACACCGAATTACTCAGCTTTAGGTCGTCCTAGAGCTAATAACCCTATGTCTTACCTGTGATTGATCGTTGGTAGAAATTGGAGGCTACAAAGGTGATGCTCCACCACCTTCCTCATTGATCAGTCCTAACAAGTCAGCTCTCCTTTTGAATCTACCCCTCCTCCTCTGCCCATTAGATCCATTTTTATAGTCCAAAAGAGATCTTACAGATGGTGAAACTGCATCTAGGTATCCCCGTGGGTTTTGGATGATTGATGACGACAAATTAAGATACTAATGATCTCAGTTGATCTTAAGCACAGGTGTGATGATTGAAATGAAAGAAAATCTCTCAAAAAGGAAACGATTGAAATGGGTGTCGAAGACTCAAGCATAGAAATTAGGGTTTCTTATGTGTTGAGTTTAGACTAGCCTTCTTTGTGTGAGGGTGTGTGTCTCAAGTGCATTGAGATCATAGAAGAGGGATCAAATTTGTGGTTGAGAGAAAACCTAAGTGAGAACCCTTGCTGAGAGTATTCCTAGAAGACCGAACTTCTCTGGGCCTCAGGGTCGGACTAGTCTGGGTTGTCCAGAGTAGTCTATTTTTGACCAGACTAAGAGTTTATGTGTGAGTTTGGAGTTGTCTATTTGGGGACGGATTAGTTCATTATACACTTGGTGAGAGTCTTTGGAGCTAAGTCATGAGAGGCCGGACTTGTCCACCACTGAGGTCGAACTAGTCCGGACATCCTAGAGTAGTCTGTTTTTGGTCGTACTAAAGGTTTCTGTTGTACTTCGGACTTGTCCGTCGTGAGGCGGACTAGTCCGTGGTATTAAGAGAGAAGGGGTTTTTGAGGTTAAGTCATGTTGTCCGGATTTGTCCACCCCGGTGGCCAAACTAGTCCGGTGTTTCCAGACTTGTACGTTTTTAGGCGGACCAAGACATTCTGTTTGAGTTTAGATTAGTCCGTAGTTAGCCGCACTAGTCCAGTGTGCCATGACTGTTTGAAATTCAAATTTTAGAGAGTATGTAACCCTCTGCAGAGTGTGACATAGTGTGGATTCAGTAGGCTGGACTAGTCCGGGATCCTGGCCGGACTAGTCCGCACATTCAATGCAGCCAACGGTTAGATTTTGGGACCCCTATAAAAAGGGAACCCCGACCCCCATTTGAATACCTTTGAACCCTAGCACCATCACAAGCTTCCTTGAGCCATTCTAAGCCTTCTACTCTGCCTACTTGCCCTCTACAACCAATCTAGAGGAGATTAGGGTTTGGGAATGGGAGAGAAGGAAGATCGTCTTGCTTTGGCTCTCGGTTTGATCTCTTGCACTTGGTGTCGGGTTTTGTGGCTTGTGGCTGTTGAGCTTCGTGTGCTCCTTGTGTAAATCATTTATGAGAGCCTCAACTTGTGAGAAGCCCCAAGAACTTGGTTATTATACTAACCAAGCCGACCTGTAAGATCGAATATCCTGTGGAAAGCTACCAGGGGGTGAATGGTAGATTAAAACTTTTTCAACAGAAGCAATAAAAAACTCTCGAAAGAAAATCAATCTGTTAAGAAATCGTGTGTGCGACTAATATAAATGTGGTCAATTATGACAAATCCAGTATAGATTGTAGATAATCAAGTCATGAAGACACGACAACAAGAATCACTGAAAACCTTCGAGAAAAACTCAAGTTACAATCGAAAGATTGAACGAAGGTCAATCTGTTCTACCCAAGAAAAACCAGATCTGCAACACTCCAAAGGAACTCGTGTAGATCCAAAACCACAAATCCAATGACCTTAAAATTTTCACAGATGATAGATAATCAAGTTGTGAAGACAACCCAAAATAATCACATCAATTGGATCTGTAAAACTCGAGTTATGATAAAACCACCGAAGCAAGGTAGTGCTGTGCAGAAACTCAACGAGAAAAACTTGACGAAAATAAGTCGGACGAACAAGGCACAAAAGTTCCTTTAAACTATGAATTTTATTGGCCAAACCACAAGAGGAACAGCCCCAAAGCCGTTCACCACTAGATCTTGCTTCTCTTGCTTTTATAACCAGCCCTTAGGCCAACCCAATCCTAACCAGGACTCAAATCCTACTTAGATTCAACCGAAACTTTGTATAACTACTCAAGACTCTTCTATACGCAGATAGAAGTAATCTTAAGACTTCCAAACACCTTAGGAACATATTCCACATTCCTAAACAACTCAACTTTGTGACCCAACCGAAATCCTATCGTAACCAACTCAAATCTTTCCATATTTGAGTCAAACCCGACTCAGCCGTAGGCTGAGTCCATAACCTAGTCGGTTGGACCTTTTCGACCAATTCTTTATGTCCACTTCGCTTCATCATGCCTCGGAACCATGTAGCCAAGTCCATGCACTCCTTGCATACGTGCAAACACCTTCCAACGACGTTCATGATATCTTTATATGCATTGTTCTTGATCCATGCATGTTGCGCGACCTCCCGATCAACTCAACCAAAATTCCTCCCGAACTTGGTTGTTGAACCTCATCTTCTCCCGAAGACTAGTTCAATGGATCCCGTCACCAGCCATGTCTTGAACTCAAGCAACACTTGCATATGAATAAACAACCAATACTTCCGAGCACAAGTGCAAGACTTGACTCTCGTTAGTTCCGAAAACCACAACACCTTACGTGAGCACCCCACATAAGCACGTTGCAAACCATAGCAAAACATTAACCACCATGATCAGCCAAAATACATCAAAAACTTAGTAAAATAATACTAAGAAAACTTTCTATAAGTGTAAATCAAGTTTGAAACATTTGCAAGGTAAAAGGTGAAAAATTGCGATCTAGCTCTGGACCTTGACAAAACTAACCGGACCTTGAGCTGGAGCTTACCAAAGCTAGCTGGACCTAGCACCGGAGCTTACCAAAGCTAGTCGGACCTTGAGTCGGACCTAGCAAAAACATGTCGGACCTAGCCAAAGCAAGTCGAACCTAACCAAAACAAGTCGGACCTTACGTCGTACCTTGCTGGAGCTCGGACCTAGAGTCAGACCTTGTTGAAAAAGGTGTTTTGGTGATATTCAAAACTTTTATTGCCATAAACAATGTATTCATCACACATAGTTCTCACAATCTCCCCCTTTATGAATGCATTGACAACACCACTTAAAATCCGAACATTGGCTTATTCACATGAAAAGTTTTGAAAACAAAATTCTCCCCCTATACATATTTCTCCCCCTTTGTAAATCAGAAATAAAATGAGAAGAAAATCAATTCTCCCCCTGAGAAGAATCGTGCCAAAAATACTTGTGAATGTGTGCAATGTTTGATCAATTTGCAATCGTGCCAAATTCTCCCCCTTTGACAATGTATTCAGCAAGGTTCAAAAGAGAAATTTCAATTGTTATTAGCATATTATAACATAAACATATAAAACACATATCATGCAAGTCATACTATCAAGTAACTTACACTATCACATCAATGAGATACATAAAGTAGTGCAAGCCATGCTAGAGATCATGTGTAATTTTCAATTTAAGCGAGCCATTATCTCACAAACTTAACTATTTCAAGACTTGAAAGCATGACACTTGTTGCTGCAATTTTCATTTTTCAATATTGTTTAAACCACAAATTCTGATCTTATAACATTTGCAAGAGATTATACGTCGCATCTGCCTTATTCTAACCAACCGAGCCAAGCCTATGTCATTTGACAATCAGAAGCTTAAGAACATGGTTTTAGTCATACACAACTTCTTCCAAGTTCATATCTAAGTGCAATGATAAGTCATCTCAAAAGAAGAAGTGTGATGCATGCATATTCTCTTGATCTTTTCTCAATTTATATTTGATCATGAAACTCAACATGTGAGTAGTTGATTGATTAATTTTTCATTATTGAAAGCACTTGTGAGCATGCAACAAGTCCAAAATTGCAAGAAAGTTTGATCATGACTAGATTTAGTGTAAGTATTTATTCCAATTACTAGTCATGGCAAAAACTACAAAATGTATAACACGAGTAATGTAGTAAGAACTTTCCACATGTAAAAAGAATCACAAAGTCATATATGTATGAAATACTATGCTCATATTATTTTAATTTCAGATTCACACATAGATTTCCCAAGTTTCAAAACTCCCCCTCAATTTAGGCCATGTGGATGCATAACCCCTATTTCACTATGAATGTAACAAAAACGAGTGAAATCCAAAGGTTTTGTGAAAATGTCAGCCAATTGTTGTTCGGTATCTACATGGTGAAGCACAATGTTTCCTTTTTAAACATTATCACGGAGAAAATGATACCTAATGTCAATATGCTTTGTTCTTGAATGTTGCACGGGGTTTTTCTCAATGCAAATGGCACTAGTGTTATCACAAAACAGCGGAGCACTATCAAAATGAACCCCATAGTCCCTAAGAGTTTGAACAATCTAAAGAATTTGTGAGCAAGCGCTAGCAGCAACTACATATTTAGATTCGGTTATGGATTGTGCAACTGAACTTTGTTTTCTAGAGGACCAAGCAACAAGTGAATTACCAAGAAAATGACAAGCACCCGAAGTATTTTTTTCTATCAATCCTACAACCCCCAAAATCAGCATCTAAAAAAGCTTTCAAAGTAATGGTTGAGGAAGAAGGAAGAAATATGCTAAATTCTTGAGTTCCATGTAAGTACCTGAGAATTCTTTTGATGGCTTGACTATGTGAAGCACGTGGGGAAGCTTGAAATCGTGCACAAAGACATATGCTGAATTGTATGTCCAGTCTTAATGCTCTGAGATACAAAAATGATCCGATCATGCTTCTATATTCTTTTTTATCCAAGGGTTCACCATCTTCATCAAGTTCAAGTATTGTTGTTGTACCCATAGGTGTCCTAAGAAGTTTGCTTTTGTCCATGTTGAAGCGCTTTAGAAGGTCTCTTGTATACCTCGTTTGATGCACAAAGATACCTTCCTTAATTTGCTTGATTTGCAGCCCCAAAAAGTACGTGAGTTCTCCCATCATACTCATTTGAAATTCTGAACTCATCATAGCTGAAAACTTGGACACAAGATCATGAGAAGCACAACCAAAGATAATATCATCCACATACACTTGAACGAATAATGAGTCATTGCCATGGTTAAGCACAAAAAGAGTTTTATCAACCTTGCCCATGGTAAACCCCTTTTCATAAGAATGTTTTTAACCTATCATACCATGCTCTAAGGGCTTGTTTGAGACCATACAAGGCTTTGGAGAGTTTGTAAACATGATTAGGAAAACCTAGATTTTCAAAACCCAGTGGTTGCTTGACATAAACCTCCTCATCTATGTAGCCATTAAGAAAAGCACTTTTAACATCTATTTGATATAACGTGAAACCTTTAGATGTAGCAAAGCTAACAAAATTCTTATGGCTCCTAATCTAGCAACAGGAGCAAAAATTTCATCAAAATCTAGACCTTCAATTTGTGTGAAACCTTGAGCAACCAACCTAGCCTTATTCCTAATCACAACCCCATCCTCACTTTGTTTATTTTTAAACACCCATTTAGTTCCAATTAAAGTGTGACCTTGAGGTCGAGGTACAAGTTTCCAAACATTATTTCATTCAAAATTTTCTAACTCTTATTGCATGGCAATAATCCAAGATTCATTGGTGAGTGCTTGTGATATATATTTGGGTTCAAAAGAAGCAACAAAAGCAAAATGATCGTGAGAGTTTGGATCGCAAAACCTAGACCGTGTGACTCATTCGTGCAAGCTTCTAATAATTTGTTGGGGAGGATGACTTTTGAGAACCCGGAGGGGAGTGGACACTTCACAAGCTTCTTCTTCTTCATGTTCATCACAAATCGATGAGCTTGTGACTTGAGGACGATCTGGACCAGCAATAGTGGTCATCGATGCTGGTTGAGAATCAAAATCAAGAGCTGGAACAATGTCATTAGCTGCTGAATTTTCGGGCAGCAGCACCACTTCTTCCTCATCTTTAATGAAAATACTCTCCCCCTGTGGATATGAATCCGGACCTGCAATATTTGAGCTAGTACCCGGGCTAGCTTCATTAAAAGACACCTCACAAGTCTTCACAATTTTGTTAGTGTTAAGTAAAAGCACACGGTAGCCTCTAGTATGAGATGGATAACCAAGAAATATGTCATCAACATATCTAGCTTCAAATTTATCAAGATTACCATGTTTCTTCACAAAGCATTTGCAACCAAAGACCCTAAACTGTGTGACACTAGGCCTATGTCCAAACTGAAGCTCATACGGTGTTTTTCCTAGCCTAGCACGCAAGAAAACACTATTTGAAACATAACAAGCGGTTGCAATTGCATCTGCCCAAAACTTTCTAGGAGTTTGATATTCATCAAGCATAGTCCTAGCCATCTCAACTAAGGTTTTATTCTTTCTCTCTACAACACCATTTTGTTGAGGTACATATGGTGAAGAAAATTCATGATCTATTCCATTTTCAGCACAAAAGTGATCAAATGATTGATTTTTAAATTTAGTTCCTTTATCACTTCTAATTGCTCTTAAAGATCCTGAGTGATCAATTGATAATCTAAGAAATAAAGTTCTAAAGTGACTAAAGACTTCATTTTTAGATGCCATAAAATAAACCCAAGAGTATCTAGAAAAATCATCAACAATCACAAGAACATACCATTTACCTCCGAAGGATTGAACACGTGAAGGATCTACGGTGTCAAGGTGCAAAAGTCGACCCGGTTCAGTTGTCATGGTTATTGTGAGAGGAGCATGTGAACCTGCAACCATCTTAGAATGCCTACAAGAAGAACACACAATTTCTTTGTCCCTTTTAAGCTTAGGCAGCCGACATATGCGATCAAGAGCACTAACACGCGTGAGATAATCAAAGCCTACGTGACCAAGTCTATGATGCCAAAAATATAAGTCTTTTGAATCATTAGCAACTAGACATCTATGCTTAGAAGAAGACATATCAAAATCAGCTTTAAAAACTCCTCCAAACCAAGACATGTTAAAAATAAGCTCATTATTTGAACCTACAACTTTGCAGCAATTTTTATTGAAACTAATTTCCAGATTTTCATCTAGCAATTGTGAAACAGAAAGCAAGTTGTATTTCTAATTTTTAACAAGTGTCACATCCTTCAAAGTGTAGTGACCATTCACTCTAACCGAACCATTAGCAATTATAGGAGTTGAAGAATTATCGGCAAAAGTAACATTCTCTACACATGACACAAAAGAGAGGGAGGAGAACCATTCTTTGTTATCGGTCATGTGTAGTGAGCAACCTGAATCCACAATACAAATGTTCTCCTTCCTCAAGTGTGTAACCTACATAGACGCACAATACGTTGATGATTCAATACTGGAGTTAGTCAAAAGGCATTTAGGAATCCAGTACTGAGTCACACGACGTGCAGCAGGAAAAACACGCAAAAGCTGAGACACAACAGCAGGTTTATGAGCCAAAGTTTGAGAATTTTTGTACCCAACTACTAACTTATGAGGTGTTACTTGTGTAGCACTAAAATCAGTAGTTCCGAAGGCAAAAAACAGAAGGTTCGGAGGTAAAAACTGAAGCTCCGGTGGTAAAAACTGAAGCTCTGGAGGTAAACTTTGAATGTTTTTGACTCATAAGAGTAGGTTGCATGTTCCTGACCTTCGATTTAGTATGTGCAGCAAATTTTGCATGATAGTTATACGATCTAGCTTTTATTCTTTCCTTTTTATGTTGTTTATCTAGTTTATAACAAAAAATCTATGACATGATCATCTCCACCACAATAGCAGTATGTTTATTTGAACCGAATGTGACAACACCCCTGTAGATTTAAAAACCACCTCTTTTGGTTTAGGAACTATTTTAATCAAACCATTTCCTAATGACTTTACAATTTTAGGTGGATGTGCTTTAGCATGAGCATGAGAATCAAAACCTAAATCCGATTTATCATTGCAAGATTTAGAGGAATTCAGCAGCAAGTTTAGGTTCTTATTTGCATTACAAAACCGATCTAATGTCCTATGCATGTCATCAAGTTTATTTGATAGATCAAGGCAATTTTCACATGAAGTTTTTTCCTTTTAATTTGCAATTGGAACAATATTTAATTTCATGAGAATGTAAAGCATTGTTCAATATAGAAATTTCATTCATAGCATCTTTTAGTTTCTTTCTGAGATCATTACAGGTAGAACAATGCAAAACAATTGTAGAACAAGAAGCATCTTTTAAGTTTCTCTTATTAAGTGCAGCAAGCTTTTTGTTCTCTTTAATCTCTAACTCAAGTTTATCAAGAGTGGAGGAATGTGCACTTCTTAAGGAGGACAATTGTTCATATATTAAATCACATGAGGAACAAGAATCATCACTAGGAATCAAGGTTTTCAAATGATTAATTTTAGATTCTAGTGACTCAATTTTAACAGCATTGTCCCTAAGCTTTTTGTCATTTTTCTTAACAATAACAGTTGCACGGGAAATAGCATCACACATTTCATCACAAGTAGGACATACCTCTTTGTTGTCACTATTTTGTTCTGCATCCTCCATACTTGATCTTGATTTGCCCGCCATGAAGCACAAGTTTGCCAGATCGTCTTCATCTTCGTCACTTCTAATGTCTACATCACTTGATCCAAGTTCTTGAAGTGCAGTGATGAAACTATTTATCTGTTTGCGTCCTGTAAAACCCTTCTTTTTCTTGTTGGTGTTGCCAGAAGAGGACTTGACTTTATTCTGCTTTTCATCACGAGTAGAAGGACCTGAAAGGATAGGGCAATATGTACGAAAGTGTAATGTCTTACCATATTCAAAGCATCGTTGAGGTCCGGAGCTTCCTCTCCTTCTAGTTCTCCCATTTTGCAATGCTTTTGAGAACCGGGTAGAGATGAGTGCTATCTACTCTTCTAGAAATTCTTCAATTTGTTCCAGAGTTAGTGAAGACAACAAAGCAAGTGTATTGCTAGATAAAGATTGGCTGGAGCTAGGCTTATCACATTGAGAAACAAATGCAAGAGACTTGTTGGGGTTTTTATGTGATATAATGTCAATTTCATGAGTTTTGAACTTGAAATAATGACTCAATTGCTTTTAAGGGTGTCCTCAAGGGAAATCTCTATCATGTGGATTTCTTTGTGGATAAAGCCCAACTTGACACATGCTTAATTGCAAAAACCAACATGGGATGGCTTTGACATAGAATACTAGCCCATGTTTGGATGAGAAATTTGCAAAAACTTCTTAAGGGCGAGCACATCCGTAGTTTAAAGAATAATTTGTTTGAAAATGATAGGCCATGTAGCGCATGTCAAGCCGGAAAGCAAGTTGGAGTTCAACATCCATCCAAAAACATCATGACAACAACAAGACCATTGGAGCTTCTACACATGGACATCTTCGGTCCAATCACCTACATAAGCATTGGCGGTAACAAATATGGTCTTGTAATTGTCGATGATTTTGCACGTTTCACTTGGGTATTCTTTTTGCATGACAAAAGCGAGATTCAAGGTGTCCTCAAGAAATACATGAGGAGAGCTCAAAATGAGTTCTCCTTCAGAATCAAGACTATAAGGAGTGACAACGGGACCGAGTTCAAAACCACTAAAGTTGAAGAGTTTTTGGATGAAGAAGGCATCAAGCATGAGTTCTCGGCCCCCTACTCCCCTCAACAAAATGGGGTGGCCGGAAGGAAAAATAGAACTCCCATTGAGATGTGTAGAACCATGCTTGATGAGTACAAGACGTCAGACCGGTTTTGGGCGGAAGCGGTTAACAGCGCTTGCCATGCCATAAACCGGTTGTATCTCCATCGCATATTGAAGAAGACGTCTTATGAAATCCTAACTAGTAACAAACCCAATATTTCCTATTTTCGTGTTTTTTGGAGAAAATGCTATATTTTCAACAAGAAGATTAGAACCTCGAAGTTCTCTTCAAAGTCCGATGAGAGTTGCTTTCTTGGTTATGACTCAAACACTTACGTCTATCGTGTTCTCAACAAATCCTCCAAAATTGTTTAAGTAGCATGTGACGTAGTGTTTGATGGGACTAATGGCTCCCAAGTGGAGCAAGTTGATCGTCATGTGCTAGATCAAGAAGAAGCTCCACAAGTGGTGATAGGAAGGATGACACTTGGAGACATTCGACCACAAGAACAACCTCAAGACTCAAGTGATAATCCCACATATCAAGCAAACTCTTCCTCAAAAGATCAAGCTCAAGACCCTCAAGATGCGCTTCAACAAGATAAAAATGGAGGCATCGATCAAGGGGAAGACAAAGAAAGTGAGGAAGAAGAAGATGAAGTTCCAAGAACTCAAGCACCACACCCAAGAGTACATCAAAGCGTTCAACGAGACCATCCCGTTGACAACATCCTTGGAGATATCTCCAAGGGGGTAGCTACTCGATCTTGTGTTGCAAATTTTTGTGAACATTACTCTTTTGTTTCTTCTTTGAAGCCTCACAAGGTTGAAGAAGCACTACGCAATTTAGATTGGGTGATGGCCAAGCAATAAGAGCTCAATAATTTTGAAAGAAATCAAGTATGGGAACTCGTGAAAAGGCTGAATGCAAATGTTGTGGACACGAAATGGGTGTTCCACAACAAACAAGATGAGCACGAGGTGGTTACAAGGAACAAAGCACGACTTGTGGCCAAGGGTTACTCACAAGTTGAAGGTGTGAATTTAGATGAAACCTTTGCTCCCATAGCTATGCTTGAATCGATTCGCATATTACTTGCTTTTGCTACTCACCATGATTTTAAGCTATACCAAATGGACGTCAAGAGTGCATTTCTCAATGGTCCAATCAAAGAAGGGGTGTATGTGAAGCAACCCTCGAGCTTTGAAGATCAAGACTTCGAAAACCATGTCTACAAATTGCGTAAGGCTCTCTATGGACTCAAACAAGCTCCTAAAACTTGGTATGAGTGCCTTAGAGACTTTCTAACTCAAAATGGTTTCTAAATTGGGAAGGTCGACTATACTCTATTCACCAAGAATTTCAATGATGATTTGTTTATTTGCCAAATATATGTCGATGACATTATATTTGGTTCTACTAACAAAACTTTTTGTGATGAGTTTTCAAAGATAATGATCTAAATGTTTGAGATGTCCATGATGGGGGAGTTGAAGTTCTTCCTAGGATTTCAAGTAAAGCAACTCAAGAAAGGCATGTTCATAAGTCAAACAAAGTACAGGCAAGACATACTCAAGAAGTTTGACATGGACAAAGCAAAACTCATCAAGACTCCAATGGCACCCAATGTGGCACCTCGACCTTAATGATGGTCCAAGTGTGCACCAAAAGGTATATCGTTTCATGATTAGTTCATTGCTTTACTTATGTGCATCTAGGACCGATATAATGCTAAGTGTGTATATGTGTGCTCAATTTCAAGCTGCTCCCAAGGTGTGTCATTTGACTGTTGTAAAGAGAATTCTAAGATATTTGGTTCGCACACCAAGCCTAGGTACCCCAAGGGCTCCACGTTTAATCTCATTGGATATTCTGATGTGGATTATGCGAGGTGCAAAGTTGATAGAAAGAGTATCTCTGGGACTTGCCAATTTTTTGGTAGGTCCCTTGTGTCTTGGTCCTCAATGAAACAAAATTTCATTGCTCCCTCCATAGCTGAAGCGGAGTATGTCGCAGCCGGAAGTTTTTGTGCACAACTTCTTTGGATGCGGTAAACTCTTAGGGACTATGGCATAAACTTGTGCCATATTCCTCTCCTATGCGACAATGAGAGTGCCATAAAATAGCCCACAATCCAGTTGAACACTCGAGGACCAAACACATTGATATCCGCCACCATTTCTTGAGAGATCACTCCATCAAAGGAGACATAGTGATTTCCCATGTGAGAACCGAGAAACAATTGGCCGATATCTTCACCAAGCCCTTAGATGAGAAAAGATTTTGTGAACTTAGGAGTGAGCTCAATATCCTAGATTCTTGAAATGTGGCTTGAGTCTTTACGTCTGATTGTTAATTGTATTTAATTCAAAAATTGATGCATGCTTGTGAAAAAATCATCCTCCTCAATTTTCTACAAAACTATTTGAAATTATTGAATCTTTGTGAATTATGATCATAGATTGGTTGTTGATTGCTTACTAACCATATTTGCAAAGATCTTTTGTGAAAACTAGTCCAAAAGGATCAAATATCTGGTGAAAACCAAAATATATATGTGTTTTCAGCCTTTGGACCGAACTAGTTCGTCTCCAGGCTGGACAAGTCTGGGCCACCGAACAGTGCGGACCGAGTCTGTTGGCCAAACAAGTCCGGGTCTCCAATCGGACTAGTCCGGCCCCTGGGGACTTAACCTCCCCAGGGGGCTCCCTGACTCTTCACTCTTCCCCTCACACTCTCTCTCTCTCTTCAAACACGAAAATTGTGCCCCCAAATTGGTGATTTTTTATTCCATCCACCAAAAACCGGTTTCAAACCGTGGATTCAAGCCCCAAGGTGTGTGAGAACTCTTCCCCGCGCATCCTCGGATGACTCTTCATCCACATTTTGTCAATTTGAAGATTTGAAGAGGTATTCTTGACCTAACCCTAAATCCTTCAAAATTTAAATCTTTTAGGTCTTTTGAATAGAAACCTCTTCACAAAAGTTGTTTTATATGTAATTGTGATCCAGCCCAGGAATATTGTGCCCCGATTCGTAGTTTTTACGAAAATCATCAAGATTAGGGTTTTTACTGTGTTCAGTGGCTCAATGCGGACAAGTCCAGCTCGTGCGGACTAGTCCGGCCCCAAGGCGGACAAGTTTGGTGTTCATACTAAAAACCCTAACCTTGATCGTTTCTGTGAATTCTAACGCAATATTCCACTTCCTTAGACTCATATACTCTCTTGTTTATCTCTTCTCAGGGATGATGTCGAACCTCGATGACTCGCCTCTATCTGATCCCGTACACGAGGCGGCGAGGCAAGAAACCTATCGCCATGCTCTGAGGAGTGAGAGCTTGCTATAGCTCTACGCGAGTCGAGAACTGAGGTAAGGAAGTCCAAGAAATGGCAACGAGAGGCTCATAACTCAGCTGCAGCCGAACAAGCCCCAAGGAAGAAGTGGCTCGTGACCATGGGTGAGAAAACAAGAACTCAAGCACCTAGAGGTGCAAAGGACAAAGGCAAGGCACTAGCAGATGAACTGCCAAGGAAGAGAACACTAGTTGTGAAGAAGCCCGCAACCAAGGCGCAAGTTGGCCTTACCATAAAAGAAAAGGGAGAAAAGGGGTCCTCACAACCCACTGGGCCTTTAAGGATGTCCTCACCTGCTAAGAATCCAAATCGAAGGGCACTGTTGAAGCCAATTTATTCAAAGGTAAAGGGGCAGAGAAGGCTAAGAGATTGATGATGGAAGACTGCTATAAGTACGAGAAGCACACCATCGACCCTCGGTTTTGTTGTGACTTCCATTGTGACTACTATTGGACAGTCTATATGATGAAGCAAACTCCAGTGAATGATGCTCAATGGATCAATTGGGATTACATGGTGGAGAAGAATCACTCTGCTTTCAATGTCGTGATTGAGGCCATAGAGCACTATGGACTCAAGGATCTCATGGCATTCAGATATGATTGGAACATTGAAGTTTTTGTGCAATTCTACACCGCAGTCTTCTTCCATAGGTAAGGAGATCGGAGGATCACTTGGCTCACTAATGGAGAGCAATACTCAGTTACATATTGGGAGTTTGCCCAAATTCTTGGCTTGGAGGATCATATTGACAACGAGCTCATCATTTTAAATCTCAAGGCTATTGATAGGGATGATTTGGATACATATATCCAAGCCATGCAATTTATGAGGTGGGGCACATAAGAAATATCAAGCATTTCTATAGTGTGATCAACCTTGTTCTAAGGAAGACTATAGCCCCAAAGGATGGTGATGTGGGGATCATTCAAGGAAATTTGAGGCATTTAATGGTGTTCATTGATGGGGATGTCCGATTCAACGTTGTGGAGTATATCTTTGATGACATGTTCAATATCTCGCCCCCCTCAACCGCTCGTGTGGCTATGCAGCATATATCATGTATCTAATTGAGAAGGTATCCGGGATGAAGTTCAAGAAGGATGCTACTCATCGAAGGCTTCGCCCTCAACTTCCTCCTCCCGAGCCTATTGCACCAAGAAGGAAGAATGTCGATCCTCCAGCCTCCTCATCTCATCCCGTGGCTTCTCCACCTCCTCCTCCTCCATCTCAGTCTGGAAGCGGCTTCTTCACGTGCTTCAAGGCACTTTTTGCCTCTTGCCGGAAGGTGGAAGTTCGAACTCATTGCATGGAGCTTTGCCAAGAGAAGTACCTCAAGGTGATGTGTGACAAGATCGAGATTACCATGTCTCTCGCTGCGGAGAGTGACGGAGATTTGACTCCTTTTCCCGAGTTCACCGCCGATGAACTCGCTCACTTCGAGGAAGATGGAACCTCCCTCTTTTCCTTTTCGGTGTCTTGATGCCAAAGGGGGGAGATTGGAAGGAGGTACTTTTCTAGAGTTGTTGCCTCTTGTTGATCATATGGACTTGTAATATGTCTTAAATCTCTCACATTTCAATTTGTGTAAGACTTAATATGTGTTAGGAGTTGTATGCACATTATGATGTTTGCTATGCTTAATTGTGATGTGATGCTTAATATTGCCTATTTCATATTTATGTTCATTGCCTTATCACAAATCATGGACACATCACTTAGGCACCTCACCATAACATGTGTATGTATGATAACTCTCTCAAAACTCTCATTCTTGATGCATACATTGATGGGGAGTTGCTCATACAAACCAATTTATATCATTTTTGTTAGAGCTTAATGTGTTGTCATCAATCACCGAAAAGGGGGAGATTGAAAGTGCATCTAGGCATCCCCGTGGGTTTTGGGTGATTGATGACGACAAAATTAAGAGACTAATTAGCTCAGTTGATCTTAAGCATAGGTGTAATGATGGAAATGAAAGAAAATCCCTCAAAAAGGAAAAGACTGAAACGGGCGTTGAAGACTGAAGCATATAAATTAGGGTTTATTATGTATTGAGTTTAGACTAGCCTTCTATGTGTGAGGGTGTATGTATCAAGTGCATTGAGATCATAAAAGATGGCTCAAATTTGTGGTTGAGAGAAAACCTATGTGAGAATTCTTGTTGAGAGTATTTCCAAGAGACCGGACTTGTTCGGGCCTTAGGATCGGACTAGTCCGGGTTGTCCAGAGTAGTCCATTTTTGACCAAACTAAGAGTTTATGTGTATGTTCGTACTTGTCTGTTTGCGGACGGACTAATCCGTTCTACACTTGGTGAGAGTTTTTAGAGCTAAGTCCTGAGAGGCTGGACTTGTCTGCCACTGAGGTTGGACTAGTCCGGACATCCCGGAGTAGTCCGTTTTCGGTTGGACTAAAGATTTTTGTTGTACTTCGGATTTGTCCATTGTGAAGCGGACTAGTTCGTGGTATTAAGAGAGGAGGGGTTTCTTAGGCTAAGTCATGTTGTCCGGACTTGTCCGCCCCCGTGCTTCCAGACTTGTTCGTTTTTAGGCGGATCAAGACATTATGTTTGAGTTCAGATTAGTCCGTAGTTGGTCGGACTAGTCCATTGTGCCATGACCGTTTTAAATTCAAAAGTTAGAGGGTACGTCACTCTCTGCAGAGTATGACGTAGTGTGGATTCAATAGGCCGGACAAGTCTGGGGTCCTGGCCATACTAGTCTGCACATTCAATGCAGGCAACGGTTAGATTTCGAGACCCCTATAAAAAGGGGACCCCGGCCCCCATTTGAATACCTTTGAACCCTAGCGCCGCCACAAGCTTCCATGAGCCATTCTACGCCTTCTACTCCGCCTACTTGCCCTCTAGAACAAATCTAGAGGAGATTAGGGTTTGGGAAGGGGAGAGAAGGAAGATCATCTTGCTTTGCCTCTCAGTTTGATCTCTTGCACTTGGTGTTGCATTTTGTGGCTTGTGGCTGTTGAGCTTCATGTGCTCCTTGCTATAAATCATTTGTGGGAGACTCAACTTGTGAGAAGCCCCAAGAACTCGGTGATTACCCTTGTGATTAGTGAAAACCAAGCCGACCTTTTGTGGTAGCTTAGTAAGATTAGGGTCAAGTGAGGCTTGGTCATTTTGTGAACTTCTCAACGTGGATGTAGGTTTCTTTGTGAAGCTGAACTACGGGATAAATCGTGTCTCACTTATTGCTTTACTTTTCGCTATTCACTATAATTGCTTTTAGGGTTCATATCGTTCATCGTATTGTTCTTCGTTAAAATCTTGCAACATATTTGTTCACACTTGTTAATCTAAGTTGTATTAGGTTTTTAGACTTTGTATCAATCCTCCGTCGAACTAAAATCCGCAAATAAGTTGTAGAAATCAAGTTTATAGGTTTTCACTGTGTACGGAGCGGACTAGTCCAACCCTGACCAGACTAGCCCGGTGTTGACGATCCTTAAGTACCATATTTTGACCGTCAATTCACCTCATAATGTGCATAAAAGAAACACAAAACATAGTGGTAGGGATATACACTAACCCAATTCCACAAGTGTTAGTGTTTATTTGTATGCAGGTGAATTATTACCCAAAATACCAAAACATGCAGGGATGAATCCATGAAAATGGATTTCAATGAATCAGGCGATGACACATGGCAACACATGGATCAAATGGCCCACAAATAGAAGAATACGAGGAGATCCAACGGTGTTGCACCCATATACATCAAGGGGGCCCACCTGGAGGAAGCACTCTCTGAGGAGAGGCTTGACCAGGTCGGCAGAACCAGTGGTTCGGCCGACCCCTTGCTGGCGCCAAACGCAGTCAAATAACACGTGTTGGCTCCTCTCGGCTCCCTCGAGTCAATGATGACTGATTCGCGCGTTAATCTTGGCGGGAACCGACCCTTCTCCACCTATAAATAGACCCCTCACCTCACTTCTCACACACACCAAAAGTTGAGAATAGTGTTACACTCAAAAGGTTTAGAGTAGTCCTAGAGGCTACCAAAGTAGAAGGAGAGTGTGGTGAAGAGTCTAGGAGAAGGAGGCTTGGGCTTGTCAAGTCCCTCTTCTACACTTGTACCCCTACAAAGGTTTTACACAATCAAGTAAGCCTTTGTGAATTAAATACAAGTTTGATCTTTTATTCTTAGTAGTCTGCACAAGTAGTTACTTGGGGTTCACTGCTTTAATTCATTGGAGGCTCTAGTTGTAGCTTTGTGTTCGAAACAACTAGAGTAGTGATTTAGAACGTAAGTGTGGTGCTTAGGTTATAAATCATCAGTGGATATCTCGTAGATCCTCGGATTGAAGAGGTAGGCAGTAGGTGGTGATAGCCCTATCTGTACTTCGTAATCCTCCATGTTCGGCTATGCCATAGGCTCTTGGCGGGAGTCGTCCTAGTATTGCTAGGAGTATGCCCATGCCTGAAGCAAGCATCTACTGCAAACTACCTTGAATTAGGATAAATACTTTGAATTCCTCTCTGTTCCTTGCCTACCAAACAACTTTGTGTCCTTGGGTGAGCTAGTTCGGAAGATTAGCACACACGTTCTTTGGATTCGATACCCTTGGGAATACTCTTTAAGGGGAAGTGCTACAACGGTATTTCCGTGTGCTTGCGAATAAATTTGTGGTGTTAAGAAATACCAACAAGCATTTCTAGCGCTGTTGTCGGGGAACGGTTGCTATTAATCTTCGAACCAATATCACCCTCGTATCATATCCCCCTTATCTATCATCTTACCTTTCTTATTCTTACCTTACCACCACCATATAAATGGAGCAACCCACCATTCTTTCTTACTCTGCTTCGAAGGGTAAGTTCTGTGAGCCACCGCCTTCGGCGGAACCTATTTGTTCAACCAGCTATGAACTTCGCCCTGGCTTTATAGCCATGGTTCAGGAACAATCCTTCTCAGGAACAGATGTGAAAACCCTTACCACCATCTACGGGAGTTTGAACAACTGTGTTCGTGCCTTCTGATCAAAGGTATGACACAGGAAACTCTCAAATGGAAGTTGTTTCCTTTTTCCCTCAAGGAAAAAGCCAAACAATGGTACAACCACTACGTTGGGAAGACAAACGGTGATTGGAGTAAATTACGAGACAAATTTTGTCTTGCTTTCTTTCTCATTGCCCGAATTGTTTCCTTATGAAAGGAAGTACTATGCTTCCAGCAGATGGAGAAGTAATCCATAGGTGCAGCTTGGAACAGATTTTCTCTTTTGAAAAATTCTGGCCCAGATTTGTTAACCCCTGATCCAATGCTTTTGCAATATTTCTTCATGGGATTGAACAAAGAGTCTGCCCTATATCTTCACATTACGGCTGGAGGATCTTTCCTCCATAAGACTCCAGAAGAAGGCAATGATCTTCTAGATAGAATTCTAGAAAATTCTTCCTTCATTATGGGTCTTAATGAGCCTCCCCAAGAGGAAGTCGTGTCAAGAACGGAGGATACACTCTTGGACAAGGATGAACCCATTTTTTGTTTACCCAAGTCTTGCCAGAGGAATCCTCTCCCAAACCTGAGACTACGAAGGTAGAAGAAATTCAACCCTCGCAGTTTCCATTTTACTTCGAGGAAGAGCTTTTTGAAGATTATGAAAATACCTCGAAGTATTGTTGCTATAGGAAACCTTCATTGCCACCAACTCCACCTGAACCACCTGACGGGGTGTTCGTCCATCAGACGGTCAAGGAGTTGACCTCTATCCTAAGCAGAGAGTGGACAGTTGAAGTTGAGAATTCACCTGAAATTCTTCGGACGACCTCACCTTTGGCTACCATTTTATGTTCTATTATATGGACACCAATGAGAATCCTATACAACCCTACTGTTGGACCAAATATCATTTCTGATTCTTGTGCTCTCACCATTCTTAGCGATGTGCCATTGGCACCAACAAGCAAATCCTTCCGAGATTCATTCGGGACCATTCTTGAAGGATGTGGGGTTCTGCAACAAGTGTCTGTTAGACACAAAGATGTTGAAGCTCTCTTAGATTTTCATGTGTTCGAAATCCAAGATTTCGACATCATGATAGGGATTCCCATAGAGAAATTTCTCATGGAAGTTCCTTTGGAAGGAAGCCTCAATATCAATCTTGGAGGGAGAAATTTCTCCATGCCTATTCTGCGTTCAAAGGACACATCTGCAGAATCTCCAATCCAAGATGAGCCAATGGAGGAGGTTAGGACTCTTCAATTTTTAGAACCCCCTAAAATTAAAGGAGAAGAAGACTTCGTCCAAGAGGAGGATGAATTTCAGGAGGAAATTGAATTGCCAAAAGAAGAGCCCTCCCCAAAACCTCCTGTTGAGCTCAAGATTCTACCTCCAGACCTACGTTATGCCTTTCTAAATGGCGATTTGGAAGCCAATATCATCATAAGTCACAAGTGTAAGACCTATGTGTGCTGAATACATTGGCTTGTAGTAAATACACTTGGCTTTGATGATAAAAGTTTTAAATATCACCAAAACACCTTTTTATCAAGGTCCGACGATAGGTCCGGCTTGCTTTGGGTAGCTCCGGCTACGTTAGATGCTAGGTCCGGCTTCTTGGTAAGGTCTGACCAGCTTTAGTTAGCTCCGGTGAGCTTTATGTTTAGCTCCGGCATGTCTTAGATAGCTCCGGCATGTCTTAGATAGCTCCGGCATATATCTGATAGCTCCGACATGTTTTTGCTAAGCTCCGACTTACTTTGTCTAGCTCCGGTTTTGGGTTGACTAGTTCCGACTAGTTTTGGTAAGCTCCGGATCCAGGATCTACTAGTTTTGGTAAGCTCCGGATCCAGGATCTACTAGTTTTGGTAAGCTCCGGCGCTAGGTTCTACTAGCTCTTGTTAGCTCCGGCTCAAGCTCCGGGTTGCTCTGGCAAGATCCGGAACTTGACTGCAGTGTTTCTTGTTAGCTCCGGCTCAAGCTCCGGGTTGCTCTGGCAAGGTCCGGAACTTGACCAAAGTGTTTCTGCTTTTCATTTGCAATGATTCGTACTTGCTTTACTTGTTAGGAAAGATTGCTTAGTATTCATTTGCTAAGTTTTTGGTGCGTTTTGGATGATATGGTTGATATCGTTTTCTACTGTGGTTTTGCAACATGCTTATGTGAGGTTCTCACGTAAGGTGTTGTGTTCGGAACTAATGTGAGTCAAGTCGAGGACTTGGGCTCGTATGGATTGTTTGTTTATTCATGTGCAGGTGTTGCTTGAGTTCAAGTCATGGCTGGTGACAGGATCCATTGGATTAGTCTCAGGAGGAGATGAGGTTCCAACAACCAAGTTCAGGAGGAACTGTGGTTGAGCGGGTCAGGAGGTCGCGCAGAATGATTGAATCAAGGGCAGTGCATATGAAGGTCGAAGGAAGGTGTTCGCACGTATGCATGAGGTGCATGACGTGGCAATATGCTTCTAGAGACGGATTATGGAAGGAAGATCTGATTGGAAGGATCGGATCGTATCGGTTGAAGACTTTGGCTGCGGCAGAGTTGGTTATGACTCGGTATGGGAAGTATCGAGTTGGTTATGTTAGGATTTCGTGTGTGTCACGAAATTGGGTTGTTTAGGAATGTGGGATACGTTCCTAAGGTGTTTGGAAGTCTTAAGATTGCTTCTATCTGCGTGTAGAAGAATCTTGAGTAGTTATGGTAAGTTCCGATTGTGATCGGATTAGGATTAGAGTCCTAGTTGTATTGGGATGGCCTAAGGGCTGGTTATATAAGCAAGGGAAGGCCAAAGCTCGTGGTGTACGACTTTGGGGCTGTTCCTCTTGTGTTCTATTGAATAAAATTCATAGTTTGAAGGAACTTTTGTGCCTTGTTCGTACGACTTGTTCCAGACAAGTTTTACTCGTCGAGTTTCTGGACAGAACTACCTTTCGTCGGTGGTTTTATCATAACTCGAGTTTTATTGATCCAATTGACGTGATTCTTTTTGGGTTGTCTTCACAACTTGATTGTCTATCATCTGTCAAAATTTCACGGTCATTGGATTTGTGGTTTTTGATCTACACGAGTTTCTTTGCAACATTCCAGGAACTGTTTTTCTCGGGTAGGTCAGATTGACCATAGTCTGATCTTTCGATCATAACTTGAGTTTTTCTCGACGGATCTGAGTAATTCTTTTTGTGTTGTCTTCGTGACTTGATTCTCTCTGATAACTATCACTTTTGTCACGGTGAAACACGTTTAGATAGTCTCATATACGATTTCTTTAAACAGATCGTTTTTCTACCGAAGGGATTGGGGTTTTATTGTTTCCGCTGCGTAAGATTTTTTAAATCTACCATTCACCCCCCCCCTCTGGTAGCTTTTCACGTGCTCTTCGATCCTACAATTGGTATCAGAGCCACGGTGCTCTAATCTTTGTGATTTGCACGTGTTTTTGACTAATCATCATGGAGAAGTACTCCGCCAAACCTTGTGTGTTTGCTGGTATTGATTTTCAGGTTTGGAAGGCACGCATGGAGGCTTTTATCCAGGCGCAAGGCTTTGCAATATGGGAGAAGGTGTATAAGCCTTATGAAGTGCCGCCCAATGATCAAGTCACGGCCACGAACCTCCGGGACGTCGACAACAACAACAAAGCCCGAAACTTGATCATCCAAGGACTCACTCAAAGCGACTTTGATCGTGTCGCGCACCTCCGGTCAGCATACGACGTTTGGAGAGCTCTCTGTGATTATCATGAAGGCTCCAACACAATCAAGGAGGTAAAACAAGATATGTTCAAGAAAGAATATATGCGTTTTGAGATGCAACCAGGTGAGTCGATTGATGAACTCTTTGCTCGTTTCAATAAAATTCTCAGCAACTTACGTAGTGTCAATGTAAATTTTTCTGATGCTGAGAATGCTAGACAACTTCTTAGTGCATTAGACATGTCAGTTTGGGAGATGAAAGTAACATCCATTCGTGAATCAACTATCATGAGTTCTCTTACATTAGATGTACTTTATTCTAAACTAAAAACTCATGAAATTGACATCCTAGCACGTAAGAACCCAAACAAGTCTATTGCATTTGTCTCACAACGTGATATGTCTAGCTCCGGTCCATCATCATCCTGCAATACTCTCGCTTTGTTGTCCTCACTAACCCTGGAACAGATCGAAGAATTTCCAGAAGAGGAGTTGGCACTCATCTCTACTAGATTCTCAAAAGCATTGCAAAATGTGAGAACTAGAAGGAGAGGAAGCTCCGGACCTCAACGTTGTTTTGAATGTGGTAAAATAGGACACTTTCGTACAGAATGTCCTAACCTTTCAGGTCCGACCACCCGGGAAGAGAAACAAAGCAAGGTCCGGACCTCCTCCGGAATTTCCTACAAGAAAAAGAAGGGTACCATAGGACGCAAGATGATCAACAGCTTCATCACCGCGCTTCAAGAGCTCAGTTCAAGTGACATTGATTTTGAAAGTGATGAAGAGAATGATGACCTGGCCAACTTATGCTTCATGGCGGGCAAAGCAAGATCAAGATCAAGTCAGGAGGAAGCAGAACACAACAGTGACGATGATGAGGTATGTTCTACCTGCAATGAAATGTGTGATGCTATTTCTCGTGCAACTATTATTGTCAAGAAAAAGGACAAAAAGCTTAGGGATAATGCTGCTAAAATTGAATCACTAGAATCTGAAATTAAACGTTTAAAAACCTTGATTCCTAGTGATGATGCATGTCCCTCATGTGACTTGATCTATGAACAATTGTCCTCTCTAAGAAGTGCACATTCCTCCACTCTAGACAGACTTGATGAAGAAATTGAAAAGAACAAAAAACTTGCTGCACTTAATGATAAAAACTTAAAAGATGCTTCTTGTTCTACAGATGATTTGCATTGTTCTGCATGTGAAAATCTTGATAAGAAACTAAAAGATGCAATGAATGAAATTTCCATTCTGAACAATGTTTTACGATCTCATGAAGTTAAAAATTGTTCCAATTGCAAACTAAAAGGAAAAACTTCATGTGCAAACTGCCTAGACTTGTCTAAGAAACTTGATGACATGAATAGGACACTAGGTCGGTTTTGTAATGGGGATAAGAATCTAAACTTGCTGCTGAATTCTTCAAAGTCTAGCAAGGATAAAACTGGTTTAGGTTTTGATTCTCATGTTCATGCTAAGGCACATCCACCTAAAATTGTAAGGTCATTAGGAAGTGGTTTGATTCAAACAGTTCCTAAACAAAATAGAGTGGTTTTCAAATCTGCAGGAGTGATGCCTCATTCCGTTTCAAATAAAAATGTTGCTTGCTCATCTAGACATGAACACAAAGTTAAATTTCATTGTACCTTCTGTGGTAGAGATGGTCATGTCATAGATTTTTGTTATAGACTAGCTAAACAACAGAAAAAGGAAAGAAAAATTGCTAGATCTTATAACTTTCATGCAATTAGAAAAACACAACCTGCTTTAGTGAGTCAGAAATTTGAAAAGGTAGCTTCCGGATCTTCTGGTAAGGAATCCGCAAAGGCAGCTCCGATAGTTCTGATAGCTCCGAGAGCTCCCGGATCTTGTGTTGTTCCCTCCGGAGCTTCAGTTTTTGCCTCCGGACCTTCTGCTTTTACCTCCGGAGCTACTGGTTTTCACTCTAAACAAGTAACAACTGTTAGGAAAAGAAAACCTCAATCTTTGACTCATAAACCTGCTGTTTTGTCTCAGCTTTCGCGTGTTTTTCCTGGTGCACGTCGCGTGACTCAGTACTGGATTCCTAAATGCCTTTTGACTAACCCCAGTATTGAGTCATCGACGTATTGTGCTTCTATGTAGGTTACACGCTTGAGGAAGGAGAATATTTGGATTGTGGATTCAGGTTGCTCACGCCACATGACCGGTAACAAAGATTGGTTCTCCTCCCTCACCTTTGTGTCACGTGTAGAGAATGTTACTTTTGCCGATAATTCTTCAACTCCTATAATTGCTAAGGGTTCGGTTAGAGTAAATGATCACTACACTTTGAAGGATGTGGCACTTGTCAAAAATTTGAAATATAACTTGCTTTCTGTTTCACAATTGCTAGATGAAAATCTAGAAATTACTTTCAATAAAAACTGCTGCAAAGTTGTAGATTCAAATAGTGAGCTTATTTTTAACATGTCTCGGTTTGGAAGAGTTTTTAAAGCTGATTTTGATATGTCTTCTTCTAAGCATAGGTGTCTAGTTGCTAATGATTCAAAGGGAACATTGTGCTTCACCATGTAGATACCGAACAACAATTGGCTGACATTTTTACAAAACCTTTGGATTTCACTCGTTTTTGTTACATTCGTAGTGAAATAGGGGTTATGCATCCTCATGGCTTAAATTGAGGGGGAGTTTTTGAAACTTAGGAAGTCTATGTGTGAATCTGAAATTAAGATAATATGAGCATATTATTTCATACATATATGACTTTGTGATTCCTTCTACATGCTGAAAGTTCTTACTACATTACTCGTGTTATACTTTTTGTAGTTTTTGCCATGTCTAGTAATTGGAATAATTACTTACACTAAATCTGGTCATGGTCGAACTTTCTTGCTGTTTTGAACTTGTTACATGCTCACAAATGTTTTTAATCATTAAGAATTTATCAAGTAATCAACTCACATATTGAGTTTTTATGAACAAATATAAATTGAGAAAAGATCAAGAGAATATGCATGCATCGCACTTCTTCTTTCGAGATGGCTTGTCATTGCACTTAGATATGAACTTGGAAGAAGTTGTGTATGACTAAAACCATGTCCTTAAGTTTCTGATTGTCAAATGACATAGGCTTGGCTTGGTTGGTTAGAATAAGGCAGATGCGCATATAATCTCTTGCAAATATCATATGATCTAGATTTATGCTTTGAAAATAATAAAATACAGCAACTTGTGTCATGCTTTCAGGTTTTGAAATAGTTAAGTTTGTGAGATCATGATCTGCTAAAATTGAAAATCACACTTGCTCTCTAGCATGGCTTACACTACATTATGTATCTCATTGATGTGATAGTGTAAGTTCCTTGATAGTATGACTTGGATGAGCTTTGTTTATAAGTATATGTTATGCTCATAACAACTAAAGACGGAGAGATAATTTGTTTATATCTCATAACAATTAAAATTTCTCTTTTACCTTGCTGAATACATTGTCAAAGGGGGAGAGATTAGTCACACATTAAAAAAAGGAGAGATAATAAAGGGGGAGACATTTTCATTTTCAAAAGGGGGAGAGATTTTCATTTACGTTTGTTTTACAAAAAGGGGAGAAATTGTTTTCAAAACTTTTATGTGAATAAGCCAATGTTCGGATTTTAAATGGTGTTGCCAATGCATTCACTTTTATGTGAATAAGCCAATGTTCGGATTTTAAATGGTGTTGCCAATGCATTCATCAAGGGGGAGATTGTAAGACCTATGTGTGCTGAATACATTGGCTTGTAGTAAATACACTTGGCTTTGATGATAAAAGTTTTAAATATCACCAAAACACCTTTTTATCAAGGTCCGACGATAGGTCCGGCTTGCTTTGGGTAGCTCCGGCTACGTTAGATGCTAGGTCCGGCTTCTTGGTAAGGTCTGACCAGCTTTAGTTAGCTCCGGTGAGCTTTATGTTTAGCTCCGGCATGTCTTAGATAGCTCCGGCATGTCTTAGATAGCTCCGGCATATATCTGATAGCTCCGACATGTTTTTGCTAAGCTCCGACTTACTTTGTCTAGCTCCGGTTTTGGGTTGACTAGTTCCGACTAGTTTTGGTAAGCTCCGGATCCAGGATCTACTAGTTTTGGTAAGCTCCGGATCCAGGATCTACTAGTTTTGGTAAGCTCCGGCGCTAGGTTCTACTAGCTCTTGTTAGCTCCGGCTCAAGCTCCGGGTTGCTCTGGCAAGATCCGGAACTTGACTGCAGTGTTTCTTGTTAGCTCCGGCTCAAGCTCCGGGTTGCTCTGGCAAGGTCCGGAACTTGACCAAAGTGTTTCTGCTTTTCATTTGCAATGATTCGTACTTGCTTTACTTGTTAGGAAAGATTGCTTAGTATTCATTTGCTAAGTTTTTGGTGCGTTTTGGATGATATGGTTGATATCGTTTTCTACTGTGGTTTTGCAACATGCTTATGTGAGGTTCTCACGTAAGGTGTTGTGTTCGGAACTAATGTGAGTCAAGTCGAGGACTTGGGCTCGTATGGATTGTTTGTTTATTCATGTGCAGGTGTTGCTTGAGTTCAAGTCATGGCTGGTGACAGGATCCATTGGATTAGTCTCAGGAGGAGATGAGGTTCCAACAACCAAGTTCAGGAGGAACTGTGGTTGAGCGGGTCAGGAGGTCGCGCAGAATGATTGAATCAAGGGCAGTGCATATGAAGGTCGAAGGAAGGTGTTCGCACGTATGCATGAGGTGCATGACGTGGCAATATGCTTCTAGAGACGGATTATGGAAGGAAGATCTGATTGGAAGGATCGGATCGTATCGGTTGAAGACTTTGGCTGCGGCAGAGTTGGTTATGACTCGGTATGGGAAGTATCGAGTTGGTTATGTTAGGATTTCGTGTGTGTCACGAAATTGGGTTGTTTAGGAATGTGGGATACGTTCCTAAGGTGTTTGGAAGTCTTAAGATTGCTTCTATCTGCGTGTAGAAGAATCTTGAGTAGTTATGGTAAGTTCCGATTGTGATCGGATTAGGATTAGAGTCCTAGTTGTATTGGGATGGCCTAAGGGCTGGTTATATAAGCAAGGGAAGGCCAAAGCTCGTGGTGTACGACTTTGGGGCTGTTCCTCTTGTGTTCTATTGAATAAAATTCATAGTTTGAAGGAACTTTTGTGCCTTGTTCGTACGACTTGTTCCAGACAAGTTTTACTCGTCGAGTTTCTGGACAGAACTACCTTTCGTCGGTGGTTTTATCATAACTCGAGTTTTATTGATCCAATTGACGTGATTCTTTTTGGGTTGTCTTCACAACTTGATTGTCTATCATCTGTCAAAATTTCACGGTCATTGGATTTGTGGTTTTTGATCTACACGAGTTTCTTTGCAACATTCCAGGAACTGTTTTTCTCGGGTAGGTCAGATTGACCATAGTCTGATCTTTCGATCATAACTTGAGTTTTTCTCGACGGATCTGAGTAATTCTTTTTGTGTTGTCTTCGTGACTTGATTCTCTCTGATAACTATCACTTTTGTCACGGTGAAACACGTTTAGATAGTCTCATATACGATTTCTTTAAACAGATCGTTTTTCTACCGAAGGGATTGGGGTTTTATTGTTTCCGCTGCGTAAGATTTTTTAAATCTACCATTCACCCCCCCCCCTCTGGTAGCTTTTCACGTGCTCTTCGATCCTACAACAAGCTTTCAGATGATGAAACGCTCAAACTCATAGCCATGTTAGAAAGGAATAGAGCTATTTTTGGATATTCACTTCAGGATCTCAAGGGAATTAGTCCAGCATTATGCACCCATCGTATTCCTATTGACCCAGAGAGTGTCCCCTCAAGGGAACCTCAAAGGCGATTGAATAATGCGATGCGGGAAGATGTCAAGAAAGAAGTCTTGAAACTTCTGCATGTCGGGATTATTTACCCTGTTCCTCATAGTGAATGGGTAAGTCTAGTTCAAGTAGTACCTAAGAAGGGAGGTATGATGGTCGTTCAAAATGATAGGAATGAATTAATTCCTCAACGGACCGTCACAGGATGGAGGATGTGCATTGACTACTGAAAACTTAACAAGGCAACAAGGAAAGACCATTTTTCATTGCCCTTCATCGATGAGATGTTAGAGCGATTGGCAAAACACTCCTACTTCTGTTTCCTTGATGGGTATTCGGGATATCATCAAATTCCTATACATCCTGATGATCGAAGTAAGACCACGTTCAGATGTCCTTACGGGACCTATGCCTACTGGTGTATGTCCTTTGGACTGTGTAACGCTCTTGCTTCTTTCCAGAGATGCATGATGTCTATATTTTCAGACATGATCGGGGATATCGTGGAGGTTTTCATAGACGATTTCTCCGTCTATGGAAAAACTTTTGATCATTGTCTAGAAAATTTAGACAGGGTCTTACAAAGATGTCAGGAGAAGGACCTTGTGCTTAATTGGGAAAAGTGCCATTTCATAGTCTGGGAAGGCATCGTTATTGGACACTTGGTGTCTAAGAGAGGGATAGAGGTGGACAAAGCTAAAATTGAAGTTATTGAAAAACTTCCACCTCCTATCAATGTTAAGGGAATCCGCAACTTTTTAGGTCATGCGGGGTTCTACCGACGATTTATCAAGGATTTCTCCAAAATCACTAGACCCCTCACCAACCTATTAGCTAAATAAGCTTCCTTTGATTTCGATGATGAATTCCTTAAATCATTTTATATACTCAAAAAGGCACTCATCTCAGCTCCAATTATCCAACCTCCTGATTGGACGCTGTCATTCGAAATCATGTGTGATGTCAGTGACTTTGCTGTTGGTGCGGTCTTAGGCCAAACCAAAGATAAAAAGCATCACGCAATAGCCTACGCTAGCAAAACTCTGACAGGATCCCAACTCAATTATGCCACAACTGAGAAAGAGCTCCTAGCAGTAGTTTTTGCTATCGACAAGTTTAGATCCTATTTGGTTGGAGCAAAGGTCATAGTCTACACAAACCATGCTGCTTTGAAATATCTGCTTACCAAAAAGGATGCTAAACCCAGGCTAATTCGATGGATTCTTCTACTCCAAGAATTCGATTTGGAAATAAGAGATAAGAAAGGAGTAGAGAATTCAGTAGCAAATCATCTTTCACGTATGGAAGTCACACAAACCATGGACATACCTATCAATGACTTCCTACGAGATGATATGCTCCTCAAGGTGACAGACTCTCACCCTTGGTATGCGGATATCGTGAACTTTATGGTCACGAGATACGTACCACTAGGGGAGAACAAAAAGAAACTCATTTATGAGAGTCGTAGACACCTTTGGGATGACCCTTACCTCTATCGAGTATGTGTCGATGGCCTTCTTAGAAGGTGCGTCCCATCAATCGAAGGCACCAAAATTATAGAGAAATGCCATGTTGGCCCCTATGGTGGTCATTACAGTGTTTACCGTACTCAGGCAAAGATCTGGCAGAGTGGATTCTATTGGCCTTCAATGTATGAAGATACCAAGGAATTCATTCGCAGATGTTAGAAATGCCAGAAGCATGGAGGAATCTCTGTTCGCGATGCGATGCCCCTAACATACAATCTCCAAGTGGAATTATTTGATGTATGGGATATTGATTTCATGGGACCTTTAGGTCTTATGATTGCGAGTATATTCTGGTTGCCGTCGATTATGTGTCAAAGTAGGTAGAACCATTGCCATGCAAAAATGCTGATTCCAAGCAAGCAAGGAAAATATTCCATGGGATCATTTTCCCATGCTTCGGAACTCCCCGTATGGTCATAAGTGATGGAGGGTCTCATTTCATAGATAAGACCTTTCGGAACTTTTTAAGGGAACTTGGAGTCCAGCATAACATTGCTACCCCATACCACCCACAGACAAATGGTCAAGCAGAAACATCTAATAAGCAAATTAAGAATATTCTACAAAAGACTGTCTTGGAAATGGGAACGGGATGGAAGCAAAAGCTACACGGCGCATTGTGGGCATATCGTACTGCCTACAAGACACCTATCGGCATGTCTCCTTTCCAACTTGTCTATGGTAAGACTTGCCATCTTCCCGTAGAATTGGAACATAGAGCGTATTGGGCCATCAAATGGTGGAACATGAATCTTAACGAAGCTGGAAATCACCGATTGAAGCAAATCTCTGAGTTGGATGAATGGAGAGATAAGGCGTACCACAGTGCTAGAATTTATAAAGAGAGAACCACAGGCACGATAAGAGGATTACGCCGAAAGAGTTCAAACCTGGAGATAAAGTTTTACTCTTTAACTTTAGGGTTAAACTTTTTGGACATGGGAAGCTTAGAAGTAAATGGGAAGGACCCTTCACTGTAGTAGAGACTTCATCCCATGGAGCAATCACACTCCAAGGTGATGACGATCAACTATTCAAAGTGAATGGGCACCGACTTAAATTATTTCTCGATTCCCAAAAAGATACAGAAAAAGAATTTGACATGGTAAATCTAATCGATTTCCATGCCATTTCTTTCAATTCTGTTTAAATTCTCCACGTTCAACTAATGGGCCCATCCAATTCTTCATCTATGAGGCCCATTTAATCGACCCGAGAAAATGTGGCCCGAACGGAGCCAGAAGGGGGTCAGCCGAACCCTAGGGTCGGTCGACTCTCCCTTCGCGCCGTTCGCATTCTGTTTTCTCGTGTTGATCCTCCTCGATATCCTCCACGAAATACTCGGTGAAACGCGTCGTTCCCCGCCTACTTAAAGGACGGAAACAGAGAGGAAAGTTATACACCTCATTGAATCATCATCTTCCTCCCATCCTCGTCATGGACGACAAGAAGATTGTGCCTCACGCCTTCTCCAGCTCAACCTTCAACCTGAGCGGGGACATTATGCCGGCCAACGACAAAACTTCCCTCGCCTTGGAGTCCGTCATGGCGATCGATGTCAAGCCCCTTGCCATGATCCCGCCTGCGATGACTCCGTGCGGGCGCCGCCCTACACCTCGTAGCGCTGTCCGGTCGCTCTCCCCTCGGAGAACGCTGATGAAGTCAATGACGCCATGCCGTCCGACTTTGGCTGGACCGAACCTAGTCAAGACACGTCTTTTCCACAGAAAAGACGAGTCTCTCCCATCGTTGCTGCCTGGCGAGGAGTTCATGTACACACTGAAGACTAAGAAGGGCGATGTAGTGAGCCACCACTACAATACGCCCACATGTACCTCGCCGGAACATATGGGAGATCGCTTTCTTATCCACGGGGTGCGCAAACCCGAAGGAGGCTAAGCTAAGGGCCTATTCAAGCGCGTGGATAATCTGGCGATGGAGGAGTCGACGGGCTCATCGCCCTCCAAGATTAGGCGACACGTCCCACCACCTGCCATCAACGGGCCACCCGGTCAGTTCGAGGGCAGTGATGAGGACTCTCCTCGTGCCCCTAAAGTGGCACAGCTGACCATGGAGTTCGCTTCTCTTCGCTTGGAGAACAAGAAGCTGACTGACTTGGTGGCTGAAGGGCGCATCGAGAGGGCGGAACTGAAGGACGACATATTGGCCCTCAAGGAGGAGATTGACGGTGTTCGTCGTGGCATGAGCGCCAAACTGCGGCGCTTGTGCAATGTCGTCGGGGAGACCGACATCTACAACGCACCACAGTATAGATGTCCCGACAGCATAGGATGCTTACTACTTAGGATTTTATTTAAAAAACATTTGTTTTCTAAAGCTAGGTTAAATAATGTAAGCATCCCCATATTTTGATTTCAATAAAGTGAACTTACCGGTTCATCTAACACCGGTAAAGTTCCCCCTTTAGTTTATTTTGTTGAATAAAGAATTCAGGAAACAAGTATGGGGGAAACATGTCTCCAAGTCACGAAATCCCGACGTGAAAAAATCCATGTTGCATATCAAAACACGTCACGACCGAATGAGCAAAATGACACGACGAAACAGAGTTATAGAAGATCCAACAGGAGGTCGGTCGAACCCCCTGGTCGACCAACTTGTTTTCTGCACCGTACGACTCCGTTTCACTCCGGAAAATCAGTTTGGATTTCTTTTCCCCAATTTTATGCGCTACCCTGTTGTTTGAGTTGATTTCATATTTTTCATTGCATATCTAAAATGGATCAACTCAACAAATTGAAAAAAAATTTGGTAGTCAAGAATTTGCTTAAGCTGAAAATTTGAATACTTTATATTTTAATTCATTACCTTGTTTATGATTCCCATAATTCAATAGGAAAAACACATCATCTAGGTATTTGACTAGTGTGATATGGTAAATGAGTTCTTTAGAAATCATCCTTTTGCTTGAAATTGATTTTGACATTTGTAACTATTTGAAGTCTTGAACTTTGCCTAAATCTCTCATTGGAAATTTATATACCCACCAAGGCCATATGATACATTCATTGAAAACCACAAGCATATGCCACTTTGTTTTTCATTGAACTTTGTCAAACCTGTGACCCAATTGAGTGACATGCATGAACTTTTTTAATTGAAAACTCTTGTGCACTCCATTCATGCAAAATTTCTCACATTGAGAGTTTGCATCCATAGTTACCCATCCGTCAAAAAGAAACTTCATACAATACAAATGAAAGCCTCTCTAAAAATAAAAAGGATTAGAAGACATGGCTACAAGAAAAAGAAAAAGCATCAACTCTTGAAAAAGAGTAAGAGTGCTCAAAAAAAAAGTAGTCATGTTTCATCCTTAAAAAAAGAGCAAGTTCATGGGAGTTATCACCTCACCCCTCCATTCCATTCATGTGCACAAGAATTTTCCCTTCACTTTGTTCATTGCATAAGTCTCTCATAGGATCAAGTTTTTGACTTAGTAACATATGCATTGCAAATGTGTGCCGCATTCATCCCTACCAAGCTCCAGATATAGCCACTTTTAGTATAGGGACAAGAATTGGCAAAACATGTCATGGTGAGGACTCAAACACTTTGAGAGATTTGAGAGATTCTGATTGAGAAGGCAAGGGAAAATGTTCTTATGACTTTCAAATATAGCAATTGCCAAGTCATTTCAGCATAGAATGATCCAAGGGAACTTCATGAACCGTTCCAATTTTCAAACATCCAAGATTGATGTGGTAGCCACATACACAAAGAGGATCCATGAATTCAGGTATAAGTTGAGTATCCTTATTTTCTACCTTATAGCAAATTCATGACAACACTCTAGTTCTTCTTGTCTTCACTTGAGGATGAGCAAAGGACTAAGTGTGGGGGAGTTTGTTGACGGTCCTTAAGTACCATATTTTGACCGTCAATCCACCTCATAATGTGCATAAAAAAAACACAAAACATAGTAGTAGGGCTATACACTAACCCAATTCTACAAGTGTTGTGTTTATTTGTATGCAGGTGAATTATTACCCAAAATACCAAAACATGCAGGGATGAATCCATGAAAATGGATTTCAACGAATCAGGCGATGACATGTGGCAACACATGGATCAAATGGCCCACAAACAGAAGAATACGAGGAGATCCAACAGTGTTGCACCCATATACATCAAGGGGGCCCACCTGGAAGCCACCTGGAGGAAGCACTCCCCGAGGGGAGGCTTGACCAGGTCGGCCGAACCAGGGGTTCGGCCGACTCCTTCCTGGCGCCAAACCCAGTCAAATGGCACGTGTTGGCTCCTCCTGGCTCCCTGGAGTCAATGGTGACTGATTCGCGCGTTAATTGTGGTAGGAACCGACCCTTCTCCACCTATAAATAGACCCCCTCATCTCACTTCTCACACACACCAAAAGTTGAGAATAGTGCTACACTCCAAAGGTTTAGAGTAGTCCTAGAGGCTACCAAAGTAGAAGGAGAGTGTGGCGAAGAGTCTAGGAGAAGGAGACTTGGGCTTGTCAAGTCCCTCTTCTACACTTGCACCCCTACAAAGGTTTTACTCAATCAAGTAAGCCTTTGTGAATTCAATACAATTTTGATCTTTTATTCTTAGTAGTTTGCACAAGTAGTTACTTGTGGGTTCACTGCTTTACTTCATTAGAGGCTCTAGTTGTAGCTTTGTGTTCGAAACAACTACAGTAGTGATTTAGAATGTAAGCGTGGTGCTTAGGTTATAAATCATTAGTGGATATCTTGTAGACCCACGGATTGAAGAGGTAGGCAGTAGGTGGTGACAGTCATATTTGTCCTTCGTAATCCTCCACGTTCGGCTATGCCATAGGCTCTTGGCGGGAGTCATCCTAGTATTGCTAGGAGTAAGTCCGTGCCCGAAGCAAGCATCTACTACAAACTACCTTAAATTAGGATCAATACTTTGAATTCCTCTCTGTTCCTTGCCTACCAAACAACTTTGTGTCCTTGGGTGAGCTAGTTCGAAAGATTAGCACACATGTTCTTTGGATTCGATACCCTTGGGAATACACTTTAAGGGGAAGTGCTACAACGGTATTTCCGTGCACTTGCGGATAACTCTGTGGTGTTAAGAAATACCAACACCCGGCCTTAGAGTTTTAATCTTGTTTGATTAAGCATTTTCAGATTATATTGCCTATTCACCCCCCTTCTAGGCGACTTTTAGACGGGCGAAGGAAAGATCTACCCGTGTGACTCCTATTGGCTACATTATCATCGATAGAAGATAAAATCTCCCGGCACGGAAGATCGGCTCGCATCCTCCTTGGCATGGGGTGTGTAGTCAAGGAGGGCCCCGTGAGCAAACAGTGAGCTGACGCACACCGTCTGATGACTCGAGGGTCTGCCAAACTATGCAGACTCACTTTGGTGGGGCTCCTTCAAAGGGTCTTGTCTTAGGTCTTCTACACCGCGTACTCGAGAACTCAATGCAAGCCTTTACTCCCCCGTCCCATCGGTCTTTCCACGAATTATGAGGCCAGCAAACCCTATGGATGACCAAATAAGATCAACGGTGAAGCAGAGCACCCGCCTTTGGCACACTAAGGCACTGGTCGAATCGGAGGTGCAGGAAGCCACCCTTACAAATTGCGTGGGCACCAACCTTTTTGCTGGAGCGAACTGCTTACCTCGTGGGCACTTACCAATGCTGACGGGAAAAGGAACCCCCTTCGCTAGTTCACCGACAACTGAGGCGGCTAAGGAAGAAGCGACAGCTGGTGCCGCACTGGGGAGGTTGGAGAGGAGTGTCGATGGGGATATATGAGCCTGCCAAAGGTCGGAGTGGCAAGGAGTGCTTACTAGGGGCACGGTGGGTGCAGTGTCGAAGTATCTAGGCAAGGACCAAGACACACTGTGATATGATCAATACATAGGTTGTACAAAGAGGGCCAGGGAGCACTACTCTAGTTAGTACCTCCATCGCCGCCACCATCGTGCCTACGGTGATGGCGGTTACCACCACTAGAGTTGCTAGATGCTCCAAGGGTGGTAGGAGGACGAGGAGCATTGAGCAGTGGTAGACCAGTGAAAGCAAGGGTAGGCCCTCGAAAGCAGCATTGGATGCAGGAGAGCGCTGGGGCTGCATGGAGCTAGAGCCGGTGAGAGTCGTTGTGGTAGAAGAGTGGATTATAGTCCCCTTTGTGATATCCTCGAGGATGAGGTCTTCGAGACCTTCTGGATGGAGGGAAACATGACAGACCGCATGACCCAGGTCCGCAAGTGCTTGTAGCGCTCATTCATACCACAACATTTGAGGATGAGCGTACGATCGGAGACTGGCTCATCGAGATCATAAAGAGAGTCTTCCATGCCCTTCATCTTGTGGCGGTACTCGATCGCCGTAGATGAAGATCTGGAACTGTAACACCCATATTTCATGTACAAAATTTGCCCAAACCTTGATCATTGTAGCATGCATTTTCTTGTGAATTTTTGGTGTTTAAACGAGTAGCCAACGGTTCAAATTGAATTTGAATTCAAAATCAAAAGAAATGAATGGGAAAAGAAAAAGAAAAAGGTTAAAAACCCCTTTTGGGCCGTATCCCCTTCCCCTGGCCCAATTTCCTCCCTCCCCCGCCAGCCCACTGCTCCCTTCTCTCTCTCCCTCTCTCTGCCGGGCGGGGCCCGCTTGTCGGCGCCGTCCCCCACCTCTCTTCCTCCCGCGCCCGCACAACCGCCGCGCGCAACCGACGCCCCGCGCCCACGTTCCACCCCGCATCCACTCTCCCCCGGCGGTTTTCGCGCGCGCATCACTACCCCACCCCTCTCCGCGGCATAAAGGAACCGGCGCCCCCATTTTTCCCTCTCACCCCGAGCCTCCCGGAGCCCTAGCCCTCCATCGCCGGTGAGCAACCTCTACGCCCGCGTTCCCGACGCTACAACCCTCCTGCCCTCCATTTCTTTGGCCTAACTTGATCACCGCTTCACCAGGAGCACGTTGGACGTGTTGGCTTGGGTAGATCGCCACTGCGTCGGCATCTTCGTTGAACTCCGGCGAGCCCAACCGCCTCCGACCGTCGCCGACGCTCTCCACTCTTCCCCAAGTCCAATCAAGCCCTCCGGTGAGTTCCCTCGATCTCCCTCTTCAATTCTATGCGCTTAAATCCGTGAGTTGCGCACTATTTCATGTTTTCGGGTTAGCTCCGGCGACCTCGCCGCCGTGCGCCGCCGTGCGACGCCGCGCAAGGCACTGGCGCCGGCCGGGGGTCGACGTGGCCTCTTCTGAGCCGTCCATTCCCGGCCAACGGCCACGATTAGAAGAACGTAACGCTTCGGATAATAAAATCCCAGCCACCCATCTCAAATCCAACGGCCCTCATTCAATTTAGCTTTTCCCGCCTCCGCGTTTACACCCAGGCCCCTGGAAACTTCGCTGCTACCCCCGGAGTTTCTCTGTAATTTGAGTCTAGCCCCCAGAATTCGCAGACTAGCCCCTGGAACCCTAAAAATTGGTTTTAACCATTTAATTAAGCATTCTAACCCCTGTATTTTGGTAGAATAATGTATTTAGGCCCTGTACAGTGTAGAAAACTATATAATTAGCCCCTGGACTTTTATTTAATTACTGAATAGGGTTTTTAATTGTATTTTGAGGTGTAGAAATTAGATAAAAATGGTAATTAAGTGTAGGAATGCTATGAAAAATGTTTATAAATTATTTTATGCTGTGAATTAATTGTAGAGTTCATGGAAAATATATTTGGTCCCTGGATTAATTATTATAAATGTTTTAAAATACATTTTGCTATAGAAAATTCAATAAAAATGGTTTTAGGCTATAATAAAATCCCAAAATTGTAGGATAAATCTAAAATGCATACCTTGGCCATGATAAATGATAAACACCTCGTAGGGACGCATTAGTGTAGGATTTTGTGCCTATGTGTATGTGTGTATGCATTGTTTTGCGTGCCTTTACTTATTTAGCTTTATCCTATTCATGCCATTGCTTGGGCATATATCTAGAGTCGTTCTACGACCCTAACCTCAACTTCCAAGACCAAGACTTCGTCAATTCTCAAGTCTCCAACGAAGGCAAGTGCCCTTGACCATCTTGTACCTATTTTAGGGATTTAGCTAGTTGCATGCTAATTAAATTGATGTCCTACTACATGTTTACATGCCCTGTTCCTTACCATTCCTTGTTACCTGAAGTGGGTTGGGAAGTAGATAGGCTTTATTGATGCTTAGCCATGCTTAGATGTTGGGATTGGGATACCATACAAATGTTCTATGCTAAACCTTATTGTTACTTTAATTTGGTGATGAATATACATAATGATAGTGGATAGGAATCTGGTGGTTGGTTAGTTTTGGTATGGTGCATTTTGCACGAGACCCGGGATTGGGGTTTGTTGCCACCGGATTCTAAGGACCGGTTTATGGAGGAAGCCAACAAGCTTTATAGTACCACCACGAGACTGAGATGGGGCAGCTTGGTCAATTAATTAGGTTTCTCCCGATGAACTGCTAGTGGTTGGATGGTGCGGGGAATGAGGCGGGTGATCTGCTCTTGGAACCGCAAGGCTCAAGAGGGGGCTCTGGGGCGGAGGGTTACTCCGAGAATCCTCAGTGGTGGAAACCTTAGAGGACTAGCACTAGTCGGGAGTACCTTTGTAAAGACCATGTTGTGATCTCCTGGCCTCACACCAAAGGAAGTGTGTAATGTGGTTAGCTACCACGGGCAATCAGGGAGGTTCACTTAGTCCACCTGGCAACAGGGGATGAAATCACTGCTTGTGGGGAAAGGGTACACTCTCTGCAGAGATTTGGTAAAACTGTCATGACAGCCGTGCTCACGGACAAGAGCGGCTTGGGGCCAGTTCATAATTAGTCTATGGTTGGGAATTGATGGTTTATCATGGTTCAAGTACTTTCATTATCATTAATCATGTGTTGATTATTTATTGAATTATAATATTGATAATTGAAAGCTAAGGATAGGTTCTAAGCATAGTGCTAAGCCATATTTGGCCTTTCCTTGCTCTAGCCAATCATGTCATTCTCTTCCCGCACTTGCTGAGTACTCTATGTACTCAAGCGTTTAATTCTCCTTTAGAGTATGAAGAAGAAGAAGCTGCACCGGAGGACTTCTACGTCAACCCGGAGGACTTGGTCTAGGCTGGCGACCTCACGCGCAACGGCTGCCTGTGGAAATGAAGCCTGCTTACCTATCTTGCTTTCTGTAGTGTTGAACCGTGTAGTGTTGTAAATATTTGTGGAGTGTATTTGTAGACCTTCGGGTCGTTCTGTAAGACTATTTATGTATTTCCGAACATGGCAATGTAATGGTATTTCACTTTCGTCAACGCATGTACGATTCAACTGATCCTGGCGTACATGTGGTTAGCGTCTGTTCATCTTTATGATGACCGGGCGTGACAAAGTGGTATCAGAGCCGTGTTGCCCGTAGGACGCAAGCCTAGTTAGAAATGGCCGAAAATTAAGGACTATACTATTTTCATATGAAATAGTATTTCCAAAACTTTGTACTCTCCATCTCAACCCTTGTGCTTCTTACCTTACTTTGCTTATTGTTTTTATTCTAAATTGATTTATTAATTATTAATCTCACTCTCTTCTTTTCAAATGTTTGTAGATGGCGCGGACCAAGCAGACGGCCCGTAAGTCGACTGGAGGTCGTGTCCCTCAGCACGCCCTAGCCAGTCGCTCCGCACCTTACACACCCCGGAGGGAGACGACGCTGCTCTCCAACGGGAGTGCTGCTTCAAGGATGCGCGTCCGTCTTCGTTCTCTTCTTCGAGCTGCGGGGTACCGTGAGTACCGTGTCCGCTTAGTCTACCACACCACTAGGGTCTTTGCACCCTATACTGGTGAGCTGGAGTGGACTTCTCAGCTGGCCGTCTACTACGACTCGGAGTTGCTGCACTCGCACTTCTCTCCGGCCTGGAGGAGCTCCCAGCGTGCAGCTGAGGAGGACGCCACGTGGGAGGCGACCACCTACTGGAGCCACGCCCACAGGTTCCTTCTTGGGTGCACGGAGCACGCGTACACCCCTCAGCGCCCTAGTGGCACAGCCGCCTTCACTGGACGTGACGTCGAGGGACGCTTGACTCACCCCCAGTGCGAGAGGCTGGTGGACGACGTTGTGGAGTTGTCTTCGCGACTCCAGCGTTGTCAGCAGGAGCTGCAGGACAGCAGGGACCTGGTCGACCGCTACGAGCGACTTCGCCGACGCTACACGAGGATCACTGGAGTTGATCCTAACTCTCCGCAGTACGCTTCAGACGTGGAGCCTTGGGACCCGAACTCTCCGGATCGCCGCATGAACTCCCCCGAGAACTCAAGAGAAGACTCAGAAGAAGAAGACCCGGAGATGGAGGTTGAGGAGGACTCCGACGAGTAGGAGTGGACTCGTTTCCCCGCTGGTCGACTCAGGACAGTTATCCTTAGTTTGTAGGAGCGTGTAGCTACGCCCTCCCTAGTCTTGAGTTGTATCTTTTATGTTGTCATGCTAGTAGTTTGCTTTATGTTGTGTGTGTTGGTTGCGACATGAGTTGTGGAATGCTTCGGCATCCTGTCCACATCCATGTCTTTAGTCTTGTTTAGTGTCGTGTGAGTGGTGGAATGCTTAGGCATCTTGTCCACCTCCACACTAGTTGGTTAATGAACTTGCTTTATGTCTATTACCCTTGATGCATATAGTTGGGACCGTGTTACCCTAGCATATCCTTTCTCATCTCATCTATTATTCTAAAACCTCAATGAACTTCTCTATCACAGATGGCTGGACGAGGAAGAGGTAGAGGCCGTGGTCGTGGTAACCCACCCCTGGATGAAGGACTTGGAGGTGTCCCTGGATGGAATGCAAGGGGTGCTCGAGGAGCCCCAGCCTCTCAACAAATGCAACAGATGATGGCTCTTCAGACCCAGTTGCTTAACAACCTCACCCAAATTGTCACCAACCTGCAACAAGCCCCACCCCCACCACCACCAAACTACAACCTTCCGCCACCACCACCTTTTCCACCTAGGTCCTTCCTTAGGGACTTCCTGAACACCCATCCACCCACTTTTGCCACCGTTACCGAACCCATGGACGCCGATGATTGGCTCCGTACCATTGATAGCAAGCTGAGGCTCGTCCACTGTGAAGGAAGGGAGAAAGTGCTACTAGCCTCCCATCAACTTCAAGGACCAGCAGCTGACTGGTGGACCGCCTTCACCGAAGCCCACCGGGACCCGGAAAATATTACATGGGAAGAATTCCGAACCAACTTCCGCAATCACTTTGTACCTGAAGGAGAGATACAAGCCAGGCGTGAAGAATTCCTGACGCTAAAGCAAGGCCGCATGACTGTGAGGGCCTACCTGAATGCCTTCACCCAGCTATCCCGCTATGCCCCAACAGATGTGGATACCGACGCCAAGAAACAATTCCGCTTCAAGAATGGGCTGGGCAAAGAGTTAAAGTTTGCTATGTCTTCCAGCGACTACGGCGACTTCCAGAAGTTAGTGGACAAAGCTTTTGAAGTGGAAAGGACTAAGAAGGAACTGGAAGATGACGAAAGAAAGAGGAAGTTGACTTTAGCAGCACATGCCTCCAGCAGCAATGTACGCCCCCGTCTCAACCCTCCGCCTACAACTCATATGACTCGTCCCATGAACTACTCGGGACAAAGGTACCCCAACTCCAACTACAGGCCACCCACTCCCTACAACCAGCCAATGCGCCAGCAGCAGCAGCAGCCACCACGCCAGCCAATGCAACCCCCACGCCAGCAGATGCAGCCACCCCGCCCTTCAGCCCCAGCTAACCGTCCAAGTGGCCAACCCCCAAGAAACCAGTCAGGAGGCAACAAGGGCCCGAATAATGCTGCAGGAGTACAATGCTACAAGTGCGGAGAATGGGGACACTATGCCAGCAGTTGTCCAAAGAAGCAGCAAAACCCAACTGGCCGTGTCAACCATGTGACTCTGGAGCAAGCACAGGAAGCACCTGATGTGGTGATCGGTACGTTCTCTGTCAACTCCCACCCCGCCACCATATTGTTTGATTCGGGTGCTACACACTCATTCATATCCAAGGATTTCATAAAGAAGCATGACATGGTAGTTACATTCTTGAATGGGCCATTATTGATAAACTCTCCTGGAGGAGAGATGGTGGCAAGGCATCTATGCCGAAAAGTGAGTATAAACATAAGGGGGGTAGTCTTTTGGGCCAACCTAATAGTGTTGGACTCACAAGGATTAGATATCATCCTGGGAATGGACTGGTTGACAAAGAATCAAGGGGTAATTCATTGTGCAACTAGAACAGTCTGCTTAACACACCCGGATGGCACCACAGTGGAATTCAAGCCAGATCAGACACAAGAGACAGTAGTACAACTCAACCATCTTGAGAGTACCAAAGACATCAGAATTGTGAAGGAATTTCCGGATGTATTCCCAGATGACTTACCAGGTATGCCCCCTGATCGAGAGATTGAATTTATCATTGAATTAGTACCTGGAACGGCCCCAATATATAAGAGGCCATATAGAATGGATGCTAAACAATTGGCTGAACTAAAGGATCATATTGAGGAATTATTGGCAAAAGGATATATTCGTCCAAGCTCATCGCCTTGGGGAGCACCAGTCATATTTGTACCTAAGAAGGATGGAACTCAAAGGTTGTGTGTGGACTACCGTGCTCTAAATGAGGTAACAATCAAGAATAAATACCCACTACCAAGGATTGAAGATTTATTTGATCAGTTAAGAGGAGCATGTGTGTTTTCCAAGATTGATCTTCGTTCGGGCTACCATCAACTGAAGATTAGACCGTCGGATATTCCCAAGACGGCATTTGTCTCTCGGTATGGATTGTATGAGTATACAGTCATGTCATTTGGATTGACCAATGCTCCGGCGTATTTTATGTATCTTATGAACAAGGTTTTCATGGAGTACTTGGACAAGTTCGTAGTGGTATTCATCGATGACATACTTATCTACTCCAAGACGGAAGAAGAACATGAGGAGCACCTCAGGATGGCCCTACAGAAGCTTCGCCAACATCAACTGTATGCCAAACTTAGCAAGTGTGAGTTTTGGCTAAAGGAGGTATCATTTTTAGGACATGTCATATCTGAAGGAGGTATAGCAGTGGATCCAGGCAAAGTGGCCGATGTCCTTAAGTGGGAAACACCTGAGAGTGTACATGATATAAGAAGATTCTTAGGTATGGCTGGTTATTACCGTCGATTCATCGAGGGATTTTCAAAGATCTCTCGACCACTAACCAAGTTGCTTGAGAAAGGAGTTGCTTTCAAGTGGACCCCCGAATGTGAGGTAAGCTTCGCCGAATTGAAGAAGAGGTTAACCAGTGCACCGGTATTGGTGATGCCCGATATGCAAAAGGAGTTTGTGGTCTATTGTGACGCATCTGGTCATGGTTTAGGATGTGTATTAATGCAAGGAGGACATGTTGTGGCTTACGCTTCAAGACAGCTTCGGAAGCATGAGAGGAACTATCCAACACATGACTTAGAATTGGCAGCCGTTGTTCATGCTTTGAAGATATGGAGACACTACTTGATGGGAAAAAGGACGGAGATATATACAGATCACAAGAGCTTGAAGTATATATTTACACAGCCGGATCTTAACCTCAGGCAACGTCGTTGGTTGGAATTAATCAATGATTTTGATGTGGGAATCAACTACCATCCAGGCAAGGCTAATGTGGTCGCTGATGCTCTAAGCAGGAAGGGACAAAGCAATAACTTGTTAGTACAAGCTCTTCAACCCCAGCTATGTGAAGAATTTGCAAGGTTAAATCTATGTCTAGTGTCTAGCACTGAAGCAGTTGCTATGGAAGTGGACTCAACCCTCGAGCGTGATATACGAGAAGGGCAGAAGAATGATGAGAAGGTCAAGGAGATCAAACAGTTGATGAAGAAAGGGAAAGCTCCGAACTTTAGAGAGGATGAACAAGGAACCTTATGGCTTGGAAAGAGGATTTGTGTCCCAGATATCAAGGAGATTAAAGAGTTGATATTAAGAGAAGCTCATGACTCATCATACTCCATTCATCCCGGAAGCACAAAGATGTATCAAGACCTTAAAGATCGATATTGGTGGCATGGAATGAAACGGGATGTGGCCGAATATGTGGCCATATGTGATACATGTCAATTGATTAAGGCGGAACATCAAAGACCGGCAGGATTATTGCAACCAATCAAAGTGCCAGAATGGAAATGGGAAGAAATTAGTATGGACTTCATTGTGGGACTGCCAAGAACACAGTCTGGATATGATTCTATATGGGTTATTGTAGACCGTCTAACTAAAGTGGCTCACTTTATTCCTGTGAAAGAGACCTACAATGGCCCCAGGTTGGCGGAACTGTACATCTCCAGGATTGTATGCTTGCATGGAGTTCCTAAGAAGATCATCTCAGACAGAGGCACTCAATTCACCTCAAGATTCTGGCAGAAGTTGCATGAATCAATGGATACCCGTCTAAATTTCAGTTCGGCGTATCATCCTCAAACTGATGGCCAGACGGAACGTACCAACCAGATATTAGAAGATATGTTGAGAGCGTGTGCTTTAAAGAATAGCAAGAGTTGGGACAAGAATCTGCCATATGCCGAATTCTCTTACAACAACAGTTATCAAGCCAGTTTGAAGATGTCTCCTTTTGAAGCATTGTATGGGCGAAAATGTAGGACACCGTTGTTTTGGAATCAAACTGGGGAAAGTCAAGTCTTTGGGCCTGACGTATTACAAGAGGCTGAAAGACAAGTACAAGAAATTCGGAAGAATCTAAAGGCGGCTCAAACGAGACAGAAGAGTTATGCGGATACTCGAAGACGCGATCTCACATTTGAAGTTGGTGACTATGTGTACATGAAGGTGTCACCTATGAGAGGATTGCGAAGATTCAAGGTAAGAGGCAAGCTGTCACCCCGGTACATTGGTCCGTTCAAGATACTCGAGAGACGGGGTGAAGTGGCATATCAGCTCGAGCTTCCGCCACACTTGTCAGATGTGCATAATGTGTTTCATGTATCGCAGCTTAAGAAGTGCTTAAGAGTGCCTGAAGAGCAATTGCCCATGGAAGCCGTGGACGTACAGGAAGACTTGTCTTATGTGGAGCAGCCTGTCAAAATACTTGAGACACTAGAAAAAGTCACGAGGAACAAAGTCATTCGCATGTGTAAAGTACAATGGAAGCATCACTCTGAGGCAGAAGCAACTTGGGAAAGAGAAGAAGCTCTCAAGGCGGAATTCCCTCATCTATTCTCTTAGAACGTCCGAATCTCGAGGGCGAGATTCCTTTTAAGGGGGGTAGAGTTGTAACACCCATATTTCATGTACAAAATTTGCCCAAACCTTGATCATTGTAGCATGCATTTTCTTGTGAATTTTTGGTGTTTAAACGAGTAGCCAACGGTTCAAATTGAATTTGAATTCAAAATCAAAAGAAATGAATGGGAAAAGAAAAAGAAAAAGGTTAAAAACCCCTTTTGGGCCGTATCCCCTTCCCCTGGCCCAATTTCCTCCCTCCCCCGCCAGCCCACTGCTCCCTTCTCTCTCTCCCTCTCTCTGCCGGGCGGGGCCCGCTTGTCGGCGCCGTCCCCCACCTCTCTTCCTCCCGCGCCCGCACAACCGCCGCGCGCAACCGACGCCCCGCGCCCACGTTCCACCCCGCATCCACTCTCCCCCGGCGGTTTTCGCGCGCGCATCACTACCCCACCCCTCTCCGCGGCATAAAGGAACCGGCGCCCCCATTTTTCCCTCTCACCCCGAGCCTCCCGGAGCCCTAGCCCTCCATCGCCGGTGAGCAACCTCTACGCCCGCGTTCCCGACGCTACAACCCTCCTGCCCTCCATTTCTTTGGCCTAACTTGATCACCGCTTCACCAGGAGCACGTTGGACGTGTTGGCTTGGGTAGATCGCCACTGCGTCGGCATCTTCGTTGAACTCCGGCGAGCCCAACCGCCTCCGACCGTCGCCGACGCTCTCCACTCTTCCCCAAGTCCAATCAAGCCCTCCGGTGAGTTCCCTCGATCTCCCTCTTCAATTCTATGCGCTTAAATCCGTGAGTTGCGCACTATTTCATGTTTTCGGGTTAGCTCCGGCGACCTCGCCGCCGTGCGCCGCCGTGCGACGCCGCGCAAGGCACTGGCGCCGGCCGGGGGTCGACGTGGCCTCTTCTGAGCCGTCCATTCCCGGCCAACGGCCACGATTAGAAGAACGTAACGCTTCGGATAATAAAATCCCAGCCACCCATCTCAAATCCAACGGCCCTCATTCAATTTAGCTTTTCCCGCCTCCGCGTTTACACCCAGGCCCCTGGAAACTTCGCTGCTACCCCCGGAGTTTCTCTGTAATTTGAGTCTAGCCCCCAGAATTCGCAGACTAGCCCCTGGAACCCTAAAAATTGGTTTTAACCATTTAATTAAGCATTCTAACCCCTGTATTTTGGTAGAATAATGTATTTAGGCCCTGTACAGTGTAGAAAACTATATAATTAGCCCCTGGACTTTTATTTAATTACTGAATAGGGTTTTTAATTGTATTTTGAGGTGTAGAAATTAGATAAAAATGGTAATTAAGTGTAGGAATGCTATGAAAAATGTTTATAAATTATTTTATGCTGTGAATTAATTGTAGAGTTCATGGAAAATATATTTGGTCCCTGGATTAATTATTATAAATGTTTTAAAATACATTTTGCTATAGAAAATTCAATAAAAATGGTTTTAGGCTATAATAAAATCCCAAAATTGTAGGATAAATCTAAAATGCATACCTTGGCCATGATAAATGATAAACACCTCGTAGGGACGCATTAGTGTAGGATTTTGTGCCTATGTGTATGTGTGTATGCATTGTTTTGCGTGCCTTTACTTATTTAGCTTTATCCTATTCATGCCATTGCTTGGGCATATATCTAGAGTCGTTCTACGACCCTAACCTCAACTTCCAAGACCAAGACTTCGTCAATTCTCAAGTCTCCAACGAAGGCAAGTGCCCTTGACCATCTTGTACCTATTTTAGGGATTTAGCTAGTTGCATGCTAATTAAATTGATGTCCTACTACATGTTTACATGCCCTGTTCCTTACCATTCCTTGTTACCTGAAGTGGGTTGGGAAGTAGATAGGCTTTATTGATGCTTAGCCATGCTTAGATGTTGGGATTGGGATACCATACAAATGTTCTATGCTAAACCTTATTGTTACTTTAATTTGGTGATGAATATACATAATGATAGTGGATAGGAATCTGGTGGTTGGTTAGTTTTGGTATGGTGCATTTTGCACGAGACCCGGGATTGGGGTTTGTTGCCACCGGATTCTAAGGACCGGTTTATGGAGGAAGCCAACAAGCTTTATAGTACCACCACGAGACTGAGATGGGGCAGCTTGGTCAATTAATTAGGTTTCTCCCGATGAACTGCTAGTGGTTGGATGGTGCGGGGAATGAGGCGGGTGATCTGCTCTTGGAACCGCAAGGCTCAAGAGGGGGCTCTGGGGCGGAGGGTTACTCCGAGAATCCTCAGTGGTGGAAACCTTAGAGGGCTAGCACTAGTCGGGAGTACCTTTGTAAAGACCATGTTGTGATCTCCTGGCCTCACACCAAAGGAAGTGTGTAATGTGGTTAGCTACCACGGGCAATCAGGGAGGTTCACTTAGTCCACCTGGCAACAGGGGATGAAATCACTGCTTGTGGGGAAAGGGTACACTCTCTGCAGAGATTTGGTAAAACTGTCATGACAGCCGTGCTCACGGACAAGAGCGGCTTGGGGCCAGTTCATAATTAGTCTATGGTTGGGAATTGATGGTTTATCATGGTTCAAGTACTTTCATTATCATTAATCATGTGTTGATTATTTATTGAATTATAATATTGATAATTGAAAGCTAAGGATAGGTTCTAAGCATAGTGCTAAGCCATATTTGGCCTTTCCTTGCTCTAGCCAATCATGTCATTCTCTTCCCGCACTTGCTGAGTACTCTATGTACTCAAGCGTTTAATTCTCCTTTAGAGTATGAAGAAGAAGAAGCTGCACCGGAGGACTTCTACGTCAACCCGGAGGACTTGGTCTAGGCTGGCGACCTCACGCGCAACGGCTGCCTGTGGAAATGAAGCCTGCTTACCTATCTTGCTTTCTGTAGTGTTGAACCGTGTAGTGTTGTAAATATTTGTGGAGTGTATTTGTAGACCTTCGGGTCGTTCTGTAAGACTATTTATGTATTTCCGAACATGGCAATGTAATGGTATTTCACTTTCGTCAACGCATGTACGATTCAACTGATCCTGGCGTACATGTGGTTAGCGTCTGTTCATCTTTATGATGACCGGGCGTGACAGGAACAAAGCGTCGAGGTGGGGAGAACAGGCCTCGCAGTTGCCAAGGAACGAGCCTTTGATGGCGACCCAGGCTGTGATGCCATGACGCTCACGGATGATATCCTACAACTCGACAATGATGTAGCCACGGATCCAAGATAGGACCACATCTTCCATATGGAGCTAGGAAAGGATCGTCAGGTAGCCATCACTGAGGATGTGTTCATGAGTGCATAGTGTCGTAGGGTGAGGAGGACGAGGTCACGGCAGTGAACATAGGAGGAGATGGTGGGGTCGAGGGTGACCGGATGTTCTAGACACCGATTGCGTGGGCGTGGAGGTTGGTGATGACAGAAGCCTCATAAGAGAGGTGGCTCGCAACATCATTGTGAATGAGGACAGTGTCATCGATAATGAAACCCTCGAGCTGGTGCTTGGCTCCTGTGAGCTAACAGATGAGGGCATTAGCGGAAGCATGCTCCTGCTCCTACGCGAGAGCGGCAACCCGCTCACGCTCCCGAGCGGGGGCGAGAGGGGTGGCAGCGACCTCGTCATGAGGGACTGTCGAGATAGAGATGGTGATGTTCGACCCTCGATGCGAGCAGGCCGTCAGCGATGAAGACAGGGGTCGCCCTCCACAAAGCGGCGGCAGCAAGCCACTGAGCGGTCGGGGAGGTAGCGATGTGGGTGATGCTCGGGCAAACGATGGTGCACCACGGCACGGCAGCAGTCGGGCCCCACAATCCTGTAGGGAGGGGCCACCGCACAGGCCAGATGCAAGGTAGGGTCTGGAGAGAAGGTGAGGGAGGGGAGGAGAGGAGGTTAAGATTAGGGTTTGACTGATACCATATTAGAGCATAATGATTGGATTCATTCATCAAGTTACAAAGGTTACATATGTAGCCCAAGGGGTTGGTACAAGTCTTGGAGGGTCAATAAGTATCCCCTTAATAATGACACTATTACCATTAACACACATAAGGCTAATGTGTATTCTAACAATCATGCACCTAATTTGATCCAGACAAAAAATTTGGTATGTCTGTGCAAACTTGAAGCTTCATCATTATCCTTCTATGGAAAATTTATGATTGCATGCTGTTCCATCTGGATGTAAAGAAACAATAAGATCTTTAAGTATGGCTTCCGTAATATAACAGATCGTAAAATCTTTTAAAAGAAAATATAGATTACATGCTTATAGACTTAAGGATGATCTTAGATTCTCGTGGGAAGAATGGTTAAATAGACTCTTGTAATCTTGTGATGCTTCTTCTCTCTTCCTTTTTGTTTGTTTTAACTTTTGTACAGTTTATTTGCAAGCTTTTATAACAGTCTCATGTTGTGCTCTTACTAAAAAAAGAGCGTTTTTTGCAAGCTTTTATTGCAAGTTGTTAGGATTTTAGTCAGGTTAACTCAAACAGAATTAGTGATAAAAGATGTTTCGCATATTCATCAAAATGTCCTTACACCTTTACTACATTTGTCAGCAAGGGGCCTTCCAGCCAATCAACAGAAGGGCAAGGAAAAGTTGGCGCCATCGACTGGTTCAAACATCGAGCTGCGAAGAGGAGCTCGGCCCAGGAGGCCCAACATGAAGTACGCGGGTAGCGAGTGAGCGCGTGAGTGAATTTGTGGGCTGAGTCTCGTTGTAACGATTTTAAAAGCGGACCGACGCAACTGAACAGAACGAACGGAAATGACAGAGAATCATTCTATTCCCCGATCTTCTTCTTCCCCACACCATCTCCTCTTCCTTCCTCCTCGCTTGTTCTTCTCCGATCTACTTTGATCCTAACATGTGGTATCAGATTCCTCTTCGGTTCCGCCTTGGAGGATCACCATCACTACACCTAGCGCCAGAAACATCATGGCGCCATGGAGCTGAATACCAAGCTCATCCTGGAGAAGATGTTGTCACAGCTTCGCACCGATATCGCCGCCGTCTCCAAGGGCCTCGTTGACGAGAATATGAACAAGCGCTTCAACGAGCTTCTCCTCTCCAGACAGCAACACGACGATCGCCTCTCAACGCTGGAGTCTTCAACACAGGAGCTCGACAAAATTATTTCGGCGTGGAAACTAGAGATCGGTGCCTCCGTCTCCACTGCCAGGCTCGAGATATCCAAGCTCAACAAGTACTTCGATCGGGACGCCCGGGATCACACAGTGGACCACTCCGGTCTTCTGATCAACGAGTCGGCAAACGAACGGCACAGGCAACGGCCCAAGTGGGCACCGCATCAACACCACTCACCGGGATACTGGGTTTGGGTCGGTGTACACTCATACCCTTATCCCGGTCAAGGGTACGCCCATATCCGAGCCTCCTCGCTTTAACCGATTCTCCAGTCCTGCTGTTGATTGTAATTCGTTTCACTCTGTCGGGAATTGTGGTTCTCTGCCGAAGATGTCGTTTCGTAATTTTTCCGGTGACAATCCTAAGTTATGGCGCACTCGTGAGGATTACTTTGAAATGTTCAGGATTGATCAGAGTCTCTGGGTTAAGATCGCATCTATGCACTGCGAGCATGCTGCTGCTCGTTGGCTTCAATCTGTGGAGCGCAAGCTGACCAACTCTAGTTGGCCTGTTTTCTGTTCCTTGGTTCTTGATCGATTCGGTCGCAACCGACATGATGTTCTTATTCGCAAAATGTTTCACATAAGGCAACAGGGGTCAGTAGCAAACTATACAGATGAGTTTTCAAAGTAAGTGGGTCAGCTTCACGCATATGATTCCACTACCGATCCGGTTTACTATACTGCTAGATTTATAGATGGGCTCCCGGATGATTTACGTTCTGCAATTTTGGTTCAGTGCCCTGCCGATCTCGATACTGCTATCATCTTGGCTTCATTGCAGGAAGAAGTAGCAGATTCAGTCAAGAGCAGGCCACATCGATCTTCTGACTACTCTTCATCTCGTGAATTTCCCAATACGTTCAAAGCTTATACGGGAGGTGCCTTACCCCTTCAGCCTCCTCCACGAGTGGACAAGCCTCCGCCTGCAACACTGCCTGATTACCGTCGCTCTTCAGACGTTTTCAGTAAGCCAACTTCACTTGAAAAGCTCCAAGCCTTGAAATCTTATTGCATGGCACATGGTCTTTGTAAAATATGTGCTGAAAAATGGCAATGTGGCCATAAGTGTTCCTCATCAGTGAAGCTCAATGCATTCCAAGAAATTTGGGAGCTCCTTCATCTAGATGAACATTCTACTGATATAGTTGATTCTCAAGCAGAGGACCATCTCTATATGACTCTTTCACAGGCAGGACAGTTGGGCCAAGACACTTGCAAAACCCTGAAGCTTTGGGTGACTATTAAAGGAGTTGGTATACTGATTCTTATTGATAGTGGAAGTTCTCACACTTTTCTTAATTCCCACCTTGCTAGCAGACTGTCAGGTATCTCACCTATGCAACCCTGTGTCAGAGTTTCAGTAGCCAATAGACATGCAATTCTCTGTCAGTCTGAAATGCCCAATGCTACTTAGTCTGTTCAAGGTCATCAATTCATATCTAACATAAGAATTATCCAACTTCATTGTTATGACATGATAGTGGGGATGGACTGGTTGCAACATTATAGTCCCATGCAAATTCATTGGCATCACAAGTGGCTGTCCTTTGATTACCAAGGGTCTCAAATTTTCTTGCAGGGTATTTTGTCAGAACTGCCTCCTACTACTGTTATTCAGGTGCTGTCTTCTGAATCAGTCGGCAACACTGAAACTCTGTCATACCTTCCACCTAACATCCAACAGCTTCTGACAGAATATTCAGTTTTGTTTCAAGCACCATCCGGCCTTCCTCCCAGTCGATCTTTTGATCATAGTATACCCTTACTACCAGGTGCACGGCCCTTTAACATCAGACCCTATCGTTATCCCCCAAGCTTAAAACTGAAATTGAATCTCAAGTACAAGAAATGCTATAACAGGGCCTCATTCTAGTCAAAGTGAATTCAGTTCACCAGTGCTATTGGTCAAAAAGAAAGACAAAACTTGGAGATTTTATGTGGATTTTAGATATATTAATGCTCGTACATTCAAGAAACAATTTACAATACCAGTTATGGATGACATTCTACATGAGCTTTCTCACGATAGGTGGTTTTCTAATCTGGATTTGTGGGCAGGTTTCCATCAAATACTACTTCACCCTGGTGAGGAGCATAAAACTGTTTTTTCCACACATGAAGGCCATTATGAATTTAGAGTATTGGCCTTTGGCCTCACTGGAGCTCCAGCAACATTTCAGGGTGCTATGTCTGACACTCTGAAACCCTTACTGGGGAAATGTGTTATGGTTTTCTTTGATGATATATTAGTGTACAGCACCACCTATGAGGGCCACCTTGCTGACCTTAGACAAGCTTTGACACTACTGGCCAAAGATGGTTGGAGGATAAAGCTCTCTAAATTCTCTTTTGCACAAGAACTATATTATCTTGTGTTAGAGGTGTAGGGGTGTGTTTTATATTTTCTCTTTTGCATAAGGGCTTTTATGTTTATTGACCATCTCTGTACATCTATTTATAGAGGCCTCCGGTCTCCTGAATAATACAAGCCTCATTCATAACATGGTATCACAGCCTAGGTTTGTACCCTAATCTTTTTCGGCGGCGGCGCTTCCTCGACACTTTCGGCGGCCTTCATTGGCCGCCCGTGTCTCGTGCTGCCGACCGCCGCCCTGTAACACCCCGGCATCGATCGGAGACTGCATCGATTCGTTTTGGTGGCTTCGTCGGTCGGCGCTTCGATTTGCTCGCCCACTCGGCTCTTCGCCTGCCTCGATCTAAGCACGGCTCGCCCGCTCGTTCGTCGGGTTCAGGCGTCCACTCGCAGATTCGGACGCTCGTTCCATCCGGCGGCGTGCGGCAAATGACCCATCCGGCGGCCGCTCGTTCGATCTCGTGCGACAATCGATCGATCCGGCGGCGTGCGGCAATCGACTCATCCGGGTGGTGGTGGCTTGCCTCTGGCCGCGTAGTCGACGGCCGCAATCTTCCCATCGCGGTGGCGGCGGCTTGTTCTGGCCGCGTAGCTGACGGCCCAGTGGGCTGTTAGGGTTACCGCTTCAGTAAAAAAAATCAAAAAAATCATAGAAAAGAAAACAAAATCTTGTTATTATTTTTCTTTTCTTTCTTTTGCACTCCTGGCATCGTCGGTCATCTTCATCATGATGACTTCTTCGGGCGGGCTTCCAGTCGTGCGGTGTCCGGTGCTCTTCGATGGCACTAATTACCGTGACTGGGTTCCTCGTATGCGCCTGCATATGCGCGGTCTGCGACTCTGGGAGTATCTTACGGGCGATCTCCAATATCCGTCTTGTCCTGCAGTTCCTTCTGAGTCTGTTATTCCAGATAAGGCTACCGATGATGATAAGAAGAAGCTGCTGGCTGATTATGATATACGCCTTTATACGTACCAGTCTCACGTCAGTTTATACAGGAGCTGGCTAGATGATGATGCTCGGGCTGCTGCTATTTTTGCTGCCAGTATGGAGGATCGTCTTGCTGCAGACATAGTTGAGTTTGAGTTTGCACATCAAATGTGGGCTTTTATTCGTTCTCGCTATGAGCCTACTGGACAGTCTACCTACCTTGCTGATATTCGTCAGGAGCAGTTGTTGCAGCTGGGAGATGCTTCAGTAGAGGAGTTCTTCGGTCAGATGTCTGCTATTTGGCGTCATCTTGATGCTCTTGGTCCTCGATTGTCGACAGATACATGTTCGTCTTGTCAGAGTCAGAAGGCTGCACTTGAGCTTCAACGCACCTATGACTTTCTAACTCGTCTTCGTGCCGAGTTTGAGCCTCTTCGTGCTCAGTTGCTTGCTTGTCACCCCTGTGTTTCTCTTATGGATGCTCTGACGAGTGTTCGTAATGAGGAGACTCGTCTTCAGGCTGATGGGTTACTGCGTGCTACTTCAGTATTGGCAGTCCGCTCTTCGACACCGGTGCATATTGTCTCCCCGTCGACAGTGACGACTTCAACTTCTTCTTCTACGCCAGGGGGCGTGGTCATCATTATGATTACTGTGGTAAAGATGGTCATGAGGAGACGTCTGGTTTCAAAAAGAGGAAGGCTCAGGCTCGTCGGTCTTCACAGGGTGCTGGTGGTGCTAATACTGGAGGATCTCAGGTGAGTTCTGCTCCTACGGATGCCCAGATACTCATGCTTCTTCGTCGCCTTGCTACTTCTGCATCATCGAGAGCTGCGGATTCTGTGACTCAGTCTTCTAGGCCTTTGAGTACTGCTGCTGCTTCCTTATCTTCCACTAAGGGACCACCTTCTACTTCTGCTCCAGGTAATTGTCCATGGATTCTTAACTCTGGTGCTTCGTTCCATATGACTCCTTATCATACCAATTTGTCTTCCTTGAGTTCTTCGTACCGTCCTTCTATTGTTCATACTGCCGATGGTTCTCCTCTTTCGGTTATTGGACAGGGCACTCTTCTGTCTGACCCTTTTGTTGTTCCTGCTGTTTCTTTTGTTTCTGGACTTACAATGCAACTTATATCTGCTGGTCAACTCACTGATAATGATTGTCGAGTGATTCTTGATCATGATTGTTGCTATGTTCAGGATCGTCGCACGGGTCACCTCCTTGGTACTGGCCCTCGTCGTCGTGACTCACAGTGTCTTTGGGAGCTGGACTGGCTTCGTCTTCCTTCCGCTGCGCCTGCCAGTTCAGTCGGCTCCACTCTTGCTGCTTCGTCCACTTCGACGTTTGCTCAGTGGCATCACCGTTTGGGTCATCTTTGTGGCTCTCGTCTTTCCATTCTAGTTCGTCGAGGTGTTTTAGGATCGGTTTCTAGTTTTGAGTCTTTAGCTCATTGTCAGGGTTGTGGGCTAGGGAAGCAGATTCAGCTTCCTTACCCTTCTAGCGAGTCAGTGTCTAAGCGTCCTTTTGATCTTGTTCATTCTGATGTATGGGGCCCTGCTCCTTTTGCTTCGAAAGGAGGACATCGGTATTATATCATTTTTATAGATGATTTTTCTCGTCACACATGGATCTACTTTATGAAGCATCGTAGTGAGGTGTTATCTATCTATAAATCATTCTCGGCTATGTTCCGTACTCAGTTTGACACCTCTATTCGTATTTTTCGAGCTGACTCTGCTGGTGAGTATCTATCTGATGCTCTTCGCCATTTTCTTTCTGAGCAAGGAACACTTGCACAATTCTCTTGTCCAGGTGCTCATGCTCAGAATGGCGTTGCAGAGCGCAAGCATCGACATATCCTTGACAGCTCGCACTCTTCTGATTGCCTCTTCTGTTCCACCTCATTTTTGGGTCGAGGCTATTTATATGGCTACTTTCTTAATTAACATTCAGCCATTGTCTACTCTTAAAGGTGGAATTCTCTTTGAGCGCTTTACAGGCAAGATGCCTGATTACACCAATCTATGTCTTTTTGGCTGTGTGTGCTACGTGTTGCTTGCACCACGTAAGCGCACTAAGTTGACTGCTCAGTCTGTTGAGTGTGTTTTCTTAGGCTACAGCTCGGAGCATAAGGGATATCATTGTTGGGATCCGGTTGGTCGATGGATGAGAATTTCACGGGATGTTTTTGATGAAACACGTACTTTCTATCCCCGACCATCTTCTCATACTTCTTCTGTATCGGTGATTGATCCTATTTCGTTTCTTTTCCTTCCTGATGCTCCAATTGTGAGTGTTTCTCCATCACACTCAGTACCTCCATCCATGACCTCCTCTTCTTCGGAACATTCTTCAATGGTTCCTGATTATGCTTTGAAGGCTCCGGTGACGCAAGTCTATACTCGACGAGTTGTTCCTCCTACAGATGTGCCATCTTCTTCTGATGAGCCGTCTACTCCAGTTGAGTCATCTGATGTCTCAGCTTCTCCAGCTCAGTCTGACTCTCCGGATACGCCTTCTTCTCCTGAGGAAGCATCTCCTTCTGATGATTCTTCTCCTGAGCAGCCCCTTGAACGAGGTCATCGTTCTCGCCAGCCTCCTGATCGGTACTCTCCTTCTAGCTTTGCTGCTACTGCTCTTCCTGAGCCGGCTACGTATCGTGATGATGTTCCTCATCAAGAATGGCAACATGCGATGGCTGAGGAGATTGCCGCTCTCGAGCGCACCGGCACGTGGGAACTTGTGCCCTGTCCCCAACGTGTTCGGCTCATCACCTGTAAGTGGGTTTATAAGGTTAAGACCCGCTCAGATGGTTCACTTGAGCGATATAAGGCTCGATTAGTTGCCCGTGGCTTCCAGCAGGAACATGGTCGTGACTATGATGAGACCTTTGCTTCTGTCGCTCACATGACCACAGTTCGAACTCTGCTTGCTATGGCCTCTGTTCGTGATTGGTCCATCTCTCAGCTTGATGTAAAGAATGATTTTCTTAATGGAGAGCTGCGTGAGGAGGTTTATATGCAGCCACCACCTGGGTATTCTGTTCCTGAGGGTATGGTTTGTCGCCTTCGGCGTTCTCTTTATGGCCTTAAAAAGGCTCCTCGTGCTTGGTTTCAGCGCTTTGTGTCTGTGGTCACTGCTGCTAGTTTCTCTGCCAGTGCTCATGATCCAGCGTTTTTTGTGCATACTTCGTCACGTGATCGCACTCTTCTTCTTCTCTATGTTGATGACATGATCATCACCAGAGATGATTCAGAGTACATAGCTTTTGTGAAGGACCGTCTCTGTGAGCAGTTTCTTATGTCTGATCTTGGTCCTCTTTGTTATTTTCTTGGGATTGAGGTTTCTTCCTCTTTTGAGAGAATTTATCTGTCTCAAGAAAAGTAGATTCAGGATCTTCTTGATCGGGTTTCTCTTACTGATCACCGGACTGTTGAGACTCCTATGGAACTCAATGTCCATCTTCGGGCCACTGATGGCGAGCCTCTTGATGATCCTACTCGTTACCGTCATATTGTAGGGAGTCTCGTGTACCTTGGTGTCACTCGTCCTGATATCTCGTACTCTGTTCACATTCTGAGTCAGTTTGTTTCTGCTCCTACTCAGGTTCACTACAGTCACTTGCTCCGTGTCTTGCGTTATCTTCGTGGGGCTATCTCTAGACGTCTGTTCTTCTCACGCTCTAGCTCTCTACAGCTCAAAGCATATTCTGATGTTACTTGGGCTAGTGATCCCTCTGACCGTCGATCTCTTTTTGCCTATTGTGTTTTTCTTGGTGGTTCTCTCATTGCTTGGAAGACTAAGAAGCAGGTAGCAGTTTCTCGTTCAAGTGCAGAGGCTGAGTTACGTGCTATGGCTCTTGTGAGTGCAGAGGTGACTTGGTTACGGTGGTTGTTTGAGGACTTTGGTGTTTCTGTTGGTATGCCGACTCCCCTTTTATCTGACAGTACAGGTGCTATCAGCATTGCTCGTGATCCGGTCAAGCATGAGCTTACCAAACATATTAGTGTTGATGCTTCTTATACACGAGCGCAGATACAGGATGGTGTTGTTGATCTTCAGTATGTGCCTTCAGAGATTCAGCTAGCTGATTTCTTCACGAAGGCACAAACCAGAGCTCGGTATTGTTTTTATCTCTCCAAACTCAGTGTTCGTGACACACCTTGAGTTTGAGGGGGGGTGTTAGAGGTGTAGGGGTGTGTTTTATATTTTCCCTTTTGCATAAGGACTTTTATGTTTATTGACCATTCCTGTACATCTATTTATAGAGGCCTCCAGCCTCCTGAATAATACAAGCCTCATTCGTAACATCTTGGACATGTTATTAGTGCTCAAGGAGTTTCAACAGACCTCTGTAAAATAGCCTCTATTCAGCGTTGGCCAGTCCCCACAACTGTTAAGGAGCTCAGAAGCTTCTTGGGTCTTGTTGGCTATTATAGGAAATTTGTTAGGCACTTTAGCAGTATTAGCAAGCCACTTACTGATCTCCTCAAGAAAAACACTGTTCGTTTGGACCTCTAAACATCAAGATGCCTTTGAAGTTCCGAAAACAGCACTGGTATGTGCTCAAGTGTTAGCCATGCCTGATTTCACTAAGACCTTCAATGTGGAAACTGATGCTTGTGGTAATGGAGTTGGGGCAGTTTTAATGCGGAATGATCACCCCATTGCTTATGTGAGTAAATCTCTTGGACCTAAAACTAGAGGTCTATCAGCCTATGAAAAGGGGGGGGGGGGGGGGGGCGCACTCCGGCATTCCAGTAACCATCAGGCATATCAGACAGCTCTTTTATTGGCATGGTCTGAAAAGTTACAGTAACTGCATTTGTTCAATATCGCCCAGTATGCCAGCAAGCTAAGCCAGAGAGAGTTAAATACCCAGGTCTCCTACAGCCTCAGGAGGTCCCTACTGCTTGGCAGCTAAGCTCCCTTGATTTTGTTGAAGGGCTTCCAAAATCCAAAACTGCTGACTAATATTAGTTCTTGTCGACAAATTCTCTAAATATGACCACTTCTTACCCGTCTCATCCTTACTCGGCTTCCTCAGTGGCCAGGCTTTTTATCGACAATATCAACAAGCTTCATGACATGCCCTTGGCTATCATTTCAGAGAGGGATCCTATATTTACAAGTCGCTTGTGGAAAGAGCTGTTCTCAATTGCTGGGTTCAATTACGCATGAGCTCTTCGTACCACCCTCAGTCCGATGGTCAAACAGAGCGCGTGAACCGGTGCTTGGAAACAATTTTATGTTGCTTTGTCAATGCTTACCCTACTCAGTGGCTGAAATGGTTGTCTTTAGCAGAATATTGGTATAACACTTGCGTGCATTTATCTTTGGGGAAGTCTCGTTTGAAGTATTATATGGCCATCATCCAGATCATTTTGGTATTGACAGTAACACTTCCTCCCCTGTGACTGGCCTCAATACTTGGCTTTCAGATCGATCACTGATGTAAAATCTTGTGCGCCAGCACATGTTGCGACCTCAGCGACGCATGAAACGTCAGGCTGATAAAAGTCGGACTAAACAATCATTCAATATTGGTGACCATGTTTATGTCAAATTACAACCATACATTCAGACTTCAGTTTCTCCTCGCTCTTGTCAGAAATTGGCATTTAGGTATTTCGGGATTTTCCCGGTTATTGACAGAGTTGGCTCGGTTGCTTATAAATTACAGCTGCCCCCATCTTCACTGATCCATCCAGGTTTTCATGTCTCCCAACTCAAAGATGCTCGCACTAGTCCCCCACAGGTCAGTGAGTCATTGCTTGATCCTTCCTTGGCCCTGCAAGTTCCATTGTCTATTCTGCAGGAACGCCAAGTTCAGAGAGCTGGTGCCCAAATACTGGTTCATTGGTCCCGCATGCCTAAGAGCCTGGCTACCTGGGAGGATGTTGAACGCCTTGAGTTCCCTAACGCTCCTGCTTGGGGACAAGCAGGCTGCTTAGGGGGAGAGAATGTCAGCAGCAGCCTTCCCGCCAATCAACAAAAGGGCAAGGAAACGATGGCGCCATCGGCTGATTCAAACATCGGGCTGCGAAGAGGAGCTCGGCCCAGGAGGCCTAACCTGAAGTATGCGGGTAGTGAGTGGACGTGTAAGTGAATTCGCGGGCTGAGTCCTGTTGTAACGATGTTTAAAAGGGGACTGACACAACTGAAAAGAACTTACAGAAATGACAGAATTATTTTGTACCCCGATCTTCTTCTTCCCCACGCCATGTTCTCCTCCTTCCTCCTCGCTTGTTTTTCTCCGATCTACTTCGATCCTAACAACATTTTATGAAGGGAAAAGTTTATTTTACTACCCCCAAGTATAGCCCGTGTTCACACAACCCCACTAACTATTATTTGGTTCATTTTCCACCGTGATTTGCTAAACTAGGTCACATTACACCTTTTTGTGTGTAGTCTGGTTCTGTCCACGTGTACAGTGGTCTCGCTGGTTCGGTGCCATGTAACACGTCCACATTGTCAATTATTTCCATGTGTACAACACCTTGCTCTTCAAAAAGTAAGTGAAAAATAGAAAATAAGATTCGCATTCTTCACAAATTAAAAAGCACATGATTTTGGAGTCCCTGTACGCTAGCCTGGCATCATCCATGACGCCGCTGTGGGGGTGCTGCAGGGGAGCGGTGGAAGGGTTTCGCAGAGGCGCTGGCGGAGGGTGTCACAAGAGAGCAGGCGGACGACACGACAGGTCAAGCAGCGGTAGAAGCGCGTGATCAAGTACCGCGAGTCTACGGCGAGATTACGAGCCAAGAAGCATGTAGGCATTTTCCTTTCAGTTGGCGCCTGTTACGAATGGATTGATGAACTTCTAAGGTTGGTTCTGTTCGTCCATGACCGTAGCATCGCAAGCGTACACCAACGAGCTCGAGAACAAGATCGCGTGGCTGGAGGAGGAGAATTAGTGTGGAAGCTCAAGGTAAATTTAGTAGGGACAGGCGCGGGAGGAGGGTGTCGTAGGAGCGTGGGCAAACGGTGTGGCAGGTGCAAGGAGGAGCTTGGAAGGACGGCGGCGCAGATGGAGGAGGGCAGATAGAGACGTCGTAGGGGAACGGGTGAGCTTTGCCAGAGGGCATCGTAAGGGCACCACATGGCAGGGGTGAACAACGTTGTAGGGCCGCAAAATGTGATCACTTGATAACTGCCATAAGGTAGTTACAATGTCCCTTCATTAAGAGACACATCCCTTGTCTTTGTCTCCTCAACATGTATAATAGAAGAGAAATGAATGAATAAAGATATACGATCATTTACATCCAACTTTGTGTCTCTCTCTCAATTTTCTTCTCTGTTGTTCAATTTCATTCTCAACACGTTATCAGCACGCTTTAACAAGCGATCAAGAGAGATTGAAGATTGAAACCAAGGTAAGATGCCAAGAAGTGATCTTACCGATTTCATTCTCATCATCTTTCCAGATGATCCTTCTCGCCGAATCAATGGAGGCCACCGTCATCACCATGGTGGCCGATGCCGCTGGTTCGCTCGTGCAACAAGACCAAGTCGTCATGTGCGTCGTGGTGGCCGACGATGTCACCGTTGTCATCGCGCGCGCCATTACGGACGACGATATGGCAGCTGCCGCTACTGCTGTAGAGGAGGTTAGTGTCACCATCGAGGGGTTGCCACTACAGTGGCACCACCGCCAAGAGGCATACTACGACGCGGCGTCCAAGAACAATCTCCGACCCCCTACCCCGCCCGTCCCTCGGATTCGGGCACCCAACAAATGGGTCGTCAAGAGGAATCGAGCGCCGTCCACGGTGGGGAGAACCCCAACCGGGTTGCGCCGGATCCAGATCCTTCGTCATTGAACGGACAGGGGGAAGAGGAGGAGGAGAGGAAGATGGCAGCCATGACATCACGGTGGTCCCCGAGGCCGTGGCGCCTCTGGCGCTACGGCGCACGGCAAGAATCCGGATCAGACCAAAAGGTCGTCCTCAAGGACCACTAGCGCCGAGGACTCCACAACAACCACTGACATTGCCCTCAACCGCGACCCCACCGACGACCCTTCGAAATGAAGTCGGGCCTTCGGAATCCGGTTCCCCGCCGGCCCTCACAAGCCCATGCGAGAACCGCATCCTTCGCCGATTTGCCCATCTCGCCGGTAATTGCGAAGCACCCCGGTCCGAGGATTCAACCACCTGTCCGAGTCGATAAACCGTGGAGGAGCGGCGCCGAAAAAAGGGGGAATGAGGGGGTGCAACGCCTGCATGAAAGAAAGGCAGAGGAGCAAAACATCAACGAAGTGCGGACCAAAGGCAAAGTAACTAGAATCATTGGATGGCAAGAAGCGACGGAGGGCACGAGGTGGTGGCGGCGACGATGGTACCGAGGAGGTGGCGAAAGAGCGGAAGAGGTGATTGCGGCTAGGGTTATCCCTAACCGCTTCACACCCGCTCCCTGCCCTTTATACCCCACCGGACCATGCACCCTCGGGCCGCCAGGCCGCACGATCAAATGGATCGCAAGGCCACATGTCGCGTGGGCTGAAATGGGCCAAATGGCTTGTTGCTGCCATTCTCATCTTATTTTATTTTCTATTTTATTATCCTATTTGCAGTTTAAATTAAAATTAAATTTAGTTTCAAATCCTGCAAAGTTGTGTAATCTTGTAAATATTATGTAAATACAATTATAATCAATATTATGTGATTATTACGACAAGTGTTGTGTTGCAATATATTTTGCACTATCATGATTGAATTTAGAAAATTTGTCTAATTTTAAAATATTGGCCAATGAATACAAATATTCAGTCACATCCCTTGTCTTTGTGTCTCCTCAATATGTATAAATAGAAGAGCAATGACAATCATTTTCATCCAACTTTGTGTCTCTCAATTTTCTTCTCTATTGTTCAATTTCATTCTCAACACGGACAACACCCTAACACCCTAACAGACATGGAAGAGCACAGCTGAGCGGTAAGGCATCACGGTGGCACGCACAGAGGTGCCAGGGAGACCGTTCGATTAACTGCTCTATGTGGAAATGATTGACACGTGGATGTGTTACGTAGCGCCTAAGCAGCGAAACCACTTTACTCGTGTACAATACCAGATTACATACACAAAAAAAAGGTGCAATGTGACCTGATTTAGCAAATGACGATGGAAAATTAACTAAATAATAGTTAGAAGGGTTATGTGAACACATGCTATACTTCAGTATAGTAAAATGAACTTTTTTCCTTTTATGAATATGTAGTTCGATCGTTATACATATACAACCAACTTAGGACGTAACCTATTTTTCATTGTCATGTGTGTAAAAGAACAATATTATTTTGTATAATGGTTAATTCTATATCACGTCTTTTCATCGATATATATGTATATAGTACATGGGGTATATCTATATGAACCTATTTTTCATTGTCATGTGTGTAAAAGAGCAATATTATTTTGTATAATGGTTAATTCTATATCACGCCTTTTCATCAACATATAAATAGAGTACGTGGGGTATATCTATATAACAGTCTATGGTCCTGTTTGACACAACTTCTGCTAGAGCTTCTTCATAAAAATAAGCTAAAGGTATGCCAAACAGGAAACTTTTGTAAAGTTTATTAGTTTAGCTGCTTCTCAGAATGAACTAAAAACAGGACACAAGCAGAAGCTGTTTTCCACCAGCTTTTCAAACAAGTTGTTTTTTTAACAAGTTCCAACTGCGCCAAACAGAGCCTATCTAGCCTACAAATATACTTATCTACTTTAACAGTTTTCAAATATACCAAATGTACTCCAACATATATGATAGTGTATCAACCTACCAAATCTGCTCTAAAACTACAAAATATTTGAAAAGACTCCAATCACAATTTTTATAAATTGATCTTGTGTACGAATTATAACAGCTGTGACACATACTGACCCTTTGTGAAACCAGTAAGCTGACTCCAGATTGGTTCATCCCTGATTGATATAAATCTGATTTCAAGCAACTTTTCTGCTACTATTTCTCGAACAAAATAAAAATCAATCTCAATATGTTTTATTTTTGCATGAAACAGTGTTATCTGAAAGAAAGGTAGCAGATATATCGTCACAACGAAGGACAACCGCTCGAGGTTGTGGCACCCCAAATTCTCAATAATGTTTGTATCCAAATCACTTTTGTGGTTGCACTAGCTAATATCGTGTACTCTGATTTAGTTCTAGGCTTTAAGATTGTAGCTTCCTTTCTTGCACTTCAGGAGATTAAACTAGAGCCAAGAAATACACAGAACTCACAAAGTCGATCTTCTATCATTAGAAAAATTTGTCCAATATGTGAGGACCTATCGGTCTTAAGCCCAAAATCGGACCACTCACATATCTCAAAATTCTCTTAACAGCGTTGAAATGTTGATCGGTATGGCCATGGAGATATTGACTTTGTTGACAGAAAAACAATATATAATCTCGTCAAAGTTAAGTATTGCAGTCCTCGTACAATGCTCCTGCATTGTATGACAACTTCATTGTCCAGTAATTCTCATACAAATTAGAACTTTTCTGACAGAGAGGAGAGTAGCTCTTAGCCATTCTCATGAAAATTAGACCCAATAAAAGGGGAGTAGCTTGTGGTTTAAAATTTCTAAGACCAGCTCGTTGTAGTAATTCAAAGACATACTTGTGCGAGACTAATCCATCATTCTGATGTCTGACTTGAATACTCAAAAAAATAGTCCAGACCTCCTTCCGAATTGTCCTAGAGGAGCAGGGAAACAGGAACCGTGGTGTGATAAACCACCTCCTCCTGAACATGTCCACATTCATCTAAAGCAGCCCCATCTAATACAAATGACTGACGTAACGTCTCCCACACACATCATTACCGATGAATGCATCAATGAAGCTACTAGCTCAGTGACTCAGGTAACTATATCTAACTACATCTAAAGCAATTTCATTTGTTGAGCAAAGAATTTGCCAAATATTTGCTAAGCCGTCTTACCAAGCATGATCACAAAAAAATAAGATTGCAGAAGATCATACATTGAAACAAGTAAGGTCAACAGGTAATGAGATGCATTGTTCAGGACCTGATTAATCCTTGTAACAGGATGCCAGATTGAAACGCTAAAATGAAGAAAATATGGTTCAAGGCTAGCTGCACGGATCAATATCACTGAGTGTTGACACAAAAATCACAGTTCATAATTCATAAACTGCGCATACTTTAGTTGACTCAAACATGTAAGAATATGTAAGAAAAAATGTACAAATGACTCGATGTATGGGAGCGTTAAGAAAAAATGTACAAATGACCAAATGTACCCAGGAACGTTTATTTTTATAATCAAGCCAATGAACTCTACATGTGGCCGCTACATAGAACCCATGATGTCCATAATTAGAGGTACTATTATAAACAATCCAGCTAGAATATATACATACCCAAATTTCAACTCGTTTAAAGCAAAGTCAGTACCCAAGGACTAGTGTGTAATTTGAAGCAGTTCGATGCATAGCATGTGAAGACAACCACCACAGTTTGTGGCTGTACTTATTATGGGCTGCGAAAATATGACATCACACAACATCGTGAGATGTCAAATCACTATGGTCACTGTACTACAGATTTAAGTTAGAACAAGCTTTTAGTAGACTTGAAAAACGGTTCAAGATATTTCACACAGAAAAAGTAGCATTGCAAACACCACGATGTAACATCAAAATGTGCGCAGGCAAAAGTCCAGAGACTTTCTGCATCTTATGGAATAAAAGAATGATGAACCTAGAAGGCGGAGTAACATAATAAGCTGCAAATTAACATAAGGCTCTCAACAGACTAAAGGAAGTGCAAACCTTACTTTCTTCAGCTTAAGGATTACGAGAATGATGCTGGAACCAGGAGTGACATAAGCTGCAAATTATTGTAAGCTTTTCAACAGAAAGACTAAAGGAAGTGCAAGCCTCTTGTTGCAGGACTGCAGCCCAAGATTGTAAACAATGTGCACAAACAAAAAAAAATACAGACTAAATATATGGTGAAACATTAAAAGATGAAATATAATATTAGCTATAGGCTCACGGACCAAAAGGGAAAAACACCAATATATGTCAGGTTCAATACAAAAAAAGATGGAAGAACTAGGCCTTGGATACTCCAAATCCAATATGCTGCTATTGTATGAATTCTAGACCCGGAAGAACAACATTAAATAACACTGTGTTTAGAACATGTGAGGGCCGGTTTGTCATGATGCATATTATCATGACTGTCGGTACTCTGCAAACTGGGTACCTTCGCGTACAAGTTAAAAGAAGTTCCGGACCCGGCCTCCCCGCTGAGACAGACTCCGAGGCTGCCTTGCGTCCTCCTGTACCGGGCCCTTGCTCCCACCAAGGAGGGCTCTAGAGCTGTCACGCGTCCTCCGGCTCCGGGCCCTTGCTACCACCGAGGAGGGCTCCGGAGCTGGCATGTGTTCCACGACCAACAATAGGTTGTGGGCCCCGAAAAGTAAAGGGCGGAATGTCCTGTCCAGCCGCGCATTGAAGGCACGCGCCTTCCCCGGCGCACATGTGTGGCGCACGCCTCTGTCTAGTACCGTTGCGTCCAATCACATCGTAGTGAAGGCGTCGCAGGGCTACCCCACGCTGCCAAGTGGGTAGCTTACGGCAACAAGACAGGACATCCTCCACCATCATCACTTGCTACACTCTGGCCACTGACGCACGGTCAGAGGTAGCAGGTAGCCATTACACCTTAGATCTTGTACATGCATAAGATCACCCCGGGACCACCTGTCGGGCCCCGGAACCTACTTGTAAGCGGTTTGACCTTGCCTATAAAAGGACCGAGCAGCACCCATTACTAAGGAGGGCTCAAGCACACGCACGTCATCCAATCTTTTACACTCACACACAAACTCTAACACTCGAGCAATAAAAACTTCACCGTAGGGTAGGGTATTACACTCCTGCGGCCCGAACCACGTAAAACCACCGTCTCACCATAGTTCCTTAACCGCGCAACCTCTCCTAAGACTAAGCCCCCGCCAATCAAAGAACCTCTACGGGCTGCTCTCTAAGCAGGTCTGAGAGAAGTGTCGCAAGAACACTTCGACATTTGACGCGTCAGGTAGGGGGGTTTTCCCTTAAGATGTTGTGCCTTCACCGCAATGGGGCCTGCCGTCGACGTTTCTTAGCGTTGATGGTGGACGCCGCAGGAGCATCCAGCTCCGGCACCATCGGGCCCGACGTCGACGTTTCTTAGCGTTGATGGTGGACGCCGCCAGAGCATCTAGCTTCGGCACCATCCAAGGAGTCCACCGTCAACGTAATACTCATTGATGATGGGCGCCGCCGAAGCATCCAGCTCTAGCACCTCTCAAGGGGTCCGTCGTCGATGTTTCGCACGTTGAGGGTGGGTGCTGCCGGAGCATCCAACTCCGACACACCCCAAGGGGTCCGTCGTCGACGTTCTGCACGTTGAGGGTGGGTGCCGCCGGAGCATCCAGCTCCAACACCTCCCAAGTGGCCCGTCATCGACGTTCTGCATGTTGAGGGTGGGTGTCGCTGGAGCATCCAGCTCCGGCACCTCCCAGGGGGCCCACCGTCGACGTTCCACACGTTGAGGGTGGGCGACGCCGGAGCATCAAGCTGCGACACCTCGCAGAGGACGCGCCGTCGACGTTCCGCACATTGAGGGTGGGCGTCGCCTCGGTTCGGCAGCTACCTTGTTGCCGTTACCGCCGGAGCCTAGTTCGAAATTTGGCGCGTCGGGTAGGGGGTTTTTCTCTTAAGATGTTGCGCCTTGACAGCAATGGGGTCTGTCGTCGACGTTTCTTAGCGTTGATGGTGGGCGCCGCCTGAGCAACCAGCTCCGGCACCACCCAGAAGGCAGTCAACGTTTCTTAGTGTTGATAGTGAGCGCCGCTGAAGCTGCAGGAGGCCCGCTGTCGATGTTCTTCTCGTTGATGATGGGTGCCACCAGAGCATCCAACTCCGGCACATCCCATGGGGCCCGCCGTCAACGTTCCGCACGTTGAGGGTGGGCGGCGCCGAAGCATCCAACTCCGACACCGCTCAGGGGGCCCACCGTCAACGTTCCACATGTTGAGGGTGGGTGCCGCCGGAGCATCTAGCTCCAGCACCACCCAAGGAGTCCGTCGTCGACGTTCCGCACATTGAGGGTGGGTGACACCGCAACATCCAGCTCCGGCACCTCCCAATAGGCCCGCCGTTGACGTTCCGCACGTGGAGGGCGAGCGCCGCCGGAGCATCCAGCTCCGACACCTCCCAGGGGGCCCACCATTGACGTTCCGCATGTTGAGGGTGGGCGTCGTCTCGGTTCGGCGACTACCTTATCGCCATCGCTGTTGGAGCCTTCTTCGACGACGACCACACATCTCAATTCAAAGTCTGACGCTCCCCAGGGGGCCGCCAACGTCAACTACCCAAGCTCCCGCGCTCCACCTGGGCCCCGCCGTCGACATCCTGCGACTAAGTGGTAGGCGTGTCCAACCAGTTGGCCACACCTACCAGGGGGCCTCTAAGGGGTCCCATGGGCAGGACGTCGAGCGGTTTCCAGTCGCCACGGCAACAACGACGGCGTCTGCTGCGAGCGCGGGCAGCGTGCGGGTCTACTAAACGTACCTATGGCGTATCCGAGGGTTTTCAACCATCCTCTTGTTTGCGGTCCTGTGGTGCCAGACGATCCCCCCATGAAAGGTCCAAGGTGTGCAACCTGCTTAACAGGGTTCCGTACCCTAAGCGTGCACACTCTGCTTCCCCAACGCTACGACTGAGTACTAGGGGCCAGACGGCATACACCCTGAACAAGGAAGGAGCCGAGGAATCCGGGGTCTCTTGGTTATTTTCTTGCTCGGGGTTCGGTGTTGAACGGTCCCTCTCATGAAAGGCTGACGCCAGCAGGAGGTCCAGAGTGTACGGCTATTTAGCCTGGTCCTACACGCTGCACCCTAAGCGTGTACACTTTGCCTCCCCAGCGCAGCGGTTGAGTACTGGGGGTCGGTCAGCTCATACTTTTGCTAATGCCAGCGAGGGGTCCAGAGTGCGCAGCCTGCTTAGCCTGGTCCTGCACCCTAAGCGTGTACACTTTGCCTCCTCAGCGTTGCGGCTAAGTAATAGGAGGTCGGACAACCCATACTCCTAAGCAAGGCAATAACCATAACATGGATATTGTCGCACTGTACTTCTATGTTCATTTAATTACGCGTTAATTTTGTGTTCATGAAGTTATGCTCGTTTTCGCATATTGCCTGTCGCATGCACAGTTAGTCTTTCCCTGTCCCGTCCTAGTTGGAGTTATGCTATCCTGCTAAAGGCGGACCCACATGAGGTACCTGCAATGTGTTTGGGGTTCGATAATCGTTTTCTTGTTCGGGATCCATGGTGTTGAATGGTTCTAACTCCTGAAAGGTTAACGCCAAGTTGGAGGTCCAGGGTGTGCAGCCTGCTTAGCCTGGTTCCGTACTCTAAGCCTGTGCACCTTGCCTCCCAGTGCTAACAGCTGAGTACAGGAGGTCGGACAGCTCATGCCCTGAGCAAGGCAGTAACCATACCCTGAATGTTATCGCACCGAATTACCATTGTCCCATATCTTAGCTAAGGATTGTTAGCCATAACGGGAAGTGGTGACCGGCGAGCGAAATTATTTTTTTCCTATCGTGTGCGCAAGACATACAGGGAGCCCACCGTCGACGTTCTACACGTCCGTGGTAGGCGCCATCGATGCTTCTATGAGCTCCGGCGCCCCCCAAGGGGTCCGCCGGCTTCGTCAACGCTTCTCCGAGCTCCGGCGGCCCCATGTCACTTCTCCGAACTCTGGCGCCCCCAAGGGGGCTGCCGGCGTCACTTCTCCGAGCTCCGACCCCCCCCCCCCCCCCAGGAGGCCGTTGACGTCACTTTTACAAGACAAGATAAAGGCCCCACCTGCGGGATCGTCACCTCTCCCGAGGCGAGCCCGAGGGCCACTATCGGTACCCTGCAGACCGGGTACCCCTGCGTACAAGCTAGAAGAAGCTTCAGACCCGGCCTCCCCGCTGAGACAGACTCCGGGGCTACCTCGCCCGGCTCCAGGCCCTTGTTCCACCCGAGGAGGGCTCTGGAGCTGCCATGCATCCTCCGGCTCCGAGCTTTTGCTCCCACCGAGGAGGGCTCCAAAGCTGGCATGTGTCCCACGACCAACAATGGGTTGTGGGCCCCAGAGAGTAAAGGGTGGCGCGTCCTGTCCAGTTGCGCACAGGTGCGGCGCACGCCCCAGTTAGGTACCACTGTGTCCAGTCACATCGCAGTGAAGACGCCGCAGAGCTACCCCACTCTGCCATGTGGGTAGCTTACGGCGACAAGACGGGACATCCTCCACCATCATCACCTACTACGCTCTGGCCACTGAGGCGCGATCAGAGGTAGCAGGTAGCCATTACACCTTAGATCTTGTACAGACATAAGATCACCCCAAAGCCACCTGTCGGGCCCGGGGCCCACTCGTAAGCTATCTGGCCTTGACTATAAAAGGATCGGGCAGCACACGTTTCTAAGGGAGGGCTCAAGCACACGCACAACATCCAATCTTTTACACTCACACACAAACTCAGGCACTCAAGCAATACAAACCTCACCGTGGAGTACGGTATTACGCTCTGATGGTCCGAACCACGTAAAACCATCGTCTCACCATAGTTCTTTAACCGCACAACATTTCCTGAGACTAAGCCTCCGCCGATCAAAGAACTTCCACGGGCTGCTCTCTAAGCAGGTCTAGAAGAAGTGTCGCACGAACACTTCGACAATGACCAACAGTAATATTCCTTAACAATAGAGGAAAACAAAGGGGATGAGTCAAAGAATGGATGCGACACCGATTGAACAATCTAGATGAATGCTAGGTGCCAAGCTAAGAACCTAGAACCATTTTAAGAAGGTGAATTAATGCTACTGTTGAAAAATAAATGAAGCACCAAAATGTAGATTTTTCGTCTTCATACAAAGAGAATGTGATGCTCCATAAGTATCTATGTGATCAATAATATTGTAGACATACCATCCTCACAAGAGCAATAGGATCCAAGCATGGTGTACGAGAGTTGGATTGATCGTGTTGCATTGTGCCCCGGTCAGTATATAGGGTACAGAAGACCAATAAATATGGCAATCTATGATATTAATCTTACCTACCAAATATATTTTCGATGTATATAGCTGTCTAGTAGCCTACCAAATATACTTCTAATATATACGGAAGTCTATAATACAAATATCTAGCTTATCAAATATACTGCAACATCCCGCAGTTACAGCAAGAGCACCACAAACAGTGAGGCTAAAGAAGAAGATGAAGGTAAAATCCGACAAGCTGACATCCCCCCACATTTGTAGCATCATAGCGGTATGGATACTAACTAGAGTAGAAATCGATGAGTAGCATATGCGAATGATTGCTCTTTATGTCGATTTCGACGGGAGCGAGGGCGAAGACTAGTAGCCGTGGTAGCGGAAGTTGTGTTTAATGTAGCCGTGATTGATGACGTCAATGTTGAGGCTACCGAAGTCAAGGAAGCCACATGCGTAGAGGAACACCAAGGAGTGGATGCGCCTTCGATGAAAACAGTGACATAATTGATGTTGTCGAAGCTACCATGGACGAGGCGTGCATCAAGTTTGCTAGACCCAAGAAAACATATAGATGAAGGCACGCATAGGTGTTGCTAATACCAAGCGCGCGCACAGTGGTAGGGACCATCACCAACATATGTCAGTGTTGGAGGTGATTAGCAGAGAAAGCTTCCAAGTAGAGGAGCGAAGAAAAAGGAAAAAAATAAGAATATGATGATGAAGAATAAGAATGTCAATACACCCTAAGGTTGTTGGAGTAGACGAAGTAAAGTTGGGTTAGAGACAACTCTAGCGACTAGCGATATGGTGGTGGTGAACGAAGATGTGGCGAAATTGGCTACCAAAAGTGGCAATGCGGGAACTAGAAGTGCGGCAGCAGTACTCGAGGTAGGCGAGGAAGAGTAAGAATGTATGGGCGGACAATATAGAACAGGTAGAACATAATGTCACACTCGTGCGGGGTGCGAGGTCCTGACTGTACGGATGTAGTGTTGGTCCTCAGTCGTCAAGACACGATAGAGCATACGTGCGATGAGCAGGCCAACCATGATGAGGTGGATTTGTAGTGCGTAGAGAGGTGGTCATGATGGAGAGTGATGTAGATCTAGAAAGCCAGAAGACAACGTGGCAGATGGCAAAGGTGATCGTCAGGGTGGGGTCTAGCTGACGGAGAGGTAGAAGAGGAAGGAGGGGTAGACATGAGAATAAACAATGCAGACGAGGAGCACTAGAAGTTGGGTGAGCTTGTTGCGAAGGAAGGGCGATGTGGTATGATGCGAGTGAGGAGTGAGTGCAGTAATGTGAGGTCATCACGAGTGCAAGACTACAGCGGAGGAGAGCATCCTGGAGAGACTGGCGGCACCATAAGTGAACCTGCACCTGTAGGGAGGAGGCAAGGGTGAAGAGGTAGAGGTGGAGGAGCAACGACAGCGAGGATTCATCGCAGGCATGGATGCAGAAGGTCAGCACCTCCGCGTGAATGGTGGGGTCGCGGAGTTGGCAACCAGAGAGTCGAAGATAGGATGGAGGTGCGTGGCGGGGACGGAGGACCCACGGGTATGATGGTTGCCGCGGGCACAACGTGGATGAGGCTCGCGATCTTGTCCATGTTGGACCGCGACGACGAGGGGTGGAGTGGGATCGTGTTGTCATGGTTGCGCAACATGGTGATGGGCGTAGGAGGTGCTCGAGCGCACGCACCAGCGAGACCTTGGACGCTACTATGCTTGAAGAATCTAAAGCAGCAACGGATCTTGGGTATTGCCCCGGTGGAGGTCGAGGTCTCCTCCGAGGTAGCGCAACATGAACAGTGAAAGGTTGAGGTCTTAAGGATTGCAACCTAATGCTTATGATAACATGGTGGAATTGGAATTAGACATATTGTATAATGGATTGTATTGTATTGTATCTCGTGATTGGTATACAGAGTACGTGAGACCAATACATATGACGGTTTATGATAATGATATCTAGCATACCAAATATACTTTTGATATATGTAGCAGCCTATCTAGCCTACTAAATATACTTCCTATATATATGACAGTATATAATACAAATATCTAGCCTATCAACTATACTCTCGGTGTCAACATGGTACCCATGTTTATTTGTAAAGTGGGAAAGATGAAGTGGTGCTTCTGTAGAAAACTATGAATGTCATAAGTGGGTTCCAAACCATGTGAAAGGCATGATCTGATTTTTATGTGGTTCCCGTGGGAAGGCAAGGCAGGAACGTGGAGAACCACCATCGAGAAAAGGCAAGGCAGGAACGTGGAGAACCACCATCGAGAAAGTGTCCTTTAACCATGGTTGTAAATCCACGCCCGAACGCATAGGGGTGTCAACTAGTCGAACTCAAACAAGCTTGCCTCCATAAGCTTGATTTTGATAAAAATTCAAGTCAATCTCGAGTCGAGCCCAAGATATGTTCGATCTTACAGTCAGACTCAAGCTTGGCTTGTTTAGGATTTGAGCCGAGCTCGAACTAAGCCTAGATCGAGGCTAACACGAGCGAGTTACAATTCTCATACTTTATTAACCATGCATCTCATAGATTCATGTTCATGACTAATAGAGTAAGGAGGCAAACGACATTGCATGTCATTTGTTGCTAGCATCCTATCAAAAACGAGAAGGACAGGTCTGGGGCAGTGGTAAAGTCATCCCACTGGTGTCAAGAGGTACTGAGTTCGACGTCGTCTCTTTGCACTGCACATTGCAGGGGTAAGATTGGCCTCCTATAATCTTTCCCCAGACCCTACCTCGCATGGAAGCTTCCGCACTGGGTCTGTCTTTTTTCTCTATCAAAAATGAATTCAACAAACATTTTTTTAATAGGATTCAATAGCTTAGTCAACCATGCATCTAATAGATGACAACAATAAACGAGCTTACTTGAACTTCTCGAGCTCATCGAGCTTGCGAACTTGTACTGATGCTCAAGCTTGGCTTATTAAGAATTCGAGCTGAGCTTGAGTCAGGCCTAAAACGAATCGAACACGAGCGAGTTATGATCCTCGAGCTTTATTGACAGACCTATGGATGCCTAGGCGCCCGCCGGCCACCTAAATGCCTAGGCACCTAAGCAAGCCCCTAGCGAGAGAGCAGAAACAAGGCACGGGCGAGAGTAGCAGCAGGGGAGCAAAGGCGGGTGTGGGATGAGCGTCGGGGCAGGGGAGCGGAGGCACGGGCGAGGACGGGAGGCACGACGCGGCTGGGAGGCACGGTTAGGGAGGCGCGAGAGGGCGGGCAGTCGAAGAGTTGGAAGGTTATTAGGCTAGTTGGGCCTTAAAATATTAGTAGGGTTCCCTGCTCCAGCCTCGGCTCTCGTGCCCCTCTGCCTCAGTCGCATCCTCGACGTCGCTGCCTCGGCTCCCTCCCACGGTGGCACCTTCCCAACTCTGTTTGTGCCTCCCCTACCACTCCCCCGCCTCCCCCTACCCCTGTTGTGCCTCCCCCTACCCCTGCCACGTCTAGGCATCGACGCCTGGTAAACACTGCCTTTCACAACCAAGCACCTCTAGTAATAAGTCGTTACATAATTGGAAAGATAAATTTAAATGGCCTTTTAAAAAGGAAAGTGTAACTAACCATACCCATCTCGAGACTTGGTTACCATGCATGAAATTTATGAAAACTTGAACTTACATTTACTTTGAATGACAACATACCTTTCAATTCCTTGTCCAACCAAAATGCTTGGTTCCTAGTGTAAAACCTTCCAAATATAGAACTAGCAAGAGAAAGATTAAGGAATTGCCAATTTCCAACAATCATTGTATGATAAGATGTGTCTACACCAGTGTTTTAAAACAGCGCCTGGACGCCAAGGCACCCGCCTAGATGCCTAGGCGAACATGGTACCCAGGCGGCAGCCCGTGAGGCGGCGCTAGCCAGGCGAGCTGACAAGCCATGGTGTCCAGGCTAGAGCCTCTGGATGCCTAGGCACCAACTAGGTGTCACCACAAGCATGCAGAAAATCTTCAGCCCTCATCGGAATTTACTTTGTACTTCCTGCATGCCAAGATCAAAATGCAAAATATACTGAATGACAAAAGCAACATCAAATCGTAGTGATTGACAAGAGCTACTTGCACATGCTATATTAATGGAAATGATAGACCACAAGCATACACCTAAGAATAACCTTATGATGAAATGTGGATATAACGCCGCATAATAACATTTATAAAACGTTTGCCTTCTGATCTATCTAAATGTCATACAAATTGAGTCCATGGAAACTGACACCATATATCACATAAAATATAGCAGACCAGCATCACTAATGCCAGCAGCAGATGCATATAACAGTGAAAGAAAAAACATATGTTCACAATTTAATAGCTATACCATACTTCTACCCAAACACGATAATGAAGCTAAACGCACAAACTGTACACTCGCATATCTAAAGAAGCATTTAAGTATTTATGCCTGGCTTCTCCGGCAGAAACTGCTTCATCTCAAAAACTCGACTCCCGTCCACATCAGGAAGCCCAAGAGATAGAGACAACGGTTCATCTTCTCCAATATCTGAACCAGCAAGATTATGCTTTGTTGCCACTGTGGACAAGGACAATGACAATAAAGAAGAGGAGCCCTGATCTGCCTTCAGTGATGCCTTATTACTCAATCTAGTACTAGGTTTTGGGTATTCTTCATCGTCCGATGAAAGAACATGGATGACATGATCAGTGATGGGTTTTTTAAGGGAGCCAACATCTGAGAGACCCCTGTAAATATATGGTGCATCGCCAAATGGACTTTGCTGACCAGTTGACAAGGGGTGTATCTTGGACATGCATTTACTATGCAGTTCTTCAAAACTGCAAGCAGGGTGTTTCCCATTAGAAGTTTTTTGCCTTTTGGAGCTGGGATCAGAATCTGATGAACCTATTCCTGACTTTGAAATTAATTTGTTTGGTTCATCAGAAATCTTTGACCCAATAAAATGCCGCAGAGATACTTCTGCAGAGGGCTGGAAAGCCTGCTTCTTAATTACCAGCTCCTCCAAGACTGATTTTACTGAACCTGCTTGTGGAGTGATGCGGAAGAGAGTTTCATGCTGAGAAATGCCTTCTTCGTCCATGTTGCTATATCCTGCTACTCCTGTGGTGTCTGAAATGAATAAATAAGAAATAAGACAACAGTGATAAGATGTAGCATTAATCAGTAGTCCCACATTACATGAGAAGATATCACCACCTTCTGCAGCACTTGGATAGTACTTCACCATATTGCAGCATAGTGTTGGAATTTTGGGAAAATGGGTTCCGTGGGGAAATGCAGTAGGATGGCCAGAAACAATCTGTCTGGTGCATGCAGTTCCTTCGTGATATATTTCACATGCATTCAGCTTTCTATCCTCATGCTTGGACTCGGACCAGATATTATGATCTAAAGGTGCACCAGTTTTTTCCATCTCCGGTCCGAGTGATGCAGCTGGATCAGACAGATCATCATTAGGACACTCATTCAAATCTATAACCAAAGACTGAACTGCCTTAGGGAAGCACATATCATGCTGTAAAACAGGTCCAGTGATTGGTTCTAGTGGGCAATTGTTTGTCCCTGAAACAGGAAGCTCTGGCAGGCTACTTGCTTTTCGGGCATAAAAGACACCCCAAAAGAAAAGTAAACCATTCCAACCTAAAAAAAAAAGATAAAGCGTATTCCATTAGATGAACGATCTTGACAAGGAACAGCAACATCAACAAAGATAAACCATACGTTGAGTCCTTTCAGGTAATTTATCTGATGGGAAAATGAGAAGTTCAATGCCACCAATATTTGCTGTGAGGGATAAATCACCAAGAAGCATGCCTTCCAAGAGTTTTATGTATGCTCTTTCGTAACTGTTCGAGATCCGAAAGGTCAGCTAGTATGTACATGACAAAACTATTTAAGCAGTGAAACATGAGGAAATCAATACCTTTCAGCATCCTTAGCAAAGAAAAAAAGGGCAATGTTATCTTCAGTTGGATTTACTTCTTTAAATTGTGGTGGCCACGTAGAATGTCTTGGAGCTTCTGCTAGCTGAATTTTGTGAGGTAATTGTTTGACTACTTCATGTACTTTGAATGATGCACTAGTAGACAAGTAAGCCTGAATCCCGTCATATATTTCTGGGCTTCCATGTCTTGAAACCTCAAAGCTACCCCTGAAATAAAAGAAGTTTACATTAAACAATCCATAACTGATTGCGGTAGTAAAGGAAGGAGAGAGATCATACTGCCAGATGTAAGACTGTTCAGGAATAACTAAATCTCTTGAAAGATTTTCAGTAGTAGATAGATCATGGAAAGCTTCCTGCTTCAAATTAGGTTTATCCAATTTGTTGTCAGCGGGTATCCGAAGACCATGGGGGCTTTCAGTCTCAGGCGATGTGTCACCTGAGGCTTGAACTGGTTCTACAATTTTACAGGAGCCATTGAATGTGCTCTCCAAAGGCTTTTGTTTGCTGCCCATCACTTTATAAGCCAATTCTCCCACGGCACTTACTCTTGGCACTATATCATGCAAATCTGAGTCCAATGACATGGCATTCGATGTTGTGGAAAGGACCCCAAATGGCTTAGTTGGCATTCCATTATCAACTTCCTCACCATCATTCGAGCTATCCCTTTTGACACATTGAGATGGAACTGGTGGATCAGGTATATTTGCGGCATAAATATCTTTACCAGATACAAATCCTGTTGGCTTTTGATGCACACTAATGGCACGTTTGTCAGTTTTCAATAAATCATAACTCTCCTTTTCAGCGTTTCCTAGTTCAAACAAACCACAAAGAAGACCATCAAGAAGGCGGAAAGACTAAAAATTACCGAGGAAAAAAAATTTACATGACATGCTTACCAGTTTTCTTGCTACTTTTAAGTATGCTTGGACCAGGCCTCAAAATATCCTGGTCAAGCTTTCTTTCCCCTGAGTTCATGGAACTGACTGGCCTTGGAGATGAAGGAATGTTTGGTTTTTTAAAATTAAAGGAGGCCCTTCTTTCCATCATATTCTTTTCTTTCATTGATTTCAGTACTGATTTTTCATCTTGTGGCGCATGAAATGGCTGCTTTTGTTTTGATGAGCCAGCATCTTTGCAAATCAAACCCTCAGATTTAAAAGATCCAGGTTTAAGAATTTTTTTCATAGGCCCCTGATCTCTAGTGTCTTTTGGGGAATGTTTCACAGGCCTCAGCTTGCTCGCGACACCTTCAGTCAACTGTTTGACCTTAGGTCCATTATTGGAGCTGTTGAAAGATAGTTGCTTTGATAAAAGACCTGCTGAAGAAAGTTAGGTGAAAATCACAATCCAGGTTCAAATGAACAATTGAAACAAAGGATATTTTGCAAACAAAGTACCAAAAAGAGTGTTCTCAAACCTCTTGGAGAAGAAACTGGTGCTTTAGCATTCACCATGCTTCCCATGGAATAAGACCGCGATAACGTTTGAGAACTTTTGATCGCCTGAGCAGTCCTCATTGGAGCTTTATCAAGTGAACTTAAACTTCCCTCGTTTGATTTCTTAAATGAATTCTCACGGGAGAAGACATCGTGTTTTGGGCTGTTCGCCTTGGAAAGTCTAGGATTAGGGAGTAGAGCATTCTCTGCAAGTCTTTTACATGATACAGTTGGACTCTGCCGTCCTTCACTTGATAATGGCCGTTCCATATCCGTAGAAACTCGCAATTTCTTATGGTTTAACAACAAATCTGAACTTTGATTTTTCTTGTTTGAGCTGCTGGGTGTTGGTATTCCACCAGTATGTGATCGTCCTTCCAAATCAGATGTAACGACATGCAGTTTATTACGGCTTGCCAAACTTAATATTTTTTTATTCTTCACCACCGACCTTTCAGCAACTGGGTTGGTAACCTTCACTTGTCGTGGTTGTGTATCTGCTGATGCGAGATACACTTTTTTATTCTTCGCATCACACTGATCAGCTGTTGCTGTGTTACAGTTAATTTGCAGAGTATCCAAATTAGGCACATCTTGCAATGCCTTGTTATTTTGTTTTTCTGAACATTGTTTCTTTCCTTCCAAAATATTAACTGTCTGAACACCATATTCACATCTTGTTTTGCCACAGTCATCCTTAAGCTGGCATTCTTCACATAACCATTCACCGTCTGGAACTTTATCCAACTTCACTTGCATGCAGTAACTAGTCAAAAAAAAAAAACAGTTAGTAATGACAATCAATGTAACATAGAGATGTTGCTTATACATTTTACCTTACAAACATTATAGCTAAGAAACTCTGATACAACCACCAGGATAGTCTAAAAATCTAAACAACCAACAATGTTTTTCCTTTCCTTCATGACCCACTGTTATGATTCCTCCTCCTGGGAGTATGCAGGGGAGAGAGAAGTCGCTGGTGAGATTGGGGATCAGATCGGAGAGGATATCGAGGAGAATTGGAAGAGGAAGGGGTGTCGCCACGGCTAGGAGGCAGTCCAGCCAGGGCGATCAAGGAACAAACCCTAGGGAAGGGAGACTTTTATTTCTCTGATGCCTAATACACAACTAAGCTGCAGCCTTTATAGACTCAGGCGCAGCAATGTGATTCAACAGATTCTGTTAGGCAGAATCTTTATCTAACAAACTGAAACAAACTGAGAACAAACAAACCAACTTAGTCTCCCCTTTGTGCTTATCTTAAGTCTTCATGCGCCTGCAGTAAGTGCGGCCATAAAATGAATCTATAACATTTCCCTCCCCCTCAAAGAACAGCTTGTCCTCAAGCTGGAAATGAGGGTACTTCTACTTGAAATCATCAATAAACTCCCAGGTAACCTCTGCAGAATTCCTACCAACCCACTGAATCAGCAACTCCCATCTTCCTCTATTCTTTCTTGTTTTGATAACTTTCTCTGGAGTAGCAATGACTCTGCCATGCAGAAAATCTGGCAATTGCGCCGGTTCTTCCGGAGGGACCCCCTGAAACTTCTTCAACAGTGAGACATGAAAAACATTATGGATTCTTGCCCGGTCCGGTAGCTGAAGCTTATATGATATATCGCCAATACATTCCATAATTTTGAATGGTCCAAAAAACTTCGGTTTCAGTTTGGATGTTGTATCATTGGTAATTCCAGTAGCCGTTCGCTGATGAAACTTCACTCAGACCCATTCTCCCACTGCAAACACCACCAGTCTTCTGTTCTGGTCATGATAATGCCGCATGGTGTCTTGTGCCTGCAGCAGTCGTTCCTTAATATCAGCAAGAAACTCATCTCTACTTTTCAATTGTGAATCCACAGCAGCTATTCTTGATGCTCCTGCCTGATAGAGGGTCACAGAAGGTGGATCTCGGCCATATACCACTCTAAATGGTGTTTCCGGCAGAGATGTTTGGTAGGAAGAATTATAGCAATACTCAGCACATGGAAGCCAGTGGAGCCAAGTCTTTGGTCTATCTCCAGCCAAACATCTCAAATACATTGTGACAACTTTATTGACCACCTCAGATTGCCCATCGGTTTGAGGGTGGAAGGCTGAACTCATATGTAATTTGACACCAGCTTGCTGAAACAGTTCCTTCCAAAAGTTACTAGTGAAAACTGTATCTCTATCACTCACAATGGAACATGGGAAACCATGTAATTTGACAATGTGCTCAAAGAAAGCCCTAGCCACTGATGCTGCTAAATATGGATGGCCAAGTGAAATAAAATGTGCAAATTTAGTGAATCGATCCACCACTGTCAAAATTACTGACTTACCTTTTACCTCCCACTTTCGGGAATCCTTCAATAAAATCCATAAAAATGTCACTCCAAATCTGTAAGGGAATAGGCAACGGTTGTAGCAACCCTGCTGGATGTAGGTGATCTGTTTTATTTCTCTGACAGATAGCACACTCCTGGATGTAGGTGAACCTATGTAATGTTTTCTGCCTGCCTTCATGACCCACATGAGCCATAAATAGTAGTTGGGGCCACAATGCTAACTGTTCAGGCACGAAAACCTTCCCTTTATACAACAATAACCCATCTACTATTGCCCACCCCTCTGGAGCAGTTTGGGACTCCACCTGTCCCCACAAAGTGACCGTTGACTGGTCAGATTTAAGCTCCCTGCGCAGGTCATCAAAAATATCAATGATGGCGTTGATAGCACATAGATGGTGCCTTCCTCTGTATCCCTTCTGGACAGGGCGTCCGCTGCCCCATTCTGCTTACCAGGACGATATTCAACGGTGAGACCAAAGTCAAATAATTTACTAACCCATGTATGTTGCGGTATTGTAGTCAGCCGTTGATCTAATAAATACTTTAGGCTATAATGATCTGTTCGAACAGTGAACTCCCTTCCCCACAAATATGGCCTCCAGTAACGGACTGCCTTGACCAATCCGATCAACTCCCTCTCATATGCTGGCAGTTTAGCATGCTGAGGAGCCATTGGACGGCTGAAGAAAGCAATTGCCCCATCTCCTTAGTGTAGAACAGCCCCAAACCCCGAACTTGAAGCATCACAGTCGACATAAAAGCGCTTACTAAAATCAGGGAGTTCAAGAATTGGTGCTAGTGTCAAAGCCTGTTTCAGCTGCTGAAATGCAGTTTCAGTCGCCTCATTCCAAGAAAAAACATCTTTTTAACAGTGATGTTAATGGTTTTGCAATGGCTCCATATCCCGCGATAAATCTGTGGTAGTAACCTGCCAGCCCTAAGAAGCCCCGAAGATCCCTAACAGATTTAGGCATTGGCCACGCCTCCACTGCAGCCACCTTGGAGGGATCCATGGACACTGTCCCTTTGGCAATAATATGACTCAGATATGATATTGAGATCTGTCCAAAGAAGCATTTGGACTGTTTCAGCACCAAATTATTGTCCTGTAAGACCTGAAGTACAGCCCTGACATGTTGCAAATGCTCGGACCAAGATGCACTAAATATCAATATGTCATCAAAGAAAACTAGCACTGATCTGCGCAAAAAAAAATCTTCAATAGGTCATTCATCAATGCTTGAAATGTTGATGGCGCATTTGTTAGCCCGAAGGGCATAACCAAAAATTCAAAATGTCCATGGTGCGTCCTGAAAGTTGTTTTCTCTATATCACTTTCAAACATTCTGACTTGATGATAACCACTCCTCAAGTCCAGCTTAGTAAAGAATTTGGCCCCCTTCAATTCATCGAACAACTCTTCAATCACCGGTATTGGGAATTTGTCCTTTACAGTCTTCTTATTCAGGGCTCTATAATCAACACAAACCCTCCAACTGCCATCAGCCTTTTTGACCAGCAATACTGGTGATGAAAAAGCTTAGGTAGATGGCCTAATAATGCCCTGCTGCAGCATCTCTTCACATTGTTGTTCTATCTCATCCTTCAAGAGTTGTGGGTAACGGTATGGTCTCACAACTATTGGGGCAGTTCCCGGATGGAGATGAATACGATGATCATGGCGGCATTTGGGTGGCAACCCCTGGGGTGCAGCAAACAATCCCTCAAACTCTTGCAGCAAAGCTTCCATCAAATTTGGCCCTGCAATTGTCATTGCTGGTTTATACACCTTCCCTTTCAGTCCAGACCAGCAAATATTCGTTCCAGCTCGCCAGAAGGTCATTGTAAGATCATTAAAATTCCACAAAACTGGTCCAAGAGTCTGCAACCATTTAACCCCCAACACCAGATCAAAGCCCTGCAATGGTAAAACAAAGCAATCCACCGTGAAAGCTTCCCCTTCAATCTCCAAGTTGGTTGCTGTGCAGACACCCTTGCTGGTCATATGATCTCCATTTGCCACCGCCACTTTCAATCCAGGCCTGTTAGTCATAGGCAAGGATAACTCTGAAGCTAGATGCTCATTGATGAAGTTGTGAGTGGAACCAGAGTCCACTAAAGCCTTCACATTGCGACTGCCCACCTTCACCATTAACTGCATGGTATTGGGCATCCCAATTCCAGACAAGGCATGGAGAGAAATACCCAAATCTTCTACGGTCACCTCCATATCATGATCATCTTCTAACTCCAACAAGAAAATGCCTTTGCTGGTACACTTATGTTCAGGGGTATATTTCTCACTGCAATTATAGCATTCTCCATTTGCTCTCTTGGCAGCCATCTCTTCTGCAGTCAATCTTCTAAAATGGGACTTGGACGCTATTGTTGACCCTTGAGAAGATGTTGTCCCATTACCTCCTTTACTTGCTGCAGAAACCACCGGGCCTGATGCACACAACCTGTTTCAGGCTGCTGCGGTTCAGGCTAGAAGAGAGTGGTTTTGCCGTTGTTGTGTCGTGTAACCAGCACTGTTCATACGCTCGTGCTAAACTCATTGCCGATTGAAGGTTGGATGGCAAATGTAGTTCAACATCGGTGCGCAATGGTTGTCCCAAACCTGCTGTAAAGAGATTGACTTGTTCGTGAACAGTTAGATCATCACAGCGGCACAGGAGGGCCAAAAATTGCCGCCGGTATTCATCAACCGTCCCTGTGCGATGTAGCTCCTTTATTTCTGCCAATCCATTAGTACGGATGGGAGGGCCAAAATGAAGATTGATAAAATCAGCAAATCTTGTTCAAGACAGCACCCCATGATCTCGTTCCAAGGCATAATACCATTGAGCAGCCATACCATCAAGATGCAGAGAAGCCAACCATACCTTCTCTTCCTCCATTGTCCTCATACCTTTGAAGTAGGACTCACATTTAGTGAGCCAAGTCAAAGGATCCGATTCCCCATCAAAACTTGGGAAGTTTATTTTAGGAAATCGGTGAACGAGGCGCCTATCCTCCCCTTGGACGGTCCTGCTGCCAGAGCTGTCATAATCTAGGCGCCTAGGTGCTCTAGAACCAGCCATCTCTTTGAGCACCTCCTTGATCTCCGAGATTGCATCTTCTGCCTTGACAATACGTGTATCATGAGTTTCCATGCGTCCAGTCATGGTGGTCATCTGTGCAGAGAGGCGATCCAGTTTCTGTGAAACTGACAACTCCCCAGGATCAGCAGCGCCGGCCATTGATGCAGGGCGTTGCACTGAATCTAATACCAAATTGTTATGATTCCTCCTGGGAGTATGCAGGGGAGAGAGAAGTCGCTGGTGAGATTGGGGATCAGATCGGAGAGGATATCGTGGAGAATTGGAAGAGGAGGAAGGGGTGTCGCCACGGCTGGGAGGCAGTCCAACCAGGGCGACCAAGGAACAAACCCTAGGAAAGGGAGACTTTTATTCCTCTGATGCCTAATACAGAACTAAGCTGCAGTCTTTATAGACTCAGGCGCAGCAATGTGATTCAACTGGTTCTGTTAGGCAGAATCTTTATCTAACAAACTGAAACAAACTGAGAACAAACAAACCAACTTAGTCTCCCCTTTGTGCTTATCCTAAGTCTTCTTGCGCCTGCAGTAAGTGCGGCCATAAAATGAATCTATAACACCCACACACCCTGATAAATTAAAAATATTGAGTAAACTGCGCGCAAAGAAAACTGACTTCTATGCATAAAGAGTGTTGATAGGATATTAGGAGCACATTATTTTCTGTAAGTCAAAGTCCGAGTTCAATAATCTACAATGCCTTACTAGAGCAAGTCTTAAGTAGATTGTTCATAAGTGTAGTAAAACATAACTTTGGGGACGACTAGAATGCAAACATCTATGTGGTGCAATCATACTTCATACAAAAAAACTCTCTTATGCCACACGATCTTCATCTTATGGTCACTGCATTTTTTCACTTAAGCCACTCCACCTAGCAATGCACATTAAGAAAAAAAAGTATTGCCATCGTTTCAGGTGAAAGGGCTTAAGTGAAAACAAAAAAGTAATCATAGGATGAAGATCGTGTGGCCTAGAAAAGTTTTTTGCACGATTGCACCAAATAGTTGTTTGTATTCTAGTCAACCCTTTACTAAGAGATGACTTCCTATCCAGAAAAAAAAAAAAGGATATGAGCAGCGTAACACAATTTGATAGAATACAGCAAGTCGCAACAGAATTTAACTTACGTGTGCTCCGCCCCCTCAAGACATCTAGTGCATGTAGCCAGAAGATACTCTCTACCAACATCTCCACATATATCACAAACATTAACCTGAGTCAATGCAAGCCAGACATATAAATTTTGACAAACATAAATGTCATGTAGGTAGATAAAAAAAGGCATGTTGATCATAAATATTAAAAATGATTGGTAAGTTTGACCTGAGGTCAAAAGAAAACATTGTTAAATTAAAAAAAAACATATAAAGCCAAAGTATAAGGCAGGATGGATGAAGTGACCGCAACCTTCTGGAATCCTATGTAACAAGAAGGTCCCACATAAGGTAAAAGGTAAGTTTTATAAATGGTGATCAAACATGTGATGTTATGTAGGATAGAATGTTGGTCAACTAAAAGACAACATGTTCAAGAAATGAGAGTCGTAGATATGCGCATGATATGGTGGATGTGTGGCCACACAAGAAAAAATTGAATTAGGAACGAAGTAATACATGATAGAAAAGTGGTGGCACCGATTCAAGAAAAGCTAGTCCAACAACGACTAAAGTGATTTGACCATATCCAGTGAAGACCTCTAGGAGCACCAGTTAACGGTGAGATTCTAAAGGATAGAGGAAATATTATGAGGGATAGAGGACGACCAAGGTTGACATAAGATGAGGCAGTAAAACAGGACTTGAGGGATTGAAATGTACCTAGAGAATTCAGATTTGGCTTTTGATGGGACTGTAGGAAAATCAGCAATTCATGTGCTAGAATCTTAGTTTACTAGTAGTCTCGTACTTTGTTTACTCTTATCTCTCTTTCTTACTTTTATATGTTTCTGTTGGGTTTCATATCTAATCTACCCAAATGTGCTTGGGACAAAAGCGTTATTGTTGTTGTTGCATAGCAAAGTATAATACAAGATATTTCTTAAGCTCTGGAAAAAGAATAAGCTAAGCTAAATGCGATAGCAAAGTAGTCCTGTTATTCTCCAATTACAAGATATTAGCCAAAGTATAATACAAGATATTTCTTGAGCTCTGGAACAGTTACTGAGGCAGATAGTTGATTTGGCTCTAATTTAGAACTTGCTGTCTGCAATACTTAGAGTCAACAGCAGAATTCTCCATGTCTGACACAAGATGGCCAAAGACCAGTAATTCTATTAGTGTAGTGCTCACTCACTTGGCTATATCATGGATTGGAAAAGTAGATATAGAGAACAAAAACGAAATGCCAGTACAGGTCATCGGCAGTTTCTACTTTTGTACAAGTCAAATATCACACATGTTTGAATGCAAGACTGGTAACCAAGCAGAAGTGACATGTTACAGCTTGGTTGCCAGAACGCAGGACAGCAACAAAGAAAAGGTGAATATTAACTATGTATGTTAATCATAAGAATATTTAATGAGGCGCAGCAAACTTCAATACTTATACAGATATTAAGCACCGGTTGGATTCCCAGATTGTTGTATTAAAATGAGAAAATCTTGATATAAACTGTTGCGCTCTTGCAAAGATTCTAGCTAATCTGGAATGCTTAGCTGACAATGAATTGATGGCGGTTGTTAGAAATTCATGAGCTTAAACCTAGTATTTTTATGGCTTCCTAAGATCTTAATTCAAAAATAATTACAAATATAAACTTTTCAGGTGAATAATATTTACAATGGAATAGCATAAGGAAGCAGCATCCAGGTTGGTCTCAAATCCCGGATGATCCTCTGCTACTGGATAAAAAATATGTGATGGCATGTATTAAACCTATCTAATATTGAGCTTGCATTTTTGAGAGAAAAAAACAAGCATGATATTGTATTATTGATCATCCCATTTTATAAGATGATGCTAGCCCAAATGGAGAACCAATGTATAGAAACATGAAAAATCAGCAACTGCCAATGGGAATTGGGAAATGAAGACAATTTTTCACACCTAGTTGTGTTTACTCTTTAAGCACTACCACACTACACCAGGCCGCTGAACACCTCATACTTGAAAGAGAAAAACTAAGATACAAAAAAAAATTATATTATATTATTTTATCTCTGCCTACGCGTCATACTCATTGACAATTAAGGTTTTTCGGGTCATAATATTGGAGAAAAATAAATGATAAAGGAGTTGCTTACATCTATTAAAACTTCTGAGTTCCCACAGTCTATCATCACATCTTTCTGTATGTTCAACTTTCCATTGTTAGACATGTCCATGAACGAATCTTGATCCCAGTCCTGTTTATCAACCCCATTTCTCTTAGCATCATCATTAGTCTCAACAACAGCATGTTGTTGAATTTGATCTTTTGAGAATGAGGGGTCGCTTTCAGGATCTTTTGATGATAATCCATCTTTTTTTGCATTTCTAGCACTTCCACTGCGACCAATTAGCATGTCATTGTTGTCACCATCATCTACGCAAGGATTTGATGTTCCACCTTGTGTTTGCTCCACGATATTGTTTGAAAGCCGAGCCTTCTCACGGCGTTCATGAGATGAGTTTTCCTGTGGTTCTCCAAGCTCATGATCTTGCCTCTTAGGAGATACTCCGTTTGAAACGCTGGCAGAGGAGTGCATTCGCAGCAACTTTTTGGTTGTAACAGAAGGTTGGTCTTGGTCCTTTTCTGTAGATTCATCAGCAAGTTGCTTTCTCAATCTGCTGTGACTAGCAATGCTGTTGCCTTTACAGTTTCTAACGGTTAGATTATGAGTAGATGCCGAAGCTGATAGCTTTTTCTTCTCCAGAAGAAGTTTTCCTTCTGCTGGCGTGCCAGTAACACATGAGTCATCATCAAGGTATTCCTCTCTGGGGAGTTTCATACCTTCATTTGATAGCCTCCTACGCTTTGCTGGCATGTCAACTTCTGGAGAATCCTCTGGAATGGATGATCTTGAGACCAGTTTACTTCCACCAGTTTCAGAGTAGGAAGCATTACTGGAGGCAGCACTGAATTCTTCATCATTTTCTCCTCTATTGTGGGCCCCTTTCTCACTGCGAGTGAGAGAATTATTTTTTATCTCTGACCTTGTGGAACATGTTTGAGATGACCCACAGTCAATATTTGCATCCGCATGCGCAAGACTTCGGTGTAGACAGGAGGAGCAAGGAGCGCAACAGACATTACAGGTGCCAGATTCTGCCTTCACATGAATTTCATCATTTGATGCAAGTCTTTTCCTTACGGTCTTGTCCTGGCACATGAAAAACAGTATTATAGTATACAAAAAAAACCATTACTCATTTACAACTACGAACAAGGATGAATGCCTGAAAGGAACCACCATGCACTCTTAGTTCATTACAGTATCATTCCGTGTAGTAGGCAGGCTGCCCTTCTACTGCATAATAATCCAACTGCCTCAATTATGGTAATATGTAAGCATTTTGGAAATTGGACTGTTCAACCACAAGTCTAGACATGACTAAAGAACATGAGTTTTACATATTTTTTTGCATATGTTGTTCACTTGAGAAACACAAGTCATCACGGTATTGCATGACGACCATCAGAGCACTCCACATGTCTTGATACACCATTTTCCAAGAAAGAATAGCTCAAGCAAAAAGCCGAAGATGCACGACTCTGTACTGACATATCCTTTACTACTCACAGCATTCTGGGATCTGAATCACCAATCAAAGCATCTACGCCACAACTAAGCTGAGGCCTAGAGAATACTAGCGTCTAGCGAAGAGGAACCATCTAGACTGAACTCGCTTCTGGGAATCGGAGGATAGGATAAACAGGGTGCATTCTCAAGAAATTGTTTTAGGAGCTGAATATTTTGATGCATATATAGGGACAATCACCTCCATCCTGGCGACCAGTTCGCGGCGCACAGGCCCGCCACGGCGCCCTTGCGCTTGATCCTGGAGAGCAGAAACAGAGACGTGTCAATCACCAAACCTTCCGAACCGCAGCATTAACCGCAAAATCACAACAAAAAGTCTCCAAATCTCTTTGATGACGCCTATATTGACGCGAAAATAGCAGCTAAATCAAACGGAGAAATAGAGGCAGAGTATTCCATCAAAACCAATTCGCCTAACCGCGTCACCTTCGAACGGAAGGAGAAGGAGAGGAATAACGGAATCGCATGCGCGTGCGCCGTTGCCAAACCTCGAATCCTCAAACGCCCAACACCATGAATCCATGGATATCAAATCGAATCCCACCCCCATCCATCCCATCTCCTCATCGCATCCTACGCGGGGGGGAACCCGCAACGGCCACCACAACAACGTGTACTCGATAGGGCGGTTGCGGATGCGGCACGCACCTCGGTCGCCGCGAGATCCCTTTGCCGCGTGCGATCGTACAGATCCCTCACGGTGCGCTCCTGCGGCGCCCTCATTCCCCTCCGCCCCGCCGATCGGCCGCCGCCCCTATCTCCCAACGAGCGGGCCCCATCCATCGTCCATCCGCGGTGCTAGGGCCCGGGTCCGGCGTGCTGTGCGGCGGAGGCGGCGACGGCGACGGCGAGAGATTAGGTGGAGTTTCCTCCGCTCTGGCGTGGCGAGGAAGCAGCGCCGCTGAGGAGAGAGAGAGGGTGAGACAGGCTAGGAGAGGGAGGGACTGGTACTGCTGCTGCTTTAGAAACTTGGACTCCGGGGAGCGTGACGGTGACGCGACGGGAGACGGGTTGGATGGGAACGGAGCGCGCCGGACGGTGTGGCTTTGACCCACTGACACAGTAGGCCCACACGCACCTCCGAGCCGAGGTCTAAGGTGCACAAGCATCTACTGGCAGCTGTTTGGATTGAGGGCTTGTTTGGTTCGTGACCGACGTGCGCCACGCCTAACTTACAGCGCCCTCTAAGATGTAGCGGTGATTTTCGACGCTATGCATGCAGCGAGAATTGACGTATTTTTTGTGCTGCAGACGAGCGAAACGAGCATCGACAGCCTAACTTTAGCCGGGAATCCAAACAACGTCTCACGTGCCTAACTTACGGTTGATGGAGTGCGGCAAAGTGCGGCTTCGATCTAACAGGTCCTGAATACGTTTGCCATCAATCTAACAGGTTCTGAATACGTTTGCCACACAATTTAGAGTAAGATGATTAAGGATAGTCTTGTCATACTTTTGTGATAACAAAATTGACCAACTAAGTTTAGGCAAAGTGTGGCAAAAAAATTGCGTCTATGACATGTGGAACGAAATGTGGCAAAATTTGTGACACTTAGTTGCGTCTAGAACCAAACACTGACTAAGAAAATTATGGCTGACTAAGGTTAGATGTGGCAAATTGTGATCTTAATCTAAACAGGTTCGTAGTCACATACCACTAGATGACAGGCATGCATGTAATAAATTGTGTTTATCTTCTTCCTTATATTTCCTAGGCTATTTTTAGCACATATTTAATACTTGCTAAAGATTTTGGTTTTTCTTCTGTGTGGAAAGCTTTACAATTCATTTTGTTATATTTGTTACTCGTTAGTTAAAAAATGAACTAGATGGTGACAAATAAAAAGAAACGGTGGGAGTATATTTCTAGCAGAAGCAATTTATTTCCTACTCCCTCCAATTTAAAAAGAATGTCATTTTAGCATTCTATTCAAAGTTCCCTAAAAAATGTTGTTTTTCACTTATCAATGCATTTTGGTCGAATATGCCCCTAGATGGTTTGCTTCTTTGCACACGATATTTACATCTTGCAGCTAGAATATTGTGTTTCATCCAATCAACCCAACAATATTTATGTATCTATTATGGTCAAAAATGGTAAAAACCGTGACAAAATTAATCACTCCTTAGTATGCGGAATCATGTCCATAGCGACACTCTTTTTGAAACTGGAGGGAGTACGTTATATTTGGCGCGTATTCAATACTTGCAAAACATTCTGGTCTTCTTCTCTCTGAACAGCTTTATGTTTCATTCTCGTAGCTACAAAGTACTGCTATATAATATCGTTCTAGCAAAAGTGATTTATTCTTTTTGTTAACGATCCCCTGTGGGCTTGAACAATGGTAATTATTTATTTGTCTCTTAAAATCCCACACGTTTAACTCAATATGAGGTGGCCGGAGAGACGGATATGTAAACATGTCCATGCACGGATCGTCCATGAAAACAGAGAGGGAATGAGAGAGCGTGGATGATTTGTTTTCTCTAGGGAAACATGTGTTTCTAGATATGTACACATGGGCTGGATGATCGTGTATGTATTGAAGAAAATTAAACGAGAATTAAATTGTAATCTGTTGTGTAGGTTGACTTTAACAAAAGTACGCGTACCCTCTCCATGCATCTACGAAGCTATGGAAGTTTCTCATAGAAATATTGGAGAAGAAAATAATTATTGTATTTGATTGATTAAAATCTTTAGGGGTGATACATATATATAAGGGGGTCAGAGGACCTCTCTTGGTTACACAGGCACTATGGTATTATTCTAACACTCCACCGCGGACTGGACGTCTATTAGCTAGAACATTCAAACTGGATCGAAACTCCACAAACACCGAAGATGGCAGCCCCTTGGTGAAGATGTCCGCATACTATGAGCTGGTGGGAACGTGAAGAACTTGAACTGTACCAGTGGCCACCTTGTCGCGAACGAAGTGCAAATCAATCTCGATATGCTTGGTGTGTTGATGCCGCACCAGATTGGTCGAGAGATACATAGCACTGACATTGTTACAATAGACCAAAGTGGCCTTCTGAAGTGGACAGTGAATTTCCTTTAGTAACTGACGCAACCAAGAAGCTTTGGCGACGACGTGCTTTGGCGCTGGAGCGGGATACCGTGTGTTGACGCGAAGACCGGTAGATCAGAATATCACCGAGGAAGATACCGCATCTGGAGGTAGAACGACGTGTGTCAGGAAAATCGGCCCAATCAGCATCAAAATATGCCACAAGCTCGCTAACCGAAGAACGACGAAGCTGAAGACCATGATCCAAGGTGCCTCGAATGTATTGAAGAATGTGTTTCACCAATGTAAGATGAGGCTCACGAGGATCATGCATATAGAGACACTATAGGATCGAAGAGCACGTGAAAAGCTACCAGAGGGGGTGAATGGTAGATTTAAACCTTTTTTAGCGGAAGCAATGAAATCCCAACCACTTCGACAGAAAAATGATCTGTTAAAGAAATCGTGTGTGAGACTAATCTAAACGTGTTTCACCGTAAAAAAAGTGATAGATATCATAGAGAATCAAGTCACGAAGACAACACAACAAGAATCACTCAAATTCGTCGAGAGAAACTCAAGTTATGATCGAAAGATCGAACAAAGGTCAATCTGTTCTACCGAGTAAAAAACAGATCTGTAATACTGCAAAGAAACTCGTGTAGATCAAAAACCACAAATCCAATGACCGTGAAATTTTGAAATATGATATATAGTCAAGTTGTGAAGACAACCTAAAAAGAATCACTTCAATTGGATCTGTAAAACTCGAGTTATGATAAAACCATCGAAGAAAGGTAGTGTTGTGCAGAAACTCGACGAGAAAAACTTGTCTGGAACAAGTCGGACGAACAAGGCACAAAAGTTACTTTCAACTACGAATTTTATTCAATATAACACAAGAGGAACAACCCCAAAGTCGTTCACCACGAGCTCTGGCCTCCCTTGCTTATATAACCAGCCCTTAGGCCAACTCAATCTCAACTAAGACTCTAATCCTACTCAAATCACGAATCGAAACTTTCCATAACTGCTTAGGACTCTTTTATACGCAGATAGAAGCAGTCTTAAGACTTCCAAACACCTTAGGAATGTATCTCACATTCCTAAAACAACTCAAATTCGTGACCCACACGAAATCCTATCATAACCAACTCAAATCTTTCGAGTCAAACACGACTCAGCCGCAACTTGAGTCCATAACCTAGTCGGTTGGACTTTTCCGACCAATTCTTTACATTCACATCTCTTCATCACGCCTCGGAACCATGAAGCCACGTCCATGCACTCCTTGCATACGTGCAAACACCTTCCAACGACATCCATGATACATTCATATGCATTGTTCTTGATTTAAACATGCTGCGCAACCTCCCGATCAACTCAACCACAATTCCTCTCGAACTTGGTTGTTGAACCTCATGTTCACCCTAAGACTAGTTCAATGGATCCCGTCACCAGCCATGTCTTGAACTCAAGCAACACCTGCACATGAATAAACAATCAATACTTTCGAGCACAAGTCCTCGACTTGACTCAGGTTAGTTCCGAAACTACAACATCTTACGTGAGCACCTCACATAAGCATGTTGCAAAGCATAGCAAAATGATATCATCCATATCAATCAAAACGCATCAAAAAATTAGCAAATGAATACTAAGCAATATTTTCAACAATATAAAGCAAGTTCAAGACAATTCACAGTAAAAGCAGGAACATTGTGATCAAGCTCCGAACCTTGCCAAAGCTAACCGGAGCTTGAGCCGGAGCTTACGAAAGCTAGTACAACCTAGCGTCGGAGCTTACCAAAACTAGTACAACCTAGCGCCGGAGCTTACCATAGCTAGTACAACCTAGCATCGGAGCTTACCAAAGCTAGTACAACCTAGCGCCGGAGCTTGCCAAAGCTATTCAGAACTAGTCAACCCAAAATTCGGAGCTAGAAAAATATGTCGTAACTAACTAACATAAGTCAGACCTAGCAAAACATATCGGAGCTTAACAACGACATGTCGGAGCTATCAAAGATATGCCAGAGCTATCAAAGACATGCCGGAGCTATCCAAAAATATGTCGGGCCTAGACAAAGAAAGTCGGACCTATTGTCAGACCTTGCAGAAGCTTGGAGCTAGAGTCGGACCTTGCTAAAAAGATGTTATGGCAGCATTCAAAACTTTTATTGTCAAAGCTAATGTATTCAGCACACATAGGTCTCATAGACACACCTGCTGCACGACATTTGCAATGTCGAGTCGAGTGAAGGTGAGATATTGCAGGGCTCCAGCAAGACCACGATAATGAGTAGCATCCGAAACCGGAACACCATCAGATGATAAGTTAGCACACGTGTCGATTGGAGTAGAACATGATTTACAATCAGTCATGTCCGCTCTCTCAAGTATCTCAATCATGTACTGTCGCTATGAGAGGAAGAAGCCTACGCTGCTTCGAGTAACAGTTATGCCCAGAAAATGATGTAGGTTGCTCAAATCCTTCATTAAAAATTCTGCAACAAGAGCATCAATAATGCAATGGAGCAGTGGTGCTGATGAGGCAGTCAGAACAATATCATCCACATATAGCAACAAATAAGTTATGCCTGTGACGTGTCAGTAGATGAAAAGAGAAGTATCAGACCGAACACCAATAAATCCAAATGAGATAATATAAGAAGCAAAGCGGTTGTACCAGACACGAGGAGCTTGCTTCAAACCATATAGGGACTTTTTCAGTCGGCAGACGAAATCCGGATGAGTTGTATCAAGAAAACCAGAAGGTTGCTCACAATAGACTGTCTCAGATAGAGTACCATGCATAAAAGCATTCTTCACATTAAACCTGATGAACAGGCCAATCACGAGAGAGTGCAAGTGAAAGAACGGTACGAACTGTAGCAGGTTTCACCATAGGGCTGAAAGTCTCACCAAAATCAACACCGGGCTGTTGAGTAAAGCCACGAAGAACCCAACAAGCCTTGTAGCGATCAAGAGAGCCATCTGGATGAAACTTGTGATGAAAAACCCAGTTCCCAGTCATGACATTTGTACCTGGAGGACGTGGCATAAGATCCCAAGTGTTGTTGGCCTGTAGAGCAGTGAATTCCTCGATCATGGCCTCTCGCTAATTGGGATCAACGAGAGCACCATGATAAGTCCTCAGAATCTGTGACAACATTGATGCTTGAAGGTTCACACACTACACAGGAAGACGAAGACCGACCTTCCCACGTGTCCGCATGTTATGATTGTTGTCGACGGGTGACACCTCGAGCACGAACTGTGGACCACGTACAAAACCTGGTTGCTGGTGAAGGGCAGTCGGTGGAGCCCTCAGAGAGCCGAAGCCTGGAGGAGTATCGCGTGACGAGGAGGAGCTCGGGACGGTCTGACCGCACGGGGTGGCGGTTGGACCACCCGGTGAACAGAGGCCCACCTGGTCATCGGGATGAGTACCATTGGTTGGACCCCGAGGATCCGCGGTCTGACCATCCGAGGAGTAGCGGCTCTCCTAGCCTCTACTCGGGTTGACGGTCTGACCGTCGTGAATCACAATGGTACGACAAGGCGAACAGAGGCCCGTCTGGCCTCTATTGGGGATGTTGTCGGGTGGACAAGGACCAAGAAGGCCTTTGTGCATAGGCGCAGTCTGACTAGCTAGAACCAAGGTCTGACCGCTAGGCTTGTAAAAGCCTGGTGGAGGCCCACACTGATGAGTACCTGTAAAACAGTCAGTGCTAGGTAGCACTGATGATAGTTAGTGTCAAAAAGAAAGTCAAAGTGGGATAAAGGAGGGTTGAAGATTTCCGCAAACAGAAATGAGGACTCGTCAAAAGTGACATGACGAGAAATAATGATGCAATTTGTGGCTAAGTCTAAGCATCAATATCCTTTGTGATCGGATGGATAGCCAAGGAAGACACAAACTGTAGAGCGAGGAGCAAGCTTGTGTTCAGCTGTGGCAGAGAGATTTAGTTAGCATGTGAAATCGAAAACGTGTAGGTGAGAAATATCAGGTTGGGTGCCAAAGAGGGCGAAATATGGTGTGGCAAAGTAGAGCGTTTTGGATGGTCGCAAGTTTATGAGGTGTGTAGCAGTGTGGAGTGCTTCTACCCAATAACCGGCAGGAACACTAGCTTGGAACATAATCAAGCGCATAGTGTCATTGGTGATGTGAATAATACGCTCAACACGTCCATTTTAAGGATACGTGTGAGGACAAGAGAGACGCAAAAGAACACCAAGATGGAGAAAGAATGTGCGTGATGTGGAATTATCAATTTCACGACCATTGTCACATTGGACTGCCTTTATGGTGCGGCCAAATTGAGTGGATACATAGGCAAAAAACTATGACAAGGTCGGAAAAGTGTCGTATTTAAGGCGTAGAGGAAAAGTTCATGAATAATGAGAGCAGTCATCAAGAACAACAAGATAATACTTGTGACCAGAAACACTTTGCACGGGAGATGTCCATAGATCACAATGAATTAAATCGAAGTTGTTCGAAGCACGAGCATTTGATAGATAAAATGGAAGACGTGTGTGACGATCAAGCTGACAGACATGACAAAGAGTGTCAAGTTCTTGTTTATTATATTGTAGAAATAACCTAAACTAAGCTTTAAAACCTAAATGACCAAGACGAAGATACCAAAGCGTAAACGGTGTGGTGGCTGCGGCTAAGGCATGTGGCGGAGAAAGCATCGACAAGGAGATGGAGTAGAGCTACCCGGAACTATTACATCTGGCGATTACGTTCTTGGTGTCCAGATCCTTCACAGAAAGATCAAACGGATCAAATTCAATGGAAACATTGTTATTAGTGGTGAACTGACGAACATAAACCAAATTTTTAATTATGTAAGGAGACACAAGAACTCGATGCAAATGTAAAGGACGAGCGGATGTAGAAAAAGAAGTATGACCCGTGGAGGTGACGGGTAGTAATGGCCCATTACCGACAACGATAGATGAAGGAGTCGAAAAAGAAGGAGGGTGTGAGGAGGAGAGGTTACCGGAGGAGGAGCACATGTGGCTATCGGTGTCGAAGTCTATGTACCATTCAGCGGACGGTGGCAACGTTTGAAATCTTTGTTCATGGCAACGGTTTACTTGTAGCTTTGAGGTCGGGACATGATCCACGGTAATGTAATTTACACAAGCTTATGAGTTCATTTGTCAACTGTACTAACCCATCCCTTTGTTATCAAGGAGCGTTGTGAGATAGATAAAATCGGGTGATTTTCGGACGTGAACATGTATTACATGTGTTTGTTTCGCACCAAAATGCTTGCCATGCATCGCATGTAAAGCGTGCGCACAACTGTACTCGTATACATACAGCTAGCTATTTTTTATTTGACTGGTTGTTGGGACATGGTGTAGTGTAGGATCATTCCAATGCGTAACCTATGCGTAATGCGTCACACGGGTTTGTAATGTTGACAATGGTGTGGCACGAATGCCACGAATCAAAGCAACGCGTCATCTCATTTCGAAAACAAGAAAAAGCATCATCTAGACACTGAAGACTTCCTCTGCCTGTCTTCCTAGCTTTCTTTTTATTCAAAGAAAAACGGGCTCCTTTCATACAACATGTTCCATACGTGGGTCTTGGAAATCCACCACGCCAATTAATTGATCATTTGATCGAGTTTGATTTTTCCGTCCATGTGCACAAGAAATGTTCATATAAAAACTCGCCGTGATTTGTAGTAGCAGACAATTTAACCCATCTTGTAACCTGGTCATCAGAAATACACTATGACCAGTTGCATGCATCGATATTAAGAGGTAGAAACCAAACAGGAAAAATAACCCAGTAAACACGACCTGCTCAAAGGTAAAGTCGCGACGCAAGCACGTAGCTAACCTCGCATGTGTGGTCTTATCGTGGCCGAAGAGCCGTACGTCTCTCATGTAGACGTAGAAGTGATGATTCCATGTCACGTGCAAGTTTACACGTGACACCAAATTACTCCGTTTTTTATAGCGATCAGGTAGTTTATAAAAGAACTGAGCCACGATAATATTTTGCATCCGGAGAAGAGTAGATGTTAGCCGTTGCTTTTTTCTCTCCTGTTCCACTACTACCTTTTGCAAGAAAGCATATTTTCATCGCAATCAGATCGAAGAAAGTATCTATCCGCCTATGGTGGACGGATCGATATCTTGGTACTCTACTCATTTCGAATTATTTAATACTCGTTAATTCAATTCAAACTAACCAGTGTTAAATAATTTGAATAGATGAGAGTACAAATTACGTGTTTTTTTCTTCGCTTTGCCAGCCGAATATTATATCTGCGTCAAAAAGGCTAAATTCAAAGCTGTCTCGCGCACGGCATTCCCGAATTAGCAAGTTGATCGGTTTTCTCTTAGCCTGCATGCTTTCGATTAATATAGCAACTCAACAATCGATACAGGCCATCACGGTTGTGCTCTCACTGGCACGCTGACCCCACGTCCATCGTGGTCCCAGCTGTCGGTGGCTTGTAGCAAGGCCTCCACTGGTCTGCGGTCACCGGACTCCCCTTTGCTCGGCTAAACTATTTGGGGACAAGGTGATGGCTCAGACGTGCCTCGCAAGGTATTCCCGCGGCGCAAATCTCGAGGCCGCTGATGCGGAGGTCACACGTGGTCGGCTCCGATGTGTTGTTAGCAATGATATTTGCTGGTGGCGGTGGCGAACTTAGAACACGTACGGGGACAGCTTGCTTAAACGATTCATGCACGCGAACATTGCACCACCGAGGAACCACGACCAAATGTGACAGGCGTATTCTCTTACCGCAGTTTTTTTCATGAAAGTCTTGATCTAATCTCTTTTACTTCCATTGTATGTTGAGGGTCCTTCTGAAGTGCAACGTCATTCTTCTATTTAGCCTGCCATTGCTCTTATCCTGGTCTCTATAAATTAGGTTGAAATCTTCCAAGATTTACCAGGCTGGCTTAACTGTCTGCTTAAGATCACGGGGCTCTTTAAGGAAAATCCGTTTGTCTAGCTGTGGTCCCTAAACTCCGGTTAGAGACGTCCACAGTTCGCCAAGCCTGTGGCCGGACGCACTGTTGTCGTAATCGTGTTTCCGGTTGGCTGAATATCTTGCAAGTTAATATGTTGATTCTTAAAAGCCAAAAGGATCTCACCTACGGTCTCATGCACCGGCAGAAAACGGAAGTTGTTGTCGTGCACCATGCCTAGGGACTGCCTAACAATGTTGTTATCTAGTATATGAGATACTATCTGTTTTTTTAGGCAAAGGATGTGAGGTTTATACAACTAGACCACTTGTTTATCATCTTCCTGTCTTGCTAGTCTCTTAAGACTACGAACATTTCAGGAGAAGACAAAGTTTGTGATAAGGGTTCAATCATGGATCATAGCCAAACAACAACTGAGCATAGCACAGGGTAACAGATAAAAGAAAAGCAGCTTAATAACAGGTAACAGAACTATCGCTCGCTCACTCATGTGTATACAGGCGTACATATTGTGATTTTTCTTAATTTTAGTCCGATATGTGTTAATGTTTTCAGCGTAGTTTTATGAGAGGATCACTCATCGATCACGCGGTCGGTCGGTCGCCGCTAGGTGCACCCAATTTATTTGCGTGTCAAAAGGGGTTCACGCAGTAGTTGATGACTCTCTCTACGGGTCTCGGTCCGCAGGCCACGGGGCCCAGCATTTACGAGGTTTCGGGAGTGACACGTGTGCGAGGGCCAGCACCCACCGCGCCCGCACGCCACGCCACTTGGCCCCCTCCCGTCGCCCACGTCCCGTGCGGTCGTCACGCACGGACGCACCGCCCAGGCCAGGCAGCCCCGACCGAAACGGCCGCGGGATCGGATCGGACGGACGCCTCCCGAGAGATCCGACGGCCATGGCACGCGCCCCGCACCCGCACCCGGTGCCGGTGCGCGTGCAGTGCCCCTCCCGCCTGCCTGCATTCGTCTAGAAGCTTCCGTCCTGCGCACGCAACGCAGGCACAGGCAGGCGCGCACGACGACGCCCGCGCGCGCCGGCCGACCGGCCGTGCCGAGCACGCCTCGGCGGGATCCGCTGCGCCGCACGGAACAGGCGGGCGACCCTCTCCGCGCGGGGGACCACCGACGGGCAACAGTCAGGAGGCTAGCCACTCGCCTCCGCGCAGGTGGCCCGTGCATGCGTGCAGGTACGGACGGACGGGAGCTGGCTGGAACCGGCGCGCGCGCGCATGCACGGGAGTCCTCGACGAGCCTAGTGCACGCATGGAGGCTAGTACGTGCCATCATTCCGGCTGCAGCCGGAAACAGCTCCCGCTGCAGGCGAGACTAGGTCAGCTTGAATTTTGTTTATACTAAGTGCGTGCAAGCTAATACCACCTCTTACATTGGATTAATCTAACTGGCTAAGAGTTTGGGATATATTGCTTCAATAAAAAAGTTTGGGATATATATATCGATGGTGTCGTCTTAATTGTTCTCGAGATATTTGTTTTCAATTTTCAAACGAAAAAAAACAAGAAAATGTGTGTTGATCATCCTATCGTCGACTAAAGTCTGTCAATCTGTGACTCGAGACGTTTGTTGCACTACTACCTTGCTGGCAGACAGGCATCATGGGTGATAAGAATGGGCGTGGAAGCAGACCAGCTGCTCCGCAACCCACTTGTGAGTTTATTTATTTGGGCTAACTTTCGTGATAGAAAGCTAAAGTGATGTATAAAGGTGGTTGGGAACTTTAGTCCTACAATGCCCATTTAAATATGTGTTTTTCAATATATATTGGCTCCTGTAGTGGTTCTCAACATGAGAATAATGAGGGAGATGAAGGCTGCTACTATGGACACAAACATACACGCATGTGCGCACGTTTCACGATTTTACACGTGTTTATCGCGTGACTTGTAATCGCTCGCAACACTTCCTTCGTCCTCAACTTCTCCATCGAGTTCATCATCAGATCCTCTACTTTCTAGCCGGATTATTTGTAAGTAATTACTCATCCATGGCTAATTTGATTTATTCGATGAGCGATCTATTCATATTTGTTTCAATTCTTGTTTGTGTAATACTAGCACTATTCATGTTGACTGTTTGTAGAATTGTTCGTGTTGTTTTGCTATTTCAGATCATCAAATTAATTGCATGCCATGTGTATTTTTCAACAATCCAGAAACCTGATAGAATTAACATGGATGGACTTACTGATGCGCTGAAACCTAAGCGATTTGCCTGGGAGCGATAATTTTAAGAGATGGCAGACACAGGTCAAATTCTGACTTATATCGATGAAGATATGGTGGGTGATTTCCCCAGTTCTTCCTCTCGCTGAGGAGCAGAACCATGACTTTGATCTGGACAATTCCACTTGTCTTAGCTGCTTGTTCTCGCTCCTGTCAGATCAGATTTGTTATATTTACATGAACCACACTTCGGGTAAGGAATTATGGGAGGCCCTAGACCGCAAATATGTGGAGTTAGATGTTGGACGTGAACTGCATGTTAATGACCAGACCCTAGACCGCAAATATGCGGAGTCAGATGTTGGACTTGAACTGTATGTTAATGACCAATACAACAAATACAAAATGGTCGATGACCGATCTATCGTGGAACAGGCTCATGAAATCCAACTTCTAGTGGGGGAACTTTCACATTTTGATACGGTCTTGCCTGATAGGTTCGTGGTTTGGTGGAATTATTTCCAAACTGCCTCCATATTGGGGAAGTTTTTCCATGAGCCTTAAACACAAGAAAGAGATTATGATTGTTGAAAGTCTGATCTCAACTTTGATGTTGAGGAAAAGGCAAGATCCATGGATGTGTCTCATTCTGTTCCGCAGGAAGAGACTCCCAAAAGAGAGGAAAGTGTTTTTCCGGGTAAAAGAACTCCACTAACCTGACAAAGAGGTAAAGGGAGAATGGTTGAAGGTAAATCTGGTGGTGGCAATAAGAACAACAAGAACTGAAAAGAAAATGCCAAACAAAACACTAGCTTTAAGAAGAAGAAGAAGAAGAAAGAAGACCTGACTTGCTTTGTGTGCGGCGAGCTTGGCCACATAGTCAGGAAATGCTGCAATAGAAAAAGGCAAATGGTGGTCAGAAGTCTATGAATGTTACTATTAGCGAGGCTGGAGGAGCATCTGAATCAGGGTATGTTCCAGAAGTTTTTCTAGCGTGCCATTCCACTGATTGGTGGTTAGACATAGGAGCTAATGTGCATGTTTGTTCTGTCTACAACTTATTTTCTTCTTATCAGGCTACCGACAGTTACTTCGTCTTGATGGGCAATGGGTCTAGGACTGTTGTACATAAAATCGGAAGAGTCGATTTGAAGTTGACCTCCGGAAAGACTCTCTCTTTGAAGAATGTGCAACACGTTCCTGGAATAAATAGGAACCTGATTAGTGATTCTCTATTGTGTCGAGTTGTGTTCCACTAAGCCTTTATTTTTCTGCCACATAGATAATTTGGAATTTTTCATCAACACCTAGACTGTCAGGTCAACATGAGGAGTAATTTGAGGCATAACTGCATACACACGTTTAATGTGTGTAATGCCCATAACTAATCCCGTTAGTTGCACGTTCAGGGATTTCAGAGGGCCGTTTCCTGGAATTTAGGTTGATCGAGTCTGAGGCTGTTGTTGATCCTCTAGTATAAGGAGACGTCCTGAATTCTGGAGAGCAGACACACAACACAAAAAATCGCCACTCACAAACTGTTCCGCATCGCCATTTTTTGCCTTGTTATCCCTTCATTCGCCGTGCAACGAATCGAGGGAGAGCGGTGTCTCTGAACCGATGTTGGTGATCTGAAGACCTGCACAGGTGCCGACGATCAGGTTTCTGAGAAGTGTGCTCGCACGACCGCTCGTAGCATTTCCTTCATCCTCAACTTCTTCGTCGAGTTCGTCATTGGATCCTCTACTTTCTAGCGGATTTATTTGTAAGTAATTACTCAATCCATGGCTAATTCGATTTATTCGATGAGCAATTTGTTCGCATTCATTTCAATTCTTGTTTGTGTATTACTAGCTGTCGGTACCCTGCGTACCGGGTACCCCCTAACACCGCAAGCAAAGCCGAGGAGTTCCTATGCCCAAGTGGCAGAAGTTCGAAGGGGATACACATCTCGCGTAACCGTACCTACCTCTCTCCTTAGTGTAGCTTCGGTGGAGCCACATGTCAAGAAGAGTCAGACCTGCCTCACTCGTTTGGATAGCTCTGTTGCTGCCACGTGTACAGAAGAGCTGGACTTGCTCCCTCCTTAGGGAAGCTCCGACACTACCACGTGTCCAATGACACCGAACCTATCCCCCAGTAGAGGAAAGCTCCAGAGCTTCCACATATAAACATTCGAACCTATGTGAGCAACTGCAAGACTGTGGGCTCTCCAATGGCACAAATATTCAAGGGCTATAAATTAGCCGTTACAAGATCTGCTTAACGCATCATTAATGCCATATTAATGATGCACGATCAAAGAAATATCAAGGCTGGTAACGCTGTTTAAGGCACATTATCACACTATTAACCATCCTTAACACTGCAGATCGTGTACAGGGTAGTTAATACAGTCGGGGCCACTTGTCGGGCCGGGCTCGTACTGTAATGACCAATGCTTAGCATATAAAAGGGTTACACTGCACGGTAGAAAAAATCCAATCTGACACACACACACACAAACTCATACAATCAAAACACACCCCGTGGAGTAGGGTATTACGCTCAGGTGGTTCAAACCACCTAAAATCTCCCATGTCACCATCTTGTTCTTGATTTCGCTTTGCGGCTCAACCAAATACAAACCTCCGCGGACTACTCCTTAGTAGTACCGGAGGAAGTGTCCTAGTGCACACTTCGACATTTGGCGCACCAGGTAGGGGTGCGTCTTTCAAGATTCAAGATGGTGAATTCTGCCGCCGCTTCATCCAACGGACCGACTATGCAGCCTACTGGAGGAAAACCCTCCAAAGTGTAGCAGCCGACCAACATTGTGATTTCGGCGGGTGTCGTTCCATCACCACCTCCACCATCTCAGCATGATGGTGTGTTCGCGTCGGTCTCTGCATCGACAAACAACCCTGAGAATGCGCTGAATGCAGCGCATACTCTTCTCTAGCGTCCACCAGCGCCGGGAGCTCCCCCCGCCGCGCTAGAGTTGTGGTGCGCTGATGTGGAGCATTTGGTTGCAGCTGCAACCAGTGCCATTAGCAACCAAGGTTCGCCCCATGCTGGGTAGGCACCTTCAAGGAACATGACTTTGTCTGGTAGACTTGGTCCTCAGATGTCGCAACACAGGAGATGTGTGCCCTCCCAGCAAGTGATGTCATTGCCCTCCAGGGCTCGCCGCACTCATACGACATCGAGGCTCCCGATGCACGACCTCCGGTCAGAGCTCGAACGCTGCTACATGAGGCGGGACGATCGGCGTCCACATCGAGCGCACTCGTGAGAGACGAGTTGCTCATGAAAACCCTTCTCCCCTGGGAGTGGGGGAAGGATGTTCAGCTTTGGCCATGCATCTTCTCATGGTCGAGTGTCCACCTAAGTTCCAGCATCATCTGCCGGAGAAATACGACGGGACATTCAACCCTGTCGAGTTTCTTCAGATTTACTCCACTACCATCCTCGCAGCTGGAGGTAATGAGGCTGTGATGGCAAACTACTTCCCTGTGGCTCTAACTAGGACTGCAAGGTCCTAGTTCATGAGTCTACCTCTTGACTCTATCTATAGTTGGGAGGAGCTATGTCGCCAGTTCACCGCCAACTTCGGGAGCTCCTACACCCGGCCAGGCACAGAGCTGGACCTGTTTATCGTACAACATAAATCGAGAAATTCACTACGCTCGTTCATCCAAAGGTTTTCTCACGTACGGAACACCATTCCTCCAATCTTGAATGCTTATGTCGTCATTGCATTTCGACAGGGGGTTTGAGATAAGAAGATGTTAGAGAAGCTGACAACCAAAAACGTGAGCAGCATCACAAAGCTCTTCAACCTGGCAGATAAATGCGCCAGAGCTGCAGAGAATCGTGAAATGCACTCCAAACTAGCTGTGGAGGCTGGTAAATCTTCCTCCAAAGTTGAAGTTGTTGCCTCTGGCAGTGGAAAAAAGAAGAAGAAGTCCAGTGGCAAGAAGAAGTCACTGGCCGGAACACCAACCCATGCTGCTGCTGCAGCACCTGGTGACCGGGGGACACCCCGGCAAACGACCTCAACCATCGTCTGAAGACGGCGATAGTGAAAAGATGTGGTGTTCGATTCACAAATCGACAACCCACAATCTTGAAGGATGTCGCGAGGTCAAAAGGCTTGTTGAACGCAACAACAAGTGCCAAGAAGAACCTCCTTTCCGCCAACGGGAAGGAAAGCAAAAAGTTAGTGAAGGTCCGCCTAGTCAGGAGCTAGGCTTCCAAGATGCCAGGAAGGCGTTAAAGGTGATCTATAACACTGTTGATGACGACTCCGACACCTCCGACAATGAGCGACGGAAGACTCTCCATATGATATATGGAGGGTCCTGGTATATCACTTCTCGGCGCATCCTGAAGACTATGCGTCGGGAGATGTCAGTTGCAGCCCCTACTGCCAAGGCGGAACCTTATCAGAAGTGGATGAACACTGCCATCACCATTAATGCTTCGGACTGTCCGAAGAACATGACCGGGGCTGGCCATTTACCCTTGATGGTCTCTTCGACTATCAATAACATCAAGTTCTACCATGTCTTGGTGGATGGAGGTGTGATGCTAAACCTCATCAGCTTCACAGCTTTTGTGAAGCTCCAGCTCAACATCTCGGACCTCCGGCCCTCACGTCCCTTCTCTGGAGTAGGTCCGAGAGCCATCACTCCTCTCGGATTGGTTACTCTTCTGGTGACCTTTGGGACTCGGGACAATTATAGGTCTGAGAAGCTGGTATTCGATGTGGCACACATCAACCTTCCCTTCAACGCCATCCTAGGCAGGCTAGCCCTGTACACGTTCATGATTGTAACTCATTACGGCTAACTGGTGTTCTAGAAGCCAACTCCGACACGCGTTATACGAATCCGAGGGGATCACACTACTGGAGTAACTACACTGGAAGAACTTCATGCGCTTGCTACAACACAAGAAGAAGAGTCCGGCAAGGAGCAAACTGCTCAACCTCCGAGCTCATGTCAGTGTGGCTTATCTTCTGCACCTCGTGTGCAACCAAGCGGCGACGCCGACATACCTGTCAAAGTCATCCAAATCGGTTCTAATGCCAATCAGACTACCCATATATTGAGGGGTCTAACTTTAACACCCTCATTTCTAGCATCATGCATTGCATACATTTTCATGCATAAATCACTAGTAGAACAAAGGAGAAGAAAAAAAATAATAAATAAAACCTATGTATGAATATGTTTAGGTAATAACAAATAATAGAATAAAAAATATATATGTAATTATAAAAAATATTTAAAAAAAGAAAGGCCAACGCCGGCCATGCCAGCACCAACTCGGACTGAGTCCGGGCGGCCAACGCGTGGGCGCGTGCGTGGGCGCCGTACGCGCCCCTGTCTCAGCGCGGTGCTCGGTCCTATTATCGAGCCAGCCTCCCGGTACGCGACTCCCCACCCTTATAAAAGAAGTGCCCTGCCCCGTGCTTAGTCACATAAATTTTTCTCTACCATACATAAGTCCAGTCAGCCACCAGAGAAAAAAAAAACCCTAGCCGCCGAGTGGAAAAAGGAACCAGCAGCAAGGAGAAAAAGGAGGAGAGAAAAGAGAAGAAGAAGAGGAAGAGAAGGAAGGAGCCGCCATCCGCCGGAGGTTGTCGTGCCACCGTCTTCGTACTGCCGGAGGATCGCTGCGCCGTCTACTTCATCTACGTTATGCCTTCGTCCTGCGACCTTCGAAGCCGCTGCACCTACGGTAGGATATGTTTTCTGAGACAAATTTTAGCGACGTAATATATCTAATACCCAAAATTAAATCGTAGTTGCATCTACATCTACTTTATTTCACCAACCCTAATTATCGCGAAAACCCCTGTAAACTCGCATGAACACATATGAACTAGTTGCATCTAATTAATAAACAACCGTAGATAATTAATTATTGAACTTTGCATGCATTCATGTCATTGCATATTGATTAATATGTGTGCATTGTGTTGATTCGTATGTGTTTTCTTGTATGTGTATGATTGCGAGTTGAGGGACATGCTCAAGAGGCAGTATATGAGGATTTCCAGAACCAAGACTTCGAAGCTCTTGAGCAACCCAACCCGTCGGAGCAAGGCAAGTGTCCTTGATCATATTGATCCTGTTTTTATTAAATGTTTTATTTGCAAAATTGCATGCTCGTGTTGATATGATGGGAAACCATACGTAGGATTTTACTAGCGTTGTATGCCACTCCTTGTCGCCGGGGTATACATGATGAGTCAGATATGTGTATTTTTCTTTTTGCACTGCATCGCTACACGGGTTATAGGTAACTAAAATAATATGCTTGACAACTTTAATAATAAGAATTTGAGATGGTAATGAGATGATAATTAATTTAGCAACATGGAACTTAGGTGATCTAAGCAAGCATGGCATAGTGGAATGAGTTGGATGAGATGGTGGTTTGCTTGCCTTGAGATCTAAGGACCGATTCATGCAAATATATGCCAGGACAACAGAGCCACCACAAGGCCAAGTATGGGTATGGTGTAGCTGAATAATTAGGAGTGCTGGTAGTATTGTATGGACCATTGGATGGCGCAGAGAATGGGAATCGAGTAGGGCTACCCTGGGATCCGCATGGCACACGAGGGGACCCGTGGGTGGGAGAATGGAGATTCAAGCCTCCTGGTGAATCCTTAGTGGGACCGTACATACTAGTAGTCCATTTTGAAAGGCTATTTTGTAATCTCTTGGCCGCACACCTATAGAAGTGTGATAAGGTATAACAGAGATTCTTTAGTCATTGAAAGGTGATGAAATCACGAACATGTGGGTAAAATGGTACAACTTCTGCAGAGTATTAAAAACTATCATGATAGTCGTGCTTCCGGTCACGAGCAGCTGGACAACTTCCATGATTAGAATTGGACTTGGGTTTTGGGATGATTTGGTACGGGATTGGTTATGTCATATGAGTTTGGTTGGTTATGAGAAGATATGAATTTGGCATATGGTGATGATATTAATTGATAGCTGGTTATAAATGAATTATAATGGTAAATGAGGATGTTGGACATGGACTATGATAATTATTTGGATGATGATGGGATTTAATCACACATAAACATTGTAGGATGATTTTACATGTTTATGAAATGTACTTTTATGCAATTAGCCATTTACTATCATCCTTATTTTAGCTACATGTCATATTTTCCCACACTTGCTGAGTACGACACGTACTCACCCTTGCAATTCCTCCACCAACAGCTACAGGAGACACTTGGGAGTAACATGAGGATCACGTGGAGTACTAGGTTGCGTGCCACTGTCAATTGCCTATGGAATGGAGTCGTACTGTTTATTTCTCACTGCGATAATTAGAGGCTTGTCATTCATGAACTATTGGATTATTGTAATAAGATACTTATTTACTATTTGAGACATTGTTAAGTTATGTATATCGTTTGTGATGTTTCCGTGTATGTGTGTTGAACGTTCTGGGTACACATATACGCTATACTTGGTTCATATTTGGAACCGGATGTCATAAATTGGTATCAGAGCCGCGTTGACTGTAGGATGCAAGCCTAGGTAGAATGGACACTCTAGAGCACATAGGAGCACTGCTCTAATATGCTATTTTCAAAATTTCTTGCTGCTGCTTCATTTTTTGCCGTTTCAGCCACCGTAAGGTGCTGGTTTGCTGCTGCGTTTTAATGCAATTTTCAGCTGTGTTTTATCGTGCTCGCTGCTATTTTTGCTGCTCAAATCTTTGTGAAAAGTGTGAAAGCTGATGATTGGCTGAAGTCTGTTGAGAAGAAGCTTGCTATTGTTCAATGCAGTGATCGAGAGAAAGTTCTCTTTGCATCGCATCAACTAGTTGGAACAGTTGCTGACTGGTGGGAAGCCCTTTGCAACGCTCATGCTAATCAGGAGGCATTCACTTCAGCTGAATTTAAGCAGAGCTTTCATTCTCACTATCTTCCTGAAGGTGTTATGATACTAAAAAGACAAGAATTTAAGGTTCTAAGGCAAGGGAAGATGAGCGTGAATGAGTACTTGAACAAGTTCATGCAATTGTGAAGGTATGCTCCAAAAGATGTTAACATGGACAACAGGAAGCAATACTTGTTCATGAGGGGTCTAATCAATAAGATTCAAGTTCAGCTGCTTAATGGTGATTATCCAAACTTCCAGAAGATTGTGGATAAGGCTATTGTCGTTGAGAACAAAGTTCGTAAGATGGAACAAGATAACAAGAGAAAAATGTCATACCAGGGACAACCGCAAGGAAGCAATGTCCGCCCCTGCTATGCACCACCAACTGCACCATACTACAACAATCTGCTCCTGCATACCACACTGCTTATCCACCGCGCTCAAATAATCCACCACAGCAATGTCCCACCATGCAAGCACCTCTCTATCCCGTGCCACCTGCGCCGCATCCTAACATGGCGTCTAATGCTCAAAATCAGCTGCGCCCAAGCTTTCCTAGTGCTACGGGCAGCAAGACATGCTATTTGTGTGGAGAGGCCGGACACTTTGCAAATCAATGCCCCAGAAGAAGCTATGGACCGATGAACAATGCACCAAGTCCAAACTACCCACGGTCAAAGGGAGGAGCACCGCAAGGCAACTGTGGACAGCAGAATTTTGCTCGTGGCAATGTGAATCATGTCTCTACTGAGGAAGCCCAGCAAGCTGATGACGTCGTGATTGCTACGTTCCTCGCCAAGTCCAACCCCGCAGCTGTTTTATTTGAGTCTGGAGCATCTCATTCATTCATCTCATCAAAGTATGTTGCCAAGTATAATCTACCTATATATCATATGAAGCAAACTATGCTCGTAAATTCTCTTGGTGGAGAGATGAAGACAAATATAATATATCCGAAAGTAAGCATTAAAATAAGGGGGTATACTTTCTTGCAAACCTCATTGTCTTGGACTCCCAAGGAATAGACATAATACTTGGAATGGACTGGCTGAGCAAGTATAATGGAGTCATTCAATGTGCCGAGAGCATTGTGCGATTGACAAGTGAACACGCTACACACATGAAAGTTGAGGCAACCCAACCTGCAAGAGAGAAGGTTATGCTGAATCACGTGGAAGGTGTGACATTGGAAAGCATCCCGATTGTTCGCGAGTACCCAGATGTGTTCCCAGATGAGTTACCAGGTATGCCGCCTGATCGTGACATAGAATTTGCCATTGACTTGATACCCGGAACTACACCTATAGCTGAGAGGCCGTATAGGATGCCTCCTAAGGAATTAGCAGAGCTCAAGAAGCAAATTCAAGAGCAGCTAGAGAAGGGTTTTATACGCCCAAGCTCATCACCGCGGGGAGCACCAGTGCTCTTCGTAGATAAGAAGGATGGAACTGCCATGATATGTATGATTCATGCAATTGCGAGGTAAAACATGTTAATGAGTTTCTATTAATGTTTACTAACTATTTTCAATGGTTTTTAACAAGTTTGAACAAGTTTCGAATTGATTTGAGTCAAATTGGATTCAATTCAGCAATTAACATATTCAGACACCGAACTAGTCCGCTGTCAGGGTTGGACTAGTTCGCCCTGTCCAGAACTGCAAAATAGGGTTTTCTGGACAGCGAGGTTTTAGGGTTAATTTCACGTGGAAAAGTGGATGTAAAGGGTGTACCATGTGTCTAGAGGTCCAAGGGTCAAGAATTTGGGTGTGAAACTTGAGTCTTGACGATCTAGGGTTGGTGGACATGAGTTGATGAAGATTTGGTGATGAAGAACGTCAATTGTCGAAAAGTTGAAAATCGATCTTGATTGATCCTTCTCCCTCTTCTCCTCCTCCTCCTTGCTCTTGGGCTCCTTCTTGACGGCGGCACACGATCAAGGAACGACAGCGAGGGTTTTTTTCAAAGGTTGCAGAGGTGAGGATATTGGGTCGTTTATATAGGGGTGGAGAGGTAGGGTTTTGGGGTGAATTCCAAGTGGATTTCGATGGGGGACGTGTAGGGGCCAAGGTGCGGTCCACTTGGGCTCCTCTGAGGTTGGGCATGAAGTTTTTGGGCCCAATTAAGGCAATTACCCAATAACCAATTGTGGAAGAATAATAGAATCCGAGTGGAATTCAATAGGTCGGATTAGTCCACAATTTGGACCGGGCAAGCCTGTTTGGCAATAGAGAGGTTTCCGAACAAGTCCGGTATGTGTGGTCGGACAAGTCTGTGGTTGCAAAATAAAAGGCTTTTGGATTGAGAAACTGTACTAGATCGGACTAGTCCGCTCAGAATCGGACAAGTCCGGAAAAACATCAGAGGCTCAATCCGGACTAGTCCGTGCATTGCGCCGGACAAGTCTGGCTCTAAAGGAATTGAACTTTTCTGAACAGAAGGGGAATACCGGACTAGCTCGGGTTTGGGGCTGGACAAGTCTGTACCCTGACAGACTTGAATTTCTGATTAAGCCTAATTTCACTTCAATCTTGTTCCTTTTAATGTTGCTTTATGTTAAACATGTATGAGAATGTATGCAATGCATTATGCATGAAAATGAGGGTGTTACACTAAGCGAGGAAAGGGTTGAGGGAAACCCTGCCTTTCGAGGCATCCTCAACGTGGATGTAGGCTCCTTTTGTGGGGCTGAACCACAGGATGAGTCCTGCGTCTTGTGTATTTGATTTGACTTCCTTGTTCTTCGCTAGATCAAGTTTGGGCTCCACACGTTCTTCATCTTAATCTTGTGATCTGCCACGATCTAGTTGTTTTCACTTCGTTCATATCCACAACTAGATTGCTAGGTTCATTTACTTTACCTTTCATCAAGTTAAGTTCATCGAATCGCATAAAGATCTCTCCTTTCCTTAAGTTCAAATCCTTGACCGGACTAGTCCGCCCCCAGGACGGACTAGTCCGCACTCTATAATTTAATTAGCTTTTGTTGAGTTAAATTTTAGGTTGTCCGCCTATTCACCCCCTCTAGGCAACTTTCATATTGGTTCTCTCATGTATCTTGCTGGTGCAACTAGATCTGACATCTCATTTGCAGTAAGCAAATTGAGCAGATTTACTTCCAATCCTGGAAGAGATCACTGGTGTGCACTAGAACGTGTAATGAGATACTTGAGAGGTACATCAACATATGGACTTCACTATACGGGGTAACTAGCTGTACTAGAAGGGTATAGTGACTCAAATAGGATCTCAGATGTTGATGAGATCAAAGCCACTAGTAGATACATTTTCAATATTGGTGGTGTTTGCAGTTTCATAGAGGTCTCGCAAGCAGACTATATTGACAAAGTCTACTATAGAGGCGAAATTTGTAGCACATGAGACAACCACAACTGAGGCAAAGTGGCTAAAACAACTCTTGATGGACTTGTTGTTGGTTGACAAACATGTGCTGGTCATTCTTTTGCATTGTGATAATCAAAGTGTGATCACAACTGTTGGCAATGCAAAAGAAAATTTGAAGTCTTCAAGACATGTGAAACAGCGAATCAAATCCGTGACACATTTGAGAAATATGGGAGAGATAGCCGTTGAGTATATTAATACTAAAAGAAATCTTGCATACCCTTTTACTAAGGGATTAGAACGGTTCTTAATTAATAGCAGTCTGTGAAACAATGACTTTACTTAGACGGTTCTTTAATAAAAACCGCTTGTGATGTTTGAACTACTACATGCAATTCTTTATTAATGGCTGTCCGTGAAAATCATGTATTTATCCAGACGATAGTTTATTAAAAACCGTCTGTGAAGTCCGTAACAGTCCATACGGTTCTTAACTAATAGCCGTCTGAGATAATAATCTATTTACCCAGACGGTTGTTTATTAAAATCTGCATATGATGTTTGTAACAGTCCAGACGGTTCTTTATTAATAGCCGTCTGAGAAAATAATGTATTTATCCAGACAGTTGTTTGTTAAAATCCGCCTGTAATGTTTAGTCATCAGATGTGGTTATTGTATCATTCATCACTACGGTCGCATTTTTTTACGGACCGCATGTGTTTTAAAAATCGAGGCGTCTGTGAAAATGCTTTTTTAAGTAATGTTTGCACTAATTTTTATGCTCCCATCTATAGGCAGTACAGTAGTGTGTATTTATCTTCCAACTACTTGTTTCAAGTCAAATAAAACTTTTGCCCGACGTTCTTCTCGTCTACTACGGCGCGGCGCGCTGATTATTCCCAAGATAGTAATCGATCGGCATCCTACAGGTAGCTTAGCATATCCAACAGCTACGCGATATATATAAATCCAACGAACGACAAGCCAATCCATGGCCTTGCAGCATGCTATTGCTTAACCTAATAGGCTAATAGCCGATCGAGAGTAGACCGAGTGTTAAACAAGGGGGCTGCAAACAAAAGGACAGCTAGGTCTTCAAATAATTAAGACCGGCACTGAACTATGGACAAAGAGAAACAAAACAGCGGGACAGGTCAGACAAAACATTGGCTGCTATAGAGAACTGCGTAGGTATGGACGACGACTCTGACTCTGGCGCGTGTGTGATTGGCAGCTTTGGATTGGCTGGACGTGCGACCTTGCTCGTGGCTGGACTTCACTATAGTAGTACATCACGCGAAACATTATTTTTCACATATATAGAAAATCCCTTACGGTTTCATTATCATACCACTAAAACTAGCTTGACGACTAGGTTGGGAACACCATACAGTCTATACATAAGGTAATAATAAAATTTTCTTAATCATACCACTAATTAACCTGACGATCGATCGGGACGGGGGAACAGCTGATTGATTTGATCCTGTACTCAATGCTCGACTAACCGGGGAGTATGAACTCCATTAGTGATGGGAGTACGTAGTATATCCAGGCTGGAGTACTCTTCAAATTTTGGTGCCTATTTAACTTGATTGTAATGAATTCCCATAATGCCTCGTGTTTGGTTAGTTCACATTTAATTTTACATCTAGAAATACCCAGTCAACAATCTGCCCATATGCATGGTACTATTATATGACCGTTGGTTGGTACTAGAAATTATTGTTATTCATATAAATGTTAGAAAATACGAGGCAAATTACTGAACAATTCCATAAAAGTACGCAAAAAATAGCAGCTATTAACACCGGTAGACAGACGGGATGAGTAATATCGCATATCGATTTGAAGCTGGAGGAACTGCTGTAGATCTGACCTGAACAGCCGCTGCAGACGTTGGTGTCGACGTTGGGCAGCAGCGCTCGATCTCCTCGGTAGACGACTCGTGGTGAAGAATGCGAGCAGTCGCGCGGAGCGCTTCTCAAAAACCTTATTTGCCCTCTCCCGGTGCAGGATCACAAGGGCGAGAGGTTTCGAAGACCTGCTCTCTCGATCGTCGGTGCACGCCGGCGCTCGGGATGGAGTAGACTAGAAGACAGTGCAAGGAACGCGAACGTGGAAACGATCTGGTCGTGGGATGATCTTCCCTACCCTGCATACTCGTATTTATAGAGTCTTGCGGAGGCGGTTCGGTTGCGATCCGGAGGATCCGCATCCGATCCGACTCTGCAGTCGTAGACGCGTCCGTCTCCAACGACTTGGACTCAGTCTCGGAAGCCTCAAAAATTCGGAAGCCCAAAAGCCCAAAGCCCAATTTAATTTTCCGCAAAAATATAAAATATGGGCTCGGCTCGAGGCTCAAATTCACACGAACACACGCACACACGCACTTGTGGGCCACCCCCCTCTTCTCCTCTTCTATCTCACTCAAGGAGTGGAAGAACAACCTCCCATTATGTAGGGGTTGCTCCACTTCTACTTCCCATGTGGGGCTAAACATTTAACACCACTCTCTCTTGTACTAATGGACTTTTGAGATTTATTAGAATTAATCTGAAATAAATATTGGGCCTAGCCTATTTATTTCAACAATCCCCCACCATATCTCAAAGCCATTAGAAGAGAAGTCATTCTCGTTCCTTGTTTGATATACTAGTGTTTTAGCAGAGGCTATTAAGTTGAACTTCTGCCTAGATCTTTAAATTACATCAGTTCACAACTTGGACAATGGACTACGCCTTGAATTGCAAGTTTTGTACGAACTTACTTCATCCAAAGACCATTGCTAGTACTTGACTACCAGTAGTCTACCCTGCGGGTGGAGCATATGCGTCATACTCCCTGGTCTCTTCATGAGCTTTCCAGAGATCACCTAAATCTCAAAGACTGCGACGTTAGACAGTCGGAGATCATATATGTGTGTTTCTTTCAAGATTGTCCTGTAGGACGACATTTTTGCTACACATAGCCAACAGAAACACATTAAGGCAAATCGTCAACCCGCCTTACAGTTTGAGAGTACAAGCATGCATCTTCACAAAGAGAGGGTCTAAAGAAAGTACTCTCCTCAGTGAACTACTAGCTTGTTTTCCCATGTCCTAATTCACGGGATCTCCGATCACATAGGTTGGATTACTACTATGGTGTCACATCAATGGGTCTCAAACCCATCTCCTTTGATGTACTTTCTATCACATTACGTGATAGACCCTTCGTAAAGAGATCTGCCAAGTTTTTATCTATTTGTATGTAGAAAACAGTAATAACCCCGGAGTTTCTCATTTTCCTGACAGATTTTAAACGTCTATTGACGTGTCTCGATGATTTTGCATTATCCTTAGAGTTGGTCACTTTAGCAATCACCGTCTGATTGTCACAGTTCATAAGGATTGCCGGCAATGGTTTCACAACTATAGGCAAATCCATCAAGAGCTCTCGCAGCCATTCTGACTCTACAGTTGCTGTCTCTAAAGCAGTGAGTTCTGCTTTCATGGTTGACCTCGTCAAAATAGTATGTTTGCAAGACCTCTATGATATAGCGCCACCAGCTAGAGTGAACACATATTCACTTGTGGCATAGAGTTCACCAACATCAGAGATCCAATTCGAATCACTATAACTCTTAAGCATGATCGGATGCCCAGTATAGTGAATTCCATAACTCATTGTACCTCTCAAATTGCGCATAACCCTTTCAAGTACTACCAATGATCTATACCCGGGTCCGACATGAACTTGCTCAGTTTGCTCACAACAACGAGATATCAAGATGGGTTGCGCTTGCGAAGTATATGAGTGAACCGATCATCTGAGAAGATCTAAGTTGATCTCTTGACTCTTTTTTGTTCTTTCTGAGTATCACGCTGAGATCATAAGGCGTTGGAGAAATCTTGTTATCCATAAAGCCGAACCAGCTCAAGATTTTCTCAACATAGTGGTATTGACTTAAAGTAATCTCACTCTCATCCTTATTCCGCTTAATGTTCAAAATAACATTAGCTTCTCCCAGATCTTTCATATCAAAAAACTTTGATAGAAAAGACTTGACCTCATAAATTATATCAATGCTTGTACCAAAAATGAGTATATCATCTACATACAAGCATAATATAAAGGTATCGTCCCCACCATGGCGATGCTACACACACCGATCAATCTCATTAATGATGAAGTCCGCAGATGTCAAAGTATTGCCGAACTTCTCATGCTATTGCTTAGATGCTTATTTCAGGCCATACAAGGATTTCAACAATTTGAACACCTTTGTCTCTTCACCTTTTACTACGAACCCATCAGGTTGTTCCATATAAATCTCCTATTCCAACTCTCCATTAAGGAAAGCTGTCTTCACATCTATTTGATGGATGATTAGACCATAAGAGGCAGCCAAAGAAAGTAGTACACAAATTCTTGTCATTCTAGCGACAGGTGAATAGGTGTCAAAATAGTCTTCACCTTCCTTTTGAGTATAGCCCTTTGCAACTAGCCTCGCCTTGTACTTTTTAATAATACTGTCAGGCCTGAGCTTCTTCTTGAACACCCACTTCGCAGCCTACTGGTTTGCACCCGTACGGTCTTTCAGTTAACTCCCAGGTTCCATTGGAAAGAATTGAGTCCATCTTACTATGAACTGCTTCTTTCCAGTCATCTGCATCAGGTGATGCATATGCTTCTGCTATGGATCTAGGAGTATCGTCCACAAGGTACACAATGAAATCATCACTGAAGGATTTTGCTATCCGTGATATCTTACTAGACTGAGTTATTTCATTGTGTTCCTCCTCTGGGACACTCTCAAACAGTGTATCAAGAAACTCGCTAGTTGTGGTGGATTCAGGACAAATTTCAGAAGAGATCCTAGCAGTGCTATGCATATCTTTCATAGGAAAAATATTCTCAAAAAGTGTTGCATCACGAGAGTTCATAATAGTATCAACATGCATATCTGGTAACTCAGATTTAACTACTAAAAATCTATATGCGATGCTCCGATGAGCATAGCCTAGAAAGACACAATCCACTATCTTTGGTCCCAACTTGTGTTTCTTGGTAATTGGAACATTGACCCTTGTCAAACATCCCCAAGTACACAAGTATGAAAGTGATGGTTTTGTTCGAACCCACTCCTCATAAGGGTTTTCTCTTTATTCTTGTTTGGAACACAATTTAGGACATGAAATGAAGTTAATAGAGCCTCCCCCACCATGCCTTAGATAAACCGGATGTGTCTAACATGATATTCACCAAGTCACACAATGTGCGGTTTTCCTCTTAGCTACCCCGTTTGATTGGGGTGAATAGGGAGGCGTCCTCTCATGTATAATATTGTGTTCCGCACAGAAATCATCAAATATTTTGGGAAAATACTCGCCACCATGATCTGACCTAAGACATTTGATCTTTCTCTCTAACTGAGTTTCTACTTTATATTTATAGATTTTAAAGTAGTCTAAAGCTTCATCTTTAGTTTGCGATAAGTAAACATAGCAGAATCTAGTAGAATCATCTATTAATATCATAAAGTATTTCTTTCTACCTTTTGTCAACACACCATTCATCTCGTATAGATCAGAATGTATGAGTTCTAATGGTGTCAAGTTTCTCTCCTCGGCTGCCTTGTGAGGCTTTCGAGGTTGCTTTGATTGCAAACAACTATGGCACTTAAAACCTTTGATAATGGTGAATTCCATATTTAATTTGAGACTAGATATCCGATTTATTAAACCAAAATTAACGTGACATAAACGAGAATGCTAAACACTTGCATCATTATTAATAATGACACAAATATGGTTCACTGACTTATTATTAAACTCCAAAAGAGAAAAGCGGAACAAGCCTCAACATCCATAGCCTTTACCAATAAATTGTCCATGCTTGGACACAACAATTTTATTGGACTCTAAAACTACTTTAAACTCATCTCTGCGTAAAAGGGTCCGCTAACAAGATTCTTGTTCATAGTAGGGACGTGTTGCATGTTCTTCAGGTGGACAATCTTTTCCGAAGTAAACTTCAGATCGACCGTGCCAACAGCACAAACAAAAGCATGTGACCCATTCCCCATTTGGACGGTGAATCCTGGGCGAACTGGTAAGAAGTAAACATGGACATGTCAGAACATACATGAACATTAGCACCCGTATCAAACCACCAAGACGGCGTTTGAGAAACAAAAAGAATAGTAAAGGAATGATGGTACCCATCTGCATTGCTAGACATCACGATGTTAACATTCTTTTTCCCTCTGCGGTTTGCCCTCTGAGGACAGTCCTTGGAAAAATGTCCCTGCTCCCTATAGGTGTACCAACAACCATCATTGGCTTTGTTTGACTTCTTCTTCTTCTTGAAAGTAGTAGTTTTATTTGGCTTGAATTCAGATTTGTTGTTCCCTTTATTCTTGACATTGGGTTTCTGCATCATATTAGCATTAACGCTAGATTGACCCTCACCTTCTTTCTCAGTAGCATCCTTGGACCGAACTTTCTCCTTAATATCAAAAGATGCTATCAGGTTTTCAACTGATATTTCTTGTCTCTTGTGTTTGAGAGCCGTGGCGAAGTTCCTCCATGAAGGAGGTAACTTTGCAATAATGCACCCAACCACAAATTTGTCAGGTATAGGACACTTAAGGAGGTTGAGCTCTCTCGCAAGGCACTATATTTTATAAGCTTGTTCAACTACGGGACGGTTGTTAACCATATTGTAGTCATGAAAACTCTCCAAGCTATACAATTCACCGTCTGCATCGGCTGCACCATACTTAGCGTTAAGTGCATCCCAGAGCTCCTTACCATCTGTGACTGTTAGATAAACATCATAGAGTTTGTTGTCAAGAACACTTAAGATACATCCTCTCAGTGCATAATTGGCTTCCTCGAACTTCATCTGTTCTTCAACAAAAACAGGACCTTGAAGACTGCCCTTGGTTACCTAGAAGATCTTAAGTGACTGGAGCCAGAGCGTGGCCTTAACTTGCCATCTCTTAAAGTGCACAACAGAGAACTTCTGCAGCCTCAGTGCATTAGTTAAAGTCATTATGTTCAACTCAGGAAATTGGCAAATAAGGTTTTTGGATTGTTAGAAAACACGAGGCAATTCACTGAACAATTCTGGAAAAGTACGCGAAAAACAGCAGCTATTAACACCGGCAGACAGACGAGACGAGTAATATCGCGTACCGATTTGAAGCTGGAGGAACTGCTGTAGATCTGACCGCGAACGGCCCCTGCAGACTTTGGTGTCGACGTTGGGCAGCGGCGCCCGATCTCCTCGATAGACGATCTATGGTGAAGAACGCGAGCAGTCATGCAGAGCGCTTCCGAAAAACCTTATTTGCCCCCTCTCGGTGCAAGATCGCAAGGGCGAGAGGTTGTGGAGACCTGGTCTCCCGATCGTCGGTGCACGCTGACGCTCGAGATGGAGTAGACTAGAAGGTGGAGCATGAAACGCGAATGTGGGAACGATCTGATCGTGAGATGATCTTCCCTACCCCGCACACCCGTATTTATGGAGTCCTGCGAAGGCGGTTCGGTTGCGATCCAGAGGATCCGTATCCGATCCGACTCTGCAGTCGTAGATGCGCCCGTCTCCAACGACTTAGACTCGGTCTCGAAAGCCCCAAAAATCCGGAAGCCCAAAAGGCCAATTTAATTTTCTGTAAAAAATATAAAATCTGGGCTCAGCTCAAATTCACACGAACATACGCGCGCACGTGTGCGGGGTGAGGCGAGCGAGCGAGGAGGAGGAGGAGTGCACGTGGGCCACCCCTATCTTCTCCTCTTCTCTCTCACTTCCCATGTGAGACTAAATATTTAGCATCACCGTCTCTTGCACTAATGGGCCTTTAAGATTTATTAGAATTAATATGAAATAAATATTAGGCCTAACCCATTTATTCCAACACTAAATTGACTAATACTAGTCCTACTTTGCAAAAGTTAACATGTTACAAAAGGCAGCTCGAAGTTTCGCTGAATAGTTATTTGTACACCCAAACAGAAAGAGGATGGGCTTACAAATTATTGATTTCTACTCCATGCCTCTCTTGTTTATTTCTGTCAAGGATAGCACCGCTTGATTACACAAGCACACACCACTTGTATTCTACAACGTATTGATTTTTTTTTAGGAAATGGAAAAGTCGTTTCCAGCCTCTGCATAAAGTACACAACCTGATTATTATACAAAATAATGTCAATATGGCTCACATGGCAGAGAGCAAGATTAGAATAAAAATCATGAACAAAGAATAAAATCAAAATCAAAATCAAGAAAAACCATAGTGTTTTTAGGATATCATGTTATTACTTTCAAAAAAATTGTATCGAAACAAGATTAATGTTGGCCCGGCATTTTCTTTTCTTTTTTGTTCTTTTTTCTTTTTGTTTTTTCTGTTCTTATCGGTAAAGTGTTAGTACATCAAATGCATTGGTGGCCTTTTTGAACTGACATGAATACCCTTTAGGTACAACGAGGAGTACTCCCTCCGGTTTCAAAAAAGAAGTCGTTTTAGCTCTGTACTCAAAGTTACATAAAAGAATTCATTTTCATTTTCTAATGCATTTTTGTCAAATATACCCCTATATGGTTCCCTTCGTTCCACGTGCTCAACCAATCAGCCAAGGTTTGTATGTAGATGTAACTGTATTTATTATGGGTAAAGAAGGAAAACTGTGGTAAAATTAATGACTCCTTGGTATGCGAAATCTTGTCTAAAACGACTTCTTTTTCGAGAGTAATGTGATTTTATTGGGAATAGCAAGTTCGTAGTAATGATAATGACTCCCTAGCATTCAAGAGAGATGCAGTGCACGGAAACCGTCAAATGTTGTCTGCCTACAGCCTCCGCCACGAGTGTGGACGCATTCAAAACATTTTGAAAATAGAATGGAGGCACCGGTCACGGGCCTATCTAAATTCTTGGTCAGGTTCCAGTTGTCACGAGTTTATAATAATGGTTCATGCATGATCGGCTGTAATGTCAGCCTATGACCGTAGAGTAGACAAATCAGCAACGGTTATTCTAGAAAGATTAATAGTATTTCTCTAAAATTAGAGTAATATTATTTATCCATGTAAAACGCGAGAAATGGTTGACAGATGGGTGCATCGTGCATGCTATATATTTTGATTCTCTCCGGATATTTTTATTTGTCATAGGTTAATTCAAAAATGAACTACTCCTATTCAGTGATAAATAAAAAGATTCAGAGAGAGTAGTAGATAATGAAGGCATTGTCGGCCTAACAATCTGTGAATGTATTTAATGGTTTTTTCGCACAAAAACCGAACTCTAGCTTTGTGCTAAATGAAGGGATGAGAAGTAGGTAAAATGCCCATCAGTCTCTAGTATTGTCAAACCATATTTTCCGACATATATGAGGTGTCAGGTTGTGAAAGAGAGCTTATCCTACTGGTTAAGGCCCCCTTTGGTAGGGATTTACAAATCTGATTCTCACGCAGAATCAGGGAAGCTGTGTCAAACACTGTTTTTCAGAAGAAGTGATTCTTGGCTAATTTTGTGAAGTGATTCTCTGAAATGAACTAAGGGGCTGGAAGCTGAAAAAAATAGCTTCTCCTGATTCTGTGAAGTGATTCTCTATCCTGATTCTAAGAGTTTATTCTAGAAAATAATAGAGAATTATTTTCAGCCACAGAATCACTTCACCAGAGAATCATAAATGAATCCAAATAATCAGCTTTGTGAAGCTGTGCCAAAGGGGGCCTAAGTGTTCTGAATAGCGCTTCTCATATCCTGAATTCGATTTCGGTGGTAGCGAATTTCGGATTAAATTTTACAATACTAAATGTAATTACTCTTATTGTCATCTTGTTCTAGATAATAGGTTGTGAGTATTTGCATTTGTGTTCTCTTGTAATAAGATGGCTATAACCTTCCTAGGAGGCGAAGGTCGGGATTTTGCTCATCATCTAAAAAAAGTATAATAGAGTAGGTACTTTGACATCACGAAACAACGCTTTTCCGATGGATGTGTATAACGGTGACAACAAAGCATAGATGTGAACATGCTCACTAACTATACTATCATGGGAGGTGTTGGTGGTAGTCCTAGGACTTAGGAACGTGTCGGACCGGCACGACCCACTCGTGCTTCGTGTTGTTTTGGCCCGCAACATGATAGCCCGTCGTGCTTGTGATGTCAGACCATCTAGAACGACGTGAGGAAAACACGGTCCGAACACGGCACGCGACACGATGGGCCAATGTCGTGCGTGTCTGGCTCAAGGACAACTCAATATAAACTCGTAAGAAATATTTTAGTGTCACATGTACAAATAAATTAATAAAAAAATTTAAATTGATGAGAATTAAAGAAATTATTTTACATGTGCACATCTCATATATTGAGTTGAACACAAAAACAAATAACAAGGTTTTTGTCTTTTTTTTTATCTCATAAAATAAAATGAATTTCGAAGTGAATTTTTATACGGAACTTTTACATGATAATACCAACCTATATGCTTTTTGGGATCTTATAAATTTGTATGCATCAATGTGTGTTTGAATTTTAGTAATTAACATATGTGTTATGAGATTTTGAGTCAAATTAAGGTGGATGTGAGCTTACACAAGTGTAAGTGATTCAAAAAATTATTAAAAATCCCGATGTGTAGATATATAGAATATGTACATACGCATGAAATTTGGTTTGAAAAGTCTATTTTTTTAGAGATTCACAAAAATGGAAAGAACATGTTAAATAGTGATCATAAATTAATTTGTTGATCAGTACCAAAACTGAGGTATGTTAGCTTGACTAAAATGCTTCTAAGTGGTACATAATTTTTTTGAAGAACATAGAAAAAATAAACATCGATTTTGGATCAAATTTGCAGAATTTATACAAGTTTTACCTTTCAATTTTGAATAAAAAGAACTGCTCCTCAAGAACAAGGATGAACTTCGGTGCTGATAGGTCGGTCACGTGTCATTGAAATAGCTGCCGTCGTTGGATCGTTCCCGTCGCATGGACAAGTGTCGAATACGATTCATGCAAGCCCACCTCGCCTATTTGCAAGGCCTCCACTACTACAAAAAAAATATTTTTGCAGGCGCCTCAAAATTTTTTACAGGCGCTTCGTAAAAAAATCCGTTTCTGATGTGAAATACATTAAAATCCGCCTGAGATAATAACTTATCACAGATGGTCCGTAACTAAAAACCGCATGTGAAAAGATATAGGTTATCACAGGCGGCCATTGGTACAAACCGCCTGTGATAATGGTGGCCCCTGATTGGTCTTCTGCTTCATCCCACATGTCGTTCTTGGACTTCAGATCTCCGATGTCCGCTGCTTACTTATCCAACGACTCGTACGAGGTCATCTCTGGAACCTACACGATAGTTATGTCTATAACAGCAGCAACACCGACACCTCACATCCTTATCCCCAATCTCATCGTCCTTCTCCCCAATCTCACCTCATGGTCCTTCCTCCCCAACCTCGCTCGACCATCGCTCCGCCTCATGGCTGCCGCATCGGCCGCCCGCTTCCGCTCCTCGTGATCCTCGCTGTCGCGGCGACCACACTCCTCGCCCGTCGTGGGGGTCTAACTCGATGGTTGTGGTAACCCTACCTTATAAGCCTGGATGTGCTGGCAGCATCAAACTCACTTGAACTGTCTCCTTGTGATTGCTTCCGACCACTCGAGCCTTCTGCTGTGTGAGCGCGTCTGAACCTGCAACAGAGAATAGATTAAACATAACTTTTGTGCTGTTTTGTGATCAAATATGAATATACAAGAGAACCACATTCACAATACAAAATTGGTCAAAAAAAACTTAATATACAAAAGTGACCAATAAATACTAAAAAAATCATCAATGTTTTGCTCATTCACAATCTTTAAATACATTTTTTGTTCATTTATAGATTCACAGTCCTCAAATACATCCACATTCACTTTGTTCGTTTATATTCAAATTCATATCACATGAACAAATTTAGGTGGAATAAAATTCTATTCACTTATCAATTTTTGTTACAAACTGCCTCGTTAAAAACTTACACTCATTGTGAGCTCCTCCATATATTGCCACACCCTATAATAGAAATTTAGAAACAAGGTCAATCTGACTCATCGAGTTCGAGATCCTCCAATGCCTTTGTAATCCCTAGGTCTTCTAGGTGGTGGTGTTCTCTAGTTTCCGTTGCTTCCCAATCTTTCAAACATGTGGATGTCTCAACCATATTTTTGGTGTAAGAGAGGATCTAATGTAATTACGTGATAAGCAAACATGATAAGCAATAAAAAATACTAAGCACTATTACAATAAACAAAGCACAACTATTACAATAAATACTATTAATATCATTTTTTCTATTATTTTTCCAACTGAGCTAGAAGCAAAAGAACATCACGAACAAATCAATAGAGCACATGAAACTGAGATTCATTGTCTTTCCACCATCCAAAGAGGTCCGCATCATCACCATCATCTTGAAGAAACAGATTAGACCGAATTGAACATAGCTAAATAATAGAATAAACAATATTAAGATTTAGTTAAACAAGATAAGCAATAGAATATACTTGAACTACAGCATTGGATCATTTGACACATGATCCAACCCGAGATAATGTGCTAGCTCAACGTTGGAGTTCCAATTTAGCTTAGCCACATGATACTGTTCAATGAAGACGAGTCCTTGAACTTTAATTTCTTCCACATGTTAGTTGTACACTTTTTTCTCTTCTCACTAGCAACTGGTTCAGCTCAAGGGCGATGTTGACCATATTTCTGCTGGTACATACTAAATACTTGTATCTCGAATTTAACATGTGAGTAAACATGAGTAATCAAAATCAAGTTTTACACCAATAAAATATAAAGCAACATATAATTGCTCTTGCTCAAACCTCTTATGTGGATCAAATATGAGAGCAAAACAATACAAATGTGGTATAACATCATAATATTTAAGATAATTTTCTTCCATTTAAGCTGCTAGTGGACTTAGCACTTCATCTATTCACATTCACTAAAAACTTCAACAAATGTCATGAATCATTCAAGTAGAAGGGGATACATAGAATAATAAATATCGGGCAAAAGTGTTGTTGCATTATAGCAAGGTTTAAAGAGACGACGTAGAGTTGACCCTACCACCCATTCTTGTTTGCTTTGAATTATACCTGCACCTTGAGCATTTATAAAAGTGGTGAAAACCTTCTCACACCCTTTTAACTGCTTGAGCATGAGGTATGTAAAGTTCCATCACACTTTAATATCAAATGCAAACATCTAAGTTTTTAGATTATTTAAGAGGCAATATTCTTTGAAATTCCTATACACCTACGGAGAATTAAAAAATAACGAATGACACTATGTATATTATCCACATATTCACATACCTTTGACATGTCAACGTGAACCATGAGATTGATGATGATTGATGTGGCACACACATCTTTAGTGAAGAAAATGCCCACCAATGTAACTTTGGATGTATGGTTGAAGTATGTCAATAACCCTGATGTCAATTGATGCATTATAAATATTAATAGACACAATCCTATCATCAATCCTAAAATCTCTAATGACATCAAGCACATCGAGGCAATTGCCTCACCAGTATGATTCTCATCAATGACTCGAAGTGCTAACACCCTTTTATTCGATTGTACTCAGGATCTGTGTAATGAGCAACAGTAGTTTGTCCTTTGATGAGAATATAAGCAAATGTATGATGTCAAGGCAATAAATAATTTTATGTCCCTAAAGGTTTGTTTTAGTAAATCCATCTTATCATTCGATCTTTTATTTATATCATTGTTGTTTTTTTCTTACTTACATTACTATATTGTGGACATAAAACTTTTTGTATCATTCTTTCAAATTAGCACTTTCACGCAAATAAATAGGATGATCATTAGTTGCTATATATCTAGAAATTTTACTACAAGATAGTTCATAATCATAAGTCCAAGTACTTATAGAGCCATCAGAGTTGAAAGAAAAGATCATTCTAGACCGCTCCTTGATCTCACATGACATACTTTTTGAAACAAACAGAGTAATGGTGATTCAAGTGTCCAATGCCACCACCGGAACATGTAATAATCTGCTTCGTACAATATTTGCAAGTTGCGGAAATAACAACCCACTTTCCTTATCTAAATTGTTTGTTCTGAGTGAAATGTTGCCATTCAGCTCTACCACGCCGTCCCCTAGCTATAGTAGATGCCTCAACGGTTTCATTGTTGGGGGCTGATACATGGATAGGGACACTCCATGTAACTGGTTTAGGTTAAGGATAGACAGGAGCTTTATCGTCACCTTGATCCTCCTCGTAGCCATGCACACCATCCATGTGGATGCCATCCATGCCGAAGTCTCCCATAGATGGAGAGAGGTGGCATAGATTAGGATCCTCGTTCATGGACGACAAGGTAGGTTGATGGCTATGGGAGCGACAACCACAATGCCCTGTTAATCCCTTCTTCATTGTGGGAAGAGGAAGCATGGCTGGTGTGGTTGAGTTGGTGGACTAGGTTACAGTTAGGTTTAGAAGCGATGGGGAAACAGAGGAACATTGTGCTGTGCAGTAGCAAAAGGAGGACCGGAGCGCTTACCGGATCAGTCTCGACAACCGCAACCACACACTACCCAGATCAGCGGCAAAGGCAACTGCAGCGACATTCCTACTGATTCGCGGCAGTAATTGTGCAATGCGCCTTCCATGATCAGCAGGAACAACAAAAGCCGCACGGCGCAGGCGCAGGGGGTGGGGTGGGGGGGGGGGGGCAGGCGAACACCCGATCAACACTATCTCGCACCAGCAAGAGCAGAGTGGCGTGGAACGGAGGCTTTGCCGGCAAGAGCGGTGAGGATGCAGAGCGGGTAGGTGAGCGGCGACGACATGTCAGGGTTCAAGAAGGGAAGAGTCTGGAGGAGTGGATGAGGAAGGCGAAGGCCCGAAGAGGCGAAGAACCGGGTTTATGTTTCCCCGACTCATAGTACCGACCCCGTGTCACCGAGACAAATTCTTGCTGTGCCGGTTCGAGCATAGCCCAAGTTTGTGTCGTGTCGTGCCGCCCGATGTGCCTTAATGTTGGGCACGACCCAACACGATGAGTCAGGCTGTATCGTCACGACCCGAATGATGTATGTACGAGACCGCGTATTGAGCCGTGCTGAAACCTCATGCTGCGGGCTGCTCAAAATTGGCCCAGCCCAAGTCCCATGACTAGTTGGTGGTATGGCTAGGCAATAGGCATGCAGCAGTTGGGCTGTGCCATCAAATGAATCAAAGGAAGTCCTAAACAACCATTATGATCATGTCATGTTGATGTGCTTACTGCTGGCAGAATATATACGAGCAGCTCCAGATGGTTGAAGCTTCTATGATCACCCAGTGAACCATTGGAAAAGGAAGGGTCAGGGAAAAAGAAAGAAACTACCACCATAGGATAATATAAATTTACACGTCTCAGCTCTGTTGCAACAAAATTATTTATTATTAAAACCTGAAAGATCAAAAAAAAATCTAATGATTTCCTGCGGCTATAGAAACATTCGCGTTGCAGGCCTGCGAGCCGAATTATCCTACAGACTGTACTGGAAGTACGGTGTGACTGTTCGCAAGTCATAACTGGCACGCAATACAGCACGTATTTCTACACCGTAAACAGGAGAGATACGGAACTCCAACTGTGCATCAATAGTTGCGTGACCAATGCAGACAGGAAATGCCCTACCTAGCAGCAGCAGAAGAGGAGGACCATCTCAGACGCTGAAAGGGACCAGGTCGATCGGTCACCAGTGTTCGGCGCAGGTGGAAGCCGTGTTTAACTGAAGGAATTAGTAGGTGATGGTCCAGGTGGTGGTTGGAAACTCTCGGAAAATTTAAGTCGATTAGATCGATGAGGGATGGATTTCATAATTTCATTTCATGCTCTTGTTTCGATTAGTAGGTTGATGATTAAGTTACCTCATGCACTATAATGTAGTCGGTGGAGGTTGACTGTGTCCACTTGGACATTCTTTTCTCGAGTAATAACTGTATGCTTAGCTCATGCATGATCAAAGCACGTTCATCCATTGGATAAGCCTAGAATCGTATGAACCACAGTAAAAAGAAAGAGGAATACACTTTATATAGATAAAAGAAACACAAAGTAAAAAAGGGAGATGGATAAAAGAATCTACCCGTGGTGACGACTGACGATAGTGTTAGAGAGAAAAATAAAGGTCAGTTGTGAGGTGGCTAGCTACACGCAATGGGAAAAATAAACAGAAAAGTTTTTAAAAGCTCGTGACTTTGACTGATTCTTGTAGAAAACCAAAACAAATATAGATAGTCTATATGTCTCCTACACATTTGATACGCAGGCATGACTTAGTATTTGGCACGGGGCACATAAAAGTAGCGGTCACCCTGCCGCGGTTAAAAGCAGCCGAGAAAGTGACGGTGGCCCGCAATGCGGTAGAGATTAGCATGGGTTGATTTCTTAAACAGCTACAGCTCACGACTAATAGTGAAAGAGTCGGGACACATAAGACCAGAATACCGGGCCTATACTACTTTTAGAATTGGGCCGTACAGTAGGCATAGTTAAGTAATGATGAAAACAGTTCGAACATTAAACAAGGCCATCGTATCTGTCTACCGTTACGTGTGCGAACAGGGACGTATTTACTGAGAAGTGAAATCAAGAAGCAATTTGTTACGATTTGTGGCAGGGACCACCTTTTATTTTTGCTGAGATGCATGGATGTCTCTCCGTCGTCGTCATCATACAAGTTATTGAACGGGAACTTATACATGGCGTTGTACACACCCTGCTACTTATTAATTGAGCGATGAAAATGTAGGTCCCTGGTTGTCTCGAGTATTCCAATCGCATAAGCGAGAGTTTGGACCACAACCAACGCTTCGTTCAATTCTTCGCCAACGACTTCAACTAAAGCTTGGGGACAAGAATTCGTCCATGCGAACGTCCGTCGGGAAGGTTTAAATCTTCCCACTGTGGATCGTCAACTTTGGAGAAATATTTTTCAACCGCCTCATCGTGTACTTGTTCCAACCTTGAAGGCATCCACTGCAAATGCAACCAAAACAAGGGCGGAAAAAAAAAGAGCACCAGAAGTCAGAGGTGGCTACATCATATGAAATATATTACAAATATGAGATGATCTGACCTTTGGGTTTCTATCTCTATCTATCAGTATAGCCCTGCATCCCTGCAAGAGGATCGTCGGATCTAAAGTTACTTGCCAACAAAGTAGAAAAGAAAGTATAGAGATTTTCAATGAACATGGGCAGCGCTGGGGATGTTGATATTGACCTCAAAGAAGTCCCTGCTGAAGTCACCCCGCATAACATGGCAAACCATTCTATATTCCCGACGTAAGCATTCCCCAACAGTTTGTGTTCTCCCTTCTCTTATCTGGAATAAGAGTTATAGAGCAGACTGTGAACCAATATATAGATGAGAAACATGATGAACATATAATTTAATTTAAGCTCTTGACAGCAAACTTGCTTCATAAATTGATGAAAACCAATCAAGGTCCCACCACCTTAACAAGTTTGAATGCAAGACAAACTTTCTGTTGTGAGACCAATAACTTTCCTTGTGAAGTTACAACCTTCAACACTGTGATACTGATAGTTGATAGTAATTTCCACCTCTCATTGGTCTAAAGACGTCTTCGTCAAACCTAAACAAGCTAGAAAGCAATGGTCTAGCTAACAAGAGTATTTTTGGTAGTACCAAATATCAGTATTTTTGTGGGGCTGACACTTCTGTGCATAGCAATAATTAGAGTGCACCAAGAGTACGCTATGAGGATGGCAATTTCAGATTATCGTGCAAGGAGATTCAATTGGCAGGTGTAACAGAACGTGCAGCATGGATTTCGGTCTGCTGTGCTTGCAGACTGGTTCCTGTTAGGCCAAACATAGTACATTCAGGAGCAGGCAAAAGCGCAATAAAGGTGGATGCAGTTGAGGATAGAAAAATCACATAAACTAACCATATTGTTCAAATCGACTTAGTTAGAACCGAAGTTCGCAAAAATAAACTATTTTACTGCTATTAGCGTACATGTTCAGACAAATACATGACATAACTGGATTGCATGCCAACATTTTCAAAAGCTTTGGGGACTGAAAAGCTATACTCCAAGTTTGCCCATCCAGAGATAGAAACAACTATAGATTCCTCTATTTACATAGGAGAGTTCAGCAGCTTCAACTATATGCCAGCTTCAACTATATGTCATGTTGGATATGTACTATGCAGATTTGTATAAGAAATAATATCAAGGATAAATTGATCCAACAAGTACAAACTGCCTAGAAATAATATCACATGAAGACACTGAAATAGTAGAATGTAGTATATAGTTTTAAAGATGTGTCGTAGTTTTAATGGATACCGATCTCAGAGAGATCTTCAGACTGGTAGGAGAGGCTTTTTTCAAGGACTGGACTGTAGCAGAAGCCCATTCATCAGCCAAATTTGTTGAGGTCTCTTGTTCCTGGCATAAGAGATATGAATTTAGCAGGGCAGAATTGGTGAACTCACAGAAAGCCACAGTCAACTAAAAAAACTCACAAGAGCGGATATGATTTCTTCAACTGTTTTTTTCGAAAAGCATTTATTGACAATATCTAGCCTGCAGAACACCAAAGAATATAAAATAGTGAATAGGTGAATTAGGGCATAATTCAGTTATTGAATCAGAGATTTTTCCGTACCTATTCAGCGAACTGTTTTCTTTCAGTGTTGGCTGTTCAGCAAATTGATCAATAATGCTACACACAGCAAAAGAATCAGAAGTATCCAACTTTTTTAGCGATTCTTCCAGCAAAGGCAGCCTCTGAAAATGAAATGATGGAACAATACGGTCAGGATGCTCTTAGCATTTATTAACAGATAAATAATAATGGCAAATTGTATCCACAATTTTAAGTATACACAGCTAAGTTGATTACTCTGTACAAGAATGTGGCAGAGGTGCATGATGATGCACTGAGTTAGGATTTGAATTATAAGTGGACCTACATTTAAATGGACAAAATGAGTTGCCAGACCACAAGCAAGCATTTCTGCACCATTCAGTCTTGCACCAGCAAGCCCAACGTACTCTCCTGGAGAAAGACATAACAGTTTAGTGAACAAGATGTCGCAAGGTGACCTTACCACAAACTAAAAGGATGTCCCAATTCATTTCACTGATTGATATTGTACAACAAATAAAATTCAATAAAAATAGGAAACCTTGTCACAGTCTGTTCACATAATTTTATCTCCACATTCACCTTCATATCTCCATAAATCAATGGCATAAGTTCAAAACCATTAAGCACGAAGTCATTCTAAAAATTGCAATAGAGCATATGAGGATGACGACAGTTACGGATTATGAACAATATCCAGGAACCCACACAATATGAAATGGTAAAGTTAACATATAGCTAATTGAATAAAAAGGGAGAAAAAAGGTGACCATAGAATCCAGGTAGCCGAGACAAAAAATAAGAAGCTCCTATATCTGGAAAGAGTCCCAATGCTGTTTCTGGCATTGCAAAAACCTGCATGAATATTAAAAATGCACATTACCGAAATTGGCACTTGAAGAGCTCCAGGCTACCTAATTTTATTTTGTTTTATAATGGAATAAGATTCAAATAATATATCAAACAAGCAGATATCACACTCCATCATAAGTTCATAACATGTAAGCTTTTTGTGCAACCCTAATACTGCCCCTCTTAGAACATACAAGTAAACGATTAACGACAGACGCAAAAGTGACTTCGTGCTCAACTCATAGAAGATAGAACATACCGTATTATCAGTGACAACTCGAAATCTTCCATGTAACGAAACACCAGCGCCTCCACCCATAACAATTCCAGTAAGAAGAGAAACCTGCAATTGAATGTCTACCCTTTAGAAGCAAGAGCAAAGTGCATGATTTTATATGTGGAATCACTTTAAAGGATGCCGGTTACCTGAGGCTTGCTATAAGTTGCAATGATGTAGTTTAACAAAAATTCTTCTCGGAAGAAATCAGCACCATACTTCCAGCTATCTGATTTAAGAATTAGACACACAGTTAAGTCAACCAAACATGTGGAATAACACTGGCTCCATATGCTATATGATAGTTGATAGAATGAATTGCTTAATTAATCATAGGTCTAGGTACATATTTATAGATACATAGATGGACCGGTATACAGGCTAGGCCCAAACACAGTCCAACACCCCCCGCAGTCCCAACATCTAGCCACAACAGATGTTGAGACTGGACCGAAACTCACAAAACAAAGTCGACGGGAGTCCCTTCGTGAAGATGTCGGCAAACTGTGACGTCGTCGGCACGTGGAGAACTCGAACCTCACCGCGTGCAACCCGCTCACGAACAAAGTAAAGATCAATCTCCACATGTTTCGTGCGCTGGTGCTGAACGGGGTTGGTGGAGAGGTAAACGGCGCTGACATTATCACAGTAGACCAACGTGCTCCGGGCGACAGGGGAGTGGAGCTCCTGAAGTAACTGCTGGAGCCAAGACGCCTCTGCTACGCCGTTAGCCACGGCGCGGTACTCCGCCTCAGCGCTGGAGCGAGAAACCACAGGCTGCCGCTTCGAGGACCAGGAGACAAGATTCCCCCCAGGAAGACGGCGTAGCCAGAGGTGGAACGGCGGGTATCTGGGCACCCCGCCCAGTCAGCGTCGGTGTAGACCACCAACTCAGAAGGCGAGTCACATCGAAGGAGAAGGCCGTAGTCGAGGGAGCCGCGCAGGTACCGAAGAATCCGCTTCATCGCCGTGAGGTGCGTCTCCCGCGGATCATGCATGTGGAGACACACCTGCTGAACCGCGTATGAGATGTCCGGCCTGGTGAATGTGAGGTACTGCAGAGCACCTGCAAGACTCCTGTAAGAGGTGGGGTCGGCGACCAAGGCGCCGTCAGCCGAAGCCAGCTTCGCCTGGGTGTCCACGGGAGTGGAGCACGGCTTGCAATCAGCCATGCCCGCTCGCTCGAGGATATCCAGGCAGTACTGGCGCTGGTGGAGGAACAGGGCATCCGGACGATGCTCGACCGCAACGCCCAGGAAGTGGTGGAGCTGGCCGAAGTCCTTCATCGCGAACTCGCGCTGCAGTGCGGAGATCATGCGCTGAAGAAGAGCCGAGCTGGACGCCGTGAGGACAATATCATCCACGCACAGGAGGAGGTAGACAGTGTCACCCTCATGCCTGTAAACGAAGAGCGAGGTGTCCGACTTGGCCTCGACGAAGCCAAGCGAGGCCAGGAAGGAGGCGAACCGGCTGTACCAAGCCCGAGGCGCCTGCTTCAGCCAGTATAGAGACTTGTTCAGCCGGCAGACCAAGTCTGGACGGGCTGAATCAACGAACCCTGTCGGCTGACTACAGTACACCGTCTCTGTCAGCGTCCCGTGAAAGAAGGCGTTCTTGACGTCCAGCTGGTGGACAGGCCAAGAACGCAAGAGAGCCAACATCAGAACAGTCTGTACTGTCGCTGGCTTAACCACCGGACTGAAGGTCTCGTCGTAGTCCACTCCAGGGCGCTGAGTGAAGCCCCGAAGTACCCAACGAGCCTTATATCTCTCCAGGGAGCCATCCGCCTTCCTCTTATGCGTAAAAACCCACTTGCCTGTGACAACGTTGCCACGGGAAGGACGGGGAACAAAGTCCCATGTCCGGTTGGCAAGTAGGGCCGCATACTCCTCCATAGCGCGGCGCCAGTGAGGGTCAGCGAGGGCGCTACGGACGGAGGTCGGTATAGGTGATACCGAAGAGGAAGTGGATGGTGTCGGTGTCATCGAAGAGAGTACCACTCCGGAGAACCTCTCAAGAGGCCGGAGAACCCCAGCGGCACGTCTAGTCACCATCGGGTGAACGTGTCCTGGGTCCCGGTGAAGCAACGGTGGGTGGTACACCGAGGGCTCTGGACGCGCAGGCGTAGAGGCACCAATCCGCTCTCGTCGCTGGTAGACAAGAGCAGGATCGGCGAACTGTGGAACAGGGGCCACGCGTGGCGCAACGGGGGACCGGGAGCCGGAGTAGTCATCGGGTCCCTGCACAGCGCAGGAGTCGAGGCCGGAGACGCCGAGGCCGCGCGTGGCGCAGCTGTAGGGGTCACCGGGGCCGCGCGTGGCGCAGGAGTCGAGGCTGGAAACGCTGGGGCCGCGCGTGGCGCAGCCGTAGGGGACGTCGGGACCTCGTGTGCCGCAGGAGTCGAGGTCGGAGACACCGTTGCCGCGCGTGGCGCAGCTGTAGGAGGCGCCGGGGCCTCGTGTGGTGCAGGAGACGAGGTCAGAGACGCCTGTGCCGCGCGTGGCGCAGCGGGAGACGTCGGTGCCACGCATGGTGCGGCACTCGTCCCCAGGGTCGACAGAGCCTGGGCACCAACCCGCACTCGTCGCTGGTAGACGAGAGCAGGGTCAGTGAACCGCTGAGTCGTGGCTGTAGGAGGCACAGCCGGAGTCACCACAGGTGTCGGTGCTGCATAAGGTGCAGCTGGCGACGTCGTGGGAGCCACCTGGGAACTGGTGGGTGATGTACCTGCAAAAAAAGGCCAAGGCAGCTGTGGCGGAGTAGCCTCGGTGTCAGTAGAAAAAAGAGAGTCCAGCTCTGCAGCTGAACCAGAGGTGGAGGAAGAAAAGGGGAAGGATGACTCGTCGAAGACGACGTGCCGAGAGATCAAAATGCGGTGGGTAGAGAGGTCGAGGCACCGGTATCCCTTATGCTCAAGGGTGTACCCAAGAAAGACACACCTAGTAGAGCGGGGCGCAAGCTTATGTGGAGCAGTGGCGGAAAGATTAGGGTAGCAGGCGCACCCGAAGACACGGAGGTGGTTGTAGAGAGGGGTAGTGCCATACAGGGCAAAGAAAGGAGTCGGTGCTTGAATCGCCTTGGTAGGAAGGCGATTAAGGGGGAAGGTGGCAGTGTGAAGTGCCTCTACCCAGTATCGAGCGGGGATAGATGCCTGAAACATCAAGGAACGCATGACATCATTAGTGGTGCGAAGCATGCGCTCAGCCTTGCCATTCTGAGGGGATGTGTATGGGCAAGACATGCGTAGCTGTGTGCCATGTGTAAGGAGAAAGTCACGGAGTCGCGAGTTGTCAAACTCTCGTCCGTTGTCACACTGGAGAGCACGAACAGTACGCCCAAACTGTGTGGAAACCCAAGTGAAGAAGTGAGAGAGAGTATCAAATGTCTCAAATTTCAGACGTAACGGAAAAGTCCAAGAAAAATGTGAGAAATCATCAAGTACCACCAAATAATATTTAAAACCCGAGACACTGATAACAGGAGATGTCCACAAATCACAATGGATAAGATCAAAAATATGTTGCACATGAGACACAGAAGTGGGAAAGGGAAGCCGAACATGGCGACCAAGCTGACAAGCGTGACACAATGACTCATGTGTGCCCCTAGTACACGAGATAACTGAACTACTAGACAACTTCGACATAGCATCAGCGCCAGGGTGACCAAGCCGACGGTGCCAAGTAGCGGACGAAGCTGTCGTAGCCAGAGCAAAGGACGAAGACGCAGCGGAAGAAGGAAGTCGAAGAGTGTACAGGGGCCCCGGACTATCACATCGAAGAAGAAGACGCCGGGTGGAAAGATCCTTCACAGACAAACCAAAAGGATCAAACTCAACAGAAATATTATTATCAGTGGTGAAACGACGAATGGAAAGCAAATTTTGAATAATGTCTGGAGCAACAAGAACATTATTAAGATGGAATGAACCCGGAGAAACTGAGTCACCTACTGAGGTGACTGGAAGAACGGATCCATTTCCAACAACGATCGATGAAGGAAACGACGGATGAGGTGTGTGGGTAGAAGAGAGAATACCAGCATCTGGGGTAGTGTGGTAGGAGGCACCAGAATCAGCCACCCAATCAGTAGACAGCGGTGTAAGGTGCATGGTGCTGAAGGAAGACGCCAAGTCCTGACGGTCCCACCCCATGGGCGGCTCCTGGAGAGGTGCTGGTGGCTCCGAGTACCCAGCGGGGTAGGAAACACCGCCGTAGGCTGGAGTTGGCAATCCAGCCGCAGGGCGACCAGGTCCACCATAGCCCGGATGGGCTACGTACGCCGCCTGAGGACGTGGCTGGCGCGGAGTGGAGGAAGTCGGTGGCGCCCCAAGAAGACCCGGAGACGGTCCAGGCCACATAGAGATCTGGCCAGTCCACGGGTTGTACGGTGTGGGCCAGGGCGCACCTCCTTGGCCAGTGCCACCAGTACCACTACCAGTAGGAGCAGTGGACGTAGGAGTGCCGCCAGCACCTCGTCTTGTGCGCCTTCCGCCGCGACGTCGACGAGTACCACCCCCAGAGCCAGCAGAGGCACCCGGGGCGGTAGGTGGAGTAGGTGGTCGCGGTAGTGGTCCCCCAGAAGACAGTGGGCGTGAGGGCTGCCCAGAGCCATAGAAGGCCGTGGCAGTCCCAGAGGTAGCAGATCCACCAGTCGTGATCTCCTCAAGCTCGAGATCAGACCAGACCTTCTCGAAGGTCGGTGGCGGCTCCATACGGAGAAGCCAGAAGCGAAGATGGCTGAAGCGCTCGTTCAGGCCGTGAAGGACCCGAAGTACTAGAGTGCTGTCAGCGACCGGCTCGCCAAGGTCGCGCAAGGAGTCAGCCATGCCCTTCATCTCTCCACAGTAGGCCGAGATGGAGCGGTCTCCCTGCACTGTATTCTGAAACCGTGCGTTAATGTGAAGAGCCCGAGTCGCACGGTTCCCCAAGAAGTGGTGCTCCAGTATCTGCCAAGCCTGGCGCGCGGTCCCCCCACCGCGCTGTCCGACAAGCTTGTACAGATCATCGGCGAGAGTGCCAAAGATCCAAGCAAGGACCAGACTGTCCATGCTGATCCAAGAGTCATCCCACGGGGCGTCGTCCTGCTGGACGTGGTCCGCAAGCTGGTACCGCCGTAACGTGAGAAGGAACTCGTTACACCAGCGGGCGTAGGTGGTAGAGGTACAACTCAGAACAGTCAGCACTAGTGTCCGAATGTTCTGAACTCCAGCCGCCTGGGCGTGTAGGGCGGCGGTGAGCGACGCCGAATATGCGGAGTGCACACCGGTGTCCGAGGTGGGCTCGTACGTCGCGCCCGGCGGTCGGTGAGCGCTCTCCTGGATCTGGTGCGAGAGAGTAGCCGCCGAGGCGCGCTCCTGCTCTAAGGCAAGAGCGAGTGCCCGCTCGCGATCGCGAGAGGCAGCCAGAGCCGCGAAGACACCGGAGGTGTCCGCGACCGTCGTGGTGATGCTGGCGACGCCGTAGAAAGGATCAGTGGCCGCACGAGGAGCAGTAGCAGTGCCAACAGCAGATCCGGAGCCCGTCATGAAGGCGACGGCAGTGGAGCCGGCAAGTGGTCTGCCGGCGGCAGGACCAGTCGCAGCGCCGTACGCAGGCCGGGTCATGACGATGAGGGGCGCGCCCGCTGCAGGACCAGTGGCAGGCGCACCGGTGCAGGGGAGGGAGCCGGCCAGGGAGGGGACGGCGCCGGCCAGAGACGCACTAGTCAGAGGCGTGCCGACCAGGGAGGGAGGCGGCTGGGCCAGGGGCGCGCCGGCCCAGGGAGGGGAGGCTGCCGGCGGCTGGACCAGGGGAGCGCCGGCGGCCAGGGTAGGGGCGGCCCCGGCGGCGGCCAGGAGGGGGCGACCGGCGGCTGCGGTGGCGGCGGAGGCGCCGACGGCTGCGGCGGCCAGGGGAAAGGCACCGGAGGCCAGGGGAGGGGCGGCCCCGGCGGCGGCCAGGAGGGGGCGGCCGCCGGCGGCGGCGGCGGCGTGGGGGGCGCCTGCGCCGGCGGCCAGGGGAGCGGCGGCCCCGGCGGCGGCCAGGAGAGGGCGGCCGGCGTCGGCGGCGGCGGCAGGTGGGGCACCAGCGCCGGCGGCCAGGGGAGGGTTGGCCCCGGCGGCGGCAGGGGGGGGGGGCACCAGCGCCGGTGGCCAGGGGAGGGACGGCCCCGACGGCGGCCAGGAGAGGGCGGCCGGCGGCTGCGGCGGCGGCGGCGGCGGCGTGGGGGGCGCCGGCCATGGGGGGGAGAGGCGGCTAGGGTTAGGGTTAGGGTGGTGGTGATTAGGGTTTGGCTAATGATACCATGATAGAATGAATTGCTTAATTAATCATAGGTCTAGATACATATTTATAGATACATAGATGGGCCGGTATACAGGCTAGGCCCAAACACGGTCCAACAATAGTAGTTCAATGTGCGAAAAGGCAACAGAAGACAGTGGAAAATAAACACAACCAGCTTCAGATATTTGATGTGACAAGGTTAAGCTGTAAATACCATTTTTTATAGCCCGGGCAACTTCAGCAACATCACCTCCAGCGCAAAATGCTCTTCCATTCCCCTGGAATAAAAAAAAAGGTGATGATTGAATATTACACAAAATGATAGTACCGAAAAAGGCATAAATAGAATGACGGGATAGTGATGATCATAAAAATTTAAGAAAGCTAATAAAAGCAAGTTAAAAATAGGGTTAACAAGAAAACATGCAATTAATATAAGATCTAGGCACAAAGTGTGAATATGGTTTAAAAATCCATGACTACTAGATCAACAGAAGGCAAACAGTTAGATACCAACAGATGGGAACAAAAGGTGCAGCATTGGCAACAAACACATCATTAAGTTAACACCATATAAGTTCTACGATAATCACAAACTTCAAACAAGAACAGAACATGAAGCCTTGGAACCTCATTTTTTTTGACAAAATGACAGGGTGACTCAATTTCCCCACTAACAGCTTGCTGCATAGTAATTTCTGACACGAAAGATTAATAGGTGGCACCCAGATAAACAAAAGGGTGACCTCAACTTTCAAGGTTAGAATGACGTGTCTCATATCAGACATTCAAGCTAGACTCAACTGTATATTACATGAAAACAGAAATGCAATTCTATCATATACCTTCAAAATAACCAACTTAACCCCATCGTCTCTCTCGTACGCGGCGAAACATCTCAAGAGTCCCATAATCTGCAAAGTGAAAAGAAAAATCATGGCACGCCCGCCATTCCAGAAGCTAATCTGGCCACTATTGGTGCAAGCTTCAATACCAGTGTAGCCATTAACAAATATCTCTTGCAGAACATACCATTGTGGAGGAGAGTGCATTCAACTGCTTTGGCCTATTCAGAATCAGTGTCCGTGTAGACCCATTCGCTTCTACCAGAACCTGGCAAAAAGACTGCGATGAAAGGAGGCTTTTAAGTTAGATGAAAATTAGCTGACACGGCCCAACCACCAAACGCGATTTACAGCAAAACAGACTTGATCACAAGGCAGAGCGCGGAAATGATACAGATTGGACGCTTGACGAAATACCATATATTGGATCACAATTCACAATTAAGAAACACCACTCAGTTGTGTGAATTGTGAATCGCCCTAGGCATGGACTCCTTGATGATCACTACAAGAAGCAGAACCGTTCTATAATTTTCCCAGAAACGCCACGAAACTAAAATTGGGTCTCAGAACTAAACATGGGCATGACAAGTCCAAGCTAACCCAACCTAGCGGAACCGATCGAGCAGCACTGCAGCAGCAGAAGCAGGCAGAAAAACGGCGAAAGAACTTCCTATAATAACCTGTGAGTTCCAGAAATGCCCTTAACTCAGTGAAAGAACTTGGAGTTGGAAACCTCAACATAGCATCTGTCTTCTTTGGATCTGTCATCACTCCTTGAGAAGATATGATATGACCCAAGTACACTAGCTCCTTTTTTGCAAAATAACACTTGCTTCTTTTAGTATAGAACTTGTGCAGTTTTAAAGTGTCAAATACCAGCCTCAAATGCTCTAAATGAGATTCTAATGAAGTACTATAGATCAAAATGTCATCAATGAAGACTAAAACAAACTTTCTTAAGAAGGGAGCTAAAATGGAATTCATAGCACATTGAAAGGAGGCAGGGGCATTAGTGAGGCCAAATGACATAACCTTAAATTGGTAATGTTCACAATGAGTCTTGAAAGTTGTTTTGAATTCTTCACCTTCTTTCATTCTCACTTGATGGTAGCCAACCCTCATATCCAAACTTGTAAAGTATTAAACCCCCACCAACTCATCCAAGATTTCATCCACCAAAGGCATGGGAAACCGATTTTTGATGGTCATGTCATTCAACTTTCTATAATCAATGCAAAACCTCCAAGAACCATCCTTCTTTTGAACCACCATCACTGGGGAGGTGAAAGGGTTGATGTTATGCTCTATAAGACCAGCTTGGAGCAATTCTGTCACTTGTCGCTCAATTTCTGTTTTATGTAGAGGAGAGTAGCGGTACGGCCTAGAATTCATTGGAATCGCCCCAGGTATCAGTGATATAACATGGTCAAAGGGCCGTGATAGTGGTAATGTCTTAGGTTCATTGAACACCTCCTCATACTCCTTCAGTAGACTCTGCAACTGTGGGCACTGTACTTCTCCATCCTTCTCCTGCACCTCCTCCTGTAAATTGACTACAGCCAGAGCCCAAACATCATTTCCTTTCAGCCATTTCCCCAACTGCAAGGCTGACAGTTGTAAAAGACTCTGCTGCTGCAAAGCCTTATCCCCACTTAGAAGCACCTTAACACCATTTTGTTCAAATTCCATAGTCTTTGCCACCCAGTCACATTGCATCGAACTATGACAAGAAAGTCAGTCATACCCCAATATAGCATTATATGTACCCAATGGTAGGACTCTCATAGATGTTGTGAAGGAAGACCACCACTCCACCATTCCACATCAGGGACCACATACTCACTCCTCAACAGTCCCCCACTGGCCACCCTGACAGTTATAGCAATGTCTTTAACTTTCTTAAGTCCTGCACTATCCACAAGCGCACTGTTGATGAATGAATTGGAACTGTCTGAATCCATTAGTATCATAAACACCTTGTTGTGCGCTAGAGCACGCAATCTCATACAATTAGTGCCTTCAGTGCCAGATATCGCATGATTAGAGATAAGACAACAGTCCTCCATCTGAGAATCCTCCTCTGCTAACTTCAGTAGCACCTCTTCAGACAATTCCATGCCCATATCTTCAACTGACAGAGCATTGAGCTGAGATGATTCTCTCTTTGGACATTTCAGGGAATGACCATGCTCAAACTTCTCCCCACATGTAAAACACAATCCATGCAATCTCCTGTATTCCCTGATCTGCCTCTCCTTTTGCAATTCTGAAGTTACTGCTAATGTTATGACTTCAAATCTGCTAAACGGTCCTTGCCTCATGCTAGCCATCCTTTGAGATCTACTCTTTCCCTTATCCTGCATATCTCTTTGTACTTTTGCTAGAATAGCAGTCCCGTTGACAGACGCAGACATCTGTGACTGCACATGACCTTGCAAGTTCAGTTTAAGGCCCTTCATAAACTGAGTCACAAAGAAGATTTCATCCAATTCAGGGTTGTGCATGGCTGTGGCATATCTACACTCCTCAAACTCTGCAATATACTCCTCCAACCCTCTAGTTTGCCTGAGATGGATCAAATCATACATGGCCTGAGGATACTCATATGTGTCAAATTTCTCCTTCATGGCTTCCACGAATCTCTGCCAAGTGGATAGTCCTTCAGTCAATTTGAACACCTGTAACCACTTAGCAGCCTTCCCCTCCATATGCATAGAAGCAGCTCTCACCCAAAAGGACTCGACCACATTGAAGATGTTGAAATAATCCTCATATTTGTCTATCCAAATTGTTGGATTATCTCCAGTGAACTTGGGAAAAGTTAGCTTCATCAGTGACTTATCTCCAACTCCCCCTTCTATCGGATTCTGCTCCATCTCTCCTACTCCTCTTGTACTGATCTCTCCTCTCTCCTCAAATCCCTGATCACCAATGCCTCTCCTAGGATCCTTGTGAGGAATTCCCATCGGCTCATTCTCCATTCTCCTGCCGCCTTCCTCCACTACTCTCTTACCCCGAGACCTATTTGCCAAAGCCGAGGAACCCCTCTCTGAAGAATACTCCCCATCCACCACCACACGCTCCAGATCGAGGAGATCCACCCTCTTACCAGTATCTGCAATCTGTCGTGATAACCGATCATGCTCCTTGACCGCCTGATCTGCAACCGACGCGTCCAACGCCTGTTGACCCTATAGATCACACTGACCTCGGGTCAAATCCTCCAACATCGCAAATACCTTTCCCCAGCGATCCTCCTCCACCTTGGTTGAATCCGCCATTGCTTCCAGCACAAAATGCGTCTGCACAAAGGGCTTTGGTGCTAGCGTCGTTGTGACTGCTCCGCTCTACCGACGCTGCAACGAGAGCAAACCCGTGAAATCCGCGAAACTGACACCTAGTAGACTCCACAGGAACGACTACGCCCCGAAAAAAATGTCTCGAGGAAGGTAAGACCCTGATATCAGCTGTAATCACATGTAGATCTCGGCTCGTCGACGCCAAGGATCATGAGCGGAGCAGCGGCGCCGGCGTGAGGAACGCGCGGCGGTAGGCGACGAAATCGCGAGAGCCCCCGCTAGTAACAAAATTTTGGTTCAATCAATCTGGATACCCTTTCGACACGCCACCTTAGACCATCCGCACCAATGTACTCTATAGCGTACTGAAAAGCATACTGTAAAGTATATTGGAAAATTCTTGTGAGACGATATACTGGAAGTATAGAGTATATAGAGTATGGTTTAGAGGATAAAATATAGTTTAGAGTACATTAGTGTGGATGGTCTTACATACCCGTGGGTCACATCCCCTTGGGTCCCCCCCCACCCACACACACACAGGATCCATTGAACAGACACGGTCTCTCAGATACTTCACTTCCTCGAGTCTTCCGCCTCTTACGACCAGGCAAGACTCCATCCGCTCCTCTTGGTCCCGCGATGTCGCCAGCGACGCCGCCGTAACAGGCCGAGGGAGAATCGACCGAATAAATGGGATTGAGGAGCAGGGACACGAGGGGGGGGGGGGGGGTGGAAGGCGGGAAGCTGTGGCGGACCTGGTCAGAGTCCGCACCGCCGGGAGCGCGCGAAGCCATCTAGTCTTCCTGGCCGTCAAGGCGCCTCGAGGCCGGGCTGGCCTGGAAGCCTGCTGATGCTCCTGAGCCGTGAAGGGCAGCGAGACGCCGGAGGGGAGTAAGACGAAAACGAGACGGCTAGGTTGCGATTCGCGCAGCAGGTACCAAGAAAGAGACCGCACTGCACGGGATCGTGGAGAATGACCAGGTCTCACTGACTGGTGGGCCAACGCTCCACAGAAGAAGACGAACACGTCACGGCAGCCTGCGGAGCACAACTGGCAACGCCCAACGGCGGCTGCTATCCTGAGGCTACGGCAGTCAGCAGGCAGAGGCAGAGCACATCCCGATTCCTGAGTCCGTGAGCGGCAGCTTCTTCACTGTTGCAACACGGCATCGGCATGCCTTGAAGGTAGAAACCGAAGGGACAGTAGTTGAGAAAACCAAGAAAAATATCATTTTACTTTCCGAATTACGATCAAGTTGAGATAATGTCTAAACTTTTATTTGATTCATTTTACTCACTGAACTATAATTAAGTGTGGATAACCTCTTAAATCATGTCAAAAAATATATTTTGCTGATGTGGACCAGGATTAAAACCGGATTGACCACGACATACGCTAACGTGACCAAAATTAACAGTGTGCATTGACTTTAATCAGTTAGTTTGATCCATCGGAATTATCTTCAGAATATTTGCAACTTAACATCTGTGATGCTTCTTATTTCTCAATCGATGTGAACTAGCACTAGATCGGGATTGTCCATGCCATACGCTGATGCTGTAAAAAAATCAACCACTAAAATGTTGGACCAAATTCAACGGCGAAACACACCACGTGGATTCCCTTCCCACACTGGAGATAGTCTTCCTGTATGAATTTTTTTACCACGTCAGCGTATTACATGGTCAATCCTGATCAAATCCTAGTCCACATCAGCAAAATAGGATTTTTAACCCGGTTCATAGAGTTATCTAGATTTGGGTCACAGTTAAAAGGAGTAAAATGAATCAAAAAAGAATGTTCAAGGACTATCTAAACTTGGACCATAGTTCAAAGGAGTAAAATAAACTTTTTCCTTCTAAAAATGAAAAAAGTCACGTTCTACTAATTACAAGTGAATACAAATGCAGACACTCACAGCTAGTCTAGAACAAGACGATGATAACTGGATGGCTAAGCACATGATTATAGACCGAACTTCATAGATCAACATGTGATATGTTTGTCCAATCAGATTTTTCGTAGGTGTGCACCAGGTTCGCACCCATGAATTCTTCTATAGAGTACCTGCATTTAGTATTGTGAAATTTAATCTGAAATTTGCTTTCATCGGAAATCAAACTCAAAATGTGAGTAGTGCTAATCAGAATACTTAACCACTACTCTCAATAATGTTTGTTTTTCGTCACGAACCAGTTTTGGAAGACAGGTAGTTCCATCGGATGAGGCGGTGGATCCCATGTCATATGTCACCTTATCCATGTCCGAGTCTGGCCAGACATATCCGAATTCACTCTGCAAGATCCCGGACTTATCTCATGCAGTCTTGTCCGAGGTGTTCAATGTCGGACAAGTCAGTCAAAAAATCCACCTTGGAATCCCAGACTTGTTCAATCCATGACGGACATGTCTGAAGCGACTTTTACGCACTGATTCAAAAATCAAATCGTAGTCATATCTTCACTGGGCCCATAAGCTCGGACATGTCCGAGATATTTTCAGACTTGTTCGACATGGGCAGCCTAACAACGGTCAGAATCACTTATTGGTAATAAATAGAATACCTTGATCCCTCCCAGGTATGCCCTAACCACTCATTTGCACCTTTGCAGTCAAGACTCCCTCAAGAGCACTTCTCCTTCTAGTTTTCACCTCCAAGAGCCAAAACTTGAGATTTTTTGGGAGAGTGAAACAATTGTTGTGAGATTGAAGAAGAAGTGGCTTTGGGGTTAAGCATCGATTCAGTTCGCTTCGATTGCCTGAGTTTTCTTTCGTGTTTGTTACTCTTGGGTGCAAACCCTAAACGGTTATGTGTCGCCCGATGATTTTGTTTGTGATTTCAATTCCGAGAAGTTTGTATCACTCCTTGAGATAGTGGAAGATCAAGCCGGCCTTTGTGGTGGCATGGTGATGGTAGGGCTAGAGAAAGTCTGGTCCTTTGTGCACTCCTCAACGGGGACGTAGGTTTCTTTGTGAAACTGAACCTCGGTGAAAAATTCCTTTATTCCTTGTCTCATTTATGTTTTTGCACCATTTTACTCTCTATTGTGATAATCTAGATTTTGCTTGTCTCCACCTATTGCAGCACGTATATAACTTGCTTTACTTGTTATATTGCTCATAGAATTGCTAGGTTGCATTTTGATTAAATAGAGTTGCTAAGATCCCTCCTTTGATCAAGTCCTGCGTAGGAGCTCGGACATACCCGACTCCCGTCAGACTTGTCCGAGCAAAGTCGGACAAGTCCGGACCCAACTCGGACTTATCTGAGAATTTGGGATCAGGACAGTTTTAATTGCTATTTATTTGTTTTAATTGCCTATTCACCCCTCTAGGCCACCTTTCAGTTGGTATCAGAGCAGGTTTCTTCACGAAAAGCTTAACCGCTTGGAGATAATATGGCCAACATCTTCGACAACGAGGACCCGCTCAAGCAAGCACCAAAGGAGGAGGACACCAAAGCTGATGAGACCAATGCACAAGAAACTCAAGGTTCCAACCCTTCGCCTCACAAGCATCAAGGTCCACCCTCAACACATGACAACTCAAGCTCCGATGAAGAAGACCAAGATGAGGAAGTTGCCCGCCTTGCAGCGCAACTAAGGAAGATGAAGAAAGAGGCGAGGAAGAAGAAAACACTTGAAAGGAAGAAGAAGGCGAAAAGTAGTCAACAAGACCCGATATCCTTTCAACTATGAACGCTTAAATTCTCATTATAACTATCTATTCATTCCTATGGGCAAGCCTCCACAATTCGATGGCACAAATTACACTATGTGGAAGCACAATATGAAATTACATATAATATCTCTCAATCCTAGCCTAGGACACATTGTATGCATAGGAAAAGATATCTCCATGGATGGTCAAGAGCTCTCCTATGAGCAAGGACAACAAATCCACCGCAATGCCCAAGCGGCGGCCGTGCTCAACTCATCCCTAGGCCAAGAAGAGTTCAACAAGGTGGATGGGCTTGAGCTCGCCAAGGATATATGGGATACACTCAAGATTGCTCATGAGGGAATTCGGTCCATGCGAGAAGCCAAGATAGAGATGATTGAGGGGGAGCTTGGTCGGTTCGCCATGGAAGACAGTGAACCACCACAAGAGATGTACAATAGGCTCAAGACACTCATCAACAAGAGTCGTGCCTATGGATGCACCAAATGGACGGAGCATGAGGTGTCGAAGAGACTAATAAGGGCATTCATGCCAAGGTGCACCCTAATCCAGGAGAGCCCCAATTTCCACAACATGACCCCGAATTAAGTGCTTGGCAAGATCATCAACCATGAGATGATGGAAAAGGAAGCCCAACATGTACAAGACCTTGCCAAAGTGACCTCATCAAGGAAGAAGGGTGTTGCTCTCAAAGCTTCATCCAGGGCCAAGAGAAAAGAAACTCAAGAATCAAGTGAGGATGAAGGAAGTGAAGATGAAGAGAGCACGAACATGGATGCTGAAGAGTTGGCTTTCTTCATCAAAAGGTTCAAGAGGATGATGAGAAGAAGAAGTCCCAATCATGATGGCAAGGGCAAGGAAAGAAGCAAGACAAGAACTAAAAGGGATTGCTACAATTGTGGATAGTATGGGCATTTCATTGTAAATTGCCCATACGAGAAGAAGGATGACAAGAGGAAGAAGAAGGAAGAAAAGAAGCCCCAAGAGAAGAAGACTAAAGGGCAAGCTCACATTGGCAAGGAGTGTAACTCCAACAATGAGTCCTCCTCCGAAAATGATTAAGAGATGACAACCATTGCCATCAAGAAGACTTCCATGAAGAAGTCGCTCATGCCCAATGCGGGAGCTTGGAAGACCTCATTGAAAGTGAATCTAGGCATCCTCGTAGGTTTTGGATGATTGATGATGAAAATTAAGAGTCTAATGATCTAAGTTGATCCTAAGCACAAGTACAATGATTGAAATGAGATGAAACCCTTCAAAAAGGAAAGGACATAACGGGCGTCAAAGTCTCAAGAGTAGAAATTAGGGTCTCTATGAAGTTGAGCTTATATGAGCTGTGTCATGTGAGAGGGTAGATGTATCATGTGCATTGAGATCATTATAAGGGGCTCAAATGGTGGTTTAGAGAAAAACCTAAGTGTGAGACCAATGTGTATTGAATATATTGGCTTTGATAATAAAAGTTTTGAATGCTGCCATAACATCTTTTTAGCAAGGTCCGACTCTAGGTCTGACTAGCTTTGGTTAGCTCCAGCGCTAGGTCCTGCTAGCTTTGGTAAGCTCCGGTTCAAGGTCCGGTTAGCTTTGGCAATGTCCGGTGCTTGATCGCAGTGTTTCTGCTTTTATCTTGCAATGTTTCGAACTTGCTTTACACTTATGGAAAGGTTGCTTAGTATTCATTTGCTAAGTTTTTTTGTGCGGTTTGGTTGATATGGTTGATATCATTTTGCTATGGTTTGCAACATGCTTATATGAAGTGCTCACGTAAGATGTTGTAGTTTTTGAACTAACGAGAGTCAAGTCGAGGACTTTTGCTCGAAAGTATTGGTTGTTTGTTCATGTGCAAGTGTTGCTTGAGTTCAAGATATGGCTGGTGACGGGATCCATTGAACTAGTCTTAGGGAGAAGATGAGGTTCAACAACCAAATTTGGGAGGAATTGTGGTTGAGTTGATCGGGAGGTCGCGCAACATGTATGAATCAAGAACAATGCATATGAAGGTATTGTGGACGTCGTTGGAAGATGTTTGCACATGTGCAAGGAGTGCATGGACGTGACTGCATGGTTCCAAGGTGTGATGAAGAGATGTGAACGTAAAGAATTGGTCGGGAAGATCCAACCGACTAGGTTATGGACTCAAGCTGCGGTTGAGTCATGTTTGACTCAAATATGGAAAGATTTGAGTTGGTTATGATAGGATTTCGTGTGGGTCACGAATTTGAGTTGTTTTAGAAATGTGGGATACGTTCCTAAGATGTTTGGAAGTCTTAATATTGCTTCTATCTGCGTATAGAAGAGTCTCGAGCAGTTATGGAAAGTTTCGATTCGTGAACTGAGTAGGATTTGAGTCCTAGTTAGTTTTGGGTTGGCCTAAGGGCTGATTATATAAGCAAGGGAGGTCAGAGCTCATGGGAGACGACTTTGGGGCTGTTCCTCTTGTGTTCTATTGAATAAAATTTGTAGTTTGAAGGAACTTTGTGCCTTGTTCGTTCGACTTGTTCCAGACAAGTTTTACTCGTCAAGTTTCTGCACAGCACTACCTTTCATCGGTGGTTTTGTCATAACTCGAGTTTTACAGATCCTATTAACGAGATTCTTTTTGGTTTGTCTTCAAAACTTGATTATCTACCATCTGTAAAAATTTCACGTTCATTGGATTTGTGGTTTTTAATCTACATGAGTTTCTTTGCAGTATTTCAGAACTGTTTTTCTCGGGTAAGACAGATTGATCTTTGTTCGATCTTTCAATCGTAACTTGAGTTTCTTTCGACGGATTTGAGTGATTCTTGTTGTGTCTTCTTCATGACTTGATTCTCTCTATTATCTCTAGCTTTTGACACGGTGAAACACGTTTAGATTAGTCTCACATACGATTTTTTTAACAGATCGTTTTTCTGCCGAAGGGGTTGGGATTTAATTGTTTTTGCTGCGTAAGATTTTTTAATCTACCATTCACCCCCTATGGTAGCTTTTCATGTGCTCTTCGATCCTACAATTGGTATCAGATTCACGGTGCTCTAATATTTGTGATTTGCATGTGTTTTGACTAATCATCATTGAGAAATACTCCGCCAAACCTTGTATTTTTAGTGGTATTGATTTTCAGGTTTGGAAGGCACGTATGGAAGCCTTCATCCAGGCTCAAGGCTTCCCAATATAGGAGAAGGTATACAAGACTTACGAAGTGCCATCAAATGATCAAGTTACAGCAAAAATATGAGAGATGTCGACAACAACAACAATGCTCGAAACTTGATCATACAAGGATTAACTCAAAGCGACTTCCACCGTGTTGCACACCTCCGATCTGCATACGATGTGTGGAAAGCACTTCGTTACTACCATGAAGGATCCAACACGATCAAGGAGGTAAGGCAAGACATGTTCAAGAAAGATTACATGCGCTTCGAGATGCAACCCGGTGAGTCTATTGATGACCTTTTTGCTCGCTTTAATAAAATTCTCAGCAACTTGCATAGCGTCAATGTTAATTTTTCAGATGCTGAAAATGCTAGGAAATTGTTAAGTGCATTAGATATGTCAATTTGGGAGATGGAAGTCATATCTATTAGTGAATCTACTGTCATGAGTACACTTACTTTAGATGTGCTATATTCCAAGTTAAAAACTCATGAAATTGACATAATATCACGTACGAACCCCAACAAGTCTATTGCTTTTGTTTCTCAACGTGATATGCCTAACTCCAGTAAATCTTCATATCGATGTACACTTGCTTTGTTGTCCTCTCTAACCCTTGAACAAATTGAGGAATTTCCAAAGGAGGAGCTAGTACTTCTCTCTACTAGGTTCTCAAAAGCATTGCAAAATATTAGAACTAGAAGGAGAGGAAGCTTCGGACCTCAACGATGTTTCGAATGTGGTAAGAAAGTACATTTTTGTTCGGATTGCCCTAACCTTTCAGGTCCTACTTCCTGGGATGAAAAGCAAACAAGGACGAAGCACTCCTCTGCAAACGATAAGAAGAAAAAGAAGGGTTTTACAGGACATCAATTGGTGAGCAGTTTTATCTCCGCACTTCAAGAACTTGGCTCAAGCGATGTGGACATTGGAAGTGATGAAGATGAAGATAATTTGACAAACTTAAGCTTCATGGCGGGCAAATCAAGATCAAGTATGGAGGATGCAGAACACAACAACGATAATGAAGAGATATGTCCTACTTGCGAAGAAATGTGTGATGCTATTTCTCGTGCCATTATTATAGTTAAGAAAAAGGATAAAAAGCTTAGGGATAGTGTTGCTAAAATTGAATCACTAGAATATGAAATCAACCATTTAAAAACTTTGATCCCTAGTGATGATGCATGTCTCTCATGTGATTTAATATATAAACAATTGTCCTCATTAAGAAGTGCGAACACCTCCACACTTGATAAACTTGAGTTAGAAATTGAAAAGAATAGAGAGCTTGCTGCACTTAATGATAAAAACTTTAAAGATGCTAGCTGTTCTACATTTGATTTGCATTGTTCTACTTGTGATGATCTTGATAAGAAACTACAAAATGCTATGAATGAAATTTCTATATTGAACAATGCTTTACGTTCTCATGAAGTTAAATTTTGTTCCAATTGCAAATTAAAAGGAAAAAATCATGTGAAAATTGTCTTGATCTGTCCAATAAACTTGATAGCATACATAGGACATTAGATCGGATTTGTAATGGGAATAAGAACCTAAACTTGCTGCTGAATTCTTCTAAGTCTTACAATGATAAAACTGGTTTAGGTTTTGATTCTCATGCTCATGCTAAGGCACATCCACCTAAAATTGTAAAGTCATTAGGAAGTGGTTTGATTCAAACAGTTCCTAATAAAAGAAAGTGGTTTTCAAATCTGCAGGAGTGTTGTCTCATTCGGTTTCAAATAAAAATGTAGCTTGCTCATCTAGACATGAACACAAAGTTAAATTTCATTGTACCTACTGTGGTAGAGATGGTCATGTCATAGATTTTTGTTATAGACTAGATAAACAATAGAAAAAAGAAAGAATGATTGCTAGATCTCATAACTTTCATGCAAAATTTGCTGCACTTGCTAAACCGAATGATAGGAACATGCAATCTGTTGTAATGAGTCAAAAACATGCAAATGTTGCTCCCAAACCTACTGTTTTTTGTTCTACACATGTAACATCTCATAGGACAGTAGTTGGGTACAAAAATCCTCAAGCTTTGGCTCATAAACATGCTGTTTTATCTCAGCTTTCGTGTGTTATTCCTGGTGGACATCGTGTGACTCAGTACTGGATTCCTAAATGCCTTTTGACTAATTCCAGTATTGAGTCATCGATGTATTGTGCTTCTATGTAGGTTACACGCTTGAGGAAGGAGAACATTTGGATTGTGGATTCAGGTTGCTCACGCCACATGACCGGTAACAAGGAATGATTCTCCTCCCTCTCTTTCATGTCACATGTAGAGAATGTTACTTTTGCTAATAATTCTTCAACTCCTATAATTGCTAAGGATTCGGTTAGAGTAAATAATCACTACACTTTGAAGGATGTGGCACTTGTTAAAAATTTGAAATACAACTTGCTTTTTGTTTCACAACTGCTAGATGAAAATCTGGAAATTATTTTCACTAAAAATTGCTGCAAAGTTATAAATTCAAACAGTGAGCTTATTTTTAACATGTCACGGTTTGGAAGAGTTTTTAAAGCTGATTTTAATATGTCTTCCTCTAAGCATAGGTGTCTAGTTGCTAATGATTCTAAGGACTTATGCTTTTGGCATCATAGACTTGGTCACGTAGACTTTGGTCATCTAACACGTGTTAGTGCTCTTGATCGTATAAGTGGATTGCCTAAGCTTAAAGGGGACAAAGAAATTGTGTGCTCTTCTTGTAGACATGCTAAGATGGTTGCAGGTTCACATACTCCTCTCACAATGATCATGACAACTGAACCGGGTCAACTTTCTCACCTTGACACCGTAGGATCTTCACGTGTTCAATCCTTCGGAGGAAAATAGTATGTTCTTGTTATTGTTGATGATTATTCTAGATACTCGTGGATTTACTTTATGGCATCTAAGAATGAAGCTTTTAGTCACTTTAGAACTTTATTTCTCAGATTATCAATTGATCACCCAGGATCTTTAAAAGCAATTAGAAGTGATAACGGAACCGAATTTAAAAATCAATCTTTTGATCACTTTTGTGCTGAAAATGGAATAGATCATCAATTTTCTTCACCATATGTACCTCACCAAAATGGTGTTGTAGAAAGAGAGAACACAACCTTAGTTGAGATGGCTAGCACTATGCTTGATGAATATCAAACTCCTAGGAAATTTTGGGCTGATGCAATTGCAACTGCTTGTTATGTCTCAAATCGTGTTTTCTTGCGCGCTAAGCTAGGTAAAACACCATATGAGCTCTGGTTTGGACATAGGACTAGTGTTACACACTTTCGGGTCTTTGGTTGCAAATTCTTTGTTAAGAAACATGGTAATATTGATAAATTTGAACCTAGATGTGTTGATGGCATGCTTCTTGGTTATCCATCTCATACTAGAGGCTACCGTGTGCTTTTACTTGACACTAATAAAATTGTGCAGACTTGTGAGGTGTCTTTTGATGAAGCTAGCCCAGGTACTAGCTCAAACTGTAGGGGGAGAGCATTTTCATTGAAGATGAGGAAGAGGTGGAGATGCTGCCCGAAAATTCAGCAGCTAATGACATTGTTCTAGCTCCTGACTTTGATTCACAGCCAGCACTGACGACCACCATTGCTGGTCCAGATCCTCCTTAAGTCACAAGCTCATCAATTTGTTACGAACATGTAGAAGAAGAAGCTTGTGAAGTGTCCACTCCCCTCCTGGTTCTCAAAAGTCATCCTCCACAACAAATTATTGGAAGCTTGCACGAACGAGTCACACGGTCCAAGTTTTGCGATCCAAACTCTCATGCTCATTCTGCTTTTGTTGTTTCTTTTGAACCCAAAGATATATCACACCCACTCACTAATGAATCTTGGATTATTGCCATGCAAGAAGAGTTAGAAAATTTTGAAAGAAATAATGTTTGGAAACTTGTACCTCCACCTCAAGGTCACACTTTAATTGGAACTAAATGGGTGTTTAAAAATAAACAAAGTGAGGATGGGGTTGTGGTTAGGAATAAGGCTAGGTTAGTTGCTCAAGGTTTCACTCAAGTTGAAGGTCTAGATTTTGATGAAACTTTTGCTCCTGTTGCTAGATTAGAAGCCATAAGAATTTTGTTAGCATTTGCTGCATCTAAAGGTTTCAAGTTATATCAAATGAATGTTAAAAGTGCTTTTCTTAATGGCTACATAGATGAGGAGGTTTACGTTAAGCAACCACCTGGTTTTGAAAATCCACATTTTCCTAATCATGTTTACAAACTGTCCAAAGCCTTGTATGGTCTCAAACAAGCCCCTAGAGCATGGTATGATAGGTTAAAAACATTCTTACTTGAAAAGGGGTTTACCATGGGCAAAGTTGATAAAACTCTTTTTGTGCTTAAGCATGACAATGACTCATTATTCGTTCAAGTGTATGTGGATGATATTATCTTTGGTTGTGCTTCTCATGATTGTGTGTCCAAGTTTTCAGCTATGATGAGTTTAGAATTTGAGATGAGTATGATGGTAGAACTCATGTACTTTTTGGGGCTGCAAATCAAGCAAACCAAGGAGGGTACCTTTGTGCATCAAACGAAGTATACAAAAGACCTCCTAAGGCGCTTCAACATGGACAAAAGCAAGCCTCTTCGGACACCAATGGGAACAGTAACAACACTTGAACTTGATGAAGATGGTGAACCCGTGGATCAAAAAGAATATAGAAGCATGATCGGATCACTTTTGTACCTCACGACATAAAGACCGGACATACAATTCAGCGTATGTCTTTGTGCACGGTTTCAAGCCTCCCCACGTGCTTCACATGTCAAGCCGTAAAAAGGATTCTCAGGTACTTACATGGAACTCAAGAATTTGACATTTTTCTTCCTTCTTCCTCAACCATTACATTGAAAGCTTTTTCGGATGCTGATTTTGGAGTTGTAGGATTGATAGGAAAAGTACTTCCGATGCTTGTCATTTTCTTGGTAATTCACTTGTTGCTTGGTCATCTAAAAACAAAACTCAGTTGCACAATCCATGGCTGAATCTGAATATGTAGCTGCTGCTAGTGCTTGCTCACAAATTCTTTGGATTGTCCAAACACTTAAGGACTATGGGGTTGATCTACATAGTGTTCTACTGTTTTGTGATAACACTAGTGCCATTTGCACTGCTAAAAACCCCGTGCAACATTCTAGAACTAAGCACATTGATATTAGGTATCATTTTCTCCGTGATAATGTTGAAAAAGGAAACATTATGCTTCACCATATAGATACCGAACAACAATTGGCTGACATTTTTACAAAACCTTTGGATTTTACTCGTTTTTGTTGTATTCGTAGTGAAATAGGGGTTATGCATCCTCATGGCTTAAATTGGGGGGAGTTTTGAAACTTGAGAAGTCTATGTGTGAATCTGAAATTAAAATAATATGAGCATAGTATTTCATACATATATGACTTTATGATTCCTTTTACATGCTGAAAGTTCTTACTACATTACTCGTGTTATACATTTTGTAGTTTTTGCCATCACTAGTAATTGGAATAATTACTTACACTAAATCTGGTCATGATCGAACTTTCTTGCTGTTTTGAACTTGTTGCATGCTCACAAGTGCTTTTAATCATAAAGTATTAATCAAGTAATCAACTCACGTGTTGAGTTTTATGAACAAATATAAATTGAGAAAAGATCAAGAGAATATGCATGCATCGCACTTCTTCTTTTGAGATGGCTTATCATTGCACTTAGATATGAACTTGGAAGAAGTTGTGTATGACTAAAACCATGTCCTTAAGCTTCTGATTGTCAAATGATATAGGCTTGGCTTGGTTGGTTAGAATAAGGCAGATGCGCATATAATCTCTTACAAATATCATATGATCTAATTTTGTGCTTTAAATAATAAAATGCAGCAACAAGTGTGTTGCTTTTGGTTTTGAAATAGTTAAGTTTGTGAGATCATGACTTGCTTAAATTGAAAATTACATTTGATCTCTAGATTGACTTACACTGCTTTATGTATCTCATTGATGTGATAGTGTAAGTTACTTGATAGTATGACTTGGATGAGCTTTGTTTTATATGTATATGTTATAATATGCTCATAACAATTAAAATTTCTCTTTTCAAACTTGCTGAATACATTGTCAAAGGGGGCGAGATAATATGGTGAATTTTTAAATATAAGTATGCAAGGGGGAGAAATATGTATAGGGGAAGACATTTATCTCTATCTCATTTGATTTTCAAAAAGGGGGAGAAATTGTTCTCAAAACTTTTCATGCCAATGTTCGGATTTTAAATGGTGTTGCCAATACATTTATCAAGGGGGAGATTGTGAGACCAATGTGTGTTGAATATATTGGTTTTGACAATAAAAGTTTTGAATGCTGCCATAACATCTTTTTAGCAAGGTCCGACTCTAGGTACGACTAGCTTTGATTAGCTCCGGTGCTAGGTCCTGCTAGCTTTATTAAGCTCCGGTTCAAGGTCCGATTAGCTTTGACAAGGTCCAGTGCTTGATCGTAGTGTTTCTGCTTTTATCCTGCAATGTTTCAAACTTGCTTTACACTTACAGAAATGTTGCTTAGTATTCATTTGCTAAGTTTTTTGGTGCATTTTGGTTGATATGGTTGATATCATATTGCTATGTTTTGCAACATGCTTATGTGAAGTGCTCACGTAAGATGTTGTAGTTTCTGAACTAACGAGAGTCAAGTCGAGGACTTGTGCTCGAAAGTATTGGTTGTTTGTTAATGTGCAGGTGTTGCTTGAGTTCAAGATATGGCTGGTGACGGGATCCAATGAACTAGTCTTAGGGAGAACATGAGGTTCAACAACCAAATTCGGGAGGAATTGTGGTTGAGTTGATCGGGAGGTCGCACAACATGTATGAATCAAGAACAATGCATATGAAGGTATCGTGGACGTCGTTGGAAGATGTTTGCACGTGTGCAAGGAGTGCATGGATGTGGCTGCATGGTTCCAAGGCGTGATGAAGAGACGTGGACGTAAAGAATTGGTCAGAAAGGTCCAACCGACTAGGTTATGGACTCAAGCTGTGACTGAGTCATGTTTGACTCAAATATGGAAAGATTTGAGTTGGTTATGGTAGGATTTCGTGTGGGTCACGAATTTGAGTTGTTTTAGAAATGTGGGATACGTTCCTAAGGTATCTGGAAGTCTTAAGATTGCTTCGATCTGCGTATAGAAGAGTCTGGAGCAGTTATGGAAAGTTTCGATTCGTGAACTGAGTATGATTCGAGTCCTAGTTAGTTTCGGGTTGGCCTAAGGGCTGGTTATATAAGCAAGGGAGGCCAGAGCTCGTGGGAGACGACTTTGGGGCTGTTCCTCTTGTGTTCTATTGAATAAAATTCGTAGTTTGAAGGAACTTTTGTGCCTTGTTCGTCCAACTTGTTCCAGACAAGTTTTACTCATCGAGTTTCTGCACAGCACTACCTTTCGTCGGTGGTTTTGTCATACATCGAGTTTTACAGATCCTATTGACGTGATTATTTTTGGGTTTTCTTAAAAACTTCATTATCTACCATCTGTCAAAATTTCACGTTCATTGGATTTGTGGTTTTTGATCTACACGAGTTTCTTTGCAGTGTTTCAGAACTATTTTTCTCGGGTAGGACAGATTGATCTTTGTTCGATCTTTCAATCGTAACTTGAGTTTCTTTTGACGGATTTGAGTGATTATTGTTGTGTCGTCTTTGTGAATTGATTCTATATGTTATGTGTAGCTTTTGTCACGGTGAAACACGTATAGATTAGTCTCACACACGATTTCTTTAACATATCATTTTTCTGCCGAAGGGGTTGGAATTTAAGTGTTTCCGCTGTGTAAGATTTTTTAATCTACCATTCACCCCCTCTGGTAGCTTTTCACGTGCTCTTCGATCCTACAGTAAGTGATAATCAAAAATGAGAAAAAACCCTAGGAGATCGGACTAGTCCGGGCTTCAAGGTCGGACTAGTCTGACCAAGCAGACCAGTCCATTTTGAGACAGACCAAACGCCTCTGGAGTGATTCTTAGTGGATTTGGAGCTAAGTACAAGAAGACCGGACTTGTACGTTTTTGGACGGACTAAAGCTCTCTAGAAAAGTTTGGACTTGTCCCTATGGGTACGGACTAGTCCGTTTGAGACGTAGTGAGATAAACCGAGAGAAACCCTAGAGGGCCGGACTAGTCCGGGCCTACCCAGTTGTGTCCGTTTTGGGATGGACTAAACCCTTCTGTCCTACTTCAGACTCGTCCGTTTTGGACCGGACTAGTCCGTTGTTAAGTGAACATTTGAATTTGGAAATTTGGCGGGTAGCGTGACGACCATCGCGCAATTTGGCAGTTGTCGGGACCTGACCAGAGGTCAGTGGTCCCATTGGGCCGGACTAGTCTGGGGTCATTGGCCGGACTAGTCCGCCCTTCTGCTGAGGTCAACAGAAGGGGCTCGGGACCCCTATAAAAAGGGGACCCCTGGCCTCATTTGAACTAGTCTTGAACCCTAGCGCCGCCACAAGTGACCAAGAGCCTTCCAAAGCCTTCTACTCATCCTACTAGCCCTCTAATACCAAATCTTGAAGAGATTAGGGTTTAGGGAGGAGAGTGAAGGAAGATCATCGCACTTGGGCTCTCGGTTTGATCTCTTTGCACATTGTGATTGTGTTTTGTGGTTTGTGTGAGTTGAGCTTCGTGTGCTCCTCATTGTATTAATTTGTGGGAGCCTAAACTTGTGAGCAACCCCATTAAACTTGGTGATTAGCCATTGATATAGTGAAAACCAAGCCGGTCATCGTGGTGGCTTGGTGAGAGAAGGGTCAAGTGAGACCCGATCCTTTTGTGGACTTCTCAACGTGGACGTAGGCTTCTTCGTAGAGCTGAAACATGGGATAAATCTTATCTCACTTGTCTTTTACTTTTTGTGATCACTAGTATTACTATTAGGGTTCATATTGTTCATATTGCCTTTCACTTTTGATCTTTGTCAAAATCTTGTGATCTATGTGCTTTAACTTCACAATCTGAATTGTACTAGTTTACCTCACATTGCTTATCTCTTTGGTGAACTTAAGATCCGCAAATAACTTGTAGAAACCAAGTTTTTAGGTTTTCACCCTGTGCTGAGCGGACTAGTCCGGCCCTGTCCAGACTAGTCTGGCCACATGAGTTTAATCTCGTTTGATTAAGTCATTTCAGGTATTATTTCCTATTCACCCCCCTCTAGGCGACTTTCAATTGGTATCAAAGCAAGCTTCTCCAAAAGAGTCTAACAACTCGGAGAAGAAATGGCCAGAAGGGGTGACAACGAAGTTCCGGTGGTCGTCGATGACACCAAGACGAAGAACGTCGATGTTCTTCAAGACGATCCAAACGACAATGAAGAAGTTTGGATGCTCAAGGCACGGCTTCATGAGAAGCTCAATGTGCCCAAGAAGGATATCAAGCCAATTGCTCCGACCAATGTCGACAATGGGAGTAGTTCACAAGACTACTCCTGGTATCCTTACAATTATGAGCAACTTACCATGAGCAATCATTATTTGTCTATTCTCATTGGCAAACCTCCTCAGTTTGACGGAAATGACTAGTCTATGTGGAAGCATAATATGAAGATGCACCTCATATCCTTAAACCCTCGCTTGTGGCAAATTGTTATGACAGGTGTTCATCTTCCGAAGAATGAGGAAGACATCACTCCGGAACAAGTCGTTCTTCTCCATCGCAATGCTCAAGCCGTTAGAGTGATTACCTCCTCGTTGACTTGAGAGGAGTTCAACCGCATTGAAGGGTTAGATGTTGCCAAGGAGATATGGGATACCCTCAAGACGGCACATGAAGGCAACCGCGTCATTAGGGAGGCGAAGATCGAGATGATTGAAGGAGAGCTTGGGAGGTTTACCATCATGGATGGTGAGTCCCCCAAGACATGTACGACCGCCTCAAGACTCTCATCAACAAGAGTCGGTCTTATGGAAGCACCCGGTGGACCGACCATGAGGTGGTAAAAAGGATGATTCGGGCATTCATGCCTCGAAATGTCACTCTTTGCTCACTAATTCGTGAAAGTCTGGGGTTTCATAAGATGACTCCCGAAGAAGTGCTTGGAAGAATTATCAACCATGAGATGATGGAACAAGAAACTATGTTCTACAATGATCTACAAAAGCTTTCCTCCTCCAAGAAAAAGGATCTCGCATTCAAGGCAACATCCTCAAGATCACAAGAAAAAGAAGAGAGTGGTGAAGAGAGTCCCGATACTGATGAGGAAGAGGCTCTCTTTATCAACAACTTTAAGGGGATGTTTAGAAGAAGGAGGGGGGTCTACCAAAATGAAAGAAAGAGCAAAGACAAGCCCAAGACAAGATCAAAGAGGGCTTGCTACAATTGTGGGGAGTATGGTCACTTCATTGTGGATTGCCCACATGAAGAAAACAAGAAGAAGAAGGAGGGCAAGTCCAAAGAGAAGAAGTACTTCAAGAAGAACAAGAAGCAATCTGAACATGCCCACCTCGGAAAGGAGTGGGATTCAAATGAGGAATCCTCCTCCGATGAAGAAGAGAAGATACCAACTATTGCTATGAAGAAGACAACTACGTAAAACAAGCTCTTCTACAACTTGGAGACTTCAAGGCCAACGTGTATCATGGCCAAGGAGGGAAGAAAGAAGGTTAAATCTAAATCCTCTTCAATTTCTTCTCATGATGATTTTGAAAGTAGTAGTGAAAATGAACACATGCTTAAGGACATGAGTAAAAGTACTTTGAAAAGATTGATATTGTTAACGGAGGAGATATTTGAGAAGGAAGAGCTCATCAACCGTCAAAAGGACATGCTCATCCAACAAAAGGAGAGATGTCAAGATGTTGAGGAGCTCTTGGAGCTTGAAAAAGAAAGAAGCAAGGCACCTGAGCGTGAACTTGCTTTGAGCAAGGAAACTTGCTCAAACCTTGAGAACACTACAATTGTGCTCAAGGGTGAACTTGTTAGTTTGACACAAGCTAACAAGATCCTTGAGACACAAGTGAAGCCTCTCAAGGTCAATGCACCTTCTTCCTCTACAAGCTCATCTTCCACAAATATTAAATCCTAAGCATCTCAACCTTGTAAATGCTCAAACTTGATCATAAAGCTTAAAGATGAGCTCAAGTTGGCACAAACCAATCAAGCACCAAAGGTGGCATCTTTGACAAGGAGAAAGTGTCATATGCACGTAGTGCATATACCAACACAAGACATCCCCTTGTCAAGGATGGTCTTGGTTATTCTTGGGAGATGAGGCAAAACGCCAAGACTCCCAAGAATGGCAAAGACTTGATTGTTTTTTGTCAAAGGAGGCCCATACAACAACAAAGGGAATAACATTGCTACTTCACCCAAAATGCCTAAGAAAGAACCTCATCCATTGTTCCATGATTTCGATGCATCATATGTTTTATTGAGGAACAAGTTTGGAAAGGCCTATACTAGGTATGTTGGGCCACACCGCAAGAGTCCAAAACCTTGTGTGTGGATGCCCAAGTGCCTCTTGACTAACATCAAAGGACTCAACACCGCTTGGGTACCTAAAGCCAAGGCTTAAATCTTTCTTGTAGGCATACTCCTCCGGAAGAAAAAATGGGTTCTTGATAGAGGGTGCACTAATCATATGACCGGAGAGAGGAAGATGTTTGTGGAGTATGAGTTAAATGAAGATCCAAGTGAAGGAATCTATTTTGGGGACAATAGCCAAGGAAAAATCCTTGGCACCGGTAAATTTCTATATCCCCTAATCACACTCTCTCAAATGTTTTACATCTTGATTCACTTGATTATAATCTCTTATCCATATCACAACTATGTGACAAAGTTAATAATTTCTTATTCACTAATGAGGGTGTGACCGTCACAAGGAGAAGCAATGGCTCCATTGCCTTTAAGGGTGTACTCAAGGGAAAGCTCTATCTTGTGGATTTCTCCGCGGATAAAGCCCAACTTGATACATGCTTAATTGCAAAAACTGACATGGGATGGTTGTGGCATAGAAGGCTAGCCCATGTTGGGATGAGGAATTTGCAAAAACTCCATAAGGGCGAGCACATCCGTGGTTTAAAGAATGTTGTGTTTGAAAAGGATAGACCATGTAGCGCATGCCAAGCCGGAAAACAAGTTGGAGCACCACATCCATCCAAGAAAATTATGACAACATCAAGACCATTGTTGCTTCTACACATGGATCTCTTCGGTCCAATTGCCTACATAAGTATTGGCGGTAACAAATATGGTCTCGTTATTGTTGATGATTTTTCACGTTTCACTTGAGTATTCTTTTTTGCATGATAAAAGTGAGACTCAATGTGTCCTCAAGAGGTACTTGAAGAGAGCTCAAAATGAGTTCTCCTTAAGTATCAAGACCATAATGAGTGACAACGGCACCGAATTCAAGAAAACTCAAGTTGAAGAATTTTTGGATGAGGAAGGCATCAAGCATGAGTTCTCGACCCCCTACTCCCCTCAACAAAATGGGGTGGCCGAGAGGAAGAATATGACCTTAATTGAGATGTCAAGAACCATGCTTGATGAGTACAAGACGTCGGACCGGTTTTGGGCGGAAGCGGTTAACACCGCTTGCCATGCCATAAACCGGTTGTATCTTCACCGCATACATAAGAAGATGTCTTATGAGCTCCTAACCGGTAACAAGCCAAACATTTCCTACTTTCGTGTTTTTGGGAGCAAATGATACATTCTTAACAAGAAGCCTAGGACTTCAAAGTTCGCTTCTAAGTCCAATGAAGGTTTCTTGCTTGGTTGTGACTCAAACACTTACTCCTATCGTGTCTTTAAAAAATCCTCCGGAATTGTTGAAGTAGCATGTGAAGTAGTGTTTTATGAGACTAATGGCTCACAAGTGGAGCGAGTTGATCGTCATGTGCTAGATGAAGAAGAAGCCCCACAACTGGTGATAGGAAGGATGACACTTGGAGATATACGAACACAAGAACAACCTCGAGATGCAAGTGTCCATCCTACACATCAAGCAAGCTCCTCCTCAAATGATCAAGATCAAGTCCCCCAAGATGCGCTCCAAGAAGATGAAAATGGAGGCATTAATCAAGGGGGAGACAATGAGGATGAGGAAGACCAAGATGATGACTCAAGATCTCAAGCGCCTCACCCAAGAGTGTATCAAAGCGTCCAACGAGACCATCTTATTGACAATATACTTGGAGATATCTCCAAGGGGGTAACTACTCGATCTCGTGTTGCAAACTTTTGTGAACATTACTCTTTTGTTTCTTCCTTGGAGCCCCACAAGGTTGAAGAAGCACTACGAGATCCGGATTGGGTGATGGCCATGCAAGAAGAGCTCAACAACTTCAAAAGAAACCAAGTATGAGAGCTTGTGAAGAGGCCTAATGCGAATGTTGTAGGCACTAAATGGGTGTTCCGCAACAAACAAGATGAGCACGGGGTGGTTACAAGGAACAAAGCACGACTTGTGGCCAAAGGGTATTCACAAGTCCAAGGTTTGGATTTCGAAGAAACCTTTGCTCTCGTAGCTAGGCTTGAATCAATTCATATATTACTTGCCTTTGCTACTCACCATGATTTTAAGCTATATCAAATGGACGTCAAGAGCGCATTCCTCAATGGTCCAATCAAGGAAGAGGTGTATGTGGAGCAACCCCCCCCGGATTTGAAGATGAAGAATTCCCAAACCATGTGTACAAATTGTGTAAGGCTATCTATGGACTCAAACAAGCTCCTAGAGCTTGGTATGAGTGCCTTAGAGATTTTCTAACTCAAAATGGTTTCAAAATTGAGAAGGCGGATTACACTTTATTCACTAAGCATTTCAATGATGATTTGTTTGTTTGCCAAATATATGTCGATGACATTATATTTGGTTCTACTAACAAAGCTTTTTGTGACGAGTTTTCTAAGATAATGATGGAAAGATTTGAGGTGTTCATGATGGGGGAGTTGAAATTCTTCCTAGGTTTTCAAGTGAAGCAACTCAAGGAAGGCACGTTCATTAGTCAAACCAAGTACACACAAGATATACTCAAGAAGTTTGACATGGACAAGGCCAAACCCATCAAGACTCCTATAGCCACCAATGGGCATCTCGATCTCAATGAAGATGGCCCAAGTGTGGACCAAAAGGTATATAGTTCCATGATAGGATCATTGCTTTACTTATGTGCATCTAGGCCCGATATCATGCTTAGTGTGTGTATGTGTGCTAGATTTCAAGCTGCTCTTAAGGTGTGTCATTTGACCGCCGTTAAGAGAATTCTTAGATATTTGGTTCACACACCAAGCCTAGGACTTTAGTACCCCAAAGGCTCTAAGTTTAACCTCATTGGATATTCTGATGCGGACTATGCGGGGTGCAAAGTTGATAGGAAGAGTATATCGGGAACTTGCCAATTCCTTGGTAGATCTCTAGTGTCTTGGTCCTCAAAGAAACAAAACTCCATTGCTCTTTACACAACCGAAGCGGAGTATTTCGCCGCCGAAAGTTGCTGTGCACAACTTCTTTTGATGCGACAAACTCTTAGGGACTATGTCATTAACTTGCGCCATATTCCCCTCCTATGTGACAATGAGAGTGCCATCAAAATAGCCCACAATCCAGTTGAACACTCAAGGACCAGACACATTGATATTCGACACCATTTCTTGAGAGATCACTCCATCAAGGAAGACATTGCAATTTCACATGTGAGAACCGATAAACAATTGGCTGACATATTTACCAAACCCTTAGATGAGAAAATATTTTGTGAACTTAGATTGAGCTTAATATCTTAGATTCTCGAAATGTGGCTTGAATCTTGCACATCCGATTGTCATATTCAAAATTCACACATGCTTGCAAAAAATTCATCCTCCTCGATTTTCTACAAATTATATTGAAATTATTGAATCCTTGTGAACCATGGTCATAGTTTGATTGTTGACTGCTTACTGACCATGTTTACAAAGATCTTTTGTAAAATCTACTCCAAAAGGATCAAATCTCCACTGAAAACTCAATATATAGGAGTTTTCAGCCTTAGGACGGGACTAGTCTGCCCTGTGACCGGACTAGTCCGGTGTCTCAGAGTTGTCCGAACCCAGTCCGCCGGCTGGACAAGTCCGGGTCCCTGACCGGACTAGTCCGACCCCTGGGGACTTTGCCTTCCAGGGAGCCCCCGACCTCTCCACTTCCTCTCAAACACTCTCTGTCCAAAAACGCTCGAAAACCGCCCCCCAAACGGCGATTTTCAATTCCCACCAACAAATCTCGACTCCAATCCGTGGTTTGAAGCCCTAAGGTGCTAGGGAACTATTCCCCAAGCATCGGAGGCTGATTCTTGATCCACATTTCATCGATTTGAAGATTTGAAGAGGTATTGTTGACCTAACCCCAAAATCCTTGAAATTCAATTCTTTTGGGTCTATTGATAGAAACCTCTTCACAAATGTTGTTGTGCACATCATTGTGATCATGTACCTCCATTTTTGTGGTAGGATCCGTAATTTTCACAAAATTTCTCTAGATTAGGGTTCTTGTTGTGTAAACCGGACTAGTTTGACCTTAGGGCGGACAAGTCCGGTTGGGTGCGGACTAGTCCAACCCCTGGGCGGACAAGTCCGGATTACACAGCGAAAACCCTAAACTTGATCGATTCTGTGAATTCTACCACTATGTCTTGACTCCTTGGACTCATACACATTCTTCTGCTTCTCTTATCATCAACCATGTCGGATAACGAGTATGTTCCACTTTCCGACTCCGAGGTCAAAGCGGGAAGGCAAGCTCTTTATCGCCGAAGACACGAGGATCAGGAAATGGCTGCTGCCTACTTTGAATCAAGGAAAGCCAAGAAGACGCAGCGAGAAGCCCACAACTCTGCTGCCGCTGAGGCAGCCCCCAAAAAAAAGAGACTTGTGACATTGGGGGATCAAGCTAGAGCCCAGGAGGCGAGGACCTCCAAGGATAAGGGAAAAGCCCCAGTCGATGCTGGACCCAAGAAGAGGGTGATTGTTGCCAAGAAGCCTACAAGCAAGGCTAAGAAGGGAGCCTCTCAGCCCAGAGGCCCCTTGAGGATGTTCTCTCCTGCACGGAACCCAAACCGTGCAGCTTCCTTTGATACAAACATCTTCAAAGGCAAAGGGGCTGAGAAGGCGCGCAAGCTAAGGAAGATAAATGTCTACCAGCGGGACAGGAGCACAGTGGATCCCCGCTTTTGGTGCGACTTCCACTGTGATTACTACCGGGCGGTCTACATATCCAAGCAAACCCCAGTCATCAATGCTCAGTGGATTGATTGGGACTACATGGCTCAGAAGGATCACGTGGCCTTCAATGCTGTGATTGAGGCCGTCGAGCAACATGGTTTGAAGAAGTTCATGGCCTTTCAGTATGACTGGAATGTGGAAGTAATTACTCAATTCTATTCCACTATATACTTCCACACTAATGGGGACAGGAGGATCACCTGGATGACCCATGGAGAGCATTACACCACCACCTACTGGGAGTTTGCTCAGTTGCTTGACTTAGAGGATCAACTGGACAATGAAATCATTATCTCCAACTTGAGACCAGTTGATCGCGATACCCTGGAGTACATGTATCCTATCCATGTACCCTTTGAGGCGGGGCACATAAGGAACATCAATCCCTTCTACAGTGTCCTCAACAGGGTGCTACGGAAGACCATTGCCCCCAAGGATGGAGATGCAGGGATAATTCAAGTAAATCTGAGACACTTGATGGTACTCATTGATGGAGATGTCCACTTCAATGTGGTTGATTACATCTTTGACGACATCTTCAACATCTCTCATACTCCAAACCAATCATGTGGATATGCTCCTTACATCATGTACATGATCGAGAAGGTCTTCAGACTCAACTTCAAGAAAGACATCACTCACCGGAGGCTTCATCCTCAACTCCCTCCTACGGAGCGTGCTGCCCCTAGGAGGAAGAATGTGAATCCTCCCGCTTCTTCCTCTCGCTTTGTGCCATCTCCTCCGCCACCTCCGCCTTCATCACAATGCGGGAGTGGATTCTTCAAGTGCTTCAAAGCTCTTTTCTCTTCTTGTCGGAAGATGGAAATTCGGCAACGTCGCATGGAGCGTCGCGACGAGAAGTATCTCAAGGCGATGTGCGACAAGATGGACATCCATATGTCTCCCACCGAGGAGAGTAATGGTGAGCTCACTTCATTCCCGGAGTTCACCGTCGAGGAGCTCGCTCAATTTGGTGAAGATGGTACTTCCACCGCGGCCCCATCTGATGATGATGCTAATATTGATCCGTAGGCCACGGAGAGCGATAGCGGGCACCAAGGCGGAGACGCCGACGACGACGCCGACGATGATGACGAGTAGACCTACGGGATCTTCCTTCCTTCTTTTCCTTTTTGGTGTCTTGATGCCAAAGGGGGAGAGATTGGTGGATGAGGCACTTAGATAGGGGGAGAGATTGAGAGGTTGACTTAGTTATATGAGGGAGAGATTGATTGATCCAAGATTGGACTTAAGTTATTATGTTTAAAACTCTCGCTTAAATTGTTGTAAGACTTAATTCATATCAATTTTGATATTATGCTTGAGTTACATGCTTATCTTTCATATTTGTTGCTTTATCACAATTTATGAGCACATCACTTGGGCACCCCACCATAACATGTATATGTATGAGAAATCCCTCAATTACTCTTACTCATGATGCATACATTTAGGGGGAGTCACTCATACAAATACATGTTATGAAAACAAATTATTATCCTTTTTGTCGAAGTCTTAATGTGTTGTCATCAATCACCAAAAAGAGATTGAAAGTGCATCTAGGCATCCCCGTGGGTTTTGGATGATTGATGATGATAATTAAGAGTCTAATGATCTAAGTTGATCCTAAGGTACAATGACTGAAATGAGATGAAACCCTTCAAAAAGGAAAATGACATAACGGGCGTCAAAGGCTCAAGAGTAGAAATTAGGGTTTCTATAAAGTTGAGCTTATATGAGCCGTGTCATGTGAGAGGGTGGATGTATCATGTGCATTGAGATCACTCTAAGGGGCTCAATGTGGTGGTTTAGAGAAAAACCTAAGTGAGAAGCCAAAATGAGGAAAAACCCTAGGAGGCCGGACTAGTCTGACTAGGTAGACCAGTCCGTTTTGAGATGGACCAAACGCCTCTGGAGTGATTCTTAGTGGATTTGGAGCTAAGTCTGAGAAGAACAGACTTGTCCGTTTTTGGATGGACTAAAGCTCTCTGGAAAAGCTCAGACTTGTCCATATGGGTACGGACTAGTCCGTTTGAGACTTAGTGAGATAAACCAAGAGAAACCCTAGAGGGCCAGACTAGTCCGCCCCCTGTGGCCGGACTAGTCCGGGCCTACCCAGTTGAGTCTGTTTTGAGACGTCCGGGCCTACCCAGTTGAGTCTGTTTTGAGACGGACCAAACCCTTCTGTCCTACTTCCGACTAGTCCGTTTTGGACCGGACTAGTCCGTTGTTTAGTGACCGTTTGAGTTTGGAAATTTGGCGGGTAGCGTGACGATCGTCGCGCAGTGTGGCAGTTGTCGAGACTTGACCAGAGGTCAGTGGTCCCATTGGGCCGGACTAGTCCGGGGTCAGTGGCCGGACTAGTCCGCCCTTCTACTAAGGTCAGCAGAAGGGGCTCGAGACCCCTATAAACAGGGGACCCCGACCTCATTTGAACTAGTCTTGAACCCTAGCGCCGCCACAAGTGACCAAGAGCCTTCCAAAGCCTTCTACTCGTCCTACTAGCCTTCTAAGACCAAATCATGAAGAGATTAGGGTTTAGGGAGGAGAGTGAAGGAAGATCATCGCGCTTGGGCTCTCGGTTTGATCTCTTTGCACATTGTGATTATGTTTTGTGGCTTGTGTGAGTTGAGCTTCGTGTGCTCCTCATTGTATTGATTTGTGGGAGCCTCAAGTTGTGAGCAGCCCCATTAAACTTGGTGATTACCCATTGATGTAGTGGAAACCAAGCCGACCATCGTGGTGGCTTGGTGAGAGAAGGGTCAAGTGAGACCCGATCCTTGTGTGGATTTCTCAACGTGGATGTAGACTTCTTCGTGGAGCTGAACCACGGGATAAATCTTGTCTCACTTTTCTTTTACTTTTTGTGATCACTAGTATTGCTATTAGGGTTCATATTGTTCATATTGCCTTTCACTTTTGATCTTTGTCAAAATCTTGTGATCTAAGTGCTTTAACTTCACAATCTGAATTGTACTAGTTTACCTCACATTGCTTATCTCTTTGGTGAATTTAAATTCCGCAAATAACTTGTAGAAACCAAGTTTTTAGGTTTTCACCCTGTGCTGAGTGGACTAGTCCGACCCTGTCCAGACTAGTCTGGCCACAGGAGTTTAATCTCGTTTGATTAAGTCATTTCAGGTATTATTTCCTATTCACCCCCCTCTAGGCGACTTTCACTCATCTCACACTTGTCTCATGGCTAAGGAAGGCAAGAGAAAGGTCAAATCTAAATTTTCCCGCATTCTCTTAAAGATGACAACTTTGATAGTGCTAGTGAGAATGAGTTTATGTTTAAGGGTTTGAATAAAAGTGTTATAGCTAGAATTAAAATGCTTTTCGATGAAATATTGGATAGAGAATATCTTCTCGATGAACAAGAGGAATTGCTTGTCAATGAGAGGCAAAAAAATATTGATCTTGAGAAGCTCCTCGAGCTTGAGAGGGAGAAGAACAAAGCACTTGAACTTGAACTTGCGAAGAGCAAGGAGACTACTTCAGGTTTCAAGAGTTTGAATGTTGTGCTCCAAGATGAACTTGTGAACTTAAACAAGGTTCACAAGACTCTTGAAGCACAACTCAAAACTCTCAAGTCAAATGTGTCCTCTTCCGCCTCAAGAAGCTCAAACTCATCCAATATGGAATCAAAGGCTAAAATTTGCAATTGTGCTAATTTTGTTCAAAAGTTGAAGAATGACCCTAAAGAGACAAAGGGCAAACACACTCCAAAGAGTGGCATCTTTGACAATGAGAAGATCAAACATGCACGTAGTGCATATTCGATCTCAAGATCTCCTTTTGTCAAGTATGACCTTAGTTATTCAAAGGGGGGGAAGCAAAATGCTAGATTCTACAAGAATAACAAGGAGCTTGTCTCTTTTGCCAAAGAAGGTTCATATCAACTCAAGAACAACACTCATGCATCCACCTCACATGAAAATGCTAAAGATGTCAAAAGTACTAAAAATGCCAAAGATGTTAACTTGAATATTTTTTATGAATTTGATGCATCTTATGTGCTTATGAAGAGCAAATTCGGGCATGTATATGAAAAATATGTAGGGTCACACCGCAAGAGTCCCAAATCTAGTGTGTGGGTGCCAAAATGCCTTGTGACTAACATCGAGGAACCCAACCTAGTTTGGGTACCTAAAGCAAAATCCTAACCTGTTTTATAGGCATACTCCTCCGGTGGCTCAACATGGGTACTCGATAGCAGGTGCACCAAACACATGACTAAAAAGAGGAAGATGTTCATAGAGTATGAGGAGAATGATGATCCAAGTGAGGGCATCTACGTTGGTGACAATAGCCAAGGTAGAGTCCTCGATGTTAGTAAAATTGCAATCTCTCCTCAACACTCCATTTTACATGTTTTGCATGTTGAATCTCTTGATTATAACCTATTGTCCATATCTCAATTGTGTTCAAAGGGTTATAATTCTTTATTCACTAATGTTGGTGTGACCGTCTCTAGAAGAAGTGATAACTCAATTGCCTTCAAGACTGTGTTAAAGGACAAGCTTTATCTTGTGGATTTCATCACAAGTAAAGCCCAACTTGACACATGCTTGATTGAAAAGACTAACATTGGGTGGCTTTGGCATAGAAGGCTAGCCCATGTTTATATGAGGAACTTGCAAAAACTTCTAAAAGGCGATCACATGCATGGACTAAAGAATGTTGTGTTTGAGAAAGATAGTAAATGTAGCACATGTGAAGCCAGGCAACAAGTTGGAGCCTCCCATCCCGCCAAAAACGTGATGACGATATCAACACCGCTAGAGATTCTTCACATGGACCTCTTGGATCCCATTGCTTATATAAGCATTGGCGGTAACAAATATGGCCTAGTCATTGTTGATGATTTTTCTCACTTCACTTGGGTGTTTTTATTGTATGACAAAGGTGAAACACAAGGTGTCCTCAAAAGATTCTTGAGGAGGGCTCAAAATGAGTTCTCCTTTGGAGTTAAGAAGATAAGAAGTGACAATGGCACCAAATTCAAGAACACTCAAGTGGAAGAATACTCGGATGAGGAGGGTATCAAGCATGAGTTTTTGGCACCCTACTCCCCCGAAAAAAATGGGGTGGCCAAAAGGAAGAACTGTACACTCATGGATATGTCAAGAACCATGCTTGATGAGTACAAGACTTCCGATAGGTTTTGGGCGAAAGCGAACAACACTGCTTTCCATGCCACAAACTGACTCTGCCTCCATTGTCTATCGAAGAAAACTCCATATGAGCTTCTCACCGGTAACAAACCCAACATCTTATACTTTTGAGTTTTCGGTAATAAATGCTATATTATCAAAAACAAGCCTAGGACTTCGGAGTTCGCTTTGAAATCCGATGAAGGATTCCTGCTTGGCTATGACTCAAACACCTACGCCTATCGTGTCTTCAACAAAACCTACGGGTGTGTTGAAATAGCACATGACGTGGTGTTTGATGAGACTAATGGCTCCCAAGTGGAGCAAGTTGATCAATGTGTGCTAGATGAGGAGTATGAACCAAGAGTTGCATTGAAGAGGATGACACTTGGTGACATTCGACCTCAAGAAGAGCCAAATCCAAGTGATCCATCACCATCACTATCCGAACCTCAAGCCCAAGAACAAGAACAAGAAGAAGCGCATCAAGATGGTGGCAATGATCAAGGGGGAGATGAAGAACAAGATGATAATGAAGTCGATTCAAGACCACAAGTGCCACACCCACGAGTCCACCAAAGTGTTCAACGGGATCACCCCGTTTATAACATACCTGAAGATATCTCCAAGGGGGTAACAACTCAATCTCATATGGTCAATTTTGGTGCACAATACTCTTTTGTGTCCTCTTTTGGAACCATACGAGGTAGAAGATGCACTACGGGATCCGGATTGGGTGATGGCGATGCAAGAAAGAGTTGAACAACTTCAAGAGAAATCAAGTATGGGAGCTAGTGAAGAGACCCAATGCAAATGCTGTAGGCACCAAGTGGGTGTTTCGAAACAAGCAAGATGAAAATGGGGTGGTAACAAGGAACAAGGCATGACTTGTTGCAAAGGCTATGCACAAGTCGAAGGTTTGGACTTTGATGAAACTTTTGCTCCCATAGCTAAGCTTGAATCTATTCGCATTCTTCTAGCTTATGCTACTCACCATGACTTTAAGTTGTATCAAATGGACGTGAAAAGCGCCTTCCTTAATGGTCCAATCAAGGAGGAGGTGTATGTGGAGCAACCCCTCGGTTTCAAGGATGATAAGTATCCTACCCATGTCTTTAAGTTACACAAAGCTCTCTATGGCCTCAAACAAGCTCCTAGAGCTTGGTATGCGTGCCTTTGAGATTTTCTCATTAAGAATGGCTTTAAAATTGGAAAATCTGATTATACCATCTTTACTAAGCATGTTTACAATGATCTATTTGTATGTCAAATATATGTCAATGACATAATATTTGGTTCTACTAACAAATCTTATTGCAACGAGTTTAGAAAAATTATGGCCGATAGGTTTGAGATGTCAATGATGGGAGAATTGAAGTTCTTCCTTGGATTACAAGTGAAGGCACCTTCATATGTAAAATGAAGTACACTCAATATATTCTCAAAAAGTTTGGCATGGACAAGGCAAAGCCCATCAAAACACCAATGGCGACCAATGGGAATCTCGACCTCAACCAAGAAGGACCGAGCGTCGACCAAAAGGTATATTGCTCCATGATTGGCTCTTTACTCTATCTTTGTGTATCTAGACCCGACATTATGCTTAATGTATGCTTATGTGCAAGATTTCAAGCTTCTCCTAAAGAGTGTAATTTGACGGTCGTTAAGAGAATCTTGCGCTATTTAGTTCACACACCTAACCTTGGGATTTGGTATCCAAAAGGTTCGAAGTTTAATCTCATCGGATATTTTGGTGTGGATTATGCTGGATGTAAGTTAGATAGAAAAAGCACCTCCATGACTTGCTAATTCTTTGGTAGGTCTCTATTGTCATGTTCATCCAAGAAACAAAACTCCATTGCCTTATCCACAGCCGAAGCGGAGTATGTTGCAACTGGAAGTTGTTGTGCACAACTTATTTGGATGCAACAAACTCTGAGGGACTGTGGTCTCAATATGAACCATATTCCACTCCCATGTGACAATGAGAGTGCCATTAGGATTGCCCATAACCCTATTGAGCACTCTAGGACCAAACACATAGATATCCGCCATCACTTCTTGAGATATCATTCTTTGAAGAGGGATATAGTCATTTCTCATGTTAGAACATAACTACCTAACATCTTCACCAAGCCACTAGATGAAAAACGCTTTTGCGAACTTAGGAGTGAGCTAAATATCCTAGATTCTCAAAATGTGGCTTGAGATGTTGCACATTTGAAATGTTGTTACTTAGTACCTTCAAAATCTTGCATGCTTGCAAAAACTCACCTCCCTCGATTTTTTCTCAAACTATTTTACCATATATTGCCTTTTCAGATTTTTGGTCATTTTATGAATGTTTATTGCTTTACTAGCCAGAATCCATAAAGGATATTTGTGAAAACTAGTTCTTTAATATCTTCACACTTATGTGTTGCTATATATAGTCTTTCCCTTAAGAGAAACACACAATTTCTGTTAAAGGGAAGTCGGACTTGTCCGACCTCTAGGTCCGAACATGTCCGTTGCGAGTTTTGAATTTCCGGTTCTGTTCCCCATCGAACTTATCCGATAGGGCCCCGAACATGTTCGACGCGGATCTGTCCGAGCCCTTAAGTCCGACGCCTCCTCTTCATTTCCCCAATCATCGCACTCCAAACCAAATCCACTTCTGCTCCTATTGAGATTTTCTCCATCATTTGATCTTTTGGTGGGATAATAACTTGAATAAGCATTCCCAAGTTGGAGGATCAAGTCCCCCTTGATTCCCCTCATTTGGAATCTCCTGCTTAAAGTTTTCCCTTTTTTCGAGGTAATCACAATCTCCTTGATTTCTTTGGTTCTAGTGGTTCATTTCCGCATGCAACACTAGGATATCATTCTAAGGACCTTGATCTTAGTCTGTGCAAAGAATTGTGCTGATGCAACTCAATTTGGATGATTTTGAAATAGTTAGGGTTAGAAATGTCAGGCTCGAACATGTCCGACCTGTGTCTCGGACAAGTCTGAGGCGCATCAAACAAGTCTGACGTTTCCTTCGAATATATCCGGCCTGCTCGGACATATCCGACTGAAACTTTGGACTGATCCGACTTTACATAGTTTCTAATTCCGACTTTGCAAAATCTTCAACCAATTGCTTCAACAACCCCGCAAACCCTTCTAATGCCTACATATCATTCTCAGATCATGGTTGGAAGTTCCAACAACAAAAGGAGATCCAAGAAGAGGCACGATCGCGATGATGCACCTCTTGTCCCTCAACCTACCAAGACACCAAGAGGGCACCGAGGAGCAATGCCATAATTATTAGAAACCCGAGTCAAGGGCAGACCAGTGGGTCAAGGGGATCAGCCCCAGAAGCTGAGTTTGGCACCTTGGTTGTCACCTCTCCAACTGACACAAGAAGGGGGAACCAAAGAGTGGACTACAGGAGGAACATTCAGGAAGCGAGCGAGTAAAGAGACATACCCCTCTATGCTTCTAAGCGTGTGGCTAGTGATCCAAGGTTTTGGATCCACTTCCACATGGATTACTATTGGACTATTCTTATGAGGAAGAAGAACCCAATGCTCGAGATGTAGTGGATTGACTGGGATGCACTGGCGGCCAAGCAAAGTTCACTTTTCAATGAAGTGATAAGTGCTTGTGAGTTCCACAATGTGAAGAATCTCATGGGGACCAATACACATGGAACATCGAAGTTATTCTACAGTTCTTTGCCACTGTCTTCTAAAACTCCGACAAGAGCCTAACCCGGATAACACACGGGGAGAGATACTTCGTGTCCTATGAGGAGTTTTCTAGGATCTTAGGCCTCCACCGAACCCTTCCGTACGAGGATAAGATCCATGGAGAGGATATTCTGCAGCCGGATGAGATTCTTGATTTCTATGATGAGGATCATGGAAGGAACCCACCTCTCACCCATGGGCTCCTTCCCTTCTTCCAAGTGATGAACCACATCACCCAAAAGACGTTTGCCCCTAAGGATGGGGACGCCAACCGCCTCAACTCGAACTCATGCAAATTGCTCAAGTGGCTCCATGGGGAGAATAAGTTCAATGTTTTTTATTACATCTATGAGGAGATCTATCAAGCCTCTAAGAACCCTGCTAGATCTTTCTACTACGCTCCTTACACAATGAAGATGATCGAGTAGGTGACTCGTAAGAAGTTCGTCAAGGATGTGCCTCACCGTCGTCTTGTCCCGCAGATGCCATAAGGAGCTCTTCGTCTTGTGAGGACCGCCAGGGCACCTCCGTCGGCACCTCCTTCTGAGCTCGACTTCACTGGACATCGTCGTGCTCTCCACCTCCTATGGCTCCACAACAACCTCCTGTAACTCCGGCATCTTGAAGATGCTGAAGAGTATCTTCATTGCCTGTCGATCCACCCAAATCAACTATCACAAGGCTAAGAAGATAGCAAAGCGGAACCAGCAAGACCTTGCTGCTATTCGGGAGCACCTGCAGCTTCCGAATTGGGGAGCTTCGGTCTCCGACGACAGTGAGGGCGAGCCCCCCATCGATCTATCGGACTTCACCGAGGAGGAGTGAGCCTTCTTCACCTCTGGCGCGTCTTCGAGCGCTCCTCCACCTGCGGCTGCCTCTTCTCCTTCGGACGACGATGGCAACTACATCAAGGAGGATTCCAACAACAATGACGGTGATGATGAAGATGAAGAGTAGAAGTCCTTAGCTTTTCTTTTTTTTGGTGCTTTGATGCCAAAGGGGGAGAAGTAGTACTAGTTTCATTCTCGTTGTGTGCGCGTGTGGGACAACTATGAAGGACTTGTAATATTTCGACACTTATTTAACTTTATTGCACTTATTGTTCTTAACGCCTATATTTCTTCATGTTACTCAATGTTAATGCATTTTGAGTTTATTTTGTCTTATATTTCCTATTTATTGTGAATCTTGTGAATTGCACCTAATTATGCCAAATCATGTCATTTGTGCATCACGATTCATCACTTTAGACATTTTGCATGTAGGCACCCCACAAGTGTTAAGTGAGTATGAGATTCTTCTATTTTTCATTTTCAATTGCTCATACTCACTCAACACTTGAAATTATATTATTTATCTCTCAATCGAAAACTTTAATAAGTTGTCATCAATCACAAAAAAGGGAGAGATTGAAAGTGCATCTAGAACCCTTGTGGGTTTTGGATGATTAATGACAAGCAACTAAAGAACTAATAAAATTGTGAAGATTTTGCAGAGATTAAAAATAAGGAAATACTTTTATTGAAAATACAGAAAAGGGAAAATGCGTGAAAAAGGAAGGATTCATAGAATCAAGGTTTTACAATTTCTTGAGTCATAGGAAAAAAAACGTACTATCAAGAGTGGACACGACTCTTGTAAACATAGGGAATCAATGGGTGCTCAACCCTTGGGATATAATTAAAATCAACAAATCCTAAGTCCAAACTTGCCAGTGCCAAAAGCCCGGACATATTCGAATTCTCACTACACCAACCCAGACTTGTCCGACTTGCATCGGACATGTCCGAGTTGTCACTGCATAGACAAGACTTAGATAATTTCCAAGTTCTCTGGCCCCTCGAACATATCCATGTTAGGTCAGACATATCCGAATCCTCACTGCACAATCCTGAACTTGTTCGAACCTGTTCAGACATGTCCGAGTCCTCACTGCACAGCCTTGACTTAGAAAAATTCTAAGTCTTTTCGCCACTCGGACTTGTCCGAGTCTGGCCGGACATATCCGAGTTCACTCTGCGAGAACCCGAACTTATCCAAGGTGGTTGGACTTATCTGATGCAGTCTTGTCCAAGATGTTCAATGTCGGACAAGTCAATCAAAAACCCCACCTTGGAATCTAGGACTTGTTCGATCCATGTCGGACAGGACTGAAGCGGCTTTTTCGCACTGATTTAAAAATCAAATCTTAGCCGTATCCTCACTGGGCCCATAAGCTCGGACATGTCCGAGATATTTTTGAACTTGTCCTACGTGGGCAGCCTAACAACGGTCATAATCACTTTTTGGCTATAAATAAGGAACCCTAACCCCTCTCAGCTATACCCTAACCACTCATTTGAATCTTTGCGCCTAGGACCCCCTCAAGAGCACTTCTCGACCTAGTTTTCACCTCCAAGAGCCAAAACTTGAGATTTTTGGGGAGAGTAAAAGAGTTGTTGTGAGATTGAAGAAGAAGTGGCTTTGAGGTTGAGCATCGATTCGATTCGCTTTATTTGCCTGAGTTTTATTTCGTGTTTGTTACTCTTGGGTGCAAACCCTAGACGACTAGGCATTGCCCGATAATTTTGTTTGTGATTTTGATTTTGGGAAGTTTGTATCACCCCTTGAGATAGTGGAAGATCAAGTCGGCCTTTGTGGTGGCTTGATGAGGGTAGGCCTAGAGAAAACCCGGTTCTTTGTGGACTCCTCAATGGGGATGTAGATTTCTTTGTGAAACTGAACCTAGGTAAAAAATCCCTTTGTCCCGTATCCCATTTACATTTCCGCACCGTTTTACTCTCTATTGTGATAATCTAGATTTTGCTTGTCTCCACCTATTCTAGCACGTCTATAACTTGCTTTACTTGTTATATTTCTCATAGAACTGCTAGGTTGCATTTTAATCAATAGAGTTGCTAAAAATCACTCCTTTGATCAAGTCCTGCGCAGGAGCTCTGATATATCCGACTTCTGTTAGACTTGTCTGAGCAAAGTCACACAAGTCCAGACCTAGCTCGGACTTATCCAAGGATTTGGGATTAGGATAGTTTTAATTGTTGCTTATTTGTTTTAATTACCTATTCACCCCCTCTAGGCCACCTTTCAAGCCACGTTGCCGCCTCCATGGCTTCACTTACCATTGGATGATGGCCATGAAAAATTGAGTTGGCAATTTTTTCCCACAACATCGGGTTGCAGTTCCATTACAGAACATGAAAAAAATCAAGTTTTTCTCATACAGTTTGCGTTTATGTTGTTATCTGAATACAGTTCCATTTTGCATTACAAAATCTTAACAAACACTTTTGTTGTTTTTACTCGTGTAATTCCTAGTTAACCGGAGCCGCAAGATGCCAGACGACCATCGTAATTGGAGCTCCACTGGCGACATGCGAGACAGATGGAGGGTTGGGACCCTATCCCACCCAGTTTTATTAAGAATAAAACTAGCTGCAGACTACATGTATGTCAGGATCAGATTAACCATACAACTAGGACAAATAGTGATAAACAGTTCTATCGGAGTGTAGCAGCGACACTTCTCCCAGACTTGCTATGGAGCTGCCCACAATGGTTAGGAGGGGCTAGCCCCAGGAGCTTGCAAGCATGACAGAGATTGTGAACACGGGGGGTTTTACGTGGTTCGGGCCGCCAGAGCTTAACACCCTACGTCCATGGTGAGAGTTCTATTGCTTGAGTGTTGTGGTGCGCTTGAGAAAGAGGATCTGAGAATATTTCGAATGGAGTTTTTTAAGTCGGTGGCTGCCCAGTACTTTTATAGTTCAAAATTGGGCAGTCTTACAAGTGGGGCTCGAGGCCCAACAGGTGGCCCCGAGGAAATCCTAACCTTGTACAAGATTTAGGGTTTTTTGCTACCAGCTGCCTCTGACCATAGCTTGATGACTCATCGTCTTGCCGTGCTGGTCGCTAATGGCTAGGCATAGTTTTTGATGATGGCAGAAAAAGTCCCATTTGTTGTGTCATTGCATCCTACTCATCAGCAGCGTGGGGCAGCACTGCGACATCTACACTGTGATGTGATTGGGCACAGTGGCTCCTGACAGGGGATGCGCGCCGCACTTGTGTGCTTAAGGAAGGTGCGTGTCTTCAATGCACAAGTGGACAATGCACGCCCCTCTTAACTCATGTGACCTATCGCTCAGAGCAAGCTGTTAGTCATGTGGCGGCACCGGAGCCCGCCTCCGCGGGAGAGAGAGTCCTGCATCGCGAGCCACATGGCAGTTCCGGAGCCCACCTCTAAGGAGAGGCGGGGTCCAACCCTGCACAACATGTGGCGACCTTGGGGCCCATCTCTAAGGAGAGACGGGGCCCGACTCTGCGCGCCATGTTGCAGCTCTAGAGCCCACCTCTGAGGAGAGGTGGGGTCTGAACCCACAGGACACGCGACACGGCCGGAGCCCACCTCTAAGGAGAGGCGGGGTCCGAATCAGCAGGACAAGCAGCGGGGCTAGAACCCACATCTGAGGAGAGGTGGGGTCCGAACCCGTAGGACACGTGGCAAGTCCGAAGCCCACCTCTATGGAGAGGCGGGGCCCGAGCCTGTTGGGCATGTGGCGGCATTGGACCTCGCCTCTATTGGGGAGGCAAGGTCCTTAGCCGATTCATCTTATGCGCGGGGGTACCCACGTATGCAGGGTACTATCAAGTTCTATATCAAATGAAAACAACATTTTACCCTCAAAAGTGTTTTGAATAGCAACAGAAGAAGAAAAACTTTAGGGCAACCACAGGCAAATCGACTAGCAGCAATGCGACCTTCGATGCACCATATTCAATAGAAACTTATCTCCACTTGACCTTTTTTCACTGAGCAGCATTTATGAAAAATATTGGCAAGCGTATGAGTACATAGAGTACTCAGCAAGTGTGGGAAATAAATGACATGAAGGCCAATCAAAAGGAAAGGTCGATAGTGGTTTAAGCACTAAGCATTAAATCTATCCTTAGCTTTCATTAGCAACCTACATCTAGGTGAATATTTCCAATCATAACAATAATAATAGTAATGTAATAATACTAATGTCATTCCCAACGATCATCCCAACTATCAACTAATTATGAACTCAACCCCAAGTCGCTCCTGACCGTGAGCACGATTGTCTAAACAGTTTGATAAAATTTTGTGGAGTGTGTAACCTTTACCCACAAGCAGTGATGTCATCCCCTGTTGTCAGGTGAACTAAGTGAGCCTCCCTGTCGCCCGTGACTCGTCGATCACATTTCACACTTCCTTTGGTGTGTGGTCAGGAGATCACTACATGGTCTGTACAAAGATCCTCCCAACTAGTACTAGCCCTCTAAGGTTTCACCGTTGAGTCATGCCTGGAGTAACCCTCCGCCTCGGAAGCCCACTCTTGAGCCATGCGAATCTCAAAGCAGTACTCCTGACTCATTCCCCGCACCTTCCAACTACTAGCATTTCGTCGGGAGAAATCTAATTAATTGACCAAGCCGCCCCATCTCAGTATCGTGGCGGTACTGTAAAGTTTAGTGGCTTTCTCCATAAACTGGTCCTTAAAATCCAGCGGGCACAAAATTCTGACACCCAGTTCCGAAAATGAACCAAGAGCAGTATTGTGCCCAGGATGTTCAACACACATACACAAGTGCATCACAAATGATATACAGACAATTACCACAGAATAAGATTAATTAACCAAATTTTATTACGCAAACTATATTATCCTCGAATACAAGCTCTAATGAATATTAATGACAAGTCCAACTAATGCAGTGGAAATAAACTAAATAAGCAAACTAAGCAAAAGGGATAGCGCAACTCCAACACTCCACAGGCAAAGATGACGGTAGACATGGCCTAGAACTCCGCATTATCGTCATTATACTCCGAATCCTGACCTGCAACTGTTTGGGGGGGGGGGATTGCAGGAGTGAGTACATGTCGTACTCAGCAAGTGTGGAAAGTATGACATCTAGCTAATTCAAATGACAAATATAATAATGGCTAAGTGCTTAAAAGTACATTAAAACATTTGAAAAACAATATATTATATGTATGTTAAGTAAAACCATCATAAACCATGTAATCATCATAATTCCAATCCATATTCATTACCATCATCTGTATTCCAAATTTCACATTACCATTAACCATAACCATTGCCATAAACCATAATACTATCCCATAACCAGTACCAAACCATAACCTTCCCAAAAAACCATCCCAATACCAAGTTCTCTCTAATCATGTAGGTCATCCAGGCGCTTATAACCGGGAGCACGGTATCATGATAGTTTTATTAGACACTCTGCAGAGGTTGTACCGCTTTACCCACGTGTTTGTGATTTCATCACCCGTCGGCAAATAAAGAAACCTCCCTTATGCAAATTACACTTCCTTTGGTGTATGGCCAAGAGATAACAAAATAGCTTTTACAAAGGGATTACTAGCCTATTTAGACCCCACTAAGGTTTCACCGGTGATGATGCCTCCAACTGAGCACATCTTCAACCAAGGGCCCCCTCTTGAGCCACTCGGATCTGAGGATAGTCCCACCAATCATCAACAAACCCAATCCGACTACCCCTTCCCCGAGCATCCTTAATGGTCAAAATAACACTAGCAAAGTCCTAATTAATCAGCTATGCTGCACCCATACTTGGCCTCGTGGTGGTACTGTAGTCCTGGCTTGTTCTCGCATGAACCGGTCCTTAGATCTAAAGCAAGCAACCACCATACATCCAACCCATCCACTTACCAGGCTTGCTTAGATCACCCATTACCATATCATATTAACCAATTCATATTAATCATAATCTCATTAATGCATAATTAAATTAAGTGGTATAGTTGTGTTCTCATCCCAATTAATTAAGCGAAGCAAAAAGGTAAAAGCCCTTCCCGACTCTCTACCATAATTTCCAGGTGACAAGGGTGGTTAAACAAAACTAGTAAACTTTCTATCATAGGATCCCATCAAATTGACACAAGCATGCAGTTTTGCAAACAAAACTTTTATTTTAAAAACAGGATCAATATACTTCAAGGACACTTGTCTTGCTCTTGGGATTGATTAGGATCGAAGACTTCAAACTCTTGGTGCTGGAGATCCTCCGTGGCACTCTCTAGCGCAAATCCGTCTAATCCGCACAATAAACATAAGAATTACAATCAATAGATGCACAAATATTACTCGATATGACATGACATGTGTGATTAATGCAAATGCGAGGTGGAACTTGTTAATGAGTTGCTTGTAATGATCACTAACTAATTCTAATTGCTTTTAACAAGTTTACACAGGTTTGGAGTCGATTAGTTCTAATTTTAGAATCAATTCAACAGAAATTAACCAGGAAAATGGGACTAGTCCGCTAGGGACCGGACAAGTCCGCACTGCACGAGATCAGCAGAATAGGGTTTTCTTGATCGACATGAATTTGGAGAATTAGGACTGAATTCACGTAAGGAAAAGAGAATAGAAGGTATACCAGGTGTTTAGGACTCCAATGAATTAAGAAACTTGGAGACAACACTTGGATCTTGATAATCTAGGGTTGATGATGAACTTGGAGATGAATTGGTGATGAATAACGCAAAGTTGATGGAGATCTTGATCCTCTTTCATTTACTCCTCTTCTTCTTCTTGCTTGGTATCTCCTCCTCCCTCCTTGATGGTGGCTCTCCACGAACTAGGGTTTGGGTGGGGTGGAAAAGTGGCAAATAGATGTCAAGCCAAGGGGTGGGGTTGTTTATATAGAGATGGAGGCTAGGATTAGTTAGATTTCGAGTTTGGGATGAGTAGAAGCCGGTTTAGAGTCCCACATGGGCTCTAAAAGAGTTAGGCACGATGTCCCTAGGCCCACTTAACACAAAACCCAAGAAACAAGTTGTGAAACAAAAGATCAACTCGGAGTCACGAAATATCAGACAAGTCCGAAAAGGGTCAGACTAGTCCGAAGTTAGTCAGAAGGAAATCGGAAAAGTCCGAACTTATCCAGAGGGAAAAAACGGACAAGTCTAGCTAAAAATGAGACAAGTACAACTTTAGTCAGAGAGTAAAACGGACAAGTCCGCTTGAACACCGGACTAGTCTAGACAAGTCTAGGGACTTAGCAAATTTTCAAGGATTCTTGGAACACCGGACTAGTCCGCACAAGACCGGACAAGTCCGAAAGTGTCCAGAGACAAAAACAGACTAGTCCGCAGCAAAAAAAGGACAAGTCCGAGCGAGGTCAGAAAGAAATCGGACTAGTCCGCACTTTCAAGAATCCTTAAGTGCGGTTTGTTCCAAATTGATTTTAAACTTGTTCCTTTTTATGTGGATTAATGTTAGACATATATATGAATGTATGCAGGGCATGATGAATGAAAATGAGGGTGTTACAAACCTACCCCCCTTAAAATGAAATCTGCCCTCGAGATTCGACGCAGAAAAGAAGAGATAGGAAAATTCCTTCTTGATATCATCTTCTAGCTCCCAAGTTGCTTCTTTTTTCTGTGTGATGCTTCCATTGAACTTTACACCATCGAATCACCTTGTTCCTTGTGACTCTCTCCTTGGTTTCCGAGATTTTGATCGGTTGTTCGGCATAAGTCAAATCTTCCTCTAGTTCCAATTCTTCCATGAGCACTTGTTCTTCCGGTACTCTCAAGCACTTCTTGAGCTGGGAAACATGAAAGACATCATGAACATCTAAAAGATGAGCTGGCATCTCCAACTTATATGCTACTTCTCCTTTTTTCCCAAAATCTTGAATGGCCCAATATAACGAGGTGCCAACTTGCCCCTTATGTTAAACCTCTTATGACCTTTCATAGGTGACACCTTGAGGTAAACGAAGTCTCCTATTTCAAAGGCTAGTTTCCTTCTCCTATTGTCCTCATAGCCTTTTTGTCTTGATTGAGCGGCCCTCAAGTTCTCACGGATTACCTATACTTGTTTTTCAGCTTCTAGCAACACATCCGGACCAAATACTTGAGTTTCTCCTGTCTCATTCCAGAATAAGGGTGTCCTACATTTCATTCCATATAGTGTTTCATATGGTGATATCTTCAAACTTGCTTGATAACTATTGTTATAGGAAAATTCTGCATATGGCAAGCTCTTATCCCAACTTTCCCCATGCTTTAAAGCACAAGCTCTTAACATGTCCTCCAAAATCTGATTGGTCCTCTCAGTTTGTCCATTCGTTTGAGGGTGATATGCTGAGCTAAAATTCAACCTTGTTCCCAATGCTTCATGCAATTTTTGCCAAAATCTGGAGGTAAATTGAGAACCTCTATCCGAGACTATCTTCTTTGGGACTCCATGTCAGCACACAATATGCTCTATATACAATTTTGCTAGCTTTGCGGTGGTATAGGTGGTCTTGATAGGAACAAAATGAGCTGACTTGGTTATGCGATCCACAATTACCCAAATTGAGTCGTAACCGGACTGAGTACGTGGTAATCCAACTATGAAGTCCATTCCAATTTCTTCCCACTTCCATTCCAGGATCTTCAATGGTTGCAATAATCCAGCTGGCCTTTGATGTTCCGCCTTGACTCGTTGGCACACATCACACAATGCTACATATTTGGCTATGTCCTTCTTCATGCTAGCCCACCAATAGCAAGTCTTCAAGTCTTTGTACATCTTCGTTCAACCGAGATGAATTGAGTAAGGTGAGTCATGTGCCTCTTTTAATATTGTCTCCCGAATACGCTTCACATTAGGCACGACAATCCTATTACCAAGCCATAGAGTACCATGTTCATCCTCATCAAATCTGAATTATCTCCCCTCTTGGGTCCTTTCCTTGATTTCTTGAATTTCCTCATCCTTAGTTTGGCCTTCCCGAATTTCTTGCTCTAAGGTTGGGTTTAACTCCATCATCTCCGTCTCATTTACAAACCCGAGGTTTAACCGTTCAAACTCCTTACATAACTCGGATGGTGATTCTCGAACGGTGAGTTGGTTACTTACTCCTTTTTGACTTAAAGCATCAGCCACTACATTAGCCTTTCCTGGATGATATTGATCCCCACATCATAATCCTTGATGAGTTCCAACCATCTTCGTTGCCTCAAATTAAGATATGTTTGTGTGAAAATATACTTAAGACTCTTGTGATCCGTATAAATTCCACACCTATGTCCAAGGATATAATGTCTCCAAATCTTCAACGCATGTACCATGGATGGAAGTGCTAAATCATGTGTTGGGTAATTCTGCTCATGTTTCTTCAATTGTCTTGACGCATAGGCGACCACTTGACCTTCTTGCATGAGCACACATCCAAGTCCTTGTCTCGATGCATCACAATAGATATCAAAGCTCTTGCTCACATCCAGCAAAACTAAAACTGGGGTTGTTGTCAACCTCTTCTTTAAATCCTCAAAACTCTCTTGACAAGCTGGAGTCCATTGGAAAGCTTTCCCCTTCATTAGCAACTCTGTCATTGGCTTGGCTATCTTGGAAAAGTTCCTGATGAATCGACGGTAATACCCAGCCATCCCAAGAAAACTCCTTATTTCCTTGACGTTTTGCGGTGGTTCCCACTTCAACACGTCCCTCACTTTTCCTGGGTCAACTGATACTCCTCCTCCTAAAATGATATGACCTAAAAACGATACTTCTCCTAACCAAAATTGACATTTGTTGAACTTGGCATACAATTGATGATCCCTCAATTTATGCAACGTAAGCCTCAAGTGTTCTTCATGTTCCCTCTCATCCTTCGAGTAGATCATGATGTCGTCAATGAACACCACGACAAACTTATCCAAATACTCCATGAAGACCTTATTCATGAGGTACATAAAGTACGCAAGTGCATTGGTCAATCCAAAGGACATCATGGTGTACTCATAAGATCCATATCGCGTCCTAAAAGCTGTCTTGGGTATGTACGATTGTCTAATCTTCATATGAATGTATCCCGACCTCAAATCAATTTTAGAGAAAACACAAGCACCCTTCATCTGATCGAACAAGTCTTCTATGCGTGGCAAGGTGTACTTGTTCTTCATGGTCACCTCGTTGAGAGCTCAGTAATCCACGCACATCCTTTGTGACCCATCCTTCTTGTCCACAAACAGCACGGGCGCTCCCCAAGGTGAAGAGCTTGAGCGAATAAAACCTTTCTCTAGTTGCTCTTGAATCTGCTTCTTGAGCTCTGCTAATTCCTTAGGAGGCATCCTATATGGCCTCTTAGCTATATGTGTAGTTCTAGGTATTAAATCAATAACAAACTCGATGTCTCGATCATGCGGCATACCTGGCAACTCATCCGGGAACACATCCAAAAATTCACACACCACTGGAATCTCCTCAATTGCGGTACCGTCCATATGATTCAGATCCAATTGCTTCGGTGCGTGTTTAGATGCTTCAAATTCTACGGTGATCCCTTCCTCATTAGTCAACTTTACCGTCTTCGTGGCACAATCAATAACTCCATTGTGCTTCCTTAACCAGTCCATACCATATATAATGTCCAATCCTTGAGAATCCAAAACAATGAGGTTGGCGAGGAAATCTACCCCCCTTATTTTAAGGCTTACTTTTGGACATACTATATTTGTCCTCATCTCTCCTCCAAGAAACTTAACTAATAGAGTAAACTTCATATGAGAGATAGGTAAACTATACTTGGCAACATACTTTGATGCAATGAATGAATGCGATGCTCCAGAATCAAATAACATAGTTGTCGGGTTGAAGTTTGCGAGAAACATACCAATGACCACGGCATCCGCTTGTTGCGCATCCTCCGTAGAGACATGGTTCACGTTGCCACAAGCAAAATTCTGTTGTCCATGGTTCCCTTGTAGCTGTCCTCCATTGGGTCCTAGGTTTTGCCTCGACGCATCGCTTCCTTGACCAAGGCTTGACTTAGGACATTGATGTGCAAAGTGTCCAGCTTCTCCACATGTATAGCACTTCTTAACTGCACCAGAATTTGGACGGACTTGATTTTGAACATTTGCACCGGGATAATTAGCACGAGACGCATAAGGCATTGGAGGCCTAGGTGTTTGTATGGCAGGGCGCTGCTGCCGAAACTGAGTTTGGCGCGGTGCATATCCAGGGCGATGAGCAGGTGCAGAGGAGCTGAAATAAGGCGCATTAGGTGGTGCAAAGCAAGGGCGCACATTGCTTCCCTATTGTTGTCCTTGATATGGCGCCTTCCTCTTGTTGTCGACCTTTTTCTCCATCACAATTGCCTTGTCCACAAGCTTCTGGAAATTTGCATAGTCACAATTGAGAAATTGCACTTGGATCTCATTGTTCAAGCCTCTCATGAACAAATATTGCTTTCAGCTATCCCGACTAACATCCTCAGGCGCATACCTTGAAAGTTGAGTGAACTTATTGAGATATTCACTCACGCTTGATCTTCCTTGCCTTAAGGTCTCAAATTCTTGCCTCTTCAAAATCATAACACCTTCCGCCACATAATGAGAATGGAAACTCTCCTTGAATTCCGCCCAGGTGATCCTCTCCTGATTCTCATGAGCATTGCATAGGGAATCCCACCAATCCACAACTGCTCCAACTAGTCGATGAGAAGCAAAAAGAACTTTCTGCCTGTCGCTACATTGGACAATAGCTAGCTTCTTCTCCACGGACTTGAGCCAATCATCTGCATCCATAGGGTCAGCGGCTTGAGCAAAGGTCAGCGGCCTAGTCCTCATAAACTCTCCCAACCGCTTATGAGGAGGTGGGGGTGGCGGTGGAGGCATGTGGGGCTGATTGTTGATGTTACCAGCCTACAGCTGTCTCATAGTCTGTATCATGGTCTGCATGAGCTGGTTCTACATAGCCAGTAGCTGCTCAATATTGTTAGCTCCATGAGCAGGTCCTTGCCCATTGTTGTTCTGAGGTACTACATAGTTCTCCTCCTCATCATTGACATCCCTATGGTTGCGAGTCCTCACCATCTGAAGAAAATCAATATGTAAGAATTAGAAAACGTCCCAACTATATGCATCAAGGGATATGAAACTAAACAACTAGCTAGTCTAGGTGGACATGGCAATGCGAAAGCATCGCAAAATCCTCCATTAAGCACACAAGCAAGCAATATATAGCAAACAACACTCCAAGCAAAAACACATCGATTCCTAAGTGCTCCTATGTGCTCTAAAGTGTCCATTCTATCTAGGCTACATCCTACGGTCAACTTGTGGCTCTGATACCAGTTTGTGACACCCGTTTCCAAAAATGAACCAAGTGTAGTATATGTGTGTCCAGGATGTTCAACACACATACACAAGTACATCACAAACGATATACAACCAATTACCACAGAACAAGATTAATTAACCAAATTTTACTACACAAACCATATTATCCTCGAATACAAGCTCTAACGAATATTAATGACAAGTTCAACTAATGCAGCAGAAATAAACTAAATAAGCAAACTAAGCAAAAGAGATAGCGCACCTCAAACACTCCACATGCAAAGCTGACGCTAGACACGACCTGGAACTCCGCATTATCGTCATTATACTCCCAATCTAGATCTGCAACGGTTTGGGGGGATTGGAAGAGTGAGTACATGTCGTACTTAGCAAGTGTGGAAAGTATGACATATAGCTGATTCAAATGACGAATGTAATAATAGCTAAGTGTTGAAAAGTACATTAAAACATTTGAAAAGCAATATTATATGTATGTTAAGTAAACCCATCATAAACCATGTAATCATCATAATTCCAATCTATATTCATTACCATCATCCATATTCCATATTTCACATTACCATTAACCATAACCATTGCCATAAACTATAACCATCCCATAACCAGTACCAAACCATAACCTTCCCAAAAAACCATCCTAATACCAAGTTCTCTCTAATCATGTAGGTCATCCAGGCACTCATAACTGGGAGCACGGCTATCATGATAGTTTTATTAGACACTCTGCAGAGGTTGTACCGCTTTATCCACGTGTTTGTGATTTCATCACCCGTCGACGACTAAAGAAACCTCCCTTATGCCAATTACACTTCCTTTGGTGTATGGCCAAGAGATCACAAAATAGCCTTTACAAAGGGATTACTAGCCTATTTAGACCCCACTGAGGTTTCACCGGTGGCGATGCCTCCAACTGAGCACATCTTCAACTAAGGGCCCCCTCTTGAGCCATTCGGATCCCAGGGTAGTCCTACCAATCATCAATAAACCCAATCTGACTACCCCTTCCCTGAGCATCCTTAATGGTCCAAATAACACTAGCAAAGCCCTAATTAATCAGCTACGCCACACCCATACTTGGCCTCATGGTGGCACTGTAGTCCTGGCTTGTTCTCGCATGAACCGGTCCTTAGATCTAAAGCAAGCAACCACCATACATCCAACCCATCCACTTACCAGGCTTGCTTAGATCACCCATTACCATATCATATTAACCAATTCATATTAATCATAATCTCATTAATGCATAATTAAATTAAGTGGTATAGTTGTGTTCTCATCCCAATTAATTAAGCGGAGCAAAAAGGTAAAAGCCCTTCCCGACTCTCTACCATAATTTCTAGGTTACAAGGGTGGTTAAACAAAACTAGTAAACTTTCTATCATAGGATTCCCATCAAATTGACACAAGCATGCAGTTTTGCAAACAAAACTTTTATTTTAAAAACAGGATCAATATGCTTCAAGGACACTTGCCTTGCTCTTGGGATTGATTAGGATCGAAGACTTCAAACTCTTGGTGCTGGAGATCCTCCGCGGAACTCTCTAGTCCAAGTCCGTCTAATCTTCATAATAAACATAATAATTACAATCAATAGATGCACAAATATTACTCGATATGACATGACATGCATGATTAATGCAAATATGAGGTGGAACTTGTTAATGAGTTGATTTTAATGATCACTAACTAGTTCTAACTGCTTTTAACAAGTTTATACAGGTTTGGATTCAATTAGTTCTAACTTTAGAATTAATTCAACAGAAATTAACCAGGAATATCGGACTAGTCCGCTAGGGACCGGACAAGTCTGCACTGCGCGAGATCAGCAGATTAGGGTTTTCTAGATCGATGTTAATTTGGAGAATTACGGTTGAATTCACGTAAGTAAAAGAGAATAGAAGGTATATCAGGTGTTTAGGACTCCAATGAATTAAGAAATTTGGAGACAACACTTGGATCTTGATGATCTAGGGTTGATGATGAACTTGGAGATGAATTGGTGATGAAGAACGCAAAGTTGATGGAGATCTTGATCCTCTTTCGTTTCCTCCTCTTCTTCTTCTTGCTTGGGATCTCCTCCTCCCTCCTTGATGGTGGATCTCCACGAACTAGAGTTTGGGTGGGGTGGAAAAGTGGCAAATAGATGTCAAGCCAAGGGGTGGGGTTGTTTATATAGAGGTGGAGGCTAGGGTTAGTTAGATTTCGAGTTTGGGATGAGTAGAGGCCGGCTTAGAGTCCCACATGGGCTCTAAAAGAGTTAGGCACGACGTCCCTAGGCCCACTTAATGCAAAACCCAAGAAACAAGTCGTGAAAAAAAAGATCAACTCGGAGTCGCGAAATATCGAACAAGTCCGAAAAGGGCCAGACTAGTCTGAAGTTAGTCAGAAGGAAATCGGACAAGTCCGGACTCGACATCAGACAAGTCCGAACTTATCTAGAGGGGAAAAACGGACAAGTCTGGACAAAAATCGGACAAGTACGGCTTCAGTCAGAGAGGAAAACGGACAAGTCCGCTGGAACACCAGACTAGTCCAGACAAGTCTAGGGACTTAGCAAATTTTGAAGGATTCTTGGAACATCGGACTAGTCCGCACAAGACCAGACAAGTCCAAAAGTGTCCAGAGGCAAAAACAGACTAGTCTGCAGCAAAAACGGACAAGTTCGAGCGAGGTCAGAAAGAAATCGTACTAGTCCGCACTTTCCAGAATCCTTAAGTGCGGTTTGTTCCAAATTGATTTTAAACTTGTTCCTTTTTATGTGGATTAATGTTAGACATATATATGAATGTATGCAGGACATGATGCATGAAAATGAGGGTGTTACAAAAATTCACAAACCCGAGTCTCGTGCATGCATGCACCATACGAACCAAAACCAGTCTGCTAGATTCCTATTCATTAATATTCATTTTCCATGTCACAATGAATGATATATGTCATCAGAATTTCCCTTTTCGACTTTGCATGTTTAAGCGTAAAGTTATTCCCAAGTATTACCCAATCCAACCCAAGTGACACGAAAAGCAAGGTAAAGCAACATGTATTCATAACATGGGATTCATATTAAATTATCATGCAACTAACTATATTTCCTAAAACAGGCACAAGATGGTCAAGGGCACATGCCTATTTTTATATAGCTTCCCAGTTATTCTTCAGTGAACTCTTGATCTTCATATTCTTCGTGTTGCTTCTTCATCGTAATACGAATGCACATAAACTACTGACGAAAGGTAAATAAGATCTATTGGTACCCTGCGTACCGGGTACCCCTTGGTACTGTAATCAAAGTCATGGAGTTCCTATATCCAGGTGGCAGATGTCCGAAGGAGATACGTGTCCTGCAGTATCGGATCCGCCTCCATCCATAGAGTGGCTCCGGTGTTGCCACTTGTCCTGAAGAGCCGGACCTGCCTCTCTTGTTTGGGTAGCTCCGGTGCTACCACGTGTCCTACACAGTCGGACCCATCTCCTCCTCAGAGAAGCTCCGACACTGCCACGTGTCCACAAGCACCATACCTATCCCTCAGTAGAGGGAAGCTTTGGAGTTTCCACATGTCAAGCACCCAAACCTAAGTTTGCAACGGGAAGACAGCGAAATCTCCAATGGCGCGGACATTCAAGGGCTATCAATCGGCTGTTACAAGACCTAGTTAATACGTCATTAATGTTATATTAATGATGCACGATCATAGGACTATCAGTACTGGTAACGCTGCTGTTAAGACACATTATCACGCTATTAACCACCCTTTACACTATAATCGTGTATAGGGTAGTGATTATAGTCGGGGCCACCTGTCGAGCCACGCACACACACTATAACAGCCAGTCCTTGACATATGAAAGGGTTGCGCTGCACGGTAGAAAGGACAAGTCATCTTATACGCATCCAAGCTCAGCTAAGCTTATACAATCAACACACACCCCGTGGAGTAGGGTATTACACTCAAGCAGCCCGAACCACGTAAACTCTTTCTGTTCACCTCTTGTTCTTGATCTTGACTTGCGCCCCAACCAAATACGAACCTCCGCGGGCTACTCCTTAGTAGTACCGGGGTAACTATCCTAGTCCACACTTCGACATTTGGCGCGTTAGGAAGGGGGTGCTTTAAAGATTTCCGGATGGTGAATCCCGCTGACGCTTCATCCAACAGATCGGTTGTGCAACCCGTTGGGGGAAATCCTTCCAATGTGCAGCAGCTGGCCAACATTGTTGTTTCAGCAGGCGTCACACCACTCCCACCACCTACTCCAGCAACCAACACTAGACAACAAGATGGTGAATTCGCGTCGGTCACTGCATCGACAAACAACCCGGAGAACATGCTTAATGCAACATGAACTTTATTCCAGCGTCGGGAGCTCCTCTGGCCGTGTTGAAAAAATAGTGCACTGATGTTGAGCATTTGGTTGCGGCTGCAGCCAATGCGATCAGCAACCAAGTTTTGCCACATGCAGGGCAGGCACCTTCTCGGAACAGGACCTTGTATGGAATACTTCGTCCTCAGGCATCGCAGATCAGGAGACATGCGCCCTCCCAGAAAGTGATGTCACTGCACTCCAAGGCTTGCCGTACTCACACGGTGATGAGGCTCCCGACTCAGGACCTCCGGTCAGAGCTCGACCTCTGTTACATGAGGCAGGACGGTCGCGTCAACATCGAGCATGCTCGCGAGAGGCGAGTTACTCAAGAAAACCCTTCTCCTCTGGGAGTTGGAGGCGGCTCTTCGGCCCTTGCCATGCATCTTCGCATGGTTGAGTGGCCACCCAAGTTCTGACCTCATCTGCCGAAGAAATACGACGGGACTTTCAACCCCGTCGAATTTCTTCAAATCTACTCCATCGCCATCCTCGCGGCTGGAGGCAATGAGGTTGTGATGGCCAACTACTTCCACGTGGATCTGACTGGGACTACAAGGTCCCTGGTTTATGTGAGACCTATGTGTGCTGAATACATTGGCTATGGCGATAAAAGTTTTGAATATCACTGTCGAAGTTTAGAGCGACACTTCCTCCGGATCTGCTACGTAGCAGCCTGCAAAGGTTCTTGTTCGGTAGATCTTAGGCCTCAATCAAGTGTTCTAGCGGATGGACGTATGAGATAGTGGTTTTCATGCGGTTCGGGCTGCAAGGAGCGTAACACCCTACTCCACTGTAGATGGTACTGCTAGTATTTATGTGTGTGTGTATGTGTGTGTGTGTGTGTGTGTGTGTGTGTGTGTGTGTGATGTTCGATGTGGGGGTCCTTGTTACAGTGGCGGTACGGGACTTTTGAAGACAAGGTCGGGCACCTTACAAGTGGGGTCTCAGGGCCTGACAGGTGGTCCCGGGGCGATCTTATGATAAAGATATAAGGCTTCTTCCGTACGATGCCTCTGATAGCAGCTTGAAGACCCGTCGTCTTACCGTGTCGAACGCCAGTGGCTATGTGTAGTTGTTGGTGATGGCAGGGAAAATCTCATCTGTCTTGTCGTCGTAAGCTACCCACTTGGCTGTGTGGGGTAGGCTTGCGGTGCCTTCACTGCGATTTGATTGGACGCAGCCGTACTTGACAGGGGGCGTGTGCAGCATCGTGCACCTGGGGAAGGCACGCGCCTTCAATGCATGACTGGACATGACACACCGCTCTTTACTCTTCGTAGCCCACAGCTTATTGCAGGTCTTGGGACACACTCCAGCTCCGGAGCCCTCCTCGGCGGGAGCGAGGGCCCGATGCCAAAGGCCGCGTGGCAGCTCCGAAGCCCTCCTCGGTGGGAGCGAGGGCCCGATGCCGGAGGCCGCGTGGCAGCTCCGAAGCCCTCCTTGGTGGGAGCAAGGGCCCAGTGCCGAAGGTCGCATGGCAGCTTCGGAGCCCTCCTTGGTAGGAGCAAGAGTTCGGAGCCAAAGGACGCGTGGCAGCTCCGGAGCCCTCCTCGATGGGAGCAAGGGTCCGGAGCCAGAGGGCTCGTGGCAGCTACGGAGGACGCCTCAGCGGGGAGGTCGGGTCCGGAGCTTCTTCTTGTATGCGGGGGTACCCGGTCTTGAGGGTACCGACAATCACCAAAACACCTTTTTTAACAAGGTCCAACTCTAGGTCCGAGCTCCAGCAAGGTCCAACAATAGGTCTGACTTGTTTTGGGTAGCTCCGGCGAGGTTCGACTTGTTTTGTCTAGGTCCAACTTGCTATGGCTAGGTCTGACATATTTTTGCTAGGTCCGGCGCAAGGTCCGACTAGTTATGGTAAGCTCCGATGCTAGGTCCCGCTGGCTTTGGTAAGCTCCGATGCTAGGTCCTGCTAGCTTTGGTAAGCTCTGACGCAAGGTCCACTTAGCTTTGGCAAGGTCCGGAGCTTGATTGCATATGTTTTGCTTTTACCTTGCAATGTTTCAAACTTGCTTTACATCTATGAAAAGTTTGCTTAGTATTATTTTACTCAGTTTTTGGTGTGTTTTGGTGGTTATGGCTCACAACATTTTGCTATGGTTTGCAACATGCTTATGTGAGGTGCTCACGTAAGGTGTTATGGTTATCGGAACTAACATGAGTCAAGTCAAGCACTTGTGCTCGGAAGTATCAGTTGTTTATTCATGTGCAGGTGTTGCTTGAGTTCAAGACATGGCTGGTGACAGGATCTATTAAACTAGTCTTAGGGAGAAGATGAGGTTCAACAACAAAGTTCGGGAGGAATTATGGTTGAGTTGATCGGGAGGTCGCGCAACATGGTTGAATCAAGAACAATGCATATGAAGGTATCGTGGACGTCGTTGGAAGGTGTTTGCAAGTGTGCAAGGAGTGCATGGACATGGATACATGGTTCCGAGGCGTGATGAAGTGAAGTGGGCATAAAAAATTGGTCGGAAAGGTCCAACCGGTTGGAATATGCCTCAGGCTGCAGCTGAGGTGGTTATGGTTCATTTATGGAAAGTTTTGAATTTGTTTTGGTTAGATTTCGTGTGGGTCACGAAGTTGAGTTGTTTTAGGAATGTGGGATACGTTCCTAAGGTGTTTTGAAGTCTTATGATTGCTTCTATCTGCATATGGAAGTGTCTTGAGCAATTATGGAAAGGACCGGTGTTGAATCTGAGTAGGATTTGAGTCATAGTTAGGATTGGGTTGGCCTAAGGGCAGGTTATATAAGAAAAGGAGGTTAGAGCTCGTGGTGCATGACTTTTGGGGCTGTTCCTGTTGTGTTTTGATCAATAAAATTTGTAGTCTAAAGGAGCTTTTGTGCCTTGTTTGTCCGACTTGTTTCTGTCAAGTCTTTCTCGTCGAGTTTCTACACAACACTACCTTGCTTCGGTGGTTTTATCATAACTCGAGTTTTACAGATCCAATTGATGTGAATATTTTTGCGTTGTCTTCACAACTTGATTATCTATCATCTTTAAAAAAATTCGCGGTCATTGGATTTTGGTTTTGGATCTACACGAGTTTCTTTGCAATGTTGCAGATTTGGTTTTTCTTGGGTAGAACGGATTGACCTTCGTTCAATCTTTCGGTCGTAATTTAAGTTTTTCTCGACGATTTTTTGTGATTCTTGTTGTTGTGTCTTCGTGACTTTATTCTCCAAAGTTTATACTGGTTTTTTCATGATTGATCACGTCTAGATTAGTTGCACACATGATTTCTTAACAGATTGATTTTCTGCCGAGGGGTTTTTGTTGCTTCTACTAAAAAGTTTGAATCTACCATTCACCCCCCTATGGTAGCTTCTCTAGTGCTCTTCGATCCTAAAGTTTATTATCTTACCTCCCGACTCCATCTTCATTTGGATGGAACTCTGTCACCAATTCACTGCCAAGTTCGGGAGCTCCTACACCTGGCCTAGCACTGAGCTGGACCTGTTCGCTGTACAACAGAAGTCGAGAGAGTTGTTGCGATCGTTCATCCAACGATTCTCTCAGGTACAAAACACCACCCCTTCTATCTTCAATGCTTCTATCATCGTTGCATTCTGACAGGGAGTTCAGTACAAGAAGATGCTGGAGAAGCTGACAACTAAGAATGTTAGCAGCGTTACGGAACTCTTCAGCTTGGCTGACAAATGCGCCAGAGCTGCGGAGGGCCGTGAGATGCACTCTAAACCAGCTGCAGAGGCCAATCAATCTACCTCCAAAGCTGAAGCTATTGCCTCCAGCAGTGGTGAAAAGAAGAAAAGGTCAAGTGGCAAGAAGAAGTCATTTGCCGACACACTTACCGCTGTCGTTGCCGCAGCTCCTGGTGGCCGGGGGCCACGCTCCAACAAGCGACCTCAACCATCATCTGAAAACGGCAATGGTGAAAAGATGTGGTGCCCGATTCACAAGTCGACAAGACACAATCTTGAAGACTGTTGCGGGGTCAAGAGGCTTGTTGAACGCAACAGCAAGCGTCAAGACGACACCCCTTTCTGTGACACCCGGTTCCGATAATGAACCAAGTGAATGCATATGTGTGTCCAGGATGTTCAACACGCATACATGAGTGCATTAACAAAAGGATATACAGAAAATTACCACAGAACAAATTAATTATCCACTTTTATTAAACAACTAACAACATCCTTGAATACAAGCTCTAATGAACATTAATGACAAGTTCAACTAATGCAGCAGAAATAAACTAAATAAGCAAACTAAGCATCTAAGCAGCATAAGCAAAAGGGTATAACGCAGCTCCAACACTGCACAGGCAAAGCTGATGGCAGACACGGCCTAGAACTCCATATTATCATCGTTAAACTCCCAATCCTGACCTGCAATTGTGGGGGGATTGCAAGAGTGAGTACATGTCGTACTCAGCAAGTGTGGAAAGTATGACATGTGGCTGATTCAAATGACAACAATAATAAAGGCTGAGTGCTGAAAAGTACATTAAAACATTTGAAGAGCAATATTTTACATGTATATGAAATAAACCCATCATAAACCATAAGTAATATCATAGTACCAGTCCAAATTCATTGCCATCATCCATATTCCAGATTTCACCATTGCCATTAACCATATCCAATACCAGAAATTAATTCATAACCAGCCATAACCATATTATTAACCATAAACATTACCAAACCATCCCAATACCAAGTTTCCTCTAATCATGTGAGGGTCCAGGTTGCTCATAATTGGGAGCACGGCTATCATGATAGTTTTTAAGACTCTGCAGAGTTTGTACCACTTTACCCACGTGTTTGTGATTTCATCACCCCATCAGCGACTAAAGAACCTCCCTTATGCCAATTACACTTCATTTGGTGTATGGCCAAGAGATCACAAAATAGCCTTTACAAAGGGATTACTAGCCTATTTAGACCCCACTGAGGTTTCACCAGTGGCGATGCCTCCAATTGAGCACATGTTAAACCAAGGGCCCCCTCTTGACCATTCGAATCCCAGGGTAGTCCCACCAATCATCAACAAACCCGATCCGACTACCCCTTCCCCGAGCGTCCTTACTAGTCCAAACAGCACTAGCAAAGCCCTAATTAATCAGCTACGCCACACCCATACTTGGCCTCGTGGTGGCACTGTAAATCCTGGATGGTCGCTCCATAAACCGGTCCTTAAATCTAAAGCAAGCAAACCACCATAACTTCCAACCCATCCACATACCAGGCTTGCTTAGATCACCCATTACCACATCATATTAACTAGTTCATGTTAATCATAATCTCATAAATGCATAATTAAGTTAAGTGGTATAGTTGTTTTCCCATCCCAATTAATTAAGCAAAGCAAAAAGGTAAAAATCCCATCCCCACTCTCTACCATATTTTCCAGGTGACAAGGGTGTCAACAAATCTAGTAAACTTCCTATCATAGGGTTCCCATCAAATTGATACAAGCATGCAATTTTGCAAACAAAACATTTACTTTAAAAACATGATCAATATGCTTCAAGGACACATGTCTTGCTCTTGGGATTGGTTCGGGTCAAAGCCTTCAAACTCTTGGTGCTGGAGATCCTCCACGGCACTCTCTAGCGCAAATCCGTCTAATCCACACAATAAACATACAAGACAAGAAACACAATCAAAGAGTGCACATATATTACTCAATATGACATGGCATGCATGATTAATGCAAATGCAAGGTGGAATTTGTCAATGAGTTTCTTTTAATGGTCACTAACTAGTTCTAATAGATCTTATCAAGTTTATACAGGTTTGGAGTTGATTAGATCAAATTTTGAACTTAATTCAACACAATTTAACCAGGAAAATCGGACTAGTCCGCTGGGGACCGGACAAGTCCGCACTTCGCAGAACTAGCGAACTAGGGTTTTCTAGATCGACGTGAATTTGGAGATTAGGGGTTGAATTCACGTAAGGAAAAGAGAATAGAAGGTATACCAGGTGTTTAGAACTCCAATGAATCAAGAAACTTGGAGACAACACTTGGATCTTGATGATATGGGTTGATGATGAACTCGGAGATGATTTGGTGATGAAGAACGAAACCTGATGGAGATCTTGATCCTCTTTCATTTCCCTCCTCTTCTTCTTCTTGCTTGGGATCTCCTCCTCCCTCCTTTATAGTGGCTCTCCACGAACTAGGGTTTGGGTGGGGTGGAAAAGTTGCAAATGGATGTCAAGTCAAGGGGTGGGGTTGTTTATATAGAGATGGAGGCTAGGATTAGATGGATTTCGAGTTTGGGGGTGAGTAGAGGTCGGCTTTAGAGTCCCTCATGGGCTCTAAACCCAAGAAACAAGTCGTCAAACAAAATACTAACTCGGAGTCATGATTTATCCGACAAGTCCGAAAAGGGTCGGACTAGTCCGAAGTTAGACAGAGAGAAATCGGACAAGTCCGGACTGGACTTCATACAAGTCCGAACTTATCCAGAGGGGAAAACGGACAAGTCTGGCTGAAAATCGGACAAGTCTGACTTTAGTCAGAGAGGAAAATGGACAAGTCCGCTAGACAACCGGACTAGTCCGGACAAGTCCATGGACTTAGCAAATTTTCCAAGGAATTGGAACACCGGACTAGTCCGCATAGGACCGGACAAGTCTGAAGGTGTCCAGAGGTAAAAATAGACTAGTCCGCAGAAAAACAAACAAGTCCGATCGAAGTCAGAGATAAATTGAACTAGTCCGCACCGAAAATGAACTAGTCCGCACTTCCCAGAATTCTTAAGTGTGGTTTTGTTTCTAATTTATTTTAAACTTGTTTTTTTATGTTGCTCAATATTAAACATACATAATGATGGATGCAGGGCATGATGCATGAAAACGAGGATGTTACAGTTTCTGCCAGTGGGAAGGGATGCAAAAAGTCGACAAAGCTCCGTCCTATCAGGAGCTAGGCTTCCAAGACACCAGGAAGGCGTTAAAGGCGGTCTACAACACCGTCGATGATGATTCTGACATCTTCGACAATGAGCATCGAAAGACTCTCCATATGATGTATGGAGGGTCCTAGGACATCACCTCCCAGCGCATACTGAAGACTATGCGTCGAGAGATGGTTGTTGCTGCTCACTGCCAAGGAGGAGCCTCATCAGAAGTGGATGGATGCTTCCATTGCCTTTGATGCTTTGGACTGTCCGAAGAACATGGCTGGAGCTGGACAATTGCCCCTGATAGTCTCCCTGACTATCAACAATATCTAGCTCTTCCATGTCCTGGTAGATGGAGGCACGACACTCAACCTCCTCAGCTTCGCAGCTTTTGTGGAGCTCCAACTCAACCTCTCGGACCTCAGGCCCTCACGCCCATTCTCTGGAGTAGTTCCTAGAGCCATCACGCCTCTCGGGTCAGTTACTGTACCTGTGACCTTCGGACATGGGACAACTATAGGTCCGAAAAGCTGGTGTTTGATATGGCGCACATCAATCTCCCCTTCATCGCGATCCTAGGTAGGCTAGCCCTGTATAGGTTTATGGCCGTGGTTCACTATGGCTACCTCGTGTTGAAGATGCCAACTCCGTCAGGCGTCCTCCAGATCCGAGGGGACCGCACTGCTGGGGTTACTGCGCTGGAAAAACTTCATGCGCTTGCAATAGCGCAAGAAGAGGAATCCGGCAAGAAGCAAGCTGCTCAACAACCACCGAGCTCGCGCCAGCGGCTCACCCCTCTGCACCTCGTGTGAAACCAAGCAACGACACCGATGTTCCCATCAAAGTTGACCAAATCGATTCTGATGCTGCTCAAACCACTCGTATATCGGGAGGTCTGATGTAACATCCCAATTTTTCAAACTTTGGCAAATTAAAATTTCAATAGGAAGTTAGAATTTGATTATAGGAAGAAATTGTTTTTATAAAGAAAAATATAAAATATATGCACCTCATCTTGCATTTGCATTCATCCCTAGGTATAAAAATTTGTTTACCAAAACAAATACATTAAAAGTAATTAGAAGGATTATAGAAGAAGATGAATAATAACAATAAAAGATGGAGAAGTGTATATATATATATATATATATATATATATATATATATATATATATATAATAAATAATTAAATAAAAAACAAATAATAAAGAAAAAAGGAAAATAGTTAATAAATAACCAATAATATGAAAAAAAAGAAAATAATAATAAAAAATAAGTAAATAGAAAATAGAAATAAATAAAGAAGAATAAAATCAAAAAAGGTGAACCACGGACAAGCACATCCCTACCGCATGCAAAAAGAGGAAAAGAAAAAAGAATATAAAAAAGAACTTTCTGGAAGTTGTCAGAACCTTCCAGAAGTTTCTGGAATTTTCCAGAAGCTTTTTAGACCTTCTAGATGTTTCTGGGACCTTCTGGATGTATCTAGAATTTTCTGGAAGTTTTGGAACCTTCTAGATGTTTTTGGAACATTCGAGGACCTTCTAGGGGAACTTTCTGGGGAATGCGTCCGTCTTGGCATGGTTCTCGAAAGTAGGGTTGTCAACGAATCGAACTCGAGCGAGCTTATCTCCGTTAGCTTGAGTTTGATAAAAAATCGAGTCGATTTCGAGTCGAGCCCAGAATTTATTCGATCTTACAACCAGGCTCAAGCTTGGCTCATTTAGAATTCGAGCCGAGCTTGAATTGAGCCTAGAACGAGTTGAACACGAGTGAATTACAATCCTCAACTTTATTAATAATACTTCAATTGTCAGCCTCATGTAGATACAATAGAATCTACCAAGTTCAGCTTCACAACTAATAAAGTATGGAGGTGGACGACATTGCACATCATTTGTTACGAGCGTATATCAAAAATGTATCAATAAAAACATTTTTAATAAGATTATATAATTTAGTTAATCATACATCTTATAGACGGCAATAATAACCGAGCTTACTTGAGCTTTTCGAGCTCGAGCTCATCAAGCTTGCGAGCTTATACGCAAGCTCAAGCTTGGCTCATTAAGAATTCGAGTCGAGCTCGAATCGAGTTTAAAACGAATCGAACACGAGGGAGTTACGATCCTCGAGCTTTATTGACACCTCTACCTGAAAGCCAATGGAACCGACACCACCGAGGAAACAAAAAAAATAATAAAAATATAAACATAAATAGAAAAAAAACTACCGCAGTAGGGAATCGGATCCGATCGGGACTGGAGCCCCGTAGCCCACGCGCGCATGTACCGCGAACCCCACCGCCTATAAAAAGCCAGACACCTCTACGGTAAAAAAAAACCTACCCCCTGCACCATGAAAGCCAGCGCCGCCGGTAGGAAAAAAAGAGAGAGAACCCATGCTCGTGATCCGGCGTCCAAAGAAGAAAAGAAGACAATGAAAGAGAGAAGAGGAGGAAGAAAAAAGAGGAGACATTGTTCATCGGAGATCATCGCGTCACCGTCATCGTGCCGTTGAAGGATCGCATCGCCGTCTCCTTCATCTACCTCACGCCTTCGTCCTCTTCCTCTATGTCAGGCTGTCGTCATCTTCATCAACGAAACTCTAGATCCCGGAGACACACATCGTGCCGCCATTCCACGATCGTACGGACTAGATGCGCACCCGGTAGGTATTACAATATAGATATAGACAACTATTTTGGTTCTAATACTTGAATTAGATCACGTGTAGGACGTATTTTATTTTGAGTGATCATTAATCATCATCAGATCATCTTAAATCAACATAAAACTTGCAAGTTAGATTGAATCATAAAAGATCAATCTGTTATTTTAGATTTGGCTAAATTTATATTCAGTATTATTTAATCTGTTTTTCAGATTGAATAAATATGATTAAAGCCTAGTTAATTCATAAAGTGTCAAATTAAATCCAGAAAAATTCCTAAAAATTTAGAATAAATTCTAGTAAGTTACTAATATTATTTTCAACATATTTAATATTCTGAAATAATTATTTTGCCTCTTAAATTAATTTAATTAATTCCAAAATTGCTCAAATAAATTGAAAATCATTATCGAAAATTACTAAAAGTCATAAAAATTTATTTAGAATTAATACAAACTTATTTTATGCATGCATCCATATTTTGCATATTGATTAGTGTTTGCAGTGCATTTATTTTGTATGTTTGTATGTGTATGTGCTTGATTGCGAGTAGACGGATACACTCAAGATATTACGATCGAGAGGCGATTATGCGAGGATCTTATGTGCAAGACTTTGAGTTGATCGAGCATCGAATTACGGAATAATAAGGCAAGTGTCTTTGACCATATTGATCCTATTTTTTAATGTTTTGTTTGCAAAACTGCATGCTCGTGTCAAATTGATGGGAAACACATGATAGGTGTTTACTAGACTTGTATGACCACCCTTGTCGCTTGGGGTACATTGTAGAGAGTCGGGAAGAGCTTTTTACCTTTTTGCTTCGCTCTAATTAATTGGAATTAGGAAAATAACCAAATGGCTTGATTGTGAATTAATGAAGTTACAGATGATGAGAATTGACAGACATGGTTAATTGGTAATATAGAACTTGGGTGATCTAAGCAAACATGGTTTTGTGGATGGGTTGGATGGTACGGTGGTTTTGCTTGCCTTAGATCTAAGGACCGGTTCATGCGAGAATATGTAAGGACAACAGTGCCACCACAAGGCCAAGTATGGGTGCGGTGTAGTTGAATAATTAGGAGCGCTGCTAGTATTGTATGGACCATTGAATGGCGCGGGGAATGGGAGTCGAGGAGGGGTACCCTGGGATTTGCATGGCACACGAGGGGGCCCGTGGGTGGGAGAATGGAGATTCAAGTCTGCCGGTGAAACTTTAGTGGGCACGTACATACTAGTAGTCCCTTTTGAAAGGCTATTTTGTGATCTCTTGGCCACACACCAACGGAAGTGTGAGATGGCATAATGGAGGTTCATAGTCATCGGAAGGTGATGAAATCACGAACATGTGGATAAAGTGGTACAACCTCTTCAGAGTGTTAAAAACTACATGATAATCGTGCTCCTGGTCATGAGCACTTGGAAAACTTCTGTGATTAGAATTGGACTTGGGTTTTGGGATGGTTTGGTATGGGATGGGTTATGTCATATGAGTTTGGTTGGTTATGAGAAAAATATAAAATTGGCATATGGTGATGATATTGATTGTTGGCTGGTTATAAATATACTATGATGGTAATTGAGAGGGATGAATATGGATTATGATAATTACTTGGGATATGATAGGATTAATTCACATAAACATTGTAGGATGCTTTTTTACATGTTTTAAATGTACTTTTCAGCAAATAGCCATTATCATTACCAATTCTTTGTTTTAGCTACATGTCATACTTTCCTACACTTGTTGAGTACGACATGTACTCACCCTTGCTATTCCTACACTTAATTCAGCTACAAGAGATATTTTGGAAGACAATGTGGACCACTAGGCGTGCGTACTACCGTCGATTGCCTGTGGAGTTGGAGTTGCCTACGCTAGATTATTTTCCGCTGCACTAGAATCAAGGTATATTTACTTTTTCGTGACATGGTTATTTCTGATTTCTGTTTGTGATGCATTTGTGTATGTGTGATGAACATCCTGAGCACACATACACTGCACTTGGTTCGTTTTTCAGAACCGGGTGTGACAAGTTGGTATCAGAGCCGTGTCGACCGTAGGACGCAAGCCTAGGTACAATGGACACCGTAGAACACATAGAAACTATGTTCTTAAAGGTTATTTTCAAAAAATTGCTTGCTGTTGCATTGTATTTTGTCAATTCAGCCACCTTTAAGTGCTATTTACTATTGCGCTTTTAGTTCAATTTCAGCCATGTTTTAAAATGCTTCCTGCTGTGTTTTCTTCCTTATTCACTCTCAGCTTAGTGCTGCACACCCTTTGTTTCCCCTTATCCTTGCCGCTGTATTTTAACACACTCTCTTTTAAATATTTTTCTTATTTACACATGCGTTGTTGCTGCTTTAAAATAAATTTTCTGCTTCTTTTTGTTGTCGCACAATCTCTTTTCTCCCTTCTTTCACTGCTGCAATTTTTGGACTATTTCACCTCTCATCTCTAATGATTTTTTGTTAAGAACATAGGATTTGTTTTTGAAAATTGTTTTTACATTTTCATTCTCCGACTTATTTGATTTCTTTCTTTCCCCCTTTCATATCCAACACTTCTTTTGCAAAAAATTATAGATGACCACCCTAGCCCTTCTAAGCATCCATAAGAAGTAGGAGTATTCGAATAAGTACCGAAAGGAACACACCTTAGGGAGAAGATTTTCGAGATGCGCTTCATGTGGAGGAGCTTTGTATGGTCCCGTCTCAAGCCGTTCTCCAGAATAGGATACTTTACCATCCCGTAGTTACGATAATATTGAGCCTTGTGATTAGGATTTGAGTCTACTCCTAATTAAGTGAGTAATAAACGCTTAGATCGTTAGTGCACGTGTTTAGGGTTGGTGTGATGATTGTATGATTGCTTGCTTGTATTTTTGTGTGTCTGGATGTGCATTTTGGAATACTTATATGTATCCACATCCTCATCCATTATATAAATAATATATTATTTAGGATCATATACCTTGACGCATGCATATAGGTTGGGATTCTTCCTTCTATCTTACTTTTCTCGTTCAACCTCTATTTTAATGGAAGACGGTCACAATTAGAGGAATTATTACTCTGGAAGAAGCTATATGGGACTATGAAGACGATATCAAGATAAAGTTCTCCTTATCTATTCTCTAATCTCTCTGAATCTCGAGGGCGAGATTCCTGTTAACGGGGTTAGATTGTAACATCCCCAATTTTCAAAATTTGGCTAATTTAAATTTAAATAAGAACTCCAATTTTATTTCAAAATCTCTTCTCCGATTCATCCGAATCTCGAGGGCGAGATTCATATTAAGAGGGATAGAATTGTAACATCCGATTTTTCAAACTTTGGCAAACTAAAATTTGAATAGGAAGTTAGAATTTGATAATATGAAGAAATTGTTTTTATAAAGAAAAATATAAAATATATGCACCTCATCTTGCATTTGCATTCATCCCTAGGTATAAAAATTTATTTACCAAAATAAATACATTAAAAGTAATTAGAAAAGAAGATTATAGAAGAAGATGAATAATAACAATAAAAGATGGAGAAGTGTGTGTGTATATATATATATTATAGAAATAATAAATAATTAAATAAAAAATAAATAACAAATAATAAAGAAAAAAAGAAAATAGTAAATAAATAAGAAACCAATAATCTGAAAAAAAACAGAAAAATATATAAATAGAAAATAGAAATAAATAAAGAAGAATAAAATCAAAAAAGGTTAACCACGGACAGGCGCATCCCTGCGCATGCAAAAAGAGGAAAAGAAAAATGAATATAAAAAAGGAACTTCCTGGAAGTTGTCAGAACCTTCCAGAAGTTTCTGGAATTTCCTAGAAGTTTTTGGGACCATCTAGATGTTTCTGGAACCTTCTGGATGTATCTAGAATTTTTGGAAGTTTTGGAACCTTCTGATGTCTTTGGAACATTCTACGACCTTCTGAGGGAATCTCCTAGAACCTTCTGTGGGGATTTTCTGGGGAAGGCGTCCACCCTGGCATGGTTCCGGAAAGCCAACGGAACAGACACCACCGAGGAAACAAAAAAGATAAAAACATAAATAGAAAAAAAAAACTATCACAACAGGGAATCGAATCCGATCGGGACTGGAGTCCCGTAGCCCACGCGCGCCTGTACCACGAACCCCGACGCCTATAAAAAGCCAGGCATCTCTACGGTAAAAAAAAAAAAACCTACCCCCTGCACCGTGAAAGCCAGCGCCGCTGGTAGGAAAAAAACAGAGAGAACCCACGCTCGTGATCCAGCGTCCAGAGAAGAAAAGAAGACAAGGAAAGAGAGAAGAGGAGGAAGAAAAAAGAGGAGCCGTCATTTATTGCAGATCGTCGCGTCGCCGTCATCGTGCCGTTGGAGGATTGCATCACCGTCTCCTTCATCTACGTCACGCCTTCGTCCTATTCGTCTACAGGCCGCCGTCATCTTCATCAACGAAACTCTAGATCCCGAAGACACATGTCGCGCCGCCATTCCACGATCGTCCGGACTAGATGCGCACACAGTAGGTATTACGGTCTAGATATAGACAACTATTTTGGTTCTAATACTTGAATTAGATCATGTGTAGGACATATATTATTTTGAGCGATCATTAATCATCATCAGATCATCTTAAATCAATATAAAACTTGCAAGTTAGATTGAATCATACAAGATCAATCTGGTACTTTAGATTTGGCTAAATTTATATTTTCATTATTATTTAATCTACTTTTCAGATTGAATAAATAAGATTAAAGTCGAGTTAATTCATAAAGTGTCAAATTAAATCCAGAAAAATTCCTAAAAAAACTAGAATAAATTCTAGTAAGTTACTAATATTATTTTAAGCATATTTAATATACTAAAATAATTATTTTGCCTCCGAAATTAGTTTAATTAATTCCAAAATTGCTCAAATAAATTGAAAATCATTATCGAAAATTACTAAAAGTCATAAAAATTTATTTAGAATTAATACAAACTTATTTTATGCATGCATCCATATTTTGCATATTGATTAGTGTTTGCAGTGCATTTATTTTGTATGTTTGTATGTGTATGTGCTTGATTGCGAGTAAACGGATACGCTCAAGACGTTACGATCGAGGGGCGATTATGCAAGGATCTTCATGTGCAAGACTTTGAGTTGATCGAGCATCGAATTGCGGAATAATAAGGCAAGTGTCCTTGACCATATTGATCCTGTTTTTAAATATTTTGTTTGCAAGCATGCTTGTGTCAAATTGATGGGAAACCCAAGATAGGTGTTTACTAGACTTGTATGATCACCCTTGTCGCTTGGGGTACATTGTAGAGAGTTGGGAAGGGCTTTTTACCTTTTTGCTTCGCTCTAATTAATTGGAATTGGGAAAATAACCAAATGTCTTAATTGTTAATTAATGAAGTTATGGATGATGAGAATTGATGGACATGGTTAATTGGTAATATAGAACTTTGGTGATCTAACAAAGCATGGTTTTGTGGATTGGTTGGATGGTACGGTAGTTTTGCTTGCCTTAGATCTAAGGACCGGTTCATGCGAGAATATGTCAGGACAACAGTGCCATCACAAGGCCAAGTATGGGTGCGGCGTAGCTGAATAATTAGGAGCGCTGCTAGTATTGTATGGACCATTGGATGGTGCGGAGAGTGGGAGTCGAGGAGGGCTACCCTAGGATCCGCATGGCACACAAGGGGGCCCGTGGGTGGGAGAATGGAGATTCAAGCCTGCCAGTGAAACCTTAGTGGGCCCGTACATACTAGTAGTCCCTTTTGAAAGGCTATTTTGTGATCTATTGGCCACACACCAACGAAAGTGTGAGACGGCATAATGGAGGTGCTTAGTCATCGAAAGGTGATGAAATCATGAACATGTGGGTAAAGTGGTACAACCTCTGCAGAGTGTTAAAAACTATCATGACAGTCGTGCTCCCCGTCATGAGCACCTGGACAACTTCCATGATTAGAATTGGACTTGGGTTTTGGGATGGTTTGGTATGGGATGGGTTATGTCATATGAGTTTGGTTGGTTATGAGAAAAATATGAAATTGGCATATGGTGATGATATTGATTGTTGGCTGGTTATAAATATACTATGATGGTAATTGAGAGTGATGAATATGGATTATGATAATTACTTGGGATATGATGGGATTAATTCACATAGATATTCTAGGATGCTTTTTTAGATGTTTTAAATATACTTTTTAGCAAATAGTCATTATTATTACCAATTCCTTGTTTTAGCTACATGTCATACTTTACTACACTTGCTGAGTACGACATGTACTCACCCTTGCTACTCCCACACTTAATTTAGCCACAAGAGATATTTTGGAAGACAATGTGGACCACTAGGTGTGCGTACTACCGTCGATTGTCTGTGGAGTTGGAGTCGCCTACGCTAGATTATTTTCCGCTGCACTAGAATCAAGGTATATTTACTTTTTTATGACATGGTTATTTCTAATTTCCGTTTGTGATGCATTTGTGTATGTGTGATGAACATCTTGAGCACACATACACTGCACTTTGTTCATTTTTTAGAACCGGGTGTCACATGTGACAGACAAATAGGAACTCGCACTCGTCACTTTCCTCCGGGCAAATGTCGACGTGTTTGCATGCAATCGTCACAAATGTCTCGGATTCCCAAGGAGGTCATCGAGCATCGTCTGAAGATATACCCTGACGCACTACCTATACAATAGAATCCGCGGAAGCAATCTACTGAGGCTGGATTCCTCAGACAAGGAGTCAAAAAGCTGCTCGACACTGGATTCATCCGTGAGGTTCATCATCCACGATGGCTGGCAAACCCAGTTGTTGTACCAAAGGCCAGCGGGAAGCTTCAGATGTGCATTGACTACACCACACTGAATAAGGCATGTCCAAAAGACCCTTTTCCACTACCTAGGATAGATCAAATAGTGGATTCTACCCCCGAGTGCGAACTAGTGTGTTTCCTAGACGCTTATTCTGGATATCATCAAATTCCAATGTCTAAGGAAGATAAAGAGCATACCGCCTTCATCACAGTAGATGGGTTGTATTGTTATACTGTCATGTCTTTTGGTCTTAAAATTGTTGCCTCAACTTTTGTGCGGGCCATGCACAAAACTTTTGGGGAGCTGATTAGGGACCTGGTGGAAGTCTTCATCAATGACATCGTTGTCAAGGTGAAGAATAAAGACTCACTCCTGGACAATCTTCAATCCGTCTTCAACAAGCTGCGCCTGATATGCACGAAGCTCAACATGGACAAATGTGTCTTCGTAGGTTAGATACGAAAAGCTTCTTGGTTTCTTGCTGACTCACCGAGGAATTAAGGCAAATCCGGCCAAGATCAAAGGCAACAAAGAGATTCAGCCTCCAACCCGTATCAAGGACGTCTAGAAGCTTATTGGGTGTCTAGCTTTGCTCAGCCGGTTTATCTCAAGTATGGCAGAGCGGGCGCTACCCTTCTTCAAGTTGTTAAGGAAGTTCGAAACATTCCATTAGTCTGAAGAAGCAGAGAAGGTGTTCCAAGAGCTCAAACAACTCCTCACCACACTACCATTCATGGTAGCTCTAGAGCCTGGTGAGCCTCTTCTGCTTTACAACGCTGCCACTACGGAGGTTGTTAGCATGGTTCTGGTTGTGGAAAGACCAAAAACATCTTCAACTCAGGAGCCAAGACCCCTCCGAGAGGGTCCGGAGCTACCTGAAGGTGAGTCTGGGTCCCAGCCCCTAGGCACAGATCCTAAAGGCAAGATGTCTATGGATAAACCTCCCTCCTCTGAGGGAGGACCTACTCAAGAAGGAGATCCGGACCCATCCGAGAGGGTCCGGATTGATGAAGAAGAAGTTGCGGACCCCTTTGGGAGGGTATGAACCGTCCAGCGGCCAGTATACTTTACCAGCGACGTACTTTACGATGCCGAGACTCGGTACATTGAGGTGCATAAGCTGATGTACGCAGTCTTATTGCCTCAAGGAAGCTTTGTCACTACTTTTGGGCCCACAAGATATTAGTGGTAACCTCTTATCCACAACGAGCAATTTTACATAATCCCAATTCTACGGGAAATATCGCAAAGTGGGCAGCGGAGTTGGTAGAATTCAACCTCGAATTTTTGCCTTGACATGCAATCAAGAGTTAGGCGCTGGCTGACTTCGTGGCGGAATGGACACCTTCTTCATCAACTCCAGGGGGGCTCTACTAGCACAAGTTGGAACCTAAGGTCTCAGTCTTCACTCAGCCTCACTGAACTCTCTACTTTAACGGCTCGGTGCAGAAGCTGAGGGTTGGAGCTGGAATCCTGCTCCTCGCTTCAACCGGGAAGAAGGTCCGGTACATGGTGTGCCTCGACTTCAAGACAACCAACAACATGGCAGAATATGAAGCTCTCATCTTTGTACTAAAGGTGGCGCCATCATATGGCATCTGACAGCTCCTGGTGAAGGGTGATTCACAACTCATCATCAAACAAGTCAAAGGTGAATGTAGTTGCAATAACACTCAGCTTGTTGCATATTTACTCGAAGTCCAGAAGTTGCAGATGGACTTCCATGTCCTGGACCTCTGCCATGTCCAGTGTCTCAACAACGTTGAAGCTAACGACCTCTCGATGAAGGCTTCCTGAGCTCAAGCACCCGATAGGGTTTTTTCAAGAAATTACCAGCACCTGCCGCTCAGCCTGTCGAACCGAGTGATGGGGGCGAGACCATCACCTAGAAGCTGGCAGTCCCGGTGGCCCTGTTACCATGGCGTCCACCAAGGATCGTAGGCACTACAGGAAGATTCGAGCAACCAAGCGCAAAAGATTCGGAATCTCAAGTAAGTCCCGAAGCATGGATCTCGGTGGTCCAGGACTACTTGAAAGACAACATCCTTCCTGAAGACATTGTCTCCGCTGAGCGAATTGTAAGATTGGCTAAAAGATACACACTGGTACAAGGGGATATTTACTGACGTGGTGCCAATGGCATTCTAATGTGGTGCATTTCTAGGGTAGAAGGTTGTGAACTCATCGCATAGATCCATGCAGGTGAAAGCGGGAACCACGTGTCATCCTGCACGCTGGTCTTTTGGCATGGTTTTTATTGGCCTACAACACTCCAGGATACAATCGAGATGGTCAAAAAGTGTGAAGCATGCCAGTTCCACGCGAAGCAAATTCACACACCAGCACAGTCACTGCAGATGATTCCTCCCACGTGCCCATTCGTTGTGTGAGGGATGGACATTTTGGGACCTTTCCCAAAAGCCATCGGTGGGTACTGATTCTTATATGTTGCCATCGACAAGTTCATGAAGTGGCTAGAAGCAAGTCTAGTTGTGACTATCAACAAGCAATCAGCCATCAAATTCTTGAAGTCTATTGTCTGCAGATTTGGAGTTTCGAACAGAGTCATCATTGACAATAGAACCCAATTCGCAATTGCAGCTTTCCAAGAGTACTGCGAAGACCACGACATATAAGTCAGCTCTGCCTTAGCAGCTCATCCAGCAAGCAATGGTCAAGCTGAGAGAGCAAACGCAGAAATACTCAAGGGACTCAAGATGCGCACTTATGAGCGCTTGAAGAAACATGGTGCCAACCAAATAGAGGAGCTTCCATCTGCATTATGGGCAAGCCGGACAACACCCAACCTGGCAACAGAAGAGACACCCTTCTTCTTGGTGTAGGAAGCTGAAGCAGTCCTTCCTCCGGAGATAACCATGGGTTATCTCCGGGTCTGGACCTTTGATGAAGCCACACAGGACCAGCTCCGACGTGAATACCTAGACCTCGTTGATGAGGCAAGGTGTCAAGCAACTGTCCGAAATGCGCGCTACCACCAGGCGCTATCATCAAAGGTATGTGCGCAACCGGTAGTTGGAGGAAGGCGATCTGGTGCTGCGGCAAATACTTACTCGCGAAGGAATGAAAAAACTTTCCCCCAGCTTTGAAGGTGAAGCGTCCCGACCCGTAGATCAGAACTCAACATGTAATATAATACCAAGATCGATGTTCGGTACAATATATTACACCACAAGTGGAACCAAATCATATAGAGCTTTATTACAGCGGCATAGTCTTTTGAATAAAAATGATAATAGCTAACAACATAACAATAATAGCCAACATAACAGAAACAAGTAGCTCTTCATCGCCCATGGTTCCACCTTCACAGCTTGGGTGCGGATGAATCCCTACTCGAAGTCCTCCGGCATGAAGTCAAGATCCTCTGAAGATATCAACAATGTTTGAGTACAAAGGTACTCAGCAAGCTCCACCCCGTCATAGGGGAGGGGATGCGGCAATATACATGCGATGAACAAATCACAAAGCAACCCGATGCACTCGAACATCTCATCCCGAGATATCCATCATCTCAATCTCACAACAGGTAGCTCTCTAGTTGTCAGGACCACACCGTAACCCATCCTATACCGAGGACACGGCCATTTGAATGGATTTTACACTCTGTAGAGGTTGTATGTTGTACCAACATGCACAGAACTATCCAAGATAGTTCATCATTAACATCACCCAGTCCAGTCGCCCCCAAACCCCAGGTCATGACTCAGCTGAGTCTCCACCCACGAACAATCCACCATGGACAACTGTCGGGCTAGCCACTAGGATTAGGTTACGCCTTGCCCATACAGGATCATGTGGTTGTTGACAGTCCTTTAGTATCATATTTTAACCACCAATTCACCTCATAATGTGCATAAAAGAAACATAAAACATAGTGGTAGGGCTATACACTAACCCAATTCCACATGTGTTGGTGTTTATTTGTATGCAGGTGAATTATTACCCAAAATACCAAAACATGCAGGGATGAACCCATAGAAATGGATTTCAACGAATCAGGCGATGACACATGGCAACACATGGATCAAATGGCCCACAAACATAAGAATACGATGAGATTTGACGGTATTGCACCCATATACATCAAGGGGGTCCACCTGGAAGCCACCTGGAGGAAGCACTCCCCGAGGGGAAGCTTGACCAGGTCGGCCGAACTAGGGGTTCGGCCGACTCCTTCCTGACGCCAAACCTGGTCAAATGACACGTGTTGGCTCCTCTCGGCTCCCTGGAGTCAATGGTGACTGATTTGCGCGTTAATTGTGGTGGGAACCGACCCTTCTCCACCTATAAATAGACCCCCTCACCTCACTTCTCACACACACCAAAAAGTTGAGAATGGTGCTACACTCCAAAGGTTTAGAGTAGTCCTAGAGGCTACCAAAGTAGAAGGAGAGTGTGGTGAAGAGTCTAGGAGAAGGAGGCTTGGGCTTGTCAAGTCCCTCTTCTACACTTGTACCCCTACAAAGGTTTTACTCAATCAAGTAAGCCTTTGTGAATTCAATACAAGTTTGATCTTTTATTCTTAGTAGTTTGCACAAGTAGTTACTTGTGGGTTCACTGCTTTAATTCATTAGAGGCTCTAGTTGTAGCTTTGTGTTGGAAACAACTAGAGTAGTGATTTAGAACATAAGCGTGGTGCTTAGGTTATAAATTATCAGCGGATATCTTGTAGACCCACAGATTGAAGAGGTAGGCAGTAGGTGGGGACAGCCCTATCTGTCCTTCGTAATCCTCCACGTTCGGCTATGCCATAGGCTCTTGGTGGGAGTCGTCCTAGTATTGCTAGGAGTAAGCCCGTGCTCGAAGCAAGCATCTACTACAAACTACCTTGAATTAGGATCAATACTTTGAATTCCTTTCTGTTTCTTGCCTACCAAACAACTTTGTGTCCTTGGGTGAGCTAGTTCGAAAGATTAGCACACACGTTCTTTGGATTCGATACCCTTGGGAATACTCCTTAAGGGGAAGTGCTACAACGGTATTTCCGTGCGCTTGCGGATAACTTTGTGGTGTTAAGAAATACTAACAAGCATTTCTAGCGTCGTTGTCAGGGAACGGTTGTTGTTAATCTTCGAACTAAGATCACCCTCGTATCATATCCCCCTTATATATAATCTTACCTTTCTTATTCTTACCTTACCACCACCATATAAATGGAGCAACCCACCATTCTTTCTTAATCTGCTCTGAAGGGCAAGTTATGTGAGCCACCGCCTTCGGCGGAACCTATTTGTTCAACCAGCTATGAACTTCTCCCTGGCTTTATAGCCATGGTTCGGGAATAATCCTTCTTAGGAACGGATATTGAAAACCCTTACCACCATCTACGAGAGTTTGAACAACTGTGTTCATGCCTTCTAATCGAAGGTATGACACAGAAAACTCTCAAATGGAAGTTGTTTCCTTTTTCCCTCAAGGAAAAAGGCAAACAATGGTACAACCACTACGTTGGGAAGACAAACGGTGATTGGAGTGAATTACGAGACAAATTTTGTCTTGCTTTCTTTCCCATTGCCCGAATTGTTTCCTTACAAAGGGAAGTATTATGCTTCCAGCAGATGGAGAAGGAATCCATAGGTGCAGCTTGGGACAAATTTTCTCTTTTGAAAAATTCTGGCCCAGATTTGTTAATCCCTGATCCAATGCTTTTGCACCATTTCTTCATGGGATTGAACAAAGAGTTTGCCCTATATCTTGACATTACGGTTGGAGGATCTTCCCTCCATAAGACTCCAGAAGAAGGCAAGGATCTTCTGGACAGAATTCTAGAAAATTCTTCCTTCATTATGGGTCTTAATGAGCCTCCCCAAGAGGAAGTCGTGTCAAGAACGGAGGATACACTCTTGGACAAGGATGAACCCATTTCTTGTTTACCCCAAGCCTTGCCAGAGGAATCCTCTCCCGAACCTGAGACTACGAAGGTAGAAGAAATTCAACCCTCGCAGTTTCCATTTTACTTCGAGGAAGAGCTTTTTGAAGATTATGGAAATACCTAGAAGTATTGTTGCTATAGGAAACCTTCATTGCCACCAACTCCACCTGAACCACCTGACGGGATGTTCATCCGTCAGACAGTTAAGGAGTTGACCTCTATCCTAAGCAGAGAGTGGACAGCTGAAGTCGAGAATTCACCCGAAATTCTTCGGATGACCTCACCTTTGGCTACCATTTTATGTTCTATTAGAGGGACACCAATGAGAATCCTATACAACCCTACTGTTGGAGCAAATCTCATTTCTGATTCTTGTGCTCTTGCCATTCTTGGTGATGTGCCATTAGCACCAACACGCAAATCCTTCCAAGATTCATTTGGAACCATTCTTGAAGAATGTGGGGTTCTGCAACAAGTGTCTGTTAGACACAAAGATGTTGAGGCCGTCCTAGATTTTCACGTGTTTGAAATCCAAGATTTCGACATCATGATAGGGATTCCTATAGAGAAATTTCTCATGGAAGTTCCTTTGGAAGGAAGCCTCAATATCAATCTTGGAGGGAGAAATTTCTCCATGCCTATTCTGCATTCAAAGAACACATCTGCAGAATCTCCCATCCAAGATGAGCCAATGGAGGAGGTTAGGACTCTTCAATTTTTAGAACCCCCTGAAATTAAAGGAGAAGAAGACTTCGTCCAGGAGGAGGATGATTTTTAGGAGGAAATTGAATTGCCAAAAGAAGAGCCCTCCCCAAAACCTCCTATTGAGCTCAAGATTCTACCTCCAGGCCTACGTTATGCCTTTCTAAATGGCGATTTGGAAGCCCCTATCATCATAAGTGACAAGCTTTCAGATGATGAAACGCTCAAACTCATAGCCATGTTAGAAAGGTATAGAGTTGTTTTTGGATATTCACTTCAGGATCTCAAGAGAATTAGTCCAGCGTTATGCACCCATCGTATTCCTATTGACCCTGAGGGTGTCCCCTCAAGGGAACCTCAAAGGCGATTGAATAATACGATGCGGGAAGTTGTCAAGAAAGAAGTCTTGAAACTTCTGCATGCCGGGATTATTTACCCTGTTCCTCATAGTGAATGGGTAAGTCCAGTCAAGTAGTGCCTAAGAAGGGAGGTATGACGGTCATTCAAAATGAGAGGAATGAATTAATTCCTCAACGGACCGTCACAGGATGGAGGATGTGCATTGACTACCAAAAACTTAACAAGGCAACAAGGAAAGACCATTTTCCATTGCCCTTCATCGATGAGATGTTAGAGCGATTGGCAAAACACTCCTACTTCTGTTTCCTTGATGGGTATTCAGGATATCATCAAATTCCTATCCATCCCGATGATCAAAGTAAGACCACGTTCACATGTCCTTACGGGACCTATGCCTACCGGCGTATGTCATTTGGACTGTGTAACGCTCCTGCCTCTTTCCAGAGATGCATGATGTCTATATTTTCAGACATGATCGAGAATATCATGGAAGTTTTCATGGACGATTTCTCTGTCTATGGAAAAACTTTTGATCATTGTCTAGAAAATTTAGAGAGGGTCTTACAAAGATGCCAGGAGAAGGACCTTGTGCTTAATTGGGAAAAGTGCCATTTCATGGTCCGGGAAGGCATCGTTCTTGGACACTTGGTGTCCGAGAGAGGGATAGAGGTGGACAAAGCTAAAATTGAATTTATTGAAAAACTTCCACCTCCTATCAATGTTAAGGGAATCCGCAGCTTTTTAGGTCATGCGGGGTTCTACCGACGATTTATCAAGGATTCCTCCAAAATCGCTAGACCCCTCACCAACCTATTAGCTAAAGAAGCTCCATTTGATTTCGATGATGAATGCCTTAAATCATTTGATATACTAAAAAAGGCACTCATCTCATCTCAAATTATCCAACCTCCTGATTGGACGCTGTCATTCGAAATCATGTGTGATGCCAGTGACTTTGCTGTTGGTGCGGTCTTAGGCCAAACCAAAGATAAAAAGCATCACGCAATAACCTACGCTAGCAAAAATCTGACAGGAGCCCAACTCAATTATGCCACAACTGAGAAAGAGCTCCTAGCAGTAGTTTTTGCTATCGACAAGTTTAGATCCTATTTGGTTGGAGCAATGGTCATAGTCTACACAAACCATGCTGCTTTGAAATATCTGCTTACCGAAAAGGATGCTAAACCCACGTTAATTCGATGGATTCTTCTACTCCAAGAATTTGATCTGAAAATAAGAGATAAGAAAGGAGTAGAGAATTCAGTAGCAGATCATCTTTCACGTATTGAAGTCACACAAACCATGGACATGCCTATCAATGACTTCCTACGAGATGATATGCTCCTCAAGGTGACGGACTCTCACCCTTGGTATGCGGATATCGTAAACTTTATGGTCACGGGATATGTACCACCAGGGGAGAACAAAAATAAACTCATTTATGAGAGTCGTAGACACCTTTGGGATGACCCTTACCTCTATCGAGTATGTGCCAATGCCCTTCTTAGAAGGTGCGTCCCATCAATCAAAGGCACCAAAATTATAGAGAAATACCATGCTGGCCCTATGGTGGTCATTACGGTGTTTATCGTACTCAGACAAAGATCTGGCGGAGTGGATTCTATTGGCCTTCAATGTATGAAGATACCAAGGAATTCATTCGCGGATGTTGGAAATGCCGGAAGTATGGAGGAATCTCTCATCGCGATGCAATGACCCTAACATACAATCTCCAAGTGGAATTATTTGATGTATGGGGTATTGATTTCATGGGATCTTTTCCTTGGTCTTATGATTGCGAGTATATTTTGGTTGCCGCCGATTATGTGTCAAAATGGATAGAAGCATTGCCATGCAAAAATGTTGATTCCAAGCAAGCAAGGAAAATGTTCCATGAGATCATTTTCCCACGCTTTGGAACTCCCCGTATGGTCATAAGTGATGGAGGGTCTCATTTCATAGATAAGACCTTCCGAAACTTTTTAAGGGAACTTGGAGTCCAGCATAACATTGCTACCCCATACCACCCACAGACAAATGGTCAAGCAGAAACATCTAATAAACAAATTAAGAATATTCTGCAAAAGACTATCTTGGAAATTGGAACGGGATGGAAGAAAAAGCAACCCGACGCATTGTGGGCACATCGTACTGCCTACAAGACACCTATCGGCATGTCTCCTTTCCAACTTGTCTATGGGAAGACTTGCCATCTTCTCGTAGAATTGAAACATAGAGCGTATTGAGCCATCAAGCGGTGGAACATGAATCTTAGCGAAGCTGGAAATCACCGATTGAAGCAAATCTCTGAATTCGAGGAACGAAGATATAAGGCGTACCACAGTGCCAGAATTTATAAAGAGAGAACCAAAAGATGGCACGATAAGAGGATTACGCCGAAAGAGTTCAAACCTGGAGATAAAGTTTTACTCTTTAAGGGTTAAACTCTTTGGACATGGGAAGCTTAGAAGTAAATGGGAAGGACCCTTCACTGTAGTAGAGACTTCATCCCATGGAGCAATAACACTCCAAGGTGATGACGGTCAACTATTCAAAGTGAATGGGCACCGACTCAAATTATTTCTCGATTCCCAAAAGGATATAGAAAAAGAATTTGACGTGGTAAATCTCATCGATTTCCATGCCATTTCTTTCAGTTCTGTTTAAATTCTCCACGTCCAACTAATGGGCCCATCCATTTCTTCATCTATGAGGCCCATTTAATCGACTTGAGAAAATGTGGCCCGAACGGAGCCAGAAGGGGGTCGGCCGAACCCTAGGGCCGGCCGACTCTCCCTTCGTGTCGTTTGCGTTTTGTTTTCTCGTGTTGATCCTCCTCGATATCCTCCACAAAATCCTCAGTGAAACGCGTCATTCCCCGCCTACTTAAAGGACGGAAATAGAGAGGAAAGTTATACACCTCATTGAATCATCATCTTCCTCCCGTCCTCGTCATGGCCGACAAGAAGATTGTGCCTCACGCCTCCTCCAGCTCAACCTTCAACCTGAGCTGGTACATTACGCTGGCCAACGACAAAACTTCCCTCGCCTTTGAGTCTGTCATGGCGATCGATGTCAAGCCCCTTGCCATGATCCCGCCTGCAACAACTCCGCGCGGGCACAGCCCTACACCTTGTAGCGATGTCCGGTCGCTCTCCCCTCGGAGAACGCCGATGAAGTCGACGACGCCATGTCGTCCGACTTTGGCTGGACTGAACCCAGTCAAGACACATATTTTCCACAGAAAAGACAAGTCTCTCCCATCGTTGCTGCCCGGCGAGGAGTTCATGTACACACTGAAGACTAAGAAGGGTAATGTAGTGAGCCACCACTACAAGACGCCCACCTGTACCTCGCCGGAACGCATGGGAGATCACTTTATTATCCATGGGGTGCGCAAACCCGAAGGAGGCTACGCTAAGGGCCTATTCAAGTGCGTGAATAATCTGGCGATGGAGGAGTCGACGGGCCTGTTGCCCTCCAAGATTAGGCGACATGTCCGACCACCTACCATCAACGGGCCACCCGGTGAGTTCGAGGGCAGTGATGAGGACTCTCCTCGTGCCCCTAAAGTGGCATAGGTGACCAAGGATTTCGCTTCTCTCCGCTTGGAGAACAAGAAGCTGACTGACTTGGTGGCTGAAGGGCGCATGGAGAGGGCAGAACTGAAGGACGACATCATGGCTCTCAAGGAGGGGATTGACGGTGTTTGTCGTGGCATGAGCGCCAAACTGCGGCGCTTGTGCAATGCTGTTGGGGAGCCCGACATCTACAACGCACCATAGTTTAGATGTCCCGACAGCATAGGATGCTTACTACTTAGGATTTTATTTTAAAAAAAACATTTGTTTTCTAAAGCTAGGTTAAATAATGTAAGCATCCTCATATTTTGATTTCAATAAATTGAACTTACCGATTCATCTAACACCGGTAAAGTTCTCCCTTTAGTTTATTTTGTTGAATAAAGAATTCAGGAAACAAGTGTGGGGGAAACATGTCTCCAAGTCACGAAATCCCGATGTAAAAAATCAATGTTGCATATCAAAACACGTCGCGACCGAATGAGCAAAACGACACGATGAAACAGAGCCATAGAAGAGCTAGCAGGAGGTTGGCCGAATCCCCTGGTCGACCGACTTGTTTTCTGCATCATACGACTCTGTTTCGCTCTAGAAAATCAGTTTGAATTTCTTTTCCCCAATTTTATGCGCTACCTTGCTGTTTGAGTTGATTTCATATTATTCATTACATATCTAAAATGAATAAACTCAACAAATTGAAAAAAAATTTGGTAGTCAAGAATTTGCTTAAACTGGAAATTTGAATACTTTATGTTTCTATTCATTACCTTGTTTATGATTCCCATAATTCAATAGGAAAAACACATCATCTAGGTATTTGACTAGTGTGATATGGTAAATGAGTTCTTTAGAAATAATCCTTTTGCTTGAAATTGATTTGACATTTGTAACTATTTGAAGTCTTGAACTTTGTCTAAATCTCTCATTGGAAATTTATATACACACCAAGGCCATATGATACATTCATTGAAAACCACACGCATATGCCACTTTGTTTTTCATTGAACTTTGTCAAACCCGTGACAAAATTGAGTGACATGCATGAACTTTTTGAATTGAAAACTCTTGTGCACTCCATTCATGCAAAATTTCTCACATTGAGAGTTTGCATCCATCGGTTACCCATCCGTCAAAAAGAAACTCCATACAATACAAATGAAAGCCTCTCTAAAAATAAAAAGGAGTATAAGACATGGCTACAAGAAAAAAAAAGCATCCACTCTTGAAAAAAAGTAAGAGTGCTCAAAAAAAAGTAGCCATGTTTCATCCTTAAAAGAAAAAGAGCAAATTCATGGGAGTTATCACCTCACCCCTCCATTCCATTCATGTGCACAAGAATTTTCCCTTCACTTTGTTCATTGCATAAGTCTCTCATAGGATCAAGTTTTTGACTTAGTAACATATGCATTGCAAATGTGTGCCACATTCATCCCTACCAAGCTCTAGATATAGCCACTTTTAGTATAGGGACAAGAATTGGCAAAACATGCCATGGTGAGGACTCAAACACTTTGAGAGGTTTGAGAGATTCCGATCGAGAAGGCAAGGGCAAATGTTCCTATGACTTTCAAATATAGCAAGTGCCAAATCATTTCAGCAGGGAATGATCCAAGGAAACTTCATTCTAACCGTTCCACTTTTCAAACACCCAAGATTGATGTGGTAGCCACATACACAAAGGGGGTCCATGAATTCACGTATAAGTGAAATATCTAGTATCCTTATTTTCTACCTTATAGCAAATTCATGACAACACTCTAGTTCTTCTTGCCTTCACTCGAGGACGAGCAAAGGACTAAGTGTGGGGGAGTTTGTTGATGGTCTTTTAGTACCATATTTTGACCGTCAATTCACCTCATAATGTGCATAAAAGAAACACAAAACATAGTGGTAGGGATATACACTAACCCGATTCCACAAGTGTTGGTGTTTATTTGTATGTAGGTGAATTATTACCCAAAATACCAAAATATGCATGGATGAATCCATGAAAATGGATTTGAACGAATCAGGCGATGACACGTGGCAACACATGGATCAAATGGCCCACAAACAGAAGAATACGAGGAGATACAACGGTGTTGCACCCATATACATCAAGGGGGCCCACCTGGAAGCCACCTGGAGGAAGCACGCCCCGAGGGGAGGCTTGACCAGGTCGGCCGAACCAGGGGTTCGGCCGACTCCTTCCTAGCGCCGAACCCGGTAAAAATGACACGTGTTGGCTCCTCCCGGCTCCCTGGAGTCAATGGTGAATGATTCGCGCGTTAATTGTGGCGGGAACTGACCCTTCTCCACCTATAAATAGACCCCCTCACCTCACTTCTCACACACACTAAAAAGTTGAGAATAGTGCTACACTCCAAAGGTTTAGAGTAGTCCTAGAGGCTACCAAAGTAGAAGGAGAGTGTGGTCAAGAGTCTAGGAGAAGGAGGCTTGGGCTTGTCAAGTCCCTCTTCTACACTTGTACCCCTACAAAGGTTTTACTCAATCAAGTAAGCCTTTGTGAATTCAATACAAGTTTGATCTTTTATTCTTAGTAGTTTGCACAAGTACTTACTTGTGGGTTCACTGCTTTAATTCATTAGAGGCTCTAGTTGTAGCTTTGTGTTCAAAACAACTAGAGTAGTGATTTAGAATGTAAGCATGGTGCTTATGCTATAAATCATCAGTGGATATCTCGTAGACCCACGGATTGAAGAGGTAGGCAGTAGGTGGTGACAACCCTATTTGTCCTTCATAATCCTCCACGTTCGGCTATGTCATAGGCTCTTGGCGGGAGTCGTCCTAGTATTGCTAGGAGTAAGCCCGTGACCGAAGCAAGCATCTACTGCAAACTACCTTGAATTAGGATCAATACTTTGAATTCCTCTCTGTTCCTTGCCTACCAAACAACTTTGTGTCCTTGGGTGAGCTAGTTCGAAACATTAGCATACACGTTCTTTAGATTCGATACCTTTGGGAATACTCCTTAAGGGGAAGTGCTACAACGATATTTCCGTGCGCTTGCAGATAACTCTGTGGTGTTAAGAAATACCAATAGTGGTCGCACGAAAAGAAGTTAGATGAGATGTCAAAACAACTGGGTGCTTGAGGCTCACCAAGACAGCCACCATACACCAACCACATTCACAATTCTACCACCATGGTAGCGCTTACACCAACACTGACCAGTCTGCCCCAGTCTCAATAGATGTATACTCTCTCCAGATGTACAACAAAACCATCATCACATAATATCATCATCTCATTATGCAATCATGGAAACTAGTATGGCTTCTCTCAATCACTCAGAGTCGCAAATACTCGCAAATGCATAATCTATCATATGGGCAACAAGGAATAATCCTCACATAGGTGCTACATGAGCAAAAAGGGATTGATGAAAACTTGCCTTCGCTACCATCCGCAGTGTTGAACTCCTGGTCTTGCGGCTGCTTCGGGTTCTCCTCCAGCACTTGCTCTGAACCGCACACACGCGCAAATAATCGTACAAACAAAGCACACATATATTAATACATCATATCCAAAAATAGTTGTATTAAATAGATTATGAGTATTTATGATTTTTAGAAGAAGAATTATGTTAAACAGATGTAGTATGAGTGATATGGATTTTATGGTGTTGGTCAAGGATTGAATCCGAAAATGGATGTTTAATTTAGTAGCACAGCTTGTGAGTTATTTGTTGTGAGGCTGTTTGTTTCTGGAACTTTGATGCTACGCTGCACATGCTAAAGGTAATAAAGTCTTAGCTAGAATAGGGTCAATCTAATATAAGGATTAGCTAAATCCACCTATACCTCAGCCAGACATGGCATCGTACTGGAAAAACTGAGACCGTGCTACTCTGGAACAGCAAGGAAAATTATACTGCACTAATGCTTATGGTTCTAGCTTAGTGCTTCTGATGACACAATGGTCTGACATCAATCACGTACTGGGCTGTCTTCAGCATGTGGGCTAAGAGATTAATTAACTAATGCTAATAGATGACTGTGTTAGCCCAACTGCAACATTCAATTACAGACTCAAAGCTTCTTCTACCTCCCGATAGTTCATTCCTCGCTCTCTCTAGTCACCACAGCTGACCTAAGGGACTCAAATCTGAGGGGGGAACAAGGGAGAGGGTTGCTGCAGTTTGTAAAGGGCGTCCTCAGACTATTTCATGCCTGCTGGTGGCCGCGAGTCGGCCAGGAGCCAAAGGAACAACGAGCAGCACATACGAAAATGGCCATGGACGGCACTAGTCATGGCTAGCTCGAAGGAAGGAAGGAAACGGCCGGAGAACAGATCAGGAAGGCAGAGAGGAGGTCGGAGAAGCTCACCTCGGCCTCAGCTCGGACGGGAATGTCTTCTTGGGGGAGATCGACGGTATACTTTGCCCTCGTTGCACTGGAGCACGTGAGGAGAAACGCTGGTGTTTCGACTGGTTGAGTGAAGGAGGATAAGGATGGTAGATTTTTATACAGGGTTGCACACGCTACGTAGGAAGCTAGGTAGATGAACGTAGTTAATCAGTCAGACTGCAACTGAAATACTAATTGACGCTTTTCGTGAGCGTGCGGTGATATTGATTATCGGCACTGAATTCGTCGCACGCGTGCACGCCAAGTGGTCGGGGCGGTGTGTCGACTACCGGGTGGCGTGATTCGGCTGACGGGATGATATGGCCGCGGTTTGCGGGGCACAGACTATGAGGGTATTAAAGAGTGGCGCGCTGAGGGCTGCTGTGCAAGTGGACAGTCCGCTAGTCATCTATTTACTTGGTCTTGTTTTATATTTTATTATTTTATTTAAATATTATTCTTATTTAGTCACTTGATTATTTTATAAACTCGATTTATTAATATACGAAAGGCGGGATGTTACAGAAGGTCCCTTTTGAGTCATCAAAGTTTCCTATCCCAGAGGCGTCCGCTCGACAACAGATGATGGGATATCACTTCCTAATTCATGGAATATTGAGCATCTTCGTAAGTTCTACACTTAGTTACATGGAGGTGAGGCTGTATTTGTATAAAATGTATTTCATAGAGTCTATGAACAAAACTAGGTTGGTCCAAGATCAAAAGCATACTTAACTTGGTCATGTGCTTTAGGTGTGTCTTTGCCTTCTCTGGGTTAGTACAAGATGAATAGCACACTTAACTTGGTCATGTACTTTAAGTGTGTCATCGTCCCCCCGTTATTTAGACCTATAATGAAATACATTTGTGTGAGCAGACTCTATGTGCATTAATTTTGCGCAAGCTCATTACTTCTATCATTTTTTACCTTCTTGTCAATAGCAATGTTGTGCAATCAATTTGAAATTTAGTCCTAGAGATTCATGTGATATATAAGTTTTATTGGTAATCTTCTATCGGATCTTAGTATTGCTAGATAGCCTACTCGCCTGAAAACCGAATCCAATGACAGGTCCGGAGTGCGCTATCGACATAGCCTGGTCCAGCACCCTAAATTAGCCACTTTACCTATTCAAGTGGGTCTCAGTAAGGTGGGTCCAGAAATCATTCAGATCTAAAGAAGTTTAATCAATATACTTGTGTTGTCATAGCGAGTTGGTTAGGATCTAAAATTCAAAGAAGGATAATAAGCCGCAAATAAGCTATAGGCAAAAGGACGAATTTTACTGTTTTCCTTGTCTCTCATGCGCAGGAAAATGAACAATTGACGGCTATCTGCACGGGCAATGGTGGATGATGTCGGAGCACTAAGCCCCGACAACCACCAGGGGGCCTACCGTCGACGTTTTACGCATTGACAATGTGCGTCGTCGAAGCATCAAGCTACGACAACCCCACGGGGTCTGCCGTCAATGCTTTACGCATTGACAGTGGGTGCCATCAAATCGAACAAGCTCCGACAACCCCCAGGGGCCCGCCGTCGATGTTGTACGCGTTGACAGTGGGCGCTGTCGAAGCATCAAGCTCCGACAATCCCCAGGGGGCCCGCCGTTGACGTTTCATGCGTTGACAGAGGGCGCTGTCTCCAACAAGCTACGACAACCCCCAAGGGGCCCGCCGTCAATGTTTTATGCGTTGACAATGGGTGCCTTTGAAGCATCCAAGCTACGACAACCCTTAGGGGGCCCGCCGTTGACACTTTACGCGTTGACAGTGGGTGCCATCAGAGAATCCAAGCTACAACAACCCCCAGGAGGCCCGCCATTGATGTTTTACGCGTTAATATTTGGCGTCGTCAAAGCGAACAAGCTCCAACAAATCCTAGGGGCCCCGCCGTGGATGTAACAAAGGGTGAAATTTTGGAAGCAAGACTTGGACCTCACAGCTATCATATTGGATATGAGTCCAGAGCAATCAAGTTTTAAAAACATTGTCAAATCCTCATTATAGATGTCCTGAATCAATTGAACACATCTACCAGGGGGCCAACAGGATAAAGGGCAATGTATTGAAGACAAAAATGGAATTCGAAAGGATTGCATTCATTCAAAATAGGAGATTTACAAAATGAAGGTACAAAAAGAAAGGTCCTAGCTACTGGAGTTCCTCACAAAGAATGAAGCAACGTTCTCGGCATCGTCTTGGACGCTGGCCTTGGTAGCTTCCTCCTCCTCGGTGATGGGTCCTTCGAATACCGGATCTAGAGACATCGAAGAGTCTCGGCTTCGGAAGCACGTCAGCACATACTCTGTGATGTTCCTAGCCAGAGATTTCTCTTCGGTCTCAATCTCATCGACGACCACATCTCCCAGAGCCTCCAGCTTTGTGCTGGCGAAGTTAAGCGCCACCAGGGCCTTGTCCATCTCTGGCTCCAGATCAGTTAGTCGGGCCAGGCTAAATCCAAAAGGTACCAGAGATTCATTTGCTCGCCCAAGGAAGTCTCAAACCTGTTGGGACTCAATTGATTTTGCGCTTCGGAGCTCCTCCAGCAACCTCCTTGTAGAAGAGAGCTCAACAGAACCCTCCTTCAAGAAATGCTCGACCTCCTTGGCATGCTGCTGGATCTGTTCAGCCAGCAACTTCTCTTGGTCGGCAACATGCTTCTCTCGGAGGTGAATGTGGCCTCACCTTTTCGCAAGGTCCTTCTCCTTAGACTTCACTGTATCCTCCCTGGCAGAGACAACACTTTCTCTTTTGATTACTCCTTCCCCTGCCAGTCACAATCAATGCTTCTCTTGTTCGCACCAGGACTTGAATTCTTCCACACGGCCAGCCAAGTCCTGCTCGTCACGTGCGAGCATATGATAGAGTTCATCCTCCCTCTTCTGGATCTTATCTTCTCTTCTTTGGAGTTCATCCTCCTTATTATATAATTTGTCCCGGCGTTTGAGGAGTTGTTCCCTCACAACGTTGAGACTCTCCAAGCGGCTTTCAGCCACTTCATTGGCCCTTTGAGCGTGCTTGTAGATCTCTTCGGTCTTCTTATCGAGGGACTTTATAGCGGCCTCTCGTTCGTCTAGCCCCTTGTTCTGGCGCGACTGTCGGGCCTTCTTCATTGCACCCACTCCTTCTGTTCCGCAAGACAGGATTGAGTCAGCATTGTCCCAAAGTATAGCTTTTGGCTCCAACGCCCTAGCATGGCGTGCTCTTCTTCAAAAGACTTGCACTCGTAGTCGAAGGCGAGCTGGACCTGGCAGAGGTTGGAGTAGGCATTTTCAATCGACAATGCCAGAAGGATTGGCTCCGGGCCTGCTTGGGGTCCGTCCTCCAGTTCCTCCAAGTCTTCTGGGATAGTCGTTGGAGCCCATGGCACAAGCATGGACTCCAGCAACTCCACATCAGCAGGGCTGATCTCTGGAAGTTCATCTATCTCTGGTGCGGACAAGGAAGGTCCTGCAGTCATATCTTCTACCTCAAGCACTGATGAGGAGGGTCCCACAACCGGATCTTCAGCCATCGGCGCAGAAGTCAAAGTTCCCGTAGCCGGATCCCCTTGTGCAGGATCGGGCATGGTCTCCTCCGGTGTTGTCACCTCTGGAGCTGGCGTTGGGACTTTGTTGGAGCTTCATTGATTTCCTGCATTGATGCTGGAACCTCCGCAGCTGGCTCCGAGACGGCCGGAGCTTGCTTAGGCCTTACTTCCTCATGGTCTGGTGCAACCACGGGTTCTTCGGTCGTTGGAGCTGGGTTCGTCTCCACAACAGCCGGCGCTGGAGTTGTCGTGTCATCCGCCACAACCATAGGAGGAGAGGTTGGAGCAGTAACGAGAGCTTCAGCTTGCGCAGTCTCTGAGGCTGAAGTAGGCACCGAAGCAGCAGTTTCTTTTCTCAACACTCTGGAAACAGAGAATAGAGAATTCAAGAAAAAACAAAAAACAAAATCAAGAAACAAACTAAAGAGATGGCCCTTACCTAGGGACGTTGCCGCTCCAGTTGGCACAAATCTTCTTTTTGGGACGGCCAGAGCCAGAACCCACCGTAGTTGGTGAGGCAGTGGCTCCGAACTTCACCTTGGAGTTCAAAGCATCCCCGGGCGTCGCCTCAGCCGGGACCTCCCTCGTCTGAGAAGGGACTCCGAACCCAAAGCCCATCGCTAACGTTGGGACCGGAGTCGACTTGCTGGAACTAGCGCCCACTGCAGGTGCTGGATCCAAAGATGATCTTGCCGTCGGAGCTGGGCTTCATGATGCTGGAGGTACAACCAGCACGGACGTGAGGATTGGCCTAGGCGAAGGCACCATTTGAGTCAGAGTCGATCTGATGTAACTGCCATCAGATTGCGTCAGCTTCCTCTTCCGGCTAGAGGATTTGACAGGCTCTTTTCCTTTACTCCGACTCAAGTCGGGGTTCTTCTGGCTTGGAGTTGCAGGTGTCGTGCCCTCTTAAGCTCCAGAGATGGAAATCCGTGCTGGCGGAGTGCTCCTGCGTCTCTCCACAATGCCCAAGTCATCAAGCAGTGGCATCTTCTTCTGCAACTCCCTCTTGAACTCCGGGACCATGTTCAGGGGTAGGAACTCTGCTGGAGGTGTCAGATCATCAGGATTGATGGTTCCATGGTGAACTTTTGGAGATGAAGTTTCAAATCCTTTTCATCCAAGTTTGACCCGAGACCAACATCACTCCGGTATGGGACCATTTCTCCACTGAATGCACATGCAGGCCATTCCCTCTTCTTGAGTGGAGCCCAACGGTTGGTCAGGAAGTTCGCAATCACCATCGGAGGGGTCACCCCTCCTTCCACGCAACTTCGGATCCTTGTCAAGATCGGGTTGTACTCTTCTGTTAGCTTTGAGAGCACCTCCCATGTGTCGGTGTCGATGGTGGGAAGGCCATCAGGTAGCTCCAGCCTGTCATGGCGATCCACCCTAACGACCACGCAATCTTTCTTCCAGCCATCCCACTTCCCAAAAGGAAGCATCTTCAAGTACTTTAAGGGTGAATTCTTGCGCTTCACGAAGTAGTAGAAGCCAAGGAACATGTTCCTTTTCCCGGTTGTGTGAACCATGAAGAAGGTTCAGAAGAGCTCGATGCAGGGCGGCACACCCACCCACATCTCACAAAAATGGACGAAAGTCACCACCAGCAAGAATGAGTGGGGGCTGAGGTGGTGGAGCTGCAAACCGTAGAATTCCAGCAACATCAACAAGAAGTTGGAGAATGGCGGCATGAGCCCCACCATGGCGAACGCCGAGAAGTACACGATCTCGCCAGCACATTCCTTCTTGAAGGGGAGCTTTCCGAAGCGAATCGAGTTCTTGAAGGAGCCACTCGACCACCTCATATAGGTGTGAACTCTCAACAAATCATCATCGTTCTTGATCCTGCTGCGAGGAGTCCTAACTCCATCACCGCAAAGTGGAGCAGAAGTGGGAAAATTGATGCAAGGGCGGAGGGATCTAAGCGCAAGATCAAATGAAAGCGTAAAGATTTCTCTTCCCGTGCATACTTTATCCCTTTAGTAAGCCTCCGCAACGCTTGGATGGAAACTACATCCGGACCCGAATCACGAATAACCTCGTCAATGACAAGGGGGTCCAGATTTTCCTCCCTCCATAGGGTGGCTCCGGTGTTGCCACTTGTCCAGAAGAGTCGGACCTGCCTCCCTTGTTTGGGTAGCTCTGGTGCTACCACATGTCCTGCAGAGCCAGACCTATCTCCCTCCTCATGGAAGCTCCATCACTGCCATGTGTCCACTAGCATCGGACCTATCCCATAGTAGAGGGAAGCTCCGGGGCTTCCACGTGTCACGCGCCCGGACCTAAGTCTGCAACGGGAAGACAGCGGAATCTCCAATGGTGTGGACATTCAAGGGATATCTATCGGCCATTACAAGACCTGGTTGACGCGTCATTAATGCTATATTAATGGTGCATGATCAAAGGACTATCAAGACTAGTAACATTGCTGTTAAGACACGTTATCACGCTATTAACCACTCTTAACACAATAGATCATTTGTATGGCAGTAATTACAGTCGGGGCCACCTGTCGGGTCAAGAAAAGACATTGTAATAGCCAGTCCTTGGCATATAAAAGGGTTGCACTGCACGGTTGAAAGGACAAGTCATCTTATACGCATCCAAAATCAGCTAAGCTTATACAATCAACACACACCCCGTGGAGTAGGGTATTACACTCAAACGGTCTGAACCATGTAAACTCTTTGTGTTCACCTATTGTTCTTGATCTTAATTTTGCCCAAACCGAATATGAACCTCCGCGGGCTACTTCTTAGTAGTACCGAGGGACTAAAATGAAGTCCAGGGGCTAAACTGTAAGAGTTAGGGACTTAAGTGTAAAAACTACAATGGGAAAAGTGTAATTGAATGTGGGGCGCTGGATTTGAAGTGGATGTCCACGATTTAAAATAAACAAAAGGTTACGGACTTCTAATCTGAATTTTGCTCCACAACCAATGGCCAAGATAGGGTCACGTCGGCCTCGCCGGCCCTAGCGGTGGTGCAAGGTGGTCGACGGCGGCGCCATGGTCGGAGTTGGCTGGCGCCAAGCAATATCGCGCTACGGGACATAAATCTAGTTGGGAAGTGGTGCAAAACATAGAGGAGGATGAGGCAAACTCACCACGGGTGTTGCAGACGTGGGAAATTGGCCGGAGAAGGTGCTCAACGACGGCATGGCGGCACCACATGTCGGTGGTCGCCACGTAGAAGAATCTGGCGTCGATTCTTGTCGTGAATGGGTCTATGGCACCCTATTCCGTGAATGAACCAAGTGTGATGTGAATGTAGCCTAGAGGGGGGTGAATAGGATTTGAAAATTTCCTGCACACTTAATCAAATGGTCAAATTCTTGATAGACCGGACTTGTCTGGTTGGATGTGCGGACTAGTCCGGTGTGCTAAATGTGTGTCGATTTGACTAAGTATTGATTCAGGATTTAATATAGTAGCGGAAATGTGAACAACTGGTAATATCACTTGAATTAACAATCAATGTTGTGAAGTTACACGTGAGACACAATTTACAATTCAAGTTACAATATTGATCAACTATATGCCCTAATCAATGAATATGCAAAAACAAAGAAGCACATGGGACACCAATTTTTAACAAGGTTCGATCTTACCAAAGAGATCTACTCCTCATTGAGGAAGACCACACAGAGTCGGGTCTCTTCAAACCCTTTTTGTCATCATGTCACCACCCAAGGCCGACTTGATTCTACTATCACGGGTAATCACCGAGTTGATGGGGCAACCTCACATGTTGAGGGCTCCCACAAGAATTACAATGAAAAGATGATCAAATACACTCGAAAAGATAACAATGAAAAGCACGAGTGTGAAGCGATAAAAACCCAGGAGCACAACAACGTGTGGACAACGATCTCCCAACCCCAAATCTGAATTCAATTGATTTTCTCCTTTGAAGACTTTAGATGCATGGGGAGATGTGTTTGGGGCTCTTGGGACAAGTGGTGGTGCTAGGGTTTGAGTTGTGAACAGTAGAATGCGTGAAATCTTTTTGTGGGGTCGTGGATCTCCTATTTATAGTGTTTCTAAAATTGTTACCGTTAGAGATCCCGACGACCGGACTAGTCTGTACTAGGGACCGGACTTGTCCGGTGTGTTGTGTAAAAGTCGGCATGAAATGTGTAGCACACTAGAAACCTAATTGTGGGAGGTATGCCGGACTAGTCCGGTAGGTGTCTGGACTTGTCCGGTGCCAAGTGAAATTGAACTCTATAGAGTTGAACAGACTAGTCCGATCCAAGAACGGACTGGTCCGGTGCTATGTGTTATTTAATATCAGAGAGTTTAACGGACTAGTCCGGTCCTATGGACGGACTTGTCCGGAGTGTAGTGGAAAGGATTTACAGATACTTGAACGGACTAGTCCGGTGCACTGTGTTGCGTGGTTCCAGAAAGTATATCGGACTAGTCTGGTCCATTGTCAGACTAGTTCGATGCACAGTGTATTTGGGCAACAGAGAGTTGAATGGACTAGTCCGGTGCTCAGTGAATTTTTAGGTGATTTTAAGCCCTTACCCCTACGCAAAGACTTGAGCTCTTGGGATGTATCTCTCACACACATCCTATACATTTAAATCTACTTTGCGCTTCAATCGTCAGTTGGTCTTTTCTCTTTTTCTGCACCACTTCATTTTTCACCTTTTTTAGTGCACCAAACTATCTCTTTTAAATTTACCTGCAGTCATCTCAACAAGTTCATTAGGATCTCATTTGTTTGTCATCAATCATCCAAAACCCACAAGGGATTGCCTAGATGCACATTCAATCTCCCCCTTTTTGGTGATTGATGACAACCAATTGAGATTTCACAATTAAGAGTAAAAATTTGATTTTCATAAAGTGTGCATATATGAGAATAATGAATAATAAAAACTTCTCACATATATGCACTCTTTAAGGTGGGGTGCCTAACAAGTGTGTGATAAAGAGATGTGATGAGCAATACATAAGCACTTGACAGTTATAGCAACAATCATCACATTACCATTAACTAAGCATCACACATTAAGTAAATTAAGCACATCCAAAATAAATTACAATAGTTCGAAATCGAGTACATGTCCTTGATCACAAGTCCTTAGTGGCTTAATAGCTACAAAATAGACAACTAGTCCTCAATCTCCCCCCTTTGGTATCAAGGCACCAAAAAGGTAAAATTAAGTGGAATCACTCATCTCCACTGCCTCCTCACTCTCAGTCCTCTCTATATGTTCTTATTCATCTTCAGGTGCTTGAGGAGAAGGAGGAGGAGCAGAGCCACCAGCCAGTCCAAATGAGGCCATTTCTTGCTCAGTTAGAGGTGCCATCTATGTGATGTCTTCTTCAGAGTCTTTTGAGATCTGAGGTGACCCCACTGGATCCATTTCAAGCTTCTCACACATGGCTTTGATATTGGTCTTCACATATCTTTGATGCTTCTTTCTGGCCAGATTCTCCTTATGCTGCTTGATTTCCACTTTGCGACATGAAGCAAAGATGGATGAGAGCATCTTCAGCATTCCACTAGAGGATCCTCTAAAAGGCAGAGGAGCAGGAGAAGCAACCTCAGATCTTGTGCCTTCTTGATCCCTCTTAGATCTTCTTTCCTCTACAGGTGAGGTAGGAGCATAGGGAACAGTGTAGATAGTAGGCATCTAGGGCCTGAGTCTAGTATGAGGCACATTCTTGACAAATTCAAGTCATGTCACCTTCTCAATCATATACATGATGTAGGGTGCATAGCCACAGAACCTGTTAGGAGTGATAGAGATGTTCACAATGTCATTGTACATGTACTCGAAGACATTGAAAGTCTTTTTCTTGCTCATGACCTTCATCAATGTCCTGAGGGTCCCCTGTATGGTCCCTGCATCTCCCTCCTTGGGAGCTATGGTCTTCCTCAGGATTCTATTTAAGACAGCAAAGAAGGGGTTCAGGTACTTTGTGGTTGGAGACTTGAATGGCATCTTAGTATCATAGAGAAAGTCAAGCAGATCTTTCTCCAGAGGCTTTAGGTTGTGAATAATGATGCCATTCTCCAAAGAATCTTCCAGGTGAAGAATTCTAGCAAACTCTTCATATGTGACACTGTACTTCGCTCCATGTGTCATCCATGTCATTTTGTCCCCGTCATCACAAGAGAAGTAAATAGTGGAATAGAATTGAGTGATGATCTCAATGTTCCAGTCCCACTGGAAAGAGACAAGATACTTCAGCCCATGTAGCTCCAAAGCTTCCAGAACCTCTTGATAGGCTTGACATCTTTTGGATTGAAGATATGTGATGTCAACCCATTGACTTTCAATGATTGGGTTCCTCATCTTTAGATACACATGCTCATAGTAATCAGCATGGAAGTTACTCCAGAATCTTGGATCAGCTGATTGTGTGGGCTGATCATAGACTTCTACCTTCCTGAACTTGTCAGCTAGCTCACCCCCTTTGCCAGTGAAATCAGCACTATGTGGTTGTCTGTTGTGGTGAGTAGGAGCTTTCATCTTCAAAGGGCCAATAGGACCACTAGCAAGTCATTTGCCCTTGTTGAGAGCTCTCTTGGGCCCCAATGAACTAGCACCAGTAGCATCCTTGCCTTGTGCTTTCTTCACTACCACCCTTCTCTTCTTAGGAAGGGTGTCATCGGAAGGAGGGGAGTGAACATTGATATCATGCCTTTAGGAATTGTCCTCTAAACCTGAAGACATCATGCCTGACAAGGAGGTTCAAGGATGAGATAAGAATTGATTGGAGACTTTGTGCAAATATGAATTTAGAAGTCCAAAATGTCAGATACCAGACTTGTCCGTTTTCAGAGTGCGGACTTGTCTGATGTACCGGACTTGTCCGCACTTGAATAAGAATCCTCCTATTTTCAATAAATATAGCTCGAATCGATTCACAAAGACTAGGAAACAGTAGGAATTCATCTAGAAGAGTAATTCATGCCCTAGGAGACAAGTAAACTAAGCAAGAATCAAGGAAAGTTGAGAGTTAGGGTTGGAGAGAGATTTTACAGAAAAATTAAAGATTCGTGTTGAAGGAGTAGAGTGGGGGCCGGATTAGTCCGGGGTGGACAAGCTTCGTGCCGAGGAGGAGATTTCCCTTGGAGAAATCTGCGTTTTTGATGGCTAGAAGTGGAAATCGCCTTTGGAGCTCACGGAGCAGGAGAGAGAATGCAAAGGAGATTGTGAAAGGTGGAAGATGAGCTCCTGGCGGTGGATTGGGGTTAAACCCGACAAATATGGACTAGTCCAGTGGACAACGGACAAGATCGGTGTGTCAGAGTAGGGTCAGACTAGTCTGTGTCAACGGACTAGTCCGGTGCTGACGCTGGACAAGTATGGTGTCAGCAGGACAGAACGGAATTGAAACAAATAGATTTTGGTTGTTTGATCTAATAGTGATCTAAAGGACATTATTTCACAAATAATCTTGATGAAAATGACCAATAAGCAATCAACAATCATACAATGGCTATAATTCACCAAGATTCACTAATTTAAATAGTTTTCAAGAGAAAATTGAGATAGGGAACAAATTTTTGCAAAATTGAGTAAACTTTGAAATTACAATCAGGTATGCAATGTTTCAAGCTACATTTCTAGAGTCAAGTATATTTAGATTGTTTCTTAGCTCACAAAACCTCTTTTCATCTAGTGGCTTGGTGAAAATGTCTGCAAGTTGTTTTTCAGTCCTAACATGTGAGATTACGATGATACCTTTTAGTGAATGATCTCTTAGGAAATGGTGGCGAATATCTATGTGCTTAGTTCTTGAGTGCTCTACTTGGTTGTGTGCAATTTTTATGGCACTCTCATTATCACATAGGAGTGTAATATGGTTCAGATTGTAACCATAGTCCCTTAGAGTTTGTCGCATCCAAAGTAGTTGCACGCAACAACTACCTGTTGTAACATACTCCACTTCGGCTGTGGAAAGAGCTATGGAGTTTTGCTTTTTAGATGATCATGAAACTAGGGATCTTCCAAGGAACTGACAAGTCCCCAACGTGCTCTTTCTATCTACTTTGCATCCTGCATAGTCGGCATCGGAATAACCTATCAAGTTAAACTTGGATCCTTTGGGATATTAATGGCCCAAGTTGGGTGTGTGCACAAGGTATCTTAAGATTCTTTTTACAACAACTAAATGGAACTCTTTAGGTGCAGCTTGAAACCTTGCACACATACACACATTAAGCATAATATCTGGCCTAGATGCACTTAAATAGAGTAATGAGCCAATCGTAGACCGATATACCTTTTGATCCACATTTGGCCCATCTTCGTTGAGATCGAGATGTCCGTTAGTTGCCATGGGTGTCTTGATGGACTTGGCCTTGTCCATATTGAACTTCTTGAGGATGTTCTGCATGTACTTGGTTTGGCTTATGAATGTGCCCTCTCTTAATTGCTTCAATTGAAATCCCAAGAAGCACTACAATTCGCCCATCATTGACATCTTGAACCTGTCTGTCATAATCTTGCTAAACTCTTCACAAAACAACTTATTAGTAGAACCAAAATAATATCATCAATATAGATTTGACATACAAATAGAAGATCATCAAAGTGTTTTGTGAAAAGATATAATCAGTTTTTCCAATTTTAAAACCATTTTGAGTTAGAAAATCTCTAAGGCACTCATACCAAGCTCGAGGAGCTTGTTTGAGACCATAGAGAGCCTTATGCGGTTTATAAACATGGTCGAGGTGCTCTTGGTCCTCAAATCCTAGTGGTTGCTCCACGTACACTTCCTCCTTAATTGGTCTGTTGAGGAAGGCACTTTTGACGTCCATTTGATATAACTTGAAATTATGATGAGTAGCATATGCAAATAAAACATGAATGGACTCAAGTCTAGCTACGGGAGCAAAAGTTTCGTCGAAGTCCAAACCTTCGACTTATGAGTAATCTTTAGCCACAAGTCTTGCTTTATTTCTCGTTACCACCCCATGTTCATCTTGTTTGTTTTGAAAGAGCTATTTGGTTCCAACAATGTTCGCCTTTGGTCTTTCCATCAGTTCCCACACTTCATTTCTCTTGAAGTTATTCAACTTCTCTTGCATTGCAATCACCCAATCTGGATCCTTTAGTGCTTCTTCTACCCTGTATGGTTTTAGAAAAGAGACAAAAGAATAGTGTTCACAAAAATTTGCTATGCGAGATCTAGTAGTTACTCCCTTAGCAATGTCTCCAATGATGTTATTGACAGAATGATCTCTTTGTACACTCTGGTGTACTCTTGGGTGAGGGACTTGTGAAGTTGTCTGTTCTTCATTGTCTTCATAATCATTGTCTCTCCCTAGATCATTGCTTATGTGGTTGTGTCGATCTTTCTGATCTTTTTCTGCATGAGCTCCCCTTTGATCATTGCTTCCCTGTTGAGGTTCATCTTGTGCACTTGAGTCTTGTGGTTGCTCTTGAGGTAGAATATCACCAAGTGCCATCCTCCTCAACGCTTGACATGGGCCTTCTTCTTGATCTAGCACACACTTATCAACTTGCTCCACATGGGAGTCATTAGTTTCATCGAACACTACGTCATGTGCTACTTCAACAAGGCTAGAGACTTTGTTGAAGACACGATAGGTGTAGGCGTTCGAATCATAACCGAGCAAGAACCCTTCATTAGATTTTGAAGTGAACTTCGAAGTCTTCGGTTTCTTGTTTAGAATAAAACATTTGCAACCAAATACTTTAAAATATGAAACATTTGGTTTGTTACCAGTGAGAAGTTGGTATGGCATTTTCTTCAAGAGTCGGTGAAGATACAACCGGTTTGTGGCGTGACAAGCAGTGTTCACCGCTTTAGCCCAAAGCCGGTCTGATGTCGTGTATTCATCCAGCATTGTCCTCACCATCTCAATTCGTATTCTATTTTTCCTTTCGGCTACCCCGTTTTGTTGAGGGGAATAGGGTGCCGAAAATTTGTGCCTTATTCCTTCTTCATCTAGGTACTCCTCAACTTGTGTATTCTTGAATTCTGTCCCATTGTCACTTTTGATGTTCTTCACAGTTTCAAATACATTTTCAAATTTGTCTTTCATAAGTACATAGGAAGCATCAAAAATACGAAATAGTATTTGCAAGTCAGATTCATGTGATTTTTCCTTAACAAAAGTAATTTTCTTCTTAGCATAAACATTGGTGGACATGTGTTTGTTCTTGTTAAACCCAAGACCATCTTTGATGTTAGGAGGTCTAGTGACCATATATGCACTACGTGCATATTTGATCTTCTCCTTGTCAAAGATGCCACTTTGGGAAGTATGCTTAGCATGAGAAATTGAAGAATCAGGTTTGACAACATTTTTCTTAGTGGAACATGTGCAATTTGCAATAGTTGTCGGACTTGCACCTTTGGAAGGTGAGCTTTTGGAGGGGGAGGAGGAGTCACTTTGCTTGATCGACTCAACTTGCACTTCAAGAATCTTGTTAACTTTTGACAAGTTAGCAAGTTCATCCTTGATTGCAACGTGTGAGTCTTCTAGCTTTGAGTAAGTTTCCTTACTCAAGGCTAGCTCATGCTCAAGTGACTTGCTCTTCTCTCTTCAAGCTCAAGGAGTTTCTCAACCTCTTGATACATTTTCCTTTCACAGATGATCATATCTTCTTGTCAGTTGACAAGCTTCTCCTTCTCAAAGATTTCATCTGACAACATTTTCATTTTCTTCAATGCAGTTTTACTTAATCCCCTAAACATCTCCTCATTTTCACTAGAGCGGCCAAAATCATCAATAGAGGAATTTAGTGAGGGGGGAGTAAGTCGAACCTTTTTCTTGCCTTCCTTAGCCATAAGGCAAGTGTGATTGTGAGTCTCCCATCCTCCCATGTTCAGGAAGAGCGTAGATCTCTTGGTAGGATTCTTGATGGCAATAAGGGTCATCTCCTCTTCTTCATCAGAGGACTCGTTGTTTGAGTCCCACTAATTGCCAATATGCACTTGATGAGCTTGCCTCCTTTTTCTGAAGATCTTATTTTATTGAGGCTTCGTTTCCTTCTTCCTCTTATTCTCTTCATAAGTGCAGTCAACCATGAAGTGACCATACTCGCCACAGTTAGAGCAGGTACGTCGAGCCTTGGATTTTCCTTTTTCTTTGCTCTTCACTTCATTTGAGTTGTTGTCGTTTCTTCTTTTCATCATGCTCTTGAAATTTTTTATGAAGAGTACCATCTCTTCATCATCTAGGTCAGTGCTTACATCACTTGTATCTCCTTCGTCTTGAGCTTTACGGGTTTCCTTTACTTTGGGCTTGCAAGTTGCTTTGAGAGCAACTTCCTTCTTTTTAAAGGAGGTGAGCTCAGCTAGGTCTTTGACGTATTGGGCTTCCTTCTCCATCATCTCATGATTTATGATTTTGCCCAATCGTTCATCCGGGGTCATTTTGTGGAACCCCAGGCTTTCTCGGATCATTGAGCATAAGGTAACATTTGTTGGCATGAAGGCTCTAATCATCCTTTTGACCACCTCATGGTCAGTCCACTTCTTGCTTCCATAGGCGCGGATCTTGTTGATAAGCGCCTTCATTCGGTTCTACATGTCTTGAGGTGATTCGCCTTCTTCAATGGCAAATCTCCCCATTTCTCCTTCAAGCATCTCAATTTTGGCTTCTCGGACTGACCTATTTCCCTCATGAGCTGTTTTGAGTGTGTCCCAAATTTCTTTTGCACTTTCTAATCCATCAATCTTAGTGAACTCCTCCCGGCTTAGTGATGAGGTGATCACTACAACAGCTTGCGGTGAATTTCTTGTTCTTGTTCCGAGGTGAGTTCTTCATCCGTATCTGGGATATATACACCTGTACACACAATATGCCAAAGTTTGGGATTCAATGAGATTAGATGCATTTTCATATTGTATTTCCACATGGTGTAGTCATTTCCATTGAATTGCGTAGGCTTTTCCATGGGAATAGAAAGATAATGGTTATTTGTATTAAGATGATTGTAGTTGTAAGGATATCAGGAGTATTCTTGATGACCACTCCCCGTCGTCTTCTCGTCTTATTTTCCCTTTTGGCTCAGAAGTTTTTTCCTTAGAAGTGCCTTGAGTTGGCGCACTTCTTCATCATCATATGGATTTTCCCTCGGTACATCAAAGAATTTTTTTTCTTGCTCTTCTTCGGTGTTGAGCATCTTCAGGATCTCGTTGTTCTTCTCAGAGGCCATTGATCTCTCCGAGCGGTGAGTCTCATCAATAGAGAACCTGCTCAGATACCAATTAAATGTGGCCTAGAGGTGGGTGAATAGGCTTTGAAAATTTTCTGCACACTTAATCAAATGGTCTAATTCTTGATAGACCGGACATGTTCTTTTGGATGTGTGAACTAGTTCGGTGTGCTAAATGTGTGTCGATTTGACTAAGTGTTGATTCAGGATTTAAGCTTTATAGCAGCGGAAATGTGAACAACTGGTAAGATCACTTGAATTAACAATCAATGTTGTGAAGTTACACGTGAGAAAAAATTTACAATTCAAGTTATAATATTGATCAATTATATGCCCTAATCAATGAAGATGCAAAAACAAAGAAGCACGCGGGACACCGATTTTTACTGAGGTTCGATCTCACTAAAGAGATCTACTCCTCGTTGAGGAAGCCCACACAGAGTCGGGTCTCTTCAAACTCTTTCCCTCGTCAAGTCACCACACAAGGCCGACTTGATTCCACTATCAAGGGTAATCACCGAGTTTATGGGGCAATCTCACACGTTGAGGGCTCCCACAAGAATTACAACGAAAAGATGATCAAATACACTCTAAAATATTACAATGAAAAGCACGAGTGTGAAGAGATCAAACCCCAAGAGCTCAACAATGTGTGGACAACAATCTCCCAATCACAAATTTGAATACTCAATTGATTTTCTCCTTTGAGGACTTTAGATGCGTGGGGAGATGTGTTTTTGGGCTCTTGGGACAAGTGGTGGCGCTAGGGTTTGAGTTTTGATCAATAGAATGCGTGAAATAAATTTGTGGGGTCATGGATCTCCTATTTATAGTGTTTCTAAAATTGTTACCGTTAGGGGTCCCGACGACCGGACTAGGCCGTACAAGGAAGCGGACTTGTCCGGTGTGCTGTGTAAAAGTCGGCGTGAAATGTGCAGCACATTAGAAACCCTAATTATGCGAGGTATGTCAGACTAGTCCGGTAGGTGTCCGGACTTGTTCGGTGCCAAGTGAAATTGAACTCCATGGAGTTGAACGGACTAGTCCGATCCAAGAACAGACTTGTCCGGTGCTATGTGTTATTGAACATCAGAGAGTTCAACGGACTAGTCCGGTCCTATGGACGGACTTGTCCGGAGTGTAGTGAAAAGGATTTACAGAGACTTGAACGGACTAGTTCGGTCTAAGATCGGACTAGTTCGGTGCACTATGTTATGTGGTTCCAGAAAGTACATCGGACTAGTTCGGTCCATTGTCACACTAGTCCAGTGCACAGTGTATTTGGGCAACAGAGAGTTGAACGGACTAGTACTGTCCATGAACGGACTAGTCCGGTGCTCAGTGAATTTTTAGGAGATTTGAAGACCTTACCTCTACGCAAAGACTTGAGCTCTTGGGATATGTCTCTCACACACATCCTATACATTTAAATCTACTTTCCGCTTCAGTCGTCAGTTGGGCTTTTCTCTTTTTCTGCATTACTTCATTTTTCACCTTTTTGAGTGCACCAAACTATCTCTTTTAAATTGACCTGCAGTCATCTCAACAAGTTCATTAGGATCTCATTTGTTTGTCATCAGTCGTCCAAAACCCACAAGGGGTTGCCTAGATGCACTTTCATGATGCATATGTGTGGCCAAGATGTTCATCACACATACACGAGTACATCATAAATGACATTTTGATAATAACCATATTTCGAATAATAATAGTACCTTATTATAATATCCAAATAGTCTCAATAACAAGCTCTAATAACATTGCAGCGGAAAAACTAAGCACTAGTAGACTTCAGCTCCACAGGCAATTTGATAGTAACGCGCACGCCTAGTACTCCTCAAAATCCTTAGGATACTCCAAATTATCACATGTTCTTGGATTATTGTGGGAATAGCAAGAGTGAGCACATGTCGTACTCAGCAAGTGTAGGAAAATATGACATGTAGCTTAAACAAGGATGATATAAATGGTTCATTGCGGAGAAGCATGTTTCATTCATTAAAGTAAGAAAAACGACTTAAGATTACTAAGTGAGATCAATCCCAACGTAACCCAAATAACCAACAATACCATATCCAAATCCACCAATTACCAATACCAACCATTCAATAACCATCCGACATAATTAATCATGACTATCCATATTTGTCCGTAACCATTCATAACCAAACTCATACCCCAATCCCAATTCTGATCATTATTCGATACTCAGGTCCATAACTCTAATCATGTGAGGGTCCATGTTGCTCTTAACCAGGAGCACGGCTATCATGATAGGTTTACACTTTTCAGAGGGTGCACCACTTTACCCACAAGTTTTTGATTTCATCACCTTTCGGTGACTAAGAACCTCCATTATGTTGTCTCACACTTCCGTCGATGTGTGGCCAAGAGATCACAAAATATCATTTACAAAGTGACTACCAGCATGTGCAGACCCACTAAGGTTTCATCAGAGGTGATGTCTCACAACTGAGCACATTCATCAAAGGGCCCCCTCTTGTGCCATTCGGATCCCAAGGCAGTCCTGCCACTATTGCAAACTCAACCGACTCTCATTCCCTGAGGCTTTCATAAGATCCGAATGATGCTGGCAATACACTAATTAATTAGTTAATCTGCACCCAAACTTGGCCCTGTGGTGGCATTGTAATCCTTGGTGGTCGCTCTACGAACCGGTCCTTAGATCCAAAGTAAGCAAAACCACCATATCATCCAACCCATTCCACATAACCCCGGTTTGTTTAGATCCCTATGTTACATGAAGCTAAGGGTCATTATCATGATCTTGCATAGTTCACATGCTCAAAAGTTCATAATCAAGTTATTTAGTTATCTCCAATGCCAACTAAGCAAAGCGAAACAAAAGTGTAAAATACTCTTCTCGACTCTCTACACTACTTTCCGAGCGACAAGGCGGGACATACAAATCTAATGAACTCCTATCATGGGTTTTTCCATCAAATTGATACAAGCATGCAAGTTCAAAATAAAACATTTCAAAATTGGATCAAAATGTTGAAGGGCACTTGCCTTGCTCTGGTGGCTGGTTTGGATCGAGAGCTTCAAAGTTTTGGTGCTGAAGATCCTCGTAAGCACCCTCTAGAGTGTTTCCTTCTATTCCGTGCGACAAAAACATGTGAAACAACCATTACAATCAATATATGCTCGTATATTACACAATATGCCATGATATGCATGAATGATGCAATTATGATGTAAAACATGTTATTATGTTACTACCATTGCTCATTGACTGGTTACAACTATGTTTTACTTGTTCAAGTAAGTTTCGAGTCATTTATGGGAAAACTATGGAAGTTTCAGGATTTTTAGGAATTTAGAAACCAGACTAGTCCCCATAAGACCGTACATGTACGCTCTGGAACGAACTAGTTCGCTCTAGATCAGACAAGACCGCTTCGGTCCAGGGTTTTGAGAACTTCCCAGCTAGGGCATGGTTTGAATCAAGCAGTGGATCAATTTCGACGTGGAAAGTTGGATCTAGGGTAGTTGTCGTGAATGTAATGGTCCAATGGTCGAAGATTTGGCATAACACGCGAAACTTGACGTCTAGCGTTGATGATGAATCGACGGCAAGACAAAGAAGAAGAACGTTGATGACGAAGAGTCGATGAAGAAGATCGCAACAGCGACAATGATCTTGCCAGATTCTCCTTCTTCTTCCTTCCTCTTCTCCTTCCTCTTCCTTCTCCTCCTTCTCCTCCCTTCCTTCCGATCGGAGATTCTCTTGAACGGCGACTCACGATGAGACGACAGCTTACATTATGACCGGGGCCCGACAGATGGCCTCGGAGTAATTAGTCATGAAAGCGCATTAACGTGCCTTGATAACACATTAATAGATCTTGATGGTGCACTAACGTGTCCTGATGACACGTTAATGGGTCCTGATGGGTATTGATGGTGCACTAAGGTGTCTTGATGACACATTAATGGTGTTCTGAAGGATGTGCGATTAGAAGCCCATTACCGCAGGACATGTGGCAGCACCAGACTTGCCTCAGTGGGAAGACCGGGTCAGTAGCCACGGAACACGTTGCAGCACCGGACCTTTACTTAGCGGGGAGGCCGGGTCCAGAGCCGCAGAACACGTGGCAGCATTGGACCTTGCCTCAGTGGAGAGACTGGGTCTGGAGCTACAGAACACGTAGCAGCACCGGACCATGCATCAGCAGAGAGACCGGGTCCGGAGCTGTGGAACACGTCATGCAGCTGTGTCAGAGCCCTCCACGGCGGGGAGGAGGGATACGACGTCTTTTCTTCAATGTATGCAGGGGTACCCGGTTCGCGGGGTACCCGGTTCGCAGGTTACCGATAGTGGCCCCCGGGACCATCTTGGGAGAGGTGACAATCCCGCGGGTGGGGCCACCATCATCAACATCACCGGCGGGCTCCCTCGGAGGTTCTAGAACTTAGTGAAGGCGCATGAGCATCCACCATCAACGCTAAGAACATCGATGGCGGGCCCCCTGGAAGGTGCCGGTGATGGAGCTTGAGGTCCGACGACGGAGCTAGAAGAAGGGTGAACTAGGACCTGCACAAGAGTGACAGCAGAAAGAGTAATAGTGCTCATTGGTCACAATCTTCTTGCCCTCAGTTTTGTTGTGGCTTACGGTCCTTTGTCGGGCTATGGGGCTTGAGTAATTCAGTGTGATGGTATCTGGGTATTGGTTGCTACCTCACCCAGGAACGTGTGCTGTTTGGACCCGCCTTACTGTGATGCAACACCAAAATAGGTAGAGTGGCATACTTAGGGTGCTGGACCAACATAGTCTTTAGTGCACTCCGGACCTGTCATTGGCATTGGTTTTCAGGCAAGTAGGTCATTCAGCGAGCACGGGTTCCTGAAGGAGAAAACTACCAAAAATACCCAAACACATTACATGTATTTCAGGTTGCCCGCCTGCAGCAAGATAGCACAATTCTACTATGGGCAATTAGGAAGATGTAACAGGGCGAAAACGGGAAAATATGCATAACATTGAAGCATAATTATATGAAAATGGTGACAGTATCCTCATTATTACTTTGTCCAAGAGCATGTGCCTCTCAGTCTTCGGTACTGAACCGCAGTGCTGGGAGGAAGAGTGCGCTGGCTTAGGGTCACAGAGCACGCCTTATGGTGCAAGACCAGGCTAAGCAGGCTACACACTCTTGATCTCCCACGGACATCAGTCTTTTAGGGGACGGCCCCCAGTACTCTGCCACATCATTAGAAAGGTAGATTATGCATACTTAGGATGCAGAACCAGGCTAAGCAGGTAGAACACTTTGGACCTCCAGAACTCAACCACAAGAAAGGTAGAGTGTGCATACTTAGGGTGTAGGAGCAGGCTAAGCAGATAGCACACTCCGGACCCTCTATTGGCATTAGCCTTTTATGGGAGTGACCGTTCAGCGCCATGGAACTCCAAGGAAGAAAATAACCAAGGACACCATATATTTCATAGTTACCTTGAGACGTCATTGTTGTCGTGGCGACAGGTAGTCGTCATGTGGTGGCGGAAGTAGCCATGAGACAAAGTGTACAGACTTAGGGTCACAGGACACAAGCTTAGGGTGCAAGACCAGGCTAAGCAGATTGCACACTGTTGACATTTCTTACGTCACAAATAAAAATCCGCAAGCGCACAGAAACTGTCGTGTAGCATTTCACCCAATAGTATTCCCAAGGGTATCGTATTTGTCCCTAAGAAAGGCAATGGAGTAAAGTAAACATTACTCTTATGATCAAGCTATGGGATACTAATCAATTATCAAGACAGGGGTAAGTTGATAATATAAGGGTAGTGCGACACACACATAAGCAATCTATTCTAAAGGGTAGATGGGTTCTAATGGAGGTTAGACTAAGAGTTGGAGAGTTGCTCCTACAATGCTTTTAATATACATATACATAGCATAGGATAGATATTAATGAGCATGTCAATTGTGAATACTCATGCTAAGTTGTTCAACACATCGAGCACGGGTTTACCCCTAGCAATACTAGGACGACTCCCGCCAAGAGCATGTGGCATAGCCGAACATGGAGGATTACAAAGGACAGATAGGGTTGTCACCACCTAATGTCTACCTCTTCAATCTGTGGGTCTATGAGACATTCAATGCTACTTAACTATCCTAGCACCATGCTAACATATTAAGTAAATACCTTAGGAGCCCGGGCACAAGCCATCCTAAGGCAATGAACTAAATCATCATTGAAACAATGTTGATACATAGCACAAGTGATTCATATTAACATGATTATATCATAACTAATTAGACTATAATGGGGGTTTGTAGTGTTTATGATGATAGATTAAGAGTGCTATGGTATAATCATAAAGACTACTCCTTCCACATTCATGGAATCCACAATCAAACAAGAAATGCTTCATCCAAGTATATGAATAAAAGAAGACTAAGGATAATATCTTTATTATGCATAAAGTCACAAATATAAGAAAAGATAAATGAGTCATACCTCTCCCAACTTAGACTTAGGACTAGGGGCTCTCCTCTCTATATTCTAACTCTACTAAGGACTAAAAGAACTAGTGTATACAATAGAATGATGCTCAAGTGGTGTGTGTTGAAGTGAGGGGTGAGGGGTCCTATTTATAGGTGGAGAAGGGCCGGTTCCCACCACCAAAAGCGTGTGAATCGGTCACCACTGACTTCTTCAGGCCGGTAGGAGCCAACACGTGCAAGCTGACCGAGTTTGGCGCCAGGACTAGGTCGGCCGACTAGGGGGGTCGGCCGACATGGTCTTTGCATCGTTTCACGTGTGCTTTCTACAGGTCACTGTCAGGTGGGTCCCATCCCTTGATATGAGTGCTAGACTGTTGGATGGCCTCGGATACTTCTGTTTGGGGGCCATTTGATCCATGTGGTGCCACATCTCGGCACTTGATTGGCTGGGATGATATTTTATAGGATCCATCCGCTAGTTTCACTTCAATTCTGTATAAAATACCAGCATGCACCAATTTCTCCAAGTACAAGTGAAAATAGGTTAAATAGAAAGGTGATGTGTGCAAGAAATGATATTTCCTTCACATAATTGAGTTATATTCATAGGTGAAATTGGAATATAACAGTCGTCAACACACACTTTTGACCTCCCACTGGCGGCGTCATTGTTGCGGTGGTGGTAGAAAGACGTTGTGTGGTGACAGTAGTAGCCACTGGAACCGCGACCATGTGTTCGCCAGGTCAGTTCGCACTGGAGCGGGAAGTGGTGTCGTGGCACTAGAAGGAGGCCACGCGTTGCAATAAGCGATGCGCTGCACCAGCTTGTGGATTGTGGCTGGATTGCCACTAGGACGGCGAGAGATGCCTCTAACTTCATTTTCTCTTCCAACTCGTGCATCCGGACCATAGGAAGCAGCAGCGGTGTTCACCATTGTTGATCTTGTAATTCTTGAGAGGCCCCCTACCCGGCGCGCTAAATGTCAAAGTGTGCCAACGACAGTTCCCCCAGTACTGCTATGGAGCAGTTCACGGGGGTCCGTATTTAGGCAGGGCGAATTCTCTAGAACTACGAGACCAAGATCCAAGAGCAAGTGACACAAGGAGTTTTACGTGGTTCAGGCCGCCTCGGCGTAATACCCTACTCCATGGGGTGTTTGTGTATTGGATTGCTTTGTGCGACTATGCTGGTGAGCTAGTCTGAATGACCTCGTGTGTGAGAGATTAGGCCATGTCTAAGTCGGTGGTTGTCCTGTCTTTTTATATGCCAAGGGTCGGAAGCTTACATTGTGACCGGGGCCTGACAGGTGTCCCCAGGATAATTAGTCATGAAAGCGCATTTACGTGCCTTGATGACACATTAATGGATCTTGATGGTGCACTAACGTGTCCTGATGACACATTAATGGGTCCTGATGGGTCTTGATGGTGCACTAAGGTGTCTTGATGACACATTAATGGTGTTCTGAAGGATGCGCGGTTAGCAGCCCATTACCACGGGACACGTGGCAGGACTGGACCTTGCCTCAGCGGGAAAATCGGATCTGGAGCCGCGAAACACGTGGCAGCACGGGATCTTGCCTCAACGGAGAGTTCGGGTCCGGAGCCGTGGAACATGTGGCAACACCGGACCTTGCCTCAGCGGAGAGACTGGGTCCAGAGCTGCGAAACACGTGGCAGCACCGGACCTTGCCTCAGCGGAGAGATCGGGTCCGGAGCTGTGGGACACGTCATGTAGCTGTGTTGGAGCCCTCCACGACAGGGAGGCAGGATCCGATGTCTTTTCTTCCATGTATGCAGGGGTATCCGGTTCGCAGGGTACCGACAGTCGGGGACAACCGGAATGGCGTCGAATTGCGGAGCACCGAGATCAGGTGGTGGCATTCATGGCGGCGGTGCTTTGAGGCTAGAGTTTCGTCGAGTGTGGGCGGGGGAAATGGAGAGTGAGGGCATGGACGGGGTATTTGTAGGGTGGAGTGGTTGCCAGGGGACGACAGTTGTCGGGGTTCGGCGCGGCGCAGAACCGACAGCGCGCACGGGCAGAAAGGCGTCGTTTGAGGCGACGGTTGGGGAAGAAGAGGGTGAAGATGCTGACGAGAGGGCACCGTGCAACAGAGAGTGGAGAGGGGGAGCGCGGCCTGGCCTGGGCCGCGGCTGCAAGTTGGGCCAGCGGGAAAAAGAGAGGGTGGGAGAGATGGGCCGCATGGGTCTAGGCCTATTAAGATTTTTATTCTTTTTTTTTCTGGTGCAATTGATTCACTTTTTAAAATTCAAATGAATCTCTAGCGCATTTTGAATTCAAATTTTTCCACTCAAATGCGGAGACATGATGCAAACCTTTTTTTTGGTTTATTTGTTCTCCAAGTTTGGAAAATGAGTTTTGACCTCAATGATTTTATGGGTAATTCTTCACTTTATATTATGGACATATTTATTTATTCTTTTTATTTTATTTTACTTTTATTTCCAATACTTGAATTCACATAAATCAACACATCATTTTATTTTTATTTCAAATGATTGATGTAATGAATTACAATATCTTTTCTAAATTATATTCTAAATCTAAAGAACAAACAATATTTCCATTTCTTTTATATATTCTGCCTATTATTTCCTTAATTACATTTCATTCTATTTTAATATTATTTATTTAGTTTTGAAAATGTGGGTGTTACACACCCTGCATGGCCGCGACGAACATGCCCGCTTCCAACGCTAAGAGCAGCCAACAATGCCGCGCGCCGGCCAACTCACCCGAGAAACATGTGCTGCGCGGACAGTGCACGCAGGCCAGCAAGAACAACTCCACGGCCACCACCTCCCGCTCGACGGTTGCCGTGGCTACATGGGAGGTTCTCTACCGCGAGTGTCTGCTCTGCAGAACCGAAGCCGTCGACGAAGTAGAATATGAGTGCGGGCTTCCACCCCACACCACGGTCACAAAAAGTGGCAGACAGCCTGAGCCAGGCGGGACTTGTTCTCGTAGTGGGCAGCAACGTCAACGTGGCTAACGGAAGCGTCGATGATCATAGAAGAAGGTGGTCATGAATGGCACGTGGATGGCCGAGAGAGAAATGAGTGAGACGGAGAAGAGAGAAAGATGGACCCGATTGATGGGGAAAAAAATTATGTAGCAGTGTTGCTGCATGTAGCTGTGCGGCACCATTCCAGATCATGCCATGGTATGATCTGAGGTGGTGCTACACAAAATTTTATTCCCCATAGGATAATAGGACGCTACTTCGGATGAAACCACCCTTCGAAAAAGCCTTAGGATGAAAAAAACGATATTAACCGTCAGAAAAGTCATGCTACCCAGTTTTATAATGAAAGAGTTAAACAAGACTCGGTCGATAGTTATGTAGGAGAGGTAGGACTTCTCATGAAAATAAGGCAAGTTTCTAACAGTTCTTTCAAACAACCATATTGCTTCTCTGGCACATTAAAGAACTCTTATCGATGAAACAGAATCACAGATTGCAAACAACGCACAAAGTAATTTCAACCAGACCAACAACAGTGGCTGATAGCTCACATGAGCGACAACGGAGCAGAGCAGGATCCGGTTTCTGAATCGAAATCAAATCATAAAGTAAATTCATGATCCATGGCAGAAAATAGTATACTAATTAACTAGCCTAGGAGGTGAAGAGCGCATCACAGGCATCCCGACATAACTCGCCTTAGGGGACTGACTGACCTACTCATCTTAAGGGGGCAACAACGAGTACAGCATTATAGCAGCGGCTAAAATTAAATTAGTCATACTCAGGAACTGAAAAAACAGCAAATGAGACCATGAACCTAAATCTCCTAGATAGATTAGCTATAGCAGATACAACGTCACTGATATTGCAGATGACGCAAAGCAGGCGCAGAAACAACCATCATCATCAGCTTCTTCCTCAGCCCAACCAACAAATGGGCCACCCTAGGTTGAGCATGGTTAGTTCGACATCATCTTCATGTCAGAGTCGTGCCTGTTCTGCTGATGTGCAGAGAGAGACCAGCCGCCAGAGGCATATGAAGGGGGCATGTGCTGCTGCTGCTGAGGGTGCTGGTGCTGGCCTGAGTGGTTGTAGGGCATCGTGGTACGGTTGATTGGGCTACCGGAGTCATCAGATGATCCGCTGGACGTGCCCTCTGATGGTGGGCTGGTAGCCACAGGAGCTGGCACGAAGGCAGACATCTGTGGAGGAGCGGACATCGGTTCAACCTTCCGTGCTTCAGCTGGCTTTGATTTCTTGCCCTCGGCGATGAAACTAGCCACCACAACCTGACGACACACCAGACAGGACAGAAGTTACAAGTTATAGGTATTACAAGGCAATTGAAAGTATGCAGTATGCCAGTTCCGAGTAGCAAGAAAATCAACAAACCTGGACAGGAGTTGCAGCCAAAAGCATGCCAGCAACACATCCTCCAAGCACTCGGCCATCAGACCCTGCAAGTGCAACACTAAGACCACCAGTCCTGCTGCGAGTGTCACCATCCTCTGCAAGCAGGAAAGAACCAGATAGAGAGATGATCTCAAAGCGCCCCTGCACAAGAAATTATTCACACCATCAGAAGATGAGAGAATAGCATAGTCAATGTAGAAATGAACAACATGCATAACTTGTTCAGATAATTGCTCTAAAGTAATAATGTAGTTTCACACATTGCACTTTTGTGAGGTGGCATGCTACACATCCACAAACTAAACCTATTGTTCTCTGCCAGATAGCATCCAATCTCCTTAGCATTCACATCAAAGTTGCAGTCCAATTAAAACCTAAACAATAAAAGAATCTCCAACACGACAAATTTTACCAGCTAACCACAACATCTCTCTTTTTAGCATGACCAGCTATGACAAGATATTACTACTACTACTACCTATTATCACCCCTGGATTCATTTTTAGGCACAATAATATTATGTTTTCATAACGAAACGATGTTACAAGAGAACTAAAGGGTGAATTTGAAGCCCAGTTATGTGCATGTAATTCCCAAGATTCAGGTGAGTCAAGTCCAAACGAAGGATCTAACAACAATATATGCTTTAACCGAAAGCCATAATGACCATGCTTCCCACCAGCCAGGTGGCATTGCCATCAACTCGCCATATTGTTAGTTGGAAGTGCAAGCTTTTTTTTTAGGGATGCAGTGCAAGCATTGATGAACCAGTGACATATTGTACAGAACATTGGTGAAGGCCCTGGGAGATTCAGACATGGTTCCAACGCACTAATAAATACATGTTCCATATATTAACAAAGGTAACAGCATTAAACAGAAACGGAAAGACTAGAATGAAATCAACTCCTTGATGCAATCATGCAAAAATTACTTGTGAGCCACCATCTTCATCTCACGGTCATTGTACTTTTACACTTAAACCCTCTCACTGGGCAACAAGAATCCTACTACCTGATGGGAGGGTTTAAGTGCAAAAATACAAATAACCGTATGATAAAGATCGTGTGCCTCACAAATGATTTTTGCACGATTGCACCGGAGTGTTGACTGCATTTTAGTTGTTCCCAACAAAGAAAAAAACTATTATATAGTATTTAGAGACTCACAACTTCCAGATACCTCATAAGTAACTAATCCACCAGATGTAGCAGGCTGCCGGAGGGTTACATTGCTAACTGCACCATTTGCAGAGAGAATGCAGACAGTGCGAGGACCTTGCTGTGAGAATGTCATTATTTTTGAAGCAACATCCTGTTAGGCAAGCAACAGACATCAGACAAGCTCTAAACCACTTATAATGAATGAAAACCGTAGGCACGGTAGTACAATAGAATGATCCAACCTACTTCAAATGAAAAACAAACACAAACACAATCAATGAAACGCCCTGCATTATACTAACAACTGCAGGTAAATGCACAAACACAACGAACAGGCAATTCATCAGCCAGTATGGTAGAGATAGATGCACAACAACAATCAAACCTTTGTCCTAAGCAAGTTGGGATCGGCTAGATATGAAACCCAACAATTTTATTATGGTCAATATAGATGCACAAAATTATAAAAAATACTCCACTTTAAACACAGTCAAAGTAAATGCAGGTAATTAGTAATTGACCAGATACTATAAGCATGTTAGCACACAGTCTCTCGTCCCAGCATCCATGTGAGCTAATCTAGGTCAAACACTCAGTAAAGTAACTTTGGAGCAGAATTAACAGACAATTGTAGCAGCTGTGGAGGCGCCTACACAAGGAGTAAAAGTGTCAACGGGATACTGTCTCACCGGGTGGGCATCCTCAGTTCACCCTCACTCACAAGAACCAAGACTGAGACAACAAAAGAAGTCGCTCCTATCATCTACAGTACGTCTACCGGTCAGAAGACTGAGACAGCCACCGTAACATACAGTTTCAGGCTTGTACTACAACCAGACCATCCGTCTATCATCTACGTCTATCGGTCAGTCAGAAGTGCATCACCCACTAGTGTCGTACAACAGGCCTATGGCTGACCGTGGGGTCAGTCAACCGACAGCAGTGCTGGGAATCTGACGGACAGCCACGAGAGCTCAGATGCCGGGACTGACAACGGCATGGCGGAACAACCCCGGTCACAAGTCACAACAGCGTGACTTGGCAAGACGCCTGACACGCACGGAGGAGCACGGACTCGCAGATCCAATCCACTGGGACCACCAATGATGCAGCAAAACGATTTGAAACGAGATCTGTGAATCTTACCTCCCCGGCCTTGACGGCGAGGATGTGAGGGGTGAAGGCGATGCCCCAAGAACCTGCACGGGGGAAGCCACGGGCACACAGGAAGGTGAGATTTTAACCGGGAAGGCGCGCGAAAGAAGAGGCGGCGGCAAACGAGGCGTACCCAGGGCTTCGAACTGCTTTTTCTTGCCGGAGCCGGGCGGGCGGCCGCGGCGCTTGGCGTTGGGATCGGACGGCGGGCTGCTGATGGAGAACCCGTGCTGCTGCTGGCCATGGGGCGCGGCGCCGCCGGCGGAGGCGGAGGAGATGGGCGCCAGCGCGAGGGCCATGCTCCCGTCGGGCGCGTACTTGCGCGGCCGCCCGCGCTTCTTCCGCATCAGCTCGCCCATGCCCAGCACACTGCCGCCCGGCGCGCCACCCGCAGCCGCGCCTTGCGGCGGCGGCGGAGCGTACAGCATGGGCGCCGCGTGGTGGTGCTGCTCCCCGGGCGCCTTCCCCGTCATCTGGTCGAACGACAGCCGCATGCCGCCGGGCAAGGGCGCGCCCGGTGCCGGCGCAGCCTGCTGCCCGAACGGTGACAGCGGCTGCTGGTGCTGCTGACGCGGTGGCGGCGGCTGGGACGCCGGAGTAGGCACCGCGCCGGCGGCGGTAGTAGCGGTGAGCGGGGCCACATCTTTGGTCTCCATTTGCGTAGATCTATCAACTTGGCAGCTACTTCCCGCCGCCGCTGTGCTTCACAGTGGCAGTGGTCCTCCCGAGCTTGGACTCACAGCTCAACCAAGCTCCCGGACTTTGACCAAACAAGCTCAGCTGATCAGAGGCCTTGTCCTGCTCCCTCCTCTCACGACACTGCAAAGTATCCAACACGGCTAAGATTATTGCAGCACTAGAAGTAACATGGGAATTAAGCAAGAAAGCAGACCCTTAGTCTCGGCTTGTTGGCTAGGTTGCTCACAGAAGATAACTTTTTAAAATCTGGAGCTAAGTGACAGATAAAAAACCAAGAAAAACAGCTAGGGAGAGAGAGAAGCAGGGAGATTAGGTGAGAGTTTCAGGAGGAGGGGGTGACTGATGCCTGCGCACACGCTTGTACGGTACCTGAGGGCAAAGTGATTAGATCGGCGAGGTCCTTTCCATGCCTTCCTCCTCCTCGCACTTCACACCGAACGCCACTCTCTCTTCACTCGCTCTCAGCTCCTCCTCTTGCTTTGCTTGCTCCGCTCGCATGCAATGAGAAAAGATGGGAGCCTGCCTACCTGCCTGCCGCCAAGGTTGGAGAAGAGAACTCGATGAAGCAAGCGAGGTGGAAAAGAGGGAGGAAATTACGGGAAATGGAAATTAATAAAGGCAGGCCAATAAAGAAAGAGAGAGAGCAAGCGAGAAAGAGATTTGCTACGCGTCCACGCACCACGCTCCTAGAGAGAGTAGAGAGCGCTGTGCAGTGCATGTCGCCCCACTGCTGATGAGTGATACTCATGCTACTACTGCCTTTGGAGGCGAGCTGAGCTTAGGGTAGCAATAAATGCGAGGTTGCGGTGAGGGGAAGCTTTTTTTGGCTCGGAGTTCGTGAGGTAGAGGGACGAGCCGTAACTGCGCTTTCCCACCTTTTTACTCCTACGTCCATCATTCCACCGCAACCAAATAAATAAATTAAATTAAAGAGGCGGCACCAGCGCGCACTCAAAATTCAAAACACCCGTCTCTAGAAAAAATACAACATTTACTTCCTGAATAATAATTTATTTATTTTGAATTTAATTAGCTGTGGCATTGATTTCAGAATATAGAGAGAGTATATGCTACCATATTTTTCAAATACTCATCACATGTTATGAGCTAACAAGTGACAAGTATCTGATCACAGAGGGAATACATCAGCTACTGCGGTTTAATTTGGATGAAAGACATGTGAGCCTATTGAACGCCTTTCTTGATCGTAGCATTGCAAAACTTATACTAGCAAAAATATCAATGAGATTATTTCAAATCCTACAACAAAAAACATTAAGTAATTCAAAACAATTCAAAGGCTTTCTTAACAGTCAATGTATTTTCTTAAAACCTCGGGAGAAGAAGCTCCAGCAAATATCACTTAGCAATCAGTTACAAGAGTGACATTGTTAGACTAACCTCTTTGAATTGTTGATAAAAGGACCCCCTAGACTCATGCAAGCTTGGATAGGCAACAGAGACTTGAATACGCGAGTACAATCTCAGAAAATCCAATAAGAGGTGTGAATCGAGATATTCGTTCCCTAACAAGCGAAATCCTACTTAGTTTTAATGCGGATATAAAGAGATCTGAAAATATATTTAGATCAGGATCTCCGCCTACTCATAATAGAACTTTCGGTGTTGGTCAACACTTGAGGAGAGAAAATAAAGAAATTTGGGAAGAGTGTGTGGATAATCATACGAAAAATTCATAAGAGGAAAGATTATTTTGTTTCAATGATTAAAAACACGATTCTAGACTGTACGTTTTTCCATGTGAACACATATTGATGAGGTCGTGAATTTTGAACAAAAGTTATATTGTTTTCACATAAATGAAAAGCATTTTCGATTGCATAAAAGATACAGTAGAAATATATTGTGTACCCATGTGAAAGGAAAGTGTAGAAATATATTGTGTACCCATGTGAAAGGAAAGTAGTTCTTCGCATAACCGGCAACAATGGATTCTCTATTGTGGAACGGACTTCGTAAGCCAATATTACGATACATTCATCACTTCACATTTTTAGTAGGTGCACCCCAGATCTAGCGCTTATGACTTCCTCTGTAAAGTACATCTATTTAATACTGTGAAATTTAGCTTGAAATTCGCTCCTACCAGGAATCGAACTCAGGACGTGAGTAGTGCTACTAAGAGTACTTAACCACTAGGTCAAGCCCGTCTTCAAATCATAGTTGATGAATACAACAAGATGACACAACAACCCAGTAAAATCCCTATGCCCAACTTTGCTTATATAAGCTAAGACTAATACGACAAAATTAAGGGTCTGTTTGGTTTATATGCTAAGGTTGCCACAATTTGCCACAAATTTTTGCCTAACTTGGCTAAGGTTAGGTGCTCAAAATTTCAGCCACAACTTGGCAAGCCTAAGGGAATCTTGCCACACTTTTTTGAGTCCTTGACATGTGGGACCTAGTTAAATGGCAAGGAATCTTGCCACGATTGTGGATATGAACTAAACAATGACTAAGTTGGTCAAACTTGACTAAATTTAAGCATGGCAAAATGTGGCGAGTTTTGGCTTCAAACCAAACAGGCCCTAGGATTTCATCGACAAATGAACTGAAATGAGTCTGCCACGTTGTAGCATCTATGACAATTATTAAATCATTCCTTCTTTTTCCGCTCATTGGCTTTTTTCAGGTTAAGCGTTCTAAACTTGCCATTGTAGCAACCATTTTTTATGAGCACAGCCATAGCCATAGATCTACAATCCATATTTTTAACAATGAAAATCCTTAGGTTATCTTATATCTATATTATATTAATGAAAATAAAACTCAACACAGAAAAGATAAAAAGATAAAGAATTGCAATAAAAAATTGATAATCTTCTCCACCTCAACCACCGCAACAATAAAATCTGACCCTAATCTACACTTAAAGAGCGTAAACCGCAGAAGTGAAAACCTTTTTGATACCTCTAAACAAATCATTCTAAAATACTCCAACTTCAAGATTAGCGGGGTGCGGTTTCTAAAAAAGAAAGATTAGCGGGGTGTACACGGAAACGGATCACCCGCAAAACCAGTGAAACCGCCCCGGTTTAATTACTGCCAGCACAGCTGGGTAGCTTTATTAATTGGTGGCCGTAATTAATTAACCCTTTGTCTTTTTCGGCGTGCGGAGGCGGTAGGAATCAATCGGTCTGAGGGCCAATTGATTTTTCTTTCTTTTCCGGGTTTTCTTTTGCTTTCGCTTGCCTCTCTTTTCTCAGCTGCTCTCTTTGTACTTTTTTTTTAAAAAAAATTCGTGAGCTCGAAAACGGGTGGCGTCTTTGGACGGGCACGTACCAGCGAGCTGTATTATGCCGGCACATATGTCTAAGATGTTCATTACACATACACGAGTGCATCACAAACATATATAGAAAATAATCACGTCACAAAAGTATAAATAGATATCTTATTACAATAATCTAATGGTTCACAAATTACAAGTCTCTAATAATTGCAGCAGAAAAGTAAACTAAATAACGCGAATCCACTTTACAGACAATTAACGATAGCTCGCAACTTAGTACTCCATATATTCCTCATAGTACTCTCAAACATCACTTATAACTATTTTAGTGGGGAAATAGTAAAGGTGAGTACATATCGTACTTAGCAAGTGTGAGAAAGTATGACATGTAGCTAAAACAAAAACGATAATAAATGATTAATTGCATAAAAGTTATTTAAATTCACAATTTGTAAAGGCAGTCTAAAATGTCCAGGTTAGATTAATTCCCATCACATCTCAAGTAAACAACATAATATATATCCATCATTATCAATTACCATCATACCTCATCCATCAATTTATCTCAATCTATATGCCAATTTCTCACCTTCATAATCAGCCATGCCCAAATATCATAATCCAAACCATAACAATTTCCGAAACCATACCGAATCCCAAGTCCAACTCTAGTCATGGAAGTTGTTCAGGTGCTCATAACAGGGAGCACGACTATCATGATAGTTTTTAACACTCTGCAGAGTTTGTACCACTTTACCCACATGTTCATGATTTCATCACCTTTCAGTGACTAAGGAACCTCATTATGCCGTTTGACACTTCTGTTGGTGTGTGGCCAAGAGATTACGAAATAGCCTTTCAAAAGGGACTACTAGTATGTACGGACCCACTAAGATTTTTCCGACAGACTTGAATCTATATTCTCTCACTCACGGGCCTCCTCATGTGCCATGCACCTAGGATAGCCCTCCTCGACTCCCATTCCTCGGACTATCCAATGGTTCATACAATATCAACAGCACACACAATTATTGAGCTACGTTGTACCCATACTCAGCCTTGTGGTGGCACTGTTGTTCTGGCTTATTCGCGCATGAACCGATTCTTAGATCTAAGGCAAGCGAAACCACCATCATCCAACCCAGTCTATAATCCATGCTTGCTTAGATCACCACAGTTCCATGTTACTTAAGTCATTATTATCATTAATTCACATAGTCCATATGTATATCAGTTCATAATGAGTTATTTGGTTATTTCCAATCTCAATTAAGCAAAGCAAGCTAAACTGGAAAATATTCGTCCCGACTCTCTACAATATATCCCAAGCGACAATCATGGTCATACAAATCTAGTAAACACTTATCATAGGTTTCCCATCAATTTGACACAAGCATGCACTTTTGCAAACAAAATATTTTAAAACAGGATCAAAATGGTCAAGAATACTTGCCTTGATCTTGCGGCTGGTTTGGATCAAAAGCTTCAAAGTTTTGGCGTTGAAGTTCCTCGTAAGTACATTCTATAGTGTTACCTTCTATTTCGCGCGACAGTCATGTGAAACAAACATTACAATCAATCAATACTCATATAGTACTCAATATGTTATGATATGCATGAACAATGCAACTATGTGATAATACATGTTATTAGGTTGCTACTATTGCTTACTAACTAGTTACAATTAAGTTTTACATGTTAGAGTAAGTTTCGAGTCATTTCGAATAAAGTTGGAAAAGTTTTAGGAATCCTAGAATTGAAGGACCGGACTAGTCCACACCATGGGTCGGACATGTCCGCTCTGGACTAGAAAGTTCAATGGACTAGTCCGCTATGACTAGGGTTTGGCGAATCTCCAACTGGAGCATGGTTTGAGTTAAGTATGGAACCATAATTGACGTAGGAAAGATAGATCTAAGGTATTTACCGTGAATTCAAGGGTTTATTAGTCGAAGAATAGATGAAACGCGAGAACTCGACAGCTAGATCGATGAAGACGAAGAATAGGCAAAGGAGAATATTGACGTCGAAGAATTGACGAAGAAGATTGCAACAACGATGAAGATGTTGATTGATCCTCCTATCCTTCCTCTTTCTTCTTCTCTCTGTCCCTCCTGGCGGTGAGGGCTCCTTGCTTCTTCAAGAACACAGTGTGACATGGCTAAGGGTTTTCTATCGTGTGGTAAAAGGATGAAAAGGTGGGCGGTGAAGTGTTTATATAGGAGGAGAGGTGTAGGGTTTCAAGTAGAGGCCTTGGTGGGGTTCCACTTGGGCTTCTCATGGGTGGGGCACAACGTTCTTGGACCCAATTAAGGCAATTACCCACTAACTCGTTGTGGGGGAGAAATAGAATATGAGTCGGAATCCTACATAACGGAGTAGTCCGTAGTGAGGTCGGACAAGTCCGTTTGGGGACTGAAAGTTCAACGGAGAAGTCCAGTGTCAAGCTAGACAATTTCGTTCTCGAACAGAAAGTTGATCGGACAAGTTCGGTGCCAGGCCAAACAAGTTCGGGGTGTGTTCAATTTCAAATCCGGACCAAGTTTCTGGAAGTTTCCAGCAGCGATCATCGGACTAGTCCGTATAAGCAATGGACAAGCCTGGACAGGAACATAAACAAAACTGTATTAGTCCGTAAAATTAATTGACAAGTCCGTAGAACATCAGAAACGATTTTCGGACTAATCCATAGCAATTAGTGGATAAGTCCGGGGAACAACAGTAGCTAAATCGGACTAGTCCGGGGTCCAATCTGGACAAGTTCGTACTAAGCCAGGCTATTAATTGTTGTTTTGGCTATAATTCATTTTAATCTTGTTCCTTTATGTGTTGCATTATATTAGACATGTATAAGAATGAATGCAATGCATGATGGATGAAAATGAGGGTGTTAAAAATCTACCCCTTAAAATGAATCTCACCCTCAAGATTTGACGTAGAAGGAAAAAGATAGGGAAATTATTTCTTGAGATCTTCTTCTAGCTCTCAAGTTTCTTCGAACTCAGTATGATGCTTCCACTGCACCTTGCACTATCGGATCACCTTGCTTCTTGTGACTCTCTCCTTTGTTTTTCAAGATTTTGACCGGTTGCTCGGCATAAGTCAAATTTGCATCTAGCTCCAATTCATCCATGGGTACTTGTTCTTCTGGTACCTTTAAGCACTTCTTGAGCTGAGAAACAAGGAATACATCATGAACATCAGAAAGTCTTGCTGACATCTCCAACTTATATGCCACTTCTCCACGTTTGTCCAAAATCTTGAATGGCCCGATGTAGCGAGGTGCCAACTTGCCTTTGACGTTAAATCGCTTATGACCTCGTATAGGTGACACTTTGATATACATAGAGTCTCCAACTTGAAAAGACAGATTCCTTCACCGATTATCCGCATAGCCTTTTTGCCATGACTAAGCAACCCTTAGGTTCTCACGGATTGCCTGAACTTGCTTTTCAGCTTCTTGTAACACTTTAGGTCCAAATACCTGGTTCTCTCCCTTTTCATTCCAAAAAAAAGGTGTCCTACACTTCCTCCTGTATAGTGCTTCATAGGGTGATTTTTTTAAGCTGGCTTGGTAACTATTGTTGTACGAAAATTCACCATACGACAAGCTTTTGTCCCAGCTGCGTCCATGTTTCAAGGCACAAGCTCTCAACATATCCTCCAATATTTGGTTCGTCCTCTCAGTTTGACCAGCAGTCTGTGGGTGATATGCGAAGCTGAAATTTAACCTGGTAGACATAGCTTCATGTAGTTTCCCCCAAAACCTAGAGGTGAATTGAGAACCTCAGTCAGAGACTATCCTTTTCGTAACTCCTTGCCGACATACGATATTCTCCATATACAACTCGGCTAACTGTGTCGCAGTGTACTTGGTCTTGACTGAAATAAAATGAACAAATTTTGTCAACCGATCCACAGTAACGCATATAGAGTCATGACCGATCTGGATACACTTTCATCCAACTATGAAGTCCATACCAATTTCTTCCCAAGTCCACTCCGGAATCTTCAATGGTTGTAATAATCCAACTGGCATTTGATATTCAACCTTCACTCGTTAGCACGTGTCACATATTGCAACATATTCATCTATGTCCTTCTTCATCTCATCCCACCAATAACAAATTTTCAAGTCCTTGTACATCTTCGTACAATTTGTATGAATGGAGTAAAGTGAGTTGTGTGCCTCCTTCAATATCGCCTCACGGATATGCTTCAAATTAGGCACGACAATTCATTTCCCAAGCCATTGTGTACCATGATCATCTTCATCGAACCTCCATTCTCTCCCTTCTTGGATCCTTTCCTTGATTTCTTGGATTTCCTCGTCCTTTGTTTGACCCTCTCGTATTTCTTGTTCCAAAGTTGGGTTTACTTCTATTATTCCCATTTCATTTGCGAATCCAAGTTGCAACCGTTCAAACTTCTTACATAACTTGGATGGCAACTCTCGAATTGTGAGTCGGTGGCTTGCTCCTTTTCTACTCAAGGCATCTGCCACTACATTAGCCTTCCCCGGGTGGTAGTTGATTCCCACATCATAACCCTTAATGAGCTCCAACCATCTTCGTTTCCTCAAATTCAGATCCATTTGTGTGAATATGTATTTGAGGCTCTTGTGATCGGTGTAAATCTCACATCTATGTCCAAGGATGTAGTGCCTCCAAATCTTCAAAACATGCACTACGACTGCAAGTTCAAGATCATGTGTATGATAGTTCAACTCATGTTTCTTCAATTGTCTCAATGCATAAGCTACCACTTGGCCTTCTTGCATGAGCACACACCCAAGTCCCTGCCTTGAGGCATCACAGTAAATATCGAAGCTCTTACTCACGTCTGGCAATACTAGCACTGGTGCGGTTGTCAACCTCCTCTTTAACTCCTCAAAGCTCTCCTGGCAAGCTTGAGTCCATTGGAATGCCTTCCCCTTCATTAACAATTCGGTCATGGCCTTTGCTATTTTGGAGAAGTCCTTGATGAATCGTCGGTAATATCCAACCATTCCAAGAAAGCTCTGAATTTCCTTCACGATCTGTGGCGGCTCCCACTTTAACACATATCTCACTTTCCCTGGGTCGACAAATACTCCTCCTCCAGAGATGATATGACCCAAAAATGATACTTCCCATAACTAGAATTGACACTTGCTAAATTTGGCATACAACTAGTGTTCTCGCAATTTCTGTAATGTAAGCTTCAAGTGCTTTTCATGCTCTTCCTCACTTCTCGAGTATATCATAATGTCATTGATAAACACCACAATGAATTTATCCAGGTACTTCATGAAAACCTTATTTATGAGATATATAAAGTATGTAGGCACGTTCGTCAATCCAAAAGACATAACGGTGTACTCATAGGATTCATACCGTGTCCGAAAAGCTATTTTAGGTATATTCGATGGTCTAATCTTCATTTGAAAGTATTCTGACTACATGTCAATCTTGAAGAAAATACAAACGACCTTCATTTGGTCTAACAAATACTCTATACAGGGCAGCGAGTATTTTTTCTTGATTGTCACCTCGTTGAGAGACCTATAATCCACACACATCCTTTGGGTTCTATCCTTCTTGTATACGAAGAGCACTGGTGCTTCCCATGGTGACGAGCTTGGGTGTATAAAACCCTTCTCCAACTGCTCTTGAATTTGCTTCTTGAACTCCGCTAACTCCTTAGGAGGCATCCTATATGGCCTCTTAGCTATAAGTGCATTCCCATGTATCAAATCAATAGCAAATTTTATGTCACGATCAGGCAGCATACCTGGCAACTCATCCAGGAACATATTTGGATACTCACAAAAGATCGGAATACTCTCCATTGTCACACCTTCCACATGACTCAACATTGCTTTATTTGTTGTGGGTTGAGCTGCCTCAACTTTGATGCGAGTGTCGTGCTCGCTTGTCAACTGCACAATCCTCTGAGCGCATTGAATCACTCTGTCGGTACCCTACGTACCAGATACCCCTAGTACTGTGAAGAGTACAAGGGAGTCCTACCTGTCAGAGGTGAATGTCTCCTCAGGCCCCACATGTCATATTGCACCGGACCCGCTCCCCTCATATGGGTAGCTCTTGGGTCAACACGTGTAAAGGAAAATCGGAACTAAGCTCCCAACGAAGGAAAGCTTCAGTGACAACACGTGTACAACGACCCCGGACCTAACCCCGAGCAGAGAGGAGCTCCGGTGCCGACACGTATACAACAGCCCCAGACCTAACCTCCCGAAAGGGAAAGCTCCAGAGCTTCTATGTGTGGAGCCTCCGGACCTTCATCGACGTATACACTAGCAGATCTCCTTCAGCACGAACAATCAAGGGTAATTAAAGCGGCAGCAGTTACAAGATTTACTTACATGTCGTTAATGCTGTATTAACGACACGTGATCAGAGCACTATTAATAGGGGTAACACAGCCATTAAGGCACATTATCACACTATTAATCATGCTTAATACCCTTTAGACAGTGTATTAGGCCATTAAATACGCCAGGTCCACATGTGGGCCAGGCAAGCTTTGTAACGGTCAGTCCTTAGAACTATAAAAGGGTTGTGCCACACGTACCCACGGACACCGGAGCTGATCCAAGCTAACGAGCATACTAAGCAACAGACTCACACAATACAAACACACAAACCTCGAGGAGTAGGGTGTTACGCTCAGGCGGCCCGAACCACGTAAATCTTTGGTATCATCATCTTGATCTTGGTCTTTGCGTACCCCAACCATAACAAGAACCTCCGCGGGCTGCTTCTTAGCAGGTCCGGGGGAAGTGTCGTTTTAAAGACTTCAACATTTTGGCGCTCCAGGTAGGGGGAGGGCTCCCGAGATCACAAGATGGTGAATTCTGCCGCAGGATCATCCAATGGCAACCGTGCTGAACAACCTACTGGAGGCAATCCCTACAATGCTCACCAGCCAGCAGGTGCCATTGTTCCAGTAGGCACTATAACATCATCTGTTTCGGCAAACAATGTTGGTCAACAAGATTGGGCATCTGCGTCGATCACTGCAGCGACAAACAACAATTCTGAGCACGCGCTCATTGCTACGCGAGCTCTCTTACAACACCCACCGCCTCCAGGTGCACCCCAGGGTGCTATAGAGCAGTGGAGGGCTGATGTTGACCATCTGGTTGCAGCTGCGGCTGCAGGCATCAGCAATCAAGATCCTCCCCCTTCGGGGCGAGCACCATCACAACGATGGACCTTGTCCAGCCGACTTGGTCCACAAATCTCGCAACAAAGGAGACGTGTTGCATCCCAGCAGGTGACTTTGTTGCCTCCCGGGGCACGACACACACACACCATTACCAGGATGCTGACTCATGATCTGCGGTCGGAGCTGGATCGTCGTTACCGGCAGCAGGACGACCGTGTCCATATCGAGCGAGCTCGTGAAAGGCGAGAGGCTCGAGACAACCCAACTCCTTAGGGGGTAGGAGGAGGTTGTTCTGCCCTGGCCATGCATTTACGCATGGTCAGATGGCCACAGAAGTTCCGACCTCACTTGCCGAAAAAATTCGACGGGACTGTCAACCCCGCCGAATTCCTTCAACTTTACTCTACAGCCATACTGGCAGCGGGGGGTGATGAGGCTGTGATGGACAATTACTTCTCGGTGGCTTTAACTGGGACTGTAAGGTCCTGGTTCATGAGTCTTCCACCCGACTCCATTAATAGTTGGGCGGAGCTATGCCAGCAGTTCACTGCCAACTTCGGGAGTTCTTACACCCGACCTAGCACTGAATTGGATATGTTTGCTGTAAAGTAGACATCGGGGGAATCGCTGCGATCCTTCATCCAGCAGTTTTCTCAGGTACGGGATACTATTCCTTCAATCTCGAGCTCTTCTGTTATCATTGCATTCAGACAGGGTGTTCGAGATAAGAAGATGCTGGAGAAGTTGGCCATTAAAGAAGTTACCAGCGTCACGGAACTCTTCAGCCTAGCCGACAAATGTGCTAGAGCTGCAGAGGGCCGTGAAATGCACTCTAAGTCAGCTCCGAAGGCCAACCAGAAGTCCTCCAAAACTGAAGCCGCTACCTCCGGTAGTGGCAAAAAGAAGAAGAAGAAGCCCAATGGCAAGAAGAAGCCGTCGACCGGCACACCAGCCGCTGCAGCTGCTGCAACTCCTGGTGGTCGGGGGCCACGCCCCGAGAAATGACCTCGCCCTTCATCAGAAGACAACAATAGTTCTAAATCATGGTGTCCGATTCACAAGACGAACCGACACAGCTTGGAAGAGTGATGGGAGGTCCATAACCTTGTCGAGCGCTACAACAAGCGTCGGGAAGAAGCTCCTTTCCGCCAACGGGAAAGAAAGCAAAAAGTCGACGAAGCTCCGGCTGAAGAGGAGCTAGGTTTTCAGGACTCCCAAAAGGTCCTGAAAGTTGTCTACAACACTGTCGACGACGACTCCAACGTCTTTGACAACGAGCGCCGGAAGACCCTAAACACCATCTATGGTGGTTCTTGGGACATCACCTCTCACTGCATCCTCAAGACAATGCGGCAGGACATGGCCGTGGAAGCTCCCACTGCTAAGGCAGGGCCACATCGAAAGTGGATGGATACTCCCATTATTTTTGATGCTTCGGACTGCCCCCGAAACATGATCAGGGCTGGACAACTCCCGTTGATAGTGTCCCTGTCGACTGTTGGAGTCGGCAGATCCCCTGACACTACTAAAGTGTTGAAGGAGTTTGTAGTTCGGTTTGGGCGCGCGGAGACTCAAGAAGGTGAATCACGATTGGACACGAGAGACACAGTGGTTTACGTGGTTCGGGCCACCTGAGCGTAATACCCTACTCCACGGGTGTGTGTGTGTTGTATTAACTTGTGAGCTTGAGAGCGTTCGAGAGTCCTCTCCCCTCGTGTATCGTCGGTTTGTCCTTTTATAGTACAAGGACAAACCGTTACAAGTCAGCCTGGCCCGACATGTGGCCCTGGCGGTTACTAGTATTGATACATGAGATTAATTGTTGTTAATAACCCTGTAACGGCTCCGACAGTGCCGTTACAGGTGTTAAGATCGTCCGATTAAGTGTCATTAACGTGGAATTAATGACAATTAATCGGGTCTTGAAGTCCGCGGCTGTCCTTTGAAGATCCGGAGCCGTTACAATGTCTCCCGGAGGTTGGAAGCGGCCAGCTCCGACGTATGGACACGTGGCAGCTCCGGAGCTTGCTTGTGGGAAGCGGGAAGCTCCGGGGTGGCCTGGCACGTGTCAGGTCCGGAGCTTCTCTCGGTCAGGGGTTAAGTCCGGAGGTGCCGTTTCAGTACCTAGCCCGGAGCTTCACCCTTGCGGGTAGTAGCTCCGGTCTGACAGTACACGTGGCAACCTAGGGGTTAACCATGTTGGAGAAGCAGGTCCGGTTATGTCTGACAAGTGGGCCTCCAAGGGTCTTCAGTTTGAGTAGACGTCCTTCCCTTGAGATCTTTGTAACCTCAGGGGGTGTATGGTTTTTAGGGTACCGACAGTCCCCCACCATTAACAATATTCAAATCCACCATGTAATGGTAGACGGAGGTTCCGGGCTAAACCTCATAAGCTTTGAAGCTTTCGTTAAGCTTCAGCTCCAGCCTTTGGACCTTCGCCCATCCTGACCTTTCTCTTGAGTAGGTCCGAGAACCATTACTCTTGTTTCTATCACACTCCAAGTGACCTTCGGGACTCGGGAGAACTACAGAACTGAGAAATTGGTCATCGACGTTGCGCAGATCAGTCTGTCATTTACTGCTCTAGAAGAACTCTATGCGCTTACCAAAGCGCAAGAGGAAGCATCTCGTAAGGAGCCAGCTCCGAACCCTCCGAGCATTCGTCATAAAGGCTCTACCTCCGCACCTCGTGTGCAACCAAGCGACAACATCGACGTTCCTATCAAGGTCGTCCAAATTGGTTCCGATGGTGCTCATACTACCCGTATATCGGGAGGTCTGAACAACAAATAGGAACTCGCGCTCATCACTTTCCTTCGGGCTAATGTCAACGTGTTTGCCTGGCAACAGCCACAAATGCCTAGGATCCCTAGGGAGGTGATTGAGCACAATTTGGAGATTTACCCAAACGCACGGCCTATACACCAGAAGCCCCAGAAGCAATCAATCGAGCGACAAAACTTCATCCAACAGGAAATCAAGAAGTTGCTCGGAGCTGGATTCATTTGGGAAGTCTTCCATCCAAAATGGCTGGCAAACTCAGTTGTTGTACCCAAGGCCGGTGGGAAGCTTCGGATGTGTATCGTCTACACAACCTTAAATAAGGCATGTCCAAAGGATCTATTTCCACTACCTAGAATAGGTCACATAGTGGATTCCACCTCTGGGTGTGAGCTATTGTGTTTCTTAGATGCATATTCTGGATATCATCAAATCCAAATGACTAAGGAAGATGAAGAGCATACTGCCTTCATAACAGTAGATGGATTGTACTGTTATACTGCCATGCCAGTCGGTCTTAAAAATACCGCTTCAACATTTGTGCGAGCTATGCACAAAACATTTGGAGAGCTAATTAGAGACTTGGCGGAGGTGTATGTCGATGACGTCGTTGTGAAGATCAAAAACAAGGAGTCACTCCTTGACAACTTACAAGTAGGGTTGTCAACGAGTCAAACTCGAGCGAGCTTATCTCCATAAATTTGAGTTTGATAAAAAATCGAGTCGATCTCGAGTCGAGCCCATAATTTGTTCGATCTTACAGTCAGGCTCAAGCTTGGCTCATTTAGGATTCGAGCCGAGCTCAAATCAAGTCTAGAACGAGTTGAACACGAGCGAATTACGAGCCTCAACTTTATTAACAATACTTTAATTGTCATCCTCATGTACATACAATAGAATTTACCAAGTTCAGCTTCGCAACTAATAAAGTATGGAGTTGCACGACGGTGCACATCATTTGTTACGAGCGTATATCAAAAATGTATCACTGAAAACATTTTTTGTATAATTCTATAATTTAGTTAATCATATATCTTATAGAAGACAATAATAAACGAGCTTACTCGAGCTTTTCGAGCTTGAGCTCATCGAGCTTGCGAGCTTATACACAAGCTCAATCTTGGCTCATTATGAATTCGAGTCGAGCTCGAATCGAGTCTAAAGCGAATCGAACACAAGCGAGTTATGATCCTCGAGCTTTTTTGACAGCCCTACTTACAAGCTGTCTTCGATAAACTGCGCACCACGCGCACCAAGCTGAACCCAAAAAAGTATGTCTTCGGGGTTAGCTCCGGGTAGCTTCTGGGGTTCTTGGTGACTCACCGAGGAATTGAAGCAAACCCGGCGAAGATTATGGCCATAGAAGATATGCAACCCCCAGCTCGCATTAAAGATGTCCAGAAGCTAATTGGATGCCTAGCTGCACTCAGCCGATTTATCTCAACACTGACAGAACGGGCGCTACCCTTCTTGAAACTCTTGAGAAAGACCATACCGTTTCATTGGTATGAAGAAGCAGAAAAGGTGTTTCAAGAGCTGAAACAACTCCTCACCACACTACCAATATTGGTAGCTCCTAATCCTGGTGAACCTTTACTGCTCTACATTTCGGCAACCACCGAAGTTGTCAGTATGGTCTTGGTTGTGGAAAGACCGGAGCCACATCCAATCCAGGAGTCCAAACCCCCCCCCCCCCCCCCCCCGGGAGGGTCCGGAATCACCTAAAGGTGTGACTAGGTCCCAGCTCCCAGACACGGAACCTCAAAATGAAATGCTAGGAGATCAACATCATTCATCCGAGGAGGTTCACCTGGCTGAGAAAGATGATCTGGATCCTCCTAGTAAGGTCCAGGTCGAACAAGAAGGAGTTTTGGACCCCTCTGGGAAGGTCCAACAAGCACAGCCTGAAGGTCCGGAACCCTCCAGCAGGGTCTGAGTCGATGGAGAAGAAGCTTCCGGTCCTTCTGAAAGGGTTCGAACCATCCAACACCTCGTGTACTTCATCAGTGGAGTACTCCATGATGCCAAGACCAGATACATTGAGGTGCATAAACTGCTTTACGCAATTCTTATTACCTCAAGGAAGCTTCATCACTACTTCCAAGCCCACAAACTATCAGTGGTAACTTCTTTTCCACTGTGTGCTATTTTGCATAACCCTAATTCTACTGGGAACATTGCAAAGTTGGCAACGAAACTGTCCGAATTCGATTTAGAATTTGTGTCAAGACAAGCAATCAAAAGTCAAGCCTTGGCTGACTTCGTGGCGGAATGGACCCCCTCCCCCATCAAACCCTGGGGGCCATAGTGAGCAGAAACCAGAACCCAAAATTTCGGAATTAACCGAGCCTCATTGGACCCTCTACTTCGATGGCTCCGTTCAAAAGCAAGGGGCCGAAGCTGGAATCCTTCTCCTGGCTCCGACCGGGGAGAAGGTCAAATATATGGTCCACCTTGATTTCAAGGCGACCAACAACATGGCGGAGTATGAAGCTCTCATCTATGGACTCAAGGTGGCACTATCTTATGGTGTAAAACAACTGCTAGTGAAGGGATATTTGCAGCTTATCATCAAACAAGTCAAAGGTGAATGTTCCTGCAACAATTCTCAACTAGCTGCTTATCTACTTGAAGTCCAGAGACTTCAGAAGGACTTTGAAGTCCTAGATCTCCATCATGTTTAGCGTCTTCATAAAGCTGAAGCCGATGAAATCTCGACGAAAGCCTCAACCGGAGCTCCGTCTTCTGATGGAACCTTCGTCCGGAGGTTGTCAAAACCAACAACTCAGCCTGCCGAACTAAGCGAAGGGGGTGAGACCAGCACCATGAAGCTGGCAGTCCCAGTGGCCCTGCTACCATGGCGTCCACCAAGGGTCGTAGGTGCTGTCGGAAGCTCCGAGCACCCTAGCACGCAAGACTTAGAAGCTCAAGTAAGCTCCGATGCATGGATCTCGGAGATCTGGAGCTAGTTGAAAGACAATATCCTTCCCGAAGACAGTGTATCTGCTGGCTGGATTGTCAGATTGTCTAAAAGATACACATTGGTAGAAGGGGATCTCTACCGACGTGGTGCCAATGGCGTCCTAATGCGGTACATTGCAAGGGAAGAAGGCCGTGAGCTCCTCGTGGAAATCCATGGAGGCGAGTGTGGGAACCATGCTTCTTCTCGCACGCTGGTCAGTAAAGCCTTCCGGCATGGCTTTTACTGGCCTGCAACACTTCAAGATTCGGTTGAGCTAGTGAAAAAATGTGAAGTGTGTCAGTTCCACGCAAAACAGATTCACACACCAGCTCAATCACTACAAATGATACCTCCTACATGGTCATTCGCTGTGTGGGGCATGGACATCTTGGTACCTTTTCCAAAAGTTGTCGGAGGTTACAGGTTCCTGTATGTTGCCATCGACAAGTTCACTAAGTGGCCGGAAGCAACTCCAGTTGTGACAATCAATAAGCAATTAACAATAAAGTTCTTGAAGTCCGTTATATGCAAATTAGGAGTTCCAAACAAAGTCATAACTGACAACGGAACTCAATTCACAAGTGTTGCATTCCAAGAATATTACGGAGACCTCGGCATTCAACTCAGCTACGCTTCAGTAGCTCATCCAGTAAGTAATGGACAAGCCGAGAGAGCAAATGCAGAAATATTAAAGGGACTTAAGACACACATGTACGAGCGCCTAAAAAGGCATGGAGCCAACTGGATTGAACAGCTTCTGTCCACACTATGGGCGAACAGGACAACACCTAACCGGTCAACTGGGGAGACTCCATTCTTCCTGGTGTACGGAGTTGAAGCAGTCCTTTCTCTGGAGATCACCTTGGGGTCCCTACGGGTCCGAACCTTCGACGAAGCCACGCAGGACCAGGTCCGGCGTGAAGACCTTGACCTCGTCGATGAGGGGGGGTGCCAAGCAGCTTTTTGGAATGCACATTATCGCCAAACGCTCCAGCACTATCATCAAAGGCATGTGTGCAACCGACAGCTCGAGGAAGGTGATCTGGTGCTTCAGAAGATACTAACTCGTGAAGGAATGAACAAACTTTCCCCCAGTTGGGAAGGTCCATTAAGAGTGATCAAAGTATCCCGACCCGGATGCGTTTGCTTGGCGACTGAGGATGGAACTCCACTTCCCAATCCTTGGAACATGCAGCACCTCCGTAAGTTTTATGCTTAGAATCACGAAGGTGATCCTGTAATTACACATGATGTATGTTATAGAGTCGATAAACAGACAGGAGTAGGTCCTCCGGGAGAACATTCACACCCCTCCGGGAGGGTCCGAGAAGTTCAAGTGCACTTCATACAGTCACTGCACTAAAAGTGTAACTACCTACCCTGGGTTAGTACAAGATGCATAGAGCACTTAGCTTGGTTCCACACCCTAAGTGTGTCATTGTCTCCCCTGTAATCCAGACCTATAATAAAATATATTGTTGTGTAAAAACAGACTCCACGTGTATTTATTTTTGTACAAGGTTCGAGCTATCAAATTATTGTTTTTAACCTTCTTGTCTATAATGAAATTGTGCAATTCTTTTTAGTCTTTACCCAAGTAATTCATATGTGTTGCAAGTTATATTGTTAATCTCTTTGGGTCTTAACATGCTGAATAGTCTACTTGCCTGAACGCCAAGCTAACATAGGTCCGGAGTGTGCTATCGACTTAGCCTGGTCCTGCATCCTAAGTACGCCACTCTACCTACACCCCGACAGGCCTCAGTAGGGTGAGTACTAAAAAAGCATATGGGCCCGGAAGAGTTACATCAATATACTTGCTGCCATATCGAATTGCTTTGGGGTAAAATTGTAGTAAGAATAATAAGTCACACACATTTATAGACAAGAGGATGAATTTTACTTTCTCCTTGTATTTAATATGTAGGAAAAAAGAGAAATTCAAAAGTGATGTTGGTAGACATCGGAGCTACTAAGCCCCGACAACAACTGAGAGGCCTAAATTCAACTATTCGTGTGGTGACATCAGGAGCTACCAAGCTCCGATCGTCAATGTTTATATGTTGATACTGGGTACTGTCGGAGCTACCTAGCTCCGCCAATCTCATGGGGTCTGCCGTTGATGCTTTAGAATTGAAGACATCGGACCTAAAATCTACAAGCGTGAAGCTTTCAAGTCACCAACACACTGTCAAAACCTTTGGTACATGTACACACTTCAATTGCACACATGTACGAGGGGGCTGACAAGACAGGGCACATTATATTGAAGACAAAATAAAGTGAAGTTCACGGCAAAATGGATTTCATTAATTTGAAGCACTAGATTACAAATTTGGGATTACAGTAGAAGGCAAAAGGAAGAAGTCCTAGCTACTGGAGGATCTAAGTTCTGCGGAAGAATGAAGCGACTTTTTGGGCAACTTCTTGGACGCTGGCCTTGGCGGCGTCTTCCTCTTCGGCAATGGGACCTTCGAGCACCGGGTCCAAGGAGAATTGGGGGTCTCATATTACATAGCATGTCAGCACGTATTCTGCGATGTTTGTAGCCAGAGTCTTCCCCTATGTCTCCAGCTGGTCTGCAATGACGTCGCCCATCGCGTCAAGTTTGCCGCCAGCACCATTGAGGGCTACCAGCGCTCGGTCCAAGTCTAGCTCTGGGTTATCCAGACATACGAGACTAAAGCCCAGAGGTGTCAGCGCATCGTTGGCCCGCCCTAAGAAGTCCCACACTTGAATGGAATCAGTCTCCTTCAAGCTCTGCAGCTCCTACAGCAACTTCCGAGCGGCCGCAAGCTCCGAACCTTCCCGAGCGAGGCGCTCGACCAATTTAGCATGTTGCTGCATACTCTCACCAACTTGCTTCTCACGGTCGGTCAGCTCTGTCTCCCGGAGGTGGATGCAGTTCTGCCTTTCCGCCAAGTCCTTCTCCCTGCCTCTCACCTTCCCTTCCCTGGTGGCAATGTCAGCTTCTCTTTTCAAGAGCTCCTGCCCCATCTTCCAGTACTTCTTCATTTCATCTTCACTCCACTACTCAAATTTTTTTGGGCGATCCGCCAAATTCTGTTCACTCAAAGTCAACTTCTGGGTGACTTTCGCCTCTCTTTTCATGACATCCTCCTGCTGCTCTAGGAGCTTTTCTTCCCTTGCCTCCAGGTCCGCCCGACGCTCCAGGAGAACCTCGTTCAATCCATTGAGGCTTTCGTGATGCTCATCAGCAGCATCATGCCTCTCCTTGGCTTGCTCAAGGATTTTCCTAGAGTTAGCGTCGAGCGCCCGGATGACAACTCCTTCTCCTCAAGCAGCTTATCCCAGTACTTTAACTAGGCCTTCTCCCTCTTTATCCGTTCCTTCTAGTCATCTAGCCTCGCCTGGGCAAGCCTGGTCTCAAAATGGAGTCTATTGCGCCAACGCCTCAAGGTGTTGCGCTCCTCCGCCAGGGCTTTGCTCTCATGATCAAAGGCAAGTTGGACTTGTCGGAGACTGGAACATGTGTTATCTATAGACAACGCCAGAGGGATAGGATCCGGGCCTGCTGGGACCATCTCTGCAGGCTCCAGAGGGATCTCCATTACAAAATAGGGTCCCACTCTATGAGAGAGAACCCTTGAGCTTTTGCGGTACCAGGACCGCTCTCCGGGAGCCCTTCAGCAGCAGAAGAAGAACCCAAAGGGGGAACTTCCACCTCTGGAACAAAAGTTGAAGGTGCTGCTTCAGGGCTTTCGGTCGCCGGCTTCGAAGGCGGAGGACCCGTCACCACCTCTTCAGGTAGCTCCAACTCTGGTTTAGCTACCTCCGAGGCAATGGAAGGGGCCTCATCTGGAGCCTCTACCGTCGTTGGCTCAGACGCCGGCACGTCAGCTTCCTCCGGTTCAACGGCCGGAGCTTCACGTGCCTCCGACTCAACCGCTCGACATTCAACCGCCTCTGGCATAAGGGCCGGAGCTTCAGCGAGTTCCGGATCAATGGTCGGGGCTTCAATTATCTCTGACTCAGCGGCCAGGGCTTCGACGATTTCCGACTCAAAGGCCAGAACTTCAGGCATCGCCGATGCTAGAGCATCAGCCTCCGCCACTGCAGTCAGGGGTACATCTTTGACTTCTCCTCTGTGGTCTGGCGCTACCACAGGAGCTTCGGGTGAGGACTCCGAGTCCAAGTCCACGACAGCTGGTGCCGGAGCTGTCGCAACTTCTGCCTCCACTTGAGGAGGAGGCTCAGTGCTTGAAGCCAGAACTTCGGCAGGTGCAGCCCCGACCGCTGCGATAGGCGCTGAAGTTCCTGTCCCCATCTTCGACACCCTAGAAATAAAGGGAAGAGAAGATTAAATACACATAAAAAACAAGACTAGCATTTCAGGGTGAGCAATCAATGGTTACCTAGGGATGCTACCACCCCAGTCGCCTTAGAACCTCTTCTTTTGAGGCCCGGAGCTAGAGCACACCAAGTCTTGTGAGACAATGGCTTCGGACCTCAGTTGAGGGCCACTCGCAGCAGCCGGAGTCCTCTCGGACGGAGCTTCTCTTGGCCAGGAAGAACTCCCAGGCCTGGAGCTTTTAGCCGACACTGAGGCCGGGGTCGACTACCCAGAGCTGACGCCTCTTGAAGACGTTTGTGCTGGAGCAGGGGTAGCTGCAGAAGACCTTCCCCACCAGGGAGAAGGAGCCGTGGTAGAGGGAGCAGGTCTGATGGAGCTCCCGTCAGCGTGCTTCAACTTCCTATTATGGCTGGAGGGCTCAGCTGGCTCTTTACCCTTGCTCTTGCCGGTATCATCAACCCTCCAGGTCGGGGTGGAGGCAGTACCTCCCTCGGAAGCTTCGGGGATCACCACCCTGGTGGTCGGACGCTTTTCAACTTCACCAAGGTCGTCAAGCGTCGGCATCTTCCTTCCGAGCTCCCTGCTGAACTGCACCTCCATGTTCAGAGGGAGGAAAGCTGTCGGCGGAACTAAGTCATCGTCGTCGACGTTTATTCCATGCTGGAATTTCTTGAGATGAAGCCTCAAAGCTTTGTCATCTAAGTTGGATTTCAGACCGGTTTCAATCCGGTCATCATCCATCACACTGTTGAGGGCCCACATGAACTTCTCCCTCTTCCTCAGCGGAGCCCATCTATTGACCACGAAGTTGTAGAAGACCATCTGTGGAGTCACTCCACCCTCTACGCATTCGCGTATCCTGTTCAAGACAGGGTTGGAGGCATCTGACAGCACCGAAACTACACTCCAGGCGTTAGTGTCAACGTTGGGGAGACCTTCGGGCAACTCCAACTTCTCGTGCTCCTCCACTGCAATGATGATCCCATCTTTCTTCCAGACGTCCTATTTGCCGGAAGGAAACGACTTCAAGTATTTGAAGGGGCAGTTTTTGCGCTTCACGAAATAGTAGAAGCCAAGAAGCTCGGTCCCCTTGCTGGTGGTGTGGATGGTGAAGAAGGTGCGGAACCGCTCGACACAGGGGGAATACCCATCCACATCTCGCAAAAGTGGACGAATGTTGACAAGAGAAGAAGAGAATGGGGGCCAAGGTGATACAGCCGCAGACCGTAAAAGTCAAGCAGCATCAAAAGAAAAGTTGAGAAAGGTGGGATCAATCCCACCATGGCGTACGCTGAGAAGTACACCATGTCGCCATTGCGTTCCTTCTTGAACGGGAGCTTGCCGGCGCAGACCAAATGGTTGAAGGAGTCGCTGGACCACCCCATGTAGGTCCGAACCTTCTTTAGATCATCATCGCTCTTGAGGCGGCTCTTGGGAAGACCCAACTCCATCGTGGCAAAGCGGAGCAAAGGAAGGTAAGTTTGGCGGAGTTTGGAAGGCTCTGAGCACAAGTTTGATCGAAGGCGTAAAGAGTCCCCAAACCATGTGCACTTTCCCTCTTAAGTAAGCCTCTACGACGCTTGGAAGGAAACCGCGATGAGAGTGAAATTACTTCTCAAAAAATCTACCCCGTCAATGACGGATGGGCCCGAGGCCACCCCGACGAAGAGATCGAGGTCCCTACCCTCGGCGAAGCACCGTCATGATGAGTGGCAGAAAACCCAAAGCCAGCGCTCTGACAGGGCACACGAAACTGATACAGTTTTCGTATTGGGAACCGATGACATTCAATTGCGTGAGATCCACACTCAAAAATCTTATCTGCCTCATTCATAACAAGCCACGCGTCAAGAGTTCACTCTCGGACCGTCACTCTAACGGCGCGTCAGAAGACTTTCTAAATCTAAGCACGGGAATCGAGACTGGCCCCACCTCCGGTAGAATAACTCAACCCAAAGGGTTTCTTCTAGAGGTGGGCCCGGGGGCCACTGTGAGTACCCTACGTACCGGATACCCCTTAGTACCGCAAAGAGTACAAGGGAGTCCTACCTGTCAGAGGTGAAGGTCTCCTCGAGCCCCACATGTCATATTGCACCGGACCCGCTCCCCTCATATGGGTAGCTCTTGGGTCAACACGTGTAAAGGAAAACCGAAACTAAGCTACCCAACGAAGGAAATCTTCGGTCACAACATGTGTACAATCACCCCGGACCTAACCCCCAACAGAGAGGAGCTCTGGTACCGACACGTGTACAGCAGCCCCGGACCTAACCTCCCAAAAGGGAAAGCTCCGAAGCTTCCACGTGCGGAGCCTCCAGACCTTCATCGACGTATACACTGGCAGATCTCCTTCAGCACGAACAATCAAGGGTAATTAAAGCAGCGTCAGTTATAAGATTTAATTACGTGTCGTTAATGTTGTATTAACGACACGTGATCAGAGCACTGTTAATAGGGGTAACGCAGCCATTAAGGCATGTTATCACACTATTAATCATGCTTAATACCCTTTAGACAGTGTATTAGGCCATTAAATATGCCAGGGCCACATGTCGGGCCAGGCAAGCTTTGTAACGCTCAGTCCTTAGAACTATAAAAGGGTTGTGTCGCACGTACCTAGGGACATTGGAGCTGATCCAAGCTAACGGGCATACTAAGAAACAGACTCACACAATACAAACACACAAACCCCATGGAGTAGGGTGTTACGCTCAGGTGGCCCGAACCACGTAAATCTCTGGTGTCATCATCTTGATCTTGATCTCTGCGTACCCCAACCATAACAAGAACCTCCGTGGGCTGCTTCTTAGCAGGTCCGGAGGAAGTGTCGTTTCAAACACTTTGACATACTCCATTATACTTGTTGAACCAGTCCATTCTAAGTATTATATCTATCACTTGGGAATTCAGGACAATGAGATTTGCAAGAAAGTCTACCTCCTTATTTTAATGCTCACTCTCGGACACATTATATTTGTTCTCATCTCTCCACCAGAAGATTTTACCAACATAGTGTGCTTCATATGAGGTATAGGCAGATTATACTTGGCGACATACTTCGATGAGATGAATGAATGAGATGCTCCAGAATCAAATAAGACAATCACGAGGTTGAAGTTGGCGAGGAACATACCTATCACGACGTCATCAGCTTGCTGGGCCTCCTCAGTAGAGACGTGATTCACATTGACACGAGCAAATTTTTGTTCTTCACGATTGCATTGTGGTGCTCCTCCATTCGACCGTGGGTAGGTTGGCCTTGCGCATTGTTCCTTGATCCATAACTTCTTTTGGGGCATTGAATTGCGAAGTGTCCTGCCTCTCCACATACATAGCACATCTTGCTGCCCATAGCACCAGGAAAAACATGGGCGCAACTGATTTTGAGCATTAGCCACCATATTAAGACGTGGTGCAGGTGGCATAGGATAGCGAGGTGCTTGCTTAGCGGGGCATTGCTGCTGTGGCTGATTTGGGCACGGTGGAAGAACAACACGGCACACAAGAGCAGATGGGTTGTAATATGGTGCATTGTGGTGCATAGCGGAGGTGAACATTGCTTCCTTGCGGCTCTCCCTGATATGACATCTTCCTCTTGTTATCTTGCTCCATCTCACGAATCTTGTTCTTAACCACAATAGCCTTGTTCACAAGCTTCTCGAAATTTGCATAATCACCATTAAGCAGCTAAGCTTTAATCTCATTGTTTTGATACCTCATGAACAAGTATTGCTTCCGGCTCTGTGTGTTAACATCTTCTGGAGCATACATTGAGAGTTGAGTGAATTTATTAAGGTACTCACTCACTCTCGTCCTTCCTTGCCTGAGGTTTTCAAATTCTTGCCTTTCTAGGATCATGACACCTTCAGGACATAATGGGAACGAAAGCTCTCCTTGAACTCAACCCTAGTGATTCTCTCCTGATTAGTATGGGTATTGCAATGAGCTTCCCACCGATCCGCAGCTGCTCCAACTAGTTGATGTGAGGCAAAAAAGACCTTCTCCCGGTCACTGCACGGGTCAATAGCAAGCTTTTTCTCAAAGTATTTCAGCCAATCACCAGCTTCCATAGGATCATTGGCTTGAGAAAAGGTTGGTGGTCGGGTCCTCATAAACTCCCCCAATCTATTGTGAGGCGGTGGGGGCGGCGATGGCGGTGGTGGTGCAGGCATGTGGTGTTGATTATTATTGTTGGCCTGCAGCTGTTCCAAGGTTTGCATCATGGTTTGCATGAGCTGATTTTGCATAGCCCTCAAGCGCTCAAGATTGCTAGCTTCAGGTCCAAGGGAGATATTCTCAGGCACCCCATTGTTCTCCTTATCACCATCAGTATTCCTTTGGTTGCGGGTCACCCTCAACGTCTCTGGAAAAATAGTACAAGATGAAAGGATTTATAATTTGAGAGACAACATCCCCAACTAAGCAACTAGATATATAAGCCTATATAAAGAAGTGGAGAAGTGTCGAAGCACCCCACAGTCCTCTACTGAGCACACAAGCACACAAACAAGCAATCACATCAAATTCAGCACACCATACAAATTATGACTATTACGGAGTGCTCCTAAGCAACTAGATATATAATCCTATATAAAGAAGTGGACAAGTGTCGAAGCACCCCACAATCCTCTAGAGCGTCCATTCTATCTAAGGTTGTGTCCTACAGTCAACGAGGCTTTGATACCAATTTGTGAAACTCAGTTTTGAAAATGAACCAAGTGTGACGTATATGTGTGCCCATAATGTTCATAACACATATACGAGTGCATCACAAACGATATACAAAAAATAACCACGTCACAAGAGTAAATATGTACCTTATTACAATAATCCAATGGTTCATGAATTACAAGTCTCTAATAAATTGCAGCGGAAAATAAACTAAATAGGCGACTCCACTCCACAAGCAATTGACGATAACAGGCAACCTAGTACTCCACATGATCCTTATAGTACTCCCAAGCATCACTTGTAATTGTTTTAGTGGAGAAATAGCAAGAGTGAGTACATGTCGTACTCATCAAGTGTGGAAAAGTATGGCAGTAGCTAAAACAAAGATGATAATAAATGGATAATTGAATAAAAGTATATTTAAATTCACAATTGTAAAAGCAACCTAAAATGTCTAAGTGAGATTAATTCCTATCATATCCCAAGTAAACATGATAACCCATATCCATCATTCTCAATTACCATCATACCTCATCCATCAATTTATCTCAATCCATATGTCAATTTCTCACCTTCATAACCAACCATGTCCAAATATCATAACCCAAACCATAACCATGTCCGAAACCATCCCGAATCCCAAGTCTAACTCTAATGATGGAAGTTATCCAGGTGCTCAAAACCGGAAGCACAACTATCATGATAGTTTTTAACACTCTGCAGAGTTTGTACCACTTTACCAACATGTTCGTGATTTCGTCACCTTTCGGTGACTAAAGAACCTCCATTATGCCATCTTGCACTTCCGTTGGTGGGTGGTCAAGAGACCACAAAATAGCATTTCAAAAGAGACTACTAGTATGTACATACCCACTAAGGTTTCACCAGCAGTCTTGAATCTCCATTCTCCCACCCACGGGCCCCCTCATGTGCCATGCAAATCCCAGGGTAGCCCTCCTCGACTCCCATTCCCACACCATCCAATGGTCCATACAATACCAGCAGCAAATCTAATTATTCACCTACGCCGCACCCATACTTAGCCTTGTGGGTGGCACTGTTGTCTTGGCTTATTCTCGCATGAACCGGTCCTTAGATATAAGGCAAGCCAAACCATCATATCATCCAACCGAGTCCACAACTCATGCTTGCTTAGATCATCATAGTTCCATGTAACATAAGTCATTATTATCATTAATTCGCATAGTACATATGTATATCAGTTCGTAACGAGTCATTTGGTTATTTCCAATCCCAGTTAAGCAAAGCGAAGCAAAACTGGAATATACCCTTCCCGACTCTCTACATTATATCCCAAGTGACAAGTGTGGTCATACAAGTCTAGTAAACACCTATCATGGGTTTTCCATCAATTTGACACAAGCATGCATTTTTTCAAACAAAACATTTCAAAACAGGATCAAAATGGTCAAAAAACACTTGCCTTACTCCTGCAGCTGGTTTGGATCAAAAGCTTCGAAGTTCTAGTGCTAAAGGCCCTCGTAAGCACCTTCTAGAGCATTACCTTCTATTTCGTGTGACAATCATGTGAAACAAAGATTACAATCAATAAATACTCATATAGTACTCAATATATTATGATATGCATGAACAATGCAACTATGTGATAATACATGTTATTATGTTGATAGTATTGCTTACTAACTACTTATAATTAAATTTTACATATTAGAGCAAGTTTCGAGTCATTTCAGAGAAAGTTGGAAAAGTTTCAGGAATTCCAGAATTGAAGAACCGGACTAGTCCGCACCATGGGCTGGACATGTCCCCTCCGGATTAGAAAGTTCAACGGACTAGTCCGCATCGGAACGGACAAGTCTACTACGACTAGGATTTGGCGAATCTCTAACTAGAGCAATGTTTGAGTTAAGTATGGAACCATAATTGACGTAGGAAAGATGGATCTAAGGTATTTACCATGAATTCAAAGGTTTACTAGTCGAAGAATAGATGAAACGCGAGAACATGATGGCTAGATCGACGAAGACAAAGAATTGGTGAAGGAAAATGTTGACGTCGAAGAATTGACAAAGAAGATCGCAACAGTGGCGATGATCTTGATTGATCCTCCTCTTGTTCCTCTTTCTTCTACCCCCTGTTCCTCCTGGCGGTGAGGGCTCCTTCCTTCTTCAAGAACGGCGGCACACGGCATGACCGGACTAAGAGTTTTCTATCGTGGGGCAAAAGGATGAAAGGTGGTCGGTGGGGTGTTTATATAGGAGGAGAGGTGTAGGGCTTCAAGTAGAGGTCTTGGTGGGGTCCCACTTGGGCTTCTTAGGGGTGGGGCACGATGTTCCACTACAAGGATTCCGACCTGTTGCAACGATTGTACTGCAACAAATACTAAATCGTTGCAGTAAGCTTGACTTTTTTCCACGATTCACTAGTTCGTGATACTAGGATCTATCGCCACGGAACACAATCGTTGCATTAGGATCTGTTGCCATGAATCACTAGTTCGTGGCGTCAGGATGCTAATGCAACAAATCAAAATCGTTGCATTAGGATTTGTTGCCACGAAATACTGGTTCATGGCGTTACAGCTTTATTGCCACAGAAAACAGTCGTTGCATTAGGATCTGTTGCCATGAATTACTGGTTCGTGGCGTTACAGCTTTATTGCCACGGAACACAGTCGTTGCATTAGGATCTGTTGCCACGAAATACTGGTTCGTGGCGTTACACCTTTATTGCCACGGAACACAATCGTTGCATTAGGATCTGTTGCCACGAATTACTGGTTAGTGGCGTTACAGCTTTATTGCCACGGAACACAGTTGTTGCATTAGGATCTGTTGCCATGAATCAGCAAACAGTTGCATTAGGACCGTAATGCAACGAAACAAAATCGTTGCATTAGGATGTGTTGCCACGATACTCTGGTTCGTGGCGTTACAACGTTATTGACACGGAACACAATCGTTGCATTAGGATCTGTTGCCACGAATTGCTGGTTCATGGCGTTACAGTTTCATTGCCACGGAACACAGTCGTTGCATTAGGATCTGTTGCCATGAAATACTGGTTCGTGGCGTTACAGCTTTATTGCCACGGAACACAGTCGTTGCATTAGGATCTGTTGCCACGAATCAGCAAACAGTTGCATTTGGACCGTAATGCAACGAAACAGAATCGTTGCATTAGGATGTGTTGCCACGAAATACTGGTTCATGTATGGCATTACAACTTTATTGTCATGGAACACAATCGTTGCATTAGGGTCTGTTGCCACGAATTACTCGTTCGTGGCGTTACAACTTTATTGCCACGGAACACAGTCGTTGCATTAGGATCTATTGCCATGAAATACTGGTTCGTGGCGTTACAACTTTATTGTCACGGAACACAGTCGTTGCATTAGGATCTGTTGCCATGAATCAGCAAACAGTTGCATTTGGACCGTAATGCAACGAAAAAGAATCGTTGCATTAGGATGTGTTGCCACGAAATACTGGTTCGTGGCGTTACAACTTTATTGTCACGGAACACAGTCGTTGCATTAGGATCTGTTGCCACGAATTACTGGTTAGTGACGTTACAGCTTTATTGCCACGAAACACAGTCGTTGCATTAGGATCTGTTGCCACGAATCAGCAAACAGTTCTTAGGTCATATTAGAGAAATTACCCAATAACTCGTCATGGAGAAAAAATAAAATTCGAGTCGGAACCTTACATACCGGACTAGTCCATAGTGAGGTTGGACAAGTCCGTTTGGGAACAAAAAATTAATCCGGACTAATCCGTAGCAATTAGTGAATAAGTCCGGGGAACAACAATTGATAATTCAGACTAGTCCGAGATCCAATCCGGACAAATCCGTACTAAGTCAGACTATTAATTGCATTTTAACTATAATTCATTTTAATCTTGTTATTTTTGTGTTGAATTATGTTAGACATGTATAAAAATAAATGTAATGCATGATGAATAAAAATAAGAGTGTTACGTAGAGTGACACAGCGAGAAGCGGGGAGCACGTGAGTGTGGTGGATGGAGATGGAGAGGACGCGCGCGCGAGAGGAAGGAGGCTGGCTCGTCAGATCAGAGCGGCCGGGGGCAACGTAGAGCGAGGACAACAGAGGCAGGGAGCAGCTGCTGGCTAGTGGGCCCGTTCAGACCAGGAGGAGGCTGGAGACCACGCCACGATTCCAGGGAGCGTCACGTGACGGTCCCCGCCCGCCGAGGAACATGTGCGGGCCCCACGGGCGGTCCGGTTTCCGAGGACACGGGGGAAGCCGTTTCCGCTTTCCTGCTGCGATGCTAGGTAGGCCCCACCGCAGTCCTGCCGAGACCTCCGGGATGGCTTGACGGATCGAGCATATGCATATCGGTACCGTCATTCTGATAGAATTCGGTTTGTACTACGTCCGGTTTTGTACTGGGCCTCTTCCTCTTCGGTTGGCCTTTTTAGGCCGTCACTAATGCGAGTGCGCCGAGATTCTTTTCAGAAATTGTGGAGCGTCGTTTCGAATTTTTTTTAGAAATAAGTACCGGTCACCCTTTCATAGTCATCCCAGAAGACGATTCGTATATATTTTTTAAAGAATTGAAACGACACTTTCGTTTTAAATTTACAATTTAAATATTATTATTTCTGAAAATTTCGTGTGCAGACGCGGGCCGATGCCCCACCCTCGCTGCGTGTGTGTCCGTATGCATTGACCGGAGACGAAGAAGAAGTCCAAGCTTGTCGCTGGTTAGTTAGTGGTCTAGGAGCAGTAGTACTACTCGACGGGACGATATTGACGGATCGGGTCATCACAGATCATGCGTGCCGTCTCGAGGCAGCAACGAACGTACGCACTTCATACTACTACTACACGAGCGTGCGAATACGACAGCAGAATCTCCTCTCTAGCTCTCGCAAACACTCTAGCTAGTCTGTGCTCGTGTTTATTTTTATATATTTTTTTTAAAAAAAAAAGATAAAGTAGTCGGACGAGCATGTGAGCTTTATTTGTTGCTTCGTGTGGTGGCGATGGAACCAAGCTCCAAGCTCCTCCTGAAATCCAAAATGTTCGCGTTGCTAAATGCTAATCCACAGGCGCACGAGCTTAACTCAAAACCTTCGGCCCACACGCCCGTTACAAAGGTTAGTTACTACAAACCTGCTTACACTTGATGGAGCCGAGAAAAAACGTCAGTAATTACATGAAAATACGTGTACTGGCGTCGTTTGTCCACACATCGCGCGCTGCAAGATGGATGTTGTATTCCTTCCCTTCCGAAAAACTTGTCAATTTGTGCAAAACTACAAAGCGACAAACTTTTTAAGATAGAAAGAGTACAAAGTACACACGTACAGAGTATGACGTACGTGGCAAAGTAATCCGGCTATGATGACTGACCTTGTGTGCTACAGCAACTGCTAGGATAGATTTTCGATTAAAACCGCTTAGATGCGTAAGCCGTACCTGATCTTCTTTTGAGGATATAATTACTGTTTCGCTCGGATCCCTGTCGTGCTACTAATAACCCGAACAACGTTCAAACAGCACCATAACGACGACCCTGTCCACACAGGAATCAGGCCCACGCAATTCAATTACTTACATCAGGCTCCTAAAAACTAGTACCAGCGCGGCAAGCAGCTGCTGCTACTTACAGTCAGTGGCGGACCCAAGATTTTACGAGAGGGTATGCCAAAAAATATATGTGATTCAATAAATTACTTATTAATTTAGTAAATAATTATAAAATTTTCAATATAATTTTGTATACAATGGTTAACAACATGATAAGTCTTATAATTAATATATTATAATATAAATAGTTAAAGTACAATAATGATAGCTTTAAAATATATGTCACGCTAGGTCATCGTAAAGATGAACAGACGCTAACCACATGTACGTCAGGATCAGTTGAATCGTACATGCGTTGACGAAAGTGAAATACCATTACATAGCCATGTTCGAATACATATATAGTCTTACAATACGACCCGAAGATCTACAATTACATGAAATATGGGTGTTACAATATAGTTATAGAAGAGGCTTATAATACTACTCGTGCAACCTTTTTAAATACTACTCGTGCAACCTTTTTAGCCAACACATTCTAAATAGTATGAAGGTTTTGATTATATCACCATTTAAAAAAAATAATGCTCCGTTCAATAACGACAAACTCAACGTAAATGATAAAATCACGATCATTTTATCCAATTAAAAAATGTTATTCTCTTATTTCTTAAAAGATTGTCACATTCTAGTACAAAAATGTACTAAACGGTGACAAATTTTTGAAAAAGGAGGAAGTACCTATATAAGAGTGTGCTCACCAACGAACAAATGGAAGAAAGGAGCTTGGCTCGACGGTCCTAGTCAAGCTGGTCTCTGTCTCTCCTTCGAGAGTTTGAATTTTAACTTAGCAGATCCTAATACGTACCTATTGTCTGTTGAGATGCCAAAGTGATCACTAGATGCTTGTAGTCACGTAGACTGTGCCGTATGACCATTGACGAGACGCGAGAGAGGACCGAGGAACCCTGCTGCTGCCCTACACGTAGATGCTTGTAATCACTAGATGCTGCTGCCCAAAACGTTTCTGAGCAGTGATTACCTGAGCGCCGACGAACCCTGCTGCATGGTTAGAGGGTCCAGCCGCACAGGGTATGCCGGGGCCCACCCGGCATACCCTGTAGGTCCGCCACTGCTTACAGTGCTGAGATCGCTCGACCGTTTTTATTCACGTCACGTGGACGCGTGCTGACCGGCGGAGTCCAGCACCAGTTCAGCGCGTAAATGCGCTGTTGGCCGGGAATCGGTACTAGACCACGAGTACGGATCACCGCATCCGTGAGCATGTACGTACAGGGGTACGTCACCTAGGGCTTGCGATACATGCACATCACTGACACACATGCCATCATCATCATGGATCATGGTTGTCGCGCAGTAAAGGACGGCTGTGCCCGACACCGGAGCGTACCATCACATCCGTCACGTGCCCTGCATCTGCATCACGGCGATGGAATGTTTTAGCTGCGCGTATCTTAAGGTCAATCAATTGGGCTCCATGAAATGCTTAGTAGTAGTACAAGTTTATCTCCAAGACCACATTTCGAGTTTCAGTGTGTTATACCTACGAGTAGTTCCCAACTCTGTTTTTCTTTTTCCTTTTTCACCGAGGGAGAACTCCTGCGTTTCTTTCCTTCGTTAAAGCAAGGAAACATTGATGAAGTCTTGTATGTGCTGAAATTCAAAGTGGAAACTGATGGCCAAGGAACTAGTGCTGATCCTATGGACATGGATGAATTTGAGGATGATGATCTGATAGAGGGTGATAAAGGAGGTGACGCTGATATTGGTACCAAGAAAAATAAACATGCAAGGTCCTCTCAGGGTGCTTCTAGTGACAAAGGAAAGAATGTCATTGGATCTTAGAATGGGCGACAACATGCAACTGTAGATGAACCTCAAAACACAGTAAGTCCATCTTTAATTATCCCAAATACACATGTTGGTGAGATGGTAATTCTAATCTCCCTTCTCAGGTTTTGGAGGAGATGGATGAACCTTATGTGGAGAAAGAGATGATGGCGTTCGATCATGGAGGCTACTACCTACAAACTCCTCGAGATTCTTCCCAACATATGGCTGAATGGAAGGAGGTGCGTAAGTCTTCCACATTATTCCGAATAATCAGTGATTCAAGGAATTCAAATTCTAAAGATGTGAGTGTACAGGAAAAGAACTATATGCCTGTTCACAGTAGGGGGGGGGGGATGATGGTATAGAAGAGGTGATAGAAGATAAAGCGGAGGAAGTTACGGAAGGTGTTCTCAGTAATGGTGTAGAGAAGATGGCGGCGATACCTGAAGCTTCGCCATCTCTCGCTGCAGCAAGGCGAAGCAAATGCATGTCCGCCACAGCTGAGTCCTCTGTTGAAAGAGATGAGAAGTTAAAGGCCAGGAAAAATGAAGGTCTGAATCCTAGTTCATTTGTTGATATGCCAAATAATGATATTACTGTACAACTGCATAGTGCGGGTATTAAAGTCAGTGATGAGGTCTCATCCTCTGATGCGGTAGAAAAATTAAAAAAAGACTAGTATGAAAGATTAGCAAGTGATGAAATAGAAGATAGGAAAACAGAGGCCCTCGATGCAGAACAGAAACAAATAGAGGATGAAGAAGAACTAGATAATTTCATTTTAAATCACATTTGCTCTGATATACTATAGGGTGTGGTTGAGTCAGGTAGTCAACTCGATAATTTCACTACCGTTTCAAAAACAGTGACCAGTAGTATCGAAAAAACTAATAGGAAGGGGGTTAAGAACAAAAAGACATCAAAATGAAAGGAATTCTATGGAATAGTGATGGGTTTAGAGACCCAAAAAAAATTTAGATATGTGTCTGATCTAACTAGCGAATATAACTTGAGCTTTATAGCTATATCAGAAACAGGTGCGAGTAATTTCACATCGAGTTCTCTAAAAAACCTATGCGCGGGTAAGGATTTTATATGGCATTGTAAGGAGCCACACGGGAGATCAGGAGGGATGATTTTGGGAACTGACACAAACATATACCACATCGGATTGATAGATGAAGGTGACTACTACATAAAAATGCATCTGTGTAATAACTCGGATGATTTTAAATGGGCTTTGACATTAGTATACGGACCAACGCAGAATCAATTTAAAGACAGATTTCCTGCGGAAATAGTGAACATGTGCTCAAAAGAAACACTTCCAAATACTGATTGGAGGTGATTTCAATATTATGAGACACCCGCATGAAAAAAAAAAACAAAGGTAATTTTGACGGTAGATGGCCTTTTCGCTTTAATGCAATAATTGATGTATTGGACCTAAGAGAGATCGAAATGTCTGGTCGGCAATACACGTGGGCTAATGCTTTGCATAACTCCAATATGAGAAACTAGAAGGATCCTCATATCCATGGAATGGGAGGTCAAATATTCGCTTGTTACGGTTAGGGCGTTATCCAGAAACGTGTCAGATCTATTACTGGACATTGGCAACACATCCTTTAGTAATTTCACACCTACATTCAAGTTTTGAATTAGGATGGTTACTTAGAGAGGATTTTATATTGATGGTCCAGGCGATATGGGAGAAGCCGGTAGATTGCTAGAATCCAATGGATGTATGGCAGACAAAGATCCGGAGGGTACATCAATATCTTAGAGGATGGGCGAAGAATATTAGCGGAGCTTATAAAAAGGAGAAGAAAGAAATTTTAGACGCGGTGTACGCTTTAAACAAAAAAGCCGAGTCCACACATCTAGAATCAGAGGAGATAGTCTTAAAACAAAATTTTCACGACAGATTGGCAAAGCTGTTAAGAGAAGAGGAGGTCAAATGGTATAAACGAGCCAAAACAAAGGATCTTTTAGAAGGCGATGCAAATACTAAATACTTCCATCTAGTGGCTAATGGAAAGCATAGGAAAAATAAAATATACCATATCCAAGAGGGGGAAAGACAGATAAAGGATGATAATTAAATCTTTCGGTTCATAGTAAAATACTATAAAAAAAACTTTTTGGTCCTCCAGAGGGAGACATGTTCCAAGTGGATATAGATCGGAGAGAGGATATTCCCCAAGTCTCGGAGTCAGAATATTTTCCTCACTACCGAGTTCACCTTAGAGGAAGTACACAAATCAATATTCCAGATGGAGCATAATAAGGCACCAGGATCGGACGAATTCCCTGCGGAATTCTATCAGGTGTTCTGGGATGTTATAAAGGCTTTGTTGGCTTTATTTCAAGCTTTTTATGCTCGGAATCTACAAACATATAGAATAAATTTTGGCACAATAATCCTACTATCGAAGAGTGTCGATGCAGTCAAGATACAACAGTATAGGCCAATCTGTCTATTAAATGTTAGTTTTAATATTATCACAAAGTTGATGACAAACAGATTAGTGTAAATTGCCCCAAAAGTTATAAGTCCCACATAGACAGCCTTCCTACCTGGGCGTAATATAATGGAGGGGGCTGTTATTTTACACGAGACAATACATGAACTACATAAGAAAAAGTCAAATGTTGTGGTAGTGAAAATTGATTTTGAGAAAGCGTATGAAAAAAGTAAACTGGCATTTTGTACATCAAGTGTTAGAGATTAAAGGTGTCTCACCGGTATGGTGTGACTGGGTAGACGAGGTTATGAAAGGTGGGCATGTTAATATAAAGGTCAACGATCACATTAGCGAGAATTTTCAGACTAAAAAAGTATTATGTCAAGGTGATCCTTTATCGCCTATCCTATTTAACATCGTGGTAGATATGCCAGCCATAGTGGTAAATAGAGTTAAGGCGAATGGTCTTGTCGGTATCCTAGAAACCGTACACCCCTTGAGGTTATAAAGATCTCAAAGGAAAATCATCTACTTGGTTTGAAGACCCTCGAAGGCCCACATGTCAGACAAAACCGGACCCGCTTCTCCAACATGGTTAATCCCTAGGTCGCCACGTGTACAACCAAACCGGAGCTACCACCCACAAGGGGGAAGCTCCAGAACCTGTACCAAAATGGCACCCCCGGACTTAGCCCCTGACCGAGAGAAGCTCCGGACCTGACACGTGTCACGCAGTCCCGGAGCTACCTGTTTACCACAGTAAGCTCTAGAGCTGCCACATGTTCGATCGTCGGATCTTCAGCTTCTAACCTCCGAAAGACCCCGCAACGGCTCCAGATCTTCCAAGGAGAGCCAAGGACTTCAAGACCCGATTAAGTGTCATTAATGTCATATTAATGACACTTAAACGGACGATCTTAACAATAGTAACAGTACTGTCAAAGTCTGTTACAGGATCATTAATAGCAATTAAACGTGTATCAATACTAGTAACCGCCGGAGCCACATGTTGGGCCAGGCTAACCTGTAACGGCCTGCCCTTGTACTATAAAAGGACAGGCCGACGATACACATACACACGCGCTTCATACGCTCATCACAAGCTCATATTGCTAATACAACACCAACACACCCGTGGAGTAGGGTATTACGCTCAGGCGGCCCGAACCACGTAAATTCTTGTGTCTCCTGCGCCAATTCTTATTCACCTTCTTGAATCTCCGCGCGCCCACACCGAACATCAAACTCCCCTATCACTTTAGTAGTGTAGGGAGATCTGCCGGTTCCAAACCACCGACAGGTCTGATCTCGGGTGTTGTACCTCAGTTGGTAGATGACGGACTATCAATTCTGTTGTACGCGGATGATACGATCATCTTTCTGAAACACAACTCAGAGCAGGCCCGTAACTTAAAATTTTTGCTATGTGCTTTTGAACAACTCTCTGGATTAAAAATAAATTTTCATAAAAGTGAAATATTTTTATTTCGGAGAAGCAACTGCACATGAACAACAGTATGCAACCTTGTTTGGGTGCATACCTGGTTCCTACCCATATAAGTACCTCGGCATCCCAACGCATTATAGGAAACTACTTAACTGCGATTGGAAAATTATTGAAGAGAGGTTTCAGAAAAGCTAAGCAGTTGGAAAGGAAAATACTTGTCTGTGGGGAGACATCTTGTTTTAGTTAATTCGGTCTTGACGAACCTGTCAATGTTTATGCTCTCTTTTTTGAAGTGCCGAGAGGGGTTTTAGAGAGATTATATTATTAGATATCCCGACTTTTTTGGCAGGGAGACAATCATAAGAAAAAGTACAGTTTATCACGATGGGATGTGTTGTGTCAGCCAAAAGACCAAGCTCCGACACCCCAGAGGGCTAACTATCGATGCTTTACGCGTTGATGGAGACTACTGTCGGAGCTACTAAGCTCCGACGATGGTCAATGCCGGAGCCACTAAGCTCCGACAACCTCAGGGGGCCTACACTATCGAAGACTTCGGACCTACATTCTACAAGTTCGAAGCATGCATGTCTTCAACAATTGTTACATCCTCTTGGTACATGTTCACAACCAAATTGTGTACATCTACCAAGGGGGCCAAGTGAGACAAAGGTGTTGAAGACAAAAAAATGAAATTTGAATTCGCAAAAATTTGGATTTCATTCATCTGGAGACAAGATATTACAAAATTGGAGAAGAAGAATAGAGAATACAAGCGGGAGCTACAGAGAGATGGTCCTAGACCCTATGGAAGAACTAGGCGACTTTCTGGGCCACCTCCGACACGCTGGCTCGGGCGGCTTCACCCTCTCCTTCGATGGGGCCTTCAAGCACCGGGTCCAGAGGGAATTGAGGGTCCCGGCTGGTGTAGCACGTCAGCACAAACTCCGCGACGTTCTTCGCTAGGGACTGACCCTCCATTTCCAATTGGTCTACGATGACATTGCCCATCTTGGTGAGCTTGTTGCCTGCAGAACCCAGCGCCTCCAACGCCTGGTCCAGCTCTGGCTCCGGATTATCCGGACGGATGGGACTGAAGCCCATTGGCATCAGCGCGTCGTTGGCCTTGCCCAGGAAGTCCCAAACTTGTTGGGACTCCACAACCCTTGCGCTACGCATCTCTGCCAAGGATCTTTTGGCCACCGCAAGCTCCGAGCTCTCCCGAGCAAGATGCTCCACCTCTTTGGCATTCTGCTGAATCTTTTTAGCAACTTGCCTTTCGAGTTTCCTGAGCTCTTCCTCCTGGAGGTGGATCTCATTCCGGCGGTTGACCAAATCTTTCTCCCGGCCCCGCACTTTCTTCTCCCTGGCGGCGATGGCATTCTCCTGCTTGTAGAGATCTTGCCCTCGCTCCCAGGCCTTCTTCTCCTCCTCCTCGCAACGCTCCTCCAATTTTTTGGTGCGTTCTTCGAGGCTCTTGTCAGCCAGAGCTGTCTTTTGGACAAGCCCTTCCTCCCTCTTCACGAGGTCGTCCCGCAGCTCCAGGAATTTCTGCTCTTCATCTTCGAGTCGTCTCTCCCGCGCATCAAGAGCCTCCCAGCGCTTGACGAGACTATCGTGGATGGCGGCGAGCCTTTCCTGGCAATCATCCGCTGCACTATTTGCAGCCTTGGCCTGCTCATAGATGGCCCGTGACTGGTTATCGAGAGTCTGCATCATGCTTTCCCTCTCATCCAACAACTTACCCTAGTACTCCAGGCGGACCTTCTCCCTTTGCACCCACTCCTTGTCGTCAGCCAGCCTCGACTGCGCCAGCTTGGTCTCGAAATGGAGTCGGTTGCACCACCTCCTAAGGGTTTGGTGCTCCTCCTCGAGGGCCTTGCTGTCGTGGTAGAAGGCCAGCTGGACCTAGCGAAGACTGGAGCAGGCGTTGTCGATAGACAACGATAGGGGGATCGGGTCCGGACCTGCTAGGGTCCTTTCCGCTGGCTCCAGCGGATCTTTAGCAACAAAAATTGGGTCCCACTCTACAAGAGCGGTCCCCTGAGCTTCCACGACACTAGGGCCATCTTACAGGATAGCGTCATCCGCCGCCGAGGAAGTACTTGCAGCCGAAGTTCAAACCTCCGGAATTGACTCCGAAGGCCCAGCCGCCAGGTCATCAACAACTGGCCCCACCGGCGGGGGGCCAGTAGCTTCATCTCCGCACTCTGGCTCAGCAGCGGGCACCTCCGAGATCACCGCTTCCAGAGCGGGTGTTGAAGGTTCGGTCGGAGCAGAAGCTACTTCTGGCTCCGGCGCAGGCGCCTCCTCCACCTATGGCTCAGGTGCTGGCGCTTCGACCACCATGGGCTCGGGTGCTGGCGCTTCGACCACCATGGGCTTGGGCGCTGGCGCTTCGACCACCAAAGGCTCAGGCGTCGACACCTACGCAGCAAATGGCTCGGACACTGGAACCTCTTGAACGGCCGGCTCCACAGCCGGAACTTCTGCAACAACCATCTCTACCGTCGGAGCTTCCTCGACAACCGGCTCAAGTGCGGGAGCTTCATCAACACCCGGCTCCACTGCCGAGACCACATCAACCACCGGTTCGACTACCGGGGCTTCAACAACATCCAGCTCTAGGGCCAGAATCGCAGCTACCTCCAGCTCTGCGGCCGGAGCGTCCAACATCTTAGCATCCAAGCCTGGAGCTTCAACCTCCGGGGCTAGCGCCGCTGGTACATCTTCATTCCCGTGGTCCGGTGCTACCACGGGATCTTCTGGGGATGAGTCGAGGTCCAAAACCACGACAGCCAGCGCCGGGGCTGCCGCAGCCTCAGCCACCTCTTGGGGCAGCGCTGGGATCGGAGCCAGAGCTTCAGCCTGCACAGCCTCAATCGCTGCTGCAGGGACCGAAGCTTCAACCCTTTTCTTAGGCACGCTGTGGATGAAGGACGAAGAAACTCAAAATGCAGTTATAACAATAAAACAACTGACTGAGGTAAAAAATCAAAAATTATCTCGGAAGGCTTCCGCACCAGTTAGCACGGAACCTCTTCTCCGGATGCTCCAGACTGGCCCGAGCCGCCACTGGCGTGGTAGTCCCGGAGGTTCCCCCGAAGCTTGCTGCTGCTATCGGCATTGCCCTGGTCGAGGCCCCCCTCGACCGGGAAGGACCTCCGGACCCAGAGCCCTCAGCTGGCCCTGGTACTGGAGTCACTTGGCCGGAGCTAGCACCCCGGGAAGATGCTGCTGCTAGAGTAGATGCCGCCGTTGTAGACCTCCCCCTCTGGGGAGAAGGAGCTGCCACAGAAGAAGCAGGTCTGACGGACCTTCTGTCAGCATGCTTCCTCTTATGGCTTGAGGGCTCGACCAACTCCTTGCCCTTGCCTGCGACTTCGGTTCTTGGCTTCGGAGCAGGAACGGAGCTGCCTTCAGGAGCTTTAGAGATCGCCAATCCGGTGATCGAACGTCTCTCAACGATACCGAGGTCGTCAAGCACCAGCATCGTCTGTCGGAGCTCCCTACTGAACTCTGCCTCCATGTTCAGAGGGAGGAAAGCTGCCGGCGGAGCCAAGTCATCGCCCTCGACGTCGATGCCCTGCTGGAACTTCTTGAGGTGGAACTCCAAAGTTGCACCCTCCATGTTGGACTTCAAACCGGTCTCGATCCGGTCATCGTCCCGCATACTGTTGAGGGCCCTTTTTGCGCTTCACAAAATAGTAGAAGCCAAGGTATTCGTCACTCCTGCCCATGGTTTGGACAGTGAAGAAGGTGCGGAAGAGCTCAATACAGGGGGGAATGCCCACCCACATCTCGCAGAAGTGGACAAAGATTGACACCAGGAGAATGGAGTGGGGGCCAAGGTGGTACAGCTGCAGACCATAGAAGTCTAGCAGCATCAATAAGAAAGAGGAGAAAGGTGGGATCAACCCCACCATGGCGTACGCGGAGAAGTACACCATATCGCCAGTGTGTTCCTTCTCGAACGGAAGCTTGCCGGTGTGGACCAAGTGGTTGAAGAAGTCAGGGGACCATCCCATGAGGGCCCGAACCTTCTTCAAATCATCATCGGTCTTCAGTCGGCTCTGGCGGAGACCCAACTCCATCGCGGCACAGCGAGGCAAGAGAGAAAAGGCAAGCGAAAGTTTGAAAGGTTTGAGCGCAAGATCGAATGAAAGGCGTAAAGAACCTCAAACGGTTTGTGCTTTCCTTCTTAAGTAAGCCCCCACAACGCTTGGATGGAAACCGCAGAGGAACCAACAATACCAGTCAAAAACTTCACCCCACCAGTGACAAGGGGGCCCGGGGCCACCCCGACGATCAAGTCGAGGTTCTTACCCCAGGCGAACGGTTGTCATCATGAAAGGCGGGAAACCCGAAGGCAGTGGCCTGACAGGGCGCGCGGAACCGATACGATTTTCGTATCGAGAACCGGAGATCTTCAATTGCGTGAGATCCGCACGCTGAGATCTCACCTGCCGCCTCCTAAATATGCCATGCGGCGGAGGTTTAATTCCGAACTATCACCAACGGCACGTCCGGAGACCCTTGAAGACACAGCTCAAAAACCGAAGAATGGACCCACCTCCGGCGGAATGACTTCATTCAAAAGGTCTCTCCCAGAGGTGGGCCCAGGGGGCCACTATCGGTACCCTTCGTACTGAATACCCCTTGGGATTGCAAAGATCACAAGGAAACTCCATATACCAGATTTGAAGACCTCCGAAGGCCCCACATGTCAGGCGTAACCAGACCTACTTCCCTGACACGATTAGTCCCAAGGCCGCCACGTGTATCATAAGACCGGAGCTATCACCCACACACGGGAAGCTCCAGTCGGAATACCAGTATGGCGCCCCCGGACCTAACCCCAGACAGAGGAAAGCTCCGGTACCGACACGTGTCTAGCAGCACCGGACCTACTTGCCCACGACGGTAAGCTCCAGAGCTGCCACGTGGCGACCGCCGGACCTTCAACTTCAACAATCAGGCTGGTGGACCCCCCAACGGCTTCGAACCTTCAAGGAGCAATCAAAGACTTCAAGACTCTATTAAGTATCATTAATACCATATTAGTGACACACGATCGAATGGTCCTTAATACTGGTAACGACACTGTTAAGGCCCGTTACCAGGCTATTAAGGGTAATTAACTTCATTAATTGTGTATCAAGCATGTGTAACTGTCGGGGCCACTTGTCGGGCCAGGCTAACGGTGTAACGACCAGTCCTTGTACTATAAAGGACTGGTCAACGATACACAAGGGACGGTTCCAGACCACTACTGAACTCCCTGAGCTAGACGAGCATCTTCTTCTGGAGCTTCTTCTAGACTCACACGCTTAATACAACACCAACACACCCCGTGGAGTAGGGTATTACGCTCATGCAGCCTGAACCACGTAAATCTCTCTGTACACTTGTCTTTCACCTTCTTAAATCTCTACGCGCCCATTACCGAACTACAACTCCTTGATCTACCTAAGGTAGTATCAGGAGATCTGCCGGATCCAAACAACGACACCACCCATACAATAAACAAGAAGCAATATCAACATGTATAATATCATCAAATCAATATGCAATAATAGAAGGTAATATGGCTTCTCTCGGTCTCTCAACTATCTCACATGCAATAATACAAAGACATAATCTACTGGCCACAAGGGATGAACCTCTCGTAGGAATATTATGATCAAAAAGGGTTAGTGGAACTTGCCTTCGCTACCGTCTGCGTCGTCGTGCTCCTGGTCAGCTGGTTCCTCCGGATTCTCTTCCGGTACCGGATCTGCTCTGCAGCACATACAACACAATCATGCAAACACATATCAATACATCATACAAAATTTATTTTATTATTAGTTCATGATTTTAGGTGAATTTTAGAAAAAGAATCGGGTTAATCAGAGGTCATACGAGTGAGATACTGATTTTTAAAGTGTGGAGGTTTAATTAATTCCGAAAATGAGTAAACAACATTATCGATTGCTGGGCTGTTGCTATCGGATGGCTTGGAATTTTGGCAGATTACGTGGGCCAGTGCTGATTGTGGCCTAATCTGGTTTGCTCTTGTGGGCTTAGTGGCTAATGGGCCATTATGGTGTTCACTAATATCTGTTGCCGGTGAGTCTAGGCATACGAACAGCAGCCATCGACCTCTTTCGTCTACCTCTGTCGGTTACCCTCCCACTACTATAGATGGCTCCTGAGAGCTCCAATCAAACGTGTAATAGAGGGAACAGGGGTCAGGGGAGAGTGAGGATCGAAGGATTGGAGTCCAGCAATCCCGATTTAGGCACCAATTTCAGAAGATATCGAACTGAGCGGAGCAGTGGCAGAGAGGGGCGGCCATGGCGAGTGGTGGCCGTCACCGGCTCAGAGGAGCAGAGGAATCGACTCGGCGTCAGGTCCAGAAGATAGCTAGGGGGTCGGAGGTGCTCACCTAGGCTTCAGCTTGTACCGGGAGGTCTCCTCGCTGGAGATCGATGTGCCGGTCAAGTCGTCGCCGCGCGGGAGGACGAAGCCAGCACTGGAACTCGACTGAGGTGCGTGGGCGCGACTTGGGCGGAGCTGAGCCCGGCGTGGTCCTTTTATGGACGAAGAAAGGCGGTGGAAGGCCGGCTTCGATGGAGGACGGTCGGACGCAGTAAATGGTCATACACGCGTGTGCCGAACTCAGTCGGGTGGTGGCACGTTGTCTAACGAGCAGTCCTCACCGCATCTGCCCGTGTTGTCTCGTCGCCGGTTGTCGGTTTGCAGGCGATGGTCGGCGTCGCGACGTGAGTGAAGGAGGTAGGAAGCTGTTGTCTCACCGGGACAATGGCTGGGCGAGTTAACGCACTGTACGGGCGTTCCAGAGGCTTCCGGAGAGATGGAGAAGGAAAGGGATAAGGCGAGTCTGCTGCCGTGCTTGCGTGCTGGTGTGCTGCGTGCTGTTTTGTTTGGTCAGAGAAGAATCATGGTCGCGGTGCTGTTGGGAGGAAGAAGAAAGGGGAGCTCCTTGCAAATAGAGAAGAAAGGAGGGGTGGCAGAGAAAATTATTACCAAAAGCATGGGCGCTGGCTAGCTGTGTCGGGCAGACCACATAGAGCATTAAGTGGAGGGGTGCTTTCCTGATTAAGGAAAATGAGGGAGACCTGAATGGAAAATGTTTTAGGCCACAATAGTTAGTGGCGTGAGGAGTCTAGTCCTGGCAGCGTGGATTGTGGTCTGATCAGTGCTCATATGCTCCCTTATTTATTCCATTCTCTGTTTATTTTATTTGTTTTGTAACCAGAATTATTATTCATTTTTTATTAAATTCATGATCATATATATGCTGCTGATATATATATATATATATATATATATATATATGTGTGTGTGTGTGTGTGTATTTGTTTATTTATTTCTCTTTCGCTTTTTATTTAGTTTTATTATTATCTCTTGTCTGATAGTGCAGTTTTATTATTTTTCAAAATATTCTCGGTGATTAACCCTATGGCTACGGATTATTAGTTTACGAAAAATGGGATGTTACAGACCTACCCCACTTAGGTAGAATCTCGCCCTCGAAATTTGGCTAGTGTTCGAAAAGGTGGGGAAACTCAGCACGAAACACATCTTCTCGTTCCCATGTAGCTTCAGCTTCTGAATGTCTGCTCCACAGTACTCGACAGAGCCTGACGGAATTCGTCCGTGTTCTTCGGGTGACGGTATCTAAAATTTTTACTGGCACCTCCTGGTATCGCAGATCATCCTGTAAGTCTAGTGTGTCCCGTACTACTTGTTCTTCAGGAATCCATAGGCATTTTCTTAGTTGGGACACATGGAAGACGTTGTGCACTCCCGCCATTTCTTCGGGTAACTTGATTTCATACGCCACTGATCCGACTCTTTTTAGGACTTGAAAAGGACCAATGTATCGTGGCGCCAACTTTCCACGTACCTGGAATCTGCGCGTGCCACGAATTGGAGACACCTTCAAATACACATGGTCCCCGACTTCAAAGCTGAGCTCACGCCTCCTTTTGTCCGCGTAGCTTTTCTGGCGTGACCGAGCTGCCTTCAAATTTGTCCGTATCTCTGCTACCTTGTCTTCTGCTGCCACAATGAAGTCTGGTCGCTCTATAATACGATCTCCAACCTCTGACCACATAAGAGGAGTCCAACACTTTCTTCCAAAAAGGGCTTCGAGCGGTGACATCTTAATACTAGTCTGATAACTGTTATTATAGGAAAACTCGGCATACGGTAAACTATCTTCCCAATCTTTACTGTAGGTGAGAACAACAGCTCTCAACATGTCCTCCAAGATTTGATTGATCCTTTCTGTCTGAACATCAGTCTGAGGGTGATATGCTGAGCTGAAATCCAACTTAGTTCCAAGTGCTTTCTGTAGACTTCTCCAAAATCTCGATGTGAACTGGGTACCTCTATCTGAGACTATCCTTGAGGGTACTCCGTGTAGCTTCACAATACAGTCTATGTACAACTTGGCCAACTTTTCTCCATCGTGGGTAGTGCACACAGGAATAAAGTGTGTGGCCTTTGTGAGACGGTCGACCACTACCCATACTAAGTCATTACCGCTCTTGGTCCTTGGTAAACCAGTGATGAAATCCATCCCTACCTCATCCCATTTCCAGACGGGAATAGGTAAAGGTTGTAGTAGGCCACTTGGCTTTTGATGCTCGGCCTTCACTCTCTGACACACATCACAACAGGCTACAAATTTAGCTATATCACCCTTCATACCAATCCACCAATATTTTTGCTTAAGGTCCACATACATCTTGGTGGCTCCAGGGTGAATAGAGTATGCAGAGTTGTGGGCTTCTTCCATGATGGTGTTCCGATAGTGACCTTGTGAAGGCACACACAACCGTTTCTTGAACCATAATATTCCATCTCTATCGACTCTAAAGTCTGGAGCTTTTCCTTCACTGGTATGTGTTTTGATCTCCATCAACTTCTCATCCTCAGGTTGAGCCTTCTTGATTTGGTCATCTAGAATAGGATGAACACTAAGATTGTAGTTATATGAGTGAGGTACCACACTTAGGTTCAACCTCATCATCTCATCACACAATTGTGGTACTTGAGTCACCAAGTTATGACAATATGCTTTCCGACTGAGAGCATCAGCTACCACATTTGCTTTCCCCGGGTGGTAGTGGATTTCCAAATCATAATACTTTATTAGCTCCAACCATCTCCGTTGCCTTAAGTTGAGGTCAGGCTGGGTAAAGATATACTTAAGGCTCTTGTGGTCCGTGTAGATCTCACACTTGTTACCGATCAAGTAGTGCCTCGAAATCGTAAGAGCATGCACTACTGCTGCCAATTCCAAGTCATGAGTTGGGTAGTTTTGCTCATGTGGCCTTAACTGACAAGAGGCATAGGCTACCACTCATCCTTCTTGCATTAGCACACACCCTAGGCCATGTCTAGAAGCATCACAATAAATAACAAAACTCTTATGAATGTCTAGTAGGATTAAGAATGGAGCTGTTGTGAGTCTCTCCTTCAACTCACAAAAACTCCGCTCACATGCTTCAGTCCATACAAACTTCTTGTCCTTCCTGAGGAGCTCCATCATCGGTCGAGCTAGCTTGGAAAATCCTTCGATGAACCTCCTATAATATCCCGCCATACCAAGAAAACTACGAATATCTGAAACTGATGTTGGTTGCTTCCAAGATGACACTGCTTTAACCTTCTCTGGGTCAACTGCAACTCCCTCAGTTGTGAGAACATGTCCAAGGAAGCTGACTTTTTGCAACCAAAATTCACACTTACTAAACTTGGCATAGAGTTGATGGCTCCTAAGTCGGTCCAAAACAACACGCAAGTGTTGCACGTGCTCTTCCTCACTTCGTGAATATACCAAAATGTCATCAGTGAAGACAACGACAAACTTATCCAACTCTTTCATGAACACTCGGTTCATCAAGTTCATAAAGTAGGCAGGAGCATTGGTTAATCCAAAAGACATCATCGTGAACCCGTATTGTCCATAGCGAGTCACAAATGCTGTCTTGGGTATATCTTCCGGTTTAATCCTCACTTGATGATACCCGAACCTTAAATCAATTTTGGAAAAGAACTTGGCCCCCTTTAATTGGTCAAATAGGTCATCAATTTGAGGTAGAGGATACTTATTCTTGATGGTTACTGCATTAAGAGATCGGTAATCCACATAGAGCCTCTTACTTCCATCCTTCTTCTCTACGAAGAGGACTGGTGCGCCCCATGGTGATGCACTAGGCCTTATGTATCCTTTCTCTTGTAGCTCATCCAACTGTTTCTTTAACTCTGCCAGTTCTGGGGCTGCCATCCTGTAAGGTCTCTTAGCTATTGGGGCAGTTCTGAGAACTAGATCAATGGAAAACTCCACTTCCCTTTCTGGCGGCAGGCCTGGTAATTCTTCAGGGAACACATCAACATACTCATTAATTACTGGCACTTTCTGGGGTGTTTCTGCCTTTATGTGATTTATAACCAGATCAGATAGGCTAGGCTTCACGTGACAGGTGACGGTCTTCCCTTCATGGTTTGTCACTATCACTACCCTCTATGCACAAGCTATGCTCCCGTTGCACTTGGCTAACCAATCCATACCAAGGATCACATCTATCCCGTGGGAGTCAAGCACTACTAGGTTAACCAAAAATACTACCCCACTTAGGTTTAAAGGGATGTTGTTAACCCCTAAGTGACAAGGTATATAACCTCCTGGTGATCGTGTTATTAAGGGCCTCCTAAGGGCTACTGTAGATATATCATGTGTATCTACGATGTGCGACAATATAAAGGAATGCGATGCACCAGAATCAAATAATACTGAAGCCAAAACTGACTGAACCAAGAACTCACCAAGCATAACTTCTGGTGCTGCATTTTCCTCCTCGCTGTAGACATGGTTCACTGTGGCCTTTCGAAAGGATTGTTGGGTCCTTGATGGTGCTCCACGGTTACCTCCAGCTGGTTGCCTCGGTCCATTAACAGAGTTGGAGACGACAGATGGTGCTGACTTGTTCTTGTAAGGGCAGTTGACGGCAATGTGGCCAGACTCACGATAGCTGAAGCAAATCCTCTGGTTATGTGTGTGACTGACTCCAGACTACTGAGAGCGGAAGGAGCCCTGGAGTTTAGCAGGTTGCACTGGTTGCTTGAAAGTAGTAGTTGGTGCCTTGTAGGATACACCACTTTGACTCATCTATCCAGAATGAGTAGGTTGGTGGGTCTTCTGCATAAAGTAAGCTGGCTACTGGGTCCTTTGTCCTGAATAAGTAGGTTGAGTAGTCCTTTGAAACTTCGCCTGCTGGAACACCTTCTTCCCCTCAAATTTCCTTTTCTTTTCCTGAAGATCATCCTCTATGTTCTTCTCCGTGGTGATAGCCTTATTGACCATGGTACTAAAATCTGGATACACAGATGCTTCCATAAACTTCTTGATCTAAGTGTTTATACCTCGAAGGAAGGCTTCCTGCTTCTTCTCTTCCGTATCAACCGCATGAGGGTCATAACGGGATAACCCAGTGAACTTATGTAGATACTCTGTCACAGTCAGGCCCTTCTGCTTAAGGTTCATGAACTCTTCCTTCTTCAGCTTCACAATGATACTAGGGATGTGGTGCTCCCTAAATAATTTCACAAACTCGTCCCAAATCATGGTATTGGCGTCTGCATGCATTTCTATGTAGTTGTGCCACCATGCTAAAGCAGGTCCTCTCTACCGTTGGACTGCAAGTAGAACCTTATCCTGCTCATTAGCATGGACCACCTCAAGTTTCATCTCAATCTATCTTAACTAGTCATCTGCCTCTATGGGGTCCTCAGATCCAGCAAACTTGGGTGGGTTCATCCTGTTGAAGTCTGCGATCTGGTGATTGTTCTGAGGTGCTAGCTGGCGGTTGTTGATGCCATTGTTGCCCTGAGCAGCAAGTGTGTTCGCCAGCATTTCGAGGAGTCAAGTCTGGCGATCCAAAATGGCAGTCAGGTCATAGGCAGGTGCATGTGGGGCTGGTGAGACAGGTGCACTCTCCGCTGTCTCATGCTCGTGTAGTGCAAACGGTATCTCACGCGGTCCTTGTTCTGCCTCGTGTCCATTCTTACTCGGCTCGAGCGGCGAGACATCTGCGACGTGGAAATCGTGGGGTTTAGATTATATTTATTAAGGTATATTAATGCGAATCCTATTAGTTTATAATTACTATTATTATTATCTACTTATTTTTATTTTTATTATTTTATTTATGTTTATGTGTATGTATATATATACACATATTAATTTAGTAATATATAAGTATATACTTTTATACCACACAAACCACACAAAACATCAAACACTGCAAGCAACACACCAAACATTCATTCATTCAAGCAACCGGGTACATGGTTCATTGGGCATGTCGTCCCTAAGTCCGTCTCCTTAAGGGTCAGTCGGGACCTCTGCGTGACTACTAGGCCCTACATCTTGGTCTTCGGGGTCTTCGTTGGTCCCTCGGGGTGATGTTGGAGGAGTGGGTGGTACAGGCTCACAAATCCTCCTCCGAGGGTTGGACAGCGGGTACAGTGGAGTTCCTTCCAGCACAAGCGGTTCGGCCGTTTCACAGGCCTGTCGATCTTTGCGCTTGGCTCGGTCTACGAGGTAGAAACCTCTGAGGAGATGGCTATGGCGGTCGGCCTGCTCCCTAAGGTTCTCCTCTGCCAAGGCAACACGACTTTCAGCGCTCGCAACACGGGCCTCAGCCTGCGCTAAAGCTAGCTTAGCCTTTCGCCAACGGGTCTCCAAGGTCTCTGCACGCTTGACGAGGGTCTTCATACGCTGGTTCAACTGGTCGCACATATCGTCTAGGCTCAATAAATAGCCTGACATGGCGACAACTGTGGGGTCATCTTTGGTGGATCCAAGGCTTTCGAGGTTGCGGATCCTAGCCCTCCAAGCAGGACGACTACGATCCAATGGCGGAAAGTACTTCATGGGTGTGTAACCCAAGTGCCAGTCAAACATGTGGCACAATTATTTCAAGGCTTTGCGGGCCACAAGGTGGCAGGTGTCCTTCATACGGAACCTAGTGGCCGTGACGTTCCATGGTTACATCTCCAGGAACCTCTCACTGGCACCGATGTACACGGTAACCTCACATCTCTCAGTGCCCATGCTCCACGAACTCGTGACCCACGTACTCCGGGCGGTCCGAAATACCGAGTCGCACCGTGGCGGCATAGAGCACCTTGGGGAAGCCATCTTCATTGATGCAGAAGGTGGTGATACGGTCGTTAGACATCTGGCTTAAAACAAGGCAGAATGGTTAGATGAGAGCAAAACCTATAACTAAGGTCCTACGTTCAAGGGTCCCTATAAGAAAACCATTCTAGCGTCTCCTATGGTCACCTACACCCTAGGGTTTGCATCCTACAGCCAAGTATGGCTCTGATACCACTTGAAGCGTCCCGACCCATAAGATCGGAACTAACATGTAATATTATTACCAAGAACAGAGTTCGGTACATAATATTACAATAAAAGTAGAACCACAACCATAGATAGCTTTATTTCAACGGCATAGCCTTATGAATAAACACGATAACAGCTAATAGCATAGCTATAATAGTCGACAACAATACTAGTAGCTCCGCGTCGTCCAATCCACTACGCATGACTTGGGTGCGGACGCGACCCTACTCGAAATCCTCCGGCACGAAGTCAGGATCCTCTAAAAAAAACATATCAACAACATTTGAGTATAAAAGTATTCAATAAGCTCCACCTCGCCCTACGGGAGGGGATTAAAACAGATATAAATGCAATGCATAAAATAAAGAATAGTGCAACCTAATGCAGACTAATGCAACCACTTACCTCAACCCAAGACTCCTCTCGACTCAAACTCATAGTAGGTGGCTTTCTAGTTGTTAGGACCACACCATAACTTGTCCTATGCCGAGGACACGGCCGTCCGAACGGGTTTTACACTCTGCAGAGGTTGTACACTTTACCCACACGCACGGACCATCAAAGATAACCCATCATAACCGACACCCAGTCGAAACATCACCCAAACCAGTCGTCCCTAACCCAGTGTCATGACATATCTCAATATAATCTCAAACATATATCTCTCTCTCCACCGTGGACGACTGTCGGGCTAGCCACCGGGATTAGGCTAAGCCCCACCCATACAGGGACATGTGGTCGTACTGAAAGAAGCTAGGTGAGATGTCAAAACAACTAGGTACTTAAAGCTCACCAGGACAGCCCCCATACTCAACACACAAGTCTACCCTCATGATAGAACTCGTCGTAAGTCTACACCACGGTAGCACTTACACTAGCACTAACCCGTCTGCCTCGGTCACAACTCATACTCTCACCACCCATAAAATAAACAAGGAGCAATATCAACATGTATAATCTCATCAAATCAATATGCAATAATAGAAGGTAATATGGCTTCTCTCGGTCTCCCAACTATCTCACATGCAATAATACAAAGACATAATCTACTGGCCACAAGGGATGAACCTCTCATAAGAATAATATGATCAGAAGGGGTTAGTGGAACTTGCCTTCGCTACCGTCTGCGGCGCAGCTGGTTCCTCTGGATTCTCTTCCGGTACCAGATCTGCTCCGTGGCGCATACAAGACAATCATGCAAACACATATCAATACATCATACAAAATTTATTTTATTAAATTGTTCATGATTTTAGGTTAATTTTAGAAAAAGAATCGGGTTAATCGGAGGTCATACGAGCACTACAGGAATATCGATCACTTACGTCGGCCAGGGCCGACATAAGTAAGGCATAAACCGACGTAACTAACTTAATTACGTCGGTTTTCCTTTAATTACGTCGGTGACTGGCCGACGTAGCAGTTTGGACGTAATTAAGGTAACTTACGCCGGCCACCGACATAAGTTACTTAATTACGTCGGTCTGCAGAAGCCGACGTAAGTTAAGTGGCGGGATGGGCCGTGGGCTGGGCCGGAGTACTTACGTCGGCCAGAGCACGCCGACGTAAGTTATGTGCCCTAACTTACGTTGGTTAGAGCCAAACTGACGTAAGTTAAGTGGTTTAACTTACGTTGGTATGGCCTGACCGACGTAAGTTAAACTGGGCTAACTTACGTTGCCAATTCCATAGCCGACATAAGTTAAGTTTTCAAATTTTTTTAAAAACAGAAACTGACTACCTCGCTCGATGGCGAGAACAGAAATCACAACAACACAACAGCATATACAGTTATACAGCAACAGTTATAAATAATACCCAAAACATAGACAACAACAACACAATTTGCCTCCGGGCTACACGCTAGCTCCTCCACTGCCTCCGGGATCTCGACGCGTTCCCGAAACCTGCAAAAGAATCATTAGGATAAATTAGAAGTCCAAAATTAGAAGTCCATAAAACAACTAGTCAATAGTGTGAGTAACACATTTGCTAAATTAAATGTGATGCAAGTAACTTATTTAACATAATGAAAAGGGAATCAAACTCCTAGGGCCCTCAAACTCCTAGAGCCGACCCTGAGTTGGTGGTGGATCAAAAAGGAATCATGCATTCAACATAATGAAAATCTATGTTATGGGAGCGGTGGAAGTTGCATTTCGGAGACGACATGGATGTCCTCCTCTAACAAGTTTCTATTCGACACTAAGGCTAAAACTCACAATAACAGGGTGTACAGAAAACAAAAAGAGGGATAGACAATATTACCTGCTCCGGTGTCTGCTGCGGCGGAAGCGTAGGAATCTTGATGTCCTGACCGCTGTGTCGAGCAAGAGCCTGCCATTGCAAAATATTAGAAGATAACTAAGAGTTATTGAAGTGCTGTGAAATTTAACTACGGTACTTTAAATTACTTACCACCACCGCTGCTTGCATCTGGGCCATCATTAAGGCCGTCCTCTGCTGCTTCTCCCTTGCCTTCGCTCTCGTCCTCTCCAGCTCTGCCTGGGTTACGACACCGAAATCTCGTCCAAATCCGGACCCGCGTCTCGCCACAAGCCACGCCCCCTCGGTCACTCCGAGGCTGTCCAAAAAGGGACAATTCCAAACCTGCACGTCTCACATGCCAATGACATGTGAGACGTGCCAATCCGAAACGGGTAATACATTGCTATAGATTACATTGCTCATTTTCATTTTGAGGTCATTTAAGAGAGAGAAAAGAACTAGAGAAAGACTGAGAGGAAAGTTGGTCTTAGATGACAATTCCACATCCATTTCCACTGTCCACACAATCGCGGGTCATTGACGTTCTTAAGACGGTAAGGCGACTTAAGGCGACGGATCCCCCTACTCCCGTGGTGCCAGCTTTCCCTGCCGCTGCCGCCTTACCCTAGAAAGCAAGGCAACGGGGACACCTTATGATGTCGGAGCGCCTTACCGCTTTAGCGTCGCTAAAGCGACGCTAAAGCGACACCTTAATAACTATATTCAACGACAAAATATACTGCGTTTCTCAGTTCACCGCCGACGCGAGCTTCTTTTGCGTGCCGCCCACCGCCTCGAGCTCCTCCGCCGCCCCGATCTCCTCTGCTCACCCCTACACACGACCCACAGTTTCTCTCTCTCTTGGAGCTACCGGCGACGCCGTGGCACCCGACAGTCGGCCGCCCCCGACGCTGCCCTCCTCATGGTGCAATTAACCACTTAAGAATAAATAGATAAACCACTTGAGCATAATTAAACGCATAAGCAAATTAACAACTTAAATAAACCAATTAAGCATAATTAAACAAATTTAAGCATAATTAAACATAATTAAATAAACCATCTAAGCATAATTAAGCAAATTAAGCAAAAAATAAGCAAATTAAGCATAATTAAATAAACCACTTAAGCTTAATTATGCATAATTAAGCAAATTAAGCATAATAAAATAAATCACTTAAGCATATTTAAGCAAATTAACAACTATAATTAAATAAATAGTTAAGCAAGCACTGCCATCATAGAATCACTTGAGCAATAAAACACGACATTAAGCTAACAATTCTAAGGCTACAACGATAGCATAACAAGTATTTGAAAGCACTAAAGTCCGAATTGAAGTGCGTACCTAGTGATCGATGGGTGCCGACGTACGGACGGCCGGAGGCGAGCCGGCGGCGAGGGCGCAGGGCCGGCGGGGCCGGGGGCGGGCCGGCCGCGGCAGCGCAGGGGTGGGCCCGCAGTGGCGGCGCAGGGGCAGCGGGGCCGGGCGGTGGCTGGGGCGCGAAGGCGAGCCAGCGGCGCAGGGGCGGCGGGGGCGGGCCAGCAGCGGCGGCGCATCGGGGTCGGGGCCGCGCGGGTCGGGGCGGCGCCGCGGGGGCGGGGCCGCGGGCGGGAGGGGGGTGGCGGCCGGGCGGCGACGGCGGGGCGGCGTGCCGGTAGCGGGGCGGCGACGGGGGGCAGGCGGCGGGATGGCTCAGAGTCGGAGGCGGCGGGGCGGCTCGGGGTCGGCGGCGGCGGTTGGGAGAAGGCGCGCGTGAAATAAAACAGACGCGCACCGCTCGCGCGCGTGAAATGAAACAGGCTACCAGGCACCGACGTAAGTTACTTACGTCGACCGGCCGACGTAAGTGATCGATATTCCTGTAGTGGAGTGAGATACTGATTTTTAAAGTGTGGAGATTTAATTAATTCCGAAAATGAGTAAACAACATTATCGATTGCTGGGCTGTTCCTATCGGATGGCTTAGCATTTTGGCAGATTACGTGGGCCAGTGCTGATTGTGGCCTAGTCTGGTTTGCTCCTGTGGGCTTAGTGGCTAATGGGCCATTATGCTATTCACTAATATCTGTTGCCGGTGAGTCCAGGCATACGAACAGCAGCCATTGACCTCTTTCGTCTACCTCCGTCGGTTACCCTCCCACTACTGTAGATGGCTCCTGGGAGCTCCAATCAAACGTGTAATAGAGGGAACAGGGGTCAGGGGAGAGTGAGGATCGAAGGATTGGAGTCCGGCAAACCCGATTTAGGCACCAATTTCAGAAGACATCGAACGGAGCGGAGCAGTGGTAGAGAGGGGCGGCCATGGCGAGTGGTGGCCGTCACCGGCTCAGAGGAGCAGAGGAATTGACTCGGCGTCAGGTCCGGAAGATAGCTAGGGGGTCGGAGGTGCTCACCTAGGCCTCGGCTCGTACCGATAGGTCTCCTCACTGGAGATCGACGTGCGGGTCAAGTCTTTGCCGCGCGGGAGGATGAAGCCAGTACTGGAACTCGACTGAGGTACGTGGGCGCGGCTTGGGCGTAGCTGAGCCCGGCGTGGTCCTTTTATGGGTGAAGAAAGGCGGTGGAAGGACGGCTTCGACGGAGGACGGTCGGGCGCAGTAAATGCGTCTTACACACGCGTGCCGAACTCAACCGGGTGGTGGCGCGTTGTCTAGCGAGCGGTCCTCACCGCATCTGCCCGTGTTGTCTCGTCGCCAGTCGTCGGTTTGGAGGCGATGGTCGGCGTCGCGACGTGAGTGAAAGAGGTAGGAAGCTGTCGTCTCACCGGGACAGTGGCTGGACGAGTTAACACGCTGTACGGGCATTCTGGAGGCTTCCGGGGAGATGGAGAAGGAAAGGGATAAGGCGAGTCTGCTGCCGTGCTTGCGTGCTGGTGTGCTGCGTGCTGTTTTGTTTGGTCAGAGAAGAATCGTGGTCGTGGTGCTGTTGGGAGGAAGAAGAAAGGGGAGCTCCTTGCAAATAGAGAAGAAAGGAGGGGTGGCAGAGAAAATTTTTACCAAAAGCATGGGCGCTGGCTAGCTGTGTCGGGCAGACCATATGGAGCATTAAGTAGAGGAGTGCTTTGCTGATTAAGGAAAATGAGAGAGACCTGAATAGAAAATGTTTTAGGCCACAATAGTTAGTAGCGTGAGGAGCCTGGTCCTGGCAGCGTGGATTGCAGTTTGACCAGTGGTCATATGCTCCCTTATTTATTCCATTCCCTGCTTATTTTATTTATTTTATAACCAGAATTATTATTCATTTTTTTTATTAAATTCATGATCATATATATGCTGCTGATATATATATATATATATATATATATATATATATATATATATATATATATATATATATATATATATGTGTGTGTGTGTGTGTGTGTGTGTGTGTGTGTGTATTTGTTTATTTATTTCTCTTTCGCTTTTTATTTAGTTCTATTATTATCTCTTGTCTGATAGTGCAGTTTTATTATTTTTCATAATATTCTCGGTGATTAACTATATGGCTACGGATTATTAGTTTACGAAAAATGGGATGTTACATATGGTCAGCTAAGCTGCCACTAAAGATCAAAGTATTTGTGTGGTACTTAAAATGCGAAGTGATTCTTACAAAAGATAACTTTATGAAACGCAATTGGGTAGGGGACAAGAATTGTGTGTTTTGCACTGCTCATGAAAGCATTCAACACCTCTTATTTGATTGTCACTATGCAAAATTCATTTGGAGGATTGTAAGCATCACTTTTAATATTTACACACCTTCGTCTTTATCATATGTTTAATGAGTGGATTTTTTCTTTCCCCAAACCGCCCAGGAAGAAAATAATGGTTGCCACAACCGGTTTGTGCTGGGCGATTTGGCTAACATGGAATGATTGTGTTTTTGATAATTGTCCTATGAAAAAATATTTGCAGGTACTTTTCAGGGGTACACATTGGGCGTCGCCGCAAAGAGTTGAAGAAGGCAAGAACCACATGAGGAGTGCATGCAGTGCTGTTGAGACAACAACAATGGAGATTTTCTCTAGATTTGGATGGAGTTTTAGTTGTAGAGTTGAGGTTATTTAATAATATGCATGTACTACCTTTGTAAAGTTCTTGCTGTTTTTTAAGTTTTCATGAACAATTGGTTTGCTGAACTCTGTAAATTTCTGGCCATAACCTCATTTTGAGGGGAATGTCGGGTAATCCATTATCTAAAAAAGCAAGGAAACATAATTTTTGCAGGGTCACAGCTTCACATTATCCCTGATTTGTATTCATCCCCAATTCAGGTTTACAAGTTTTTCTGAAACTTATTCAGTGTTGCAGTACACTACTACCACTGAAAAAATAGCTACTAGCTGATTACATTCTGACTTCTGCATATTCGTAGCGTCTTCTCTCCCTTGAATTCCTTTTTCCTGATAGAATGCAAAATGCAGTACGCAGTTTCCATTGATCGATATGCCTTAAGTAGGCAGAGTTACAACATGAAGGAGACGTGGCTCCAACAGTTACACGTAGTGGAGATAAAGCCTACGAGTACATGATCTAACTGACTGCTGTACGTGTAGGAGGCAGTTCCGATACTTGGTCAAGTGTGTCACACGTTAGTTGCCAATAGTCCCCTGCAGTCGCGACGTTCCCAAACATGAAAGCTGTTCTTGAAGTCATGAAAGCTGAAAGAATGTGTAGCACCTTAATTTCTTCAAGTGAAACTTTATCCCGAATGAAGTGCAGATCGATCTCAAGATGTTTTGTCCTTTGATGTTGGATCGGGTTGTTGGACAGGTATGTTGCACTTATGTTGTTGCAAAAGACGACTGTTGCCTTGCATAGAGGTTGATGCAGTTCGTTCAGCAGCTGACGCAGCCATGTAACCTCGGACACTTCATTTGCTACAACACGATACTCTACCTCGACAGAGGATCGTGAGACAGTATATTGTCTTTTGGATGACCATGAAATGAGATTATCACCATAGAACACACATAAACCAGACGTTGAACGTCTAGTGTTAGGGCAGCCACCCCAATCAGCGTCTGAATATACAGTAAGAGATTTTGATGAGTACTTGAAGATATGAAGGCCGTGCTGACAATGCCGCGAACATACCGTAGAATTCTCTTCAGCAGTTGCAAATGCGGTTCATGAGAAGAGTGCATGAACAAGCAGGTTTGTTGTACTGCATAGGTGATATCCGGCCTTGTCAAAGTTAAGTACTGAAGAGTCCTGGCAATGCTAGGGTTTGTTGTAATGCATGAACAAGCAGATTTTGACTAGTCCGAAGTGGAAAGACAGATAAAGGACGATAATTAAATCTTTCAGTTCATAGTAAAATACTATAAAAAAACTTTTTGGTCCTCCAGAGGGAGACATGTTCCAGCTGGATATAGATCAGAGAGAGGATATTCCCCAAGTCTCGAAGTCGGAATATTTTCCTCACTACCGAGTTCACCTTAGAGGAAGTACACAAATCAATATTCCAGATGGAGCATAATAAGGCACCAGGACTGGACGGATTCCCTGTGGAATTCTATTAGGTGTTCTGGGATGTTATAAAGGCTGATATGTTGGCTTTATTTCAAGCTTTTTATGCTCGGAATCTGCAAACATATAGAATAAATTTTGGCACAATAATCCTACTATCGAAGAGTGTCGATGCAGTCAAGATACAACAGTATAGGCCAATCTGTCTATTAAATGTTAGTTTTAAGATTATCACAAAGGTGATGACAAACAGATTAATGTAAATTGCCCCAAAAGTTATAAGTCCCACACAGACAACCTTCGTACCTGGGCGTAATATAATGGAGGGGGCTGTTATTTTACACGAGACTACACGAACTACATAAGAAAAAGTCAAATGTTGTGGTAGTGAAAATTGATTTTGAGAAAGCGTATGAAAACGTAAACTGGCATTTTGTACGTCAAGTGTTAGAGATTAAAGGTTTCTCACCGGTATGGTGCGACTGGGTAGACGAGGTTATGAAAGGCGGGCATGTTAATATAAAGGTCAACGATCACATTAGCGAGAATTTCCAGACTAAAAAAGGATTATGTCAGGGTGATCCTTTATCACCTATCCTATTTAACATCGTGGTAGATATGCCAGCCATAATGGTAAATAGAGTTAAGGTGAATGGTCTGATCTCGGTGTCAGGGTGTTGTACCTCATTTGGTAGATGACGGACTATCGATTCTGTCATACGCGGATGATACGATCATCTTTTTGAAACACAACTTAGAGCAGGCCCATAACTTAAAATTGTTGCTATGTGCTTTTGAACAACTCTCTGGATTAAAAATAAATTTTCATAAAAGTGAAATATTTTTATTTCGGAGAAGCAACTGCACATGAACAACAGTATGCAACCTTGTTTGGGTGCAGACCTGGGTCCTACCCATATAAGTACCTCGGCATCCCAATGCATTATAGGAAACTACGTAACTACGATTGGAAAATTATTGAAGAGAGGTTTCAGAAAAGCTAAGCAGTTGGAAAGGAAAATACTTGTCTGTGGGGAGACATCTTGTTTTAGTTAATTCGGTCTTGACGAACCTGTCGATGTTTATGCTCTATTTTTTTGAAGTGCCGAGAGGAGTTTTAGAGAGATTAGATTATTACATATCCCGACTTTTTTGGCAGGGAGACAATCGTAAGAAAAAATACAGATTATCATGATGGGATGTGTTGTGTCAGCCAAAAGACCAAGGTGGATTAGGAATACAAAATTTAGATATTCAGAATCAGTGCTTACTTAGTAAGTGGCTATTCAATTAATTAATGAGGACTGTATGTGACAAATGCTATTGAAACAAAAATATATTAAGGATAAATTATTGGGTCAAATACAACGAAAACCAGGGGATTCACATTTTTGGAGTGGATTGATGAAGGTCAAGGACAAATTTTTAGGATTTGGAAGATTTAAAGTCAATAATGGGAGTGCTACGAGGTTCTGGGAAGACTTTTGGTTGGGGAACATTAAAATCAAAGATAAGTTTTCACCTTTGTATACTATTGTTAGATAGAAACATGTGACCATTGCTCATGTATTTAGTACTATTCCTTTAAACATTTCTTTCAGGTGAGGTCTAGTAGGAAATAATTTGGATAGATGGTACAGGCTTGTTGACATGGTGGCACATGTAAGGCTAAACAATATAAATGATACCTTGAGATGGGAACTTAATTAAAGTGGGATATTTCAGTTAAATCTATGTATACATGACTCATTACTATTGGAAACGTGTGTAGAAACAGGCTTATATGGTCAGCTAAGTTGCCACTAAAGATCAAAATATTTGTGTGGTACATAAAATGTGAAGTGATTTTTACAAAAGATAACTTTATGAAAAACAATTGGGTAGGGGACAAGAATTGTGTGTTTTGCACTGCTCATGAAAGCATTCAACACCTCTTATTTGATTGTCACTATGCAAAATTCATTTGAAGGATTGTAAGCATCACTTTTAATATGTACACACCTTCGTCTGTTTCTCATATGTTTAATGAGTGGATTTTTTCTTTCCCCAAACCGCTCAGGAAGAAAATAACGGTTGCCACAACCGCTTTGTGCTGGGCGATTTGGCTGACGTGGAATGATTGTGTTTTTGATAATTGTCCTATAAAAAACTATTTGCAGGTACTTTTTAGGGGTACACATTGGGCATCGCTGCAAAGAGTTGAAGAAGGCAAGAAACACATGAGGAGTGCATGCAGGGCTGTTGAGACAACAACAATGGAGATTTTCTCTAGATTTGGATGGAGTTTTAGCTGTAGAGTTGAGGTTATTTAATAATATGCATGTACTACCTCTGTAAAGTTCTTGCCGTTTTTTAAGTTTTCATGGACAATTGGTTCTGTGATGTCTGTTGCAGTACGTTAAATCGTCGCAGTATGTTAAATCATTGCAATATCATACTATTTGCAACGGCTGTGAAATTGTTGCATCCACGAATGTGAAATCGTTGTAATACGGTAAATCGTTGCAATATAGTAAATCGTTGCAATACCGTACTATTTGCCACGGCTATGAAATCGTTGCAGTAACATACTTTTGCCACGAATGTGAAATCACTGCAATACCCTGCTATTTGTTGCGATACGTTAAATCATCGCAATATGTTTAATCGTTGCAATAACATTTTATTTTCCATGACTGTGAAATCGTTGTAATAACATACTATTGCCACAAATGTGAAATTGTTGCAATACACTGCTATTTTTTGTAATATGGCAAATCGTCGCAATACGCTAAATCGTTGCAATGACATAATGTTTGCCACGAATGTGAAATCTTTGCAATAACATACTATTACTACGAATGTGAAATTGTTGCAATACCATGCTATTCGTTACAATATGTTACATGGTCGCAATAAGTTAAATCATTGCAATACCATAATATTTGTCACCGATGTGAAATCGTTGCAATACTGTACTATTCATTACAATATGTTAAATCATTGCAATAAGTGAAATCTTTGCAATACCTAACTATTCGCCACGGATGTGAAATTATTGCAGTACCATACTATTTACCACGGATGTCAAGTCGTCGCAATAACCTAGATGAAGCATTTCTTGTTTTATTATGGATTCCATGTACGTGGTACAAGTAGTATTTATGATTATGCTATGTCATTGTTATTATATCATCATAAGCACTACAAACCCCCACTATATTCTAATTTAGCTATGTCATGATTATGTTAACATGAATCACTTATGCTATGAATTAACATTGGTTCAACGATGATGTAGTTCATTGCCTTAGGACGTCTTGTGCCTAGGCTCTTAAGGCAATTACTTAATATGCTAGCATGGTGCTAGGATAGAGAGTAGTGTTGAATGTCTCGTATGCCCACGGATTGAAAAGGTAGGCAGTAGGTGTCGACAGCTCTATTGATCCTTTGTAATCCTCCACGTTCGGCTATACCACAAACTCTTGATAGGAGTCGTCCTAGTAATGCTAGGGGTAAACCCGTGCCCAATGTGTTAATCTACTTAGCATGAGAAGTCATAATTGACATGATCATTCGTAACTAATTTAGGCTATGTATATGTACATTAGAAGTATAGTAGGAGTCTCTACCTAACCCTTATTCTAGTCCCTCTTTACCCCATTTATCCCCTTAGGATAGAATGCTATTGTGTATCACACTACCTCAATTATCATTTATCCATCCTTACTAGAGCCTTGCCTACACCAACCTAGCCTCTCCACTTGATGATTGTTTTACCTCTATCTAGTCTTCCTTTGGGAGAATATAAATGACACCCTTTGGGAATACTCTTAGAGGGGAAATGCTACATCGATAGTTTTCGTGCGCTTGCGGATTTACATGTATAATCTAAAATCTATTAACAAACATTTTTGGCACGACTGCAAGAGATGAATTTTTAGTAGTGCGTAGGAACCGTCAACAGCCGCCTCATTCAAGCATGGCGAGGGGATCGAGGACTTCTCTCTCTGGCTGAGTAGCATAGTGGCGCACCTTCCCTCTCTAGGTGAGCCGTTAGAGGAGTTGGTGGTCGTGCAAAAGCGTTCCAGAACGATTCCAACAGATCGTGGTGGTGATCATGACTTTGCTAGACGTGTCAACCCTCACATTGTCAGATGTGACGGGGTGGCTCAGGGCTTCCGAAAACGCCTTCAACACGACACATCAAAATGGTGGAGTTCATGATGACCAACAATACCTCAATCGGGAGGAGTGGGAGAAGCAGGTGGAGGAGGAGCGGACTGTCGAGTCTTCAAAGAAGGGCAGCGCAAGGGCGCGTAGAGAAGAACAAAAAGGATTCTGAGAAGAACATTCTGCAGGATCAATTCAGGAAGTGCGGGAAGAAGGATAATTGGGCCAAGGAGTGTCAGTTGAAGTTAGAGCAGGAGGAGCCGTAGTAGCAGGCTCTCATGGCTGATGCAGAAGAGGAGGGCATCTTGTTCATGACAAGGACGGCCTTAGTACAGGTGGAGCCTGTACAGGAGTGTCCCACGTGCCCACTAGAGATCGTGGAGAGACGTGTCTTCGCGCATCGCGACAACGACGACGACCCCGACAGCGACACATGGTATCTTGCCACAGGCGCGACCAATCACATGATAGGCTCGCGTGTCGTCTTCTCTGAGATCGATGAGAACATCATTGGGATGATCAAATTCGGTGACAACTCGATCGTGCGGATCTAGGGGAAGGATACGGTTATCTTTGCCGCCAAGACAAGTGAGCACGGGAGGCTCACTGGCTTCTACTACATCTTGTGCCTCACCACCAACTTCATCAGCATCAACCAACTGGATAAGGATGGCTACCACATCACTGTACATGGAGGAGTGATGTAGATATGGGACGAGGAGAATCGCCTTCTTACACGAGTGCAACGCAATGATAGCAAGTTGTACTCCGTCAAGCTCAACATCATACGCCTGGTTTGCCTGACCACACAAATAAAAGAAGACTTCAGCACATCCTACATCGACTCCACAGGTCTAGCAGTCGTTGGACCAACTGTTCTAGGCCTTGGAACGGACCTACAGGGGCCAGTAGGCCCTACACATGGTTCTAGAGGTGCTGGAACGGTTCTACAGGGGGCAAGAGGCCCTGCATAGGGCGCTGGAGCTAATGGGACAGGTGCTGCAGTACCAAGATGGGGTATAAGAGGAGCTGTGAGTCCTAAACAGGATCCCAGGAGTGCTAGACAGCACCCAACAGGGGTAGCACATGATGTTGGGGGCTCTAAGCGTCCTGCTGTCCCTACGGGAGAGTACAAAGTTGAAGCTTTTTAATAGATCCGTGGGAATGAGAGAAGTTGTTGTTGAGAAATATGAAATTTGGAAGGAAGTAAAACACCCTATGGAACCTGTGATCGGTTGTACTCCCGTTTGAACTCATTTTCCTAATTCTTCTAGTTTCTTTAATTGGTGCAATTACTATGACTCGACAATGATAAATTCTTAGAATTTCAAATCTAAAAAATAACTAAAGAATAAAACTATTTTTATTTAGTAAATTCCATCTACTGACAACACAACAAATACTTCGTTTTCTCTTTTGTTGCGTAATTGTTCTATTCTAGTTAATTGAATAGGTTCAATTCTTGTCCTTATTTTGATTGTTTTTCTGGTATTTTATTTGCATTCTATTTATTTCAACCACCAACACTCGTATTTTAGCTCTTTTTTCAGCATGGATGCCACCCTGGAAAGTTTTTTTAATAAGATTTGACAGACGTTCCTAGGGCTTCCAAATACATTAGCCAATATGAGATGTAAACATGTCAGTCAGCCAGGTCTAAAATCCACTTTTCATTCAGTCCTATTGCTTTCCTTTTTAGTCCTAAAAAAAGAATAAGAAAAAGGCCAAACCCCATTGACATAATAACTGGAAGTGGTAGAAGAGAGATTACCCAGGCATATTGATATGTATGTTCCATAAAAAAAAGAAATAGCAATTTTTAGTTGAAATATAGTTCTTTTTTCTATAAAATTGTTTCCGATTCACCAAACCTATTTTAATTTCTTTCTGAATGAATTAAAAAAACAAAATAAGAATAAGAAAAATACTGGAATTCTGATTTTCTTTCAAATTTTGTCTCATTGAAATATTCAAAAATGCAGAATGGGTTTAGTTTCTTAAATTCAAAAAATTAATCAAAGAATTTCATTATTTAGTTATTAGATAAAAAGAAGATATTTATTAAAATACAAAAAATGAGCCGTAGGTGAGTCTTCAAATAAAGGGGAGCACCTTGCTATCATGAAAATGCCAGCAGTGACCATAGTAGCTGCATCAATCAAAGCAGATACTGGATTGGGACCCTCCATTGCATCAGGTAACCAAGTATGCAATCCTATCTGTGCAGATTTCCCAACAGCACCAATAAAAAGTAAAATCCAAATCAGAGTTATGGCATTCAATCTCATGTTGCAAAAAATCCATTCTTTTCTAGGAGCACTAGCACTAGCAAAAATGGTTGAAAAAATGGAACTATGATTCATACTCACCATTTAGACCTCGCAACCAGACTGGAAAAAAAAAATCAAGTAGTTCTTAATACAAAAAAAGAACTTTGCTTCTTTTGTTTGCCCAACAGACAACTTTTTTTTTTCTCTTTTTTACAGCCTATCTTTTTTTGTCTCAGTAGAGTCTTTTAGTGTCATGTTTCAGTCCTCTTCCCCATTACTTAGAAAAAGTGAGCCCCCAGTTCAGGTACAAGATACTATCATTACCACCTGGACAATTAGACAGCCAACCCGTAATTGCAACGACCCAATTGCAAGAGCGGAGCTCTACCAACTGAGCTATATCCCTCCCGAGCCAAATGGAGTATGCATGAAAGAGTCAGATGCTTCTTCTATTCTTTTCTGTAGCGCAGCTGGGCCATCCTGGACTTGAACCAGAGACCTCACTCGTGAAGTAAATCATCGCCCCTAGGGGATTGAATACCATATCAACAGGTGTTCCATCTTGCAAATAGGGCATATCTTGCCTAGGCAAAATTTTGGAAATGATCCCTTTATTCTCGTGTCTTCCTGCTACTTTATCCCCGACTTTGATTTCACATTTCTGTAAAACATATACACAAACCATTATGTCGAGGGGGTCCCTCTGGATCCATTTCACATCGATAACGCGCCCTCTTCCATCTATAGTTAATTTGATTCCAGCAGTAGATAAATAATTGCAAATTTTGTGTGTACGAGATTTGAATAACTTCAAAATAACTGACTAATTTTTTATCTTTCCTGATCAGAAAAATACATGAAAAAGAAAGGAGGTAGAAATTTTTTTATTTATGGTTAAAGAAGAAAAATAAGAAAATAGGGGTTCATAGTGGATTTTCGAAAAAACAGACTTTGTATCAACTAAAATATATACTTCGACTTTCATGTGCTAGAACTTTAGCTCGTAAATATAAAAGTACGGTACAAACTTTTATGCAATGATTGAGCAAGTTTTTTCTTTGATGTTTGCCAAAACAACTCACTTTTCTTTCCATGAATAACACAGTGAGTGGCTACATTTTTCATATGCTCTCCTCTTATAGATAGGACGAACAAAGAAGAAAGTTTTTCGATCACTTACTTCGCTCGCCCTTTTTTATTGGTTTTTAATGCAATTTTTATAATGCAAATAGATTCAATCTAATATTTTTTTAGATTAAGTCTTAGGTCTCGTTTGACCTATAAAAGATCTCCTTTTGAAAGATCTACTTTGTAAAAATGTTCCCAAAATTCCTAAAATAAAAGGAAAAAGACAAATTACTTTATCATGAGTTATTTTCCTTGGTTAACAATACTTGTTCCGATATTTGCAGGTCCATTAATTTTCTTTTTACCCCATAAAGGAAACAAAAACATTAGGTGGTATACTATATCTATTTATTTACTAGAATTCCTTCTAATGACTTATGCATTCTGTTATCATTTCCAATTAGAGGATCCCTTAATCCAACTAAGGGAGGATTTTAAATGGATAGATGCTTTTGATTTCCAATGGAGATTGGGAAGCGATGGACTTTTATTAGGATCTATTTTATTGACAGGATTTATCACTACTTTAGCTACTTTAGCAGCTTGGCCAATTACTCGTAATTCGCAATTATTCTATTTCCTGATGCTAGCAATTTATAGCGACCAAATAGGACTATTTTATTCATGATACCTTTTACTTTTTTATCATGTGGGAGTTAGAAAAAGAAATAGAAGCCAATAGCTAAAAAATGATAGTTTTGGTTTACTAGAACCATTGGGATATTTTTTCAGCTCGATGGAAACCCAACTCTTTTCCTTAGGATCTCTTGAATAAAATTAGGGAACGAAGTAAGTAGATTAGATAGATATTTAGGAGAATTTCTATATCCTACTCTATAGGGATCATCTAGAAGCGGAGAGCTTTGGTTCCATTCAGACAGAAAAGCTGACATAGATGTTAAGTGGCAAGAATAGCCATAAAGGAGTCGAATCCTTCTTTTTGGTCGATAAGAATTTTGGTGGTGCTTGTATTGCTCTCCCACAACCTTGCTTTCACGGTTTAGGCTGCTCCCATTTTGCTCGCCACTACTACGAGAATCACTTTTGATTTCTTTTCCTCTAGCTACTAAGATGTTTCAGTTCGCCAGGTTGTCTCTTGCCTGCTCATGGATTCAGCAGACAGTTCAAAAGGTTGCCCTATTTGGGAATCTTCGGATCTATGCTTATTTTCAACTCTCCGAAGCATAAAAATCCAAAAATCGATGGAATCACACCGGACGTTCCCGGCAAAACATTAAATTAGAAAGACATCAAAAGAAAGATTTTATCACCCACTAAAAACACTCAAATACCAAAATAAACATATCGGTTAAATTTCACTTGAGCAAAGTCTAGACATAAATACCTAATATGGAGTGACGATAAAGAGACCTATCTAGCTACAAATTCTAGATGAAATAAGAAGTATGGTAAGATGAATGAAAGGCAAAATTCTAAACATCTTGAATCGGATTCTCTCTTCTCAGAGAGCTTGAGAGTGAAATGAGTGGGCGATTTATTTTCAGACCGACCCACTTTCTATCTAAGATTTTTTGTACTAGTCCTTTATATTGCAATGTATCAACTATCAAATGCTTTGTCAATTTGGCCAAATAAGGCTTGGCTGCTCTTGTAACAAAAGAGTCCATGTTAACAATGAAAATTTGACCAGATTTTTTTTATGTTCGATTTAAATAGACATAGATTTTCGCTATTTTTATTTAGTAAAATCCATCTACTGTCAACACAACAAATACTTTCTTTTCTCTTTTGTTGCGTAATTGTCTATTCTAATTAATTGAATCAGAGAGCCAACCCACGAGCTAAAGGTGGAGGTGGAGGTGGCTAATCATACGAGCTTACCAAGAGTCTGAGAAAGAGGGTGAATAACTTAACCAAGCATCGCATGGACCAATAGCGCCCTTAGCCTTGGGGCAATAGCAACTAAACTAGTAAGGGCAGCAGCAACTAGTGAGGAAGACCGTACTTTGTCTTGGTTTGGCAGGATTCTTTCCTTTGTATGTAGGATAACAATCCATTCCTCAATCAATAGATTCTGCCCTCCGCCCAAAGCAGACCAGAATCAAGTATCGATATGCCTGTACAATCGGACCAATTGACTTGGAGGTTCAATTCTTGTCCTCATATTGAAATGAATCGAGATTAATAAGGAGTTAGTTAATGATGTTTGAGCATGTACTTTTTTTGAGTGTCTATTTAACTTATACTACTAAGTAGAAAAGATTTGAAAATCATGGCATGGGTCGCCTTTTTTTTCTTTCTTTAGAGTTTCTATATGCACAATTTCTCGATGTTTCAATGAGAATTTCTTGACTTTCTATATATATATATCCCCCCCCCCCAAAAAAAAATAACCTCTCCTGTTGGGGAGTGCATTAGAGGACAACTGGAAATGGGACGGGAGAGGCTTTAGCAACTAATCTTTCAGCTTCATATGCCGCTGATCCTTGATAGACAAAAGAAAACCTCTATTCCGAGGCTAGATTTCTCCCTTGTTTGGTGCGGCTCTCCGCCTTTACCAGCCTGTTCTTTCCTTGCCACCATTGTGGTGCCGGTCTCATCCCCTCTGCTAAGGAACGGAACAGATTGTACCAAGTCCATATGGTCAAGATTCCACACAGAAGGTCAAATCAAGGGTCTTGGCTTGGAATCTCCTGACTTACCTGAGCACTATTTTCTCACTGCCTGCTTGAGGGAAGACATCAAAGACCTTGTAATGGCATCAATCGAAAAACAATATTATCCAAACGCATTTCAAGTAATTGTAGTAAAACTTGACCTGTTGACTTTTTTGCTTTTCTAGCAATATGTACATATCTAAGTAATTGTCATTCTGCCAAACCATAATGAAAATATAATTTCTGTTTTTCTTGAAGACGAATACGATATTGCTCTTTTCTCCCAGAATGGAATTTATTTTCAAGATTACTTCCAGATTTAGGCATTTTTCTAGTGAGTCCTGGTAAAGCTCCCACTATAGAACTATGACACAATAAAACCCAAATGAACAAAATGTTGAATTGAATCGTACCAGTCTATACTCGGGTTTATTACTTATTTTTGTACTTGCTGTTTTATGTTCCAATTATTTCCTCGATTGAGAGAAAGGTAGAGAGTAGTAAGAATTTTCCATTCATTTGTGAACTATTCAACAATTAGTGGGTGTGTACTACAATTCATTCCTTACCAGACCATATCCTTCCTCGTCCCTAACCCAAGATTGGTGAAAGAAGATCTAAGAGGGATCTATGTAGAATGTGGTCAGAAATCCATAATCGAGTCCGACCACAACAACCGAATTAATTATCCTCATCGAGAAACTTAGACTACTAAGTAGAAAATATTTAAAAATCATGGCATGGGTATCCTCCTGAGGAGAAGTTTGTTTTGTTTCAAACTCCGATTCAAACAGGAGGAGAATGCCATGCTAATGTGCCTTGGATGATCTACATCTTCGGGTCAGGCGCTGATGAGCACATTGAACTATCCATGTAAACAGGCCTCCCAAAGGGTGACAATACGAAGCAATAGGTTAGTTATTAGTTAATTTTCTATAATTACTAAGTTTTTTTATTTTTAGTAGGGTTCACTCCATTTTTTTCTTTTTTTTTTAATTTTCATTTTTTATCCTAAAGAAAAAACTAACGATTCACACACTAAGCATAGGAATTATATTAAAATATTTATCAATTTTCATAAAATCTTATAGAAAGAAGTATATTTTCTTCTTTTTTTCTAGGATTTTTGGAAAAATAAGCCTTTTGTCTTTTTTTTGTTTGATTTGAGAACCCCTTTGAACGTCTTTTCAAAGGAGTTCCCTAAAATTTGAAATAGATCTGATTATACCTTTTTTACTTTTTTTGAAATTTTTGGCTTTTCCATTATGAAATATAGAGTGGGCCAATAATGAATCTTTGCATATGTATTAAGGCGCTTGGTCTGATTTCGAAATTGTACAGAGTTTTTTATGTTGTTTTCATTGCAAAATGATGGATCTCGTTACATAACTTTCCAATTACGAGTAGGAGAATTGAAATACATGAAAATTGTCAATTTTCTACAGCGTCTAGGAGATAGATAGAATATTTTCAAGAACAAGAAAATCATAAGAATCAGGAGAAAGTATACTATTTTTTATTAGTAAATTAATTCACCTACTATTTATTTAGGGGAACATTTCAGAATGGAAAATGTGCAAGACGTCAATTAGAAATAACAAAAAGATACAAAGATACAAATATATCCGTTTCAGGGTTAAATATATCCTTTACTTTCATTTTTTAATTCGGAATGTGGACTGAATGCGGAAAGTATGGAAAACCATCTTGTAATGTATTTAATCAGAAAAACGACGATTTCCAATCATTAATACATAAAGTCCGATAAGCATGTCTTGCGTTGGCATGCAAATTGGATCTCCAATAGTAGGAGACAGGAGATTCGGTATTATTCTATGATTCCTACTTCAAAGCCTATCTTTTAAGAGGAAAATAACCCCTCTTTTCTCATTCGCTCTCTATTGCATAGGTGGAAGAACAAAAATAGGATTCTGAAAAAAATATTGAAAAGAAAAATTGACTTTAGAAATCCATTTTTATGTGTAACAGAAAAGAGTTGTGATTTCTTCTTATTCCTATAGAATCCAAAAGTCCAGTATATTCCTACAAATTAGTGAATTAGGAAGGGCCCTTTTGTGCAGAAAAAGAAAGAGCGGGGCATCCCAGATTCATCATTCAGAATTTCCTGAGAAAAAAGCCGGCAACTGTCTTTTTAGTGAATCTTTGAAGGATAGATATTATGATTAGTCCTTTTCTTTACTATCTACTGCCCTTCTTTTTTTTTAGTTATTCACTGGAGCAATTATATATTGAAGCTCTAGAATCTTATCGAGTGCTCGTTCGAGAACTACGATCTTTGGCTCTAGAACTGAACCATTTACTTGTATCTATTATTTTTACAAATATAAATAGGTAACCAATTTTTAGATTACGGAATAAATTAAAATCATAAGAATTATGCGGATCCTTTCCGCTCTAATCAGATAAAGGGGGTAAGGACCCGCTAAGCTCCTACTCAACAAAGAAAGAACTCAAAATAAATGAAAGCAAGATTGCATGTTGTCCTATTACTCTTTTTGCCTGCCTTGTAGAGCTTTGGAAAGGAGAGAATTTGAATAAAGTAACTCTCGGACAGCTTTTGCTAAAACTTGAGCAGTTTCTTGAAAACTTTCTTCAGATCTGAAACTTTGGGTATTCAGGGAAGCCCTTGTTATTCCCAATAAGATTGCCCGATAATAGATTGATTCATCCAAAGCTCGCCCTGCTCGTTCCGCTCGCAATAGTCCTATTAATTCCCCAGGTAAAAAGACATTAGACATTCCATCTTGGGTTTCGAATACTTTTGTAGCTCATCATTTATTGACAAAAATTGAAAAGGTCAATATGAAGGATGTAAGGATCGAAATGCCCAAGAGGGGGGGTGAATTGGGCTTTCTTTCAATTTTTAAAGCAATTAAGATTAACGACCTCAAGCCCAATTCCCTATGCGATTAAACTATGCAATCAATGTAAATTAAAGTTGCGGAATGAAGATTGCATAAGTGTAAAAAGGGGGAGGGATGCAAACGCTCAAGGGACACGGGGTTTATCCTGTGGTTCGGTAAGATCACAAGGATCTACCTACATCCACGTTGTGGCACCCACCGAAGGGTTTTGCCACTCCCAAGTCACCGAGACAAGGGGATTCTTCACTATTCTTCTCCGTTCGCCAACCTCGGCAAGGTGGAGCTCAAGCCTTGTACACTTTGGAATCCTCCGGGCTTCCACAATCTTCTTGGCAAGCTCCGGAAGTTGCACACACCAAGGGACACTCCCTTAGGGCTCTCACTACACTAGAGACTCCAATCACCAAGAATGGAGGCACCCAAGCACTATCTCTAGCTAGTTCTAGCCTATCTCTTGGTGTACAAATGATGAGCAAATGATGTGAAAGTGGTAGCTCTATTGCTTGAATGTTCTAGGATGTGTAGAGTATGTCTGGGCTTCAAGTCTTGTCGATTTGACAGGTTGAAGGGGTATAAATAGCCAGCCTCCACGAGATAGCCGTTGGAAAAGTAGGCTGACATCACTTCTCTGCGAACACCGGATGATCCGATGTCTCCCCTTCAGTTAACATCGGTCAAAGCCAAAATAGCTGATGTCACTGTGTCAGATATGACCGTTGTTAGACCGATGTTGATCTGTCTTCTCATCGGATGATCCGGTGGCTCTTCCTCCAGAATTTTGCTTCATCTTGAAGCTCACTGGAGTGATCGACCGATGTGTGTAAGTCTGCACATCGGATGATCTGGTGCTTCACTTGGTCCAACAGTGTTGCAATCTGTGATAATGGACCGATGTCACTGAGCCACCCACATCGGATGATCCGGTGAGTTCTTTGCTCTGAGGTCTTCTTCTTCTGTTGACACAACTCGACCGATGCAGTCAACTCCAAGACCATCGGATGATCCGGTGTGTTCAACTTGTTGACTTCGAGTTGTTTTGAGTTGTTCTTTTGGAATTTTGAACTTGTGACCTCTTTGACACTTGTTTGAAATGTTGTTTTGATTGTCTTCAAGCATTGAGTGATATCAAGTTAGAGCTTTCACTTCTTGTCTTCATATGATTTGATTTGATCTCATTCGTTGATTTTATATGGGTCTCCAATGTAATTTTGATTTCATTTGATTGAGTGTTATTGAGACCTTGCATTCACAAATTCATTAGTAATATCGAATGGTTGTCATTAATCACCGAAACCGTACCTCATGGGGCCTAGATGCTTTCAATCTCCCCCTTTTTGGTGATTGATGACAACACAATAATTTAAAGCGCAATAATAATGAATTTGATGATAATACTCAAGTATATATGCAATGAATACAGCATAGGACACATTAAGCTTGTAAAACGCAAAAGAAATTTGTGGTGCGAAAAGCTCAATTGATTAAAAACATAAGCAAATGAGACAAGTGAAAGAGTGCTTAATTAAAATTACAAAAGAGTACTCAAGCACGAATACAAAGGATAAGCACACACTCCCCCTTCACACCCCCTGAGACTACCACTCCCCCTGACTCTTCTACATCTTCTCCCCCTTTGGCATCAAGACACCAAAAAGGGATCAGAACGCCTACAGACCCTGAGAGCTGGGCGCGAGGACGAACTGGGCACCGTCGCAGTCGTCGGAGCTAGAGTCGCCGGTCGTAGGAGCTGCCGGAGCGACGGGAGCTGGAGGGTCCGCTGCCGGTGCTGGAGGAGAGGAAGCAGGTACTGGAGGTGCCGGTGGAGCTGGAGGAAGTGGAGCGCTCACCACGGACGCCGGCGTCTGCTGGAACAAGATCGTCGCCGGCAGTGGTGAGTGAATCGGTGCACTGGATGCCAGAAGTGGTGACATACTGATTGAAGGGATAGGAGTAGTAGGCACCTGAGCAACACCTGGAGCCAGTCCCAGTCCAAGCTGCTGTGGAGGAAGGGCGATCCCAGTCTGAGTGTAAAGGTTGGTGATCAACCCTAGGATCCCCATCATGGCCTGCTGGGTCTGCTGCTGCTGGTCGAGGGTACGGCGGTGCATCTGATCTACCAGGTTGGTGAACCGGTCCGTATCCTCTCGCCTCTGACGAGCGATCTCCAGCTGGAGCTCCTGCTGTTGCCGCTGCAGCTGTGCCAGGTGAGCAGCCTGCTCTGCCCTGGCCTGCTCAGCAGCGAGCCTGTCCTGGCGCTGCTGCTCGATCATCTGCTGAAGAAGAGATGACAGCTCTGACGGCTGTGACACCTGCGCCTCGGACACAAGAGGTGGTGTTGGTGGCGGAGCAGCTGATCCTCCTGCCTCGGCGTCGTGCTGCCTCGGTGAGGGTGCAGGCGGAGGGAAGTACTCCTCGACACTCTCGTCTGTGTCGCTCTCGGACCAGACGTGCTGCAAGTCCTCCCCCTGAGCCTCAGCCTCAGCAAGCCTCTCGTCCTCCCGCTCTAGGTCGGACTAGTCTTCCTCTGACAGACAGGCCCGGACCTGGCGCTCAACTGGACGACCAAGGCGACGGTCTCCAGGAGCAGAGGCACGATAGTGACCAAAGCGAGTCACACTCTCGTCAGCAAGCCGGGCCTGTGCTGCATGTCCCTCAGGCACCATCATAGAGCAAATGTAACTGATCCAGTGCCCGTAGACCATCTGCCTCATCATGCCAATCCCATCCGTGATTACGTCTTCCATCTCGCATAGGAGTATGTCCACGATATCGAAATCCATCCCGTTCATTATGTAGAACAGGAGGGTCTGCTGCAGACTCGTGGACCCCTCCAAGTAACCTGACCTCGGCAGGAGCGTGCGGCGCAAGGCGAGGTGCACAATGCGCGCAGCTGGGGTCAGGAGAGCTGGAACTCTCGGCTGGTCCGGAGAGAACGAGGGGCCAAACAGAGAGCGGATCTCGTCAAGCTGTGGTGCTACCCCTCCAGTAAGTGGCCTCCTCGGTGGATCTGCCTGCCCATAGACCTTCTCGTGCACGCAGGTGTCGTGCAGGTCCAAACCAAGAATATGCCCCAAAGTCTGCCTCGAGAGGTGGTAGCGCTGACCATTGAACATGAAGGCAATCGACCTCCTGCCCTCTGAGATGTACAAGGTCGCATAGAAGACACGGACCCACTCTTCCACATAAGCACTTCTCTCATAAGCCAGCAGCTGCACCAGACCTCTGTATCTCTCAAAGAAAGGACGGACCTCAGTCTCCGCTGCCACTGCAAGCTGCCCCAGTCCAGGTAGTTGTGCTGAAAAAGCTTGTGCCCCCGACGCCTGTAGGTCTCATAGAGAGATGCCTGGGTGACAGTCCAGAAGCGACTGTCCACAAGAGTCTCTCGGGGCTGTGGGAACCACTCCTCAAGCAGCACGTTCCAACGGAGCTTGCGTAGCTGCTTGGCCTTCATCTTCCTGTAGTCCGTCAACCGGACTCCCTCACCGACACGGACGGCCGTGTCCATCTCGTAGATGGCCCTCTCGGCCTCCCTGTCCTCACGACGGTCGGCAACCGTCGGTCTCGGACGAGGAGCGGCCTCGGTGTGACCCCCACGCGTCCGGGCTGAGCGCCGGCGAACGAGAGGCTCAATTGGCTCCTCTTCGGCGTCGGAGTCGTCGATCACGGGAGGCTGCCTCGGACGGGCCTCCCGAATCCTCAGGGAACCCCCTCGGCCACCCTCACGCTCCTCGGCGGCGCGAGCGGCCATAAGGGCCTTCTTCTCATCCTTCGACAGTTTGCGCTTCTTCGCGGCGGGCTCCGCGATTGCCTTGCCCTTTCCTTTGCGATCGCGACCCATCTTGATGCAATGGAGAGGTAGGGTTAGCGACGATGAAAACGAACGACGAGAGAAACAGCGAGGGACGTCGCACGGCACGGAGCAAACCTTAGCGACGATGGAGCTCGGGAAAACCTAGCGACGGGGAGGTGACCGGAGATGGCGGCGTCGCGGGGTGGAGGCGCTGCGATGGAGGGAAGAGTGGTGGCGGTGCTTGGATGCGGTGTGAGAGGTGCGTGGAGGCGGCGGTGCGACGAACGGCGCGAGGGTGGAGGCGGCGGCGCGGCGCTTGGGCGCGGGTGGAGCACGGCGGCGCGGCGCTTGGAGGTGAGGCGGCGCGGGTGGAGCACGGCAAGCGGGGGCGGCGCTGTGGGCGGCGGCGGCCGGAGACGGCGGCGGCGGCGCCTAGGGCAGCGGCGGCGGCGGCTGGGTGCGAGGGAGAGGCGGCGCGCGGTGGTCGACGGACGGAGGAAGAGGCGGCGGCGCGCGGGCGAGTGAGAGGTCGGGGAGAGAGAAACACGGTGGCGCGCGGGTTTAAATAGTGGACCCCAAACCCTAGCCGAAATTTTAACACCGGATGGACCGATGCTAGGTGAAACGAACATCGGTCGAATGCCACAGTAAGGATATTCAAGAATTGCTGTTGACATCGGATGGACCGACGTTTAGGGTTTGGGTCATCGGTCGAATGGCACAGTAAGGGTGTTCAAAAGAGGAATGTTGACACCGGATGATCCGACGTAGGAGGAAGTAAACATCGGTTGAATTGACCACAGCTCCAGAAGAGTGAACATCGGATGGACCGATGTTTTTCGGAATGAACGCGTCGGATCATTTGAAATTCAGACAGAATTGGGCTTTGAAGATTGAACACCTATTGGACCGATGAGGGATTGCCATAGGCATCGGATAATCCGATGACAACAGAACGAAAACATCCCATATATGTCCTTTGACCAAACAAACAATAAAAGAGAAACACATGTCTTAGGACTTTTTGGGCAACCCCTTACCCCTCAAAAAGCTAATATGCCAATAGCTTGGCTAGGCCTTAATGCAAATGGAACACCAAGAGAAATGTAGGAAAATATCCAAAAAAAAAAAAATGTAAGGCCCATGCTTTGTGAGGTAGAGTATGAAGACTTCTATCTCTTTGAAGCATGTTCCTCTAGGCATTAACGTACCTAACATTTTGTTCTTTCCACCTTATATGAGTTGAGATATTGCATTTCAAACAAGTCTCCTTCTCATGAGGTGGGTTCCCCTTTGTGACAATCTATCGTATGCAATGCCAAACAAATTATAGTGCAAGAGATCAAATGAGTGCAAGTTTATATGACAGGGATCATGCAAGACATAAAATAAATCTATCTTGCCAAGTTTGAACCTTCCAAAGGCTTCCTCAGGGAAAACTATTTCTAGCTCACCCCTATCCTTTGGGAGTTAGACAAGACCTATATGATATGCATCCTTACATGAACATGGCAACTTACATGACGTTAGATGCATCTAGCACATTTAATTCTCTTCTAAGTCTAGAAAAAGTTTTCTCAACAAGTGCGGGAAGGGAATGGGGTTTCAAGCAAATCTAACCGCACTTGCATTGTCACAAAGGAGAGGCACACAATCATACAAGCATCCATTTGACATGATATGGGGCCTAGATGCGGAAAGATATAGAAATGAACCAAATATGGAATGGTAATTTGATTTGACAATTCGATTACCGTCCATATCCGCGTCGAGCTCCCATTCTCAAGTTTCTTCAAGAGGTCCTTGGTAGATTTTTCTTGATGGTGGAGGTCCCCTCTTGAAGTTGCATCGTGGCCGGTCACGTGTTCTTGATTTTTGGCACCCAAGCTAACTTAGGTCCTTGTATGTGTGATACAAGTGCTTTTGGGACCCAAAGTTGCTTGGGGAGCTTCCCCTTTATGCCCTTAATGTTTTTGCCGATGAACCTTGCCTTCACCTTGCCACCTACTTTACTCAATAGATAGTAGTGATTATCAAAGGTAGATGTGTAGTTAGTAGGCAATTTTGGAGAAGGTCGGTTAGGAAGAGGACACTCCCTTGTATGATGACCGGTAACCTCGCAATGTTGGCAATAGGAACCAACTTCCTTGATGAAGCTTGTTTTGAGCTCCGGCGAGGGTACCTTTCCTTTGTTAGGCACCGGGAAGGATCCAAGTCCTCTCTTGTTGAAGGCCTTTGCTTGTTGGAAGAGGATCTCCTTGTGCTTGACTTCTCCTTTTGATAGCCTTGCCACACTAGTGCGGAGACTCTCAATCTCTTCCATCAAGTCCTTCTCCCTAGCATTTTCTTTCATGGGCAAAGACTTGTGCAAAAGGTTAGTAGCATGAGACGTAATCTCATTATTAAGGGTTTCTTTCTTCATAGTTTTTAATTCTTGATCAAGAACTTCATGAGCAAGGCTAAGTACTTGATGTTCTTGTTTTAACTTGTTGTGCTCTTCCAAGAGTGTTTGGTGTGCTAAGTTAAGCTCATGATGATCAAGCTTGATTGGAGTCTTTTCTTCCTCAACTTGCTTGACGTGAGATTTGAGCGTGTCATGCTCCTTAAGTATGCTTTCATACTTGTCAAGCAAATTGAGGTTAGTATTCTCAAGTTTAGCATGAGCTTGTTCAAGAGCCTTAACTTTGTTCTTTTCCCTTTTAATGATGGTGTGGTATTCATTTATCAATGAAGTTAATTCATCGGGGGAAAGCTCATCATCACTAGAGTCGTCACATACCTCAATGTTACCTTTTGCCATGAGGCACATGGGAGGTGGACGAAGAGGTGAGTTATCCTTGTTGACGACGGCAAGCCCCGCCAAGTTTTCTTCATCTTCACTCTCTTCGTCGCTTGACTCTTCATCCGTGATCCACTCATTTGCCTCGCACATGAAGACTTTTTGAGGCCCTCTTCTTTTCTTTGGAAAGAGCTTGGTCTTCTTGCCTTTGTCAAATTTCTTCTTTCCAAAGGAGCGCTTGGGCTTGACCTCTTCTTCATCTTCATCACTTTCTTCTTGCTTTTGATGCTTTCCCTTGTGGTTGTCCTTCCTCTTGTCCGGTCTTGGACAATCATATGATATGTGGCCTTGATCGCCACAATTATAGCATGTCTTGTTTTCATCTTTTCTTGGGAGGAAGGCTCTCTTGTTGGGATCAAAAGGATATCCCTTCTTGGCAATCTTGGAATTCAAGCGAGAGAATTTCCTCATCATTGATGCAAGCTCATCATCATCATCTTCACTTGATGTTTGCTCTTCTTTGCTTGAACTAGGTTTGATCATTTTCTTGAAATTTGTTTTCTTGAAAGCCTTGAGAGCAATTGTCCTTGTAGAAGATGAATCCTCCATCATCCCAAGTACACTCATCTCATGAGCGTGAATCTCCCCAATTAGCTCCGAAACTTCAATGTGATCAAGTGATTCTTTTTGGAGCATTGAGTTGATGATGTTATACTTTGGCTTGGGAAGGAGCATGAGGATCTTTCGGTTGATAAGTCCCTTGCCAAGAGAAGCAATATCAAGAGCATTTATTTCCTCAATGAGAACATTTAAGCGAGAAAACATTTCATTTACATTTTCATGAGGAAACATTTTAAATTCATCATATTTAGATTTAAGCAAGTGATATTTAAGTTCTTTAACACGAGAGGAACCCTCATGAATTTCAATTAAGCATGTCCAAATTTCACAAGCTTTTACTTTACTAGCAATTCTAGCGAATACATCTTGACTAATGCATTCATAGATGGCATTTCTAGCTCTAGCATCCCATTTAATTTGATCACCAATATAATTATGATCTCCAAATCCCGCATGGGTCGCTTCCCAAACTTCGGGAGCAATAGCCTCTAGGTAGGCACGCATGCGTGCTTTCCAATAGGCAAAGTTTTTGCCCTCGAAGGTGGGAACCGAACCCCCATTCTTGGCCATTTAAGCTCTCTAGCGGTGAAGCTAGAATGATCCTATGAGCAACCTTGCTCTGATACCAATTGTAAGGATCGAAATGCCCAAGAGGGGGGGTGAATTGGGCTTTCTTTCAATTTTTAAAGCAATTAAGATTAACGACCTCAAGCCCAATTCCCTATGCGATTAAACTATGCAATCAATGTAAATTAAAGTTGCGGAATGAAGATTGCATAAGTGTAAAAAGGGGGAGGGATGCAAACGCTCAAGGGACACGGGGTTTATCCCGTGGTTCGGTAAGATCACAAGGATCTACCTACATCCACGTTGTGGCACCCACCGAAGGGTTTTGCCACTCCCAAGTCACCGGGACAAGGGGATTCTTCACTATTCTTCTCCGTTCGCCAACCTCGGCAAGGTGGAGCTCAAGCCTTGTACACTTTGGAATCCTCCGGGCTTCCACAATCTTCTTGGCAAGCTCCGGAAGTTGCACACACCAAGGGACACTCCCTTAGGGCTCTCACTACACTAGAGACTCCAATCACCAAGAATGGAGGCATCCAAGCACTATCTCTAGCTAGTTCTAGCCTATATCTTGGTGTACAAATGATGAGCAAATGATGTGAAAGTGGTAGCTCTATTGCTTGAATGTTCTAGGATGTGTAGAGTATGTCTGGGCTTCAAGTCTTGTCGATTTGACAGGTTGAAGGGGTATAAATAGCCAGCCTCCACGAGATAGCCGTTGGAAAAGTAGGCTGACATCACTTCTCTGCGAACACCGGATGATCCGATGTCTCCCCTTCAGTTAACATCGGTCAAAGCCAAAATAGCTGATGTCACTGTGTCAGATATGACCGTTGTTAGACCGATGTTGATCTGTCTTCTCATCGGATGATCCGGTGGCTCTTCCTCCAGAATTTTGCTTCATCTTGAAGCTCACTGGAGTGATCGACCGATGTGTGTAAGTCTGCACATCGGATGATCTGGTGCTTCACTTGGTCCAACAGTGTTGCAATCTGTGATAATGGACCGATGTCACTGAGCCACCCACATCGGATGATCCGGTGAGTTCTTTGCTCTGAGGTCTTCTTCTTCTGTTGACACAACTCGACCGATGCAGTCAACTCCAAGACCATCGGATGATCCGGTGTGTTCAACTTGTTGACTTCGAGTTGTTTTGAGTTGTTCTTTTGGAATTTTGAACTTGTGACCTCTTTGACACTTGTTTGAAATGTTGTTTTGATTGTCTTCAAGCATTGAGTGATATCAAGTTAGAGCTTTCACTTCTTTTCTTCATATGATTTGATTTGATCTCATTCGTTGATTTTATATGGGTCTCCAATGTAATTTTGATTTCATTTGATTGAGTGTTATTGAGACCTTGCATTCACAAATTCATTAGTAATATCGAATGGTTATCATTAATCACCGAAACCGTACCTCATGGGGCCTAGATGCTTTCAAAGGAGGAGAAAGAAACAATAGTAACGTGGTGCTCTCACAAGACTTCTGAGCATCCTCCAAGACCCATCCAGTTGGTCACACCGTCGATGAACACCGGTAGCCATGTCGACGCCTACCACGAAGGAGATGATGCGCCTATCACCCCTCCAAGGCACGCTTCACGAAGCCTAGAGGAGGGTGAGCTCAAATTCATCACCACAAAGGAGCCTATGGCGGCCCAGGGTGATGGCTATCAACAAGGTGGAGATGGACATCCTGAACAAAGTGCTTGGAAGATGGAAGTTTGTCGAGGTGGGAAGGATTGGAATTTTGGACATGTGTCGACGACAGGATCAGGAGGATAATGTTATGTGATCCTTCCACCTACACCCATGTGCGACCAACAGGTAGAGTCCAAGTCAGACTCAATAGTGAGTCCGAGTAGGACTCTATGTGGTGCACGTCAGGTGGTGCAGATAAAGGGCAAGCCTTCCCCTGAGTCTAGAGCGGACTTTGCAGGGGGGTGCCCAACCTAGAGAATAGGTGCTGCAGCACCAAGTTTTGTCTAGGAAGATCCCATAGTAGATAGGGTTATTTCCTTCGATATAGAGTAGGTGTTCTGTTAGTATGGAAATAATCTAGTTAGAGTTTGAGTCTTTTACAGATAATCACTTTGGATGTACCTTAGGAAACTTATAAGGGGCTCTTATTAAAAGAGTCACCTGCCCCCCAGTTCATAGAATCCCATCAGGTCATAGCAATAATAATCCACAAGAATAGTTTGCTCTTGTGGAACTCATCAGAACAAAACTCGCCGAGTTCATATTAGCCTCTCTCCTTGTCTCTGCACCTCAACAACTCTGTAGCTTATGTGCTGCATGTAGGAAGCAACAGCAACAAGCAGGTTGCACCTGTTCTTGACACTGACAAGAAGCAGTTGCGATTCCTGTAGCTACAGCAACCACTGTTGTTCTTCAACAGGAACAGTAGTAGAAAGGCTACAGCATCCAGGAAGTCCCCAATACTGTTGTACTATTGCCTATGTTCCCTACGTGGAAGGCTGCAGCAAGTTACAACACCCAGACAGCGTGTTCAGTACATGCTGAGCTCTGTTAGCAAGAAGATTATTTTTGGTGATTTAGACACTGGATCAGGATTAGGAGAAGAATGGCGGGTGACTCTGGCTGGCGCCTAGTGCGGCTGCTCAGCAGAATCCGAGTCGGACTCTGTGGCAGGGACACACACCAGGGCCAGTTGAGTCCAGGTCGGACTCTGTCCAAAGTAGTACGACACCGGGAGATAAACACCCAGATTTCCTTAGCGATGAAGCAGCTACCTAATAGATAGGACAGAGATAAAATAGAGTTTGGATAGATTACAATAAGTTTAGAGATTGTAATAGGGATTCTATGTACCAGGCTTTATAAGCAAGTCATGGCAGAAGCATCCCATCAGATCAAAATAAAATATTCCACTTAAAAATTCCTCCTTTGCATACAACAGATTGCATCTCCTCCATAAAAGCAAACAGCAGCCTCCAGTTTGCACAGGAGCAAAACAGTGTGTATCTGTTTCTTCTCTCTCTGCTCTCATGTCAGGTGCTCCTGTTTTTCTTTGCTGAACCGCAGTAGATTCTGTTTTGTACAAACAGAACAGTATAGCAGCTCAGCAGAGGTAAAACAAGGGTTCAGAAGCCCGAATTTCCAACAAAAACAAATCTACTGATTGCGGAAGGCTATTTATTCGAGCTGCCCCACACAACTGAAGCTATCAAGCAAGCATGTGAAGATGTGCAGAAGAATGGTGCAGTAATTGCTGTTACATCATCAAATTTATCTTGCATCAAGCGTTGCTACAATGATTTTTTGTGAGAGTAGTCCATTGCCTTGGATTTCCTTTTACTGTCACCATGAACTATCTTTTACATGCTTCTTCTTAGACTATGTACTAGAGGTCAGGGGCATTTTAGTTCATAGCTTAATAGGCTTCTTGAGGGAGAAGTCTTGTACCCCTATATATTGTATCCTTGACATCCTTAGTTAATTAATCCATTCATTTATCCTCTAATATAGTATCACGAGACAGATTAACCTAACCCTAATCCCTCCCACCACTATGGTCCAGCAGCCGCCGGCCCTCTCCCTCTTTGGTCGGTGTCGCCCCCCTCCCTCTGGGCTGCAGCCGCCGGATCAGCCACCGGCGCCCCTTCCCACTGATCGCCGCCGCCAGCCCATAGTTATGCGCCACCGCGCCCCCCACTGGTTGTGCCAGCTCCCTCTCTCTCTGGCGCGCTACCCTCTCCCTCTCTGATCGACCCCGCCGCCCCCTCCCTCTGACCACCAGCCCCCTCTCGCCGCCGCCTTCCACGAGCCCAGCATGGCCGGATCTACCGCGGCCCTACCCCACCGTCGCCAGATCGGGGGCTGCCGTTCCCAGATCTTGCACGCCGCCCGCCATATTTAGCGTGCCACCCATTTCTCGACCGCGATGCTGCTTGGAACTGCTCGCTTCCCATTTGCCCTTGCCTCCTCTGGCTCAATCGCAGCTGCCGCCGTCGGATCTACCTCCCCTTGGCCGGTCGTCGCTGGATCTGCCACCCCCTGGTTGAGTGCCTCCGGAACTGCTGTCGACCCCGCTGCACAAGATGGCGCCGCCCCTTGCCTAGCAGCCACCGCACTGGCAGCCACTGGATCTGTCGTCACCCCTACTGGGCAGGCTGGCGCCGCCCTCGGGCTGGCTGTTGCCGCCCCTACTGGCACATCATGGTCGGCCGCCACCGGCCCCTTCTTGACTGCCACCACTGGATCTAGGACGACCGCCAATGCAGCAACCCGTGGTGCACTGACTGGCTCCAAATCCTTCACACTAGCTGTCGGTGCCACTAGTACGCCCGCCGGCGCTTCCCTCATCACCAAGGCTCCACACGCGGTTGCCATTCCCCGTCGGTACGGCGCCTCCACCGCTCCTGGTCACGACACCATCTCAAGCCCTACCGTCGTCGCTCTCATGGTCGGCGCTGTTCCAGGATTCGTCCTCGGTGAGACCGAACTTGGGCTAGATGGGTTTGATGCTACCTCTATCGGGCTCGTGCAGTCGTCGTTGTCACAATCGTACATTGCCGGCCTCCAACCCCTGCCAGACGGTTTTCACGTGCACTACTTCCACTGTCGTGTTGGTGATTGCGGTTCCTGCTGCTGGCGCCGCTGCTGCTCCTAGCGTGGCTGCTGCTACTAGTGGTGGTAGTGGTTGCACCGGCCGTGGAGGTGTGCCCTGGCCCACACCCTACAACCTGTGGACCAGACGGATCTCTATGTGGCCAGGGCCATCTCCAGATCTAGGTGCCTCCACGCCAATCTCGTCCTCAAACGGCGTACGTCGCCCACCCAGGCTACAACGAACTAGCCTACCCTGTCGGTGGGCCTGGCTACCCTACTGGGTAGTCGAAGTCGTCGGTGTCGTACCAAGAGCTGCCCCTAGCGTGTGATCGCCAGTCAATGACGTCTTCGTTTAGCACCATGTACCTCACTCTACCTGTTGCTGATTGGGTTACTGATTCCGGAGCATCGTACCATACCACTCCTGATGTTGATATACTTTCTTCTACCCACCCTTATTTTCCTTCATCTATCGTTGTCAGGAATGGGTTTGTTCTTCCGGTCACCTCGGTAGGTGACTCGAGATTTCTGGGTTCTTTCCAGCTCAAAAATATATTCCTGTTGCTAAGGATATTCTTCAGAATCTGCTTTTTGTTCGTTGCTTTACCACTAACAATAATGTTTCCATTGAGTTTGATCCTTTTGGTTTATCTATAAAGGATCTTTCCACCAAGAATCTTCTTCTTCAATGTGATAGCTTGGGGCCCTGTACACTCTTAGACTTCCTACTTCCACTGTATCTAAGCCTTTTGCACTGACTACGACAACTTCGTCCACCACTTGGCACCGTCGGCTTGGCCACATTGGCATAGATTCCATGTCCAGGTTGTCCAGTAGTTCATTATCTCGTGTACTAGAGGCACACATGAGTCTTTATGTCATGCTTGTCAGCTTGGTCACCATGTTTGGCTTCCTTTTCTGACTTCTATGACTTATGTTGAGCATATTTTTGATCGTATTCACTGTGATTTGTGGACATCCCCCATTATCAGTGTTTCAAGGTTCAAATATTATTTGGTGGTGCTTGATAATTCTTTGCACTTTTGTGGACTTTTCCTTTGCGTTTGAAGTCTGAAACATACGTCACTCTTTCTCACTTCTTTGTTTGGGTGTCCACTCAGTTTGGATGCACTATCCGAGCAGTCTAGTGCGATAACGGACGCGAGCTTGAGAACTCGGCGCTCAGTAACTTTCTCCGCGCCCATGGTGTTCAATTGTGCATGTCTTGTCCATACACCTCCCCTCAGAATGGCAAGGCAAAGCGCATGATTTGCACCACCATGTTGTTCAGTTGTGCATGTCTTCGACGAGTCCTCTTTTCCTTTCTCCACTTCCTCCTATGCTTCCACCGCAAAGTTGGATTCCCTATTTTCTACTGACATCAAGGATGCTCCACTATAGCTGCCTTGGCCTTTTTCTGCAGGTACGACACCCGCCGCGCCACGTGCAGCCTCGATGTCTCCAATGTCACCCTCTGCACTACGTGCAGCCCTGATGTCACCTATCGCGCCTCGTGCGGCCTCGGCATCCCCGACGTCGCTCGCTGCGCGACGTGTGGCTCTGACGTCTCCAACATCGACCGCTCCGCCCTGCGCTGTACCGGCACCTCAGGCGCCATCGGATGCGCCTCCTGCAGCCCCGGTGTTATGGTTTACTGACCCTCTCTCGTCTAACCAGCGATGAGCGCGGGTTGGTGCTCAGGTCCAACAGCTCCGGCATCTCCGACCTCTAGAGCTATGCCACGCGCGCCCGGTGTTTCCTACCTCCTTAGTTGCGCCACGCGCAGCCTCGTCTCTGACCTCCACAGTCGCGCCACGTGCGGCCTTGGTGTCTCTGACCTCCACAGTCGCGCCACGCGCGGCCCCGGTGTCTCTGACATCGCTCGCTACACCACGCGCAGCCATGGTACCACAGTTTGCCTACCCCACTCTTGTCTATCAGTGACGAGAGCAGGTTGGTGATCCAACCCTTGCTCGACCCGAGCCCCGGTGTACAACCCTCCTTTGCTCCACCAGGACCTAGGTTACATCCACTCGATGGTGACTCAACATGCACCTGGGGTCCTACAACCGGTTGAGCGTTTCTCCAGGGTCATCCTCTCGTCGACGACCTCGCCACCATCCGCCTCTTCTTCGGTATCGCCTGTACCCTCTTCCGTATGTAGCGCTCTTGCTAACCCTCACTAGCGTCGCACTATGGAGGAAGAATATGTGGCCCTTCTACCGGACCTAGGACTGGTGCCCCGTCCTAGTCGTGGCAACGTTGTCACAGGGAAGTGCGTGTTCATGCATAAGAAAAAGGCGGATGGTTCCCTGGAGAGATACAAGGTTTAGTGGGTACTTCGGGGCTTTACTCAGCGCCCTGGAGTTGACTACGACGAGACCTTCAGTTCAGTGGTGGAGTCGGCAATGCTACGTACCATTATATCGCTATGTCTCTCACGTTCTTGGCCCGTCCACAACCTGGATGTCAAGAATTCCTTCCTCCATGACGCTCTGATGGTGATGGTGTACTATAGTCAGTCGACAGGGTTCATTGATTCAGGTCTGCAAGCTGAACAAGTCCTTGTACGGTTTGAAGCAGGCACGCCAAGCCTGGTACAGCCGGTTCGCCTCCTTCCTGGTCTCGTTGGGCATCGTTGAGGCCAAGTCAGAGACTTTGTTGTTTGTTTATCGATAGGCAGGTGACACTTCCTACCTTCTCATGTACATCGATGACATTGTACTGATGGCGTCTAGTCCGACTCTCCTTCAGCGCACTATCTCCACCCTACAACAGGAATTCGCTATGAAGAACTTGGGCCAGCTTCACCACTTCTTGGGTATTGTGTTCGAGGACCGCCCAGGTGACATGTTCCTTCACCAGCGATAGTACTACCTAGACATTCTCGAGCGAGTGGGCGTAGCTGAGTGTAAGCCATGTTCCACGCCGGTGGATACTCAGGCAAAGGTCTCCTCTGCCGACAGGACACCTGTCAGTGACCCGATTGCCTACAAAAGTCTTATAGGTGCCCTTCAGTATCTCATTTTCACCAGTTCGGATATCTCCTAAGCTGTTCAACAGGTGTGCCTTCACATGCATGACCCGCAGGAGCTGCACCTCACTGTTGTGAAGCAGATCCTTTGGTACCTGCATGACATCCTTGACTACGACCTTCTCCTTTGGCGTGACTCGGCTTCCAGCTGGTCGTCTACACCGACGCTGACTAGGCAGGATGCCCAGACACTCATCTGTCTACCTCTGGCTACTTCGTCTTCATATACGGCAACATTGTCTCTTGGTCCTCAAAACAACAACCTATGGGGTCGCACTCGAGTGCTGAGGCGGAGTACCGCATCGTGGCTAACGGTGTGGCTAAGGCTTCCTGGATTCAGCAGCTGCTTCAGGAGCTTCAGTCCCCCATCGCCCGGAGCACGTTGATCTACTGCGATAACGTCAACACTGTCTACCTCTCCACCAACCCCGCCCATCATCAGCGCACGAAGCATGTGGAGATCGACCTTCATTTTGTTCGTGAGCGGGTTGCACGTGGCGAGGTTCAGGTGTTGCACGTTCCAACGACGTCGCAGTTTGCTGACATCTTCACGAAGGGGCTCCCGTCGTTGCTATTCTCCGAGTTTCGATCCAATCTCAACATCTGCCGTGGCTAGATGTTGAGGCTGGGGGTGTTAGACTATGCATTAGGAGTCAAGGGCATTTTAGTCCTTAGCCTAATAGGCTTCTTGGAGAACAAGTATTGTACCCCTATATATTGTACCTTTGACAACTTTGGTTAATTAATCCATAAAATACTTCCATGATAGTGCATGTCTGGCGAACAAAGAATATGTTAAGCATCTAGAGCCACCTTAATGGCCTACACTAGGCACTTATCCTATATTTTGTAGTACCGCTGAGAGTACCAATAGAGTCCAATAATGGTGCAGCAAGCATATTTGTACGTGTAAGTATCATGTATGTTTATCACTGCAAAGAAACCACTACTACAAAAAAGCATTTTTACAAGCGCCTCAATTTTTCAAACATGGGCGGTCCTTAAAAATATGCGACTGTGATGACGAATAATATAATAACCGCCTTTGATGAAAGAACAACACGGGCGGATTTTAAAAAACAACCGCCTGGGTAAATACTCGATCTTCTGAGGCGGTTATTACTTAAGAACCGCCTGCAATAAAATAACATCACAGGCGGATTTTAAGAAACAACCGTCTGGGTAAATACATGATCTTCTCAGGCGGTTATTAATTAATAACCGCTTGTAATGTAATGAACTTTACAGGCGGTTCTTAATTAACAACGGCCTGAGAAGATCATGTATTTTCACCGGTGGTCATTGTGTAAGAACCGTATGTGGTTGTTCAATTATCACAAGCGGTTTTCATTGAAGAACCTCCTAGGGAAAGTCATTGTTTCCACTTATTTTGTGTCTCTAGAAACGCCAGAGTGCCCTAGATCGTGAGCGTCCATTGCAGGGATAAACAAACGCAATGACATTGCAATTAAGTGATTTAATTGGAATACAAGGATAAACAAATGCAAATGACATTTCAATTCAGAGGTAATTCAAAACTCGATGAATTCCATAGATCATACATTGCGTGCCCTCTAAACTAAATTCGAATTTAAACTTATTCCTGAAGCTCCCATCGATCAATCTAAATTGTACCGTCCTGCTTGCTCCCGAACACGTGTCTTATATTCCGCTGGATCCTGAAAATATTGACATTATTTAAATTAACAAATGTCGAAGGAGGAATGAATAAACTACATTGGTCACTAAGTCAAAGTGTCATCTAACCTTGATAAGTAGATTATAGCAATCATTTTCAACATCGGGCACATTTGGCTGATGCAGCAAACGCTGAACTTCAAGTAGTATAGTTTTGATTGTAAAAGCACTGCACCACTCCTATGAAATATAATTTAAGCAATATAAGAAACCAGTTCAAATAAGTTCGACAACAATTAAGTATTAATTACATGAGAAAAATAGGTCTATCTTACAGTCTCTTGATCAAGAATCCCGATGCAGAGTGCTCCCGGATGATGGGCATTTGGGTGGAAGAACCAACTTGGAAAGGCGCATCTTGGAGGCACCAAGGGATAGTCCTTAGAGAAGGAGATTGTCAGGGGGTAGTAACCATCTTCCCATTCAGTCTGCAAAATAAATTTATTAATAGGAGGACGATAGTTAAAATCATATTGTGCTTGTTCTTCATGACTTACCCCTTCTTTACCGGGGACAATGCACTGCCACTTCAATAAATCTCTCGATTCAGGCTTCACAGAGAAACCCTACACAGAGAAATTGAAAATACCAAAAACAAACAAGATGAAAAAACAAACTACAGTTAAGTTCATCAGTCCATTACAGAACATATGTATATACAACCATGCGACCGGTGTGCCATATGTACATACATGGGGATGGTTCTTGCGCCACGCCAAGCGCTCCTCCTTCAATCGGCTACACGCCCGAGACATCAATATCTAAAAGACCAAACTTCCAAATTATTGAGTCCAAACGCATATGTACACAAATGCAAAAGGACACAATCCATATACCAACACACAAAACTGGCAGCTTATGAAAATATACAAAGAAAAAGGTAGCATGCAATGCATAGTAAGGAAACTATGATAATTTACTTAGGTACCTCGTGGCACGATGTGCGACTGGGCAGATGCGTGCCTCCACGGGGTCTTTATATAGGCGTTAGTTTTTCACAGACGGTTGGTACTTAATAACCTCCTAAGAAGATGTTTATCTCAGGCGGGTTTTACTTACCAACCGCCTCTGATGCTACTAAGCTCCTGTCAAGCTAATCCCTGCACAGCAAGCTATTGTAGATGCAAGTAACACCCGTGGCTCATCATTTGAATTGTTGAAAGCATCAATTTGAAGCCTGACGATCCTTGGAAGGATTTTCCCATCCATTTGAACGATTTCTTTCCCTCCCGTCCATTTGAAAACTTAGGAAGATGCTCCTTTCTCAGTTTTAATGCCTAAATATATTGACTAAAAATCAGTACCCACTTTCTTAGTGCTTCACACAAGCGAGTAAGTGAACAACTTCAATCACAAATCTTGTTTTTACACTTTCATAGGGATTTAACCTTGATCTTTTAAGCATAGATTTATCAAATAAGTGAAGCTTCCTTATCACACATGTTAATGGCAGTTATAAGTGAAGGATGTGTCGAAGCTAACGAAATCTGAATCGAACTGAAGATAAAGAGATCCTGCATATGAGTGGCAACGTCCAGGTTAAACAGCGTGAAGGCTGTCATAATAGCTTCATAGTATCTAACCAACCTGGACATTGTCACTCATATGCATCATCTCTTTGTCTTCAGTCCTATTGAGATTTCATTAGCTTCGACACACCCTTCACTTGTAACTGCCATTAACATGTCTGATGAAGAAGATTCAATTATTGATAAATCTATGCCTGAAAGATTAAGGTCAAATTGCTATGAAAATGGTAAAAACAAGATTTGTGATTGAAGTTGTACGCTTCGTCGCTTGTGTAAAGCACTAAGAGAGATGGTACCGATTTCTAGTCAATATATTCAACCATTAGAACTGATAAAGTAGCATCTTTGCAAGTTATCAAAATGGAGAGAAGAGAAAGAAATCTTGCAGGGCTTGTTTGGGTGTACTCCTATCCAAACAAGCCCTCAAATGGACGGGAAGTATCGTCAGACTTCAATTGAAGCTTTTAACAATCTAAATGATGAGTCTCGGGTGTTACTTGCATCTGCAAGAGCTTGCTGTGAAGGGATTAGCTTGACAGGAGCTCGAAACAGAAGCTGAATTTAATAATGTTCGAAACATGCTATCTAAAGCTAAAATAGAACATTGTTCTAAGATGATTTCAGAAATACAAATATATATAATATATATCATCTCGCATTGCTATATACATTTTTTCCAGCATTGACATCTTCTCGCATATAGGGTTTCAAATTCTTTTTAATGCTTCTCTCTACGCACTTGATGTTTTCTGGTTCGGTGAAAAGGTACATCTTTTCATACTGATTATATTCCTCTTCATTATCTCCCACATTCTCAACCCCAACAATATTTTGCTTTCCAGAAACAACTACGTGCATCTTCTCAATTTCTGGATCTTGAACATAAAAAACTTGTGCAACATTATCGACGAGAACTCACAGGTCATCTTTATAACCCACTTTATTCAAGTCTACCAGGGTCAGCCCGTAATCGTCCACTTTCACACCATCAGGATGTTTGACCCATTGGAACTTAAATATGGTCATTACCATTCTTTCGCCATAATCGAGTTCCCATATTTCCTCTATGAACCCGAAGTATGTGGTATTTTGCCCTTGTGAATCATAAGCCTCAATACGAACACCACTATTTTGTGCAACACTCTTACCGTCTTTTTATTTAGTGTAAAATGTGTAACCATTGATGTCATATGTTTGCCATGATGTCACCAAAGCATATGAGCCAGTGGCTAACTTCTTCATTGTTGCCTCTTCTATAGTGTTTCCGTATGGTATATTTTTGTCCATGAACCATTCAGTGAAACATCTTCTGTGCTCTTTCATGATCCAGTCCTCTGTGCGGTCTTGGTTTTTATCACGAAGCTCAATTTGGTGTTCCTCGATGTACGACTCAACTATTGCGAGCTGTTGTAGTACACCAAAATGTGCACGGTGTACATTCTTGTAATCTTGAACGATAAAAGTTTTCTTACCCACTTTGCCTCTCCCACGTAGTCTACCCTCATGTACCGGTATAGGCACACCTATCGATTTTCCATCTTTGATGTAATCAGCGCAACCCTAAATCACTTCTTCAGTGGTGTATCCTTCCATAATTGAACTCTCTGGGTGAGCACGGTTCTGCACATAACCTTTTAATACTCCTAAATATCTCTCCAATGAAAACATATGATGTAAATATAGTGGCCCCAATGCTTTTATCTGATCAACAAGATGTATGATTAGGTGTACTTGCATATCGAAAAAGGATGGTGGGAAACACATCTCAAGCTTGCACATTGTCTCGACGATGTATGTTTTCATAAAGTCTAAATCTTCACGTGCTATAACCTTTTGCGATACTGCATTGAAGAAGTAACACAAACGTGTGATGACAACTTTTATATGCTCAGGTTTGATGACTCTTATTGCAATGGCAAGGAAAACTATCATCATCATGTGATAGTCGTGAGAATTATAACCGAATAAAGACAAGTCTTTCATCGAGACTAGTTTGCGGATATTGGATGAGAAACTCGTGGGCACTTTGATCCCACGCAAGCATTCGCAAATTGCTTTTTTCTCTTCTGGCATCAAGTTGTAGCTGGCTGGGGGAAGGTAATGCTTCCCGTTCACCTTTTCTACTGGATGAAGCTCTGATCTCAAATCAAGATTTACTAGGTCCATACGTGAATTTAATCCGTCCTTTGTTTTCCTCGGTATGTCCAGCAAGGTTCCAATGATGCTGTCAAATACATTCTTTGTCACGTGCATCAAATCAATACTATGGCAAAATTCCAGATTCTTCCAATACAAAAGATACATGAAAAAAAATTGATTGTTTCTTGAAAGCCATGTCAGTTGTATCATCCGAAGATGTACTTTTCTTTTTCTTAATTCCTTTACAATTTTTGCCCTTACCGAAAGCAATATGAATGTTCTTGACCATTTCAAACACAAGTTTTCCACTATAAGGTTTTGGTGCAGTATCTTTTTTGATTTTGTTATCAAATTGTTCTTTCATCTTCCTATACTTGTGTGTATCTGTCAAGAACCATCGGTGTCTCATGTACACCGTCTTTCTGGATGAAGTGAGGTATATAAATCCAGTTCTATCCACGCACCTTACACAACCTTTCTTCCCTTTCATTTGCCCTGATAATGTAAACAGTCAGGGATAATCATGCACGTTAACAAATATCATTGCTCTTAACGTGAAATACTCCCGCTTGTACTCATCCCATGTACGTATCCCTTCATTACACAATTTCGTCATATATTCCATTAAAGGTTTTAAGAACACATCACTTTCGATGCCGAGTTGTTTTGGACCTTGTATAAGAACAGATAACAAGATATATTTCCTTTTGTGATACAACCACATCGGTAGGTTGTACATCGTTAAGACCACGGGCCATGTGTTGTGTATGCTCCTTATTTCACCAAACGGATTCATTCCGTCTGTACCCAAGGCAAACCTCACATTTCTGATTTCCTTTGCAAATTCTAGATACTGAATATCAAAAATTTTCCACTACGTTGCATCACTAGGGTGTCGTATATGTTTTTCATTCTTCTTGTGTTGCTCGGAATGTCAACGCATAAGTTCAGCCTCCCTAGGGTTTGAGAACAAACGCTTCAAGCGATCAATTACCGGAAGGTACCACATCACCAAGGCAGAAATTTTTCTCTTATTCTTCCCGTATGTATCGCCAGAAGCATTGTCATCGTCACCTTCAGGACCAATAATAAACTTCTTATTCTTCTGAGACTTTTTCATGTTGGTAACATACTGGTGATTGTAGTCCTTCTTATATATACTGACACCACAAATGGGGCATCTAGTTTCGAGCTCATGCTCTTTGCGATACAGAATACAATGGTTCACACAAGCGTGTATTTTTGTCACACCTAGTGCCATCAGGCAAAGAAATTTCTTCGCTTTACAAGTGCTTCTGGGCAGTTTATTTGGATTTGGAAGAATTTCTGTCAGAAGATTCAAAATATCAGAGAAACTACAATCGGACCATCCGTGCGTAGCTTTCAACTTTAGTAGTTCTAAGACTGCACGCAATGTAGTAAACTCTTTATCACAACCGTTTGATTCATCATATAAAATCTCTGTCGCCGCATTCTGCAATGTCTCCATTTTACTTAAACCTTTGCTTGCTCCCATAGAAGTCAATACATATGGTTCAATGTGATGCAACATCTCCTCACAATCGAACTCATCATCATCATCACCAGCTTGATTGTCACTACCGTCATCGATATGAACATTATCATCATCTGAACCTCTCTCATCATCTTTATCCACATCATGTGTATCTAACTCACCATACTCTGTCCATGTTGTGTATTTATTTTTGAAACCTCTTTTCACCAAATGAGATTGGATTACTATAGTATCCGTCCAAGCAATCTTATTTTCGCAGTCGATACATGGACATAATATATCATATATCTTTTGCAACTTTGCATGTCTCTTGGATGCTTCAATAAAATTTGCAACATTATGAATGTACATAGGATCGGGTCATGGCATGTTATACATCCACGCTCGACGGTCCATGCTTCAATAATAGAATTTTTGTCAGATTTACAAAATTTGGCCACAAATATTCCCTAAGGGTCTTCTATAAAATGAATTTACACAGACATAACAAGTATGATTAGGGCGACTAATGTAGGAGACAAGCGACGTCTTGAGGCGGACGGAGTCGAAGGCGTCGGGAGTAGCAAGCGGGGGTGAAGGATTGAAGTCGTGGGGCAAACAGGCCCAGTGGCATGGGCTAGGTCTAGGTGGGATCCGGTTCGTTATATCTTGACGTCGGATCCCATCCAACGATGGTAACTAAATGGGTGAGTTATAAAACCATCTCCCTAGAAAGCTAACCCTAATCACTACAATAAGATTATTATAATATAGTCCATACATCAATATCTAAAAGACCAAACTTCCAAATTATTGAGTCCAAACGCATGAGAATATACCAACACACTATGACACAATCTATATACCAACACACTATGAGAATATACCAACATGCAAAAGGACACAATCCATATACCAACACACTATGACACAATCCATATACTAACACACTATGTGAATATACCAACATGCAAAAGGACACAATCCATATACCAACACACTATGACACAATCCATATACCAACATACTATGAGAATATACCAACATGCAAAAGGATACAATCCATATACCAACACAACATGCAAAAGGAAACTATGAGAATTTACTTAGGTACCTTGTGGCGCGATGTGGGGCTGGGCAGATCAGGCATGCCTCCTCGGGGCTGGGCGACGGCGCGGCGGCGCGACTATGCGGGCTGAGCAGCAGCGCGACAGAGCAGGCGCGGCGGTGGGAAATTTCGGCAGCCTTGCGGCGGTGGAAAACTCTCCAGGGTTACATTTCGACTGTGGCGAGGGGTCTTTATATAGGCGTCAATTTTTCACAGGCGGTTGGTAATTAATAACCGCCTGAGAAAACCATTATCTCAGGCGGTTATTACTTACCAACCGCCTAAGATAATGCCCGATGTTCTTCAGTTTCCTTATCCCTTGCTTCTTTTTTTAGATTCTAATATAAATACTCAAACCAGTTTAGATTCTACAAATTGAGTCCAATTCGATGATTCTTTCTTCTATATTTGTATAAAATTAACATCTACCACCTGAACCAAATATTTTATAACTTGTATAGCTGACATTCTAATGTTTTGGTAAATATCATATTAATTTCTACTCACATATTATTCACATTTGTGTATCTCATAAAAAGGATCCTTCACTTAAATTAGTTTGTATGAACATATTTGTATTATTTATACATGTATGAATTTTGTTAAATTTTTTTAAAAAGCATTCCAACATGTCAAATTTCAAATTATCCATCATTCTAACTAAATGCTCATATACATATGAGGCATTCATCAAATTATGAAAACACATTGATTCAAAAAAATTTAAAAAAATTCTGAAAAAATTCATAGAGGTTTGTATGATGAGTAAAAATGTCCACTGAAAAAATAAATGAAAAAAGCATTATATTCATCAAGATAGAAAAATGAAAAATATCAATTATTATATGTTTTTTATGTTCTGATCAATTTTAAAAGATTTATGAAGTGAAATTTAATGGTAACCTTTACTTATCAATAATATTACAAGAAAGTGGAATTTTGCCTTTTTAAAGGACCCACATTTAATCAAAAATATTAATTAAGAAGAAGTAAAGATCTTCACAGGCGATTGGTACTTAATAACCGCCTGAGAAGATTATTATCAAGCGGATATTACTTACCAACCGCCTGAGATAATGCCCGATACTGTTCTTCAGTTTCCTTATCCCTTGCTTCTTTTTTTTTAGATTCCAATATAAATACTCAAACCAGTTTAGATTCTGCAAATTGAGTCAAATTCGATGATTTTTTTTCTATATTTGTATAAAATTAACATCTACCACCTCAATCAAATATTTATAACTTGTATAGCTGACATTGTAATGTTTTGGTAAATATCATATTAATTTCTACTCACATATTATTCACATTTGTGTATCTCATAAAAAAAGGATTCTTCACTTAAATTTGTTTGTATGAACATATTTGTATTATTTATACATGTATGAATTTTGTTAATTTTTTTAAAAAGCATTCCAACATGTCAAACTTCAAATTATCCATCATTCTAACTAAATGCTCATATACATATGAGGCATTCATCAAATTATGAACACACATTGATTCAAAAAATTTTAAAAAAATCTAAAAAAATTCATAGAGGTTTGTATGATGAGTAAAAATGTCCACTGAAAAAATAAATGAAAAAAGCATTATATTCATCAAGATAGAAAAATGAAAAATAGCAATTGTTGTATGTTTTTTATGTTCTGACCAATTTCAAAGGATTTATGAAGCGAAATTCAATGGTAACCTTTACTTATCAATAATATTACAAGAAAGTAGAATTTTGCCTTTTTAAGAGACTCATATTTAATCAAGAATATTAATTAAGAAGAAGTAAAGATCTTCACAGGCGGCTAATACTTAATAACCGCCTGAGAAGATTATTATCACAGACGGATATTACTTACCAACCGTTTGAGATAATGCCCGATACTGTTCTTCAGTTTCCTTATCCCTTGCTTTTTTTTAGATTCCAATAAAAATACTCAAACCAGTTTAGATTCTGCAAATTGAGTCCAAATTCGATGATTCTTTCTTCTATATTTGTATAAAATTAAATCTACCACCTCAACCAAGTATTTTAGAACTTGTATAGCTGACATTGTAATATTTTGGTAAATATAATATTAATTTCTACTCACATATTATTCACATTTGTGTATCTCATAAAAAAAGTTCTTTCACTTAAATTTGTTTGTATGAACATATTTGTATTATTTATACATGTATGAATTTTGTTAATTTTTTTAAAAAGCATTCCAACATGTCAAACTTCAGATTATCCATCGTTCTAACTAAATGCTCATATACATACGAGGCATTCATCAAATTATGAACACATATTGATTCAAAAAAATTTAAAAAAATCTGAAAAAAAATCATAGAGGTTTGTATGATGAGTAAAAATGTCCACTGAAAAAATAAATGAAAAAAGCATTATATTCATCAAGATAGAAAAATGAAAAATAGCAATTGTTGTATGTTTTTTATGTTCTGACCAATTTCAAAGGATTTATGAAGTGAAATTTAATGGTAACCTATAATTATCAATAATATTACAAGAAAGTGGAATTTTGCCTTTTTAAAGGACCCACATTTAATCAAGAATATTAATTAAGAAGAAGTAAAGATCTTCACATGTGTTTGGTACTTAATAACCGCCTGAGAAGATTATTATCTTAGGCGAGTATTACTTACCAACCGCCTGAGATAATTGTATCTTCTCAGACGGTTGGTAAGTAAAACCCGCCTGAGGTAACCTTCTTCACAGGCGGTTGTTACTTAAAATCCGCCTGAGAAAATGGGAGTTTATGTATACCCCTCGGCGGCATTGGAAAAACCTAACCCGGGCAAAACACTTAGACGTTGTTAGGCTACCAAAATTTTGTTTGACACCAAGTGTTCGTCGTCGTTGCCGCCGAGCTTCGCCGTCGCCGCTTCTAGGTACGCCGAGCGAAGCCATTGCCGTCGCCATCGAGCTTTAAGATAAACCCTAAACCCTTCGACCTTCCATCCTCCGTCGCCGTGCCGCCTCCCTCCCCGCCCTCGCCGCCGCCTTGCATATCCTTGGTTAGGGTTCGAGAATAGGGAAATGGTAGGCATTCTTAGTTAGGGTTCGGTGGAATTCGAAAAACTATCAAGTTCGGTGGCATCATTGGTTAGGGTTCGGTGGGTAGGCATCCTTGGGTTGTCGGTAAACCATAGAAGCGAGGACATTGCTATCGGATCATGTCCTTTTCTTTGGCAAGTAAGATGTTTTAATAAAAGCGTTTGAGGTGCCATTAGATAACACTATACTGCGCATACTTAACCATTCAAAGTTTTGTGAGTTAGTACATGGAAATATTGCACATGGAAATATGACCATTCAATGATTTTATCCGATATTGCACATGGAAATATTCTAGTTAAATGAAGAAGTCTCTCTGTTCAGCGAAATAAAGGCTAGTTGGTCATATCTTTAGATGGAAAGGTAAATTAATGGATTTTGAGAAGGATTAAATGCATTACAAATATGGTTTGTCACAATAATGTGAGCACAAAAAGAGACTTTTGTTAAATATCCTTACTAAGTATGACATTGAGTAGATCAGCAAGCTTGAAATTGTACTTAGGGTATTGAAATTGTACAAACAAGTATCTGAATTTTTGCCATAATTATCCGTAGAAAGCTCTTCTAGTCTATTGTGCTACATTTATTGGAAGTGTAATAACTATTCTACAACCTTTCAATTCATTGTTACCTCAAATTCGATTTAGAACTAATTAGAAACTGGAGTTGAAGTTAGTACCTGTGTACAGTTTTATCTGAAACAGCCACAAAATTTCTGAACTTTGAACAACCATAATTCTTAAATTAGAAAAGCAACCTATGCATATATATACATTTCTGGAAAGCTTAAAGAGTCCTCTATCAATTTCCTATTCAACGGTAAGGCTAAAACACGCAATAACCAGGTCTAAATTGAAGTACTGTTTAAGGTGTCGTAACAATCCAGAATCTGGACAGTTATGTATTCAGTTGCTGTTTGGATCGTAATTTATAGTAGGATCATGAGTGAATAGTAGAATATGTACTGAAAATAGAGTGTAGCCATCCCACACTTCATATCACAGGGTTGTGCTCCTTCGAGATCGGTGTCGCTATCCTGGTGAGCAACTTTAACATGCTTGTCACCCTCGCAATGTATAGGAACCTTTTGGTCAGTCGCCTTAAACCCTAGAATGCCTTATCAAATCCTCGAAGGCTTCTATCTTTTTTTTTCATAAAACACTTCATGTAGAGTTAATATGTCATTTATTAGATTTTTTGTCTTATTAGTTCTAGCATGGAAAGCCCTAAGAAGACTAGTCCTGATAGTAACAATAAAGAAGACAATATGGAGTTCACTGACTCCAGCAGTTCAGGCTCCTTTCACAGTCCATCAGATCCTTTTCCTAATATAAAAAATAAAAAGACTTCAGAGGATCTTGACCCGAAATATGATCCTGCCGACGAGGTATGGATCACGAATCTTAACTTCAGCAGTTCAAGTTAATGTTGGTTGTCAAGTATACGAAGTCTTATAATTCTTTTCTACCTAGATTAATCGCGAAGATAACGAGGTGACTTTGGCTTCTAAAAACCGCGGGAGGTTCTCCAATGGATGAATCCTCAGCTTCACTCAAGCAGAAATGAGGGCAACGGGGTCCCAATAAGGGTCCATTGGACCGCATCATGTACATAACAAGGGTCGGTCCAGGTGGGCTTCCCCAAGAACCACTGCATTCAGTTACCAAATACCGTAATGCATGCGGTTTTCTTGTTAGGGAGCTCGTGCCAATCACGACCGAGAATTGGAGGAAATTACCCGAGCAGGCCAAGAATGAGTTGTGGGAAAGAATAAAGAAACAATTCAAGTTCCCGAAAGGCACGGAAGAAGCTGTAAAGAAAGCAACATTGGTCTCTTGTGGTAAGAAGTTTCGTGGCTGGAAGAGCGAAATGAATGCTTATGTTAAGGCCGATAAGGTCCCTAGCCCGAGGAAGATGGGAAAAATCACACAAGCTCAGTGGCAAGAGTTTGTTTGTCAAAAGACCACACCTGATGCTAAAGCCCTAAGTGCAACTAGGTCAAAGCTTGCAAAAAAAGAACAAATATCATCATCGTTTGGGGTCTGCCGGATATGCCCCCAAAGTCCAGAAATGGAATAAGATATTAGACGAAATTACCAGTAAGGGCAATCCTCACCCATTAGAAGGCTGCGATGAGCGAACTCAGCAGTGGGTCTTTGCCCGGTCAGGTTTGACCAGCGAGGGCAAACTTGAAAAGCCTGAATCTATGAATGAAGTAGAGGAAAAAATGAAAGAAGTAATTGAAAAGCAACAGAAGGGTCTCTTAAAGCCGAAGAGGAAGAATAACCAACTTACTGCTATCTTAGAAAATCCTGAACACAGCGGACGGGTTAGAGCGGTCTCTTCTCAAATGTCTTGGCTAGATGGTTTCCCTAAAGATAAAGACACATATAAAAGCCGTGAGAAGTTTAAGAAAACACTTGATGAAACGATTGCTCAAAAGGTCAAAGAAAATATGCAAGAAATAATGGAACAACTTAGACAAAAAAATGCAAGAAGTAATGGAACAACTTAGACAATCAGGACAATTAGTGGCACCGAGTACAACGATGGTTCCGGTGCAAAAGGAGCAATTAGTATCTCCAACTGCCTACCCTAGCAGCGTTGGTTCTATGTCGGGCTCAGGGTCAACCCGTAAGTTCCCTGTCGATGATATTGCTAACGACAAATGTTGTCGTCTTCTTGTCTCGATCGGTAGAGCAGGGAACAAAACCAAACAGGTTGCCACTGCTATGGCAAAGCCTGATCGTGACTTCAACAAGAATCCACTTCCGTTGTATTATGATGTGGTGCAAGTTCTTCAGATCATTGATAATGATTATGAAGATTATGAAATAGACCACGTCACACCTGAGGGGATCACGACTCTAGGGCAGGCTGTCAACCAATTGATCCTTTGGCACCGACGCGATATCGTGTTGGACGATGAGCCAATTTCTAGCCCTATTGCATCTCGAAATACTACAACCCCATCTTCTAAGCCGAAAGTGCATGAAGATCCACTCCTAGTCCAGGAAGATCCACTCCCCCTATGTCTCAGAAAGGATGATAGTAACCTTGCTAGTAAAGATATCCAAGAGCAACAAGTGGGACAACAACTTCAAGTAGTACCAGAGCAAGTTGTTGCTAGTAAAGAGCAACCAGTTGAGCAGCAGCTTGAAGTAGTACTAGAGCCAACTGCTGGGAGTAAAGAGCAATCAGTTGAACAACAGGTTCAACAAGCCAGTGTCCAATTTCCGACGACTACTCCTCGATCATTAGTGCATATCAAAGTTAGCTCATACGAAAATAAGAAACCTTCATCAGAAGTGTCAAAGTATTTGGAAACTATGAAGGAAAATATTATAAAATCGAGTGCATCTCGTTCTTCTCATGAGCCAGAATTAGTAAATATCGAGGAGTGGGAAGAAGACGGTGTCATGTATAATCGGCGGACAACTTTAGTTAAACTAGGAGTTCCAATATACAAGGTTGAGGATGTTCCTCCTGAATTTGAGAATGGGAAGCCGTTCATGACATCCGTACAACTTAGCAAACAACCCATCCCGCTCAAAAGAATGCATGAGTGGTACATCCTTGCCAACACAAGATATGGTCTTAATTGTGTCACATTTCGTATTCCAAAAGAAGCATTCTGGAGCACTGGACAAGATAGATGAGTCATTTTATTTGAAGAGTTGTGTCCCCTTTTGCATGGGGCATGCTCGAGATCAACCTGCTGCTCGTCTGGTGCTTGTAACTGCTCTAAATATTTTGTATTTGTTTTTCTTACTACACGCATACGCATTTCATGATATTATAACAATTTTGGACTTCTTCAATAGGATGCAATACATGGATAATGAAAAGTTGGCGCGCAAGATAGGTATCCTTGACCCTACTAGGATTGCAAAGGCGTTATTCGACGTCCGGGCGGATCGAGACTCAGCACAGTTCAAGCATGTGAATTTTTTTTTTGAAAAAAGCAATCGCAAAACTTAAGAAGGATAAAAGAACAGAAGTTGCAGCTTACATAGGACATGCAATGTTTAACTTTGTCAGAGGCGGCAAGGACGTCGTAAAGGATCCGTACAACTTCGAGTAAGTTCGACACATGATACTGAAATAGCAGTTATTGGTAATTGTTAACACGTGTGTTTGTGTGTTTGCAGTGATCACTACATAATGATCTTCATCAAGCCAACGCAGGGAAAGGCAACAGTCTTGGACTCAGCCGATTTTCCAACAGATCGTTATAAAGATTTCCTTTCCATTTTGAAATTGTATATTTATTCAATAATTTTAATTTACACACATTTAGAATGTGTTGACAAGTTTTATATGACATTTCTTGTATTACAGCGCTTGACGGTTTTACGCAGAATGAATTGACGGTGAGAGACCTTCCAATACAAATGCATTGGACATTTAAACGTATTATGCTTGTCTGAAGCAGCCTGCTGGGAGTGTCTTATGCGGGTATTATGTATGCGAGCATCTTCGGACCGCCGGCGTATATAGAGTGAATCATGAGGATGTAAGTTATCCTTAATGTCGATACCTTATTTTCTTACTTTTGAGTTTCATTTTCATTGCAACTAGCATAGTTTAATACTTATATTCACTGCTGTTCAATATTACTAGAAACATTATTTTCATATTTTGATTCCAACTTTAAAATTCAATTGCTCATAGTACAACTGCTCCAAAAATACCAACTAAATTCATGTATACTCTTACTTTGATCTATACTTTGAGATTGTTCAAACCAACACATTTTAAACCTTGTTATGTGTTATATTGCAGCACACGAAGAATCTTAACAAAGAATGGCCGGTTTGTAGAAGTATTTCTGATGGAGGAGCCGACAAGATTGCTTTTGAACTCTGTCAATTCATTTGTCGCGAAATTTTACACAAAAGAGAGAAGTTCTTTGATGAGAATGGTGCAATAGATGATGTGCCAGAACTTTGCGACTATGCCAATAGAAACAGTTTTTAGTGAAAACTTATAAATTATGAGATGAATTGTACGTATAACTTGTACATATGTATGTTGTTTTAGTGAAATTGACTTCTGTGAGATGACTTCTGTGATGATAATATTTTTGACTTCTGTTATGTGATAATATTATTGACTTCTGTTGTGATTATATTGAATTGACCTGGAAATTAGAAATAACAGCAGTACTACTACATAGATTATACCTTATCATAGGCGGTTATTTACCAACGGCTAGGAATGTCTGTGAAAAACAATTATCACAGGCGGCTAGATATAGGTAAAGAACTATCTGTGATAACCTAATTATCACAGACGGTTACTGTTATAGTAGAAACCGGCTGCGATAAAAAGTCTTCACAGGCGGCTTGATGTAGGTCAACATCCGCCTGTGATAACACAATTATCACAGGCGGTTAGATATGCTGCAAGACCCGCCTGTGATAAGACAATTATCACAGGCGGGTATGTATGCTGCACTACCCGCCTGTAATAACTTATCTTCATATGCGGCTAGAATAAGTAAAAACCGCATGTGATAATGTTTCTTCACAGACGGTATCACTTCTCCACCTGTGAAATTGCGGATTATCACATGCTCTTCGTTTCAGACGGTTTTAAAAACCGCGTGTGATAATATATTTGGAGCCGCGTGCGATAAGACTTATTGTAGTAGTGAACTATTCTTTGTTTATTTAGTGCACAATTTTTTCTTGTGATGCTTCTATGTACTACCTCTTGTGAATTAGTACCACCGAGTATTGTGTATGTTTATGATTACAAATAAACTGTTCTTTGTTTCTTTCGTGCTCACTTTTTCTGTATGATGCTTCTATGTACCACGTCATCTCTCTTGACACTATTTATCGTGAACCAAAAGGATATTGTAGGAAACTACGCTGACATACTGTTCGCCAATGCCAACGAAGCAAGGGCTTTCTGCGAGTTACCCTCAATAGACAGCCCCATGTCAGCCACAAGATACTTAAGCCAGTCTGTGCCTTTAGTATCCGTGACAGATGGCGCACATGGCTCCTACATTGGGGTGGAGGGTGAAGTAATGTACATTCCTCCACCACCGTGCATTCCCGTCGATACCTGTGGTGCTGGAGATGCATATATACTTCAGGGATTCTGTATGGTGTTCTCCGGGGCGCATCTGACCTTAAGGGCATCGGCCTGCTGGCTTCGCGGGTGGCTGCCGTTGTGTTGTGGTTGGGCAGCAAGGCACACGCATACGTGTTCAGGACTCAAAACAGATTGGCTGAATCGTTCGCGCTTCACCTGGATAGCTTGGAGTGTTGTTCAGATGTTTGAACAGATCACATTTCGTATATCTGATTTCTTTCACTTTAGTCCAAATCTTTAGGTATCTATTTGTATATACAATCTCTTTCCCTTGTAGGTCTAGTTCATTGCTTAGGGCAGCCAAGCCGGGTAATGTTTGCCAGTCCCATTTTATGTTCATTACCATCTTGATTGCTTAAAATGGAACTAGACGGAACAATTTACGAAAGAATTACAAAAGTTTTGTTTCAAAGAAACATGATTACATTAAAACAGGAATTTATGTAGTTCATGTTTTTTGTGGCCTGTACAAATTGGATGAAGGTCTTTACGTGGAGCAGCACTTGGTGGTCCGCTGAAATTGCAGCGCAATATGACTTTGTTGGGTGGCAATGGGATTCGTTCTTGTGGGGTCAAACATCGCTATCACACGGGGAAGGTAGGGCTGCTATAATTTGATGGGCACCGGTTGGTCCACCTAAGCAACAATTGTGTTCTTATCCCACTATAGTTTTCTACATGAGATTCTTAGTGTGTGTTTGGTTTGAGAGATATAGTGGGATAGGACAGGACGATTCCATTTTTCTGTTGTTTGGTTTGGAAACATATGAAATGAAATCATCCATCAAAAGAGAATATTTCATCGTCCAGATACGGATGAAACCATCCACCAAAAGTATGGGGACGCATCCGTCTCACCTAACTAGTGCTCTGTATCTAGACCTTATATTTTCAATGAGTACTAAAAGGATCAATCAGATGCTGCTTAGAGCATACGCAGACTAGCTAGTTTTCATAGAGGGAAGTGACACCGCCTGCACTTCTATATTTAAAATTGAGTGCGTGGTTGGCTGGCTGCACCGATAATCTAAACATACTCTAAAATATATCAGCACAAATACTGATATTTTAAATTCAGAGTATTACTGTAATATGACATCAATCTCAAAATACTTGTCATCTAGGTGATCTAGAATTCTTGTTATAGGTGATAAATATTTTAGGATGGAGAAAGTGTACACTAGAACACTCTCTGTTGGTTGACAGATGGATTCATGTCCTGTTTTGACAGTACAGAGTAGGATATAGATTACGGTGAGTGCTATTAATATAGTAGAAAATCTTTCAAAAAGTATTGTAAAAGGCAAAGAATATACTTTTCTAAATTATCTATGTTTCAAAATAGATGATGTTGATTAATTTAAAATTAAACTAATCAGCGTCATTTATTTCGAAACACAGTGAGTACTAATTTAGAATAAGATGAGTGTAGGTAGTCTGAGGGTCTATTTTGTGACCCTTTCACTCAAATTCAGCTCAACTTCTAGTTCTTTAAACTAAAAGTCTGAAAAGGCAAAGAAAACATGTCACGATCAAAGGATTCCATTGTCGAATTTTTTTATTAATATACCTTTTTAAAAAAGAATTTAATATAAATAACTCACGGAATGACAAATTGACAAAAATGATTCAGACTCGTACGTGTCTCTTACGAAATACGAATTTCATATGAGGCTCATACGAAATGCACATTTTGTGTGTGTCACATCAGATGGTGCATGCCACGGTGGAACAAATGTTGGCCAGGGTAGAACAAATTGACACGTACAAATTTTGTACGTGTCTCATACGAAGTGAACAGTGCCTTGTACGAGGCACGTACGAAATTCATATGTATCCACTTTTCACACTGCGCTTGGTGAATTTTACACATAACTTTATCAAAATTTACAGACTGATTAGCTAGAAATTTCCAAAGTATAAAATAGAGCATACATTGTGAAGTTTTGAATTCAATGAAGTTCATGTATGTTTAGTATGTAGAAACAAGAGTAATTGAATGTGTTATTAAACAATATGATCACATTTCTGCACGTTTGTAAAATGTATTCAGTTTTGATTATTTGTTTAGAAACACTTCGAGTTAGAATTGGTAAAATGTTCATAAAAGTAATTGTAATATAAGTTTCTTTGAGTCTAAAAAAGAAGTTACCAATATATTTATGGGACTTTATTGGGAGCTATGGATTTTTTTAAATCATATAGCGATAACAATTGCATAGTTCCGAAAATTACAGAAATAATTGTACTAAAATTTAAAAGCTCAGTGGCGGTTACAAAAAATGAAATTACATAGTTTCGGAGATATGTGCATGTTGTTTGCCACTCTACTACTACGGTACATGAGGCAAAACACATGTATACATATTTTTCGAAAAAAACATAAAACAGCTAATATAAATGGCTTTTGTACGACACACTTAAGTTGCGTCGATCTAATCCTAACACGCCTTAGTTGAATTGAACATTGAGCATAGTTTACCCAAGTTGCTATTGAGTTCAACGGGGGTATTTTCCCTTACAAAGCATCCGGACCAGCTTCCCTTGCGCAATGAGCTCTCTCGCGTATGCGCTCTCGCTCAGCCTCCCGTGCCTGTGTTGTGATGCGTTCCTCCTCTGCAGCCTTGCGATCACACTCTATGAGCCATTATCAAATTTCTTCTTGCCTACGCTCCTCCTGTTGAGCTCTATTCTCCTCTCTTGCTCTACTCTTTCATCTCACTCTTGTTCTTCTTTGAACTTCCATGTTGCAAGTTGATCTTTTCTCTGAACATACTCGGCGTCTTCTGTCGATTGTCCCTGGTCGATATAGTTCCTGAAGTCGCAAAGAGGTGGTGGTGACTGCACAAGTTTTTGTATAAAAGGTTAGAATATATAGCATTCATAAAAATAGAAATAATGTTGCATATTATCTGTTTTCTACCACCTGGAAGAAGCAGGCATGTCCTATGAGGAGGATCGTACTCGTAGTTGTCGCACATCCAAAATTGGCAACCATAAGAGTTACCAAGTCGAAGTTCACTAACAAACCTACAATCAGTGCCACAGAAACACATTGTAGGATGTAATCCCTTGGGGATTGGAACATTTTCTTTATTTGTGAGTGGTGAGAACTCGTCCATGGTACTAAGGTATATCAAATGATTGTAGTGAGTGTGTGTGTGTGTTGAAGCTGGTAGCGGACTGAGTGTTATATAGACGAACGGATGACGGTGTATGGACTTAGTGTAGGAGAAATTTCATTCCAGTGATGCATAAGTGTGAACTAACATTTCACGTGGTCTTACATGGAACAGTGCAATTTTGTTCTTCTTTTGTACGAGATTTGCCTGACATGGAGCAATGCAATGTCATGAATTTCGTGTACGAGCTTCGCCTGACATGGAGCAGTGCAATGTCATGAATTTTGTGTACGAGATTCGCCTGACATGAAGCAGTGCAATGTCGTGGATAAGTTTCACGTGGGTTTTTGTCGTATTTTATGTGGATAAGATTCGTCTTACAAGATTCGTTTGACAAGTCAAAAAGTACTATGGCGAGTCGCAAAGTAGGAAGATGACAAACTAATTTTAATAAACTTCTCACGCAAAACATACTTGTGATTTATGCGAAACATACTCCTGATACATGCGAAACATACTTCTGACACATGGGAAACATATTTCGCTACTTCGTTACTACTTGTGATATAGACAGTTGCAAGACATGTTATTGCAAATGACGTTTTCATCCTCATCATTTGTCTGGCTTGTAACAGGATAAAATTCCATTTGTTGAAGTTCCATTTCAGCTACTTCACCCACCAATTCTTGATTTCGGAGTTGTACATGTTTAATGTAATCTCGAGTATCCTTAATGGGTGGTGGATCGACCCAGAGTGTATATCCACAGTTTTTATCATCATAATAACACTAAAACCAAAAGTATTGTTAATAAAACTGCAAATATGAAAGATGTTTTGAAAATGATATTTAGTACTTACTCCACCAACAGGACAATGAAAGAAACGATGACCGCTGTCGTCTCCTCTATCCATCATTTGGACAATACAATCTAGGTCACAACAACACTTAGGCCACTCTTGCTTGCTGCCATTGTATGGTCGTAGTGGATGAAACGGGCCAATATCTCTCTTAGTAAAAAGCGGGAACTCATCTAATGCTGCTTCATACCAAGTTGGATCTCCCATCAAGTAATTTTCAAGCACTGCTCTAAAGTATCCAACTCCTCACCTATCACGACTTGTACTCGCTATTGTTTCACCTCCACGTCTACCTCAACCTCTACTCGCCATTGTTGAGTGAAGAACACAACTACGCACGAGTAGTCGTATTTATATAGGGTGATTAGTGTAATTTTCTTTTTTTGTGTGAGATTTGTCTAATACGATCTGATGATGTCGTGGATAAGATTTGTCGGACATGGTAAAGTGCATTGTCGTTTATATAAAAAATGAGAAAAGTTTGAAAAAATAGTGCATAAACAAGACATAACAGAAGTCTTCTACAACATAACACACACATACATGGGTACACATAACTAATGCCTACCACGTTTGGCCTCGAACCTACGCACAACATTCACATGAGCCCGATCTTACGACACGCGCGAAGGAACTGCCCTCCTCCATCGTGGCTGAACAGGTGCGGGTGTCTCGAACTGTTGTGAAGGCTGAGTCAGAATGGGAACACCATCCAACTGCGATGCAGGAACTGTATCCTGTTGCGGCATGTCCACCAGGTGGTCGTCGATCTCGAAAGGTGTAGCTGGATAACTATCGGGGTGCGTCTGCGAGCTGGACAGCATAGTATCATAGTCTCTTGTGTACATGCATGCAATATCATATTTAATTAGCAATATCATTGTGTCCATTATGATTTTAAGTAGCAAAATTGTTGTACGTCATACCTACGTTCATACATGGCACATGCGTGGACGGGCCAGCTAAGTCCGAAGGAGGAAACCAAGAAGGTATATGCGTTGACGGGTACCTGTGTGGATGGGCCTAGGGCCCAAGAAGGTACCTATGTGGACGGGCCTGGGCCCAAGTAGGTATCTGTGTGGACGAGCCTGGGAAGTCCGAAGTAAGAGGATCCCAAGTAGGTACCTGTGTGGAGGTCCCTGAAGAAGATATATGAATAGAAATATTAGTTATATGCAAATATATCAAGTTTACTTATAATTTTGTACCTGCTGTGCTAGGGCGCCTAGCGTTCCGTGCAATCGGAAATGTACTATCTTGTGCACATGATTGTTCACAAGAAGCCAACTTTAGACCCTCTTTCGCGTGGCTGTATATCTTCTGCAGCATGTGCATCATCTACGAACTGATTGATATCCCCTGTCTGAATCGTTGAAGTCTAGATGAGGACTCTGCATGAACCTGACAGAATCGATTCATCTTCACAAGTGAGAAGTGATCGGTCATACAACAATTAATTATTAATCATTAATGGACATAACATATTAAACCTTTGCAAACGTACTTCAAGGAATTTGATCTTACCGCCATTAAAGAAGCTTCATCTCTATGACGCGGATACGTATCTGTCACAAAGGGTACGTGCGAGAACAACTCGTGTCCGAGTGAGGTACCACTAAATGAACACTAAATGAAAATTATTAGAAGTGCTGTGAAAGAAATACCTCACCACAGCTAAATTAGTTGTCATGATGTCATATCTAGCACCATTGGTGTTGTATAACAAAGACCAGTTCTCTTTCTGTTCGTGCCAAATCCAACTAGAGATGTTTTGGCTTGATGAGCTCAAAGTTGGAACAGATATTCTATTAGGATTGTCCCTGTTTGAAGATTCCTATGCTTTTGTCGTAGTTAATTCGTCTAGACGTTGCCATAGAGCAATAAACTTCCTCTCTTGATTTTCACTACACAACATCTTGAACAAATTCATAAGTTGTTTGTTCTTGAAGGACTGAAAAAGTTAGCACCTAAATGCCTCATGCAATATCTTGATTGAATATCTGTCCAATAAGGTTTTTGCCCACAGTCAAAGGAACCATATTTCAAATCATATTGCTTTAAGCAATCCAACATGACGATCGTGTATCAAACAAACATCAGGACATTCTTAAACTAAAACCATCTTTATCCAACTAAGAAACCAATACCAGCTGTCAATGTTCTCACTTTCGACAAAAGCAAAAGCTACAAGCAACACCTGTTGGTTCCCATCAACTGCAATAGCTGTTAGAATTTGATCTTTGTACTTTCCAGTTCAAAAAATATCATCAATGTAGAGGATAGGCCTACAATGTCTGAATACAGTAATACATTGACCTAATACAAAGAATGCACGATGGAGAAACAACTTCTCAGGCATATTTCTGTTCGGCACGTTCATATGTCATAATAAGTACCAACATTTCTCTCTTGGATGGTCTGCACTAACTTTGGAAGATTTTTATAAGGCGCTTCAAATGTACCAAATCTTTGGTCAATCACCTTTTGCTTGACCTTTCACGCTTTGGAGTAACTTATGGTGTGCTTGAATTCTCCTCAATAGTGTTTATTATTGATCTCGGTTCAAACCAAATGTTATCTACAATACGGGCGTACATGTGATTCCTAATAAACTGCGATGTAAGAGCATTATTGTACTTCTCCAATTCATGCAACTCACATATGATAAATCATTTTTTATACTCTCCATAGCTTCCTCCACTTCTCCTCGAAGCCATGGACCCGAAATGGACAACTTGAGAATACACATTTCACATCATAATATTTTGTACTGGACTTGTGAATTGTAAATGATCTCTGCACAGACAGAGACCAATATTTCACTGCATCCTTCAAACCATCTTTGTCTTTAAAAATATCTCCTTGTGTTAACTAGTTCTCATGGTATTTTGATAAGCCACAATACTTTTCTGTAGTTGATAAATTACTCGAGATCGGATTGTTCCACTCTGCAGGAACAGTAGTATCATTCTCGTCATCAGAACTGTCAACTTCTAGAACATTTTCATGTTCCATATCTTCCATCCTTATTTGTTCATCTATGTTCTCGATGTGCTCTCCTTCATCTGCTACACCACATGCTTCTATATATATTGAGTTCTCTCCAGCTTCTTTTATTCCTACATCATTTTCCATACTATCGTCTTCTCCATCTGTTTCCGCTGCATTCTCTACTTCTCTCATTTTCCGCTTGCGCAAGAACCACTAGATTTTGTATTCCCTTTTCCTCCAACCCCGCTCCACAACATTATCTACAAATTTCCTCCAATTTTGTATTCCCTTAATAACAAACAAATTCTAGCAAAATCTATCTCTTGCGTAATTAATCATTCCTTTTAATTTCAGTTGATGTTGTTGTGCATCAAGGTTAAATGTTTTCATCGACCAGTTCTCGACACCACTAAATATCTTCTCATTTGCTCTTGTTATCCCTCTCTCACACGACGTGAACCCAGACAAATCAATCCCATTTGAACCATATACAATCATGCCTTCTCCATAGAATATAAGAAACACTAACTTCTCCGACATTCCTATTGGAATTAAGAAAAACATATTTATCATATGTTATTACTAACAAAATGAAACTCTCATAAGAATTATTTAACAATAATATACAATTTGACATAAACTGTACATTAACATAAGTTTTTTTCACAACAACATAAATCAACTAATATCATTACATCACTACTTAATATATTTGAAGAACAAAACATTCATAATATAGTATCTAAAATGTACGAAATATTCAAAATAGTAGCACACTGACAATATATGAAACAAAAATCATATCTTACCACATTGACAATATATGAAATAAAAATCATATATTAGTACGAAATAGGGAAAAGAAATTACCGAAATAGGAGGAGAGAAGCGAACGCGCGAGGAGGAGCAGGCTCGGCGGCAGCGGGCGGAGCGGGCTCAGCGGCGGCGGGCGGAGCATGCTCAGCAGCGGCAGGCGGAGCGGGCTTGGCGGTGGCAGGGAGGAGCGGGCACGGCGGCAGAGGGAGGACCGGGTGCGGCGGCGGCGGGTGGAGCGGGCGTGGCGTCGGGAAGAAGGAGACCGCGGCGTTATAAGAACGTTCCATTTCGCATGTGACACATACGACGCTTCTCGTGGCCCCATATTCCAGCGAATTTTGTATGTGCCCCTACGAAATTCGCCGTCTATGCGCATGTGTCGCATACGAGATTCCTCGTGGGCCCTCCAGCCTCGGTAATCCGTTCGCCGCGTGGCTGTCACGTCACATATCGTAAGAGGCACATACGAAATACTTTGTCTAGTGGCATTTCGTAAGAGGCACGTACGAATCTGAGTTATTTTTTAAAATTTATCAAAATTGACGGTTATTTATATTAAAAAAATTTGAAAGGTATATTAATAAAAAATTCTCTACAATGTCCTATTTTTCCTGGAGTGGAGTAGTGCTACACATGTCCTAATGACCGGAAGAGCTGAAAACACGAATAAAAAATGTCACGGTTGAAGGATTCCATTGTCACGATGGTACAGGTCGGTTGTAGTTTCGATGTGATCGTGTGTGTAGTTTCGATGTGATCGTGTGTGGTGTATTGATCATCATATCGGGCTAACTCACCTATTTCCTATATATTAAATGAGAAATGCTAAATTTCATATGTCTGATTTCTTAGAAAATTTCAGGCGACGTTCGCTACCATTGGATTGCTTTAAGATTCGTGCAAGAGTTTATATTCCCTCCCAACCCTAACGTCTCTCCTCCCTTGATTCAGAACAAACCCTCCCGAGCGAGCCAGGAGGGTGGCGGCGGCGCGATGCGGTGACGTGTAGGCTGAGCGATTCCCACGTGGATCTCGGCAGTGACTCCCGACGGCGGCTCCCGGGGTAGGCTGCTTCCGAATGACGGCGTCGGCTGCTCCCGAGTGACGGCGTCGCGGACAGCGAAGCGCACCGGGCGGCGGCAGTGGAGGCATCACGGCAGCGCCACCGCCGCAGCGTCGACGATGGTATCTCAGCGGACGGCGTCTTCGCGGAGCGCAAGCACGCAGCGGCGGCGCCGCCACTGACATTGCCGGAACAGAAGAAGAGTAAGTTGTCTGTTAATTGTTAGTTTATAATTGTTAATCAGTAATTATAAGGGTTATGTTAATTGTAAAATAATTGAATAAAAAATTTGTGGTTGATTAGCCTATAGATTTAAGGTTTAATAGTTAATTGCATGATTAGTGGTTAATTATAGTAATTAGCTACTAATGATCTGGTGCTTGAAATTTTTACAAATTTTAGGCAACTGACAAATAGACAGACTCTAATTAAAATTTTCACCTTTTTCCAGAAAAACAATGAAATTAGAGAGTGAAATAGAAATGAACGCTCATATTCTAACATCCATCTTGCCAGGAAAAACAAATCCATTACAGATAGCATCAACACAAATCAGACTGAAATGGATTGGTATACTGAGGCTATCCGCACTCGTGTACTGTAAAGCATACTCTATATACTATTCTCCTTCTACTTTTTCAGTATCTTACTCTAAATCTTCTAAATTTAAACTATCAGTATGTTTTCCAATATCTTCTATGCGGACAGTCTGAATCTCATTTATTTTACTTGACACTGTTTAGTTTAAATAAAACGGGCAGAGCAGTACATACAGCACACACAGGGGTGACAGGGACATCGGAGTTCGCACGAAGTTCATTTCCTTATCCGTTGGTGATATAGGTGGCCATATATACCGGGCCAGATGGATCGGCCCGAGGCCCGCAAAAAACGGCACGGCCCAAGCACGACACGGAAAATGGGCCCGTGCCGGCCCACGACCCGGTGTGGGTTGTGTTCGGGCCTCGACCTCCAGCCCGTCGGGCTCGCCAGCATGGCCCGTTTAGGCCCGGCAGGGTCAGTCATTAGGCTGGCCCGACCCGGCCGGCCCGTTAGGCCCGAAAAATAATTTTTTTCGTTTTTTTAAATATATTTTTAACTGAAATGGGCTGCGGGTCGGGCGTCCCAGCACGTATAAAATGAAGTTGGGTCGTGCCCGGGCCTTGACCTCTGGCCCGCGGGCTGGCCTGGCACGACTTGATCTTTTCTGGGCTGTACCGGGCCGAGGCTCCTAAGGCCTGAGCCTGGTCGGGCTCGGGCCGGGCCGTGCTGGCACGGCCCGTGCTGGCACGGCCCGTTGGCCACGTGTAGTTGGTTAGGTGGCTTGCTGGTGCGCCATGGCCGTGGCCTTCGAGTCAGATACATGTCGACTTGGTGAGCCACGCATGGCCAAAACACTTTGCTAGAGGACGAGGCAGAATAATAAATATAACAAACCGATGGAACACGTGCCAAAATCCGATTCGAAGGACGTTGTTACTGTTTATACAGTACAACCCTGCAAATATCGGAGCATGGGTGTCGGAATTATCGGATAATTTATGTTTTTTTAAATTCGGAATTTGAGAATATGTACTCGAATTTGTACTTAAATTTACAGGTACCAGACAGTTTGGGTATTTGAAAATTCGGATTCCGGTTCCAGATTACCCAAATTACACGAAACTTTAAATATAATATCCAAAAGTAAAAATAATATAAAAAAACAATCATATTACATCAATACAATATTTCAAGCCAATATAATTTTGAATATAGCAGTCCAGCAGTAACCTTTATTAGCATTCAGTTGCAAAAGATAAACATTCAGCAGTATTCAACACGGTTCACCAGTAGGAAAATAACTCAGGTGCTCATGGAGATGTGTCTCTGCTCTGTGAAGTGTCACCTGGGACAGTATTATAACAGTGCAGTGCATGAACATCTATTCTCTTGTGCGAATCTGGTTAATATATGACACGAAGTAACGAGTAAGAAAACTAAGCAATGAAAATAGATATTTTTATTGAGTATTTCGGGTATTTCAGGTATCGTGTTCCATAACCCGAAATACCCAAAATTAAATCGGGTTTTGAAATTGTGTACCTGAAAAATACATTCGGTTTTCGAATTATTCGGATTCGGATTCGGTGTTCGGGTTTGGGTTGTGTGCCCACCCCAAGCTCGGAGGAAGCTGTGAACTGAGGCTGTCTCCAATGGACGATCAAAGGGGTTGGCATTTGCAAAAAATAGGTTTCCAGGACTAGAAAATTGTTTCCAACAGCCAAATTAAAGTGATTGACAAAATGAGTAATCTGAAGAGAATACCTAAAACTAGATGCTCCCCTCACACGATGCAAAGTAAATGTGCTATTGGAGATGAAAAGTACGTAAATGTAAAACTGAACACCCAAACATCTATTTGCTTACTCATTTTGTCAATTCATGACTGAAGTTAGCATGAGGCACAACAACCTGTAAAGACCTGCCGAAGGACATAATTATTGTGTTTTTTCACTACCTAAAAAATTACTGTGTTTTTAGTTAGGATATAGTTACTATTCATACGACAGAAATTAGATAGGAATAACTTTTGTATTCTAAATATAAGCTAATTAGTAGTAGTAGGTGGAAGCGCCTTTGGAAAATGAAAGTACCGTCTAAGGTGAGAAGTTTTTGGTGGAGGACAATTCATAATGTGAGATCTATGTGTGTTGAATACATTGGCTATGACGATAAAAGTTTTTAATACTGCAAAACACACTTTTAACAAGGTCCGACTCTTGGTCCAAGCTCCTACAAGGTCCGACGTAAGGTACGACTTGCTTTGTCTAGGTCCGACTTATTTTGGTTAGGTCCGACTTGCTGTGGCTAGGTCCGAATAGCTTTGGTCAGCTCCGGCACTAGGTCCAACTAGCTTTGGTAAGCTCCGATGCTAGGTCTAACTAGCTTTGCTTAGCTCCAGTGCTAGGTCCTGCTAGCTTTGGTAAGCTCCGATTCAAGGTCGGTTAGTTTTAGCAAGATCTGGAGCTTGATTGCAATTGTTTTACTTTTACCTTGCAATGTTTCGAACTTGCTTTACATCTATAAAAAGTTTTTTTAGTATTCTTTTACTAAGTTTTTGGTTTTTTTTTTGCGGTTATGGCTGATATCATTTTACTATGGTTTGCAACATGCTTATGTGAGGTGCTCAGGTAAGGTGTTGTAGTTATCGGAACTAACAAGAGTCAAGTCAATGATTTGTGCTTCGAAGTATTGGTTGTTTGTTCATGTGTAGGTGTTGCTTGAGTTCAAGACATGGCTGGTGACGGGATCCATTAAACTAGTCTTAGGAAGAAGATGAGGTTCAACAACCAAGTTCAGGAGAAATTGTGGTTGAGTTGATCAGGAGGTCGCGTAACATGTTTGAATCAAGAACAATGCATATGAAGGTATTATGTACGTCATTGGAAGGTGTTTTCATGTGTGCAAGGAGTGCATGGACGTGGCTACATGGTTCCATGACGTGATGAAGAGATGTTGACGTAAAAAATTGGTCAGAAAGGTCCAACCGGCTAGGTTATGGATCGAGATTGCGGCTGAGTCGGGTTTGACTCAAATATAGAAAGATTTGAGTTAGTTATGATAGGATTTCATGTGGGTCACGAAGTTGAGTTGTTTTAGGAATGTGAGATACGTTCCTAACGTGTTTGGAAGTCTTAAGATTGCTTCTATCTGCGTATGGAAGAGTCTTGAGCAGTTATGCAAAGTTTCGGTTGAATCTAAGTAGGATTTGAGTCCTAGTTAGAATTGGGTTGGCCTAAGGGCTGATTATATAAGAAAGGGAAGCCAGAGCTCATGTGCACAACTTCGGGAGTTGTTGCTCTTGTGGTTTGATCAATAAAATTCGTAGTTTAAAGGAACTTTTTGTGCCTTGTTTGTCCAACTTGTTTCAGACAAGTTTTTCTTGTCGAGTTTCTGCACAGCACTACCTTGCTTTGGTGGTTTTATCATAACTCGAGTTTTATAGATCCAATTGACGTTATTCTTTTGGGTTTTCTTCACAACTTGATTATATATCATCTGTAAAATATTTGCGGTCATTGGATATGTGGTTTTTGATCTACACGAGTTTCTTTGCAGTATTGTAGATCTGTTTTTCTCGGGTAGAACATATTTACATTCGTTTAATTTTTCGATCGTAACTTGAGTTTTTATCGACGGTTTTTCATGATTCTTATTGTCATGTCTTCGTGACTTGATTCTCCACAATGTATACTGGTTTTCTCACGATTGATCACATTTATATTAGTCACACACAATTTCTTAACGGATTAATTTTCTATCGAGAGGTTTTTGTTGCTTCCGCTGAAAAAGTTTTAATCTACCATTCACCCCCCCTGGTAGCTTTTCACGTGCTCTTCGATCCTACAATTGGTATCAGATCCACGGTGCTCTAATCTTTGTGATTTGCACGTGCTTTTGACAAATTATCATGGAGAAATACTCCGCAAAACCTTGTGTCTTTAGTGGTATTGATTTTCAGATTTGGAAGGCACGTATGGAAGCTTTCATCAAGGCACAAGGCTTTGCAATATGGGAAAAGGTGTACAAGCCTTACGACATGTCGTCAAATGATCAAGTCAAGGCTACAAACATGAGAGATGTCGACAACAACAACAAGGCTCGCAACTTGATCATAAAAGGATTAACTCAAAGCGACTTCGATCGTGTTGCTCACCTATGATCTGCATATGATGTGTGGAAAGCACTCTGCGACTACCACGAAGGATCCAACACGATCAAGGAGGTAAGACAAGACATGTTCAAAAAGGAGTACATGCGCTTTGAGATGCAACCAGGTGAGTCCATCGACGATCTCTTTGCTCGCTTTAATAAAATTTTGAGCAACTTTTGTAGCGTCAATATTAGTTTTTCAGATGCTGAGAATGCTAGGCAATTACTAAGTGCATTAGACGTGTCAATTTGTGAAAAATGAAAGTCACATCTATTCGTGAATCTACTGTCATGACTACACTTACTTTAGATGTTCTATATTCTAAATTGAAAACTCATGAAATTGACATAATCTCACGTAAGAACCCCAACAAGTCTCTTGCATTTGTTTCTCAACGTGACATGCCTAGCTCTAGCCAATTTTCATCTTGTGGAACACTTGCATTGTTGTCCTCTCTAACCCTTCAACAGATTGAAGAGTTTCTAGAGGAAGAACTTGCACTCATCTCTACTCGGTTCTCAAAAGCATTGCAAAATATGAGAACTAGAAGGAGAGGAAGTGTCGGACCTCAACAATGCTTCGAATGTGGTAATACAGGACATTTCCGCACAGATTGCCCTAACCTTTTAGGTACTACTTCCCGTGATGAAAAGCAAACAAGGACGAATCACTCCTATGCAAACAACAACAACAAGAAAAAGAAGGTTTTTACAGGATGTCAATTGGTGAATAGTTTTATCTCCGCACTTCAAGAACTTGGCTCGAGCGATGTGGACATCAAAAGTGACAAAGATGAAGATGGTTTGGCAATCTTGTGCTTCATGGCGGGCAAATCAAGATCAAGTATGGAGAAGGCAGAACACAACAACGACAATAAAGAGGTATGTCCTACTTGCGAAGAAATGTGTGATGCTATTACTCGTACCACTGTTATAGTTATGAAAAAAGACAAAAAGCTTAGGGATAATGTTGTTATAATTGAGTCACTTGAATCTGAAATTAATCGTTTGAAATCTTGGATTCCTAATGATGATTCTTGTTCCTCATGTAATTTAATATAAGAACAATTGTCCTCTCCAAGAAGTGCACACACCTCCACACTTGATAAACTTGAGTTAGAGATTGAAAAAACAAAGAGCTTGCTGCACTTAATGATACAAACTTGGAAGATGCTTGTTGTTCAATAATTGATTTGTATTGTTCTAATTGTGATGATCTTGATAAGAAACTACAAGATGTTATAAATTAAATTTCTATATGGAACAATGATTTACGTTCTTATGAAGTTAAATATTGTTCCAATTGCAAAGTAAAAGGAAAAACTGCATGTCAAAACTGCCTAGACTTGTCTAAGAAACTTGATGACATGAATAGTACACTAGAGCAGTTTTATAATGGGAATAAGAATCTAAATGGGAATAAGAAACTTGATGACATGTAACACCATGTAGATCAGTAGTTGGGTACAAGAATTCTCAAAATTTGGCTCATGAAACTGTTGTTTTATCTCAGCTTTCGTGTGTTATTTTTGTTGGATGTCGTGTGACTCGGTACTGGATTCCTAAATGCCTTTTTACTAACCCCAGTATTGAGTCATCGACATATTGTGCTTCTATGTAGGTTACACGTTTGAGGAAGGAGAACATTTAGATTGTGGATTCAGGTTGGTCACACTACATGACCAGAAACAAAGAATGGTTCTCCTCCCTCTCTTTTGTATCACATGTAGAGAATGTTACTTTTGCCGATAATTCTTCAAATCCTATAATTGTTAAGGGTTTGGTTACAGTAAATAACCACTACACTTTGAAGGATGTGGCACTTGTTAAAAATTTTAAATACAACTTGCTTTATGTTTCTTGCTAGATGAAAATCTCGAAATTATTTTCACTAAAAATTGTTGCAAGGTTGTAGATTCAAACATAGCTTATTTTTAACATGTCTCGGTTTGGAAGAGTTTTTTTAAAGCTGATTTTGATATGTCATCCTCTAATCATAGGTGTCTAGTTGCAAATGAATCAAATGACTTATATTTTTGGCATCGTAGACTTGGTCACGTAGACTTTGATCATCTAACGCGTGTTAGTGCTCTTGATCGCATACGTGGGTTGCCTAAGCTTAAAGGAGACAAAGAAATTGTGTGCTCTTCTTGTAGACATGCTAAGATGGTTGCAGGTTCACATGCTCCTCTCACAATGACCATGACAACTGAACCGGGTCAACTTTTGTATCTTGACACCATAGGACCTTCACGTGTCCAATCATTCGGAGGTAAATGGTATGTTCTTGTGATTGTTGATGACTATTCTAGATACTCTTGGGTTTATTTTATGGCATCTAAGAATGAAGCTTTTAGTCACTTTAGAACTTTGTTTCTTAGATTATCAATTAATCACCCATGATCTTTAAGAGCAATAAGAAGTGATAATGGAACTGAATTTAAAAATCAATCCTTTGATCATCTTTGTGCTGAAAATAGAATAGATCATTAATTTTCTTCACCATATGTACCTCAACAAAACGGTGTTGTAGAGAGAAAATGCATAACCTTAGTTGATATTTCTAGGACTATGCTTGATGAATATCAAACTCCTAGAAAGTTTTGAGTAGATACAATTGCAACCGCTTGTTATGTTTCAAATCGTGTTTTCTTGCGTGCTAGGCTAGGAAAAACACCATATGAGATTCGGTTTGGACATAGGCTTAGGGTCACATACTTTAGGGTCTTTGGTTGCAAATGTTTTGGTAAGAAACATGGTAATCTTGATAAATTTGAAGTTAGATCTGTTGATGGCATGTTTCTTGGTTATACATCTCATACTAGAGGCTATTGTGTGCTTTTACTTGATACTAACAAAATTGTGGAGACTTGTGAGGTTTCTTTTGATGAAGCTAGCCCAGGTACTAGATCAAATATTGCAGGTCCAGATCCATATCCACAAGGTGAGAGTATTTTCGTTGAAGATGAGGGAGAAGAGGTGTTGCTGCCCAAAAATACAGCAGCTAATGACATTGTTCAAGCTCCTGATTTTGTTTCACAACCAGCACCGATGACCACCATTGCTGGTCTAGATCGTCCTCAAGTCACAAGCTCATCAATTTGTGATGAACATGAAGAACAAGGAGCTTGCGAAGTGTCTATTCCCCTCCGAATTCTCAAAAGTCATCCTCCACAATAAATTATTGGAAACTTACACGAATGAGTCACACGGTCTAGGTTGTGCGATCCAAACTCTCATGCCATTCTGCTTTTGTTGCTTCTTTTGAACCCAAAGATATATCACACGCACTCACTAGTGAATCTTGGATTATTGCCATGCAAGAAGAGTTAGAAAAATTTGAAGGAAATAGTGTTTGGAAACTTGTACCTCCACCTCAAGGTCACACTTTAATTGGAACTAAATGGGTTTTTAAAAATAAACAAGGTGAGGATGGGGTTGTGATGAAGAATAAGGCTAGGTTGGTTGCTCAAGGTTTCACACAAGTTGAAGGTCTAGATTTTGATGAAACTTTTGCTCCTGTTGCTAGATTAGAAGCCATTAGAATTTTGTTAGCATTTGTTGCATCTAAAAGTTTCAAGTTATATCAAATGGATGTTAAAAGTGCTTTTATTAATGGCTACATAGATGAGGAGGTTTATGTCAAACAACCACCTAGTTTTGAAAAACCAAATTTTCCTTGATCATGTTTACAAACTGTCCAAAGCCTTGTACGGTCTCAAACAAGCCCCTAGATCATGGTATTATAGGTTAAAAACATACTTACTTGAAAAGAGGTTTACCATGGACAAGGTTGATAAAACTCTTTTTGTGCTTAAGCATGGCAATGACTCATTATTCGTTCAAGTGTATGTAGATGATATTATCTTCGGTTGTGCTTATCATGATCTTGTGTCCAAGTTTTCAACTATGATGAGTTCAAAATTTGAGATGAGTATGATGGGAAAACTCACGTACTTTTTGGGGCTGCAAATCAAGCAAAACAAGGAGGGTACCTTTGTGCATCAAACAAAGTATACAAAATATCTCCTAAGGCGCTTCAACATGGACAAAAGCAAGCCCCTTCAGACACCAGTGGGAATAGAAACAACACTTGAACTTGATAAAGATAGTGAACCTGCGGATCAAAAAGAATATCAAAGAATGATTGGATCACTTTTGTACCTCACAGCATCAAGACCGGACATACAATTCAGCGTATGTCTTTGTGCACGGTTTCAAGCTTCCCCACGTGCTTCACATCGTCAAGCCGTCAAAAGGATTCTCAGGTATTTACATAGAACTCAAGAATTTGACATTTGTCTTCCTTCTTCCTCAACCATTACTTTGAAAGCTTTTTTGGATGCTGGTTTTGGGGGTTGTAGGATTGATAGGAAAAGTATTGCGAGTGCTTGTTATTTTCTCGGTAATTCACTTGTTGTTTGGTCCTCTAGAAAACAAAGTTCAATTGAACAATCCATAGCCGAATCTAAATATGTAGCTGCTGCTAGCGCTTGCTCACAAATTCTTTGGATTTTTCAAACACTTAAGAACTATGGGGTTGATCTATATAGTGTTCTACTGTTTTGTGACAACACTAGTGTTATTTGCATTGCTAAAAACCTTGTGCAACATTCTAGAACAAAGCACATTGACATTAGGTATCACTTTCACCGTGATAGTGTTGAAAAAATAAACATTGTGCTTCACCATGTAGATACCAAAAAACAATTGTCTGACATTTTTACAAAACATTTGGATTTCACTCGTTTTTGTTACATTCATAGTGAAATAGGGGTTATGAATCCTCATAGATTAAATTAAGGGGGAGTTTCGAAACTTGAGAATTCTATGTGTGAATCTAATTTAAAATAATATGAGCATAATATTTCATACATATACGACTTTGTGATTCCTTTTACATGTTAAAAGTTCTTACTATATTACTCGTGTTGTACATTCTGTAGTTTTTGCCATGACTAGTAAGGAATAATTACTTACACTAATCTGGTCATGATCGAACTTTTTGTTATTTTAAACTTATTGCATGCTCACAAGTGCTTTTAATTATAAAGAATTAATCAAGTAATCAACTCACATGTTGAGCTTTTATGGTCAAATATAATGAGAAAATATCAAGAGAATATGCATGCATCACACTTGTTCTTTTGAGATGACTTATCATTGCACTTAGATATGAGCTTGGAAGAAGCTGTGTATGACTAAAACCATATCCTTAAGCTTCTGATTCTCAAATGATATATGCTTCGCTTGGTTGGTTAGAATAAGGCAGCTGCGGCATATAATCTCTTGCAAATGTTATATGATCAAAATTTGAGCTTTAAATAATATTGAAAAATAAAAATTATAGCAATAATGTCATGCTTTCAGGTTTTGAAATAGTTAAGTTTGTGAGATCATGACTTGCTTAAATTGAAAATTACACTTGATCTCTAGCATGGCTTACACTACTTTATGTATCTCATTGATTTGATAGTGTAAGTTACTTGATAGTATGACTTGGATGAGCTTTGTTTTATATGTATATGTTATAATATGCTCATAACAATTAAAATTTCTCTTTTGTACCTTGTTGAATACATTGTCAAAGGAGGAGAAAATGATCACACATTGCACACATTCACAAGTATTTTGGCAGATTCTTCTCAGGGGGAGAATTTTTGTATTTTTATTTTTCTTCTCATTTTATTTCTGATTTACAAAGGGTGGAGAAATATGTATAGGGGGTAATTTTGTTTTTAAAACTTTTCATGAGAATAAGCTAATATTCGGATTCTAAGCTATGTTGTCAATGCATTCATCAAGTGAGAGATTGTGAGACCTATGTATGTTGAATACATTGGCTATGGTGATAAAAGTTTTGAGTACTGCAAAACACCATTTTAACAAGGTCCGACTCTAAGTCCGAGCTCCTACAAGGTCCGACGTAAGGTATGACTTACTTTGTCTAGGTCCGACTTATTTTGGTTAGGTCCGACTTGCTGTGGCTAGGTCCGAATAGCTTTGGTCAGCTCTGGCAGTAGGTCCGACTAGCTTTGGTAAGCTCTGGTGCTAGGTCTGACTAGCTTTGGTTAGCTCCGGTGCTAGGTTATGCTAGCTTTGGTAAGCTCTGATTCAAGATCCGGTTAGTTTGACAAGGTCCGAAGCTTGATTGCAATTGTTTTACTTTTACCTTGCAATGTTTTGAACTTGCTTTACATATATGGAAAGTTTGCTTAGTATTCTTTTACTATGTTTTTGGTGTATTTTGGCGGTTATGGCTGATATAATTTTGCAATGGTTTTCAACATGCTTACGTGAGGTGCTCACGTAAGGTGTTGTGGTTATCAGAACTAACGAGAGTCAAGTCAAGGACTTGTGCTCCGAAGTATTGGTTGTTTGTTCATGTGCAGGTGTTACTTGAGTTCAAGACATGGCTGGTGACGAGATCCATTGAACTAGTCTTAGGGAGAAGATGAGGTTCAACAAAAAAGTTAAGGAGGAATTGTGGTTGAGTTGATCGGGAGGTCGCGCAACATGTTTGAATCAAGAACAATGCATATAAAGGTACCGTGGACGTCATTGGAAGGTGTTTGCACGTGTGCAAGTAGTGCATGGACGTGACTACATGGTTCCAAGATGTGATGAAGAGATGTGGACGTAAAAAATTAGTCGGAAAAGTCCAACCGACTTGGTTATGGACTCAGGTTATGACCGAGTCGGGTTTGACTCAAATTTGGAAACATTTGAGTTAGTTATGATAGGATTTCGTGTGGGTCACGAAGTTGGATTGTTTTAGGAATGAGGGATATGTTCCTAAGGTGTTTGGAAGTCTTAATATTGCTTCTATCTGGGTATGGAAGAGTCTTGAGCAGTTATAGAAAGTTTTTCTCGTTGAGTTTCTGTACAACACTACCTTGCTTTGTTGGTTTTATCATAACTCGAGTTTTACAGATCCAATTGATGTGATTCTTTTTGAGTTGTTTTCACAAATTGATTATCTATCATCTGTAAAAATTCACGGTCATTGGATATGTGATTTTTGATCAACACGAGTTTCTTTGCAGTATTCCAGATCTGTTTTTTCTCGTGTAGAACAGATTGACCTTCGTTCAATCTTTCGATTGTAACTTGAGTTTTTCTCGACGGTTTTTCGTGATTCTTGTTGTCGTGTCTTCTTGACTTGATTCCTTCTTCGCAATCTATATTGGTTTTTTCATGATTGATCATGTTTAGATTAGTCGCACACATGATTTCTTAATAGATTAATTTTCTACCGATGAGTTTTTGTTGCTTTCGTTGAAAATATTTTAATCTACCATTCACCCCCCCCCCTCTGTTAACTTTTCACGTGCTCTTCGATCCTACACATAATTTTTTACGTGCCAAAACCACCTTACATTATTGTCACAATGCAAAAAAAAAGTTTTTTATAGATTGTGGTCACTCATCGGAGACAGTGTATCACACAATGCTTGAGTGTACCTTTGCTAGGAGATTTTGGGATTGTATTGAGGATATCACCTCAAAGAAACCACCAATATTACATCATGCGACATGGGCAAAGGATCTATTAGTTGGAAACATGTGTGAAACGTACGATGTTGCTCTGTTTGCTTGATGTTATTGATTTTTGTGGACATGAATGAATAACAGGCAACATAGACGAGAATATGGAGCCCATATGCAGCTGCCAAGTTTGTTGCTAAGATGGTAGAAGATGTATTGCAGATTCACCAGAAAAGGGGAGAAAATAAAATGGGTATATAAAAGTTAGAAACCACCAAATAAAAACTGGTTCAAAGTTAAACACAGATGGTGCTTTTAATGCTGATCGATTTAACGGGGCGCTGGAGGAGTACTCAAAAGTAGTACAAGTGATATGATGGTGTCTAGTGCTACATGGAATGATCATTTGGAAGACGCTTTATATACAGAGGCATTGGTTGTGCGAGATGGTATAATCATGGCAAAAATTTGGTGCTACAAAATTGATCGTTAAATTTGACAACTCATTAGTGGTAAAAATGATGAGCTTATCCGAAGAGACTCGATCATCAATGGGAGCATTTGGCATTGATGTGCAGGAACTTAGCAGAAACTTTACTTCTATTTCTTTTTTTTATTAATCGAGAGATTAATAGGGTGGCACATTGTTGTACTTGCTGATTCTGTCAACAATTTTTGTAATTGGCTACGAGACGCTTCGTACTTCCTAATATATGCGCTCATGAATTACTGTAGTCCTGCACAATCATCAATATAGATTTCAGTGACTTGCCTAAAAAAATTAGTAGTAGGGACTCTGGTTTCTTGAATAAAATGACGTAAATGCCCCCAACTCTCAGGGGCAAAACTGTCCATTGACAAAGGAAGAAAAACCGCAAAGGCAAAAAAAAAATCCCGGACGTCGGAAACAGACGGATCGCTCGCTTCCTCCTTCCTCCTTCCTCCAACCTCCTCTTCCCCCAAACCCACCGCCCGACTCCCGAGGCGGCCGCCGTCCCGCTCCCGCCCCCGCCCCATCGATAGACGACTCGCCCATCGCGGCCGAATCTCGCGGCGACCGGCAGGATGGTGGTGGCCACGGAAGACATGGCGGTCTACTGTTTCGACACCCTCGTCGCCCACTACACCGGCGAACAGCCACCGCCTCCAGCCTTCGAGGACGGCAACCAGTAAGCCTCCCCCCTCCGCGATCGTGTACGACGCCATAATAACAGGTTTTATCGCGACTTCTATGTGGTTTTGGGTGAATTCGTGGCAGATTTGGGCAAAGGCGGCAGCTTTTGTCTTCGTCATGGGTAGATTTGATTCGGTTCGGGTTTCGTTGGATAGATTCTCCATCCGATCTGATTCATCACATGTCAGGTTCCGGCGATTGTGCTGCCTGATCCCTTTGCATACGTAATTTCAGTTCATTTCCTGTGGGGAAGCAAATCGGATACTAGAACTCAGTACTTCGTTAAGAGTGCATATTTCGTTCATTTGATTTTTCTGAACGATAGCAGAGAACTAGAAATCGCATAGCAGTTGCATAGTTTACCTTGGGGAGGCTGCTCATGGTAATCAAGAAAATGTAACATTGGATACTTTTTTTTTGAAGTCTTGGATCCGTAGAGTTGTAATATCTGTTCATCTTCATGAGTGTACTGTCCAACACACGCATCACAACACACATTACTAGCCTACATAGAGGACCACATCCTTTAACAAATCAAATCTGTTGTGCGACGGGACATCATTTTACCATTGTGGCTTCACATGTAAGAGACCACAGTAGAAAATATTGAAAATATGGGCGAACCGGCCAAGCCAGCACTCGAACCCAGATGATACACACTACACTGAGAGCCGTTACCGCAGAGTTAATGGCTCGTTCGCAACATAGGATAATTTCGGCAACATTAGGGTGCATGTTTTGTGATTTTTCTGTCAGATAGCAAGTGGGGAAACTAAATCTCACTCCAGCCTGGTGTATCACTTTCAGATTATTTTGTGAAACATTAACTTTTGAAATGTTATTCCAAACGAAGCTCAACTTTTGTACTTTCAGCCCATTATTTGTGACATGGAAGAAGGCTAGCAATGGCTCAGAACCACGCCTCCGGGGATGCATAGGAACTTTGGAGCCCCGTCAGATTGTTAGTGGCTTTAAGGACTATGCACTAACTAGGTAACTACTGTTTCACCATAACATTCAGTGTTATTTGCTTGCTCAAAAGTCTGCTCAGTAGCCGAAGATGAGGATTTGTGCTGTAATAATAATTACAAAGTCAATAATCCTGCTTCTAGTTTTATTGAGATATATAGTAAGCTTTATACCATCTTGCAGTGCCCTGAGGGACCGACGCTTCCCCCCGATACAGTCGAAAGAACTTCCATCCTTGGAGTGTACAGTATCTATATTGACTGATTACGAAACAGCACAGGACTACCTTGATTGGGAGGTTAACTTCAAACAACTATTCTAGTTTTTCATTTCAGCTTGTTCAGATGTTTCTCTCACATCACTTCTACATGCTAAGGTGAAGTTGCTTCCTATGAGTGCAGGTTGGAAAGCATGGTTTAATTATTGAATTTACAGATCCAGACTATAATGTAAGACGCAGTGCGACCTATTTACCTGAGGTTGCTGGCCATGAAGGTAACCAATTTATTTCCTTGTTTTAATACATTCACTTTTCTTGAGTAGTTTCTAAAACTGTAATAAGGGACAATTTGAAACTGAAACCTTGTGAAACTGGTTAAGCATATACTTCCACCTTTTCATTTTATTTGATGCTGAAACGAAGGGAGTACCATCTTATGTTTTTTTTAGAAATAAAAACATATGATCTTTCACCTTCTTCAAATCCATATGGCTGAAGTACTAAAATGTACTGAGCAATTTAGTTTAAATGGAAAGACATTTCATTAGCATATGCCATATCTATTGAACTATATATTACTTAATGCTTGATCTCTGTCAGGATGGACACACATAGAGACTATTGACTCACTCATGAGGAAGGCAGGATACAATGGTCACATCATGGAGTCCTTGAGGAAGAAAATCCATGTCACGCGCTATCAGAGCACCCTGTACACCATGCACTATGGTGAATATATAGCGTACCTCAAGAAAAACAGAGGTGTGACCCCAGCAATTAACAGGTTGCGTCTAGCAAATGGCGTCCAGACAGGCCATTGATTTATCTGGGATTGTAGAAGCTGAATGAACTACTTATAATTTGTTATCTGGGAGCATTTGGGGTGAGAATTTATTTAACAAGTTCCCCTAACAGCTCATTGATGAAAGGGGTGCTATACCAACATGTCCCCAAAATTATGACATTCCTGATTCCTGTGATGAAATGATGCTTATGTATCTTGAAAACTCTTAAGCGTGAATTATCTTGTGAAATTAATTGGCAAGTTGGCCATCCTGTGCGTCTATAGCAATTTTAGTGATTCTGCATTGCCTCTGTTGTACATTTATATTATATATTACATCTAAGTGAAAGAAATTTATTTGGACAAAGATTATGCAACTTACATCCAGGCTATGAATATTATTGTGACCGTGACAAATGAGCTATGACGGATTCTGAGTTCGGGCAGTAGCGTGGCAATGCCCTCCTGTACCTTTCCACTTCAAACAGCTGGAAGCAGGCACATCGCACAAAGAACAGTAACACTGCATTGCCAAATAACGATGCAAGTTACTAATGACAAATATTTTGAATTAGTTGTGAGTACATGTTAAAAGATGTAAAGAGTCATGGAATGACTAGTTGGATTACCTTGCTGCAACGGGTCTCATGAGTAGTTGTGTCGAAGGGGAAGTTTCCACACAAGTGCCGTGGATGAGGGAAGTCTCTCAGTGCCACCTATTTAGTTTTTCACCATCGCAGGTAAATGTAAGTATTAGAAATCTAATATGTAAACGTATGAGTAGCTGTGTTTGCCGAAGATCGAAGAGTAGATAAATTATATTTTAGCAGTAACATGTCGAAGATCAGAGGACAGTTGCACGGTTTTTTTATCAATGCAAAAATGCTTGAATACGGGATACATAGTCGTGATTTAGCACAACTCATACAAGAAGATCAGCCTCTGTCAAACTATAACGAAGCCATCTTCCTCTTCCTCGTCAAATGTCCTTCGCTTACGGATCGTCTCAAGGCAGTGGTCGTACGAATCTTCTTCAGCATCTTTGACACTGTCGCTGTCAACAGGCTCGCACTTCGCCACCAGATCGTCAGGAACGACATCGACGACGCCAATGTTGACAGCAGTTCCGCTTGGCTGCACACCCAGCTTGCCAGATACAACATCAACTGCAGCTTCACCTCCATGGAAGAATTGGTCCTCCATGTCATCCTCAGCTCGAGGCACCAAATTCATCTCGTTGCAGCGGTCGTACGCATCATGGCCAATACCATCGACGCCGTGGATATCTTCAGGTTCGGCCTTCACCACGATTTTGTAAGGAGTTGCTGCAGTAAGGCGCTCACCGCTGTTGTTGCCATCAGCTCCAAACTCGTGAGGCGACTTGTCAAGTGCAAATCTGTCATCAACAATCTCCAATTGAAGGAGAATTGGTTCATCTTCTTCAATCTGACAAGGATTATCCATGCTGTCACCAGCGGCAAATTCTTCCCGGCTGTCACAAGTTACAACGCCGGACTCGCGAATGCGCGAGCAGGTGGCCGCACAGCTAAACCCGCTCGAAACTTTTGCGAGGTCCTTCGGCTCAACCATTTCCAGTTTGGTCTACAGGAAAGATGTTGTGGTGCTTTATGGTTGGAGGCTTGGAGCTAGATGAGCGTATACTTTTTTGTGAACGCAGAAATCTCTTTGAATTTTTTTGCATGTATCATAATTCATATGAAGCTACAAAGCTAACAAGGAAATAAAATAAAATAAAGGAAGAAAGGGGCCAAGGATTAGAAAGGACAACCTTGCCTTTCGCTGCGACAAGAATGACATCATCCGTTTTCTTCAGATTCACCTTCTTGGCGAACTCTGCAGGGTCGATCTCGTAGCAATCTTCGTCGCAGTCTGCATCAGGCTGTTCATCGATCTCCTCTATCTTCACCATTTCCCCAAAGTTAGGTGTTCTCATTTCCACCTCGATACTTAGATTACCACACGCACGATGCTCGTTTATATCTGCAGAGGGCAAAACTGATTCGTTTCTCCGATAAAACAGATTGCAGAATCCAAAGAGGCATACCAGGCAACGAGGAGCCCCGCACTCGCATGACAAACGAAAAGGCACACGGATGGAAATAAATGGTAGATTTTGACCGATTTTGGAAATCACGAGCGGTTAAAAGGATCCGACCAACTTTGCAAATCACGAGGGATTAGAATAAACGAATTGAAAATGAATAGGTGAATTCGGAACCAGGAGATGCATACGCAATGATTATATATATATACACACGTTATGTTCACAAGATGAATGGTGCATATATGCAGCAAGCATTGGAACAATATCTGGCAACAATAACATGTACAATGTGACGAGCGATTGCAAGATGGTCACCTCATCTTGACTGAGTACATGCATTGGAACAACATAATGAGCAACTGAAAACTCATCCATTGCCAGACTAAGACCATCCGCACCAGCGTACTCTAAAGCATACTTTATACACTATTCTCCTTCAACTTTTACAGTACGTATTCTAAATTACACTGCGAAACAGTGTATCCAGTATGCTTTACAGTGTGTCACTGCGGATGGTCTGAGTCTTGACTGAGTGGCCTAACTAGGCCCTATTTGTATTGTTCTGCTTTGAAATTGCAGTCTTCCGCATTTCATCCTAACTAAGCCCTAGTTCTTTCCCTTCCGCGTCAAATACCTCATAGCCTTCCACTTTTGGTCCTTGTCCGAAGCATGGCAGTGCCCTCCAGTACCCTTCCAAGATACACATGGGGCAGCAACATCGCACACGTAGCAAAAACACTGCAGCACAAGATGAAAGATTTTGTGGAAATCTAATAACCCATAGCAGCAACTCAACCCTATTATCTGACAAATGAAACAGAAATACAATTCTGCTGCCATTGTGCAGTGTCCAGGAGTAGCAAGCGACAGTTTTACTATTATTAGCGTTTTTGAGAATTATAGAAGGCCAAAACAAGGTAGCGAAAATGCATGTTTTAGAACTTAAAACCCATGATATTCTTGCAATTACAGCATAACAAGTTACAGAAGGCACAACTCATGTCTTGTACATGAAGTAACACGGTATGGCTTCCCCTAATGTATTACCCTGAAAAAAATCATGTTTATTGCCATCTGAATAGCTAGCCAAAACAAATTATATGGAACTGAGCTTAGAAGGGTCCAACCAACAGTTCAACATGAACACAAATTCTTGCAGCCAACATGTGAATCAACAGCTTTTATGCAATTATTATGTACAAATTTCAATTTGCAAACTAATTAATAAGTTTCCATATCCCAAACAGTAGCTCATGGGTAGGATTTCATATAGCAAACAAGGAGGAAAAATAGTTTTCTGCATTTGAACTACAATGAAGAAGTGTGCAACATAATACATAAGCATAATACTATGCCTACAAATTTGGTATGACAGTGCTAGCTTGCAATCACGCTTATGAGGAAAATTGTGGTTCATTATCCACAGTAAAGGCTGCAGAATCCTGAAAGGCGCATCGGGAAATAAAGAGACTCATGCTGGAAAGGAGCAAAGAGACAGTAAACCAAAATAATTTGACTTTTAAAAATATGGACAAGTTTGCAGATCAGAAGTAGGTAGACATTGACTCTAAGCAAATATTGAGGATAATTCAGGAAACATGGGGTGCATTTATGCAGGAATTAAATGAAACACAAGATCAATGTTACTCCATAGATATTTGTATGTCTTGAGATAAGTGGCACACAGATGCACCAAGGGTTGGGACAAAGATCTGTCTCCAATACAAAACCTGTCCAAGCAAAAGAAAGGGCAACCTATTGTACGTAGCTCCCACTTGGGCAGGGTCAGCGAAGGATCCGACCCACTTTGGATCTTTTGTATGTAGCATTTCACTACATTTTTGCAAAAGGCCGTTTTCAGGTCATCCAAAAATAACCTTCCTACCAGAGCAGCCCAGCTATAGGGACTGAAATGGCAAATAGCCAGACCACGAATAGGGAGTAGTCTTAAATAGGCCTTCTTTGTTGTTGGAATTAAGCTTGTTTTTACATGAGTCATATTAGGAAAGGAGTACATAAATAAGCCAGGTCATATAGAAGGGGAAAAAATTCGACCAGTGCAAAAGACCAACAACAACAACCAAGTCTTTGTCCCAAACAAGTTGGGGTCGGCTAGAAATGAAACCCAACAATTTTGAATAAAAGTAATAGAAAATAAGATGAAAGTAAAAAAATAAAAAATATAATAATAATAATAAATACAAATAACATAAGATTCTACATTTTATTTATTTTAGAAATGGGTTAATAAGACTAAGATTCTGGCACATGAATTGTTAATTTCCATGCAGTCCTGTCCATGAGCCAAATCTCTAGGTATATCCCACTCCTTTAAGTCTCGTTTCACCGTCTCCTGCCATGTCAACCTTGGTCGACCTCTACCCCTACTAAAATTTTCTCTACTCTTTATAATCCCACTGTTAGTCGGTGCTTCTGGAGGTCTCCGTTGGATATGCCCAAACCACCGTAGACGATGTTGGACTAGTTTCTCCTCAATCGGTGCCACCTCTACCCTATCACGTATCACCTCGTTCCTAGTTTTGTCTCTTCTTGTGTGACCACACATCCACCGTAGCATGCGCATCTCCGCAATACTCATTTGTTGGACATGTTGCCTTTTAGTTGGCCAACATTTTGCTCATATAAAATTTTTCTTTCAGTTTTTGTAGAACTTTCTTATCACATAAGATTTCAAATGCTTGTCGCCACTTCATCCACCCGATCTTGATCATGTGGCAAACATCTTCGTCAATATCACTATTGCTTTGTAACATTGATCCTAAAATATCGAAATGTGTCCCTCCTAGGTACTACTTGTCCTTGTAAACTAACATTTCGATCCTCGCACCCAACATCACTAAAATCACATCTCATATATTCGGTCTTGGTTCTACTAAGTCTAAACCCCTTAGACTCTAAGGTCTGCCTCCAATTCCATAGCTCCAATTTTCTATCAACACCATCTCTAGTTTCATCTACCAACACTACATCATCAGCAAAGAGCATACACCAAGGGATATCCCCTTGTATATCCTTCGACACCTCATCCATCACTAAGGAAAAGATGTAAGGACTTAAGGCTAATCCTTGGTGTAGCCCTATTGTGATAGGAAAAGTGTCGGTCTCACTATCTCTTACGCGTACACTTGTCACCACATTATCGTACATATTCTTGATAAGGTTAATGTACTTTGTTGGGACCTTGTGTTTCTCTAGTGCCCAACACATGACCGGTCTTGGTACCTTATCGTATGCCTTCTCCAAGTCAATGAACACTATATAGATCCTTCTTTTGCTCCTTATACCTTTTCATAAGCTGATGGAGTAAGAAAATCGCCTCCATAGTGGGACCTCCCAGGCATAAAACCAAACTGGTTTTTAGTGATATTGGTCAATTTACTCAAGCGGTATTCAATCACTCTCTCCCAGAGCTTCATAGTATGACTCATGAGCTTAATTCATCGGTAATTAGTACAACTTTGAACATCTCATTTATTTTTGAAGATGGGTACTAAAATATTTTTCCGCCACTCTTCAGACATTTTGTTTGACTGAAAAATGCGGTTGAATAGTTTAGTAAGTCATACTATTGCTACATCCCCCAGACATATCCACACCTCAATGGGGACATCATCGGGGTCGCGGGCCTTTCCTCCTTTAATCCTTTTTAAGGCCTCTCTAATCTTAGACGCTTGTATCCTCCGCACGAATCGTCTGTTGGTGTCATCAAATGAGTCATCCAACTCGAACCTAATGCTTTCATTCCCGTCATTGAATAGTCCATTGAAGTAGTCCCGCCATCTGTTCCTAATTTCTTCATCCTTCAATAGAATTCGATCTGCCTCATCCTTAATGCATTTGACTTGCTTGAGATCTCTCACCTTTCTCTCACGAAGTTTCGCCATCTTATATATATCCTTTTCGCCTTCTTTTGTCCCTAGTCTCTCATATAGCGCATCATAGGCATACCCCCTTGCTTTACTCACAACACGCCTTGCATTTTTCTTAGCCTCTTTATACTTCACCATGTTACTTGCATTTCTCTCATGATGTCAGCTCTTATAAGACTCCTTCTTCTCCTTAATAGCTTTTTGTACATCTTCATTTCACCACCAAGTGTCTTTATCTGCAAGTTTCTTACCAGTGCGAAAGACCGTCCGTCGTATTTATAACTCAACAGGAGCTCGACTGAGAAAGGTCAGTAGGTCATGAAAGTTGTCCCCCCTTGCAACACAAGGGTCCACCCCCTAGTATCTCCACGAGAATCCGCTCTCTGCATGTCAGTCCATCTCGTGCGCACACGATCAGGAAGCCAACGACTGACATTTTTTATCCCTGTAAGAAAATTTGCTCCCACGAGAATCGAACCCAAGACCCAAGGGGTGCTACTAAAAGTCCTAACCACTAGACTAAAACCCCTTCCGCATATAGAAGGATAGATTGTTGTTATTTAGGTTAGGAAAGTAGAGTCCTAAGAAATTAGGAAAAAGAGTCCTAGATGAAAACAAAAATCATGGTGCAATCGAAAATATAAACCCAACCAATTTATGGAATAAAGAACCCCTCATTATTGTTGATTCATTTGGTTTGGATTTCTAACATTTGGTATACATAGCCTTACAGTTGAAATCCAATTTGCTACCTTCGGGAGAACATGCTCATGGGTGGCCAATCCAACGACTCGCGGCGTGAAACAGAGGGGGGAGGGGGTCAAGAGGGGCGTGGCCTGGAACGCCGCCTACCAAGGCTAGTGCGGGGGTGTTCTAGAAGTTGCACCCTATGTAAGCAATGTTGTTCCATCCAACCACCTGATGGGTGTTACACTGGCGCGTCTATTGCACGTGTGCATGACCTACTAGGTTTCGAAGTTGGGGCCGGAGATCGACACGCTGCTCAAGATCATCGACTTGAGCCACCAGGGCTGATAGCAACAACACGGGAAAATGAAATGTTGTCGCTGGTGCTGGCTTGGAACGAGGCAAGAATGGGAGTCGAGAAGAAGCTCACGACGCGAGAGGTGGTGCACAAGTGCAAGACCTTCTGTGGGTAGAGACAGCGATGTTCACATTCTCATGGATGCTACTTGTGGTGGGCAGCGTCCGGACGGGTACGAAGGTGGGGAGTAAGCAAGGGTGTTGGGTTTGATCTGGGCCTATTGGGCTCTGATTTGGGCTTGTTGGTTCCGATCTGGCCTAGAGGAGGTGTTGGTCTTAGAGGCGGGTCGGGAAGCGCGTGGATCTAGGACGAAGAGGGGGTCGTGAGTGAGGCAGATGTGTGGAGTTTGGTCATGATCGAGGTGTGCTCGAAGTGAAAATGCGTCCATCTCGAGTTTGAGTGCAGTATGGAAAAGTTTTGCCACCATCTTGGGATGAAGATATGCCCATCCCAAAATGAGTGTAGGGATGAAGATGTGTACATCCCGAAATTGAGTGTCAGGTGGAATAGATGTGTCTTAGTGCAAGTGTATTCCGAATATAAGATTAAGGAGATGATTGTTGGAATTAATCTTGTTTTAGGGAGTCGTATTAGGAAAAGGTACATAAATAAGAAAAATATTAATAGATAAGGCAGATCATATCGAAGGAAAGATTGTTGTCATTTAAACTAGAAAATAGAGTCCTAAAAATTAGGAAAGAATTATCCTAGATGCAAACAAAAATCATGGTGTAACTGAATATATAAGAACCCCTCATTATCGTTGATTCATCTTGTCTGGATTTCCAATGATTGTATCCATTTTTCTCTTGAGCAATCTCATTTTCTTCCAACATACGTCCTTTTTGAGGCGTGGCATTGCCCTGTAGGACCCATCCATGGCACACATGGGGCAGCAATGTCGCATACATAAGAGAAACACTAAAATGGAAGATAAACATGATTTGGTGGTACTTTATAAGTCCTCAAAAGTAATGCAATTCTTGTTTCCTCAGACACACAAAATTTAGGCTTTGGTATCTTTCTTGTGCGCCCATTTCTAAGAGCCGAATAACTACACCGAAAATCAGAATGGACCCAGGGGTGTATAAGAGTTTGTTTAACATTTTGACTTTCGAGGATTTATGAGGCATACAGAGCTACAAATTGGAATGGCGTTGTAAATTACTACAATAGGACGTATATTTAAAGCATCAAACAAAACATCAACTTAACCCTATTTTTTTTAACGCAAACTACAAGAGAATACCCCTACAGTACATACATTGATTGATCATGCCTAAAAATGCAAACAAGACTACAATGGGGTATGGGAAGATGGTGATTGAACCTATTTAACCATGCTTCTTGCAATATTTCCAGAAAAAAAATTGGCGAGCTTGGGCACCACCCGATGCAAGATTTTCCTTTGGCTCCTATTACAAGACTGAATATGGACAGCAACAGGATTGCAAATGAGAGGCTGGCTAAACCAGTATTTTTGCCTAATGTGTTATTGAAATCTAGAGACAGCCATGCACCTCTTCGTCGATGTCCGGTGATATGTGAGGTTTGGTCCGATATTGCGGAGTGGTCTGTGTAGCTGCAATGAAACCGACCCGGCAACAGTTTGGTAACATTGGGCACTGGTTTTGCAGACTCTCAAGCACCGATCAAGCACCAAAAGCAAAGTGTGTTTGATCCCTCACCATTCTAGTATTGTTAGGCCATATGGAAGTAACACAATGCTCGAGTTTTCAACAGGGCCAATAATGTTGGAATTCCAATAATGTTGGAATTCCGGACACACGTGGAGTCAATTGAATTAATCTAGGTGTTGTTAACTCCTGTGGAATACTTGGCTACTTATTGTGCAATACATATTATGTTCCCTACTTGGTGCGTGCTAGGCTCACCTGGCTAGCATAGAACCAAGGGGACAGATCAGCCAATATCCCCCTCCTCCCCCCCCCCCCCCAACTTGATAGTTTTGATTGTCTCGTCCTTGGTGTGTCTTGTCGTGTCCACCAAGTCTTTGCTGCATGGAGTCGTCACGAGCTCGTCGTCGCTCGCCCTTTCCTTGGGCCTTCTTTGCACCAAGCTTCTCGCTCGTTCGAGCTCCCGTGGAAGAAGAATATTGGGTCCTAACGTGTCACTCCATGCCCTAATAATCTGAGTCATCGTCCCGCCTTCTATCAACCGTTGTCGTTGCTCGCCATTGCATGTTCACTCATGCCTGTTGGCCTCACGCATAAACAACGTTTGTCGCCGCTCCCCGTGTGTTGATCCTCATTCGTGACAAGCCATTTGCGCATCTGAAACGTTGTGGGAGAAAGTTGTTAGGTCATTGTCAAATCACTCTAGATCCTCCCAATATGGGGCCACTACCCCGCCTTCTATCAACCAATATTGCGTGCTAGCCGCTGCACGTCCGCTTGTGCCCATCACCCTCATGCACAATCCAGGAGCGCCTCCCATGCGCCACGTTGACCTCCATATGGCCACCTTGAACAGCGACTTGCTGCATCTGGCATCAAACTCCAATGGTTACACTGAGGACAAGAAGGTGTATAGGGCCCAACCCAGCCAAGTGTCGTAGTATCCTATGTTGGTTCGGTCCACACCACGCAACAAGACGTCTCCTCTCCTCTACTTGCAATGGTGCTCCGTCGATGATCGCCATACTATGTCGCACAGGCGGCGACTAACGACGTCCCTCCAGCGCATCTTGCCTGTGTCGCATGGCCTTTGCCCCAGCACGCCAAACTCCACATGGCCCCGACGTCTGGCCATCAACGTACGTCGTACGTTGCGATCCATAGAGCTCCACATGTAGCCACGTGTCACCGAGCACGTTCGTGCCAAGATACATGCTCTGTGCGCCGCATGCACGTCAACTCCTCTCTCCATGATGAATACAGGTGTTGGTGCATGGCATGGCCTAGTTTGGCCAAAGGATGGTTGTGCGCCATGCGCGTCAGGCTTTTGCCGTCCCACGTCCTGGACCCCTTGGTCGTTAGTCTGCATGTTGTGAATCGTGGTGGGAGGAGGTTCACCTGCTGCGCCTAGGGCTACACATGGAAAGGAACCAGTAGGGAGGCCGCATTCGACGTGCTGCACAACGCATATCACGGAGGGAGAGGGGTGATCACGATGTCTAGAGTTAGGGTTCGTAGCCACGGTGACCCAAGAAGAAGAAGAACCTAATAGCGCAATTCTTTTTTTCCTGTATGAAGATTACATGAGGGAGGGAGGTTGTTTATAAAGGGTCCAAGGGACCCTAGCCGTGTGCCGCCCCAGGCCGCACGCACCCAAGTTGGTTGCGATACTCCCCAACCAACCTATCCTTTTATTCCATCACTAATTGATCTAATCTCTTTATTCTATCTTTAAGCAAATCTAATCTTAACTAATTTATTCTTTCCTTCTAGAGAGATCCTTTCCCTATCTCCTAGGCCAATGGCTCCCCTGATGGTGCCTTCTCTGGTTGCTTGTTGGATGAACCTTTGTGGGCCTGACACTCATAGCGGCGGCGCATGAAGGCGTCCACAACATTTCCCCATTTCCTACAAAGAGCTCGTCCTCGAGCTGGAAGTGGAGATGTTGTGTCTTGAAGTCCTCTAGCTAGACCCATGACAAATCTATATTAGAATGGTCCATCCACTTGACAAGAAGCTGCCAGACTCCTCTATCCAGTCGTGTCCAATGAATCTTCTTTGGTTGTGGTATAACACGCCTATGGAGGAGAGGTGGTAAAGGTGCCACCTGAAATGGTGAAGGTCCTTCGAACTTCTTCAGGAGGGACACATGGATGACGTCAAGTTTACGGCTTGAGGAGATAGGTGCAGCTTATATGAAACCGCACCAATACGTTGTATGATCTTATACGGTCCAAAATACTTTGGGTCAATCTTTGATGGTGGTGCCACTATCATGCCCGCTGCAGTAGGCTGATGAAGACGTAGCCAGACTAAGTCTCCAATATTAAACTCCACCTCACACTGAGTCTTGTCTTCATAGCTCTTCATGACAATCTGAGCCCGCACTAGCCTGTCCTTAATCCCAACCAAGAACTCATCCCTGTCCTTTAGCTGTTTATCCACTGTTGCTACTCTACTGCTCTCCTTTTTCAAAAAAAAAGAATGTTGCTACTCCGGAGACCGAGCGAGCTAAGCGCACACGCTGCACGAGCTTGACCTGTCTTGCCGCCCTCACATCTGGGCACGATGCTTCCGCATTGGCCAAGAGCACGTCCTCTCGGGGGCACCAGATTGGATATTCAACCTTTGGCTTTAAATACAAGAACGTTAGATTTGTGGACACACAAAGTGGAGAAAACTGAATTAACTTGGGAGGTGTTGTTTATTCTTGTAGAATATTTGGCTATTTATAGCTCAATACAGATCAAAACTCTCCTTATTTAAACTCCCTACAAATAGAAACATATCTCTACTAGAGATAAACCGATTCCAAGTCTATGTAAACTTTCCAATTCTAGTTTGATCTGAACAGAACCGAATCCAACCAAATCTGATCAGTTTCCCAACTGAATATATCAACCCCTAAACAAACTCATATAAACAGATCAGATCAGACATGATCTAATCTCAACACTACTTGGTGCGCGCTAGGCCTACTTAGCTGGCAAGGGGAGATATCAAATATGCAACAGCTGATCGCCATGATAAAGGACAAAGTTAGCTGCTAGATACAAGCAGGAGCAAAACACCTAGCAGGAGTGTTGGACAGCACCAGTAGAACTTAGCCAATAGATTGTCTGCTCAGGACACCCTAAGTCTCTTGTACATAAACTCCAAATTTTGTTTTCTTCATTCTTAATATAATCCCCTAAGGGGCTTTCGGGAAAAAAGATTCTTCTTGCAATCAACTGTCATGAACCGGAAGATCGACCAAGGCAACAATTGTTCATGAGCCGATTGTATTCCCCGATTGTATTCCCCAAAGTTAAATGAAAACAATGCAAACGCACACACAGAAAGCTTAATCTGTCAGCCATAGTTACAACTGAATTTCAGAAATGCAGGAGGAGGATTGGCGCCACGGTACCTTGTCACAGTGGCGCTCATGAGGAGTGGTGTTAAACGGGTTCTTGGCGCAAGCGGACCTCGGATGGGGATAATCTCGACAGGCCACCTGCAATGCCACAACAAGATGGCGCATTACAGATCCGACGAGTCACCTCGGCAACCGCGCCGCCACGCACGAGGGAAAGAAAGGCCGTGGCGCGCGTACCTTGCCGCGCTCCGCGACGATCTGTATGTCGTCATTCCCCACGGCGGCGGGGGCCTTATCGGCGGCGGCTAGCGGGTCGCCGGCGAGGATCTGGCAGTCCTCATCGATTCTAAGCTTCTCCCGCGGGGTCCACATCTCGATCTCGTCGTCGATGTCGAGCGGCGGCGCGGACCTCTTCCGCGCCTTGTTCCCGCTGGTCACCTCGGAGTGGTCCGGGGACGAGGGGATTTCAATGACAATCGCAGCCGGCGCCGGCGCGGTGCTCTTGGCGGTTGGCGTCGCGTCAGCCGTCGTCGCCTCCATAGCCGCGGTCGCCGATCTCTTGACGTACCTGACCCTGGCCATGAGGCGGCGGCGGCGATCGGGCTGGGTGAGGCGTGCCTGCGAACGAGCGTTGGTGGGATTGAGATGGATCGGAAGGCGGGCGAGACGAGACGGCGGCGAGGGTTTTGATTTTGGATTCGAAATGCGAAATGGCGTTTTCAGACTCGTAGGGTCCGTAGTCATTGAGCCGTTCGGGTCAGGCGTTGTGGTGTCCGTTGGGCCTAGAAAAAACTTCATGGGCCAGCAGTTTCAGTGGCAGTATTAATAAGCATGTACGTGTTTCATCTGTCATTATAATAAGCTCGTAGAGCCAGAACTTGGTACCAGTGAATGGGCTTGGTAAGGCAGAATCAAGAAAAATGACTGTCCATTTGTTTTCATCCCTAGATTGTCCTATCATATTTTGTCAAACGGGTCAAAATAATCTGGACTGATGCTTTTTTCCAGAATCTGATTTTCCACACACCTACTTGAAGTTTAGTTCGTCGCGGCTCCAGTGTCTTGTCGTGTCCTGTCTACTGCGAGCAACAAGATGTTCGTAACTTACCGCCACCAACTGCTCTATGCTACCATGTACCCCGAAAAGAACGGAAAAATATGCTGAGCCTCATGATGCTTGGCCCGGGAGAGAAAATAATTAAATAAAACAAGGATACAAGGGCAAAACAGAGGGAAAGATCCTTGGACTGAAATCCTCTACACTGCAGTTACTGTGCCTCCTAATTATATCTGTTAGCTAGAATAACTGCAGTGTAGTTACAATTTGGTTCCGAACAGCATCCGGCCTTCGTGGATGATGGGGCTTGGCTCTTTTCTCACCTCTGCAACGGCAGGCGGCACATAGGCTAGCATCGCCGGCTCGCAATGAGACGCAAATGCGGGGTGGTGGACCTGATCATCTGCCTGCACTGTCACTGCACACCCAATCTAATCTACGCACGCTCCAATGCAAGGCGTACCACCACTCTACTACTAGCATTGTACTTGTACAGCAGGGTAGCAGCTCTTGTAAACTGTCTGCCGAACTCGTTTTCTCTAGGAAAAGAAAATTGCCGTTTTTTTGAGAAAATTGTCTGAAAAGCGTTATGATTTGATTGTGAAACTCGTATGTTTTTTGTGGTGCGTTGCTGGCTGGACCTTTGACGCAACCATAGGATTTTGCCGCACTGATAGGACATGGGAGAAACTGCACGTGCCCACCCGCTCGTCTGCGGAAATATTAACCTCGTGAATATCTATTCCCTTTACTCTAAAAAGTTTATCATCTTTAGCTCATGCTCATTTTTGAAGTAAAATGTAACAAAATACCTTACTATTTACTCCCTTCATTCCATAATAAAATAATGTTGATTATTTTGAGAGTATTTCTTAGAAAAACCATGCATTGTATGAGATGTTTTATCATAAAATGAAATATCTTATTATGTATGTAACAATCTTAAGACACAATAAAATAAAACTCACCGTTACAACTAGCCTAAGCAAATCTGGCCGTCCCGTCCAATCATTTTGGTTAGTTTAATATGCCTTCAAGACCAATCCCAGCTTCGATCAAAGAAGACGGCAGATCTTGCTGAAAGGCACCTCTAGTCACTTCAAATTACAAGGGGACATTTGTGTATACGAACTCAGATTTTTTACTTGTGTGTCAAACAAGACTTGTATTTTGGTCCTCTAGGAGTATGTTAGAGAGGACAGTAGCCTGGGTATGTATGGGTATTTTGTTATGGTACCCCCTTCTCTGGATGGATTCACATCATGTCGGGATGGGGCTACTCCCGAATTGGCATTCTGGTTGATACTTTGTTTCACTAATGGATGATCCTTCTATTAATTTCACTTGTCGACCGTGGAATGTTAGAGATTAGAGACCTGAATAATATAGCTCGCTAGGAAGAAGTTCGACAGGTTATACTGCAAGCCAAACCATTGCTGATTTGCCTCCGGGAAACGAAGATGGAAACAATCTCCAGAGAGCCTCGGTACATTTTAGGGGGCGTCTTTGAGGAACAATTCTGCTTCTTACCAGCGCAAGGGACCAGAGGGGGTATAATCATCGCTGCCAATCAACAATATTGTGTACCTGACGAAGGTCTAGTCAAGGATTACACAATATCTTCCACGGTAACGGATATCCGAACCAATAGCAAATGGACGGTCACAGGGGTCTACGGCCCACAACAAGATTTAGAAAAAAAAAGATTATTCATGAGGGAGCTCAAGAAACTAAAAGACCACACTAGGGCAGCCTGGTTCATAATAGGTGACTTCAACATGATATACCAGGAACATGACAAAAACAACAACCAACTAAATCGCCAACTGATGTCCACATTTAGACGCACCTTGAATCACCTGGAGGTTAAAGAGATCCCTCTGCAGGGGCGCCAGTTCACGTGGTCAAATGAGCGCGCCTCCCCGACGCTTACAAGAATCGTTCGTGCCTTCACAACACTGTCATGGGATGATCTATATGTGAGCCCTGTAATCTACCCGCTTTCATCCTCTATCTCAGATCACTGCCCGCCTTTAGTAAGACCAGCTGAACTCCCTATCTTCATAGCTCCATTCAGATTCAAAGCTCATTGGCCAAAAATGGAACGCTTCCTCCAATGTGTCCAGCAAGCATGGGAAGCGCCAATACCACTCAATCACAATCCCTTCCTCAAGCTTCACATCAAATTGAGCAGGACTGCTAAAGCCCTATCCAGATGGGCCAAGACATTAATCCCCAAGGTCATTTGGTGGCGGATATTTGCATGGAAGTGATTGCGCAGCTGGATGTGGCGCAGGAGCATCGAATCCTGATAGAAAGTGAGATTGAGATGAGAAAGACCTTAAAGGCGCATCTGCTAGGCCTTGCGGCCATTCAGAAATCTAGGGCCCGACAAAAGTCGATGTTTACATGGCTAAAGAAAGGAGATTTTAACACCAAGTACTTCCAAATTATGGCGAATGTGAGGAAAAAGAAAAACTGCATTCACACTTTGTAGGCAGAAGAAGGATGGCTAACAAGACAAGGGGACAAATCCCAACATGTTTACCAGCATTTCAAAAAGCACATGGGCAAGGCAGTGCCAAGAAAAACGACCCTGAACCTGGCAGAACTTGGATGGGAGCCTCGCTCCTTAGAACACTTAGAGACCCCATTCTCCCTGCAGAAAGTGCAAAATGCAGTGTTCAGCTGGCCAAAAGAAAAGTCACCAGGGCCAAATGGGTACATAGGATCATTCTTTCGCGCTTGTTGGGGTATCATTGGTGACTAAATCATGGAAGCTGTCAGGTATTTCTATAACATGAATCACAGAGACCTCCATTGGCTAAACCCGTCTTATGTGGTGTTGATTCCCAAGAAGGAAAATGCAGTGAACATTGTGGATTACAGACTTATAAGCCTAACCCATAGCTTCGCTAAATTAGTATCTAAACTGCTGGCCAACCGTCTGGCTCCGGAGTTACAACACTTGATATCCCCAATCAAAATGCATTTATCAAGACTATGTGCATACACGATAATTTCTTATTTGTGCAAGATCTAGTCCATGCCCTACACAGGAAGAAAACCCCGACACTACTTCTTAAGCTGGACATCTCCAAGGCCTTCAATACGGTAAATTGGCCTTACCTGCTAGAAATCATGGCATACCTTGGATTTGGAGTAAGATGGAGGAACTGGATAGCCAACTTATGAGCGACTGCCACCTCAGCCTTCCTGGTGAATGGAGAACCAGGTTGTTTTATTGCCCACGCCAGAGGGGTCCGACAGGGAGACCCCCTATCACCTATGCTATTCTTACTAGTCATGGAGCCTCTACACCGCCTTTTTAACTACATACAATCGAGTGGAAGGCTCTCCCCGCTTCATAAAGATTGTCGACAATTCAGAGCTTCATTATACGCCGACGACGCTGCGGTGTTCATACGACTCTGCCAGCAAGAATGGAAGACAACGATGACAATTCTGGAAATATTCGGCGACGCTACGGGCCTTAGAACAAATATGAACAAGACACAAATATTTCCGATAAGCACTCAGGGGTTGGATTTGACTGCAGAGGTGGGGATACAAAGTGGTCTGGCGGAATTTCCTACTTCCTACCTAGGGTTGCCTCTTCACTATAAGAAGTTGCCTAGATCATATATACATCCACTAATACAGAAAATCAGGAACAAGCTTTCGGGATGGAAAAGGAGGTTACTTTCTTATGTAGGTCGGGAAGTATTGATCAAGTTGGTCCTCTCAGCTATGCCCACATACTTCATGTCAGTGTTTAAGTTACCAAAATGGGCGGTTAAGAAAATTGATAGTTTCAGAAGGAGCTTCCTTGTGGTGTGGCACTGGGCCAAGCCAAGTATCCAACAACCACTGCCTGGTGAAGTGGCCGAAGTGTACAAGACCTAGGAAATGGGGCGGGCTAGGCATAAAAGAATTAGAGAGATTTGGAAGAGCCCTGATAATGAGATGGTTCTGGCTCATGTGGGGCGCCCCAGATAGAACTTGGAAACCTTTCTTAAAAAAATCGAGATAGAGCCGATTGTGATCTTTTCTTTGGATCAACTACAATACAAATCGGAGATGGCAACTGCACACCTTTCTGGGAAGCAAAATGGATGTAGGGGACCTCACCAAGGGAGATTGCACCACATCTGTACCTACAGGCCCGAAGAAATTCTGTTCAGTGCGGGAAGAGCTGAAGAGAGATAATTGGATTAGGAACATTGGAAATTGTGCGACGGAGATACTCCTGGACGAGTACTTGACACTTCATGCGACAATATCGTCGGTATGAAGATAGAGATAGGATCTCTTGGAAGTGGACGAGCTCCGGTCGGTTCACAACCAAATCTGCATACGAGGCCCAGTTCACAGGATCGTATCCTAGCTTCAACAACCACATTATCTGGCAAGCAAGTACTGAACCTAAATGTCGTTTTTTTGCTTGTCTAGCCGCGCAAAACAAAGCTCCCACAGCAGATAATTTGCTGAAAAAGTCACTAGGGAAACGTGTACCCTTTTCCGGAATAAACTGCATGACCTACCGATCCTCCCTGCCACAATACACCAGAATGTGATGGAGTTTCTAATGAGGGTTGCAACTGGAGGAACAAGAAAACAAAAACGAGCAAAGGCCAGAATTCGTATATTCTTTTGGTGGTATATTTGGAAAGAGCAGAACCAGGGATATTTCAACAGCAACAAGCACATCCCGCAAGAGTTGCCCAGTTGGTGGCCGATAAGGTCGATCTGTTTTTTAGAGCCTTAGCTTTAGTCTTGTTCTCTTGACTGCAAGCTGTCAGCGAGGAATGCCTCTTGACAGACCCGGGGATTCCCTACTCGGGCTAGATGTTGTATTAATTTAGGATGTAATCCTCTACTTCTTCTACTTAATGAATGGGTAGCGCTCCTACCCTTATTTCAAAAAAAAAAACAAGACGTGTCTTACTTTTTTTTATTCCACTTGGATGCATGTATCTTGTTGACATACACAAAGCTCATGAGAAAGTGAGAAGGGCATAACTATTACATATGACATAACCAGATGGATTTCTGGAGATGACTCATGAGCACAACAAATACATACAACTTTCCTGATTAAATAAATCGTATGGCATATGATAACTATTATAGGAGACTTACTAATTGTCTAACACCAACGCACCCCAACTTTCTCAAATGACATGCGCATCATCATATCCCTACAGGAAGAGAAAAAAATTCGTCCAAATTCTCGTATTCGAAGAATTGCATCTCACACCACATGAAACTTAAATTCCCATCCTTCAATATTCTTTTCTTTTCGAAAAACAGAAACAGAAGGAAGACCCTACTGTTATATTTGTGTTAAAGTGAAAACTGTACAACATGATATAATTACAAAGGTTGGACATTTATACATTTCAGCTTTAAGATAAGCTATTTAACCATGTGCTAAACCACTTTTTATGATGATCTCTAAATCTGTGAGCCTGCAGCCTAGCTTCCTCCTTAAATGCTCTTTTCCAAGAGTTGGAATTGATTTGAACACCATCAAAGATTCTTCTGTTTCTTTGCGTCCAAATGCTCCACAATGCTATAATCAGGATTTCCCAGGAACACTGATGATTGTGATTGTGAGATGCCAGCATAACCATAGCAAAGAAAGGTTCTTGCTGTAACACCCTAATTTTTTGCATCATGCATTGCATACATGTTCATACATTAAACATTAGTGGAATAAAGGAAAGATAATAAAAGATAAAACATATATATACATAATATGTGTAGCAAAAGAAGAATAGAAAATAATAGCGCAAAACATGTATTAGGGAATAAATATAATAATAATAATATATAAAAAAAGAAATCTAAAGAAAGAAAGAAAAGAAAAAAAATAGTTTCCAGAAACTTCCGGAAGTTTTCGGGGAAGCTTTACTTCTCCCCGGAAATTTCCAGGCAAATAGTGCCTGGCTGCACTGTAGCTGGGCTGGTTTACCGGGAACCAACCAAGCCCAGCTCCCGTGGTTGAGCCACGCGGGTTCAAGCTGCTCCCGCGCCCAGGACGAGTCGGCCTCTGGCCCCAGCCGAGTCGGTACCGAGCGCCCGGCTATAAAAACCATCGGAGGGCTTCGCATTTTCTAGACACCAGAAGCAGCCCCGCCGCCGCCCAGAAAGAAAAAAAAAACCTAGCCACCGTAGAAAAAAAGAGAGAAGAACAGAGGCACCGCCAGGAAGCAAAGGGGAGAAAAAAGGGAAGAAAGAGGAAGAAAAAGAGAAGGGTGCCGTCGTCCACTGGAGATCATCGTCGTCGTCGTACTGCCGGAGGATCGCTGCGCCATCCACTTCGTCTATGCGTCGCCATCGTCCCACGATCTTCGAAGCCGTCGCGTCTACGGTAGGATTCGTTTTTTCGATGCGAATTTTAGTGACGTATTAAATCTAATAGACGTAATTTAATCGTAGTTGCACAATAAATTTATTTTCAGCAGCATTAATTCTCGCTAAAACCTCCGTAAACTCGCATAAACACGTATGAACTAGTTGCATCTAATTAATAAACAACCATAGTTAATTAATAATTGAACTTTGCATGCATGCATGTCATCACATATTGATTAGTATGTGTGCATCGTGTTGATCTGTATGTATTTTCTTGTATGTGTGATCACGAGTAGAGGGAAGTGCTCAAGAGGCCGTGTACGAGGATTTTCAGAACCAAGATTTCGAAGCGCTTGAGCAACCCTATCCGTCGGAGCAAGGCAAGTGTCCTTGAAACATATTGATCATGTTTTAAAATAAATGTTTTGTTTGCAAAATTACATGTCTGTGTCAATTTGATGGGAATCATATGGTAGGAAGTTTACTAGATTTGTTTAACCACTCTTGTCACCTGGAATTATGGTAGAGAGTCGGGATGAGCTTTTTACCTTTTTGCTTCGCTTAATTATTTGGGATTGGAAAACAACATTACACATTTGATTATGCATTAATAATATTCTCATTAATGTGAATTAGTTAATATGATATGGTAATGGGTGATCTAAGCAAGTCTGATATGTGGATGGATTGGATGTCATGGTGGTTGCTTGCTTTAGATCTAAGGACCGGTTCATGCGAGAATAAGCCAGGACTACGGTGCCACCACGAGGCCAAGTATGGGTGCGGCGTAGCTAATTAATTAGGGTTTTGCCAATACTATTTGGACCATTATGGATACTCGGGGAAGGGGTAGTCGAATTGGGTTTGTTGATGATTGGTGGGACTACCCTGGGATCCGAATGGCTCAAGAGGGGGCCCTTGGTTGAAGATGTGCTCAGTGGGAGGCATCGCCACCGGTAAAACCTCAGTGGGGTCTAAATAGGCTAGTAATCCCTTTGTAAAGGCTATTTTGTGATCTCTTGGCCACACACCAACAAAAGTGTGTAATATGACCAACGGGTCATGGGCATAAGGGAGGTTCTTAGTCATCGAAAGGTGATGAAATCACGAACATGTGGGTAAAGTAGTACAAACTCTACAGAGTCTAATAAACTATCATGATAGCCATGCTCCCGGTTATGAGCACCTGGACAACTTCCATGATTAGAAGGGTTTTGGTATTGGGATAGTTTTTGGGAAGGTTATGGTTTGATACTGGTTATGGGATGGTATTATGGTTTATGGCAATGGTTATGGTTATTGGTAATGGTGAAATATAGTGTAATGGTGATGGATGTAGATTATGGACTTATACTATAATAATCATTGTGGGATATGATGAGTTTACTTCACATACATATAATATATTGCTTTTCAAATGTTTTACTGTACTTTTCAGCACTTGACCTTTATTATATTTCGTCATTTGAATTAACTACATGTCATACTTTCCTACGCTTGCTCAGTACGACATGTACTCACCCTTGCAATCCCCCCCCCCCCACCAACAGTTGCAGGTCAGGATTGGGAGTATTACGTTAATAATGCGGAGTTCTAGGTCGTGTCTGCCGTCAGCTTTGCCTGTGGAGTGTCGGAGCTGCGCTATCCCTTATGCTTAGTTTGCTTAGTTGCTTAGATGCTTAATTAGTCTATTTCCGCTGCATTAGTTCAAAATTATCATTAATATTCATTAGAGCTTGTATTCGAGGATATAATGAATTGTGTAATAAAAGTACTTATTTATTAACTTGTGATGTGGTAATTATCTGTATATCGTTTGTGATGCACTTGTATATGTGTGTTAAACATCATGGGCACACATATACTGCACTTGATTCATTTTCAAAACCGGGTGTCACAAATTGGTATCAGAGACACAGGTTGACCATAGGACGCAGCCTAGATATAATGGACACTTTAGAGCACAAGGAGCACTTAGGAATCGTTGTGTTTTTGCTTGGAGTGCTGTTTGCTATATAGATTGTTTGCTTGTGTTCTTAATAGAGTATTTTGGGATGCTTTATCATTGCGATGTACACCTAGGCTAGTGTAGCTAGTTGGTTAGTTTCATATCCCTTGATGCATATAGTTGGGTACGTTTCTAAATTCTTACCTATTGCTTTTCTTCAGATGGTGAGGACTCGCAACTAGAGGGATGTTAATGATGAGGAGGAGAACCATGGAGTACCTCAGAACAACAATGGACAAGGACCTGCTCATGGAGCTATCAATATCGAGCAACTTTTGGCTATACAAAACCAGCTCATGCAGACCATGATACAAACTATAGGACAATTGCAGGCTGACAATAACAACAATCAGCCCCACATGCCTCCACCGCCACCCCCACCTCCTCATAACCGATTGGGAGAGTTTATGAGGACTAGGCCACCGACCTTTGCTCAAGCTGCCGACCCTATGGATGCCGATGATAAGCTCAAGTCCATGAAGAAGAAACTTGCTATTGTCCAATGTAGTGACCAGGAGAAGGTGCTATTTGCTTCTCATCACCTCGTTGGAGCAGCTGCAGATTGGTGGGATGCTTATTGCAATGCTCATGAGAATCAAGAGAGGATCACTTGGGCAGACTTCAAGGAGAACTTCCGTTCTTATTATGTGCCCGAGGGAGTTATGATCTTGAAGAGACAAGAATTTGAGAACTTGAGGCGAGGAAGGTCGAGCGTGGGTGAATATCTCAACAAATTCACTCAACTCTCAAGATACACGCCTAAGGATGTTAGTCGGGACAGCCAAAAACAATACTTGTTCATGAGGGGCTTGAACAATAAAATCCAAGTGCAACTACCCAATTGCGATTATGCCAACTTTTAGAAGCTTGTGGACAAAGCAATTGTGGTTGAGAACAAGGTCCATGAGATGGAACAAGACAACAAGAGGAAGGTGTCATATCAAGGACAACAACAAGGAAGTAATGTGCGCCCTCGCTTTGCGCCTCCTAATGCGCCATACTATAGCTCCTCTTCTCCTGTACAGCGCCCTAGTTATGCACCACACCCAACTCAGTTCGTGCAGCAGCGTCCTGTTATGCAAGCACCTAGGCCTCCGATTCCATATGCACCTCGTGCTAATTTTCCTGGTGCAAATGTTCAGAACCAAGCTCGCCCCAATAATTCTGGTGGAGTTAAGAAGTGTTATACATGTGGAGAAGTTGGACACTTTGCGCATCAATGTCCTAAGTCAGGCCTTGGTCAAGGAAGCAATGCATCGAGGCAAAACCCAAGACCTAATGGAGGAGCGCCCCAAGGAAACCGCGGACAACAGAATTTTGCTTGTGGCAATGTGAACTATGTCTCTACAGAGGATGCTCAACAAGCAGATGACGTGGTCATTGGTATGTTTCTCGCCAACTCCAACCCCGCGACTATGTTGTTTGATTCTGGAGCATCGCTTTCATTCATTGCATCGAAGTATGTTGCCAAGTATAGTTTGCCTATCTCTCATATGAAGTTTACTCTGTTGGTTAAGTCTCTTGGAGGAGAGATGAGGACAAATATAGCATGTCCAAAAATAAGCCTTAGAATAAGGGGTTAGACTTCTCTGCCAACCTCATTGTTTTGGATTCTCAAGGATTGGACATTATACTTGGTATGGACTGGTTGAGGAAGCACAATGGAGTTATTGAGTGTGCCACGAAAACGGTAAAGTTGACCAATGAGGAAGGGATCATCGTAGAATTTGAAGCAACTCAACATGCACTGAAGCAATTGGAGCTGAATCACATGGATGATACTGCAATTGAGGAAATTCTGGTGGTGTGTGAATTTTTAACATGTTCCCAGACGAGTTGCCAGGTATGCCACCCAATCGAGACATTGAGTTTGTTATTGATTTAATACCTAGAACTGCACCTATAGCTAAGAGGTCGTATATGATGCCTCCTGTGGAATTAGCGGAGCTCAAGAAGCAGATTCAAGAGCAATTAGAGAAGGGTCTTATTCGCCCGAGCTCTTCACCTTGGGGAGCGTCTGTTCTATTTATGGACAAGAAGGATGGAATGCAAAGGATGTGTGTAGATTACCGAGCTCTCAACGAGGTGACCATCAAGAACAAGTACACCTTGGCACGCATAGAAGACTTGTTTGATCAGATCAAGGGTGCTTGTGTCTTATCTAATATTGTTTTGAGGTCGAGATACTTTCAAATGAAGATTAGAATGTCGGACATACCCAAGACAGCTTTTAGGACACAGTATGGATCCTATGAGTACTCTGTGATGTCTTTTGGATTAACAAATGCGCCTGCCTACTTTATGTACCTCATGAACAATGTCTTCATGGAGTACTTGGATAAGTTTGTTGTGGTGTTCACTGATGACATTATGATCTACTCGAAGAATGAGAAGGAACATGAGGAACACTTGAGGCTTACGCTGCTGAAATTAAGAGAGCATCAATTGTATGCCAAGTTCAACAAGTGTCAGTTTTGGTTGAAAGAGTTGTCGTTTTGGGGTCATATCATCTCAGGAGGAGGAGTATCGGTTGACCCCGGAAAGGTGAGGGATGTATTGAAGTGGGAGCCATCGCAAAACATAAAGGAAATAACAAGTTTTCTTGGGATGGCTGGGTACTACCGTAGATTCATCAAAGACTTTTCCAAGATAGCCAAGCCTATGACAGAATTGCTAATGAAGGGGAAGGCTTTCCAATGGACTCAAGCTTGCCAAGAAAGTTTTGAGGAGTTGAAGAGAAGGTTAACAACAGCCCCAATTTTAATATTGTCGGACATGAGCAAGAGTTTTGATATTTATTGCGACGCATCGAGACAAGGACTTGGATGTGTATTGATGCAAGAAGGACAAGTGGTCGCCTATGCATCAAGACAATTGAAGAAACATGAGCAGAATTACCCAACACATGATTTAGAACTTGTAGTCGTGGTACATGTGTTGAAGATTTGGAGATACTATATCCTTAGACATAAGTGTGAAATTTATACGGATCACAAGAGTCTTAAGTATATTTTCACACAAACGGATCTGAATTTGAGGCAACGGAGATGGTTGGAGCTCATTAAAGATTATGACTTGGGAATCAACTATCATCCAGGAAAGGCTAATGTGGTGGCCGATGCCTTGAGCCGGAAAGGAGTAAGTAATCAACTCACGGTTCGAGAATTGCCATCCGAGTTATGTAAGGAGTTCGAATAGTTGAACCTCGGATTTGTGAATGAGATGGGAATAATGGAGTTAAATCCAACCCTGGAGCAAGAAATTCGAGAAGTACAAGCCACGGATGAAGGGATTAAGGAAATCAAGGAAATGACCGAAGAAGGGAGAGAATTAAGATTTGATGAAGACGAACATGGTACCTTATGGCTTGGAAAGAGAATCATTGTGCCTAATGTACAGCATATTCGAGAGACAATATTAAAGGAGGCACATGACTCACCGTACTCAATTCATCCTGGTTGTACAAAGATGTACAAGGACTTGAAGACATGCTATTGGTGGGCCAACATGAAAAAGGACATAGCCGAATATGTTGCATTGTGTGATGTGTGCCCACGAGTTAAAGGTGAACATTAAAGGCCAGCTGGATTATTGTAACCATTGATGATCCCAGAATGGAAGTGGGAAGAAATTAGAATGGACTTCATAGTTGGGTTACCACATACTCAGTTCGGTTACGACTCAATTTGGGTAATTGTGGATGGCTTAACCAAGTCAGCTCATTTTGTCCCTATGAAGACCAAATATACAGCTGCACAATTGGTCGAAATATACATGGAGCATATTGTGTGTCGACACGGAGTACCAAAGAAGATAGTCTCAGATAGAGGTTCTCAGTTTACCTCCAGATTTTGGCATAAATTGCATGAAGCATTGGGAACAAGGTTGAACTTCAGTTCGGCATATCACCCTCAGACGGATGGACAAACCGAGAGGACCAATCAAGTTTTGGAAGACATGTTAAGAGGTTGTGCTTTAAAGCATGGGAAAAGTTGGGACAAGAGCTTGCTATATGCAGAATTTTCATACAACAATAGTTAACAAGCAAGTTTGAAAATGTCACCCTATGAAGCACTATACGGAAGGAAGTGTAGGACACCTTTGTTTTGGAATGAAACAGGAGAGAACCAAGTATTTGGTCCTTGGTCCTGATATGTTACAAGACGCTGAAAGACAAGTCCAAATAATACGTGAAAACCTAAGGGCTGCCCAGTCTCGGCAGAAAGGTTATGCGGATAATAGGCGAAGAAATCTAGCTTTTGAAGTTGGATATTTCGTATACCTCAAAGTGTCACCTATCCGAGGTCAACGTCGGTTTAACGTCAAAGGAAAACTGGCACCTCGCTATATCGGGCCATTTAAGATTTTGGACAAGTGAGGAGAGGTAGCTTATCGACTTGAGCTGTCGGCGTATCTCTCCGATGTACACGACGTGTTTCACGTGTCTCAACTCAAGAAGTGTGTGAGGGTGCCGGAAGAACAGGTGCCTATGGACGAGTTAGAACTTCAGGAGGATTTGTCCTATGTCGAGCAACCTATCAAGATCTTGGATGTGAAAGAAAGGGTCACGAGGAATAAGAGGGTCCGTTGGTGGAAAGTGCAATTGTCGACTGTTGGAGTCGGCAGATCCCCTAACACTATGAAAAGTGTTTGAAGGAGTTTGTGGTTCGGTCTGGGCGCGCGGAGATCTAAGAAAGTGAAATGCGATTTGGACACGAATGACACGGTGGTTTACGTGGTTCGGGTCGCCTGAGCGTAATACCCTACTCCACGGGTGTGTGTTTGTTGTATTAACTTGTGAGCTTCAGAGTGTTCGCCCCCTTCTGTGTATCGTCGGTTTGTCCTTTTATAGTACAAGGACCAACCGTTACAAGTCAGCCTGGCCCGACATGTGGCCCTGGCGGTTATTAGTATTGATACACGAGATTAATTGTTGTTAATAACCCTGTAACGGCTCCGACAGTGCCGTTACAGGTGTTAAGGCTGTCCGATTAATTATCATTAACGTGGAATTAATGGTAATTAATCGGATCTTGAAGTCTGCGGCTGTCTTTTGGAGATCCGGAGCCGTTACAACGTCTCCCGGGGGCTTTAAGCATCTAGCTCCGTCGTGTGGACACGTGGCAGCTCCGGAGCTTGCTTGGGAGAAGCGGGAAGCTCCGGGGTGACCTGGCACGTGTCATGTCCGGAGCTTCTCTCGGTCGGGGGCTACCTCCGGAGGTGCCGTTTCAGTACTTGTCCCGGAGCTTCACCCTTGCGGGTAATAGCTCTGGGCTGACAGTACACGTGGCAACCTAGAGGTTAACCATGTTGGAGAAGCGGGTCCGGTCACGTCTGGCGAGTGGGCCCCCGAGGGTCTTCAATTTGAGTTGATGTCCTTCCCTTGAGATCTTTGTAACCTCAGGGGGTGTATGGTTTTTAGGGTACCGACAGTGGCCCCCTGGACCTACCTCCGGGGAAGGCCAACGGGATGAAGTCGTTCCACCGGAGGTGGGTCCATACTTGTGACTCTTGAACTGGGTCTTCAAGAGTCTTCGGAGGTGCCTTTGGCGGGGCTTTATGGTTGAGTCCCGACGCGTGGCGCACCTCAGGCGACAGATAAGATCTTTGACGTGCGGATCTCTCGCAATTGAAGATCGTCGGTTCCCGATACGAAAACCGTATCGGTTCCGCGCGCCTTGTCAGTCCGCCGCCTTTGGGTTTCCCGCCTCGTGATGACAACTGTTTGCCTGGGTAAGAGCCTCGACTTGGTCGTCGGGGTGGTCCCGGGCCCTCTTGTCATCGGCTGGGTTGAATTCTTGAGTAGTATGCTTGATTCCCCTGCAGTTTCCATCCAAGCGTTGTGAGGGCTTACTTAAGAAGGAAAGCGCACCGTCGGGAGTTCTTTACGCTTTCCATCTGTTCTTGCGCTCAAACTCCCAACTCGTGCTTTGCTTTTCTTCTCTCGCCTAGCTGTGCTGCGATGGAGTTGGGTCTGCGTGAGAGTCGTTTGAAGACGGAGAGCGATCTGAAGAAGGTCCGAACCCTCATGGGGTGGTCGTCGGACTTCTTCAACCGTTCAATCCGCACCGGAGGAGAGCTTCCCTTTAAAAAGGAGCACTCCGGCGAAATGGTATACTTTTCATCGTATGCCATGGTGGGGCTGATCCCACCATTTTCTTCCTTCTTTTTGATGCTGCTGGACTTCTATGGTCTGCAGCTATACCACCTTGGCCCTCACTCCCTTCTCCTTGTGTCCATCTTTGTCCACTTCTGCGAGATGTGGGTGGGCATTCCTCCCTGCATCGAGTTCTTCCGCACTTTCTTCACCGTCCAAACCACCGGCCGAAGTGACGAGTACCTTGGCTTCTACTACTTTGTGAAGCGCAAGAAGTGCCCGTTCAAGTACCTCCGGTCGTTCCCTTCCGGGAAGTGGGATGACTGGAAGAAAGATTGGGTAGTTGTCCGGGTGGAGGAGCATGAGCGGTTGGAGCTGCCAGAAGGTCTGCCTGGCATTGACACGTCGGTGTGGAGCGAAGTTCCGGTGCTGGCGGCAGCCTTCGATCCCGTCCTATCAAGGATCCGCCAATGTGTGGAGGGAGGATTGACTCCCCAGGCGGTGTTCTGCAACTTCCTGTTCAACAGGTGGGCACCGCTGAAGAGGAGGGAGAAGCTCGCCTGGGCCCTCAACAGCGTGATGGACGAAGACCGGGTTGAAACCGGGTTGAAGTCCAGCATGGTGGGGAAGTCCTTGGAGTTTCACCTCAAGAAATTCCAGCACGGCATCGATGTAGACGGAGCGTACTTGACTCCGCCACCGGCTTTCCTCCCCCTGAACGAGGAAGTTGAGTTCAGCAGGGAGCTCCGGCGGAAGATGCCCGCGCTTGACGACCTTGGCGTCGTCGAGAGAAGATCGACCGCCCCGTTGGCGATCCCCGGGTTGTCGGAAGGCGGCTCCGCCCCTGTCTCTCAGCCAAGAGCTGAGGTCACCGGCAAGGGCAAGGAGCTGGCGGAAGAGCCGGAGAACCGGAAGAGGAAACTGCGACATGCTGACGGAAGGTCCGTCGGGCTTGCTACTTCACCGCCAGTTCCCCGTCCTCAGGAAGGAGGATCCTCCGCCGCTGTAGCGTCTGTCCCCGTGGTGAGGTCTTTTCGGAGCACTACTGTTCCGGCGGTGGGGTCCTCCCGGAGTGCGGCTGTCCCCGTGATGGGTTCCTCCGGAGGTGCCAGCTCCGGACAGGCGACTCCGGTTCGAGAAGCGGTGAGGGCCTCCAGGTCTAGGAGTTCCTCACGGTCAAGGAGAGCTCCGACCCGGGAAACGCCCGCGGCTACGGCAAGTCCTGGGAGTCCTCCCGGAGCTCCTACGCCGACCGTGGCTAGCCCGGAACGTCCGGGAAAGAGGTTCCGCGCAAGCTGGTGCGTGAGCCTCCCAAGGTAATTTTTCTTGCTTACCTCAATTAACTTTTAATTATAGCATCTGTTTGCTCAATTTCTTCATTCTTCATCCGCAGCGTTCCTAAAAAGGGGAGTGAAGCTCCGCCCTCAGCCACAGTGTCTGAGGCTAAGAGGGCTTCTGCTCCAGCTCCGGTGCTGCCCCAGGCAGAGGCTGCGACAGCTCCGGCGCCGGCTGTCGTGGTCATGGACCTCGACTCGTCTCCAGAAGTTCCCGTGGTAGCGCCGGACCACGGGATTGAAGATGCGCCAGCGGCACCCGCTCCGGAGGTTGAAGCTCCGGGCCCTGGTGCTGCAGAAGTAGATGCTCCGGCTGTCGAGCCGGAGGAAGTAGCGGTCCCGGCTTCAGAGCCGGAAAATGCTGGAGCTTCGGCGGTCGAGCCGGAGGCAGCTGAAGCCCCGGCGTGCGAGCCGGAAGTTGAAGTGGTTCCGGCAATTGAGCCGGTTACTTCTGAAGCTCCGGTCGCAAGGCCGGTAGTTATTGGAGCGCCGGCTGCAGAGCCGGTGGTGGTGGAGGCGGGGGAGCTTGAGCTCCCCTCAGAAGAAGCGTCCCGGCCGGAGCCATTGGAGGCGACGACGTCGATGGTACCCGTGGCGGAGCCAGAGTGCCTGAACGAAGTCGCCGGCCCCCAGCCTAAGGGGGCGAATGAAGATTTGGTGGCGGGACCTTCTTCAGTGGCGACTGAGGCCATCCCGGAGGAGGGCCCTAGTGCCTTGGAAGCTCGGGGTTCCGCTCTCGCAGAGTGGGACCCAATTTTTGTAAATGAAGACCCGCTGGAACCAGCGGAGGAGACCCCAGAAGGTCCGGAGCCCATCTCGCTGTCGATGTCCATCGACAACGCTTGCTCCAGTCTGCGCCAAGTCCAACTAGCCTTCTTCCACGACAGCAAGGTTCTTGAAGAGGAGCGCCAAACCCTTAGGAGGTGGCGTAATAGACTCCAATTCGAAACCAAGCTGGCGCAGTCGAGGATCGCTGCGGACAAGGAATGGATCAAGCGGGAGAAAGTCCGCTTGGAGCTCTGGGGTGAGATGCTGGACGAGAGGGAGAGCATGACTCACAACCTCGACGCCCAATCCCGGGAGTACCACGACCAAGCTAAAGCTGCCAATGATGCGGCCAACGCCCGGTTCGATCAACTCGAAGCCATCAGTACCGCACTCATCAAGCGCCGAGAGGCGCTTGAGGGAAGGGAAAAGCGGCTCGAGGATGAGGAGCAAAAACTCCTGGAGCTACGGGATGACGTCTTGCGACGTGAAGAAGAGCTCGCCGAGAAGACAGCTCTGGCGGACAAGGGCCTCGAGGAGCGCGCTAAAAAATTGGAAGAGCGCTGCCTCGAAGAGGAGGAGAAGACCTGGGTGCGAGGGCAGGAACTCTACGAGTATGAGTGTGCCCTCATCGCCCGGGAGAAGAAAATAGAGGCTAGGGAGAAAGACCTGGTCGACCGTCGGAACAAGATCCACCTCCGGGAGGAGGAGCTCGGGAGACTCGAAAAGCGGGTTGCTGCGAAAATTCAGCAAAACGCCAAAGAAGTTGAGCGCCTCTCCCGCGAGAACTCAGAACTGGCGGCGACCCGGAGGTCCCTGGAAGAAATGAAGGGCCTAAGGAAGACGGACTCCCTGCAAATTTGGGAGTTCCTGAGCAAGGCCGACGATGCGCTGGCGCCTATGGGTTTCAGCCCCGTGCTTCCGGATGATCCGGAGCCGGAGCCGGACCTTGCATTGCAGGCGTTGAGCGCTGCGGGTGGCAAGCTCTCCAAGGTGAGCGACGTCATCGCGGACCAGCTTGAGGTCGAGGGGCAATCCCTGGCTAGAAACGTCACAGAGTATGTATTGACGTGTTACACTAGCCGGAACCCTCGATTCTCTCTGGACCCGGTGCTTGAAGGTCCCGTCGAAGGAGAGGGCGAAGCTACCCGAGCCAGCGTGTCGGAGGTCGCCCAGAAGGTCGCTGAGTTCTTCCATAGGGTCTAGGACTATCTTTCTTAGCCTTTATTTGTATCTTCTCTTCTTCCTCAATTTTGTAATCCTTTGTCCCCAGATGTAATCTCTGGTCTTCAAATGAAATGAAATCCCCAATTTTTCGTGAATTTCATTTTTTGTCTTCAACATCTTTGTCTTCACTTGGCCCCCTGGTAGATGTGCACAATGTGATTGTGGACATGTACCAAAAGGATGTTGAGTTTTGTTGAAGACTGTCGACTGTTGGAGTCGGCAGATCCCCTAACACTATGAAAAGTGTTTGAAGGAGTTTGTGGTTCGGTCTGGGCGCGCGGAGATCTAAGAAAGTGAAATGCGATTTGGACACGAATGACACGGTGGTTTACGTGGTTCGGGTCGCCTGAGCGTAATACCCTACTCCACGGGTGTGTGTTTGTTGTATTAACTTGTGAGCTTCAGAGTGTTCGCCCCTTCTGTGTATCGTCGGTTTGTCCTTTTATAGTACAAGGACCAACCGTTACAAGTCAGCCTGGCCCGACATGTGGCCCTGGCGGTTATTAGTATTGATACACGAGATTAATTGTTGTTAATAACCCTGTAACGGCTCCGACAGTGCCGTTACAGGTGTTAAGGCTGTCCGATTAATTATCATTAACGTGGAATTAATGGTAATTAATCGGATCTTGAAGTCTGCGGCTGTCTTTTGGAGATCCGGAGCCGTTACAACGTCTCCCGGGGGCTTTAAGCATCTAGCTCCGTCGTGTGGACACGTGGCAGCTCCGGAGCTTGCTTGGGAGAAGCGGGAAGCTCCGGGGTGACCTGGCACGTGTCATGTCCGGAGCTTCTCTCGGTCGGGGGCTACCTCCGGAGGTGCCGTTTCAGTACTTGTCCCGGAGCTTCACCCTTGCGGGTAATAGCTCTGGGCTGACAGTACACGTGGCAACCTAGAGGTTAACCATGTTGGAGAAGCGGGTCCGGTCACGTCTGGCGAGTGGGCCCCCGAGGGTCTTCAATTTGAGTTGATGTCCTTCCCTTGAGATCTTTGTAACCTCAGGGGGTGTATGGTTTTTAGGGTACCGACAGTGGCCCCCTGGACCTACCTCCGGGGAAGGCCAACGGGATGAAGTCGTTCCACCGGAGGTGGGTCCATACTTGTGACTCTTGAACTGGGTCTTCAAGAGTCTTCGGAGGTGCCTTTGGCGGGGCTTTATGGTTGAGTCCCGACGCGTGGCGCACCTCAGGCGACAGATAAGATCTTTGACGTGCGGATCTCTCGCAATTGAAGATCGTCGGTTCCCGATACGAAAACCGTATCGGTTCCGCGCGCCTTGTCAGTCCGCCGCCTTTGGGTTTCCCGCCTCGTGATGACAACTGTTTGCCTGGGTAAGAGCCTCGACTTGGTCGTCGGGGTGGTCCCGGGCCCTCTTGTCATCGGCTGGGTTGAATTCTTGAGTAGTATGCTTGATTCCCCTGCAGTTTCCATCCAAGCGTTGTGAGGGCTTACTTAAGAAGGAAAGCGCACCGTCGGGAGTTCTTTACGCTTTCCATCTGTTCTTGCGCTCAAACTCCCAACTCGTGCTTTGCTTTTCTTCTCTCGCCTAGCTGTGCTGCGATGGAGTTGGGTCTGCGTGAGAGTCGTTTGAAGACGGAGAGCGATCTGAAGAAGGTCCGAACCCTCATGGGGTGGTCGTCGGACTTCTTCAACCGTTCAATCCGCACCGGAGGAGAGCTTCCCTTTAAAAAGGAGCACTCCGGCGAAATGGTATACTTTTCATCGTATGCCATGGTGGGGCTGATCCCACCATTTTCTTCCTTCTTTTTGATGCTGCTGGACTTCTATGGTCTGCAGCTATACCACCTTGGCCCTCACTCCCTTCTCCTTGTGTCCATCTTTGTCCACTTCTGCGAGATGTGGGTGGGCATTCCTCCCTGCATCGAGCTCTTCCGCACTTTCTTCACCGTCCAAACCACCGGCCGAAGTGACGAGTACCTTGGCTTCTACTACTTTGTGAAGCGCAAGAAGTGCCCGTTCAAGTACCTCCGGTCGTTCCCTTCCGGGAAGTGGGATGACTGGAAGAAAGATTGGGTAGTTGTCCGGGTGGAGGAGCATGAGCGGTTGGAGCTGCCAGAAGGTCTGCCTGGCATTGACACGTCGGTGTGGAGCGAAGTTCCGGTGCTGGCGGCAGCCTTCGATCCCGTCCTATCAAGGATCCGCCAATGTGTGGAGGGAGGATTGACTCCCCAGGCGGTGTTCTGCAACTTCCTGTTCAACAGGTGGGCACCGCTGAAGAGGAGGGAGAAGCTCGCCTGGGCCCTCAACAGCGTGATGGACGAAGACCGGGTTGAAACCGGGTTGAAGTCCAGCATGGTGGGGAAGTCCTTGGAGTTTCACCTCAAGAAATTCCAGCACGGCATCGATGTAGACGGAGCGTACTTGACTCCGCCACCGGCTTTCCTCCCCCTGAACGAGGAAGTTGAGTTCAGCAGGGAGCTCCGGCGGAAGATGCCCGCGCTTGACGACCTTGGCGTCGTCGAGAGAAGATCGACCGCCCCGTTGGCGATCCCCGGGTTGTCGGAAGGCGGCTCCGCCCCTGTCTCTCAGCCAAGAGCTGAGGTCACCGGCAAGGGCAAGGAGCTGGCGGAAGAGCCGGAGAACCGGAAGAGGAAACTGCGACATGCTGACGGAAGGTCCGTCGGGCTTGCTACTTCACCGCCAGTTCCCCGTCCTCAGGAAGGAGGATCCTCCGCCGCTGTAGCGTCTGTCCCCGTGGTGAGGTCTTTTCGGAGCACTACTGTTCCGGCGGTGGGGTCCTCCCGGAGTGCGGCTGTCCCCGTGATGGGTTCCTCCGGAGGTGCCAGCTCCGGACAGGCGACTCCGGTTCGAGAAGCGGTGAGGGCCTCCAGGTCTAGGAGTTCCTCACGGTCAAGGAGAGCTCCGACCCGGGAAACGCCCGCGGCTACGGCAAGTCCTGGGAGTCCTCCCGGAGCTCCTACGCCGACCGTGGCCAGCCCGGAACGTCCGGGAAAGAGGTTCCGCGCAAGCTGGTGCGTGAGCCTCCCAAGGTAATTTTTCTTGCTTACCTCAATTAACTTTTAATTATAGCATCTGTTTGCTCAATTTCTTCATTCTTCATCCGCAGCGTTCCTAAAAAGGGGAGTGAAGCTCCGCCCTCAGCCACAGTGTCTGAGGCTAAGAGGGCTTCTGCTCCAGCTCCGGTGCTGCCCCAGGCAGAGGCTGCGACAGCTCCGGCGCCGGCTGTCGTGGTCATGGACCTCGACTCGTCTCCAGAAGTTCCCGTGGTAGCGCCGGACCACGGGATTGAAGATGCGCCAGCGGCACCCGCTCCGGAGGTTGAAGCTCCGGGCCCTGGTGCTGCAGAAGTAGATGCTCCGGCTGTCGAGCCGGAGGAAGTAGCGGTCCCGGCTTCAGAGCCGGAAAATGCTGGAGCTTCGGCGGTCGAGCCGGAGGTAGCTGAAGCCCCGGCGTGCGAGCCGGAAGTTGAAGTGGTTCCGGCAATTGAGCCGGTTACTTCTGAAGCTCCGGTCGCAAGGCCGGTAGTTATTGGAGCGCCGGCTGCAGAGCCGGTGGTGGTGGAGGCGGGGGAGCTTGAGCTCCCCTCAGAAGAAACGTCCCGGCCGGAGCCATTGGAGGCGACGACGTCGATGGTACCCGTGGCGGAGCCAGAGTGCCTGAACGAAGTCGCCGGCCCCCAGCCTGAGGGGGCGAATGAAGATTTGGTGGCGGGACCTTCTTCAGTGGCGACTGAGGCCATCCCGGAGGAGGGCCCTAGTGCCTTGGAAGCTCGGGGTTCCGCTCTCGCAGAGTGGGACCCAATTTTTGTAAATGAAGACCCGCTGGAACCAGCGGAGGAGACCCCAGAAGGTCCGGAGCCCATCTCGCTGTCGATGTCCATCGACAACGCTTGCTCCAGTCTGCGCCAAGTCCAACTAGCCTTCTTCCACGACAGCAAGGTTCTTGAAGAGGAGCGCCAAACCCTTAGGAGGTGGCGTAATAGACTCCAATTCGAAACCAAGCTGGCGCAGTCGAGGATCGCTGCGGACAAGGAATGGATCAAGCGGGAGAAAGTCCGCTTGGAGCTCTGGGGTGAGATGCTGGACGAGAGGGAGAGCATGACTCACAACCTCGACGCCCAATCCCGGGAGTACCACGACCAAGCTAAAGCTGCCAATGATGCGGCCAACGCCCGGTTCGATCAACTCGAAGCCATCAGTACCGCACTCATCAAGCGCCGAGAGGCGCTTGAGGGAAGGGAAAAGCGGCTCGAGGATGAGGAGCAAAAACTCCTGGAGCTACGGGATGACGTCTTGCGACGTGAAGAAGAGCTCGCCGAGAAGACAGCTCTGGCGGACAAGGGCCTCGAGGAGCGCGCTAAAAAATTGGAAGAGCGCTGCCTCGAAGAGGAGGAGAAGACCTGGGTGCGAGGGCAGGAACTCTACGAGTATGAGTGTGCCCTCATCGCCCGGGAGAAGAAAATAGAGGCTAGGGAGAAAGACCTGGTCGACCGTCGGAACAAGATCCACCTCCGGGAGGAGGAGCTCGGGAGACTCGAAAAGCGGGTTGCTGCGAAAATTCAGCAAAACGCCAAAGAAGTTGAGCGCCTCTCCCGCGAGAACTCAGAACTGGCGGCGACCCGGAGGTCCCTGGAAGAAATGAAGGGCCTGAGGAAGACGGACTCCCTGCAAATTTGGGAGTTCCTGAGCAAGGCCGACGATGCGCTGGCGCCTATGGGTTTCAGCCCCGTGCTTCCGGATGATCCGGAGCCGGAGCCGGACCTTGCATTGCAGGCGTTGAGCGCTGCGGGTGGCAAGCTCTCCAAGGTGGGCGACGTCATCGCGGACCAGTTGGAGGTCGAGGGGCAATCCCTGGCTAGGAACGTCACAGAATATGTGTTGACGTGCTACACTAGCCGGAACCCTCGATTCTCTCTGGACCCGGTGCTTGAAGGTCCCGTCGAAGGAGAGGGCGAAGCTACCCGAGCCAGCGTGTCGGAGGTCGCCCAGAAGGTCGCTGAGTTCTTCCATAGGGTCTAGGACTATCTTTCTTAGCCTTTATTTGTATCTTCTCTTCTTCCTCAATTTTGTAATCCTTTGTCCCCAGATGTAATCTCTGGTCTTCAAATGAAATGAAATCCCCAATTTTTCGTGAATTTCATTTTTTGTCTTCAACATCTTTGTCTTCACTTGGCCCCCTGGTAGATGTGCACAATGTGATTGTGGACATGTACCAAAAGGATGTTGAGTTTTGTTGAAGACAAATTTGCTTCGAACTCGTGTAGTTTAGGTCCGAAGTCTTCGATAGTGAAGGTCCCTTGAAGTCGTCGGAGCTTAGAAGCTCCGGCATTGCCCATCGTCGGAGCTTAGTAGCTCCGGCAATAGCCTCTACCAACACGTTGAGTGTCGATAGTTAATACTTCAAGGTGTCGGAGCTTAGTAGCTCCGGCAATGACCCTTGCCACGCCTGGCTTGCTGGCAACAGGCTCTAGTGATAGAGTCTTCTCACCATCTTCAAGTTAACGCCGGTGGGAGTCGGAGCTTGGTTAACTCCGATTTTTCTCCATCAATGTTGGGTTTATTCTTCCTGCACACTTAGGCCAAGAAAAACAGTAAAATTCGTTCCTTATCTATAACTTCGTTGCGGCTTACGGTTCTCAAGTGAATTTCAAGTTGAACACGATTTTTAGTATGATTGGATGAATTGTCTTTTCTTTTAGATCTAATTGTCCATGGACCCACCTTACTTTGGCCTGCCGGGGTGTAGGTAGAGTGGCGTACTTAGGGTGCTTGACCAGGCTAAGTCGATAGCGCACTCCAGCCCTAGAATGGCTTGGCGGCTTTCAGGCGAGTTGGCCACAGACGATATTTAAATCTAAAAAATCTGACAATTCAACCCAAATCGTACATAAACCGGTTAAACTAGAACTTCTTAAGAATTGCACATTTCTGTTATAGACAAGAAAGAGAAAAATAAAAATGTCGAGCCTTATGCAAAAATGAATGCACGTGGGGTCTATTTCACATGAAGATGTCTTTCATTATAGGTCCGGGGTACAGGGGAAACAAGTACACTCTTAGGGTACGCAACCAGGCTAAGTGTGTTTGGTTTCTCGTTTAACCCAGGGTAATTAGCTACACTTCTAGTCCGGAGACTGTATCAAGTGTTGCATGAGCTTTTCAAACCTTTCGGGAAAGGTCCGGCTGCTCTCCCGGAGGAACTACCCGACTCTGTACAATGACTCTATAACATACACTTCAAGTTACTTAAGACTCACCTCCGTGGAATTAAGTGTAGAACTTACGGAGGTGCTCGATGTTCCAAGGATTTGGGAGAGGTGTCCCATCCTCGGTAGCCAAGCGAACGCTTCCGGGACGGGATACTTTGATCACTCGGAAGGGTCCTTCCCAGCCGGGGGAGAGTTTGTTTTGCCCTTCTCTGGATAGTATTCTCCGTAGCACCAGATCGCCTTCCTCGAGCTGTCGGTTGTGTACATGCCGCTGATAATAGCGCCGTAGAGCTTGGCGGTATCGGGCATTCCGAACAGCTGCTTGGCACCTTCCCTCCTCGAGGAGGTCTAGGTCTTCACGCCGGAGCTGGTCCTGCGCGGCTTCGTCGAAGGTCCGGACTCGGAGGGAACCCAGGGTGATCTCCGGAGGAAGGATCGCTTCTGCTCCGTACACCAGGAAGAAGGGTGTTTCTCCGGTTGCCCGACTTGGAGAAGTCCTGTTAGCCCATAGAGTGGGCGGAAGCTCCTCGATCCAATTAGCTCCGTGCTTTTTCAAACGCTCATAAGTGCGCGTTTTTAGTCCTTTAAGGATTTCTGCGTTTGCTCTCTCGGCTTGCCCATTGCTGGCAGGATGAGCTACGGAGGCGTAGCAAACTTGTATGCCGAGGTCTTCGCAATATCCTTGAAATGCGGAGCTTGTGAATTGAGTCCCATTATCAGTGATGATCTTGTTTGGGACTCCGAATCTGCTCACGATAGACTGTAGAAAATTGATTGCAGATTGTTTGTTGATCGTCACAACAGGAGTAGCTTCCGGCCACTTGGTGAACTTGTCGATGGCGACATACAGGAACTTGTAACCTCCGACGGCTCTTGGGAAGGGTCCCAAGATGTCTATCCCCCACACGGCGAAAGGCCACGTAGGAGGTATCATTTGTAAGGGCTGAGCAGGTGTATGAATTTGCTTTGCATGAAATTGGCATGCTTTGCATTTCTTCACTAGCTCAGTAGCATCCTGGAGCGCTGTTGGCCAGTAGAAGCCGTGCCGAAAGGCTTTTCCGACCAGCGTGCGGGAAGACGCGTGGTTCCCACACTCGCCTCCATGGATTTCTGCGAGGAGCTCGCAGCCTTCTTCCCTTGTGATGCACCGCATTAGGATGCCGTTGGCACCGCGCCGGTAGAGATCCCCTTCTACCAACGTGTATCTTTTAGCCAATCTGACTACCCGGTCAGCGGATACATCATCGTCAGGAAGGATGTTGTCTTTCAAGTAGTTCCGGATCTCCGAGATCCATGCATCGGAACTGACTTGAGCATTTGAGTCTTGCGTGCTGGGTTGCTCGGAGCTTCCGGCAGCACCTACGACCCTTGATGGCTGCCATGGTAACAGGGCCATCGGGACCGTCAGCTTCGGGATGCTGATCTCGCCCCCTTCGTTCAGCTCGGCAGGCTGAACTGTGGGTTTTGACATCCTCCGGACAAAGGTTCCGTCTGGAGCCGGAGCTCCGGTTGACGCCTTGGTCGAGAGTTCGTCTGCTTCAACGTTGTGAGCACGCTGAACATGGTGAAGGTCTAGGACTTCGAAGTCCTTCTGAAGCCTCTGGACTTCAAGGAGATAAGCAGCCAGCTGGAGATTATTGCAGGAGCATTCACCCTTCACCTGTTTGATAACAAGTTTTGAATCTCCTTTGACCAGCAACTGCTTGACACCAAAGGATAGTGCCACCTTTAATCCATATATGAGTGCTTCGTACTCCGCCATGTTGTTGGTTGCCTTGAAATCAAGGTGCACCATGTATCTTACCTTCTCCCCGGTTGGTGTGAGGAGAAGGACTCCAGCTCCGGCTCCCTGCTTCTGCATGGAGCCGTCGAAGTAAAGGATCCAGTGAGGCTTAGTGAAGGCCGGAACTTGCGGTTCCTTCTTCTGCTCGCTGGGGCCCCCAGGGTTTAATGGAGAGGGAGTCCATTCTGCCACGAAATCTGCCAACGCTTGACTCTTGATTGCTTGTCTTGGAATGAATTCGAGGTCGAATTCAGCCAGTTCCGCTGCCCACTTCGCTATATTCCCAGTTGAATTGGGATTATGCAGAATCGCTCGAAGTGGATATGAGGTTACCACCGAGACTTTGTGAGCTTGGAAATAGTGTCGAAGCTTCCTTGAGGCAATAAGAACTGCGTAGAGCATCTTATGTACCTCTAGGTATCGAGTCTTGGCATCATGTAACACTTCACTGATGAAGTATACTGGGCGTTGAACGGTCCGGACCCTCCCGGAGGGGTCCGGAGCTTCCTCTCCATTGATCCGGACCCTGTCGGAGGGGTCCAAACTATATTCGAGGACCTCCGGGTTCTGGGTGGAGGAACCCGGAGCTTCTTCAGGAATGACCTGGATCCTATCAGAAGGATCCGGGTCCTCTGAAGTGGCTTCTTGAGGATTCAAGTCTGGGAGCTGGGACCCAGACCTGCTTTTGGGAACCTCCGGATCCTCCCGAAGGAATCTGGAGTCCTGAGTATTGGGTAGTTCCGGTCTCTCCGCAACCAGAACCATACTGACGACTTCGTCAGCTGCTGAAATATAAAGCAATAAAGGCTCACCAGGGTTCGGAGCTACCAAGACTGGTAGAGTGGTGAGGAAATGTTTCAGCTCCTGGAATGCCTTCTCTGCCTCTTCAGACCATTGGAATGGTCCGGACTTCCTCAGTAACTTGAAGAAGGGAAGTGCCCTTTCCGCCAGTCTTGAAATGAATCGACTGAGGGCTGCTAGACATCCAGTTAATTTTTGGACGTCTTTGATGCGGGTTGGTGGCCGCATGTCTTCGATGGCTTTTATCTTCGCCGGATTAACCTCTATACCCCGGTGACTTACCAGGAAACCAAGAAGCTTTCCGGAACTAACCCCGAAGACGCACTTGTCTGGGTTTAGCTTCGTGCGGGTGGCCCGCAGCTTGTCGAAGACAGCCTGCAAGGTATCCAAGAGGGACTCCTTGTTTTTGACTTTGACCACAATGTCATCAACGTACACCTCCACTATGTCTCTGATGAGTTCTTCGAAAGTTTTGTACATTGCTCGTACAAAAGTTGAAGCTGCATTCTTGAGACCAAAAGGCATGGCTGTGTAACAATACAATCCATCCACTGTGATGAATGAAGTATGTTCTTCATCTTCCCTAGACATCCGGATTTGATGATATCCTGAATATGCGTCTAGAAAACACAGCAACTCACACCCAGAGGTGGAATCCACTATCTGGTCTATTCTAGGTAGTGGGAATGGATCTTTTGGACATGCCTTATTCAGTGTGGTGTAGTCGATGCACATCCGAAGTTTCCCGCCGGCCTTAGGCACAACGACTGGGTTTGCCAGCCATTTTGGATGGTAGACTTCTCGGATGAATCCGGCTTCGAGCAACTTCTTCACTTCTTGTCGGATGAAGTTCTGTCGCTCTACAGATTGCTTCCGAGGTTTCTGGTGTACAGGTCGAGCGTTGGGGTAAATCTTCAGATTGTGCTCAATCACTTCCCTGGGGATCCCAGGCATTTGTGACGGTTGCCAGGCAAACACGTCAACATTAGCCCGGAGGAAAGTGATGAGCGCGAGTTCCTATTTGTCGTTCAAGCCACCCGATATGCGGGTAGTTTGAGTGACATCGGAACCAATTTGGACGACTTTGACGGGAATGTCGGTGTCGCCGCTTGGCTGCACACGGGGTGCAGAGGTCGAGCCTCGTTGACGAATGCTCGGAGGTTGTGGAGCTTGCTTCTGTCTGGAATCCTCCTCTTGCGCTGTGGTGAGTGCATGGAGTTCTTCCAGAGCAGTTACTCCGGCAGTGCGATATCCACGGATCCGGAGAACGCCTACTGGTGTCGGCATCTTCAACACCAGGTATCCATAATGAGCAGCTGCCATGAATTTGTACAGGGCAGGTCTACCCAAAATGGCGTTGAATGGTAAGTTGATCTGAGCGACGTCGAAGACCAACTTTTCGGTGCGATACTTCTCCCGGGTCCCGAAGGTAACAGGGAGAGTGATAGCTCCGAGTGAGGTTATGGCCCCCGGACCTACTCCGGAGAAAGGTCGAGAGGGCTGGAGGTCTGAAGGTCGAAGCTGAAGCTTAGTGAAAGCTTCGAAGCTGATGAGATTAAGCCCCGAACCTCCATCTACCAGGACATGATGGAGCTGGATGTTGTTGATGGTGGGGGATACCATCAAGGGCAGCTGGCCAGCTCCGACCATGCTTTGAGGACAATCCGAAGCATCGAAAGTGATGGGTGTGTCCATCCACTTTCGATGTGGCTCCGGTCTAGCTGTAGGAGCTACAGCAGCCATATCCCGTCGCATGGTCTTAATGACGCGACGGGAGGTGATGTCCCATGATCCACCAAAGATGGTGTTCATGGTTTTTCGACGTTCGTTGTCGGAGACGTCGGAATCATCGTCGACGGAGGTGTAGACGGCTTTCAAGACCTTTTTGGGGTCTTGAAACCCTAACTCCTCTTCAGCTGGAGCTTCATCGACCTTTTGTTTTCCTTCCTTCTGGCGGAAGGGAGACCCTTCCCGGCGCTTGTGGTAGCGCTCGGCAAGGTTTTGGACCTCCCGGCAATCCTCCAGCCTATGGCTGCCCGTTTTGTGAATGGGGCACCACATCTTGGATTTGCCACCGTCTTCGGAAGACGGTCGAGGTCGCTTCTCGGGGCGTGGCCCCCGGCCACCAGGAGTTGCAGTGGCTGCAACGTTGGATGTGCCGGCCGACGGCTTCTTCTTGCCGTTGGTCTTCTTTTTCTTCTTGCCACTCCCGGAGGTAGCGACTTCTTCTTTGGAGGATTTTTTATGATCCTCCAAGGCTGGTTTGGAGTGCATTTCACGGCCCTCCGCAGCTCTGGCACATTTGTCAGCCAGGCTGAAGAGCTCCGTGACACTGGTGATCTCTTTGATCGCCAGTTTCTCCAACATCTTCTTGTCTCGTACACCCTGTCTGAATGCTACAATGACAGAAGCGCTTGAGATAGAAGGGATTGTGTTACGTACCTGAGAGAATCTCTGGATGAATGACCGCAAAGATTCCCCTCCTTTTTGCACGACCGCAAAAAGGTCCAGTTCGGTGCCCGGACGGGTGTATGAACTCCCGAAATTGGCGGTGAACTGGCGGCATAGCTCCTCCCAACTGTCGATAGAGTTGGGTGGAAGGCTCATAAACCAGGACCTAGCAGTCCCAGTTAAGGCCACTGGAAAGTAATTGGCCATTACAGCCTCATTTCCTCCAGCTGCTAGGATCGCAGTGGAGTATATCTGTAGAAATTCTACGGGATTGACAGTCCCGTCGAATTTTTCCGGCAAGTGTGGCCGGAACTTCTGTGGCCATCTAACCATACGCAGGTGCATGGCTAGGGCGGAACAGCCTCCTCCTACTCCTTCCAGAGTAGAAAGATCTTGAGCATCTCGTCTTTCTCGAGCTCGCTCGATGTGGACACGGCCATCCTGTTGGCGGTACCGGCGATCAAGCTCCGCTCGGAGGTCGTGTGTCGAAAGCCGAGATGCAGTATGGGCACGTCGTGCCCCAGAGGGCAACGACGTCACTTGCTGTGACGCAGCTCTTCTCCGGTTGTTGGAGACATGTGGACCAAGTCTTCCAGACAACGTTCGTCGCTGCGACGGGGCCCGCCCTAAAGGAGGTGGACCCTGATTGTTGAGGCGTTCGGCCGCTGCTGCGACCAAATGCTCAATATCAGCTCTCCATTGCTCCATGGCACCTTGAGATGCATCCGGAGGTGGTGGTCGCTGAAGGAGAGCACGCGCTGCATGGAGCGCGTGTTCTGGGTTGTCACGACTTGCCGGCGCAGAATGTGACGCCGGTGCACCATCATGTCGTTCGGCATGTCTTGCCGGAGAAGATGGTGGTGGTGGGAGTGTGACTCCCGCTGGAACTGAGGCTCCTGCCGGTGGTTGCATGTTGGAGGGATTGCCTCCGACAGTCTGAGCAGCAGGTTGCCCGTTGGATGATCCAGCTGCAGAATTCACCATTCTTGAAGATCTCAGGCGCCCCTACCTGGCGCGCCAACTGTCGACTGTTGGAGTCGGCAGATCCCCTAACACTATGAAAAGTGTTTGAAGGAGTTTGTGGTTCGGTCTGGGCGCGCGGAGATCTAAGAAAGTGAAATGCGATTTGGACACGAATGACACGGTGGTTTACGTGGTTCGGGTCGCCTGAGCGTAATACCCTACTCCACGGGTGTGTGTTTGTTGTATTAACTTGTGAGCTTCAGAGTGTTCGCCCCTTCTGTGTATCGTCGGTTTGTCCTTTTATAGTACAAGGACCAACCGTTACAAGTCAGCCTGGCCCGACATGTGGCCCTGGCGGTTATTAGTATTGATACACGAGATTAATTGTTGTTAATAACCCTGTAACGGCTCCGACAGTGCCGTTACAGGTGTTAAGGCTGTCCGATTAATTATCATTAACGTGGAATTAATGGTAATTAATCGGATCTTGAAGTCTGCGGCTGTCTTTTGGAGATCCGGAGCCGTTACAACGTCTCCCGGGGGCTTTAAGCATCTAGCTCCGTCGTGTGGACACGTGGCAGCTCCGGAGCTTGCTTGGGAGAAGCGGGAAGCTCCGGGGTGACCTGGCACGTGTCATGTCCGGAGCTTCTCTCGGTCGGGGGCTACCTCCGGAGGTGCCGTTTCAGTACTTGTCCCGGAGCTTCACCCTTGCGGGTAATAGCTCTGGGCTGACAGTACACGTGGCAACCTAGAGGTTAACCATGTTGGAGAAGCGGGTCCAGTCACGTCTGGCGAGTGGGCCCCCGAGGGTCTTCAATTTGAGTTGATGTCCTTCCCTTGAGATCTTTGTAACCTCAGGGGGTGTATGGTTTTTAGGGTACCGACAAAGACAAATTTGCTTCGAACTCGTGTAGTTTAGGTCCGAAGTCTTCGATAGTGAAGGTCCCTTGAAGTCGTCGGAGCTTAGAAGCTCCGGCATTGCCCATCGTCGGAGCTTAGTAGCTCCGGCAATAGCCTCTACCAACACGTTGAGTGTCGATAGTTAATACTTCAAGGTGTCGGAGCTTAGTAGCTCCGGCAATGACCCTTGCCACGCCTGGCTTGCTGGCAACAGACTCTAGTGATAGAGTCTTCTCACCATCTTCAAGTTAACGCCGGTGGGAGTCGGAGCTTGGTTAACTCCGATTTTTCTCCATCAATGTTGGGTTTATTCTTCCTGCACACTTAGGCCAAGAAAAACAGTAAAATTCGTTCCTTATCTATAACTTCGTTGCGGCTTACGGTTCTCAAGAGAATTTCAAGTTGAACACGATTTTTAGTATGATTGGATGAATTGTCTTTTCTTTTAGATCTAATTGTCCATGGACCCACCTTACTTTGGCCTGCCGGGGTGTAGGTAGAGTGGCGTACTTAGGGTGCTTGACCAGGCTAAGTCGATAGCGCACTCCAGCCCTAGAATGGCTTGGCGGCTTTCAGGCGAGTTGGCCACAGACGATATTTAAATCTAAAAAATCTGACAATTCAACCCAAATCGTACATAAACCGGTTAAACTAGAACTTCTTAAGAATTGCACATTTCTGTTATAGACAAGAAAGAGAAAAATAAAAATGTCGAGCCTTATGCAAAAATGAATGCACGTGGGGTCTATTTCACATGAAGATGTCTTTCATTATAGGTCCGGGGTACAGGGGAAACAAGTACACTCTTAGGGTACGCAACCAGGCTAAGTGTGTTTGGTTTCTCGTTTAACCCAGGGTAATTAGCTACACTTCTAGTCCGGAGACTGTATCAAGTGTTGCATGAGCTTTTCAAACCTTTCGGGAAAGGTCCGGCTGCTCTCCCGGAGGAACTACCCGACTCTGTACAATGACTCTATAACATACACTTCAAGTTACTTAAGACTCACCTCCGTGGAATTAAGTGTAGAACTTACGGAGGTGCTCGATGTTCCAAGGATTTGGGAGAGGTGTCCCATCCTCGGTAGCCAAGCGAACGCTTCCGGGACGGGATACTTTGATCACTCGGAAGGGTCCTTCCCAGCCGGGGGAGAGTTTGTTTTGCCCTTCTCTGGATAGTATTCTCCGTAGCACCAGATCGCCTTCCTCGAGCTGTCGGTTGTGTACATGCCGCTGATAATAGCGCCGTAGAGCTTGGCGGTATCGGGCATTCCGAACAGCTGCTTGGCACCTTCCCTCCTCGAGGAGGTCTAGGTCTTCACGCCGGAGCTGGTCCTGCGCGGCTTCGTCGAAGGTCCGGACTCGGAGGGAACCCAGGGTGATCTCCGGAGGAAGGATCGCTTCTGCTCCGTACACCAGGAAGAAGGGTGTTTCTCCGGTTGCCCGACTTGGAGAAGTCCTGTTAGCCCATAGAGTGGGCGGAAGCTCCTCGATCCAATTAGCTCCGTGCTTTTTCAAACGCTCATAAGTGCGCGTTTTTAGTCCTTTAAGGATTTCTGCGTTTGCTCTCTCGGCTTGCCCATTGCTGGCAGGATGAGCTACGGAGGCGTAGCAAACTTGTATGCCGAGGTCTTCGCAATATCCTTGAAATGCGGAGCTTGTGAATTGAGTCCCATTATCAGTGATGATCTTGTTTGGGACTCCGAATCTGCTCACGATAGACTGTAGAAAATTGATTGCAGATTGTTTGTTGATCGTCACAACAGGAGTAGCTTCCGGCCACTTGGTGAACTTGTCGATGGCGACATACAGGAACTTGTAACCTCCGACGGCTCTTGGGAAGGGTCCCAAGATGTCTATCCCCCACACGGCGAAAGGCCACGTAGGAGGTATCATTTGTAAGGGCTGAGCAGGTGTATGAATTTGCTTTGCATGAAATTGGCATGCTTTGCATTTCTTCACTAGCTCAGTAGCATCCTGGAGCGCTGTTGGCCAGTAGAAGCCGTGCCGAAAGGCTTTTCCGACCAGCGTGCGGGAAGACGCGTGGTTCCCACACTCGCCTCCATGGATTTCTGCGAGGAGCTCGCAGCCTTCTTCCCTTGTGATGCACCGCATTAGGATGCCGTTGGCACCGCGCCGGTAGAGATCCCCTTCTACCAACGTGTATCTTTTAGCCAATCTGACTACCCGGTCAGCGGATACATCATCGTCAGGAAGGATGTTGTCTTTCAAGTAGTTCCGGATCTCCGAGATCCATGCATCGGAACTGACTTGAGCATTTGAGTCTTGCGTGCTGGGTTGCTCGGAGCTTCCGGCAGCACCTACGACCCTTGATGGCTGCCATGGTAACAGGGCCATCGGGACCGTCAGCTTCGGGATGCTGATCTCGCCCCCTTCGTTCAGCTCGGCAGGCTGAACTGTGGGTTTTGACATCCTCCGGACAAAGGTTCCGTCTGGAGCCGGAGCTCCGGTTGACGCCTTGGTCGAGAGTTCGTCTGCTTCAACGTTGTGAGCACGCTGAACATGGTGAAGGTCTAGGACTTCGAAGTCCTTCTGAAGCCTCTGGACTTCAAGGAGATAAGCAGCCAGTTGGAGATTATTGCAGGAGCATTCACCCTTCACCTGTTTGATAACAAGTTTTGAATCTCCTTTGACCAGCAACTGCTTGACACCAAAGGATAGTGCCACCTTTAATCCATATATGAGTGCTTCGTACTCCGCCATGTTGTTGGTTGCCTTGAAATCAAGGTGCACCATGTATCTTACCTTCTCCCCGGTTGGTGTGAGGAGAAGGACTCCAGCTCCGGCTCCCTGCTTCTGCATGGAGCCGTCGAAGTAAAGGATCCAGTGAGGCTTAGTGAAGGCCGGAACTTGCGGTTCCTTCTTCTGCTCGCTGGGGCCCCCAGGGTTTAATGGAGAGGGAGTCCATTCTGCCACGAAATCTGCCAACGCTTGACTCTTGATTGCTTGTCTTGGAATGAATTCGAGGTCGAATTCAGCCAGTTCCGCTGCCCACTTCGCTATATTCCCAGTTGAATTGGGATTATGCAGAATCGCTCGAAGTGGATATGAGGTTACCACCGAGACTTTGTGAGCTTGGAAATAGTGTCGAAGCTTCCTTGAGGCAATAAGAACTGCGTAGAGCATCTTATGTACCTCTAGGTATCGAGTCTTGGCATCATGTAACACTTCACTGATGAAGTATACTGGGCGTTGAACGGTCCGGACCCTCCCGGAGGGGTCCGGAGCTTCCTCTCCATTGATCCGGACCCTGTCGGAGGGGTCCAAACTATATTCGAGGACCTCCGGGTTCTGGGTGGAGGAACCCGGAGCTTCTTCAGGAATGACCTGGATCCTATCAGAAGGATCCGGGTCCTCTGAAGTGGCTTCTTGAGGATTCAAGTCTGGGAGCTGGGACCCAGACCTGCTTTTGGGAACCTCCGGATCCTCCCGAAGGAATCTGGAGTCCTGAGTATTGGGTAGTTCCGGTCTCTCCGCAACCAGAACCATACTGACGACTTCGTCAGCTGCTGAAATATAAAGCAATAAAGGCTCACCAGGGTTCGGAGCTACCAAGACTGGTAGAGTGGTGAGGAAATGTTTCAGCTCCTGGAATGCCTTCTCTGCCTCTTCAGACCATTGGAATGGTCCGGACTTCCTCAGTAACTTGAAGAAGGGAAGTGCCCTTTCCGCCAGTCTTGAAATGAATCGACTGAGGGCTGCTAGACATCCAGTTAATTTTTGGACGTCTTTGATGCGGGTTGGTGGCCGCATGTCTTCGATGGCTTTTATCTTCGCCGGATTAACCTCTATACCCCGGTGACTTACCAGGAAACCAAGAAGCTTTCCGGAACTAACCCCGAAGACGCACTTGTCTGGGTTTAGCTTCGTGCGGGTGGCCCGCAGCTTGTCGAAGACAGCCTGCAAGGTATCCAAGAGGGACTCCTTGTTTTTGACTTTGACCACAATGTCATCAACGTACACCTCCACTATGTCTCTGATGAGTTCTTCGAAAGTTTTGTACATTGCTCGTACAAAAGTTGAAGCTGCATTCTTGAGACCAAAAGGCATGGCTGTGTAACAATACAATCCATCCACTGTGATGAATGAAGTATGTTCTTCATCTTCCCTAGACATCCGGATTTGATGATATCCTGAATATGCGTCTAGAAAACACAGCAACTCACACCCAGAGGTGGAATCCACTATCTGGTCTATTCTAGGTAGTGGGAATGGATCTTTTGGACATGCCTTATTCAGTGTGGTGTAGTCGATGCACATCCGAAGTTTCCCGCCGGCCTTAGGCACAACGACTGGGTTTGCCAGCCATTTTGGATGGTAGACTTCTCGGATGAATCCGGCTTCGAGCAACTTCTTCACTTCTTGTCGGATGAAGTTCTGTCGCTCTACAGATTGCTTCCGAGGTTTCTGGTGTACAGGTCGAGCGTTGGGGTAAATCTTCAGATTGTGCTCAATCACTTCCCTGGGGATCCCAGGCATTTGTGACGGTTGCCAGGCAAACACGTCAACATTAGCCCGGAGGAAAGTGATGAGCGCGAGTTCCTATTTGTCGTTCAAGCCACCCGATATGCGGGTAGTTTGAGTGACATCGGAACCAATTTGGACGACTTTGACGGGAATGTCGGTGTCGCCGCTTGGCTGCACACGGGGTGCAGAGGTCGAGCCTCGTTGACGAATGCTCGGAGGTTGTGGAGCTTGCTTCTGTCTGGAATCCTCCTCTTGCGCTGTGGTGAGTGCATGGAGTTCTTCCAGAGCAGTTACTCCGGCAGTGCGATATCCACGGATCCGGAGAACGCCTACTGGTGTCGGCATCTTCAACACCAGGTATCCATAATGAGCAGCTGCCATGAATTTGTACAGGGCAGGTCTACCCAAAATGGCGTTGAAGGGTAAGTTGATCTGAGCGACGTCGAAGACCAACTTTTCGGTGCGATACTTCTCCCGGGTCCCGAAGGTAACAGGGAGAGTGATAGCTCCGAGTGAGGTTATGGCCCCCGGACCTACTCCGGAGAAAGGTCGAGAGGGCTGGAGGTCTGAAGGTCGAAGCTGAAGCTTAGTGAAAGCTTCGAAGCTGATGAGATTAAGCCCCGAACCTCCATCTACCAGGACATGATGGAGCTGGATGTTGTTGATGGTGGGGGATACCATCAAGGGCAGCTGGCCAGCTCCGACCATGCTTTGAGGACAATCCGAAGCATCGAAAGTGATGGGTGTGTCCATCCACTTTCGATGTGGCTCCGGTCTAGCTGTAGGAGCTACAGCAGCCATATCCCGTCGCATGGTCTTAATGACGCGACGGGAGGTGATGTCCCATGATCCACCAAAGATGGTGTTCATGGTTTTTCGACGTTCGTTGTCGGAGACGTCGGAATCATCGTCGACGGAGGTGTAGACGGCTTTCAAGACCTTTTTGGGGTCTTGAAACCCTAACTCCTCTTCAGCTGGAGCTTCATCGACCTTTTGTTTTCCTTCCTTCTGGCGGAAGGGAGACCCTTCCCGGCGCTTGTGGTAGCGCTCGGCAAGGTTTTGGACCTCCCGGCAATCCTCCAGCCTATGGCTGCCCGTTTTGTGAATGGGGCACCACATCTTGGATTTGCCACCGTCTTCGGAAGACGGTCGAGGTCGCTTCTCGGGGCGTGGCCCCCGGCCACCAGGAGTTGCAGTGGCTGCAACGTTGGATGTGCCGGCCGACGGCTTCTTCTTGCCGTTGGTCTTCTTTTTCTTCTTGCCACTCCCGGAGGTAGCGACTTCTTCTTTGGAGGATTTTTTATGATCCTCCAAGGCTGGTTTGGAGTGCATTTCACGGCCCTCCGCAGCTCTGGCACATTTGTCAGCCAGGCTGAAGAGCTCCGTGACACTGGTGATCTCTTTGATCGCCAGTTTCTCCAACATCTTCTTGTCTCGTACACCCTGTCTGAATGCTACAATGACAGAAGCGCTTGAGATAGAAGGGATTGTGTTACGTACCTGAGAGAATCTCTGGATGAATGACCGCAAAGATTCCCCTCCTTTTTGCACGACCGCAAAAAGGTCCAGTTCGGTGCCCGGACGGGTGTATGAACTCCCGAAATTGGCGGTGAACTGGCGGCATAGCTCCTCCCAACTGTCGATAGAGTTGGGTGGAAGGCTCATAAACCAGGACCTAGCAGTCCCAGTTAAGGCCACTGGAAAGTAATTGGCCATTACAGCCTCATTTCCTCCAGCTGCTAGGATCGCAGTGGAGTATATCTGTAGAAATTCTACGGGATTGACAGTCCCGTCGAATTTTTCCGGCAAGTGTGGCCGGAACTTCTGTGGCCATCTAACCATACGCAGGTGCATGGCTAGGGCGGAACAGCCTCCTCCTACTCCTTCCAGAGTAGAAAGATCTTGAGCATCTCGTCTTTCTCGAGCTCGCTCGATGTGGACACGGCCATCCTGTTGGCGGTACCGGCGATCAAGCTCCGCTCGGAGGTCGTGTGTCGAAAGCCGAGATGCAGTATGGGCACGTCGTGCCCCAGAGGGCAACGACGTCACTTGCTGTGACGCAGCTCTTCTCCGGTTGTTGGAGACATGTGGACCAAGTCTTCCAGACAACGTTCGTCGCTGCGACGGGGCCCGCCCTAAAGGAGGTGGACCCTGATTGTTGAGGCGTTCGGCCGCTGCTGCGACCAAATGCTCAATATCAGCTCTCCATTGCTCCATGGCACCTTGAGATGCATCCGGAGGTGGTGGTCGCTGAAGGAGAGCACGCGCTGCATGGAGCGCGTGTTCTGGGTTGTCACGACTTGCCGGCGCAGAATGTGACGCCGGTGCACCATCATGTCGTTCGGCATGTCTTGCCGGAGAAGATGGTGGTGGTGGGAGTGTGACTCCCGCTGGAACTGAGGCTCCTGCCGGTGGTTGCATGTTGGAGGGATTGCCTCCGACAGTCTGAGCAGCAGGTTGCCCGTTGGATGATCCAGCTGCAGAATTCACCATTCTTGAAGATCTCAGGCGCCCCTACCTGGCGCGCCAACTGTCGACTGTTGGAGTCGGCAGATCCCCTAACACTATGAAAAGTGTTTGAAGGAGTTTGTGGTTCGGTCTGGGCGCGCGGAGATCTAAGAAAGTGAAATGCGATTTGGACACGAATGACACGGTGGTTTACGTGGTTCGGGTCGCCTGAGCGTAATACCCTACTCCACGGGTGTGTGTTTGTTGTATTAACTTGTGAGCTTCAGAGTGTTCGCCCCCTTCTGTGTATCGTCGGTTTGTCCTTTTATAGTACAAGGACCAACCGTTACAAGTCAGCCTGGCCCGACATGTGGCCCTGGCGGTTATTAGTATTGATACACGAGATTAATTGTTGTTAATAACCCTGTAACGGCTCCGACAGTGCCGTTACAGGTGTTAAGGCTGTCCGATTAATTATCATTAACGTGGAATTAATGGTAATTAATCGGATCTTGAAGTCTGCGGCTGTCTTTTGGAGATCCGGAGCCGTTACAACGTCTCCCGGGGGCTTTAAGCATCTAGCTCCGTCGTGTGGACACGTGGCAGCTCCGGAGCTTGCTTGGGAGAAGCGGGAAGCTCCGGGGTGACCTGGCACGTGTCATGTCCGGAGCTTCTCTCGGTCGGGGGCTACCTCCGGAGGTGCCGTTTCAGTACTTGTCCCGGAGCTTCACCCTTGCGGGTAATAGCTCTGGGCTGACAGTACACGTGGCAACCTAGAGGTTAACCATGTTGGAGAAGCGGGTCCGGTCACGTCTGGCGAGTGGGCCCCCGAGGGTCTTCAATTTGAGTTGATGTCCTTCCCTTGAGATCTTTGTAACCTCAGGGGGTGTATGGTTTTTAGGGTACCGACAGTAATGAAACCACCATACGGAAGCCGAAGCTACGTTGGAACGTGAAGAAGACCTGAAGGCAGAATTCCCTCATCTTTTCTCCACGCTGTCGAATCTCGAGGGCGAGATGCACTTTAAGGGGGGTAGGTTTGTAACACCCTAAATTTTTGCGTCATGCATTAAATACATGTTCATACATTAAACATTAGTGGAATAAAGGAAAGATAATAAGAGATAAAACATATATATATATATATAAAATGTGTAGCAAAAGAAGAAAAGAAAATAATAGCATAAAACATGTATTAGGTAAATATAAAAATAAAAATAATATATAAAAAATATGAAACCTAAAGAAAGAAAAAAAGAAGAAAAAAATAGTTTCCAAAAACTTCCAGAAGTTTCCAGGCAAATAGTGCCTAGCTGCACTGTAGCTGGGTTGGTTTACCGGGAGCCAGCCAAGCCAAGCGCCCGTGGCTGAGCCACGCGCGTTCCAGCGTGCTCCCGCGCCCAGGCTGAGTCAGCCTCTGGCCCCAGGCCGAGTCGGTACCGAGCGCCCAACTATAAAAACCACCGGAGGGCTTCGCATTTTCTAGACACCAGAAGCAGCGCCACCGCCCAGAAAGAAAAAAAACACTAGCCGCCGTAGAAAAAAGAGAGAAGAACAGAGGCGCCGCCAGGAAGAAAAGGGGAGAAAAAAGGGGAAGAGAAAGAAAAAGAGAAGGGTGCCGTCGTCCGGCGGAGATCGTCGTCGTCATCGCGCCGCCGGAGGATCGTTGCACCATCCACTTCATCTACGCGTCGGCATTGTCTCGCGATCTTTGAAGCCGTCACGTCTACGGTAGGATTCGTTTTTCCGATGCGAATTTTAGAGACGTATTAAATCTAATAGATGTAATTTAATCGTAGTTGCACCATAAATTTATTTTTAGTAGCATTAATTCTTGCTAAAACCTCCCGTAAACTCGCATAAACACATATGAACTAGTTGCATCTAATTAATAAACAACCATAGTTAGTTAATAATTGAACTTTGCATGCATGCATGTCATCGCATGTTGATTAGTATGTGTGCATCGTGTTGATTTGTAGTATTTTCTTGTATCTGTGATCACGAGTAGAGGGAAGTGCTCAAGAGGCCATGTACGAGGATTTCCGAAACCAAGACTTCGAAGCGCTTGAGCAACCCTATCCGTCGGAGCAAGGCAAGTGTCTTTGAAACATATTGATCCTGTTTCAAAATAAATGTTTTGTTTGCAAAATTGCATGCCTGTGTCAATTTGATGGGAATCCTATAGTAGGAAGTTTACTAGATTTGTTTAACCACTCTTGTCACCTGGAATTATGGTAAAGAGTCAGGATGGGCTTTTTACCTTTTTGCTTTGCTTAATTAATTGGGATAGGAAAACAACACTACACATTTTATTATGTATTAATGATATTCTTGATAATGTGAATTGGTCAATATAATATGGTAATGGGTTATCTAAGCAAGCCTGGTATGTGGATGGGTTGGATGTCATGGTGGTTGCTTGCTTTAGATCTAAGGACCGGTTCATGCGAGAATAAGCCAGGACTACAGTGCCACCACGAGGCCAAGTATGGGTACGACGTAGCTGATTAATTAGGGCTTTGCCAGTACTATTTGGACCATTAAGGATGCTCGGGGAAGGGGTAGTCGAATTGGGTTTGTTGATGATTGGTGGGACTATCCTGGGATCCGAATGGCTCAAGAGGGGGCCCTTGGTTGAAGATGTGCTCAGTGGGAGGCATCACCACCGGTAAAACCTCAGTGGGGTCTAAATAGGCTAGTAATCCCTTTGTAAAAGCTATTTTGTGATCTCTTGGCCACACACCAACGGAAGTGTGTAATGTGACTGACGGGTCATGGATATAAGGGAGGTTCTTAGTCACCGAAAGGTGATGAAATCACGAACACATGGGTAAAGTGGTACAAACTCTGCAGAGTCTAATAAACTATCATGATAGCCGTGCTCCCGGTTATGAGCACCTGGACAACTTCCATGATTAGAAGGGTTTTGGTATTGGGATAGTTTTTGGGAAGGTTATGGTTTGGTACTGGTTATGGGATGGTGTTATGGTTTATGGCAATGGTTATGGTTATTGATAATGGTGAAATATGGTGTAATGGTGATGGATGTAGATTATGGACTTATACTATAATAATCATTGTGGGATATGATGGGTTTACTTCACATACATATAATATATTGCTTTTCAAATTTTTTACTGTACTTTTTAGCACTTAGCCTTTATTACATTTCGTCATTTGAATCAGGTACATGTCATACTTTCTGACACTTGCTGAGTACGACATGTACTCACCCTTGCAACACCCCCCCCCCCCCCCCCCCAACAGTTGCAGGTCAGGATTGGAAGTATTATGTTAATAATGCAGAGTTCTAGGTCGTGTCTGCCGTCAGCTTTGCCTGTGGACTGTCGGAGCTGCGCTATCCCTTATGCTTAGTTTGCTTAGTTGCTTAGATGCTTAATTAGTCTATTTCTGCTGCATTAGTTCAAACTTATCATTAATATTCATTAGAGCTTGTATTCGAGGATATAATGAATTGTGTAATAAAAGTACTTATTTATTAACTTGTGATGTGGTAATTATTTGTATATCGTTTGTGATGCACTTGTATATGTGTGTTAAACATCTTGGGTACACATATATTGCACTTGGTTCATTTTTGGAACCGGGTGTCACACTTGCAATCCAATCCATTCCCATCATCTCTCGCTAAACTAACATTTGAAGAAGAGGTGTAATGTTGTTTCTTCTTTGAGGTTTTGGCACATCACACATGTGTAGTCATTGTTGTTGATTTTGAAGTTTTCTCCATTTCATGATGTTCCTTGTATTCAATCTATCTCTAAATAAGAGCCATGTGAACACCTTTAGCTTGTTGGAACACTGAGATGATCATATTTTTTTCACTGGTATTGGCAGCTTTAGTGCTCTGTATGGTAATTCATAGTATTTCTTTGTATAGTAGATTGGGGAGTTCGATATGTAGGACCATTGTGTTAGCACTTCGGTAGTGGATGGACTAGTCCGGTTCGGACTAGTCCGATATAAGACCACAATAGTCTGATATTGTCCAGTAAGGATATCGGACTAGTCCGGACCCTGACCGGACTAGTCCGGTCTTTTCAGTTATTATCAGTTTGAACTCAAAAATGACATGTGTCCTAATTGAAAAGACAAAACCCACCGACAATTATGTCCCTGATTGGGGGACATAACTGTCTCTAAGGGTGGGAGGCCCCCTCTTGTGTCTCTTGGTCAAATATAAGAAGAGGGTCAAGTGTATTATCAAGTAAAAGGGGCTTATGCATATACAAACACACACTTGATCTCTCTTAACTCATTCAGAATCCGATCATAACGCAATTCGTAAATAGAGACTTGTTACCAAGAAAAGAACAAGGGGAAACGCCTCCTGCCGTCGTTCTTCTTGCGACCTCGCCTTGTTGGCTCGATGGTCGCATCGTCAAGCAACAACAAAGATGAAAGAGAAGGTATTATCAGTGTTCTTGTGTTATTTGAGAGACAACACTTGATGTTTATTTAGTATTCAGATTTGTCCTTTATAATTCGAAATGATTTAGTGGCTATTTGATCTTTGGGCTTCCTTTTGATTCTAACAATGGTATCAGAGCCGTTTAGACTACTAATCTTTTCGAATTGAGTTTTGATCGAAGATTTTCACTGAAATTTTTGAAGGTCCGGACTTGTCCGGTCTATGGTCCGGACTAGTCCGGTATGCCACAATAAAGTGGTTAGGTTTTTCGGATCAGGGCATTTTGACGCATTCATTTGATTGAAAACCTATTAAGCACTTTGGATTGAAAACCATTGTGAAAAATAAGTTGATTTTGTAAATGGTAAGATTAATATTCCCTTTTGGGTATTTTGGCATTTTCCAGTTTTATATGAAACTTTTCCGGGGTTAGCCGGACTAGTCATGAATAGTATGGAACAAACTCGAAAAGTTTAATAAAAAACGGATAAAATGTTTCTGGAACAGTACTGAACTTGTCCGTCATATGGACTGGACTTGTCCGGTCATGGTTCTGTTTAAGTTTGGACATGTCTGGCTTATGGATCGAACTAGTTCAAAAATGTACTGTAAGAGTTCGGATTAGTCCGGCCCTGTGCGGACTAGTCCGGACTATTCAATTAAGTTTGCTTATTTAATTAAGCTTCCGCTGTGAATTAAGCTTATATTGTCATAGCAATTTGGTCGAGTAACAAAAGCGAAAGATAAATTGATATGTCATTTTAAGTTGCATGAAATTCTATTCAGTAACCAAAGCGAAAAATAGAATTGCCATGTTCTTAAGCTACATTATGTCATTTTGGCCGAGTAACCAAAGCGAAAGGCATTAATGACATTTTCTTTCTAAGTGCGTAGTAATTTGGTGGAGTAACCAAAGTGAAAGATAAAACTCAACATTATCTTATGATTAATATCTATGCATTCACTCATGATCTCGTTTTTTATTAAGAAGTTTCCTCCAATGAGAATTCAGCATCGAGTTTCATCACTTTCATTGATTCGCTCAATGTAAGCAATTATGGGAGATGGAGAGAAAAGTTGGAGATTGTTTTGGCAGTCTCCGAGATAGACTTGACTTTCACAAATCCATATTCAGTTGAGCTGGTGGCTTCAATAAGAAATATTGATGAAACTCAGATAGTCTTTGTTGTGAGGACAAGGGACTATACTAATAAGTTATTGGCTTGTGACATAGCCAAAGTTAAGTGGAAACAATCAAACAGGAAATGTTTGATGATTATTAAAGCACTATCACTGAAATTATTCGGGGAGCAATCTCTGAATGTGAGACTGTCACTGAGTACCTCCAAAAGATTAAGAATCAATTTACTGGTTCCTCTAAGACATCAGCAAGTACTCTTATCAAGAGACTTGCCACTGAAAACTATTATGGAGGTGGTGTGCGAGAGCACATTTTAAGGATGACAAATATGGCATCAAAACTTAAGCCTACAGATTTGGGGATTAAAGATGAGTTCATTGTGCATCTCATTTTTTCCTCACTTCTAAAGGTGTCGGTACCTTACGTACCGGGTACCCCACGGTACTGCAAGAAGTGCAAGAGATTTTCACCTATCGGAGTTAAAGGTTTCCTCAGGCCCCACATGTCACTGGACCTGCCTCCCTCATATGGGTAGCTCCGGGACTGCCACGTGTAATACAATATCGGAGCTAGTCTCCCTACTTAGGGAAGCTCCGGTGTATACACGTGATTAATAACCCCAGATCTAACCCCCCGTAGAGTGAAGCTCCGGTGCCGCCACATGTATAAATGCACCAGACCCATCTCCCTAAGGGGGAAGCTCCAGAGCTGCCACGTGTGGAGCCTCTGGACCTACACCACCAACGGAAACACAGGCGGATCTCCCACAACACAGACTTCAAGGGACTGTTAAAGTGGTAGTTACAAGACCTGATTACGTGTCATTAATATTATATTAATGACACACGATTAGTGCGCCGTTAATAGGGGTAACGTGGATATTAAGGCATGTTATCACACTATTAATCATGCTTAATACCCATAGACAGTGTATTAGGTCAGTAAATATGCCAGGGCCACATGTCGGACCAGGCAAATATTGTAATAGTCAGTCCTTACACTATAAAAGGACTGGCTATGCGATACATAAAAAAATAAGCTCATACGCCTGCCTACTGAAGAGAGATCCTCAATACAACAACACACACCCCGTGGAGTAGGGTATTACGCTCAGGCAGCCCGAACCACGTAAATCTCCTGTGTCACCATCTTGTTCTTGATCTCTGCGTGCCCAAACCAAGAACCTCCACAGGCTACATTTGGTAGTACTGGGGGAAGTGTCATTCTCACACTTCGACATTTTGGCGCGCCAGGTAGGGGGCTACCCGGGATCTCAAGATGGTGAACTCCACCGCAGGATCCTCAAACGGCAACCATGCTGAGCAGCCTGCTAGAAGCAATCCCTCTAACATGCAGCATCCAGTAGGCAACGTTGTCCCAGCGGGCGTCATGCCACCACCACCACCGCCTGCTCCAGCAAATAATGCCAGACAACATGATGGGGTACCCTGTTGGAGTGCCCACCAGCACCAGGAGCACCTCAGGGTGCGATGGATCAGTGGTGCGCTGATGTACAACATCTAGTTGCAGCCGCAGCTGATGCCATCAGCAACCAAGGTCCTCCCCCTTTGAGGAAGGCAACAGCTCAACGTAGGACCTTGTCTGGAAGACTTGGTCCTCACGTGTCACAACACCGACGTCGTGCTGCTTCTCAGCAGGTGACCTCGCTGCCTTCTGGGGCACGACGTACCCACACCATAACCAGGATTCCGACTCATGATCAGCGGTTGGAACTTGATCACCGTTACCGGCAGCAGGACGGTCGCGTCCATATCGAGCGTGCTCGCGAGAGGCGAGAGGCTCGGGAAAACCCTGCTCCTCAGGGAGTAGGAGGAGGTTGTTCTGCCCTGGCCATGCACTTACACATGGTGATATGGCCACATAATTTCTGACCTCATTTACCGGAGAAATTCGATGGGACTGTCAACCCCAATGAATTTTTTTCAAATTTACTCCACTGCTATACTTGCAACAGAGGGCGATGAGGCCGTGATGGCCAAATACTTCCCTGTGGCCTTAACCGGAACCGCTAGGTCCTGGTTTATGAGCCCCCCGCTTGACTCCATCAACAGTTGGACGGAGCTATGCCAATAGTTCACTCCTAATTTTGGGAGTTCATACACTCGACCTGGCACTGAACTGGACCTTTTTGCTATCCAGCAAAAAACGGGAGAGTCGCTACGATCCTTCATCCAACGATTCTCTCAGGTACGCAATACCATCCCATCCATCTCGAGCACCTCTGTTATTGTAGCATTCAAACAGGGCGTTCGAGACAAAAAGATACTGGAGAATCTGGCAATCAAAGAAGTCACCAGCGTCACATAACTCTTCAGCCTAGCAGACAAATATGCTAAAGCTGTGGAGGGCCGTGAGATGCACTCCAAGCCAGCTCCGAAGGCCAACAAGAAGTCCTCCAAAGTTTAAGCCACTACATCCAGAGGTGGCAAAACTAAAAACAAGCCCAACGGCAAGAAGAAGCCGTCGGCCGGCGCACCTACCGCTGTGGCTGCTGCAGCTCCGGGTGGCTGGGGCCACGCCCCGAGAAACGACCTCGACCATCGTGAGAAGATGGTGGCAGCTCTAAAGTATGGTGTCCGATCTACAATATGGACAAGCACAGTCTGGATGAATACCGAGAGGTCCGGAACCTTGTCGAGCGCTACAACAAGCGCTGAGAAGAAGCTCCTTTCCGACAACAGGAAGGAAAGTAAAAAGGTCAACGAAGCTCTAGCTAAGGAGGAGCTAGGTTTTCAGGACCCCAAGAAGGTCCTGAAAGCTGTCTACAACACCGTCGACGACGACTCCGACGTCTCTAACAATGAGTGTCGGAAGACCCTGAACACCATTTATGGTGGTTCTTGGGACATCACCTCTCGCCGCATCCTCAAGACAATGCAGCGGGACATGGCCGTTGGAGCTCCCACCGCTAGGGCGGAGCCTCATCGGAAGTGGATGAACACTCCCATCATTTTTTATGCTTCGGACTACCCCTGCAACATGATCGGAGCTGGACAACTCCCGTTGATGGTGTCTCCGACCATTAAGAATATCCAACTTCACCATGTAATGGTGGAAGGAGGTGCAGGGCCGAACCTCATAAGCTTCAAAGCCTTCGTCAAGCTCCAGCTCTGACCTTCGGACCTTCGCCCATCTCGACCTTTTTCTGGGGTAGGTACGGGGGCCATTACCCCTCTCAAATCCATCACACTCCCAGTGACCTTCAGGACTCGAGAGAACTATAGAACCGAGAAGTTGGTCTTCGACGTCGCGCAGATCAGTCTGCCGTTCAACGCCATTTTGGGCAGGCCTGCCTTGTATAGGTTCATGGCCGCCACCCATTATGGTTACTTATTGTTGAAGATGCCAACACCTGCGGGCGTTCTTCGGATCCGTGGAGATTGCACTGCAGGAATCACTGCATTGGAAGAGCTCTATGCGCTTACTACAGCGCAGGAGGAAGCGTCCGGTAAGGAGCCAACTCTGAACCCTCCGAGCATTCGTCATCGAGGCTCTACCTTTGCACCTCGTGTTCAACCAAGCGGCGACACCAATGTTCCCGTCAAAGTCGTCCAAATTGGTTCTGATGCTGCTCAGACTACCCGTATATTGGGAGGTTTGAACAACAAATAGGAACTCATGCTCATCACCTTCCTCCGGGCTAATGTCGATGTGTTTTCCTGGCAACCGTCACAAATGCGTGGGATCCCTAGGGAGGTGATTGAGCACAATCTGAAGATTTATCCCGATGCACGGCCTGTACACCAGAAGCCCCGGAAGCAATCAATCGAGCGGCAAAACTTCATCCGACAGGAGATCAAGAAGTTGCTCGAAGCTGGTTTCATCCGGGAGGTGTTTCACCCAAAATGGGTGGCAAACCCAGTTGTGGTGCCCAAGATTGGCGGGAAGCTTCAGATGTGTATCGACTACACCACCTTAAATAAGGCATGTTCAAAGGATCCATTTCCACTACCTAGGATAGATCAGACAGTGGACTCCACCTCCGGGTGTGAGCTATTGTGTTTCTTAGAAGCATATTCTGGATATCATCAAATCCAAATGTCTAAGGAAGATGAAGAGCATACTGCCTTCATAATAGTAGACGGATTGTATTGTTATATTGCCATGCCCTTTGGTCTCAAAAATGTTGCTTCAACATTTGTGCGAGCTATGTACAAAACATTTTGAGAGCTAATTAGAGACTTGGTGGAGGTGTACGTCGATGACATCATCGTGAAGATCAATAACAAGGAGTCACTCCTTAACAATTTATAAGCTGTCTTCGACAAGCTGCGCATCACGCGCACCAAGCTGAACTCGGACAAATGTGTCTTCAGAGTTAGCTCTGGGAAGCTTCTAGGTTTCTTGGTGACTCACCGAGGAATTGAAGCAAATCCGGCGAAGATCAAGGCCATAGAAGATATGCGGCCCCCAGCCCGCATCAAGGATGTCAAGAAGTTAACTGGGTGTTTAGCTGCGCTCAGCCGGTTCATCTCAAGACTGGTAGAGCGGGCACTTCCTTTCTTCAAACACTTGAGGAAGTACAGACCATTTCATTGGTCTGAAGAAGCGGAAAATGTGTTTCAAGAGCTGAAACAGTTCCTCACCACACTACCAATCTTGGTAGCTCCGAATCCTGGTGAGCCTTTACTGCTCTACATTTCTGCAACTACCGAAGTTGTCAGCATGGTCCTGGTCACGGAACGACCGAAACCACACTCAGCCCAGGAGCTTAGACACCCTAGGAGGGTCCGGAGTTACCTGAAGGCGTGTTTGGGTCCCAGTCCCCAGACACAGAACCTCAAGGGGAAATGCTAAGAGATCAACCTCACTAACCTGAGGGGGTTCACCTGGCCGACCAAGATGATTCAGACCCTTCTAACAAGGTCCAAGTCGAACAAGAAGAAGTCCTGGACCCCTACGGGAGGGTCCAAGAAGCTCGACAAAAAGGTTCGGACCCCTCCGAGAGGGTCCGAGTCGATGGAGAAGAAGCTCCAGGCCCCTCCAAGAGGGTCCGGACCGTCCAACGCCCAGTGTACTTCATCAGCGAAGTACTCCATGACGCCAAGACAAGATACATTGAGGTGCATAAGCTGCTTTATGCAGTTCTTATTGCCTTAAAGAAGTTTCGTCAATACTTCCAAGACCAAAAAATATCAGTGGTAACTTCTTTTCCATTGCGTGCTATTTTGCATAACCCTAACTCTAATGGGAACATAGCAAAGTGGGCAGCGAAGCTGGCTGAGTTCGATCTCGAATTCGTGTCACGACAAGCAATCAAAAGTCAAGCTTTGGCTGACTTCATGGCGGAGTGGACTCCCTCTCCATCAAACCCAGGGGGCCCTAGTGAGTAGAAACCGGAACCCAAGGTTCCGGTATTCACCGAGCCTCACTGGACTCTCTACTTCGACGGCTTTGTGCAGAAGCAGGGGGGCGAAGCTGGAATCCTTCTCCTTGCTCCGACTGGGGAGAAGGTCAAGTACATGGTTCACCTCTATTTCAAGGCGACCAACAATATGGCGGAGTATGAATCTCTCATCTACGAACTCAAGGTGGCACTATCTTATGGTGTCAAACAGCTGTTGGTGAAGGGTGATTCACAACTCATCATCAAACTAGTTAAAGGTGAATGCTGCTGTCGGTACCCTGCAGATCGGGTACCCCCGTGCACAGGGAGAAAACCGCTAAGGACTCCGCCTCTGCCTAAGAGGCCGAATCCGAGGCTGCCACATCGTGGAGGGAAGGACCAGACCCTACCTCTCCGTCGGGGGAGGATCCCAAGCTGCCACGTGGCCGGCAGAACTGGACCCTCGCCTCCCCGCTGAGGCAGGCTCCGGAGCCGCCACGTGGCCAATCGGGACCTCAGGGCCAGGCCCACGTCCTCGCAGGGAAAGGCACCGGAACTACCACGTGGCCTGCATCGCTGAGCCTCCACCCCTCCACAGGGGTGGGCTCCGGATGCGCCACGTGGCCTGTTCTGTCAAGTGCCCAACTTCCCACAGAGGCAGGCTTCAGCGCAACCACGTGGCAGACGTCCAACTCAGTGCGGTAGGAAGCCGCAGTAAAGGAACGCATGCACTGCTCAGACAGGCATTAAGTACGCGCGCCTTCCCTAGGCAAGCTGAGTCGTGCATGCGAAAGTCAAGGATCCAGTGTCCTGTCTTGTCCAAGTAGCCGGTACAGACCCACGGCGCAAGGCGGGCGAATGGGTCGCGAGGACAAGACGGACGAGACGTGCACGACCATCATCACCAACTATGTGTATCCCTGGAGCACGACACGGTGGGACGGCACATTGACACCCCTGACAAAGGGAAGTAGATAGCAATTAATCCTAGATCTTGTATAGGATTTGGCACTCCCCGGGACCACCTGTCGGGTCCTGGGGCTCACCTTGTGACTGCAGAGTCCTTGAACTATAAAAAGACTCGGCAGACGACCTTCACAGGGGATTAAAAAAATTAGACGAAGACTCATACACGCTCAAGCAAAGCAATACAAAAACACTCCCGTGGACGTAGGGTATTACGCTCCGGAAGCCCGAACCACGTAAATCCTCTGTGTTCATCATCCTGCTGCGTTTGATCTCCTGGGACTAGCCCTCGTGAATCCAAAGAACCTCCGCGGGCTGCTCTCTAAGCAGGTCCGGGGGAAGTGTCATTTACGACCTTCGACATTTGGCGCACCAGGTAGGGGGCTTTTTCCCCGTCAAGATCTCCACCAGCAGTAATGGTGAACGATCAATCCAACGTCGGTTCATCCAGGGCGCAGTCGCGGCGGCAGGCAGTGGCGGAGGATCAGGCGTCATCCCACTCTAGGGCAGGCTACTGCTCTAGGGCAGGAAGGTCAGGACCTTCACGTTGCCCAGCTGTCACTTCGCCGGCTGCAGGCCGACATGCCACTCCGTGGCATACTCCGGCCGTGACAACAATCACGGCGCCGCCGGCTGCAAGCCCAGAGGGTGCGCTCGCAGCAGCGCGCGCGCTACTCCACAACCCTCCTGCTAGGGATGCTCCTCAGGGAGCAGCTCAGCAGTGGAACAACGACGTCGACCACCTCGTCACCGCCGCGCTCAATGCGCCTCCACCGAGGGGGACACATGCCCAGCTGATGCATGTGTCATTGTCGCGAACGCCGATAATCGACCAGTGGACGGCAGACTCGCGCTCAACCAGGATCTCAACAACAGATCTGAGAACCGGGCTGCAGCGCCGCAGGGTCGGAGAGGACTGCCGAGTCACCATCGAGTGCCAGAGGGAGCGTCGGAGCAACCTCGAGGCAGATTACAGCGTGTCGGGCCCTGTGCCCCAGGCCCATGTTGTGCCTCCACCACACCAGGCGTACGTCGCGCCTCCTCCACAGGCGTATGCAACACCGCCCCAGCATCAGGTGTACGCAGGGCCGCCTGCTCACCCGGGGTATGCGATGCCGCCGCCGGCACCAGTTAGCCCCAGCCAAGGGTGTGCAGCGCTAGTGCCTCACCTCCGTTTCGTGGTCTGGCCAAGAAAGTTCCGGCCGCACATGCCAGAGAAGTACGATGGGAGCGTTAACCCGAGCGAGTTCCTGCAGATCTACACCACTGCGATACTAGCTGCAGGAGGCGACGAGGCCATCATGGCTAACTACTTCCCCGCCGTCCTAACTGGCCCAGCTCGGTCATGGCTCATGAACCTGCCCCAGGGATCCATAACCTCTTGGGACGAGTTGTGCTGACATTTCATGGCTAACTTCGGCAGTTCCTACAAGCGCCCCGGCACGGAGCTCGACCTCCACTCCGTTAGACAGTGCGCTAGAGAGTCGCTGCGATCGTTCATCCAGCGGTTCTCCCAGGTACGGAACACCATCCCTCATGTTGCTAGCGCATCAGTTATTGTTGCGTTCAGACAAGGTGTGAGGGACAAGAAGATGCTCGAGAAGCTAGCCACGCACGAGGTGCGTGATGTCTCCGAGATGTTCTCCTAGCAGACAAATGTGCTACAGCAGCTGAGGGGCGCAACTGGCACTCTCAACCATCCTCAGAAGCAAGGGAAGCCACCCCGACTGAGGAAGGATCCTCTACAAGGAGCAGTGGCAAGTAGAAGAAGAAGGGCAGTGGCAAGAACAGGCCAAAGCCTGAAGCCCAGGCAATGGCGGCTGCGGCACCCGGCGGAGCCCGAGCGCCGCGCCGAGACAAGCGCCCTAGGCAGTCGCCTGAACCCGAGGAGCCTGACTTAAAGTGCCCGATGCACCGTACAAATATCCATAGTGCTAGCAAGTGCCGGGAAGTGAAGAGGTTCGCGGAACGTTTCCGCGAACAGAAACAGGGGCAACAGTGCCAGGAGGGCGCGCCTCCCCGCCAAAGGGAGGGCAAGCAGAAGGTTGATCCCGAGAAGGAGGATGACAGCGAGATGGGGTTCCAGGAACCCCAGCGGGCAGTTAAGGCCATCTTCGAGGGTGGCAACTCCGACTCCAGTAGTGATAAGGAGCGCCGCAAGACCCTCCATGTCATCTACGGGGGAGCCACATACCCCACGTCCTGAAACGCGATGAAAACTCTGCGATGGGCAGTGGCTGCGGTGGCCCCCACCCCAAGTCCGGCTCCCCACCACAAGTGGATGAGCACGGCGATCAGCTTCGACGCTTCTGACTGCCCAAAGAACATGGCAGGGGCAGGAGTGCTCCCGTTGCTGGTGTCCCCGACCATCGCCAACGTGAAGGTCTTTCACGTGCTAATAGATGGAGGGGCGGGCCTCAACCTCATCTCCACGGCGGCTTTCTGAAAGCTACAGCTAACGATGTCCCAGCTCACACCCTCGAGCCCGTTCTCGGGTGTCGGACTTGGGCAAATCCTCCCGTACGGTAACATACACCTCCCGGTGACCTTCGGGACTCCGGAGAACTACTGTACGGAGACCGTTTTATTTGACGTGGCAGACGTCGACCTCCCCTTCAACACAATCATCGGGAGGCCAGCCCTCTACAGGTTCATGGTTGTAGCCCACTACGGCTACCTCGTCCTGAAGATGCTGACGCCTTCCGGTGTCCTCAGGATCAGAGGGGACCGCTCAGCTGCAGTGTCAGCCTTGGAGCAGCTCCAAGCACTTGCAGCGGGGAGGGCTCCGGCCCCAGGAGGCTCGAAGGAGAGTCGGCCAGAGCAAGGTCCGGTGCAGCGAGCCTCCACTACTGCACCCCGTGTGCAACCAACCGACAACGACGACGTCCCCGTAAAAGTCGTCAAGATTGGCTCCGAAGCTGCCCAGACAACCCGTATCACGGGGAACTTGGACAGCAAATAGGAATGTGCGCTCATCACCTTCCTCCGGGACAACATCGATGTGTTTGCATGGCAACCATCACAAATGCCTGGGATCCCCAGGGAGGTGATTGAGCACCACCTGAAGATCTACCCCGACTCCCGGCCGATGCAGCAGAAGCCCAGGAAACAGTCCATCGAGCGGCAAAACTTCATTCGTGAAGAAATCAAGAAGCTGCTCGATGCTGGTTTCATCCGGGAGGTTCACCACCCACGGTGGTTGGCCAACCCTGTTGTTGTCCCAAAGGCTGGTGGGAAGCTCAGGATGTTCATCGACTACACCAACCTCAATAAGGCATGTCCAAAGGATCCATTCCATCTTCCTAGGATAGATCAAATAGTAGACTCAACATCAAGCTGTGATCTCCTGTGTTTCCTAGATGCGTATTCTGGTTTTCACCAAATACCTATGTCTACGGAATTTGAGGAACACACTGCTTTCATAATAGTAGACGACATGTATTGTTATGTCTCCATGCCTTATGGACTCAAGAATGCTCTCCCCACCTTTGTACGTGCAATGCATAAGACATTTGGGGACCTCATTAGAGATCTGGTAGAGGTGTATGTCGACGACATCGTGGTGAAAATTAGGGACCGCACATCCCTATTAGACAACCTAGCCCGAGTCTTCAGCAAGCTACGCACGACACGCACGATGCTGAACCCCGACAAGTGTGTCTTTGGGGTTTTTGCAGGAAAGCTCCTTGGTTTCTTGGTATCGCACCGAGGGATCGAAGCTAACCCAGAGAAAATCAAGGCGATAGAGCTGATGCGGCCGCCGGCCTGCATCAAGGACGTGCAGAAGCTTGCAGGGTGTTTGGCAGCCCTCAGCCGGTTCATCTCAAGACTGGCTGAGCGAGCCCTGCCCTTCTTCAAGATTTTGCGGAAGTCAGGTCCCTTTGAGTGGACTGAGGAAGCTGAAGCGGCCTTCCAGGAGCTCAAGAAACACCTGGCGACGCTACCCATTATGGTGGCGCCAGAATCCGGCGAACCGCTCCTGTTGTACATCACCGCAACAACGGAAGTGGTCATCATGGTCTTGGTTGCAAAGCGGCCGGAGCTACTGCCGCAACAAGCACCAGAAGGAGCCCCAGAGGGGGAGGCCGAGCCTCAAGGACCGAACCCAGGAGACCCCCCCGCTGTGAGTTCCAGTGACCAAGTGCCTTACGGGTCCCAGCCCCCGGAGGCCCAGCTAGACCATGGGAGCCACATTCCCCAGGATGCAGACGCATTGCAAGGAGCCCCGGACCCCCCAGGGAGGGTTCGGACCTCCCAACGGCCAGTCTACTACATCAGTGAGGTCTTCCATGAAGCAAAAACAAGATACTTGGAGGTACACAAACTACTGTATACAATGCTCATAGCGTCGAGGAAGCTCCGGCATTACTTCCAGGCTCACTGGGTTTCAGTGGTCACCTCCTTCCCACTCAAGACCGTACTCCACAGCCCCAACTCGACTGGCAACATTACCAAGTGGGCAGCGGAGCTGGCTGAGTTCGAGCTGGAGTTCTTACCTCGACATGCAGTCAAAAGCCAAGCACTGGCGGACTTCTTGGCCGAATGGACCCCATCGCCAAGCAACCTGGGGGGCCTGGACAACGGCGAAACGGTGCCCAAGGCTCCAGTTTTCACTGAGACCCCCTGGACGCTCTACTTCGACGGCTCCTCGCGGAAGCAGGGGGCCGGGGCCGGGGTCCCGTTCCTCACCTCGGCTGGGGAGCAGTTCAAGTACATGGTGCGCCTCGACTTCAAGGCGAAAAACAACATGGCAGAGTATGAAGCCCTAATCTTTGGGCTAAAGACTGCCCTGACTCTCAATATCCGACAACTTCTGGCTAAAGGTGATTCCCAACTGATCATCAAGCAAGCCAAAGGAGAGTGCAGCTGCAACGACCCTCAGTTAGCAGCATACCAGCTGCACGTCCGGAAGATGGAAAAGGACTTTGAAGTCTTGGACTTGTGCCATGTACCCCGAGCCGACAACTCAATCGCAGACGACCTGTCAACGAAGGCCTCCACAGGGGCCCCAGTGCCTCAAGGAGACTTTGCAAGGACGTTACCGCGACCAACCGCCCCGACGGCCGAACCGGGCGAAGGGGGCGAGCCCAGCACCTCGAAGCTGGCAGTCCCGACGACCCTGCTACCATGGAGTCCGCCAAGGATCGTATGCGTCACTGGGGGCTCCAAGCTACCGGGCGCCCAAGATCCAGAGGCTCAAGCAAGTCCCGATGCATGGATCTCGGAGGTCCGGGACTACTTGAAAGACAATATCCTTCCCGAAGAACATGCCCTGGCAGAAAGGATTGTTCGCATGGCTAAAAGGTACACGCTGGTGGAAGGAAATTTCTACCGGCGTGGCGCCAACGACATCCTACTGCGATGCATTACCCGGGAGGAGGGCTGCGACTTGCTCGCAGAGATCCATGGAGGCGAGTGTGGGAACCACGTGTCCTCCCACACGCTGGTCGGTAAAGCCTTTCGGCATGGCTTTTACTGGCCGACAACACTCCAGGATGCCGTCGAGATGGTAAAGAGATGCAAGGCGTGCCAATTCCATGCCAAGCAGATCCACACACCAGCTCAGGCGCTGCAGATGATCCCTCCCTCATGGCCATTCGCATTATGGGGGTTGGACATCCTGGGACCCTTTCCTAGAGCCGTCGGAGGATTTCAGCATCTCTACGTCGTCGTAGATAAGTTCACCAAGTGGCCAGAAGCTGCCCCAGTTGTCACCATCAACAAGTAGTCAGCAATAAAGTTCATCAAGTCAATCGTCTGCTGGTTCGGGGTCCCGAACAGAATCATCACTGATAACCGGACCCAGTTCACAAGTGCAGCATTCCAGGAATACTGCGAGATCCTGGGGATCCAAGTCTGCTATGCATCCGTTGCTCATCCAGAGAGCAATGGGCAGGTCGAGAGGGCCAATGCAGAGATCCTCAAGGGCCTCAAGACTCGCACATTCTCACACCTTGAGAAGCATGGAGCGAATTGGGTGGATGAGCTTCCGTGCGCGCTGTGGGCTAGCCGGACATCAACCAGCCAGGCCACAGGGGAAACACCTTTCTTCTTGGTGTACGGGGCAGAGGCCGTCCTCCCCCCTGGAATTACCATGGGCTCCCCCTGTGCCCGGAGGTACGACGAAGCCGCGTAGGACCAGCTCCAGCGTGAAGACCTGGACCTCATCGACGAGGGACGAGTGCGAGCGGCTCTCCGAAATGCACAGTACAGGCAGGCGCTCCAGCGCTACCACCAGAGGACCGTGCGGAGTAGGGAGCTAAAGGTAAACGACCTGGTTTTGCACCGCATACTCTCCCGGGAAGGGTCTAACAAACTCTCCCCCAGCTGGGAGGGTCCCTTCCGGGTAACAGAGGTTTGCCGCCCAAGATGCGTCCGCCTGGCTACGGAGGATGGGCAACGATTACCCAACCCATGGAACATCGAGCACCTCCGTAAGTTCTACCCCTAGACCAGGGTTGGGACAATGTTATTTCATTGTAGAAGTTACATATTGCCTCAGGACAGCACTTAGGCTAGGGGGATGGGGCTCCGAGTGCACATTCCGCTTAGCCTGGTCCAGAACCCTAAGTAGGTGCACTCGACTTCATCTGACACCCAGGCCGGGTTATTCCCCTTGTAAAGTCTGCTCCATCTTATGAGAAACTACAATGAAAGAATGTTGTCCTGCCTGGTATAGGGTTTGTCAATTAAAAAATTATCTTTAATTTTTATGATGTTGCTGTAAGCCCGCCATAGCTCGTGATCTATCATGAGCGCTGTCATTTTTTCCCTGCTTTAGCAATAGTGGGAGCCTTGCTGTCTGGACTGTAGGTGGGGTTGCTTGAGGTACCTGCAATGCGCCTGGGGCCTCTGATGTTCCAATTCTCCAGATGGTCTCCCCCAGAAAAGGCTTACGCCGAGCGGGAGGTCCAGGGCCACAACCTGCTTAGCCTGGTTCCGTACCCTAAGCCTGTGCGCTCTGCCTCCCCAACGCTACAGCCGAGTACTGGGGGCAAGATGGACCACCCTTAGGTAGTATGGACGATGAGTCCTAGGTGCAGATGCACTGAATTACCCAAGCCCCACGAGTCAGCCCAGGATCGTAAGTCAAGCGACACTACAAAAAGAGCAGGGGTAAAGTGACCAGCGGACAGAATTACTTCTCTTTTTTGATCTATGTACAGGTCTTTGAGGAAGTTATTCCGGCAACCATCGTCAGAGTACCCGCGAAGATAGTGGGCACCGCCGGACTAGAGCTCCGGCGGCACCCCCAGGGGGCCTTTTGTCGACCTCTCACTAAAGATGGCGGGCACCGCCGGACTGGAGCTCCGGCGGCACCCCCAGGGGGCCCGTTGTCGACCTCTCACTGAAGATGGCGGGCACCGCCGGACTGAAGCTCCGGCAGCACCCCCAGGGGTCCCGATGTCGACCTCTCAATGAAGATGGTGGCCACCGCCGGACTGAAGCTCCGGCGGCACCCCAGGGGGCCCGCTGTCGACGTACCTGCATACTCAGCTACGGCAATGGAACCTACGCATCCTAGGCTCCTCCTGCACCCATCCGCCCTAAGTCCCAAGTGTATGACAGGTGTGCCCATAACAACTGGCTACACCTGTCAGGGGGCCATACTTTGGGGGACGGCAGGTCCTGGAAGCTAAGGAACAACAAGCAGCTAGAAGACATTGCTGGAAATAAAAGCAAGCTGAGTATAAAAGGCACCGTAGACAGATTTTTTATTACACAAATAAAAAGTTTGTTGCCGCAACCAACCACAATACAAAAGTAGAGAGAGACAAAAACTTAAACAGGCGCCCAGGGAGCCCTCAGCCGCTCCGCTGGAACCTTGAGGCGATGAGTGCCACCGCATCCGAAACTTCAGACTTGGCGGCCTCTTCCCTCTCAGCGATGGGCCCCTCGAGGACCGGCTGCAGGGAGACATCGGGGTACCAGCTCCGGTAGCAGGACAGGATGTGTGTGGCCACCTCCTTCACCAGCATCCATCCCTCAGCCTCCAGCTGGTTGTCGAGGATGGCCCCCAGCGAACGCATCCTCGAGCTGGTGGAGTCAAGCGCCGGGAACACTTGACTCACCTCCTGCGTCGGCTCCCCCATGCGCGTCGGGCTGAAGCCGAGCGGCACCAGAGCCGATTCAGCACCGCCAAGGAACTCCCAGACCTTCCGGGCCTCAGCAGAGCGCGCCGCCCGGAGCTCCTCCACCTCCTACTGGGCCGGCGCTAGTGCCTGGGGGCCGCCGTCCAGGAACCACTTCTCCTTGGCCGCCAGGGCCCTCTTGCGCTCGCCGACCCCCGCCTCGCGGCGGTCCAAGTCACCCTCCTTGAGGGCGACGTTGAACTCGCGGTCCAGGAGGGCCTCGCGCTCAACGGACTGGTCCTGCTGCGCCTCAGCCACGGCGGCTTCCTGACGGTCCAACTCGGCGGCGCGGACTCTCGCCCCTTCCTGCTGGAGGATGAGCCCGCGGCAGGTTCCCTCCACTTCGGCCTGCTTCGCCGCTGGCTCCTGCTCCCGTTCAGCTAGAGCAGCCTCCCGGAGGGACAACAGGTGCTGAAGGTCCTCGCAGGCCTAGAGGCGGGAGCTGGCCTCAGCATGGATGGCCTCGGCGTCTGCCTTCAGCTTTTGGGTGACGGCGTCCAGCTGGGCGATGAGGTCGCGCTCCTGCTCGAGGATCTTCATCTCCTCCCGAACAACCGCCTCCCGCTGGGCCGCTCGGCTCTTCGCCAGCCGGGTCCGGGCCTCCAGGATCCTCGCCCATTCCCGGAGCCGGTCGTCCTCGTCCTGGAGACGCCCTTTCTCCTGGGCGAGGGCCGCCTGGGCCTACCGGAAGCCGGAGTAGGCCACGGCCATAGCCTCGGACAGGGGGAGAGGCTCCACCGTAGCAGCGGGCCCCTGCCTCCCCACTTCTTCAATGTCGTCCTCCATATGGAGGACCACTGGGGAGGCGGGGACCAGGGCCCCCTCCCCGATGGTAGCACCTGGGGCGGTGGCGCCAACCGACGTAGCAGTGTCGGAGGGTGAGGCAGCATCGGCCGGCACGGAGTAGCCGGTGGATGCGGAGTCGTTGGCGGGCGCGTCAGCGGTCGTCGGCGCGCGCGGTTGGGCTTCGGCAGCCGCTGCAGCGGTCTTGGGCACGGAGGCCCGAGGTACCCCGGCGGCAGCAGCCTGGTGCACCGGAGCAGGGCCCGAGGATGCAGAAGATCCCCGCGAGCCGGCTGGAGCGGCAAACCCCCCCAGCAGAAGTGCCCTCGAGTGGTGGAGTAGCTGTGGTGGCGCTGAAATCAAGCAAACTCAGATCATAAGAAAATGACAGGGTAGGCGCACAGCAAAGAACACCCAAGGCAAAATTTGTGCAAGCTTACCGGGGGACGCTGAAGTTCCACCGCTTCCCGAAAGGGTTGGGGGGGGGGGTTCGGACCCCCCGAACCCGTGGCGGGGGCCCCTGTGGTGGTAGCATCGGCGGCACCCCCGAGGTCTAGCGCCCCTCCGTACGGAGAGGGAACGCTGGGGTCCCGTCGACGTTGAGGAGCCTCCCCCTCTTGCGCGTGGAGGACTCGGGCGGCAAAGTGGCGCCATCGGCGCCCCTTGGCGACGAGCGCGGCAGGGCTCCAGAGTCCTGACGAGGGGCAGAAGGGGCCGACGGCGGCGACCGAGCGTGCTTCTTGGGGGACGGGTCCGGCATCAGAACCGGCACCTTCCCCTTCCCCTCGTCGGCAGAGGCGACGACGCCACCCCATGGATGGTGTTGGGGCCCGCTCGAGGAGTCGTCGCTTGAAGAACCGTCGTCGCTTAAGGGAGCCTCGCCTCCCTCAGCGTCGTCGGTGATGTTGACCCCCCGGAACGGGTCCCCGATCTGGCGCCGCGCTAGACCGGACTCGTCGAGGGTCGGCATCGTCTTCAGCAGCTGCCTCCTCAACTCGGAGTCCGAACACAAGGGGCGGCAGGCCGACGGAAGAGCCAGTACCTCAGAGGAGATGTCGTCGGGGCAGACCCGGGTCAGCATGTCGAGCAGCTGCTGCTCACCCAGGTTGGAGTCGTGGCCGGTCTCGAGCTGGGTGCAGTCTGACAGGCCGGTGAACATCGACGTTAGACAGGCGCGGTGCTGGAGCGGAGCTATGCGAGGAGACATGAAGTCCCTCAACACCATAACAGACGACAACCTGTGGTCCGCCAGCATCTGGATCCTCTCTAGCACCGGGTTGAACGCCTCCTCCAGCTCTGGGCGCTCCTCCCAGAATGACCGCTCGGAGTAGGGGATTCTGGTGGGGAGGCACATCCGGTCGTGGGCCTCGACCTTGGCGATCATCCAATCTTCACTCCAAATCTCCCACTGTGCAGAGTTGAAGGAAGCAATGTACCTCGTGGGGACCTTTGTCCAGCGCTGGAAGTAGTAGGCGCCGAGGTGCTCCTTCGAACTCCTGCCGATGACCCTCAGTACAAAAAAGTACCAGAAGAGCTTCACCGACAGCATCACCCCCACGAACATCTCGCAGAGGTGAGCGAAGACCGCCAACATGGCGATCGATTTCGGCGCGAGGTGGTGGAGTTGGAAGCCGAAGGTCTCCAGGAGCATGACCAGGAAGGCGGATGCTGGCGGGACGAAGCTGGCCAGCACGTACGATGAGAGGAGGACCATCTCCCCGGCGGAGAGGCTCAGTGGGAGCCTCCCGTGACGGAGCCACGACTCCCACTCAGGAGTATGCCAGCCGAGAAGCCGGCGCATGGGGGCCAGGTCAGCGGACCTGGACAACCTGGACTTGGGCAAGATGCTCGCCATGAGGGTTGAAGGAGGAGGCTCTGGACGGGGAGACTGGGAGCTAGAGTGCAAGAACTGGGCTTGGGGGCAAAAATCACGAGCGCAGGGGTGCAGAGGCGGGAGAAAGGACCCTCAGGGGGAAAGTTCTCTTTTTATGCACCCCTGTAGGCCAACAGGCGCAAAAGTGTGAATCGCCGCAGCCTCAGTAGAAGAGTAATGGTCCCGCGTAGGGAATGACATGAGGGCCCGGGTCGCTCGGCAAGGAAGGCGAGCCGGGCAGCTAGCTATGCGGGAGGTAACTCGGCGGTTTCCGAAAGGCCAAAAGCAGCAGTAGTGCAAGAGCCACCTTGGGAACCACCGCAGTTAAAGCACGATTGAAGGCAGGAGTCACGTCCATGGCCATCATCACCAACTATGGGTAGCCCTGGCGCACGACGCGGCGGGACGGCGCATTGACACCCCTGACAAGGGGAAGTAGATAGCAATTAATCCTAGATCTTGTATAGGATTTAGCTCTCCCCGGGACCACCTGTCAGGTCCTGGGGCTCACCTTGTGACTGCAGAGTCCTTGAACTATAAAAGGACTCAGCAGACGACCTTCGCAAGGAACCAAAAAATTAGACCAAGGATGATACACGCTCAAGCAAGGAAATACACAAACACTCCCGTGGACGTAGGGTATTACGCTCCGGCAGCCCGAACCACGTAAATCCTCTGTGTTCATCATCCTGCTGCGTTCGATCTCCAGGGACTAGCCCTCGTGAATCCAAAGAACCTCCGCGGGCTGCTCTCTAAGCAGGTCCGGGGGAAGTGTCGTTTACGACCTTCGACACAAGGCCAGGCCCACGTCCTCGCAGGGAAAGGCACCAGAACTACCACATCGCCTGCAGCGCTGAGCCTCCACCCCTCCACAGGGGTGGGCTCCGGATGCGCCACGAGGCCTGTTCCGTCAAGTGCCCAACTTCCCACAGAGGCAGGCTTCAGCGCAACCACGTGACGGATGGCCAACTCAGTGTGGTAGGAAGCCGCAGTAAAGGAACGCGTGCGCTGCTCAGACAGGCATTAAGTATGCGCGCCTTCCTTAGGCAAGCTGAGTCGTGCATGCAAAAGTCAAGGCTCCATTGTCCTGTCTTTTCCAAGTAGCCGGTACAGACCCACGCCGCAAGACGGACGAATGGGCTGCGAGGACAAGACGGACGGGACGTGCACGACCATCATCACCAACTATGTGTAGCCCTGGCGCACGACGTGGCAGGACGGCACATTGACACCCCTGACAAAGGGAAGTAGATAACAATTAATCCTAGATATTATATAGGATTTGGCACTCCCCGGGACCACCTGTCGGGTCCTGGGGCTCACCTTGTGACTGTAGAGTCCTTGAACTATAAAAGTACTCGGCAGACGACCTTCGCAGGGGATCGAAAAATTAGACAAAGACTCATACACGCTCAAGCAAAGCAATACAAAAACACTCCCGTGGACGTAGGGTATTACGCTCCGGCGGCCCGAACCACGTAAATCCTCTGTGTTCATCATCCTGCTGCGTTTGATCTCCTGGGACTAGCCCTCGTGAGTCCAAAGAACCTCCGCGGGCTGCTCTCTAAGCAGGTCCGGGGGGAAGTGTCGTTTACGACCTTCGACAACTGCTGTAACAATCTCCAACTAGCTGCTTACCTCCTTGAAGTCTAGAGGCTCCAGAAGGACTTCGAAGTCCTAGATCTCCACCATGTGCAGCGTCTTCATAACGCTGAAGCTGACAAACTCTCGACTAAGGCATCAACTGGAGCTCCGGCTCCTGACAGAATCTTTATCCGAAGGTTGTCAATACCAATAGCTCAGCCTGTCGAACTGAGCGAAGGGGGCAAGACCAGCACCTCAAGACTGGTGGTCCCGGTGGCCCTGTTACCATGGCGTCCACCAAGGGTCGTAGGTGCTGTCGGAAGCTCCGAGCAACCCAGCACGCAATACTCAGAAGCTCAAGTTAGCTCCGATGCATGGATCTCGAAGATCCGGAGCTACTTGAAAGACAATGTCCTTTCTGAAGATGATGTATCCGCTGACCGGATTGTCCGGCTGGCTAAAAGATACACAGTGGTAGAAGGGGATATCTACTAGCGTGGTGCCAACGACATCCTAATGCGGTGTATTACAAGGGAAGAAGGTCATGAGCTTATCGCGGAAATTCATGGAGACGAGTGTGGGAACCACACATCTTCCCGCACGTTGGTTGGTAAAGCCTTCCGGCATGGCTTTTACTAGCCTTCAGCACTCTAGGATGCGGTTGAGCTAGTGAAAAAATGTGAAGCGTGCCAATTCCACGCAAAGCAAATTCACACACCGGCTCAATCACTACAAATGATACCTCCTACATGGCCATTCGCTGTGTGGGGCATGAACATCTTGGGACCATTCCCAAAAGCCGTCGGAGGTTACAAGTTCTTGTATGTCGCCATCGACAAGTTCACCAAGTGGTCGGAAGCAACTTCAGTGGTGACAATCAACAAGCAATCAACAATAAAGTTCTTGAAGTCCATTATATGCATATTTGGAGTTCTAAACAAATTCATAACTTACAACAGAACCCAATTCACAAGTGCTGCATTTCATGGATATTGCAAAGACCTCATCATTCAACTCAGTTACACCTCAGTAGCTCACCCAGCAAGTAATGGCCAAGCCAAGAGAGCAAATGCAGAAATCTTAAAAGGAATAAAGACACACACGTACGAGCACCTGAAAAAGCACGGAGCCAACTGGATTGAAGAGCTTCCATCCATATTGTGGGCGAACAGGACAACACCTAACTGATCAACTAGAGAAACACGCTTCTTTATGGTGTACGGAGCTGAAGCAGTCCTTGCTCCAGAGATCACCATGGGATCCCTCCAGGTCCAGACCTTCGACGAAGCCACGCAGGACCAGCTCCGGCGTGAAGACCTTGACCTCGTCGACGAGGGAAGGTGCCAAGCAGCCGTCCGAAATGCACGCTATCGCCAAGCGCTCCGGTGCTATCATCAAAGGCATGTGCGCAATCGACAGCTCGAGGAAGGCGATCTGGTGCTATGGAAAATACTAACTCGCGAAGGGATGAACAAACTTTCCCCCAGCTGGGAAGGTCCCTTCCGAGTGATCAAAGCATCCCGACCCAGATGCGTTCGCTTGGCAACTGAGGATGGGAGTCCGCTTCCTAATCCATGGAACATCGAGCACCTCCGTAAGTTTTATGCTTAGAATCACGGAGGTGGTTCTGTAATTACGAGCAATGTATGTTATAGAGTCACCACAAAAAGATGGGTAGGTCCTCCGGGAGAACATCCGGGCCCCTCCGGGAGGGTCCGGGAAGTTCAAATACACTCCATACAGTCATAACACTAAAAGTGTAGCTACCTGCCCGGGGTCAGTACAAGATGTATGATGCACTTAGCTTGGTCTTGTACCCTAAGTGTGTCCTTGTCTCCCCTGTAATCTGGACCTATAATAAAAGACATTGTTGTGTGAAAACAGACTCCACGTGCATTTATTTCTGTACAAGGCTCGATATACCCTACTTGTCTATAATGAAGTTGCACATTTCTTTTTAAGTTTTAGTCCAAGTAATTCATATGTATTACAAGTTTTATTGATGGTATCTTTGGATCCTAACACTGCTGCATAGTCTATATGCCTGAACGCCAAGCCAACATAGGTCCGGAGTGTGCTATCGACTTAGCCTGGTCCTGCACCCTAAGTACACCACTCTACCTATATCCCGGCAGGCCTCAGTAGGGTGAGTACTAAAAAAAGGCATGCATAACTAGAAAGATTATACCAATATGCTTGTTATCATGTCGAGTTTCTTCGGATCTAGAACTCAATTAAGAATGATAAGTCACAAATGATTTATAGATAAGAGGACGAATTTTACTATTTCCTTATCTTAAATGCGTAGGAAAAAAAGAAACATATAGTGATGGTGGACGTCGTCGGAGCTACTAAGTTCTCACATCCTCCAAGGGGCCTGTCGTCGACGTGTCATATGTTGATGGAGGGTATCGTCGGAGCTACCAAGATCCGACAATCATAGGGGGACAGCCATTGACGTGTCGGAAATAAAGACTTTGGACCTAAAATCTACAAGTTCAAAGCGTTCAAGTTATCAACATACTATCAAATCCTTTTAGTACATGTACACACTTGAATTGTGCACATATACCAGGGGGACAACAAGACAGAGCACAATATATTGAAGACAAAACAACAATAAAGTGAAATTCATGGCAAAGTGGATTTCATTAATTCGAAGCACTGGATTACAAAATTGGGATTACAGTAGAGGACAAAAGGAAAAAGTCCTAGCTACCTGAGGATTTAAGTCCTGCGGAAGAATGAGGCGACTTCCTTGACAACTTCTTGGACGCTAGCCTTGGCGACATCCTCCTCTTCAGCAATGGGACCCTTGAGCACCGGGTCCAGGGAGAATTGGGGGTCTCGGCTCACATAGCACGTCAGCACATATTCTGCGACGTTCGTAGCTAAAGACTTCCCCCCTGTCTCCATCTGGTCCACAATGACGTCGCCCATCGCGTCGAGTTTGCCGCCAGTAGCATTGAGGGCCACTAGCGCTTGGTCCAAGTCCAGCTCCGGATTGTCCGGACGTACAAGACTGAAGCCTAGTGGTGTCAGCGCGTCGTTGGCTCGCCCCAAGAAGTCCCACACTTGAATGGACTCCATCTCCCTCAAGCTCCGCAGCTCCTCCAGTGACCTCTGGGCGGCCGCAAGCTCCGAACCATCCCGAGTGAGGCGCTCGACCACTTTGGCATGCTGCTGCATATTCTCAGCAACTGGCTTCTCGTGATTGGTTAGCTCCGTCTCCCGGAGGTGGATGCGGTTTCGCCTTTCCGCCAGGTCTTTTTCCTTGTCTTTCACTTTCCCTTCTCTGGTTGCAACATCAACTTCTCTTTTCGAGAGCTCCTACCCCAGTTTCCAGTACTTCTCCTTTTCCTCTTCACTCCACTGCTCAAACTTCTTTGAGCGACCTGCCAAATTTTGCTCTCCCAGAGTTAGCTTCTGGGCGAGCTCCTCCTCCCACTTCAAAAGATCCTCCTGCTGTTCTAGGAGCTTTGCTTCCCTCGCCTCAAGGTCCGCTCGACGCTTCAGGAGGACCTCGTTTAACTCATTGAGATTTTCGTGATGCTCATCAGTAGGATCACTCCTCTCCTATAGGTCTCACATTTGGAAAGCCTTATGCTAGGTATGTTGGGCCACACCGCAAGAGTCCAAAACCTTGCGTGTGGGTGCACAAGTGCCTCTTGACTAACATCAAAGGACACAACACCATTTGGGTACCTAAAGCAAAGGCTTAACTCTATTTTGTAGGCATACTCCTCTGGTGGAACCAAGTGGGTTCTTGATAGTGGATGCATAAACCATATGACCGGAGAGAGGAAGATGTTTGTGGAGTATGAGAAAAATGAAGATTCAAGTGAGAGAATCTACTTTGAGGGGCAATAGCCAAGGGAAAATCCTTGGCACCGGTAAAATTGCTATATCCCCTAATTATACTCTTTCAAATGTTTTGCATGTTGATTCACTCGATTATAATCTCTTGTCCATATCAAAATTATGTGACAAATGTTATAATTGTCTTTTCACTAACGAGGGTGTGACCGTCACAAGAAGGAGCAATGAATCTATTGCCTTTAAGGGTGTGCTCAAGGAAAAGATTTATCTTGTGGATTTTTCTGCGGATAAAGCCGAACTTGACACATGCTTACTGGCAAAAACCAACATGGGATGGCTTTGTCATAGAAGAGAGCCCATGTTGGAATAAGGAACTTGCAAAAACATCTTTAGGGCGAGCACATTCGTGGTTTGAAGAATGTTGTATTTGAAAAGGATAGGCCATGCAGCGCTTGCCAAGCCGGAAAGCAAGTTGGAGCTCAACATCCATCCAAGAACATCATGACAACCACAAGACCATTGGAGCTTCTACACATGGACCTATTCGGCCAAATAGCCTACATAAGCATTGGCGGTAACAAATATGGTCTTGTCATTGTCGATGATTTTTCATGTTTCACTTGGTGTTCTTTTTGCATGACAAGAGCGAGACTCAAGGTGTCCTCAAGAAATACTTGAGGAGAGCTCAAAATGAGTTCTCCTTGAGGATCAAGACCATAAGGAGTGGCAATGACACCAAATTCAATAACACTCAAGTTGAAGAGTTTTTTGATGAAGAAGGTATCAAGCATGAGTTCTCAGCCCCCTACTCCCCTCAACAAAATGGGTGGCCGAAAGGAAAAATAGGACCCTCATTGAGATGTCAAGAACCATTCTTAATGAGTACGAGATGTCGGACCGGTTTTGGGCGGAAGCGGTCAACACCGCTTTCCATGCCACAAACCAGTTGTATCTTCATCGCATATTGAAGAAGACGTCATACGAGCTCCTAACCGGTAACAAACTCAACATTTCCTATTTTCATGTTTTTGGGAGAAAATGTTATATTCTCCACAAGAAACCTAGGACTTCGAAGTTCGCTTCAAAGTCCAGTGAGGGTTTCTTACTTGGTTATGACTCAAACACTTACGTCTATCGTGTTTCAACAAATCCTCCAAAATTGTTGAAGTATCACATGACGTGTTGTTTGATGAGACTAATGGCTCCCAAGTGGAGCAAGTTGGTCGTCATGTGATAGATCAAGAAGAAGCTTCACAAGTGGTGATAGGAAGGATGTCACTTGGAGATATTCGACCACAAGAAGAACCTCAAAACTCAGGTGGACATTCCACACATCAAGCAAACTCTTCCTCAAACGATCAAGTTCAAGACCCTCAAGATGCGCTTCAACAAGATGAAAATGGAGGCATCGATCAAGGGGGAGACGAAGAAAATGAGGAAGATGAAAATGAAGATACAAGACCTGAAGCACCACACCCAAGAGTACATCAAAGTGTTCAACGGGACCATCCCGTCGACACCATCCTTGAAGATATCTCCAAGAGTGTAACTACTCGATCTCGTGTTGCAAATATTTGTGAACATTACTCTTTTTTCTTGCTTGGAACCTCACAAGGTTGAAGAAGCACTATGAGATCTGAATTGGGTGGTGGCCATGCAAGAGGAGCTCAACAACTTTGAAAGAAATCAAGTGTGGGAGCTTGTGAAAAGACCAAATGCAAACATTGTTGACACCAAGTGGGTGTTCCGCAACAAACAAGATAAGCACGGAGTGGTGACAAGGAACAAAACACGACTTGTGTCCAAGGGGTACTCACAAGTAGAAGGTTTGGATTTCGATGAAATCTTTGCTCCTGTAGCAAGCTTGAGTCAATTCGCATATTACTTGCCTTTGCTACTCACCATGATTTTAAGTTATACCAAATGGACGTCAAGAGTGCATTTCTCAATGGTCCAATCAAAGAAGAGGTGTATGTGGAGCAACCTTCGGTCTTTGAAGATCAAGACTTCCTTAACCATGTCTATAAATTGTGTAAGGTCTCTATAGCCTCAAACAAGCCCCTAGGGCTTGGTATGAGTGCCTTAGAGACTTCCTAACTCAAAATGGCTTCAAAATTGGGAAGGCCGACTACACTCTATTCACTAAGCATTTCAATGATGATTTGTTTGTTTGCCAAATATATGTCGATGACATTATATTTTGTTCTACTAACAAAACTTTTTGTGATGAGTTCTCTAAGATTATGATCGAAAGGTTTGGGATGTCGATGATGGGGGAGTTGAAGTTCTTACTAGGATTTCAAGTGAAGCAACTCAAGGAAGGCACGCTCATTAGTCAAACGAAGTACACACAAGATATTCTCAAGAAATTTGACATGGACAAAGCCAAGCCCATCAAGACTCCAATTGGAACCAATGGGCACCTTGACCTTAATGAAGATGGTCCAAGTGTGGACCAAAAGGTATATCACCCCATGATAGGTTCATTGCTTTACTTATGTGCATCTAGGCTCGATATAATGTTAAGTGTTTGTATGTGTGCTTGATTCCAAGCTACTCCCAAGGTGTGTCATTTGGCTGCCGTAAAGAGAACTCTTAGTTATTTAGTTCACACACCAAGCCTAGGACTTTGGTACCCCAAGGGCTCTAGGTTTAATCTCATTGGATACTCCAATGCGGATTATGCGGGGTGCAAGTTGATAGGAAGAGTACCTTCAGAACTTGCCAATTTTTAGGGAGGTCCCTAGTGTCTTGTTCCTAAAAAAAAAACAAAATTCCATTGCTCTATCCATAACCAAAGTGGAGTATGTCGCAGTCAGGAGTTGTTGTGCACAACTTCTTTGGATGCAGCAAACTCTTAGGGACTATGAAATAAACTTGTGCCATATCTCTCTCTTATGTGACAATGATAGTGCCATCAAAATAGTCCATAATATAGTTGAGCATTCAAGGACCAAGCACATTGATATCTGCCACTACTTGAGAGATCGCTCCATCAAAGGAGACATAGTGATATCCAATGTGAGAACTGAAAAACAATTGGCTGATATCTTCACCAAGCCCTTAGATGAGAAAAGATTTTGTGAACTTAGGAGTAACCTTAATATCTTAGATTCTCAAAATGTGGCTTGACCTCTGCACATCTAATTGTTACTTGTATTTGCTTCAAAATCCATACATGGTTGCGAAAAACTCTTCCCCCTCGATTTACTACAAAACTATTTAAAATTATTGGATTTTTGTGAGTCATAATAATAGTTTGGGTGTTGATTGCTTACTGACCATGTTTGCAAAAATATTTTGTGAAAACTTGTCCATAATGTCCACATTATCTGACCTCTCCTCAAAAATCTAGTTGTACACTGCAACTATTCACGGGGAGTCAGACAAGTCTGACTCTCAAGTCAGACATGTTCGACAACTAAGTCGAACAAGTCTGACGTGGGTCAGTTAAGGTTTCGGGGGACTGTCGGACAAGTCCGACCTCTGCGTCGGACAACTCTGACGTGGGATGTCCGAGGCCCTCCAAAAGAGGCCGAAGACTCTTCTCCCTCTCTCTCTCTCTCTCTTCACTTCATCCATTCCAAATCGAGTTCCTCCCCATTTCTCTCAAGATTCCCTTCGATTTTGAGTCTCTTATGACGAGTGTGTGAGGTCGATTCATCCAAGGCTTGAAGGTCTTCAACTTTTTTGACCTACTCCCTTGTTTCTCCATCTCAAGGTATCTACACCATTCTTATCTAACTTCTTTCAGATCTTGCGGCAAGTTGTTGTTTTCTTGTTAATGAATTTTTTCACTAGCATGATTAACAACTTGTGGTAGAATCTTGTTGGTAGAAAAATTTATTTGTATAGTTTAGATAGAAGTTAGGGTTAAAACTGTAGAGGTCGGACATGTCCGACATATGCTTCGGACAAGTCCGACTTAGTTTTTCGGATATGTCTGACTTTTGGGTCAGACAAGTCCGATCATGTATAGCATTAACCTCCTAACTTCTATACAAACTATCAATTAATGATTCTATCCATCTTGCTTTGTCTCTTACCTATCCTTTATGTCTATATCTAGCCATGGCTCGTGACAATCACAGTGCAAAGAGAGGAAAGCAACCCGCAAGCAGTGAAGCACCCACTCAAGCCCCAAAAAGGGTCAAGCAAACAGCTCGTCGCACCAGCTCCGCTCAGGAAGCCATTGTTGTCTCAGGAGGATCCAGTGGCGGTCCTCAATATGCTCCAGAGGATGCTGAGGTTGGACCCTTGGTAGTCCACACACCAGAAGGCGACCCTCGTCGTCCGGCGAACCGGGTCAATTATAGAAGGAATCTCCCAGAGACACAGACTCAGAGAGATGTCATGTGCTACGAGATGCCTAAGGTCGGGAGAGACCCTCGGTTTTGGAGCTATTTCCACATGGACTACTATCGATCAGTGCTTACGAGTAAGCAAAATCCAATGACTGACATGCAATGGGTTGACTGGGAGACAGTCCAAAAGAAGAAAGATGTATTATTTACAGAAGTCAAGGATGCCTGTGAATTTCATGGTGTAAAGGACATCATGGGGCTGCAATAACCATGGAATGTGGAAGTGATTCTTCAATTCTATGCCACCATATTCTATTGGACAGACAAACATGGTTTCACTTGGATGACCAATGGTAAGAAGTACTCCGTGAGCTATGAAGATTTTGCCAACATATTGGGCATGGGACACAGTGGGCATCCATTGAAGATTCATGAGGAGCCTCTTGTGACCAATGAGGAGATGTTGGATTTCTACGAAGAGAGATACCCCGCTCAGCCTCCTCACATCCACGGGTTACATCCTTTCCATGTTGTGCTCAATAGTCTCATCCGAAAGGCGATAGCCCCTAAAGATGGTGATGCCAATCGGATCAACCACAACATCCGCAATTTCATCAAGCTTCTTGCCAGCCAACAGAAGTTTAATGCATTTGATTACATCTATGAGGAGATTTACATCGATTCAGAAACTCCTGCCAGGTCTTGCTGTTATGCTCCCTACATCATGAAGCTTATTAAGACTGTCTCTGGCAAGAAATTTATGATGGAAGTGGTGCATAGGCCTCTAGTGCCTCAGAATCCCTCGAAGCTTCATTGTCCTGTGAGAGCTCCTTCGGCACCGTCTCAGCATAGCTCTCCTAGGAGGCGCTCAGCTCAACATCCTCCTCATGTGCCACAGCAACAGTCCTGTTCTTCAGGACTCTTGAAGGTTCTCAAGGTGATGTTCTCTATGTGCCTCTCTACTCAGATTTCAGATCAAAAGTTAAAGAAGAGGCAAAAAAAGAGGCATGACAGCCATCAAAGAGCACCTCCAGCTTCCTCCTGCCCCTGTGTCAGATGACAGCGAAGATGAAGTACCTTTGGAGTTTCCCGAGCTATCAGCGTCTGAGCTTGCATTCTTCTCGGGGTTTGGTGATTCCTCTAGTGCCCCAGCGGCAGCTGGTGCTGTTGATGATGATAAAGAAAGCGAGTATGAAGAGGAGCAAGAGAGTGGAAGCTCCGAAGAGAGTGCCGACGATTAGATACTAGGGCTCTTTTAGCTTCTCTCCTTTTTGGTGCCTTGATGCCAAAGGGGGAGAAGTATTTTAGTAATGGACATGGACTTGTACTCATTTTGTGGTTTAGGTGTGTAAATTCTTTACCTAGTAATGCTCAATGCTTGTGATGCTTATGTTTCATTCATGTTTTCAATGCTTAGTTTATTTCAAGGCATCAATGTTCATTCACATGCAATGCATCACAATGCTCTTCACACTAAATGCACGTAGGCATCCCACGAGTATTAAGAGTATATGAGCTCCTCTAATCCTATTTTTAATCGAAAGCTCATAGACCCTTAATACTGAAAATCAAATTTTTATCCAATTGTTGGAAGATTTAATTAATTGTCATCAATCACCAAAAAGGGAGAGATTGAAAGTGCATCTAGGTACCTTGTGGGTTTTGGTTGATTAATGACAAACAATTAAAGAGCTAATGAGTTTACTTGAGTTCTTGTAGAAAATGTAGTACAGAGTGAAATTCACAAAAAAAAAGGAGAAAAGGCGCGAAAAGTGGAGTAGAAATAGGTTTTCTATTTCTCCTTGAGTCATAGGAAAATCCATACTATTAAGAGGGATACGACGCGTGGAAACTTAGTGAGTCAAATGGGAGCTCAACCTCTTGGGTAGGCTTCAGGAAAATCCCTTATGTTAGAGTCGGACTTGTCCGATGCCTTGGACCAGACATGTCCAAAAAACCTTCTGTTTAAAGTCAGACTTGTCCGACACCTTTGGTCGTATAAGTCCGAAATTCCTCTCGTGGAATTCAGATATGTTCGAACTGTATCCCAGACATGTTTGAAACTTCTATTGTCGTTCTCGGACATGTCCAAAGTGGGTCGAACATGTCTGAGGTACTTGACTTAGAAAAATCTTCTAACTGTTTGAAACCAGAGTTGTCCAAGATGTGGTTCAGACAAGTCCGAGAAGTCTCTGTTCGATTCCAAACATGTATGAAGTAGGTCAAACATTACCGAGGTGGACTTCTTTGGTTCAGTGTCTCGGATAAGTCTGAGTTGAAAAACCTCCCCTTGTGTGTCGGACTTTTCCGATGTTAGCGGACTTGTCCAACACGGCCTTTGCGCGCAGATTCAAATTCGAGTGATTAGCCGTACAAATTCTGTTGCGAGTCTATCGGACTTGTCCGACGTGGGCTATCAACTAACGGCTAAAAAAACTTCTTGAGTATAAATTGATGAGGATTTCGTCCCCAATCAAAGCCTAACCCTACAGAAACTCTCAGAGCCACCTCAAGCCCTGAAGAAACCCTCCTCTCTTGTTCTTCACCCTCTTGAGCCCAAATCCGAAGATTTTTGGGAAGTGTGAAGGAGAGATTGTGAGAATTGGCAAGAGAAGTCCATGGGGGGTTGAGCAACGTTTGATTCACTGAGTTTCTTCATGATCGCATGTTTGTTACTCTTTGGGTTTTTCCCTAGATGGTTAGGCTTTGCCCTGAAGATTTCTTGCATGATTTCTTGATCCTGGGAAGTTTGTAATCTTTGTGATGTGGAAGATCCAAGACTTGACCTTTGAGGCATCTTGGTGAGGATAGGGCTGTTAGGCCTGACCCTTTGTGGGTTCTTCAACGGGGACGTAGGTTTCTTCGTGGAACCGAACCCCGGGAGAAAATCCTTGTATTCATTGTCTCTATTTACATTTCTGCAAAGTCCTTACTTTCTAGTGATTATCTAGGTTTACTTCGTTTCTAGCTTTTAATCTTATTTCCATTATCTACTAGAACTGCTAGGACACATTTCTATTCACTAGGTGGAGTAAAAACTCCATTTTTGTCACTGCCGTGTGAATTCTGTCGAACTTATTCGATCAGGATCAGACTTGTCTGACTTCAGTTAGACAAGTCTGATTCTAAGTCAAACAAGTCCGACTTGTATTGACAGGACAAATTTTAATTAAGTCTAGATTTACGATTATTGCCCATTCACCCCCCCTATAGGCTACTTTTATCGGTAGGTTGCAGGAGTAATGGGCGGTGTGCCTTGTCCAAGTCGCGCATTGAAGGCACGCGCCTTCCCCAGACGCACGATGCAGCACAAGCACCCTATCAGGTATCGTTGCGTCCAATCGTATCGCAGTGAAGGCGCCGCAGGGCTGCCCCACAGAGCCAAGTGGGTAGCTTGCGATGACAAGATGGACATGACATTTTCTGCCATCATCAACGTCTACGTCTGGCCACTGCCGTCTGACGGGGCAAGATGATGAGTCTTCCAACTGCGGACAGGGGCAACGTACGTAACAAGCCATTAGATCTTGTACAGGCATACGATCGCCCCGAGACCACCTGTCGGGCCGCGGACCCCACTTGTAAGGTGCCCGACCTTACTATAAAAGGACCAGTTAGCCACCGACTCTAGACACGCCATTCACACACACTCAAACTCTCACAAGCTTTCATAGCTCACAAGACTCAAGCAATACAACTCACACCGTGGAGTAGGATGTTACGCTCTGGCGGCCCGAACCACATAAAACTACCATCTCACCGTCCCTCATACGCACGACATCATCGGAGACTAGCCCCTGCCTAAAAAGAACCTCCGCAAGCTGCGACTAAGCAGGTCTGGTGGAAGTGTCGCAAGAACACTTCGACAATACTTAACTCCCACTATCAGCTGACAGGAGGTTAATTAAGTGCTGAAATGGGAGAATCAAGTAAAAAATACAACAATCTTCGGATGCACATCAAATAGCTTATACGGGATTGTACCACAAAAGAGATTGCATTCTAAATATTATATATATATATATATATATATATATATATATATATATATATATATATATATATATATATATATATGCACACACACACATTACGTACGTGTGTGTATATATGTTGTTCGTTTTCTTAGAGAAGATTGTGATTTTACTAATCTCCCGATCACTTTTTCAGTTCTCATTTATTTAGAAAATGTTATATTGAATAAAAAATACTTCATCTGCAATAAAATATTCTCTAGCTTCAAAATAAACAATGTTCTAGTGCTGCACTTGATTTATCCGTATCAAGAAATATGCAAAAAAAATATTCATTTGAAACTAAATGTCCTAGTTTCATTGATAAATATTCCACCTATTCATTTTATTTGTTCCGAAAATGGGAAGAAAATTATCTGGATACCGTATCCACAGTCCAGAGCGTGCGTACCCTAGCTTGACATTCGCCACGTGGTCAGTCACAAATCTCAGAGTAGTCCCCGGCCGATGCGCTTCCGAGTCTTCCGATCGGCTAGATCGCTTCAGCCTTCGGCTCTGCTCCAGTGGCGTGCGGGCAACGCTCCAGCTGAGGCGACTGTGCCAATCACCGCGAACTTCTCCGGAACTCACGCCGCCGCCTCCCTTCGTGGAGCGTGTCGTTCATCCTCATAACCGTGACGGTGCTCCGGTCAGGGAGCTCACCTCTGAACACGGACCCGAAGCCCCCGCAGTCGATCTGCCAATTGAGCCGTCTGTCAGGTTCTCCATCCAGGTTATTGTTGTAGGTGAACAGGACGGGACGGAGTGAGGTGCGCTGCCGACGGAAGTTAGTGGAACGGAGCCGGCAGCCGCGCTGCCACCCAATTCGTTGGCCGTTTATGGAGCAGCGACTGTAGTCGAGCCGCCCGCGCTGCCGACGGTGGCGATGGCAGTTCGCCAACCGGCCCGGCTACCCGCGCCGCCCTGCTGTAGGTGGAGCTGCGTGGACTGGAGCCGCTAGACGCGCCGCCACCAATGGCGATTGCACCCGAGAGCGCGACAACCAGAGGAGAGCTGCGCAACACCGCGTTGTTACCGGCGCGTTAGTTGGAGGAGAGCCGCGCGGTTGTAAGTCATTGGAGTGCGTCGCCCGCGCGTGACTGGAGCGAAGCCGAAGGCCGAAGCAATCGATCCGGTCGGGAAACTCGGAAGTACATCGCTTTGCAATTCGTGACTGGCCACGTGGCGAATATCGGCGAGGGTATGCACGCGCTCCACTGTGGATACGGTATCCAGAGTATTTTCTTCCAAAAAATGTGACACGAAGATATACAAAATCTCAATCAATTATCAACCATCAAATCTCATGTATATTTTACAAAAACAATTGACACTATTGCCAAAAATACTTGTTATGCCTCGGGAGAAGTAGAAGATTCAGGAATAAAGGTGATGATATTGTTGTATCCATGTCATAATATCCAAATCAGACGCATGAAAATATAGAAGGTGAAGGACCATAAATCCCATATCCTATGCTTTAACTCTTTTTGGTCGAAACGTCTAGGAAGAAATAACATTCACACGTTGCACAAAAGCCCTGGTCCTCGTCTAGGTCACCAGTCGCCATGGAATTGTCGGGCGATCCTGTTGCCGCCCCTAGGGCTAAGCAACTGAAGGTGCTAATGCCTTCCTCGCTCAACAAGCTGGTAACTACAATCTTCTATGTTGTTGAGCGGCGCTAATGGTACGTTATTACCGGACTAAACTACTCCTGTAACCTGAAGCGCATCTCCGACGAGATCGCCAGGTGCTACGACAACACTGCCGCCGGCGGTGGCGGAGGGGGAGCGCACATGGCCACGGCCCTGGTCGTGAGCCCCTTCGGAAGGGTCTGGCGCGTTGAGGTGGGCCGGGACGGCGACGGCGCGTTCCTCGGACGCGGATGGGCGGAGTTCTTGGCGGCGCATGGCATCGGCGTCGGGTGGTTCGTGGTACTCCGGCACGAGGGCGGTGGCATGCTCACAGTCAAGCCCTTCGATACCAGCTTTTGTATCAAAGAGTTCGGGGCTTCGGGTACAGGTAAAGATTAGCAGGAAAATCTTGAATTAGGCATGTGTTGATACTAAATAATGAGCTTTGAAATTCAACAATTGTATCACCGAATTTCAAAATTGGAGTCAAGGAAAAGAAAGAGCGTAGCCATTTTAGTATTAAAAGATAAAATTTTATTACGTAATGAACTAGAATTTGGGAAGTGGACGTCTAATATTTGCCAGGAGTATTTGTAGATTGTGCATCTTTTCATTACTTTATAATTTCTGAAGAAATTAATTCGTACATATTTTGAATTGATTAGCTATCCATCTTTACTCATTATTTTAGGCATCTTTTGGAACGGGCAGTATACTTTTGCATTGCTGCAAAAACGAGGCTAGTTCCTGTGGGCTGCACTGAATTTTCTGTGAACTCCTGACATAAATTTTATTTAAAAATTATTTTTACTTGTATAGCGTATTTTTAATGCCTTCATAATGTTGACATTTTACTAGCCTGCTCAATTGTTATCATTTTTAAGCCTAAATTGATACTCATGCCACTCAGTATGTACAGTTATGGCATCCAGAGGTAGCAAAGATGTCTCCAGCAAACCACAGTTCATAAGACTTATTCATCAGGGTTCCATGGAAAAGATGGTCAGGATACATTTCTGACACTATGTTTTCCTCCTTTTCCTAATATTTTGTTCAATGTTTGCACTTTGGATGTTTGAACATTTTCACTTTTGTATACGAATTATTGTAGATGATACCTGCTAAGTTTTTAAAACACTATGTCTCTGAAGAGTATCTGGACACACGCATGGCCGTCATTTTGAGTCCCCTTGGCAAATTTTGGCGGATCATGCTTGAGAAAGATCAATCAGGCATGTTCTTCGCTGGAAGCTGGTCAAAGTTTCTAGCGTTCCATGGCATCTCTGAAGGTGAAGTTGTACTCTTGAGATATGAAGGTAATATGGTGTTCAAATTTAAAGTTTTTGGTCTCAATGGAGGTCAGAAAGATCTGAAGAACCAGAACACTGGAATTCAGCAAAGTGAGTAAATAATAAATTCGTTTGCTGATTATAGACAATGGACGAATATGGTAAAACTGTATATTTTTATGACTTTTGTCTTCCCCTTGGTGACAGACACTATTAAAGAATCAGAGTCACCTTCTCCAATCAGGAAACGTAAAAACAACGATGAGAGGTCCAGCAGTGAAGAAAACAGTAGGCTGAAAAGCTGTATGAGATCTTGGAATAAGACGTCAGCACAGATGCAACCTGATTACCAGATTGGACCACCATCATGGATAACGAAGAAGATCACCACGTACATGCTTACGTGCCTTCTTGTAAGCTTAAGCTTTCTCAAAACCAAAATGTCTCAGAGACTATATAGGATAACTAATATTTCAGCAAGAATACATTAGAGAGAATATGATATCTTCTTTACCATGTTTAGATCGAATTTCTTAGTAACCAGCATTCATTCATGATGATCATTTATTTATCCTTAACGAAATCAATTTGGCCATACAATTTTGTAGTATTTGTCAGCGAAATTCTGCAACTCTATTGGATTTCGGGAATCCTGCATAATTACACTCAAGTCTGCCAAGGACAGCACCAGGTCATGGCAGGTGCGCGGTCTTGCGTACAAGAAATATTGTTACCTTCTTGGAGAGGGTTGGAAGAGATTCTGTCAGGATACCAAGCTGAAGAAAGGGGACATATGTACCTTCAACATCATTGAACCTACGTTGTGGCATGTCGTTATTACGCATTGTAAGCATCGATGTATTAGATCCTGCAGTTCTGGATTCTGCTACTCAGTGGACTGTGACTTAAACCGATGCAGATGCTCTTTTTTCTCTTGTCGACCATCAAAAATGTATACAGATACTCAAGAACAAAAGGAGTCACCTTGTTCTTCTTCCAGTAGGGATGGTGGCTGCAAGAATAAAAGGCCCATTTGTGAACCTGACAACAGATCAAAATATTCCGTTAGTATTTTGAGCAAGGCATTGACATACACAAGATCTGTCTATGAGATTGGGCCACCATCTTGGATACAGAAGCAGATCACACCAAACTCACTTAAAAAGTGTCTTGTAAGCAGATTTGTTTCCTTGTTAAATTTTCAGCGCCTATATGAAATGATAATTTGCATCGATAAATCATCTCATCCTATATTAAATTGACAAGCTTTCATCTAAATTTGGAGAATCGGTAACCATCAAACAAATCGACAAGCTATTTTTTGTGTTTTAATTATTCATAGCATACATGTGCATCCATACTTTTAACACGCATCCGCTCCTGCCCGGCATTTTCCTTGTACATTTTTTCCTACGTAATTTGTCAGGCATATGCACTTCAAGATTTTGTTTATAAAGCACAAATTGAGGAATTCGGCTGTCAATATCCATCTGCTGTAATACATGGACCATAAACCATTACGTATTAGTCCACTGATAAGTTTTATTTATTGTGACTACTGCAGTCTTTGGCACATGCTTTTTTCAATGAGATTGGTTTGCGTGAACCCTGCACAATCACGCTCAAGACCTCAGTCCAGGACACCAGATCATGGCAGGTTTGTGGCCTTATGCGAAATGGTAGCAGCTACCACCTTGCGTCTGGCTGGAAGAAGTTCTATGAGGAGAACAAGCTGAAGGTAGGAGATGTCTGCACATTCAACGTCATTGAAACCACACTGTGGCATGTCGTTATCACACGTCTATAACCTAGGGCTCCACAAAGTATCAGTCCCTATTAATCAGGGTTATGTATTAATGCTGTAGCTGGTTGCATTTGGACATGTTTTAGAATTATTTTCTTGGTTGCACAAATGTTAGTGTATATCAATTTTAGAATTATTTCGTCATGTTAAAACAAACCCTTTCGTGATGACAGTAACAGTGTGGCTACGTAACAGTTTCATGTTGATTTAGCTTTTTCTGCTGTAGGGTGTTGATTTCACTATCTCTTTCTGTCAAGAGATTGAATTCTTATGAAAAAAATGTCTGATTCCAACGGGTTCCTCCTTAACAGGAGGTGCAACTATGTAAATCTCCGCCTTTGCACTACAAGCAACTGTACATGTTCAGTAACTGCTTACTACTTGTGTTTAGTTGGATACCATATCTTATCTCAAAGAGCAAAAACTCTGTAGTGATGGTTTGCATGACAACCAACAGCACATTTTGCCGGCTTCTGTTCATGTTCATGGCAGGTTTCGACGCCGATAAAAGATGGATGGAGTAAATTATTGGACTAAACGTTGACCTATATACGAATAGAATGACAGACCACAGATAATGACGGAACAAAGATCCAGAGAATACGTCCAGTCAATAGAGTAGTGTGGCCAGAGGGATGAGATCAGTTGGATGGCCTTAAGCTGTAAGATTTTTTACTCGCTGCTGTTGAGAAACCGCTTGTGGACATCGGTAAGGCTCCAACAAAAAGGACGGTTGAACTCCTACTTCTGCCCACTATGTCGGCGGAATCAGGAAACGGCATGACATCTTTTTGCTGAATGTCCACTGTCACAAAAAGTTTGGCAGGAGATTGCCCAGTGGTCCAGACTATGCCATTGACCTGACGATCACAAGCAAAGATGTTGTATGGTATACTAATCTGGCAGGAGGTACAAGAATACAAAAGCTGGCCACACGATCCCTTGCGATGAGGAATGCTAGAATTTTTCAGGACAAAGAGATGGATTTACGACAGCTGGTCGAGCTCATAAAGGAGCAAGCTCTGTGTTGGGGACGTGCTGGAGCCAAGAATCTGGAGCATGTGCTATCGAACTGGCTTCGACATGGCGCGTATGCCTGAGGCACCTCAATTCCTGTTGAGTGATGTGGGGCGAGCAGCATGAGGCTGGATGAGTTGTGTTTTATTTGTAACATGTTTAGTACTAGGTAAATGTGATGCGTGTCATATGTAATCTAAAACTTTGCTACACTTCTTAATACAAATGCCACGACATGGCCACGGTTTCTAAAAAAAGTAGTGCGACCTAATTTAGCTGTTACATTTTTGTGCCTTTCCGGCCCAGCTCACGTACGTCGATGCCTCGAGGGCCGTCAACGTCATCGTCATGGTCATCAGAGATAAATAATGCGTCTTCCCGTTGGCGTCCTCAAGGAGGGCATGCCCTTTGGCAACAGTAGGCATACGATGCATATGAGCACGTGAATGTTATCTTACTTTTATCGTCGGGATGTATAATAATTTGATGATATCCTGAATACCCATTAAGGAAATAAGAGAAGAAATGTTTTGCTGATCGCTCAAGCATCTTATCGATAAAAGACAGTGGAAAATGGTCCTTGTTGTCTCGTGCATATTTTCTCGTGCATAACTATTCAACATACCTTGGAATAATGTCGCCATATCCATGCACACCTTACACATGTGCAAACACTTGTCAAAGCAACCACAATACCTAGATATGCATTGTTCTTGGCCCAAACATGTGTGACCTCCCAATCAACTCAACCACAAATCTTACCAAACTTGGTTGTTGAACCTCATCTTCTTCCATAATATTAATTCAATGGATCATCATCATCAACCATGTCTTAACCTCAAGCACCATCTGCACATGAACAAACAACCAATCTTTACGAGTCCAAGTCTTTGACTTGACTCTTGTTAGTCCAAAAATCACAACACCTTATATGAGCACCTCACTTAATCTTGTTGCACAATATAAAAATATTTTCCATTATGATCAACCAAAACACTTCAAAAACCTAGTAAATTATTACTGAGCAAACCTTCCTATAAGTGTAAAGAAAGTTTAAAACAATTGCATGTTTAGAACAGAGCAGCCGAAATAAAGCATTAAAATCAGACAGTCTTAAGTGCTTTATGCTGTAACTGTTGCTCGCAATATACATTGAACAAGTTCAAGCAACCCGAACTGATTAAAATGTAGTTGTTGCTGTCGATATATATTGAAAAGTTCGACAACTCAAACCGATTAAAAGGTAACTATTACTCTTGATACACATTAAAAGGTTCGGACGGTCTGAACTGAATGAAAAGTAATTGCCACTCTCAATACACATTGAAAAGTTTAGACAATTCAAAGTGTGTTGTGCAATTCATTAAAGGTAATTGTACTCCCGAATACACATTTGAGAAGATCGGACATTTTAAAATGAGTTTCTCAGATATATTCAAAACTTTGCATGCAAATCCTCACTTTAACATAATTGCCAATGTATTCAACACACATAAATCTCACAATCTCCTCCTTGATGAATGCATTGGCAATACCACTCCGAAATCGAACATCAGTTCATTCACGTTTCATGAAATTTTTTGACAAAATAAAATTTCTCCCCTTTTTTAAAATAAAAAATCAATTGAGAAAGAAATCTACACCTTTAAAAATTCCCTCCTAAGAAGAACAGGTAAACCAAAACACTTGTGAATGTGCAATGTATGATATATTCCCCTCTCTGATAATGTATTCAGCAAGGTTCAAAAGATAAATTTGAATTTGCTATAACATAATACGACATTGTCGGTACCCTACGTACCGAATACCCCTTAGAACTGCAAAGAGTGCAAAAGAACTCCACCTATCTGAGTTGAAGACCTCCGAAGGCCCCACATGTCACTCGGAACCGGACCTGCCTCCCTCGTATGGTTAGTTCCAATGCCGCCACGTGTATCATAAAACCGGAGCTACATTCCACACATGGGAAAGCTCCGAACTAGATAGCTGTGTGGCACCCCCGGACCTAACCCCCGACAGGAGAAGCTCCGGTACCGACATGTGTACAATAGCACCGGACCTACTTGCCCAAGACGGTAAGCTCCGGAGCTGCCACACGTCCAACCGCCAGACCTTCAACCTCAACAGGCAGATTGGTGGACCTCCAACGACTCGGACCTTCAAGGAACGTTAAAGACTTCAAGACCTGATTATGTGTCATTAATGCTATCTTAATGACATACAATCGGAGGACTCCTAATACCATTAACGCCACCATTAAGGGGCATTACCACGCTATTAAGGAATTAAGCACATTTAACTGTGTATTAGACGTCAGTAACCGCTAGGGCCACATGTCGGGTCAGGTTAATTATGTAATGGCCAACCCTTGTACTATAAAAGGACTGGTCGAGCGATACACAGGGATAATTTTTTGGGCTCTCTCTCACACACTAGCACTCATACGCTCAATAAAACAACAACACACATCCGTGAAGTAGGGTATTACGCTTAGGCGGCCCGAACCACATAAATCCTCCTGTCAAATCGCCATCTTGCTCTGAATCTTTGCGCGCTCCAACCGAACTAAGAAACTCCGCGGTCTACTAACCGTAGTGACGGGAGAATTGCTGGAATCAGACTCCGACAGTTGGCGCGCCAAGTAGGGGGTGCACGAGATTCAAAGATGATGAATTCTGCTGCTGGATCATCCAACGGTAACCATGCTGTGCAACCTGCTCGATGCAATCCCTCCAACATGCAGCAGCCAACAGGTGTTGTAGCTCCAGCGGGAATCATGCCACCGCCGCCACCATCCGCTCCGGCGAATCAAGCTTCATGTCGAGATGGGGCGTCCGCATCGATCACTACATCGGCGAACAACAACCCCGAACGCAAGCTTAATGCTGCGCGTGCTCTTCTCCAACGTCCACCACCTCCAGGAGCACCTCAGGGTGCGATGAAGCAGTGGAGAGCTGATGTGGAACATCTAGTTGCAGCAGCAGCCAATGGCATCAGCAATCAAGGTCCTCCCCCCCTCAGGGCGGGTCCCTTCACAGCATCGGACCTTGTCGGGTAGACTTGGTCCGCATGCTTCGCAGCATAGGAGGCATGTTGCATCTCAATAGGCAACGTCGCTGCCTTCCGGGGCACGACATACTCATACGGTAACAAGGCTTTTGACTCACGACCTCCGGGTGGAGCTTGATCATCGTTACCGACAACAGGATGGTCGAGTCCACATCGTGCGAGCTCGCGAGAGGCGAGAGGCTCGGGACAGTCCTGCTCCTGAGGTAGTAGGAGGAGGCTATTCTGCTTTGGCCATGCACCTACACATGGTCAGATGGTCGCAGAAGTTCCGGCCTCATTTGCTGGAGAAATTTGACGGTACTGTCAACCCCGCAGAGTTTCTCCAAATCTACTCCACCGCTATCCTTGCGACTGGAGGCAATGAGGCCGTGATGGCCAATTATTTTCCTGTGGCTTTGACTGGGACTGCAAGGTCTTGGTTCATGAGTCTACAGTTGGGCGGAGTTGTGCCAACAGTTCACCACCAATTTTAGGAGCTCATACACCTGACCAGGCACGGAACTGGATCTTTTTGTTGTCAAGCAAAAAGGGGGAGAGTCCTTGCGATCCTTCATCCAGAGGTTCTCCCAGGTTCGAAATACCATTCCTTCTATCTTAAGCGCTTCTGTTATTGTAGCATTCAGGCAGGACGTTTGAGATAAGAAAATGCTGGAGAAGCTGGCGACCAAGGAAGTCACCAGCGTCACGGAACTCTTCAGCTTGGCAGACAAGTGTGCCAAGGCTGCTGAGGGCCGTGAAATGCACTCCCAACCACCTCCGGAGGCCAACCAAAAAATCCTCCAAGGGTGAAGCCACTACCTTCGGGAGTGGCAAGAAGAAGAAAAAGTCCAATGGTAAGAAGAAGTCGTCGACCGGCACACCTACTGCTGCAGCTGCTGCAGCTCCGGGTGGTCGGGGGCCACACCCCGAGAAATGACCTCGATCGTCATATGAAGATGGTGGCAGCTCCAAGATGTGGTGTCCCATACACAAGGCGGACAGGCACAACTTGGAAAACTGTCGAGAGGTCCAGAACCCCGCCGAGCACTACAATAAGCGCCGGGAAGAAGCTCCTTTCCGTCAAAGGGAAGGAAAACAAAAAGTCGACGAAGCTCCGACTGAAGAGGAGTTAGGCTTTCAGGACCCTAAAAAAGTCTTGAAGGTTGTTTACACCTCCGTTGACGACGACTCTGACGTCTCCGACAAAGAGCGTCGAAAGACCATGAACACCATCTTTGGTGGTTTGTGGGACATCACCTCTCGCCGTGTCCTCAAGACAATGCAGCGGGACATGGCCTCGGTAGCTCCCATCGCCAGGGCGGGGCCTCATCGGAAGTGGATGGATACTGCCATCACCTTCGATGCTTCGTACTGCCCTCGGAACATGATCGGAGCTGGCCAACTTCCACTGATATTATCTCCGACCATCAATAACATCCAGCTCCACCACGTAATGGTGGACGCAGGTTCGGGGCTGAACCTCATAAGCTTCGAAGCCTTCGTCAAGCTTCAGCTCCGACCTTCGGATCTTCGCCCCTCTCGACATTTATCTGGAGTAGGTCTGGGGGCCAAGACTCCACTCGGTGCCATTACTCTCCCGGTGACCTTCGGAACTCGGGAGAATTACAGGACTGAGAAGTTGGTCTTCAACGTGGCGCAGATCAATTTACCATTCAACGCCATCTTGGGAAGGCCAGCTTTGTACAAATTCATGGCTGCTGCTCATTATGGCTACCCGGTGTTGAAGATGCCAACACCCTCTGGCGTTCTCCGGATCCACGGAGATTGCACCGTTGGAGTTACTGCTCTGGAAGAACTCCATGCGCTTGCTACAGCGCAGGAGGAAGAATCCAGAAAGGAGCAAGATTCGAAGCCCCCGAGCATTCATCGAGGCTCAACTTCCGCACCTCGCGTGCAACCAAGCGGCGACACCGACATTCCCGTCAAAGTCGTCCAAATTGGTTTCGACGCTGCTCAGACCACCCGTATATCGGGAGGTATGAACAACAAATAGGAACTCGCGCTCATCACTTTCCTCTAGGCTAATGTCGACGTGTTTGCCTGGCAACCATCACAAATGCCTGGGATCCCTAGGGAGGTGATCGAGCACAATCTGAAGATTTATCCCGACACTCGGCCTGTACATCAAAAGCCTCGGAAGCAATCAGTAGAGCGACAAAACTTCATACGTCAAGAAGTGAAGAAGTTGCTCGAAGCTGGATTCATCCGGGAAGTATTCCATCCAAAATGGCTGGCAAACCCAGTCGTTGTACCCAAGGCCGGCGGGAAGCATCAGATGTGTATCGACTACACAACACTGAATAAGGCATTCCCAAAGGATCCATTTCCACTGCCTAGAATAGATCAGATAGTGGATTCCAACCTCCGGGTGTGAACTACTGTGTTTCCCAGACGCATATTCTGGGTATCATCAGATCAAAATGTCTAGGGAAGATGAAGAGCATATTGCCTTTATCACAATAGATGGATTGTACTGTTACACTGCCAAGCCATTTGGTCTCAAAAACACTGCTTCAACATTTGTGCGAGCTATGTACAAAACTTTTGGAGAGCTCATTAGAGATGTAGTGGAAGTGTACGTCGATGACATCGTCTTTAAGATCAAGAACAAGGAGTCATTTCTTGACACCTTGCAAGCTGTCTTCGACAAGTTGCGAATCACACGCACAAAGCTGAACCCAGACAAGTGTGTATTTGGGGTTAGCTCCGGAAAGCTTCTTAGATTCTTGGTGAACCACCGAGGAATAGAAGCAAATTCGACAAAGATTAAAGCTATTGAAGACATGCGGCCACCAGCTCGCATCAAGGATGTCCAGAAGTTAACTAGGTGTCTAGCTGCCCTCATCCGGTTCATCTCAAGACTGGCGGAACGGGCACTACCCTTCTTCAAATTACTGAGGAAGTCCGGACCATTCCAATGGTCTGAAGAAGCAGGAAAGGCATTCCAAGAGCTGAAGCAGCTCCTCACCACTCTACCAACTTTGGTGGCTCCGAACCCTGGTGAGCCACTTCTGCTTTACATTTCAGCAACGGACGAAGTTTTCAGCATGGTCCTGGTTGCGGAAAGACCAGAACCATCCCCAGTTCAGGAATCCAGACCCCTCCGGGAAGGTCTGGAGCTACCTGAAGGCGAGTCTGGGTCCGAGCCCCCAGACCCGGATCCTCAAGGTGAGACGCAAGAGGATCAACCTCCTTCAAATGAAGGAGTTACAATAAGAGAAAAACCCTAGGGCCGCCACTGCATCCAAGAGCACAAGAACACTCCTCTCCACACATTATAAGGCCCTAAGAGTCAAATCATTGGGATTTATTCATTGAAAAAGGGAGAGTGACGATCTTATCGACATTGAGCTCTTGACTTTGATTTCTCACACACTCATGTTGATTATTGTGTAATTTTTTGAGTGTGTTGATATTTGTTTTCGTTTGTAATCTTGTGGGAGCCCTCACTTGTGAGGAAGCCCCAAAACTCGGTGATTACCCTTTGTGGTATTGGGAACCAAGTCGACCTTTGTGGTGACTTGGTAAGGGAAGGGTTGGTGATGACACGACTCTGTGTGAGCTCCTCAACAAGGACGTAGATCCCTTGTTTGGGATTGAACCTTGATAAAACTCACTTGTCTCGTGTGTTCTTGATTCATATTTTTTATTATCATCACTGTCTAGGGCATAGACTTGATCATAATTGCAACTTGTGTTAATTTTGTATTCCGTGTGCAAATTATTCATCATAAATACTTGCTAAAAATGTTAGGATAATTTACTATTTTCTGCTGCGAGAGAATCAAAGAAAATATCAAAATGATCTAAATTTGACCGTTGTGCTGACTAACCCCAGACTAGTTCGCACTCACACCAAACTAGTCTGGTCTCTGTAATTTAACGAGTTTGAATTAAATGCTTTAGGGAATCAAAAGGCATATTACCCCCCATGCACATTCAATTGGTATCATAGCTGGAATCTCCATCAAGAGACTAACTGTTCGGAGAGACAAATGGCCAACCACAAGCAAAACGAGATTCTAGAAATGCCCATCAACAAAGATGCTCAAAAGACCCAAATGTTTGATGTGCTCAAGGAGTACGAGCATGACTATGAAGAAGTCCGCCAACTATAGGAACTTCTAAGGAACAAGCTCTTAAGGAAAAGGTGCAAGAAAGAAGACGAGAAGCCTACGGGGAGTGGTCATCAAGACTACTCACGATATCCTTTTAATTACGAGCGTATAAATTCTAACAATCACTATATTTTTATTCCCATGGGGAGACCTTCACATTTCAACAGCAAGGATTATACAATGTGAAAGTACAATATGAAAATGCATCTTGACATATTGTATGTACAAGTATAGATATCCCATACATCGACGATGAACTCACCTCGGAGCAAGCTCAAGATATACACCGCAATGCACAAGCTGCCGCGATGATCACCTCGTCACTAAGCCGGGAGGAGTTAAATAAGGTTGATGTACTTGAGGTGGTTGAACACATATGGGACACCCTCAAGACGGTGCATGAAGGAAATCTCTCCATCCGAGAAGCGAAGATTGAAATGACTGAGGGGGAGCTAGGGAGGTTTGCCATCGAGGATGGTGAAACTCCCCAATAGATGTACAATTGCATGACAGTTCTCATCAACAAAGTCAAAGCCTATGGAAGCAAAAAGTGGACTGACCATGAAGGGGTTAAAAGAATGATTAGAGCCTTTATGCCAAGGAACGTCACTTTGTGCTCTATGATCCAAGAAAGTCTAGGGTTTCACAAAATGACTCCGGATGAGATTTTTGGAAAAATAATAAATCATGAGATGATGGAAAGAGAAGCTCAATATGTGAGGAATCTTGTCGAGCCCACCTCATCAAAGAATAAGGAGGTGGCCCTCAAGACGACTTCAAGTCAAGAGGCAACAAAGTCCATGAGGTGCAAGATGACAAAGATAGAAATGATGTGAGTACCGACATAGATGAGGAAGAAATGGTACTCTTCATTAAAAGGTTTAAAAGAATTATGAGAAGGAGAAAAGGCGACAACGCTAGAGAAGGCAAGATCAAGGACGAAGACAAGTCCAGGTCTAGGCGGTCATGCTACAACGATGGCCAATAAGGGCACTTCATAGTTGATTTCCCATATGAAGAAGATGACAAGAGATAGAACGAAGCTAAACAACAAGATAAGAATAAATTCAAGAAGAAGAAACACATAGGATAAGCACACATTGGCAAGGAGTGGGACTCAAACGACGAGTCCTCCTCCGAAGATGAAGATAGGGTGGCAACCAATGCCATCAAGAAGCCTCCCGAAAACCACTCTCTTTCAAACTTGGGAGGATGGAAGGAGTCGAACCACACTTGCCTTATGGATAATGAAGGCAAGAAAAAGGTTAAATCTAGAACTTCATCTTTACATTCTTCTCATGATGATGATTTTGATAACATGATGAAAATGAACAAATGCTTAAGGTCTTAAGTAAAAGTGCATTAGCTAAAATGAAAATGTTGTCAGATGAGATATTTGAGAAGAAAGATCTTATAAACTGACAAGAAGATATGCTCATTCTTCAAAAGGAGAGATATTTTGAGGTTGAAAAGGCTCTCAATATTGAAAAGGAAAAGAGAGAAGCACTTGAGCATGAGCTAGCCTTGAGCAAGGAAACTTGCTCAAATCTAAATGATTTGAATGTTGTACTTAAGGATGAGCTTGTTAACTTGACAAAAGTTAACAAGAACCTTCAAGTGCAAGTTGAATCACTCAAGCAAAGTGCTCCCTCCTCCTCTAAGAGCTCACCTTCTTCAAATGTTGAGTCCATTCCACTTAAGACATGTAATTGTGCTAATTTAGTTCTTGACCTGAAAAATGAGCTTAAAGTGGCACAAAGCAAACATTCACCCAAAGGTGGCATTTTTGATAAGGACAAAATAAAGTATGCACGAAGTGCATACTCGGTTACTAGAGCTCCTAATGTCAAGGATGTCCTTGGATATTCTCGAGGTGAAAAGCGAAATGATAGAAACCCCAAGAATAATAAGAAATCAATTGCTTTTGTCAAGGAAGGCTCAAATCAAGTTGAGAACACCAAACATGTTCCTTCCTTACATGAAAAAGCTAAAAATGGACCAAAAATCATGTTTCATGACTTTAATGCCTCATATGTTCTTATGAAGAATAAATTTTATCATATTTATGTCAAGTATGTTTGGCCACTCCACAACAGTCCAAAATCTTGTGTGTGGGTACCTAAGTGTCTTATCACTAACATCAAAGGACCCAAGCAAGCTTGGGTACCTAGAACCAAGGCATAATCATGTTTTGTAGGTGTACCCCCTCTGGTGGATCCAAAGAGGTGCTTAATAGGCACCAACCACATGACTGGATGAAAGAAAGATATTCGGAGAGTATAATGAAAATCCAAGTGAACCAACTTCATCACCACAGGAACCACCAACACAAGAGCAAGTACAAGACTTGCAAGATGAACCTCAACAAGATCAAAACGATCAAGATCAAAATGGAGGCAATGATCAAGGGAGAGATGAAGAAAATGAAGACATTGACATAAGAAGCTAAGTTCCTCACCCAAGAGGTTGTAGATGCATTACAAGATCTGGTTTGGGCATTGGCAGTGTAAAAAGAACTTCCCAACCATGTTGACATCATTGCGGACGATACACGCAAGACATCCTCAAAAGTTCAACATAGACAAAGCCAAGCCCATCAAAACTCCAATGAGAACCAACGAGCATCTCAACCTCGATGAAGATGATCCAAATGTGAACCAAAGAGGTATACCATTCCATGATTGACTCTCTATTTTATCTTGGTTCATCTAGGCCACATTCATTTGGTACATCATTCTTTGATCAATTCTTCATTGTACCTTTTTGCATATAGGCTTAACATCATGTCAAGTATATGTTTTGTGTGCAAGGTTTCAAGTCGCTCTGATTTTTACATGTGGCTTGAAATGTTGCATATCTGATTGCTAGGAGTATAGAACTTCAAAATACCAGCATGATTGCAAAAAATTATCTCCTACCTCACTTTCACTCTAAAATTATTTTAAATACTAATTCTTGGTGAATTTTGGTTATAGTATGACTGTTGTTTTCTTACCGACCATGTTCATCTAGAATATTTGCTAAGATTATGTCTTTATGACCAAAATTAGGTCTCCACTCAGATTCCCTTTGAAATTCTTACATACATTTTCTGTTTGATCGGACAAGTCCGGCCCAATATCGGGACAAGTTCGGTGTTCTGTAAATCTTGAGCAAGTTGGTCGTAGTTTGATGATTAAGTGTTTGTTGATCATATCTTCGAGGGTATCTTCTAAAATCATGTACTAATCATCATCCAAAAGTCAAATCTCAAAATCACCCTGTTAATTTTACCTCAACTATCTGTTTGATCTAGACTAGTTCGTGGGTCACACCAGACAAGTCTGGTATCTTGATTAGTCCGTCCTTGGCTGCTATTCCGGACAAGTCCGGGACACACCGAACTAGTACAATGTTCTCGTGTCTTAACTGTTGGATTCACCCTGAACCCCTCTTCTTCCTCCTCACTCCAATCTTGACTCCATGTCTTCTCACTCAAGCTCTCAAGGTGATTTTTTGCCCTCTCCACCAAAAACTTTGATTCTTTCGAGGAGGAGGCTTGGAAGCACATTGAGGTCCACCCCAGACTTCTCCGCACTCAGTATTCGCTCTACTCCGTGCATCGATCCTCTTTTGGTAAACCCTAGTCGTAACCCTAATCTTCACTCTTTCTAGGGTTTAGGCCGGGAGTTGGTCGCCTGTCGGTCGATCTTCGGCGTTCGCAACAGTGACACATGTGACGGACCAGTCTGTTGCCTCCTTCGCCGAGGGGTGTTGATGGCGGCGATGATGAGATGGTCGACATCATTAATCCGCTGTTGCGCAGCTCTTCGTGGAGCGTTCATGGCAGGTAGGTTGTGGAGGAGAGCACGCGCTGTAGCCAGCGCGCTCTATGGACTTGTAGTCGGTGGCGCCATGGAAGCCGATGGGGTGAGCGTCTATCGAGAAGCGTCAGCTTGACCAACCACGATAGCGGTAGCTGCGCAACTGCATGAAGGACCAAACCGGCCCGCTCTGGAGCAGGAGGTGGCCTCATCTTCACCCGCCGTGATGCGACGGGCTCGAGAGGTGCCATCAAGAGGCCTAATGTTCACCATTGTGTGGAGGCGAAAACTTCTTAGGGAATAGCTCCCTACGGTGCATGCCAAATTTCGAAGTATAACAACAACACTTTCCCCGGACATGTTATGGAGCAGCCCGCGGAGGTTCTTTTTTAGGAGAGGCAAGTCCCAGGAGCTTGCGTGCACGACAAAGATGGTGAACACGGGGGTTCTTACGTGGTTTGGGCCGCCCGAGCATAACGCCCTACGTCCACTGGGTGAGCCGTATTGCTTGTGTGTTTTCTGAGGTTGAATTGAGATCAAATGAGCATGTGTGAGAAGAGTTGTCTAATTCGGTAGTTGCCCGATCCTTTTATAGTTCAAAGTCAGGCAATCTTACAAGTGGGGCCCATGGCTCACCGGTGGCTCCTAGGCAATCTTAACCCTGTACAAGATCTAGGGTTTAATTGCTACTAGCTGCCTCTGACCATGACTTGAAGACTCGCCGTCTTGCTGCGCCAGTTGCTAGTGCCTAGGTATAGTTGTTGATGATCGCAGGGAATATCTCATCTGTCATGTTGTTGCATCCTACCTCATCAGCAGCGTGGGATAGCACTGTGTCACCTTCACTGTGATGTGATTGGACATAGTGGCACCTGACAGGAGTGTGCGTTGTGCCCGTGCGCCTTGGGAAGGTGTGTGCCTTCAATGCGCGAGTGGACAAAGCACGCCGCTCTTAACTCCCGTGACCTACTGCCCAGAGCGAGTTGTTGGTCACGTGGCAGAACCGGAGCATGACTCTACAGTGGAGGTCGGGTCCTGTGCCGCGGGGCACGAGGCGGGTCTAGAGCACACCTCTAAGGAGAGGCGGGGTTTGAGCCCGCAGGGCACATGGCAGGTCCAGAGCCCAGCTCTAAAAAGAGGCGGGGTCAGGCCCCGTAGGACACACAGTAGGTTTGGAGCCCGACTCTGAGGAGAGGTGGGCTCCGGCCCCATGGGACACATTGCAGGTCCAAAGCTCACTTCTGAGGAGAGGTGGGGTTCCAGCCCATGGGACACATGGCAGGTTCAAAGCTCACCTCTGTGGAGAGGCAGTGTCAAAGTGTAGCAATGAAACTTCCCTCGGTATACTACTAAAGCGTAGTCTGTGGTGGTTCGTATTCAGATGGGGCGCATAAGATCACGAAGAAGATGATGACACAGGGGCTTTTACGTTGTTCGGGCCGCCTGAGCGTAATACCCTACTCCACAGGGTGGTTGTTGATTGTATGAGTATGTGGCGAGTGTCTAAGGTTGCCTGTATGCGTGTGAGCTTAGATCCGCTTCTACCATGTGGAGCAGCCCTTTTATATGCTAAGGACTGACCATTACAGAGTTTGCCTAGCCCGACAGGTGGCCCCAGCTATATTTATCACCATATACATGATCTACTAGTATTATGACTGATTAACAATGTGATAACATGCCTTAATGGTAGTGTTATCTGTATTGACAGTCCTCTGATAGTGTGTCATTAATACTGAATTAATGACACATTCATCAAGTCTTGTAACGACTGTTTAATAACCTCTTGAATGTTCGTGTTGTTAAGATCATGTAGTCTTCCCGTTGCATGCTTAGATTCGGAGGTCTAACATGTGGCAGCTCCAGAGCTTCCCTCTGTGGGGAGGCAGGTCCAGAGCCACTTGACACGTTGCAGCACTAGAGCTTCCCTCTACTGCGAGTTAGGTCCGCGGTTGTTGGACACGTGGCAATACCAAACCTACCCTAATGAGGGATACGAGCCTAATGTTGCGAGATGCGTGTTTCCTTCGGAATTCTTCAACTTGGACATAGGAACTCCTTTGTTTTAAGTGCGGTATCAGGAGGTACCTGGTATCAGGGGCAGCGATAGTGGCCCCCGAGCCCACCTTTGGGTAAGGTTATACTACCACAGGTGGGGCCATCGTCGATTCTCGTGTTGCAGCTTCAAAGTATTTTTCAGGGTGGTTGAGGCGACGGTAAAGAGCTATGCCATCGCCATGTGGCCCTTTTAACACGGCGTGTGAGATCTTAGTGTGTGGATATCACACAATTGAAGGTCGTTGGTTCCCAATAAATATTTTCGTATCGGTTGCCAGTGTAATATTTGTAGCCCTGTCAGGCTGCCGCCCTTGGGCTTCCAACTTCTCATCATGACAACGGTTCACCTGGTGTAATTTTTTTAACAAAGTGGACATGGGCCTCTGTCGAAGGTCTTAAACGACACTTCCCCCGGACCTGCATAGAGAGCAGCCCGCGGAGGTTTTTTTGGATTCATGAGGGCTAGTCCGAGGAGATTTAGCGCAGCGAGATGGTGAACACAGAGGGTTTATGTGGTTCGGGCCGCCGGAGCGTAACACCCTACGTCCACGGGAGTGTATGTGTATTGTCTTGCTTGAGTGTGTATGGGTTTCAATCGGTCTGATGCCGTCCTCTGTGAAGGTCGTCTGCAGAGTCCTTTTATAGTCCAAGGACTCTGCAGTCACAAGGTGGGCCCCGGGCCCCGACAGGTGGTCTCGGGGAGAGCCAAATCCTATACAAGATCTAGGATTAAATGCTATCTACTTCCCTTTCTTAGGGGCTTCAATGTGCCGTCCTGCCGTGTCGTGCGCCAGGGCTACACATAGTTGTTGATGATGGCAGGGCCCGTCTCGTCCGTCTTGTCCTCGCGGCTTACTCGTCCGCCTTGCGTCGTGGGTCTGTACCGGCTACTTTGACAAGACAAGACACTGGAGCCTTGACTTTCGCATGCACGACTCCGCTTCGCTTGGGGAAGGCGCGCGTACTTAATGCTTGTCTGAGCGGCGCACTCTTTCCTTTAATGCGGCCTCCTACCGCATCGAGTCGGCCCACCGCCACGTGGTTGCACTGGAGCCTGCCCCTGCGGGGAGTTGAGCGCCCAGCTGTATAGGTCATGTGGCGCCTTCGGAGCCCACCTCCGCGGGAGAGCGGAGGTTCAGCCCTGCGGGCCACGTGGTAGTCCAGGAGCCCTTCCTTGCGGGGAGACGGGCCTGGCCCCGGGGGTTCCATTGGCTACGTGGCAGCCCCGGAGCCCGCCTCGGCGTAGAGGCTAGAGTCTGGTCCCGCCGGCCACGTGGCAGCCCCGGAGCCTGCCTCGGCGGGGAGGCGAAGGTGTGGTCCTGCCAGCCACGTGGCAGCCCCGGAGCTTGCCTCAACGGAGAGGCGAGGGTCCGGTCCTGCCGACCACGTGGCAGCCCCGGAGCCTGCCTCGGCGGGGAGGCGAGGGTCCGGTCCTTCTGGCCACGTGGCAGTCCAGGAGCCAGCCCAAGCGGGGAGGTAGGATCTGGTCCTTCCCTCCACGACGTGGCAGCCTCGGACTCTGCCTCCAAGTAGAGGCCAAGTCCTTAGCCGTTTTCTCGTTGTGCGCGGGGGTACCCGGTCTGCGGGGTGCCGACAGTGGCCCCCGAGCCCACCTTGGGAGAGTCGTCGATACCGCAGGTGGAGTCTTCTTCTTTATCTTCCCGCGCAACTCTTTCGATTCCAATTCGGGGTAGTTTCCTGGGCGACACGTCCCTGCCATCGTGGCTACGCGTCTCCTTCTGGTAAGCGGAGGCGCGGGACATGCGCCGCGCGACATGACTTCTGCTTTCAATCGTGCTTTAACTGTGGTGGTTCCCAAGGTGGCTCCTGCACTTCCGCTGCTTTTGCCTTTTCAGAATCCGCCGAGTTACCTCCCGCACAGTTGGCCACCCGGCTTGCCTTCTTTGTCGAGTGACTCGGGCCCTCATGTCATTACCTATGTGGGTATGTTGCTCTTCTACCGAGACTTTGGCGATTCACACGCCGCGTCTGTTGGCTTGCAGAGGTGAATAAAAAGAGACCTTTCCCCCTAAGGGTCCTTTCTTCCGCTTCTGCATCCTTGCGCTCGTGCCTCTTGCCCCAAGCCTAGTTTTTGCGCTCTAGCTCCCGATTTCACCTTTTGGAGCCTCCTCCCTCAACCTCATGGTGAGCATCCTGCCCAGGTCCTGGTTGACCAGGTCTGCCGATCTGCCCCCCCCCCCCCCCCCCCCCCGTGCGCCGGTTTCTCGGCTGGCGAGCCCCCGAACAGGAGGAGTGGCTCTGTTGCGGGGAGCTCCCACTGAACCTCACCGACGAGGAGATGGTGTTGTTCTCGTCGTACGTGCTGGCCGGCTTCGTTCCGCCAGCATCCGCATTCCTGGTAATGCTTCTGGAGACTTTCGGCCTCCAACTTCACCACCTCCCGCCGAACTCGACCGCCTTGCTGGCGGTCTTTGCTCACCTCTGGGAGATGTTCGTGGGGGTGATGCCGTCGGTGAAGCTCTTCAGGTACTTCTTTGTACTGAGGGCCACCCGTAAAAGCTCGAAGGATCAGCTCAGCGCCTACTACTTCCAGCGTCGAACCAAGGTCCCTTCTAGGTTCATTGCTTCCTTCAGCTCTCCACGGTGGGAGCAATGGTGCAAAGATTGGATGATCGTCAAGGTCGAGGCTCACGACCGGATGTGCCTCCCCACCGGGAGCCCCTACTCCGAGCGGTTATTCTGGGAAGAGCGCCCAGAGCTAGAGAGGGCGTTCGACCCGGTGTTGGAGAGGATCCAGATGCTGGCGGACCACGGGATGACGTCTGTGATGGTGTTGAGGGACTTCATGTCCCGACGCATGGCTCCACTCCAGCATGCGCGTCCGCCCGACATGGATGTACACCGGTCCAATGGACTGCACCCGGATCGAGGCCGGCTCCGACTCCAACCCGGACGAGCAGCTGATGCATGATATGCTGGTTCGGGTCTGCCCCGATGACGTCTCCCCTGAGGGACTGGCCCTCCGGCGGCCTGCCGCCCCCTGTGCTTAGTCCCCGAGCTGAAGAGGCGGCTGCTGAAGGCGATGCCGACGCTCGACGAGTTCGGGCTGGCGCAGCGCCAGATTGGAGACCCGTTCCGAGGGGTCGAGATTGTCGACGATGTTGAGGGGGTCGACATCGCCGACGGCGCTGAGGGAGGCGAAGATCCCCCAAGCGACGAAGATCCCTCCAGTGATGACCCCTCACGCGGGTTCCAGCACCATCAGCAGGGAGGTGTCGGCACCTCTGCTGATATGGAGAAAGGGAAATCACCTGTGCCCGTGTCGGACCCGACCCCCAAGAAGCGCGCCCGTTCGCCGCCGTCAGTCCCCTTTGCACCTCATCAGGATGTCGGTGGCGCCACTTTGCCGCCTGAATCCTCGAGCGCAAGAGGGGGAGGCTCCTCAACGCGGATGAGACTCCAGTGTTCCCCCGCCGTTCGGAGGAGCGCCAGACTTCGGGGGTGCCGCCAACTCCTCCATTTCTGGGGCCCCTGGCTCACGCAGTGTAACACCCCAAAATTTAAACACAAGCAATTTTGAATTTAAAATTACCTAAATATTAAATTTTAAAACAAGGAAGAAATTAAATTAAGTTAAAGTGTGAATTTGTGTGTTTATATTTCTTGTGATTGAATGCATGAATGTGTGATTTGATTTAAAATTTAATTTATCCAACTTGCTAACAATTTGGGTTTTAATTATAAATCTAAATTTGAATTTGAAAACCCAATCTCGAAATTAGAAACCCAAACCTGGACTTAGAAAACCCCTTTTTCCTTTTTAAATCCCGCCTTGGGATGACACTCATCTTTCCCCGAAGGCCCAACCTGAATCTCTCCAAGCCCGACCCATTTGCGCCCCCCTCCTTCTTGTCTCCTTCGCGCCACCACTGGCCAATGGGCCCCACCCGAGCGCGCGCGATTCTTCTACGCCTCTCCCTCTCCCACTCGCTGATGCTGGCCCCCGTCTGTCTGCTTTCTCCCTCCCAGAGTCATGCACATCGCGTGACAACCTGGGCGCGGACGCCAGCGCCGGGCGCAGACGCCAAGCCACACACCCCCCCCCCCCCCCCCCCGCGGTTTCCAATAATCGCCTAAAATCCGGGCCCGACCTTCTTGCACCGCATGTAGCTCCCTCGCTATAAATCCCTCCTAACCCTACCCCGCCGCACAGGAACCGCGCTGCCGCCTTGCTCACCACGGCGAGCCGCCGCACCAGCCACTTTCCACGCCTCCTACCACCACCAACTTCGCTAGCACGCCGTGCTGCTCCGCGAGGACACAACGACCTCCCTCCGCCCTTCCCCAACGCGTCCCGACGCCGCGAGGGCGAGCATCGTCGAGACCCGGTTAGCCTCTCCGCCCTCAACCTCGCTCCCATGTCTCCTTTTGATTTACCTTCGATATAACCTCCCCACCACCTTATCCTTGCTCTGGAACAACTTTAGGGCATGGTGGCACCGAGAGATCGCCACCGGAACGTCGCCTCGATGAAGGCCGTCGAGGTCCGCCGCCGATTCTCGTCGTCCCGACTCGGTGGCCATCGATTCCTCATTTTAACCCCTTTCCCATGTTTTCCATGCATCTAGGGAGCTCCTAGGCGACTCCGACCGAAGTTTCAGTGATTGCGTCGGCGAGTTCGACGCGCGCCCGGCTGCCCTCGCCGTCCTGACCGTGGAGACCACGTCCCCAAGCTTTTCCAGTCCACGCAACATTCCATGGTGAGCTCCCCATGACCTCCTCCCTTGTTTTCTTCATTTCTCGGTGCGTCTTGTAGACCGTAGTGTAGATCCATGTGGCGCCGGCGAGTTCAGGGCGCGCCGTCCATGGCGGCACTGATGTGTCGATCCCGTGGAAGGAGCAGAGCCCCCCTTGCGACCGCAGCCGTTAGATTTCGCGCTTATGGCTCGGATTAAAGGAGGCATACGAGTTAGATTTATTAGATCTTGTGCGTTCATTTTGGATCGGGCGGTGTAGATTAGATCTAAAGTACTCCTTCGTCATTTATATCTGTACCGCTCATTCTCTTATGCACGGCCACGATTAGATCTAGAGAACCCTTTCGCCTTTAAAATCTGGTGCGTTCACTTTTAATCCGACGGTTCATGATATAACCCGCATACCCCTTCGCTCTTTGCGCCCACGCTCCTGGAAGTTTTGGTTTCCTTGCAAATAGGCCCTCAGATTTATTGGAAAGCCCCTGGAATGTTTAGTAATCCTATTTTAAACTGTAAATTGATGATCTAGCCACTGTAACTTTCTGTTTTGATGGATTTTCACCCTGCAGTCCCCTGACCTTTGCAATTAAGCCCCCGCAGAACTAAAACTTGCACACTAGGCACCTGCAGTAGTGTTGTTTTTGCAGTTTTGACCTTGCAGTACTTAGAGTATGCATCTAACACACATGTAGAGTAATGTAATTAGGGAATTATCTTTGCTGTAGAGTAATGTAATTAGGGAATTATCTTTGCTGCCTGCTGTACTAAATGAAATAATCATGATTCAATGCTTTTCCTAGTGAAATTAGTTGTCCAGCATGCATAAAACACTTGCATAGAGATGAGGATAATATATTATGGCATAAATAAAATACTTGAGCACATACTTGCAACTTAGTGTTAAATTAATTAATGCGTAGAAAATATTTGTTAATGCATACAAATGCTTGAAACACATAAAATAATGTATTTTTGCATGTGATAATGATTTGTGCACTAAATGTATCATTCTTTCATGTATCATTGCATGTGATAATAAAGAAACGTACTCTTGCTCTTATAACCTATATTTAACTTAATATTGCATGCACGATAAATAGGTTCTTGCATACGTAAATAATTCACAACCTAGGTTTAACCTATTATTGCATGCATGATAATATAAATGTGTATTCTCTTGTTAAAATCAATGATTGTCATAAAAACCTATTTTTCCAACTTAATCATTATTTAATTATGCGATTTAAGCTAATAAAACATTGCCATAACCTGATAAAGCCCCATAACACCGTGTCAAGCCGTTTCCGTGCGTAGGTTCTCGTTACATCGTAGGATATTCACGTTGTACTCTTTATTACTTGTTTTGCTTCTATGGTGTACTGCTATTGAATGTGCTTCTTTATCTCTCATTTAGTAGTTTGTCCGCGTTCGTGCCTGATTGTGATGTGACGTGAAGACTTGGAAGATCAAGATGTTATACAAGAAGACTGAGCAGCTACATGAAATAAAGAAAAGGCATGTGTCCTTGACCACTTTGCACCGGTTAGGAATTATTAAGGGCATAGATAGAATTAGCTGCATGCAAGTCTTAAATTGAACCCTATGTTAAGAAGTTTCCCTTGATTTCCATATTATTCCTTGTCGCTCTATTGGATAGATGCTAGGGTTTTTGTGGGTGGTTACAACTGCTTAGCCATGCTGTCATTAGTTGGGGGGGGGGGTAACTTTATTTAAAATTGCTAATCTGTCTACTCTGCTATTACCTGCATTACTGTGGATTTGGTGGTGGGATATAGTTGATAGGAATCTCGCAGGCAGGATGACTTGGTGGGTGCAGTACACACGAGACTCGGGTTTGTTGTTAGATGCCTGCGTGGATTCTAAGGACCGGTTCTTGGCGTTGCGATTCCAGGCCTTATCGTACACCACATGATAGTATGGAATGGCTTAGCCAATTAATTAGGAGATCTTTCAATGAGTATGGGCAATGGATTGGTGCGGGGAACGAGTTCAGTGTTACCTGCTCTGGGATCCGCATGGCTCAAGAGGGGGCTGCCACGTCGGAGGGTGTACTCCAGTATATCGTGGTAGGCGAAACCTTAGAGTGCTCGTACTCGTTGGGAGACCCTTTGTAAAGGCTCTATTATGACCTTCTGGTCACACACCTTAGGTAGTGTGAAGTGTGACTGATCCTCACCGGCATAAAGAAGGTTCTTAGTCCACCTGGAGACAGAGGATGAAATCACAACTTGTGGGTAAAGTGGTACAAACTTTGCAGAGTATTAAATCTATCTAGATAGTCGTGCTCACGGTCATGAGCTCGCTTGGATAGCTCAACCTCGATTAGTTGGGACTGGTTGGTTGGTAGCCAGGTGGCGTAACCCGGTGTGTTGGTAGTCGGGTGGGTAACCCGACGAGTTGGTCCCGGGTGGGGTAACCCGGTGAGTTAGCATCCAGGTGGGTAACCTGGACGGTGGTGAGTCGGGTGGGTGTAACCCGACGTATTATATATTGTATATATATGTCATTCACCTAGTAAATAGGATGCTAAGGTCAACATAGGAAATTAAGGATGCATAGAGGCTTAACCCGTGTCAGCCTTTCCTCATTGAATAACCCGCATGTCATAATTTCCCTCACTTGCGGAGTACATTAGGTACTCATCTTGCTTCTTTTTTTTTGTTTGTACATGTCATGCTGCTCAGGTAAAAGATGGTCAAGTGAAGATGGAGTCCAGAAGGTCACGTTGCTGCCAGTCGATTTGCCTGTGGCGTGCCCTGCTTGTTTTCCTCTTCCGCTGTTGTGCTCGTATTTGTTTAAGGTATTTAATTGTTGTTTTATTCGTTATAGAACTGTTTACCATATTTTGTCGTGCATGTATGATCAAACTGATCCGGGCATACATGCAGGTTTACCCTGTTTTATTTTTTGTAAAATGGGGTGTGACAATGTGGTATCAGAGCTATATATCGACTCTAGGCACGTGACCTTAATTAGAATGGACTTTTAAGTTTTCTCTTTTGCCCCGCTTGTGTAGACGAAGATTCGGCTCGACTGACGATGTTTCAAGATCTACATGGGAAGATGGTCGGAAGTGAGAAGATGGTTGCTAGAAGATTCGTTATATTGACTCGTTTAGATCCTCTTTTGTTTAGCAAGTGAAGTCTATACCTTGCCACAACGGAAATAGTAGACGCTGATTGATGTAGTACAAATTAATAATAAGCGAATACATAAAATATGGCTTTTTCTTGTTTAAGGGGGGTAGCCCATCATTAATCCAACCTTAATTACTGTAATACATGTATTGTCCAAAAGATAATAAAATAAAATGTGTATTAAATATATTAAAATGCATTTGATTAACATGCTTTATTTTGGAAACCACACCTAAAATTTTGGCAAACTCGAAAACTATAAAATTGAGGAAGAAAGAATAATTTTCTAACTTAACGTCATGTGTTATATTTACAATTTAAAAAGGATTAACATTTCATTCACAGTGTTTTTCATATTAAAAATAAGTAACATTTCTTTCATTGTGTTTTCATATTAAAATTGCAATCTCTAATTGTTAAAAAGAAAATTTATGCTTTAATAAAATGTTTTCCTTAAATTATTTTAAACCAACTTGCCTTGTTGTATTGCTGTGAATGTGTGACACTTTATGTTGTTTTGAGTGTTTTGAATATTTGGTTGAAAATTAAAATTTGAAGTATAATAAGACATAAATCATTTAGGGAATGGCGTAAAACCTAATCTTCTTTCGTGCCCAGCGCTTTTGAATCTCGGGGCGAGATTTCGTTTAAGGGGGTAGATTTGTAACACCCCAAAATTTAAACACAAGCAATTTTGAATTTAAAATTACCTAAATATTAAATTTTAAAACAAGGAAGAAATTAAATTAAGTTAAAGTGTGAATTTGTGTGTTTATATTTCTTGTGATTGAATGCATGAATGTGTGATTTGATTTAAAATTTAATTTATCCAACTTGCTAACAATTTGGGTTTTAATTATAAATCTAAATTTGAATTTGAAAACCCAATCTCGAAATTAGAAACCCAAACCTGGACTTAGAAAACCCCTTTTTCCTTTTTAAATCCCGCCTTGGGCTGACACTCATCTTTCCCCGAAGGCCCAACCTAAATCTCTCCCAGCCCGGCCCATCTGCGCCCCCTCCTTCTTGTCTCCTTCGCGCCACCACTGGCCAGTGGGCCCCACCTGAGCGCACGTAATTCTTCTGCGCCTCTCCCTCTCCCACTCGCTGACGCTGGCCCCCGTCTGTCTGCTTTCTCCCTCCCAGAGTCACGCACATCGCCTGACAACTTGGGCGCGGACGCCAGCGCCGGGCGTGGACGCCAAGCCACACCCCCCTCGCGGTTTCCAATAATCGCCTAAAATCCGGGCCCGACCTTCTTGCACCGCACGTAGCTCCCTCGCTATAAATCCCTCCTAACCCTAGCCCGCCGCACAGGAACCGCGCCAGCGCCGTCGCCTTGCTCACCATGGCGAGCTGCCGCACCACCCACTTTCCACGCCTCCTACCACCACCAACTTCGCTAGCATGCCGTGCTGCTCCGCGAGGACGCGACGACCTCCCTCCGCCCTTCCCCGACGCGTCCCGATGCCGCGAGGGCGAGCACCGTCGAGACCCGGTCAGCCTCTCCGCCCTCAACGTCGCTCCCATGTCTCCATTCGACTTACCTTCGATATAACCTCCCCACCACCTTATCCTTGCTCTGGAACTCCTTTAGGGCATGGTGGCACCGAGAGATCGCCAACGGAACGTCGCCTCGACGAAGGCCGTCGAGGTCCACCGCCGATTCTCATCGCCCTGACTCGGTGGCCATCGATTCCTCGTTTTAACCCCTCTTCCATGTTTTCCATGCATCTAGGGAGCTCCTAGGCGACTCCGACCAAAGTTTCAGTGATCGTGTCGGCGAGTTCGACGCGTGCCCGTCTGCCCTCGCAACATTCCATGGTGAGCTCCCCATGACCTCCTCCCTCGTTTTCTTCATTTCTCGGTGTGTCTTGTAGACCGTAGTGTAGATCCGTGTGGCGCCGGCGAGTTCAGGGCGCGTCGTCCATGGCGGCACTGATGTGCCGATCCCGTGGAAGGAGCAGAGCCCCCCTTGCGACCGTAGCCGTTAGATTTCGCGCTTATGGCTCGAATTAGAGGAGGCATACCAGTTAGATTTATTAGATCTTGTGCATTCATTTTGGATCGGGCGGTGTAGGTTAGATCTGGAGTACTCCTTCGTCATTTATATCTGTACCGCTCATTCTCTTATGCACGGCCACGATTAGATCTAGAGAACCCCTTCGCCTTTTAAAATCTGGTGCGTTCACTATTAATTCGACGGTTCATGATATAACCCGCATACCCCTTCGCTCTTTGCGCCCACGCTCCTGGAAGTTTTGGTTTCCTTGCAAATAGGCCCTCAGATTTATTGGAAAGCCCCTGGAATGTTTAGTAATCCTATTTTAAACTGTAAATTGATGATCTAGCCACTGTAACTTTCTGTTTTGATGGATTTTCACCCTGCAGTCCCCTGACCTTTGCAATTAAGCCCCCGCAGAACTAAAACTTGCACACTAGGCACCTGCAGTAGTGTTGTTTTTGCAGTTTTGACCTTGCAGTACTTAGAGTATGCATCTAACACACCTGTAGAGTAATGTAATTAGGGAATTAGCTTTGCTGCATGCTGTACTAAATGAAATAATCATGACTCAATGCTTTTCCTAGTGAAATTAGTTGTCCAGCATGCATAAAACACTTGCATAGAGATGAGGATAATATATTATGGCATAAATAAAATACTTGAGCACATACTTGCAACTTAGTGTTAAATTAATTAATGCATAGAAAATATTTGTTAATGCATACAAATGCTTGAAACACATAAAATAATGTATTTTTGCATGTGATAATGATTTGTGCACTAAATGTATCATTCTTTCATGTATCATTGCATGTGATAATAAAGAAACATACTCTTGCTCACATTAAATGATTTATAACCTATATTTAACTTAATGTTGCATGCACGACAAATAGGTTCTTGCATACGTAAATAATTCACAACCTAGGTTTAACCTATTATTGCATGCATGATAATATAAATGTGTATTCTCTTGTTAAAATCAATGAATTGTCATAAAAACCTATTTTGCCAACTTAATCATTATTTAATTATGTGATTTAAGCTAATAAAACATTGCTATAACCTGATAAAGCCCCATAACACCGTGTCAAGCCATTTCCGTGCGTAGGTTCTCGTTACATCGTAGGATATTCACGTTGTACTCTTTATTACTTGTTTTGCTTCTATGCTGTACTGCTATTGAATGTGCTTCTTTATCTCTCGTTTAGTAGTTTGTCCGCGTTCGTGCCTGATTTTGATGTGACGTGAAGACTTGGAAGATTAAGATGTTCTACCAAGAAGACTGAGCAGCTACATGAAATAAAGAAAAGGAAAGTGTCCTTGACCACTTTGCTCCGGTTAGGAATTATTAAGGACATATATAGAATTAGTTGCATGCAAGTCTTAAATTGAACCCTATGTTAGGAAGTTTCCCTAGATTTCCATATTATTCCTTGTCGCTCTATTGGATAGATGCTAGGGTTTTGTGGGTGGTTACAACTGCTTAGCCATGCTGTCATTAGTTGAGGGAGTAACTTTATTTAAAATTGCTAATTTGTCTACTCTGCTATTACCTGCATTACTGTGGATTTGGTGGTGGGATATAGTTGATAGGAATCTCGCAGGCAGGATGACTTGGTGGGTGCAGTACACACGAGACTCGGGTTTGTTGTTAGATGCCTGCATGGATTCTAAGGACCGGTTCTTGGCGTTGCGATTCCAGGCCTTATCGTACCACCACATGACGGTATGGAACGACTTAGCCAATTAATTAGGAGATCTTTCAATGAGTATGGGCAATGGATTGGTGCGGGGAACGAGTTCAGCGTTACCTGCTCTGGGATCCGCATGGCTCAAGAGGGGGCTGCCACATCGGAGGGTGTACTCCAGTATGTCGTGGTAGGCGAAACCTTAGAGTGCTCGTACTCGTTGGGAGACCCTTTGTAAAGGCTCTATTGTGACCTTCTGATCACACACCTTAGGTAGTGTGAAGTGTGACTGATCCTCACCGGCATAAAGAAGGTTCTTAGTCCACCTGGAGACAGGGGATGAAATCACAACTTGTGGGTAAAGTGGTACAAACTCTGCAGAGTATTAAATCTATCTAGATAGTCGTGCTCACGGTCATGAGCTCGCTTGGATAGCTCAACCTCGATTAGTTGGGACTGGTTGGTTGGTTGGTAGCTGGGTGGCGTAACCCGGCGAGTTGGTAGTCGGGTGGGTAACCCGACGAGTTGGTCCCGGGTGGGGTAACCCGGTGAGTTGGCATCCAGGTGGGTAACCTGGACGGTGGTGAGTCGGGTGGGTGTAACCCGACGTATTATATATTGTATATATATATGTCATTCACCTAGTAAATAGGATGCTAAGGTCAACATAGGAAATTAAGGATGCATAGAGGCTTAACCCGTGTCAGCCTTTTCTCATTGAATAACCCGCATGTCATAATTTCCCTCACTTGCGGAGTACATTAGGTACTCATCTTGCTTCTTTCCTTTTCTTTGTTTGTACATGTCATGCTGCTCACGTAAAAGATGGTCAAGTGAAGATGGAGTCCAGAAGGTCACGTTGCTGCCAGTCGATTTGCCTGTGGCGTGCCCTGCTTGTTTTCCTCTTCCGATGTTGTGCTCGTATTTGTTTAAGTTATTTAATTATTGTTTTATTCGTTATAGAACTGTTTACCATATTTTGTCGTGCATGTATGATCAAACTGATCCTGGCATACATGCAGGTTTGCCCTGTTTTATTTTTTGTAAAATTGGGTGTGACACGCAGCGGCCCCCGCCGCGGGTTCGGGGGGTCCGAACCCCCCCCCCCCCCAACCCTTTCGGGAAGCAGTGGAACTTCAGCGTCACCCGGTAAGTCTGCATATATTTCATCTTGGATATTCTTTGCCGTGTGCTTATCCTGTAACATCCTTATGATTTGGGTTTGTCTGTTTTCAGTGCAACCGCGGCTACTCCTCCGCCCTCGCGCCCTTTCGCTGGTGGGCATGCTGCTCCAGCCAGCTCACGGGGCTCCTCTGTAGCCTCAGACCCTGCACGGGCGCCCCGGGCTGCTGCTGCCGAGGTGCCCCGGGCCTTCGTGCCCGAGGCCCCTAGAGCGGCTGCTGAGGTTCCGCAGCGCGCACTGGCGTCTGGTGCCGTGCCTGCCAACGACTCCACATCCACCGGCTACACTGCACCGACCGATGCCACCACGCCGACTGACACCGCCACGTCGGCTGGCACCACCGCCCCGGGTGGAGCTCCCGGAGCCGACTTAGGAGCCTTCGGCAGCAGTGTTGGAGCCTCCGCTGGGGAGGGGGATCCTGGAGATGACACGCCTGCTCCCAGGGGTGGTTCCCCCCCCGCCTTCTCTGACTGGGGGAGCTCTAGTCCCCGTCTCCCCGGTGGTCCTCCAAATGGAGGACGGTATTGAAGAGGTGGGTAGGCAGGGACCCGCGACTACAGTGGAGCCCCTCCCTTTGTCTGAATCCATGGTCGTTGCCTACTCCGGCTTTCGGCAGGCTCGGGCGGCCCTCGACTGGGAGAGGGGGAGGCTTGAGGACGAGAAGGACCGGCTCCGGGAATGGGCGAGGACCCTGGAAGCCCGGACCCGGTTGGTGAAGAGCCGGGTGGCGCAGCTGGAGGCGGTCATTCAGGAGGAGATGAAAATCCTCGACCAGGAGCGCGAGCTTATCGCTCGCCAGGATGCTGTCACCCAGAAGCTGAAGGCGGACGCCGCGGCGAGAAATGTTGAGGCCAGCTCCCGCCTCCAGTCCTGCGAGGAGCTCCAGCACCTGCTATCTCGCCGGGAGGCTGCTCTTGCCGAACGGGAGCAGGAGTTGGCGGCGAAGCAGGCTGAGGTGGATGCGACCTCCTGCTGGCTCTTCCTCCAGCAGGAAGGGGCGAGAGTCCGTGTCGCCGAGCTAGACTGCCGGGATGCTGCCCTGGCTGAGGCGGAGCAAGCCCAACTCGTCGAGCGCCAGGCCCTCCTGGACCGCGAGTTCAACGTCTCCCTTAAGGAGGGTGACTTGAGCCGCCGCGAGAGGGAGGTCAGCGAGCGCGAGAGGGCCCTGGCAGCCAAGGAGGAGCGGTTCCTGGACGGCGGCCCCCGGGCGCTGGCGGCAGCCCAGCAGGAGGTGCAGGAGCTCTGGGTGTCGCGTTCTGCTGAGGCCCAGAAGGTCTGGGAGTTCCTGGACAGCGTCGACTCAGCTCTGGTGCTGCTCGGCTTCAGCTCGGTGCGCGTGGGGGAACCAGCACAGGAGGTGAGTCAGGTGTTCCCAGCCTTTGACTCCACCAGCTCGAGGATGCGTTCGCTGGGGGCCATCATTGACAACCAGCTGGAGGCAGAAGGGAGGATGCTGGTGAAGGAGGTGGCGACGCACATCCTGTCCTGCTACCGGAGCTGGTACCCTGATGTCCCTCTTCAGCCGGTCCTCGAAGGGCCCATCGCCGAGAGGGAGGAGGCTGCTAAGTCTGAAGTCTCAGATGTCGTGGCGCTCATCACCTCAAGGTTCCAGCGGAGCGGCTGAGGGCTCCCTGTGCGCTGCTTGTATCTTGTGTTTCTTTCAGTTTTTCTTTGTAGTTGTTTGTGATGACAGACCTTTATTTTGCAACAAAAAATCTGCTTGGAGTGCCCCTCATACTTAGCATGCTTTACTTTTCAGCAATATCTTCTAGTTCCTTGTTGTTCCTTAGCTTCCAGGACCTGTAGTGCCCCGGAGTGTGGCCCCCTAGCAGGTGTGGCCAGTTGTTATGGGCACACCTGTCAGATACCTAGAAGTTAGGGCAGACAGTTGCAGTGGAGCTTAGGATGCGTGGGTAGCATTGCTATAATTGAGTATGCAGGGACATCGACGGCTGGCCCCCTGGGGGTGCCATCGGATCTTTGGTCCGGCGGTGCCCACCATCTCTGGTGAAAGGTCGACGGTGGGCCCCCTAGGGGTGCCACCGGAGCCTTGGTCCGGCGGTGCCCACCATCTCTTGGTGAAAGGTCGACGGCGGCCCCCCTGGGGGTGCCACCGGAGCCTTGGTCCGGCGGTGCCCACCATCTCTCGTGAAAGGTCGACGGCGGGCCCCCTGGGGGTGACACCGGAGCCTTGGTCCGGCAGTGCCCACCATCTTCCTTGAAGACCTACGTATGGATCAAAAAATAGGAGAAGTAATTTTGTCCGCTGGTCATTGCTTCCCTGCTCCTTTTTTAGTGTCGCTTGACTTACGATCTTGGGCTGACTCATGGGGCTTGGGTAATTTAGTGCATCTGGACCTAGGGCTCTCTATCCATACTACTTAAGGGTGGTCCATCTGGCCCCCGGTACTCAGCTGCAGCGCTAGGGAGGTAGGGCGCACAGGCTTAGGGTACGGGACCAGGCTAAGCAGGCTGTGCCCCTGGACCTCCCGCTCGGCGTAAGCTTTTCCCGGGGGAGACCGTCTGGAGACACAGACCCTCGAGTATGGGAACATCCAAGGCCCCAGGCACATTGCAGGTACCTCAAGCAACCCCACCTGCAACCAGACGGCAAGGCTCCCACTATTGCTAGAGCAGGGAAAAATGACAGCGCCCATGATAGATCACGAGCTACAGCGAACTTACAGCAATATCATAAAAAATTAAAGATAATTTTTTGAATGAGAAACCCTATACAGGGCAGGACAACATTCTTTCATTGTGGTTTCCCATAAGATGGGGCAGGCTTTACAAGGGGAATGACCCGGCTCGGGCGACAAAGGAAGTTGAGTGCACCTACTTAGGGCTCTGGACCAGGCTAAGCGAAATGTGCACTCAAAGCCTCGTCCCCGTAGCCTTAGTTACCCTAAGTACCATTCCTAAGCACCATGTACCTTTTACAATGAAAGAAAACTGTCCTAACACTGGTCTAGGGGTAGAACTTACGGAGGTGCTCGATGTTCAAGGGTTGGGCAGTCGCTCTCCATCCTCCATAGCTAGGCGGACGCACCCAGGGCGTCTTACCTTCGTAACCCGGAAGGGACCCTCCCATCTGGGGGAGAGTTTGTTAGCCCCTTCCCGAGAGAGTATGCGACACAGCACCAGGTCGTCTACCTTTAGCTGCCTACTCCGCACAGTCCTTTGGTGGTAGCGCCGGAGCGTCTGCCTGTACCGTGCATTTTGGAGAGCCGCTCTGACTCGTCCCTCGTCGACGAGGTCCACGTCTTCACGCCGGATCTAGTCCTGCGCGGCTTCGTTGTACACCCGGACACGGGGGGGGGGGGGGGGGGGGGGGCTGGTAATTTCTGGGGGGAGGACGGCCTCTGCCCCGTACACCAGGAAGAAAGGCGTTTCCCTTGTGGCCCGGCTGGTTGATGTCCGGCTATCCCACAGTGCACACGGAAGCTCATCTACCCAATTTGCACCATGCTTCTCAAGGTGTGAGAATGTGCGAGTCTTGAGGCCCTTGAGGATCTCTACATTGGCCCTCTCGACCTGTCCATTGCTCTCTGGATGAGCAACAGATGCATAGCAGACTTGGATCCCAAGGTCCTCGCAGTATTCCTGGAACGCTGCACTTGTGAATTGGGTCCCGTTATCAGTGATGATTCTACTCGGGACCCATCGACTTGATGAATTTGACTGTTGACTGCTTATTGATGGTGACAACTGGGGCGGCTTTCGGCCACTTGGTGAACTTGTCTACGGCGACGTAGAGGTGCCGGAATCCTCCGACGGCTCTGGGAAAGGGTCCCAGGATATCCAACCCCCATAGAGCGAATGGCCATGAGGGAGGGATCATCTACAGCGCCTGAGCTGGTGTGTGGATGTGCTTGGCATGGAACTGGCACGCCTTGCATCTCCTGACCACCTCGACGGCATCTTGGAGTGCTGTCGGCCAGTAAAAGCCATGCCGAATGGCTTTACCGACCAGCGTGCGGGATGACGTGTGGTTCCCACACTTGCCTCTATGGATCTCTGCGAGCAAGTTGCAGCCCTCCTCCCGGGTAATGCAACGCAGCAGGATGTCATTGGTGCCATGCCGATAGAGATCCTCTTCCACCAGCGTGTACCTCTTAGCCATGCGGACTATCCTTTCTGCCAGGGCATGTTCTTCGGGAAGGATGTTGTCTTTCAAGTAGTCCCGGACCTCCGATATCCATGCATCGGGACTTACTTGAGACTCTGGATCTTGGGCGCCCGGTAGCTTGGAGCTCCCGGTGGCGCATACGATCCTTGGCGGGCTCCATGGTAGCAGGGCCGCCGGGACTGCTAGCTTCGAGGTGCTGGGCTCGCCCCCTTCGCCCGGTTTGGCTGCTCGGGCAGTTGGTCGCGGTAACATCCTTGCAAAGACTCCTTCGGGCACTGGGGCCCCTGTGGAGGCCTTCGTTGATAGGTCGTCTGCGATTGAGTTGTCGGCTCGGGGTACATGGCACAGGTCCAAGACTTCAAAGTCCTTCTCCATCTTCTGGACATGCAGCAAGTATGCTGCTAGCTGAGGGTCATTGCAGCTACACTCCCCTTTGGCTTGCTTGATGATCAGCTCAGAATCACCTTTAGCCAGAAGCTGACGAACATTGAGGGTCAGGGCAGTCTTTAGCCCAAAGGTTAGGGCTTCGTATTCTGCCATGTTGTTAGCCGCCTTGAAGTCGAGGCGCACCACGTACTTGAACTGTTCCCCAGTCGGGGTGAGGAGCAGGACCCCGGCCCCGGCCCCCTGCTTCCACGAGGAGCTGTCGAAGTAGAGTTTCTAAGAGGTTTCGGTGAAAACTGGGGCCTTGGGCACCGTTTCTCTGTCGTTCGGGCCCCCTGGGTTGCTTGGCGATGGAGTCCATTCTGCCAAGAAGTCTGCGAGTGCTTGGCTCTTGACTGCATCATCGAGGTAAGAACTCTAGCTCGAATTCCGCCAGCTCCGCTGCCCACTTGGCGACATTGCCAGTCGAGTTGGGGCTGTGTAGTATGGTCTTTAGTGGGAAGGAGGTGACTACTAAAACCCGGTGAGCCTGGAAGTAATGCCAGAGCTTCCTCGACGCTATGAGCACTACATACAACAGTTTTTGTACCTCCAGATACCTTGTTTTTGCTTCATGGAGGACCTCACTAATGTAGTAGACAGGCCGTTGGGAGGTCCGAACCCTCCCTGGGGGGTCCTGAGCTCCTTGCAATGTGTCTGCATCCTGGGGAATGTGGCCCCCAAGATTTGGTCGGACCTCCGGGGGCTGGAACCCGGAGGGCTCTTGGTCACTGGAGCACACAACAAGGGGGTCCTCTGCTGGATGTGGGCCCTGAGGCTCAGCTTCCTCCCCGGGGGCTCCCTCGGGTGCTTGCTGCGGCAGTAGCTCCGCCCGCTCTGCAACCAAGACCATGCTGACCACCTCCATTGTTGCGGTGATGTAGAGCAGGAGTGGTTCGCTGGGTTCCGGCGCCACCATGATGGGTAGCGTCGTCAGGTGCTTCTTGAGTTCCTGGAACGCCGCTTCCGCTTCCTCGGTCCACACAAAGGGACCCAACTTCTGTAGAATCTTGAAGAAGGGGAGCGCTCGCTCAGCTAGTCTTGAGATGAACCGACTGAGGGCCGCCAAACACCCTGCAAGCTTCTGCACATCCTTGATGCGGGCCGGCGGCCGCATCAGTTCTATTTCCTTGATCTTCTCTGGGTTAGCTTCAATTCCTCGGTGCAAGTCCAAGAAACCAAGGAGCTTCCCTGCAGAAACCCCAAAGACGCACTTGTCGGGGTTCAGCATCGTGCGCATCGTGCGCAACTTGCTGAAGACCTGGGCCAGGTTGTCTAATAAGGATGTGCGGGCTCTAATTTTTACCACAATGTCATCGACATACACCTCTACCAGGTCTCTAATGAGGTCCCCAAATGTCTTATGCATTGCACGTACAAAGGTGGGGAGAGCATTCTTAAGTCCATAAGGCATGGAGACATAACAATACAGGCCGTCTACTGTGTTGAAAGCAGTGTGTTCTTCATCTTCCCTAGACATTGGTATTTGGTGGAAACTAGAATATGCATCTAGGAAACACAGAAGATCACAGCCTGATGTTGAGTCTAATATTTGATCTATCCTAGGAAGAGGGAATGGATCCTTTGGGCATGCCTTATTGAGGTTGGTGTAGTCGATGCACATCCCGAGTTTCCCGCCAGCCTTGGGGACGACAACAGGGTTGGCCAACCACCATGGGTGGTGGACCTCCCAGATGAAACCAACATCGAGCAGCTTCTTGATTTCTTCACGGATGAAGTTCTGCAGCTCGATGGAATGTTTCCTGGGCTTCTGTTGCACCGGTCGGGCGTTGGGGTAGATCTTCAGATGGTGCTCAATCACATCCCTAGGGATCCCTGGCATTTGTGATGGTTGCCATGCAAACACATCAACATTGTCCCGGAGGAAGGTGACGAGCGCGAGTTCCTATTTGCTGTCCAGGTTCCCCGCGATGCGGGTTGTCTGGGCAGCCTCAGAACCAATCCTGACAACCTTTACTGGGACGTCATCGTCGACTGGTTGCACACGGGGTGCAAAAGTGGAGGCCCGCTGCGTCGGACCCTGTTCTGGTCGACTCTCCTTCGCGCCCCCTGAAGCCGGAGCCCTCCCTGCTACGAGCGCCTGGAGCTGCTCCAAGGCGGATACTGCAGCTGAGCGTTCCCCTCTGATCCTGAGGACGCTGAAAGGTGTCGGCATCTTCAGGACGAGGTAGCCGTAGTGGGCTACGGCCATGAACCTGTAGAGCGTCGGCCTCCTGATTATTGCGTTGAAGGGGAGGTCGACGTCCGCAGGTCGAACAAAACGCTCTCTGTACGGTAATTCTTCGGGGTCCCAAAGGTCACCGGGAGGTGAATGTTACCGTACGGGAGGATTTGCCCCGGTCCGACACCTGAGAACGGGCTCGAAGGTGTGAGCCAGGACATCGGCAGCTGCAGCTTCTGGAAGGCCGCCGTGGAGATGAGGTTGAGGCCTGCCCCACCATCAATCAGCACGTGAAAGACCTTCACGTTGGCGATGGTCGGGGACACCAGCAGCGGGAGGACGCCTGCTCCCGCCATGTTCTTCGGGCAGTCAGAGATGTCGAAGCTGATTGCCGTGCTCATCCACTTGTGGTGGGGAGCCGGGCTCGGAACGGGGGCCACTGCAGCCACTGCCCGTCGTAGAGTCTTCATTGCGTTTCGGGATGTGGGATTTGTGGCTCCCCCGTAGATGACGTGGACAGTCTTGCGGTGTTCCTTATCGCTGCTGGAGTCGGAGTCGCCACCCTCGAAGACGCCCTTCACCGCACTCTGGGGTTCCTAGAACCCCATCTCACTGTCATCCTCCTTTTCGGGATCGACCTTCTGTTTGCCCTCCCTCTAACGGGAAGGCGCGCCCTCCTGGCGATGCTACTTCTCCTTTTGCTTGCGGAAGCGCTCCGCGAACTTCTTCACTTCCCGGCACTCGCTAGCGCTATGGCTATTTATGCGGTGCACCGGGCACTTGAAGTCAGGCTCCTCGGGTTCTAGTGACTGTCGAGGGCGCTTGTCTCGGCACAGCGGTCGGGCTCCGCCGAGAGCCGCGGCTGCCACTGCATGGGCTCCGGGTTTTGACTTTCTCCCGCCATTGCCCTTCTTCTTCTTCTTGCCGCTGCTCTTTGTAGAGGCTCCTTCCTCAGTCGGCGTGGCTTCCCTTGCCTCTGAGGAAGGTTGGGAGTGCCAGTTGCGTCCCTCAGCTGCCCTTGCACATCTGTCTGCCAGGACGAACAGCTCGGAGACATCACGCACTTCATGCGTGGCTAGCTTCTTGAGCATTTTCTTGTCCCTCACACCTTGCCTGAATGAAACAATAACTGATGCACTAGCGATATGAGGGATGGTGTTCCGTACCTGAGAGAACCGCTAGATGAATGACCGCAGCGACTCTCCGGCGCGCTGTCTGACGGCGTGGAGGTCAAGCTCTGTGCCGGGGCGCTTGTAGGAACTGCCAAAGTTCGCCACGAACTGTCGGCACAGTTCGTCCCAGGAGGTTATGGACCCCTGGGGCAGGTTCATAAGCCATGACCGGGCTGGGCCGGTCAAGACGACGGGGAAGTAGTTGGCCATGACGACCTCGTCGCCTCCTGCAGCTAGTATCGCAGTGGAGTAGATCTGCAGGAACTCACTTGGGTTGACGCTCCCGTCGTACTTCTCCGGCATGTGTGGTCGGAACTTTCGTGGCCAGACCACGAAACGGAGGTGAGGTGCCAGAGCTGCACACCCTTGACTGGGACTGGCTGGCACCGGTCGTGGTACTGCATATCCCTGGTGTGCAGGTGGGCCTGCGTACACCTGTTGCTGGGGCGGTGCAGCGTACGTCTGTGGAGGTGGAGGCGCGGCGTACGCCTGGTACAGAGGTGGCGTAACATACGCCGGATTCGGCGGAGGCACGACATGAGCTTGGGGAACAGGGCGCGGCGCACTGTAGTCTGCCTCAAGGTTGCGTCATCGCTCCCTCTGTCGCTCGATGGTAACTCGGAAGTCTTCTCCCGACCTGCGGCGCTGCAGCCCGGTTCTCAGGTCTGTTGCTGAGATCCTGGTCGAGCGCGAGTCTACCGTCCATCGGTCAACTATTGGGGTCCGTGACAACAACACATGCATCGGCTGGGCATGTGTCTACCTTGGTGGAGGTGCGTTGAGTGCAGCGGTGACGAGGTGGTCGACGTCGTTGATCCACTGCTGAGCTGCTCCCTGAGGAGCATCTCCAGCAGGTGGATTGTCGAGTAGCGCGCATGCTGCTGCGAGCACACTCTCCGGGCTCGCTGCCGGCAAGGCCGTAGCTGCCGTCACGGCTGGAGTATGCCGTGGTGTGGCGTGCCGACCTACAGTCAGCGAGGTGACAGCAGGGCGACATGAAGGTCCCGACCAAATGTCAAAAGTCTTAAATGACACTTCCCCCGGACCTGCTTAGAGAGCAGCCCGCTGAGGTTCTTTGGATTCACGAGGGCTAGTCCCAGGAGATTGAGCGCAGCGAGATGGTGAACACAGAGGGTTTACGTGGTTCGGGCCGCCGGAGCGTAACACCCTATGTCCACGGGGGTGTATGTGTATTGCCTTGCTTGAGCGTGTATGGGTTTCAATCGGTCTGATGCCATCCTCTGTGAAGGTCATCTGTAGAGTCTTTTTTTAGTCCAAGGACTCTGCAGTCACAAGGTGGACCTCGGGCCCTGACAGGTGGTCCCGGGGAGAGCCAAATCCTATACAAGATCTAGGATTAAATGCTATCTACTTCCCTTTGTCAGGGGCTTTAATGTGCCGTCCCGCCGTGTCGTGCGCTAGGGCTACACATAGTTGTTGATGATGGCAGGGCCCGTCCCTTCCATCTTGTCCTCGCGGCTTACTCGTCTGCCTTGCGTTGTGGGTCTGTACCAGCTACTTTGACAAGACAGGACACTGGAGCCTTGACTTTCGCATGCGCGACTCCACTTCGCCTGGGGAAGGCGCGCGTACTTAATGCTTGTCTGAGCAGCGCACTCTTTCCTTTACTGCAGCCTCCTACCGCATCGAGTCGGCCCACCGCCACGTGGTTGCACCGGAGCTTGCCCCTGCGGGGAGTTGAGCGCCCAGCTGTATAGGTCACGTGGCGCCTCTGGAGCCCACCTCCGCGAGAGAGCGGAGGTTCAGCCCTGCGGGCCACGTGGTAGTCCAGGAGCCCTTCCTTGCGGGGAGACGAACCTGGCCCCGGGGGTTCCATTGGCTACATGGCAGCCCTGGAGCCCGCCTCGGCGGGGAGGCGAGAATCTGATCCCGCCGGCCACGTGGCAGCCCCGGAGCCTGCCTCGGCGGGGAGGCGAAGGTCTGGTCCTGCCGACCACATGGCAGCCCCGGAGCCTGCCTCGGCGGGGAGGCGAATTCCGGTCCTGTCGGCCACGTGGCAGCCCCGGAGCCTGCCTCGGCGGGGAGGCGAGAGTCCGGTCCTGCCGGCCACGTGGCAGCCCGGGAGCCAGCCCCGGCGGGGAGGTAGGATATGGTCCTTCCCTCCACGACGTGGTAGCCTTGGACTCTGCCTGCAAGTAGAGGCCATGTCCTTAGCTGTTTTCTCCTTGTGCGCGGGAGTACCCGATCTGCGGGGTACTGACAGCCTCCTTGTCATTGACGAGGTCATCTGTGATTCGGGTCCGAAGATAGTTTCCATCCAAGCGTTGCGGAGGCTTACTAAAGGGAGAACATCCGCATAGGGAGAGAACTCTTTACGCCTTCATCTGATCTTGTGATTAGAGCTCTCCACCTCTGCAACCTTTCTTCCTCTTCTGCTCCACTTTGCAGCAATGGAGTTGGGACTTCCTTGGAGCCGGATCAAGAAAAATGAAGATTTGTCGAGGGTCCACTCCTACATGGGGTGGTCGAGCAACTCCTTCAACAACTTGATTTGCCTCGGCAAGTTCCCCTTCAAGAAGGAGAATCCCGGCGAGATCGTCTACTTCTTGTTGTTTTCCATGGTGGGGCTCATCCCACCCTTCTCAAGCTTCCTGCTGATGTTGTTGGACTTCTACGGTCTGTAGCTTCATCACCTTGGCCCCCACTCTTTCTTGCTAGTGGCGACATTTGTCCACTTTTGCGAGATGTGGGTGGGTGTGCCACCCTGCATCGAGCTTTTCCAGACCTTCTTCACAATCCACGCAACCAGGAAGAGAAACGAGTTTCTTGGCTTCTACTACTTTATGAAGCGCAAGAACTTGTCCCTCAAGTATTTGAAGATGTTCCCTTCCGGGAAGTGGGACATTTGAACGAAGGACTGGACGCTGGATCGCCATGATATGCTGGAGCTACCTGATAGCCTTCCGGCTGTTGACAGTGACACTTGGGAGGTGGTTTCGATGCTGTCAGAGGAGTACAACCCGATCTTGACAAGGATCCGGGAGTGCTTCAAAGGAGGAGTGACTCCCCTTATGGTCATCACCAACTTTCTGACTAACTGGTGGGCTCCACTGAAGATGAGGGAGTAGCCCGCATGGGGGTTTGGTGGAGAAATGGATCACAAATGGATTGACATTAGTATTGGGACAAATTTAAATAAAGAAGTTTTGAAGCTTAATCTCCAAAAACTGCACCACGGGACCATTTGCCCTGATGATCTGACTCCTCCAGCGGAGCTCCTGCCCCTGAACATGGTGACAGAGGTCAGGAGGGAGCTACAAAAGAAGATGCCAGCACTTGATGATTTGGGTTTCATGGATAAGCGTCAGAGCACTCCTCCGGCGGGGATTGTTATCTTTGGGGCTCCTTGCTCCAATGAAGGTTCCAGACCTATGCCAGTAAGTGGCAAAGGCAAAGGTCCCGCAGCTTCACCTCCCAAGAAATCAACCTCTGGCCTAGGCAAATAGAAAGCTCCCATCGAAATTCCGAGTCGCCAGCGGAAGCTGACAAAAAGTGATGGGAGCGGTGTGAGGGAAGCTTGAAAGAAGCGATCCCTTAACCTCGGCTTAGGTCCGTGGTGATCATGCCTCCAGCTCCGGCTGGTTCTTCAGCTCCAGTAATCGCAGAGCGCGGGCTCCAGCGAGTCAACTCTCATCCCGATGTCAGATGGTGGCTCTGGGGCCGGAGTGCATTGCTGCAATTGCACTATATTTCTGTGACCCTACACCCTAATCTGTAAAGTGCCTTCTCTTTTTGTTTTTTTATTGATTTTTTTGTCATTGTCGGTATTCAGGTCCTGATCCCCTTATCTTCACACATGCTGGTGCAGCGGGCCCCGAGCAGTCGGTGCTCCACCACGGCAGCCTAAGTGGCCAGGGGCTCCTAGAGAAGCTGGTGAGGGTGCTCGGGAGCTAGCGCGTGCCCGTGTCGATGCCACGATGGCTCAAGATGAGGCGGCGTGGGGAGAGGCGGTCGTGGAGCTTGCTGTGTCCCGCATGTTGGAAGTAACCGGACAAGTTCGGTGAGGACTGGACTAGTCCGATTTTGTCCAGTAAGGGTAATCAGACTAGTCTGGACCCTATACGGACTAGTCCGATTTTTTAGTAACTGTCAGTTTGAACTCGAAATTGACATGTGTTCTAATTGAAAGGACACAACCCACCGAATTTTGAGTCTCTGATCAGGAGACTCAATAATTCCTAAGGGTGGGAGGCCCCCTCTTGTGTCTCTTGGTCAACTATAAGAAGAGGGTCAAGTGTACGATCAAAGAATGCTTAAGGCATACACACATACACACTTGAACACTCTAACCCACTCAGAATCTGATCAACATACCAAGAGAAGAACAAGGGGAAATGCCTCTCGTCGTCGTTCTTCTTGCGGCCTCGCCTTCTTGGCTAGATGGCCGCATCGTCAAACAACAATAAGGATGGAGGAGAAGGTTCCTCCAATGCTAATTCAGCACTGAGTTTCATCGCTTCTATTGATCCACTCAATGGAAGCAATTATGGGAGATGGCGAGAGAAGTTGGAGATTGCTTTAGCAGTCTCTAAGATAGACTTGGCTCTCACTACTCCATATCTGGTTGCACCGGTTGAACCAGTAAGAGATGCTGAAGAAACTCAGGAAGCCTTTGCCGTGAGGACAAATGAATATAGTACTGAGTTATTGGATTATGACATTGATTGTTATAAGTGGAAGAAATTAAACAGGAAATGTTTGATGGTAATTAAGGGCACTATCACTGAGGCCATTCGGGGAGCAATCCCTGAATGTGAAACTATTGTTGAGTACCTCCAAAGGATAGAGAATGAGTTTACTGGTTCTTCTAAGGCCACTACAAGCACTCTTATCAAGAGGCTTGTTACTGAAAAGTATCATGGAGGTGGTGTGCGTGAGCACATCTTAAGGATGACAAATATGGCTGCAAAGCTTAAGCCTATGGATTTGGGGATTAAAGATGAGTTCATTGTGCATCTCATCATTGCCTCACTTCCTAAGGAATTTGAGACTTTTGTCATCAACTACAACTCTCAACCTGGACTATGGAACATAGAAAAACTCATGGCTATGTGTGTTCAGGAGGAAGAGAGGATTAAGTCCCTTCATGGTTATGATGCTATTAATTACGTGAAGGGAAAAGGTAAGGCTAAGAAGAAGAATTCTTCTAAGCAATCTTTTAAGTATCATGGTTCTTCTCACCATGATAAAGATAAGGGTAAGTTTCCACAAAGCCATCCTTACAATAAGGATGTGAAAGTGGATAAAGATCAGTGCCGCTTTTGTTTAGACAAAGGTCACCATCAGAAGAATTGCATTGGCTTCCTTAAATGGTGTTGCAAGAATGGTAATGACTTTGTGACCTTTGTTGATAAATCCCTGCTTTTAGATTATACACCATCTTCTTGGTGGATTGACTCAGGTGCCACTGTGCACGTTTGTAATTCGTTGTAGGGGTTAAATATGAGGAGGACCCTAGAAAGAGGGGAAAGGGCCATTAAAGTTGCTGATGGCCATGAAGCTGAAGTGAAAGCCATTGGAGATTATCCATTAGATTAAGAAATGGCTTTGTACTTACACTTCAGGATGTATTATATGTACCCTCTTTAAGTAGAAATCTCATCTCAGTGTCATGCTTAGATGATGATGGTTATGTTTGCCAGTTTGGCAAAGACAGATGTGTAATTAAGTATGATAATAAGATGGTTGGTGTTGCCATAAGACAAGGCATGCTATACTTATAATCTATGCATGATGATGTTAATGTTGTAAGCGACAATCAGTTTTCCTCACATCAGGGTAAGCGTTAGATAATCGATTCCGAAATGTCTTCAAAAATATGAAATTGTCGCTTAGGCCATATTTCGAGAGGGATAATTGAACAATTGATTTCACAATCAATTCTTCCCCATTTGGATTTTTCGGATTCAGAAGAATACATAGACTGCATTAAGGGAAAATTTGTTAAGAAAATTAAGAAAGGTGTCATGCGTAGTGCAGGAATTTTGGAATTAATCCATACGGACATTTGTGGTCCTTTTCCCGTAGTATCTGTTGATGGTTTTGATTCATTCATAACCTTCACGGATGATTATTCTCGTTATGGCTATATTTATCCAATTAAAGAACGCTCTGAAGCGTTGGATAAATTTAAGGTATTTAAGGCTGAAGTTGAAAATCAGCACAATATTAAGATTAAAGTGGTAAGATCCGATCGTGGTGGTGAGTACTACGGTCGTCATACCCCGTATGGCCAAGTTCCTGGACCGTTTGCTCGGTTCCTACAGGAAAATGGCATAGTCGCCCAGTATTCCACACCGGGTGAGCCTCAGCAAAATGGAGTAGCGGAACGACGCAACCGTACGCTAATGGATATGGATAGATCCATGTTAAGTCAATCAGATTTGCCGATTAGCTTATGGATGGAGGCATTAAAAACCGCCATTCATGTGCTAAATCGGGTTCCTACTAAGTCGGTGCCTAAAACACCGTATGAGTTGTGGACGGGACGTAAGCCCTCATTAAGTTATATGCATATATGGGGCTGTCCTACTGAGGCAAAATTGTTTAATCCAAACATTGGTAAGTTGGATACTAAGACACTAATTTGCCATTTTATTGGCTATGCAAAAAAGAGTAAGGGATATCGTTTCTATTGTCCAGAACGATATACTAAGTTTGTAGAAACAAGGCATGCCGTCTTTTTAGACGATGCCATGATCAGGGGGAGTACGGTAAGATGAGAAATTAATCTTGAAAAGAAGCGGATTTATGTACCACTCCTATGATTCAAGAACCATATTTCTCATTACCTACTGCTGTTGAATCATCAGTGCCTATTGGTAATGATTCAACATCTGTTGTTAGTTCTCCATTGACAACGGAATTATTAAGAGAGGTTGAGCATTTTCAGCCCGTTGTCACTAATAATGAAGTGCAACAACAGCCTCAAAATGAGGATAATGTGCAATTAAGAAGATCTCAACGAGAAAGAAAATTGGCCATTCCAGACGATTATGAGATCTATTTGAGTGAGGCAATTCAAATGGACGGTGATCCCACCATATTTGAAGAAGCTATGAGAAGTCCTCAATTATCTGAATGGCGTAAAGCCATGGAGGATGAAATGGGGTCTATGGAAACAAACAAAGTCTGGGATTTAGTTGAGATTCCTAATGGAGCCAAAACAGTAGACTGTAAATGGGTCTATAAAATTAAACGTGACTCCAAAGGGAATATTGATAAGTTTAAGGCCAGACTTGTTGCAAAAGGCTTCACTCAAAGAGAAGGAATTGATTATAATGATACATTTTCACCTGTCTCAAGTAAGGATTCGTTCAGAATCATTATGGCATTAGTTGCACATTACAATTTAGAATTACATCAGATGGATGTAAAGACGACGTTTCTCAATGGTGATCTATATTAGAATGTCTATATCACACAACCGAAAGGTTTTGTTGTTAAGGGTAAGGAACATATGGGATGCCACTTAAGAAAGTCCATTTATGGACTTAAACAAGCATCAAGACAGTGGTATCTCAAGTTCGGTGAGACAATAAGAAAGTTTGGGTTTAAAGAAAATGAGGAGGTTGCATTTATGCTAAGTTTAAGAGCGGAAAATTTATTTTCCCCGTGCTTTATGTAGATGATATACTACTTGCAAGTAGTGATATCAATCTACTATCAGAAACTAAGAAGTACTTGTCCTCTAATTTTGATATGAAAGATCTTGGTGAAGCATCCTATGTATTGGGCATAGAAATTCACCGAGATAGAAATAAGGAGGTATTAGGTTTATCACAAAAGGCATACTTAGAGAATGTACTGAGAAAGTACAGTATGCATAAGAGTAAGCCTTCGCCTGCTCCGATTGTCAAGGGCGATAAGTTTGAGAACTTTCAGTGTCTCAGGAACCAATATGAGATCGATCAAATGAAGTCGGTTCCATATGCTTCTGCTTTCGGAAGCCTTATGTATGCTCAAGTCTGTACTCGCCCTGACTTAGCTTATGTGACCGGAATGCTTGGCAGATATCAGGCCAATCCAGGGATTGATCACTGGAAGGCAGTTAAGAAAGCATTAAGATATGTGCAAGGCACAAAAGGCCTCATGTTAACGTATAGTAAGTCAGACCCACTTGAAGTAGTGGGATATTCAGATTCAGATTTCGCGGGTTGTGTGGATACTAAGAAATCCACGTCAGGTTATATATTCACCCTCGCGAATGGAGTCATTTCGTGGAAAAGCTCCAAACAAACCGTCACCGCATCGTCCACAATGCATGTCGAGTTTGTTGCATGTTATGAGGCTACCGGGCAGGCTGTTTTACTTAAGAAATTTTTACCCCGTCTTAGAGTGGTCGACGACATTGAAAAACCACTTAAATTATAATGCGATAATGAGCCCGCAGTATTTTACTCTCACAACAATAAGTCGAGTGGTGCTGCCAAACATATCGACATTAAGTTTTATGTTGTGAATGATCAAATCCAAGATCATACCATAAGTCTTGAGCATATAAGTACCAAGCGTATCTTGCGGATCCGCTAACAAAAGGTCTTCCACCCAGCGTGTTCAGTGAACACGTAGCCGGCATGGGTTTAAGGGAGAGCTTATGATCACTGGATATTTAGGGGCCAAGTAAGAGTAAGGTTCATTTTCAAGTGTGAGATGTATTGTGGTCTTCGAGTCCAACAATACGTAAATGGTTGTTGTGATGCGCCATGCCCTATATGTCAAGCATGAGAAAATGGACACTAAGTTTAGTATTAAGTAAGTTGGTAAGTTTCAGATTCGTGTTCAAGGGGGAGAATGTTGGAAGTAACCGGACAAGTTCGGTGAGGACCGGACTAGTCCGATTTTGTCCAGTAAAGGTAACCGGACTAGTCCGGACCCTATACGGACTAGTCCAATTTTTTAGTAGCTATCAGTTTGAACTCAAAATTGACATGTGTTCTAATTGAAAGGACACAACCCACCGAATTTTGAGTCTCTGATCAGGAGACTCAATAATTCCTAAGAGTGAGAGGCCCCCTCTTGTGCCTCTTGGTCAACTATAAGAAGAAGGTCAAGTGTATGATCAAAGAATGCTTAAGGCATACACACATACACACTTGAACACTCTAACCCACTCAGAATCTGATTAACATACCAAGAGAAGAACAAGGGAAAACGCCTCTCGTCGTCGTTCTTCTTGCGGCCTCGCCTTGTTGGCTAGATGGCCGCATTGTCAAACAACAATAAGGATGAAGGAGAAGGTATTATTAGTGTTCTTGTGCTATTTGAGAGATAGCACTTAGTGTTCATCTTGTAATCAGATTTCTCTATGTAATTCGAGATGATTTAGTGGCTATTTAATCTTTAGGCTCTCTCTTGATTATATAACATCGCACTGATGTGGAGTCCACTCGGGAGAGTGTGGCTCAGGCAGCAAAGAAGGCGGCAACCACTGTCAAGGCGGCTCAATCGGACTCCTGCGATGGTGAAGGTCGGGCCTTCGCCAAGGTTGATGAGCTACAGGGACGCCTCGTGGTAACTCGCGACTGGGTCCGGGTATTCAAGGGCGAGCTCGCCTTGTTCTAAGATGTTCTAAGAGGACGGGACTCGGGTCCGAGACTAGGTACTGGCGCGTTCTGGGGGCTCGCCCCGCTGACCTCCCGCATCAAGGAGATCCTCGACCACTTCCTCGCCGTTCGAGAAAAGTTGATGGAAAGCGGAGGCCGAGAACACTTTGAGCACGACCTCCCTGCTGGATTGGGTCGAGGAGGCCCAACGAAAGGTCTAAGGCACCATGGAGCTCGACGAGATCCATGCCGCTAGGGACTCTGTCTGCTGCTTCATGCTGGAGAGCACCACGGGACGCCCGACTGATGGAAATTTCGCGCCAGGTGACGGGTCGACTGGGGCTTCCCTGGGGCAAGCATCGCCTCGGCTGTCGTGGTCTCCCACTACGACAACGTTGACCTCCAAGCCATCAGGTGGCCACTCAGATGAAGAGATTGACACCATCCACAGGGAGGTTGAACCTCCCACGACCTCGCGGTCCGAGCTCGTCCCCGCTGAAGCCATCGTGGAATTGGCGAAGCAACCTTGAAGGCCAGCTCGATAGCTGTATATTCTTGTTTTTGTTTTTGATGTTATGGATCGAGTCCTCGCGGGCTATTAACTTGTTAATGAAATAAGTTAATTGTATATTTTTCTACTTTTGTTCCTGCGCCTTGACCGATCCATAGCTTTTAGAAATTTTTTCGTTCTTAGCCGTAGGTTGCGAAGCATAGAGAGAGTACTTACAGGAAAAAATTTCAGAGAAAAAACTACAACACTTATTTTCATCCCTGCACCTCGCTCGATCCGTAGCTTTGAGATCTTTTGTAGTTCTTAGCTATAGGTTGCGAGACTTGGAGGGGGTACTTAGAGAAAATTGTTTGGAAGAAAAACTTTGGACTATCTCATCAGGAGTCATCTTGTAGAAGTTTGAACTAGCTCGGATTAAGGTGCATAGTGTGAGGTTGCAGATTATGAAAGCTCTTATAAGTCTCTTCACCACTTTATGGCGGTTCACTTTTTGCACCCATAAGTAGTAATAACAATCTAGCGACCTAAACAAGTATAAACCAACACCACAACTACAATGGATTGCAAGATATATAAGATTATCAAATACGAGCAAGAATAAACCCTAATAATTAATTCTAGTGATGAACAAAAAGTAAATGAGACAAGAGACACGATTTTCTCCCGAGATTCAATTCCACACAAAAATCTACATCCTCATTAAAGAGTCCACACATCACATGATCTCTTTCAACCCTAACCCACTCCAAGTTGCCACTGAAGGTAATTTGATCTTCCACTAGAATCACAAGGGATAAATACAAACTTTTTGAAGCTTCTCACAAGTGGAGAGCTTCCAAGTGACATCTATCCATCTAGGAATCAACTCCAAGACTAAAAAATACTAATCAACCAAAAGAGCACGAGATAATAACCGGGAGCCCAATCGCGATGAAACCGTAACTCTCCTCTTCCCAAGTCCCCAAATCCTGAGAAGTCACACGCAGGGTTCAAAATTGTGAGGAGAGAGGTGTTTTTGAGCTCTAGTAATTGTGTTGCGGTGCTAGGGTTTCAAAGAGATCGAAATGAAGCCGGGGAATTCCTTTTTATAAGGGTGTCGACGCATAGATGTTGTCAACCACTAAAGTTTGGACAAGTCCAGCTTGAACCCCGGACTAGTCCAACCTTGGGGGGACCATCTACGTGAGCAACGTTAAAGTCTTCATCACTTTTGAATTCAAACGCTCACCTATTATGGACTAGTACATCTCACAACGAATTAGTCTGATCTCAGACAGGACCTCTTTGTCTGTCGAGAAAGGACAAGTCTAGCAAGCGCGGACTAGTTGGCCTACCAATACTTAGTCTCAACAGCTCTCATTCCTCACTCAAACGAACTAGTTTGTCGAACTACGGACTAGTTCGAACTCTGACAGGGACTCTTGGTTCGCTTGAAAATGGACTAGTCTTGGCAGGACAAACTAGTCTGGTCTTCCGGGACTTAGTCCTCGAAAGTATTGTCACACTCAACAACAGACTAGATCGTTTTAAAATGGACAGGTCCAAACTCACAAGTAGGCTTTGGGTCCGTCTAATATCGAAGTAGTCCTATACGACTAGACTTGTCCAACCTTAAGCCCGTACAAGTCTGTCCTAATCCTTAGGGCTGGCCTAAAACTACTCTCTCACCATTTTTTTAAAAAAAATAAAATTTAAGGTCCCTTATGTTTCTTAAACACTCATGTTGACGTGCACTCTTAATAGTTCGACATTCCTAAACTCAATAAAATTAAAAATCCTAGATTCTAATAATTTTGTGAGTCTCCAATGCCGTTTTCTAATTCTTTTCTTTTTTTAATGGGTTCCACAATATTTTCACTTTTCAACTTGTGCTTATACTCAATAAAACTTATTATATGTTTAATGATCATCATCAATTATCCAAAACCCACGATGAATACTTAGATGACCTTTTACATTCCTCTTCACGCGATGACGGGTCAGTGTCCCTATGAGCAAGGGTCGCCGAGGAAGGCCATTTCTTGTTACGGGGATCGATTCTCATGGGGACTTCGGGGAAAATAGAAAGGAGGCTACGCCGAAGCTGACCAAGGGATCGTACGAGCTCAGCGAGGTCCAGAGGTGGCTAGCGACGTTGGCAAACCTCAAGAAGAAGGTGGTGGCAGTGGTAGAGTTTGTGGCGTGCATGATGTGACTAGGGATGCACGAAATGGAGGCTGGAGCTTGACTTTATACAGGGGTGCACTCTAGGAGTCTGCTCTCCGCACGTCGAGGGAAGATCTTCACGTTGGTTGCGATTCACGACGGCGATAATGTCGGTAGCGCCCGATTAGGGTTAAGAGGAGGCGACACACGGATGGGTCTTGTTGGGTCGGCGCGCGAGTGGTTGGGACAAGGCTCTGGTCCAAGGCGCGCCCGGCTGCTTGGCCGAAGCGAGGGTGAAGCGGGTTGAGGTGTTGGAGGGAGAAAGGTCAAGCGCATAGCGGTGCTAGTGGCTGCGGGAGAGAGAAGGAAGAGGCTGACCCGGGAAGAGAAGAGGAAGGGGCCCATGACCAGATTGTTTTATCTTCCTGATGATTTTCTCTTTCTTATTTCTTCTATATTTCCTTTCTATTTTCAATTGCTTTTAGTTAATTTTTGTCACACAACTTTATGCACGTATATGAATGCATATGCATGATGATATAAATTTTAGAATCTTTATTTTATAAAAATAATTTGTATCTAATAGTTTTTAATTTTCGATTTAAATTTGAATTTAACTAAATTTGAAAATTAGGACGGTACAACTACTACCTCTGTCCTTTTATCTTCGTTGCGTCAGGGAAATAGAAAAGTCGAGAGCCCACATGGTATAGCTAGCGGTGAAAATAGTTGGATCCGGGTGGCCATTTCGGTCCCTATGCAGCATTAAAAGTTTGTTTCATTACCGAGGGTGCATGCATGTGTGACGCATTAAGAGTTCGCTTTAGTCCTAATTCGACCGTGGGCGGCAGCATGCATGCAAACATCGGTAAAAATTATTTTCATTCCCCATTGCATGCATGCAATCAGACGAAATTAAAGCAGACAAAATTAAAGTTATCGGCGGCATTTTTTCTAGATGCGGCTTCCTTCTTTCCATTCCATCCTTACATGCGTCCTCCGCTGATGTATCAAAATTTTATATATGCCTCTTGAGAAAAGTCGGGAATAAAGCCATGATATTGTTGTTCTACGTTTGATAAGCATTTTGTTCCAGCTTGTCACGTGCTGTTTACCGAAGACATGATTGAGCAAGAGATTTGCAAGTGCCAGGAGTTGTCGGGTTGCATGAGATAAGTCAGGGTCACTTTGGATTGAAGGAATGACAAAGGAATTTTGAATGATAGGATTTATATAGGATTTTTTCCTACATGACCATTTGGTTCACAGGAAAAACAAAGGGTGGTTTCCCTAGGAATAGATTTTTTTTCCTAAATTTTATAGGAAGTCTAACATGAGCTTGGACCTCTTTTTTCTTTCCTGGCTCATATTACAGGTTCCCTTGTTTTTCCTATGATGCTATCAAAGGGCTTCTCATCTCAATTCCTATATTTTCAATTCTTATAGGATTGCAATCTGTGTTTTTCAATTCCTTCAATCCAAAGGGAGCCTCACAGTCTAGGAAAATAGTCCGGTTGTAATAGCACCAGGATTAGTTACTATTATATTTAAAGTTTGGAGTCCAAATCGATTTGTAATCTTAGCCGGCTTTGAGAAGTTTGCGTATTAGTAAGTATTCCCGCCGTTTATTAATCATCCGCACATGAGCTTGGACGCGAAGACCAAAGAAAAAGCGGTCTTGACGCGCTTCGTCTTTAGCTGAATAAATGGTGCATGGGGGCTGGCACTTGCTATCAATCACAACAATCGCGAGATGACTAATTACTGCGGGCTGGTACACGAAGAGGTGCATCGGCTTTATTCCGAGATACAAGGCAACGGAGTATCCGGGCGTTGGCTGGGCGCAGAAGAATCCTAGAAAAACGTTTTGGTCTCCTGCATAGGTGATTAACAAACAAGGAAGTATTAGTTATCAAAAGTTATACTGTTAGAATTGATCATGTTGAGTAACATATAAAAGATAGTCGGTTACTTTGTAACCAACTCAATCTCTTAGAGAATTCCCCCTCGTGTTTGATCGAAACACACCAATCAAATCGGTTGGAGGCCCCCTCGGCTGCTCCCTTCCCTATAAATAGATGGGAACCCCTCATAATTCAGATGGATTTCGGGTCTACAACATAGAGAGTCTAATTCCTCAGGCCACCGATCAGACAAAGGGAGAAGGTCGGGGAAGGTACTCCAAGGCTTCAACGCCGCCATGACTCTAACATCTACCGCGGATCGCTTTCACCGCCAATGCCATAGCGGCCTTCTTCTGTATATTATATACTTAGGTATTAGAAAAGGTGTGTGATTAAGTGCTAATTACCCTCTGTTCTTGAGTTAATCCGAATGATCAGTGGCTAGATCTCGATCCTAAGCATTTGTTTAAATCAATCAATGGCATCAAGAGCTAGCTAGACCACTAAGATCTGTTCGGGGAATTATACTCTAACTGAATCAAATTAAGAACTCAGAAGATTCCGATTAAATATCACTAAGGTTTTAGATTCCAATTAGCATTATACTCAAAAATCAAGGAATCGAATCACAATTAGAAATTTACAAGGGGATTAAGAGGTGGATCTCTAACCCTAAGATGTGTCATCCATACTCGGTGTCGTCGAGTTCTCGAGCTTGACGACGGAGACAGCTGCGTTGACCGGGGACCCTCCATCGAGGGTTTTCGGGAAGACGGGCTTCGGCTCATTGGAATCCACCGCTAAGGGATGCCGACAGCACCGCCACAACTAAGCCGTCGGGGTTAGGACCGCGTAACCCTAGCCCTAAGTGGGACCTCTCGACGGCGTGCGGCCAATGACATACCTCTGGCGATGAGGTGCTTTCTGGTGATCTCGAGCACTGGCGAGGTGTCTGAGGTGACGCCGGAGCAAACCGCGCCGCCGGGCCGCCACTTCGGGTGCGCACGTCCGGAGCCGTCTCAGGGAAACACCAAGGAACCACTCGGCGGCTGCGCGTCCTCCCGCGGGCGGGCGCACACGCCGGCGAGAGGGGCCGTGACAGTGCCACTCCGGTCTTCATGGTCGTTGTGTTTTCTCCCTTGCCTCACGGTGCGGCTGCGCGGTTGGGGGAGAAACAGAATGGAAATTAGGGTTTCGAATGGAACCACATAGTGTTTATGCGAAACAACTCAGCCAGCTGTTGGATGAAAATCCAACGATCTGGAAAGCTCCCACCAACACACCTCGGTCGAGCACTAAGAACCGTCGGATGCAAATCCAATGGACATCAATACACGCGCGCTGCGACGCGCTGGCGGGCCGTCGGCCCAGGTGGGCGCGAAGCTGGGCCGCAGAGGCTGCCCTTTTTTGATTTATGGCGTTTTTGCTGAAAATCACTTAGCCGGTCGTGGGCTGAAGTCTTAGTAAATGGGGCCACGTTTTACTTTTCTCAGTATTTTACCAGATCTCTTGTGGGCTGAGCCGCTTACAAGCCGCGAGCTTAGCGGACCGCCCGGTCCTTTTCGCCTTTGGAGACGGCCAAGTTTAGAACTCAGGTTTCGGGCCAAATACTTAGTAAACTGAACCAGTTTAGTGTAGGCTCTCGGGCCGTTTTACCTTAGTGGGCCGCACGCGGATCTCCTTTATTATTTTTCTAAGAATATTTAAAGGCCCCAAGCCTGATTAGTTTTTGGGCTGGCCGATTTGCAAGCCCCGTGTAACGGGCTGCCTGGGTTGTCTTCCCCTTTTTCTCAGATTTAGTTTGTCGACATAGGACCAATTTTCAGTGTGTTCTTATGCAAATAAATTAGAAGTGGACCAGAATTAAATTAAGTATTTTTAGTAATTTTATTAGTTCTCTAAGAATTTTAGGCATGGGACTAAAATTTTGAGCTCACTAAGTTAGATTAAAATGACTGAGAATAATTAAGAAATTTCATGTAATACTAGTAATATGTTGATATTATATTTTGTTTACATATTTTTTTATATTTATTATTATGCTCTCTAGATAAGTATATTCTTAGTCATTTAATCTCAATTTCAGTGGAATTATTAAGTTATTAAGTATGATCACTCAGAAATTAAGCTTCTGCTATGTAATCAGTATTGCATAGTAATATTAGTTGAATAAACAAATATATGATATGCACTCAGTTTACTAAGTATTCGTAGCAATTTTGTTAAGTAGCCAATGTGAACGATAAAATTGTTATGATCTGAGATCACTAAGTTTATGCATAGTAACTTTGATAATTACTATGTTCTCAGTTATTTAGTTGTATGGAAATTTTATTGAGTGGCTAACGTGAAAGATAAAATTTGCCATATTCTCAGTATAAATGTTTTATTTTGTTCGAGTAGCCAACGTGAAAAACAAAATACAATGTTTTTTAATCTGACTCGGTTATTTAGTGTATAAAAAGTTTTGTTCGAGTATCCAACGTGAAAGACGAAACTTGCTATGTTTTCTAAGATTTTTTTTATTTTGTATTTTGTTGGACCAATAGAAAACGATTTTTCTCCTCAGCTAAGTGATATGAATCAGTTCATAGAAAAATTTGTTCGAGTAGCCAACGTGAAAGACAAAATTTACTATATTTTCTCAGATATTTCGAATGTCATATTTTGTTTAACAAAAGATGACATTTATTCTCAGCTACTATTACTCATATCAGTCCATAGAAAATTTTGCTCGAGTAGCCAACGTGAAAGGCAAAATTTACTATGATATTAGTTAAGTTATGTTTTGCCAAGTAGCCAACGTGAAAATCAAAACATAACATTTTAGTTTGTTTATTTCTAAGTTTTATTTTAGTTTATGCATTCTATTAAATATTTCACTCAGTTGAATCCTCCATACTCAGTTCAACACTGTACTCAGTTTTAGCTTTCCGTCTTACGAGATGGAGAAACTCAGTATGTTTTCCTCGTAACAATGAAAGCATTTAGTTTTAATGATTTCGTTCGAATTTAGCGAGTCATTAACCATAATATGTTTGATGATTCAATTATTAAGCACATTGAGGAGCAATTTCCAAATGTGACACCGCCTCTTAGAAACTCTATTAGCACAAAAGGTCCATTTATTGAATATAATAAGTTTGATGCAAGTATTCTCATAAAGAAACTTGTAACTAAGAAACAAAATGGAGGCGTTGTGTGTGTGCACATACTTAAAATGATCTATAAATATGAATTCTACGTTTTATCAAGTAGCCTACGTGAAAAACAATACATAGCATTTGTAACACTAAGCAGAGGCAGTACATTTTAGGAAAAGCTCATTGCTAGTATTAAAATAAAAGAAGGATACTAAGGAGAGGAATTAGGACCGTTAAAGTCGCTAATGGTCATGAAGCAAAAAGTAGAAGTCAAACACGAACTCCCATTAATAGAATAAGATGGCTTTATACTTACGCTTCACTAAGTTCTCAGTTCATTATTTACCCTCTTATTAAAGGAATTTGATTTTAGTAATCTTGTTTGGACAACTAAGTTGAATATGTCACCTTGATATACTTGTCTGAATAAGTTGAGTCTTGTCTTTCGACGAGACATTCTAATAATTCTCGCATGATTCTATAATCAAATTTTCTCTCAGAATGAACAAGTTTTAGTAAGCGCATAAGAATCGATCGTGAAACATCTTCGAAATTATGGCTTTTTCAATAACGCCATATTTCGAGGGGGAGAACTGAACGCTCCGTTTCTCAATCGATTATCTCTACTAAGAACTATCTACTCAGATGGATGCATATTATAAAACATTAATATTAGAATTCGATCGTGAGGGAGAGTACTACAATCGGTGTACCCCGTATTCACTAAGAAATCAATGAAGACCTTAAACTTAGTCCATTAGCCAAATGATCGAGGCTCAAAACCTCTATTCACATGCTAAATCGAAATTTGAAATAATTGATGTTTTAAAACATCATATTAGACAAGGACATGACATAAATCCTCATTAAAACGTTAATGAGATTGTCACTAAGTCAATTAGCTCAAGCATTAGTAAGCCACCTCGATAGCCATTCAGCAAGATAATATTATTTCTATTATTTTGATCAACACTAAGTTCATAGAAATAATATATGCTAAGACTAGTGGGAGCAACGTAAGTCGAGTCAATGATCTTGATGAGAAGTGGATGCAAGATCTACTTCTATGACTCAAGAACCATTCTTCTCAATACGTGCTGCTGTTAAGTCAACATATCTCATTATTATTGACTCAATGTCTTTTGTTAGCTCTTCAGCGGCGAAATTAAGTAAAACTCCTGTTATACAGGATATCTTAGTTTTCTATTTTGATTGGTCGTATATGATGAAGAGCAACAATTGCCTCAATTAGTAAATAATGCGTGAATAAGTGGATCTCGTTGAGAGATCAATATTCAAATGAAGGCTGATCTCACCTCATTTGAACTAAGCTATATGAAGCTCTCATCCATCCAAATGATGTCAAGCCACATAGGATTATATAAGACATAAGTAAGCCAATAAAGTCTGTAACTCAGTCAACCTTCCTAATGGAGCCAAATATAAGTAGGCTGTCAAGAGACTACACAAACACATGACTCCAAAAGGAAAAGTTATAAATAGTAAGGACAGATTTGTGGCTAATAATTTCATTAAGGAGACGTTGATTATGTTAATTTGTTCTCAACTGTCTCAACTAAGGATACGTTCAGAATCATTAAAACATTAGCAGCGCATTATGACTTAGTATTACATCAGATTGATGTAATAATGACGGTTCTCAATTAGGATCTACAAGAGAACTTCCATGTGATAACTGAAGAGTTGTCATTTAAGTAAAAAAAACATATGAGATGCAAAGTATCTCAAATTCTATAAGTAAATTAGTAAGTTTGGGTTATACTAAGTATTATGAGGACAAATTCAGTTTTAACTTAGTCTAGAACGAGAAATTGACTTTTCTCGCCTTTTTAGATGACATTATGTTGTTGAGTATAATGTCAATCTACTATTAGATAATAATAAGAGTTATCCTCTGATTTCGACACTAAGAGATATTGTGATTATTAGGTATACATGAGAGCGTACTTTAGTAGTTTAGTATGTATGCGAACAAATTCGTCTGCAGATAAGTAAAGGTTAATTAGTATATGAACTACTAAGAGATTGATCAAATAAAATCGGTTCCAAAGCTTTCTACTGTTGAAAGCTCTCAGTTTGCTCATTAGCCAACCTTGACATAGTCTGCCGGGTTATTTTGGCATTAATAAGTTCAATCCAGGTCACTGGAATGAAGATCGGTATAAAACTTGCAATTTTGCAACAATTCAGGCCTCATGTTAGGTTCAGTATTAGAAGAGTCATGGATCAGTAAAACTAAGTTCCTGCAAGATATATAGTAAAATCTATATCAGTTAATAACACTCGCAGATGGAGCTTTATTGTGAAAAAAGCTCCAAACCAAAGGTAACTACATCATGATCGATGCACACTAACTTAATAATGAGGCCGCTGAGCGGGCAAAATAAGAAAAACCCGGACTAAGAAGTGGTAGACAGCACAAACCACATAAGATATTTGTACTTCTAAGGCAACAAGTCAAATGTGAAGCCAAACAGATTAACATCAGTTGTGTGTTGCAAAGAAGTATATCCAGGATCATACTTAGCATTGATTATGAGCAATTATATTCATGTGAATCCTCGCGGTACCACATACAAAAGGGACTTCTACCCAATATGTTCTGTGAACACATAACGCGCATGGGTTTAAGGAAGAACCTATGACCTCATGGATACTTAGGGGCCAAATTTAGAATTGGTGTATATTTTTAAGTGTGAGATATAACGTGGTCGTCGAGTCAAGCAGTACGTAACTGGCTGTCTTCGATTTGTCGTGCCCTTTATATTGAGCATGAGGAAATATACGTAAGTTTAGTGTTTGAGTTACTTAGTCAATTAGTTTCCTGATCAATGGGGAGAATGTTTAGAATTGATCACGTTGAGTAACATAGAAAAGATAATAGGAAGCGGTTACTTTGTAACCGACTCAATCTCTTAGAGAATTATCCCTCGTGTTTGATCGGAACACACCAACTGAATCGGTTGGAGGCCCCTTCGGTTGCTCCCTTCTCTATAAATAGATGAGCACCCCTCATAATTCAGATAGATCTCAGATCTACAACTTAGAGAGCCCAATTCCTCAGGCCACCGATCAGGTAAAGGAAGAAGGTCGGGGAAGGTACTCCAAGGCTTCAACGCCGCCATGACTCTGACATCTACAGCAGATCGCCTTCACCACCAACGCCATAGCAACCTTCTTCTATATATACTCAGGTACTAGAAAAGGTGCGTGATTAAGTGCTAATTATCCTCTGTTCTTGAGTTAATCTAAATGATTAGTGGCTAGATCTCGATCCAAATCGGTTTGTAATCTTAGCCGGGTCTGAGAAGTTCACTATTAGTAAGTACTCCCTCTGCTTATTAATCATCCACACATGAGCTTGGATGCGAAGACCAAAGAAAAACTGGTCTTGACACGCTTCGTCTTTAGCTGAATAAATGGTGCATGGGGGCTGGTGCTGGCTACCAATCACAACACTCGCGTGGTGGCTAATTAATGCGGGCCTGATAGACGAAGAGGTGCATCGACTTTATTTTGGGATACGCGGCAATGAAGCGTCCGGGCGTTGGTCGGGCGCGGAGAAATCCTAGAAAAACGTTTCGATCTCCTGCACGGGTGATTAACAAACATAGGAAGTATTAGTTTTCAAAAGCTATGCGTGTAGGGATAAGTCAGGAATAGCTTCCAAAAAAGCAGTACGTGTTAGATCAATGGTGTCAAGCATATTTCAAGTAATCGTTTAGGCCTCGCTTGGTACGGTTCCAGATTCATATAGAATCAAAAACAGTTTCATTTCAATTCAAAAACAGTTTCAGACTATGAAACAGAATCACTTTAAAAACCGTTTAGCTAACATTTATGTTCCAGTTTCAATACAAAGGAGAGAAAAATTGAATTGACTCATTTACCTCTGATTGTTTTGTGGTTGTTCTTTATTTATTTTTCTGGTTATCATTTAGCATGTACTCTAATGTTTACAAGTAAACATTAAAAGAAAAAATATTTGGATGTTCCCATGGTCAGTACGTGTATAGTAGTACAAATTAAATATGTACTAGTACAAAATGCTCACTAGTAAAAACCTCGGATCACTTTCTCCGGGTCGTGTGTGCGTTGGCAAGCTTCAACTGTGCCCGCTCATTTGCCAAAGCTCCGCCACACGCAGCATCGGCCGAGATGCTAGACTGGGGCATGCAACAAAGGCTCCAGATCCGTGCCGTTGTCATGGTTGGCGGTCGCTGGTGCCGGCGCACGAGCTCGATGCTGTGGAGGTTGTGTCGCCAGTGCGGTGTGAGGGTGTAGAGCGTGGAGGGGTCGCGACAGTAGACGGCGAACGAGGACACGGTGGGGAAGCAGAGCATGAGGCGCGCGACGATGAAGGTGTTCTGCTCCGCGACCTTGTCGGGGTGCTGCAGCTGGTGTGCGGACGACGACGCGCCCGCGGCGTCGCCGTAGGCGGGCGCCGTAGAGAGGAACTGTTGGCCCCACGGCGACACCAGCGAGAGGTCGAGGTGCTCCAAGATCGAAAAGCAGGACCCCGGCGGGAGGAACTGGAGCCGGCGGCAGGTGATGGGTGGCGCTGGGAGGAAAAAAGGCCGGTGGGAGTGTCGTGAAAGCAGGGCGAGGAAGGTAGTGGCAATTCTTGTGATTATCTTCGAACTCAATAAGATGGTTAGACCATCCGCAGTGGCACGCTGTAAAGCATATTGGATACATTGTTTCACAGTGTAATTTAGAGTACGTACTGTAAAAGCTGAAGGAGAATAGTGTATAGAGTATGCTTTAGAGTACGCTGGTGCGGATGGTCTTAGGAAGGCAAAGCCGTTCCAACTAGTGGAACACCATTTTTGCCGATTCTCATTTCTAGTTCAAAAAGTAAAATTGATTCTAACAAATTCACTACTAAAAACGATTCTTTAAAACAACGTTTGGCTCAGATTCCACTGATTCATATGAGAAACGTAATGGATTCTAACAAATGCACCCTTAGACTAAACACAGCTTTCGTGGCCCTGTTTATTGGCGACTCATCACGGAATCGCAGGCTTACAGGTGTCACGTTCGATGACAGCGCGTCTGTCCACCAGCGTTTCATCCGTACTTCTTGCGTTCATGCAAGAAAACAACAAGCGCCTCTGACATCCAAAAGACTACTCCATACATGATTCGTTTTTATTCACTTAATAATTACCCTCTTCCTTTATCTCCGTGTCATATGGAAGGGGTTGGAGGCCGCTGGTCTCTTCGAATCCGACGCAGTATTGAAAGTTTGCTTCATTCCCTAGAGAGCATGAATGTTTGCTGAGCATGCACGGCAGCATGGCGGCAGTTTTGTCCACAGAGGAAATACGCTTTACATAAGTAAACAGAAGAAATAAATGTTTTAACTTCATTTACAAATTCTTACATGATCATATGGCATCGTCTACCTCGCCCTTCGCCATGGCACCGTCCGGCGAGGCTGTTGTCCCCGCCAGGCCCAAGCAACTCAAGGTGGTAATGCCTTGTTCCCTAAACAAGATGGTAAGTGCGATCTCCACACGTTGTCGATCGTTGACCACAGGGTTATTACCTGGACTAAACTCATGTTTGCTTAACTGAAGCGCATCTCTGACGAGATCGCCAGGTGCTTCAACAAGACTGCCGACCGCGGTGGCCGGAGCGGAGCGCACCAGCAGGCCACGGCTCTGGTCGTGAGCCCGTTCGGTAAGGTCTGGCGTGTTGAGGTGGGCTGGGAAGCCAACAGTGCGTTCCTAGGACGCGGGTGGGCGGAGTACTTGGTCGCACACGGTATCGGTGTCGGGTGGTTCGTGGTGCTTCGACATGAGGGCGGTGACGTCCTCAGCGTCATGGCCTTTGACACTAGTTTCTGCATTAAAGAGTTTGGGAATCCGGGTACAGGTAAAGATTATCAGGAAAATCCTAAATTTAGGGTTGTGTTTATATTAAATAATCGGTTTTGGAGTTTAAAAATTGTATCACAGGATTTCAAAATATAGTAGTCAAGAGAAATAAAGAGCGTAGCCGATTTAATATTAAAATTTAGAATTTTATTTTGTAACGAGCTAGAATTTGGGAGGTGGACGTCTAATATTTGCCTGGAGTATTGTAGATTATGCATCTTTTCTTTCCTTAGTAGTTTCTGATGGCACTAATTGCTGCCTAGTACTACCTCCGTCTCTATGAACTTGTCGCTTTGTAGTTCAAAAATGAACTACAAAGCGACAAGTTTATGAGGACGGAGGGAGTATTAAAAGATAAGTTATCCATCTCTTCTCAATATTTTAGGCATCTTTTGGAACGGGCACTATACTTTTGCATTGCTGCAACTGCACTATACTTTTCTGTGAATTCCTGACATAAATTTTATTTAATTTAATGCCTTCATAGTGTCAATATTTTACTAGCCTGCTGAATTACTATCATTTTTAAGCCCGAATGGATACTATCATTTTTAAGCCCGAATGGATACAGTTATGGCATCCAGAGGTACACTGGCGAAGCTAGGTGAGGCTTGCCTGGTGCACAGGCACCAGGGTGCAAACTAAAATTTAGTTGTTACCCTCAAATTTCCACCACATGTGCACAACCTTGGACAAAAAATGTGCACCACTGAACTGCCCCACAAGTCTGACAAAATAAAAGGTATAGAGTTGTAGTTGATCCTTGTCCTTTACAGTGATTGTAGGTTAGGGTTTATATTGGTGATATACAAACTATGGAAAAAAATTGTAGTCATTTTCATTTGCATCTTCTACAGGTTGTGGAGGGTTGATGGTGCATTTTGAACATGAGATTATGTCTAGTTCAACGTTTTTGAGGCGTCACCTAGGCGGTTAGGCGCTCTGACTCGAACGCCTGAGCTAGTCGCCTCGCCTGGATGCGGCCGACAGAGGTGCGGGGGAGCGGGGGAGGCGCCAAAGGGAGGGCAGGGGGCGATGGAGGCACGACCAAGGCAAAAATCGACGACAACAGAGGAGGCACGACATCTGACGGAGGCAGAGCGGAGGCGGTCGACGAAGGCAGAGCAGAGGCCACAATGGACGCTGGTGCTGGGAGACGAGCGGAGGCGGCGCTGGTGCTGGGAGACGGGAAAAGTTAGGGTTATGGAACATGGGCCGCAACTGGTCCTTTTAAAATAACGGTTCGCCTCCAATTCAGCTGTCCACACGACTCCGCCCGACACTTGCGCCAGACTCCGCCTGACACCTGCACCCTCCCGATTCCGCCCGCTCCCGCCACATTTCGCTCCGACGCCGCTGGAGTTTGGTCCGCCGCCGCTGCCGCTCGGTCGCCTGGCCGCACGCCTAGCTGCCTAGACGGGCGCCTCGACGTCCAAGCACTCCGTTGGCGCCTAGGCATCCAGGCACTCAGTTACAACACTGGTCTAGTTTATTCATTTTATTTATATATCTATTCACTATTTTAACTTGCAGTATGATTTTTCTTATTTAGTAAGTGTTCATATCGCTCATTACTTCTTAGTGACCGTACATATATAGCATGTAAGCTTGTTATAGTGTGCACTCGGATGTTCGGAGCTCTAGCTTCGCCACTGCAGAGGTAGGAAAGAGGTTTCCTGCAAACCACAGTTCATAAGACTTATTCACCAGGGTTCTATGGAAAAGATGGTCAGGATACATTTCTGACACTATGCTTTCCTCGTCCTTCCTCATATTTTGTTCAATATCTGGACTTTGGATGTTTGCAAATTTTCACTTTTTTTTTTTTGAATTATGGCAGATGATTCCTACTAAGTTTTTGAAACACTATGTCTCTAAAGAGTATCTAGACACACGCATGGCCGTCATTTTGAGTCCCCTTGGCAAATTTTGGCGGATCATGCTTGAGAAAGATCAATCAGGCATGTTCTTCGCTGGAAGCTGGTCAAAGTTTCTAGCGTTTCATGGCATCTCTGAAGGTGAAGTTGTACTCTTGAGATATGAAGAGAATATGGTGTTCAAATTTAAAGTTTTTGGTCTTAATGGAGGTCAGAAATATCTGAAGAACCAGAACACTGGAATTCAGCAAAGTGAGTACATAATAGATTTGTTTGCTGATTATTGACAATGTACCGAATATGGTAAAACTGTATACTTTTCTAACTTTTGTCTTCCCGGCCCCTCGGTGACAGACACTATTAAGCAATCAGAATCACATTCTCCAATCAGGAAACGTAAAAGCAACAATGAGCGGTCCAACATTGAAGAAAACAGTAGGCTGAAAAGCTGTATGAAATCTTGGAAGAAGATGTCATCACAGATGCAACCTGAATACCAAATTGGACCACCGTCATGGATAAGGAAGAAGATCACCACGTACATGCTTAATCGCTTTCTTGTAAGCATATATGCTTTCTCAAAACCAAAATATCTTAGAGACTATATAGGATAACTAATATTTCAGCAAGAATACATTATACAGAATATGATATCTTCTTTACCAAGGTTGGATCGAATTTATTAGTAATCAGCATTCATTCAAAATGATCAATTATTTATGCCTAACGAAATCAATTTGACCATACGATTTTGTAGTATTTGTCAGTTAAATTCTGCAACTCTATCGGATTCCGGGAATCCTGCACAATTACACTCAAGACTGCAATGGACAGCACCAGCTGGTCATGGCAGGTGCGTGGTCTCGCATACAAGAAATATTGTTACCTTCTTGGAGAGGGTTGGAAGAGATTCTGCTACGATAGCCAGTTGAAGATAGGGGACCTATGTACCTTCAAAATCATTGAACCCACGTTGTGGCATGCTGTCATTACGCGTTGTAAGTATCAATATATAAGATCCTGAAATTCTGGATTATTTTACTCAGTGGACTGTATGAGTTAAACTGATGCATATGCTCTTTTGTTCTCGTTGAGCCTCAATAATGTTTACAGATACTCAAGAGCAAAATGAGTCACCTTGTTATTCTGCCAGTAGGGAGGGTGGCAGCAAGAATAAAAGGCCCATTTGTGAACCTGACAACAGACTAAAATATCCTACTAGTATTTTGAGCAAGGCATCGACATACACAAGATCTGTCTATGAGATTGGGCCACCATCTTGGATACAGAAGCAGATCATACCAAACTCACTTAAAAAGGGGCTTGTAAGCATAATTGTTTCCTTGTTAAATTTTGAGCGCCTATATATGAACTGATCATTTGCATCGATATATCATCTCATCCTATATTGAATTGACTAGCTTTCATTTCACTTTGGAGAATCGATAACCATCAATCAAATGGATAAGCTATTTTCGTGTTTTAATTATCAATAGCATACATGTGCATGCATATTTTGACATGCACCAGCTCCTGCCCGGCATTTTCCTTGTACATTTTTTCCATGTAATTTTTCAGGCATATGCACTTCAAGATTTTTTTTTTGTAAAGAACAAATTCAGGAGTTTTCAGCTGTCAATATACATCTACTGTAATATATGAACCGTAAGCGGCTACATATCAGTCTCTGATAAGTGTTATTTATTGTGACTATTGCAGTCTTTGTCACGTGCTTTCTTCTATGGTATTGGTTTACGTGAATCCTGCACAATCACTGAAGACCTCACTCAAGGACACCATATCGTGGCAGGTTCGCGGCCTTATGCAAGATGATAGCAGCTACTACCTTAGTACTGGCTGGAAGAAGTTCTGTGAGGATAACAAACTAAACCTAGGAGATATATGCACCTTCAACATCGTTGAAACCACGTTGTGGCATGTCGTTATCACACGTCCATAACCTAGAGCTCCACAAACTATCAGTCCATATTAATCAGGGTTATGTATTAATACCATAGCTATTATTTTCTTCGTTCCTTGTCGACTGAGAACCTCGAAGAAAAATAAATTGACCTTTCTACTTTATTCATCCATTCTTCATTTTTTAGGTTTGCTCATATTTGTGCAAGATTTATTTCGATCTGTTATTTGAGTATGTCCAGCGTGATTATTTCTTGCTTTGGAAAGGATCGTCCGTTGCACGTAGCTCCTACATGTGTAGGGTCCAGAGAACGGTTTGAACCAAAGGTGGGGAAGGAGGCACCAAGCAGGGTCGTGTCTACCAATTATCTTTTCAAATCCCTGCCTGAGCGACCATTATCTTTTCAATTGGGACGCTGATGGTTTCTTTAGGATTTTTTTTGTATTTACTATTGTTGGATATAGGAAGAATTAAACATTGATATAGATTTGGAGTGGATCTTATTTTACCTCATTGTTTCATATCACATTTTATTAGGTTTACACATGCTACTTAGGAAATATTATTTCAACTTGCAGTAGAATTCTTTATATATTAAAAGCAAATATATCTTTGTTGCAATGATGCGTAAAAAACTATGACACACAACACTTTCATTGTATATACAGAACCCATGATCAACAGTTAAGGCTGTGTTTGGAATAATAGTATTTCAATACTAAAGTTTTAGAAACCACAATTTTTAAAATGACATAGCAATACTAAAGTATTTCAATATCACAGTTTTTTAATACCACGGTTTTGCAATACATAGAACTGTTTAGGAGCAAAGTAGCAAACATCAAAAGCAAGCAAGAAGAGAAAAACTTTGGTTCAGACTGAAGTTTTTTATACCCAAAAAATACCGTAGTATAGACAAAACCGTGGTTTTCAATACATGGTTTTTGAGTTGGTTGCCAAACACCATTCTGTAAAAAATACCATAGTAATCTCAAATATCACGGTATTGCTCTAAAACTCCAAGAATACCGTGTTCCGAAACATAGCCTAAGCATTGAGATTCATCATGATGTTTTTTATGTAGATCTTAAAGCAATTAAACTTATGTTGAAGTGAAGGTTTTGGTATGACCATTGTGAGTCTGATTTATGGTCAGTTTTATGTAATGATGATTTTATCAGGCATTGGAAAACAGAGAATACTAAGCTGTATTGGTTGCTACTCGGAAAAGCGCTCGGTGTTGGTGGGAGAAGGCTAAAGTGTAATTCTGATAGAATCTGCATGGTTGCTTTTATTACAAGGTTGAGAAATTTGAGTTGTGTGTATCTTATACTATATTTGCTTTGCAAATAATTGCAAACCTACATCCAGCATATTTTGTAGACCGGTGCATGCATGAATGAACCAAAACAACAATGTATGATGGTGGACAAAAGATGAAAAAACAAACAGCAGATGGCCATGTACATTGATGCATATCACGTAACATCTCACAAACATTTGGTAGTGGGTCTTTCTCTCTTTTAAACCGAGAAAGTAAAAATGTATAGTTAAAAGGGGCAGGGGCTTTTACAAAGAGTTATTCCGTAGTGGATAGTGATATGGATGTTGATAGAAGGCTAGAATGAATGCTTGATTAACCAAAGGTCTAGGTACATATTTATAGATATATAGATGGGCCGGTATACAGGCCAGGTCCAAACACATAACTCAACACAGTCCAACACCCCCCGCAGTCCCAACATCTAGCCACAACAGATGTTGATACTGGACCGAAACTCAGAAAATAAAGTCGACGGGAGTCCCTTCGTGAAGATGTCGGCAAACTGTGACGTCGTCGGCACATGGAGAACTCGAACCTCACCGCGTGCAACCCGCTCACGAACAAAGTGAAGATCAATCTCTACATGTTTCATGCGCTGGTGCTGGACGGGGTTGGTGAAGAGGTAAACGGCGCTGACATTATCACAGTAGACCAACGTGCTCTAGGCGACAGGGGAGTGGAGCTCCTGAAGTAACTGTTGGAGCCAAGACGCCTCTGCTATGCCGTTAGCCACGGCGCGGTACTCCGCCTCAGCACTGGAGCGAGAAACCACGGGCTGCCGCTTCGAGGACCAGGAGACAAGATTCCCCCAGGAAGACGGCGTAGCCAGAGGTGGAGCGGCGGGTATCAGGGCACCCCGTCCAGTCAGCGTCGGTGTAGACCACCAGCTCAGAAGGCGAGTCACGTCGAAGTAGAAGGCCGTAGTCGAGGGATCCGCGCAGGTACCGAAGAATCCGCTTCATCGCCGTGAGATGCGTCTCTCGCGGATCATGCATGTGGAGACACACCTGCTGAACCGCGTAGGAGATGTCCGGCCTGGTGAAGGTGAGATACTGCAGGGCACCAGCAAGACTCCTATAAGAGGTGGGGTCGGCGACCGAGGCGTCGTCGGCCGAAGACAGCTTCGCCTGGGTGTCCACGGGAGTGGAGCACGGCTTGCAATCAGCCATGCCCGCTCGCTCGAGGATATCCAGGCAGTACTGGCGCTGGTGGAGGAACAGAGCGTTTGGATGGTGCTCGACCGCAACGCCCAGGAAGTGGTGGAGCTGGCCGAGATCCTTCATCGCGAACTCGCGCTGCAGGGCGGAGATCGTGCGCTGAAGAAGAGCCGGGCTAGACGCCGTGAGGACAATATCGTCCACGTACAGGAGGAGGTAGACAGTGTCACCCTCATGCCTGTAAATGAAGAGCGAGGTGTCCGACTTGGCCTCGACGAAGCCGAGCGAGGCCAGGAAGGAGGCGAACCGGATGTACCAAGCCTGAGGCGCCTGCTTCAGCCCGTATAGAGACTTGTTCAGCCGGCAGACCAAGTATGGATGGGCTGAATCAACGAACCCTGTCAGCTGACTGCAGTACACCGTCTCTGTCAGCGTCTCGTGAAGGAAGGCGTTCTTTACGTCCAGCTGGTGGACAGGCCAAGAACGCGAGAGAGCCAACGACAGAAAAGTCCGTACTGTCGCTGGCTTAACCACCGGACTGAAGGTCTCGTCGTAGTCCACTCCAGGGCGCTGAGTGAAGCCCCGAAGTATCCAACGAGCCTTATATCTCTCCAGGGAGCCATCCGCCTTCCTCTTATGCGTGAAAACCCACTTGTCTGTGACAACGTTGCCACGAGGAGGACGGGGAACAAGGTCCCATGTCCGGTTGGCAAGTAGGGCTGCATACTCCTTATCCATAGCGCGGCGCTAGTGAGGGTGAGCGAGGGCGCTACGGACGGAGGTCGGTATAGGTGATACCGAAGAGGAAGTGGATGGTGTCGAAGTCGTCGAAGAGAGTACCACTCCGTAGAACCTCTCAAGAGGCCGGAGAACCCCAACGGCATGTCTAGTCACCATCGGGTGAACGTGTCCTGGGTCCTGGTGGAGCAACGGTGGGTGGTACACCGAGGGCTCGGGACGAGCAGGCGTAGAGACACCAACCCGCTCTCGTCGCTGGTAGACAAGAGCAGGGTCGGCGAACCATGGAATAGGGGCCGCGCGTGGCGTAGCGCGTGACGCAGGAGCCGGAGTAGTCGTCGGGTCCCCGCACGGCGCGGGAGTCGAGGCCGGAGACGCCGGGGCCGCATGTGGCGCAGCTGTAGGGGACGTCGGGGCCTCGTGTGGCGCAGGAGTCGAGGATGGAGATGCTGGGGCCGCGCGTGGCGCGATCGTAGGAGACGTCGGGACCTTGTGTGGCGCAGGAGTCGAGGTCGGAGACACCGGGGCCGCGCGTGGCGCAACCGTAGGAAGCGCCGGGTCCTCGTGTGGCGCAGGAGGCGAGGTCGGAGACGCCGGGGCCGCACGTGGCGCAGCCGTAGGAGACACCGGGGCTGCACGTGGCACAACAGGAGATGTTGGTGCCACGCGTGGTGGAGCACTCGTCCCCAGGGTCGACGGAGTCTGGGCACCAACCCACACTCGTTGCTAGTAGACGAGAGTAGGGTCAGTGAATCGCCGTGTCGTGGCTGTAGTAGGCACAGCCGGAGTCGCCACAGGTGTCGGTGCTGCGTAAGGTGCAGCTGTCGACGTCGTGGGAGCCACCTGTGAGCCGGTGGGTGATGTACCTGCAAAAAAAGGCCAAGGCAGCTGTGGTGGAGCAGCCTCGGTGTCAGTAGAAAAAAGGGAGTACAGCTCTGCAGCTGAATCAGAGGTGGAGGAAGAAAAGGGGGAGGAGGACTCGTCGAAGACGACGTGCCGAGAGATCAAAATGCGGTGGGTAGAGAGGTCGAGACACCGGTATCCCTTATGCTCAAGGGAGTACCCAAGAAAGACACACCTAGTAGAGCGGGACGCAAGATTATGTGGAGCAGTGGCGGAAAGATTAGGGTAGCACGCGCACCCGAAGACACGGAGGTGGTCGTAGAGAGGGGTAGTGCCATACAGGGCAAAGAAAGGAGTCGGTGCTCGAATCGCCTTGGTGAAGGCGATTAAGGAGGAAGGTGGAAGTGTGAAGTGCCTCTACCCAGTATCGAGCGGGGATAGATGCCTGAAACATCAAGAAACGCATGACATCATTAGTGGTGCGAAGCATGCGCTCAGCCTTGCCATTCTGGGGGATGTGTATGGACAAGACATGCGTAGCTGTGTGCCATATGTAAGAAGAAAGTCACGGAGTCGCGAGTTGTCAAACTCGCGTCTGTTGTCACACTGGAGAGCACGAACAGTACGCCCAAACTGTGTGGAAACCCAAGTGAAGAAGTGAGAGAGAGTATCAAATGTCTCAGATTTCAGACGTAAGGGAAAAGTCCAAGAGAAATGCGAGAAATTATCAAGTACCACCAAATAATATTTAAAACCCGAGACACTGATAAAAGGAGATGTCCACAAATCGCGGTGAATAAGATAAAAAATGTGTTGCACATGAGACACAGAAGTGGGAAAGGGAAGCCGGACATGGCGGCCAAGCTGACAAGCGTGACATAATGACTCATGTGTGCTCCTAGTACACGATATAACTGAACTACTAGACAACTTTGACATAACATCAGCGCCAGGGTGACCAAGCCAACAGTGCCAAGTAGCGGACAAAGCTATCGTAGCCAGAGCAAATGACGGAGATGCAGTGGAAGTAGGAAGTCGAAGAGTGTACAGGGGCCCCGGACTATCACATCGAAGAAGAAGACACCGGGTGGAAAGATCCTTCACAGACATATCAAAAGGATAAAACTCAATAGAAATATTGTTATCAGTGGTAAAACAACAAATGGAAAGCAAATTTTGAATAATGTGTGGAGCAACTAGAACATTATTAAGATGGAATGAACCCGGAGAAACTGAGTCACCTACTGAGGTGACTGGAAGAACAGATCCATTGCCAACAACGATCGATGAAGGAAACGAGGGATGAGGTGGGTGGGTAGAAGAGAGAATACCAGCATCTGGGGTGGTGTGGTAGGAGGCGCCAGAATCAGCCACCCAATCAGTAGTCGGCGGTGTAAGGTGCATGGTGCTGAAAGAAGACGCCAAGTCCTGACGGTCCCACCCCTGGGCCGACTCCTGGAGGGGTGCTGGCGGCTCCGAGTACCCAGCGGGGTAGGTAGCACCACCATAGGCTGGAGTTGGCGATCCAGCCGCAGGGCGACCAAGTCCGCCATAGCCCGGATGGGCTACGTACGCTGCCTGAGGACGTGGCTGGCGCGGAGTAGAGGAAGTCCACATAGAGATCTGGCCAGTCCACGGGTTGTACAGTGTGGGCCAGGCGCACCTCCCTGGCCAGTGCCACCAGTACCACTACTAGTAGGAGCAGTGGACGTAGAAGTGCCGCCAGCACCTCGTCCAGTGCGCCTTCCGCCGCGACGTCGACGAGTACCACTCCCAGAGCCAGCAGAGGCACCCAGGGCGGTAGGCGGAGTAGGTGGTCGCGGTAGTGGTCCCCCAGAAGACGGTGGGGGTGAGGGCTGCCCAGGGCCATAGAAGGTTGTCGCAGACCCAGAAGTAGCAGATCCACCAGACGTGATCTCCTCAAGCTCGAGATCGGACCAGACCTTCTCGAAGGTCGGTGGCGGCTCCATACGAAGAAGCTAGAAGCGAAGATGGCTGAAGCGCTCGTTCAGGCCGTGAAGGACCCGAAGTACTAGGGTGCTGTCGGCAACCGGCTTGCCAAGGTCGCGCAAGGAGTCAGCCATGCCCTTCATCTCTCCACAGTAGGCAGAGATGGAGCGGTCACCCTGCACTGTAGTCTGGAACCGTGCATTAATGTGAAGAGCCCGAGTCGCACGGTTCCCCAAAAAGTGGTGCTCCAGGATCTGCCAAGCCCAGCGCGCGGTCCCCCCACCGCGCTGTCCGACAAGCTTGTGCAGATCGTCGGCGAGAGTGCCAAGGATCCAGGCAAGGACCAGACTGTCCATGCTGATCCAAGAGTCATCCCACGGGGCGTCGTCCTGTTGTACGTGGTCCACAAGCTGGTATCGCCGCAACGTGAGGAGGATCTCATTACGCCAGCGGGCGTAGGTGGTGGAGTGACAGCTCAGGACAGTCGGCACTAGTGTCCGAATGTTCTGAACTCTAGCTGCCTGGGCGTGTAGAGTGGCGGCGAGAGACGCCGAGTACTGGTGTCCGAGTTGGGCTCGTACGTTGCGCTCAGCGGTCGGTGAGCGCTCTCCTGAATCTGGTGCGAGAGAGCAGCCGCTAAAGCGCGCTCCTGCTCTAAGGCAAGAGCAAGTGCCCGCTCGCGCTCGCGAGAGGCAGCCAGAGCCGCGAAGACACCGGAGGTGTCCGCAGCCGTCATGGTGGTGCTGGCGACGCCGTAGAGAGGATCAGTGGCCGCACGAGGAGCAGTAGCAGTGCCAACAGTAGATCCGGAGCCCGTCATGAAGGCGACGGCAGTAGGGCCGCCAAGTGGTCCGCCAACTGTCGGATTAGTCGCTGCGGCGGGCGCGTGCCGAGCCATAGAGACGAGTGGTGTGCCGGCTGTCGGACCAGTAGCAGGTACACGGGCGGGATGGGGCGCACCGACCAGGGGGGCGCCGGCCAGGAGGGCGCCGGCCAGGGGGGCGCCGGCCAGGGGGGCGCAGGCCAGGGGGCCGCCAGCCAGGGGGGCGCCAGCCAGGGATGCACCGGCCAGGGGGCGCCGGCCAGGGGGCCGCCGGCCAGGGGGAGGGTGGCGGCGGCGACCAGAGAGGGGTGGGGGGGCGACGGCGGCTAGAGGGGGGGGCGGCGGCGGTGGCCAGAGGGTGGGCGGCGATGGCGGCCAGAGGGGGGGGGGGGGGCGGTGGCGACGGCCATGGACGGGGCGGCGGCGGCGGTCAGGGAGGTGGCGGCGGCGGCGGCCAGAGGGGGGGCGCCGGCGGCGGCGGCTAGGGGAGGGGCGCCGGCGGCGGCGGCCAGGGGGGGCGCCGGCCATAGGGGGGGGGGGGGTCGGCGGCTAGGGTTAGGGTTAGGGTGGTGGGGATTGGAGTTTGGCTAATGATATCATGATAGAAGGCTAGAATGAATGCTTGATTAACCAAAGGTCTAGGTACATATTTATAGATACATGGATGGGCCGGTATACAGGCCAAGCCTAAACACATAACTCAACGCAGTCCAACGGATGTCACATCGTTCCATTCAGACATCAAGTTCATTTTTGACCACATGCACAATACTTAAGCCTATTATACAACACATTTGACCAATTTGTAAGAGTATGATCTACTTACAATCAACATGTAATTTGTTTTACTTGTTATGCAATTAATTCTCCAACATCTCTCCCGTTCAGCACTGCGCACCGTGCCAGGCAGCCTCTTTTGATGCTCACTTCTAATGACAGCACTTTGGATTTGGGTATGGCGTGGTAAGCTCCAAACGGCACGATTAATGCTCGACGACTGACCGAGCACCCTCAGAAATGAATTAGCGTATACATTCATGAAGTTCGTTTTCTCCTTTTACTATCCGTTGCAGATTTCAGCATAGCATGTCAAAGCCCACAACCATGTTGTCGTTGTTCAGCTTGACAGGACTGAATTTTTTCTGCAAAGGGCAAGATATATGTATATGGTGTGTTAAATGGTGTGGGTCAATTTGGCAGGCTTCTATAAGATTTTTTTGTGAAGCAAGTTTTTAAGTAAGCCAAAAGAGAAAAGAAAATTGTTGTATGTATACTTCTATCAATTCAGTTTTGCAACATATTGCATTTTGCAAATTAATTGACTTATAATGTTCATGTTTTGAGTCTATGCTGGCAATGCAAAAAATTTAGACTAGCTCCTTTGGGAAAAAAAAAGATTTAGAAATTATGTTCAGTGGTGCTAGCTGTACCAATACCTCAGCTACTGTTCAGTGGTGTCGCCACTGTTGTAGATAACTATGATGTTGAGGGGGTGCCTCCTGCTGCCGCACCAAATATGTATAAGCAGCCAACGAAAAGACTTGGAGAGAAATCCCCAATCAAAAAATGAAAAAAAGTTTTTGGGACATGCAGTCCAAAAGATTTGTTGGCGTGTTCATGGAAAAAGGTAGCTCAAGCAAGTCTGCTACGTCATTTATCTCTAACGATAGACAAGAAATAAAAAATGATGCAATATGTTATGGAAGCCGGGGCAGAAGAAGGAAGTGACTTATCTTTTTATGCCGCACAACTTTTTATGAAAAGATAGTACAAAAACAAAACTGCAGTGACTTATGCGGTCATGGGAGGACTTCCACTAATTATGTACTTTGAACCTTTGAGTATTTGCACCTTTGTGGTTTTCATGTATCCTGAACCATGTCCTTTCATTAATCAGTGTGCTTGTGTCATGTATTATATTAATGAGTGTGCTCGTGTCATATATTTGTTTATGTTCAACCATCTTAACTTAATCAAACTATTTTCACAAATGTGAAGTGACTCAAGTTCAGCTGTAGAACAAGCAGAAAATGATTTTTTGTGCATGGCTGCCGCCGTTGCAGTTTCTTTTGCAATGCTTGATTACGGCGACACATCTACGAAGAAAGCAAGAAAAGTACCCATGGAGACAGATTTCCAATAGGTTCAAAGACATCAGACACATTCAAAAACTTGTTACGATATGTCAGGAATGAGAAGTTCAGTGTTTCATAACTCACATGGAGTGTTGGTTAACAATTACGGTTTAACGTCAACAAATGAGATGCACTCATTAGAAGCACTTAGCATGTTCTTATGCATGTATGGTACAGCTCAGTCAATTCATCAAGTCAAACACATTTTTACTCAATCCGTTGAGACTATTAGTAGAAAATTTACTGAAGTTTTAGAATGTGTAAATAAATTGCCTGCGGAGTAACATCAAACCTAAAGATCCAACATTTGCTATGGTGCATCCCAAGATAAGAGAGCATAGGTCATGGCCTCATTTTAGAAATTTTATCAGATATATAGATAATACAGATATTCCAGTGATATTGCCATCATCAGATTAAGCGGTGCATATGAATCGACATGGATATTGTAGTCAGAATGTCATGGTTGTATGTGACTTTGGTATGATGTTTATATTTGTGGTGGTGGGATGGAAGGGATCAGCTCATGATACATGCATATGAACGGATACTTTGGTTACATACAAGGACATGTTTCCACATCATCCTGGAGGTATTTTTTATATTAATATTGTTATCTATTTGCTAGCTCATTATTAACTTATTTTTTTCACAAGGAAGTATTATCTAGTTAATTCAGATTACCCAAATCGAAAGGGTTATCTAGCATCCTACAAGTGTAAAAGATATCATGTTCCTGAATTCTATAGTGGCAGTTAATCGGTTGGATTGAAGATGTTCAACCATGCTCATTCATCCCTTCAAAAAGTCACTCAACATTCATTTGGTGTCCTCAAATTGAAATGACATATTCTTCTTAGCGTGTCGAGCTACGCTATTGAAAAGAAACAAAATCATAATTTCTTGCATGGCATTACATAATTTTATTAGAGATAGTAATTTCCATGATGTGCATTTTGATACTCTTGTATCGGGTGAAACAAATGTTCACGGTGATATCGAACGCAACTTCGCTGATGCTACAGATGAAGGCAACATCATAACCTACGTGACACTATTACAACACGCTTGGTAGGAGGACAATGATGTTATTATACTATAGATCATTTTGTAGTGGAAACATAAATATTTAAGTATTTTTTCACATGAAACTTTATTTTATGATTTTATGGACCTATGAAATATTATTTTTCAGATGTACAAATATTTTGTAGTTTGAATTATGTGAAAAATAAAATATAACATCAAAAGTACATCCGAGTAATAAATATAAGCATTAGAAAACTATCATGGATCATTCAGACATTTCTTACTTTGTTATAGAAAACTACCACATCAAAAAAACAGACTGTCAAACACCTAACTTGTATTTACAGCTACTTCTATAAACAGCTGCTTCTTAGAGCAGTTTTAGAGAAGCCAACTTCTCAACAAGATTCAGCTGTGCCAAACAGGATCATAGATTGTTTGTTAAATGGTGTGGGTCAATTTGGCAGACTTCTATTAGATTTTTTTAGGCAAGTTTTTAAATAAGCTAAAAGAGAAGAAAACATTTGATTGGCTTGATGAAGAGTGATTAGCACTTGGCGCACTGCAACAGAAACAACTATCTGGACGGCCACATCAAAACTGGTTGGACGCAAACCCATTCAGATATATTATTAGTGCCAGTTTTAAACCTAAATTACCCCATTGGTTGTTCAGACATGAAGAACCGATGCAGATATCGTATATCATAATCAGTTTTACATGTCAAGCGGTACTGATACATACGCTTAATTTATGTAACCATTCGTAAAAGGGACAAACACAACAATCAGTAGTAATCATAACCGGTTTGTAACTATAACCGGTTCTAGAAGTGTGCACACTTTCTGTACCCATTCGTAACGGGAACCGACACTGATGTTAGTAGTAATGAGAACCGGTTGGTTACTGCAATCAGTTTTGATACTATGTAGACTTTCTGTACTGTTGGTAAGTGACACTGGTACTAAGATCTGTAAGAATCATCATCGGTTTTTATATGAAACCGATTCTAATACTAAGGATACCCAATCCATAAATAAAGTATAAGAATATAAATTTATCATTCAATGCTTCTGTCAATCAATTTACTGTATTAAATGATCTTTACACTGCTCATTTCCTTCAATATACTTATTTTGACTGAATAAAGTTACGTGTTATCAATCTTCAGTACATGCATATGAATTCATTATCAGTTTTACCATACTGTGTATTGTGGAACGATATAGGTGTATTAGGAGTGATGATGAATTTGTTGCATTGCAGAATTGTGTGTACTCGTTCCCAGGATGAGGTGGGTGGTTCGAGTGGTCAGGGAGGGAATGACTCACCGCCACCGGAGCAGCAAATTCTGCAGCAGCAGCCACCACCTCCATCCCTAATCACCTTGGCGGACATTATGCCTACCATGGCAGGTGTGAGTAATGGGCAAATTGAAATCTTGCGACCATCATGCAGAATATGTCCTGTGAAGGGGGGGGGGGGGGGGTATCAAGATAGAGGCAATTGTCAACCTCAACAAAGCTCCTACTCAGACTTCTTGGCTACACAGTCATCAGTCTTTACGGAGGCCGACAAACCTCTTGAGGCAGATAACTAGCCTCAAACTATGGAGGCTAAGTTCGAACTGTTTCAGTGCACCGAACATCAGAAGGTGCTGCTCGCAGCACAACTTTAAGGCTTCATTGGTGCATGCTGGGCAAGTCACCTTGCCTCTCTGCCTACCAGACATCAGATTACATGGGCCAAATTACAGGATGCATTTTGTGCCTACCTTATTCCCTCCGAAATTATAGTCAGGAAGCTCCATGAGTTCCTGGATTTGAAACAAGGCATCCAATCACTTGGCACAGTACACGCCTGTCTGGTGAGCACGGAGGCACGAAAACGCAAATGTTTCTTCTGTGGCCTCAATGCCAAGCTAATGGAGAAGCTTATCTTGGTGAATCACAACAAGTTCAACGGGCTCGTCAATGCCGCGATTATGGTTGAAGATGCACACTGCCAAACTCAGGCGAGCAAAAGGAAGAGTAGTGTGACATAGGGCAGCAACAACCCTGCTCCACAAAAATACCGGTGTATCAATCACCATCTTGTCAGCAGATGCAGCTAGCTGCACAACCACCGCAATATTAGGGTCACCCATTCCAGTATTCTGATTTGAAACTGTAGTAACAAAAGCAATGGCAGCAGCGACATGTCTCTCCTCGTGCATTTGTTACATAGCAGAATGCACCTAACTTTCATCATCTGATCAGAGGAGGACCTACAAATAATCCTTGCTACACATGTGACTGTTTGGGTCACTTCTCCAGGGAGTGTCAAGAGAGGAAGCAGGGTAGCGTTCGAGCACCAGCGGAAGGTGCTAATCAACCCCGCGCTCAACCATAGAGGGCAGCATCAAAACCCATCAATGTCCACCACACCGCTCTTAAGGATGTACAAGAGGTAGAGCCTGCGCTTGCGAGTACATTCACTCTCAACGAACCACCCTTGTCAGTTCTATTTGATTCCAGAGCTACACATAATTTCATTAGTAAATCATCTATTTGCAAATCTGAGCTACCCAACACTATGGCAAATGATCACTATCTTATTATGAGGATCGGGGCTCACACTTTCCAGGAATCATATTGGATGGTGTCGTGCGATGCGGCACCTAACAGCACACACGAAAAGACATAATAAGATACAAACTTTTCATTTCATAATAATATATTGTTTAAAAGATAGTGTACAATAGTAGTACACACACAGCGGAAAGTACATATTCACACTCTCAACCTATCTAAGCACAAGAGAAGTTGTCCAAGCCCGCGGACGCTTCTCACTAGCAACACGAAGATCATAAGGCAGCAGCGTGGTGTCACATGAGAGATACATCTCGACAGCTCGAGATCTTACAGACAACCCATAGCATCAACAATATAATTAAACCTGCAAAGCCACAAATGTAGCAAATGTGAGCACGAAGGCTCAGTAAGACTTAACCGTCTCACCTAAGGCATGAAACTCTACATGCTGGAAACTCTAAAGACTGGAAGCTGAATTTGCAGAAATGAACTCGCTGAAAGTAAATCCTTAGTTGTTAGTTTTAGAGTAGCAAACACGAGTTCAGTGGGCATGCATCATAATAAACTCCACAATCAAACAAGAAACGCTTCATCCACGATGATACTTGCCCAAGGCTGCATAAGCTTCATTCAAGTTAAATGTTTGGAAATGATAACTTTAATTATGCTATCTCTAAATCAGCCAAGGTTACAATACAAAAAATTATTCCTGACAGCATATTCATATTTTTCTAACTACTCTTTATTACTACGTCACAACTCAGTAAACAAGTGGTACTCATAACCGCGAGGGACGGTGATTCGAATCAAAGATACCCGGAATACACAACACGTACGCCCGTATTGGAAGTCACGTAGATGCACTCCACGGACATCGTACACGGCAACCTTTCCCAAGTCCCACCCAAGTTGAATCAATTCAATCGTCAAGGACAATATTCCCACTCACGGTGCACCTTTCCGTTGTGAAGATGCCGTGGGCGAGTTTCTGTCTACTGTGTTGCGGTCGAAAGCCTGAGGCGATCGAAAAAGTCTCAACAAGAGCTTCCCAAGGTACATAGGTTCCCTGGACCGCATATATCCAGTATGACTCCAGTACAGTTCAAACTTGCTCAGCAGAGCGGCATACGGATTGGTCCTTAACTGACACAGACAGGGCTACACATCTTACCGCGTTGCCCGATCTCATATTCAGTTCATAAACCATTCTCTAAAATAACTAATCCCAAGTGACAATATCGCTATCTCGCGAGTGGATTTCAACCACTCGACTTCTACAGGATTCTCTACAATATTAGCATGGCAATTCTACGCGTTGAGCTATAAATCTACCCATACACTCCACGGGATTTTGGTTTATGCATTTGGAGTATTCAAACATAATAGACCTAATGTACAATTCATATACTAGTCAACATAGTGATAAAAGCAAAACTTTAGAAAGACACTTAAATGCAAATTGGGACTTGCCTTGGGATGCAACTAGATAAATGTCAATAAAATCAGTTGCTTGATCATGGAGTGGAGCTTCGAGTCAATGCCTTTCTTTAAATACCCTTGTTGCTGCTCTGGATAAGAGATTGCTTGTAGTAAGATTCAAGTTGATCCTCTCCTCCTCCATATGATTCTCCTCATTGTTCTTCATCGTCAAGTGAACTATCGAGATGAAGATGCATAAGTAATCAAATGCAACTTAGCAATTTAATAGAGGAAAATGTTCATAATTCAAGAGAGGGTTCAGGTTCTACTAGGTCCAAAAGATGGCCTTGCTGTTCATAGCAACAAGCTAAGGATAGATCAAGTTGAACTAATAGATTTTTGGGTATGGAGGCAACTATGTTTTGTAATGGATAAAAAGTTACTAACAGATTACTAGAATTCAAATCCTAGGCAGGGTTTAAATTAAAAGTTCCTGCTGGTCTATTTGGATCAATGGCAGGTTTGCTTATTGAAATTATTTTATGCATAAGACTCTACGTGCTTTTTAATACACACATAGCCCAAGAAAGAAATGTCTTGTTAATGTTTTATGAGCATATGGTTGGGCAATGGACACAGGAGTGTGCAATTTTAAGTTGCAGGCATATTATGGGATCTCTGTATTGTTAGGATGGACTGAAAGAATTCACTTAACTTCATTTGGTTTAAGCACACAAATGTGTGTTTTGACCTTCATATAGGTATATGACCTTCAAACATAGTTTATACAGGTTCAACAATTCTAATGAGGCTGTATATTTTACAGAAGCTTCATTAGGTTATGGAGGACTTACTATAAAAGTTTTTCAGTATTTGTTAAGGAAGAATGTGTCCTCCACAATTCACTAAGTATTTCTCCTTCTCTGATTTTCCAGAGCAAAACTGGAGTTTTGTCATACTTCAAAGTATGTTTTTCAGTTATTTTTGGTCCTATTGAGTTCAACAAAATTTATTTCACAATTTTTGAAGCTTTCTACAGGGAGCTATGGATTTTACAATGATATGGTATTTTTCTGGAAGTGATACTGTTGTTTTTCTGATATTTTCACTAAGCTGAGAAAAATCTCTCAATTTGAATACCTTAGTAAAGGTTAATGAAGCTTAATTTTTTACTGACACTATAAGGTACTAGAAGAAGATTGTTGCAAATTTTGAGAATTTTTCATATGGTGGATCTCCCGGTATTAATTCCTAAAGGAATTTGGAATTTGAATTGTTCACAAAATCACAGGTATTTTCATACCATGTAACCTGCACCATTGCAAAGTACATGTAAATAGGAGTCCAACAAAATTTAATTGAGAATTTTTGGACAATTCTACAAGGAGTAATGATTTTTGGAAGTTTGAGTAGAATCTGGACTTAATTTCAAATGGGAAAATAGTGTAAGTGGCTGACAGTGGGATCCACTGGTCAGCTCCATCTTCTACCTCTGGACAGCTCGAACAGGAGGCTTCACAGCGGCTTCGCTCGCCCGTTCCCGCGTATGGGGGCGACAAAAGGCAATGATTCAAAAACAAGAATTGATCCCCGGATCATGGAACACATGTTGAGCAACATGGAAATACTCGAAGGCGACCAGAAAGGCACCGTCAACGGCGGCAGCGGCGGACACCACGGTGGCGCCATGGAACTTCCTCGGGAATAGGTAAAATCTATCTCCCAATGAACCATGAGCATCGTGTTAGTATTAGGAACAAGGAATGGGACTCCAATCGGGGTGGAAACCATTGCAAGGATGAATTCGACGGTGACCTAGGGCTTTGGCCGAAATTGGGGAAAAATTGAGGACCGCCCTGGTTTCTTGATCAATTTTCGATATTCCTGATGCGAAAGGTTTGTACAGAGTCCTAGTTTATTATAATTAATAGGAACGACGAGTTATCAAGTATGAACGAAGAATTTTAATGAACATCACCCTCGGTTCTAAAGGAAGGCCGACACTACCTTTTCAATTCCGGCAAAAAGATGACATGAGGGGTCCAGGTTTTCTGAGAGCACAAAGACGATGAGGTTGCCAACCTTAGAACGTGCTGAGCAGATCCGGAGAGGTTCTGAGATGGCCGCGCAACGGTGCGCAGAGGTGGTGCAGTCCGAAACAGAGGACTGGAACATCTTCTGGCTTCAGCACCATACGAAGACGAGGGAGGGATGCCGGGGCGCGTCCGGTAGGATGAGGAAGTCTCTACGATACTTGTGGCTCGCTCAGCTTTGTGCGCGAGACAGCAGAGGCGCTGCATGAGGTGGAGGCGCGGCGGCGGAAGAAAACAGGGCCGTCGTGCAACCCAGCGGGAAGAAGAACCTCCAGGCGCCGTACTGGCTTCGTGTACTCCGGGAAGGAAGTCGTAGCGCGCGTGGCTCCATGGCCGGGGCTAGGAAGTAGCAAGCAGCAGCACCGCAGCAGCGTGGCTCAGCTTGAGCAGAGGCGACGGCGAGCAACTGGGCGGCAGCGCAGCGCTGGTCCTGAGCAGAAGCGAAAAAACAACAAGGGAGAGGAAAAGGCGACTGGATTCAGCATTGGGCAAGGATGAGAGCAAAGCAGCGAGGGCCAGAAACGGTAAGCAGCTGTGTGGTGCATCCACCCTGCGCCCGTGGCGTACGCAGAGAAGAAGGAAGAAAATGCTTCCGAGGTGCTAGCTGACATGTGGGACCCGCTTCTCTACCCTTATCCTCATTTCCTCTCTCAAATAAATAGCTAAATAGCTGTAAAAATTACAAAACTCTACAGGGTGCTAAATAAAATCAGAAGGGATGTGTTGGTGAGATAACTTTGGATTTTCGATGAACTTGAGTTTGAATTCTAAATTTGAACTTCAAATTTGAATGTCCTATCCTGACCTAGATTAATTTAGTTCCATAATTAGTAATATCTTTGCAGGGGTTTTAATTAATCGCAAGAATGAACTTTACTGGTGCAACAACCAAATGATTTTTTTTCTTGATTGGAGTTTTAGTTTGGCAATTCACTTTGAGTTTGAATCTAAATCCAAACTTCGGATTTTTACTCATATGCAATGGCTTCATATTTCATCCTTATGTTTCAGGTATTAGCACTGACACTGATTGAAATGTTTATATACTCATTCAGCTTCATGCATTAAATATTTTGGTCAATTTAAGAAATGATTTAGTCCTCATTTTAAAAGAGATTTCTATTGATTTCAACTTATCAATTAAATTTGAATTCCACATTACATTTGCAACTATTTTCTTAAACTCAATCAAACTAGCAAGCTCCCAAAATAACTTCAAAGTTTAAGTGTCCCTACTTTGGACATCATTTATTCACTACTATACTCCCTAAAATTTTAGATTTTGAATTTAATTTAAAAAATTTAATTTCGCATTTTTACATTATTATGCATTTCAAATGTGGGCTTTTACACTTATCAGCTCATCCGGAGGCAATATAGCCGCTAATAAAGTTGTAGTTATAGCACCTTTATGCTTAGGTGGAAAGTTATATCCTACCACCCTCATTGTCTTAGAGGAACAACAAATTAATGTTATTTTGGGAATGACATGGTTTTAATACCATGGTGCTGTTCTTAACATTGGTCTTTGGATTGTTAAGTTAGACTCTTCGTTCTACGATCCTCATACACTCATTCTTGAACATTAGGTTTTTGAAATTTCAGCCACACATATTACATGGTAACATCTAAGCTTGAGGACATTCTAATAGTCTATGATTATCCATATGTGTTTCCCCATGATCTCCCAAAGATGCCACCAGAGCGAGACAAAGAGTTCAAAATTGAATTAGCACCGGGAAACACACCGATATCTCGGAGGCCGCACTAAATGACTCCAAATGAATTAGTAGAACTTGAGGAACAACTGAAGGACTTAATGTACAAAGTATTCATCATACCTAGCTCATCACCACGGGGCTGCTCAACTATCTTTGTGAAGAAAAAAGATGAGTCACTACAGTTATGTGTGGATTATTGTCCGTTAAATGTAGTGACAATCAAGAATAAGTATCCACTACCACGTATTGATATTTTATTCGATCAATTAGTGTGTGCCAAGATATTCTCCTAGATGGATTTGTGGTCGGGTTATCACCAGATCAAGATTAGAGCGAAAGATATCCCGAATACAACAATTTCAACTAGATACAAACTCTATGAGTACCTGGTCATGTCGTTTAGTCTAAAAAATGCACCAGCGTGTGAGGACCGAGGTCCCAATAGTCCAGAAATCGCAATGAGTGGCGTTGTGCGATGCGACTCCCAACATCACACAAGAAAGATACACGAGAATACAAACCAAGTCTTTATTTTACAAAGTTGCAGCAGAAGTTTACAATAAATAATATACAACAGAAGTTTTCATCTCATAGCTCACACTCTAAAGCCTAAGCTATGCAAAAGTGAAACCGTCCAGGACACTTCCCACTAGCAGCAAACAACGTTCACAGCGACGTGAAAGACTCCCACTCGGCCGTATACCCCGAAGGGGGTGACACCTCACTCTCGAATAGTGATGGCCATGGGTCGGGTTCGGGTCGGGTGGAGCTAAAACCCGCTCGAAACTTAAAAGCTCGCGGGTAAATTTCCAGACCCGAACCCGCAACCGCGGGTGAAAATTAACACCCGCACCCGCACCTGATTGGTTTCGAGCGGGTTTCGCGTGCCCGTCGGGTCTCGAAAAAAAGGCACTCGCAGAGCTGGCGGAGTCGGGATCCGGAGTGACGAAGGCTGGATCCGGAGTTACATTGGGCGCGGAAGCATTCGGAGGGTCTGCGATGGGATCCGAGATTCAGTGGAAGCAACAGCATTCGGAGGGTCGGCGACGGGATTCAGGACCGAAAAGGGTAGGGACGGCAGTGAGATCCAGGTGGACGAAGGCAGGATGCAGAAGAAGTGGCAGCATTCGAAAGGCTGGTTGCGGGATCCAAGGGTCGATGGGGGCAGCAGTGTCGCCAGCTTCTGGATCCGAGGATCGGTCGGGCCGCGGGTGAGGGACGACAGTCGGATCCGGGTGGGCTGGAGTACGGCGACATCCGGGATGACTTCAGTGTTCGAGAGACAGGGTGTAGGGGTGATGACGGAGAAGGGGATACGAGAGTCGGGAGCATCGCCCGTCGGGTATAGCTGAGTAGCGAATGAACAAAGTGACGACTATCGACTAGGGTTACGGGATCTGGGGCTAGGATCATCCTATTCAGGAGTGGCTATTGGGCCAGAGTTACTGGGCCGAAAGATTTTTCACACAGTTTTGGGCGCACGACGGGCACCCACGGGTGAAAAAATAAACCAGAACCCGCAAAACGTCAGGTCGGGTGCGGGTCTGATCCGCGGATGCAAAATTCCACCCGCACCCGCCGGGTGCCAAACTCGACGGGGACCCGAACCCGCGGGTCTGATTGCCATCCCTACTTTCGAACCCTTCATCACGAGAGTCTCACCTACAACACAACTTAATATAGCAACTATGAGAATGATGGCTTAGCAAGACTTAACGGACTCAACTAAACAGGAAACTCTACATGCAGGAAACTTGTATGGTAGAATGCTAGGTCCTTATTTTCAGATTATTAGCAGCCAATTAATGGTTCATGTTATGTATATTTAATTAGCAAATACTACAACATACAAGTTTGCAAATCAATAATACTTTAATACATCATATTTTTTTGTTCTGAAAGTAGTTACTATGTCACAATGCGGTGAGCAAGAATTACTCATATTACCGCGAGGGATGGTGATTCAAATCAGAAGGCACCCGAATAACATGACACATCCACACATTAGGAAGCACATTATGTCGCACTTCAATACTCGTCCTATGTGGCAACCTTTCACAGGACATCCAAATGTCGAATATTCTATCACAGGCAAGAGGTCATGCACGGAGCACACATCGACAACGTTGACCACAACGGATTTTCACCTTGTTGCACTCAACCCACTCCTATAATCTATTGCATCAGTTTACTGGTTCTCATATATCTTCTATACACCTGATGCATTTTAAACTTGTCCAGCAAGACCGCACACAGATCAATCCTCAATAAACAAAGGCGGGGCTACGCACAAGGGACCACGTCCCGCTGCATCCTAACCTCCTGCACGGTATCCATTTTCATTTGAGTGAACCATTCTCTCAAATGCAAACCTGAGTGTATCGATTCTGTATCTCACAAGTAGATTTCAACTACTCGACTTCTACTGAATTTTCTACAACATTAGCATGGCGATTTCAACACGTGGAGCTACAGAACTATCCATACACTCTATGGGATTTATGAGGTCATGCTATTGGAGTGTCAAATACCATAGACTTAGTGCACAAATCAAACTATATTCATGTATGTGATTCAAAGCTAACTTTGCAAAAGCTTGTTAAATGCAAATCGAGGCTTGATGATATGCCCACACCGACCACACCATCAAGTATACCGATTACATCAAGCAAGATGGAACAATCATCAAGTCAAGCTGCACCAGCTCATGTTGTCGATGGACCAATTACTCGTAGCCGAGCTAAATAGCTACAACAAGAGGTGCACGCGCTACTTTGTGAAATTCCATTTATTAATGAGAATTATATACTTCCTAAATCGTACATGTTTCTATTACTCAGGTTCACCAAGGAGGATGACAAGGACACGCCAAGACTGAACCAGAGAGGAGAACTACGTCGAACCAGTTCGGTCTGGCAGAACTGTCATGAAGAAACAGTCATATCTCTTGATTTATAGAAGCTGTGAAGGTACATGAGTACTTGTTGGAAAGGTGTTGAAGTCAACTTTCTAATGCCACTAAGAGCCGAGTGCTTTAGAGGTTCCATCTTTGCAGCCAAGTGCTTTTGGTGCAGACTGTTCAGAAGATCAACAGTCAGCCTGATATCCAAGTTTCCGTGAGAAACTGTATCACTCTACAATATTTCGCGAAGCATGCTACACATTGTGTGAAAGGTTATCAAATTATCTTTCCAACGCATCTGGTCCCATGTCTTTTGGATGTCCCTAGGTGGAGTTATGATTAAAACACTGAAGACCACCCAGAAGGCCAGAAGACATGCGGGAAATTGATGACCACTGCATGAATGATCAAGCCAGTTAGCCTTCCACCTTCCCACGTGGATTTTTCAATTCACATCTATTCTTAGACTAGTTGTTGGTATAAATATCCCTCTTTTGTAAGCCAAGGGCAACTTTTTGATGAATTAAGATTATTCCAGTGAAATTTGCAGCCGAGCTGCTTGAGTGTCTTACTCAACCCTTGTTCTTCCTTGTTCTTCTTGAACTTGTGGGGAGATCTCTCTGAGATCCACTAATTCGTGCTCTGCGGGTTCCTGTACGGCTGCCCCGTCTTGTGTGGATTAGCTCCGGTTGTGGTCCTGCGGTCGTTCAGAGATCGAGTCGAAGTCTTCGCGGTTTCGGTGTCTCTCTCCCCGTCGCTTGGTCGCATCCAACCTTGGTCAGGTATAAAGCTAGTTATCCGCGCTGTTTCTACAGCAAGTTATCTTTTTCTTGAACCTCCTATCGTGAAGATCGGGCCACCCTTCGCCGAACCAAATTCGGTGCATATCATGTGATAATCAGAGCTATCGTCACGGTAGGTTCATTTTTTTATCACCCACCCTCCCACCCTTTTTCAATCCGTTACAGTTTTCACCATCCACATATTCATTCCAGTGTTTATCTTTTACATATATTTGTTTGTCCTATAGTCCAAAGCCTAAAAAAAAATACCTATAGCCCTTTGATGGTACTGTTATCTTGTGTTTGTTTTCTTCCAGTTGCTCGTCACCACCGGTTACCTATATCTTTTGTAATCAGCACCCCTGTTAGTGTTATAAAAAAAGAAAGAAAGAATACAGTAAAAAAAAAAGAGCACAAGTGAAAAGATTGTGAAGAATTTTGTGTTACAGTTGGGTGTTGAAATTTTCAGTTTTCATATCCAAGTTGGTGGTAATCTTGATAGCAGCAAAAAAAAAATTCTTTTGAGCACATCTTTTTTTCATTTGATTGGCAATATCGTAGTCCGCCTTGTTCAACCACCTATAGCTCCACCAAAAACATAAACCGGGACTTCCGATTTGTACTCCTTACGGCCTCTTTACCACCTCCGTTGAAGTTGTCACACCAGCACCATCACAGTTCTTGAGATCAGGCAAGAACTTGGGTAAGTAAGAGGTGAGATCGAATGTGTCCACATATATTTTTTTTCTTTCTTGCTGCTCCTAACATGGCAGGCTCATATTCAAGTGTTCATGGTGGACACCATGGTGATAGGGAACCCCCTGTCTCACAGGATGAGATGCGTCGCATGGCTGATTCACTCATGGAGGCCATGGGCAGGCTCCTCGATGAGCGTCTTCCCGCGGCTGGAGGACGTCGAGCATGTCGTGATCAAGAGGACCGTCATCGAGAGGAGTCCGGCGATGAGAATTCTGGTTTCAGCCATGAATTCAATCGCTTCGGACATGGCCCTGACGGATCTGGTGGTGGTCGCCATGCTGATTTTAATAATTACCATGGTGGGCGTCGCGCACATAGGCACAATGCTGATGGTCGCCGCGTGCATTTTGAAGACGATGAGTTTGAAGATCAAGATCATGAAGAAGGATCTCATGATGATGAAAATCCTTTCGGTCGACGTGGCAGGTTTGTTCGGCGTTATCATCGCCGACCTGCTGATTTTGAAAAAAGAGAATACCATCGTGGTCGACGTCCTCATGACAACTCAGATAACATCGCTCGTGTCAAATTGAGTATTCCAAAGTTTACTGGAAAGGAGAATCCTGATGAATTTCTTGAATGGGCTGAGCAGTGTGATCAAATATTCCGAGTACATAATCTTTTGGCTCAGCGCCGTGTGAATCTTGCTTCGGTGGAATTCTCTGGATACGCTCTCACTTGGTGGAACCAAGTGCAGGAGAATCAACGTGATTTGGGACGTGGATATATCAATACATGGGAGGAGATGAAGCAAGTGATGAGAAGGCGATTCGTGCCATTTAGCTATTAGCGTGATCTCAGGAACCGGTTGCAAATGTTAAAGCAAGGGAAGAGATCAGTTGATGAGTATTTCAAGGAGATGGAGCTGCTGTTGGTGCGGGCGGGAATAAGAGAAGATGCAGAGTCAACAATGGCAAGATTTCTAAGAGGTCTTAATGAAGAAATTTCTGGTTTTGTGGAGATGTTTCCATATCATACATTGCAGGATCTTGTTGATCAAGCTATGTGAACAGAGAAAAAGATTTAGCAAGAGTCACGTGGAAAATCTTATGGAAGTTATTCTATTGCTGCCCCATGGCGCAAACAGCAGTCAAGTACTTCCTATGGTGGTGGACGATCTCAAGGGGCTGCAGCCAAGTCTTCTCAATCATTTGTTCCATCAAAGATGGCAACCTCCACCGCGTCATCACCAACAACTCAGCAGCGACCCGCTGCAAGTTCAGCAGCCCACAGCAAATGCCTCGGGAGCTACATCTTCTTCTCGAAGCAGAGAAATTGTATGCCATAAATGCCACGGCCGTGGGCACATTGCTGCCCAATGCCCAAGCAAGAGGATCATGTTGTTGAATGAGAAAGGTGAATGGGAATCCGAGAGTGATCCGGAGGATGCTAGACAGATATGTGATGAAGAAATTGAGGAGGAAGAGAATGAGATACAACCTGAAGAAGGAGAACATAATTGCTTTATTTCTCTATGAGTGCTTAGTGTAACAGCAGAAAAGGAAGACAACGGGCAACAACATAATTTGTTCCATACCCGTGGAATAATCAAAGATAAGGTGTGTCGCATCATCGTTGATAATGGTAGCTGCAACAATATTGCTAGCCAAGAATTGGTGGACAGATTGGGACTGAAACCACGGCGTCATCCTAGTCCATACAAGATGCAGTGGCTTAATGATTGTGGTGCGCTACGTGTCAGTCATACTGTGACTGTACCATTCTCTGTTGGTAAATATAATGATCATGTGGAGTGCGACGTGGTGCCTATGCAAGCCTGCCAGCTTCTGCTCGGTCGACCATGGCTATATGATCGTGATGTCCAGATTTTTGGAAGGACCAACAAGCTGTCTTTTGTATACAAAGGAGAGCGAATTTCCTTGCTTCCTTTGACACCGGAAGAAATTTTGAAGGATGATATCAGGAAGAAACAGCGCGAGAGCGAGCACCACTTGCGAGTGAGCCACAAAAATAGTAAGGAAGAGTGTCCACAGCCAAATCAAACCCCACAGCTGCAAGGAACCCAGAAACTGGGAAAAGAGGGTTTAGTAATGATGGCTAGGAAGGGGGATATCAAAGCATTGAGTGAACCCAATGCCATGTTCTTTGTACTTATGTACAAGGACACTTTTCTTTCTACTAATGCCTTACCCTCTACCCTGTCGAGTACTCTTTTGAATGTTTTGCAGGAATATGAAGATATCTTTCCGGACGAAGTACCACCAGGACTGCCACCTAAGAGAGGGATCGAGCATCAAATTGACTTGGTTCCTGGTGCGTCACTTCCGAACAGGGCTGCATACCGCACCAACCCAGAGGAGACAAAAGAAATTCAGCGACAAGTGGAGGAATTGATGAAAAAAGGGTATGTACAGGAAAGTCTTTCCCCTTGTGTTGTCCCTGTTCTTTTAGTGCCTAAGAAAGATGGGTCTTGGAGACTATGTGTGGATTGTCGTGCAATTAACAACATCACAGTAAGATATAGGCATCCCATTCCTCGCTTAGATGACATGCTTGATGAACTTAGTGGTGCTAAATTTTTCACTAAAATAGATTTAAGAAGTGGCTATCATCAGATTCGTATGAAAGAAGGAGATGAGTGGAAAACAGCCTTTAAAACAAAATTTGGATTGTATGAATGGTTAGTGATGCCCTTCGGTTTAACCAATGCACCTAGTACATTTATGCAATTAATGAATCATGTGCTTAGAACTTTCATTGGTAAATTTGTTGTGGTTTATTTTGATGACATCCTAATCTACAGCAAGACACTTGAAGAACATGTTGCACATATCCAGAGCGTACTTGTTGTCCTGCGTAAATAAAAATTGTACGCTAACCTTGAGAAGTGCACCTTCTGCACCGACAAGGTAGTTTTCCTTGGTTTTGTTGTTTCAGGACAAGGCGTGGAGGTGGATGTTGAGAAAGTCAAGGCTATACACGAATGGAGGCCCCCACAGAACGTGAGCCAAGTGAGAAGCTTCCTTGGACTTGTTGGTTTCTACCGGCGCTTCGTGAAAGATTTCAGCACGGTCGCTGCTCCAATCAATGAGCTGACCAAGAAAGACATACAATTCAAATGGGGAGAAGAACAACAAAGTTCTTTTGAAGAATTAAAGAGGAAGCTCACAACATCCCCAGTCCTTGCACTTCCTGATTTCAACAAGACATTTGAAATTGAATGTGATGCAAGTGGAGTTGGGATTGGAGGCGTGCTGATGCAAGAAAAGAGACCAATTGCATTCTTCAGTGAAAAGCTAAGTGGTCCAACTTTGAATTATTCAGTTTATGATAAAGAATTATATGCTCTCGTTCGGAGTTTGGAAACTTGGCAACACTACCTTTATTCTAAAGAATTTATAATACATTCAGAACATGAATCATTGAAACATATTAAGGGACAACTAAAACTGAATAAACGACATGCTAAGTGGAGTGAATTTATTGAGTCCTTCCCTTATATTGTCAAATATAAGAAAGGTCAAGACAATATTGTAGCTGATGCTTTATCTCGACGTCATGCTTTGCTCACACAACTTGATGCTAAAATTCTTGGATTGGAAAGTATAAAGGAATTATATGCCACTGATTCGTACTTTGCTGAACCATATACCAAGTGCCGTATTGGAAAAGGATGGGAAAAGTATCATGTGCATGATGGATTTTTATTTCGCACTAACAAACTTTGTATTCCAGATTGCTCTGTTCGACTTTTACTCGTGCAGGAAGCTCATGCAGGTGGACTTATGGGCCATTTTGGAGCCAAGAAGACGGAGCAAGTGCTGGCCAACCATTTCTTTTGGCCAAAAATGCGACGAGATGTAGAGAGACATGTTCTTCGCTGCGAAAACTGCCACAAAGCTAAGACTCGTCTGATCCCTCATGGTTTATATACTCCCCTTCCTATTCCTAATGCACCTTGGGAGGATATTTCAATGGATTTTGTTCTTGGGTTACCACGAACCAAAGGGGGAAGGGATTCAATTTTTGTTGTGGTTGATCGTTTCAGCAAAATGGCACATTTTATTCCTTGCCACAAGAGCGACGATGCTTCCCGTATTGCTGAATTATTTTTCAGGGAAATCGTGCGACTACATGGAATGCCACGTACCATTGTGTCGGATCGTGACACCAAGTTCTTGAGCTACTTTTGGAAGACATTGTGGGGCAAACTTGGGACAAAACTGTTGTTCTCCACAACATGTCATCCGCAAACGGATGGCCAAACTGAAGTTGTGAATCGAACACTATCAATGTTGCTCCGAGCTGTCCTTAAGAAGAATCTGAAACTATGGGAAGAAAGCTTGCCACACGTTGAGTTTGCATACAATAGGGCAGTACACTCAACCACTAAATTTTGTCCATTTGAAATTGTATATGGATTCACACCCACTGCTCCCATAGATCTTTTGTCTCTACCCATGCAGGAACGTGTGAACTTCGATGCAAGCAAGCGAGCTGAATTTGTCAAGAACATTCATGATAGGGCTCGGGCCAATATTGAAAAGATGACCAAGAAGTATGAGAAGCACGCTAACAAGGGTCGCAGGAAGGTGTTGTTCGAACCAGGGGACTTGGTTTGGGTGCACCTTCGAAAGGATCGTTTTCCAGAGCTGCGCAAGAACAAGTTGCAACCCCGGGCTGACGGACCATTCAAAGTTCTGCGCAAGATCAACGACAATGCTTATGAAATTGATCTGCCAAGTACTTATGGTGTAAGTACCAGTTTCAATGTGTCCGACCTCTCTCCATTCTTTGGATTGGAAGAGTCGAGGACGACTCTTTTTCAAGGGGGGGAGGATGATATGCCCACACCGACCACACCATCAAGTATACCGATTACATCAAGCAAGATGGAACAATCATCAAGTCAAGCTGCACCAGCTCATGTTGTCGATGGACCAATTACTCGTAGCCGAGCTAAACAGCTACAACAAGAGGTGCACGCGCTACTTTGTGAAATTCCATTTATTAATGAGAATTATATACTTCCTAAATCGTACATGTTTCTATTACTCAGGTTCACCAAGGAGGATGACAAGGACACGCCAAGACTGAACCAGAGAGGAGAACTACGTCGAACCAGTTCGGTCTGGCAGAACTGTCATGAAGAAACAGTCATATCTCTTGATTCATAGAAGATGTGAAGGTCCATGAGTACTTGTTGCAAAGGTGTTGAAGTCAACTTTCTAATGCCACTAAGAGCCGAGTGCTTTAGAGGTTCCAGCTTGGCAGCCGAGTGCTTTTGGTGCAGACTGTTCAGAAGATCAACAGTCAGCCTGATATCCAAGTTTCCGTGAGAAACTGTATCACTCTACAATATTTCGTGAAGCATGCTACACAATGTGTGAAAGGTTATCAAATTATCTTTCCAACGCATCTGGTCCCATGTCTTTTGGATGTCCCTAGGTGGAGTTATGATTAAAACACTGAAGACCACCCAGAAGGCAAGAAGACATGCGGGAAATTGATGACCACTGCATGAATGATCAAGCCGGTTGGCCTTCCACCTTCCCACGTGGATTTTTCAATTCACATCTATTCTTAGACTAGTTGTTGGTATAAATATCCCTCTTTTGTAAGCCAAGGGCAACTTTTTGATGAATTAAGATTATTCCAGTAAAATTTGCAGCCGAGTTGCTTGAGTGTCTTACTCAACCCTTGTTCTTCCTTGTTCTTCTTGAACTTGTGGGGAGATCTCTCTGAGATCCACTAATTCGTGCTATGCGGGTTCCAGTACGGCTGCCCCGTCTTGTGTGGATTAGCTCCGGTTGTGGTTCTGCGGTCGTTCGGAGATCGAGTCGAAGTCTTCGCGGTTTCGGTGTCTCTCTCCCCGTCGCTTGGTCGCATCCAACCTTGGTCAGGTATAAAGCTAGTTATCCGCGCTGTTTCTACAGCAAGTTATCTTTTTCTTGAACCTCCTGTCGTGAAGATCGGGTCACCCTTCGCCGAACCAAATTCGGTGCATATCACTTGCCTTGCTGTGGTTCAAACTCAAAGTTAGTCTACAACGAGATGATATCAATGGCCGCTTGGGTCTCCTCGAGCTCGATTACTAATCGACATGCACATGAAAAATGCAAAGTGGGTTAATAGTGATAATATAGACATAGGGATGCTATACACAGTTTGGTACAGAAACTAAAGTCCATTGCCTCTGAGATTTGTACGGTGGTTAACAGAGTACAGGAGTGAAGGGTTGGCCATGTTTCACAATATTTTTATGAAAGTATATGGTTACCAAAATTCTATAAAGCTTTCTACTTCCCTGAATTTTCAGAGCAAATCTGTGCTTTAGCATACTGACCAGTAGGTTTTCTATTTAGGTTTGGTCTTCAGGAGTCCAACAAAATCGGGTTAACATTTGTCTAAGATTTCTATAGGCAGAACTGAACTGGATTTTACAAGTTTCTAGTATTTTTGAAAAGTTTCTGTTGTTTTTGAAATTTTTGTTGACATATGGCAAAGAAACACCATTTCACCCACTTAACTATGTCCAATGAAGCTAAACTTTTCACTGGAGTTCAAAGGTATTGAAGGAAGGCTTTGGCCAAAATTGGTATTTTTCCATACAGTAGATCACTTAGAATAAATTCTGAAAGCTTTAGCTTAAAGGAATTATTGAGAAAAATTCAGAGACTTTCATACCAATTAAATCGCACCACTGCAAAGTACTGGTCAAGAGTGTCCTATAAGATTTTTTTGACATTTTTAAACAATTCTACCAGGATTTATGATTTTCCAAAGTTGGGATATAATCTGGAATATTATTTTCGAAATGAAAATCTTAAAACTGGAGGTTGGGCCCACTTATTTAAATGGGTCAATCCTAGAGAAGCTTCACACGAGCCACAAAGTTAACACATATTGTCACAAAGGATCCTGCAGCCACAAAAGATCTGTGGGGGTGCCTTTTATGGCTCGTCGGGCGCCATGTCCTTAAGGGTAAAGCCACGCTAAGAACAGACGCCACCATCAAACAATAGCTATACATCGTCGTCAAACGAATGTTAACCTCGAAGGTGGCAGTTCGGCGTCTTTGTCTTGCTCTTTTTCTTTTACCTTGGTCCTGTCGTACGGGTTGGCGGTAGGGGCGGGCATTCTATTAATTCGGTTTTTTCGGGTCGGTTAATTCGGTTAATGGGTAATTCGGTTAATGAAAATTGATAATCAAAGATGATCGGACGAAAACCTTAACTGCATAATTCGATTACAGTTAATTTGGTACGGTTATGCGATTACCCGCGAAACAGCTCAACCACGAGCGCAAGGCCGCGAGTCAAAGCCGGAGGGCAGGCGCGGATGCACAGCTGCGAGCGTTGACCGTCGGAGCCGGGAGGGCGGCAGCGCGGATCCGCGACTGCGCAGCACGACGCAGACGCGAAAAGGCGGCAGCTCAACGCGGATCTCCGAGGACGGCGGTGCGGGATGTACTCGCGAGGGCGGCGGTGCAACGAGGATTGGCGACGGGGGCGGCGCGGTGCAGATCCTCGATGGTGGTGGTGCGGTGTGAAGCGGCTGGGCGGCAGCACCGTACGGACGCAGGTGGGCGGCGGCGCTGTGCGGACACGTGAGCGGCAGTGAAGATTGGGGATCGGGGTGGAGGGCGACTAGGGTTAATGGACACTGGGCCTTAGGGAAGGGACGGGGCTTCCGTGCTCCCATTTGTACTCCCAGTATGTGGTGCAATTTTATTGATCGGCTTTTTTCCTGGGCCCAACATGGTAGAATAAAAGTCGCGTCTGTTCTAGGAACTCTCTGATGGTAGCAACAAAAGCTTTGGCGCCACACGGGAACTCTTCCGTGGCATCCAATGATCAAACCCCCGAGCCTATTCTGCTCCAGATTTCGAATTCATATCCTTGTTCGTGAAGATGAAGTTGTACTGATCCAATCGAGCACATCACCTTGAATCGAGCACATCAGCTTCAAGCCCTTGGAATTAAACCTTTGCAGGTACAATCGACATCATCTTTTTAAAATCAAGCTGGAAGAACTTTAAACTGAAGCTGTAACAACTTTAAATCGATCTTGCCGCCACTGTATTAAGTAAACTCCCACCTAAATAGGAGTCATTGCCGCAGAAGCGTGGAACAAATCCGCAGCCAAATCAGAACTCACCCAGGAAAAAAGCCGACCAACAAAATCGAACCACGTACCGGGAGTACAAACGGGAGTACAAAGACGGGAGCACGGAAGCCCCGTCCGTGGGGAAGATGCTGGACCGCAAGGCCAGATTTAGATAATATGGATATTCGGTTAATACAAGTTAAAAATCGAACTAAAAAAACGAAAACTGAACAGTAAAAAATCATAACTGCGCCGATAACCATTTACCGGTTAACCGCGCCCAGCCCTAGTTGGCGGCCTGCAGCTGGAATCCTCGACGCAGAGGATCGCCCCAGGCTGACCGTACACGGTCGCCGACTAGGAGAACACCGTCCTCTTGCACCGGTGCTTCCTCATGGCCCCTTAGATGTCGATGGTGCCGACGAGGTTGTTCTTCGCAGTACATGTCGGGGTGCGCCACGCCCTCCCCCCCACAGACTTCAGCCCGGCGAAGTGGATGACGGCGTCGTACCTGCAGCAATAGTTAGCACGGACGTTGGTTGTCACGCAGAGAAAAAGAAATTGAAGCTCTGGTTGTCAAACGAAACCAGTCTCAAGTCCGGGCGCGGGCACATCGATCGAACAGGTTGCAAGCATGAGGAAACCCTGGTTGGTTAGTAGCCGCAGAGGGCGCGCGTACGAGGATGAAGTCGGGGCGGGATTTTTGTTCAGATGCCTGAAGCCAGTGTCATAGGCCGAGATCTGGGTTCACGGGGAGACAGATTTTAAACACATGGATCGGGCTTGGAGAAAATCTCTCGAAATAAATGAAGACAAGTTGTCAAAAAAAGGTCTAATTTACTACTCTCAAATATCAAAAAGAAAAACATTTCAGTTATCACAGGCTATGAAATTGATACATGTTGCCCGGCACTGCCAAATTTAGCCCCTTTTGAACGGCAGGAATCTCTCCCGTGATTTTCTTAAGAAAGTTCCAGTTCAAAGCTAAACTAGATCCCCTGAATTTGGACCCAAATCTCTTTGACGAAAAAGACAGCTGCTCTCCAGGTTCTGCGACTCGCTTTGATTCTCAGATCCTTATAAAGGAACTTTCACCAATCTGAAACATCCAGTAAAACAAGACCAGAATTCATGCCTGAGAAGGCGACCTTTGCCAAAACCCAACTGAAATCCCATGCTCAATCATATAAACGTATAGATTTTTTCACGTGCCTTCCAAAAACATAAAGTCATCCGTAGTGGTACGTTGTAAAGCACAAAAAAATTTACAGAGTGCACAATACTAAAAGTATAGAGTATATAGAGTATAATTTAGAAGATGAAATATGCTTTAGAAGTTGCTGGTGCAGATGGTCTAAACATCTGTGACCAATCCAGTACAAGTCAAGCAGATCAACTGATAAGGAAGCTGACTGCAGCTGCAGATAACATTGTCTGAGTACTGATCTGTAGTCTGAAACAATGGTTCAAGCCCAAGCTGTGGTAACTTTTCTGACTTAGTAGATACCCAGATCTCAGCAACCAACCGTATCAACGCCTTTTGGTCGGTATCAGTGCTAAAAGAAGGAAAAAGTGGTTGGTGGTAGGCCTAGCATATGAATGATTAAAGGTCGAACACAAAGATGAAGTTCAAAGGAAAAGGCTACGGATGCAGGTAATTTTCATAGGAAACAATTGAGCATCTTCCTGTTGTTACGGAACTTGATCCACACGGAAAAAGGTTCTGAAGTTTCCTGGCGAGACTGTAATAGCGTCTGGTAGAATCCGAACATTGTCGATTCGTTGGTCAATCATCAGGTCAGGACGAACGATCTGCTCATACATGGTGAAATAATAGTGTGAGCAGTTAGCCTTTAACTGAAGAAATGGTGGTTTTCAAGAGTCTCGAAAGTATCATTTTTGAAACCAGTAAAGAATAAATAGCTAACTGTTGCAGAGGATAAGAATAGGAAACAAAATGAATAACATGTGGGTCATCACAGAGCAAAAAACATGCAACAAAGTATTGATGATTTGATCTTTTGCCACAAGAATCTACTTGTTTTGGTGATTCACTTATTTGAGTTACATGACATATAAGTTCAATTTCTCATGTGAGGGGCCCACCATATCATATCAGAGCACAGTCTCAAGGTACGAATCTATACCAATTTTATTACAATATAAAGCCTATACTCTATTCCAAACTATTCCACAATTCTGCACCAAGTGTCAGTGAAGGGTAGAGAGGTAATCCTCCCAAACTGTACCGCAGCAGTCATTTTTCGCGCTTCCTCTTCATAGGGAGCAAGGTCTTCACTTTTTCTGATTGCTTGTTCACCGATTCTTCATCTTCAATAAGGTGGAGACCAAGGTGCGATGATAAATTCTGCACTTCGATTTTTGCTACATCCTTCCTTACTCCTATATCAGTGATGTATCTGCCAGCGCAATACATCCCTGCTGTGATGGTGGCCATTCCAAGAGGACCGGCCGCCAAAAGCTTAAATGGAGTGGAGAAAAGAGCTGCTAATGGCACACCGATGGCAGAAGATGCTTGCCCGCTAGTCCCAATGCCAGGTTCCTCAACTGGTAGAAGCCCAGTCTTGCAGTACAGAGCAAAGTCCTCACAATTCTTCTCGAATATGTCATAGTTTCCAAACCCATTTTGAAGCAAATACATTGCTCGATGGACAACAACCTCTGGAGGGTCTGATTGGGCAATGGTGCAGGTTCCTCCGCGAAGCTTTGCCAGGAAAACCGTGAATGGCACTCCATATTTGAAGCAGTAGAGGGAGCCGCTGCGTAGAAAACAGTCCAAGCAAGTGAGAACAACGCCGCTATTGGACAGCTGAAATCCACAGTCAGGGAATGTAGGACACTCTGATGGATCCTCTGAAATCAGGATAGAGGCGGAGTCGGATGAGTCTGAACCTTCGGTTTCTTTCTTCCGAGTAAAATGGACCACCTTGCTTCGTCCAACATAAATACCTGAACATCAACAACAGAACAAAAATTTCTTGAGAAGCACTGCAAACAAATTTTAAAATGGAAATTTTTTAAAATGTAATTGCCCTGTTATGAATAGCATGCTGAAAAATGGAAAGCACTGCATAAAAGAAATCTAAAGCCTCACAAGAGATGTGATGCATGAGAGGGGCCAGGGGAAACAAGGCATGTTTCACAAATACTGCAGTTTTTTCATGCAAGTAGTGCAGAACCCATGCTTTGTCCCATCTAGATAGGGACTTGATAAAATGGTCATAAAGGACCATACAATAGACAGCACACACGGATAATAAAAGACACTGATAACAGTAATTCATTGTCATATGGTAGTAATACACAGTTACACACTGTGTAGAAGTGTTCTCTATGCTACTTAGCCAAGTGGTTGGGACTCTAGCACCCTCAGGTCCTGGATTCGATTCACCGTGGAAGCGATTTTTCAGACTAGGGTAAAAAAAGTCACTTGCTAGTTCCCCTAGACGTGCACACTGTTGGACTGTTATGTATGGGTGTGCGAGTGTTTTGGGCCAGGCTCATGTATCTAGCCTATTAGGACTATATGTACTCTTGACACTCCTTCAATGAAACCCTAATCCATTTTTTCCAATCTAATATGGAATCAGACAAACCCTAGGACCTCCTACCACTACCAGCCGCCGCCTTGATGCAGACGTGCCGCGGGTGTCGCCGGCTGGCGAGCCGACGCCGCCGGCGAGCCTCAACCTTCCCTACCTCTCCCCTGTCTATTCCCCTGCAAGCCCGACTGGAGTGGAGGCTGCCGCCGCCTCGGCCGGCTGCGCCGCTGCCGGATCCGGGGCGCGCCGCCATGCACCACCTCGGCTGGCCGCGCCGCAGCAGGATCCGGGCGCGCGGCCGCCGGATCCGGGCGCGCACCGCCACGACCTCCTCTCCCTCTCCTCCCCTGGCCGCTGAGCGGCGCCACCTCCTAGCAATCTTGTGCCGCCGCCATGTCTGTCGCGCCGCCCACGCTCGCTGGTGCCGGATCTGTACACAGCACAACAACCGCAGCCGCCGCGACCCCTTCTCCCGATCCCACGTCGACGCGCCCTCCACTCGCACCGCCATCGACTGACGCGTGGACCTGGCCGTCAACGGCCTTCTCAGACCCGCCGTTGTCGCCTCCAGGTGGGGCACCGTCATCGCCCACAGGCGTGACGCCGCTGCCATCAGACCCCGATCCGATGCACTGGAGCCTGGACCGGTCGCTGTCTTCCCTGTTGGCACGGCTGTCGACGGCCCGGTCACGCGGCCTCCCTCCATGGCGCCGCCACCGTGGCATGCCGCATCCATACCCCCTGGACGCATTGACACCGGCTTCTACGGTCATCCTCCTCCCACCCAGCTCTACGACACGTATTTAGCACCTCCTCCTACCTTGGCCGCCGGACTGCCTTCCTCCCTAGTTCCGCCATCGCCGTGGCATGTCGCGACCCGTCCTCCATCGCCGGTCTCCTTGTTGAGTGCGCCGCTGACTGCTCCTGTCCTCAGATCACCGTCACCACCCGGTCCTGACTGGGTCGTGGACTCCAGAGCTTCGTACCACACCACCCCTGATGTTGGTATACTCTCTTCTGCACGCCCTTCCCACCCTTCTTATCCTTCATCTATCGTTGTTGGGAATGGGTTTGTTCTTCCGGTCACCTTGTCACCTCAGTAGGTGACTCGGTTTCGCCGGGTCCTTTTCGGCTTCGTGATGTTCTTGTTGCTCCTGACATCATTCAATACCTTCTTTTTGTTCGTCATTTTACCACTGACAACCATGTTTCCATCAAGTTCGATCCCTTTGGTTTATCCATAAAGGATCTTACTATTCGACGTCTTCTTCGCTGTGAGAGTTCGGGCCCTTGTACACGATGCATCTTCCTACTTCCGCTCTGCCTACGCCATTTGCCCTGACTACGACAGCCTCTTCAACCACATGGCACCGTCGGCTTGGCCACCCCGGTGTTGATGCTATGTCGAAGTTGTCGAGTAGTTCAGTGATTTCGTGTGCTCGGGGTACTCATGAGTCTCTTTGTCATGCTTGTCAGTTGGGTCGACACGTTCGACTTCCTTTTCCGCACTCTGTCACTTGTGTCCAGTGCATCTTTGATCTGATTCACTGTGATCTTTGGACATCACCTATTCTCAGTGTTTCTGGCTGTAAGTATTCCTTAGTGGTTGTCGATGATTTCTCGCACTATTCGTGGTCCTTTCCCTTGCGATAGAAGTCTGATATGTTCGGGACCCTCTCTCACTTCTTCGCTTTGGTGTCCACCCAGTTTGGGTGCACGATCAGGGCGGTCCAGTGCGACAACGGATGCAGGTTTGACAACTTTGCGTTACGTGACTTCTTGCTCTCTCACGGTGTTCAGTTGCGCATGTTTTGCCCGTACACTCCCCCCCCCCCCCCCCCCGAATGGAAAGGCTGAGTGCATGATTCGGACCACCAACGATGTCATGCGCTCCCTGATGTTTCAGGTCTCTACCCTTGCTCGATACTGGGCGGAGGCACTTCACACCGCCACCTACCTCATTAATCGCCTCCCTACTAAGGCGATTAGTGTTCCCACCCCTCATTTCGCTTTGTTCGACACTACTCCTCTTTATGACCACCTTCGAGTCTTCGGGTGCGCTTGCTACCCTAACCTCTCCGCCATGATCCCTCATAAGCTTGCACCTCGCTTGACCCGGTGTGTCTTCCTTGGGTACTCCCTCGACCATAAGGGGTACCGGTGCCTTGACCTTACTACCTGTTGTATCTTAATATCTCGACATGTTGTCTTCGACGAGTCTTCTTTTCCCTTCTCCACTTCGTCCTATGACTCTGTTGCTGAGTTGGATTCCTTCTTCTCTACTGACCCAAGGCCGCTCCTGTGCAGCGACCTTGCATTTTGCCTCCTACAGGTTACCCACCTGTTGCGCCACGTGCGGCCCCTTTGTCCTCGACGCCATCAGCTGCGCCTTGCGCTGCCCTAACGTCACCTGTTGCGCCACGCGCAGCTCCGGCGTTCCTGACGTCGCCCGCTGCGCCACGCGCAACCCCGGCGTCCCCGACGTCGCCCGCTCGGCCACGCGCGGCCCCGGCGTCCCCGACGTCGCCCGCTCGACCACGCGCGGCCACGGCGTCCCCGACGTCGCCCGCTCGGCCACGCGCGGCCACGGTGTCACCGACGTCGCCCGCTGCACCACGTGCGGCCTCAACGTCGCCTGCTGCGCCACACGCGGCTCCGGCGTCCCCCACTGCGCCACGTGCGGCACCAGCGTCGCCGACGTCGCCCGCTGCATTAGGCGCGACACTGGCGTCCCCGACTAAACTGTTGCGCCACGCGCGTCACCGGCATCCCTAACGTCGCCCGTTGCACCACACGCTTCTCCGGCGTCCCCGACGTCGCCCGCAGCGCCACACGGCTCTCCGTCGTCCCAGACGTCGCCCACTACACCAGGCGTGGCACCGGCGTCTCCGACTTCGACTGTTGCGCCACGCGTGACTCTGTTGTCGCGGTATGCTGACCCTGCTCTTTTCTATCAGCGACGAGCGCAAGTTGGTGTTTCGGACTCCTCCCGCACCGAGCCCTCGGTGTACCACCCCCACTGGTCCACCGTGACCCAGTCACATTCACCCGATGATGACCCGACGTGCCGCTGGGGTCCTCCGGTCAGCGGAGCGTTTCTTCGGGGTCGTCCTCTCCTCGACGACCTCTCCACCGCCTGCCTCCTCACCCATCTCGCCTATTCCCTCCTCTGTTTGTAGCGCCCTCGCCGATCCTCACTGGCGTCGGGCTATGGAGGAGGAGTATGCGGCCCTTCTTACTAACCGGACTTGGGACTTGGTTCCCCGTCCTGGTTGTGGTAATGTTGTCACGGACAAGTGGGTATTTACGCATAAGAGGAAGGCGGATGGGTCTCTGGAGAGGTACAAGGCCTGGTGGGTTTTTTTGGGGCTTCACTCAGCGCCTCGGTGTCGACTACAACGAGACCTTCAGCCCCGTGGTGATGCCGGCGACGGTTCGGACCGTTCTATCGCTGGCTCTCTCACGTTCTTGGCCTGTCCACCAGCTGGACGTCAAGAACGTCTTCCTCCATGGCACGCTGACGAAGATGGTGTATTGTAGTCAGTTGAAGGGTTCGTTGATTCAGCTCGTCCAGACATGGTATGCCGACTGAACAAGTCCATATACGGTATGAAACAGGCACCCCGGGCTTGGTACAGCCGGTTCGCCTCATTCTTGGTCTCGCTTGGCTTCGTCGAGGCCAAGTCGGACACCTCGCTCTTCATTTACAAGCGGGAGGGTGACACTGTGTACCTCCTCCTGTACGTCGACGACATCGTCCTCACGACGTCCAGTCCGACTCTCCTTCAGAGCACGATCTCCGCCCTGCAGTGGGAGTTCGCGATGAAGGACCTGGGCCAGCTTCACTACTTCCTGGGCGTTACGATCGAGCACCGCCCGAGCGACCTGTTCCTCCACCAGTGACAGTACTGCCTGGACATCCTCCAGCGAGCAGGCATGGCTGATTGCAAGTTGTGCTCTACTCCGGTGGACACTCAGGTGAAGGTCTCCTCCGCCGACGGTGCCCCTGTCGCTGACCCCACCATTTACTGGAGTCTTGCAGGTGCTCTACAGTACCTTAACTTCACCAGGCCGGACATCTCCTACGTGATTCAGCAGGTGTGCCTTCACATGTATGATCCGCGGGAGCCGCATCTTACCGCTGTGAAGCGGATCCTTCGGTACCTGTGCGGCTACCTCGACTACGGCCTTCTCCTTCGGGGTGACTCGGTTCCTGAGCTAGTCGTCTACATCGACGCTGACTATGCGGGTTGTCCGGACACCCGTCGGTCCACTTCTGGCTATGCCGTCTTCCTGGGCGCCAACCTCGTCTCCTGGTCCTCAAGCGGCAGCCCGTGGTGTCGCGCTCGAGTGCTGAGGCGGAGTATCGCGATGTGGCCAACGGCGTGGCTGAGGCCTCCTGGCTCCAGCAGCTGCTTCAGGAGCTTCACTCCCCTGTCGCCCGGAGCACGCTGGTCTACTGCGACAACATCAACGCCGTCTACCTCTCCACCAACCCCGTCCATCATCAGTGCACAAAGCATGTGAAGATTGATCTTCACTTTGTTCGTGAGCGGGTTGCTCGTGGCGAGGTTCGGGTCCTCCACGTCCCGACGACGTCGCAGTTTGCTGACATCTTCACGAAGGGTCTCCCTTCGTCATTGTTCTTCGAGTTTTGGTCCAGCCTCAACATCTGGCGTGGCTAGATGTTGGGACTGCGGGGATTGTTGGACTGTTATGTATGGGTGTGTGAGTGTTTTGGGCCAGACCCATGTATCTAGCACATTAGGGCTATATGTAGTCACACTCCTTCAATGAAACCCTAATCTATTTTTCCCAATCTAATACACACAAGTCGCACTGAACTGTAAGGGCGGGTCCTCGCGTAGGGGTTCAAAGCACGGGTAAAGATCTGATCCACAAGGGGACGGGCCCTCGTGTTGGAAGGGGTGACCACTTCCATGACCTTTCTCGGGGCGGCTGTGGTTGAGGTCTTCTTAAAAGAAGATTGTGGTGATGGTATTTCCCTGACCGGCCGAGTTTTTTTTTCCTCCACGCATCTTAATTGAAGGTCAATAACTTCAGTATAGTGTAAAAGTAAAGCAATGCATTGTAAAAGATATCGGATAAATATGGGAGCCACGAATGTAGGGTCGATGTCTCAAAAGTTTGAAATAAAAAAGCTCAATTAGTCAAAGTGACCAGATAGAATTTAACAGCTTAACATAGGATACTTTGGTAACAAGAGTTCGCAGTAACTAAACATAAACTAATGGTCACATATTAGGTTCAAGTAAAGTATGGGATCAGACTTACCGTGCTTCTTTTCAGCAAGCAACATCCAATTAACAATGCAAGGCTACTCCACACTACAAACTACAAGGAACAAAAGCGCAGATAGAGACACATATGTTGGGTAGCAGTAGGTGAGCAGCAACAAGTGTCATTTGTTCATGGAGAGCGAAGGACACGCAGTCACAGCCGACTGGAAGGATATGTGGACAGAGTATGGGAGCTTCAGTTGAACCCTGTATTAAACTCCCACCAAACTCTGACGAGACGAGACTGAGTTTCTGAAATGTGGCACCGATCATCAGGGTGCGTATGCCCCGAATTTTTTGCAGTGACAGTCTTCTATTGCCACCAACGGCGTGGAATGATAATTCGTCAACTTCTACATGCTAATTGGAATAAAACAAAAGATTGGCATGCACGGCTGCTGTCTTATTGTACGTCGGCTACCAAACAAGCCTTGTCATTCAGAGGACTTAGGACAGAAGTTCAAAGAGGAAAGCGGTACGAGGAAGAGAAAGCTGCTCAACTAGGACGAAACGCAGAAGCAAAGGGGACGCACACTGAACGATTAGTTGAATCCTACCTACTGAGCAAGCGAAAGCACAACCGTGACCGGAATTCCACCGGCGGCGCAAATACGGGCGCATAGACCCCGGAGCGGGATCAGGAATCGGGGTCAGGTCAACAACTTGGGTCGCGCAACGGCACACTGCCCGTCGTCTAACACCGGGGGGAATGAATCCACCGGCGGAGCAATCGGATCCACCAGCGGCTGGACGGAACTGCGCCGCCATCGGAGGTGTGCGAGGAGCGTACCGTGGTGGGAGTAGGCGTAGACGGCCCTCCATGTGTAGATGTGGTCGCCGCGCCTGATCTCCGACCGCTCCACCCGGTTCGACAGCAGCCCCATCCTCCCGGCGTGTCGGTAGCGCCCGCGCCGCCTCTACAGTTCCGGTGACCCGTCCACGGCAGTGTGCATCAGGGTGGTGGGCGGAGCAATAGAGAACGGCGGAGTGAGTAGGGATGAAAAGGTAAATAACCGATTCATATCTGTTTTCGTCGAATCTCAATCGAATATGGATTGTATATCGGATATTTCAATTCGAATATTAGATTAGAAATGGAACAGCTTAATATTTGTCTGAATGGTTAAATATCCATATTTTATCGAATATATATGAATTTGAATCCGAATGAACCTTTTCAGCTTTTTCAGCCCATTTACTAACATGGCAAGCGGCCTGACCCAAACCGAAGTCAAGTGAAATCTGAAACAAATCTATAAAAGTTTGCTAAAAATGAGAATCAAACTTGGGAGCTCCGGTACAAAAGGTTGTACTTCAACCACTACACCAAACAACCACTCCAAGTAGTGTATCAAAACTGCTTGTTGAAATAGGAAAGACAAGCAAGATACTGGAGCTCGAGGTACTCAGAGTTGCCATATCCTCTATGATAGCTTACTTTTTTCAAAAACCCTATTGAGCAAATATATTAAAAAGGATGATTTGTATAAAGGTTTAAAAAGATGAAATGATATGATATGTGAAATATTAATTACGTGTTTTATATGTGCAAACTATTTCTTTCTTTCATTGTCTATCATTTAATGATGTGATATATGAAATATTTTTTCTGAAATAAATATTTGGGTCCATCCGATATCCATAAATTTCCGATCCAATAAATTTGTTTCCGATATATTCGACATATCTAATACCAATTCCGTTTTCGATAACATCCGATCTGAATCCGTTTCCGAAATTATTATACGGATATGAATATGGAAAATCATTTTATTCATCCATATTTATCTGTTTTCATCCCTAGGAGTGAGTTCTCTATATGGAAAAAAATATGCACCAATGCTGCAAATCTCTTCTTTTGCAGCACCTCTTGGATGGTCGACACGTGCACTTGTGCGGATCGTGAAGCAGCGCGCCCACTCCCATAGAGACAATTAGGATTTTCCCACTTCCAATAGTGGACTTTGCCAAAATCTCACCTCAAACGTGTGAATAGTCAAAATTCTATTATAATACTCCACACTTTGCTCTTTTCCCATTGAGATGGTATTTCACCCTTAATTGAATCTTTCGACAGTAAAAATGATGCAAAAAGACATTTCTACCCTCCCTTCATTTGAAACCCTACTCTGGATTGAAAAAAGAAAAATCACAACTGCCTCCGCCCATACAGCCGCCGGCACGCCGCCGCCGATGGCCAGCCGTGTTCCTCTCCCGATGCCCAGCCGCCTCCACAGGCCGAGGTGCCCGAAGCCTTGCCGCCTCCATGCTTCTTTGTGGCGGCCGGCGGCGTGCCGCCTAGGTCCGCCGCCTCCATGACACACGGCGCGCCGCCGCCCGACCACCCTCTGCCCCCCTCCACTGGCCACAGCGCTGTTTCACGGTTCGTTCTTTTCACTTTGCAGATTGTTTTTTCTTTTTAGTTTGCAGATTGTTTCAACTTACACGGATGAATGATGTTGGATTCACATATGATCGACATAATGTTAGCAAAGTATGCTGTTGTGCCTGTTTCTGTACTTGTCCCTTGGTGTTTTTGATGAGGCATTGAGGTTTCATAGAATCATGCACCATTTGAGTTGAATAGTAAAGGGACTCTATTAGAGGCTTACGTTGTATAAGATCAACATCACTGCATGAAATCGATTACTGACAGATTTGGAACATTTTTTTAGTGTTGTCATAAAAAAACCATGTCCTTGTAATGCTTACATGTTATCTACTGAACATGCAACAAGAGAGTTTTATCCACAAAATGAATGATGGTTGGGATCTGGCTACATATGGGAAAGTTTTTTTTTTGGTAGCGATGGCACTTCGACATTGTATCAGATGGATCAAACGTCACTTGAAGGTTATGTATGAGTCTTGTGTTGAATTTCCTGTTAGCTTCAAGACCCTACTTACATTTTGTTTTCAAAGAGACACTGGTCTTTTGATGCAACCATGAAAATGGTGACAGTCAAATATCAGGTTAATGAAGTTTCCTTTCTTAATAAACTGGAGTATGTAGATGGTGAAGTGTGGGCAAATGTTTATCTGGTTAGGCGTCTACTCTCCCATACCTGACATTTCTTATTACACAGCAACACTTTGATGTATGCCATTGTGACCTGGACATGCATCTAAGTTTTGAAAAGCTAAGATATGCAGACAAATTGCATAGCTAGAATCTCCCCCGATGATGGCCAAGTGGTAGGCTGGATCTTCCTCCATGAACTGAAGTATGCTCCCCTCATAAAGAAATAAGATCAATTCTTTATTTAATTATGTTGCTTCATCTATTTATAATCTATTCTTTATTTAATTATGTTGTTTCATCTTGTAGGAAAAGAAAACCAAGAAAAAATACCACCAAAGCTTGATTTCCAAAACCAGATACTAGCAACATTGAAGCTTAAGAAAGATCGAGTTATGATATGTCAATGTCTTTTTGTCATTTTGTGCCTATGTGATATGTGTGATATGTCTATTTTGTGGCATGCGTGACTATGTGATATGTGATATGTCTATATTTTTACTATGCTACATGTGAAAGACTATATGATATGTCTATTTTATGACTATGTGATATATGTATTTTATTTTTTCCTATGTGATATGTGAATATTTATCTGACATGTATGTGACATGTGATATACATTATTTCTATTTCTCACTATTTTTCTAAATTTTTGAAAATTACCATAAAATTCTCCCTATTTTTCTCCCTTTTACTCTAATTTTCCAAAATTTTATATTTTTGTTACTGATTTTAACATTTTTTCCTATTTTTTTGAAATTTAAATATTTTCTGAACTTTATTTTACTGTTTTATTAAACTTAAAACATTTTTGAATTGTTATTTGTTTTGCCAATTTTAAATATTTTTCTAGATTTCTAAGTTATTTTCTAAATGTATTTTTACTGTTTTATTAAATTTAAATTTTTTTGAATAATTATATATTTTTCCTAAATTTAAATATTTTTTAAATTTATAAGTTATTTTCAAAATGTTTTACTGTTTTACTAAATTTAAATAGTTTCGAATTATTTTATATTTTTTGTGAATTTAAATGTTTTATTGAACAAGTATGAAAACTGAAGGGTAAAAAGGTCATTTTGCATCAGTTTCACTGTCAAAAGACTTCATCAATGGTAAAATCTCATTCCAATAGGAAACGAGCAAAATGTAGAGTATTATATTGGGATTTTGGCTATTCACATATTAGACCATCCGCACCAGTGTACTCTAAAGCATATTCTATACACTATTCTTCTTCAGCTTTTACAGTACGTACTCTAAATTACACAGCGAAACAGTGTATCCAGTATGTTTTACAGTGTGCCACTGCGGATGGTCTTAGGGATGAGATTTTGACAAAGCCCACTGTTGGGAGTGGAAAAATATCAATTGTCTCACTCCAAGCTCGCTTCGGCTCCGCTCAGCCTATCGGCTCCGCTCACCCTATCGGCTACGGTCCTCACTAGATCGATGGCGAAATTCCCCACCTCCCTGTGTCTGCCGCCACCCGCCAGTCTCGACCGAGCACACACCATCGCCTCCATCTCGTTCGCCGCCAGCCTCGGTCAGACACATCCGTCGCCTCCATCGAGTCCGAGGCCTGACCGCCACTCTGCTGCGGGAGGCATGGTCGTCATCCTCGTCTTCCTCTTCTGCCCGAGGCCCGACCGCCACTCAGTCTCTCTCCATCGTTCGACCTCGACACCTCTGACGCGACGGGCGGCGGCGGCGGCCTCGCCGATACGAACAGCTTCCCGGGAACTGGGCGTGATCTCACGCGAGACCTTCTCCTGCCCCGCTGCTTCTCCGCGATCTGCTAGAGGGGAGATCGAGCCCCGCTGGTAAGACGCTCGCTTCCGCCTTCGCGTCATCCTCGAGTAATCTGTCGGGTTCGCATCCAGTTGCTCTGTCTGCGCGTTCGTTATGGCTGGGTACTTCTCGTTATTTCGTTATTAGGCATCTGGCACCAGTGCTAAGTCGATTGTGACGTTCAACATTCTAAGTTGATGGATGGATGAGCGTGGCATAGATATATCAGTAGGGTATGTTTGCTTCTTCCAGTCTTTACCTGTTTGTAACCAATTGTTCTTACATCTTACCAGATGCAAAATCTGATTTGTGTTCTCTGTTTGAGGATTTAGAGATGCTGATCAGTTTTTTTAGTCGACATGAATGATGATCAACGGCTATTGATCGTCAAAGAAAATTATCTTTTAGGACTAGAGCCTGATGTTTCCTATTCGTTAATGTCTCTATGAAGTGATAGGAATCAGGAGAAACATGACCGAGTCACATTGGCCTTAGCGTGAGCCGGTGACGTGAGCCAGCGGGACTCAAGCGGGAGTCAGCGGAGCCGGCTGGAAAACAAAGCGGAAGCGGCCATGCGGGCTTGTTGGTGAGCGTTGCTTTGAGATCCGAAAAAAGACGCGTATCAGTCATTTAAAAGGTGCTGTAAAAAGGGGATTTGCATCATTGCTGCATAGAATTTTTTCCTTCTATATAAGTTGGAGCGCACCGAGCTAGGGGCGGGACCGCGACGTCTCTGGGTTGGACTGTTGGAGTGGTGCCGGAGAGAAGGCGCTGTGAAAGAAAAGAATGTCACGGTCACGGCGTCCAAGGCAGGCACCCGCCGCTCGAGTCGCCCTCGGTCGCTGGGCTTCTTCTTCTGCCTCCGGCTCGAGGCGAGAACGAAACGGTCGTGCTAGAGCAGAGCAGCGGTTGATGTTTTAACTTTTTTGTTTCTTTTGTTTTTTCATAGCATCTAAAGTAATCAAAATACCTTTATTTGTTTTTCATATTGCGTCTTGGATAATCGCACCGGACACAGAAATTTCTGAACAGAAGGCGAGTTTGTCGTCCTCCATAAATAAATCTTAACGAAATTGCAAAGCTGTTGTCTGTGGGTTTATGTACGTCTATATTGTCCGTCACACAGCTTGGGAAGAATCATCTGGAGAACATGTTGGATCTGCTGAACAATGATAAACTACAGATGCTCCAACTCGGAAGCAATCAAGCAGGCAAGCAGCAGCTACATTAGTCAAACGAGTAACGGCCTTATCGCGCGTCTATGAATGTGTGTCTCCCCCGGCCAGCTGGGCACGGTATTAAAGTGCTGTTTAAAACTTCTAAAGCTAATTGTTAACTAGTTAATAATTAACTAGCTACTCCCTCCGGTGCACAAAAAACTGTCGTTTTGGACATGTTCTTGCATACCAAGAAAATATTAAATAGATTTCTTTCTTTTGCAATGCAACTCTCTTTAGTAGTCTGAGTGGTCTTCTTCACGTTTTTCTAGCCACACTGATAAAGGTTCGATTCCTTGATATACGCTACCCCATTTTTTATACCATTTTTCATGGCATGCAGTGTAAAACGACAATTTTTTATGCACTCTTGGCTCTAGTGTAGAACGACAGTTTTTTATGCACCGGAGGGAGTAAGCCGGAAGTTGTTTGGAATCACTAGAGCTAATTTTGTCTCTAGACACTAATTGGCTATTTTGTCCCTAAATTGGAAGCACCCTCATCACTCTCACGGACAGCGTGAGACGCTCGTTAGAAGTGCGCGAACAGCGCCACGATCGTTGGCAGGGACGGACGAAGAGCTAGTAGCGCTGAGACCCCTACGACTCGACGAAATCCCTGGCGGCACGCGTAGAGCGGGTCAGTGGAAGAGCAGAGTCCAACCTCCATCGAGTCGGCGAAATCTGGAAACGGCGACGAGCGCCTGCGCGACGGGCGGCGACGCTAGCTGCTCGAGCGATGCGACTGGCGCCTGCACGACGGGCGGCAGCGCTAGCTGCCCCAGCGGCGCGACTGGGGCCTGCGCGACAGGCGACAACACTAGCTACCCAAGCCGAGCGACGGTTCGGGAAGGGCAGAGGGTTCGGTTTGGAGGAGATGGAAAGATAAGAGCAGAGGTAAAATAGAATTTAACCAAGAATTAGCTGGAATTAGCTGGGTTGGAGCAGCTAATGAGATAATAGTTAGCTGAGGGGATAGCTAATAATTAGCTGAGGAGTTTGGAACCTCTAGAGCTAATTTTTAGCGGCTAACTATTAGTTCTAGATGTTCCAAACAGGAATTAAGCCATCCACACTTGTACTGGCATTGCTGAAAAGTATATTGAAAATTTTCGTGAGTACACAAACTGTAAGTATAAAGTATATAGAGTACTTTAGAGGTTGCTGGTGCGAACAGTCTTATCGCGCGTCTCCGCCGGGCAACTCAATGATGGACACGTCACATGAAGGCACGGTGAGTGTGATCGCTGCACGGTGCGCTGATGCCGAGCTTGGCGGTGTCCTTTGATAATCGCCCTCAACATAGTAATTATTATTGAACCAAAGTAGAGCAGCACAATATGAATAAATAAATAAGAGTATTTTGGTCACTTTATGTGCTACGAAAAATGAAAAGGAATAATAAAGTAAAAATGTGTTAAAATGTTGTTTTAACGGTGTGTCAACATTAAAGGAGCTATTTTATCGAAGTCTATGGTATAAGTGTTATCTCGAAGTCGCTCGTTTTTCTTTTCTATCTTAGCTCATTTCTTCTCTTGTATAGGTTTGGAGAGTGCCATGGAATTGCAGTGAGTAGGAAAATCTCAATCCCACTAAGATTATCCCAAATAATAAGAGGATAAAATGTAGCTCTATTTGAATATTTGAGGAGTGATATGATACTTCGGTTAGTCAAATTCTTCTAGTCTCTAACAACCAACACATTTCTAGGGTAGGCAAAAAATGAATCAAGCTGTGGCGGTTTCGTAAGAATCATCGAGCCACGACGTGGACGAGAAAGACAAAGATGACAAGGAATGGGACGAATGTGGACCAAGGCGATGAGGAATCAAACGGGTCTTGTGGTTTGTTGAGGCGCGACGACGGGAAGGAGGCAGTGGTAGGGTTACTTATCTAGTGTAAATGATCATTGTGTTTTTATGTATTAATGATCATCCATCGTCATCTAATTCATCATAAGAGACGAAATATTTAGTGATAAAAGACTCACTTATGATTTAAATATAACATCTCACAAATAAGAGGTTGGGATGTCTATCAATGGAGTTGTTATCACTTACGTGCATTCGGTTGGTTGGATTGATTGAGTTGACTTGAACTCATGTGTTTGTTTCATGCTAACATGAGTAGAGTCATCCAGCTTTGAGAAATATTCTTTACAAATACTCGATGAAGTGGTCCACAAAATTTGATTGGATGAATAGGTTCACCTTATCTAACTATGTTTCTCAGTAAGTGATAATTATTTTGTTTGATGTTAATTAAAAATTATAATTATGATATTAACATTAATATGTGTTATTAATATGCTAATTATTATAAAAAATAACTAGAATCATGTGAAATTATCAACTTGCATGATCCAATCCATCCAAATTTTATCCGACCTACGAAACAATAAATTGGATCATCCACTTTATCAATCAAACATCAATTTGGATGATCTAGTACGAAAAAACTTGAATGCTCCTACTCAACTTCAAACTGAAGGCGGCAACGAGTGGAGGCGTGGCGGTGGGAGGAGGAAGCGACAGAATTACTTATCTAGAGGTAAATTAAATGGGTCTCCCTATTTTATCAGATGCCTGAAATTCGAGAAAATTTCAGGCACAGGGTAATTAGCAGCTAATTACTATCATTAACAATAAAAGTTGTAATTAACCATTAATCTTTAATTTATAGGTTAATCAATCAGAAAATTTTCATTTGATTATTTTATAATTAACATAATCTTACAAATTACAAATTATAAAAACAGATTAACAATTGACAAACAAAACTTACCTCTTCTTCAGATCCACTGGCGGCGGCAGCGGCCGCCGCACCGTCACATCGCTTCGGGTTGCCGGGTGCGCTGTTGCTGCGAGCTCTGCCGCCGCGCCGCCGTCGCCAGACCGTCTCCATACTGCTACACGCACCGCCATGAGCTCCACCGTCCACGTCGTCGTCGCCAGTCCGCCTTTGCGCTGTTCTTCCATCTGCGCTGCTCCGCCATTCGCGCAGATCGACCATCGGTGCCGCTCGATCGCCTCGCGCTGTAGGAGCCACCGCCGCTGTTTTTGTGTGGGGTCGGGGGGATCGGGAGTAGGTTTATGAGAAAGAAGTACTGACACGAGTCATGAAGTTGATCTAATGGTTTAGATCGTCACCTGATTTTTTTAGAAAATTAGTCATATGAAGTTTAGCATTTTCGAAATTAAGGTTTTGTTTGGAACCTCTAGAGCTAATAGTTAGCTGCTAAAAATTAGCTCTAAAGGTTCCAAACCCCTCAGCTAATAGAGCAGCTAATTATTAGCTATCCCTTCAGCTAACTATTATCTCATTAGGTGCTTCAACCCAGCTAATTCCGGTTACTTCTTGGCTAAAGTCTATTTTATCTCTGCTCTTATCTCTCAATCTCCTCCCAAATCGAACTCTTCCTGCTCCAAAACAGCGCACGACTCGGTCAGCTAGCGCCGCTACCCGTCGCGCAGGCCCTCCGTCGCGCCTGCCCTCCATCACACCGCTCCATGATCCTCTTCACTTTCGTTGGGCTCGCTATAGTCGCCTGAGACACAACGAGCGAACAGTAGTGAATCAGCGCGCACGCCAGCGACGATGATTTGGTGAAAAGAATTTTGTCGGGAGCAGAGGATAGTTGCGCGTAGTACCGCCGACGGCGAGTCGAAGGTGCCGTTGGCGATGACCCTCTAGAACTAGCGAGGGTGATGAGGTTGCAGTTTAGAGACACAATAATCAATTAGTGTCTAAAGACAAAATTAGTTTTAGTGGTTCCAAACACCCTCTAGCTTATAATTAGCTGGCCCAATTCAGCTAGTAAATTATTAGCTAGCTAACAATTAGTTCTAAATGTTCCAAACAGAGCCTAAATAGGTAACTTATCTAGTGTAAATGATCTTTGTGTTTTTAATGTACTAATGATCCATTTTGTTGAGTTCAGTAAGACGGGCCTCGATCCAGACGGCCTTCCCTCTCAACTCGCTTCAAAGCTGTATGGATGGGCTTCAGCGCAAGTAACTGCGCGGAGACGGCCTGTCAACGCAAACCCCCCACTCCTCAGTCCTGAACTTGTAGTCAAATTTCAGTTTCCAGTTCCGCGGCACGCGGCAACGGCTGGGGACTCGACCAGGGAGCGTTCACACGCTACCGCCGCCCTGCGCCGCGTGCTCCTCGCCGCTGCCTTGCTCCCACGGCGATCACGCGAGCGGGAGCCAAATCAGGCAACCCGCCGACCAATAAAATGCGCCCTCGAGCTGGCGGACGCCTCCAACTCCCACCTGCATTCCCCATTCCCCTAAACCCTAGCCGTCTCCGGCGAGTAGATCCACCAGAGGCGACGCCCGCCGGCCGCGAGCGGAGATGGCCATCCAGAACTCCCCGCCGCTCGCCGATTCTCCCACGGGCGCCTCGGTCCAGCGTACGGACGACGAGGTGGTCGCTCCGCCGTCCCCGGACGGCGTTCCCGGGTTCGAGGTGGAGCCTGAGTTCGCGGCGCCTTGGTCCCCCCATGATCTCCCCGAGTTCGAGACGGCGCTTGCGGAGCTCGTCCCCGGGTCGGCGCCGCAGTCCCCGCAAGGCGCTCCCGGGTTCGATATAGCGCCCCAGCAGGGCGCATTCGTGGAGGCGCCCCAGCAGGGCGCAGTCGTGGAGCAGGGCGCGGCGCCGTGGTCCCCCCATGGCGCTCCCGGGTTCGATGTGGTGCCCCAGCAGGGCGCACTCATGGAGGCGCCCCAGCAGAACGCAGTCGTCGAGGCACCCCAGCAGGGAGCAGTCGTGGAGCAGGGCGCGGCGCCGCCGTCCCCGGAAGGTCCTCCAGGTTTTTGGTTTCCGCCACACGAGGGCGCAGCCGTACAGCAAGTCGCGCCACCCCCGCAGCAGCATTCTGCGATGATGCATGGCTCACTGCCACCTCCGCCAATGCCCCCGCAAGCGCTGCAGCCCTCTCAAGGTACAGCGCCACAGCCTCCTTTGCCCATGGGCATCCCACCCATGCTGGAGATGCAGCAAGCTCTTCAAGCGACCATGGCAGCACTGCAGGCCTCTCAAGGTACAGCGCCACAGCCTCCTTTCCCCATGGGCATCCCAAACATGATGGAGATGCAGCAACCTCAGGGTGAACATATGATTGCACCGCCGCCTCCGTCGCTTGGCCCTCCACCTATGATGATGCAGCCACAGCCCCCACAGACCATGGGCGTTGGACCCTCGATGCCCCTGCAAGCCCCAGCCACAGCTACACTGCAGCCCTCTCAAGGTACAGGGCCACAGCCTCCTTTGCCCATGGGCATCCCTCACATGATGGAGGTGCAGCAAGCTCAGGGTGGACATATGATTGCACCACCGCCACCGCCGCTGGGCCTTCTACCCATGATGATGCAGCTGCAGCAGCCTCCTCAGGCCAACCCAGTGGTGATGGAGCAGCCACCTCAGCCATTCGGGCCTCCACCCTTGATGCAACAGCAGACTCCTCAGACTGACCTGATGATGATGCCAGGCCCATCTGCTCCATCGTCCAAGCGTCAGCGCTTTGACCAATACGGTTGGTGATCAACACCCCATCTGTTTCAGATTACTGTTTTTTTTAATTGGTAAATGGTAATAATAGTAGCCCTAGTAGGTGTGCTAGCCTAGCATGTTATTGAAGTTGTTGTGGGCTAGATGTTTACATTTGTGGCTTTGTTGAAGTCATTAAGACAGTTGTAGACTTTTAACTGCTTCGTTCCCTGGTAAAGCTTTGAAGCAAACCAGGGAGAACGGTTTTAGCAGGAAGATCAAGCAGTGGGATTGGTGTAACGTTCTTGTGGTTTGGATTGTTGGAAGAAAAAGGAGAAACATCTGTGTAGTATGTTTTTTCACACGAGATTTTCTTAGCTGGGTACCAGTTTCTGCTGTAAAGAACTTTTCAGTGTCCTTTTGATGATAAAAACGGATTATATATAACGTTGAATCTAGAACAGCCAATAGTCTGTAAAGCTATTACAAGTTCAGCAGAGATGACTTATTCCCTTTTAGTATATTTTATTGAGAGATCTATCACTTGATATGTGTCAATGCATGCTAACGTGAATGTAGCAAGATTATTGCTGATTACCAATTGGACAACGGCTCGAATATTTGCTGCAGGTATATTTGTGTGCAGATATTTAAGTTCTTGAGCAGTGGAGTTGCATAATTGTTGTTAAATAACTTGCCTTCTTCCTTCTCATATGTTACTTCATTACTTGTGATTTCCTCAGTTCAGAAACTCCTTACAATTAATAATAAGTGGCATGGGAAATCAATGTTTTTGTTCCTTATTAAACCTCTTAATGTCGTATGGCTGATAAGGTAATGTATAAAAATGAACTAACTCATTGATGTGCCTGTCAATTTCTTTAAAACCCTTACACCCATCAGTACCTGTAAGATTGTCTTTCCCATTCTCTTCATATGCTCTTAACTGACCCGTGGCTGTGATAGCTTCACGTGTTTGTTTCTGTTGTCCTGCTTTTGTTATTTTGGTCATTGTAGATGGAAGTTAAGAAAAAAAGAGGCCAACTTGAGGCCATCTTATTTCATGTGCTGCTGAATGACCTAAGAAGATGCATGCTACTGGCATGTACATGCGAATAATTCGGTCTGTTACCATTTTGCAGACATGACTCATGGACATCATATGATGGGAAATCAACAGGAAATGATGCCATTCAATGCAACATGTTTTGGGCCTTTCTTACAGAACGGGGTAACGTAACGTTTATTCTTTGTATTAAGTTTAACTACTCTTTGCTAACACAAGTGTATTACCTTTTTATTTCCCTTGGGGATGACCGGATGATTACAGCAGCCTTGTCCTCCTCCAAACGCGTCAAGCACCCTTTTCGTTGATGGTCTCCCTAATGACTGTACAGCCCGAGAAGTAGCACGTATCCTTATGTGTTGATGAGTTTGCATATATACCGATTATGTTGTCATTTTGTTTCATCGGTTAACTTTATCTCGTATCTATGTGGTATCAACCCATGTGTCCTTCCATTCTTCCGTTATGTTTTGTCTTTTACCATCAGTCAAGTTGCTTTGGTCCCTAACCCTTTTGTTTAGATATCTTTCGTCAATATATGGGTTTCCGTGAAGTGAGACTCGTGAACAGATCTACTAGGCCACCAATATGCTTTGTTGATTTTGCCACACCTGCCCAAGCTTATCTTGCTATGGGATATCTCCAAGGTGCGCATAACACCATTTAAATGTACATTTTTTTTGTCTTAGCTTTATAAGTGATGGTAAGGAACAATATTGTGCATAACTAGGTTATTACTATTGCAAAACTTCGTAAAGTGAAGACACCATTTAGCTTGAGATTACATGTCGTGGCAGGCGCCTCATATTGGTGATACTAATTAATGGTGTTTCCTACTCAGTGATGTTTGTGAATGACACTTTCTGGTAGTCTATGTCATGTGCTTCTTCAATATGACTCAGTCTGTTGCATGCTAATTTACACTTAAGTGCCAGCTGTTCACTGGTAATATTATTCCTTCTTGAGCAATTATGCCACTTTATCAAGGAATTAGTTGTGTGTACAAATATTTATACCACAACTTGGTCTGTCGGTCAGATTCTAATAATCTAGGAAAACATGAGCCATTCAATGTCAAGGCTGTCTGACAACAATTTCTTGTACTTGATTCGCATGCACTTACTCATTTCATCAAGTTTCACACCAATATATATGGCACAATATTCCCATTTAATTTATTCACCATTCAAAGGCTATGATTGTATAATCTATCGTGACATACAAACACCATAGTTTATTTTTCTCATACCCAACATGGCAACTATGCCAGTTTTATAGAGTATTAAAAAGCTTGCTTTTGACTGCGGTTTGTCTTGCAGGTTACAAGTTTGACCTGAAGGACCATCGCTCACCCAAGTTGAACCTGCAGTTCTCTCACTCGCCTCGTGTGCCCCCAAATCCAAATGGTGGGTCCTAAGCGTTGTTCTTGCTTATGTTAACTCATGAGCTATGGAAAAAAACATCTGGACTGTGCCTCAGCCTTCTTAGACCTGGCCCTAGTAGATTCAGCTGTCTTCTGCTAGAAATCCTCTTGCAGGAAACGCAGACTTCAAGGTGTTATGCTGTTTGTCCTTTATCAGCCTTCTTTGTAAAAACCATTGACTGGCAAGGTTGCCAGAGTTCATTGGCTGTAAAAGACTTCCTCCGAGAGTCCGAGTAAACTTTGCATGAAACCCTGTTTCGTCTTTTAGTACTCATGTTAACCCCCTGGCGCTTACTCCGTTTTGTTGGCGGAATGATTGAGCACCTGCATTGCTCCAGAAATCAGAGGTAATCTGAGCTTGGCCCCTTCCTGTGGTGACAATTTTATCGTGGTAAATATTACAAACATTTGTTCACAAATACTACCTCCGGACATTTTTTTTGTTGGCGCTAGTAGGGCTGAATTTAGCTCTCCCAACGTCAACAGTGTAAATCTGGAGGGAGTATTTAGAAAACATGTTTACAAATAGAAAACCTTTTTAAAGTACATTTGATGACAAACATGGTAGTATCATTGTTGATTTATTTAACTAACTATTTCAAAAAATATTGTTAATAAAGCATCAAAAGTCACTATTGGACAATAAATCAAAGTAATCTGAGCTTGGCCCCTTCCACGTGGTGGAAATTCGGTCGTCAAAAATAGTATAAACCTCCGTTGGCAAATACTACCGTTAGACATTTTATGTTTTGCTCTCTCAACGTTAACAATGAAAATGTAGAGGGAGTATTCAACGTTTGAACTTTTTCGTTTCTACAATTATTTTTACAAATAGAAACATGTTTAAACTACTTTTGATGACAAATCTAGTTGTATCAATTGTTGGTTTACTTAAGTAAATATTTTAACAATTATTATTAGTCAAAGTATGGACAGTAAAAGTAAAATTATCAATTATTTGTGAATCGAGGCGCAAATAAAATAAAAGAAAAAACTCTACATACCGCCCCGGCTCTGTCTGACGCTGCCGAGCCAGATGAGGTACACGCCTTCCCCTGCCCCCTCGCTGAGCCAGATGAGATTCTGCCTGTAGAACCTTATTTTTGTACCATCCCATCTTTCCGCGATGCAGGTATGTATAAACTGCCGCCTTGCTTGGAGTGTATGCAAGTTCAATCGATAGCACTGCTAATGTTGCTCTTCTAATAGCTGAGCACTCGTTGTTTTCTGGTAAACTCTTGCATACCTTCGTCCCTCAGCTGACTATAATTCAGTGCTTGTTGGACTAAGAAAGATGATGGATTCAGTATGGTCCGGTGATATATTAATTTTTTTACACGCCAAAATTTCAATGGACTTGCAGCAACTGTGTTGCTTGACTTGTTGTTTCCATTTGTATTAGATGGATACTCATCTCAACTTTTAACGAACCTGGTCAAGTTTATATGGGTTTAAAGTTCCAAATGTTACTCATTCTGTATGGTACCATCAAGATCAGTGAGAAGTAGCAACCAATGTATCTCCAGGGTGATAATGTTTATGTACCAAATTTTACCTGTTTTGAAACTAGGGAAGCGGTTTCGCGAATTTATAGTAGGTTTGTTCCCTAGTTCCTTCATCCAACAGAAAGAAAGGCTGGTGTTCAAACTGGTTCTTGATAGGTTGCAAGTCTGTACCTACTCAGCAACAAGGCAACACGAGCAGGGCGTCATCAGCTGGAAACGATGAAGGATTGACCATCTAAAATGGTAGCTTCATGTTGATGGATGGACCATCTGAAATGAACCCCATGATGAAATTTATGTTAACTGTAACCACTAGATAATGGATATGAGATATTGCGGTATTATTACTGTTATGTAAAATGTCTTCTCATACGTCCACATTTATCTACTATTATTACTGTTATGTAGATGTCTTTACTAAACATATGCTTCCTTGGTTTCCTTGTAGGATGCACATGAATTTTTGAACTTCCTGCTGAATGAACTTGATGATATTTTGTAAAAAGAGTCGAGGGCTGCGAAGGACTCTCCCCAGTCGACATCTCATGAGAAAGTTCCAAATCGACTAGTTGAACCTTTAGCAAATGGAGTAGCATTTTGTGTGAAACTAGACAAAATCTCAGGGTGCACCAAATTAACTACATCCCGTCTCTTTTAATTTTTTGTCAAGGCCATTAGTGTATTTTTAGACCCCTTTTGGCAGAGCTTCATGAGCTAATTCTCTATATTCACTTTTAATTCTCTGGTGAAGTGATTCTGTGACTAAAAATAATTCTCTGTGATTCTCTGGAATAAACTCATAGAATCAGGATAGAGAATCACTTCACAGAATCAGGAAAAACTATTTTTTTCAGCTTTCAGTCTCATAGTTCATTTCAGAGAATCACTTCACATAATTAATCAAGAATTACTTCTTCTAAAAAATAATGTTTGACACAACTCCTCAGATTTTGCATGAAAATCAGCTCATCCGTAAACTCTGTCAAAGGGGGCCTTAGTAACTCCGCTCTCATGAGATATCTTAACGGAGTGAACCTATCTGTTTCAGTTTGATTTGCCCCATCTTGTTTTTTTATCAATATTTCACAGATTGAGCGAGAAATGAGCATTTTTTTCAAGTGAATGTATTATGTTATGTATAAAATGACATAAATGCATTATTATAAGGTAAGATTGAAAATCAAGATTCAAATGACAATTTCATATACTAGAAAAAACCAAAAAATGACAATTTCATATATTAGAAAAGAACCAAAGAGATTGTTCTTTCAATACTTAACAAACAAGAAAATATGAAGAGACGAGCACTGAGAGATGCTGATGGAGCCTGACTTTCGACAATTAATAAAGGGCTGATGCTATTGTTCGGGCCGAATGAAAATAATAAAGAGAAGAGAACCATTTGATGCAACATGACCTTCGTTGTTACTGACTTCAATTCGATACTCGATGGCTGGTCCCTGCTGTTGCTGCGTGTAGGTGCAGCAATGACAAAGGAGGAGAGTCCAGGTTGTGTAGTATCACAAGATGTCATGTGGGCACAGAGCTATTTCTTTCTTTCTACTTCTCCCATCCAAAAATACTTGTCACTTAGACAAGAATTCTAGTTCAAAATGAATTAAAATTCTTGTTCTAAATGATAAGTATTTTAAGATAGGAGTAGTAGTTGCGAGAACAACAATCAACACACCAGTGGTATGCTAAAAAAATGATAGCTCAACCGCCATGCATCGTGTCAAAAGCACCCTGCAAAACCGTTATGATGATATATACTTCCTCTGTACGCAAATATGATGATATATACTTTCTCTGTACGCAAATACTTATCACTCGTTAGCTCAAAAATAAACTAACATGTGACATATATCTAGAGATGGAGGGAGTAACTAGTTTAGAAGTTGATGGTTAAGCAATCATCATATCGTAGTTTTGGGAGGCGGGTTTCCCAAAATTAAATTCTACTATCAATTAAATTAAACATTGTCGAAATAAAGGAGTAAAAAGTAGTACGTCAGATGTTGTGACTGCAAAAGAATTCCGAATTATCAGCACCGTAATGTAATTTTACCGGATATACTAATTAGTAGACGCCTGAAACGGCCTGTGATTTCAGCCGATAGGCGCAACACGTGGTGAGATACAGCAGGAATACAACTAATTTGTTTTATTCTTAATTTGTTTTCTTATAAACATTATATTAATTGTAAAATAATGAAACGAACAATTTTGTGGTTGATTAATCAATAGAATTAGTTAATTATAATGATTAGTTGTTAATAATAGTAATTAGTGACTGGAAATTTCTCAAATTTCAGATAATAGCCTCTAATTTTATTGGTGCTATCTCCTTTTTGTTGGCGGTGTTAAAAGAACTATCGCCAACATCCGGCTCACCCTTAACGGTCAGGAACGATCCTCGGCCGCTCTGGATGTGGTGGGCTGCAATCCTATCTCGGCCCGGAACGACCTTCTCCCTTTTTCGGCCCGATCCGGGGAGTTGGTCTTGGTCCCGAGGAGGCGACGGCTGAAACCGCAAGACATGGCGTTGACGGCAAGCATACACGAGCGAGTACGACGAGATCATCCACGCACGAACGACACACGGCTCTACCGACTAGTAACTGGTTGCGCTTGGTTCAAGCGGTGCCCGTCCAGTGTCCACCAACCACGTACCTACCTGGGCGGAAATCGACCAACCATCAGAAGCCGATGGAGCTTCCGCTGCCTGGTCGTCGGCTCAATCGCCATTGCTTCTGCATATGCTTTGCTAGTTGGTGAAGCCGAAGGACTCCCACCTTTTATCCTCCTCTGGGTAGAGATAATCGCTTTGGTTATGTTTTGCTTGTGTTCCCGGGTAGTATAGTAAGTAGCGAACAGCTCGCCCCCCCTGACCCCGCCTTTCATACAGAAGAATTACAGAGTCACATGCATCGTATAATTAATCACGGCGCGATCTCGTGGTTGCGTAGCAGAAGCGTATGGCAGCAGGGATCCGCGACGCGAATGCGCACCGCCACCACCGTGATGCCGACGTCGCCGTCGACAGTTTATCCGGGGAACAGCGAGGTGTCTGGAGCTGAAAATTTCCCTGCCCCCATCATCTGCTGGACGGGCAGAGAGGTTTGCTGGAACACGGCTGATTGGCCAATCAGAGGTCAGTTTGATTGACCGTCTCCATATAGCTAAGAAGCTTCTGCGATATATTAGCATCGAAGATTCATCACGATTTCGCTTTCGCGGCTTTCTGGATGAGCAGTGATGTGAAGACCTGATGATTATCCGAATTCTTTGATCATGCATTACGAACTCTGATGTGAAACCTGATCGATGAGCTGAGTTGGTCAATTATGTTAGAACGCGGCCCGGCTCGTCACGCAGACGGGCCCCTGCCGCCGGCCCAGGTCGCAACGGGCCTGCTACGCAAACAGACCCAACCGGAGCACCAACCAAGGTATTGGGCCACCTCAACCCAAAAGACTAGCCTAATAGGTGAGGTTCCCTCCACCTTATATGTTGGGATTCCCCATCATCAATATCCGATGTGGGATTAAACCTAACAATCTCCCCCTTCATCACACATCGGGTGGTCCTACTTCCCTTCACACTCGGGTGGACACCATTCCGACAGCCCGATTTCATGTGTGGCCCGGGAGACGTTATGAGTTTCCGACCTGACTCTGATACCACTTGTTAGAACGCGGCACGGCCCGTCACGCAGACGGGCCCCTGCCGCCGGCCCAGGTCGCAACGGGCCTGCTACGCAAACAGACCCAACCGGAGCACCAACCAAGGTACTGGGCCACCTCAACCCAAAAGACTAGCCTGATAGGTGAGGTTCCCCCCACCTTATATGTTGGGATTCCCCATCATCAATATCCGATGAGAAAAGACAAAACAGACCTAACCGGAGCACCAACCAAGGTACTGGGCCACCTCAACCCAAAAGACTAGCCTGATAGGTGAGGTTCCCCCCACCTTATATGTTGGGATTCCCCATCATCAATATCCGATGTGGGATTAAACCTAACAATCTCCCCCTTCATCACACATCGGGTGGTCCTACTTCCCTTCACACTCGGGTGGACACCACTCCGACAGCCCGATTTCATGTGGCCGGGAGGTCTCTCCGACTGCCCACTTGTTAGAACGCGGCCCGGCCCGTCACGCAGGCGGGCCCCTGCCGCCAGCCCAGGTCGCAACGGGCCTGCTACGCAAACAGACCCAACCAGAGCACCAACCAAGGTACTGGGCCACCTCAAACCAAAAGACTAGCCTGATAGGTGAGGTTCCCCCACCTTATATGTTGGGATTCCCCATCATCAATATCCGATGTGGGATTAAACCTAACAAATTAAAATATCTCCAACCACTCATACTCCGTCTCAAGTCTAGAACCTTTTTTTTTTAAATCTCATTTTATGGCCAATCGCGGTCTTTCATCTCGTTTTTCTAATTAAGCAAGAACGCTGTTTCGGGGAAGTGTAAGCCTAGGATCGAAACTGAATTACTAGCAAGTAGGAACCTATACCTTTGTGAGGCAGAAAGCAAGCAAGCTAGTTGCCCATTTACTTGTGCCCCGCGTAGGATCGATAATTTTTTTTATTAATATACGTTTTTAATATAAACAACACATAAAATGAAAAATTTTCAAAACTAACCCACCTTCGTATGTGTCACATACGAAATTTAAATTTCGTATGTGGCACATACGAAATTCAAATTTCGTATGTGCCCCATACGAAATTCGTTTTAAGCTGATGCAGGTATGTTTTATTGAGTTTTGAACCTCAGTTTTGAAATATTTAGAATAAGAATTTGAAAGTGTTTCGAAAATACAAAATGTAGAGTAGATTGTGAAGTTATTTATGCAATGAGGAATATATAGTTGTAGTATTGGGAATCAAAAGTTATTGAATTTTTGTGATCGTAATACCAACTTCGAAAATCAATATCTCTCAATTAAATGGACGAAATATATTGGAAATCTATTCCTTAGACTCACTAGAACTAGTACTATAATTTATGTTATAACAATTTGGAGCAATTGTATCTCTAAATATTTCAAAACTGAGGTTCAAAACTCAATAAAACATACCTGCGTCAGCTTAAAACGAATTTCGTATGTGGCACATACGAAATTTGAATTTCGTATGTGCCACATACGAAATTTAAATTTCGTATGTGACACATACAAAGGTAGGTTAGTTTTGAAAATTTTTCATTTTATGTGTTGTTTATATTAAAAACGTTTCAAAATCGTATATTAATAAAAAAAATTCGTAGGATCGATGCCTTTCAAATCAAACTCTCCAAGAAACGTGAAATGACAATGACTTAAAGAGGGAAAAAGAAAGACGATGCGTATGTATGAAAGGCTAAAGTGAAACAAAAGGGAGGGGGATGTCCGGTAGTATGGCATGGACAAGACAAGGCAGAGAGCGGGGATGGATGATGGCGGCCTCCACTTTGCCCTGCAACCAGCTCAGAAAGCAGGGACACGCGCCTGCACTCGAGCACAACACACCGCATCGCTCCACTTTGCGGCCGGTCGCGGACAGACGCCAGCTGACCAGCGGCAGTGTCAGGTGAACCTCAAAAGCACCGCTCCGCACCCCCCGTCTCGCCACGCCCGTGCCGCGTCCCCGTCCTCTTCTCCTCGCCCCTCGCGTGCCGCCACACGCGAAACAAGGAAGCTCTGCTAGCCGGCCTTCTTGCTTGTAGCAGACACGCGGTTGCAAGAATCAAGAAGAGAAGCAAAGGGATAGACGGACAGAGGCGCTTAATTGGACGGCGGTGATCGATCGTCAAGAAGGGCGGGTGAAGTGATCAAGATGGTGGCGCGGCAGGGGAAGGATGCGGCTGCGGCGGCGGCGGAGGAGGCGCGGTGGGAGGGGGAGGCGGAGATCGACTACGTGTTCAAGGTGGTGGTGGTGGGCGACTCGGCGGTGGGGAAGACGCAGCTGCTGGCGCGGTTCACGCGCGACGAGTTCGCGCTCGACTCCAAGTCCACCATCGGCGTCGAGTTCCAGACGCGCACGCTCACGCTGCACCGGAAGCGCGTCAAGGCGCAGATCTGGGACACCGTGTCATACCCGTGTAATGGGCCTGAGTGGTGTGGGTGTGTGGGCCGGTAGGCCTAGTCTGGGCATTGCCCATTGTACTGATTAAGCCTGACGTGTGGGACCCACGGAGGCATCCATCAGAATACAGAAACCAGATTACGCCTTCGTGTGTTTCGTCCTCGCTCGCTCCGGCGACGCCATCGTCCCGCCTCCGGCGGCTTGCGCGCGCCTCACGCCCCGGTCCGGCGAGCCGGCGGCCACGGGGACGTGACAAGTGGTATCAGAGCTGTCGTTCCTCGGCGGTGGTGGAGGTCGCGGGTCTTCAGCGGTTCGGCGGACCCCTGCTCGGTTCGGCGGAGAGAAGTTCGTGTTCTTCGGCGGCGGTGGAGAGATCCTGCTATACGGCGTTGAGAACTCGATTCCAAGTCGTGCTCTATCAGCGATTGGTGAAGGTACGAGTTCTGATTTATCTGGCAGCATTGAAGTGGTAGGCTAGGGTTTGCTATTACTTCCTGCAATGGTGGCGGCAGTTCGCAGCGAGTTGGAGGTGGTTGCTGTCTGAATTTGTGAGGTGGTCTTGTGTGATCTGCGGACGGTGGAGAAGGGTTGTGGTGTTGCTGCTGGGATTCCTTGCCGGGTTGGATTTCTCACAAGCGTGGGTAAATTTGGTCTCTCGGCAGCAAGGTGTGGCTAGAGTGCTCTTGGTGATATTCAATAGGGTCTGCGCAGTGGAAGTGTGGTGTGGCTGCTGATGACGGCAATGGCGCAGTGGGATAAGGATGATCACTGGGAGACGATTTGCAGGATCCTAGACACCATGTCGCGGCGCCTCGGTGCAGTGGATGAGGTGCACGAGCAGGTTGCGGAAATTGGCAGAAGGTGGGCAGCTCTGGCTGGGAAACGAGAACGGTCAGAGAAGGTGCAGCAGATGGCGCTGATAGCAGATGATCTTAGTGAAGTAGTTGTTGAAGAGGAGAAATCTGTGATGACGTCAGATTATGATAAGGTGGGTTGTGCGGTTGATCCGAATTTTGATGGGGGCGACACGCAGATTGTGCACCAATCAGAGACAGGGGAGGAGCATAATAATGCAGTTATATGGGATGAATCCGATTGTGAAGAAAATATGTTCGATGAAGGTCAAGAGTGGTCTGCAGGGGATGAAATCAGTGAAAATTTGTATTCTCCAGTCTGTGCTGAGGAATGTGAGATTATGTATGAAGTCACTGCTCCTGTTGAGTTCCACCCTGTTGAAGCTACAGCTGAACTGACGGAAGATGGGGCCAGTGAGGTGGATTCTGCTGCAGAAAATGATTCGTTTGATATGTTTGGTACTGGATTTCATCGATTGTACAACAGTGTGGACAAGGGTCTTACCTGGACGGCTGCAAAAGCTGAAAGTTCAACTAGGAATGGTTCTGAACCCTTTGTTCATTTTCATAGGCCTGCAGCCTTTGATTCAGTTGGCAATGATTTTCCTTATTCTGGGAGATTTTCTACAGTCATTAGTCCTGAATTTGTGATCAGGGATGAATTGCAAGCTGTTAAATGTGATCCTATCAAGGTCAAAATGGACGGTGGTATAGAGGTCAGGAGGGAGTTATGGTGTGCTAAATTTCCTAACATGAGCATTCTGAATTTGGGAGGTTATGTTACTGAACCACATAAAGGATTAGTGGATATGTCAGTACTGCAGTGGGGAAGATGGTTCAATGGAAATATGCGATGGTCTCTGTTTGTGTTAGAGGACTGTTCTGAGTGGCAATATACAGAGCCAGCAATTTCTGATGAAAAGACAGTTGCATGCCTGTTTTTCACATTCAACAGAGTGTGTGATGCCCCAATTACATTTTTCCCACTGAGATCTCTTACCCATACCCTTCCACCTGTGCCATCAACATTACAAGGAGAGTATAGTCCCTACAAATTCACTATGTCACTGATTGCTGAGAATCAGATTTGGGAGCATTGGCTAATGTTAACGCATATTTGGGTGACACAAGAAGGCAAAGCAGGTGTTGCAACAAGGGAGGTTTGGCTGGAGACTGAAGGCATTTCCGGTGTGGTGGATGTCCTAAGTGGTATTTATTTGACCAATGGAAATGCAGATTTATTGGCAAGGGGGATATTTGATCCTGGGGGGCTAAGAGAACAATCAATTGTGGTGGAATTAAGAGTGCCTGACAAATCTGACAATATTGATTGGATGGAGAAAATTATGCAGTTTCAGTATAAGGGTGCATTTTGTTCATCTTGTTGTCAGGGTGCAGGGAAACTGAGTCAGAAGGTACGGAATGTGACTGTGGTGCAGCAACTGAATCTGGGTGAACAAGAGAACTTTGCAGTGCAATCTTTGGTTCCAAGAAAAGAAGGGGTGGATAGCATGAAAGGTGTTGTTTGCCATCATGCAAAAACAGAGAAGGTGCATTCAGCAGCAGCTCCAGTAGCCAAGGACATACTCAAAACAGGGGGCCGAATTTGGATAAGAAAACATACTATATTGCCATCTACACTGATTACTTCTTTTCTTGATAGCCCCACTTCTGGTCAGTCTGAAATTCCTGCATGTTACAAAAAAAAATCAAGGTGTTGTTTTATTGGCAGAAACATAATGTGAAAATGAAGTTGCATTTAGCGGTGACACAATGTCTGACAGAGCCTGCCATAGCAGCAGTTTGTCATCCTGGAGGAGGAACTGTCGATATCTCTATTGTGGAGATATCAAAGGGAGTGTTTGAAGTCACTGCAACAACAGGAGATACTGATCTAGATAGAGAGGATTTTGACAACACGATCTTGAAGCCTTGCGTGTGTGATTTCAATAGAACTCAGAGTATTTATCTGTCACAGAATAGATTGGCTTTGCAGATACTTTGTGTTGCTGCTAAGAAGGTAAAGGCTGAGCGGTCATCTATTGCTCAGACTGAGATCAAGTTACCACTCATCATAGGTGAACCTCTAGGAGATTTTCTCAATATATGTGATGATAATTGTGTGACCATACTGATCACTGCAATTGATGAGTCCACCTGGGCAGTACTACATTCACATGTTACAGACTCCTTAACTCAGCTAAGTAATGAAGTATGGGCTCTTGAGGATGTGGAGCAACTGAATCAAGAAAAGTCAAAAAAATCTGAATTCACTGACAAGTCTTTGCAGTTTGATTATAATGATACATTGCTTACTATACTGGAAGCTATTTTGATTGCTCTTTCTCCTGATAGCTTCATTGGTGGTCAGTCAAAGATTCATGAATTTTACCTAAGATTCAAGGAATTATTTTATTGGAAGCGACATACTCTTAAAATAAAGATGCATATATCGGAGATATGGAATATGACTGTGGAGAAGTCAGGGGCTTCAACGACTAAGGCAAGATTATGCAAGAGGGTTGAAAAGAGTTTGAGTGGGGTAAATTCTCTTCTACTTCCCAAGCTGATCCATATACTTCAACATAGATTAGTTTGGAAGAGGCTGCATCGGCTTGTTTCAGACCTGGTGACACAAGGTGTTGTTGGTTTGCAAGATCGGAGTGCACAATGTGTAGATAAGTTGGGTACAACTGCGTGGAATGTGCTGATCATGGAACAGTTAGCTTCGGTGGATTCAATGGTACTTTGCAAGTTTGACAAGGCTGTGGTGGATGCTATGTCAGCAAACTTCAAAGCTCCTGTTCTTTCTGATGCCATTGGACACTTCTGGTTTGGCTGCAGTTCAACATTGAGTCCAGCATCAAGCTACCATGCGAAGGAGGTACCCCAGACGACCGTCATTGATGAGTCTACAAGGGTAATTGGTTCCAGATGGAGATGGCACTTTCTTACAAGTGCAGCTTTACCGGCCAGGCGTGCTTCCTCACCGGATACCATGATGTCGGTGCTTGGGGGCAAGCACATTTTGAGGAGGGGAGAGATGTCATACCCGTGTAATGGGCCTGAGTGGTGTGGGTGTGTGGGCCGGTAGGCCTAGTCTGGGCATTGCCCATTGTACTGATTAAGCCTGACGTGTGGGACCCACGGAGGCATCCATCAGAATACAGAAACCAGATTACGCCTTCGTGTGTTTCGTCCTCGCTCGCTCCGGCGACGCCATCGTCCCGCCTCCGGCGGCTTGCGCGCGCCTCACGCCCCGGTCCGGCGAGCCGGCGGCCACGGGGACGTGACAAGGCCAGGAGAGGTACGTACGTACATGCTCTATATTTCTACCCGTACGTGGTGCTCCGGCGATCCGCCGCCGGGCTCGTATCGCCGACCGGCGAAGCGAAGCTTCACGCACCGTCACGTGTTCATCGTTCTGTTGTTCTCATGCTATGTTTGGATTGCACTCGAAGGAATTGTGGTTCGGTACGTGTGTACATTTGAAGCTCTACGTACCTTTCGTTACATCAAAGCTTTTCACTGGTTTGGTCGTTCCCATGACATGTGTATACTGCCTAATCCACAATCTTGTTGTTTACGTTGGCGATGGGATTCGATAGGTTGCTTCCATATGTGGAGATGATGTCAGCTATTCCCTTCCCAAAATTATTCTTCCTATATCTGAAATTTAGAAGATAAGACTGCAAAATGCAGAGCCCATTTTGTTTGTCCGGCCGGGGCCATGCTAAGGTGCATGCTTCCAGAGTTCAGATAAGGAGATGACGTACGTGATGTCAAAATCAAAATTTAAGTTTTGAAAGGAACATTGAAAGAAAATAAGCATGCACAGTGGTAGTAGACAGGGTTCAATAATGCGGATGGTAAAGCGGTTGACAGTTATGTTTGCAATCTGACGAGTAGATGTGATGCTAAGGATAAGTCTTGAGACCATTAATTAAGCAGGCCGAAATCGGTGATAGTGAGTGAATTGGACCACCGTGGATTTTCTTTGTAGAGCATCATATGAATTTCAGAACAATCTTATTTGGATTTTCTTTGTAGACCATCATATGAATTTCAGGAATTCGTTTACAGCTTCTGCACCGTTCAAATTCTTCCTGTGGCTACCATTCAGAACGAAATATTTTTTTAGGAAACAAAACAGTGAAATTGATTGGTTTCTCGTGAATTTGCACGTTTGGCTTTCCGTAAAATTTCTGTTCCCACATGCTAATATTTGACCGTTTGAGTAAAGTTTGACGCGCTGCGCCTGCGCGCACGCAGGTACAGGGCAGTGACGAGCGCGTACTACCGCGGCGCGCTGGGCGCCATGGTGGTGTACGACGTCACCCGGCGCGCGACGTTCGACCACGTGGCGCGGTGGGTGGAGGAGCTCCGCGCGCACGCCGACGGCTCCACCGTGGTGGCGCTCATCGGGAACAAGGCCGACATGCCGGGGGGCCGCCGCGAGGTCGGGGCCGACGAGGCCGCGCGCCTCGCGGAGGAGCAGGGGCTCTTCTTCTCCGAGGCGTCCGCGCTCACGGGCGACAACGTGGAGCGCGCCTTCCTCACGCTCCTCGAGGAGGTCTTCGCCGTCGTGTCGCGCAGGGCGATCGAGCTCGACGAGGCCCGGCGGATGCGCGGCGAGCAGCAGGGCAGTGGCGGCGACGGCGGCGAGGTGCTGTCGCTCAAGGGGACCGAGCTGGACGTGGGCTCCATTACGGAGACCAGCGCCTTGAAGCGGAGCTCGCAGTGCGCTTGCTCGTGATGGTGTTTTCAGATGTAGTTCTTTCTTTTTCTTTTAAAAACTTCACATTTACAGACCACAGTTTATACTCTTGATCCTTAGGTTGTAGTAATAACAGTGTAAAACATATGTATAAACGTATTTATCTCTTCGAGTGATTTAATTCTTCGGTCTTGCTATTTTATCCCTCGACTGAGCCATTTTACGGTATGAAGCTCTGCTTGGCTTCCACTTTGGTTGTCTTCCTGATACATTTTTATTTTTATTTTTGATTGATCATGTCATTGCATAGTTGCTCCAAATAGGAAAATGTTTATATTGCGCCATCGAACTCTCTTTCAGAATATTTTCCCTCCCTCTAGAAATGTTAGCTAGCATTCCTGAGTATGATCGATGTCAAAGTTTTTAAATTTCGATCAATAGTATTTATTCAAATAAATTGTTTTAAATAGAAAAGATTGCATATTACAATAGTTTATTGTATGATGAATCTAACAACTTCACTTTTCTGTTATCAATCTTAATGAATCATTTGTTATTATCGGTCAACATTAAAAAAGATTTGACAGATGAACATTTCTCTTCTCCGTGAGACTAAATGGGAAAGAATAAAATAAGAGACTAAATGGGAAAGAACAAAGAAACAGTCACATGGTTTAAGAGGAAACAAAATTTTCACCGCCACCTGTGTTTCAGGTCGCAATTCTAGATCCTCAAGGACCGCCAAAATTGATATGGTCGACTCTAAGATAATTCATCATAGAACGATATAAATCTAACATGCGAACGGCAGCAAAATTGATCACATAGGAGTATAGGGCTGATCCTAATAGCTTAGTGCTAAAATTCTGTCATAATAGCCGAACAATGATCCCGTGAAACATGTACTGTAGGTCCCAAGAGGTTCGAGATCGAGAGAAGTTATGCTTCTGCACACATTTCTTCTATTCAAACTAACATTATTCATAACGTTTTATACTCGAGCATGAAGCATCATACGCTAATAAGTTGAAAACAAAGGTGCCCCGAGAAATTTAGCACATCGTCGTGATGTCAGAACAGAGATGTCTCGGTCGCGAAAAAAGATCGATACTGTAAAGACTAACCGTCGAACACATCACTAAAACTCGTCACAGCTCAAGCATATGAACAACATTATTGCAACAAGAAAACTCTTGTTCATTCTTCTCCTCCAACTGCTGGTAAGCCTTCCTTGAACCATGTGTAAAGTCCTCCATCCAGATAGTACACATTTGTGTAACCATTTAGGACCAACAGGTATGCTGCTATAAGGGACCTGCCAAAATCAATCAGAAGTTTTAAGTTAACTAGAAGGTTCGACCTTGGTTACACGAATAAGCAACTTTCAGGAGGGAGGGAAGTGAAAACAAATATGTGCTTAACAACATGTATGTAGAATGCATGATCTTGCTTGAAGCTTAAGCCAAATATATAGCGTGGAACAAACTTGCAGATCCTATTTCTGGATATTTATTTTGATAATAGTAATGATGTGCTGATCTAGTCTCATGAACCATCGGGCAAGTATTCTGTCAGTCTTTATATTCAGTGGTAACTTGTAACCTTTAGTTTCGAACTAACCAGCGTCAAATAAAATGAAATGGAGGAAGTACATGTTTTTCTTTGGCTGTTGAACAAAATAAATTGCTGACAAGGGACAATTTGAGCAAAGAAGGGAGGTTAGTGATGAAACTTGTGTACCCTGCTCTGAAAATGGAAATATTATGCATCTGTTCTTTCAATGTGCTGTTGCTTAACTGATCTGGACAAAGATAAGTGAATCTGGAGAAGGAATATAGGCTTTTGAATCAGTAGCCAGATAGTGGGTCAGTTAGGCTAAGAACACGTTGGGATTTGACCTGCTATGTGCAGCCCACTTGTGCGCTCATTTATTTGGACCAACTCCCCTGGTGGAAAGTCAAAGTCGTGTGCAGAGGTGGCTGTGATATCTAGTCTCACACTGTCCACCTAGATGGGTGTTCTCTAATATATATAGTGGCCCTAGTACTGATTCTCAACATGATAATAATGAAGGATGAAGGCTGCTGCTATGGACACAAACACACGCATGCACTCGCACGTTTCGTGACGTTGTGTTCTACTAAGCAGTTATTTTTTCAGTCACTCATATAAAAGGGAATATTTCATCACACCTAGACTGTCACGTCAACGTGTGGGGTAATTTAAGGCATAACTACAGACGCACATTTAATGTGCACGAATGCGTATAATTGCTCCCATTAGTTGTACGATGAGAGATTTCAAGGGGACTTTCCTGGAATTATGGCAGATCAAATCTGAGGCAGTTGACAGACTCTAGTATATATAGAGACGTCCTGTATACCAGAGAAGACACTCACAAAAACTCGCCTCTCTTGCATACGACTCCGCGCTGCCGTTTTTAGCCTTGCCGTCCCTTCATCCACCGTGCAACAGATTGAGGAAGAGCGGTGTCTCCGGACTGATGCCGGCGATCAAGTTTTTGGGAAGTGCGCTCGCATGGCCGCTCCCAGCACTTCCTTCATTCTCAACTTCTTCATCGAGTTCGTCAATTTTATCGTCTACTTCACAGCAAGACGATCTATAAGTGGATCACTCGATCTATGGCTAAATTGATTTATTCATGAGCGACTTATTCGCATTTGTTTTGATTCTTGTTTGTGTAGTACTAACACTGTTTTATTTTGACTGCTAGTAGAACTGTTCTAGTCGTTTTGCTATTTCGGATTATCAAATTAATTGCATGCTATGTATATTTTCCAAGAATCTAGAAACCTGATAGAATTAACATGACTGGACTTACTGATGCGCTGAAACATGATCGATATGCCAGGGGTGATAATTTTAAGAGATGGCAGACACAGATCAACTTCTGGCGCATGTCGATGAAGATCTGGTGGGTGGTTTCCTTAGTTCTTCCTCTCACTTAGGAGCTGAACCATGACTATGAACTGGACAATTCAACTTGTTTTGGCTGCCTATTGTCACTCCTGTCAGATCAACTATGTGACATTTATATGAACCACATTTCGGCTAAGGAACTGTGGGACACTCTAGACCGCAAATATGTAGAGTCAGATGCTAGATGTGAATTGTATGTTAATGACCAGTACCACGAATATAAGATGGTTGATGACCGATCTATCGTGGAACATGCTCATGAAATCCAGCTTCAGGTGGGGGAACTTGCATATTTTAATACGGTCTTGCCTGATAAGTTCGTGGTTAGTGGAATTATTTCCAAACTGCCTCCATCTTGGATAAGTTTTTCCACGAGCCTTAAACACAAGAAGGATGTTATGATTGTTGAAAGTCTGATCTCAACTCTTGATGTTGAGGAGAAGGCAAGATTAAAAGGTGTGTCTCGTTCTGTTCCGCAGGAAGGGACTCCTTCTAATGCCAACGTGGTTGAAGGTAAAAATGGTGATGGCAATAAGAACAACAAGAACTGGAAAGGAAAAGTCAAACAAAACACCAGCTTTAAGAAGAAGAAGAAAGAAGACCTGACTTGCTTTGTGTGCGGTGAACTTGACCATATACCTAGGAAATGCCGCAATAGAAAAGGAAAGAAAGGTGGTGGTCAGAACTTTGTGAGTATCACTATTAGTGAGGCTGGAGAAACATCTGGATCAGGGTATGTTCCAAAAGTTTTTCTAGCATGTCATTCTCCCGCTTGGTGGTTAGACACCGGAGCTAATGTGCATGTTTGTTCTGACTATAATTTATTTTCTTCTTATCAGGCTACCGACAGTTGCTCCGTCTTGATGGATAATGAGTTTAGAAGTGTTGTACATGGAACTGGAAGAGTGGATCTGAAGTTGATCTCTGAAAAGACTCTCTCTTTGAAGAATGTACAACACGTCCCTAGAATAAATATGAACCTGATTAGTGGTTCTCTATTATGTCGTGATGGCTATAAGCTAGTGTTTGAGTGGAACAAATTTATTGTTTCGAAGTTTGGTGTATTTATCGGAAAAGGCTACGATAGCGGAGGCCTGTTCTATCTTTCAGTTGTTGAAGATTGTAATAATCTTTTGAACACAATTGCTTGTTTTAGTTATGGATGCAATGGACGAGAGGCTACTGTTTGTCACTCTCGGCTTTGTCACATCAACTATGATCGCATCATTAAAATTTTCAAACTTAATTTGATTCCGAAAATTATGACCTCAGCAGACTTTGTGGTAAATGACATTGACAAATGTGGATACTATCGGCTTGGTGGAGGTAAGGGAGTAATACTGAGCTTATATGTTGATAATATATTAATTTTTAGGACTAGTATTGATGTGATTACACCTAGACTACCACACCAACGTGTGGAGTAATTTGAGGCATAACTGCAAGCGCACATTTAATATGCACGGATGCCCATAACTGCTTCCATTAGTTGTACGATGAGAGATTTCAGGGGACGGTTTCCAGGAATGATGGCAGATCCAATCTGATGCAGTTGACAGACTCAATTATATAAGGAGACGTCTTGTATACCAGAGAAGACACACACATAAACTCACCTTTCTCGCATGCGACTCTACGCTGCCATTTTTAGCCTTGCCGTTCCTTCATCCGCCGTGCAGTAGATTGTGGGAGAGTGATGTATCCAAACCGACGCTGGTGATCTGAAGACCTGCACAGGTGCTGGCGATCATGTTTCTGAGAAGTGCGCTCGCACAGCCGCTCGCAACATTTCCTTCGTCCTCAACTTCTCTTTCGAGTTTATGATTTCATCGTCTACTTCACAGCAAGACGATCTGTAAGTGGATCACTCGATCTATGGCTAAATCGATTTATTCGATGAGCGATTTATTCACATTTGTTTTAATTTTTGTTTGTGTAGTACTAGCACTATTTATTTTGACTGCTACTAGAAGTGTTCTAGTCGTTTTGCTATTTCGGATCATCAAATTAATTGTATGACATGTATATTTTTGTTTTCCAACAGAACAATATTTTAAACATGGCATGCGCTGCTGTCTTATGATGCCTATGGAAACTAAGGAATGCAATATGTTTTCAAGGAAAAGTGTGGAGATCAGTGTTGTAAATCATCGCCTGGACGCCTAGGTGCCCGCCGGCAGCCGGGACGCCTAGGCGAGGGCCAGGCGATTGGCAGAAGCGCGACGGGGAGGAGTCAGCAGGGAAGGGGAGAGGGCGGCAAAGGAGCCTTGAGGGGACATGCGCCGGGCAAGGCAGGCGGGCGAAGGAGGGGAGGGGACGGGCGCCAAGGCAAGGCCGGGACGGGCGCCGAGCGCTGGCTCCACGCGAAGATTTGGGCGGCGGCGGGGGCAGTTGAGGCGGGGCAGTTGAGGACGAGGGCATGAATGCAAGGGCGGAGGCAAGGCCCATAAGGCCCAATAAACCTTTGTAACCCTAAAATTCCTTTCCAAGTCTCCAGCTCGATCCAGAGCCGTCCGATCGGCGTCGCTCCTTCTTTCCTTCAACGTTGCACTTCTTCTTTGCGCCGCCCTGTGCCTCTCCCTTCCTTCTTCGCCCTGCGCCGCACATCTTCTTTCCTTCTTCGCAGTTCGCGCCTCGCCTCGCCTCCCCTGTCTCCGGACCTTCCTCGGTGTCGCGCCTGTGCACGCCAGCGCCGTGACTCTCCCGCTAGTCGGAATTTGACGACGGCTGGACGCGACGTCTGGATGACGACAAGGCGTCTCAGTCGGGCGCTTGGATCACTTCAGGCGAGGCGAAAAGCCATGGCGTCCGGTCCGAAGCGACTGAACGCCTAGGCGTCGCCTAGGCGTCGCCTGGACGACACTGGTGGAGATCAATGAAGATGATCGAAAAGCTGGAGACCAATGTGCAAGGAAACAAACAACATGAAGATGGAGGAGTGCATTGGTGCCATGGAGGAGAAGAATGATGCTATCCTTGGGCGCGCATGGTGGACTACCCCACAATCAGATGGAGAGGCGGGGCGATGTTCATTAGCCATCCTGGACACCCAATTAAACTGAGTGTGGTGTCATCGGTCTTAGGAACCGCATGGGTGTAATGAACCATAACTGTGACGATGTCATTCTATTCCAGCAAAAAAACAAGGGGAAACCTATTATTCAAAAAAAAAAACTTGCAGTTGTTATGTTTATCTTCTTTCTTAAGTGGTAGTTTGGCAAGGGAGGAATGCTCCAAGCTTTTTTGGGGGATTTAGTACAAATCCAAACCTAATTCTTTCTACCCAAATAGGTAAAGAGCCTCAAGATGCACATTCCTTTTTTCCCCAATTGAAGTAGAACTTGCATGTGAAATTTCAAAATCATAAAAAGAATCACATTGTTTGTGATAAGTGACTATTCTGATTTGCATAAATCTGCAACCCTAACTTATGTTTTACCTTTGCAACCACTGGAAATTTAAATGCTAAATTATCAGCAGCTGAACACAATGTAGAAAACTATCATAAGTGGAGAATGGGACAAATTTGGTAAATGAGATTCTATGAACCCTAAAAGCACTAGCATATTCAGCTTTTTGTGCTCATGTGAAAATGGTGGAGCTTGTAAATTGTATACCTGGCCTGAATCATCACATTTTAGGTACTGATTTTATGCACTACTAACAACTAATATGCATTTCCAGAAGAATTAGCAAGTTGCAGAGGTTCATCTTTTTCCAGCATTTTATAATTCCACAACCACATTGCATCTATAGCTCGGAAAATCATCAGTTTTCTTGATACTATATTGTAAGTGATGAGAATCATTTATGACCATCACGTGACAAAGCTAGAACTTGTCAATCTTGGGATGCTGACTTGATAAAAAAAACATACCTAGATTGCTTCCCATCAGGGACATTTTGTGTTGGTCTTAGTGTTCCTCCAGTAGAACATGCCACAATTATCTTTGCATCTTTACCAACTTTCGAGTTAACACCTGCACAAAGGTATAACATATGTTACTCATTGCTGTATCATTTATGAGTAACAGAATAACACTTGCTACCATACTTTGTAAGAACTCAGGATTCTCTTCTGTTCCAGCAAATATGCCAAAGAATGCAAATGCTACACGTCTCGCAATATCCCAGGCTGTCCATTCCTTTATTAATCTGTATATTTGTACATTGATGGCACCAGGTGGATGAGCCTGAAAAAGAAAACAATTCCAAAACCGTTATCAAATTGGCACACAAATTATCAATTCTCAACTAATGAATTATGAGCACCATGATAAAGCAGCACAGAATAAACAGCAACAAACTTCATGTTGGCAGAAATTATATTAATCTAGTACTGTCAATCCAGCACATGATATTTAATACACATCAAATTTCCGGAAGATGGCATTTTGATATTAATAAATGACACAGAAGAAAGAATTAAATGGTAATGTAAGCATACATTATTGCCTTAAACCTGAGGCCTAAACTTGTGGGATGAAGAATTGCATAATGATTGATACCTCTTTAAACTCTGCTTCTGGTCTGACATCAAGAATTACAAAGCCGTTCTCCTTTTGAAGGCGCAACGCTTCCTTCACATCAACACTGCGTACCTGCAAAAGAGGGAAAAAAATAACACTATCACCTCTGTTCTAAATAAATAAATAAAAAGCACAATAGGTTCACCATGAACCAACAGTGAATTAATAATGAGTAGGCTAAGGTATTTAATATCGTCTAAATTACAAAGGGTAAAATAGTTAGATACATTCCTCTAAATTATAAAGCAGGCATATTTCACATAGAACCTATAACATTTTAACCAACTCATTTGTAGATCAAATCCTCCCTACCGAACGAAATGAATTATTATGTATCAAACGTCAAAGTAGTTAGAGAGAATGGGTGATGCAAATTACCCGCTTTTCTACTAGTAGTCGCCGCTTGGTATTCCAGTCTTCTTCAGCTGTAAGGACAAATGAAAAGGAATGGAATGTTGACTAACACGCAGAGCATAAGAACTGAACAAAAGAAAAGTAGAGCATAATCACCATACCAGGCCTCTTCGCAGGCTTTGTGGCAGCACAACTAATACGCAGCGATCTCGTAGCATGCTTCTGGTGAAGTTTCACAGCCTCTATTGGACGCCAGGAATGGCCAGATGTGAAATCGGAGCAGGAGGATATCCTAGAGGAGGAAGAAAGGTTGCTGTTCACTACAGAGCTCGCTGGCGCTGCAAGCATCGTGGTCATGAGAGGAGGATGGAGCAGAACGTTCGGAGGATTCCAGAGAATTAGAAAGAGGACGAAGCTCCTAATAACACGGTAACACCTTAGGCAGCATCCTGTTCACTGCAGATACTTTTTGGGTGGAAATGTCCAGCGGACCCGGTGGTTTTGGATGGGGATGTAGCTGCATATCTGAACTGGTGGTGGAGGTTGCGCAAGCGTCGAGATTGAAAATCTGGATTCTGGGCGGATAGCTAACCCTGACCCCACCAGACCACCACATCATCGACCTGAATAATACTACCTGTCTCTCTGTTTCTCATCCAATGACATATTTTCCATTTTTTCACTACAAGAATGTCCGCTTTCTGTCGATCCAACGTGATTGGAACAGAGGCTTCGTTTTTGTTATAAAAATGTCTGGTTGTTGTTATAAAAATGTCTGTCTTTGAACGAAGGCTTCATTGTTGTTATAAAAATGTCAGCTTTCTTGATATACCAAATTGAAAAGAGAATATCGTTTCTGCAAATTCTGATCTTTATTGCCAGCCAAAAATTACGACCCACATACTAAGATCCCAAACAGACTTTCCACCTGAAAATCATAAAACATCGTTGCAACTAAACAAGAGTACCCAAAATAAAGAAAGTCCATTCAGATAGTTTCAGTTCAGAACAGAAACATCACCAGAAAAGACACAACTATCAGAATCTCAGTTCCTCGCTCCGCTCCAGCTCAGCTTTGCTCTGCTATGCTCACTCACTCCAGTACCCGTCAGCTTCATTCTCCTCCTTATCACCAGATCCACCCGGTCACCCGGACGTGGACTGGCTTCTTCCTTCGCGTGGTGACGGATTGCAGCAAGTGCTTGGACGGGATGTTCTGAGAGTCTCGACTCGTGTGCTATGCGTAGCTCCGTCCATCTTTCCGTGGTTTGATTAACTACTGCTTCAGCGCGTAGGATTCAATTTACGGAAGGAGTGGGTGCAATCTGTACTTAGCTGATCTTTCCCGCCACCACGGTGGTTTAGCGCCGGGAGCAGGATGAGGCGGCGGCCGGGCATCGCGGGGTTGCAGAACGCGGCAGCCTGCTTCCCTCGACTTTAGGAATTTCGCGATTTCCTACCTTAGGCGCACTGGCGAAGCTAGGTTGAAGCACCCTGGTGCACATGCATCAGGGTCTAAAACATCATCACCTTAATAACATCATAGGTTTAACTGAAATTGCTTGAAAATTATGTATGTTTAAGGGTGATGCACCAGGGTGTAGTATGTGCCTTGGCTTGGCCACTATTAGGCGCGTGAGCTGCACGGAAATTTCAGGACCAGTTCCGGCTGCTCGGGAGAAGAATGTGGCCAAGGTCAGGACGTATGTCACGAAAGAGCAGCTCGCGACGTTCCGTTCCCAGCTCGAGGAATTCGCCCGCAAGCATAAGGTGATTCGATGCTCCTGTGTTTCAGTTTAACGTGGAGAGTACTTTGTAGAGCAAAACAGTCTCACCAGAGTGAATTGATATGCCACAAATGTGGCTTAGAATATACTTGTTTCTTTCTCAAAAGTTTGTCACTTTCTGGTTTAAAAATAAACTAGAAACTGACAAACTTTTGAGAAAGAAACTTTTGAGAAAGGGAGAGTACATAGATTGGATCCATTTGTACTTATTGTTTGTTGAATCCCAAAATCAAATGAAAAACCTATCTTTAGCAAATAAAAATGTTGTTGTTACTGGTATCAATCATCTAGATTAAAGCTATCAATCAAACTCTTTGGGAGTAGGCTTTTCTAAAAAAACTCTTTGGGAGAAATAAAAGGTCCTTATAATTTTATAAACGCATACCCAAAAACAAAGCAAAAGTCGTCAGTATTGGAGCTGAACACATGAGGTGTGGGACTCATCGACACCGAATATCTCCCACCAGCGCTTTGATCGGGAGGCACCAACTGACTTTGAGTCGTAGCCCCCTCTCACGCCTGCTCCCATATAAGAGGGAGTCAGTTACCCGACTCCAACCACTGGAGATCTTGCCGCTCGATCGGTAGGACCGGGAGAGTGAGGGGAAGGCCCGACGTCACCTCACCGCCGTCGCCTCTAGGCATTCTACACACCGCCGGCCACCACCAGAGACGGCCACACTGACACCATGGCAGCGAGCATCGTAGGCCAAGGTATGTTGACCTACTAATCTTCTATCATCTCTATTAATGTTCATGCACTATTTGATTAACTATTGATTAGCCTAAGTCATGTTAATTAGTACCCGATTAGTGAATGTCTAAAATAATTAGATGAACGCTAAGTTCCATCAATGGTATCAGAGCCAAGGCTAGAGTATCACTAATTCGGAATTGAAATTTTTGATTAAGTCTAATCCACATCATTAAGAAGGAGAGGAGACGAACTAAGCTTCAGTTTTTGAGTCGATTAAGAAGTCTTGAAATCAGAGAATAAAAACCGAATTTGATTAAGAGAGAGAAGTAAGGCGGCAGATCCATACCTTAGCAGCTCGGCGGCCCCTGTCCTTCGGGACATGCCGTCGTCGCCATCCGGGAGCACCTCCGACGAGGCCCTCTTAAGCGCAAGCCTTCGGGCTTGCCGGATCCACAGAAAGAAAAGCACCGCACGACGTCATCTTCGACGGCGACACACTCAGTGAATAGCGCACCCACTGGTAAGGACAATGACCGCGGCGCCGTCGGCTAAGCGCCTCTGAACACTAACCCTAGTCGGGTTTTCCCTCGATGGTAGCGGCCCGACGTGAGGCTGCTCGGCGGTGACGCGCAGGACGCATGTGCACTGACAGTCACATGGCGGCACCGGCTTCCGCACCTTCTTCGGCAAGCATCCAGCTCGGCCTCCCTGTTCGTGTCTTGTGTGCCGCACTCGGTGTGGAGAGAGAAGGGGAGGGGAAGAATGAATTAGGGTTTGGAGAAAAGGCGTTGACAAGTGGTTTTGTCTATCCGATATCAACGCTCGACCGTCAGATCCACAACCAACGGTTGTGATTGTTTAATGTTGATTAAGATTAAGGTGAGCTGCTTTGGGCCATCAGATCAAGATCTGGCGCCCGCAGCGCATCGCGCACCACCCAGCGAGCCAACGGGCCAGGCGGAACACTTGGCGGGCTAGGGGCTGCCCTTTCACACCGAGAGCGAGCGTCACGGGTTGGGCCGCGTGCATAGGGGGTCCGTCGGGTTGCACTCCCTCCTCCTCAGGCCGCGTGCAAGCCGGCCATACCACACTCATGTTGGGCCTTCTAGGCCGACAGGGCTGCCATTTTCACGCACCTTAGTCCAGGCCGCGCCCTGGCAAATTATGCAGACCATGGGCCTATTTTCCCCCTCCATGCGGGTATGGAGGCCATGGGCTATGACTAGTCATTGACCTCCGGGCCATTTTTTCCCTCCAGGTAAGGGCTATGGCCATGGGCCCAGCTGCTCCAAGCCCACTAAGGCGTAGCTTTTGAAGTGGGTTGGGCCACTTGAATTTTGGGCTGCACACATTTCTTTACCCATATTTCTTAGTATTTTATAGTTGGGCTTGGACTGCCTTCAGAGTAAGGATTTTTTCCCATTTCCTGATGGGATTTTTTAAGTATTTAAGTTTGGGGCTTGGGCAATAATCAGCGTGTGGGGACCTTTTTCAATTTTCTGAGCACATTTTAATTTTGGGCTTAGGCCAAAATTAAATGTGGGCCTATTCAGTTTGTTGTTTTGGCCTTTGGCTGAAAATGACACTAGGTCCCACCAAATATATAATGTGGACAGGAAAAATTATTAAGTATCTTTTGTGATGCTTTAATGATTAATTTAGATGTTTTGCTTGTACTTTTAATATGTTAGTATTAAGCATCAAATTAAGTATTTTTCTTGTCCACTTATCTCATTTAAGTCACTTTGCTGTGGAATTATCAATAATTAAGCACGCTAATTAAGATCTAAGTGTTAAGCTTTCGCTGTTAATTAAAAAATGGTAGATTTATTGAGTAAGTAGCACGAAAAATAAATTTGCCATATTTTAAGATTATTATTAGTATTAGTAATTTTATTAAGTAACCAACGCAAACGATAAAATTACCACATGTAAGCTATTTCAAGATGATTTAAGATTATTTAAGTACATGAAATTTTTGTTGATTAACCAACGGAATGATAAAATTTTCATGCTTTAAGTTATACTAACATTGTATTTTGTTGAATAACCAACGCGAAAGGCAAAATATGACATCTTCTCTCTTTTAAGTTCATAAAGAATTTCGTTGAGTAACCAACGCGAAAAATAAAATATGCTATGCTCTTATATTTTGTCAAGTAACCAACAAGAAAGACAAAATACGTCTTTAATGTTTATTTATGTTCATGCATTTACTTATGTTTGTTTATGTTGTGTTATGAAGGTTCCTCCGTTTTGACTTTAGTACTGAGTTTTTTTTCGTCAGATGATCACCTTAGTAAGAACAACTATAGATCTCGGTGAAATAAGTTAGAAATTGCTCTGGCAATCTCTGAAATATATTTGGCACTGACGAGCCCGCATCCTACTGATCCTATTCACCCCGTTATTCGTGATGGGGAAATTGAAGAGGCTTTCACCGTCAGGATGAAAGCTTATGTAAGGACTACTTACGGTATGACATTGCTTGCCAAGTGGGCTTTTTCAAATAAGAAGTGCTTATGTGTGATTAAGGGCTCGATGACTGAGGGTGTTCTATCCCTAATGCGACACCGCTTTTGAGAACCTCCATAAGATAGAGAGAATTTATTGGCTCCTGTAAAGCTACGACAAGCTCTCTTATGAAGAAACTTGTCACTGAGAAATACAATGGAGGTGATGTGCGTATGCACATTCTTAGTGTGACAGACATTGTTGCTCAGCTTAATCTGATGGCGATGGGGTTGAAAGATGAGTTCCTCGTGAATCTTATCTTCGCCGCACTTATAGAAGAATACAAGTCATTCGTCATTAATTATAATTCTCATCCAAAACAGTAGGATCTTGAGAAATTGATCGCTATGTACGTTCAAGAAGAGGAGCGCCTTAAGAACCATCGTGTTAGTGACTCTGTCAGCTACGTGAAGGGCAAAGGTAAGGGCCAGAAGAACTTCTTTAGTTCTCCTAAGCCATCTTTTAAGGTTCACGACCCTCCTCATAATGATACGAGTAAGAGTAAGTTCCCACTACATCATCCGCTCCAAAAGAATGTGAAAATGGGTAAAAATTGATGCCATTCCTATTTGGGTATAGGACACCATAGGAAGGACTGCTTGGGCTTCCTCAAATGGTCTTGTAAGAAAGGTAAGTATTATTTTATAAGTTAATGAAAATCATTGTTTTAGATTATTTTCAATCTACTTGTTGGATTGACTCAGTGAAGCATCCCGACCCATAAGATCAGAACTAAACATGTAATATTATTACCAAATACAAAGTTCGGTACCATACAAAGCTTTATTTCAACGGTATAGCCTTATGGATAAAAACTACGAGTAGTGACAAGGCAAATATGATGAACATCAACACGTAGACTAGTAGCTCATCATCGCCCATGATTCCACTACACACAACTTGGGTGCAGACGCGACCCTACTCAAATTCCCCCATCTGAAAAACAATCGATCAAAAACGTTTGAGTACAAAAGTACTCAGCAAGATCCACCTCACCCTTCGGGGGGGGGGGGGGGGGAGGATAATCAAGTATCAATGCAATGCACAAGATAAATAACAATGCAACCTAATGCAACTAATGCAAGTGAATATTCCTTACAGACACATCACTCGTCTCAATCTCACCACACATGGCTTTGTTGTTGTTATGAACAGACCATAACCCATCCTATACCAAAGACACGACCATTCGAATGGATTGTACACTCTGTAGAGGTTGTACACTGTACGCACATGCATAGACCATCAAAGATAGCCCGACATAACCGACACCCAGTGGAAACATCACCCAGACCAGTCGCCCCCAACCCAGTATCAATATCATCAATGAGCTCAATAACCTCTCAACATAACTATCTCACCACTGTGGACAACTGTCAGGCTAGCCACCGGGATTAGGCTAAGCCCCGCCGATACAGGGACATGTGGTCGTACTGAAAGGAAGTTAGGTGAGATGTCAAAACAACTCGGTCCTTAAGGCTCACTAGGGCAGCCTCCATACACACATCACGAGCCTATCCTCATGATAGAATTCGCCGTAAGTCTACCACCACGGTAGCACATACACTAACACTAACCCATCTGTCTCGGTCACAACTCATGCATGCTCTCACCATCCATACAACATACAAGAGGCAACATCATCATGCATAATCTCATCATATCAATATGCAACAATGGAAACTAATATAGATCCACTCTATCACTCGACACTCAACAAATGCAATGACATAATCTACGGTCCATAATAGATAAACCTCACATAGGTGTGATATGATAAAAAAAGGATAGATAGAACTTGCCTTCACGGACGCCTGCAGGGTCGTGCTCCTGGTCATCTCGTTCATTTGGGTTCTCCTCCGGCACTGGATCTACTTTGATGCACGCACACAAACAACCATACAAGCAAGACAAGCATATATCAATACATTATATAATTTTTAGGTGTATTAAATAGATTATGATTTTACATAAATTTTAGAAGAAGGATTTGGTTAATCGAAGGTTCTATCTGTGAGATATTAATTTTATAAAGTGGATGTTGAATTAATTACAAAAATAATTAAAATGCTTGAATACTGCTTAGGGCCTGGTTTAATGGCGGTGGTACATGGCCTGGTAAGGTTGCTACTCGGCTTGCTTATGTGGGCTAATGAGTTGGTGGGCCATGATCCAAATTACTAGTACGTGAGGACTGGGAGAGCTTACGGGTTACACCCGAGACCTTCCTTCATCTACCTCTGGTCACGAAGGCACGGTTGCTCGTCAGTTCAAATAGGGGAGGGGAATGGAGAGAGAGGCCCACTGGAAGTGGGAATCAGAGGATTGGAGGGCGGCAAATTTGATTGGGGTATCAATTTGGGCACGGCAAATTTGATTGGGGTATCAATTTGGGCATCCGCGGAAGGGGAAGGCAGCTGCTCGGGATGGGAGCGGCCATGGCGTCTGCTGTTCGTGGAAGAGGAAAGGAAAGGGAAGGGGCAGCAGCTGCTCACCTGTGCACGGTCGACCGGCGGGATTGAAGCAAGGAGAGGCCGGTGCCGTTCATTTATAGGCGGAGAAAGCGGTGGGCAGCTGGCCTCGACAGAAAAATTGGTCAGGCGCACTAATTTTGCCGTACGCGCGTGTCGAACTCGGTCTGAACGATGCGTCGCGTAGCCAGTAACTCTCACTGCGCCTGCTCGAAACGTCCCGTCGGCCAGTCGTCGGTTAGCTGCGGCACTCGCGGCTGTCGAGGCGATTGTCGCGATGTGGGTGAAGGAGGCAGGTAGCGGTCGTCTCCTCAGAGCAGTAACCGGCGAGTGAATGCGCCGTACGTCTTTCGAGAGTCTTCTTGCAGAATGGGGAAAGATAGAGGGAGACGTGCTTGGCTGCCATGGAGTCGAACCGTGCTGCTGTTGTGGGAAGAACGTGTGTTGCTGTGTCGTGATCAGAGGGAGAAGAAGGGAATCATGGGACTTGCTGATCAGTGAAGAAAAGAGTAAGTTGTTGCTATGCGCCATGACCAAGGAACAAGAAGGATACTTTTGTGATTAAGGAAATGAGGAAGGGGTTGTTTGGAAATGAGGAAGGGGTTGTTTGGAAAGTTGCTATTATGAACAATAATAGCACGTGGGCTGCCTGCTAGTCATTTTCACTTTTTTTCTTTCTATATTATTATTATTATTATTTTGTCTCCTTGCTATTATTATTATTATTATTATTATTATTATTTTATTACATTCTCATGTCTTTAATTCACTATGTAAGAAACCCAAATAGGAGACAAAGATAGGCGACGCGCTCAAAGGCGGTGTCTCTGATAATGTTAAGCGAGACGAGCCCGCTTCAGCGAGGATCTGACATGACTCAGCTGAAAGTACAAGGAGACGCATTAAAACAAAGCCCGTCTTAGTTAAATTGGTATCCGAGACACGCTATCCTATCTGAAAAGCGGGAGACGCGCATAAAACACAGCACGTCTCCTATGACTGACGTCTCCCTCTTCTCTGCTAAAAGAGAGACACGCTCTAATTGAAAGCGCGTCTCTGATTCCTCACGTCACCTTTAGCTTCGTGATTTCTCCATTTTACTTCGGTTCACTGTTGATATCACACATCACTGAACTCAGAGCACAATCTCACTTGATACCTGAATATAATCAAATCCTTCCTTATGATACCTGAGGAACACGATGAACACACCACAAATTCATTCATTCACATAGTTGAAGAACACACAAGATAATATTCACACAGTTGAAGAACACACAAAATAATATTCAAGAGAATTCATTTATTAACAATATTTACAAAACAGAAGCTACAAAAACAACAAAGAAAAACTAAATCCTACTCCTCCTCCTCCGGTGGTGACTCTGGCGCCGGTGCAACAGGAGCCTGGGTCGGCTGTTCCGGCTATGTCGGCTGCACTGGCGGTGCAACCCCGTGAACGAGGTTGCTCTCCATCGCCTCCATCAGGTTTCTGCGGCCCTCGGGGTCAAGCATCTGAGCCATCGTCTCGAACAGAATGTCGAGACGGTCGGCCACCCCTGTGAGGGCGATGAGGTAGTGGCTGATGGTACCCATTCCATTAAACTGGGGAAGAGTACCCAGACCCAAGGAACTCATGGCGCGAGACATATTGTTGTACGCCTCTTGCGCCATAATGTGGCACAACTCGGTGTTGAACCTCTCGGGGGAGCTGCATCACAGTTTCTTGCAGGGTGGCTCTCTCGGCGGGCTTGGCGGCGGAAGGTTGTCCATGGTGGTAGTGGGTCGTTGGGGCGGAGGAGACGATCGAAGAAAAGAAGAGGATTCAAAATGAGCGACACGCTTGTGGATAACTCACCGGTGATGGCGTCTCTTAAATAAGGTTCGCGCGAAGTCGTCGAGGGAGCGGTTGGTTTCCCGCACATTGATGGAACGATGGGACGCATCGATACCGCCTCGGGGAAATGAAAGTTCGCACACGGACATCGCATGCATCTCTGCACTATGCCACATAAATTAAGTTCTCTGTAGACCTCGTGTCATGCTGTAAGGATCGAAACGCCCAAGAGGGGGGGTGAATTGGGCTTTCTTTCAAATTTTAAGGCAATTAAAAACGAACTACTTAAGCCCAATTCCCAATGCGGTTCTAACTATGCAATCAACGTAGATATAACTTGTGAAGTAAAGATTGCATAATTTAAAGAGAGGGAGAGAAATGCAAACGCTAGGGGACACGAAGGTTTATCCCGTGGTTCGGCAAGATCGCAAGGATCTTCCTACGTCCACGTTGTGGCACCCACCGAAGGGTTTTGCCACTTCCAATGTCAACGAGACAATGGAGTCTTCACTATTCTTCTCCGTTCGCCATCTCCGGCAAGGTGGAGCTCAAGCCTTGTACAACCTTCGATGTTTCGGGCTTCCACACACACCTTGGCAAGCTCCGGAACGATCTTCTTCAACTTCTCACTAGCCTAGAGAGTTCAATCACAAAGAAATAACGCACACAAGCTTCTCTCTAGCCTATTACAAATGATATAAAAGTGTGGAAATGTATGCTCTATAGTATTGAATGCTCTTGGATGTGTAGTTGGCTTCAGGTGATCAAGACTTGTCGAAATGACTGGGTTAGAGGGGTTTTATAGCCAGCTTAACTGAAATAGCCGTTGGAAAAGTAGGCTGACAGAACTTTACTGTGAACACCGGATGATCCGATGTCTCCCCTCTAGTTATCATCGGTGTAATTACTTTGGCTGACGTCATTGTGTCAGATATTACCGTTATTAGACCGACGTTGCCCCCTGTCTTCTCATCGGATGATCCGGTGGCTCTTCCTCCAGAATTTGCTTGATCTTGATGCTTACTGGAGTGATCAACCGATGTGTGTAAGTCTGCACATCGGATGATCCGGTGCTTCACTTGTTCCAATTGTACTGCAAACTGTACTGATGCACCGATGTTGTTGAGCCCTTCACATCGGATGATCCGGTGAGTTCATTTGTCTGAGGTCTTTTTCTTCAGTTGAATCAACTCGACCGATGTGTTCATTTTGGAAGTCATCGGTTGATCCGGTGAGTTGATTTTGTTTGCTACGAGTTGTCTTGAGTGAATCTTTTGTGTCTTGCTCGAAAGACCTCTTAGACATTTGTTCCACAAGGCTCTCTGATGATTCTTAAGCATTGTATGTTGTCAATTTTTGATTGAGTGACTTAGACATAGAGCCTTCACATCTTGTCTTTATCTCATGAATTTGATCTCGAAAGTTGAGTATTTATGGGTCTCCAATGGCATGATCATTTCATCTTATTGAGTGTTTATGGGGACCTTGCATTCACAAATTCATTAGTAAAGTTCAATGGTTGTCATTAATCACCAAAACCATACTACATGAGGGGGGACTAGATGCTTTCAATCTCCCCCTTTTTGGTGATTGATGACAACACAATAATCAAAGTGCAATAGTAATGAATCTGATAGAATGAACCTTAAAAGAATATGCAATGAATACAGGGTGTCACACTTGAAGCTTTAAACATCAATTAATAACACAAGTGTGAATTCAAATAGATCATAATCATAGATAAACATCAAATGAGTTCAAAAGATTAACAACTCATGGAAATAGATTCATTACACATCAAATGTAGCAAATACGCAAATACAATAAAGATAAGCAAAGATAAGCTGGACTCGACTCCCCCTTACACTAGGACTCCCCCTGACTCCTCTAACTCTTTACCACCCCTGACTCCTCTAACTCTTCTCCCCCTTTGGCATCAAGGCACCAAAAACGGATCCGAGCACCTACGGACCCTGAGAGCTGGGCGCGATGACGAACTGGTCACCGCCGCTGTCGTCGGAGCTGCTGGCCGGAGTAGCGGAGGAGGGTGCTGCCGGAGTAGCAGAGGAGGGTGCTGCCGGAGCCGAAGGTGCCACCGTCGGTGCCTGTTGAGGAGGAGGTGCTGGAGCAGGGGCACTGGTGACGGAGGCCGGCGTCTGAAGAAACAGTGTCGTGGCCGGCAGTGGGGAGTGAAGAGGAGCACCAGGAGCCAACAGCGGGGACATGCTGAACGAAGGGATCGGAGTGGAGGGAACTGGAGCCACTGGTGCAGCAGTTGGAGCCAAGACGGGAGGTGGAGGAGCTACTCCAGGCAGCTGCGATGGGAGGGCGATCCCGGTCTGGGTGTAGAGGTTGGTGATTAACCCCAGGATCCCCATCATCGCCTACTGCGTCTGCTGCTGCTGGTCCATAGTGCGCTGGTGCATCTGGTCGATGAGCCCCGTCAACCGGTCAGTGTCTTCACGCCTCTCACGGGCGATCTGACGCTGCATCTCCTGCTGCTGCTGCTGGAGCTCAAGAAGACGTGCAGCCTGCTCCGCGCGGGCCTGCTCGGCGGCCAGCCTGTCTAGCCTCTGCTGCTCGACCATCTGCTGGAGGAGCGAAGTCAGCTCAGACGGCTATGTGACCTGTGCCTCAGTGACAGGAGGTGGAGTGGGTGGTGGCGCTGTAGAACCTCCAGCCTCCGCGTCGTGCTGTCGGGGAGAGGGGGGAGGAGGGAAATACTCCTCGACACTGTCGTCAGTGTCGCTCTCTGACCAAATGTGTTGCAGGTCCTCCCCCTGAGCCTCAGCCTCTGCAAGTCTCTCGTCCTCCCGCTCTAGGTCGGACCAATCTTCCTCTGTTAGACGGGCCCTGACCTGGCGCTCAACTGGACGACCAAGGTGGCGGTCTCCAGGAGCCGGGGCACGGTAGTGACCAAAGTGAGTCACACTCTCGTCAGCAAGTCTGACCTGTGCTGCATCCCCCTCAGGCACCATCATAGTGCATAGGTAACTGATCCAGTGCCCGTAGACCATCTGCCTCATCATGCCTACCCCATCTGTGATCACGTCTTCCATCTCGCACAGGAGAATGTCCACAATGTCGAAATATATCCCGTTCATTATGTAGAACAGGAGGGTCTGTTGTAAACTAGTGAACCCCTCCAAGTACCCCGATCTTGGCAGGAGCGTGCGGCGCAAGGCGAGGTGCACAATGCGTGCAGCTGGGGTCAGAAGTGCTGGAACTCTCGGCTGGTTCGGAGAGAACGTGGGGCCGAACAGGGATCGTATCTCCTCAAGCTGTGGTGCCACCCCTCCAGTAAGTGGCCTCCTTGGTGGACCTGCCTGCCCGTATACCCTCTCGTGCACGCAGGTGTCGTGCAGGTCCAAACCAAGAAGCTGCCCCAACGTCTGCCTCGTGAGGTGGTAGTGCTGACCCATAAACATGAAGTCGATCGACCTCCTGCCCTCAGAGATGTACAGGGTCGCGTAGAAGACACGGACCCAATCTTCCACATATGCACCCCGCTCGTAAGCTAGCAGCTGCACCAATCCTCGGTATCTCTCAAAGAACGGACGGACGTCCGTCTCCGCTGCCAATGCAAGCTGCCCCCAGTCCAGGTAGTTGTGCTGAAATAGCTTGTGCCCCCGACGTCTGTAGGTCTCGTAGAGAGACGCTTGGGTGACAGTCCAGAAGCGACTGTCCACAAGAGCCTCTCGGGGCTGTGGGTACCACTCCTCAAGCAGCACGTTCCATCGAAGCTTGCGTAGCTGCTTGGCCTTCATCTTCCGGTAGTCCGTGAGACGGACTCCCTCACCGACACGGACTGCCGTGTCCATCTCGTAGATGGCCCTCTCGGCCTCCCTGTCCTCACGATGGTCAGCAGTCATCGGTCTCGGACGAGGAGCAGCCTCAGTGTGACCCCCATGCGTCCGGGATGAGCGCCGGCGGATGAGAGGCTCAACCGGCTCCTCTTCGGTCTCGGAGTCGTCGATCACGGGAGGCTGCCTGGAACGAGCCTCGCGGATCCTCAGGGACCCCCCTCGGCCATGCTCACGCTCCTCGGCGGCGCGAGCGGCCATCAAGGCCTTCTTCTTCTCCTTTGACAACTTTTGCTTCTTCACGGACGTCTCCGCGATGGCCTTGCCCTTGTTCTTCCTGTCGCGAGCCATTGCGATCGCGAGTTTGCACGGAGTCGACGAAGGGAGTGAAGATCGACAGGCCGGGAAACCCTAGCGATAGGGAGATGACCGGAGAAGGCGCACGTTGATGGTGGAGAGGGTGGTGCGTGCGTGGGGCGGCTTTGGCGGTGGAGAGAGGCGGCGGCGACGCTTGGGCGTGGTGGTGAGCGGTGGAGACGGCGGCGCGGCGCGTTGAGGTGAGGCGGCAGCGTGAGGGAGAACGGCGGCGGCGCTTAGGGCGGCGACGTTGTGGGCGGCGGCGGCCGGAGACGGCGGCGGCGTTTGGGTGCGGCGGCGGAGGTGGCGGCGATTAGGGCGAGAGGCGGCGACGGCGAGAGAAATCGGGGAGAGAGAAGACGGCGGCGGCGCATGGGTTTAAATAGTGGGACCCAAACCCTAGCCATTTTTTAAACACCGGACGGACCGATGCTTATCGATGTGTACATTGGTCGAATAGTACAGTATGGATATTCAAAGAGTCACTGAAGACATCGGATGGACCGACGTTTAGGGTTTTGATCATCGGATGAATGGCACAGTAAGGGTATTCAGGAGAGGGAAGTTGACACCGGATGGTCTGACGTTAGATGGAAAAGCATCGGTGGAATTCATCAAGGTTTCGGAATTGTGAACATCGGATGGACCGATGTTTTTCTGATTGAACTCATCGGTCAATTTTGGGTATTGACTTAACTGGCACTTGGATTTTGAACACCTACTGATCCGATGGGGGAAGGACCTAGGCATCGGATAATCCGATGAAAACTAAACACCAACATCCCATATATGTCCTTTGACCAAACAATCAAACAATGGGAAACACATGTCTTAGGACTTTTTGGGCAACCCCTTACCCCTCAAAAAGCTAATATGCCAATAGCTTGGCTAGACCTTAAAGCAAATGGAACACCGAGAAAAATGGAGGAAAAAAGTATCCAAATAAAATGTAAGGCCCATGCTTTGTGAGGTGGAGTATGAAGACTTCTATCTCTTTGAAGCATGTTCCTCTAGGCATTAACGTACCTAACATTTTGTTCTTTCCACCTTATATGAGTTGAGATATTGCATTTCAAACAAGTCTCCTTCTCATGAGGTGGGTTCCCCTTTGTGACAATCTACCGTATGCAATGCCAAACAAATTACAGTGCAAGAGATTAAATGAGTGCAAGTTTATATGGCAGGGATCATGCAAGGCATAAAATAAATCTATCTTGCCAAGTTTAAACCTTCCAAAGGCTTCCTCAGGGAAAACTATTTCTAGCTCGCCCCTATCCTTTGGGAGTTAGACAAGACCTATATGATATGCATCCTTACATGAACATGGCAATTTACATGACGTTAGATGCATCTAGCACATTTAATTCATTTCTAAGTCTAGAAAAGGTTTTCTCATCAAGTGGTTTAGTGAAGATATCCGCCAATTGTTCTTCGGATCTAACACCTTGCAAAGAGATGTCTCCTTTAGCCTCATGATCCCGCAAGAAGTGATGGCGAATATCAATGTGCTTAGTGCGGGAGTGTTGAACGGGGTTTCTAGCTATCTTAACCGCACTTTCATTGTCACAAAGGAGAGGCACACAACCAAATTTAATTCCAAAGTCCAAAAGGGTTTGCTTCATATATAGAATTTGGGCACAACATGCACCGGCCGCTATATACTCCGCCTTCGCGGTGGACAAAGCCACGGAATTTTGCTTTTTGCTAGACCAAGACACTAGGGAACACCCAAGCAAGTGGCACCCACCAGAGGTACTCTTGCGATCCACGCGGCATCCGGCAAAGTCCGAATCTGAGTATCCCAAGAGTTGGAAGGTTGTACCTTTAGGGTACCACAAGCCCATACTAGGGGTATGCTTAAGATACCAAAGTATCCTAAAGACCGCCTTCTTATGCGATTCTTTAGGAGCCGCTTGAAAGCGAGCACATAAGCATACACTAAACATTATGTCGGGCCTAGATGCGGTAAGATAAAGCAATGAACCAATCATAGAGCAGTAGTGAGATTGGTCAATAGGTTTACCGTCCTTATCCGCGTCGAGATGGCAATTTGTTGCCATTGGAGTGCTTCTTGAGCTACAATCTCCCATATCAAATTTCTTCAAGAGGTCCTTGGTGTATTTCTCTTGGTAGACGAAGGTTCCCTCTTGAAGTTGCTTGATTTGGAATCCAAGGAAGAAGTTGAGCTCTCCAATCATTGACATCTCGAATTCCCTAGACATCATTTTGCCAAACTCATGGCTAAAAGCTTCGTTAGTTGAACCAAAGATAATATCATCAACATAAATTTGACAAATGAACAAATCTCCGTTGATGTCTTTGGTGAAGAGTGTGGTGTCCACCCTCCCGATCTTAAATCCTTGCATGATGAGGAAGTCTCGTAGTCGTTCATACCACGCCCTAGGTGCTTGCTTGAGCCCGTAGAGCACCTTGTGCAACCTATACACATGGTTAGGATTCCTCGGATCTTCAAACCCGGGAGGTTGTTCAACATAAACAAGCTCATTAATGTAGCCATTGAGAAAGGCACTTTTCACATCCATTTGATAAAGGGTAATATTATGATGTGAAGCAAAAGCAAGGAGAATACAAATTGCCTCTAACCGGGCAACCAGAGCAAATGTCTCCCCAAAGTCTAGTCCTTCAACTTGCGAGAACCCTTTGGCCACAAGTCTTGCCTTGTTGCGGACCACAATGCCATTCTCGTCTTGTTTGTTGCGGTACACCCACTTTGTTCCGATGACGTTCTTGTCCTTGGGTCGCTCCTCCAACACCCAAACTTCATTGCGGATGAAGTTGTTGAGTTCTTCTTGCATAGCCATCACCCAATTTGGGTCTTGGAGTGCTTCCTCAATGTGAGTGGGTTCTACACACGAAACAAACGAGTAGTGCTCACAAAATGAGGCAACGTGGCGGGAACGAGTACTTATGCCCCTTGAAGGACTTCCAATGATTTGGTCCATTGGATGCGCCTTGGAGATGTGTCCATGCCTCATAAGTGGTTGTGAAGCACTTGGCGATGGTGAAGCGTATTGCTCCTCTTGTGGTTGGACTTGATCATGGACTTCTTCTTCATCTTGATGTTGTATTGCTTGTGAGTCTTGAGTTGGCAATGGATCATCTTTCTCCTCTTCGTCTACTTGAGGCGCCATGGAGGTGTTGTTGTTGGAACTTGAAGCTCCCCCTTGATCATGGCCCTCTTCAACTTCCGGCTTGATGTCTCCAATGGTCATGTTCTTCATGGCTTCTCGTAGAGGCTCATCATCTATTTCATCATGACCAAAACTCTCCTCTTGGGAGCCATTAGTCTCATCAGACTCAACATCACAACTTTCTTCAACTAGACCGGAGGTTTGGTTGAATACTCGATATGCTTTTGAGTTTGATGCATAACCAAGAAAAATGCCAACATCACATCTTCTTTCAAACTTACCGAGCCTTTTATTGCGGTAGATGTAGTATTTGCACCCAAAGACTCTAAAGTAGGAGATGTTGGGCTTTCTCCCAATGAGAAGCTCATATGGGGTCTTTGGAGTAGTCGGTGAAGATAGACCCTGTTTGCGGCATGGCATGCTGTGTTGATTGCTTCGGCCCAAAACTTCTCCGACGTGCCGTAGTCATCAAGCATTGCTCTTGCAAGAGTGATGAGGGTTTTGTTCTTCCTCTCAACGACACCGTTTTGTTGAGGAGTGTATGTGGTGGAGAATTCATGCTTCACACCTTCACGGTCACACCACTCCCCAATGTTGTAGTTCTTGAATTCGGTGCCGTTGTCACTCCGGACCTTGATAATGGGAAGTTGGAATTCCCTTTGAGCACGGTTGGTGAAGGTCTTGAACACTTCCGGAGTTTCACTCTTGTCACCTAAAAATAGAGTCCAAGCATAGCGAGAGTAGTCATCAACTATAACAAGACAATAGAGGTTACCGCCAAGGCTTTGGTATGTGGACGGTCCGAAGAGGTCCATGTGGAGTAGTTCAAGTGACTTGGAGGTTGACACCATTGTCTTCATTGGGTGGTGTGAAGCAACTTGCTTCCCGGCTTGACAAGCGCTACAAAGCTTGTTCTTCTCAAACGTCACATCCTTCACGCCGGTCACCATCCCAAGCTTGAATGACTTCTTGAGTTTGATCATTCCAATGTGTGCTATACGTCGGTGCCATAGCCAACCCAAGCTTGTCTTAGTGAAAAGACAAGTGGTTAGGCTAGCATTCTTGTTGGAGAAGTCTACTAAGTAGAGATGTCCATGCCGAAACCCTTTGAAGATTAGCTCTTTGCTTGTCTCACTACTCACAACAACATCATTTTTGCTAAATGTGCAAGTTAGTCCAAGATCACAAAGTTGTGCAATGGAAAGTAGATTAAAGCTAAGCGACTTAACATACAACACATTAGAAATGGATAAATCATTAGAGATAGCAATTTTACCTAATCCTATTACCTTACCCTTAGAATTGTCACCAAAAGTGACTTGTTCATGATTACCGGGTTTTTCTATGGTGGTGAACATACCATCATTGCCGGTCATGTGTTGAGTGCACCCGCTATCGAGTACCCAATGCTTTCCTCCGGCTTTGTAGTTCACCTACACACATGAAGTTAATTTTTGACTTTAGGCACCCAAGACAACTTAGGTCCTTGTATGTGAGATACAAGTGTCTTTGGGACCCAAAGTTGCTTGGGGAGCTTCCCCTTCATGCTCTTCATGTCTTTGCCAATGAACTTAACTTTCACCTTGCCATTCACTTTGCTAAGAAGATAATAGCGATCATTGAAAATAGATTTGTAGTTAGTAGGCAATTTAGGTGAAGGTCGGTTAGGAAGAGGACACTCCCTTGTGTGGTGACCGATGACCTCACAATGTTGGCAATAAGAACCAACTTCCTTGATGAAGCTTGTTCTAAGCTCCGGTGAGGGCACCTTTCCTTTGTTGGGCACCGGGAAGGATCCAAGTCCTCTTTTGTTGAAGGCTTTTGCTTGTTGGAAGAGGATTTCCTTGTGCTTGACTTCACCTTTTGAAAGTCTAGCCACACTAGTGCGGAGACTCTCAATTTCTTCCAACAAGTCCTTCTCCCTAGCATTAGCTTTCAAAGACAAAGACTTGTCCAAGACATTAGAGACATGCGAAGTAATGGATATCTTATCATTAAGAGTTTGTTTCTTTGCATCTTTTAACTCTTGATCAAGCATGTCATGAGCAATGTTAAGTGTTTGGTATTCTTGAGTTAGCTTGTTGCGCTCCCCCAAGAGAGTTTGGTGTGCTATGTTGAGCTCATCATTGTCTACCTTGATTTTAGCATTTTCTTCCTCAATTTGCTTGACATGAGATTTGAGCGTGTCATGCTCTTTAAGTATGCTTTCATACTTGTCAAGCAAATCAAGGTTAGCACTCTCAAGTTTAGCACGAATTTTTTCAAGAGTTTTAACCTTACTCTTCTCTCTCTTAATGATAGCATGATATTCATTAATCAAAGAAGTTAAATCATCGGGGGAAAGCTCATCATCACTAGAGTCGTCACGTACCTTGGTGTTACCTTTAGCCATGAGGCACATGGGTGGTGGAGGAAGAGGTGAGTCATCATGATTGGCAATGGCAAGGCCGGCCAAGCTTTCTTCTTCTTCTTCACTCTCTTCATCACTTGTTTCTTCGTCGGTGACCCATTCATTTTCCTCACACATAAACACCTTTTGTGGACCACTTCTCCTCTTTGGGAAGAGTCTTGCCTTCCAGCCCTTGTCTTGCTTCTTCTTCCCAAAGGCTCTTGGTTTGGGCTTGGCTTCTTCTTCATCATCATCACTTTCTTCAAGCTTGCGTTGCTTGCCTTTGTAGTTCTCTCTCCTTTTGTCCGGTTTTGGACAATCATAGGAGATGTGGCCTTGATCTCCACAATTGTAGCATATCTTGCGATCGTCTCTTCTTGGTAGAAATGCCTTCTTCTTGGGATGAAAGGAGTATCCCTTTTTGGTGATCTTGGAGTTCAAGCGTGAGAACTTTCTCATCATCAAGGCAAGCTCATCATCGTCATCTTCACTTGACACTTGCTCTTCTTCACTTGAGCTAGGCTCAACCACCTTCTTCTTCTTGAAGCTTGTCTTCTTGGTGGAGGCCTTTAGAGCAATTGTTTTTTATGATGATTGCTCCATCATCCCAAGCACACTCATCTCATGAGCGTGTATTTCTCCAATGAGCTCCGAAACTTCAATGTTGTCAAGTGATTCCTTTTGGAGCATGGAGTTGATGATGTTGTACTCCGGCTTGGGAAGGAGCATGAGGATCTTGCGGTTAATAAGTCCCTTGCCAAGAGACGCAATGTCAAGAGCATTAATTTCCTCAATAAGAACATTTAAGCGTGAAAACATTTCATTAACATTTTCATGAGGAAGCATCTTAAATTCATCATATTTAGCTTTGAGCATGTGATATTTAAGTTCCTTTACACGAGATGAGCCCTCATGGATTTCTATCAAGCAAGCCCAAATTTCACAAGCTTTCTCCTTACTAGCAATCCTAGAGAAGACATCTTGACTTATGCATTCATAAATAGCATTCCTAGCCTTAGCATCCCACTTAACTTGATCACCCACATAGTTAAGTTCTCCAAATCCTGCATGAGTCGCTTCCCAAACTTCGGGGGCAATAGCCTCAAGGTAAGCACGCATGCGTGCTTTCCAATAGGCAAAATTCTTGCCCTCGAAGATAGGAACTGAACCCCCAACCTTGGCCATTTTTGCTCTCTAGCGGTGAAGCTAGAATGATCCTATGAGCAACCTTGCTCTGATACCAATTGTAAGGATCGAAACGCCCAAGAGGGGGGGTGAATTGGGCTTTCTTTCAAATTTTAAGGCAACTAAAAACGAACTACTTAAGCCCAATTCCCAATGCGGTTCTAACTATGCAATCAACGTAGATATAACTTGTGAAGTAAAGATTGCATAATGTAAATAGAGGGAGAGAAATGCAAACGCTAGGGGACACGAAGGTTTATCCCGTGATTCGGCAAGATCGCAAGGATCTTCCTACGTCCACGTTGTGGCACCCACCGAAGGGTTTTGCCACTTCCAATGTCACCGAGACAATGGAGTCTTCAATATTCTTCTCCGTTCGCCATCTCCGGCAAGGTGGAGCTCAAGCCTTGTACAACCTTCGATGTTCCGGGCTTCCACACACACCTTGGCAAGCTCCGGAACGATCTTCTTCAACTTCTCACTAGCCTAGAGAGTTCAATCACAAAGAAAGAACGCACACAAGCTTCTCTCTAGCCTATTACAAATGATCTAAAAGTGTGGAAATGTATGCTCTATAGTCTTGAATGCTCTTGGATGTGTAGTTGGCTTCAGGTGATCAAGACTTGTCGAAATGACTGGGTTAGAGGGGTTTTATAGCCAGCTTAACTGAAATAGCCGTTGGAAAAGTAGGCTGACTGAACTTTACTGTGAACACCGGATGATCCGATGTCTCCCCTCTAGTTATCATCGGTGTAATTACTTTGACTGACGTCATTGTGTCAGATATTACCGTTATTAGACCAATGTTGCCCCCTATCTTCTCATCGGATGATCTGGTGGCTCTTCCTCCAGAATTTGCTTGATCTTGATGCTTACTGGAGTGATCAACCGATGTGTGTAAGTCTGCACATCGGATGATCCGGTGCTTCACTTGTTCCAATTGTACTGCAAACTGTACTGATGCACCGATGTTGTTGAGCCCTTCACATCGGATGATCCGGTGAGTTCATTTGTCTGAGGTCTTTTTCTTCAGTTGAATCAACTCGACCGATGTGTTCATTTTGGAAGTCATCGGTTGATCCGGTGAGTTGATTTTGTTTGCTACGAGTTGTCTTGAGTGAATCTTTTGTGTCTTGCTCGAAAGACCTCTTAGACATTTGTTCCACAAGGCTCTCTGATGATTCTTAAGCATTGTATGTTGTCAATTTTTGATTGAGTGACTTAGATATAGAGCCTTCACATCTTGTCTTTATCTCATGAATTTGATCTCGAAAGTTGAGTATCTATGGGTCTCCAATGACATGATCATTTCATCTTATTGAGTGTTTATGGGGACCTTGCATTCACAAATTCATTAGTAAAGTTCAATGGTTGTCATTAATCACCAAAACCATACTACATGAGGGGGGCCTAGATGCTTTCACATGCGTCTCTCTTTCGACAATGGAAGACGTGCTTTAGCTTAAAGCGCGTCTCTATTTGTTATAGCACGTTTTGCATTTATCTCCCTTGTCTCTTCGTCTCTTCGACAATGGAAGACGCATTTTAGCTTAATGCTCGTATCTCTTTGTTATAGTGTGTCTCGCATTTATCTCCCTCATTTCTTCGCCTCCGATGCTCCTTTACTAATCGACCAACTTTAGTGTGTCCGCCTCCTTTGTTCGCCATGTTGTCGTCGCCGTCCTCGTCGTCGTCATTGTCGCCGTCCTCGTCATCGCCTTCTTCCTCGCCATCGTCACTGTTCATGGCTGGTATCGGCTTGGCGCGTAGCCGACTGAAGGAGGAGCACTTGGCGTGGTGCAAGAACCATCCCCATGTATGTACATATGGCACACCGGTCGCATAATTGTTTATATGTAGATCTGCGACTGATGAACTTAGTTGTAGTTCTGTTTTTCTGTCTTGTTTGTTTTTTGGTATTTTCAATTTCCGTGCGTAGGGTTTATCTGCGAAGCCTGAATCGGGAGATTTATTGAAGTGGTAGTGCATCGTCCCCGGTAAAGAAGGGGTAAGTCATGAAGAACAAGCACAATATGAGTTTAACCATCATCCTCCTATTAATGAATTTCCTTTGTAGACTGAATGGGAATGTGGTTACTACACACTGACAATCTCCTTCTCTGAGGACTATCCCTTGGTGCCTCCAAGATGCGCCTTTCCAAGTGGGTTCTTCCACCCAAATGTCCATCGCTGAGGAGCACTCTGCATCGAAATTCTTGATCAGGAGACTGTAAGATATACCTATTTTGCTCATGTAATTAGTACTTAATTGTTGCTGAACTTATTCGAACTGGTTTCTTATGTTGTTTAAATTATATTTCGTAAGGATGGTGGACTGGTTTTACAATCAAAACTATACTACTTGAAGTTCAGCATTGCTGCATCAGCCAAATGTGCTTGATGTTGAAAATGATTGTTATAATCTACTTATCAAGGTTATACGACACTTTGAGTTAGTGACATTTGAGTAGGCTATTCATTCCTCCTTCGAAATTTTTTAATTTAAAAGAATGTCAATATTTTCATGATCCAGGGGAATATAAGAGACGTGTTCGGGAGCAAGCTAGACGGTAAAGTTTAGATTGATCGATGAGAGCTTTAGGAATAAGTTTAGATTCGAAATTATTTTAGAGGGAACACAATGTATGAATTATAAAATGTATTGAGTTGCAAATTATCTCTGAATTGCAATGTCATTGCCTTTGTTTATCCCTGAATTCCAATTAATCTGTGAATTGCAATGTCATTGCGTTTGTTTATCCCTGCAACGATTCACGATTTCGTGTGAGTGGCAATGTGGAGAGAGCATGAGAGATGAATTTTAGAAAGGCGCATCTCAGATACCTGATATTCGGCAAAAGGGAGACGTGCCTTACACGGGCTCGTCTCCAATTTACGCAGAAGATCTGTTGTTCCACCCCGGAAAGCTGAGCGCAATGCAACGATCATATAAGGCATTGCACACAGTTGCCAGTTGGACACGCCGGAATGTCATGGATGTTGTTAGTGGCTTCAGCACACCGTGGCGCATCTAGGACACTCCGGGGTGTCCCACGCATCAAAATAATATAAGACGCGCCTTCCGTTGGCCCGTCTCCAATTCACGTCGAAGATCTTTTGTCCCACCGCGGAAAGCTAAGCGTGTTGCAATGATCATATAAGACATTGTGCAAAGTTGCAGTTGGTCGGCATCTAGTATGCGAATGATGTTCCTTGCTTCAGCACCGTTGCACATCTTTCACATACTAGATGCCTGTTCTACCGACAAAATAGTGCGAGACGGGCGTTATATAAGCCCGTCTCCAATTCCTGACGAAGAGCTAATGCGATACGTGCGTTATATACATCCGTCTCCAATTATTGTTCTTAGTTTCAGCAAACGGAATGTCTTCAGCAAAACGTGGCGCATCTAGGACACTCCATCGGGTCCAGGGCCTAAAATTAATGCAAGACGTGTCTTCCGTTGGTGCGTCTATGATTTATGCCAAATTTTTTTGTCCATCGCGCGCTCTCTCCCAACATTTGGCAAAAAAAATTTTAGCTTTGCGCTCTCTCTCGACCTATAAACTGTAGATCCTGAGCACGCCGCCGCCGTCGACCCCGACATTCGCGTCATCAAAGAGTTGAGCATACTGGAGCACGCTGCCTCGTATCCTGTCCCCAGAGCACGCCGCCGTCGTCCCTCTTTCTCAACTCGCTCTTCATCTTTGTCGCGCTACCGGCGTTGACCCCTACCCTGCTGTCAACCCCGACCTTCGTCATCAGAGAGTTGATCACGCTGGAGCATGCCGCCTCGTCCTGTGTCCCCAGAGCACACCGTCGCCTTGACCCCGACCTCGGTAATCGATATGTTCTCCCTGTCCCCATAGCACGTCGGCCTGCTGTCATCAGAGAGTTGAGGAACCGTCACTCCGGTGCCTCCGCCAGCTCATCCCGGAGCACGCTGCTGCGTCCCCTGTCCCCTAAGCACGCCGCCGCCTCGAGCCTGCCCTCAGAGCGTGCATTCCAGTGATTTTATTGAATTTGAGTATGTCCAATGAAGGCTCATCGTTAATGAAGTCATTGATCCAAAGGGAGAATTTTCATTATGGTATACACTCATATTCCTTGTTTATGTCCAATGCAGAAGTAATGTATTTGTTTGGGCTGTCAATGTATAATAATTCTGATGCGCAAACCCTTGAAACTACAGGAACTGTGGTTGACACTAGCATTTGTCATCCAACTGAGTTTGATTTCTACCTCTGCAGTCATGCTGGAATCAAGGTACCTATGCGATAATTGGTGTTTCTCTCACGAGTTTTTGATATCAGGCTATAAAAGCATCAGTGAAATGTTAATTGTTTGTTTTTTAGGGACAAGAAAACCAGCTCAGTACCATGTCCTTTACCATGAGAACAATTTCTCTGCTAATGCCTTGCAGATGCTCACCAACTACATGTACTACAAGTAAGCTCTGTTCTCCATTCACTAACAGTTCCTGTGTTTATTACAATTGTATACCAGCTTGTTCGTGTGTTTATTACATTTGAATTTTAAGATGTCTCAGTCGGAGCATTAGAGGCTATGAAGGCTCATCGTCAATGAAGTCATTGATCGGGAGAACTTTCATCACGGTATACAAGATTAGATACTGATAGTTATGATGTGTGTAATTAGTGACATTGTAATCGGGATGAACAGTCTTTGTTGTGTAATTAGTATACGTGATAATCACGATTGACACTTTGGTAATATTTGATTGGTCATTATAATTTAATGTGTGATAATTTTGTCTATGCATATGTTCATGAATAGTATGTTGCTGACACTGGTAATACAGCTACCAAATCCTGGCTAGCTCCTAATAATAGTGCATGTAAACAATCCGCGATGAACTATAACAGAGAGCGTCTCGGATAACCCACATAAAGGAGACAAACTTCTATAAAGCCCATCTCACATAAGTTAATGAATCTGCGAAGCGGTACATAAGAGAGTGTCTCGGATTAGTCAATATATCTACGATGTACTTTGTAAGGCCTATCACGCTTAGCTGGTGGGCGACGCGCGCTAGCGGCGTCTCCAATGACACTGTAAAGATCGTCAGTTATGACAAAAAGAAAGGAGACGCGCTTGTTTTGAGCGTGTCTCGCACCTAGTTTGATCGGCGGCGCGCCTTGAAGCCCGTCTCTGATGCCAACGTAATGCGAGACGTGACAACGGAGACACACAGTTTGTTCGTCTCCCTTCTTCGTTCGGGCCCGTCTCGTATGAGCCTTTCTTACGTAGTGACTATCCCATTGTACACATATTCATGATACATCATGGTGATTATTGTTATAAGACTTGATTTATTAGCTCTGCAAAAATTAGGATGTTACAAACCTATTCCGTTTTGGTAGAATCTCGTCCTCGAGATTCGGTTGGTCCTAAAAAAGATGAGGAAACTCGGCACGAAGTGCATATTCTCTTTCCCATGTAGCTTCGGCCTCCGAGTGTCTACTCCACTGAACTTGACAAAGCTTGATGGAGTTTGTCCTTGTTCTTCGGGTAACAATATCCAAAATCTTTACAGACACCTCCTTGTAGCACAGATCATCTTGTAGGTCTATGGTGTCCTGTACCACTTGTTCCTCAGGCACCAGTAGGCACTTTCTCAATTGCGACACATGGACGACGTTGTGCATGCCTGACATCTCTTTAGATAATTGGATCTTGTATGTCGCCGATCCTATCCTTTTTAGGACTGGAAAAGGACCAATATACTGTGATGCTAAATTCCCGCACACTTGGATTCTGCGAGTGCCACGAATCGGAGACACTTTAAGGCAAATGTGGTCCCCGACTTCAAAGGTGAGTTCACGCTTCCTCTTGTCCACATAGCTTTTCTGGCGTGACTGAGATGCCTCCAAATTTGTCCGTATCTCTGCTACCTTGTCTTCCGCTTCCATGATGAAATATGGTCGCTCTATGATGCAGTCTTACACTTTCTTCCATAGAGGGCTTCAAACGGTAACATCTTGATGCTGGTCTGATAACTATTATTATAAGAGAACTCGACATATGGTAGACTATATTCCCAGTCCTTGCCATAGGTGAGAACAGTGGCTCTTAACATGTCCTCCAAGATTCGATTGATTCTTTTGGTTTGACCATCCCTCTGAGGGTGATACGCCGAGCTAAAATCCAACTTAGTACCAAGTGTTTTCTATAGACTTCTCCAAAATCTCGATGTGAACTGGGTACATCTATCTGAGACTATCCTCGAGGGTACACTGTGTAGCTTCACAATATGGTCAATGTACAGCTTGGCCAACTTATCTCCATCTTAGGTAGTGCGTACAGGAATGAGGTGGGCAACCTTCGTGAGATGGTCGACCAGTACCCATACGGAGTCATTACCATTATTGGTTCTTGGCAACCCTGTGATAAAATCCATACCTACTTCATCCCATTTGCAAACAGGAATCAGTAAGGGTTGTATTAGGCCACTTGGCCACTTGGCTTCTGATGCTCAGCTTTGACTCTCTGACACACATCACAACAGGCCACAAATATAGCTATGTCTCCCTTCATACCAATCCACCAATACTTCCGCTTAAGATCCAAGTACATCTTGGTGGCTCCAGGGTGGATAGAGTATGCAGAGTTATGGGCTTCATCCATGATGGTGTTCCGATAGTGAATGTCGGGGAATTGGCCAAAGAAATGTCGGAGATTATAAAAATGTCGGAGCCGACACATTTAAATTAACTAAAGGCGTCGGACACACTAAAACTGACGGCAATAACTAAAGAAGTCGGCCTGCCAAAAAAAACCGACAACTTTAGTTAGAGATGTCAGGGAGACAGCGCAAACCGATATTAATAATTTCATAACCGTCGGTTGCGCTAAGAAACCGATGGCTATAATTGTGGGACCGTACAAAAACTTAAAAGTGTTAGGTCTACTGGGAAAACCAACAGGTACAGAGTTAAATCCGTCGGCTCCTCATCCTAGTCGATGACCATATCAGTGGGGCCCGCGCTGAATCGTCGCTGGTCTTTTAATATTGGTCGACCCTCGCGAATAGTCTGGTGATTCTAATAACTTCTCGATCCTTCTCTTCCCTATCCTAGCAAACCCTAGCCGTCGATCCTTCTCTTCCCTATCCTAGCAAACCCTAGCCGCCGCCCTCTCACTTCAGTCCGCCGCCCTCTCGCCCTCAGTTCTTGATCCGCCGGCCCCTCAGTTCCCGATCCAGTCGTACACCACCACCATGAAGACGGCCGAGGCTGAGGTGTCCACAGTGGTTGACCTCACGGCACTGGCCCACGTGCGCGTCAAGCACGACAGTGTGGGTCGAGTCCGGCTCCACGCTGGGCCAAGTGTACTTGGCCGTGGCGGAGGCAAGCTCGGGGCAGGCGTTCTCCGCGGAGTCGTGACGGTCAGCTCCGGCGGCCTCTGCCGATGGCCGCGTCCTGGACCGCGCCGCCATGGGCGAGGACATATTCTGGGCCATCTGCGGCGGCGGCGCGCGTGGCAGGTGCAGCTCAGCCCCGTCCCCGCGTGCGCCACCGCGTTCGGCGTCAACCGCCCCGGCTCCATCCGCTCTGGCGCGGCTCGTCTCCACGTTGTAGCACACTCGCGTGGCTCGTCTTTTTCTTTTTGTCAGATCTGGAGCTCATGTTGAGATTTCAGATTTGATTGTGTTTATCTTTTTGGTACTGATATGGAGTATTAAATGTTGAAGCTCATACACAGATTTCAGATTTGTTCGTGCTTGTAATCATCTTATTCATCTTGTACTGAGATGTTAGTGAGATATGGTGTGGATGTCAGGATGCTTGTGTTCGTACTGATATTTCAGATTTGCTTGTGTTCATACGGATGTCAGGATGTGTAGTGTAAAAAATAACTAAAGAAAAAAAAACTAGCATCTTGCGGTGAAAAAAACTAATAAAGGCGTCGGTTGCACCCACCCTGATGGTTATAACCCGGTAGGGCTGTCGGTAGCCGACGGCTATAGTTGGTCAAATTTATTAAAAGCGTTGGGCGCTTGGATACGACGGTTATAGCCTGTAAAGACGTCGGGACCGACGACAGTAGGATTTAAGAACGTTGTATAATGGTCGTCGGGTAAAGACGTCAGTACACCGACACCTATACGCTACAAACGTCGGCTACAGTAGTCTACCAACGTTTATATGACCGACACTCTTTTGCTCGATTCTTGTAGTGACCATCTGCACGAATAAATCTAAAGAAATCAGGTCCGTTCTGGTGCTCACGTTCTCCACCAATGGATTATACTCGGCATCCAGACCTGCGATTATATAAGAAACAACGTCATCATCCTCTAATTTTTTACCTGTTGCCGCCATCTCATCAACATATTCTTTCATCCTGACGAAATATGTTGCTGCATCAGCCAAATGCGCGCTCTAGACTGAGATGCGTAGCTCTCTTGAATATTCTTCCAGACTTCAGCTGCCAAATGCACATCGCGACTTGTGCTAGGACTTCTTTAGACAGTGTTGAGTTGATGTAGCTCAACAATTGTTAGGTCCTGGACCAACCATATTGCATAGTCCGAATTAGGGACTTTTTTGCGACTCTTATCAGCATCTTCGACAAAGATCTCCTCTTCTGGCTTCGTCTTGGGACCCGTTGATGAACCCAACAAGTTGAGCACCACGGATGGCCGGCAGCACTTGGGTCTTTCACAGGAGACAATTATCTCGTGTTAACTTCTCAACATGATGTGTTAAGGTATTGAAACCCGTCGATCCTGTATAGGAGCTCGACATGGTTCTTGACAACTCTGATTACCATGAAAGCTGTGGTGAAACCGTGCCTTTACCTCTGCCGGTGCTACGTGTTTATATAGGAAAATATGAGTACAACAGATAACTAGAGATCAGCTCGATTATTCATCTACCGCATCCAAGATATTCTTGTTACAATCTTTTGGTATATCTCTATTTATAGGAACGATCAAGCCAATCTCCTAATCATCGGTTTATCTGTTACAATGCATACGATCTAATCCTAACAGCACATATCTTCATCTTCTCGATATATTCGTTACCTTCTAGAACACCTCATACTCGTACCAGACTTGGACTTGTTCACGATACTCCAACACGTATAGCAGTGTGCAGTGATCATGTCAGTTGTACACCATCGTTGTATTCTTTTCCTTTTCCTTGTATCCGTGATATAGCTGCAACCTGTGGTGGCAGGGGAAGCATGACTTGTTTCTCCCCTCTGCCTCGTGCAATGCCCTTGTGTAATAAAGAAGCTGAGAATAACTCACACGTCTGAATATGAGTTGTGGCCTGATTGTTATTCAGGATTCAGTTTCATGTTTTATGCAATATTAAGAATTCAATTATGTTTAAAGTTATCAGTTATTTTGTAACATGGGAAATGATGCCATCTACCATCACACGGAATTGAAATCAAAACTTCACTTTTACACTGTTTTAAAAAATAAACTTTAATAAAGGGTAAATTACATCAATTTGAATAGTAAGAGTGGATACATCGAGCTAAGATTTTATTTATGGTGTGAAATAGATAAAGCTAATTGTTTGGCAAGGTTAAAATAGATTTATCCCCATTCTTATATGATAACGACTAGAATGCAATCAGAGATTTGGTACAATCGTGCAATCAATGATTCTTAACCGTTGGATCTGTATCATACGATCAGTACATCTTTTTATTTAACTCCTCCATCACCCCTCCGCCTTGCGAGGGGGTTAAATAAAAACATGTAATGATCGTAAGGTGCAGATCCAACGGTTATAGATGCTTGATTGTACAATTGTACTAAAATTCTGATTGCATTGTAGTTGCCTTCTTATATAGTACCACCTATTTTGTGGTTGTCGGTACCCTCAAGACCGGGTACCCCCGCATACAAGAAGAAGCTCCGGACCTGGCCTTCCAGCTGAGGCGTCCTCCGGAGCTGCCACGCGTCCTCCGGATTTGGGCCCTTGCTCCCACCAAGGAGGGCTCCGGAGCTGCCACGCGACCTCCAGCACCGGGCCCTCGCTCCCACCGAGGAGGGCTCCAAAGCTGGAGTGTGTCCCATGACCTACAATAAGTTGTGGGCCCCGAAGAGTAAAGGGCGGTGTGTCATGTCCAGACACACATTGAAGGCGCGCGCCTTCCCCAAGCGCACGATGTTGCACACGCCCCCTGTCAGGTACTCCTGCGTCCAATCACATTGCAGTGAAGGCGCCGTAAGCCTACCCCCCACCGCTAAGTGGGTAGCTTACAGTGACAAGATGGATGGGATGTTCCCTGCCATCATCAACGACTACGCATAGCCACTGGTGACCGACACGGCAAGACGACGGGTCTTCAAATTGTGGTCAGAGGTAACGTACCCAAGAAACCATAGATCTTGTACAGGATAAGATCACTCTGGGGCCACCAGTCGGGCCCCGGGCCCCACTTGTAAGTTGCCCGGCCTTAGACTATAAAAGGAACGAGCAACCACTGACTTAGACATCTTCACTGGTCTGCTTGGACTAGGACCAGACTCAGAATTCCCGATACACACACGCATACACACTCACCAAGCAATACAATCCACTGTGGAGTAGGGTGTTACGCTCCTTGCGGCCCAAACCACGAAAAACCACTATCTCATACTCTTCTGCTAGAACACTAGTTTGAGGCCTAAGCCCCATCGAACAAGAACCTCTGCGGGCTGCTCCTTAGCAAATCCAGTGGAAGTGTCGCATTAACACTTCGACATTTAGCACGCTAGGTAGGGGCTTTTTCCCTCAAAAAAGTGGTAGTGCTTTCATCATCATGGTGTTCATCAAGCCTGCGAGTAGCAGCAAGATCAAGCTGCAAAAGGTCGACCAGCTCTGGCACCACCCAGGGGGTCTGCCATTGACGTTTTTACAGCAACGATGGGCGACGTCGGAGCAGCCAGCTTCGGCACCACCCAAGGGGTATGTCGTCGACGTTTCTACAACGATGATGGGCGACGCCGAAGCAACCAGCTCTGGCACCATCCAGGGGGCCTGCCGTCGACGTTTCTATAGCGATGATGGGCGACGTCGGAGCAGCTAGCTCTGGCACCACCCAAGGGGCCTGTCGTCGATGCTTCTACAACGACGATGGGCGACACCGGAGCGACCAACTCTGGCACCATCCAAGGGTCCTGCCGTCGACGCTTCTACAACGATGATGGGCGACGCTAGAGCGACCAGCCCCAGCACCACCCAGGAGGCCTGTCGTCGATGTTTTACAACGATGATGGGCGACGCCGGAGCAACCAGCTCCGGCACCACCCAGGGGGCCTGCCGTCGACATTTCTACAACGACGATGGGCGATGCCGGAGCGACCAGCTCTGACAACACCCAAGGGGTCTGCCGTCGACATTTCTACAACAACGATGGGCGATGCCAGAGCGATCGGCTCCGGCACCACCCAGAGGGTCTGCCGTCGACGTTTCTACAACGACGATGGGCGACGTCGTAGCAGCCAGCTCCGACACCACCCAAGGGGTCTGTCGTCGACGTGTCTACAATGACGATGGGCGATGTCGGAGCAACGAGCTCCGGCACCACTCAGGGGGCCTGTCGTTGATGTTTCTACAGCAATGATGGGCGACGCCGGAGCTGCCAGCCCTAGCACCACCCAAGGGGCCTGCCGTCGAAGTTTCTACAACGACGATGGGCGACGCCGGAGCAGCCGGCACAAGCACCACCCAGGGGGCCCACCGTTGACATTTTTTAGCGTTGATGGTGGGTGCCGTCGGAGCATCTAGCTCTGGCACTGAATGTTGGCCTAGAGGGGGGGTGAATAGGCCTTCTTGAATTTTATCGGTTCCTGTAACACTTCAACAACGAGATCAAAAACCAGATATAACGGACTAGTCCGGTAAAGTGCGGACTAGTCCGGATTTTACGGGCTAGGTTGATCAAGTTAGGTCAATTTGATTGTTTGTTGACTTTTGCAGCGGAAATATAAACTTTGTGATCAGTTCAATAGTTGTGTAACAGATTCTATTAAGAATATGACTTTATTTCAACTATCAACTTTGTATTCAACAAATCTAATCAAACCCTAGATTATGTTAATCAACTAGAATAAAGAACACAATTGAAAGACACAAGATTTATCCCGTGGTTCGGTTACCACGAAGGCAGCCTACGTCCACGTTGAGGAGCCCACAAAAGGGCCGGGTCTTCACTAACCCTTCCCTCGTTCGGATCGCCACGAAGGCCAATCCTCTTCAACTAATCACACAGGGGTAAATCACCGAGTTTAAGGGGCGATCTCACAAGTTGAGCGCTCCCTTGATTACAAGATTCAAGACCACCAATAACACACTTCAAAGTATACAAACTGAGATGCAAGAGTGTGTTAGAGATTCAAACCAAGAGCTCAATCGCGTATCAAGTGCCCTCTCCAATGATCTACAAGTGATCTTCAATGTAGTGATCAATTTAGCACTTGGTTTTGTGGAGAGAGTTAGTTTTTGAGGCTCTTGGGAGGTGTGACGGCGCTAGGGTTCGAGAGCATTTCAAAGTGGGCCGTGCACCTCTATTTATAAGGGGTTTCTGGAAGTTACCGTTAGGGTTCAGAAAATTCGGACTAGTCCGTGGTGGTGTCCGGACTAGTCCGGTGTGCTGTGAGAAGCAAACCCTAAGTGTCCAGGAATATCGGACTAGTCCGTTTGAAAACGGACTTGTCCGATTTCACTGCTGGAAAACTTCGGACTAGTCCGATTGTCATCGGACTGGTCCGGACCTGTGAAACCTTTAGTGTTTAGGATGACAAGTCCGCACTTGGAGGACTTGTCCGGTTTAGATCAGCGTGTATATCGGACTAGTCCGTGTAAACACCGGACTTGTCCGAAGTGGATCAGAAAGGATATCGGACTAGTCCGGTGGAGACCGGACTTGTCCGATCTAGTGACCTGTGCATTGTGTTGAGGACTAGTCCGCACTGGGGAGGACTAGTCCGAAGTGGAACAGAAGAATTATCGGACTAGTCCGGTGATGACCGGACTTGTCCGATCTTGTGCAGAATGTGATATCGGACTAGTCCGGTGGACATCGGACTAGTCCGGTCCTGTATGGCTTTGTGCATGTGTGTGTATGATTAAATAAGATTGAGCTCTTGGGTGTGTTTCCTTAACACACTCCACACATACTAAACAACTAGTTTCTTCTCCTTGAGCTCAAATCCATTTTCCTTCTCAATTTCCTCTTTTTGGCACTTTGCTCATCTTTCATCAATTTTTCTGCATTCATCTCAACAAAAGAATTAGGATCCCAATTGCTTGTCATAAATCATCCAAAACCCACAAGGGAGTCCTAGATGCACTTTCAATCTCCCCCTTTTTGGTGATTGATGACAACCAATTGAGATTTCACAAAATGAGGTATAAAATGAGATTTTTCATAAAGTGTGCACATATGACTCAAAAATGCATCAAGCAACAAGAGAATCATTCATATGTGCATTCTTTATGGTGGGATGCATACTAAGAGCATGAATGCATCAAGAATGACAGAATTTGCATTGATCAACCAATATCAAGTGAATATAGCATTTCAGGAGCAAAAATTCAGATTTCATCACACACTTGCAAATTAACTGAGCAATTTAACATAGGACCAAACATGATATGAAAATAGCGTTAAACAATTACAATCACAAATAGAAGATACATGGAGACTCTCTCCTCGCATTCTACGCAGCTAAAGCTAAGTCTAGAAGCTCCCCCTCAATCTCTCCCCCTTTGGCATCAAGACACCAAAAAGAGAGAGAGGGAGGTCCTAGGGCTTCACTCTTCGCTGTCAGTCCTCTCATTGTCTTCATCATCTTCATCGCTTTCTTCTTGGCGAGGTTGAGAGGGAGGAGGAGGAACGGAGCTGCTCGAGCCCCCAATGCCAAAATAGGCAAGCTCGGATGAAGTCAAGGGGCTGAGTTCAGTGACGTCCAGATCAGAGTCTTCAGAAATGACTGGAGACCCTATTGGGTTGATCTCCAGTTTCTCACTCAGCTGCTTCACATTTGCTTTTATGTACCTCATGTCTTCTTTCCTCTTCTGGTTGAGCTTATGAAGCTTCACTTCAGTTTTCTTGCAGGAGGAGAGAAGAGACACCAAGTACTTCAGGATCCCACTGGCGGATCCTTTCTTAGGGGCTTCCCTAGCAGCTTCTTCTTGTCTTGCCGGTGCCTCGGGGCTTGAGGCCGGCGATGGAGGAGCTTGGACAAGTACTGGCTGAGGCTTCTGAGGCCTCAGTGGAGTGTGCTCCATATCCTTCACGAACTCGATCCCTGTGACCTTCTCGATCATAAACATCAAGTAGGGGGCATAGCCACAGGATCGGTTGGGGGTGCTTGAGATATTGACCATATCATTCCAGATATAGTCAGCCACATCAAACTTTCTGTCCTTGCATATGACCCTCATCAGGGTCCGGAGGTAGCCTTGTACACTCCCTGCATCCCCATCCTTGGGGGCTATTGTCTTCCGGAGGACTCTATTGAGCACAACAAAGAAAGGCTTCAGATTCTTGGTAGAGGGAGGGACATACTTGGAGTTGGGCTCATACATGAACTTCATCCTGTCCCTCTCAATGACCCCTATGTTGTGGATAATGAGGTGGTCATGTCCTCCATACTCAAGGTGCAGCAAACTGGCAAACTCTTCTTGGGTAATTGAGTACTTGGATCCATGAGTCATCCAAGTCACACTTTCCTCGTCTTCACTGGAGAAGTGGCATGTTGCATAAAACTGTGCAATCACTTCATCATTCCAGTTATATCTGAAGGCAAACAAGTCCTTCAGTCCGTGTTTCTCAGCAGCTGCAATAACCTCATCAAAGGCTGCACACTTCTTCTTCTCCAGGTGGGCCCAGTCAATCCATTGACTGCGCACCACTGGGGTCTTCATAGGCAAATAGACCAATTTGTAGAAGTCCGAGTGAAAATTGGACCAAAATCTGCCATCTGCTGCTTGCTTGGATCTTGCATAGCAGTCTACCTCTCTCAGCTTAGCAGCCACCTCGCTGCCCTTGCCAGTGAACTTCTCTTCATTTGGGTCCCGGGCCCCTTCTCTGGGGGCATGCAGCTTGAGGGGCCCAACTGGCCCTGTGGCAACTCCTTTGCCCTTTCCTTTGGTTTGTCGAAGGCCACTTGAGGAGGTGCCGGCCTTCGATGCAGCTTTCTTCACACACACTTTCCTTCTGACTTGGGGAGGAGAGGGAGCTGGCTCGGAGGGTTTCTCTTGGCGTTTCTTGCCAAGACCCGCCGAGGGCCGAGGTGCCACCTCGGACTCAAAATCGGACATTTCGTAGTCAGAGCTCGACATGACCTGAGAATGAGTGATCAAGGTAAAATACAGGTTATACAAGGCATTGGTGAGATAATATGGCAATGGAAGGCATTAGGGAATGAAGGAATTAGGTTTTGGTTCAGAAACAACGGACTTGTCCGGTGCACAGGCACGGACTAGTCCGGTGGACCGGACTTGTCCGTACCTGGACCGGACTAGTCCGGTGTTCATCCGCAAAAACCTAACAGATTGAGTAAAATTTGATCCCTAAGCCAAAAATAGTCTAGCATACACGTAGTACATCTAATGGGCATGTAGCTAGTGAAGAATGCTAGGCCAAACGATAAGCAATGGAGAAATTTGCGATTTCTTAGGGTTTGAAGAAAATTTACCAAGGAATCGAAGGAGGCTTGAGATTTTGGGGGTTGGAGGCCGGACTTGTCCGCTAACTTCAATCCCCGAGTCTTCAAGCTTGATCTCCGCCCAAGTTTGAGGCTTTTCGACGGAGGAATCGAGTATTTGCCTTGGGAGCTCGAGCGCAAGAGAGAGAATGCTTGGGGCGAGTGTGAGAGTGAATGAATTAGGGTTTGGTGGCGGCTAGGGTTAAGGACACGAAAAATCGGACAAGTCCGGACATGACCGGACTAGTCCGAAGTCGTCCAGAGACTTATATCGGACTAGTCCGTGGTCTGTCGGACTAGTCCGGCCTAACCGGCACTCTGCGGACAAGTCTGCAATGGGCGGACTAGTCCGGGTAACCACGGACTTGTCCGTGGTTACCAGGAGAGAAAAACAAAGCCCATTCATATATATTTGAAGGTCCAATATTAGAGATTAGAGAGACAAAACAATTCAAATAATCTTGATGAATTTGACCAGTAAGCAAACAACAATTATACTATGATCAAAATTCATCAAGATCTAATAATTGACATAGTTTTCGAGAGAAAAGAGAAGAGGGATGATTTTCACAATTCAATCAAAATTTTGAAGAAACATACAGGTATGCAACTTTTCAAGCCACACTCCGAGAATCAAGAACATTTAGCTCATTTCGGAGTTCACAAAAGCGTTTTTCATCAAGTGGCTTGGTGAATATGTCGGCTAATTGTTTTTGGGTGTTGACATGAGAGATGGATATGTCTCCTTTCATGGAATGGTCTCTCAAGAAGTGGTGTCTTATGTCTATATGTTTTGTTCTAGAGTGCTCAACTGGATTGTGTGCTATTTTAATGGCACTCTCATTATCACAAAGGAGAGGAATATGGTTCATATTGTAACCATAATCCCTTAGAGTTTGTCGCATCCAAAGAAGTTGTGCACAACAACTCCCGGCTGCAACATACTCCGCTTCGGCTGTGGATAATGCAATGGAATTCTGTTTCTTGGATGACCAAGAAACTAAGGATCTTCCTAGAAATTGGCAAGTGCCGGAAGTACTTTTTCTATCTACTTTGCACCCGGCATAATCTGCATCGGAATACCCAATGAGATTGAATTTTGAGCCTTTTGGGTACCAAAGACCAAGGTTGGGTGTATGAACTAAATATCTTAAGATTCTCTTAACGGCTGTCAAATGACATTCTTTGGGGTTGGCTTGAAATCTTGCACACAAGCAAACACTCAACATGATGTCTGGCCTAGATGCACATAGATATAGTAAAGATCCAATCATGGAGCGATATACCTTTTGGTCGACGCTCGTTCCATCTTCATTGAGGTCCAAGTGCCCATTCGTTGCCATGGGAGTCTTTATTGGCTTTGCTTTGTCCATGCCAAACTTCTTGAGGATGTCCTGCGTGTACTTGGTTTGGCTTATAAAAGTTCCTTCCCTTTGTTGTCGCACTTGGAATCCCAAGAAGTACTTCAATTCTCCCATCATCGACATTTCGAATCTCTCTGTCATAATTTTGCTAAACTCTTCACAGAAGGATTGGTTAGTTGACCCAAAAATTATATCATCAACATATATTTGGCAAATAAAAAGATCATTATCCAGATTTTTTGTGAATAACGTATAGTCTACTTTGCCAATTTGAAAACCATTATCTATTAAAAAATCTCTAAGGCACTCATACCAAGCTCTAGGAGCTTGTTTGAGGCCATAGAGAGCCTTACGCAGTTTATACACGTGATCGGGGAACTCTTCGTCTTCAAACCCGGGTGGTTGCTCCACGTACACCTCCTCCTTGATCGGTCCGTTGAGGAAGGCGCTCTTCACGTCCATTTGATACAGCTTGAAATCATGGTGAGTAGCATATGCAAGTAATATTCTAATTGATTCAAGCCTAGCTACTGGAGCAAAAGTTTCATCGAAATCCAAACCTTCGACTTGTGAGTAACCTTTGGCCACAAGTCGTGCCTTGTTTCTTGTTACCACACCGTGTTCGTCTTGCTTGTTGCGGAAGACCCACTTGGTGCCTACAACATTTGCATTGGGTCTTGCCACAAGTTCCCAGACCTCGTTTCTCTTGAAATTATTCAACTCTTCTTGCATCGCCACTACCCAGTCCGGATCCTTCAATGCATCCTCAGTCCTGCGGGGTTCCAAAAAGGAGACAAACGAGTAATGTTCACAAAAATTTGCTATGCGAGATCTAGTGGTTACTCCCTTTTGGATGTCGCCGATGATGTTGTCGATCGGGTGATCCCTTTGAATGCATTGGTGTACTCTTGGGTGTGGTACTTGGGGAGTCGTGTGTTGGTGATCATCTTCTTCTCCCCCTGAGTTGTTGTCCTCGTTGATTTGTTCATTACGTTCGTACTCCTGTGGTTGATCTTGTATTGAGGCTCCCCCTTGATGGTTGATTTCATCTTGTGGTTCACTTTCATCTTGTATTTGTGACGTTGACTCTTGTGGTCGTACTTCGCCTAGAGCCATTTTCTTCAATGCTTGATAGGGGGCTTCTTCTTTACCTAACTCACATTGATCAACTTGCTCCTTTTGGGAGCCATTAGTTTCATCGAACACTACGTCACGTGCCACTTCAACAAGTCCGGAGGACTTGTTGAAGACACGATAGGCGTAAGTGTTCGAATCATAGCCAAGCAAGAAACCTTCATCGGACTTCGAAGCGAACTTTGAAGTCCTGGGCTTCTTGTTTAAAATATAGCAAGGAGAACCAAAAACTCGAAAATATGAAATGTTCGGTTTGTTACCGGTGAGTAGCTCATAGGGGGTCTTCTTTAGTAGTCGATGAAGATAGAGGCGATTTGTGGCGTGGCAAGCTGTGTTGATTGCTTCCGCCCAAAATCGGTCCGAAGTCTTGTATTCATCGAGCATAGTTCTTGCCATTTCTATGAGCGTGCGGTTCTTCCTTTCGGCAACTCCATTTTGTTGTGGGGAGTATGGTGCTGAAAATTCGTGCTTGATTCCTTCTTCATCAAGGTACTCCTCCACTTGTATGTTTTTGAACTCCGTGCCATTGTCACTCCGAATACTCTTGATTTGTAATGAAAATTCGTTTTGTGCTCGCTTGAAGAACTTCTTGAGTGTCCCTTGTGTTTCTGATTTTTCATGCAAAAAGAACACCCAAGTGAAGCGGGAAAAATCATCAACAACAACTAAACCATACTTGTTACCGCCGATGCTTATGTAAGCAATTGGACCAAACAAGTCCATATGAAGTAGTTCGAGCGGTCTTGTTGTGGTCATGATGTTCTTCGCAGGATGCTGTGCTCCAACTTGTTTCCCTGCTTGGCACGCGCTACATGGCCTGTTTTTCTCAAACACAACATCTTTCAAACCTCGGATGTGATCACCCTTGAGGAGTTTTTGAAGGTTCCTCATACCAACATGTGCCAGCCGTCTATGCCACAGCCAACCCATGTTGGTCTTTGCAATCAAGCATGTGTCGAGTTCGGCTTTATCCTTGTTGAAGTCAACAAGGTAAAGCTTTCCCTTCAACATACCCTTGAATGCACTAGAACCATCGCTCCTTCTTGAGACGATCACACCCTCGTTAGTAAACAGGCAATTATAACCCTTGTCGCACAATTGAGATATGGACAGCAGGTTATAATCTAAAGATTCAACGTGCAAAACATGTGAAAGAGTATGTTCAGAGGATATGGCTATTTTACCGGTACCGAGGACCCTCCCTTGACTGTTGTCTCCAAAGTAGATCCCTTCATTTGGGTCCTCGTTCACTTCATACTCCACAAACATCCTCCTTTCTCCGGTCATGTGGTTTGTGCATCCACTGTCTAGCACCCATTTGGATCCACCGGAGGAGTAGGCCTGCAGAAACAAGTTACGCCTTGGTTTTAGGTACCCAAGCTTGCTTGGGTCCTTGGAGGTTAGTGACAATACATTTGGGCACCCACACATGGGATTTTGTGTTCCCATGGCGTGGCCCAGCATAATAAGCATACACTTTACCAATATTGTTTCTCATTAATACATATGAAGCATCGAAGGTTTTAAACAGGAGTTGTTGCTGATTATTGGTCGGACTAGTCTGTGTGACCGGACTTGTCCGGATGACCGGACTTGTCCGGACCACAACCGGACTAGTCCGGTTTTCATGAGAGTTCAAATTTTTAGTTTTCGTGCTGCCGGGTTGTGAGGGTCCTCCTTTCACAAAGGTAATCTTTCCCTTGTTATTCTTATGATTTCCAGCTCTTTGCTTTCCATCATAGGAATAACCAATGCCATACTTGACATTTGGAGGTCTTTGGACCAAATATGCACTACGTGCATAGTTGATCCTTTCCTTGTCAAATATTACACATTGGGTAGGGTTTTTGTCCTTTGTGGAGGTGGACTTTTCTTTCAACCTGGGGTTTATCTTTTCACATTTGCAGATATGAGTATTATTACTTGAAGAGGATTGAGAAGGTAGGCTTGAAGAGGAGGAGGGTTCACTAAGCTTGAGTGACTCAATTTGCACTTCAAGGATCTTGTTGACCTCGATCAGGTCATCAAGTTGGTCCTTGATTGCTACATTTGAGTTGGTTAGCTCCAAGCAAGTTTTCTTGCTTGAAGCTAGCTCAAGCTCTAGTGAGTGGCTTCTTTCCTTTTCATGAACTAGAAGATTGTCAAGTTCCACATGCTTCTCCTTTTGGGAGATAATCATGTCTTCTTGACGATCGATTAGCTCTTCCTTCTCAACAAGTTGGTTAAGCAAGAATTTTATTTTTGCAGCAGTTTTTCTATCTAAGCCAGCTAGCATATCTTCATCACTATCTAAATCATCATCACTTGAATAAGAATGTAAGGAAGGAGTTTTGATATTTACCTTGCGTTTACCTTCCTTAGCCATGAGGCAAGTCCCATTTGCCTTCTTTGCACCGAGCGTGGGAAAGAGTGTGGGTTTCTTGGACACGCTCTCGATGGCTATGCTAGCCAATTCTTCTTCATCGGACGATGAAGACTCATCGTTTGAGTCCCATTCCTTTCCAATGTGTGCTTGTTCAGCTTGTTTCTTCTTCTTGAAGAACTTCTTTGCTTGAGGCTTGGACTCTTTGTTCTTCTTCTTATTGTCCTCATACGGGCAGTCGACTATAAAGTGGTTGTATTCACCACAGTTATAGCACGCCCGCCTCATCTTTGGCTTCGTCCTTTCTTTGTATTTTGCTTCATTTGATTTTGTTCCTTGTCTTTTCTTCATAATTCTCTTAAACTTCTTCATGAACAAAATCATATCTTCTTCATCTAGCTCGCTGCTTTCATCATCGCTGTCCTCCTCAAGCTGTGCTTCTCTTGCTTCTTTGGATAAAGGCTTGAGTGAGGACTTTAGGGCAACTCCCTTCTTCTTGGCCGATGTGAGGTCGGCTATTTCTTTTACGTGCTTGGCTTGCTTCTCCATCATCTCAAAGTTAATGATCTTGCCAAGCAGTTCATCAGGAGTCATTTTCTTGTACCCCGGACTCTCTCGGATCATAGAGCAAAGCGTAACATTGCGAGGCATGAAAGCTCTAAGGATGAGCTTTACAACCTCGTGATCATTCCACTTTCTGCTCCCATATGATCGAACCTTGTTCACGAGAGTCTTCAGTCTGTTGTACATGTCCTGGGGTGACTCATCTTCCTCAATCGCGAACCTTCCTAGTTCGCCCTCAATCATTTCAATCTTGGCTTCCCTCACATGTCTGTCACCTTCATGCGCTGTTTGTAAGGTATCCCAGATTTCTTTGGCAATCTCTAATCCGTCCACCTTTGTGAATTCATCTCGACTTAGAGATGAGGTGATGACGGCTGCGGCTTGTGCATTCCTGTGGATGGCTTGCTCTTGACTTGGCGTGAGCTCTTCGTCGTCATCTGGGATATTGATTCCTGTGCACACAATATGCCATAAACTTGGGTTAAGGGAAATCAAGTGCATCTTCATGTTTTGCCTCCACATAGAGTAGTCACTCCCATCGAAGTGTGGGGCTTTTCCAAGGGGAATGGATAGATAGTGATTGCTGTTAGAATTTAAACGGTCATAATTAAAAGGATATCGGGAGTAGTCGGTGTGACTACTCCCCTTCTTCTTTTCTTCAACTTTGGCTTTGCCTTTGGAAAGCGCTTTCTTTCTAAGGAGAGCTTTCAGCTCCAATGTCTCCTCATCATCATCGTCAAAGTCTTGAATGGCTTCGAGATACTTCTCAAGCTTTTGATGCTTGTCATTGTTCATCTCTTCCTGGTTGTTGATCTTTTGGACTTCCTTCATGTCCGACATGATCTCTTCGAGCGGTTGCACCCTTTCTTGAAGAACCTTGCTCTGATACCAATTGAATGTTGGCCTAGAGGGGGGGTGAATAGGCCTTCTTGAATTTTATCGGTTCCTGTAACACTTCAACAACGAGATCAAAAACCAGATATAACGGACTAGTCCGGTAAAGTGCGGACTAGTCCGGATTTTACGGGCTAGGTTGATCAAGTTAGGTCAATTTGATTGTTTGTTGACTTTTGCAGCGGAAATATAAACTTTGTGATCAGTTCAATAGTTGTGTAACAGATTCTATTAAGAATATGACTTTATTTCAACTATCAACTTTGTATTCAACAAATCTAATCAAACCCTAGATTATGTTAATCAACTAGAATAAAGAACACAATTGAAAGACACAAGATTTATCCCGTGGTTCGGTTACCACGAAGGCAGCCTACGTCCACGTTGAGGAGCCCACAAAAGGGCCGGGTCTTCACTAACCCTTCCCTCGTTCGGATCGCCACGAAGGCCAATCCTCTTCAACTAATCACACAGGGGTAAATCACCGAGTTTAAGGGGCGATCTCACAAGTTGAGCGCTCCCTTGATTACAAGATTCAAGACCACCAATAACACACTTCAAAGTATACAAACTGAGATGCAAGAGTGTGTTAGAGATTCAAACCAAGAGCTCAATCGCGTATCAAGTGCCCTCTCCAATGATCTACAAGTGATCTTCAATGTAGTGATCAATTTAGCACTTGGTTTTGTGGAGAGAGTTAGTTTTTGAGGCTCTTGGGAGGTGTGACGGCGCTAGGGTTCGAGAGCATTTCAAAGTGGGCCGTGCACCTCTATTTATAAGGGGTTTCTGGAAGTTACCGTTAGGGTTCAGAAAATTCGGACTAGTCCGTGGTGGTGTCCGGACTAGTCCGGTGTGCTGTGAGAAGCAAACCCTAAGTGTCCAGGAATATCGGACTAGTCCGTTTGAAAACGGACTTGTCCGATTTCACTGCTGGAAAACTTCGGACTAGTCCGATTGTCATCGGACTGGTCCGGACCTGTGAAACCTTTAGTGTTTAGGATGACAAGTCCGCACTTGGAGGACTTGTCCGGTTTAGATCAGCGTGTATATCGGACTAGTCCGTGTAAACACCGGACTTGTCCGAAGTGGATCAGAAAGGATATCGGACTAGTCCGGTGGAGACCGGACTTGTCCGATCTAGTGACCTGTGCATTGTGTTGAGGACTAGTCCGCACTGGGGAGGACTAGTCCGAAGTGGAACAGAAGAATTATCGGACTAGTCCGGTGATGACCGGACTTGTCCGATCTTGTGCAGAATGTGATATCGGACTAGTCCGGTGGACATCGGACTAGTCCGGTCCTGTATGGCTTTGTGCATGTGTGTGTATGATTAAATAAGATTGAGCTCTTGGGTGTGTTTCCTTAACACACTCCACACATACTAAACAACTAGTTTCTTCTCCTTGAGCTCAAATCCATTTTCCTTCTCAATTTCCTCTTTTTGGCACTTTGCTCATCTTTCATCAATTTTTCTGCATTCATCTCAACAAAAGAATTAGGATCCCAATTGCTTGTCATAAATCATCCAAAACCCACAAGGGAGTCCTAGATGCACTTTCAGGCACCTCCTAGGGGGCCCGTCATAGATGTTTCTTAGCGTCGATGGTGGGTGCCGCCAGAGCATCCAGCTCTGGCACCTCCCAGGGGGGGCAGCCATCGACGTTCCGCACGTTGAGGGTGGGCGCTGCCTTGGTTCAGTGGCTACCTTGTTGCCATCGCCGCCAGCGTCAACTATCCATGCTCTCGCGCTCCGTCGGGGGCCTGCCGACGACATCCTGCGACTAAGTGCTAGGCGTATCTAACCAGTTGGCCACACCTACCAGGGGGCCTCTAAGGGGTCTCATGGGCAGGACGTCAAGATTTTTCCCGCCACCACAACGACAACGACATCACCAAGGCGTTACGGTAAGTTCGACCTGAAGATCCGCTGTAAGTTTTACTTTTGGCACGGTAAGAGGTCCAGAGTATGCAGTCTGCTTAGTCTGATCCTGCACCCTAAGTGTGTACACTTTACCTCCCCAGTTCCACTTCGGTAAAGCTTCGGCCTGTGCGTACTGGTAGGATAGTGTTTTTTTCTCTAAAAAGGGTGTCATAGCGTCTAGGAGCAGCGCTCGAAGCAACTAAGCTCTGGTGGGTTCAGTCCAGGGTGTTCAGTCAACTTAGCATGGTTCCATACCCTAAGCTTGTTCATTTTTCCTCTCTTGTCATCCGGAGTGGGTCGTTGCCTTCTTGTAAAGCCTGCCTCTCCCTATGATTACCAAGTTAGAAGAACCACTGTCTTTCCCTATGCTCTATTTATGTTCATTTGATTACGCATTAATTTTATGATCATCAGATCATCCTCGTTCTTGCATATTCTGTTTCATATGCTCGGGCACTTTCTCCTTGTATCGCGCCTAGTGGAGTTATGCAATCTTGCTGCTGGTGGGTCTGCTTGAGGCTCCTGTGATGTATTTGGGTTCTTTCGTTGATTTCGTGCTCGGAAGCCTGTGGCGCCGAATGGTCACTCTCTTAAAAAGCTAACGTTCGTGGGAGGTCCACAGTGTACATCCTGCTTAGCCTGGTCCGACACCCTAAGCGTGTACACTTTGCCTCTTCAACGCTAATGGTTGAGTACAAGGGGACGAACGACACACACTCCTGAGCAGGGCGATAACCATAACCTGGATACTGTCGCACTGAATTACCCATGCACCGTAAGCTCGGCTCGGGACTGTAAGACATAACAGGACTAAAAGCAAGAAGGGAGTAACCGACGAGCAAAATTATTTAGATTATGCTTTAATTTTTTGCTTACTTTCGCATATCGTCTACCATATGCCCGGTTACATTTCTCCTGTCTCGTCCTAGTTGGAGTTATGCTACCCTACTAAAGTCGGTCTGCTTGAGGTACTTGCAATGTGTTTGGGGTCCGATAATCGTTTTCTTGGTCGAGGTCCATAGTGTCGAATGGTTCTAACTCCTAAAAGGTTAACGCCGAGCTGGAGGTCTAGGGTGTGCAACCTGCTTAGCCTGGTTCTATACCCTAAGCATGCACACCTTGCCTCCCAGTGCTAACAGCTGAGTAAAGGGGGTCAGACGGCTCATGCCCTGAGCAAGGACAGCGACCATACCCTGAATATTGTCGCACGGAATTACCCATGCCCCATATCTTAGTTAAGGATCGTAAGCCATACCGAAACTAAAGAGCAGGCAAGTGGTGACCGACGACCGAAATTACTTTTTGTCTACCATGTGTACAGGACATACAGGGAGCCCGATGCTGACGTTCTACACGTCCGTGGTAGGTGTCATTGACGCTTCTTCGAGCTTCGATGCCCCCAAGGGGGCCGTCGATGTCACTTCTGCGAGTTTTGACGCCTCCCAAGGGGGCCACCGACATCACTTCTTCGAGCTCCGGCGCCTCCGACTGGGACCGTCGGCATTACTTCTGCGAGCTCTGGCGCCCCCAAGGGGGCCGCTGGTGTCACTTCTCCGAGCTCTGGTGCCCCCAAGGGGGCCGTCGATGTCACTTCTGGGAGTTACGACGCCTCTCAAGGGGGCCGCCGGCGTCACTCCTTCGAGCTCTAGCGCCTCTCACGGGGACCGCCAGCGTTACTCATGCGAGCTCTGCCCCCTCCCCAAGGGGGCCATCAATGTCACTTCTCCGAGCTCTGGCGCCCCCAAGAGGGTCGCTGGCTTCACTTCTCCGAGCTCCGGCGCCCCTCGAGGGGGCCTGCTGACATCACTTTTACAAGACAAGATAAAGGTCCCACCTACGGGATCGTCATCTCTCCTGAGGTGGGCCCGAGGGCCACTATCGGTATCCTCAAGACCGGGTACCCCCGCATACAAGAAGAAGCTCCAGACCTGGCCTCCCGGCTGAGGCATCCTCCGGAGCTGCCACACGTCCTCGAGATTTGGATCCTTGCTCCCACCAAGGAGGGCTTCGGAGCTGCCACGCGGTCTCCAGCACCGGGCTCTCGCTCCCACCGAGGAGGGCTCCAGAGGTGGAGTGTGTCCCACAACCTACAATAAGTTATGAGCCCCGAAGAGTAAAGGGTCGTGTGTCATGTCCAGTCGCGCATTAAAGGCGTGCGCCTTCCCCAGGCGCACGATGCTGCACACGCCCCCTGTCAGGTACTACGTGTCTAATCACATCGCAGTGAAGGTGTCGCAAGTCTACCCCGCACCGCCAAGTGGGTAACTTACAGTGACAAGACGGATGGGATGTTTCGTGCCATCATGAACGACTACGCATAGCCACTGGTGTCCGACACGGCAAGACGACGGGTCTTCAAGCTGCGGTCAGAGGCAACGTACGCAAGAAACCTTAGATCTTGTACAGGATAAGATCACCTTGGGGCCACCTGTCGGGCCCGGGCCCCACTTGTAAGCTACCCGGCCTTGGACTATAAAAAGAACGGGCAACAACCGACTTAGACATCTTCACTGGTCCGCTCGGACTAGGACCAAACTCAGAATCCCCGATACACACATGCATACACACTCACCAAGCAATACAATCCACCGTGGAGTAGGATGTTACGGTCCGAACCACGTAAAAACTATTGTCTCATACTCTTTCGCTAGAACACTAGTTTGACACCTAAGCCCCGCCGAAAAAGAACCTCCGCGGGCCGCTCCTTGGCAGATCCGGGAGAAGTGTGGCATTAACACTTCGACATTGGCTATTTCTTGATTCTTGAATGCCAAATGTTTTTTACGGGTTCTTATATTCTAGCATCTCTGGTGGTAATACTAATAAAAACAGGGCCGCCACTTTCTCGGCATTAAAAACTAGAGTAGACACCTCTATATTTAGTGGCGAAATGCGGAAAATATAATGTTGGAGGTTTAGGCCATGGCCCATGGGTCACTACTGGTCTACTGGGCTCATGCAGGCCGTTATAATCTCTGTGGGCCTTTAATAATGTGCCAGTGCTACTGCCAGGTGGCAGCTCGCCTCCGGTCGTTGACTAGTCTTCGGTCGCAACCGTTGTCGTAGGCGGTTCTCTCTCGAAACCGTGGAAAAGGAAAAAAGACCGAAAAATATACGGGAGAAAGAGAAATGGCGATGGAGAAGCGCCGGCGCCACCAGTCACCGCCGGCCGCCACGCCTGGCGCCTCCTCATCCTCCTCGACCCCTGATGTGGCCGACGCCGCGCACTCGCCTTCGCCCCCGCCGGACCTCGTCCCGGACATGGCCTGCCGCCTGACCTCCCTCGAGGACTTCTTCGCCCTACGCGCGACCTGCCGCGCCTACCGCGCCCTCCTCCCGCCGTCCCGCGCGGTCCTGGCCTCGCAGCCTCCGCTCCTCCTCGTCGCACTCTTCCCATCATTCTCGGAGGCGCTCTTCCACCTCCAGCTCAGCCGCCTCCACCGCTTCCGCCTTCCCTGGGCCCACCACCTGCCTCCGTCCCGCCGCACCCTTCTCTACGCGCACGGCTTCCTCGTCACCGCCACCACCGCGTCCGCCCACTACCCTCCGAGGCTCCTTCTCCTCCACCTCTTCTCCGGCGAGCAGCTCCGACTCCCTAAGGTCCCCGCACCTTTCACCCGTGTCATCCTCTCCGATGACCTCGCCGCCGTCCTCTTCCTGCCTGGCAAGGCCACTGTCCAGCACTGCCGCCCGGGGGATGCGCTCTGGCACGTGGCCTTTGCGGATTCACCCCTCGTCTTTGAAGATATGCTCTTTGTCGATGCCACTCTCTACGCCCTGGTAAATGACCTCCGTCTTGCCATAGTCGAGCTGTCAGATACTTCGATGGAGTTGACGTTTCTTGGAGAGGAGCTGGACGCTGAGAGCAGGCCAGCGGGAGAGCGGTTCATGCTCGGATACTGCAGGGGTGAGGTATTGCTCATCAGTCAGGACAATAGTGAGACGACGGTGTGCCGTGTGTTTCGCTGGATGACTGGGGAGAGGAAGTGGGTTATGATCACTAGCTTGGGTGGGCAGACGCTGTTTCTTGGTTTCCATGGATTTGCGGCATGTATTGGTCCAGATTTCCCAGGGATTCGAGGTGACTGCGCTTATGCAGCTGGACCACGCTTGGGCGAATGGCATGAGCACTCCTTGATTGATGGAACTTGCAATGTTCGCTACGCTGAATATCCAGGTGCACCACCTCTCAACAACAATTCACCCGTCAGACCTCCGGTCTGGATCTTCCCCAGCTTGTGTTAATGCTAGTCTGAAAGTTTTTCTCAGAGCTTTGTAGAGCATCTGACATGAATAGATCATGGTATCCCTGATCTTGGATTTTGATGTGTCTATGTAAGCAATATTATTGTTCTGATGATCAGCACATTACTAATTATTTGTTACATTTTGATTTCAATAATAGTGAAGTGTTTCTTACTAAGAGAACATTGAATTTGACCATTTGTTTCGATACTTTATATCCTGCTCATAAGTGTTTGCATTTTGTGCCTTTTGAAACCTTTGCTATGCTTCCTTTTGTTCTATTTTGGTGTATTACTACGAGACTGCAGAGTATGCACATAACAACAACTAAGCGTTAGTTATTCATTAAGTTGCTCATTGGTAAGCAGAACAGGTTTTGAACTGTTAAGGTGTTCTGGATTACTTTCAGTAGGATCACTTAAATGTCAGATCCATGATTCATCTATGATGGCACCTGGTTGATTAAATATTTCAGCAGCAGCGTTTTAAAAGAGTGCCATGGCCGGTCGCGGGCGCCTTGGCCTGGGAGGCAGCAGGTCTTGGAAATCCGGGCGAGAGAAATCAACAACAATGAGGCGGCCTTGAAGGCGGGCGGCCAGGCGAGTCGACCTGCCATGGCGGCCGGAGCGCCTGGACGCCTAGGCTGCGGCAATGCCTTTTAAGCACTGTTCAGCAGGTGCTTATAGAAAATCATGAAAGGTTTGCCTATGCTTTTACTTTGAGTAGGCAGTATCAGGAAAATATTGCCCCATGTCTGGATATAGAAATTACAGAAAACCTGCCAGTTGTCATCACAGCACGCTACAACAACAACAACAACAACCAAGCCTTTGTCCCAAACAAATTGGGGTCAGTTAGAAATGAAACCCAATAATTTTTGAAGAAAAGTAATAGAAAATAAGATGAGAGTAAAAAATAAAAATAAAAAAATACAAATAAAATAAGATTTTACATTTTATTTATTTTAGAAATGGATTAATAAGAAAGAAGATAAAAGTAAAAAAAATACGTCATCACAGCACACTGCACAACCAGAATAGTTGCCAATGGGGATGAGGTTGAATGTAATTCATGACCTGATTATCAAAGATGACTACTGTAAATTTTCGTTCATATGAGACTTGCCAGATTTTCTTATTCCAAAGATTGGCAAATTCGGTTTTCCAATTCTTGTAAATAAATCACTGGAGAGTCAACCTGGAGATCTTCAAGCTTGCTATAGTAGAACATCACACTGTTTGAGATGGACACACAAAAGACATCAACGTTATAATTTATTGATGAGTCAAAAACGGAATAAACGGTTGCACACTTTTCTAATATTGTTTTGATTGCTGTTTGCTGTATTGTGTTTGCAAGAGAAGTCTTCTCACTTATCAAATCTTTTTGTTTATGCATTGTACATGTTATAGGTGCTACTTAGATAAATCAGTTGCCAACTGCTTGTTCATGTTAATCTTAGATTAGTGCCTCCCTTGTTTTTTTTATTTTATTTCTTGGACTGCAATAGATTCTGCTAAGTTATGTTCTATGTTTAAGGTGAGCAACTAGAATGCAATCAGATGTTTGGTCCAATCGTGCAATCAAACATCTTCAACCGTCAGATTTGTATCCTACGATTTGTACATCTTTTTATTTAACTCCCTCCACTATCCCTTCACCTAGTGGAGGAGGTTAAATAAAAACAGACAACATAGTCCGTAGGATGTAAATTCAACAATTGTGGATGTTTGATTGCACGATTGCATCAAAACTCTGATTGCATTGTAGTTATTGCTATGTTTAAGACCTATGATGATCCATCAAATATCATGAAAATTTACCTGCTTCACTTTAGAAGTACCTGAAGTTTATGCCTGCTTGTATTGTTATTGGGCATTTCAATTTGCTGCGATACATTAGCACTTCCTAGAGTCTGGTAACTTGCTGCTGAGAAATTAATGTGCTTTAACTATATGCAAACTGTTAAGACCATCCGCACCAGCATCCTTTAAAACATATTCTACCCTCTAAATCATACTCTATATACTCTATACTTTCAGTATGCGTTCTTACAAAAAATTTCCAGTATGCTTTCCAGTGTGCTTTCTAATATGTTTTACAGCATACTACTGCGGATGGCCAGAATGATGTACACTACGCCTTGCGTGTGGAATGAACTGTCCGAAAAAGTAATGAGCCGTGAAAAACCATAATTCAATGGTCGTCATTCACTTATATTTCCTTGTTTTCTTTTTAGAATGTTCAACTAGGCATTGTCCTTGGGTAGATTTGTATAAGTTTAAGAGTCATGACGTTCATGCAAATTAGTAATTGCGGATGCAAAACTGATGAACTTGTTCACTTGCATCATTGATTTCAAGCAGCTGATCTCGCCTATCTTTTTATCAACCCCTTGTGCTGATGCCAGATAAAAGCATGAAGAATCAGAAGCTAGTATGTCAACACATTCGTCCTGCTGTGCAATCTATGTGCCTTCTCAATCTGAAATCTGTAGTAAAAATAATTTATTTAATCAGTGTTTCCGGAGGCATTTCTTTGCTTTAAGTGGCCGTTTCGAGAGGCCTCAGATCAAACTCTTATCAGTGAATAGTCATAGAATCATAGGAACGGTCCTTTAACCATTGTAACAATCAGATCATCAAGGAACAGCTCGCATTCTCAAAGCTTGTTGGCTGGAGGCATTTCACGAAAGCATCACACACAGCTCATAAGATTTAGAGTTGTTTCTCCAAATGTGAATGAGGCAGCTCACGGTGATGAGAAACATTTCTTAACTGGAAAGTCAGAACGAAAAAAAAATCAAATCTAGTGACACAAGGCACCATTTACGCGACTGCTGAAACATTATTGGGCTTCAGGGCTGCGCAGTTTAAACGCTTTCAGCTCATTTAGGTAGTTATAATCTGAGTAATACATAGAGAAACAACAAGAAAAGAGCAAAAAACCATACTGAAAAATCAATGACAAAACATTTGCTAGCATAATCAACGAAGCATCATCCTTCCTGGCTATATATCTCAGTTTAATTTAAAATAAATTAGCCGAAAGTTGATCTGTGTTTCCGATCTAACCAAGTTAGTCACCGCTTGCACTTTGCTTTTGCCATTTTCTTCCTCTTCTTCTTCTCTGCCTTTGGGATCTTCGTCTTGCGAGATTCTCTCTTCTCTTCTTTCACTTTCTTCTTGTTCTCCTTCCGAGCAGCCTTCCTCTCCTCAGGTCCCATCTTGGGATCAGCCTCATGCCACGAACAATCTTCATCAGAACTAGAGCAAGATCCACTATCATCTTTTTCATGTTCCACCTTATTCTCCGACGAGCACTTATTTTGCAGATGTAATGTCTCTTCCACTCTGGTCTGTGACAACTGTTCTTGCTGCTTTTCATCAGCATGTGTGTTTTTAGTTCGCACAAATCCTAGCAGTGGCTGGTCATAAAGCTTATCCGCAGGTGGATCATAGCCCAAGGATGGGCGTTGCATCATTGACATGTTGACTATATCAGCCTCACACTGCTTCACATAATCCAGTGTCTATTGAAGGAAATAAACAAATTATTATCAAAACTGGTAGTCAAAACATTAAATGGGGCGAAATTAAACACATTATATGACCTCCCTTGGGAGGGATCACACCCTAAGCAAATCACCAAACAACAACAATAACAAAGCCTTTGTCCCAAGCACATTGGTAGGCTAGATACAAAACCCAACAATTTTAATTCTTTTAAAAAAATTAAAAGAAAAGAACAGAGAAGAGAAAACAAAGTATGAGTAAACTAAGATTCTGGCACATGAATTGCTGATTTCCATGCAGAATATTATATAACCAAACGAGAAGAATATTATATAATTGCGGGCTGATGAGTAGCACAACATAGTAAGGCCAAGTTTGCCATTTCATCAGGATCTTAGGAGGCTAATCATTCAAGTCAAAAATGAGCAAATGACAAGGCTCGATTAATCCTACCTGCACCATGACTGTTGGAGAAATTTCATCATCATTTGCAAGTGTATCTCCATTTTCTAAATTCTTTTGCTGAACCTGTGATTATCAAAATATCACTAACCCATAAGATTATTTCCATGATGCAGCATTCACAATCACCAATTTATCGTTATCTTCATCCAACATACCTTTTCTAGGTAATCATCAATATCTTCATCAGCGATGTTTTGATCAATCACAAAATTAAATAGATCTGTTACTGTCATGACATCAACACCTCTTTTCTTAAAGAAGTCCTGCATAAAACATTGCATATATCAGACATAGAGGTTTATGATATGTGTGTGTGGATCTACTTCAACTTACAGAAACGTGCAAACAATCTTCCTTTAAGAAGTCCAACGCTGAAGGGTGATCAAGGTCGACTGATTGTGAAACATCAATGATATAAAGGTGGCCCTGCACAGCAGGCAAATCAGGAGGGACATAAGAACCAGGTAATGACATACTCGAAAAAGATTAACTAACTGGTTCTCATTTACCTCAAAATAAAGAATGTTGTACTCGCTCAAATCACCATGGACCAGCTTGCACTTTTGATAAAGTGTCCTCATTGTCGTAACAATCTGAAAACAGGGTGCAGCAAGTACATGAGAAAACTATAGACAAACACTGCAATCAAGAATAAAAGCTTCCATATGTCTTGATTCTCTTCACCCGAATCTAGCGTAAGATAAAACTTACAAAATGATTAATGGTACAGACAATATTATAATACATAGCAACAACAGAATAAGTTATAAATGACAGATAGAGCCTGAGACCTCTAAAGTCTAAACCTCTAAACGGGTTCACATACATTAATAATATCATAAATATATTTTACGCGATGACTTGGGGAAATGTAAATGCCCTTATAATAGTTTGGAACTACAAAGCCGACCCATAAAAGTTATATTCAGAAAATTCAGTCCAAAATGTATTAAATTACCAACTTTGAATCATCCAAGGGACAATCAATACAAAAAGTAATGGTTGAGATCATTTTATTGTTATCCTGTTAAGAGAGGTCACTATTTTAACTAGTCTGTACCTCAAAGTAAGATTCACGTAGCTTGTCATCTGACAGAGCAGCATCCTTAAGACGAGGAGCTGCCCAACCTCCTTTCCCTGATTGATAACGGAAGATATATATTAGAACATATTCCAACTATACTTTGATCCAACTGCAAGCAATGTAAGCATGTTTCAAGCCTATTAAAAAATTAAATTTAAATATACCATTATTAAATAAGAAAGTTGTGAAACTACCTATGAATTCCATCACCAATACATGAAGTCTAAGGAGCAATGGTACCGGGCATCGAATTCCAGCAGCTCTCACTCTGTAATGTGGGTAACAAAAAAAATAATAGATTGAAAGATTAGAAGTGCACCATCTCTTTACTGAGGTTGTTCTTTGCTTAAAAAAAACAAATTTTCCTTTGCTGCAGGGCTCTACAAGTTATGAGAAAATTATAGGGAATGCAAGAGAATAACATATTGCACAATGGACTGAAAATAAATACGGCAGCAAAAGCTTGCCAACTTGCTAGAGTAAAAATAGAATAAGGCATTAGATATATATCTCACCGTAGAAGATTTCTCATTTCCTTTTCAGCCCATGTCTTAACCATTTTCCGGGGATTATGCTTGCAGTAACCATGTCTAAAACGATAATCTCCTTGAACATATCTGTCCCTATCCCTGCAATGAACAAATAATATGCATGCTTTTTTCAGATCAATTATTTCAAAAAAAATTGACAAAATGATAAAGAGCATATCACAGGACACTTGTCTGCAATAAGTTTCAACAAGTATCTATAGCCAGAAACAAACTAAGATTAGAGAATTGAATCTTACTTGAAGACAAGGACAGAAGTTTTATACACTTTGATTGCTAGCTCCTGGCCATCTGTCTTCGTTGCATGATAGACATTTGCCTGCACAGAAAAGGGATTAATATTGAATGTGCAGTGGATGTACCCAGTTGTGAAAACAGAAAACAGAGAACCTAAGACAGAGACACAGTGTACAGTGCTTTCTCTGTAATCTGTTTACAAATAAAGGAGCTGGTTTCATTGTTAATCTTTTAAGGATTTTAGCTATGCAGTAAAGTGAAAATATGCAAATCAAAGGAAACAGTTCAGTAGCACATGCACGGCAATTTAGTATTTACCTCTTTTCCTGTAGAAATGCAGCCATTTATGTTATTAAAAACACCACGATTTAACATCTTGAACAAAACCATGCGTGTTCTTGGGTCAATAGCCTGCATATGAACAAATTACTTCACTGAAGTACAAATCGTTCCATAAATTTAAACCAACCGATACTTAGAATCAGGAAGGACAACGATTAATGTTTGTATAAGAGACAAACTTCTGTCTCTCAAACATATATATACCAGAAAAAAGGGAACAAATGACAACTAAACAGGCTCCGAAACGTTCGGACAATTCAGCCTCATCTTAACGGGAAAGCCAGCTCGATTGGAAGGGAATGGAATGAAACATCAGGATTATGCAAGATTGCAAGTGCAAGCAGATGCGTTCAATTTCAAAGAGCCTCAAGACAGAACAAATATCGCCAAGCAGAGAACATTTACAGACCTGTTCCACAGTAGCACGATCCGCCTTCTCATTGTTCCTTATTTTCCCAATTGCTGTATCCCGTATGCTGCCCCTGATTGCAGTTGTTACTGAATTTGACATCCCCACGTTCATCCTACCTTCCCACTCCTGAATCATTCAAAATCCATGAAATAACATATTGAGCACATCCAAATTTGAGTGTTTACTACGATCATGTTTAGCAAATGGTTCACACTGATATGCAATCTAAATTTTACAGACGATATAGTTCAACACATTAGTCAGCAACGTGACACTTGGACGACACATTATCCCATCTTTTAGTGGACTCGGCTTCTAGTTCTCAAGTGCAAATATTATATGGCTATTTACAACATGAAATTGCACATCTCGAACAGGGGCAGTACAAAAAGTTGCAGTTGCATACCTCCAAGGGGGCAGCCCGGATGTGGGAGGCGAGCTTCTGGGTGCGGTTGGAGAGCGGCTGGTAAGGGCGGGAGAGCATGCCGCCGTGCGCGTTCGGCCTCCGCGCCGCGGCCGCGCCTCCGGCTGTCGAGAAGGCGGCGGAGGGCCGGGCTGCGCCGTCAGAGCCCTCCACGGCGTCGAGCCAGTCCAGGGCATCGCCGACTTCGGAGTCGGAGACATCTTCCACGTCGGAGTCGGACCAATCCTCCGCAGGTTCTAGCTCCACCTGCGCCATCGTCGTTGACGGAACACTTCGGTGAAAAGGAGGACCGGGTCTGCCTCGAGTCGGCGGCGGCGGCCGGACGGGGAGAGAGTAGAAACAAGCGAGGGACAGGCGAAACCCTCGTCGAGGCGTTCTGATCAAATTAGCCTCATAACCGAAAACAGGCGGCCCATGCCCAGTCGGAGAGGCAGCCCAGCCTAACGCCATGCACGCCGCACTACGCCCGCGGGGCCAGTCTTTGCCAGTAAATAAAGGTGTGTTTGGATTGTTGTCAATAGTTACTTTACAAAAATTTGGTAGTTGATCATAAAATATGAGTGTATTTGGATTGAAGCAAAAATTTGGCAAGCCAATGGACTAATGTGTTGTGCTAGTTCATTTTCTCTATCAATGTTGGCTAAACTTTAGGTGGTCAAATCCTTCACTAAAATTTGGCAACACCAAACTTTAAAAAGGTAAACAAGGAAAATAATCCAAACGGGCCCTTAGACTTCTCACTTCTCCAAAATTAGTATATTGGATTTCACATGTTGGATTCTTAGTATATTGAATGTCCAGTATAGGTAATACTATTCCTTGACTTCTTAGTTTCTTAATAGATAATGTTGCAATAATCCATTATGCAATAAATTCAGTATAAGCTGGTAGGAAAGGATGAACAATTTACGTATATACTTCAACATTCTCATTCACATATAAGCCGCAAATATAGAATATGAGTTGATTGTAATTTATTTGATACAATGTATCCTTTAGTATTCATATCAAAACTTCTTACTCTGATACCATGATAGAATTGAATATACTGTATAATGAATTTGTGATTGATGGTTGATTAATCATCTTGCATTGTATGTTTTGACCGGTATATATAGAGTACATATAATTAATACATATAACATTCTATGATATTAATAACTAATTTTTTATATACTTCTCGTATATATATATGACATTGTGTATAACATATAAAATATATTTTAATATGTTATATAACAATATACAATATAAATATCTAACAACTAAATACGCTCTAACAAGCACACAGTCGTACGCGTTCTTCGCACCACCGGCGGTTGAGATGACGGTAGACCCTCCATGGCGTCGAGTCGGCCTAGGGCATCGTCCTCCAGGTTGAGCTCAACGTGGGCCACCTTTTGACGATTGAATACTTGCTATGCCTCGCGTCGTTGACGGCGGTAGAACGGTGGACTGGAGAAGAAAAAAAAATCCTTGTCGAAGCCTTGGCGTATCACACATTTTCTCCACTTTTCATGCAAAAAATAAACCACATCGTCTAGAATTTTGAAGTTATCTATGTTTACCTATACAGGGCTAGAATGAGGTTAGAGGCGCAGTTGTCTCTACCCATAATGTAGAGGAAGCCCGATATGTTTTGCCGTTTCTTAGGCCGTTTTTGGGCTCCAGTTTCAGTGACTGGGCCGGTTCTGGGACCCAAAGTCAAACTCCACTGTTCCTGGTCGCGAGCTCCTCACCCTCTTCCAATCCAAACCGCAGAGCACGCGGGGCCGCGGCGAACACACGCACGCAAGCAAGCAAACAAGAGGTAGCGCAGGAATGCAACGCCCCGCGTTTCTCCGTCCGCTCGTCGGGCCGCCCCTCATCGGCGTGAACCCCATTGCTGTGCGGCGCCAGCACCGCGGCGTTCGAGGAAGCGTCCGCGTCGGGTGCGCCCCCGGGGATGGCGCAGGCGGAGGCGGCGACGGCGATGGCGGGGCGGCGTGGCTGAGCTCGGCAGTGGGGGAGAAGGTGGACGAGCTGCTGCGGCGCGAGGAGAACCGGTCGCTTCTCGAGGGCGTCGAGGCCGCCGAGCGCCGCGTGGAGCGCGCCCGCGCCGCGCTCGCCGCCATTGAGCGGCAGGAGGCCGCCGCGCGCCTGGCCCGCGAGGAGGTCCGCCGCCTGGAGAAGCGGCGCGACGAGGTATACAGTCGCTATTCACCGTGACGTGCTTGATGCAGGCCTCCAGCCTGTTTGATGTTTTGCCTGCTTAGCGAACTGTGCCCATAGCGTGATGCTCATGACAAGTGGGTCACTCACAGTGGAGCAACCTGACCTGGCCTGTTTGCACCCGCGTTCAGCCTCCCGCGCTGCAGCACGGACCCCCAGCAGCCAAGTTGTTGCATGAAGGGGCGCCACTTGTGCAGTTGTGTGATGGGATGTCACCGTGTTACTTGGCCCTTACCAAATTGAGAGTATCTCCATTCTCCAGTTGGTTAGGGTAAATGTGGTGGAAACTGTCCTCATACTTAGCATGAATGCTGACGTTTATGGGTAATTAATTTGGCAGCAACCCTGGGACACATATGTTGACTCCATCCATTTCAACGATAGGGTCATTGCTCACGTGCATGAGGTACATTTGTGCATACTATTTTAGGAGGTAATGCATCAGTGCAACTGCAGAGAGGTCCGGTTGTATATGAATACAGTAAGACGTAAGAGATTCTGTTTGAATTACACAACCACACATCTTAGCAAAACCTGATAGGTATTGTATAAGTATGGACATGTGCTGAAATGACTTGTCCAATGTTCTTGGGTTGACATGTCTTCTGGACATTTCTGTCACATAAAGCATGAAACCCATAGCTCATAACTTTGTGATTTTCATCTTGTCTGCTTGTTGCATCATGATATGTTACATATATTCAGTTTGAAATTCATCATTGAAAAAAGCTCGTTGTAATCTTGCTGCTCAGTCCGGTAAATTAAAATTGACATGATGGATCCATATCTTTTTGAGAAAATAGAAAGGTACGTGAAGCATTTGTCACGTGGCCTCATGACACTGGAGGCAGAATAATTGTTGGTTGCGGCATCAACTTTATATGATAATACAGTTCTGCAATCATGAAAGTCCCTTCTTTCTTGTTGCATGATGCTCTTATGCACCCTTTCTTCTTAATAATATATGCTTAGTTTCTTACAATGCTGCATTCCATCGACAAGATCACAGAGTCCCAGCGGGAACTACTACAAGCAAGAGAAATGATAGATGAGGCTCAGCATTCCTTGTCTTCTAGTCTTGAGGAAGGAAACTTTGGGGATGTGTCAAGTGGTGACATCAATGAAGATAGTGAGAGACTAGAATCTGTAAAAGCTGCGGCTGTTTCCTCTATAGTTGGTGTTCTGGCTAGTTTACCCATATCTTTCTATGCAGTCCACAATTTGCCACAACTATTCTTTCAGTCATCTGTCGTTTTCATCAGTTGTGCTTTGTTTGGAGTCACATTCCGGTATGCTGTCAGACGAGATCTGGATAATATTCAACTAAAAACAGGGGCTCCTGCCGCGTTTGCTTTTGTTAGAGGTAAAATCAGACAATATCATTTCTAAAATATTATTTCACATATTCCAAATTAACATTTTGTTATTTACTCAAACGAACTGCCTACAGGTCTTGCTTTGTTGGAATCAGATAGAACATTCGAGCTGAGCACTGATGCCTTGATGTCAATTGTTCTTAGTGGTGCAGTTAGCGTGGTTGAGAACATGTTCATATTTCTGCCAGCTGCAGTTGCACTGGACTACTGTTTCAAGATGAGACTTTTGAGTCCATTTCCTGCTAGAAAACAATAGCTTTTGTAAGGATATGTAAGATCAGCAATGATGTTGATTACTTTGATAGCTACATGTAATACAAATGATATTTCAGATTGATCACAGAGAATGTTTTCCCTGTATGTTCAATGCTTCATCAAGACTATCAAATAATTATCTTTCTTAACATCTGGATCTTCTCCCCTCTCAGATCTTAAGTGAAGGAGATAATTCATAAATGTACCTAGTGTGTGAATTTGTTTTCCTTCAGTGTCCTACTATTTATATATAGTAAGTACTAACATTGACGGACTTATATGTGCACTCATCCTGTATCAATGTTGCTTTTCTCAGGTAAAGTTTTGACATTTACATGAGTCTAATAGTACTATAGTAGGATAAAATGCTGCATAGCCTGGTATATCCTTCATCCAGATCCAGTTTTCTTTGTAAAGGAATTCCCTTCACACTCAACAATGTGATCCATCATTACTTTGTTCTGATGTAGTTACATGGAATAAACATTGTATGATATCTTTATTCTGTATGCCACCTGCATTGATTAAAGATTCCTGTACTGTGCTTGTTTGTTAGTATTTTTCCATTCATTTCTCAGTTGCTGTGAGCAACTAGCTAATGAACTGTGCTCTAACCTGATACTCCCTTTGTTCACTTTTATTTGGCACGGTTGACTTCTTGAGTTGCATTTGACCATTCGCCTTACTAAATAATATCATATATTTTGTTATAATATGTTTTATCATTAGAGGTATTTGAAGCATGACTTATAATTTTGCATATTTGAACTAATTTTTGAATAACACGGATGGTCAAAGATGACATTGAAAGTCAGTGGCGTCAAGTAAAAGTGAGCACAGGGAGTACAGTATTATTCTGATCTTCCATAAAGTTCCAATACGGATGGATCTGGGTGACATATCATTGCATCATGGATATGGGTCCGCAAGATGGATTCCACTGTAGACAGGTGTATGCAGAACAGACATTTTCACTCTCACGAGCCTCAATGGCATGCACTGATACACGGACGGTGCTTATTCTATGTCAATCAGTGGTGGACACACCTACCTGTAGAATATTGCTGGATTCATGAAGAAGTTACACATGTTCATCTCCATACTTATTAGTGTTAAGGGGGATGGTGCAGGGAAAGTGCCTCAAGAACCATCATCCTGACAGGTTACCTTCCCATATGCTCTTGTATTATCTTCAATGATTTCCTCATCAATGTAGTTTTATCTTGCTTATTCCCACTAAATTTGCTTTGTTTCAGAGTAGGCGGTAAAGCTGCTGCCTTGTGACCATGAGGTCACGGGTTCAAGTCTTGGAAACAGCCTCTTACAGAAATGTAGGGAAAGGCTGCGTACAAAAGACCCAAATGGGTCGAACCCTTCTCCGAACGCTGCGCATGCGGGAGCTACATGCACCCGGCTGCCCTTTTTTTTTTCAGAGTAGGCGGCCACTTGCGATCTCAGAAAAAAAAACATCGTTGAATGCATTGTATGTGGGAAGCTAATCAGAGATGAGAAAGTTATTTAAAATCACTTGAATGTTGCATGTCTCCTTCTTATTGTTTAAGATTCTAAAGTTTATTTTGTCCAGGAGTTGTTCCCTCAAAATTTTCAAATTGTTTAAGCCAGTCATATGTTTTTCCTCAATGTCTGTTTTTTTAGATTTTCTAATAAAAATTTACAGTTTGCAAAAGTCTGTCCCAATAGTTTCTGTTGATTGCTCAATTTAAGACTGCTGTCAGTTGGCAGCAGCTATGTATGCCCTCAGAGCTCTTGAGTGGCTAGTGCATTATACGTGATGCAGAAGCATATCTATACAAAGCAGCTGATAAAAGCTGTTGCAGGCATGCATCTTACTGTTAAATGAAAAGATTGGTGCTGCAGTACATCAATTTGGAAATGTATAATTATGAATGTGTTGGTGGTACAGATGTCAAATATCTTTGAAGTAATCAACTTCGATTGAACTCCAACTCTTGTTACCTGCTTAATCTGAAATTCATAAGCTGTTAAAGACTATTCTTTATTCCTGTCTGCCAGGAAAATATGTCTATCCGTTTCATCCCATAACCCTTAGAAGGCAACTTTTTTAACAGTTTGCATTATATCAATCACCAATCATGCATGATCCTTTCTGTCAATGGGGCCGCAGCTAGCACATGCAGTGTGCCACATTTTGGTGGCTCACTGGCTAAAGTCTTTCTGGTTCACCTGTTGTATTAGTGAATATATCTACTGCTGACTTTCAACAGATGTAACAATCTCACTAGTTTGCAAATCTACCTCAGTTAAAGAATTTACTTCAGTTGAGTCAGGCCAAGCCAGTTGCAACCAAAAGTCCATTCTTTTGTCTCCTGGACCATTCAACCATGATACTAGTATCTTATATAAAACCATGCCATGCCTTTGAGGATCTGAGCTACTGTCTGCCTTTCTCTTTTGTGTTCAGATTGGTTCTAGAAAGATGGGCCTAAAGGTATTCAGTTTAACTCATGATGATGCACCGATTGTTGATGTCTAGTATACGCTGCAAAATACATGTCTTTTCAGTTTCTATCTCTCAAGCTGCCTCATGAGACTCAGTTTGCTATTTTTATTGGGTGATATTGCTAATGATCTTCATGTTCTTATGCGACTGTCAGGTCTTTAATTGGCTGAACCGGAAAATGCATCCTAATACTGAGTACCGCACCATCCATGGGAACAAAGGCAAACAACTTGACCTCTCTTCTTTGTGGTCGTACTTTTCTTTCTTCTTATTTTGTCAGCTTTGCCTTTTTGAAATGGAACAGCCATGGGGGAGAAGGAGGATTCCGTACGTGAGAGTGCGGTTGAGAAAGACACTGAAGCCCTTCTACTCCGTGATATGCTTCTTAGTGGTATACTTGCAATTGGCACATTTGGACATAATGTGGACCTCTGTCCTGAGGCCTGCATCGAAGAGGATGTGCTTCTCATTATGGGCGAACAGAAAGTGGAGGAAAAGAAATATGAAGAGGAAAGGAATGATAAGGTCCAAGAAGACGTATTTGTTACAGCGCCAACTGAACCAGCACCTGTTATAGAGCCTGCTAAGTTGCATTCATCGTCGATGAAAGAAGACAGCTTTGTATGTTACATCGAGGAAGAAATCTTAATGCGTGAGGCAGAAGAGGGCATCATTAATATCCAAGAACAACCACTTCTGATGGTAGAGAAGGTGGAGAAAATAAGAACTACGCTCGCTGATTTATTTGCAGCAGAAGTTTTCTCATCAAGTGCTCCAGTGGAGAAGATTTGCCATAATGTCACCATTCTTCCTGTGGCATCCACTTCAAAGCCTATAATGTGCATTGAAAAGATGCATCAAAAGAAACCAACGAAGCCAACTCCAAAGTCACTGAAGGCTACAAAAAAATTAAGTCGGGTATGGCTTTTGTTGCTCTTATCTTGTTTTCCAGTTATGCTCATTTTGTAGAAACATTGGTACCAATATTCGTTCTCTGATTTCCATCTTAATCAACATTGTATTGCGATCTGAACTCTGGAGTACTCCCAAGTTCATCGAACATGAGAAACCTTGTGATCACATCCTATGGACATAGTTTCCAAAGGAAGAGATGCATGCTCATGAGAACTGTGTTATAGTTATAATAAAGTGTGTCATAATGCATGTACAGATAATCCATCTCTTGGTATCCTGCAAGTGGTCTAAATTTGTTTATTCCCTGAACTTGTTGTTCTTACCTGAAATTATTCCTTATGTTGGGGCACTTCCTTAGGAATCATTGCAAAATCGCACAATCCCATATATGTCATTGGTGTTTCAATGACATATGGGGCCCACTTGTGTCACTGACAGTGGCATATATGGGATTACACGGTTTTGAATGGCACCTAATAAATTATTCCTTATGTTTTACTGGATGGCTAGCTTAGACAAGCATATTGTATCTAACTTGTCTTTCTAATGATCAATCACCAATGTGCCATGCATCTATTCATTTTGGGTCATCTATGAAAATAAGTAGGTCATGAAGAAGATGTTGGGGAAGAAAATCCATCCAGAGCAGCTTAACGGGTGTAGCGATGCAGAGGGTCCTCTTACTGCATGATTTCTAGTCTTGCAAACAAGTTTGCTTCTCTATCTGGTAACCTTTTTCTTATAGTTTTTATCTGCTATCCTTTGAAACACATAGCTATGCTAAGTCCAGTTTAAGACTTGTGGTTACCATATCGACATGCTAGAGGTATTTGTTGGATCTTTCGTTTTCAACAAATTTCTTCTGTCAAATCTAGATTGGTCAAAAAGATTGTGGAAGTAGACATGTCCAAGCAGTTAAGAAAATGAGGATGTGTGTGATGTGACTACGTTTCACTAGTTATGGAACATGTGAAGTTTGTCAGCTTCCTAATTCGCATCCAAAAGAACTGAAGAGTGTAGAGAAGTCAGTCACTACATTGAATTGTTCATAATACCCGTAAATTGAAACAATGGTCTGGAAAAGAAAATTCTATCACTTACTGCCTCCATTTATTTTTTTGGGGAAAAAATAAATGGAAGCAATAAGTGATAGAATTTTCTTTTCCAGACCATTGCCTCCATTTATTTGGAGTGCATGAGACAGTCTAGCTGTTTGTGCCGCACACTGATTCAAAATCTGGCTACCCCCCTCGTTCATCCTTTTATAAACAGGTTACCCACCATATGCCTCTCCATCTCCACAATAGGTACTTTTTCCCTTAATTATTTGAACCGTATGATGAAAGTATGAAACAAATGGCAGTTCAAAAGAAGTTAGATTGCTTAGGGATTAAAATGCATAGTGTTTAGGGAGAGTATTTTCTTTACTGGTGTATATCTTAATCCTAATACTCCCTCCATCCCTAAATATTTGTCGCTTCGTAGTTCGAAAATGAACTACAAAGCGACAAGTATTTAGAGATAAAGGGCCATAGAACTGCATGTAGCTAGAAGAATAACCTGAGAACAAGTAGGGACGTAGACTGCATGGGGTCAGAATAAAAGGCATTCCCCTTTGCCATGTCTCGGAGCTTGCTTATAGAAGCAGAATAAGCACATGGTGTTGTACGCTTCCTTCCGCCTAGCGTTGCAAATGCAACACGAGCATGTGCCGAAAAAAAGCTAGCAGACGAGCAACTAATCATCTTTTGGTGCATCTGTCCTGAAACCATTATTCCTTTAGTTGATGGATTCAGTCCCAGCAACAAACCAATGAACCATGGCAAAGTCCCCCCCCCCCCCCCCCCCTCTCTCTCTTGTGTTATTGGACGTGCAATTCGCTTCATTATGGTGCCACTAGAATCAATCATGTGCGCTGTCCCCAGTAGTAAGTTCTTGCTAAGTGTATATCTGATTTAGAATGTAGAATATTATTTACTTTTAACACTAGGAGGCCTGATTTCTAAAGGATAATTCTCTAGTCTCTAAACTTTATGTGCATATTGGATCTTTGGATGGTCATCAGACAATAGTATTCGTGTGTGGCACTCTCCCTACGGATATTGAAACTGCTGCGCTTGTTTCGGAGCCAAATTTAGCCGAATCATAATCTTCATCAAACTACTGAATCTGTTTAAAGATGAACCATTCCACTGTTTTACCTTTGCAGGATGTCCTTGGATCCCTATGTGCTTCGGATTCCTTGGCCGGGAGAAGCATCCATGCATCGCGTCGGCAATGTTTAATTACTTTTGGGTTCCATATTTCGTCGTCAGTGAAGAACAGCATTCTGCTTTCCCTACCTTTCATTCGCATGTAAAGTGACAATTGATGTGTCTTGTAAGACGTCGTTCTCGTGCGTACTGTCCCTGTGCCGCGCTGTCTCGTCGTCGCGGCACGCAGGAAATTAATAAACGTGTACTTATCCGTTTTGCCAGATCCATTGTCTCTGTAACGAACGGAGGTCGTGTCGGCTACTGTCCATGCGGCTGTCCGTTTCCGCTTGTCTCGTCGATGGCCATGACCCATCACCCATGAATGGGTTGGGTTGGGTTGGGTTGGCGTGCATCGGCATCGACGCATCGCGGCAACTGCGGCCTGCTTTTTGTAGCGCTGTAGCAGCAGCAGTACACACCTCGCACCCTCCCGATCGATGCAGACAACAAGAAACGACCGAAAGCGGCGGCAGCATCGGGAAAAGGCGGGCACCCGGCGCGTGAATCTCGTCGATGCGTCTCTCACCTCGCCATGGGCGAAGCAGACTAGCAGATACGAGGAATCGACAATCGAGGCGGAACGGATGCCGGTCGACTGCTGTCGCGAGAAGCGGTGCGGCAGTGCTCCGGCACTATCATCGGTGACGTGCTGCCGACGCGCGCGCCTTTGGCGTTCAGCGTTCTCTCGCCAGGCCACAGGCCTCCTGACCAGACAGCGGAGGAGCTTTTGGTAATGCGTTTGTGACCGAGCGCTTCTTCCTGTGCCCTGCGCCTCGGTAGCTCGGTCGGTGGCGTCGTAGAATACATCAAAGCAGAGCCAGGTAAACAACTTGTGAAACTGAGGCCATCGCTTGATGCTTAGGACATCCGCAGTGGTACGCTATCTGTAAAAAGATTATGCATTATGCAGTATATCGATTGATTATGAGTGTTCAATTACATTTGTCGAAGTGTGCGATCCACACTTCCTCTAGTATTACTAGATCGTACTCTGCGGAAGTTCGTAATTAGTTAGGGCGCGCGTGAGATTATGAATGAGATAGTGACACTAGAAATTTTACGTGGTTCGGGCCGGCTGAGCATAATATCCTACTCTATGGGTGGTTGTTGTATGTATGAGTATGTGTGTGTGAGCGCTTGATCAGACTTCTCCTTTGTACCGTGCGGAACAACTCTTTTATAGTCCGAGGACTTGCCGTTACATTGTCAGTCTGACTCGACATGTGGCCCCAACGGTGTTTAATTACCTAATACACGATCTATATATATTAAGCATGATTAATAGTGTGATAAAGCGCCTTAATGGCTGCGTTACCGATACTAAAGGTCATCTGATCATGTGTCATTAATATGACATTAATGACAAGTAATCAGGTCTTGTAACGATTGCTTTAATTGCTCCTTGAATGTTCGCGCCGTTGGAGATCCGTCTATTTTCCTATTGCTGGCTTAGGTCCGGAGGCTAGACACGTGGCAGCTCTGGAGCTTCCCTTTATGGGGAGGCAGGTCCCGAGCTGCTATACACGTGGCAGCACCGGAGCTTCCCTCTACTGGGGGTTAGGTCCGGGGCCTCTGGACACGTGGTACGACCGGAGCTTCTCTATACAGGGAGTTAGGTCCAGCCTTATATTACACATGGCGGTACCGGAGCTACCCAAACGAGGGAGGCGGACCCGGTGCTGCAGGACACGTGGAGCCTTCGGAGATCTTCAACTTAGACAAATGGAACTCCGTAGCTTTTCTTGCAGTACGGTACACAGGATACTGACAACATCCATATATATAGAGCAGGCTAGCTCTACAGTTGCTATGTACATTGATTGATCATAAACGAGTGATTAGACCAGCCGCGCTAGTCTCTACCGCCACCTGGAGTGAGGCGCAACGACGACTTTGATGGCTTCAGGGGTGGCTTCGGAGGTCAGACGGGCGAGTGAGCCCTTGTTTGGTTTGTTGATGGTGATGTGATGTATTGACGATGTGTTGTGATGTGTTTTGTGACTGCTGTTCTGTGTTTTGTGACTGTTATATATTGTCTGTTCTGTGTTTCTGGCCATCGAGCCAGATAGCATTTTCTGTTTTTTTTAACTTATTTGCGACAGCTTTTTATACAGTACCGTCGCAAATAAGACTCCTGACCGTCATAAACTAACCTCCGTTATTCGCGACGGCTAGGCCGTCGCAATTAAGGTCCTATTTGCGGCGGCTCGGCCGTTGCAAATTGTCCTGTGGGTCTCGCCAGCTGGTATAATTTGCGACGTCTCAACCGTTGCAAATAGGAACTTAATTGCGATGGTATGGCCATCGCAAATTGCCTTGTGGGGCCCATCAGTCTCCGGTCAATAATTTGCGACGGTGATCGTCGTAAATAAGCTTAATTGCGACGAGAAACTTACGACGGCCGTAAACTGTCGCAAATAAAGAAAGTCGTCGCAAATAGCTTATTTGTAACAGTTTCTCCCTTATTCACGATGACCCAGGCTGTCGCAAATCGTCAGGATTTCTGTAGCGGTTCCTGTGTACATTGATTGATCATTAACGAGTGATTAGAGCAGTCGCTATGGGTCCTGAGCCCATGCAGGATTGACTCGGTTACAGCGGGTGAGGAAATCATGGCACAACAACTCGGAGGAGGCGTTGGGACGTGCTGCTAACACCCCCCCACGCGTCGAGGCGGTGGGTGTTCCAACACCGAGACTGGAGCAATACGCCTGGAACGTTGCTATCAACAGACCCTTTGACATGATGTCGGTGAATTGTTGATCAGTAGGAACATGATATACCTGGAGCCCTCCAACAGATACCTGCTCTCTGACAAAGTGGATATCTATCTCGTTGTGCTTCGTTCGCTTGTGATTGACTGTATTGTGAGCAAGATAGACAACAAATATGTTGTTGTAGTAAATAATTGTTGATTTGCCAATAGGACAAAGAAGTTCACCAAGCAATTGTCAGAGCCATAAACACTCGGCAACGACATTAGCAATTGCGTGATATTCGGCTTTCGCGCTAGAACGGGAGACTGTCAGTTGTCGTTTACTTGACCATGATATCAATGAATCTCCGAGAAAAATGCAATATCCTGATATAGACCGTTTGTGTCTGGGCACCCGGCCCAATCAACATCAGTGTATGCAATTAGATCCAAGCTGGTTGATGCATGAATGTGAAGACCGAGATTTATGAATCCTTGCAAATAGTGCATGACTCTCTTGAGAATTGACCAGTGACATTCATGCGGGTCATGCATATGAAGACACACTTGTTGCACGACATAGGCAATGTTTGCTCCTTGTGATCGAGGGATGAGAGTCCAAGTTGTATTGGACTGAAGTTCTTGGAACTCTTGTTGCATTGCGACATACCAGTTTGGGTCTGTCGGTACCCTAAAAACCATACACCCCCTGAGGTTACAAAGATCTCAAGGGAAGGACATCTACTTAAATTGAAGACCCTCGGGGGCCCACTTGCCAGACGTAACCGGACCCGCTTCTCCAACATGGTTAGCCCCTAGGTTGCCACGTGTACTGTCAGACCAGAGCTATTACCTGCAAGGGTGAAGCTCCGGGCTAGGTACTGAAACGGCACCTCCGGAGTTAACCCCTGACCGAGAGAAGCTCCGGACCTGACATGTGCCAGGCCACCCCGGAGCTTCCTGCTTCCCCCAAGCAAGCTCCGGAGCTGCCACGTGTCCATACGTCGGAGTTGGCCGCTTCAAACCTCCGAAAGACGTTGTAACGGCACCGGATCTTCAAAGGACAACCGCGGACTTCAAGACCCGATTAATTATCATTAATTCCACGTTAATGATACTTAATCAGGACGATCTTAACACCTGTAACGGCACTGTCGGAACCGTTACAGGGTTATTAACAACAATTAATCTCGTGTATCAATACTAGTAACCGCCAGGGCCACATGTCGGGCCAGGCTGACTTGTAACGGTTTGTCCTTGTACTATAAAAGGACAAACCGACGATACACGAGAGGAGGAGACTCGAACGCTCTGAAGTTCACAAGTTAATACAACACACACACACCCGTGGAGTAGGGTATTACGCTCAGGCGGCCCGAACCACGTAAACCACTGTGTCACTCGTGTCCAATCGCGTTTCACCTTCTTGAGTCTCCGCGCGCCCAAACCGAACCACAAACTCCTTCAACACTTTCGTAGTGTCAGGGGATCTGCCGACTCCAACAGTCGACAGTTGGTGCGCCAGGAAGGGGGCGCCTGGGATCTTCAAGAATGGTGAATTCTGCGGCTGGATCATCCAACGGGCAACCTGCTGTTCAGGCTGTCGGAGGCAATCCCTCCAACATGCAGCCACCGGCAGGAGCCTCAGCACCAGCAGGAGTCACACTCCCACCACCACCATCTTCTCCGACAAGACATGCCGGAAAACATGATGGTGCACCGGCTTCACATTCTGCGCCGGCAAGTCGTGACAACCCAGAACACGCGCTCCATGCAGCGCGTGCTCTTCTCCAGCGACCACCACCTCCGGATGCATCTCAAGGTGCCATGGAGCAATGGAGGGCTGATGTTGAGCATTTGGTCGTAGCAGCGGCCGAACGCCTCAACAACCAGGGTCCACCTCCTTCAGGGCGGGCCCCGTCGCAGCGACAAACGTTGTCTGGAAGACTTGGTCCACATGTCTCCAACAACCGGAGACGAGCTGCGTCACAGCAAGTGACGTCGTTACCCTCTAGGGCACGACGCGCCCATACCGCATCTCGGCTTTCGACACATGACCTCCGGGCGGAGCTTGATCGCCGATACCGCCAACAGGATGGCCGTGTCCACATCGAGCGAGCTCGAGAAAGACGAGATGCTCAAGACCTTTCTACTCTGGAAGGAGTAGGAGGAGTCTGTTCCGCCCTAGCCATGCACCTACGCATGGTTAGATGGCCACAGAAGTTCCGGCCACATTTGCCGGAAAAATTCGACGGGACTGTCAATCCCGTAGAATTTCTGCAGATATACTCCACTGCGATCCTAGTAGCTGGAGGAAACGAGGCCGTAATGGCCAATTACTTTCCAGTGGCCTTAACTGGGACCGCCAGGTCCTGGTTTATGAGCCTTCAACCCAACTCTATTGACAGTTGGGAGGAGCTGTGCCGTCAGTTCACCGCCAATTTCGGGAGTTCAGACACCCGTCCGGGCACTGAACTGGACCTTTTTGCGGTCGTGCAAAAAGGAGGAGAATCTTTGCGGTCATTCATCCAGAGATTCTCTCAGGTACGTAACACAATCCCTTCTATCTCAAGCGCTTCTGTCATTGTGGCATTCAGACAGGGTGTACGAGACAAGAAGATGTTGGAGAAGCTGGCGATCAAAGAGATCACCAGCGTCACGGAGCTCTTCAGCCTGGCTGACAAATGTGCCAGAGCTGCGGAGGGCCGTGAAATGCACTCCAAACCATCCTTGGAGGATCATAAAAAATCCTCCAAAGAAGAAGCCGCTACCTCCGGGAGTGGCAAGAAGAAAAAGAAGACCAACGGCAAGAAGAAGCCGTCGACCGGCACATCCAACGTTGCAGCCACTGCAACTCCTGGTGGCCGGGGGCCACGCCCCGAGAAGCGACCTCGACCGTCTTCTGAAGACGGTGGCAAATCCAAGATGTGTTGCCCCATTCACAAAACGAGCAGCCACAGACTGGAGGACTGCCGGGAGGTCCAAAACCTTGCCGAGCGCTACAACAAGCGCCGGGAAGGGTCTCCCTTCCGACAGAGGGAGGGAAAACAAAAGGTCGATGAAGCTCCGGCTGAAGAGGAGTTAGGGTTTCAGGACCCCAAAAAGGTCCTGAAAGCCGTCTACACCTCCGTCGATGATGACTCCGACGTCTCCGACAACGAGCGTCGAAAAACCATGAACACCATCTTTGGTGGATCATGGGACATCACTTCTCGTCGTGTCATCAAGACTATGCGACGTGATATGGCTGCTGTAGCTCCTACAGCTAGACTGGAGCCACATCGAAAGTGGATGGACACACCCATCACTTTTGATGCTTCGGACTGTCCTCAAAGCATGGTCGGAGCTGGCCAATTACCCTTGATGGTATCTCCCACCATCAACAACATCCAGCTCCATCATGTCCTGGTAGACGGAGGTTCGGGGCTTAACCTCATCAGCTTTGAAGCTTTCACTAAGCTTCAGCTCCGACCTTCGGACCTCCAGCCCTCTCGACCTTTCTCCGGAGTAGGTCCGGGGGCCATCACTCCACTCGGAGCTATTACTCTCCCCGTTACCTTCGGGACCCGGGAGAAGTATCGCACCGAGAAGTTGGTCTTCGACGTCGCTCAGATCAACTTACCATTCAACGCCATCTTGGGTAGACCTGCCTTGTACAAATTCATGGCAGCTGCTCATTATGGATACCTGGTGTTGAAGATGCCAACACCAGTAGGCGTTCTCCGGATCCGCGGAGATCGCACTGCCGGAGTAACTGCTCTGGAGGAACTCCACGCACTCACCACAGCGCAAGAGGAGGACTCCAGACAGAAGCAAGCTCCACAACCTCCGAGCATTCGTCGACGAGGCTCGACCTCTGCACCTCGTGTGCATCCAAGCGGCGACACCGACATTCCCGTCAAAGTCGTCCAAATTGGTTCCGATGTCACTCAAACTACCCGCATATCGGGTGGCTTGAACGACAAATAGGAACTCGTGCTCATCACTTTCCTCCGGGCTAACGTTGACGTGTTTGCTTGGCAACCGTCACAAATGCCTGGGATCCCCAGGGAAGTGATTGAGCACAATCTGAAGATTTACCCCGACGCTCGGCCTGTGCATCAGAAACCTCGGAAGCAATCTGTGGAGCGACAGAACTTCATCCGACAAGAAGTGAAGAAGTTGCTCGAAGCCGGATTCGTCCGAGAAGTCTACCATCCAAAATGGCTGGCAAACCCAGTCGTTGTGCCCAAGGCCGGCGGGAAACTTCGGATGTGCATCGACTACACCACACTGAATAAGGCATGTCCAAAAGATCCATTTCCACTACCTAGAATAGACCAGATAGTGGATTCCACCTCCGGGTGTGAGTTACTGTGTTTTCTAGACGCATATTCTGGATATCATCAAATCAGAATGTCTAGGGAAGATGAAGAACATACTTCATTCATCACAGTGGATGGATTATACTGTTACACAGCCATGCCTTTTGGTCTCAAGAATGCAGCTTCAACTTTTGTACGAGCTATGTACAAAACTTTCGAAGAACTCATCAGAGACATAGTGGAAGTGTACGTCGATGACATCGTGGTCAAAGTCAAGAACAAGGAGTCCCTCTTGGACACCTTGCAGGCTGTCTTCGATAAGCTGCGGGCCACCCGCACGAAGCTAAACCCAGACAAGTGCGTCTTCGGGGTTAGTTCCGGAAAGCTACTTGGTTTCCTGGTAAGTCACCGGGGCATAGAGGCTAATCCGGCGAAGATAAAAGCCATTGAAGACATGCGGCCACCAACCCGCATCAAAGACGTCCAAAAATTTACTGGATGTCTAGCAGCCCTCAGCCGGTTCATTTCAAGACTGGCGGAAAGGGCACTTCCCTTCTTCAAGTTACTGAGGAAGTCCGGACCATTCCAATGGTCTGAAGAAGCGGAGAAGGCATTCCAGGAGCTGAAACAGTTCCTCACCACCCTACCAGTCTTGGTAGCTCCGAACCCCGATGAGCCTTTATTGCTTTACATTTCAGCTGCTGACGAAGTCGTCAGTATGGTTCTGGTTGCGGAGAGACCGGAACTACCCAATACTCAGGAATCCAGACCCCTTCGGGAGGGTCCGGAGGTTCCTGAAAGCGGGTCTGGGTCCCTGCTCCCAGACTTGAACCCACAAGAAGCCACTTCAGAGGACCCGGATCCCTCCGAGAGGATCCATATCATTCCTGAAGAAGCTCCGGGTTCCTCCACCCAGAACCCGGAGGTCCCCGAAGATAGTCTGGACCCCTCCGAGAGGGTCCGGATCAATGAAGAGGAAGCTTCGGACCCCTCCGGGAGGGTCCGGACCATTCAACGCCCGGTATACTTCATCAGTGAAGTGTTACATGATGCCAAGACTCGATACCTAGAGGTGCATAAACTGCTTTATGCAGTTCTTATTGCCTCAAGGAAGCTTCGACACTATTTCCAAGCTCACAAAGTCTCGGTGGTAACCTCATATCCACTTCGAGCGATCCTGCATAATCCCAATTCAACTGGGAATATTGCAAAGTGGGCAGCGGAACTGGCTGAATTTGACCTTGAATTCATTCCAAGGCAAGCAATCAAGAGTCAAGCGTTGGCAGATTTCGTGGCAGAATGGACTCCCTCTACATTAAACCCTGGGGGCCCCAGCGAGCAGAAGACGGAACCTCAAGTTCCAGCCTTCACTAAGCCTCACTGGACCCTTTACTTCGACGGCTCCATGCAGAAGCAGGGAGCCGGAGCTGGAATCCTTCTCTTCGCACCAACCGGGGAGAAGGTGAAATACATGGTGCACCTTGACTTCAAGGCAACCAACAACATGGCGGAGTACGAAGCACTCATCTATGGATTAAAGGTGGCACTATCATATGGTGTCAAGCAGTTGCTGGTCAAAGGAGATTCACAACTTGTCATCAAACAGGTGAAGGGTGAATGCTCCTGCAATAATCTCTAGCTGGCTGCTTCCCTCCTTGAAGTCCAGAGGCTTCAGAAGGACTTCGAAGTCCTAGACCTTCACCATGTTCAGCGTGCTCACAACGCTGAAGCTGACGAACTCTCGACCAAGGCGTCAAACGGAGCTCCGGCTCCTGACGGAACCTTTGTCCGGAGGTTGTCAAAACCCACAGTTCAGCCTGCCGAACTGAACGAAGGGGGCGAGATCAGCATCCCGAAGCTGACGGTCCCGATGGCCCTGTTACCATGGCAGCCATCAAGGGTCGTAGGTGCTACCGGAAGCTCCGAGCAACCCAGCACGCAAGACTCAAATGCTCAAGTCAGTTCCGATGCATGGATCTCGGAGATCCGGAACTACTTGAAAGACAACATCCTTCCTGACGATGATGTATCCGCTGACCGGGTAGTCAGATTGGCTAAAAGATACACGTTGGTAGAAGGGGATCTCTACCGGCGCGGTGCCAACGGCATCCTAATGCGGTGCATCACAAGGGAAGAAGGCTGTGAACTCCTCGCAGAAATCCATGGAGGCGAGTGTGGGAACCACGCATCTTCCCGCACGCTGGTCGGAAAAGCCTTTCGGCACGGCTTCTACTGGCCTACAGCGCTCCAGGATGCCACTGAGCTAGTGAAGAAATGCAAAGCATGCCAATTTCATGCAAAGCAAATTCATACACCTGCTCAGTCCTTACAAATGATACCTCCTACATGGCCTTTCGCTGTGTGGGGGATGGACATCTTGGGACCCTTCCCAAGAGCCGTCGGAGGTTACAAGTTCCTGTACGTCGCCATCGACAAGTTCACCAAGTGGCCGGAAGCTACTCCTGTTGTGACGATCAACAAACAATCTGCAATCAATTTCCTACAATCTATCGTGAGCAGATTCGGAGTCCCAAATAAGATCATCACTGATAATGGGACTCAGTTCACAAGCTCCGCATTTCAAGGATATTGCGAAGACCTCGGCATACAGGTTTGCTACGCTTCTGTAGCTCATCCTGCCAGCAATGGACAAGCCGAGAGAGCAAACGCAGAGATCCTTAAAGGACTCAAAACACGCACTTATGAGCGTTTGAAAAAGCACGGAGCCAATTGGATCGAAGAGCTTCCGCCCACTCTATGGGCCAACAGGACTTCTCCAAGTCGGGCAACCGGAGAAACACCCTTCTTCCTGGTGTACGGAGCTGAAGCGATCCTTCCTCCGGAAATCACCTTGGGTTCCCTCCGAGTCCGGACCTTCGACGAAGCCGCGCAGGACCAGCTCCGGCGTGAAGACCTAGACCTCCTCGAAGAGGGAAGGTGCCAAGCAGCTGTTCGGAATGCCCGATACCGCCAAGCTCTACGGCGTTATCACCAGCGGCATGTACACAACCGACAGCTCGAGGAAGGCGATCTGGTGCTACGGAGAATACTATCCAGAGAAGGGCAAAACAAACTTTCCCCCAGCTGGGAAGGGCCCTTCCGAGTGATCAAAGTATCCCGTCCCGGAAGCGTTCGCTTGGCTACCGAGGATGGGACACCTCTCCCAAATCCTTGGAACATCGAGCACCTCCGTAAGTTCTACACTTAATTCCACGGAGGTGAGTCTTAAGTAACTTGAAATGTATGTTATAGAGTCATTGTACAGAGTCGGGTAGTTCCTCCGGGAGAGCAGCCGGACCTTTCCCGAAAGGTTTGAAAAGCTCATGCAACACTTGATACAGTCTCCGGACTAGAAGTGTGGCTAACTACCCTGGGTCAAACGAGAAACCAAACACACTTAGCCTGGTTCCGTACCCTAAGAGTATACTTGTTTCCCCTGTACCCCGAACCTATAATGAAAGACATCTTCATGTGAAATAGACTCCACGTGCATTCATTTTTGCATAGGCTCGACATTTTTCTTTTTCTTTTTCTTGTCTATAACAGAAACGTGCAATTCTTAAGAAGTTCTAGTTTAACCGGTTTACGTACGATTTGAGTTGAATTGTCGGATTTTTTAGATTTAAATGTCGTCTGTGGCCAACTCGTCTGAAAGCCGCCAAGCCATTCTAGGGCCGGAGTGCGCTATCGACTTAGCCTGGTCAAGCACCCTAAGTACGCCACTCTACCTACATCCCGGCAGGCCAAAGTAAGGTGGGTCCATGGACAATTGGATCTAAAAGAAAAGACAATTCATCCAATCGTACTAAAAATTGTGTTCAACTTGAAATTCTCTTGAGAACCGTAAGCCGCGACGAAGTTATAGATAAGGAACGAATTTTACTATTTTTCTTGGCTTAAGTGTGCAGGAAAAATGAACCCAAAGTTGAGGGAGAAAAACCGGAGCTAACCAAGCTCCGACTCCCACCAGGACGTCAACCGTTGGCGTTGACTTAAAGATGGTGAGAAGACCCTATCACTAGAGTCTGTTGCCAACAAATCAGGCGTGGTGAGGGTCATTGCCGGAGCTACTAAGCTCCGACAACTTGGAGTATTAACTATCGACGCTCAACGTGTTGGTAGAGGCTATTGCCGGAGCCACTAAGCTCCGGCGATGGACAGTGCCGGAGCTTCTAAGCTCCGACTACTTCAAGGGACCTTCACTATCGAAAACTTCGGACCTAAATTATACGAGTTCGAAGCAAATTTGTCTTCAACAAAACTCAACATCCTTTTGGTACATGTCCACAATCAAATTGTGCACATCTACCAGGGGGCCAAGTGAAGATAAAGACGTTGAAGACAAAAAAATGAAATTCGCAAAAAAGTGAGGATTTCATTTCATCAGAAGACCGGAGATTACATCTGGAGACAAGGGATTACAAAATTGAGGAAGAAGAGAAGATACAAGTAAAGGCTAAGAGAGACAGTCCTAGACCCTATGGAAGAATTCGGCGACCTTCTGGGCGACCTCCGACACGCTGGCTCGGGTAGCTTCGCCTTCTCCTTCGACGGGGCCTTCAAGCACCGGGTCCAGAGGGAATCGAGGGTTCTGGCTAGTGTAGCACGTCAACACATACTCTGTGACGTTCCTAGCCAGGGATTGCCCCTCAACTTCCAGCTGGTCCGCGATGACGTCGCCCACCTTGGAGAGCTTGCTGCTCGCAGCGCTCAACGCTTGCAACGCAAGGTCCGGCTCCGGCTCCGGATCATCCGGGAGCACGGGGCTGAAACCCATTGGCGCCAGCGCATCGTCGGCCTTGCTCAGGAACTCCCAAATTTGCAGGGAGTCCGTCTTCCTCAGGCCCTTCATCTCCTCCAGGGATCTCCGGGCCGCCGTCAGCTCCGAATTCTCGCGGGAGAGGCGCTCAACTTCTTTGGCGTTCTGCTGGATTTTCGCAGCAACCCGCTTCTCAAGTCTTCCGAGCTCCTCCTCCCGGAGGTGGATCTTGTTCCGGCGGTCAACCAGGTCTTTCTCCCTAGCCTCCGCTTTCTTCTCCCGGGCGATGAGGGCACACTCATACTCGTAGAGTTCCTGCCCCCGCACCCAGGTCTTCTCCTCCTCCTCGAGGCAGCGCTCTTCCAATTTTTTAGTGCGCTCCTCGAGGCCCTTGTCCGCCAGAGCTGTTTTCTCGGCGAGCTCTTCCTCCCGTCGCAAGACGTCATCCCGTAGCTCCAGGAGTTTTTGCTCCTCATCCTCGAGCCGCCTTTCCCTTCCTTCAAGTGCCTCTCGGCGCTTGATGAGTGCGGTGATGATGGCCTCGAGTTGATCGAACCGAGCGTTGGCCGCGTCGTTAGCAGCCTTAGCTTGGTCATGGAACTCCTGGGATTGAGCGTCGAGGGCGTGAGTCATGCTCTCCCTCTCATCCAGTAGCTCACCCCAGAGCTCCAGGCGGATCTTCTCCCGCCTAATCCATTCCTTGTCATCCGCAAGCCTCGACTGCGCCAGCTTGGTCTCGAATTGGAGTCGATTACGCCACCTTCTAAGGGTTTGGCGCTCCTCTTCAAGAGCCTTGCTGTCGTGGAAGAAGGCTAGTTGGACTTGACGTAGACTGGAGCAAGCGTTGTCGATGGACATCGACAGCGAGATGGGCTCCGGACCTTCTGGGATCTCCTCCGCTGGTTCCAGTGGATCTTCATTTACAAAAATTGGGTCCCACTCTACGAGAGTGGAACCCCGAGCTTCCGGAGCGCTAGGGCACTCGTCCGGGATGGCCTCAGTCGCCACCGAAGAAGGTCCCGCCACCAAGTCTTCATTTGCCCCCTCAGGCTGGGGGCCGGCGACTTCATTCAGGCACTCTGGCTCCGCCACGGGTACCATCGACGTCGTCGCCTCCATTGGCTCCGGCCGGGACACTTCTTCTGAGGGAGGCTCAAGCTCCCTCGCCTCTTCAGCCACCGGCTCTGCGGCCGGCGCTCCAACAATCATCGGCTCTACGGCCGGCGCTCCAATAATTACCGGCTCTACAACTGGAGTTTCGGAAGTAACCGGCTCAACTGCCGGAACCACTTCAACTTCCGGCTCGCATGCCGGGGCTTCAGCTACCTCCGGCTCAACCGCCGGGACTTCAGCACTTTCCGGCTCTGAAGCCGGGACCGCTACTCCCTCCGACTCAACAGCCGGAGCTTCTACTTCTGCAGCACCAGGACCCGGAGCTTCAACCTCCGGAACGGGTGCCGCTGGCGCATCTTCAATCCCGTGGTCCGGCGCTACCACGGGAACTTCTGGAGACGAGTCGAGGTCCATGACCACGACAGCCGGCGCCGGAGCTGTCGCAGCCTCCGTTTGGGGTGGCACCAGAGCTGGAGCAGAAGCCCCCGCAGCCTCAGACACTGTGGCTGAGGGCGGAGCTTCACTCCCCCTCTTGGGAACGCTGCAGATAAAGAACGAAGAAATTGAGCAAATAGATGCTACAATTAAAAGTTAATCGAGGTAAGAAAGAAAAATTACCTTGGGAGGCTCACGCACCAGCTTGCGCGGAACCTCTTTCCCGGACGTTCCGGGCTGGCCATGGTCGGTGTAGGAGCTCCGGGAGGACTCCCAAGACTTGCCGTGGCCGCGGGCGTTTCCTGGGTCGGAGCTCTCCTTGATCGGGAGGAACTCCTGGACCTGGAGGCCCTCACCGCTTCACGTGCCGGAGTCGCCTGCCCGGAACTGGCACCTCCGGAGGGATCCACCACGGGGACAGTCGCACTCCGGGAGGATCCCACTGCCGGAACAGTAGCGCTCCGAAAGGAGCCCACCACGGGGACAGCCGCTACGGCGGCGGAGGATCTTCCTTCCTGAGGACGGGGAACTGGGGGGGAGGTAGCAAGCCCGACGAACCTTCCGTCAGCATGTCGCAGCTTCCTCTTCCGGCTCTCCGGCTCCTCCGCCAGCTCCTTGCCCTTGCCAATGACCTCAGCTCTTGGCTGAGAGACAGGGGCGGAGCCGCCTTCGGACAACCCGGGGATCGCCAACCGGGCGGTTGATCTTCTCTCGACGACGCCAAGGTCGTCAAGCGCGGGCATCTTCCGCCGGAGCTCCCTGCTGAACTCAACTTCCACGTTCAGGGGGAGGAAAGCCGGCGGCGGAGTCAAGTACTCTCCGTCAACATCGATGCCGTGCTGGAATTTCTTGAGGTGAAACTCCAAGGACTTCCCCACCATGCTGGACTTCAACCCGGTCTCAACCCGGTCCTCGTCCATCACGCTGTTGAGGGCCCAGGCGAGCTTCTCCCTCCTCTTCAGCGGTGCCCACCTGTTGGACAGGAAGTTGCAGAACACCGCCTGGGGAGTCAATCCTCCCTCCACACATTGGCGGATCCTGGACAGGACGGGGTCGAAAGCTGCCGCCAGCACCGGAACTTCGCTCCACACCGACGTGTCAATGCCGGGCAGACCGTCTGGCAACTCCAACTGCTCATGCTCCTCCACCCGGACGACTACCCAATCTTTCTTCCAGTCATCCCACTTCCCGGAAGGGAATGACCGGAGGTACTTGAATGGGCACTTCTTGCGCTTCACAAAGTAGTAGAAGCCAAGGTACTCGTCGCTTCGGCCGGTGGTTTGGACGGTGAAGAAGGTTCGGAAGAGCTCGATGCAGGGAGGGATGCCCACCCACATCTCACAGAAGTGGACAAAGATGGACACAAGGAGGATGGAGTGAGGGCCAAGGTGGTATAGCTGCAGACCATAGAAGTCCAGCAGCATCAAGAAGAAGGGAGAAAACGGTGGGATCAGCCCCACCATGGCGTACGATGAAAAGTACACCATCTCGCCGGAGTGCTCCTTTTTAAAGGGAAGCTCTCCGCCGGCGCGGACCGAACGGTTGAAGAAGTCCGACGACCACCCCATGAGGGCTCGGACCTTCTTCAGATCGCTTTCCGTCTTCAAACGACTCTCACGCAGACCCAACTCCATCGCAGCACAGCTAGGCAAGAGAAGAGGAGCAAAGCACGAGTTGGGAGTTTGAGCGCAAGAGCAGATGGAAAGCGTAAAGAACTCCCGACGGTGCGCTTTCCTTCTTAAGTAAGCCCTCGCAACGCTCGGATGGAAACTGCAGGGGAGTCAAGGATACTACTCAAGATTTCAACCCTGCCGATGACAAGAGGGCCCGGGACCACCCTGACGATCAAGTCGAGGTTCTTACCCAGGCGAACAGTTGTCATCACGAGGCGGGAAACCCAAAGGCGGCGGACTGACAAGGCGCGCGGAACCGATACGGTTTTTGTATCGGGAACCGGCGACCTTCAATTGCGAGAGATCCGCACGTCAAGGATCTTATCTGCTGCCTGAGGTGCGCCACGCGTCGGGATTTAACCGTAAAGTCCCGCCAAAGGCACCTCCGAAGACCCTTGAAGACCCAGTTCAAGAGTCGTAAGTGTGGACCCACCTCCGGCGGAATGACTTCATCCCGTTGGCCTTCCCCGGAGGTAGGTCCAGGGGGCCACTGTCGGTACCCTAAAAACCATACACCCCCTGAGGTTACAAAGATCTCAAGGGAAGGACATCTACTTAAATTGAAGACCCTCGGGGGCCCACTTGCCAGACGTAACCGGACCCGCTTCTCCAACATGGTTAGCCCCTAGGTTGCCACGTGTACTGTCAGACCAGAGCTATTACCTGCAAGGGTGAAGCTCCGGGCTAGGTACTGAAACGGCACCTCCGGAGTTAACCCCTGACCGAGAGAAGCTCCGGACCTGACACGTGCCAGGCCACCCCGGAGCTTCCCGCTTCCCCCAAGCAAGCTCCGGAGCTGCCACGTGTCCATACGTCGGAGCTGGCCGCTTCAAACCTCCGAAAGACGTTGTAACGGCACTGGATCTTCAAAGGACAACCGCGGACTTCAAGACCCGATTAATTATCATTAATTCCACGTTAATGATACTTAATCAGGACGATCTTAACACCTGTAACGGCACTGTCGGAACCGTTATAGGGTTATTAACAACAATTAATCTCGTGTATCAATACTAGTAACCGCCAGGGCCACATGTCGGGCCAGGCTGACTTGTAACGGTTTGTCCTTGTACTATAAAAGGACAAACCGACGATACACGAGAGGAGGAGACTCGAACGCTCTGAAGTTCACAAGTTAATACAACACACACACACACCCGTGGAGTAGGGTATTACGCTCAGGCGGCCCGAACCACGTAAACCACTGTGTCACTCGTGTCCAATCGCGTTTCACCTTCTTGAGTCTCCGTGCGCCCAAACCGAACCACAAACTCCTTCAACACTTTTGTAGTGTCAGGGGATCTGCCGACTCCAACAGTCGACAGGGTCCTTGATGGCTGACTGCACATATTTTGGGATGGGTGACAGGGGTGTTTGTGAAGTGGTAGTATCAGTTGCGGCCATGGCAAATTTAGGATTGGGTTTAAAAATCCTTGCCTTGGATCTGGTGATCATTTTGTAGGCGGCTTGTGACTGGATGTTGGTGTCGTTGGCAGTCTGGTCTGGTCGGTCCTCTGGATATATGTGAGCTGGAGGCGCAGATGTGTTATGAGATGACACAGGTGATGCTTGGTGGTGTTGCACGACGCGTGTATGATGTGGCGCAGGGACTACCGAAGGTCGTGAATCGTGGGTAACAGTGGCTCAGAGTTTTGGTCTTTTGGCGCAAGGAATTGTGGAGATGAGTGATTAGCGGAGGCTATGGAAGCGAGCGGCATTTGTTGGAGTCGTGGTGGGTCAAGTGTTGATTGAGGCGCTGCTGATGCGAGTGGGGATTCGTCAGCCGGAACAGGACCATACACGAGTTTTGCGGTACGTGGCCGAAGTTGATGTCGCATTGTGTGGGGATCTTCTTTGCTTGACTGATCTATTGGGGCACCGCCAGAGGACGCTGTGGAGATTGTAGAAGCCGCAAAAAGAAACCGGTCTTCATCAAATATCACATGGCGCGAGGTGATGATTTTGTCGCTGGATAAAATCATAGAACTTGTAGTCCTTGTGGTCCTCCGGGTAGCCCAAAAATGCACACGGTGCAGACCGTGGGCTGAGTTTGTGCTGCGTTGTTGCCGCTTTGTTTGGGAAGCACAGGCAACCGAAGACTCGTAGATGATCATATGTTGGAGGTACATCAAGTAGTAGTTCATGTGGAGTCATGATACCTGTAGCTCGACATGGATGACGGTTAATTAAATAAATAGATGTGTTAAGTGCTTCGGCCTAAAAACATGTAGGCGCATGGGAGTGTAGGAGCATGGTGCGGACAATGTCGTTGATGGTTCAAATGATTATTTCTGCCTTTCCATTTTCTGGCGAGGTGTAGGAGCAGGAAAGGCAGAGGTGGATGCCGTTGGAAGAGAAGAATGAACGGAGTGAGAAATTGTTGAATTCCCTACCGTTGTCTGTTTGGAGTACAAGAATTGGTAACCAAAATTGTGTGGACACATATGAGTGAAAAGAGAGAAGAGTGGGCATAACTTCATTTTTGTGGTGAAGAGGAAATGTCCAGACATAGTGAGAATAATCGTCGAGTATAACGAGATAGTATTGAAAACCGGAGACGCTCAAGACCAGTGATGTCCAAACATTGGCATGAAGCAATTGAAAAGGAAAGTATGTAATATAGTTTAAATCATGAAATGGTAGGCGCACGTGCTTGCCAACCCGACATGCTTGGCAAGTGTGAGAAGTTGTTTTATTACAAGTAAAACTTGAAAAGACGCAGGGCTTGGCGAAGGCAAGAGCATCTTGGATCTCCCAAATGTGCATGCCACAAGTCGATGGATGGAGATGTGGCATGGAAGGATGACGATGGCCAAAGACGAAGTGGATAGAGATCACCGTCGTTGTCACATCGGAGCATCTCCTGTTTGGTCCGAAGATCCTTAATAGAGAAACCAAAAGGGTCAAATTCCACGAAACAAAATTATCACGGGTTAGCTTCCCGACAGAGATGAGATTTTGTGCTAAATCTGAAGCTAATAGAATATTTTGTAAGCGAAGGGTGTTGTGACTGGTTGGAACAGTGGTAGTGCCAGTGAATGTAACAGGAAGCATGATGCTGTTGCCGACGGTGATGGTGGATGAATTGAAGATGGGACATATGTCTAGAAAGGCAGAAATATTACTGGACAGATGGGAGGATGCCCCAGAGTCGACAAACCAATCCGAAGTCTATTGATTAGCCATTGATGCATTGTTTAGAACCGATAGGAGTGTTGAATTATCCCAACAGACACCCTGCTGTGCTAGTGCAGATGGTGCTGAGAAGTCGGTGTAATCTGTGGCACCAGGAGCAGCGTACATCGCCTGTTGTGGAGGTGCGTCGGGTCATGGTCCGAGCATGCCAACTCCTGGGGCTCGGAACGACATGGGCCAAGCCTTCACCATGTCGGTCCACAGGTTGAAGTTCGGACGTCACCAGGGACCATAAATGGGAGGTTGTGGTGGGCGTGGCGAAGAAGTGTTGCCACCGTTGTTGTTGTATGAAGAGCGGCATCCTTGAGTGCGCGCAGCGCCGCAGTCAATGCCACGGCCACGTCTGGAGCCGCCAGTACGTCCACCTCGGCCGGAGGTGTTTCACAACTGCTGCTGGTTTGATGCAGGGATCTTGATATCGTACGCCGCAAGCGCGTGGTTGGCGACGACTCTCCCGCTGAGCGTCGAGTAACTCCTCCATAAGTAGGTGAGACCGGGCACTAAGGAAAGTGTGCGGGGGCTGACTGGTGGAGATGGCGGAGATGGCGTGTCGGTACTTTGGATTCAAGCCACAAAGAAGGTTTAAGACCTGGTTTTGTTCCGAAACTGGTTGCCCGACATCTTGGAGATTGTCGTCCAATGTCTTGAGTTTCACACAATAATCTGTGATGCTGGAGTCGCCTTGGGTGAGGTTGCGGAACTCGACCTCGTAGAAGACAGCCCGTTGCATCTGATCATCGTGGAATAGTTGATCGAGGGCACGCCAAAGAGAGAAGGCGTCCGTCTTCCATTGGCGCATGATCTTCCACACTTCCGACACACACATGGTGTAGATCCAGTTGACAAGGCACTGATCTACCCGGCACCATTCAACGTCTTGGTGAAGCAGAGGTGTCGGCACATCAATGTGGGAGTTGAGACTGAACTTTTCAGCTGTATCGAAGAACATTCTGGGTTCAGGTTGGGGAGTGTGAGTGTGAGTGTTACTAGAACATGGGAGCGGATGTTCACAGTTTGGAAGAGGTCTGCATTGGCAGTAGACCTTTGGGTGTTGCCGGAGTGAGGATCGCTAGTGCCGGAGGATGCAGGAGAAGATGGTGAAGTTTGACTAGAGGAGAACACAGGGTTAAACTCCATGGGGGAGCCAGGAAGGTTAATGTACTTGTGATACCATGTCGAAAGGTTATGTAGTATATTGATTGATTACTAGTGTTCAAGTGCATCCATATATATATATATATATATATATATATATATATATATATATATATATATAGAGAGAGAGAGAGAGAGAGATCGAGCTAGCCTCTATGGTTGTTCTGTACATTGATTGATCATTAATGAGTGATTAGACCAGTCGCGCTAGCCTCTACGGTTCCTGTGTACATTGATTGATCATTAACTAGTGATTAGACCAGCACTAAAGGAAACGCGATCATTTGCGACGGTCGGCTGTCGCAAATTACTTAAATTGCAACGGCCCGCCTCTGGCTATCACAAAATAGTCGGTCGTCGCAAATGAAATAACCGTCGCAAATAGTAGGTTATTTGCAACGGCTAGAAAATCGCAAATAACTTAAATTGCGATGACCAACCCTTGGGGTGTCGCAATTAAGATAGCTATCGCAAATAAATAGGATATACCCGGCACCGTCGGCCCCTTCGGCCCGAGACTCACACACACTCACGCCCCCGCCCGGTGCCCGCAGCTGCCGCCGCCGCCGTCGCCGCACACCGCGTGCTCGCCGCCACCCCCCAACGTCGCCGCCTCTGTAAGTTCTTCCCCTCCTCTCCCTCTCCATGGCCGCCCCCTCTCCCCCCCTCCATGGCCGGCCCCATGCTCCCCCTCCATGGCCGGCCCTCCCACCACCTCCATGGCCGCCCCACCCCTCCCTCCATAGACGAACCCCCTCTCCCCTCCATGGTCGCCTACCTCCCCCTCCCTCCATAGACGACCCCTCCCCCCTCCATGGCCGCCGCCGTCTCCCTCCCTCCATGGCCCCCTCCCCCTCCCTCCATGGTCGACCCCCCCCCCCCCCCTCCATGGCTCCCCCTCCCCTCCCTCCATAACCGACCCCCTTCCTCTCCCTCCATGGCCTCCCCCCTCCATTGATTATTCAATTCAATTATGCAATTTAATTTTGATTGCAATAAAATTGTTGACTATGCAATTTAATTTTGAAATGCAATTGAACTTATATATTCAATTTAATTGTTGATTATGCAATACAAACTCCGTTGTCGTCTATACCAGCGCCTGGACTGACGCGCGGCAAGGACGTTGGCGGCTCCGGAGGTAGTGGACGCTAGCAGATAGCCTCTCTTCTTTGTCTTTTGTTCTTGTGATGCGATGAGAGACATTTTGTGATGTGGTGACTGTAATGGATGTTGTTTGATGTTGTTATATGTGATATTGTTTTCTGATGTCTTTTGTGTTTCTGGCCATCGAGCGGAGCATCATTTTTTGTTTTTTTTTTAAAAATAAAAAACTTTATTTGCGACGACTTTTTATACAGTACTGTCGCAAATTAGGCTTCTGGCCATCCTATGTTATTTGCGACGGTCGGGCCGTCGCAAATACGACCTACACTATTTGCGACGGTCGCCGGAAGTCGTCGCAAATAGGCCTTTAATTGCGAAGGCCACTGCAGGCCGCCGCAAACAGTCGTGTGGGGCCCAACGGCTAGGCCCGGGCTATTGTTCGCGATGATCGTCGCAAGCCGTCACAAATAACCTTATTTGCGATGGTGTTCGTCACAAACAAGCTTAATTGCGATAAATCTCTTGTGACGGCTCAAAACCGTCGCAAATAAAGAAAATCGTCGCAAATTGCTTATTTGTGACGGTCGTGGCCATCGCAAATTGTCGGTATTCCTGTAGTGTAGCTGCTACAGATCTTAAGCTCATGCAGGATCGACTCGGTTACAGCGGGCGAGGAAATCATGGTGTGGATCACGGCAACTCGGAGGAGGCGTTGGGACGTGCTGCTAACAGTACTGGAAAGCATACTGGAAAATGTTTGTGAGTGCACATACTGAAAGTATAGAGTATATAGAGTATGATTTAGAGGATAGAGTATGCTTTAAAAGTTGCTAGTGCGGATGGTCTTAGAGCATCTCCAATCCATTAGTTATATGGTGTGCTATCCTATTATTTAGCAAATCTAGAGCACAAATCATCTTCAACCAGTTTGCTACTAGGATTGCTAATTTTAGTCATTTGCTATACGGAGCTCCCGGTGTGCTACTAGTAGCAAATGCTATTCGGTTTGCTATCCCCGATTTCCGCTACATTATCGTCGTTCCTGTTGCAAAATAGTCGTTGCAAATTAGCTGTTAGAATACAACCGTTGAAAAATAGTCGTTAGAAATATAACTATTGAAAAATAGCCGTTAGAAATACAAACATTACAAATACAGCCGTTGCAACAATGTTATTTGAATTTCAAAATAATTATTATATATTAATAAAATATAAAAAATTTGAATAAAGCTCATCATATAGCAAATGAGTTGGAGATACTCGTAGAATGAGATGCTAAATTTGGATAGCATATTTACTATTTAAAAGAATAGCAAACCAAAAATAGCAAATAGGTTGGAGATGCTCTTAGAGGAGATGTGCTCGGTTATGAAAACCAGAGGCACCGACTAGGGCCCAAAGTGATGCTTGCGTCTGAATATCGCCGAAAAGCTGTTCGACCGTCATCTCTTCTCCGTTGAAAACACGCGGTTTCTCTCTTCCAAATACTCCACCAGATGAGCATTATCAACGATCGGGTTGTTGGCCTGCCAACGTCCGAAGCGGCTAAGCTTTCATACCAGTCCGCAACTCCGGCGTCCGGGCGCCATGTGCTCGGCATGAGCACTGTGCATTGGCGCCCAACCGAGACTCTCCTCCATACTTCACGCACGAAGCTGCATTCCAGAAACAGGTGTGGTGCCGTCTCTAAGCAACGCCGGCACAACTGGCAAAAATAGAGATTCAGCCATCCGTGCGCCTGTAGTCTGGCCGCCGTTCAAATCCGCCACTTCAGCAGAAGCCATGCGAAGATCTTGTAGCGCGATGGCGCACAAGCTTCGGCTATAGCTAGCTCGGTGGCTACGGTTTCCGCGTCGTGTCTCGATATTTTTTACTGTGGCGGCGACTGATGCGCCGATGATTGCAGCTGATATGGTAAACGAGCACATTGGAACAGAATGGGGCTTTCTGGCCATATATTTTCCTGATTACCTGTGAATTTGTCGTGACGCTCTCAATATCCCTGCACTGCCAGCAGTTAGTTACAAAACAGGGACGACGGAGGGATGACGGTACCCTCTCCAGCCTCCAAGATTTCATCATAGATTGCTTCTAATTCTCGAGTTTTGAAGTACATTGTCGTTACCTTTCATCGCCCAGCCAGTGAGCCCCGAGATGTCATTGTCACATACACGCACGCACTATATTCTCGACTGTAGTCTTTCTGAGCTAAAGCCTTACACTATCCGCACTCGTTTTCTCTAAAATATACTCTATACACTATTTTTTTCTACCTTTTTAGTTATCTTTTAAATTTACACATATCTAGTATGTTTTATAGTATGTCAACGCAGAAAGTCTTAGACCTGTACGTAACTCGTTTGTCTGCGTAGGATAAGCTTCATCACCAAAGCATCGAGACTTTTACAAACTAGATTTTTAAGTTGCAAGCAAATTCTGAATTTCTAGTAGACTTATACTCTCTCCGTTAAAAAAAACTTGTCACTTTGTAGTTTATTTTTAAACTACAAAACGACAAGTTTTTTGAAAGAGAGGGAGTACAGTTACGCGTCATGCCTTGCCTAAGTTATCACTATTCTCTTCGCCATAACAGCCCAATGTGGAGGTTGTGATCAAGTGCTATCAAGGAGCGCCCGTGGCATAATTGGTCAATAGGGTCGCTCGTGTGCAGTCGCTAACGGCAGACAGACCATAGAGGTTGGTGAACCAAATTAGTTTGTGAAAAAAGTTTCAGGTGTCGTGAAAAAAGTGATACTTACTTGGTTCCCAAATACTTTTCACTTATTTTTTTAATAATGGAAAGAAATGGTTCCGACCTACCCTCAAGTTATGACCTTTATTACAATGATAACTCAATGAAAACAAGAAAAGTTCACCCACACGCTAAAACAGAAACCATCTAAATAACAATTCTATTGCTATAAATCCAACCATTATTCGCGAAGATCTGCCTGACTGTGGCCTCCAAAGTCTGGCAACCCTTCAGTAGCAACTAGCTGCTTCATGTCATCACGCCTTTGAAGTAGTGCCCATGTTTGATACCAATGTGTTCCTCTGAAAAACACCTGCAAATAATTTTCATATAGCTTTTATTAAAAACCACATCGTTTCTAGAAATCCAAATCGCCCAGAACATTGCTCCTATTGCAACAAGGATGACTTCTCTTGTCTGAGAAGTAAACTTATATAACCAGCTCTCAAGGAAATGCACAATTGATTCTAAAAACTTCAATATTAAAGGCAACTTGGATCGCCCTCCAAAAAATCTAGCAAAATGACAATTGAAAAAAGGTGATTAATAGTCTCATTATTTGAACAAAAGACATATTTCTTATCACCATCACCTTTCCAGTTACGTCTAGCTAGATTATCTTTTATCAGGACTACGCCTTTTTTCAGATATCATAAGAAAATTTTATTTTTCCATGGTAAATTTGAATTCCAAATCAATCTGTCATGACACATATTTGTGTTAGTTATCAACAAACTATACATCGATTGAACTGTAAATGATCCATGTTGTTTTAGTGACCATCTAAGCACATCATGTCTGTCATTAAGATTTACATGGACAATCTCAACAATTCTATACCAGCTATCCAGGTTCTGGCCACTCAATCCTTGACGGAACGACACATTTAAAGGTGTTGTACTAAAAACATTAGCAACTGTGTCATTTTTCCTTCGTACGATATTATATAATGATGGAAAGCGTCATTTTAGATTGGGCCTTTCTAACCAGCTATATCCTTAGAATCTAGTGTCTCTACCGTTATTAATCTGGAAATGGCCAAAGCTCAAAAAAACATCCCACACAACCATCAAGCAAGACCAAAAATGAGAGTCTCCTGTCTTTTTTTTAACTGACCCAACATATTACTCTTAATGTACTTTTTCCTCAATAAATCCTGCCATAACCCTTCCTCATTAATGAATTTAAATAACCATTGCTCAAAAGACATCTATTCTGAACATCAATATTAAGAATGTCTAAGCCACCCTGATCTTTTGGCTGACAGATCACACTCCACTTCGCCAATCTATATTTCTTTTTATGGTCATCCCCTTGCCAAATAAATCTGGATCTGAAATAATCTAGCTTTTCTAGCACTCCTCTCGGGATTTCAAAAAAAGATAACATAAATAAGGCTATACTCCTCAGCACCGAATTAATTAACACTAATCTCCCGCCAACCGATAAGTGTTTACCCTTCCAGCAACTTAATTTCTATAATGCATAGGGATTCCTAGATATCTAAATGGATATACTCCAATTTTACATCCAAACAGTCTGGAATAATGTGATTCGAAATGACACGCCTCTCCAAAACACAAAAGTTCACTTTTATCAAAATTAATTTTCAATCCTGATAATTGTTCAAACATACATAGTATAAGTTTCAAGTTTGAAACACTCTCTAGACTGTGATCTAGGAATAAAATGGTGTGATCCACATATTGTAGTATCGACAGACCATCTTCAACAAGGTGCGAAATGACCCTGCGAAAAAATCCTGCCCTTTTTGCCCTGTTTATTTGTACAATAAACATATCAGCCACTATATTAAACAGGATAAGTGAGAGCGGATCCCCTTGCCGAAGCCCTTTTTTTGTCATAAAGTTATCCCCTATTTCTTCATTAATTTTTATACCCACATGACCACCTTGTGTATAAGCATCAATACACTGACACCACCTATCCGAGAAGCCTTTCATATGTAAAGTTTGCTTTCTCAAAGTCTATCTTAAAAATTACTCCATTTTCTTTTTTCTTTTTTAGCTCATGGATTATTCCATGCAGTACCATTACCCCTTCCATAATATTCCTCCCGGATAAGAATGCAGCCTGCGTTGGAGTGATCACCTTAGGAGCTATAGTTGTAATCCTCTCTATTGCTACCTTAGTAAAAATTTTAAAACTAACATTCAATAGGTAAATCGGCCTACACTGTTGTATAGTATTAGCATGAGCACTCTTATATAGCAGTGTGGTGGTTCCAAAATTTAACCTAAATAGAGGTAAACTCCCTGCATGGAATTCATAGAACGTACTCATCAGACCGTTTTTTATTAAATCCCAAAATACTTAATAGAATTTTGCAAGAAAGTCGTCTGGCCCAGGCGCTTTATTTTCTCCATTTTAAAGACTACCCTCTTCACTTCCTCTTCAGTTCAGTTAAAATTTTGTTCTCCTCCTCTGAGACATGAGGAATATCCTCTCCTAGACCGGTCCAGCTGGAAGGGACTCTCCACCGGCTGACCGAACAAATTCCTATAATACCTAGTGATAAGTATTTGATGATGGAGGAAGTACATATAAAGATCTTGAATTCTGATCGCATTCATGCATGTATACTATCAAAGTGTAGCAACGATACTTCCCCCGATACTACTAAAGCGTAGTCCGTGAAGGTTCATATTCGGATGGGGCACGTAAGATCGCGAACAAGATAATGACACGAGAGTTTTTACATGGTTCGGGCCGCCTGAGCATAATACCCTACTCCACGGGGTGGTTGTTGATTGCATGGCGAGTCTTTGTGATGCTTGAAAGCGTGTGAGATTAGTCGTTCTTTACCGTGCGAGGCAACCCTTTATATGCTGAGGACTGGTCGTTACAGATTATGCCTAGCCCGACAGGTGGCCTCGAGTGTCATTAACCACCTACACGATCTGCATGTATAATTTGTGATTAATAGTGTAATAATGCGCCTTAATGGCGGTGTTACCTGTCTTGATAGTCCTCTGATCGTGTGTCATTAATATTGAGTTCATGGCACACTAATTAGGTCTTTGTAATGACTCTTTAATAGCCTCTTGAGTGTCCGCGCCATTGGAGATCATGTAGTTTTCCCGTTGCAGGCTTAGATTCGGAGGTCACGTGGCAGCGCCAGAGCCTCTCTGTGTGGGGAGGCAGGTCTGGAGCCACTTGACACGTGGCGGCACTGGAGCTTACCTCTACTGGGGGTTAGGTCCAGGGTTGGTAAACACGTGGCAGTTCTGGAGCTTCCTTATGAAGGGTGGTAGGTCCGGTCTCGTAGGACACGTGGTAGTACCGGAGCTACCCAAACGAGGGATGCAGGCCCAGTGCTGTCAGACATGTGTTGTCTTCGGAAGTCTTCAATTCGGACATAGGAACTCCTTGGTTTTAAGTGCGGTATCAGGAGGTACCTGGTATCCAGGGTACCGATAGTGGCCCCAGGCCCACCTATGGAAGAAATCCTTTGGGTGAAGTTATACTACCAAAGGTGGGTCCATCTTCGATTCTTGCGTTGCGACTTCAATGTCTTTTTCCGGGCGGTTGAGACGACAACAAAGAGTTATGCCATCACCACGTGGCCCTTTTTGACACGACGCATGGGATCCTGGCGTGCGGATCTCACGCAGTTGAAGGTCGTAGGTTCCCAATACAAAATTCGTATCAGCTCGCAGCGTAATCTTTGTAGCCCTATCAGGCGGCTGCCCTTGGGCTTCCAACTTCTCATCATGACAACGGTTGTCCTAGTGTGACTTTTTAAGCAAAGTGGACCCGAGCCCCCTTGTCATTGACGAGGTCATCTGTGATTCGGATCCGGAGGTAATTTCCATCCAAGGGTTGTGGAGGCTTAGTAAATGGGGAAGTCAACAGAGGGAGAGAACTCTTTATGCCTTCATCCGACATTGCACTTTGATCTCTCTGCCCTTGCAACCTTTATTCCTCCTCTGCTCCACTTTGCGATGATGGAGTTGGGACTTCATCGGAGCCGAATCAAGAAAAATGAAGACTTTTCGAAGGTCCACACCTACATGGGGTGGTCAAGTGACTCCTTCAACAACCGGATCCGCGTCAGCAAGTTCCCCTTCAAGAAGGAGAACCCCGACGAGATCGTCTACTTCCTATCGTATGCCATGGTGGGGCTCATCCCACCATTCTCAAGCTTCCTGCTAATGTTGTTGGACTTCTACGACCTGCAACTTTATCACCTTGGCCCCACTCCATCTTGCTAGTGGCGACTTTTGTCCACTTTTGCGAGATGTGGGTGGGTGTGCCGCCTTGCATTGAGCTTTTCCAGACTTTCTTCACGGTCCATGCAACTAGGAAGAGCAACGAGTATCTTGGCTTCTACTACTTTGTGAAGTGCAAGAACTCGCCCCTCAAGTACCTGAACACCTTCCCTTTCGGGAAGTGGGACAGCTGTAAGATGGACTGGGTGGCCATCACGGTGGATCGCCACGATATGTTAGAGCTGCCTGACGGCCTTCCGACCGTTGATACCGATGCTTGGGAGGTGGTTCTGACGCTTTTAGAGGAGTACAAACCGATCTTGGCAAGGATCCAAGAGTGCGTCGAAGGAGGAGTGACTCCTCTGATGGTCATCGCCATCTTCCTGACTAGCTGGTGGGCTCCATTGAATACGAGGGAGTAGCTAGCCTGGGCGTTTGGTGGTGAGCATGATCACAACCGGATTGATACGGGCTTCGGGTCCAATATGAATGAAGGTGATTTGAAGCTTCATCTCCAGAAATTGCAGCACGGGACCGCTCGCTCTGATGATCTGACTCCTCCGGCACAGTTCCTGCCCTTGAACATGGTGCCGCAGTTCAGAAGGGAGCTGCGAAAGAAGATGCCAGCACTTGACAATCTGGGTCTTGTGGATAAGCGTCGGAGTACTCCTCCGGTGGGGATTGTTATTCCCGGAGCTCCCTGCTACCACAGAGGCTCCAGACCTGCGCCCATCAGTGGCAAAGTCAAAGGTCCTGCTGCTTCACCCCCAAGAAGTCAACCTCCGGCCGAGGCAAAGAGAAGGCCCCCGTCGAAGTTCCGAGTCACAAGCAGAAGCTAACGAGGAGCGATGGGAGCATAGTGAGGGAAGCTTCGACAGAAGTGACCCCTCAACCTCGGCTTAAGTACATGGTGATTGTGCCTCCGGCTCTGGCTCCAGTGCCCGCAGAGGGCGCTAGCTCTGGCAAATCAGCTCCCACCCGGATGCCAGCTAGTGGCTGTGGGTTCGGAGTGCAACCTATGATGACAGAGGTCCTAGAGGTGGCAGATCCTGTGGTAGCTCCTGCCTCTCCCAGTGGTAGTGGCAGATGACACGACATCTCCGGCGCCGGCTGTCATGGAGACAAGTCCAGAGCCATCAATCAAAGCCCCCGTGGTAGCGCTGGACCACGCGGAGGAAGAGTTTGTTGAAGCACCGCTAGTTTTGGAGCCTGCTGTATAAGCTCTGACATCTGTGCCGGAAGTGAATGAAGCTCCGACAAGCGCTTCAGTGTCAACTCCAGAAGTGACAACTCCGGAGGTAGTTATGCCCGAGCCGGGGCAACCAGAGGATCCGGCTGCAAGTCCTTCATCTCCTGAGCCGATGATTGAAGATCCAACTAAGGGACCCTCTTCATCAGCTCCGGCGGTTGAAGCTCCTGTGGCATGACCTTCTTAAGCCACAATGAATATTGATGAGCTCCCAAAGGTCTTCCTTGGCGATGTAGAGCTGTTGGATAACATGCTCGTGTCGTGGGATCCTATATTAATTTTGGAAGACCCATTGGAGCCCGTTGAGGCACTTCAGGCGAACCCAGAGCCAATCCCCCTGGCGTTGTCTATCAATAATGCTTGCTCAAGTCTCCGCCAGGTCCTGCTCGCCTTCGACCATGAAAGCAAGACTCTCGAAGATGAGCGCAACATCCTAAGGCGTTGGCGCAATAGACTTAATATCAAGATGAAGCTAACGCAGTATTGGCTAGCTGACCAGGAGGAGTGGGTGGCCAAGGAGAAGGTCTGGCTGGCGCGGTTGGACCGCGCACTCAATGAAAGAGAGGCCATGATTAAGGCCCTCCATGAAAAGACCCGGGAGATATTTGAGCATGCTAAGGAGACAGTGAAGCAGCCGACAACCGTTCATGCAGCCTCAATGAGCTGAATGAGCATTTACTCAAGCGTCGGGAAGCCCTTGATCAAAAGGAGAATAAGCTCCTGGAGAAAGAGGAAGACCTCATGAAGAGGGAAGAGGAGCTCGCCCAGAGACTGTCGTTGGGAGAGCAGAGCTTGGCTGATCGCGCCGCACAGTTTGATATGTGGTGAGATCAAGAGAAGGAGCAGATATGGTAGGTGGGGGTAAACGTCTCCAAAAGAGAGACTGATATCTCCACCAGGGAGGATAAGGTGAAGGCCAGGGAGAAGAACTTGGTAGAGTTGAGGAATCGTATCCACCTCTGAGAGAAAGAGCTCAGCGACCAAGAAAAGCAGATGGCTGAAAGTATCCAGCAACACGCTAAGGAGGTCGAGCACTTTTCCAAGGAAGGTTTTGCGGAACTTTCGGCTGCCAGAAAGTCACTGGAGGAACTTAGGATTTTGAGATCAACTGAGTCCCAGCAAGTCTGGGACTTCTTGGGGCAAGCTAATAAATCTCGTTTGGCTTCAGCCCGGTACGTCCAGCTGACCTGGAGCCGGATATGGAAAAGGTGCTGGTGGCATTGACCTCCGCCGACAAGAAGCTTGAAGTTGTCGGTGACGTGGTCATTGACAAACTGGAGACGGAAGGAAGTACCCTGGCCAAGAACGTTACCGAATATGTGTTGGCATGTTTCAAGAGCTGGGACTATGTTGACGGCTCCTAATATATACTAACAAATCATCCCCGAAAACGGCGCCAGAAATGCTTGTTGGTATTTCTTATGCACCATTAACTAAACATCTCCAACTGATGTGTCAAAAATGCTTGTTAATGGTTCTATTGGGTCACAGAGTGAATTCCGCAAGCGCACGAAAATATCATTGTAGCATTTCCTCTTAAGAGTATTCCCAAGGGTGTCATTTATTTGATCCCAAAGGAAGGCAGGGAAGTGATATAACAATCATAAAGTGGAAAGGGTAGAAAGGTCTAGGTAAGAATCAAATAAGGATGGATAAAATAATAGTGGAGGTAGTGTGACACACACGAAAGCTTTCAAGTCTAAGGGGGATAAGAGGATCTTAGAGGTTAGTTAAGGTTGAAAGTTATGGAGGTACTCCTACTATGCTCTATTGTACATATACATAGTCTAAACTAATTATCCATAAGCTAGATCAATAGTAAATATTTATGCTATGTGGTTCAACACATAGGGCACGGGATTACACCTAGCAATACTAGGGCGACTCCCGCCAAGAGCCTGTGGCATAGCCGAACGTGGAATATTACAAAGGAAGGATAGGGCTGTCACCACCTACCGCCTACCTCTTTAATCCGTGGGTCTACGAGACATCCAATGCTACTTAGCTATCCTAGCACCATGCTAGCATATTAAGTAATTACCTTAAGAGCCTAGGCACAAGCCATCCTAAGGCAATGAATTGAATCATCATTGAACCAATGTTGATACACAGCATAATTATCCATACTAACCTAGTTATGTTATAATTAACTAGACTATAGTGGGGGTCTATAGGTTCTATGATAACGAGATATGTTCATGATGAAACAGTCATAGAAGCTATACCTTCCACATACATGGACTCCACAATCAAACAAGAAATGCTTTGCCCAAGTATATGTATAAGTAGAGACTAAAGATACTATCTTTATTATGCATAAAGTCACAAATACAAGAAAGAATACATGAGCCATACCTTTCCATGTAGGATTGGGAAGAGAGAGACTCCTTACTCATTTCCAAATTTGGACTTGGGACTAGAGACTCTCCTCTCTAGAACCTAACTCCTCTAAGACTATGGATGATAGTGTATACAATAGAGATGAAGCTCAAGTGGTGTGTGTTAAAGTGAGGGGTAGAGGGTCCTATTTATACTAGTGTTGAGGTCGGTTCCTGCCACCAAAAGCATGCGAATCAGTCACCATTGACTCCTTCAAGCCAAGAGGAGCCAGCACGCGCCGTTTGATCGCGTTTGGCGCCAGGAAGGGGTCGGCCGAACCCCTGGTTCGGCCGACCTGGTCAGCACTCCAAACGTGGAGTGCTTCCTCCAGGTGGCTGCCAGGTGGGCCCCCTTGATGTATCTGGGTGATACACCGTTGGATCTCCTTGGATACTTCTGTTTGTGGGCCATTTGATCCATGGGATGCCACGTGTTGTCGCCTGATTGGCTGGGATGATATTTTATAGGATGGTCCCTCTACATTTCCTCATTTCCTGCATAAAATGTTGCATACACATATTTCTCCAAGACCAAGTGGAATTGGGTTAGATAGAAAGGTGATGTGTGCAAGAAATGACAAATCCTTCACATAATTGAGTTAAATTGGCGGATGAAATTGGTATATAACAGCTGTCAACAAACTCCCCCAAGCTTATCCTTTGCTCGCCCCGAGCAAAGTCAAGACTTTAGGTTGATGATCAGGAGTTGCTACAATGTCTTATTTTCAAAAGTATATAATGCACGACAAGATACTCTACCTAGTATTACAGAAATTGGCTATGATACTCTACCTTTCTTAAGTTATCATGGGGCTTATGCTTTTTCATATTCATGAGTAGTTGAAAGGTAGAATAGAAAATGGAGCAAACATAGCCTAGAAATCAAGTTCCACTTAAATCCCGGAGAATTCAATTTAGATATTAAGTACCTCAATCTGATTCTCTCAATCACTCATTTGTGGATAGTGGAAATATTTCCTCACCAAAGCATTGTGCCTCTACTATTCCTACTCATTGAATATGGCTTTTATGTGGAGCTTGTTGAGGAAAGTAAGTAGGCATATTTGCATCACATATATTGATAAGTCAAAAGTGTAAGCCTTAGAAGAATTCAAATCAAAACTTTTTGATTCAAGACTAGTGCATGTGTGATGGAGTGGAAGTGGATGTGGATACTTGAGATAACTCCTTTTTGGTATAATCTCTCTTTCTTTTGTAGGGATGAAACATGACTACTTTTCTTTTCTCTTTTTTTCTTCTTCTCATGCTTACGATGTAAGCATGCTTTTTTTTTTCATTTTCTTTTTGTAGCCATGTCTTCTACTCCCTTTATTTGCAATGAATTTTGAAGAGAGTGCTAAACATGAATAACATGGAGTTTTTATTTTTGTTGTGGTATGGTGGATATGATGGAAGTTTTGCTTATTTCTAGTGTAGAAGTATAGCATGTACAAGTGAAGTCTTGAATTCAAAAAGAGTTGAATGATTTCTCACATAGGTCTATACTAGTTTGACTAGACTCAATGTGAAAGCAAATAGCATATGCATAAGGTTTTGTCTATGTATGAACATCATATGACTTTGGTAGGTATTTCCAATCAATTTGAGGGAAACTTAAATCTTTTTGGAATTTCTCCAGAAATCTAAGTTTTACTTTCAAACTAGGACTAGCGGCCCTATTACTAATTCTAATCTTGCAACAACCTAGAATTAGATTAAGCTTTTGCTACCCACAACTTCCAAATTAAGGTAAAAGTATTTCAAACCAATAAAAGCAGTATTTCGAGAGTAGCAAGTTGTAAAATAGAGACTTAGGAAAACAAAATAGAGCAACTATTTATCATTTCATCTATGTAAATTTTAAATCATTCTTACCGCACATCTTTATTTGATGAAAGCAAATCTAACCTATTTTTATATGTATATATTTTTTAAATGCAAGGTGGATGATGGATGGATGGAAAATAACTATGCAAGGAATGTGATACATGTTACCTCAAGTGGGGGTCCTCCCCCAAGCTTGTTCTTCAACTTCGCTTCATATGTCGAGGTCGTTGTCATGAAGAAGTTGGTGTGGGTTGCTTCTCTCTTCCATGGGAGTGTCCTCACACAGACTTCTCCTCCTTGGGCTTGTACCCATGGAAGAGAGGCGTGCACTAGAATATTCACCATGGCTTGAGCTTGCAGCCCCCTCCCTCTTTCCGAACAACCTCTTCATGTCTTTTTGAGTTCAACAAGCAAGAACAAAACAAGGCGAGAAAAATACGAAAAGAAGCGATGTTTGGAAAACAAAACCCTCAACAAATTTTCTCCTCTTGAAAGCTTGAGTGTAAAATGCAAATGCAAACAAAAGAAAATCTTTTTGGGGATGGATTTGAGCAAGAGTGTTGCAATGAAGAGCAAGAAAAACAAGGTGAGCTAGAGAGTGACTTGGGGAGGTGTAAAATGATGTTGTGTGTGAAGAGAAGTGCTCCTCACGGGCACAATTATAGGGTGCACCCTCCGACGGTCACTTGGGGTTAAAAATATAGCCGTTGGAGGAAGGGGAGCCAATTTGTCTCCACTCCCTGTTCGGCTGACCAAGGGGTTCGACTGACCTGACAGGCGGCCCCCCTTGGTTCCCCTTTTGGCAAGTGGCTCCCCAACGGCTATAAAGTTAGCACGTTGGTGAAATGTCACATGTGCAGCTCAGAAAAAATTGTTTTTCAAATAAAAACCTTTTTCAAATCCAATAATAAATTTTCTTTTGAAAAGAAAGAAAGAAAAATGATAGTTGAGATTATAAGATTCTCACTTGCTAGGAAAAATCAAATATGCAATGGAAAAAATCCAAATGGGGTGGAAAAAAGAAAGAAAGAAAAACAAAGTGGAATAATTACCAATTTAACCTATTGGCGTAGGTCTCACCACCGTTCGATGAGATGGACATTCCTCCGTCTTCATTTCACATCCGGGCCCGGAGGGATGGGCTCAGACGGCTTGTCTTGCTTCTTCCGCCATTCCTTCTTTGGCGACTTGGTGGACTTGGGCCTTCGGGAAGGTCCAGACGATTCCGTCGCCTTTGGATATCGGTGTGGTCGAAACGACGGATTCTCCTCGTAGATTAATCTTCTCATGTATGCAATGAGTGAGTCCACCTTTGGAGGTGTGACTTCGACCTCTCTGATGTGTTTATCATTCGACCTATACTTGATTTGAATAATGGAGCATTGCTCTGATCTTGGCTGAAAGTTAAACTTTTCCTCCTTGCCATTGATATGGAAGTGGATTTCTCCAGCTCCCACATCTATGCGAGCTTTTGCAGTGCTGAGGAATGGGCGCCCAAGAATGAGTGGTGTATCCTTCTCAGTGTCCATGTTTAGCACCACAAATCCACGGGTATGAAGCAGTTCCGGATCTTCACCGAGACGTCTTCAGCAATACCCGGTGGATAACGGACTGAAGAGTCAGCCAGTTGTAGCTGCATTGGTGTAGGAGTTAGCTTTGTGAAGTTCAGCTGGTCGAACACAACCTTGGGCATCACACTGACACTTGCTCCCAGATCACAAAGTGCCTTGTCAAAGTGGTGAGCCCCAATTGAGCATGAAATGGTAGGACATCCGGGGTCCTTTTTCTTTCCAGGAAGCCTATTGAGGATGGTTGCACTGCAGTCTTCTGTAAGTTTGATGACCTCAATGGTGGGCAATGGTCGTTTGTTGTTCAATATGTTCTTGAGATAGCGAGCATAAGTGGGTACTTGCATCGCATCAATCAAGGGCACATTGATGTGGATCTTTTGGATGATCTCAACAAAACGGTTGAATTGCTCATCCACTGTTGGCTTCCTTTGTCTGTGAGGGAATGGCAATAAGTTTGTGTCTTCAAAGTGTTTGGCCATTCTCTCACTAAGTAATTCACTTGGGACATCCTCCTTCTCAGGCTCAGTTGTCCTCTTTTCTTGTGTGGGATATGGTGGGTCACGAGTGGTCTTTCCTCCTCTTGTAACCACTGCATTGACGTTCCCCACTGGGGCTTCTGGCTACCCCAGAATTCTGTTGTTTTCCAATGGAGGGACAACTGCAGCAAGTTGTGCCAGCTGACTCTCCAACATCTTGTTGAAGCTTAGTTGATTCTTGAATGCTGAGGATAGTCCTTCAATCTTGGCATTCATGTTTCCAAGGTCTTGTCATTAGCTGACAGCTTCTTGGATAGGGCATCGTTGATCTTGAGCTGGCTAATGGCAAGTTCTCTCATGTTGGGCTAATTTCCACGGTTTCCATTATTGTTGTACCCTCCTTGAAAGAATGGGCGTTGTTGACCCCACCCTTGACCTCCTGGACGATAGCCATTGTTGTTGTTGAAATTTCCATTGTTGGTGAGGTATAGGGCATCCTCACGAGTTTTTGGGCAATCATTGCCCATATGACCCATGTTACCACAGACTTCACACGTGATGTGAGAGTCTAGGGCATAGGCATTGCCAGACACTTCACCACTGGCTTGTCCATCAATTTTCTTCATTAGGAGGTCCAATTTTGCAGCAATCATGTCCACCTCCTTCAAGGTGTGCATGCCTCGCTGTCGGGTATGGAGAGGCTCATCGTTCCATCCCATGTTGGACACCATCTTCTACATAAGATCTTTAGATTTTGGTACCGTCAAAGAGAAGAAGGCTCCTCCAACAGCAACATCCAAATGGTCACGAGCTGATGGGATCAGCCCGTTATAGAAATTCTGGATAAGGAGCCAGTCATCCATCCCATGGTGGGGACAGGCTAGCATGTACTCCTGAAGCCTTTCCCATGCCTCGGGAATAGATTCCTTGAGATCTTGCTAAAAGCTGGAAATCCTTCCACGTAGGGCATTGATTTTGCCCAACGAGAAGAATTTGGCGAGGAATGCCGTAGAACACTTCTTACAAGTGTCTACAGCACTTCGGTTCGCATAGAACCACTGTTTCGCTCTCCCAAGGAGAGAGAATGGGAATAGTCTCAGACGGACCGCATTCGGAGACACGTCCTTGATCTTAAAAGTGTTGCAGATCTCGAGGAATTGTTGCAGGTGAGCACTTGCATCCTCGTTAGCCTTCCCACATAATGGGTTGGCTTGCACCATAGTGATAAGGCCATTTTTGATCTTGAAGTTGTCATCTCCCGTGTTAACAGTGGGCCCAATAGGCACATTGTTAGCAGAGGGAGCTGAGAACTCACGAAGGGTCTTCTGAGCCATTGTCATTTGGATTGTTGGTGCAGAAAGTCTGGCTTGCTCTGCCGCTCGAATCTTCTCAGGAGTAACGACATGGGGTCGGTCTCTCAGAAGAGATTCGGGATATTCAACAAAGTTTTTCGGCAGGCGGAAACCAGACATACACTACCCTGTTTTCACATTAAAATAAATGTGAAAACAAATAATGGTTATCCTACTAAAATCCTACCCTGGGTCCTATCCTATTCACTCAGTCATGTTATATCTATTTGCCTTCCCCGGCAACGGCGCCAGAAATGCTTGTTGACGGCTCCTAAGATATACTAACAAATCATCCCCAGCAACGGCGCCAGAAATGTTTGTTGGTATTTCTTATGCACCATTAACTAAACATCTCCAACTGATGTGTCAGAAATGCTTGTTAATTGTTCTATTGGATCACATAGTGAATTCCGCAAGCGCACGGAAATATCATTGTAGCATTTCCCCTTAAGAGTATTCCCAAGGGTGTCATTTATTTGATCCCAAAGGAAGGCAGGGAAGAGATATAACAATCATCAAGTGGAAAGGGTAGAAAGGTCTAGGTAAGAATCTAGTAAGGATGGATAAAATAATAGTGGAGGTAGTGTGACACACACAAAAGCTTTCAAGTCTAAGGGGATAAGAGGATCCTAGAGGTTAGTTAAGGTTGAGAGTTATGGAGGTACTCCTACTATGCTCTATTGTACATATACATAGTCTAAACTAATTATCCATAAGCTAGATCAATAGTGAATACTTATGATATGTGGTTCAACACATCGGGCACGGGCTTACCCCTAGCAATACTAGGGCGACTCCCGCCAAGAGCCTGTGGCATAGCCGAACGTGGAGGATTACAAAGGACAGATAGAGTTGTCACCACCTACTGTCTACCTTTTCAATCCTTGGGTCTACGAGACATCCAATGCTACTTAGCTATCCTAGCACCATGCTAGTATATTAAGTAATTACCTTAAGAGCCTAGGCACAATCAATCCTAAGGCAATGAACTGAATCATCATTGAACCAATGTTGATACACATCATAATTATCCATACTAACCTAGTTATGTTATAATTAACTAGACTATAGTGGGGGTCTATAGGTTCTATGATAATGAGATATGTTCATGATGAAACAATCATAGAAGCTATACCTTCCACATACATGGACTCCACAATCAAACAAGAAACGCTTTGCCCAAGTATATGTATAAGTAGAGACTAAAGATACGATCTTTATTATGCATAAAGTCACAAATACAAGAAAGAATGCATGAGCCATACCTTTCCCAATGTAGGATTGGGAAGAGAGAGACTCCTTACTCCTTCCCAATTTGGACTTGGGACTAGAGACTCTCCTCTCTACAACCTAACTCCTCTAAGACTATGGCTGATAGTGTATACAATAGAGATGAAGCTCAAGTGGTGTGTGTTGAAGTGAGGGGTAGGGGGTCCTATTTATACTAGTGTTGAGGTCGGTTCCCGCCACCAAAAGCGTGTGAATCAGTCACCATTGACTCCTTCAAGCCAGGAGGAGCCAACACGCGTCGTTTGACCGTGTTTGGCGCCAGGAAGGGGTCGGCCGAACCCCTGGTTCGGCTGACCTGGTCAGCACTCCAAACGTGGAGTGCTTCCTCTAGGTGGCTGCCAGGTGGGCCCCCTTGATGTATCTGGGTGATACACCATTGGATCTCCTCGTATACTTCTGTTTGTGGGCCATTTGATCCATGGGATGCCACATGTCGTCTCATGATTGGCTAGGATGATATTTTATGGGATTGGTCCCTCTACATTTCCTTATTTCCTGCATAAAATGCTGCATAAACATATTTCTCCAAGTCCAACTAGAATTGGGTTAGATAGAAAGGTGATGTGTGCAAGAAATGACAAATCTTTCATATAATTAAGTTAAATTGACGGATGAAATTGGTATATAACAACCTTCAAGAGACCCTCAGATGTCCTTAGCTCCGATGTTTGAAGGACCCGTTGTCGAGGAGGAAGAAGCCGCCAGGGCCAGTGTTCAACAAGCTGCCCAGATAGTTGCCTCGTTCTTCAATAGGAACTCCAGTAGTTAGAATTTTCCTTTTTTGCCTTCAACTTGTAATCCTCTAATTTTGAATGAATGAAATCCGAAATCCTTTCGAATTCCATTCTTTTTTTTGTCTTCAATGCATTGCCTTTTATATTGTTGGTCCCCTGGTAGATGTTTTTAACGAATTGAAGGCATCTACCATGAGCATTTAGACAATGTCTTGAAAACTCAATAGCTCTGTATCCGTAGCCAGTATTATAGCTCCGAGTTCCGAGTATTGCCTCTGATATCTCCAGGGACCCTTTGTTACATCGACGGCGGCCCCCCCTGGGATTTGTCAAAGCTTAGTGTCTTCGATGGTGCCCACTTTTAATGCGTATAGCGTCGACAGCGGGCCCCTGGGGGATGTTGGAGCTTGGTAGCTTCGACGGTGCCCATTGTCAATGCATAGAACATCGACAGCGGGTCCCCTGGGGGATGTCGAAGCTTGATAGCTTCGATGGCGCCGACTGTCAACGCGTAGAACATCGACAGCGGGCCCTGGGGGGTTGTCGAAGCTTAGTAGCTTTTACGGTGCCCACTGTCAATGCGTAGAATGTCAACGGCGGGCACCCTGGGATTGTCAGAGCTTGGTAGCTTCGATGGCGCCCACTGTCAACGCGTAGAACGTCGACGGCGGGCCCCCTGGGGGTTTAGCGGAGCTTGGTAGCTCCGGCACCATACACCATTACCGAGCCAATTGCCATCAAATGTTCGTTTTTCCTGGGCATAAAAAACAAGAAAAACAGTAAAATTCGTCCTCATGTCTATAATTTATTTGTAGCTTATCATCCTTATTTGAATTTTAGATCTTAAGGAATTTAACATGACATAATAAGTGTATTGATGAAATCTCTTTAGGTTCGAATGGCTTCCGGACCCACCCTATTGGGACCTGCCAGGATATAGGTATAGTGGCATACTTAGGATGTCTGACCAGTCTAAGTCGATAGCACACTCCGGACCTGTCATTGGCTTTGGTTTTCAGGAAAGTAGACCATACAACAATAATAATACCCAAAAGAAGATTACCAATACGACTTATATATCACATAAGTACTCTGGGCTAAATTTCAAAGGGATTGCACAACATTATTATAGATAAGAAGGTAAAAAAGAAATAAGCTTGTACAAATGAAATGCACGAAGAGTCTTTCTATATAAAATGTTTCTCATTAAGATCCAAATTATAGGGGAAGACAAGGACACACTTAAAGTACAATGACCAAGTTAAGTGTTCTATTCGTCTTGATCAATCCCAGGAAGGGTAAAGACACACCTAAAGTACAAGATCAAGTTAAGTGCGCTAAGACCCTTCCCGACTCTATCCATAGACTACAAGAGACGCAATTTATACAAACAGTCTCACCTCCATGTAGCTAAGCATAAAAATTACAGAGGTGCTCGTTGTTCCATGGATTGGGAAGTGCAATCCCATCCTCTGTAGCCAAGCGAACGCATCCAGGGCGTGATACTTTGATAACCCGGAAGGGACCTTCCCATCTTGGAGATAGTTTGTTCATCCCTTCACGAGTCAATATTCTCCGCAACACCAGATTGCCTTCTTCTAACAGTCGATTGCGCACAAACCTTTGTTGATAGCGCTGAAGCGCCTAGCAGTATCGTGCGTTCCAAACAGTCGCTTGGCACCTTGCCTCGTCTACGAGGTTCAGGTCTTCACACCGAAGCTTCTCCTGTGTGGCTTCGTCGAAGGTCCGGACTCGAAGAGAACCCATGGTGATTTTTGGAGGAAGGACTGCTTCAGCTCCGTACACCAAGAAGAAAGGTGTCTCTCTAGTTGCCTGGCTAGGTGTTGTCCTTCTTGCCCACAATGCAGATGGAAGCTTGTAACACCCTCATTTTCATGCATCATGCCTTGCATACATTCATATACATGTTTAACATTGATCCACATAAAGAGGAACAAGTTTAAAATTGATTTGGAGCATTTAAAATTGATTTGGAGCAAAACCACACTTAAAATGCAGGAAAGTGCGGACTAGTCCAATTTTACTGAGGACTAGTCCGATTTCTCTCTGACTAAAAACGGACTTGTCCGTTTTTGTTGCGGACTAGTCCGATTTTTGTCACTGGAAACTTTCGGACTTGTCCGATTTTGTGCAGACTAGTCCGATATTCCAAGAATCCTTGAAAAATTGCTAAGTCCTTGGAATTTTCCGGACTAGTCCGGTGTTCCAGCGGACTTGTCCGATTTCCTCTCTGTTTAAAATCGTACTTGTCCGATTTTTGGCCAGACTTGTATGATTTTCTCTCTGAACGACTTCAGACTAGTCCGGTCCTGTCTGAACTTGTCCGATATTTCATAACTCCGAATTGATCTTTTGTTTTACGACTTGTTTCTTGGGTTTCACGTTAAGTGGGCCTAGGGACATCGTGCCTAACTCTTTTAGAGCCCATGTGGGACTCTAAACCGGCCTCTACTCATCCCAAACTCGAAATCCATCTAACCCTAGCCTCCACCTCTATATAAACAGCCCCACCCTTGGATTGACATCTATTTGCCACTTTTCCACCCACCCAAACCCTAGTTCGTGGGGAGCCATCATCAAGGAGGGAGGAGAAGATCCCAAGCAAGAAGAAGAAGAGGAGGAAACGAAAGAGGATCAAGATCTCCACCGAGTTTCGTCCTTCACCACCAATTCATCTCCAAGTTCATCACCAACCCTAGATCGTCAAGATCCAAGTGTTACCTCCAAGTTTCTTGATTCATTGGAGTCCTAAACACCTGGTATACCTTTTATTCTCTTTTCCTTACGTGAATTCAACCCCTAATCTCCAAATTAACGTCGATCTAGAAAACCCTAATCTGCTGATCTCGCAGAGTGCGGACTTGTCCGGTCTCTAGCGGACTAGTCCGATCTTCCTGGTTAAATTGCATCAAATTAGTTCTAAAATTTGATCTAATCACATCCAAACCTGTATAAACTTGTTAAAAGCTATTAGAACTAGTTATTGATCATTAAAAGCAATCTAGTAACAAGTTCTACCTTTCATTTGCATTAATCATGCATGTCATGTCATATTGAGTAATATATGTGCACTCTTTGATTGTGTTTCTTGTCTTGTATGTTTATTGTGTGGATTAGACGGATTTGCGCTAGAGAGTGCCGCGGAGGATCTACAACACCAAGAGTTTGAAGGCTTTGACCCTAATCAACAGCAAGAGCAATGCAAGTGTCCTTGAAGCATATTGACCCTATTTTTAAAATAAAATGTTTTGTTTGCAAAATTGCATGCTTGTGTCAATTTGATGGGAATCCTATGATGGGAAGTTTACTAGATTTGCTAAAACACCCTTGTCACCTGGAATATATGGTAGAGAGTCGGGAAAGGGCTTTTTACCTTTTGCTTCGCTTAATCAACTGGGATGGGAAACAACTATACCACTCAACTTAATTATGCATGGATGAGATTATGGTTAACATGAACTGGTTAAATATGATATGATAATAGGCGATCTAAGCAAGCCTGGTATGTGGATGGGTTGGATGTCATGGTGGTTTTCCTTGCTTTAGATCTAAGGACCGGTTCATGCGAGAATAAGCCAGGACTACAGTGCCACCACGAGGCCAAGTTTGGGTGCGGCGTAGCTGATTAATTAGGGCTTTGCTAGTGCTGTTTGGACCATTGTGGATCGGGGAAGGGGTAGTCGGATTGGGTTTGTTGATGATTGGTGGGACTACCCTGGGATCCGAATGGCTCAAGAGGGGGCCCTTGGTTGAAGATGTGCTCTGTGGGAGACATCGCCACCGGTGAAACCTCAGTGGGGTCTAAATAGGCTAGTAATCCCTTTGTAAAGGCTATTTTGTGATCTCTTGGCCATACACCAAAGGAAGTGTAATTAGCATAAGGGAGGTTCTCTAGTCGCTGACGGGTGATGAAATCACAAACACGTGGGTAAAGAGGTACAAACTCTGCAGAGTTAAATAAAACTACCATGATAGCCGTGCTCCCGGTTATGAGAACCTGGACAACTTCCATGATTAGAGGGAAATTGGTAATTGGGATGGTGATGGTTTGATAATGGTTATGGCTGGTTATGGATTTATTTTTGGTATTGAATATGGTTATTGGCAATGGGGAAATCTGGAATTATTGAATGGTAGTGAATTCAGATTGGTATTATGATATTACTTATGATTATGATGGGTTTACTTCACATATATATGATATATTGCTTTTCAAATGTTTTAATGTACTTTTCAGCACTTTGCCATTATTATTGTCGTCATTTGAATTAGCCACATGTCATACTTTCCACACTTGCTGAGTACGACATGTACTCACTCTTGCAACCCCCCCTCCCCCCCAACAGTTGCAGGTCGGGATTGGGAGTTTAATGGTGATAATGCGAAGTTCTAGGTCGTGTCTACCGTCAGCTTTGCTTGTGGTGTTGATTGGAGTTGTGCTATACCCTTTTGCTTATGTTGCCTAGCTGTTTAGTTTGCTTAATTGGTTTATTTCCGCTGCATTAGTTGAACTTGTCATAAATATTCATTAGAGATTGTATTCGAGGATAATATGGCCTGTGTAATAAAATCTGGTTAATTAATCTTGTTCTATTGTAATTTTCTGTATATCATTTTGTGATTGCACTCGTGTATGTGTGATGAACATCTTGGGCACACATATGCATTAGCTTGGTTCACTTTTCGGAACCGAGCTTCACAGCCACCAAGAAACCAAGGAGCTTTACAGAGTTGACATCTGTCGAGGCGTACGAATGACACTTTCCCCGGTACAACTAAATTGTAGCCCGCGGAGGTTCTTGTATCGGTTTGGGCGCACAGAGATCTTAGACAAGATGATGACACCAATGATTTACGTGGTTCGGGCCGCCTGAGCATAATACCCTACTCCACGGGGTGTGTGTTGTTGTATTGAGGATTCACTGGTGCTTGTGTGCGTATCAGCTTAGTCATCATGTATCGTGTGGCGCATCCCTTTTATAGTCTAAGGACTGGCCGTTACATCATTAGCCTGGCCCGACATGTGGCCCTAGCGTAGTTAATTGCCTTATACACGATCAACGAGTATTAAATGAGGTTAATAGAGTGGTAACACACCTTAATGATGGTGTTATCCCTATTAATAGTCCAATGATCGTGTGTTATTAATATGGTATTAATATCACGTAATCAGGTCTTGTAATTGTCGCCTTAACTGTTCTATGAAGGTTCGAGCTGTTGGAGATCTCTTTGTCTTCCGTTGAAGTCCTAACTCTAGAGGATCGACATGTGGCAGCTCCGGATCTCTCCATCATAGGGAGGTAGGTCCGGAGCCACTATACACGTGGTAGCACCGGAGCTTTCCTCTACTGGGGGTTAGGTCTGGGGTCACTGGACACATGGCAGGGCTGGAGCTTCCCTGTGACGAGTGTTAGGTCCGGCCTTGTGATACACGTGTCAGTGTCGGAGCTACCCAAATGAGGGAGGCGGGTCCAGTACTATGGAACACGTGTGGCCTTTAGAGATCTTCAACTTGAACGGAGGGAACTCCTTGGCTTTTCTTGCAGTATGATGGGGTACCCGTTACACATGGTACTAACAGTGGGCCCCGGGCCCACCTCCGGGAGAAACCCTTTGGGTTAAGTTATCCTACTGGAGGTGGGGCCCTCTTCGATTCCCGCGCCACGACTTCAAAATGCATTTGGGGTGATGGTTCGTTGTTGAACCATCGCTGCGTAGCTTTCTTTGAATGCGGCACGTGATATCCGGGCGGCGGATCTCATGAAATTGAAGGTCGCCGGTTCCCAATATGAAAACTCGGTTTCGAGCACCTTGTCAAGTTGTCGCCCTCGGGCCTGCCGCCGACCATCATGACAATAATTCACCTGGGGTAATAACCTCAACTTTCTCGTCAGGGTGGCCCCGGGTCCCTTTGTCATTGATGGGGTAGATTTTTGAAATGTGGCCTTGCCCTTATTGCACTTTCCATCCAAGCGTTGCAAAGGTTTACTTAAGAAGGAAGGCTTGCGCGGTTTGAGGACTCTTTACGCTTTCGATCGAACTCACGCTTAGAGCCTCCCAACCTTTGCCTAGCTTTCCCTTCTTTCTCTCCACTTTGCCACTATGGAGTTGGGTCTTCCCAAAAGCCGCATCCAGAGCAAGGATAATCTGATGAAGGTCTGGACCTTCATGGGGTGGTCTACTGACTCCTTCAACCACATGATTTGGGTCGGCAAGGTCCCCTTCAAGAAGGAGCACCGTGGCGAGATGGTTTACTTCTCAGCGTACTTCTATGGCCTCCAGCTGTATCACCTTGTCCCCCGCTCCCTCCTGCTGGTGTCGACTTTCGTCCACTTCTGTGAGATGTGGGTGGGCGTGCCTCCCTGCATCGAGCTGTTCTGGACCTTCTTCATGGCCCATACCACCAGCAAGGGGACAGAGCTGCTTGGTTTCTACTACTTCGTGAAGTGCAAGAACCGCCCCTTCAAGTACTTGAAGGCGTTCCCCTCTAACAAATGGGATGGCTGGAAGAAATACTGGGTCATCATTGCAGTAGAGGAGCACGATAGGCTGGAGCTGCCCCAAGGACTCCCCAACGTTGACACCGATGCCTAGAATGTAGTTCTGAAGCTATCGGATGTGTTCAAGCCTGTCCAGGCCAGAATGTGTGGAGGGTGGAGTGACCCCCAAAATGGCCTTTGGAAATTTCTTGGTGAACAGGTAGGCTCCGGTGAAGAGAAGAGAGAAGCTCGCCTGGGCCTTCAATAGTATGATGGATGATGACTAGATTGAAACCGGTTTGAAATCCAACTTGGATGATGAATATTTGAGGCTCCATGTCAAGAAATTTTAGCATAGGTCAATTGCTGATGACGTCTTGACTCCGCCGACTGCTTTCCTGCCTCTGAACATGACTCCAGAGTTCAGCAGGGAGCTCTGGAGGAAGATGCCAGTGTTGGATGACCTCGGTGAAGTGGAGAAGCGCAGGACCTCCAGGGTTGTAATTCTCGAAGCTTCCGAGGGGTGGTCACCCCTACTCCGAGCCAGAGGGTTGATGACGTCGGCAAGGGCAAGGGAAAGGAGCCAGTCGAATCTTCCAGTCGGAAGAGAAAGTTGAGTCACGCTGATGGGAACTCCGTCAGGTCTGCTCCATCTACAACTGCCCCTTCTCCCTGACAAAGAAGCTCTTCGGCGGCAACACCTCCTCCGATGCAGACGTCCTCAAAAAGTGCTAGCTCCAGACAGTCGACTCGGTCCCAGTGCTAGCTATGGGCTCCAGGTCCGGTAGTCCTTCTCATCCAAGGAAGGCCTCGGCTGGAGCAACGCTGACGACGGCGACAGGCTCTGGGCAACTTTTTGGAGCTTCTGCTGTGCCAACCACGGCAGGCTCCGGCTCTGAGCGCCCGGTGAAGAAGTTTCGCGCCAATTAGAGCAGTTGCTTTCCAAGGTAAGCTTTGCTTTTTCACCTTGATTTGTCATTCTTATTTTTGTCATATTTTGAATATTCCGATCTTTCGACTGCAGAGCATCAAAGATCGGGGCTGATGCTTTGACCTCTGTTGGAGCGGCCAAAGCGGTGCGGGCGGAAGCTCCAGCTCCGACCCTCGCTCCTCCTCAAGTGGTGGTTGAGGTCACGGCAGCTCTGGCACTAGCTGTCATGGATCTAGATCCCGAGTCAACGCCGGAGACTCCCGTGGTAGCGTCGGACCACGGGGGAGACATACATGAAGACGCTCTAGTAACAGGAGCACCAAAGATTGAAGCTTTGGCTCAGGACGATGAGATGGTGGAAGCTCCAGCCTCGGAGCCAAAGGTAACCGAGGCTCCAGTCGCTGTGCCAGAGGTTGTTGCTGAGCCGACAGGTGAACCGGTGGTGCCAGAAGCTCTAGCCCTTGAGTCGGAAGTCATTGATGCCCCAGAAACCGAGTCGGTGATGCTTGAAGTTTGGACGCTTGAGCCGGAAGTTGTTGAAGCTTCGGCAGCTGAACCAGAGATGGTTGAAGTTCCGGCAGCTGAGCCGGAGGCGGCTGATGTACCGATGCCTGAGCTGGTGGTGGAAGTGTCTTTGGGGGGGAACTTCAATGACCGCTTCAGAGGTAATAGCTCCGGAGGTGTCCATGCCCGAGTCGGAACACCGTGAAGAAGCGGCGGGAGGCTCTCCACCCGCGGAGCCAGTAGTTGAAGACCCTGCGGTGGGACCTTCGGCATCAACCCCGAAGGTAGAAGTTCGCCCGGTGGGATCTTCCTCAACAGCTGTCGAGGAGCCCCCGGAGGGTGACCCTAGTGCTATAGAAGCTCAGGGAACCACACTTGTGGCGTGGGACCCTATTTTTGTTCTTGAAGACCCTCTGGAGCTGGCGGAGATGACCCCAGTAGGTTCAGAGCCTATTTCTTTAGCGTTGTCTATTGAAAATACTTGCTCGAGCCTCCGACAGGTCCAACTCGCCTTTGACCACGATAGTAGGGTCCTCGAAGAAGAGTGCCACACCTTGTGGCGTCGGCACAACAGGCTTCACTTCGAGACCAAGCTCGCACAGACGAGGCTTGCAGACCAAAAAGAGTGGGTCGAGGAGGAAAAGGCCTGGTTGGAATATTGGGGCAAGTTGCTGGAGGAGAAGGAGGCCACCATCACGGCCCTCGACGCTAATTCTCGGGAGATTCTCGAGTAACCCAAGGAAAGGAATGATGCCGCTGACGAACGTCATGACAACCTCAATGCATTAAACGTGATTCCCGTGAAGCTCCGAGCGGAGATCAATGCAAGGGAAGAGAAACTCCTAGAACAACAGGAAGATGTTTTGAAAAGGGAGGAAGAGCTCGCCCAGAAGCTGACTCTGGCAGAGCAAAATTTGGCAGATCGCGGTAAGAAGCTTGATCTGCAGAGCAAGGAAGATGAGGAAAAGTATTGGAAAATGTGGAAGGAGCTCTAAAAAAGAGAAGCTGATGTTGCCACCAGAGAAGGGAAAGTAAGAGGAAGGGAGAAGGACCTGGCCGAACGACAAAACCGCATCCACCTCTGGGAAACGGGGCTAGCCGACCGCGAAAAGCAAGTTGCTGAGAGTATGCAGCAACATGCCAAAGTGGTCGAGCACCTCGCTCAGGAAGGTTCAGAGCTAGCGGCTGTCAGGAGGTCACTGGAGGAGCTGCGGAGCTCGAGAGCAACGGAATCCCTGCAGGTATGGGATTTTCTGGGGCGTGCAGACAGAGCTTTGGTGCCTCTTGGCTTCAGTCCAGTACGTCCGGAGAACCCAGCACCAGAGCTGGACCAGACGCTGGTGGCACTTGGCCCTACTGGCAACAAACTCGATGCGATGGGTGATGTCATCGCTGACCAGCTGGAGACAGAGGGAAAATCTGTGGCCAAGAACGTCGCCGAGTATGTCTTGGCGTGTGACAAGAGCCGATACCCCCATCTTTCTCTAGATCTAGTCTTCGAAGGACTCATTGCCAAAGAGGAGGATGCCGCTAGGGCTAACGTCCAAGAAGCTGCTGAGAAGGTTGCATCATTTTTCCGCAAGACTTAGATCCTCCTGTAGTTAGTACCTTTTCGTATTGCTTTTTGTTGTAATCCAGATTTTGTAATCCAGTACTTTGAATGAATGAAATCCACTGTTTCTACAATGAATTTCATTTTGTTGTCCTTGTCTTCAATACACTGTCCTTTATCCTGTTTGCCCCTGGTATATGTACACAATTTAATTGCGAATATGTACCAAGTGTTGATGACTTGGATGCTTCAAACTTGTAGCTTTTAGGTCCGAAGTTTATTTCTGACTTCTGCAGAAAACTTTTGTTGCATCGATGGCGAGCACCCTGAGGTTGTCGGAGCTTGATAGGTCCGACGTCACCCACTGTCAACGCATAAAACATCGACGGCGGGCTCCCTGGGGTTGTCAGAGCTTGGTAGGTCCGACGACACCTACTGTCAATGTGTAGAACGTTGACGGCGACCCCCTCGGGTGGTTATGCCATCTTCACTTGAATTATACTTCAGGTCAATGGCAAGTCCCCATGGGAGTTGCCGGAGCTTGTTAGCTCTGGCGGCGCCCACTTTCAACGTCCGAAACGTTGACGGCGGGCCCCCTTGGAGGTTGTCGGAGCTTAGTAGCTCTGGCATCATCCACCAACACCATGAGTTTTCATTTTTTCTGCGTATCAAAGACAAGAAAAAACCGTAAAATTCATCCTCTCATCTATAACTATTTTGTGACTTACTGTTCTCATTTGAATTTTAGATCCAAAGAAAGTCGATATGATGAAAAGAAAATTGATATAATATTTTGCGGATCCGAATGCTTTTAGGACTCGCCTTACCGAGGCCTGCCGGAACGTAGATAGAGTGGCGTACTTACGGTGCGGGACCAAGCTAAGTCGATAGAACACTCCGGACCTGTGTTGGCTTGGCATTCAGGCGAGTAGACCATGTAGCAATGCTAGGATCCAAAACTACCACCAGTATAACTTGTACAACATATGAATAACTTGGACTAAAAATCAAAAAGAACTGCACAACTTGTTATAGACAAGAAGGAGAAGGATAAATAAAAGAGAATGAGCCTGCACAAAATTAATGCACGTGGAGTCTGCTTTTATATAACAATGCCTTTCATTATAGGTTCGGATTACAGGGGAGACAAGGATGCACTTAGGGTACGGAACCAAGCTAAGCGTGCTATACATCTTGTGCTAACCCAGGACAGGTAGCTACACTCTTAGTGTTGCGACTATGTCAAGTGTTGCTTGAACTTCACGGACCCTTCAGAAGGGGTCCGTATGTTCTCCCGGAGGTCCTACTCGACTTTGTTTATAGACTCTATAACTTACATTGCATATAATTACAGACTCACCTCCATGACACTAAGTATATAACTTACGGAGGTGCTCGATGTTCCAAGGATTATTCCAAGGATTAGGAAGCGAGGTCCCATCCTTAGTTGCCAAGAGAACACATCCAGGACAGGATACTTTGATCACTCGGAAAGGACCTTCCCATCTAGGGGAAAGTTTGTTCATCCCTTCACGAGTTAGTATTCTCCGCAGCACCAAATCACCTTCCTCGAGCTGTCGGTTACGCACATGCCTTTGATGATAGCGCCAGAGCGCCTGGCGATAACGTGCATTCTAAACTGCTGTTTGACACCTTCCCTCGTCGACGAGGTCAAGGTCTTCACGCCGGAGCTGGTCCTGTGCGGCTTCGTCGAAGGTCCGGACCCGGAGTGACCCCATGGTGATCTTCGGAGGAAGGACTGCTTCAGCTCTGTACACCAGGAAGAAGGGTATCTCTCCAGTTGATCGGTTAGGTGTAGTCCTGCTTGCCCACAGTGCGGACGAAAGCTCTTCGATCCAGTTGGCTCCATGTTTCTTCAAACGCTCATAAGTGTGCGTCTTGATTCCTTTCAATATCTCTACATTTGCTCTTTCGTCTTGGCCATTACTTGTCGGGTGAGCTACTGATGCGTAGCTAACTTGAATGTCGAGGTCTTCGCAATATTCTTGAAATGTTGCACTTATAAATTGGGTTCCGTTGTCAGTAATGACTCTGTTCGGAACTCCAATCTGCAGACTAAGGACTTCAATAACTTGATTGTTGATTGCTTATTGATAGTCACAACTGGAGTAGCTTCCAGCCACTTGGTGAATTTGTCGATGGCGTTAGACAGGAACCTGTAACCTCCGACGGCCTTTGGGAAGGGTCCCAAGATGTCCATGCCCCACACAACGAATGGCCATGTAGGAGGAATCATTTGCAGCGACTGAGCCGGTGTGTGAATTTGTTTTGCGTGGAACTAGCATGCTTCACACTTTTTCACCAACTATACTGCATCCTGGAGTGCTGTAGGCCAGCCGAAGCCGTGTCGAAAGGCTTTGCCGACCAGCGTGTGGGAAGACACATGGTTCTCACACTTGCCTCCATGGATCTCCACGAGGAGCTTGCGGCCTTCTTCCCTTACAATGCATCACATTAGGACGCCGTTGGCACCACGCCAGTATAGATCCCCTTCTACAAACATGTATCTTTTAGCCAATATGACGATCCGGTCAGTGGATATACCGTCTTCAGGAAGGTGGATGTCTTTCAGGTAGCTCCTGATCTCTGATATCCATGCATCAGAGCTGACTTGAGCTTCTGAGTCTTGCATGCTGGGTTGTTCGGAGCTTCCTGTAGCACCTATAACTCTTGGTGGATGCCATGGTAACAGGGCCATCGGGAGCGCTAGCTTCAGGGTGCTGGTCTCATCTCCTTCGCTCAGTTCGGCAGACTGAGCTATTGGTCTTGACAACATCCGGACGAAGGTCCCGTCAGGAGCCAGAGCTCCAGTTGAGGCCTTCGTAGAGAGTTCGTCAGCTTTAGCGTTGTGGATACGCTGAACATGGTGGAGATCTAAGACTTCAAAGTCTTTCTGAAGCCTCTGGACTTCAAGGAGATAAGCGACTAATTGGGGGTTGTTGCAGCAACATTCACCTTTGACTTGTTTTATGATGAGCTGCGAATCACCCTTCACCAACAACTCTTTGACACCATAAGATAGTGCCACCTTGAGCCCAAAGATGAGTGCTTCATACTCCACCATGTTGTTGGTCGCCTTGAAGTCAAGGCGAACCATATATTTGACCTTCTCCCCTGTCAGAGCGAGGAGAAGGATTCCAACTCCGGCCCCCTGCTTCTGCACAGAGCCATCGAAGTAGAGAGTCCAGTGAGGCTCGATGAAGACCGAGACCTTGGATTCCGGCTTCTGCTCACTAGGGCCCCCCGGATTTGATGGAGAGTGAGTCCACTCCGCCATGAAATCAGCCAAGGCTTGACTCTTGATAGCTTTTCACGACAAGAATTCTAGATCAAATTCCGGTAGCTCTGCTGCCCACTTAGCGATGTTCCCAGTAGAATTAGGGTTATGCAGAATTGCACGTAGTGGATAAGAAGTTACCACTGATATCTTGTGGGCTTGGAAATAATGATGAAGCTTCCTTGAGGCAATAAGAACTGCATAAAGCAGCTTATGCACCTCAATGTATCGAGTCTTGGCATTGTGTAATACTTCGCTGATAAAGTACACTGAACGTTGGATGGTCTGGACCCTCTCAGAGGGGCCCAGAGCTTCTTCTCCATCCACCCAAAACCTTCCGAAGGGGTCCAAACCTTTTTGTTCATCTATGCGGACCCACCCAGAGGGGTCCGGATTCTTGTTGATCTTCTTGAACTCTTCCGGCGGTGTCCATAACTTCTTCTCGATCAGCCGTTTAAACTCCCTCAGATGAGAGAGGTTGATCTTCTAACATTTGGCATTGAAGATCCATGCTTGGGGGTTGGGACTCAGACTCGCCTTCAGGTACCTCTGGACCCTCCCGGAGGGGTCTGAGCTCCTGAACTAGATGTGGCTCCGGTCTTTCCGCGACCAGGACCATACTGACAACTTCTGTAGTTGCAGAAATGTAAAGCAGTAGAGGCTCACTAGGGTTCGAAGCTACCAAGATTGGTAGTGTGGTGAGGAGCTGCTTGAGCTCTTTGAACACCTTTTTTGCTTCTTCGGGCCAATGGAATGACCCAGACTTCCTCAAGAGCTTGAAGAAGGGAAGTGCCCGCTTTCCCAGCCTTGAGATGAACCGGCTGAGCGCAGCTAGACATCCAGTTAGCTTCTGGACATCCTTGATGCGAGCTGGGGGCCACATATCTTCTATAGCCTTGATCTTCGCCGGGTTCGTCTCAATTCCTTGGTGGGTCACCAAGAAAACAAGGAGCTTCCCAGAGCTAACCCCGAAGACACACTTGTCTCGGTTCAGCTTGGTTCGTGTGATGCGTATCTTGTCGAAGACGGCTTGCAAATTTTCAAGGAGTGACTCCTTGTTCTTGACCTTTACAACGATGTCATCGACATACACCTCCACCAAGTCCCTAATGAGTTGTCCAAAGGTTTTGTGCATAGCTCGCACAAAGGTTTAAGCAACATTTTTGAGACCGATGGGCATGGCAGTATAACAGTACAACCCATCTACTGTAATGAAGGCAGTATGCTTTTCATCTTCCCTCGACATTTGGATTTGATGATATCCGGAGTATGCATCTAGGAAACACAATAGCTCACACCCGGAGGTGGAGTCCACTATCTGATCTATTCTAGGCAGTAGAAATGGATCTTTTGGATATGCCTTATTTAAGGTGGTGTAGTCGATACACATTCGAAGCTTCCCGCCAGCCTTGGGTACAACAACTGGGTTTGCCAGCCATTTTGGGTGATGAACTTCCCGAATGAAACCAGCTTCGAGTAGCTTCTTGATCTCCTGTCAGATGAAGTTTTGTCGCTCGACAGATTGCTTCCGAAGCTTCTGGTGTACAGACTGTGCATCGGGATAAATCTTCAGATTGTGCTCAATCACCTCCCTAGGGATCCCACACATTTGTGATGGTTGCCAGGAAAATACGTCAACATTCACCCAAAGGAAAGTGATGAGCGCGATTTCCTATTTGTTGTTAAAACCTCCCGATATATGGGTGGTCTGAGCAGCATCAAAACCAATTTGGACGATTTTGACAGGTATGTCGTTGTCGCCGCTTGTCTGCACACGTGGTGTAGAGGTTGAGCCTCGGTGATGAGTACTCAGAGGTTGAGCAGCTTGCTCTTTACTGGATGCCTCCTCCTGCGTTGTTGCAAGCGCTAGGAGTTCTTCCAGTGCGGTGATTCCCGTAGTACGGTCTCCACGGATGCGGAGAATGCCCAAAGGTGTCGCCATCTTCAGCACCAAATAGCTGTAGTGGGTTGTCGCCATGAACCTATACAGGGCAGGCCTGGCTAGGATGGCATTGAAGGGTAAGCTAATCTGCGCAACATCAGAGACCAGCTTCTCGATCCTGTATTTCTCCCGAGTTCCAAAGGTCACCGGGAGTGTGATGGATCCGAGAGAGCTAATGGACCCCGAACCTACCCCAGAGAAAGGTCGTGAGGGATGAAGGTCCGAGGGTCAGAGCTGGAGCTTGACGAAGGCTTCATAGCTCAGGAGGTTCAACTCTGCACCTCCATCCACCAAAACATGGTAGAGCGGAACATTGTTGATGGTAGGAGACACCATTAGTGGCAATTGGCAAGCTCCGATTATGTTTTGGGGGCAGTCCGTAGCATCGAAGGTGATGGGAGTGTCCATCCATTTTTTATGAGGTTCCGCCCTGGCGGTTGGTGCTACAGCGGCCATGTCCTGCTGCATTGTCTTGAGAACGCGGCGAGAAGTGATGTCCCAGGATCCACCATAGATGGTGTTCAGGGTCTTCTGACGCTCATTGTTGGAGACATCAGAGTCGTCATCGACTGTGTTGTACAAAACCTTTAGGACCTTCTTAGGATCCTGAAAGCCTAGCTCCGTGTCAAGCGGAGCTTCGTCGACTTTTTGCTTTCCTTCCCGTTGGCGGAAAGGAGCTTCTTCTCGGCGCTTATTGTAGCGATCAACAAGATTCTGGACCTCCCGACACTCCTCCAGACTATGTCTGTCCGTCTTGTGGATCGGACACCACATTTTGGAGCCGTTGTCATCTTCTGACGAAGGTCGAGGTCGTTTTTCGGGGCGTGGCCCCCGGCCACCCTAAGTGCGCCGGTCGACGGCTTTTTCTTGCCGTTGCTCTTCTTCTTCTTTCCACTACTGGAGGTAGTGACTTTAGCCTTGGAGGACTTCTTGTTGGCCTTCAGAGCTAGTTTGGAGTGCATCTCACGTCCCTCCGCAACTCTGGCACATTTGTCAGCCAGGCTGAAGAGCTCCGTGACTCTCGTGACTTCTTTTGTTGCCAGCTTCTCTAGCATCTTCTTGTCCCGGACGCCGTGTCTAAATGCGACAATAACAGAAGAGTTCGGGATAGAAGGTATGGTATTTCGTATCTAAGAGAATCATTGAATAAAGGATCGCAACGACTCTCTCGATTTTTGCTGAACAACAAAAAGGTCTAGTTTAGTGTCAGGTCGGGTGTAGAAGCTCCCGAGATTGGCGGTGAACTATTGGCATAGCTCCACCCAACTGTAGACGGAGTCAGGCGGAAGGCTCATGAACCAGGACCTGACTGTCCCAGTCAAAGCCATAGGGAAATAATTGGCCATCACGGCCTCATTGCCCCCTGCCGCAAGGATAGCGGTAGAGTAGATTTGAAGGAATTCGTCGGGGTTGACAGTCCCATCGAATTTCTCCAGCAAATGAGGCTAGAACTTATGTGGCCACCTGACCATGCGTAGATGCATAGCCAGGACAGAACAACCTCCTCCTACTCCCAAAAGAGCAAGGTTGTCCCGAGCTTCTCGCCTCTCGCGAAAACGCTCGATGTGGACGCGACCGTCCTGCTATTGGTAATGGCGATCGAGCTCCGACCGCAGGTCATGCGTCGAAAGTCTCAACGTAGTGTGGGTGCGATGTGCCCCATAGGGCAGCGATGTCACTTGTTGGGACACAACACGTCTCCTGTGCTGTGAAGCTTGTGGAACAAGTCTTCCTGACAAGATCTGACACTGTAAAAGTGCCTGTCCCGAAGGAGTAGGACCTTGATTGCTGATGCCATCAGCCGTAGCTGCAACCAGATGTTCAACATCAGCCCTCCACTGCTCCATCGCTCCCTGGGGTGCACCTGAAGGTGGCGAACGTTGGAGTAGAGTACGCGCATCAACAAGCGCGTGTTCAGGGTTGTTATTCGTCGATTTCGTGATTGATGTGAATACTCCATCCCACTGTCCAGCATTATTTTTTGGAACAGGTGGTGGTGGTAGTGCGACGTCTGCCGGGACAACAGCACCCGCTGGTTGTTGCATGTTGGAAGGATTCACTCCAACAGGTTGCACAACGTTGTTGCCGTTGGATGATCCTGTGGCGGAGTTCACCATCTTGTGATCTCAAGCGCCCCTACCTGGCGTGCCAAATGTCAAAGCGTACGAACGACACTTCCCCCAGTACTACTTAATTGTAGCCCGCGGAGGTTCTTGTATTGGTTTGGGCGCGCGGAGATCTTAGACAAGATGATGACACCAATGATTTATGTGGTTCGGGTCACCTGAGCGTAATACCCTACTCCATGGGGTGTGTGTTGTTGTATTGAGGATTCACTGGTGCTTGTGGTATCAACTTAGTCGTCATGTACCGTGCTACACATCCCTTTTATTTTCTAAGGACTGGCCGTAACATCACTGGCCTGGCCTGACATATGGCCCTGGCGTAGTTAACTGCCTAATACACGATCTACAAGTATTAAATGAGGTTAATAGAGTGGTAACGTGCGTTAATGATGGTGTTACCCCTATTAGTAGTCCACTAATCGCGTGTTATTAATATGGTATTAATACCACGTAATCAAGTCTTGTAATTGTCGCCTTAACTGTCTCATGAAGGTGTGAGCCGTTGGAGATCTCTCTGTCTTCCTTTGAAGTCTTAGCTCCGGAGGTTCAACATGTGGCGGCTCTGGAGCTCCCCATCGTAGGGAGGTAGGTTCGGAGCCACTATACACATGGCTGCACTGGAGCTTCCCTCTACTGGGGGTTATGTCTAGGGTCACTAGACACGTGGCAGGGCTGGAGCTTCCCTATGACGGGTGTTAGGTCTAGCCTTGTGTTACACGTGTCAGTGTCGGAGCTACCCAAATGAGGGAGGCGAGTCTAGTACTGTGCAACACGTGTGGCCTTTAGAGATCTTCAACTTGAACGGGGGGAACTCCTTGGCTTTTCTAGCGGTATGATGGGGTACCCGGTACGCAGGGTACCGACAACCTCGAAGACGCACATGTCTGGGTTGAGCTTTGTACACGTTAGACGTAGCTTGTCAAATACGGCTTGCAGATTATCAAGGAGTGACTCCTTTTTCTTCACCTTGACGATAATGTCATCGACGTAGACTTCCACCAAGTCCCTTATGAGCTCTCCAAATGTTTTGTGCATGGCTTGCACAAAAGTTGAAGCAGCATTTTTGAGACCAAAAGACATTGCAATATAACAATATAACCCATCTACTGTAATGAAGGCAGTATGCTCTTCATCTTCCCTGGACACTTCAATCTAATGATATCCAGAGTAGGCATCTAGGAAACGCATTAACTCACACCCGGAGGTGAATTTTACTATTTGATCTATTCTAGGAAGTGGAAATGGGTCTTTTGACCTTATTCAATGTAGTGTAGTCAATGCACATCAGAAGCTTCCCGCCAGCCTTTGGTACGTCGACTGGGTTTGCTAGCCACCGAAGATGGTGAACCTCTCGGATGAAACCAGCGTCGAGCAACTTCTTGATTTCTTGTCTTATGAAGTTCTGCCGCTTGACAGATTGCTTCCGCGGATTCTGATGTATTCGCCGTGCATCGGGGTATATCTTTAGGCTGTGCTCGATCACCTCCCTAGGGATCCTAGGCATTTGTGACAGTTTCCATGCAAACACATCGACATTCACCTGAAGGAAAAGTGACAAGTGTGAGTTCCTATTTGTCGTCCAAACCTTCCGATATATGAGTGGTCCGGGCAGCATCTGAACCAATTTGGACGTCTTTGACAGGGATGTCGGTGTCACCGCTTGGTCGCACACGAGGTGCAGAAGTTGAGCCACCCTGACGTGAGCTCGAAGGTTGTTGAGTTGGTCATTCCTTGCCAGATTCTTCTTCCTGCGCCATTGCGAGCGCATGAAGTTCTTCTAGCGCAGTGACTCCAGTAGTGCGATCCCCACGAATCCGGATGACACCTGAAGGAGTCGACGTCTTCAACACTAGTAACCGTAATGAGCTATGGCCATGAACCTATACAGGGTTAGCCTGCCTAAGATGGCGTTGAAGGGAAGGCTGATGTGTGCCACATCAAAGAGCAGCTTCTCGGACCTATAGTTGTCTCTAGTCCCAAAAGTCACCGAGATTGTAATTGACCTAAGAGGAGTGATGACTCCCGGACCTACTTCGAAGAAAGGACGTGAGGGCCTAAGGTCCAATAGCCTGAGTTGGAGCTTCGTGAAAGCCGCGAAGCTGAGGAGGTTGAGCGTCGCGCCTCCATCCACCAGTACATGATAGAGTTGGATGTTGTTGATGGTAGGAGATACCATTAAAGGCAACTGACCAGCTCCGGTCATGTTCTTCGGACAATCCGAAGCATCGAAGGTGATGGAAGTATCCATCCACTTCCGATGAGGTTCTGTCTGGACAGTGGGAGCTACGGGAGCCATCTCCCGACACATAGTCTTGAGGATACGCCGGGAGGTGATGTCTCAAGACCCTCTATATATCATATGGAGAGTCTTCCAATGCTCGTTGTCGGAGATGTCGGAGTCATCATCCACAGTGTTGTAGACGACCTTTAGAGACTTCTTGGTGTCCTCGAAGCCAAGCTCCTGTTCTGAAGGATCTTCTTCGACTTTCTGTCCCCCCCCCCCCCCCCCCCCCCGTTGGTAGTATGGGGCTTCTTCTTGGTGCTTGTTGTTGCGTTCAACAAGCCGTTGGACCTCGCGACAGTCTTCGAGGTTATGGGTGTTTGATTTATGAATCGTACAACACATATTCTCACTGTCGCTGTCCTCAGTTGATGGTCGGGTTCGTTTTTTGAGGCGTGGTCCCCGACCACTAGGAGTTGCGGCTCCAGCAGCAGCAGCAACAGGTGTACCGACCAACGACTTTTTTTTGCTATTGAACTTCTTCTTTTTCTTTCCACTGCTGGAGGCAGTAGCTTCAGCCTTGGAGGAGAATTTACTAGCCTCCGCAGCTGGTTTGGAGTGCATCTCTCAACCCTCCGCAGCTCTAGCACATTTGTCGGCTAGGCTGAGGAGCTCCGTGACGCTGCTGACATCTTTGATTGCCAGCTTCTCCAGCATATTCTTATATCTAACTCCCTGTCGGAACGCAACAACGACAAAGACGTTGGAGATTGAAGGAATAGTGGTCCGTACCTTAGAAAATTGTTGGATGAATGATCGCAACGATTCTCCTGCCTCCTGTTGTACGACAAACATATCCAGCTCCGTGTCAGGTCGGGTAGGGGTGGGCATTCGGTTAACCGCTCAAATTCGATTTGGTTTATCGGTTTTTTTCAAAATTCGGTTTTCCAGAAATGAAAACCAAAATATAACATACAAAATAGGCAACCGGTCTAACGGTTAACCGCGAAATTCGGTTCGGTTTCTGGTTAACCGAAGAAAAACTGGACTTCACTGCCACGCCTTCAGATCGGGGACAGGGAGCGCGCCTCGCCGGGCGACGTCTCGTCCGGGCGGCAGCAAAGCGGCCTCGGGAGCGCGGCCGCGCGGAGGACGATGGCGCAATGGTGTGGCGGCGGCGGAGCGCTGCGATGTGACGATAGCGAGCGCGACGGCGCACCGGACGGAGTCGCGCAGCGGGCAGAGAAGGTCGGGGCGGCGATGGGCTGCCAGCGGAGCATAGAGCGGCGGCAGGACGCGAGCGGCAGAAGAGCTTGGGGCGGCGGGCGACCGTGAGCGGCAGAGGCCGTGGGCGGCGGGGGCCGTGAGCGGCAGAGGCCGTGGGCGGCGGAGGGGAGTGGGGATATTAGGGTTTGTGTTGGGCTTAGTGCTGAACCGTTGTTGGACTTCAGTGCTGAATCGCTATTGGGCCTCACGTGCTGGACCATTGTTGGTTGTTGGGCCGATTTTCGGTTAGCCCGGTTAACCGAATAAATAAACTGAAAACCGGAAAAGAAATCGGGTTTCACAGATTCAGAACCGAAATTGGTCTCGGTTTTTTCGGTTCGGTTAGTTCGGTTCTGGTTTCCGGTTTATTTGGTTCCGGTTTTCGGTTTCCAGTTTTTGTGCCCACCCCTAAGGTCGGGTATAGGAGCTCCTGGAGTTGGCAGTGAACTGGCAACAAAGTTCCCCCAATTGTAGATGGAGTTAGGACGGAGACTCATGAACCAAGATCTTTCTGTCCCGGTTAGAGGCATAGGGAAGTAGTTGGTCATCACGACCTCATTGCCTCCAGCCACGAGAATGGCGGTGGAGTAGATTTGAAGAAATTCGACAGGGTTGATTGTCCCGTCGTACTTCTCTGGTAGATGAGGTTGGAACTTGGGTGGCCAGTTGACCATGCGGATATGCATGGCAAGGGCCGAACATCCGCCCCACACTCCTAATGGAGAAGGGTTTTCCCGAGCCTCTCACCTCTCGCGAGCACGCTCGATATGGACGCGGCTGTCCTGCCTCATGTGCCGGTGCTCGAGCTCCAACCGAAGATCATGCGTTGAGAGTCTCGATGCCGTATGAGTGTTGCGTGCCCTGGAGGGCAGTGACGTCACTTGCTGGGAGGGCGCACGTCTCCTGTGTTGTGACGCCCGAGGACCGAGTCTGCCAGACAAAGCCCTGTTCCTTGAAGGTGCCTGTCCAGCAGGGGGCGAACCTTGATTACTGATGGCATCGGCTGCGGCTGCAACCAAATGCTCCACATCAGCGCGCCACTGTTCCATCGCACCTTGAGGAGCTCCCGGCGCCGGAGGACACTGAAGTAGAGTCCGCGCTACATTCAACGTATTCTATGGATTGTTCGTTGATGCAGTGATCGATGCGAATACACCATTATGTTGAGATGGTGGAGGTAGTGGTGGAACGGCACCCGCCGGAACAACAACATTAGCTGGCTGCTGCACGTTGGAGGGATTTCCTACAGCAGACTGCTCAGCCAAACCATTGGACGTTGCTACGGCGGAGTTCACCATCTTGAGATCTTAGTGGCCAAATATCGAAGTATAGCAATGACACTTCCCCCAGTACTATTGGAGCGTAGTCCGCGGAGGTTCGTATTCGGATGGAGCGCATCAGATCACGAATAAGATGATAACACGGAAGTTTTTACGTGATTCGGGTCGCCTTAGCGTAATACCCTACTCCACGGGGTGGTTATTGATTGTATGGCGAGTGTTTGTGATGCTTGAAAGCGTGTGACATTAGTCGTTCTCTACCGTGCGATGCAATCCTTTTATATCCTAAGGACTGACCGTTACAAATTATGCTTGGTCCAACAGGTGGCCCCGGCTGTCATTAACCACCTATACACGATCTACATGTATAATCTGTGATTAACAGTATAATAACACGTCTTAATGGTGGTGTTACCTGTCTTGATAGTCTTCTGATCCTGTTCATTAATACTGATTAATGATACATTAATCATGTCTTTAAAATGGCTGTTTAATAGCCTCTTGAGTGTCTACGCCGTTGGAGATCCTGTAGTCTTCCCGTTGCAGGTTTAGGTCCGAAGGTCCAACACAGTGCAACTCTAGAGCCTCCCTCTGTTGGGAGGCAGGTCCGCAACCACTTGACACGTGGCGATCCCGGAGCTTCCCTCTACTGAAGGTTAGGTCCAGAATTGCTAAACATGTGGCAGTTCTGTAGCTTTCCTGTGAAGGGAGGTAGGTCCGGTCTCGCACGACACGTGGTAGTACCGGAGCTACCCAAACGAGAGATGCAGGCCCAGTACTGTCAGACGTATGTTGTGTTCGGAAGTCTTCAATTCCAACATAGAAACTTCTTAGTTTTAAGTACGGTATCAAAAAGCACCTAATATCTAGGTAGGTTACCGACATATACAATCGGACGATAGCTCATCGTTGTGAGCCCACAAATCAAGGATGTGTGTTAACGGAAGGAGTCGATGTGCCTCTTTGTGGACGAAAAAGAAACATACGCAATAAATGAAATTTTGAAGTACTTTATTCATTTCTAAATAAATGATCTTTTTAACTAATTCTAGTTTAAAAAATGTCATTTATGTAGAGCCGGTCCCAAGCCCGGGTAAAGGAGGAGGGGGTTGTGATAGGCTTGGCGAGCCAGCAACTAAACTTAGCCATTCTCATGGAAATGAAACTCATTGGAAATTCGTTGGGGCGTAACCCTCTTAGCGATGCGCCATACCGGAACCCGGGTATGGTGTTAAGTGGGCGAGGGCCGGGTCGACACCGCCTTAGTGGCGCGCCATATCGGAACCCGGATGTGGTGTTAAATGAGCGAGAGCTGGATCGCCATCACCTTAGTGGCGCACTACATCATCGCCCGAATGTAGTGTTAAGTGAGCAAGGGTCTTTGCATCTTCCTCGACGGATGCGAAGGGTAACGAAGCTAGCCGAGGAAACTAGGTTTCGGGTGGGTAGTTGGAATGTAGGATCCTTGACGGGAAAGCTACGAGAGTTAGTGGATGTTGCGATTAGGAGGCGTGTAAACATTCTTTGTGTATAAGAGACTAGATGGGCAGGTCAAAAAGCGAGAGAGGTTGAGAATACCGGTTTCAAGCTTTGGTATTCTGGCTCGACGAGAACTAGGAATGGCGTAGGCATCCTAATAGATAAGAGCCTCAAGGATGGAGTAGTGGATGTCTGTAGACGAGGGGATAGGATCATCCTAGTCAAGGTAGTTGTGGGGGACCTTATCTTGAATGTCATTAGTGCTTATGCCCCACAAGTTGGGCTTGACATGAGCACTAAGAGACAATTTTGGGAGGACTTGGAGGATATGGTTAGTAGTGTACTGGTAAGCGAGAAGCTCTTCATAGGAGGAGATCTCAATGGTCATGTAGGTACAACTAACGTAGGTTTTGAGAGGGGTACACGGAGGTTTTGGGTGTGGCGATAGAAACCAGGAGGGTAAGGATATCCTAGACTTTGCCGTAGCCTATGACCTATTGGTAGCTAACACCCTATTTAAAAAGAGGCTATCTCACATAGTGACCTTTACTAGTGCCCAACATTCTAGTCAAATCGACTATATCCTCACCAGGAGAAGGGAGAGAGGGGCATGTTTAGATTGTAAGGTGATTCCTGGAGAATGTGTTGTTCGACAACATAAACTTGTGGTAGCCGACTTTCGTTTCCACGTGCGTGTGTCACGAGACAAAGGTGTTAAAACCACGAGAACAAAGTGGTGGAAGTTGAAGGATGAAGCGCAACAATCATTCAAAAGGAGGATGATCGCAGAAGGACCTTGGAACGAAGAGGAAGATGCAGATAGTATGTGGGAGAAGATGGCGACTTACATTAGGAAGACGACTAGGGAGGTGCTTGGGTGGACAAAAGGTAAGAAACTTGTAGATAAAGACACTTGGTGGTGGAATGAAGATGTACAAAAAGCTATTAAGGAGAAGAAGGAGTCTTATAAGGGCTGGCATCATGAGAGAAGTGCAAGTAACATGGTGAAGTATAAAGAGGCTAAGAAAAATGCTAGGCGTGTTGTGAGTAAAGCAAGGGGGCAGGCCTATGATGCGCTATATGAGAGGCTAGGGACAAAAGAAGGCGAAAAGGATATATACAAGATGGCGAAACTTCGCGAGAGAAAGGTGAGAGATCTCAACCAAGTCAAATGCATTAAGGATGAGGCAGGCCAAATTCTATTGAAGGAGGTAGAAATTAGGGATAGATGGCGGGATTACTTCAATGGACTATTCAATGACGGGAATGAGAGTATTAGGTTCGAGTTGGATGACTCATTTGATGACATCAACAGACGATTCGTGCGGAGGATACAAGAGTCCGAGGTTAGAGAGGCCCTAAAAAGGATGAAAGGAGGAAAGGCCCACAGCCCCGATGATGTCCCCATTGAGGTGTGGAGATGTCTAGGGGATGTATCAATAGTATGGCTCACTAAACTATTCAACCGCATTTTTCAGTCAAACAAAATGCCTGAAGAGTGGCGGAAAAGTATTTTAGTACCCATCTTCAAAAATAAAGGAGATGTTCAAAGTTGTACTAATTATCGAGGAATTAAGCTCATGAATCATACTATGAAGTTCTGAGAGAGAGTGATTGAACACCGCTTGAGGAAAGTGACCAATGTCACTAAAAACTAGTTTGGTTTTATGCCTGGGAGGTCCACTATGGAGGCGATTTTCTTACTCCGTCAGCTTATGGAGAGGTATAGGGAACAAAAGAAGGATCTACATTTAGTGTTCATTGACTTGGAGAAGGCATACGATAAGGTACCAAGACCGGTCATGTGGTGGGCACTAGAGAAACACAAAGTCCCAACAAAGTACATTAACCTTATCAAGGATATGTACGATAATGTGGTGACAAGTGTGCGCGTAAGAGATAGTGAGACCGACACTTTTCCTATCACAATAGGGTTACACCAAGGATCAGCCTTAAGTCCTTACATCTTTTCCTTAGTGATGGATGAGGTGTCGAAGGATATACAAGGGGATATCCCTTGGTGTATGCTCTTTGCTGATGATGTAGTGTTGGTAGATGAAACTAGGGATGGTGTTGATAGAAAATTGGAGCTATGGAGGCAGACCTTAGAGTCTAAGGGGTTTAGACTTAGTAGAACCAAGACCGAGTATATGAGATGCGACTTTAGTGATGTCGGGTGCGAGGATGGTAATGTTAGTTTACAAGGACAAGTAGTACCTAGGAGGGACACATTTCGATATTTAGGATCAATGTTACAAAGCAATGGTGATATTGATGAAGATGTTTGCCACAAGATCAAGATCGGGTGGATGAAGTGGCGACAAGCATCTGGAATCTTATGTGATAAGAAAGTTCCACAAAAATTGAAGGGAAAATTCTATAGGACGGTGATCAGACCTGCGATGCTGTATGGAGCAGAATGTTGGTCAACTAAAAGGCAACATGTCCAACAAATGAGTGTTGCGGAGATGCGCATGCTACGGTGGATGTGCGGTCACACAAGAAGAGACAAAATTAGGAACGAAGTAATACGTGATAGGGTAGGGGTGGCACCGATTGAGGAGAAGCTAGTCCAACATCGCCTACGGTGGTTTGGGCATATCCAGCGGAGACCTCCAGACGCACCGGTTAACAGTGGGATTATAAAGAGTGGAGAAAATTTTAGAAGGGGTAGAGGTCGACCAAGGTTGACATGGCAGGAGGCGGTGAAATGAGATTTAAAGGAGTGGGACATACCTAGAGATTTGGCTCATGATAGGACTGCATGGAAATTAACAATTCATGTGCTAGAATCTTAGTTTATTCGTAATTTGTTACTCTTATCTTCTTTCTTATTAACCCATTTCTAGAATAAATAAAATGTAGATTTTTTTTTTACTTTCATCTTATTTTCTATTACTTTTCTTCAAAATTGTTGGGTTTCATTTTTAGCCGACCCCAACTTGTTTGAGACAAAGGCTTGATTGTTGTTGTAGTATTTAGAATGGAGGTAGTAGTTCAAAATATGCATGAGCTGTTTCCGCCAACAATTGATGCTACACGGGAAAAAGCTGGAAAATAGAAAGAAAAATGCCTCTGTTACGAGGAATGTCCAGTTGTCGACCACCCCTTGTTAAATCGAAAAATGAAGAAAAGCCGTCCATCTGGATATGGACGGATCAAAACACGGCATGCCTCTCCTTCCAGTTGTCACTTTAACAACCAGCCCCGCATCACACCCTTTTATAACAGCAATGTCCATCTCTGTCTCCGGCTCCGCCGCCGCCGCCTTCCTCCCGCCGCTCACAGCCCGGAGCTCGCCGCCGGCATATCGCGTCCCCGCGAACAGACGTCGGAGAATCGGTCTCAGTAACCGCCTCTCCTCCTCCTCCTCCTCCACCGCGCCGTCTCCTATTCTCCCCGCCGCCGCCATGGCCACGGACGGCGCCGCCCCTGCCGCCTCCGACGCTGGATCGACGAAGAAGCTGCTCGTCTTTGACGCGGAGGAGGACCTCGCGATTTCTCTGGCGAAGTACACCGCCGAGCTTTCGGAGAAGTTCGCGGCTGAGAGGGGCGCTTTCACCGCCGTGCTCTCCGGCGGATCCCTCATCAAGGCGCTCAGGTTCTTGGACGGCTCTCCCGTGCCCTAACGATCGCGACTTTCTCGGCTACTCCAGGGTTCGCAGATCACGTCAAGGTCTCTCTTCCTCGTTGGTTTCGCAGGAAGCTGACGGAGCCGCCGTTCCTGGATTCCGTGGACTGGAGCAAGTGGCACGTCTTCTGGGTGGATGAGAGGGTCGTTCCCAAGGACCATGAGGACAGCAATTACAAGCTTGCCCTGGATGGATTCCTCTCTAAGGTATTCTTCTCAATTTCTTGGACTAAATATATCTTGTTCCTGCAACTGCTGATTGTGATTGGCAACTTTCTTATTGTTTGGGTTATTGGAACTTGGAAGATACGGATCATTGAGGGTTAGAAATGTGGTAATTATTGAGCGACTAATTCTTATATAAATTACATTCAACTGCTCATCGCATTGAGAACCTTGATTTCTAGAGCTCGGATTCATGTGCAGTATTTCCCCCTTAGAAACTCTTGGTTGATGGTCAATTAGCCTTGTTATGACGACGACAACAACAACCAAGCCTTCGTCCCAAACAAGTTGAGGTCAGCTACAAATGAAACCCAACAATTTTTGAAGAAAAGTAATAGAAAATAAGATGAGAGTAAAAAAATACAAATAAAATAAGATTCTACATTTTATTTATTTTAGAAATAGATTAATAAGAAAGAAGATAAGAGTAACAAAATACGAATAAACTAAGATTCCGACACATGAATTGCTAATTTCTATGCAGTCTTATCATGAGCTAAATCTCTAGGTATGTCCCACACTTTTAAGTCTCGTTTCACCGTCTCCTGCCATGTCAATCTTGGTCGACCTCTACCTCATCTAAAATTTTCTTTACTCTTTATAATCCCATCGTTAACCGGTGCTTTTGGAGGTCTCCGTTGGATATGCCCAAACCACCGTAGGCGATGTTGGACTAGCTTCTCCTCAATCGGTGCCACCCCTACCCTATCACATATCACCTCGTTCCTAATTTTGTCTCTTCTTATGTGACCGCACATCCACCGTAGCATGCGCATCTCAGCAACACTCATTCGTTGAACATGTTGTCTTTTAGTTGACCAACATTCTGCTCCATACATCGTAGGTCTGATCACCGTCCTATAGAATTTTCCTTTCATTTTTTTGTGGAAATTTCTTATCACATGCTTGCCGTCACTTCATCCACCCCATCTTGATCATGTGGTAAACATCTTCGTCAATATCACTATTGTTTTGTAACATTGATCCTAAATATCGAAATGTGTCCCTCCTAGGTACTACTTGTCTTTGTAAACCAGTGTTGTCCAGGCGTCGCCTAGGCGTCCAGTCGCTCCAGGCCGGACGCCATGACCGGTCGCCTCGCCTGAAGATGCGCCGCCGCCGTTGCCGCTGCCGTCCGCCGCCGTTGCCGCTGCCGTCCGCTGCCGTCCGCCGCACGTCGGCTTCACCCCCGCCCGTCCCTCGCTGCGATACCGCCTACAACCACCGTGAAGTGGGCGCGGTCGCCGGTCGCCGTGGGCGCGACCGCCGGTCGCTCTGGGCGCGGCCGCCGCCGCCGCCATAGTCGGTGGAGGAGAGAAAAGAGAGGGTGAGAGAAGAGTGTTTTAGGGTTAGGGTAGGACCGCTTTTATATGTCTTGATGTGAAGATCCGACGGCCGGGATTTTATGGGCCGACTTACGGCCCATCTCGCACGATATGCGGCTCCCGGGACGGACGCTCAACTACCTCTCGCTGCCGCCGCCACACATTCTCCCACTGCCGCCCGACTCTCTCCCGCCGCCCTCCCGCTGCCACCGCCACCGGCCGCCGCCGCCGCCGCCGCCGTCGGCGGGCGCCTGGGCGTCCAGGCGCCTCTCGGGCGCCTAGGCGTCCGGGCGCTCATTTACAACACTGTTGTAAACTAACATTTCCCTCCTCGCACCTTACTCTAAGGTCTGCCTTCATAGCTCCAATTTTCTATCAACACCATTCCTAGTTTCATCTACCAACACTACATCATCAACAAAGAGCATACACCAATGGATATCTCTTGTATATCCTTCGACACCTCATCCATCACTAAGGAAAAGATGTATGGACTTAAATTTGATCCTTGGTGTAGTCCTATTGTGATAGGAAAAGTATTGGTCTCACTATCCCTTACGCGCACATTTGTCACCACATTTTCGTACATATCCTTGATAAGGTTAATATACTTTGTTGGAACTTTGTGTTTCTCTAGCGCCCACCACATGACCAGCCTTGTTACCTTATCGTATGCCTTCTCCAAGTCAATGAACACCATATGTAGATCCTTCTTTTGCTCTCTATATCTCTCCATAAGCTGACGGAGTAAGAAAATCGCCTCCACAGTGGAACTCCTAGGCATAAAATCAAACTGGTTTTTAGTGACATATCACTTTCCTCAAGCGGTGTTTAATCACTCTCTCCAGAGCTTCATAGTATGACTCATAAGCGTAATTTCTCGGTAATTAGTACAACTTTGAACAGCTCCTTTATTTTTGAAGATAGGTACTACAATATTTTTCTGCCACTCTTCAGACATTTTGTTTGACTGAAAAATGCGGTTGAATAGTTTAGTGAGCCATACTATTGCTACATCCCCCAGACATCTCCACATCTCAATGGGTACATCATCGGGGCCGAGGGCCTTTCCTCCTTTCATCCTTTTTAAGGTCTTTCTAACCTTGTATCCTTCACACGAATCGCCTATTGGTGTCATCAAATGAGTCATCCAACTCGAACCTAATGCTCTCATTTCCGTCATTGAATAGTCCATTAAAGTAGTCCCGCCATCTGTTCCTAATCTCTTCATCCTTCAATAGAATTTGATCTGTCTCATCCTTAATGCATTTGACTTGGTTGAGATCCGTCACCTTCCTCTCGCGAAGTTTTGCCATCTTGTATATATCTTTTTCGCCTTCCTTTGTCCCTAGTCTCTCATATAGCGCATCATATGTCTGCCCCCTTGCTTTACTCACAACACGCCTTGCATTTTTCTTAGCCTCTTTATACTTCATCATGTTACTTGTGCTTCTCTCATGATACCTACTCTTATAAGACTCATTCTTCTCCTTAATGGCTTTTTGTACATCCTCATTTCACCACCAAGTGTTTTTATCTACAAGTTTCTTACCTTTTGTCCACCCAAGCACCTCCCTAGCTACCTTCCTAATGTAAGTCGTCATCTTCACCCACATACTATCTGCATCTTCCTCTTCGCTCCAAGGTCCTTCCGCGATGATCCTCCTTTTGAATGATTATTGCACTTCATCCTTCCACTTCCACCACTTTGTTCTTGCGGTTTTAACACTTTTGTCTCGTGACACACGCATGTGGAAACGAAAGTCGACTACCACAAATTTATGTTGTGGAACAACACATTCCCCAGGGATCACCTATTCCTGGTGAGGATATAGTCGATTTGACTAGAATGTTAGGCACTAGTAAAGGTCACTAAGTGAGATAGCCTCTTCTTAAAGAGGGTGTTAGCTACCACTAGGTCATAGGCTACGGCAAAGTCTAAGATATCCTTACCTTCCTGGTTTCTATCGTCACACCCAAAACCTTCGTGTACCCTCTCAAAACCTACGTTAGTTGTACCTACATTGCCATTGAGATCTCCTCCTATGAAGAGCTTCTCGGCTATCGGTACACTACTAACCATATCCTCTAAGTCCTCCCAAAATTGTCTCTTAGTGCCCATGTCGAGCCCAACTTGTAAGGCATAAGCACTAATGACATTCAAGATAAGGTCCCCCACAACTACCTTGACTAGGATGATCATATCCCCTCGTCTACGGACATCCACTACTCCATCTTTGATGCTCTTATCTATTAGGATGCCTACGCCGTTCCTAGTCCCAATCGAGCCAGAATACCAAATCTTGAAACCGGTATTCTCAACCTCTCTCGCCTTTTGGCCTGCCCATCTAGTCTTTTGTACACAAAGGATATTTACACGTCTCCTAATCGCAATGTCCACTAACTCTCGTAGCTTTCTTGTCAAGTATCCTACATTCCAACTACCCACTCGAAATCTAGTTTCCTCGGCTAGCTTCCTTACCCTTCGCATCCGTCGAGTAAGATGCAAAGACCCTTGCTCACTTAACACTACATTCGGACGATGATGTAGCGCGCCACTAAGGTGGTGGCGATCCGGCCCTTGCCCATTTAACACCACATCCGGATTCCAATATGGCGCGCCACTAAGGCGGTGGCGACTCGGTCCTTGCCCACTTAACACCATACCCGGGTTTCGATATGACGCGTCACTAAGAGGGTTACGCCCCAACAAATATTTAATGAGTTTCATTTCCATGAGAATGACAAAGTATAGTTCTTGGCTCACCAAACCTATCACAACCCTACTCCTTTATCCGGGCTTGGGACCGGCTATGTCATTACAACATAGGCGGAGTTTAGCCTCGTCATGACAAGTTTTTTTTTTAAAAAAAATGAGCTATATGCATCGTGAAAGTCTTTTATCATCTACAAGTGGATGTAGGTTCCCTATGGGTTTTATTTGAGCTAGTGTCTTGTGTACCCATTGATGCTATCTGTGCGACAGATGTGACCTAAAACTCTAATTTTAACTCATGACATTTTAGTATTTGGATTTGGAAGAACTCCATTTTACTCCCCGGAACAATTCACTTTGTCCATTTTACCCCCTAAACAAAATCTTGATTCAAATTACTTCCTCAAACTATTCAAATCGGTCTAATGTACCCCCAAATGAAATTCATCTTTTTCTTTTCTCAATGTAGAACCAAAAATTCACACTTAAATTTTGTGGGATGATAGATAAACCATTTTCCATGTTTAAAAATAATTGATTACTTTTTTAAGGATATTTTCCATGCATTTTATATTTATTTCATTAAGACTATTAGATAAGTACTATTTAACTATGAAAATAATTATGAACAATATATAGTATACTTTTTAAACATAGATCACTATGTCAACTATCATCATGAAAATGTGAGCTTTAACCTCAAATTGTACATGGAGAAGCAAAAAAAAAAAACATATTCCACTATGGGGTGGATTGCACCAACTTGAATAGTTTGAAGGACTAAATCAAGCTATGATTTTGTTTAGGGTGTGCAATTGACAAAGTGGATTGTTGGAGGGACCGAGGGAGTAAAATTGACTTCTTCCTTTAGATTTCAATGCTATGCATAAATCACTTACGTATGTAGCATCAATTCATACTTGTATTAGACTTAAATTTTGTAGTCATTTGCTCATGTAATGTGTGGCATAGATGCAGTAGATTAGACATGGAACATACTTTTAGATTTTGACACATATCTTGTACATCTGTACCTATCAAAATTTGGATTTTCATAACATTGACATGCCTGTTTTGAGAATAGTACTTTCAATTCTGAAATATTCTGATTCTATTAGAATCTAGTTATCTTTTTTCAGCTAGTTTTGTTGCAATTGAAAAAACATAGCAGTGATTGGTGTTGTCTTCCAACTTTGTAGGTCCCTATTCCTACCGGGCAAGTTTATGCTATAAATGATGCTTTGTCAGCTGAGGGAGCAGCGGATGACTATGAAACTTGCTTGAAGCAGCTTGTTAAGAATGGCGTTATTGCAATGTCAGCAGCTACTGGTTTTCCTAGGTTTGATCTCATGCTTCTGGGAATGGGCCCTGACGGCCACATTGCATCGCTCTTCCCAGGTCACCCTCTTGTTAATGAGAACCAGAAGTGGGTCACCTACATCAAGGATTCTCCTAAGCCGCCACCAGAGAGAATTACTTTTACATTTCCGGTGATCAACTCATCTGCATATATCGCTATGGTGGTCACTGGAGCTGGGAAGGCTGGTGCGGTGCAGAAAGCACTTTCAGACAAGCAAACTTCATCCGACCTGCTGCCTGTTGAGATGGCTGTACTTCAAGATGGAGAATTCACCTGGTTCACTGACAAAGAAGCAGTGTCAGTGCTGCAAAACAAGTGAAGCCCATCAAGATCTATGCTCTAAGCATTTTATCTTAAATAAAAATCCAAGGAGTCTGCACAGGTGCTTTTCCTCCATGGATTTCTTGTAAGGGAAACTTGAGCCGTTTATGTAGTGTATTGTTCAGAGTAACTTTTCTGATACATTGCTCCGAAAGTACTTACTGCGGTTACTGTCTCTGTGGCTCTATGCTCAGTTTTAAGCAGCTAAATGTTTCAGTTCTATGTTGCCTTTTTTCTGCTGGGCTTTTATGCTAGTACTGTCACATCCTCTATTCGATATTGCAGATTATGTTTTCTCAATTAGTGTCTCAGTTTTTCAACGAATCACCGGTCATCTCGTTTTTCATTCCTAATTATGGTTTCATGAGCGTATCTGGAGCTGGGAAGCCTGTTGCAGTCCAGATGAAGGTCTCATTGAAAAACCGCATTTCGAATTGTCACAAAATTCAAACTAGGGGGGTTTATGTAAAGTACTGCATCGTGATTATTAATCGTGATCCTAGCAAGCAGTAAGGGGGTAAAGTGTAAAATACTGGGGCAAATGCACAAATATGGAAGATAGGGGACTTTCTGTTAAGTTGGGGTTGAATCCGGTCTCCATGGCGACTGACGACAGAAACCCGTCGCTGCACATATTCCGGAACCGTGCGTCCGCCGAGCTCACCAACTTCGGCACCATTCTTCGATTACTGGGCTGACCGTTATCATCGAGTGAATTTCGCAGCAGCTCGTCCTCCGACCACCACCACTACCGAGAGCGGCGTCTCCACTCCGACCACCACCGCGGAAACCTTGCGCCGCGTCCAGCAGTTCCGCGCGCGCGTCTCGGCGACGCCCTCGGGCAGTTCGATGCTGGCTTCAAACGTTCTTGGACAGACAGACAACGGCGGCGGCGGCGGCGGCTGCTGCTGCCGAGAAGCCCGTCCATGCCGGCGGTCGCGTCGAGCAGGGCGAGGGACACGTCACGCGGGAAGAGCATGTGAGTCCGGAGTCATTGGCCACGCATTTATCGTGACGAACGGAAAAAAAAACGCGCGTCATTTGGCGGTCCAACCAATGTGCCCATCCATGATTCGATGCACGGACGGACACCGACGGGTCATGGCATGGATGCTTGTGCCGCCACGGGCTGGCTGTGGTTGGGCGCCCTCCCTAGCCGACCAGTCCGGCCACCGCGTTTGCAGCCATGGTCCTCTTTTTTTTAACCGCTCCGTTCGTGCCTTGTTGCCATCTGCCGTTGCCCGCAGCTGCTCAGCTATATCTAAACTCTCAAGCGGCGACAGATGCGATGCAAGTTGTATAATTTCATTCTGTGCTTCAATACGTGCTCCTGCTAATGTGTTATAATTTTATTGATACCTTTATTAATATTCAATTTAACTATCATATTTTATAAAAAATAAAATCATGACACATCAACGGTAGCACATATGGAAGTACGCGCTCCATCCAATCTTCGTTTTTTTTTCGTATAATTTTAGTCAAAATTTAGAAAATGTGGGTTCCAGTTTGAATGATTATAAAAATAAGTACTTGTAGTCCCCACTTCGTGAACCATTTCTATGACGAATGGTTGATCCGATGAGCGAGCAAATCAATCATGAAGGTGCCTGCAAAAATGCTGGTATTTTTGTAGAGGACCACCGACGCATGAGTCGCTTATCCAGCGAGTGACTCATTTAACTTTTTACTCCCTGCATTAGTAGACAAGAAATTATTGTTATTAAAATGAAATAATTGTGCACCGTGTGTGTCTCGCATGCACGAGCACTTCATCTCTCTACATGCATGTACAAGTGCCTTCAATTAACTGCGTCAAACAAAAAAAATACTTTTTTGCTCCGTACATTGTAGATCTCGAGGTGCTTGCAACAAACAAAAATAATCGCTTACTCCGTGCGTGCATGCTGGGACTCCTACGTAAATGCTGGTATTTTTGCAAACGACCATCTGACGCATGGGTCGCTTAGCCACCAAGTGACCCATCTAATTTTTTACTCTCTGCATTAATAGACTAGAAATTATTATTATTAAAATGGAATAATTGTGCACCGTGCATGTCCATCGTCCTAAATTCATGCACGTGTGCCTCACCTCTCTACACGCATGTACATGCACTTTCAATTAACTGCACCAAACAAAAAAAAAAACACTTCTTTACTCTGTACATTGTTGGGCTCAAGGTGCTTGTAACAAACAAAAAATAATTGTGCATGCATTTAGGGAGATCATAAATTATTATGATTAACAAAATAATTATGCACCGTCTCTCTTCGTTGCATGCATAAATGATGCCTCGTCGCCATGCATGAAGCATGAGACTACCCACAACAGCAACCTCTAAAGCATACTCTATCTTTTAAACCATACTCTATATACTTTATACTTCGAGTATGTGCACTCACAAAAAATTTCAAGTATGTTTTTTAGTATGCTTTCTAGTACGCTTTACAGTGTACCACTGCAGATGGCTTAGGTGCCTCCAATTAATTGCTATGAATCATGTAACACAACAAAAGAATTTTTTTCCTTCCTACAACAGTGATTCGTTGAAATGAAACATTTGCAACATCAAAGTTTCGATTATTTTTTATTACATAGAAATAGAAAAATACTGCAGATGAGTCAAAAAATCGGATGAGTCGCTCGTTGACTGCGTGACCCATCTGCCGGGGGCTCCCGTAAAATTTCAAACAACAATTTTTGCTGGGGGCTCACATAAAATTTGAAACAACAATTTTGGGCAGCACCGCGAGCGAATGATTCGTGCGACCACCGAGTAAACCATTTCTGTATTTTTTTGAACCAATACCCCCATTTTGCAAATTTTAATAAAATATTAATTTTGAAAAAAAAAGATCCAATCTGCATGATCCTTGACCTAAACTGACCTAATCTCCCATGTTCATGTGACGCTTGTCAAAGACTCACATGAGCATGGACCAAAGAACGTGCCACGGGATGCACGGCGCCCACTCTAGGACCTAACCATTTCAGTAGCGGCGGAAGCATTAGGATGACCAATCGCCATGCATGTTAACCTCCTCTGCATTTCTTCTTTTAAAAAATTCAAAAAAAATATCACAAACTTAGATTGTTCATTGAGCTCCTTTCTGTTTGTTCATTGAGCATATAAAAAAGGTTCAGGTCGCGTGGCGTGGTCCGTGGTGCAGGGGACACATCGCTTAGGCTATCTCCAACAAGGAAGGTAAAAAAGGAATCCTATTTGATATTTTAGAGATGCTACAATTAAATTTTGTTAAGCGAATTTGGGTTTGCATCTCCTGTTGGTGATAGCCTTATTGCGTGCCGTTGCTGCTGCTGGGACCTCCGAAATTTGCCGTGTTTGCCTGCAGCTTGCGAATTTTTGTGAATTTCGTACGAGTTTAGATTAAAGATGATTTCACTCGTGATTTTTTTTCTTTTTTTTCCCTCCAAAGCTCGAGAGAGAGAGAGACGATCCAAGGTGTTGGCCAAAAAGGCAACCACGAAAGGAAATGGAGTCGTTACAATCACCAGAAAGACATCCTTGCTTTCCATCATAAAGTTTTGTGCGTCTCTTTCTTATTGTTATATGAGGCGTTGTGCATTTAGTACCTGCTTTGGTGCTCAAGGGGATCCAAGTAGGATATTCCTTTTCCAACACGAACACATCATGTGTATCCCGACGTTGAGCGCGGTATGCAAGACACGTCGTCAGAGGAGCCTCGCCGGAAGCGAAATACGTAGGACATCCGGCAAGGTTGTGACGCCCGGTTCCGAAAATGAACCAAGCTAACGCATATGTGTGCCCAGGATGTTCATCACACATACACGAGTGCAATCACAAAAGAGTATACAGAAAATTACCACAGAACAAGATTAATTAACCAAATTTCATTACACAAACCAGAATATCATCGAATACAAACTCTAATGAATATTAATGACAAGTTCAACTAATGCAGCGGAAATAAACTAATTAAGCAAACTAAGCAACTATGCAGCATAAGCGACAGGGTATGTATGCACAGCTCCAATCAACACCACAGGCAAAGCTGACGGTAGACACGGCCTAGAACTCCGCATTATCACCATTAAACTCTCAATCCTGACCTGCAACTGTTGGGGGGATTGCAAGAGTGAGTACATGTCGTACTCAGGAAGTGTGGAAAGTATGACATGTGGCTGACTCAAATAACGACAATAATAATGGCAAAGTGCTGAAAAGTACATTAAAACATTTGAAAAGCAATATATTATAATTATATGAATCAAACCCATCATAATCATAAGTAATACCATAATACCAAACTGAATTCATTACCATCATCAATAAGTCCAGATTTTACCATTGTCAATAACCATATTCAATACCAGAAATTATTCCATAACCATCCATAACCATTACCAAACCATAACCATCCCAAATACCAATTTCCCTCTAATCATGGAAGTTGTCCAGGTGCTCATAACCGGGAGCACGGCTATCATGATAGTTTTAGTTAACACTCTGCAGAGTTTGTACCTCTTTACCCACGTGTTCGTGATTTCATCACCCTTCGGTGACTAAGAACCTCCCTTATGCCCATGACCCGTCGGTCACATTACACACTTCCGTTGGTGTGTGGCCAAGAGATCACAAAATAGCCTTTACAAAGGGATTACTAGCCTATTTAGACCCCACTGAGGTTTCACCGGTGGCGATGCCTCCAACTGAGCACATCTTCAACCAAGGGCCCCCTCTTGAGCCATTCGGATCCCAGGGTAGTCCCACCAATCATCAACAAACCCAATCCAACTACCCCTTCCCCGAGCATCCACAATGGTCCAAACAGCACTAGCAAAGCCCTAATTAATCAGCTACGCCGCACCCATACTTGGCCTCGTGGTGGCACTGTAGTCCTGGCTTATTCTCGCATGAACCAATCCTTAGATCTAAAGCAAGCAAACCACCATAACATCCAACCCATCCACATACCAGGCTTGCTTAGATCATCCATTACCATACCGTATTTAACCAGTTCATGTTAACTATAATCTAATCCATGCATAATTAAATTGAGTGGTATAGTTATTCTCATTCCAATTGATTAAGCGAAGCAAAAGGTAAAAAGTCCATCCCGACGCTCTACCATAAATTCCAGGTGACAAGGGTGGTTTAGCAAGTCTAGTAAACTTCCTACCATAGGATTCCCATCAAATTGACACATCATGCAGTTTTACAAACAAAACATTTATTTTAAAAACAGGATCAATATGCTTCAAGGACACTTGCCTTGCTCTTGCTGTTGATTAGGGTCAAAGCCTTCAAACTTCTGGTGCTGTAGATCCTCCGCGGCACTTTCTAGCGCAAATCCGTCTAATCCATACAATAAACATACAAGACAAGAAACACAATCAAAGAGTGCACAAATATTACTCAATATGACATGACATGCATGATTGATGCAAATGCAAGGTAGAACTTGTTACTAGATTGCTTTTAATGATCACTAACTAGCTCTAATAGATTTTAACAAGTTTATACAGGCTTGAGGTCGATTAGATCAAATTTTAGAATTAATTCAACACAATTTAACTAGGAAGATCGGACTAGTCCGCTAGGGACCGGACAAGTCCGCACCCTCCGAGATCAGCAGATTAGGGTTTTGTAGATCGACGTGAATTTGGAGATTAGCGGTTGAATTCACGTAAGGAAAAGAGAATAGAAGGTATACCAGGTGTTTAGAACTCCAATGAACCAAGAAACTTGGAGGTAACACTTGGATCTTGATGATCTAGGGTTGGTGATGGACTTGGTGATGAATTGGTGATGAGGAACGAAAACTTGGTGGAGATCTCTATCCTTCTTCATTTCCTCCTCTTCTTCTTCTTGCTTGGGATCTTCTCCTCCCTCCTTGATGGTGGCTCCCCACGAACTAGGGTTTGGGTGGGTGGAAAAGTGGCAAATAGATGTCAAACCAAGGGGTTGGGCTGTTTATATAGAGGTGGAGGCTACGGTTAGATGGATTTCGAGTTTTGGGATGAGTAGAGGCCGGTTTAGAGTCCCACATGAGCTATAAAAGAGTTAGGCACGACGTCCCTAGGCCCACTTAACGTGAAACCCAAGAACAAGTCATAAAACAAAAGATCAACTCGGAGTCGCAAAATATCGGACAAGTCCGGAAAGGACCGGACTAGTCCGAAGTCGTCCAGAGAGAAGATCGGACAAGTCTGGCCGAAAATCGGACAAGTCCGAATTTGAACAGAGAGGAAAACGGACAAGTCCGCTGGAACACCGAACTAGTCCGGAAAACTCCAGGGACTTAGCAAATTTTCAAGGATTCATGGAATATCGGACTAGTCCGCACAAAATCGGACAAGTCCGAATTTTTCCAGAGCCAAAATCGGACTAGTCCGCAGCAAAAACGGACAAGTCCGTTTTTAGTCAGAGAGAAATCGGACTAGTCCTCAGTAAAATCGGACTAGTCCGCACTTTCCTGCGTTTTAAGTGCGGTTTTGTTCCAAATCAATTTTAAATGCTCCGAATCCATTTTAAACTCGTTCCTCTTGTTGTGGGCTAATGTTAAACATGTATATGAGTGCATGTAGGGCATGATGCATGAAAATTAGGGTGTTACAAACCTACCCCCTTAAAATGAATCTCGCCCTCGAGATTCGACGCGGCAGAGAAGAGATAGGGAAATTCCTTCTTGAGATCATCCTCCAATTCCCACGTTGCTTCTTTTTTGGTGTGGTGCTTCCATTGAACTTTACACCATCTAATGACCTTGTTCCTTGTGACCCTCTCCTTAGTTTCCAAGATTTTGACCGGTTGCTCGGCATACGTCAAATCTTCCTCTAGTTCCAATTCTTCCATTGGCACTTGTTCTTCCGGTACTCTCAAACACTTCTTGAGCTGGGAAACATGAAAGACATCATGTACATCTGAAAGATGAGCTGGCATCTCCAACTTATACGCTACTTCTCCTCTTTTGTCCAAAATCTTGAATGGTCCAATATAACGAGGTGCGAGCTTGCCTCTTATGTTAAACCTCTTATGACCTCTCATTAGTGACACCTTGAGGTAAACAAAATCTTCCACTTCAAAGGCTAATTCCCTTCTCCTATTATCCGCATAGCCTTTTTGTCTTGATTGGGCAGCCCTCAAGTTTTCACGAATTATTTGGACTTGCTTTTCGGCTTCTTGCAACACATCCGGACCAAATACTTGAGCTTCTCCTGCCTCATTCCAGAATAAGGGCGTCCTACACTTCCTCCCATAAAGCGCTTCATATGGTGACATTTTCAAGCTTGCTTGGTAACTATTGTTGTATGAAAATTCCGCGTATGGCAAGCTTTTGTCCCAACTTTTCCCATGCTTTAAAGCACAAGCTCTTAACATGTCCTCCAAAATCTGATTGGTCCTCTCGGTTTGTCCATCCGTTTGAGGATAATATGCTGAACTAAAATTCAACCTCGTTCCCAAAGCTTCATGCAATTTTTGCCAAAATCTGGAGGTAAATTGAGAACCTCTATCCGAGACTATCTTCTTAGGGACTCCATGTCGACACACAATATGCTTCATGTATATTTCGGCCAATCGTGCAGCTGTATATTTGGTCTTCACAGGGACAAAATGAGCCGACTTGGTTAAGCGATTCACAATTACCCAAATTGAGTCATACCCAGACTGAGTACGTGGTAACCCAACTATGAAGTCAATTCCAATTTCTTCCCACTTCCATTCCGGAATATTCAACTGTTGCAATAATCCGGCTGGCCTTTGATGTTCCGCCTTGACTCGTCGACACACATCACACAATGTCACATATTCAGCTATGTCCTTTTTCATGCTATCCCACCAATAACAAGTCTTCAAGTCCTTGTACACCTTCGTACAACCGGGGTGAATCGAGTAAGGCGAGTCATGTGCCTCCTTTAATATTGTCTACCGAATATGTCTTACATTAGGCACAACGATTCTCTTTCCAAGCCATAAGGTACCATGTTCGTCCTCATCAAATCTGAATTCTCTCCCTTCCTTAGTCCTTTCCTTGATTTCATTGATCTCTTCATCTGCGGTTTGGGCCTCTCGAATTTCTTGCTCCAAGGTTGGGTTTAACTCCATCATCTCCGTCTCATTTACAAACCCGAGGTTCAACCGTTCAAACTCCTTACATAACTTGAATGGTAACTCTCGAACTGTGAGTTGGTGACTTACTCCTTTTCTACTCAAAGCATCGGCCACTACATTGGCTTTTCCTGGATGATAGTTGATCCCCAAATCATAGTCTTTGATGAGCTCCAACCATCTTCGTTGCCTTAAGTTCAGATCCGTTTGTGTGAAAATATACTTCAAACTCTTATGATCCGTGTAAATTTCACACTTATGTCCCAGAATATAGTGTCTCCAAATCTTCAATGCATGTACCATGGCTGCAAGTTCTAAATCATGTGTTGGGTAATTCTGCTCATGTTTCTTCAATTGTCTTGACGCATAGGCGACCACTCGACCTTCTTGCATAAGCACGCATCCGAGTCCTTGTCTTGATGCGTCACAATAAATATCAAAACTCTTGCTTACATCCGGCAATACCAAAACTGGGGCTGTTGTTAACCTCTTCTTCAACTCCTCAAAACTGTTTTGACAAGCTTCAGTCCATTGGAACGCCTTTCCCTTCATTAGCAACTCTTTCATATGCTTGGCTATCTTGGAAAAATCCTTGATAAACCGACGGTAATATCTAGCCATCCCAAGAAAACTCCTTATTTCCTTGACATTTTGCGGCGGCTCTCACTTCAACACGTCTCTCACTTTTCTGGGGTCAACCGACACTCCTCCTCCTAAGATTATATGACCCAAAAATGGTACCTCTTTCAACCAAAACTGGCATTTGTTGAACTTGGCATACAATTGATGCTCCCTCAATTTCTGCAGCGTAAGCCTCAAGTGTTCCTCATGTTCCTTCTCATCCTTTGAGTAGATCATAATATCATCAATGAACACCACAACGAACTTATCCAAGTAGTCCATGAAGACCCTATTCATGAGGTACATAAAGTAGGCAGGCGCAATTCGTCAATCCAAAAGACATCACGGTGTACTCATAAGATCCATACCGTGTCCTGAAAGCTATTTTGGGTATGTCCGACGGTCTAATCTTCATTTGGAAGTAACCTGACCTCAAATCAATCTTAGAGAAGACACAAGCACCCTTCATCTGATCAAACAAGTCTTCTATATGGGGCAAGGTGTACTTGTTCTTGATTGTTACCTCGTTGAGAGCTCGGTAATCCACACACATCCTTTGGGATTCATCCTTCTTGTCCACGAATAGAACAGGCGCTCCCCAAGGTGAAGAGCTTGGGCGAATAAAACCCTTCTCTAATTGCTCTTGAATCTGTTTCTTGAGCTCCGCTAATTCCATAGGAGGCATCCTATACAGCCTCTTAGCTATAGGTGCAGTTCCAGGTATTAAATCAATAACAAACTCAATGTCTCGATCGGGTGGCATACCTGGCAACTCGTCCGGAAAAACATCCAAAAATTCACACACTACCGGAATCTCCTCAATTGCGGCACCGTCCACATGATTCAGCTCCAATTGCTTCAGTGTGGTTTGAGATGTTTCAAATTCTACAGTGATCCCTTCCTCATTAGTCAACTTCACCGTCTTTGTGGCACACTCAATAACTCCATTGTGCTTCCTCAACCAGTCCATACCAAGTATAATGTCCAATCCTTGAGAATCCAAAACAATGAGGTTGGCGGAGAAGTCTACCCTCCTTATTCTAAGGCTTACTTTTGGACATACTATATTTGTCCTCATCTCTCCTCCAGGAGACTTAACCAACAGAGTAAACTTCATATGAGAGATAGGCAAACTATACTTGGAAACATACTTCAATGCAATGAATGAATGCAATGCTCCAGAATCAAATGACATAGTCGCGGGGTTGGAGTTGGCGAGAAACATACCAATGACCACGTCATCCGCTTGTTGAGCATCCTCCGTAGAGACATGGTTCACGTTGCCACGAGCAAAATTCTACTGTCCACGGTTCCCTTGTGGCTGTCCTCCATTGGGTCTTGGGTTTTGCCTCGGTGCATTGCTTCCTTGACCAAGGCCTGACTTAGGACATTGATGCACAAAGTGTCCAGCTTCTCCACAAGTATAGCACCTCTTAACTCCACCAGAATTACTGGGACGAGCTTGGTTTTGAGCATTGGCTCCAGGAAAATCAGCACGAGCTGCATAAGGCATTGGAGACCTAGGTGCTTGCATAACAGGGCGCTGCTGCACAAACTGAGTTGGGCGTGGTGCATAACCAGGGTGCTGAGCAGGAATAGAGGAGCTGTAATGAGGCGCATTGGGCGGCGCAAAGCGAGGGCGCACATTACTTCCTTGTTGCTGTCCCTGGTGTGGCGCCTTCCTCTTGATTTCTTGCTCCATCTCACGGATCTTGTTCTCAACCACAATTGCTTTGTCCACAAGCTTCTGGAAATTGGCATAATCACAGTTGAGTAGTTGAACTTGGATCTCATTGTTCAAGCCTCTCATGAACAAGTATTGCTTCCGGCTGTCCCGACTAACATCCTCATGCGCATACCTTGAGAGTTGAGTGAATTTATTGAGATATTCACTCACGCTTGATCTTCCTTGCCTTAAATTCTCAAATTCTTGCCACTTCAAGATCATAACACCCTCGGGCACATAATGAGAACGAAAATTATCCTTGAATTCGGCCCAAGTGATTCTTTCTTGGTTCTCATGAGCACTGCAATAAGCATTCCACCAATCCGCAGCTGGTCCAACTAGTTGATGAGAAGCAAACAAGACCTTCTCCCGGTCACTGCATTGGACAATAGCTAGCTTCTTCTCCACGGACTTGAGCCAATCACCCGCATCCATAGGGTCAGCAGCTTGAGCAAAAGTCGACGGCCTAGTCCTCATAAACTCTCCCAATCGGTTATGAGGAGGCGGGGGTGGCGGTGGAGGCATGTGGGGCTAATTGTTGATATTGCCAGCCTACAGCTGTCCCATAGTCTGTATCATGGTCTGCATGAGCTGGTTTTGCATAGCCAATAGCTGCTCAATGTTGATAGCTCCATGAGCAGATCCTTGTCCAACGTTGTTCTGAGGTACTCCATGGTTCTCCTCCTCATCATTAGCATCCCTCTGGTTGCGAGTCCTCACCATCTAGAGGAAAGCAATAGGTAAGAGTTAAGAACGTCCCCAACTATATGCATCAAGGGATATGAATCTAACCAACTAGATATACTAGCCTAGGTGGACATGGCAATGCTAAAGCATCCCAAAATCCTCTATTAAGCACACAAGCAAACAATATATATAGCAGACAGCACTCCAAGCAAAAACACATCAATTCCTGAGTGCTCCTATGTGCTCTAAAGTGTCCATTCTATCTAGGCTGCATCCTACGGTCAACCTGTGGCTCTGATACCAATATGTGACGCCCGGTTCCGAAAATGAACCAAGCTAACGCATATGTGTGCCCAGGATGTTCATCACACATACACGAGTGCAATCACAAAAGAGTATACAGAAAATTACCACGGAACAAGATTAATTAACCAAATTTCATTACACAAACCAGAATATCCTCGAATACAAACTCCAATGAATATTAATGACAAGTTCAACTAATGCAGCAGAAATAAACTAATTAAGCAAACTAAGCAACTATGCAGCATAAGCGACAGGATATGTATGCGCAGCTCTAATCAACACCACAGGCAAAGCTGACGGTAGACACGGCCTAGAACTCCGCATTATCACCATTAAACTCCCAATCCTGACCTGCAACTGTTGGGGGGGGATTGCAAGAGTGAGTACATGTCGTACTCAGCAAGTGTGGAAAGTATGACATGTGGCTGATTCAAATGACGACAATAATAATGGCAAAGTACTGAAAAGTACATTAAAACATTTGAAAAGCAATATATTATAATTATATGAATCAAACCCATCATAATCATAAGTAATACCATAATACCAAACTGAATTCATTACCATCATCAATAAGTCCAGATTTCACCATTGCCAATAACTATATTCAATACCAGAAATTATTCCATAACCATCCATAACCATTACCAAACCATAACCATCCCAAATACCAATTTCCCTCTAATCATGGAAGTTGTCCAGGTGCTCATAACCGGGAGCACGGCTATCATGATAGTTTTAGTTAACACTCTGCAGAGTTTGTACCTCTTTACCCACGTGTTCGTGATTTCATCACCCTTCGGTGACTAAGAACCTCCCTTATGCCCATGACCCGTCGGTCACATTACACACTTCCGTTGGTGTGTGGCCAAGAGATCACAAAATAGCCTTTACAAAGGGATTACTAGCCTATTTAGACCCCACTAAGGTTTCACCGGTGGCGATGCCTCCAACTGAGCACATCTTCAACCAAGGGCCCCCTCTTGAGCCATTCGAATCCCAGGGTAGTCCCACCAATCATCAACAAACCCAATCCGACTACCCCTTCCCCGAGCATCCACAATTGTCCAAACAGCACTAGCAAAGTCCTAATTAATCAGCTACACCGCACCCATACTTGGCCTCGTGGTGGCACTGTAGTCCTGGCTTATTCTCGCATGAACCGGTCCTTAGATCTAAAGCAAGCAAACCACCATAACATCCAACCCATCCACATACCAGGCTTGCTTAGATCATCCATTACCATACCATATTTAACCAGTTCATGTTAACTATAATCTAATCCATGCATAATTAAATTGAGTGGTATAGTTATTCCCATTCCAGTTGATTAAGCGAAGCAAAAGGCAAAAAGTCCATCCCGACGCTCTACCATAAATTCCAGGTGACAAGAGTGGTTTAGCAAGTCTAGTAAACTTCCTACCATAGGATTCCCATCAAATTGACACAGCATGCAGTTTTACAAACAAAACATTTATTTTAAAAACATGATCAATATGCTTCAAGGACACTTGCCTTGCTCTTGCTGTTGATTAGGGTCAAAGCCTTCAAACTCCTGGTGCTGTAGATCCCCCGCGGCACTTTCTAGCGCAAATCCATCTAATCCATACAATAAACATACAAGACAAGAAACACAATCAAAGAGTGCACAAATATTACTCAATATGACATGATATGCATGATTGATGCAAATGCAAGGTAGAACTTGTTACTAGATTGCTTTTAATGATCACTAACTAGATCTAATAGATTTTAACAAGTTTATACAGGCTTGGGGTTGATTGGATCAAATTTTAGAATTAATTCAACACAATTTAACTAGGAAGATCGGACTAGTCTGCTAGGGACCGGACAAGTCCGCACCCTGCGAGATCAGCGGATTAGGGTTTTCTAGATCGACGTGAATTTGGAGATTAGCGGTTGAATTCACGTAAGGAAAAGAGAATAGAAGGTATACCAGGTGTTTAGAACTCCAATGAACCAAGAAACTTGGAGTTAACACTTGGATCTTGATGATCTAGGGTTGATGATGAACTTGGAGATGAATTGGTGTTGAGGAACGAAAACTTGGTGGAGATCTCTATCCTTCTTCGTTTCCTCCTCTTCTTCTTCTTGCTTGGGATCTTCTCCTCCCTCCTTGATGGTGGCTCCCCACGAACTAGGGTTTAGGTGGGTGGAAAAGTGGCAAATAGATGTCAAACCAAGGGGTTGGGCTGTTTATATAGAGGTGGAGGCTAGGGTTAGATGGATCTCGAGTTTTGGGATGAGTAGAGGCCGGTTTAGAGTCCCACATGGGCTATAAAAGAGTTAGGCACGACGTCCCTAGGCCCACTTAACGTGAAACCCAAGAACAAGTCATAAAACAAAAGATCAACTCGGAGTCGCAAAATATCGGACAAGTCCGGAAAGGACCGGACTAGTCCGAAGTCGTCCAGAGAGAAGATCGGACAAGTCTGGCCGAAAATCGGACAAGTCCGAATTTGAACAGAGAGGAAAAACGGACAAGTCCGCTGGAACACCGGACTAGTCCGGAAAACTCCAGGGACTTAGCAAATTTTCAAGGATTCATGGAATATCGGACTAGTCCGCACAAAATTGGACAAGTCCGAATTTTTCCAGAGCCAAAATCGGACTAGTCCGCAGCAAAAACGGACAAGTCCGTTTTTAGTCAGAGAAAAATCGGACTAGTCCTCAGTAAAATCGGACTAGTCCGCACTTTCCCGCGTTTTAAGTGCGGTTTTGTTCCAAATCAATTTTAAATGCTCCGAATCTATTTTAAACTCATTCCTCTTGTTGTGGGCTAATGTTAACCATGTATATGAGTGCATGTAGGACATGATGCATGAAAATTAGGGTGTTACAAGGGTCTTTTGAAGACCCAATGTGCCGCTCACTCAAGAAGGAACCGTCAGAGCTTGCAGCGGCGATGGGTTGCTCTAGATCGATTCACTCGCCTCTAGAACACGATTCACGGTCCAGCGATGATTTGAAGAAAAATCACCAGAACATGAGAGCGGAGAGAGAGAAAAAGCAACACAAACACTAATAGTGTTTTTGATTATTGAATGTTGTCCTCTGGTCATCACTCCCACACACGCATATATTGGGTGACTGATTTCCCAGTACAAGCAAAAGATTCCGTAATATAAAATACAAACCTATCATTATCTTGAGGAAGTGAATTTTCATGCATGCAAGTATCGTGATAACCTTTCATCTGCACACATTCTCTGAAATTCTCTCGCCATGCTTGCTTCTTTAAAGAGATGTGCTTCCATTCTGGTTATGAACTGCAAATTATATCTTGATATTTTCCTTCTGCAGTGCTGATCCAGTGAATCAAAACAGGCAATATATATTAAAGAAGTTGACCACTTCAGAATTAACCATGTCAGCGTGCGTATATCAGTGGTGAGCGTTGTGCTCCTCTACTTGCAGCAGTGAGATCATGTCCGGGATCTTGAGACGATGGGTGGTGCATATGGGCGAGTCTGAAACAGCTAACTGTGCTTCCATCGGTTTAACCAAAGCTGCTGAACAAACCGATTGGTTCGGACTGTCCGGTATACCGTGCCGCTACCCAGGTTGATCAGTTCGGACAGTCTGCTCCGTCTTGGGCAGTGGGCAGTCCGATCGAACAGTCTCACCCCGCTGCGAATTGAGCTGTGGGCTGCACACGTGTATACATCCTGCTCTTCTAACTGAACCACACGATCTGTTCTAGCCGCACTCTGAGTTCGCTTCAAATATTATGCAAAACATTCATGGCAACTTGGATCATGTCAGCTGACTAAGCATACCTCTGTGGCCAATAGTTTGCAGTAACAACATCTGCCAGAATTAGGTGCGAACACATGCCACCTGTTTTCCAGTGTATCTTGCTAGCTACTAGAAAACATGTGCCTAAGAACGATGCTAACTTCATCGGCCATTTATGCTTAGGTCGATAATTTTATATCGACCATATGTTTTAAGGATTAATTGTGTATCAGTCACACACACGTCTAAGCTTCTTGCCACACGCTTGGGTAGAACTTCTTCAGGTATTTTCCATTGAGTGCTCGATGTAGTAAGTTCTCATCCACAGACTCTACCAAATATGAATTTTCAGGGACTACTCTCACAACCTTGAGAGGACCCTCCCAACTTGGTGACCATTTTCCGAATTTTCTATCATTTGAACCAATTGGTAGAATTATCTTTCACACTAGATCACCAACCTGAAAACTCTTTAATTTCACCTTCTTATTGTAGCTCCTTGCTACCTGTATATTCTCCTTCTCTATTTCTTTCAGAGCAAACAAACGCTTATTGGCAACCTCATCATTATTATTCATCATCAAATTATGAAAATCTGTTGCCGACATATCATTTTGTTTAGCGAACCACAATGCAGCCAGATTTACCTCCACAGGTAACATGACTTCTCGCTCATACACAAGCTCGTATGGAGTTACCTTTGTAGCAACATGCCTTGAGATTATGTGTGCCCATAAAGCCTCAGATAATACTTCATGCCATCTCTTTGGATGATCTTCTATCACTACTAGAAAAAACATTTTACAGACGGCTCTAAACATATTATCATAGGTAGTTTTGAAAACCGCCTATAACAAAGCGTCCGTGGAAACATTTGATTATAACAGGCGGTAGCAAAATCCGTCTGTGAAAATGCATTATCACAAGCGGTTTTTTACTGCCGTCCACATGTGAAAATACATTATCACAGATGGTTTTTTACTACCAACCGCATGTGGAAATGCATTATCACACATGGATTTTTATTATCAACCGACTGTGAAAATGCCCAATGAGACACAGAAAAGTGATGTCGGCAACCGATTTTCATCCACACCATTTTTCTCTGGACAGCTGTCATGTCGTTCTAACATAGAAAAATCAAGTAATTTTATTTTGTTCATCATTGCTTGATGTGGATTGTTTGTCCAGGGATACAACATGGAATTTTCAAATGACGAAACAAGAACTTGCACATCCAGTAGCTAAAATCGAAAGGAGTAAGAGGGCAAAAGAACAAACAAGACGAGAAAAAGTTTGAGACACTGATGGACCTCCTCTTCCCATTGGTAGACCTCGACCTCGACGGCACGCGCCGCCTCAATGCTCCCACTGTTGGCAGAGTCGCAGCGCGGGCACTTGAGCCCCGACTCCGAAAGAGGGATCCTCACAAGGCGCGCTTGCTCAGACATGGACATCGGCTTCGCTGGCCCCAACTGCGCACCAACGCCACCGCCTCCGGGAGCACTCCTGCTCCCCCCCCCCCCCCCATGATTGACGGTTGGAGAAACTTCTCATGATGATTTCCATTGCCGTTGGGCACAACTGCCTGGTGGTGAGCTTGCTGCTGCTGCAAATCAAAGCAGATAATAGCATAATCAGAGAAGGGAGACGAATCAAGCGAGATGAGACTAGAAATTATTAACCGGTCTAGCTACTATAGTTAGTATATACCAAACCACCGCGCGTCAAAGCCGCGCTTTCCCACGCTGTGAGACCTATGTGTGCTGAATACATTGGCTATTTCGATAAATGTTTTGAATATTGTCAAAACACACTTTTCAACAAGGCACGGCTCTAGGTCCGAGCTTCGGCAAGGTCCAATAATAGGTCCAACATGTTTTGGGTAGCTTCGGCAAGGTCTGACAATAGGTCCGACATGTTTTGGGTAGCTCCAGCAAGGTCCGACGATAGGTTCAACATGTTTTGGGTAGCTCTGGCTAGGTCCGACGTGAGGTCTGACAAACTTTGGCTAGGTTCGGCGCAATGTCCGGTTAGCTTTGGCTAGGTCCAATGCAAGGTCCGGTTAGCTTTGGCAAGGTCCGACATAAGGTCCGGTTAGCTTTGGCAAGGTCTGGTGCAAGATTGAAGTGGTTCTGCTCTGAACTAACAAGAGTCAAGTCGAGGACTTGTGCTCGGAAGAATTGGTTGTTTGTTCATGTGCAGGTGTTGCTTGATATCAAGACATGACTGGTGATGGGATCCATTGAACTAGTCTTAGGGAGAAAAGGAGGTTGAACAACCAAGTTCAGGAGGAATTGTGGTTGAGTTGATCGGGAGGTCACACAACATGTTTGGATCAAGAATAATGCATATGAATGTATCGTGGACGCTGTTGGAAGGTGTTTGTACGTGTACAAGGAGTGCATGGACATGAAAACATGGTTCCAAGGCGTGATGAAGAGAAGTGGACGTAAAGAATTGGTCGGAAAGGTACAACCGGCTGAATTATGCCTCAGGCTGCGACTGAGGTGGTTATGGTTCATTTGGAAAGTTTTGAATTTGTTTTGGTTAGATTTCATGTGGTTCATGAAGTTGAGTTGTTTTAGAAATGTGCAATACATTTCTAAGATGATTGGAAGTGTTAAGATTGCTTCTATCTGTGTATGAAAGAGTCTTGAGCAGTCATAGAAAGTTTCAGTTGAAACTGAGTAGGATTGGAGTCCTAGTTTGGATTGGGTTGGCCTTAGGTCTTGTTATATAAGCAAGGGAGGCCAGAGCTCATGGAGAGACGACTTTGGGCTGTTCCTCGTGTAATATATTGAATAAAAATCATAGTCTTAGAGGAGCTTTTGTGCCTTGTTCGTCTGACTTATTTCAGACAAGTTTTTCTCGTCGAGTTTCTGCACAACACTACGTCGCTTCGGTGTTTTTTTATCATAACTCGAGTTTCATAGATTCAATTGACGTGATTCTTTTTGGATTGTCTTCGCAACTTGATTATATATCATATGTGAAAATTTCACGGTCATTAAATTTATGGCTTCTGATCTACACGAGTTTTCTTTGCAGTGTTGCAAATATGTTTTTACTCGGATAGAACAGATTGACCTTTGTTCGATCTTTCGATCATAACTTGAGTTTTTCTCGATGGTTTTCCGTGATTCTTGTTGTCACGTCTTTGCGAGTTGCTCTATAATATCTACCACTTTTGTCACATTTGAAAAAGTTTAGATCAGTTGCACACATATTTTCTTAACAGATTGATTTTCCGCCGAGGGGGTTTCGTTGTTTCCGCTGAAAAAGTTTTGATCTACCATTCACCCCCTCTGGTAGCTTTTCATGTACCCTTCTGATCCTACAATTCGTATCAGATCTGCGATGCTCTAATTTTAGTGATTTGCAAGTGCTTTTGACTAATCATCTTGGAGAAATACTCCGCAAAACCTTGTGTGTTTAGTGGCATTGATTTTCAGGTTTGGAAGGCATGTATGGAGGCTTTCATCTAGACGCAAGGCTTTGCAATATGGGAAAAGGTGTACAAGCTTTACAACGTACCGTAAAATGATCAAGTTATGGCTGCGAGCATGAGAGATGTCGACAATAGTAACAAGGCTCACAATTTGATAATACAAGGATTGACTCAAAGTGACTTCGATCGTGTTGCACACCTTCTACCAGCGTACGATGTGTGGAAGGCACTTTGCGACTATCACGAAGGATTCAACACGGTCAAGGAGGTAAGACAAGATATGTTCAGGAAAGAATACATGTGCTTTGAGATACAATCCGATAAGTCAATCGATGACCTCTTTGCTCGCTTTAACAAAATTCTCAGCAATTTGCGTAGTATCAACGTTAATTTTTCAGATGCTGAAAATGCTAGGCAATTACTAAGTGCATTAGACATGTCAATTTGGGAGATTAAAGTTACTTCTATTCGTGAGTCTACTGTCATCAGGACACTTACATTAGATGTGTTATATTCCAAGTTAAAAACTCATAAAATTGACAAAGGCCCTATTTGACACAGCTGGAACTTGTTACAAAAGCAGCTTGTTTGAAAAGCCAGTGGAAAGCAGCTTCTTCTTATGTCGTGCTTTTAGTTCATTCTGAGAAGCTGCTGAATTAATAAGCTGTTACAGAAGCTTCTTGTTTGGCACACCCTCAGCAGCAGAAGCTGTGCCAAACAGGGTCATAATCTCACATAAGAATCCCAACAAGTCTCTTGTGTTTGTTTCTCAACGTGACATGCCTAGCTCTAGCCAATCTTCATCATGTGGTAAACTTGCCTTGTTGTCCTCTCTAACCCTTGAACAAATTGAAGAGTTTACAGAGGAGGAACTTGCACTCATCTCTACTCGGTTCTCAAAAGCATTGCAAAATGTGAGAACTAGAGGGAGAGGAAGTGCCAGTTCTCAACGACGCTTCAAATGTGGTAATACGATACATTTGTAGGATCGAAGAGCACGTGAAAAGCTACCAGAGGGGGGTGAATGGTAGATTTAAAAATCTTACGCAGCGAAAACAATTAAATCTCAACCCCTTCGGCAGAAAAATGATCTGTTAAAGAAATCGTGTGTGAGACTAATCTAAACATGTTTCACTAGGACAAAAGTGATATATATCAGAGAGAATCAAGTCACGAAGAAAACACAAGAATAATCACTCAAATCTGTCGAGAGAAACTCAAGTTATGATCGAAAGATCGAACAAAGGTCAATCTGTCCTACCCGAGAAAAACAGTTCTGGAACGCTGCAAAGAACCTCGTGTAGATCGGAAACCACAAATCCAATGAACGTGAAATTTTGACATATGATAGAAAATCAAGTTGTGAAACCCAAAAAGAATCACGTCAATTGGATCTGTAAAACTTGAGTTATGATAAAACCACCGCCGAAAGGTAGTGCTGTCCAGAAACTCGACGAGTAAAACTTGTGTGGAACAAGTCGGACGAACAAGACACAAAAGTTCCTTCAAACTACAAATTTGATTCAATAGAACACAAGAGGAACAGCCCCAAAGTCGTATACAACGAGCTTTGGACTCCCTTGCTTATATAACCAGCCTTTAGGCCAACCCAATCTCAACTAGGACTCTAATCCTACTCAGATCACGAATCGAAACTTTCCATAACTGCTTAGGACTCTTCTATACGCAGATAGAAGCAATCTTAAGACTTTAAAACACCTTAGGAACATATCCCACATTCCTAAAACAACTCAAATTTTTGACCCACACGAAATCCTATAATAACCAACTCGATACATTCCATATCGAGCCATAACCGACTCCGTCGCAACCAAAGTCATCAACCGATACGATCCGATCCTTCCAACCATATTTTCTCATCCATAAACCATCTTCGGAACCATGTTTCCACGCCATGTACCGCATGCATACGTGCAAACACCTTCCTTTGACGTCTAGTAATCTTCATATGCACTGCCCTTGATTCAATCATCCTGCGCGACCTCCTTACCCGCTCAACCACAATTCCTCCTGATAGTTGTTTGAACCTCATCTCCTCCCTAAGACTAGTCCAAAGGATCCTGTCACCAGCCATGACTTGAACTCAAGCAACACCTGCACATGAACAAACAACTAATCCGTACGAGCCCAAGTCCGCGACTTGACTCAAGTTAGTTCTGAAACTACAACACCTTACGTGAGCACCTCACATAAGCATGTTGCAAAGCACATCAAAATGATATCAGCCATATCAACCAAAACGCACCAAAAACTTAGCAAATGAATACTAAGAAATCTTTCTAAGAATATAAAGCAAGTTCGAAACATTGAAAGATAAAAGCAGGAACATTGCAATCAAGCTCCGAACCTTGCCAAAGCTAACCGGAGCTTGAGCCGGAGCTTACCAAAGCTAGTACAACCTAGCGTCAAATCTTACCAAAGCTAGTACAACCTAGCGCCAGAGCTAACCAAAACCAGTCGGACCTAGCGCCGGAGCTAACCAAAACTAGTCGGAACTAGTCAACCCAAAAGCCGGAGCTAGAAAAACATGTCGGAGCTAACCAGCATAAGTCGGACCTAGCAAAACATATCGGAGCTTAACAAAAACATGCCAGAGCTATCAAAGACATGCCGGAGCTAAAGACAAAGCTCACCGGAGCTACCCAAAAACATGTCGGATCTAGACAAAGAAAGTCGAACCTTGCAGAAGCTCGGAGCTAGAGTCAGACCTTACCAAAAAGATGTTATGGCAGCATTCAAAACTTTTATTGTCAAAACCAATGTATTCAACACAAATAGGTCTCACAATCTCCCCCTTGATGAATGCATTGGCAACACCACTTAAAATCTGAACATTGGCTTATTCACATTAAAAGTTTCGAAAACAATTTCTCCCCCTTTGTAAAACAGAAATAAAATGAGAAGAAAAACAAATTATCCCCCTATACATATTTCTCCCCCTTGCATAATTCACCATATTATCTCTCCCCCTTTGACAATATATTCAACAAGGTTCAAAAAGAGAAATTTTAATTGTTATGAGCATATTATAACATATACATATAAAACAAAGCTCATCCAAGTCATACTATCAAGTAACTTACACTATCACAACAATGAGATACATAAAGTAGTGTAAGCCATGCTAGAGATCAAATGTAATTTTCAATTTAAACAAGTCATAATCTCACAAACTTAACTATTTCAATACCTGAAAGCATGACACTTGTTGCTGCATTTCATTATTTTTAAAAGAACAAATTTAGATCATATGATATTTGCAAGAGATTATATGCGCATCTGCCTTATTCTAACCAACCAAGCCAAGCCTATGTCATTTGACAATCAGAAGCTTAAGGACATGGTTTTAGTCATACACAACTTCTTCCAAGTTCATATCTAAGTGCAATGATAAGCCATCTCAAAAGAAGAAGTGCGATGCATGCATATTATCTTGATCTTTTCTCATTTTTATTTGATCATAAAAGCTCAACATGTGAATAGTTGATTGATTAATTTTTCATTATTAAAAGCACTTGTTAGCATGCAACAAGTTCAAAATAGCAAGAAAGTTCGACCATGACCAGATTTAGTGTAAGTAATTATTCCAATTACTAGACAAGGCAAAAACTACAAAATGTATAACACGAGTAATATAGTAAGAACTTTCAGCATGTAAAAGGAATCACAAAGTCATATATGTATGAATAACTATGCTCATATTATTTTAATTTCAGATTCACACATAGACTTCTAGGGTTTGAAAACTCCCCCTCAATGTAAGTCATGAGGATGCATAACCCCTATTCCACTACGAATGAGACAAAAATGAGTGAAATTCAAAGGTTTTGTAAAAATATCAGCGAGTTGTTGTTCAGTATCTACATGGTGAAGCACAATGTTTCCTTTTTCAACATTATCACAGAGAAAGTGTTACCTAATATCAATGTGCTTAGTTCTAGAATGTTGCACAGGGTTTTTAGCAATGTAAATGGCACTAGTGTTATCACAAAATAGTAGAACACTATCTAGATCAACCCCATAGTCATTAAGTGTTTGAACAATCCAAAGAATTTGTGAGCAAGCACTAGAGCAGCTACATATTCAGATTCGGTTGTGGATTGTGCAACTGAATTTTGTTTTCTAGAGGACCAAGCAACAAGTGAATTACCAAGAAAATGATACGCACCGGAAGTACTTTTCCTATCAATCCTACAACCTCCAAAATCAGCATCGGAAAAAGCTTTCAAAGTAATAGTTGAGGAAGAAGGAAGAAAAATGCCAAATTCTTAAATTCCATGTAAGTACCTGAGAATACTTTTGACGGCTTGACGATGTGAAGCACGTGGGGAGGCTTGAAACCGTGCACAAAGACATACGCTGAATTGTATGTCCAGTCTTGATGTCGTGAGGTACAAAAGTGATCCGATCATGCTTCTATATTCTTTTTGATCCACGGGTTCACCATCTTCATCAAGTTCAAGTGTTGTGGTTGTTCCCATTGGTGTCCGAAGAGGCTTGCTTTTGTCCATATTGAAGCGTCTTAGGAGGTCTTTTGTATAATTTGTTTGATGCACAAAGGTACCCTCCTTGGTTTGCTTGATTTGCAGCCCCAAAAAGTACGTGAGTTCTCCCATCATACTCATCTCAAATTCTAAACTCATCATATCTGAAAACTTGGACACAAGATCATGAGAAGCACAACCAAAGATAATATCATCCACATACACTTGAACGAATAATGAGTCATTGCCATGCTTAAGCACAAAAAGAGTTTTATCAACCTTGCCCATGGTAAACCCCTTTTCACGTAAGAATGTTTTTAACATATCATACCATGCTCTAGGAGCTTGTTTGAGACCGTACAAGGCTTTGGACAGTTTGTAAACATGATTAGGAAAATCTGAATTTTCAAAACCTGGTGGTTGTTTGACATAAACCCCCTCATCTATGTAGCCATTAAGAAAAACACTTTTAACATCCATTTGATATAGCTTAAAACCTTTAGATGCAACAAAAGCTAACAAAATTCTTATGGCTTCTAATCTAGCAACAGGAGCAAAAGTTTCATCAAAATCTAGACCTTCAAGTTGAGTGAAACCTTGAGCAACCAACCTAGCCTTATTCCTAACCACAACCCCATCCTCACTTTGTTTATTTTTAAACACCCATTTAATTCCAATTAAAGTGTGACCTTGAGGTGGAGGTACAAGTTTCCAAACATTATTTCTTTCAAAATTTTCTAACTCTTCTTGCATGGCAATAATCCAAGATTCATTAGTGAGTGCGTGTGATATATCTTTGGGTTCAGAAGAAGCAAAAAAAGCAGAATGAGCATGAGAGTTTGGATCGATAAACCTGGACCGTGTGACTCGTTCGTGCAAGCTTCCAATTATCTGTTGCGAAGGATGATCTTTGTAAAACCGTAGGGGAACAAATGTCTCACAAGCTTCTTATTCTTCATGTTCATCACAAATCGATGAGCTTATGACTTGAGGACGATTTGAATCAGCATTGATGGTTGTCAGTGCTGGTTGAGAATTAACATCCGGAGCTGAACCAAAGTCATTAACTGCTGAATTTTCGGTCAACAGCTCCAATTCTTCCTCATCTTCAATGAAAATGCTTTCCCCCTGTGGATATGGATCTGTACCTGCAATGTTTGAGCTAGTACTTGGGCTAGCTTCATCAAAAGACACTTCACAAGTCTCCACAATTTTGTTAGTGTCAAGTAAAAGCACACGGTAGCCTCTAGTATGAGATGGATAACCAAGAAACATGCCATCAATGGATCAAGGTTCAAATTTATCAAGATTACCATGTTTCTTAACAAAGCATTTACAACCAAAGAACTGATTGTGCGTAACACTAGACCTATGTTCAAACCGGAGCTCATATGGTGTTTTACCTAGCTTAGCGCGCAAGAAAACACAATTTGAGACATAACAAGCGGTTGCAATCGCATCAGCCCAAAATTTCCTAGGAGTTTGATATTCATCAAGCATAGTCCTAGCCATCTCAACTAAGGTTCTGTTCTTTCTTTCTACAACACCTTTTTGTTGAGGTACATATGGTGAAGAAAATTGATGATCTATTCCATTTTCAGCACAAAAGTGATCAAAAGATTGATTTTTAAATTCAGTTCCGTTATCACTTCTAATTGCTTTTAAAGATCCTGAGTGATCAATTGATAATATAAGAAATAAAGCTCTAAGGTGACCAAAAGCTTCATTCTTAGATGCCATAAATTAAACCAAGAGTATCTAGAATAATCATCAACAATAACAAGAACATACCATTTACCTCCGAAGGATTGAACACGTGAAGGTCCTACGGTGTCAAGGTGCAAAAGTTGACCCGGTTCAGTTGTCATGATCATTGTGAGAGGAGTATGTGAACCTGCAACCATCTTGGCATGTATACAAGAGAGCACACAATTTCTTTGTCCCCTTTAAGCTTAGGCAGCCCACGTATGCGATCAAGAGCACTAACACGCGTTAGGTGATCAAAGCCTATGAGACCAAGTCTACGATGCCAAAAATATAAGTCCTTTGAATCATTAGCAACTAGACACCTATGCCTAGAGGAAGACATATCAAAATCATCTTTAAAAACTCTTCCAAACCGAGACATGTTAAAAATAAGCTCACTATTTGAACCTACAACTTTGCAGCAGTTTTTATTAAAAATAATTTCCAGATTTTCATCTAGCAATTGTGAAACAGAAAACAAGTTGTATTTCAAATTTTTGACAAGTACCACATCCTTCAAAGTGTAGTGATCATTTACTCTAACCGAACCATTAGCAATTATAGGAGTTGAAAAATTATCGGCAAAAGTAACATTCTCTACACGTGACACAAAAGAGAGGGAGGAGAACCAATCTTTGTTACCGGTCATGTGGCATGAGCATCCTGAATCCACAATCCATATGTTATCCTTCCTCAAGCGTGAAACCTACACAGAAGGACAATTCGTCGTTGACTCAATACTGGGGTTAGTCAATAAGCATTTTGGAATCTAGTACTGAGTCATGCGACGTCCAGTAGGAACAACATGCGAAAGCTGTGACAAAACAACAGGTTTATGAGTCAAGGGTTGAGGTTTTCTGTTCTTAAAAATTGATTTAGAAGTTGTTACTCGTTTAGAGTGAAAACCAGTAGCTCCGGAGGTGTGGACATTTGTTTTGAAAGAAACAGCTGAAGCTCCGGATGCACAAACCGAAGGTCGGAAAGCAAAAACTGAAGCTCCAGAGGGAACAACAGAAGGTCCGGGAGCTTTCGGAGCTATCGAAACTACCGGAGCTGTCTTTGCAAGTCTCTTACCAGAGGGTCCGGAAGCTACCTTTTCAACTTTCTGACTCATTAAAGCAGGTTGCATGTTTCTACTTTTAGGGTTAGCATGAAAGTTATGAGATCTAGCAAACATTTTATCCTTTTTAATTTGTTTAGCTACTCTATAACAAAAATCTACGACATGACCATCTTTATCACAATACGTACAATGAAATTTAATTTTATAATCATATCTAGATGAGCACCCAGCATTAGAAACAGAATTAGAAAGCACTCCTGCATATTTAAAGATCACATCCTTTTGTTTAGGGACAGTTTTGATTAAACCTCTTTCGAATGATTTTAAAATTTGAGGTGGATGTGTTTTAGAATAACCATGAGAATCAAAACCTAAACCATTTTAATCATTACAAGATTTGGATGAACTCAGTAGCAAGTTTAGATTTTTGTTCCCAACACAAAACTGCTCTAGCGTCCTATTCATGTCATCAAGCTTTTTAGACAATTCTAGACACTTTTCACATGAATTTTTTCCTTTTAATTTGCAATTTGAACAACTCTCAACTTCATGAGTACGTAAAGCATTGTTCAGAATGAAAATTTCATTTATTGCATCTTTTAGTTTCTTATCAAGATTGTCACATGCAGAACAATGCAAATCATTTGTTGAACAGGAAGCATCTTTTAAGTTTTTATCATTAATTGCAGCAAGCTCTCTGTTCTTTTCCATTTCTTCATCAAGTCTATCTAGAGTAGAGGAGTGTGCACTTCTTAATGTGGACAATTGTTCATAGATTAAGTCACATGAGGGATATGCATCATCACTAGGAATCAAAGTTTTTAAACGGTTGATTTCAGATTGTAGTGATTCAATTTTAGCAGCATTATCCCTAAGCTTTTTGTCCTTTTTCTTGACAATAATAGTTGCACGAGAAATAGCATCACACATTTCATTGCAGGTAGAACATACCTCATCGTCGTCACTGTTGTGTTTTGCATCCTCCTGACTTGATTTTGATCTTGTCTTGCCCGCCATGAAGCAAAAGTTGGCCAGATTGTCATCATCTTCATCACTTTCAAAGTCTACATTGCTTGAACCGAGCTCTTGAAGTGCAGTGATGAAGCTGTTAATCATCTTGCGTCCTATGGTACCCTTCTTTTTCTTGTTGGGGTTTCCAGAGGTGGTCTTGACCTTGTTCTGTTTTTCTTCACGGGTAGTAGGACCTAAAAGGTTAGGGCATTCTGTACGAAAGTGTCCTGTCTTACCACATTCAAAACAACTTTGAGGTCTGAAGCTTCCTCTCCTTCTAGTTCTCACATTTTGCAATGCTTTTGAGAACTTAGTAGAGATTAGTGCTAACTCCTCTTTTGGAAATTTCTCGATCTGCTCCAGGGTTAGTGAGGACAACAAAGCAAGAGTATTGCAAGATGATGATTGGCCGGAGCTAGGCATATCACGTTGTGATACAAATGCAATAGAGTTATTTGGGTTCTTACGTGATAAGATGTCAATTTCATGAGTTTTGAGTTTAGAGTAAAGCACATCTAAAGTAAGTGTACTCATGACAGTAGATTCATGAAAAGATGTAACTTTCATCTCCCAGAGTGACATGTCTAATCTACTAAGAAGTTGCCTAGCATTTTTAGCATCAGAAAAATTAACTTGACACTACGCAAGTTACTCAGAATTTTGTTAAAACGACCAAAGAGATCATCGATGGACTCACCGGGTTGCATCTCAAAGCGCATGTATTCTTTTTTGAACATGTCTTGCCTTACCTCTTTGATCGTGTTGGATCCTTCGTGATAGTCACAAAGTGCTCTCCATACATCATATGCCGATCGAAGATGTGCAATGCGGTCGAAGTCGCTCTGAGTGAGTCCTTGGATGATCAAGTTTCGGGCTTTGTTGTTGTTGTCGACGTCCCATAGGTTTGTAGTCGTAACTTGATCGTTAGGTGGCACTTCGTAAGGCTTGTACACTTTATCCCATATTGCAAAGCCTTGCGCCTGGATGAAAGCCTCCATGCGTTCCTTCCAAACCTGAAAATCAATACCAGCAAACACACAAGGTTTGGTAGAGTATTTCTCTATGATGATTAGTCAAAAACATGTGCAAATCACAATGATTAGAGCACCGTGGCTCTGATACCAATTGTAGGATCGAAGAGCACGTGAAAATCTACGAGAGGGTGGTGAATGGTAGATTTAAAAAATCTTACGCAGCGAAAACAATTAAATCCCAACCCCTTCGGCAGAAAAATGATCTGTTAAAGAAATCGTATGTGAGACTAATATAAACGTGTTTCACCGGAATAAAAGTGATATATATCAGAGATAATAAAGTCATGAAGAAAACACAAGATGAATCACTCAAATCCGTCGATAGAAACTCAAGTTATGATCGAAAGATCGAACAAAGGTCAATCTGTCCTACCCGAGAAAAATAGTTCTGGAACACTGCAAAGAACCTCGTGTAGATCAGAAACCACAAATCCAATGAACGCAGAATATTTACAGGTGATAGATAATCAAGTTGTGAAGACAACTCAAAAAGAATCATGTCAATTGAATTTGTAAAACTCGAGTTATGATAAAACCACCAACAAAAGGTAGTGCTGTCCAGAAACTCGACGAGTAAAACTTGTCTGGAACAAGTCGGACGAACAAGATACAAAAGTTCCTTCAAACTACGAATTTTATTCAATAGAACACAAGAGGAACACCCCCAAAGTCTTCTACCACGAACTTTGGCCTCCCTTGCTTATATAACCAGCCCTTTGGCCAACCCAATCTCAACTAGGACTCTAATCCTACTCAGATCACGAATCGAAACTTTCCATACTGCTTAGGACTCTTCTATACACAGATAGAAGCAATCTTAAGACTTCCAAACACCTTAGAAACATATCCCACGTTCCTAAAACAACTCAAATTTGTGACCCGCACGAAATCCGATAATAACCAACTCGATACTTTCCATACCGAACCATAACCGACTCCGCCGCAGCCAAAGTCATCAACCGATACGATCCGATCCTTCCAACCAGATCTTCCCATCCATAAACAATCTTCAGAACCATGTTGCCATGCCTTGCACCGCTTGCATACGTGTAAACACCTTCCTTCGACGTCCAGTAACCTTCATATGCACTGCCCTTGATTCAATCATCCTGCGCGACCTCCAGACCCGCTCAATCACAATTCCTCCTGAATTTGGTTGTTGGAACCTCATCTCCTCCCTGGGACTAGTCCAAAGGATCCTGTCACCAGCCATGACTTGAACTCAAGCAACACCTGCACATGAACAAACAACCAATCCGTACGAGCCCAAGTCCGCGACTTGACTCAAGTTAGTTCCAAAACTACAACACCTTACGTGAGCACCTCACATAAGCATGTTGCAAACACAACAAAATGATATCAGCCATATCAACCAAAACGCACAAAAAACTTAGCAAATGAATACTAAGAAATCTTTCTAAGAATATAAAGCAAGTTCAAAACATTGCAAGATAAAAGCAGGAACATTGCGATCAAGCTCTGAACCTTGCCAAAGCTAACCGGAGCTTGAGCCGGAGCTTACCAAAGCTAGTACAACCTAGCATCGGAGCTTACCAAAGCTAGTACAACCTAGCGCCGGAGCTAACCAAAACCAGTCGGACCTAGCGCCGGAGCTAACCAAAACTAGTCGGAACTAGTCAACCCAAAAGCTAGAGCTAGAAAAACATGTCGGAGCTAACCAACATAAGTCAGACCTAGCAAAACATATCGAAGCTTAACAAAAACATGTCGGAGCTATCAAAGACATGTCGGAGCTAAAGACAAAGCTCAACGGAGCTACCCAAAAACATGTCGGATCTAGACAAAGAAAGTCAGACCTATTGTCGGACCTTGCAGAAGCTCGAAGCTATAGTCAGACCTTGCCAAAAAGATGTTATGGTAGCATTCAAAACTTTTATTGTCAAAACCAATGTATTCAACACAAATAGGTCTCACAACATTTTTGTACGGATTGACCTAACCTTTTAGGTCCTACTTCTCGTGATGAAAAACAAATAAGGACGAAACACTCTCCGCAAACGATAAGCAGAAGAAGAAGGGTTTTAAATGTTGTCGATAGGTGATTAGTTTTATCTCCGCACTTCAAGAAATTGGCTCGAGCAATGTGGACATCGAAAGTGACAAAGATGAAGAGAATTTGGTAAACTTGTGCTTCATGGCAGGCAACTCAAGATCAAGTATGGAGGAGCCAGAACGCAATAAGAATAATGAAGAGGTATCTCCCACTTGCGAAGAAATGTGTGATGCTATTTCTCGTGCCACTGTTATAGTTAAGAAAAAGGACAAAAAAACTTAGGGACAATGCTGTTAAAATTGAATCACTAGAATATGAAATTAATCGTTTAAAATCTTTGATTCCTAGTGATGATTCTTGTTCCTCATGTGAGCTTATATATGAACAATTGTCCTCTTTAAGGAATGCAAACACCTCCACTTGATAAGCTTGAACTTGAAATTGAAAAGAACAAAAAGTTTGCTGCACTTAATGATAAAAACTTGAAAGATGCTTGATGTTCTACAATTGATTTGCATTGTTCTACTTGTGATGATCTTGATAAGGAACTACACAATGCTATGAATGATATTTCTATATTGCACAATGCTTTACATTATCATGAAGTTAAATACTATTTTAATTGCAAACTAAAAGGAAAAACTTCGTGTAAAAACTGCCTAGACTTGTCTAAAAACTTGATGATATGAATAGGACACTAGAGCGGTTTTGTAATGGGAATAAGAACCTAAACTTGTTGCTGAATTCTTGCAAGTCTTGCAATGATAAAACTGGTTTAGGTTTTGATTCTCATGCTCATGCTAAGGCACATCCACCTAAAATTGTAAAGTCATTAGGAAGTGGTTTGATTCAAACAGTTCCTAAATATAAAGAAGTGGTTTTCAAATCTGTAGGGGTGCTGTCTCATTCAGTTTCTAATAAACATATTGCTTGCTCATCTAGACATGAACACGAAGTTAAATTTCATTGTACCTACTGCGGTACTGATGAGATCAAGCACATTGTCATTGCACATACAAGCATGACACGATGTTTATTTATTTGGGATCCTGGATCGAATCAATGTGCATGCGTATTTGATGAAGAACATGGATATGGTGCACTATGTCATCCACCACCTTGGCCTCCTCCTTTGATGCACACAAAAGAAGATTTGATGGCATTGCACATATGGATCCACGCATGAGACAAGATGAACTTGAGTCGAGGACGACTCCAATTCAAGAAGGGGAGGATGATGAGGACAACACTCCTGTGCATATACACAACACTCCATTGAACATAAAAGATGCAATCAATAGAATTCACACACAACAATTAATTTCAGAGGTGAGCTCGTTTTTATATGTTTCCTTATATATTTTTGAGAATAGATTGCTACCTAATAATTTAATTGTGATTAGGATACATGGAGTGATTCAAGGAGTAATTGGAGGAAGGTTTAGGCCCGATCTTCCGAAAGGTAATGGATAAGTCGATTGATGTGGAGATCTCGACGTTGATGATCCGAGGCTCTTGAGTAGAACACGAACAACCCCTGCAATCACTACACCACCGCTCCGTTGATTATCAATCGTGCTGCACAACAGAAAAAAGGAAAGAATGAAAGCTAGATCTCATAACTCTCATGCAAAATTTGCTACAAATGCTAAACCGAATGTCAGAAACATGCAACCTGTTGTTATGAGTCAAAAACATGCAAAGTTTGCTCCCTAACCTACTGTTTTTAGTGCTACACATGTAACACCTAATAGGTCAGTAGTTGGGTACAAAAATCCTCAAACTTTGGCTCATAAACCTGTTGTTTTATCTCAACTTTCGCGTGTTATTCCTGCTGGACATCGTGTGACTCAGTACTGAATTCCTAAATGCCTTTTGACTAATCCCAATATTGAGTCATCGACGTATTGTACTTCTATGTAGGTTACACGCTTGAGGAAGGAGAACATTTGGATTGTGGATTTAGGTTGCTCACGCACATGACCAGTAACAAATAATGGTTCTCCTCCCTCTCTTTTGTGTCACGTGTAGAGAATGTTACTTTTGCTGATAATTCTTCAACTTCTATAATTGCTAAGAGTTTGGTTAGAGTAAATAATCACTACACTTTGAAAGATGTAGCACTTGTCAAAAATTTTAAATACAACTTTCTTTATGTTTCAAAATCGCTAAATGAAAATCTGGAAATTATTTTCACTAAAAAATGTTGCAAAGTTGTAGATTCAAATAGTGAGCTCATTTTTAGCATGTCTTAGTTTGGAAGAGTTTTTAAAGCTTATTTTGATATGTCATCCTCTAAGCATAGGTGTCTAGTTGCTAATGATTCGAAAGACTTATATTTTTGACATCGTAGACTTGGTCACATAGGCTTTGATCATCTCACACGTGTTAGTGCTCTTGATCGCATACATGGGTTGCCTAAGCTTAAAGGGGACAAAGAAATTGTGTGCTCTTCTTGTAGACATTCTAAGATGGTTGCAGGTTCACATGATCCTCTCACAATGACCATGACAACTAAACTGGGATAACTTTTGCACCTTGATATCGTAGGTCCTTCACGTGTTCAATCTTTTCGAGGTAAATAGTATGTTCTTGTGATTGTTGACGATTATTCTCGATACTCTTGGGTTTACTTTATGGCATTTAAGAATGAAACTTTTAGTCACTTTAGAATTTAGTTCTTAGACTTTCACTTGACCACCCAGGATCTTTAAAAGCAATTAAAAGTGAGAATGGAACTGAATTTAAAATCAATTGTTTGATCACTTTTGTGCTAAAAATAAAATAGATCATCAGTTTTTTTCACCCTATGTACCTCAACAAAATGGTATCGTAGAGAGAAAGAACAGAACCTTAGTTGAGATGGCTAGGACTATGCTTGATGAATTTCAAACTCCTAGGAAATTTTGGGCTGATGCAATTACAACCGCTTGTTATGTCTCGAATATTGTTTTCTTGCGTGCTAAGCTAGGTAAAACCCCATATGAACTTCGGTTTGGACATAGGCCTAGTGTCACAAACTTTGAGATCTTTGCTTGTAAATGCTTTGTTAAGAAATATGGTAATCTTGATAAATTTGAACCTAGATCTGTTCATGACATGTTTCTTGGTTATCCATCTCATACTACAGGCTATCTGAAAGTTGCCTAGGGGGGTGAATAGGCTTAATTGACCTGAAATGACTTAATCAAATGAAATCAGTACCCAGGGGTCGGACTAGTCCGGTTCAAAGGCGAACTAGTCTGGTCAGCCCGCAGAGGGAGACTAAAAACGAGGTTGTAATGAGTTTTAAACGAATTTTCGTGAAATGAAATGCGGAAGGATGAGCAAGTTAATACTAGCAAATATAAAGACAAGTGAATCACGATGGATAATTCAAGATATAGGCAAAGATTGCTAGAATGAGCAATTAACGGTAAACCTAACTCTAGAACGATCTTTGCAATGAACTAATAGTAAAGCATACAAGTGGCACAAGGATTTATCCAGAGGTTCTATTCCACTCAGAAATCTACATACCCGTTGAGGAGTCCTCAAAGGACCGGGTTAAACAACCCTTTCCTCACCAAGTTTGCCTCAAAGGCCAAACTCGATTCTCCACTATCACAAAGAGGCTAATACAAGATTTGTGGGGATTCTCACAATCTGAGGCTCCCACAATGAATATGATCAACAAATACAAAGATTATCGCAAGCCATAGATCACAAAGACTCAACACAAGTGCAAGAGATCAAACCGAGAGCCAAGAACGGAGTTCTTCCTTCTCTTCTCCTCACCAATCCCCAATCCACTCAAGAATCAACTCAAGAGGGTGAGTAAGCAAGAGAGAGGGCTTAGAATGGCTCTTGGAATGTTGTGGCGGCGCTAGGGTTTTAGAGAGAGTCAAATGAAGTCGGGACTCTTCTATTCATAGAAGTCCTGAGCCCATTCGGCTGACCTCAGCAGAAGGGTGAACTAGTCCGGCCTCTGGCCCGGACTAGTCCGACCAGTTGGGACCACTAACCTCTAGTCAAGTCCCGACAACTGCCGCACTGCGCAGCCATCGTTACGCCACCCGCCAAATTTCTAGATTCAAACAGTCACTTAACAGCAGACTAGTCCGCCTCAAAATGGACTAGTCTGATCTCACACAGGACCAAGGCGACAAGATCTGTTCATTCGTAGTCGGATCGCGAGAGTCACCTCCTCCACATATCAAAATTATCCACCTCACCGAAAGATTGGGCACTCCAGCTCTATCAAGTGGTATCAGATTACGGGTTGGTCGGTGAGTTTTATACCTTTAATTTGAGAGACGTTCATCGCCCTATCGTCCACCAGAAAAACAAAAACAAAAACTCAGGTTAGAACCTTGTCCCCGAACCTTTTGGCCTTGCACTTTTCTATTGGTAATATTGTGTTGTTGAATTTGCGTGCATTTACGTCACTTATTGCTAGTCGCCTCGTGTTTCTGTTGCTCACCACCTTTCTTCTTTTGTTCATACATCCCACGTTTTTACTTTCCTCCCTACTTGTTTCGTTTGGAAAGTTTTCATCCTTTGTGCATGGCACATTTGGGACGCCTCATCTGGTTATCAAATAAAAAAAGGAAGGCAAGAAACAACAAAGGAAAGAAGCAAAGGCACAATGCATAATCAAAAAGAAAAAAACAAAAAAAGGAAAGTGAAAGAAGGCAATCAGAAATTGTTGCGCCCCATATCCTTACCTGGCATTTTTTTTTGGCAAGTAGCACCTCCATATTTGGTGTGCCGAAGCTTTCTAATTCAGTACCGTTAATTTTGGAAAGCAAGACCATCCTATCTTGTGTGCCATCTTTTCCAGCCAGGGATTTGGTGCACCCTCTCCACTTTTGCACACCTACCTTCCACATCCCCCTTGCCTTTTCTGTTTGGTTTCACTTGGTTCCAGCAGCATTCACTATGTGTTTGCACCCTTATTCAACTTTACATTTGCTGATTGATTGTGATAATCCTTGCTCTAAAAGTGAAGCCTTCCTACAGCTCCACAAACACCTACAGCGTGCAGGTTCTGTCCTCTAGCGATCGCTCTATCCAAGCTTCTTTGGTTGCACCGCTGGTTGCAGGTCACCCATGTTGGCGTGGTAAGAACAAGTAAGACCTTGATAACGGTGTTTTTTAGTTTGAGCGCCCTGATCTACAGCCCATTACACTAACTGTAGGACATACTATTTTGTTTCGTGTTTCTCTTGTCTTTGCACTAACTATGGCAGGACCTTTGGGGGATCAAGAGGAGGAGAAAGCCATTCCAAATTCCCCTCGTACCAAGGGCATCATACAAAATTTTGAGCGACAAATGCACCTGCAACTTGATGGCCTCGGTGAAGACATTCACATCACCAACGAGCGCCTTGGTCCGCTTGAAACAGCACAAATTGAAGCCGATACGGCGTTCTAGGAATTAAGAACAGCCCAATCCACCACCAACACCACCCTCAACACCATCATGACACAGCTTGAGGACTTGTCCCAACAACTTGGTGAGCTACAAGGTGACACTGATTATGGTGGCGACACCGAGCACGACGCTCAGGCCCGTCGTCGCTGGCACGGACGTCGTCACGGGGTACGTAACCAGGATGATTTTTTCTCTAAGATTAAACTCACTATACCTGAATTCAATGGTACATATGATCCTGATGCTTATCTTAAGTGGGAACTTGTTGTTGATCAAAAATTTGCATGTCATGCTTTTCGTGCACACCATCAAGTTACAGCTGCTACTAGTGAGTTTACCTATTTTGCTTCTATTTGGTGGCGCGAACATTGCAACAAACATCCCACTGAAATCCCTAACACTTGGGATGCTTTAAAAGTCCTTATGCGCCACAGATTTATTCCCTCATATTATGCTCGCGACTTGCTTAATAAACTACAGTGTTTAAAACAAGGTACACACATTGTTGAAGAATACTATCAGGAGCTACAAACTGGTATGCTTCGTTGTGGTTTAGTTGAGAACAATGACGCTGCTATGGCACGTTTTTTGGGTGGTTTAAACCGTGAAATTCAGGATGTGCTTGATTATAAGGAGTACACTAATATTACTCGTTTATTCCATCTTGCTTGTAAAGCTGAACGTGAAGTGCAGGGATGACATGCGAGGACACAAGCTAACTCTTTTGCAGGTCGCACCACGTCGTTCCACTCAGGCCCTAAGCCTATCGCCGTGTCATCCCCAGTAGCGCCATCACCACCTAGCAGCACTCCGCGTGAAAAGGCAGTAGCAAAAAATCTAGCACCACTTCCAGCAACAAAGGGCGCCTCCTTCTCTGGACGCACCAAGTATATTCAATGCCATCGTTGTAAAGGTTTTGGTCACGTGATACGTGACTGCCCCAACAAACGTACACTGATTATCCGTGACAATGGTGAGTATTCTTCAGCTAGTGATTTTGAAGAGACCATATATGCGATGCTTGCCACTGACGTTGCAGGAACCCAAGAACAAAATGTGGATGACACGGATGCTGACGAGTACGAGAGTCTTGTTGTACAACGCGTACTCAGCATGCAGGTTGCACAACCAGAGCAGCACCAGCGCCACACCTTGTTCCATACCAAAGGCTTTGTGCAAGAACGCTCCATTCGCATCATTATTGACGGTGGCAGTTGCAACAACCTGGCAAGCACGGAGATGGTGGAGAAGTTGTCTCTTTCCACGCGGCCACACCCACACCCACACCCCTACCATATTCAATGGATTAACCAAGGCGATAAACTCAAGGTAACACGATCGGTACATGTTCATTTCTCTATGGGGTCCTATCATGATTATGCTAATTGCGATGTTGTTCTAATGGAAGCATGATCACTTCTTCTCGGTAGGCCTTGGCAATATGGTACGGATAGCTTACATCATGGTCGCACAAACCATTACTCTTTGATTTTTAAGGGCAAGAAAATAATTCTTCATCCAATGACCCCTGAACAGATTGTAAAAGCTGACATCACTAGAGCTAAACAAAAACAGCAACAAACGCACATACAAAACAAAATTAAATTGAAAGCTCCTGTTTTGCTTGCCACTAAAACTGATTTTGATGACGTACGTGATAATAATCTACCTTGCTATGCGCTTGTATGCTCTCATATGCTGTTTTCACTGGATGATGCGCCATATTTGGACATGCTCCGCTGCTGTTACTAAGCTTTTGCAGGACTATGCCGATGTGTTTCCGAAGGAGTTACCACCAGGTCTTCCTCCCATTCGCGGCATTGCGCACTAGATCGACCTCATCCCAGGCACTTAGCTTCCCAACCGCGCCCTATACCGTACCAATCCCGATGAAACTAAGGAGATTCAGCGCCAAGTTCAAGCGTTACTTGATAAGGGCTACATTTGTAAGTCTCTTAGCCCTTGCTCTGTTCCTATTTTACTTGTTCCAAAGAAGGATGGTACCTGGCGCATGTGCGTTGATTGTCACGTGATTAACAATATCATAATTCGTTATCGCTATTGTCGGTACCCTGCATACCGGATACCCTTTGGGACTGCAAAGAATGCTAAGGAACTTCACATACCTGAGTTGAAGACCACCGAAGGCCCCACGTGTCATACGGAACTAGACCTGCCTCCCTTCTATGGTTAGTCCTAGTGTGCCACGTGTATCATAAAAGCGGAGCTACATTCCTTACATGGGAAAGCTCCAGACTAGATACCTGTGCAGCACCCCTGGACCTAACCCCCGGCAGAGGGAATCTCTGGTAACGACACGTGTACAAAAGCACCGGACCTACACGTCCAAGACGATAAGCTCCGGAGCTGCCACGCGTCCAACTGCCGGACCTTTAAGTTCAACAGACAGGTTGGTGGACCTCCAACGGCTCGGACCTTCAAGGAACATTAAAGACCTCAAGACCCGATTAAGTGTCATTAATGCTATCTTAATGACACATGATCGGAGGGCCCTTAATACCAATAACGCCACTGTCAAGGCGCGTTATCGCACTATTAAGGGTAATTAAGCACATTAATTGTGTATTAAGCATCAGTAACCGCCAGGGCCACATGTCGGGCCAGGCTAAACGATGTAACGACCAATCCTTGTACTATAAATGGACTGGTCGAGCGATACAAATGGGGGGGGGGGACTAACGCCGAAGACATATGCGCTCAAGGCACCCTAGTCTCTGACACTCTAGCGCTCAGACACTCAATACAACAGCAACACACCCGTGTAGTAGGGTATTACGCTCAGGCGGCCCGAACCACGTAAATACTCGTGTCAACTTGTCATCTTGTTCTGAATCTCTGCGCGTCCACAACGGAACTACAAACTCCGCGGGCTGCTAACGGTAGTACCGGGAGAATTGCCAGAATCACACTCCGACAGTTGGCGCGCCAGGTAGGGGGGTGCCCGAGATTCAAACATGGTGAACTCTGCTGTTGGATCATCCAACGGTAACCATGTTGTGCAACCTACTGGAGGCAATCCCTCCAACATGAAGCAGCCAGCAGGTGTCATGGCTCCAGCAGGAGTCATGCCACCGCCGCCACCATCTGCTCCTGCGAATCAAGCTGGACATCGAGATGGGGCGTCTGCATCGGTCACTGCATCGGCTAACAACAACCCTAAACACGCGATTAATGTCGTGTGTGCTCTTTTCCAACGTCCACCACCTCCAGGAGCTCCCAGGGTGCGATGGAGCAGTGGAGAGCTGATGTGGAACATCTGGTTGCGACAGCAGCCGATGGCATTAGCAATCAAGGCCCCCCCTTGCGGCGGGCCCCATCGCAGCATCGGACTGTGTCAGGTAGACTCGGTCCGCACGCTTCACAGCACAGGAGGCGTGCTGCATCTCAACAGGCAACGTCGCTGTCTTTCGGGGCACGACATACCCACACGGTAACCAGGCTCTCGACTCACGACCTCCGGGCCGAGCTCGATCGTCGTTACCGTCAATAGGACGGCCATGTCCACATCGAGCGTGCTCGCGAGAGGCGATAGGCTCGGGACAGCCCTGTTCTTGAGGGAGTAGGAGGAGGCTGTTCTGCCTTGGCCATGCATCTACGCATGGTCAGATGGCCGCAAAAGTTCCAGCCTCGCCTGCTAGAGAAATTTGACAGGACTGTCAATCCCGTTGAATTCCTCCAAATTTACTCCACCACTATCCTTGCGGCTGGGGGAAATGAGGCTGTGATGGCCAATTATTTCCCTGTGGCTTTGACTGGGACCGCCAGGTCTTGGTTCATGAGCCTTTCACCTGACTTCATCAACAATTGGGCGGAGCTTTGCCAACAATTCACCGCCAACTTCGGGAGCTCATACACCCGAAGCCGGCATCAAGGATGTCCAGAAGCTGACTGGATGTCTAGCTTCCCTTAGCCTGTTCATCTCAAGACTGGCGGAACGGGCGCTACCCTTCTTCAAATTATTGAGGAAGTCCAGATCATTCCAATGGTCTGAAGAAGCAGAAAAGGCTTTTCAAGAGCTAAAGAAGCTCCTCACTACTCTACCAGCTTTGGTAGCTCCGAATCCTGGAGAGCCACTTCTGCTTTATATTTCAGCAACTGATGAAGTTGTTAGTATGGTCCTAGTTGCGGAAAGACCAGAACCATCTCCAGTTCAGGAAGCCAGACCCCTCTAGGAGGGTCCAGAATTACTTGAAGGCGAGTCTGGGTCGCAGGCCCCAGACCTGGTTCCTCAAGGCAAGACACCGAAGGATCAACCTCCTTCAAGTGGAGGAGTTACTATTGCCGAACAAGAAGATATGGACCTTTCCGGGAAGGTCCGGGTCACTTCAGAAGAAGCTTCAGGTTCTTCAAGCAAGAACCTGGAGGTCCGCGAAGAAGGTCCGGACCCTTCCGTGAGGGTTCGGGTTGATGAGGAGGAAGCTTCGAGCCCCTCCGGGAGGGTCCAGACAGTCCAACGCCCAGTGTACTTCATCATTAAAGTACTCCATGACGCCAAGACTCGGTACCTGGAGGTGCATTAGCTGCTCTACGCAGTTCTTATTGCCTCTAGGAAGCTTCGCCACTACTTCCAAGCTCACAAGATTTCAGTGGTAACCTCTTATCCACTGCGCGCAATCTTGCATAACCCCAACTCTATTGGGAACATTGCAAAGTGGGTAGTGGAATTGGCCGAGTTCGATCTTGAATTCGTCCCAAGACAAGAAATCAAGAGTCAAGCGTTGGCGGACTTCGTGGCCGAATGGACCCCATCTCCATCAAATCTTGGGGGCCCCAGTGAGCAGAAGCCAGAACCCAAGGTTCCGGTCTTCACTGAGCCTCATTGGACTCTTTACTTCGACGGCTCCATGCAGAAGCAGTGGGCCGGAGCTGGGATTCTTCTCCTTACTTCGATCGGGGAGAAGGTCAAATATATGGTTCACCTTGACTTCAAGGCAACCAACAACATGGCAGAGTATGAAGCACTAATCTATGGGCTCAAGGTGGCACTATCATATGGTGTCAAGCAGCTGTTGGTAAAGGGTGACTCGCAGCTCATAATAAAACAAGTCAAAGGTGAATGCTGCTGAAATAACCCCCAACTAGGTGCGTACCTACTTGAAGTCTAGAAACTTCAGAAGGACTTCGAAGTCCTGGATCTTTGCCATGTCCAGCGTATCAACAATGCTGAAGCTGACGAACTCTCGACGAAAGCTTCAACCAGAGCTCCGGATCTCGACGGAACATTCGTCCGGAGATTGTCAAGACCAACAACTCAGCCTGCCGAACTGAGCAAAGGGGGCGAGACCAGCACCTCGAAGCTGGCAGTCCCGATGGCCCTGTTACCATGGCGTCCATCAAGGGTCGTAGGTGCTGCAAGAAGCTCTGAGCAACCCAGCACGCAAGACTCAAATGCTCAAGTTAGCTCTCAGCATGGATCTCAGAGATCCGGAGCTACTTGAAAGACAATTTCCTTCCTGAAGATAATGTATCCACTGACTTGATAGTCAGATTGGCTAAAAGATACACACTGGTAGAAGGGGATCTCTACTGGCGTGGTGCCAATGGCGTCCTAATGCGATGCATTACAAGGGAAGAAGGCCGCGAGCTCCTCGCGGAAATCCATGGAGGCGAGTGTGGGAACCACGCGTCTTCCCACACGTTGGTCGGTAAAGCCTTCCGACATAGTTTTTACTGGCCTACAGCACCCCAGGATGCAACCGAGCTAGTGAAGAAATGTGAAGCATGCCAGTTCCATGCAAAGCAAATTCACACACCAGCTCAACCTCTACAAATGATACCTCCTACATGGCCATTCGCTGTGTGGGGGATGGATATCTTGGGACCTTTCCCAAGAGCCATCGGAGGTTACAAGATCTTGTACGTTGCCATCGACAAGTTCACCAAGTGGCCAGAAGCAACTCCAGTTGTGACAATAAACAAGCAATCAGCTATCAACTTATTGCAGTCCATAGTATGCAGATTTGGAGTCCTAAACAAGATCATAACTGATAACAGGACCCAATTCACAAGTTCTGCATTCCAAGGATATTGCGAAGACATCGGCATTCAAGTCAGCTACGCTTCCGTAGCTCACCCGGCAAGCAATGGCCAAGCTGAGAGAGCAAATGCAGAAATCCTAAAAGGACTCAAGACGTGCACATATGAGCACCTGAAAAAACATGGAGTCAACTGGATTGAAGAGCTTTCGCCCACCTTGTGGGCAAACAGGACAACTCCAAACCGGTCAACTGGAGAGACACCCTTCTTCCTGGTATACGGAGCTGAAAGTTCTTCCTCTGGAAATCACCTTGGGGTCACTCTGGGTCCGGACCTTCGACAAAGCCACGTAGGACCAGCTCCGGCGTGAAGATCTTGACCTCGTTGAAGAGGGAAGGTGCCGAGCAGCTATTCCAAATGCACAATACCGCCAAGCGCTCCGGGGCTACCACCAAAGGCATGTGCATAATCGACAGCTCGAGGAAGGCGATCTGGTACTATGGAGAATACAAACTCGAGAAGGGTTAAAAAAACTTTCCCCCAGTTGGGAAGAACCCTTTCGAGTGATCAAAGTATCCTGTCCCGGATGCGTTCGCTTGGCAACCGAGGATGGGACACCGCTCCCTAATCCTTGGAACATTGAGCACCTCCGTAAGTTCGACGCTTAATATCACGGAGGTGAGTCTGTAATTACATATGATGTATGTTATATCATCATTGTACATAGTCGGGTAGCTCCTCCGGGAGAACAGTCGGACCTTTCTCGGAAGGCCCGCAAGGTTCAGACAACACTTGACATAGTCTCAGAACTAAAAGTGTAGCTAGTTACCCTGGGTCAAACAAGAAATGTAACACACTTAGCCTGGTTCCGTATCCTAAGAGTGTACTTGTTTCCCCTGTACCCCGGACCTATAATGAAAGACATCATTATGTGAAAACAGACTCCACGTGCATTTATTTTGTACAGGCTCAATCTTTTATATTTTTCTCTTTCTTGTCTAAAACAAAGTTGTCCATTTCTCAAGAAACTTTAGACCAAACAATTCATATATAATTCAAGTAGCATTGTTAAAATCTTTCGGGTCTTAACATTGTTGAATGGCCTAGTTGCCTGAATGCCGCCAAGCCAATCTAGGTCCGGAGTATGCTATCGACTTAGCCTGGTCCTGCACTCTAAGTACGCCACTCTACCTACACCTTGGCAGGCCGAAGTAGGGCGAGTCCAGGAACGATTAGACCTGAAGAAAACAAACAAATGTGCTTGATTGTACACAAAATTGCTGTCGATCTAAAATTTCTTTCGGGAATAGTAAGCCGCAATTGAGTTATAGATAGGAAATGGATTTTACTGTTTTTCCTGACTACAGTGTGCAGGAAAAATAAAGATCTCATGATGATGGTGGATGAAGCCAGAGCCATCAAAGCTTTGACACCCCCTAAGGTGGTCTACTGTTGATGTTTCAAACATTGATAGTAGGCATCGCCGGAGCTACCAAGTTCTGGCAAATCTAGGGGGCCAGCCGTCAACGTGAAGAAAAGATGATAGAATGACACCCTAATGGGGTCTGCTATCGACGCTCTACGTGTTGACAGTGGACGCTGTCGGAGCTACTAAGCTCTGACAACCCCAGAGGACCAGCAACCGACGTTCTACGCGTTGATAAAGGTCGCTGCTGGAGCTACTAAGCTCCGACAACCTCAGGGGCCCCTACTATCGACGACTTCGGACCTATACTCTACAAGTTCGAAGCACTCAAGTCTTCAACAAAATGTTACATCCTCTTGGTACATGTTCGCAATCAAATTGTGTACATCAAACAGGGGGCCAAGTGGGACAAAGGTGTTGAAGATAAAAAATGAAATTCATAAAATTCTTGGATTTCATTAATATGGAGACAAGAGATTACAAAATTGAGGAAAGGAAGAGAAGATACAAGCGGGAGATACAAAGAGAAAGTCCTAAGTCCTATGAAAGAATGAGGCAACCTTCTGGGCAACCTCCGACACGCTGGCTTTGTAGCATCTCCCTCTTTGTCGATGGGACCTTCAAGCACGGGATCTAATGGGAAGTGAGGATCCCGACTTGTGTAGCACATCAGCATGTACTCTGCGATGTTCTGCGCAAGGGATTTCTCTTCAGTCTCCAATTGATCTGCGATGACATCGCCCATCTTGTTGAGTTTGTTGCCCGCTGAGCTCAACGCCTGCAATGCCTGGTCCAGCTCTGGCTCTGGATCGTCCGGACGCATGGGACTAAAACCTAGCGGCATTAGTGCGTCATTGGCTTTTCCCAAGAAGTCCCAAACTTGTTGGGACTTCGTAGCCCTTGAGCCTCGCACCTCTTCCAAGGACCTCTTGGTCGCCGCAAGCTTCGAATCCTCCCGGGCAAGGCGCTCGACCTCTTTAGCATTCTGCTAAATCTTTTCAGCAACTTGCCTTTCGAGTTTAGCAAGTTTCTCCTCCCGGACATGGATCTTATTCCGGCGGTCGACTAGGTCTCTCTCCCGGCCCCGCACTTTCTTCTCCCTGGCAGCAATTTCATTCTCCCTCTTGGTGAGGTTCTGCCCCCGCTGCTAGGCCTTCTTCTCCACTTTCTCGTAGAGCTCCTCCAACTTCTTGGTGTGCTCCGCGAGGCTCTTGTCACCCAAAGTCAGCCTCTGAGTAAGCTCCTCCTCCCTCTTCACGAGGTCATCCCGCAGCTCCAGGAGTTGTTGCTCTTCATCTTCGAGCTTTTTCTCCCGCTCCTCAAGAGCCTCTCGACGCTTGACGTGGCTATTGTGGATGGTGCTGAGCTTCTCCTGGCGATCATTCGCTGCTTCATTAGTAGCCACAACCTGTTCGTGGATGGCCCGGGACTGGTTGTCGAGGGATCGCACCATGCTTTCCCTCTCATCCAGCAGCTGACCCCAGTACTCCAACTGGGCCTTCTCCCTTTTCACCCACTCCTTGTCGTCGGCCACCCTCGTCTGTGCCAGCTTTGTCTTGAATTGGAGCTGGTTGCGCCACCTCCTAAGGGTTTGGCGTTCCTCCTCGAGGGCCTTACTATCGTCGTAAAAGGCTAGCTGAACTTGACGAAGGTTGGAGCAGGCATTGTTGATGGATAACTACAAAGGGATTGGCTCTGGACCTGCCGGGGTCCTCTCCGCTGGCTCCAGCGGGTTCTCCATAACAAAAATCGGGTCCCACTCTACAAGAGCGGTCCCCTGAGCTTCCGCAGCACTAGGGCCGCCCTCCGGGATAACCTCGGTCGCCACCGAGGAAGGTCCTGCAATGGAAGTTTCCACCTCCGAAGTCGGCTCTCAAGGTCCCACTGCAAGGTCATCAGCAACTGGTCCCTCAGGCGGAGGACCGGCAACTTCGTCTTGGAATCCTAGATCATGCACGGGTACCTTCGGAACCACCACCTCTAGGGCAGGCGTTGAAGATTCGGCCGGAGTTGAGGCCACTTCTGGCTCCGGTGCTGGTGCCTCCTCCGCCGCCGGTTCAGGCGTCGGCGCTTTGACCTCTACCAGTTCGGGGGCCGGCACCTCCGCGACAACCGGCTCAGGCGCCGAAACTTCATCAATCACCGGCTCCACCACCGAGGATTCAAAAACATCCGGCTCTAGGGTCGGAACTGCAGCTACCTCCGGCTCTGAGGCCGGAGCGTCTATCATCACAGCATCCAAAACCGGAGCTTCAACCTCCGGAGATGGTGCTGCTGGTACATCTTCATTGCCGTGGTCTGGCGATACCACAGGAGCTTCATGAGATGACTTGAGGTCAAGGATCACGACAACTGGAGCTGGAGCTGCCGCGACCTCAGCCACCTCCTGGGGTGGCGCTGGGATTGGAGCCAGAGCCTCCGCCTGCCCAGCATCAGCCGCTGTTGCAGGAACTGGAGCTTCAACCCCTTTCCTGGGTACCCTGTGGATGAAGGAAGAAGAAACTAAAAATATGATTACAACAAAAAACAATCAACTAAGGTAAAAAATCAAATTTACCTTAGAAGACTCCTGCTCCAGCTAGCGCGGAACCTCTTCATCGGACGCTCAGAGCCCGTACCCGTCGCAACTGGCGTAGTAGCTCCGGAAGGTTCTCCGGAGCTTGCTGCCATCATTAGCGACATCTTGGTTGAGGCCCCCCTCGACTGAGAAGGACCCTCGGACCTAGAGCTCTTTGCAGGCTCTGGCGCCGGAGTCACCTGGCCAGAGTTGGCATCCAGGGGAGATGCCGATGCTGGAGTAGGTGTCGCCGTTGAAGACCTCCCCCATTGGGGAGAAGCAGCTATCGCGGAAGGAGCAGGTCTGACAAACCTCCCGTCAAAGTGCTTCAACTTCCTCTTACGGCTCGAGGGCTTGGCCAACTCTTTGCCCTTGCCCACGACTTCGACTATCTGTCTCGGGGCAGGAGCAGGGCCGCCCTCAGAAGCTCCAGGGATCGCCATCTTGGTGGTCAGACGCCTCTCAACTTCAACGAGGTCGTCAAGCACCGGCATCTTTCGTCGGAGCTCACTGCTAAACTCTGCCTCCATGTTCAGAGGGAGGAAAGCCGCCAGCGGAGTCAAGTCATCGCCCTCGACGTCGATGTTGTGCTGGAACTTCTTGAGATGAAGCTCCAAAGCTGCGCCTTCCAGGTTGGACTTCAAACCAGTCTCAACCCAGTCATCGTCCATCACGCTGTTGAGGGCCCAGGCGAGCTTCTCCCTCTTCTTCAGCGGAGCCCACCTGTTGACCAGGAAGTTGCAGAAAACCGTTTGGGGAGTCACCCCTCCTTCCACACATTGACAGATCCTGGTCAGGGCAGGGTTGAAGGCGTTCGACAGCACCAGAACTTTGCTCCAAGCTTCAGTGTCGACATTGGGGATGCCTTCGGGCAGCTCCAGCTTCTCGTGCTCCTCTGCTGTGATGTGAAAGTGCATCTAGGACTCCCTTGTGGGTTTTGGATGATTTATGACAAGCAATTGGGATCCTAATCCTTTTGTTGAGATGAATGCAGGAAAATGATGAAAAATGAGCAAAGTGCCAATAAGAGGGAAATTGAGAAGGAAAATGAATTTGAGCTCAAGGAGAAGAAATTAGTAGTTTAGTATGTATGGAGTGTGTTAAGGAAACACACCCAAGAGCTCAATCTCATTTAATCACACACACACACAATGCACAAAGCTATACAGGACCGGACTAGTCCGATATTAGCCGGACTAGTCCGATATCTTTCTGATCCACTTCGGACTAGTCCTCTCCAATGCGGACTAGTCCTTAACACAATGCACAAGTCACACAAAATCGGACAAGTCCGTTGTGACCCGGACTAGTCCGATATTCATTCTGATCCACTTCGGACAAGTCCGGTGTCTACACGGACTAGTCCGATATACACACTGATCTAAATCGGACAAGTCCTCCAAGTGCGGACTTGTCATCTCAAACACTTAGGGTTTCATTTGTCCGGACAAGTCCGATGGCAATCGGACTAGTCCGAAGATTTCCAGCAGCGAAATCGGACAAGTCCGTTTTCAACCGGACTAGTCCGATATTCCTAGACACTTAGGGTTTGCTTCGCACAGCACACCGGACTAGTCCGGTCACCACCACGGACTAGTCCGATCTTTCTGAACCCTAACGGTCACTTTTAGAAACCCCATATAAATAGAGGTGCACGGCCCACTTTCACCCTCTCTCGAACCCTAGCGCCGTCACACCTCCCAAGAGACTCAAAAACTACCTCTCTCCACGAAACTAAGTGAAAAATTGATCAATCCATTGAAGATCACTTGTAGATCATTGGAGAGGGCACTTGGCACACGATTGAGCTCTTGGTTTGAATCTCTAACACACTCTTGTATCTCAATTTGTATATTTCGAAGTGTGTTATTGGTGGCCTTGAAACTTGTAATCAAGGGAGCTCTCAACTTGTGAGATCGCCCCTTCAACTTGGTGATTTACCCCTGTGTGATTAGTGGAAGAGGATTGGCCTTCGTGGCGATCCGACGAGGGAAGGGTTGGTGAAGACCCGGTCCTTTTATGGGCTCCTCAACGTGGACGTAGGTTGCCTTCGTGGTAACCGAACCACGGGATAAATCTTGTGTCTTGTTCGTTTGTGTTCATCATTCTAGTTGATCAACATTATCTAGGGTTTGATTCATTTTGTTGAATTCAAGTTAAATAGTTGAACAAGAATCATACTTGCAATAGAACTTGACATACAACTATTGAACTGTTATTAAAGTTTATATTTCCGCTGCAAACGTCAACGAAACAATCAAATTGACCTAACTTGATCAACCTAGCCCGTGAAATCCGGACTAGTCCGCACTTTACCGGACTAGTCCGATATATCTGGTTTTGACCTTGTTGTTGAAGTGCTACAGGAACCGAGAAAATTCAAGAAGGCCTATTCACCCCCCCCCCTCTAGGCCTACATTCAATTGGTATCAGAGCTGGTTCTTCAAGAAAGAGTGCAACCACTCGAAGAGATCATGTCGGACATGAAGGAAGTCCAGAAAATCAACAACCGGGAAGAAATGAACAATGACAAGCACCAAAAGCTTGAAAAGTATCTCGAAGCCATTCAAGACTTCGATGATGATGATGAGGAGACATTGGAGCTGAAAGCACTCCTTAGAAAGAAAGCGCTTTCCAAAGGGAAATCTAAAGTCGAAGAAAAGAAGAAGGGGAGTAGTCACACCGACTACTCCCGATATCCTTTTAATTATGACCGTTTAAATTCTAACAGCAGCCATTATCTATCTATTCCTCTCGGAAAAGCCCCACACTTTGATGGGAGTGATTACTCCATGTGGAGGCAAAATATGAAGATGCACTTGATTTCCCTTAACCCAAGTTTATGGCATATTGTGTGCACAGGAATAAACATCCCTGATGACGGTGAAGAGCTCACGCCAAGTCAAGAGCAAGCCATCCACAGGAATGCCCAAGCCGCAGCCGTTATCACCTCATCTCTAAGTCGAGATGAATTCACAAAGGTGGACGGATTGGAAATTGCCAAAGAAATCTGGGACACACTACAGACAGCACATGAAGGTGACCGACATGTGCGGGAGGCAAAGATTGAAATGATTGAAGGCGAACTAGGAAGGTTCGCGATTGAGGAAGATGAGTCTCCCCAGGACATGTACAACAGACTGAAGACTCTTGTGAACAAGGTTCGATAATATGGGAGCAAAAAGTGGAATGACCACGAGGTTGTAAAGCTCATCCTTAGAGCCTTTATGCCTCGCAACGTCACACTTTGCTCTATGATCCGAGAAAGTCCCGGGTACAAGAAAATGACTCCGGATGAACTGCTTGGCAAAATCATCAACTTTGAGATGATGGAGAAGCAAGCCAAGCACGTAAAAGAAATATCCGACCTCACATCAGCCAAGAAGAAGGGAGTTGCCCTAAAGTCCTCACTCAAGCCTCTATCCAAAGAAGCAAGAGAAGCACAGCTTGAGGAGGACAGCGATGATGAAAGCAGCGAGCTGGACGAAGAAGATATGATTTTGTTCATTAAGAAGTTCAAAAGAATTATGAAGAAAAGACAAGGAACAAAATCGAGTGAAGGAAAATACAAGGAGAAGACAAAGCCGAAGATGAGGCGGGCATGCTATAATTGTGGTGAGTACAATCACTTTATAGTCGATTGCCCGTATGAGGACAACAAGAAGAAGAGTAAAGAGTCCAAGCCTCAACTGAAGAAATTCTTCAAGAAGAAGAAACAAGCTGAACAAGCACACATCGGAAAGGAGTGGGACTCAAACGATGAGTCCTCATCGTCCGATGAAGAAGAAATGGCTAGCATAGCCATTGAAAGCATGTCCAAGAAACCCACACTCTTCCCCACGCTCGGTGCAAAGAAGGCAAATGGAACTTGCCTCATGGCTAAGGAAGGTAAACGCAAGGTAAACATCAAAACTCCTTCCTTGCATTCTTACTCAAGTGATGATGATCTAGATAGTGATGATGAAGATATGCTAATTGGTTTAGATAGAAAAACTGCTGCTAAAATGAAATTCTTGCTTAACCAACTTGTTGAGAAGGAAGAGTTAATTGATCGTCAAGAAGACATGATTATTTCCCAAAAGGAGAAGCATGTCGAACTTGACAATCTTCTAGTTCTTGAAAAGGAGAGAAACCACTCACTGGAGCTTGAGCTAGCTTCAAGCAAGAAAACTTGCTTGGAGTTAACCAACTCAAACGTTGCAATCAAGGATCAACTTGATGACCTAATCAAGGTCAACAAGATCCTTGAAGTGCAGGTTGAGTCACTCAAGCTTAGTGAACCTTCCTCCTCTTCAAGCCTACCTTCTCAACCCACTTCAACTAATATCGCTCATATTTGCAAATGTGATAAAATTAACACCAGGTTGAAGGAAAATTCTACCTCCACAAAGGACAAAAATCCTACCCAATGTGTAATATTTGACAAGGAGAGGATCAACTATGCACGTAGTGCATATTTGGTCCAAAGACCTCCAAATGTCAAGTATGGCATTGGTTACTCTTATGATGGAAAGCAAAGAGCTGGAAATCATAAGAATAACAAGGGAAGGATTACCTTTGTGAAGGGAGGACCCTCACAACCTAGTAACTCGAAAACTAAAAACCTGAACTCTCATGAAAACCGGACTAGTCCGGTTGTGGTCCGGACAAGTCCGGTCATCCGGACAAGTCCGGTCACACAGACTAGTCCGACCCCATAATCAACAGCAACTCTTGTTTAAAACCTTTGATGCTTCTTATGTATTAATGAAAAATAATGTTGGTAAAGTGTATGCTTATTATGCTGGGCCACACCATGGGAACACAAAATCCCATGTGTGGGTGCCCAAATGTATTGTTACTAACCTCCAAGGACCCAAGCAAGCTTGGGTACCTAAAACCAAGGCGTAATTTGTTTTTGCAGGACTACTCCTCCGGTGGATCCAAATGGGTGCTAGACAGTGGATGCACCAACCACATGACCGGAGAAAGGAGGATGTTTGTGGAGTATGAAGTGAACAAGGACCCAAACGAAGGCATCTACTTTGGGGATAACAGTCAAGGAAGGGTCCTCGGTACCGGTAAAATAGCAATATCCTCTGAACATACTCTTTCGCATGTTTTACACGTTGAATCTTTAGATTATAACCTGCTGTCCATATCTCAATTATGTGACAAAGGTTATAATTGCCTGTTCACTAACAAGGGTGTGACCGTCTCAAGGAGAAGTGATGGTTCTATTGCATTCAAGGGTATGTTGAAGGGAAAGCTTTACCTTGTTGACTTCAACAAGGATAAAGCCGAACTCGACACATGCTTGATTGCAAAGACCAACATGGGTTGGCTGTGGCATAGACGGCTGGCACATGTTGGTATGAGGAACCTTCAAAAACTCCTCAAGGGCGATCACATCCGAGGTTTGAAAGATGTTGTGTTTGAGAAAGACAGGCCTTGTAGCGCGTGCCAAGCAGGGAAGCAAGTTGGAGCACAACATCCCGCGAAGAACATCATGACCACGACAAGACCGCTCGAACTACTTCATATGGACTTGTTTGGTCCAATTGCTTACATAAGCATCGGCGGTAATAAATACGGTTTAGTTATTATTGATGATTTTTCCCGCTTCACTTGGGTGTTATTTTTGCATGACAAGTCAGAAACACAAGGAACACTCAAGAAATTCTTCAAGCGAGCGCAAAACGAGTTCTCACTATCAATCAAGAGTATTCGGAGCGACAACGGCACGAAGTTCAAGAACATACAAGTGGAGGAGTACCTTGATGAGGAAGGAATCAAGCACGATTCTCAGCACCATACTCTCCACAACAAAACGGAGTTGCCGAAAGGAAGAACCGAACGCTCATAGAGATGGCAACAACAATGCTCGATGAATACAAGACTTCGGATCGATTTTGGGCGGAAGCAATCAACACCGCTTGCCATGCCACAAATCGACTCTACCTTCATCGACTACTAAAGAAAACCCCCTATGAGCTACTCACCGGTAACAAACCGAACATTTCATATTTTCGAGTTTTCGGTTCTCCTTGCTATATTTTGAACAAGAAGCCCAGGACTTCAAAGTTCGCTTCAAAGTCCGATGAAGGTTTCTTGCTTGGTTATGATTCGAACACTTACGCCTATCGTGTTTTCAACAAGGCCTCCGAACTTGTTGAAGTGGCACGTGACGTAGTGTTCGATGAAACTAATGGCTCCCAAAAGGAGCAAGTTGATCAATGTGAATTAGGTAAAGAGGAAGCCCCCTATCAAGCATTGAAGAGAATGGCTCTAGGCGAAGTTCGTCCACAAGAGTCACCATCACAAATACAAGAGGAAAGTGAACCACAAGAGGAGATCAACAATCAAGGGGGAGTCTCGATACAAGATCAATCACAAGAATATGAAGATGATCAACAAATCAACGAGGGCAACCACTCAGGGGTAGAAGAAAATGATCACCAACACTCAACTCCCCAAGTGCCACACCCAAGAGTACACCAACGCACTCAAAAGGATCACCCAATCGACAACATCATCGGTGATATCCAAAAGGGAGTAACCACTAGATCTCGTATAGCTAATTTTTGCGAGCATTACTCGTTTGTCTCCTTTTTGGAACCACGCAGGACTGAGGATGCATTGAAGGATCCGGACTGGGTGGTGGCAATGCAAGAAGAGTTGAACAACTTCAAGAGAAACGAGGTTTGGGAACTTGTGGAAAGACCCAATGCAAACATAGTGGGCACCAAGTGGGTCTTCCGCAACAAGCAAGAAGAACACGGAGTGGTGACAAGAAACAAGGCACGACTTGTGGCCAAAGGTTACTCACAAGTCGAAGGTTTGGATTTCGATGAAACTTTTGCTCAAGTAGCTAGGCTTGAATCAATTAGAATATTACTTGCATATGCTACTCACCATGATTTCAAGCTGTACCAAATGGACGTGAAAAGCGCCTTCCTCAACGGACCGATCAAGGAAGAGGTGTACGTGGAGCAACCACCCGGATTTGAAGACGAAGAGTTCCCCGACCACGTGTATAAACTGCGTAAGGCTCTCTATGGCCTCAAACAAGCTCCTAGAGCTTGGTATGAGTGTCTTAGAGATTTTTTAATTGATAATGGTTTTCAAATTGGCAAAGTAGACTATACATTATTCACAAAAAATCTGGATAATGATCTTTTTATTTGCCAAATCTATGTTGATGATATAATTTTTGGATCAACTAACCAATCTTTCTGTGAAGAGTTTAGTAAAATTATGACAAACAGATTTGAAATGTCAATGATGGGAGAATTGAAGTACTTCTTGGGATTCCAAGTGCGGCAACAAAGGGAAGGAACATTCATAAGCCAAACCAAGTACACACAGGACATCCTCAAGAAGTTTGGCATGGACAAGGCAAAGCCCATAAAGACTCCCATGGCAACGAATGGCCACTTGGATCTCAATGAAGATGGACCGAGCGTCGACCAAAAGGTATATCGCTCCATGATTGGATCCTTACTATACTTATGTGCATCTAGGCCAGATATTATGTTGAGTGTATGTTTGTGTGCAAGATTTCAAGCCAACCCTAAGGAATGTCATTTGACAGCCGTAAAGAGAATCCTAAGATATTTAGTTCATACACCCAACCTTGGTCTTTGGTACCCAAAAGGCTCAAAATTCAATCTCATTGGGTATTCCGATGCAGATTATGCCGGGTGCAAAGTTGATAGAAAAAGCACTTCCGGCACTTGCCAATTCCTAGGAAGGTCCCTAGTTTCTTGGTCATCCAAGAAACAGAATTCCATTGCATTATCCACAGCCGAAGCGGAGTATGTTGCAGCCGGGAGTTGTTGTGCACAAATCCTTTGGATGCGACAAACTCTAAGGGATTACGGTTACAATATGAACCGTATTCCTCTCCTTTGTATAATGAGAGTGCCATTAAAATAGCCCACAATCCAGTTGAGCACTCTAGGACTAAACACATTGACATAAGACACCATTTCTTGAGAGACCATTCCATGAAAGGAGACATATCCATCTCTCATGTCAACACCCAAAAACAATTGGCCGACATATTCACCAAGCCACTTGATGAAAAACGTTTTTGCGAACTCCGAAATGAGCTAAACATTCTTGATTCTCGGAGTGTGGCTTGAAAAGTTGCATACTTGTATGCTTACTTCAAAATGTTGATTGATTTGTGAAAATTACCCCTCTTCATTTTTCTCTCAAAAAACTATGTCAATTATTAGATCTTGATGAATTTTTGATCATAGTATGATTGTTGTTTGCTTACTGGTCAAATTCATCAAGATTATTTGAATTGTTTTGCCTCTCTACTCTCAATTATTGGACCTTCAAATATATATGAATGGACTATGCAATTCTTTCCTGGTGACCACGGACAAGTCCGTGGTTACCCGGACTAGTCCGCCATTGCAGACTAGTCCGCAGAGTGCCGGTTAGGCCGGACTAGTCCGACAGACCACGGACTAGTCCGATATAGGTCTCTGGATGACTTCGGACTAGTCCGGTCATGTCCGGACTTGTCCGATTTTTCGTGTCCATAACCCTAGCCGCCACCAAAACCCTAATCCCTTCACCCCACACTCGCCCCCAAGCTTTCTCTCTCTTGCGCTTGAGCTCCCAAGGCGAATCCTTGATTCCTCCGTCGAAAAGCCTCAATCTTGGGCGGAGATCAAACTTGAAGACTCGGGGATTGAAGTTAGCGGACAAGTCCGGCCTCCAACCCCCAAAATCTCAAGCTTCCTTTGATTTCTTGGTAAATTTTCTTCAAAACCCTAAGAAATCACAAATTTCTCTATTGCTTATCGTTTGGCCTAGCATTCTTCACTAGTTACATGTCTAGTTGATGTACTATGTGTATGCTAGACTAGTTTTACCTTAGGGATCAATTTCTGTCCAGTCTGTTAGGTTTTTGCAGATGAACACCGGACTAGTCCGGTCCAGGTACGGACAAGTCCGGTCCCCCGGACTAGTCCGTGCCTGTGCACCGGACAAGTCCGTTGTTTCTGAACCAAAACCTAATTCTTTAATTCCCTAATGCCTTCCATTGCCATCTTACCTCACCAATACCTTGCATAACTTGTCATTTTTCTTGCTCATTTATTCTCAGATCATGTCGAGCTCCGACAACCAAATCTCTGACTTTGAGGCCGAGTTGGACCACGAGGTGGCATCTCGGTCCTCGGCGGGTCTTGGCAAGAAACGCCAAGAAAGACCTTCCGAGCCTGCTACTTCCCCTCCCGAGGTTCGGAGGAAGGTCTGTGCCAAGAAGCCTGCCTCGAAGGCTGCTCCGCCTACAAGCGGCCTTCGCCAAGCAAAAGGAAAAGGCAAGGGAGTAGCAACGGGGCCAATTGGGCCCTTGAAGCTACACGCTCCCAGGGAAGGGGTCCGGGACCCCAATGAAGAGAAATTCAATGGGAAAGGCAGTTGTCGGTACCCTAAAAACCATACACCCCCTGAGGTTGCAAAGATCTCAAGGGAAGGACATCTACTCAAATTGAAGACCCTCGGGGGCCCACCTGTCGGACATAACCGGACCTGCTTCTCCAACATGGTTAACCCCTAGGTAGCCATGTGTACTGTCAGACCGGAGCTATTACCCGCAAGGGTGAAGCTCCGGGCTAGGTACTGAAACGACACCTCCGGACTTAACCCCTGACCGAGAGAAGCTCCGGACCTGACACGTGCCAGGCCACCCCGGAGCTTCCCGCTTCCCATAAGCAAGCTCCGGAGCTGCCACGTGTCCATACGTCGGAGCTGGCCGCTTCAAACCTCCGAGAGACATTGTAACGGCTCTGGATCTTCAAAGGACAACCGCGGACTTCAAGACCCGATTAATTATCATTAATTCCACGTTAATGATACTTAATCGGACGATCTTAACACCTGTAACGGCACTGTCGGAGCCGTTACAGGGTTATTAACAACAATTAATCTCGTGTATCAATATTAGTAACCGCCAGGGCCACATGTCGGGCCAGGCTGACTTGTAACGGTTTGTCCTTGTACTATAAAAGGACAAACCAACGATACACGAAGGGGAGGACTCTCGAACACTCTGAAGCTCACAAGTTAATACAACACACACACACCCGTGGAGTAGGGTATTACGCTCAGGCGGCCCGAACCACGTAAACCATTGTGTCACTCGTGTCCAATCCCGTTTCACCTTCTTGAGTCTCCGCGCGCCCAAACCGAACTACAAACTCCTTCAACACTTTAGTAGTGTCAGGGGATCTGCCGACTCCAACAGTCGACAGTTGGCGCGCCAGGTAGGGGCAACAGGAGCGTTTGAAAAAGCACGGAGCCAATTGGATCGAAGAGCTTCCGCCCACTCTATGGGCCAACAGGACTTCTCCAAGTCGGGCAACCGGAGAAACACCCTTCTTCCTGGTGTACGGAGCAGAAGCGATCCTTCCTCCGGAAATCACCTTGGGTTCCCTCCGGGTCCGGACCTTCGACGAAGCCGCGCAGGACCAGCTCCGGCGCGAAGACCTAGACCTCCTTGAGGAGGGAAGGTGCCAAGCAGCTGTTCGGAACGCCCGATACCGCCAAGCTCTACGGCGCTATCACCAGCGGCATGTACACAACTGACAGCTCGAGGAAGGCGATCTGGTGCTACGGAGAATACTATCCAGAGAAGGGCTGAAAGTGCATCTAGGTTCCCCGTGGGTTTTGGATGATTGATGACGACAATTAAGTCGCTAATGAGCTCAAGTGATCTTAGCACAGGTATGGACTCAATTGGAGACGCAAACCCTCAAAAAGGAAAAGGAAGGAAACGGAGTCAACTCGAAGCGTAGAAACTAGGGTTTCTAGCGTGTTTGAGTTAGACTAGCCGTAGTAATAGGAGGGTGTGTGTGTCAAGTGCATTGAGATCAAGTTTGGGAGCTCAAAGTGGTTTAGAGGTCAAACCCATGAAAGAAATGAGTGATTGAGTGGTCTGGCCGTAGGGCCGGACTAGTCCGTGCAGGTGGCCGGACTAGTCCGTCCCTGGCCGGCCAAGTCCGTTTCTGGCCGGACCAGAAGGGTCTGACTGAGATCGGACTAGTCCGTTTGTGACCGGACTAGTCCGGCTAGCCGTGAGTGGGTTTTGGGATGAAGTCCCAAAACCACGGACCTGTCCGTTTTGGACCGGACCAAGAGGTCCTGAGTGAGAACGGACTAGTCCGCCCGTGGGGCCGGACTAGTCCGGGTTGGCTAAGAAAAGGTGCTTCTGTGGCTAAGTCTGGGAGGACCGGACTAGTCCGCCCTAGGGGCCGGACTAGTCCGTGGTCCTCAGACTAGTCCGTTTTCACCCGGAGCAGAAGGCTCTGTGTGTGATCGGACTAGTCCGGTGTTGATCGGACTAGTCCGTTCTGGAAGTGACCGTTTGAATTTGAAGTTTGGCGGGTAGCGTGACGATCGTGTGTCAGCTGTCGGGACCTGACAAAGGAGTCAGTGGTCCCCTAGGCCGGACTAGTCCGGGCCAGTGGCCGGACTAGTCCGCCCTTTTGCTGAAGTCAGCAGATTGGGCTTGGGACCTCTATAAAAAGGGGACCCCCGGCCTCATTTCAAACATCCTTGGAAAAACTCAAACCCTAGCGCCGCCACAGCCAACTTGGAGCACTCCTAAGCCTCCTTCTTGCCTACTTTCCCTCTAAAACTAATTCTTGAGTGGATTAGGGTTTAGTGAGGTGAAGAAGAGGAAGAACATCGCGCTTGTGCTCCCGGTTTGATCTCTTGCACTCGTTGAGTCTTTGTGGGCTGTGTATTGAGTTTGTTTTACTGTGTTGATCATCTTTGTGGTGTGGGAGCCTCAGTTTGTGAGAAGCCCCAACGAACTTTGTAATCACCGTTGTGATTAGTGGAGAACCAAGTTAGGCCCGTGCGGTAAACTTGGTGAGGGAAGGGTTGTTGGACCCGGTCCTTTTGTGGACTCCTCAACGAGGATGTAGATTACTTGTGTGGGATCGAACCTCAGGATAAAATCCTTGTCTCCTTGTGTTCTTCGCATTTACTCTATTGATTACTTTGTTCTAGAGTTGATAGTCTTGTTTCATACTCCGCATTGCTACAAACTTGTGGAAACTTGACTTGCTCTTGTTTAGGTTGTTGCTCAACTTGACTTAAACATACACTCACTTGTAGCATTGAGAAAATCCTCTAAAACTTGCTAGAAACATCTTTTTAGGGTTATTCACGCAGGCTGACCGGACTAGTCCGCCCCCTGACCGGACTAGTCCGCCCCCTGTAATTTAATCTCGTTATATTGAGTCGTTTGCAGGTCAATTAGCCTATTCACCCCCCCCTCTAGGCAACTTTCAATTGGTATCAGAGCAGGACTCTCCACAAAGAGTCTAACAACTCGGAGAGATGGCCGGAGTGGTGAATGATGATGCATCAAGCAACAACTACGAGGCGACCCGTGAGGAGACGTTGGCTTATCAAGATAAGCCAACGGACGATGAGGAAACTCGCCAACTCAAGGCGAAGCTCCGGGAGAAGTTGAACATTTCCAAGATTGATCCATCAAACCAATCAAGCGGTGGTGGTGGAGTCAACTACAACCGGCAAGGGTTCAACTATGAACGCCTTGCCGCCAACAACCACTACCTGTCCATCCCACTGGGGAAACCTCCCCAATTCGATGGAACGGACTACGATATGTGGAAACATAACATGAAGATCCACCTCGTGTCACTCAACCCAGCGTTGTGGCAAATTGTCATGACCGGGGTGGAGATTCCAAAGGATGAGGACAACATAACTCAAGAACAAGCCATCCTCATCCACCGCAACGCTCAAGCTGCGGGTGTGATCATCTCATCTCTCTCTAGAGATGAGTTCAACCGTGTCGATGGCCTTGAAGTGGCCAAAGACATATGGAACACCCTCAAGACGGCGCATGAGGGAAACCGAGTGGTCAAGGAGGCCAAGATCGAGCTCATCGAAGGAGAGCTTGGGAGATTTGCCATCTTGGATGGTGAATCCCCCCAAGACATGTACAATCGGCTAAAGGTGCTAATCAACAAGAGCCGATCTTATGGCTGCACCAAGTGGACCGACCACGAGGTGGTGAAGAGGATGATCCGGGCATTCATGCCTAGGAACGTCTCTTTATGCTCCATGATTCGGGAAAGCCCGGGGTTCACTCAAATGACCCCGGAGGAGGTCCTTGGGAGGATCATTAACCATGAAATCATGGAGAAGGAGGCGCTCTTCTACAACGACCTCCAAAAGTTCACCGCCTCCAAGATGAAGAACGTTGCACTCAAGGCAACGCCCTCTTCAAAAGAGCAAGAAGAAAGTGATGAGGAGAGCCTCGACACCGATGAGGAGGAGGCCTTCTTCATCAACAAATTCAAGAGAATGATGAGGAGGAAGAAAGGGGGGCACAACCATGAAGGCAAGGGAAAGGAAAGAGCAAGACCCAAATCAAGAAGGTCCTGCTACAACTGTGGCGAGTATGGGCACTTCATCGCTGATTGCCCACACGAAGAAACAAAGAAGAAGAAGGAAGGGAAGCCTCAAGAAAGGAGATTCTTCAAGAAGAAGAGGTCCTCCGGACAAGCCCATTTGGGGAAGGAGTGGGACTCTAACGATGAGTCCTCCTCCGAAGAAGAAGAGGAGAAGATGGCCACCATAGCCATCGGGAGGAACTCCAAGGGAGGCAAGCTCTTCCCCAACCTCAACAACGACCACAAGCCTACTTGTCTTATGGCAAGGGAAGGAAAGAGAAAGGTAACATCTCATCCTTCCTCCCCAACTTCCTCACATGATGATTTTGATAGTGCTAGTGAAAATGAGCATATGTTTAAGGACATAAGCAAAAGCACCTTGCGTAGGATGAAGTTGCTTATGGATGAGATCTTTGAGAAGGAAGATCTCATCAATAGACAGGAGGACATGCTCATCCTTGAGAAGGAGAGATGTCAAGAGCTTGATGAGCTCCTTGAGCTCGAAAGAGAGAAGAGCAAGGCATTGGAACACGAACTTGCACTTTGCAAGAAAACGTGTTCAAGTCTTGAGGAGAAGTCGATTGAGCTCAAGGATGAACTTGGAAGCTTGTCAAAAGCTAACAAGATCCTTGAGACTCAAATTGAGTCACTCAAGAACAATGTAACCTCTTCCTTCAAGAGCTCAACCTCCTCAAAGGCCTCATCCAAGGCAACATCACCTTGCAAGTGCTCCAACTTGATCCTTAAACTTAAGGATGAACTCAACCTAGCACAAGGCAAACAAGCACCTAAGGGTGCCATCTTTGACAAGGAAAAGGTGGCATATGCACGAAGTGCATTCACCAACACAAGACCACCCCATGTCAAGGATGGTCTTGGCTATTGAAAGTGCATCTAGGACTCCCTTGTGGGTTTTGGATGATTTATGACAAGCAATTGGGATCCTAATTCTTTTGTTGAGATGAATGCAGAAAAATGATGAAAGATGAGCAAAGTGCCAAAAAGAGGAAATTGAGAAGGAAAATGGATTTGAGCTCAAGGAGAAGAAACTAGTAGTTTAGTATGTGTGGAGTGTGTTAAGGAAACACACCCAAGAGCTCAATCTCATTTAATCACACACACACATGCACAAAGCTATACAGGACCGGACTAGTCCGATGTCCACCGGACTAGTCCGATATCACATTCTGCACAAGATCGGACAAGTCCGGTAATCACCGGACTAGTCCGATAATTCTTCTGTTCCACTTCGGACTAGTCCTCCCCAGTGCGGACTAGTCCTCAACACAATGCACAAGTCACTAGATCGGACAAGTCCGGTCTCCATCGGACTAGTCCGATATCCTTTCTGATCCACTTCGGACAAGTCCGGTGTTTACACGGACTAGTCCGATATACACACTGATCTAAATCGGACAAGTCCTCCAAGTGCGGACTTGTCATCCTAAACACTAAAGGTTTCACAGGTCCGGACCAGTCCGATGACAATCGGACTAGTCCGAAGTTTTCCAGCAGTAAAATCGGACAAGTCCGTTTTCAAACGGACTAGTCCGATATTCCTGGACACTTAGGGTTTGCTTCTCACAGCACACCGGACTAGTCCGGTCACCACCACGGACTAGTCCGAATTTTCTGAACCCTAACGGTAACTTCCAGAAACCCCTTATAAATAGAGGTGCACGGCCCACTTTCAAACTCTCTCGAACCCTAGCGCCGTCACACCTCCCAAGAGCCTCAAAAACTACCTCTCTCCACAAAACCAAGTGCTAAATTGATCACTACATTGAAGATCACTTGTAGATCATTGGAGAGGGCACTTGATACGCGATTGAGCTCTTGGTTTGAATCTCTAACACACTCTTGCATCTCAGTTTGTATATTTTGAAGTGTGTTATTGGTGGTCTTGAATCTTGTAATCAAGGGAGCGCTCAACTTGTGAGATCGCCCCTTAAACTCGGTGATTTACCCCTGTGTGATTAGTGGAAGAGGATTGGCCTTCGTGGCGATCCGAACGAGGGAAGGGTTAGTGAAGACCCGGCCCTTTTGTGGGCTCCTCAACGTGGACGTAGGCTGCCTTCGTGGTAACCGAACCACGGGATAAATCTTGTGTCTTTCATTTGTGTTCTTTATTCTAGTTGATCAACATTATCTAGGGTTTGATTAGATTTGTTGAATACAAAGTTAATAGTTGAAATAAAGTCATATTCTTAATAGAATCTGTCACACAACTATTGAACTGATCACAAAGTTTATATTTCCGCTGCAAAAGTCAACAAACAATCAAATTGACCTAACTTGATCAACCTAGCCCGTAAAATCCGGACTAGTCCGCACTTTACCGGACTAGTCCGTTATATCTGTTTTTGATCTCGTTGTTGAAGTGTTACAGGAACCGATAAAATTCAAGAAGGCCTATTCACCCCCCCTCTAGGCCAACATTCAATTGGTATCAGAGCGAGGTTCTTCAAGAAAGAGTGCAACCGCTCGAAGAGATCATGTCGGACATGAAGGAAGTCCAAAAGATCAACAACCAGGAAGAGATGAACAATGACAAGCATCAAAAGCTTGAGAAGTATCTCGAAGCCATTCAAGACTTTGACGATGATGATGAGGAGACATTGGAGCTGAAAGCTCTCCTTAGAAAGAAAGCGCTTTCCAAAGGGAAAGCCAAAGTTGAAGAAAAGAAGAAGGGGAGTAGTCACACCGACTACTCCCGATATCCTTTTAATTATGACCGTTTAAAATCTAACAGCAATCACTATCTATCCATTCCCCTTGGAAAAGCCCCACACTTCGATGGGAGTGACTACTCTATGTGGAGGCAAAACATGAAGATGCACTTGATTTCCCTTAACCCAAGTTTATGGCATATTGTGTGCACAGGAATCAATATCCCAGATGACGACGAAGAGCTCACGCCAAGTCAAGAGCAAGCCATCCACAGGAATGCACAAGCCGCAGCCGTCATCACCTCATCTCTAAGTCGAGATGAATTCACAAAGGTGGACGGATTAGAAATTGCCAAAGAAATCTGGGATACCCTACAAACAGCGCATGAAGGTGACAGACATGTGAGGGAAGCCAAGATTGAAATGATTGAGGGCGAACTAGGAAGGTTCGCGATTGAGGAAGATGAGTCACCCCAGGACATGTACAACAGACTGAAGACTCTCGTGAACAAGGTTCGATCATATGGGAGCAGAAAGTGGAATGATCACGAGGTTGTAAAGCTCATCCTTAGAGCTTTCATGCCTCGCAATGTTACACTTTGCTCTATGATCCGAGAAAGTCCGGGGTACAAGAAAATGACTCCTGATGAACTGCTTGGCAAGATCATTAACTTTGAGATGATGGAGAAGCAAGCCAAGCACGTAAAAGAAATAGCCGACCTCACATCGGCCAAGAAGAAGGGAGTTGCCCTAAAGTCCTCACTCAAGCCTTTATCCAAAGAAGCAAGAGAAGCACAGCTTGAGGAGGACAGCGATGATGAAAGCAGCGAGCTAGATGAAGAAGATATGATTTTGTTCATGAAGAAGTTTAAGAGAATTATGAAGAAAAGACAAGGAACAAAATCAAATGAAGCAAAATACAAAGAAAGGACGAAGCCAAAGATGAGGCGGGCGTGCTATAACTGTGGTGAATACAACCACTTTATAGTCGACTGCCCGTATGAGGACAATAAGAAGAAGAACAAAGAGTCCAAGCCTCAAGCAAAGAAGTTCTTCAAGAAGAAGAAACAAGCTGAACAAGCACACATTGGAAAGGAATGGGACTCAAACGATGAGTCTTCATCGTCCGATGAAGAAGAATTGGCTAGCATAGCCATCGAGAGCGTGTCCAAGAAACCCACACTCTTTCCCACGCTCGGTGCAAAGAAGGCAAATGGGACTTGCCTCATGGCTAAGGAAGGTAAACGCAAGGTAAATATCAAAACTCCTTCCTTACATTCTTATTCAAGTGATGATGATTTAGATAGTGATGAAGATATGCTAGCTGGCTTAGATAGAAAAACTGCTGCAAAAATGAAATTCTTGCTTAACCAACTTGTTGAGAAGGAAGAGCTAATCGATCGTCAAGAAGACATGATTATCTCCCAAAAGGAGAAGCATGTGGAACTTGACAATCTTCTAGTTCATGAAAAGGAAAGAAGCCACTCACTAGAGCTTGAGCTAGCTTCAAGCAAGAAAACTTGCTTGGAGCTAACCAACTCAAATGTAGCAATCAAGGACCAACTTGATGACCTGATCGAGGTCAACAAGATCCTTGAAGTGCAAATTGAGTCACTCAAGCTTAGTGAACCCTCCTCCTCTTCAAGCCTACCTTCTCAATCCACTTCAAGTAATAATACTCATATCTGCAAATGTGAAAAGATAAACACCAGGTTGAAAGAAAAGTCCACCTCCACAAAGGACAAAAACCCTACCCAATGTGTAATATTTGACAAGAAAAGGATCAACTATGCACGTAGTGCATATTTGGTCCAAAGACCTCCAAATGTCAAGTATGGCATTGGTTATTCCTATGATGGAAAGCAAAGAGCTGGAAATCATAAGAATAACAAGGGAAAGATTACCTTTGTGAAAGGAGGACCCTCACAACCCAGCAGCACGAAAACTAAAAATCTGAACTCTCATGAAAACCGGACTAGTCCGGTTGTGGTCCGGACAAGTCCGGTCATCCGGACAAGTCCGGTCACACAGACTAGTCCGACCAATAATCAGCAACAACTCCTGTTTAAAACCTTCGATGCTTCATATGTATTAATGAGAAACAATATTGGTAAAGTGTATGCTTATTATGCTGGGCCACGCCATGGGAACACAAAATCCCATGTGTGGGTGCCCAAATGTATTGTCACTAACCTCCAAGGACCCAAGCAAGCTTGGGTACCTAAAACCAAGGCGTAACTTGTTTCTGCAGGCCTACTCCTCCGGTGGATCCAAATGGGTGCTAGACAGTGGATGCACAAACCACATGACCGGAGAAAGGAGAATGTTTGTGGAGTATGAAGTGAACGAGGACCCAAATGAAGGGATCTACTTTGGAGACAACAGTCAAGGGAGGGTCCTCGGTACCGGTAAAATAGCCATATCCTCTGAACATACTCTTTCACATGTTTTGCACGTTGAATCTTTAGATTATAACCTGCTGTCCATATCTCAATTGTGCGACAAGGGTTATAATTGCCTGTTTACTAACGAGGGTGTGATCGTCTCAAGAAGGAGCGATGGTTCTATTGCATTCAAGGGTATGTTGAAGGGAAAGCTTTACCTTGTTGACTTCAACAAGGATAAAGCCGAACTCGACACATGCTTGATTGCAAAGACCAACATGGGTTGGCTGTGGCATAGACGGCTGGCACATGTTGGTATGAGGAACCTTCAAAAACTCCTCAAGGGCGATCACATCCGAGGTTTGAAAGATGTTGTGTTTGAGAAAAACAGGCCATGTAGCGCGTGCCAAGCAGGGAAACAAGTTGGAGCACAGCATCCTGCGAAGAACATCATGACCACAACAAGACCGCTCGAACTACTTCATATGGACTTGTTTGGTCCAATTGCTTACATAAGCATCGGCGGTAACAAGTATGGTTTAGTTGTTGTTGATGATTTTTTCCCGCTTGACTTGGGTGTTCTTTTTGCATGAAAAATCAGAAACACAAGGGACACTCAAGAAGTTCTTCAAGCGAGCACAAAACGAATTTTCATTACAAATCAAGAGTATTCGGAGTGACAATGGCACGGAGTTCAAAAACATACAAGTGGAGGAGTACCTTGATGAAGAAGGAATCAAGCACGAATTTTCAGCACCATACTCCCCACAACAAAATGGAGTTGCCGAAAGGAAGAACCGCACGCTCATAGAAATGGCAAGAACTATGCTCGATGAATTCAAGACTTCGGACCGATTTTGGGCGGAAGCAATCAACACAGCTTGCCACGCCACAAATCGCCTCTATCTTCATCGACTACTAAAGAAGACCCCCTATGAGCTACTCACCGGTAACAAACCGAACATTTCATATTTTCGAGTTTTTGGTTCTCCTTGCTATATTTTAAACAAGAAGCCCAGGACTTCAAAGTTCGCTTCGAAGTCCGATGAAGGTTTCTTGCTTGGCTATGATTCGAACACTTACGCCTATCGTGTCTTCAACAAGTCCTCCGGACTTGTTGAAGTGGCATGTGACGTAGTGTTCGATGAAACTAATGGCTCCCAAAAGGAGCAAGTTGATCAATGTGAATTAGGTAAAGAAGAAGCCCCCTATCAAGCATTGAAGAGAATGGCTCTAGGCGAAGTACGACCACAAGAGTCAACGTCACAAATACAAGATGAAAGTGAACCACAAGATGAAATCAACCATCAAGGGGGAGCCTCAATACAAGATCAACCACAGGAGTACGAACGTAATGAACAAATCAACGAGGACAACAACTCAGGGGGAGAAGAAGATGATCACCAACACACGACTCCCCAAGTACCACACCCAAGAGTGCACCAATGCATTCAAAGGGATCACCCGATCGACAACATCATCGGCGACATCCAAAAGGGAGTAACCACTAGATCTCGCATAGCAAATTTTTGTGAACATTACTCGTTTGTCTCCTTTTTGGAACCCCGCAGGACTGAGGATGCATTGAAGGATCCGGACTGGGTAGTGGCGATGCAAGAAGAGTTGAACAATTTCAAGAGAAACGAGGTCTGGGAACTTGTGGCAAGACCCAATGCAAATGTTGTAGGCACCAAGTGGGTCTTCCGCAACAAGCAAGACGAACACGGTGTGGTAACAAGAAACAAGGCACGACTTGTGGCCAAAGGTTACTCACAAGTCGAAGGTTTGGATTTCGATGAAACTTTTTCTCCAGTAGCTAGGCTTGAATCAATTAGAATATTACTTGCATATGCTACTCACCATGATTTCAAGCTGTATCAAATGGACGTGAAAAGCGCCTTCCTCAACGGACCGATCAAGGAGGAGGTGTACGTGGAGCAACCACCCGGGTTTGAAGACGAAGAGTTCCCCGATCACGTGTATAAACTGCGTAAGGCTCTCTATGGCCTCAAACAAGCTCCTAGAGCTTGGTATGAGTGCCTTAGAGATTTTTTAATAGATAATGGTTTTCAAATTGGCAAAGTAGACTATACGTTATTCACAAAAAATCTGGATAATGATCTTTTTATTTGCCAAATATATGTTGATGATATAATTTTTGGGTCAACTAACCAATCCTTCTGTGAAGAGTTTAGCAAAATTATGACAGAGAGATTCGAAATGTCGATGATGGGAGAATTGAAGTACTTCTTGGGATTCCAAGTGCGACAACAAAGGGAAGGAACTTTTATAAGCCAAACCAAGTACACGCAGGACATCCTCAAGAAGTTTGGCATGGACAAAGCAAAGCCGATAAAGACTCCCATGGCAACGAATGGGCACTTGGACCTCAATGAAGATGGAACGAGCGTCGACCAAAAGGTATATCGCTCCATGATTGGATCTTTACTATATTTATGTGCATCTAGGCCAGACATCATGTTGAGTGTTTGCTTGTGTGCAAGATTTCAAGCCAACCCCAAGGAATGTCATTTGACAGCCGTTAAGAGAATCTTAAGATATTTGGTTCATACACCCAACCTTGGTCTTTGGTACCCAAAAGGCTCAAAATTCAATCTCATTGGGTATTCCGATGCAGATTATGCCGGGTGCAAAGTAGATAGAAAAAGTACTTCCGGCACTTGCCAATTTCTAGGAAGATCCTTAGTTTCTTGGTCATCCAAGAAACAGAATTCCATTGCATTATCCACAGCCGAAGCGGAGTATGTTGCAGCCGGGAGTTGTTGTGCACAACTTCTTTGGATGCGACAAACTCTAAGGGATTATGGTTACAATATGAACCATATTCCTCTCCTTTGTGATAATGAGAGTGCCATTAAAATAGCACACAATCCAGTTGAGCACTCTAGAACAAAACATATAGACATAAGACATCACTTCTTGAGAGACCATTCCATGAAAGGAGACATATCCATCTCTCATGTCAACACCCAAAAACAATTAGCCGACATATTCACCAAGCCACTTGATGAAAAACGCTTTTGTGAACTCCGAAATGAGCTAAATGTTCTTGATTCTCGGAGTGTGGCTTGAAAAGTTGCATACCTGTATGTTTCTTCAAAATTTTGATTGAATTGTGAAAATCATCCCTCTTCACTTTTCTCTCGAAAACTATGTCAATTATTAGATCTTGATGAATTTTGATCATAGTATGATTGTTGTTTGCTTACTGGTCAAATTCATCAAGATTATTTGAATTGTTTTGTCTCTCTAATCTCTAATATTGAACCTTCAAATATATATGAATGGGCTATGCATTTCTCTCCTGGTGACCACGGACAAGTCCGTGGTTACCCGGACTAGTCCGCCCATTGCAGACTTGTCCGCAGAGTGCCGGTTAGGCCGGACTAGTCCGACAGACCACGGACTAGTCCGATATAAGTCTCTGGACGACTTCGGACTAGTCCGGTCATGTCCGGACTTGTCCGATTTTTCGTGTCCTTAACCCTAGCCGCCACCAAACCCTAATTCATTCACTCTCACACTCGCCCCAAGCATTCTCTCTCTTGCGCTCGAGCTCCCAAGGCAAATACTCGATTCCTCCGTCGAAAAGCCTCAAACTTGGGCGGAGATCAAGCTTGAAGACTCGGGGATTGAAGTTAGCGGACAAGTCCGGCCTCCAACCCCCAAAATCTCAAGCCTCCTTCGATTTCTTGGTAAATTTTTTTCAAACCCTAAGAAATCGCAAATTTCTCCATTGCTTATCGTTTGGCCTAGCATTCTTCACTAGTTACATGTCCAATAGGTGTACTACGTGTATGCTAGACTATTTTTGGCTTAGGGATCAAATTTTACCCAATCTGTTAGGTTTTTGCGGATGAACACCGGACTAGTCCGGTCCAGGTACGGACAAGTCCGGTCCACCGGACTAGTCCGTGCCTGTGCACCGGACAAGTCCGTTGTTTCTGAACCAAAACCTAATTCCTTCATTCCCTAATGCCTTCCATTGCCATATTATCTCACCAATACCTTGTATAACCTGTATTTTACCTTGATCACTCATTCTCAGATCATGTCGAGCTCTGACTACGAAATGTCCGATTTTGAGTCCGAGGTGGCACCTCGGCCCTCGGCGGGTCTTGGCAAGAAACGCCAAGAGAAACCCTCCGAGCCAGCTCCCTCACCTCCCCAAGTCAGAAGGAAAGTGTGTGTGAAGAAAGCTGCATCGAAGGCCGGCACCTCCTCAAGTGGCCTTCGACAAACCAAAGGAAAGGGCAAAGGAGTTGCCACAGGGCCAGTTGGGCCCCTCAAGCTGCATGCCCCCAGAGAAGGGGCCCGGGACCCAAATGAAGAGAAGTTCACTGGCAAGGGCAGCGAGGTGGCTGCTAAGCTGAGAGGGGTAGACTGCTATGCAAGATCCAAGCAAGCAGCAGATGGCAGATTTTGGTCCAATTTCCACTCGGACTTCTACAAATTGGTCTATTTGCCTATGAAGACCCCAGTAGTGCGCAGTCAATGGATTGACTGGGCCCACCTGGAGAAGAAGAAGTGTGCAGCCTTTGATGAGGTTATTGCAGCTGCTGAGAAACACGGACTGAAGGACTTGTTTGCCTTCAGATATAACTGGAATGATGAAGTGATTGCACAGTTTTATGCAACGTGCCACTTCTCCAGTGAAGACGAGGAAAGTGTGACTTGGATGACTCATGGATCCAAGTACTCAATTACTCAAGAAGAGTTTGCCAGTTTGCTGCACCTTGAGTCTGGAGAACATGACCACCTCATTATCCACAACATAGGGGTCATTGAGAGGGACAGGATGAAGTTCCTGTATGAGCCCAACTCCAAGTATGTCCCTCCCTCTACCAAGAATATGAAGCCTTTCTTTGTTGTGCTCAATAGAGTCCTCCGGAAGACAATAGCCCCCAAGGATGGGGATGCAGGGAGTGTACAAGGCTACCTCCGGACCCTGATGAGGGTCATAAGCAAGGACAGAAAGTTTGATGTGGCTGACTATATCTGGAATGATATGGTCAATATCTCAAGCACCCCCAACCGATCCTGTGGCTATGCCCCCTACTTGATGTTTATGATCGAGAAGGTCACAGGGATCGAGTTCGTGAAGGATGTGGAGCACACTCCACTGAGGCCTCAGAGGCCTCAGCCAGTAATTGTCCAAGCTCCTCCATCGCCGGCCTCAAGCCCCGAGGCACCGGCAAGACAAGAAGAAGCTGCTAGGGCTCCTCCTCCCTCCAGGGAAGCCCCTAAGCAAGGATCCGCCAGTGGGATCCTGAAGTACTTGGTGTCTCTTCTCTCCTCCTGCAAGAAAACTGAAGTGAAGCTTCATAAGCTCAACCAGAAGAGGAAAGAAGACATGAGGTACATAAAAGCAAATGTGAAGCAGCTGAGTGAGAAACTGGAGATCAACCCAATAGGGTCTCCAGTCATTTCTGAAGACTCTGATCTGGACGTCACTGAACTCAGCCCCTTGACTACATCCGAGCTTGCCTATTTTGGCATTGGGGGCTCGAGCAGCTCCGTTCCTCCTCCTCCCTCTCAACCTCGCCAAGAAGAAAGCGATGAAGATGATGAAGACGATGAGAGGACTGACAGCGAAGAGTGAAGCCCTAGGACCTCCCTCTCTCTCTTTTTGGTGTCTTGATGCCAAAGGGGGAGAGATTGAGGGGGAGCTTCTAGACTTAGCTTTAGCTGCATAGAATGCGAGGAGAGAGTCTCCATGTATTTTCTATTTGTGATTGTAATTGTTTAACGCTACTTTCATATCATGTTTGGTCCTATGTTAAATTGCTCAGTTAATTTGCAAGTGTGTGATGAAATCTGAATTCTTGCTCCTGAAATGCTATATTCACTTGATATTAGTTGATCAATGCAAATTCTGTCATTCTTAATGCATTCATGCTCTTAGTATGCATCCCACCATAAAGAATGCACATATGAATGATTCTCTTGTTGCTTGATGCATTTTTGAGTCATATGTGCACACTTTATGAAAAAATCTCATTTTATACCTCATTTTGTGAAATCTCAATTGGTTGTCATCAATCACCAAAAAGGGGGAGATTGAAAGTGCATCTAGGACTCCCTTGTGGGTTTTGGATGATTTATGACAAGCAATTGGGATCCTAATTCTTTTGTTGAGATGAATGCAGAAAAATGATGAAAGATGAGCAAAGTGCCAAAAAGAGGAAATTGAGAAGGAAAATGGATTTGAGCTCAAGGAGAAGAAACTAGTAGTTTAGTATGTGTGGAGTGTGTTAAGGAAACACACCCAAGAGCTCAATCTCATTTAATCACACACACACATGCACAAAGCTATACAGGACCGGACTAGTCCGATGTCCACCGGACTAGTCCGATATCACATTCTGCACAAGATCGGACAAGTCCGGTAATCACCGGACTAGTCCGATAATTCTTCTGTTCCACTTCGGACTAGTCCTCCCCAGTGCGGACTAGTCCTCAACACAATGCACAAGTCACTAGATCGGACAAGTCCGGTCTCCACCGGACTAGTCCGATATCCTTTCTGATCCACTTCGGACAAGTCCGGTGTTTACACGGACTAGTCCGATATACACACTGATCTAAATCGGACAAGTCCTCCAAGTGCGGACTTGTCATCCTAAACACTAAAGGTTTCACAGGTCCGGACCAGTCCGATGACAATCGGACTAGTCCGAAGTTTTCCAGCAGTAAAATCGGACAAGTCCATTTTCAAACGGACTAGTCCGATATTCCTGGACACTTAGGGTTTGCTTCTCACAGCACACCGGACTAGTCCGGTCACCACCACGGACTAGTCCGAATTTTCTGAACCCTAACGGTAACTTCCAGAAACCCCTTATAAATAGAGGTGCACGGCCCACTTTCAAACTCTCTCGAACCCTAGCGCCGTCACACCTCCCAAGAGCCTCAAAAACTACCTCTCTTCACAAAACCAAGTGCTAAATTGATCACTACATTGAAGATCACTTGTAGATCATTGGAGAGGGCACTTGATACGCGATTGAGCTCTTGGTTTGAATCTCTAACACACTCTTGCATCTCAGTTTGTATATTTTGAAGTGTGTTATTGGTGGTCTTGAATCTTGTAATCAAGGGAGCGCTCAACTTGTGAGATCGCCCCTTAAACTCGGTGATTTACCCCTGTGTGATTAGTGGAAGAGGATTGGCCTTCGTGGCGATCCGAACGAGGGAAGGGTTAGTGAAGACCCGGCCCTTTTGTGGGCTCCTCAACGTGGACGTAGGCTGCCTTTGTGGTAACCGAACCACGGGATAAATCTTGTGTCTTTCATTTGTGTTCTTTATTCTAGTTGATCAACATTATCTAGGGTTTGATTAGATTTGTTGAATACAAAGTTAATAGTTGAAATAAAGTCATATTCTTAATAGAATCTGTCACACAACTATTGAACTGATCACAAAGTTTATATTTCCGCTGCAAAAGTCAACAAACAATCAAATTGACCTAACTTGATCAACCTAGCCCGTAAAATCCGGACTAGTCCGCACTTTACCGGACTAGTCCGTTATATCTGTTTTTGATCTCGTTGTTGAAGTGTTACAGGAACCGATAAAATTCAAGAAGGCCTATTCACCCCCCCTCTAGGCCAACATTCAGCTATACTAGAGGTGCAAGGCATAACACCAAAACCTCTAAGTATGGCAAAGACATGATTGTCTTTGTTAAGGGGAGTTCATCCCAAACTAAAAATGAAAAGAACTCACCCTCAAGCAACAAATTGCCTAAATCTGAATTGCATCCTCTATTTCATGATTTTGATGCATCCTATGTGCTAAAGAGGAACAAACACGGCAAAGTGTTTGCTAGATATGTTGGGCCACTCCGCAAGAGCCCCAAGCCTTGCGTGTGGGTGCCCAAATGCCTAACTACTAACGTGAAAGGACCCAACTCAGCTTGGGTACCTAAAAGGAAGGCATAAACTTGTTTTGTAGGCATACTCCTCCGGTGGATCGAAATGGGTGTTGGATAGCGGATGCACCAACCACATGACCGGAGAGAGAAGCATGTTCATAGAGTATGAGGAGAATAAGGACCCAAGTGAAGGAATCTTCTTTGGGGGTAATAGCCAAGGGAAGATCCTTGGTTCCGGTAAAATTTCTATCTCCTCATCACATACTTTATCAAATGTCTTGCATGTTGATTCCCTAGACTATAATCTCCTATCCATATCACAATTATGTGATAGAGGATATAAATGTGTGTTCACTAGTGAGGGAGTGAGTGTCATTAGAGAAGGTAATGACTCGATAGCCTTTAAGGGAGTGCTCAAGGGAAAGCTCTATCTTGTGGACTTCACCGCGGATAAAGCTCAACTTGACACATGCTTAATGGCTAAAGCCAACATGGGATGGCTTTGGCATAGAAGGCTAGCCCATGTTGGAATGAGGAACCTTCAAAAGCTCCTTAAGGGTGAGCATGTTCGTGGCCTAAAGGATGTAGTATTCGAAAAGGATAGGCCATGTAGTGCTTGCCAAGCGGGAAAGCAAGTAGGAGCTCAACACCCCTCTAAGAATGTCATGACGACAACTAGACCTTTGGAGTTACTCCATATGGATCTTTTTGGCCCCATTGCTTACATTAGCATTGGTGGTAGCAAGTATGGTCTAGTCATCGTTGATGACTTCTCTAGATATACTTGGGTGTTCTTCTTGCATGATAAAAGTGAAACTCCCGGTGTCCTCAAGAAATTCCTAAGGAGAGCTCAAAACGAGTTTACCTTAAGGATAAAGGCTATAAGGAGTGACAATGGCACCGAATTCAAAAACATGCAAGTAGAAGAGTTCCTAGATGAGGAGGGCATCAAGCATGAGTTTTCCGCTCCCTATTCTCCACAACAAAATGGCATAGCCGAAAGAAAGAATAGGACGCTCATTGAGATGTCAAGGACGATGCTAGATGAGTACAAAACATCGGACCGGTTTTGGGCGGAAGCGGTTAACACCGCTTGCCATGCCGTAAATCGATTGTACCTTCATCGCCTCCTCAAGAAGACTCCTTATGAGCTTCTCATTGGTAAGAAACCCAATGTTTCTTACTTTCGGGTCTTTGGTAGCAAGTGCTATATCCTCAACAAGAAGCCTAGGACTTCAAAGTTTGCTTCAAAGTCCGATGAGGGTTTCTTGCTTGGATATGACTCAAACACTCATGCGTACCGTGTGTTCAACAAATCCTCCGGAATTGTTGAAGTAGCACGTGACGTGGTGTTTGACGAAACCAATGGCTCTCAAGTGGAGCAAGTTGATCAACATGCCCTTAATCAAGAGGAACCTCCACTAGAAGCTCTAAGGAAAATGGCACTTGGAGATGTTCGCCCTCAAGAACCATCTCAAAGCCCAAGTGACCATCATCATTATGAAGCAGGTCAAATCCCCATTGGACAAGTTGAAGATCCACTAGAAGCTCCCCAAAGTGATAATGAGAATGAGGATCAAGGGGGAGGCTTGGATCAAGGGGGAGACCAAAGTGAAGAAGATGAACCAAGTAATTCAAGAGGTCAACCCCCGCATCCTCGTGTTCATCAAAGTGTTCAACGGGACCATCCCGTTGACAACATTCTAGGAGATATCACAAAAGGAGTAACAACACGCTCACGTGTTGCAAACTTTTGTGAGCATTTCTCTTTTGTCTCATCCTTGGAACCACATAAGGTTGAAGATGCCTTAAGGGATCCGGATTGGGTAGTTGCCATGCAAGAGGAGCTCAACAACTTTGAAAGGAACAAGGTTTGGGAGCTTGTCAAGCGCCCCCAAGCTAATGTTGTTGGAACCAAGTGGGTGTTTCGCAACAAACAAGATGAGCATGGCGTGGTAACTAGGAACAAGGCACGACTTGTGGCAAAAGGATACTCACAAGTTGAAGGATTGGACTTTGATGAGACATTTGCCCCCGTAGCTAGGCTTGAGTCCATTCGGATACTACTAGCCTTTGCTACTCATCATGACTTCAAACTCTACCAAATGGATGTTAAGAGTGCATTCCTTAATGGACCAATCAGGGAAGAAGTTTATGTAGAGCAACCTCCAGGGTTTGAAGATCAAGACTATCCTAACCATGTTTACAAATTACGAAAGGCTCTTTATGGTCTCAAGCAAGCTCCTAGAGCTTGGTATGAGTGCCTAAGAGACTTTCTAGTTGAAAATGGTTTTAGGATAGGAAAAGCGGATTATACCCTTTTCACAAAACACTTCAATGAGGATCTTTTTGTGTGCCAAATATATGTGGATGACATCATATTTGGTTCCACAAATAAGGTGTTTTGTGATGAGTTCTCCAAGATAATGACGGAGAGGTTTGAAATGTCCATGATGGGTGAGTTGAAGTTCTTTCTAGGTTTTCAAGTGAAACAACTCAAAGAAGGAACATTCATAAGTCAAACTAAGTATACTCAAGACATTCTAAGAAAGTTTGACATGGACAAAGCAAAACCCATCAAAACCCCTATGGGGACAAATGGACACCTAGACCTAAATGAGGACGGTCCAAGTGTGGATCAAAAGCTATATAGGTCTATGATCGGATCACTTCTCTATCTTTGTGCATCTAGGCCCGATATCATGCTAAGTGTGTGTATGTGTGCACGCTTTCAAGCAGCACCCAAGGCTTGTCATTTGACCGCCGTTAAAAGGATCTTGAGATACCTTGTACACACACCCACCCTAGGACTTTGGTACCCCAAAGGATCCAAGTTTAACCTCATTGGATATTCCGATGCGGACTATGCGGGGTGCAAAGTTGATAGGAAGAGCACATCGGGTACGTGCCAATTCTTAGGTCGATCTCTTGTGTCTTGGTCCTCCAAGAAGCAAAACTCTATTGCTCTATCCACCGCCGAAGCGGAATATGTTGCGGCCGGAAGTTGTTGTGCACAACTTATTTGGATGCGACAAACTCTTAGGGACTATGGGATTAACTTGCGTAAAATTCCACTCTTGTGTGACAATGAGAGTGCAATCAAGATAGCCCATAATCCGGTGGAACACTCCAGGACCAAACATATAGACATTCGACACCATTTCCTGCGAGATCACTCAATGAAGGGAGACATTGAGATTTCGCATGTGAGGACGGAACATCAACTTGCGGACATTTTCACAAAGCCTCTTGACGAGAAGCGTTTCTGTGAGCTAAGAAGTGAGCTCAATGTGTTGGATTCTCGAAACGTGGCTTAAAGCACCGTTCCTCATATTTTTGAGCCACATTTCGAAAAAACTCCTCTCTATGTCGATTTCTCCTCAAATTTGTTTGAGAAATCTATTTTCTTCAAGAAAATGTCCACAAGTTGTTCTTTATTGACTCATAATCATGTTTGTCATGTTTTCCTTGCTATATCTGTCCAAAAGGACTTATCTTTATGGGCAAAACCCAAATATATTGTTTTTCAGCCCAGCTGGACAGGACTAGTCCGCCCCTATGGCCGGACAAGTCCGGGTCAGACTAGTCCGCGGCTAGTCCGCGCACCGGACTAGTCCGGCCTTCCACCGGACAAGTCCGGACCCGGACTAGTCTGGGTCTGGTCCGCTGACCGGACTAGTCCGGCCCTTCGACCGGACTAGTCCGGCCCTTGGGGACTTAAACCCCCAGGCGGCCCAAACCCTCTCTCTCTCTCTCTCATTTGCCTCTCAAACTTCCACACGCGCACAACCGCCCCCAAATCGGCGATTTTGCGCTCCAACCACCAAAACTCAACTCCAATCCGCGCATCGAAGCCTTTGGGAGTTAGGGATCACTTCCCCACGCTCCACCTTCGAGATCCACGCCGATTTCGACGAATCAAGCGGATTTTTGAAGGTATTTCACCGTTCCTCAAAAAACTAGCCCCATTATTGATTCTTCGAGTTTTTGATAGGAACATCTTCGTTAATGTTGTTCCATACATCCTTGCGATCATAGCCTAGGAGTATTGCACATTGATTCACAAATTTTTCGATGAATTGATTAGGGTTAGGGTTCTTCCTGTGTAACCCGGACTAGTCCGGCCACCAGGCGGACAAGTCCGGCCAGCGGACTAGTCCGTCCCTGGGGCGGACAAGTCCGGTCTGCACAGGGCAAACCCTACTTCTAGTTGGTTCTCGAGATCTTTTCGGCAATACTTCTTCTTCCTAGGCTCATATCTTCCTTCCTCCATCTTTTTCACAGAATGTCGAACTCCGAGCGCTCTCCTCCGCGTGTCCACCTCGAGGGGCGTACCAAGGCCCAAATTGCCGAGGCTCGGACTAAGGCTGCGCTAATTGAGGCGCAGAAAGCCAAGGAGGAAAGAAAGCTCAAAGCACTCGAAGCATCCAAGGTGGCTGCGAGCATTTACAATGAGGATGAAGCCATTGCTCGTGCCACCGCGGAATCCCTCCATGAGCTAAGGAAGAAGAAAAGAGAGGATAGGGAGGCCCACAACTCCAGGGCTGCTGAGGCCAGCGCTCCTAAGCGAAAGAAGCTCGTCACTGTTGGCGAGAAAGCAAAAGGCAAGGAGCCAGCCCAAGAAGAGGCTGCCCCTAGGGTCGAGCGCGACCCAAAGAAGGGCAAAACCCCGGCTCCAGTCGAGCCGAGAAAGAAGAAGCCCTCCATCAAGGTGCCAGCCAAGAAGGCACCCGGAGGGGTTGTGATCAAGGAGAAGGGGAAGGCCACCTCTATTGGCCCCCTCGAAGTCCACACACCGGAAAGGAATCCCAACCGGCAGAAGGAACTGTCGGCAAATGTATTTCATGGCAAGGGGTCTGAAAAGGCAAGGAGGCTAAGGGAAGAAAAGGTTTACAAGTATGAGAGAAGCACGGCCGATCCCAGATTTTGGTGTGACTTCCACTGTGATTATTACAGGCTAGTCTACCAACAAATGAAGAGGCCAGTGATAGAGGCTCAGTGGGTGGACTGGGACTACATGGCAAAGAAGGAGCACTCAGCCTTTGATGCCGTGATTGAGGCTGCCGAGCGCCATGATCTCAAGAAAATCATGGGCTTCAAATATGATTGGAATGTGGAAGTCATTCTCCAATTCTACTCCACAATCTACTTTTCAACCTCTGGTGACAGGAAAATTATCTGGATGACTCATGGTGAGCAATACTCTGTCACCTATGCTGAGTTTGCAAGGATCCTTGGTCTTGAGGCTCACATGGACCACGAGATCATTATCTCGAACCTCAAGGCTGTGGATCGTGAGGAGTTGGCTTACATGTATCCAAGCCACCTCCCGTTTGATGCCGGACTCTCTCGAAACATCAAGCCATTCTACAGCATCCTGAACAGAATACTCAGACGGACGATAGCACCGAAGGATGGCGATGCTGGGGTGATTCAAGGGAATCTAAGGCACCTACTACTTCTGATCGATGGGGAAGAGAAGTTCAACCTCGTCGATTACATCTTCGACGACATCTTCAACATCTCGCATACTCCCAACAGGGCGTGCGGGTATGCCCCCTACATCATGTGCCTTATTGAGAAGGTGTCGGGCGTGTCCTTTGTCAAGGATGTATCGCACCGACCTCTGCGCCCCCAGAAGCCGCCAAATGTGCCGGTGCCTCCTCGTCGCAAGAATGCAGATCCTCCGTCTCGCCCAGTGGCACCTCCTTCTCCGCCTCCGCCTCAGTCCATGAGTGCGTTCTTCAAGTGCTTCAAGGCCATCTTCACCTCGTGCCGGAAGCAAGAGATTCGCGCTCAGAGGGCACACAAGCGCCAAGAGAAGTACCTTAAGGCGGTGTGCGACAAGTTGGAGATCCCGATGTCCTCTCCGGAGGTGAGTGATGGGGAGATCACTCCTTTCCCCACCTTCACCGCCGATGAGCTCGCCCAGCTCCAAGAGGATGGAAGCTCCTCTCGGGCTGCTGCCTCGGCAAGGAACTCCGACGACGACGACGACGATGTCAATGATGAGGACGACGTCGAAGATTCCGAGGCCACGGAGAGTGGAAGTGGCGAAGATGAGGACTAGCTCTTAGGTCTTAGCTTCCTCCCTTCTTTTCCTTTTTGGTGCTTTGATGCCAAAGGGGGAGAGTTAAGGGGGAGTTAATCTTTTGTGGGCGTGTGTTGTGGTGTTGGACTTATCTTGTAACATATTTATGCTCTTGGATGTTTACATTTGTGCAAGACTCGTTAATGTTGCTTACTATCAATATATTGCTCTTATTGTCAATCTTATGAATGTATTGATGTCATTTATGTCTTGTCACAATTGTTGAGCACATCACGTAGGCACCCCACCATAACGTGTGTGGGTATGAAAGAACTCCTCCACCTCTTTTACATGTTGCATACATCAAGGGGGAGTCATTCATACGCACACATGTTATGAAAACTAAACTTTATACTCTTATTTGTGAAGGACTTAATGTGTTGTCATCAATCACCAAAAAGGGGGAGATTGAAAGTGCATCTAGGTTCCCCGTGGGTTTTGGATGATTGATGACGACAATTAAGTCGTTAATGAGCTCAAGTGATCTTAGCACAGGTATGGACTCAATTGGAGACGCAAACCCTCAAAAAGGAAAAGGAAGGAAACGGAGTCAACTCGAAGCGTAGAAACTAGGGTTTCTAGCGTGTTTGAGTTAGACTAGCCGTAGTAATAGGAGGGTGTGTGTGTCAAGTGCATTGAGATCAAGTTTGGGAGCTCAAAGTGGTTTAGAGGTCAAACCCATGAAAGAAATGAGTGATTGAGTGGTCTGGCCGTAGGGCCGGACTAGTCCGTGCAGGTGGCCGGACTAGTCCGTCCCTGGCCGGCCAAGTCCGTTTCTGGCCGGACCAGAAGGGTCTGACTGAGATCGGACTAGTCCGTTTGTGACCGGACTAGTCCGGCTAGCCGTGAGTGGGTTTTGGGATGAAGTCCCAAAACCACGGACCTGTCCGTTTTGGACCGGACCAAGAGGTCCTGAGTGAGAACGGACTAGTCCGCCCGTGGGGCCGGACTAGTCCGGGTTGGCTAAGAAAAGGTGCTTCTGTGGCTAAGTCTGGGAGGACCGGACTAGTCCGCCCTAGGGGTCGGACTAGTCCGTGGTCCTCAGACTAGTCCGTTTTCACCCGGAGCAGAAGGCTCTGTGTGTGATCGGACTAGTCCGGTGTTGACCGGACTAGTCCGTTCTGGAAGTGACCGTTTGAATTTGAAGTTTGGCGGGTAGCGTGACGATCGTGTGTCAGCTGTCGGGACCTGACAAAGGAGTCAGTGGTCCCCTAGGCCGGACTAGTCCGGGCCAGTGGCCGGACTAGTCCGCCCTTTTGCTGAAGTCAGCAGATTGGGCTTGTGACCTCTATAAAAAGGGGACCCCCGGCCTCATTTCAAACATCCTTGGAAAAACTCAAACCCTAGCGCCGCCACAGCCAACTTGGAGCACTCCTAAGCCTCCTTCTTGCCTACTTTCCCTCTAAAACTAATTCTTGAGTGGATTAGGGTTTAGTGAGGTGAAGAAGAGGAAGAACATCGCGCTTGTGCTCCCGGTTTGATCTCTTGCACTCGTTGAGTCTTTGTGGGCTGTGTATTGAGTTTGTTTTACTGTGTTGATCATCTTTGTGGTGTGGGAGCCTCAGTTTGTGAGAAGCCCCAACGAACTTTGTAATCACCGTTGTGATTAGTGGAGAACCAAGTTAGGCCCGTGCGGTAAACTTGGTGAGGGAAGGGTTGTTGGACCCGGTCCTTTTGTGGACTCCTCAACGAGGACGTAGATTCCTTGTGTGGGATCGAACCTCGGGATAAAATCCTTGTCTCCTTGTGTTCTTCGCATTTACTCTATTGATTACTTTGTTCTAGAGTTGATAGTCTTGTTTCATACTCCGCATTGCTACAAACTTGTGGAAACTTGACTTGCTCTTGTTTAGGTTGTTGCTCAACTTGACTTAAACATACACTCACTTGTAGCATTGAGAAAATCCTCTAAAACTTGCTAGAAACATCTTTTTAGGGTTATTCACGCAGGCTGACCGGACTAGTCCGCCCCCTGACCGGACTAGTCCGCCCCCTGTAATTTAATCTCGTTATATTGAGTCGTTTGCAGGTCAATTAGCCTATTCACCCCCCCCCTCTAGGCAACTTTCAAGGGCAAAACAAACTCTCCCCCGGCTGGGAAGGGCCCTTTCGAGTGATCAAAGTATCCCGTCCCGGAAGCGTTCGCTTGGCTACCGAGGATGGGACACCTCTCCCAAATCCTTGGAACATCGAGCACCTTCGTAAGTTTTATACTTAATTCCACGGAGGTGAGTCTTAAGTAACTTGAAATGTATGTTATAGAGTCATTGTACAGAGTCGGGTAGTTCCTCCGGGAGAGCAGCCGGACCTTTCCCGAAAGGTTTGAAAAGCTCATGCAACACTTGATACAGTCTCCGAACTAGAAGTGTGGCTAACTACCCTGGGTCAAACGAGAAACCAAACACACTTAGTCTGGTTCCGTACCCTAAGAGTGTACTTGTTTCCCCTGTACCCCGGACCTATAATGAAAGACATTTTCATGTGAAATAGACTCCACGTGCATTCATTTTTGCATAGGCTCGACATTTTTATTTTTCTCTTTCTTGTCTATAACAGAAACGTGCAATTCTTAAGAAATTCTAGTTTGACCGGTTTACGTACGATTCGAGTCGAATTATCGGATTTTTTAGATTTAAATATCGTCTGTGGCCAACTCGCCTGAAAGCCGCCAAGCCATTCTAGGGCCGGAGTGCGCTATCGACTTAGCCTGGTCAAGCACCCTAAGTACGCCACTCTACCTACATCCCAGCAGGCCAAAGTAAGGTGGGTCCATGGACAATTGGATCTAAAAGAAAAGACAATTCATCCAGTCGTACTAAAAATCGTGTTCAACTTAAAATTTTCTTAAGAACCATAAGCCGCGACGAAGTTATAGACAAGGAACGAATTTTACTATTTTTCTTGGCTTAAGTGTGCAGGAAAAACGAACCCTATGTTGATGGAGAAAAACCGGAGCTATCTAAGCTCCGACTCCCACCAGGGCGTCAACCGTCGGCGTTGACTTAAAGATGGTGAGAAGACTCTATCACTAGAGTCTGTTGCCAACAAACCAAGTGTGGCAAGGGTCATCGCCGGAGCTACTAAGCTCCGACACCTTGGAGTATTAACTATCGACGCTCAACGTGTTGGTAGAGGCTATTGCCGGAGCTACTAAGCTCCGGCGATAGACAGTGCCGGAGCTTCTAAGCTCCGACGACATCAAGGGACCTTCACTATCGAAAACTTCGGACCTAAATTATACGAGTTCGAAGCAAATTTGTCTTCAACAAAACTCAACATCCTTTTGGTACATGTCCACAATCAAATTGTGCACATCTACCAGGGGGCCAAGTGAAGATAAAGATGTTGAAGACGAAAAAATGAAATTCGCAAAAAAGTGAGGATTTCATTTCATTTGAAGACCGGAGATTACATCTGGAGACAAGGGATTACAAAATTGAGGAAGAAGAGAAGATACAAGTAAAGGCTAAGAGAGACAGTCCTAGACCCTATGGAAGAACTCGGCGACCTTCTGGGCGACCTCCGACACACTGGCTCGGGTAGCTTCGCCTTCTCCTTCGACGGGGCCTTCAAGCACCGGGTCCAGAGGGAATCGAGGGTTCCGGCTGGTGTAGCACGTCAACACATACTCTGTGACGTTTCTAGCCAGGGATTGCCTCTCGACCTCCAGCTGGTCCGCGATGACGTCGCCCACCTTGGAGAGCTTGCTGCCCGCGGCGCTCAACGCTTGCAACGCAAGGTCCGGCTCCGGCTCCGGATCATCCGGGAGCACCGGGCTGAAACCCATCGGTGCCAGCGCATCGTCGGCCTTGCTCAGGAACTCCCAAATTTGCAGGGAGTCCGTCTTCCTCAGGCCCTTCATCTCTTCCAGGGATCTCCGGGCCGCCGCCAGCTCCGAATTCTCGCGGGAGAGGCGCTCAACTTCTTTGGCGTTCTGCTGGATTTTCGCAGCAACCCGCTTCTCAAGTCTTCCGAGCTCCTCCTCCCGGAGGTGGATCTTGTTCCGGCGGTCAACCAGGTCTTTCTCCCTAGACTCCGCTTTCTTCTCCCGGACGATAAGGGCACACTCGTACTCGTAGAGTTCCTGCCCCCGCACCCAGGTCTTCTCCTCCTCCTCGAGGCAGCGCTCTTCCAATTTTTTAGTGCGCTCCTCGAGGCCCTTGTCCGCCAGAGCTGTTTTCTCGGCGAGCTCCTCCTCCCGTCGCAAGACGTCATCCCGTAGCTCCAGGAGTTTTTGCTCCTCATCCTCGAGCCGCCTTTCCCTTCCTTCAAGTGCCTCTCGGCGCTTGATGAGTGCGGTGCTGATGGCCTCGAGTTGATCGAACCGAGCGTTGGCCGCGTCGTTAGCAGCCTTATCTTGGTCATGGAACTCCCGGGATTGAGCGTCGAGGGCGTGAGTCATGCTCTCCCTCTCATCCAGCAGCTCACCCCAGAGCTCCAGGCGGATCTTCTCCCGCCTAATCCATTCCTTGTCATCCGCAAGCCTCGACTGCGCCAGCTTGGTCTCGAATTGGAGTCGATTACGCCACCGCCTAAGGGTTTGGCGCTCCTCTTCAAGAGCCTTGCTGTCGTGGAAGAAGGCTAGTTGGACTTGACGTAGACTGGAGCAGGCGTTGTCGATGGACATCGACAGCGAGATGGGCTCCGGACCTTCTGGGATCTCCTCCGCTGGTTCCAGCGGGTCTTCATTTACAAAAATTGGGTCCCACTCTACGAGAGTGGAACCCCGAGCTTCCAAAGCACTAGGGCACTCCTCCGGGATGGCCTCAGTCGCCACCGAAGAAGGTCCCGCCACCAAGTCTTCATTTGCCCCCTCAGGCTGGGGGCCGGCGACTTCGTTCAGGCACTCTGGCTCCGCCACGGGTACCATCGACGTCGTCACCTCCACTGGCTCCGGCCGGGACACTTCTCCTGAGGGAAGCTCAAGCTCCCTCGCCTCTTCAGCCACCGGCACTGCGGCCGGCGCTCCAACAATCACCGGCTCTGCAGCCGGCGCTCCAATAATTACCGGCTCTGCGACCGGAGTTTTGGAAGTAGCCGGCTCAACTACCGGAACTGCTTCAACTTCCGGCTCGCATGTCGGGGCTTCAGCTACCTCCGGCTCAACCGCCGGGGCTTCAGCACTTTCCGGCTCCGAAGTCGGGACTACTACTTCCTCCGACTCAATAGTCGGAGCTTCTACTTCTGCAGCACCAGGACCCGGAGCTTCTACCTCCGGAACGCGTGCCGCTGGCGCATCTTCAATCCCGTGGTCCGGCGCTACCACGGGAACTTCTGGAGACGAGTCGAGGTCCATGACCACGACAGCCGGCGCCGGAGCTGTCGCAGCCTCCGCTTGGGGCGGCACCGGAGCTGGAGCAGAAGCCCCCGCAGCCTCAGACACTGTGGCCGAGGGCGGAGCTTCACTCCCCTTCTTGGGAACGCTGCAGATAAAGAACGAAGAAATTGAGCAAATAGATGCTACAATTAAAGGTTAATCGAGGTAAGAAAGAAAAATTACCTTGGGAGGCTCACGCACCAGCTTGCGCGGAACCTCTTTCCCGGACGTTCCGGGCTGGCCACGGTCGGCGTAGGAGCTCCGGGAGGACTCCCAGGACTTGCCGTGACCGCGGGCGTTTCCCGGGTCGGAGCTCTCCTTGACCGGGAGGAACTCCTGGACCTGGAGGCCCTCACCGCTTCTCGTGCCGGAGTCGCCTGCCCGGAGCTGGCACCTCCGGGGGGATCCACCACGGGGACACTCGCACTCCGGGAGGATCCCACCGCCGGAACAGTAGCGCTCCGGAAGGACCCCACCACGGGGACAGCCGCCACGGCGGCGAAGGATCTTCCTTCCTGAGGACGGGGAACTGGGGGGGAGGTGGCAAGCCCGACGGACCTTCCGTCAGCATGTCGCAGCTTTCTCTTCCGGCTCTCCGGCTCCTCCGCCAGCTCCTTGCCCTTGCCAATGACCTCAGCTCTTGGCTGGGAGACAGGGGCGGAGCCGCCTTCGGACAACCCGGGGATCGCCAACCGGGCGGTCGATCTTCTCTCGACGACGCCAAGGTCGTCAAGCGCGGGCATCTTCCGCCGGAGCTCCCTGCTGAACTCAACTTCCACGTTCAGGGGGAGGAAAGCCGGCGGCGGAGTCAAGTACTCTCCGTCAACATCGATGCCGTGCTGGAATTTCTTGAGGTGAAACTCCAAGGACTTCCCCACCATGCTGGACTTCAACCCGATCTCAATCCGGTCCTCGTCCATCACGCTGTTGAGGGCCCAGGCGAGCTTCTCCCTCCTCTTCAGCGGCGCCCACCTGTTGGACAAGAAGTTGCAGAACACCGCCTGGGGAGTCAATCCTCCCTCCACACATTGGCGGATCCTGGTCAGGACGGGGTCGAAAGATGCCGCCAGCACCGGAACTTCGCTCCACACCGACGTGTCAATGCCGGGCAGACCGTCTGGCAACTCCAACCGCTCATGCTCCTCCACCCGAACGACTACCCAATCTTTCTTCCAGTCATCCCACTTCCCGGAAGGGAATGACCGGAGGTACTTGAACGGGCACTTCTTGCGCTTCACGAAGTAGTAGAAGCCAAGATACTCGTCGCTTCGGCCGGTGGTTTGGACGGTGAAGAAGGTTCGGAAGAGCTCGATGCAGGGAGGGATGCCCACCCACATCTCGCAGAAGTGGACAAAGATGGACACAAGGAGAATGGAGTGAGGGCCAAGGTGGTACAGCTGCAGACCATAGAAGTCCAGCAGCATCAAGAAGAAAGAAGAAAACGGTGGGAGCAGCCCCACCATGGCGTACGATGAAAAGTACACCATCTCGCCGGAGTGCTCCTTTTTAAAGGGAAGCTCTCCGCCGGCGCGGACCGAACGGTTGAAGAAGTCCGACGACCACCCCATGAGGGCTCGGACCTTCTTCAGATCGCTTTCCGTCTTCAAACGACTCTCACGCAGACCCAACTCCATCGCAGCACAGTTAGGCAAGAGAAGAGGAGCAAAGCACAAGTCGGGAGTTTGAGCGCAAGAACAGATGGGAAGCGTAAAGAACTCCCGACGGTGCGCTTTCCTTCTTAAGTAAGCCCTCGCAACGCTTGGATGGAAACTGCAGGAGAGTCAAGGATACTACTCAAGAATTCAACCCTGCCGATGACAAGAGGGCCCGGGACCACCCTGACGATCAAGTCGAGGTTCTTACCCAGGCGAACAGTTGTCATCACGAGGCGGGAAACCCAAAGGCGGCGGACTGACAAGGCGCGCGGAACCGATACGGTTTTCGTATCGGGAACCGGCGACCTTCAATTGCGAGAGATCCGCACGTCAAAGATCTTATCTGCCGCCTGAGGTGCGCCACGCGTCGGGACTTAACCGTAAAGCCCCGCCGAAGGCACCTCCGAAAACCCTTGAAGACCCAGTTCAAGAGTCGCAAGTGTGGACCCACCTCCGGCGGAATGACTTCATCCCGTTGGCCTTCCCCGGAGGTAGGTCCAGGGGGCCACTGTCGGTACCCTAAAAACCATACACCCCCTGAGGTTGCAAAGATCTCAAGGGAAGGACATCTACTCAAATTGAAGACCCTCGGGGGCCCACCTGTCGGACATAACCGGACCTGCTTCTCCAACATGGTTAACCCCTAGGTAGCCACGTGTACTGTCAGACCGGAGCTATTACCCGCAAGGGTGAAGCTCCGGGCTAGGTACTGAAACGGCACCTCCGGACTTAACCCCTGACCGAGAGAAGCTCCGGACCTGACATGTGCCAGGCCACCCCGGAGCTTCCCGCTTCCCATAAGCAAGCTCCGGAGCTGCCACGTGTCCATACGTCGGAGCTGGCCGCTTCAAACCTCCGAGAGACATTGTAACGGCTCCGGATCTTCAAAGGACAACCGTGGACTTCAAGACCCGATTAATTATCATTAATTCCACGTTAATGATACTTAATCGGACGATCTTAACACCTGTAACGGCACTGTCGGAGCCGTTACAGGGTTATTAACAACAATTAATCTCGTGTATCAATATTAGTAACCGCCAGGGCCACATGTCGGGCCAGGCTGACTTGTAACGGTTTGTCCTTGTACTATAAAAGGACAAACCGACGATACACGAAGGGGAGGACTCTCGAACGCTCTGAAGCTCATAAGTTAATACAACACACACACACACCCGTGGAGTAGGGTATTACGCTCAGGCGGCCCGAACCACGTAAACCATTGTGTCACTCGTGTCCAATCCCGTTTCACCTTCTTGAGTCTCCGCGCGCCCAAACCGAACTACAAACTCCTTCAACACTTTAGTAGTGTCAGGGGATCTGCCGACTCCAACAGTCGACAGCAGTGATGTGGCAGTGAAGCTCAGGAGCATTGATTGCTATGGGAGGCCAAAGCAAGCAGCTGATGGCAGATTTTGGTCAAATTTTCATGCTGATTTCTACAAGCTGGTCTACTTGCCGATGAAGACTCCGGTGGTGCGCAGTCAATGGATTGACTGGGCCCACCTTGAGAAGAAGAAATGTGCAGCTTTTGATGAAGTGATAGCAGCTGCAAAGAGACATGGTCTGAAGGATCTCTTTGCCTTCAGACACAATTGGAATGATGAAGTGATTGCACAATTCTATGCAACGTGCCACTTCTCGAGTGAAGATGAAGAAAGTGTGACTTGGATGACCCATGGATTCAAGTACTCCATCACTCAGGAGGATTTTGCAAACCTGCTCCACTTAGACTCTGCTGGAAATGACCACCTAATCATCCACAACATAGGGGTCATTGAGAGGGACGAAATGAAGTTCATGTATGAGCCCAACTCTAAGTATGTTCCTCCCTCCACAAAGAACATGAAGCCCTTCTTTGTGGTCCTGAACAGAGTTCTCCGGAAGACCATTGCCCCCAAGGATGGGGATGCAGGGAGTGTACAGGGTTACCTCCGGACTCTAATGAGGGTCATAAGCAAGAAGAGACAGTTTGATGTTGCAGACTATATTTGGAATGATATGGTCAATATCTCAAGTACCCCCAACCGATCCTGTGGCTATGCCCCTTACTTGATGTTTATGATTGAGAAGGTCACAGGGATCGAGTTTGTGAAGGATGTGGAGCACACTCCACTGAGGCCTCAGAAGCCTCAGCCAGTGAGTGTCCAGGCTGCTCCATCGCCGGCCTCAAGCCCCGAGGCACTGGCAAGGCAAGAAGAAGCTGCTAGGGCTCCTCCTCCCTCCAGGGAAGCCCCTCAGAAAGGATCCGCCAGTGGGATCCTCAAGTACTTGGCTGCAATTTTCTCCTCATGCAAGAAAACTGAAGTGAAGCTTCACAAGCTAAATCAGAAGAGGAAGGAGAACATGAGGTACATAAAAGCCAATGTGAAGCAGCTGAGTGAGAAGCTGGAGATCAACCCAATTGGATCTCCAGTACTTTCTGAAGATTCTGATCCGGACATCACCGAGCTCAGCCCCTTGACTCCCTCCGAGCTTGCCTATTTTGGCATTGGGGGCTCGAGCAGCTCCGCTCCTCCTCCTCCCTCTCAACCTCGTCAAGCGGAAAGCGATGAAGACAATGAAGACGACGAGAGGACTGACAGCGAAGAGTGAAGCCCTAGGACCTTCCTCTCTCTCTTTTTGGTGTCTTGATGCCAAAGGGGGAGAGATTGAGGGGGAGTCTCTAGTCTTAGCTTTAGCTGAATAGGATGCGAGGAGAGAGCTCTCTATGTATTTTTAATTGTGATTGTATTTGTTTAACACTATTTTCATATCATGTTTGGTCCTGTGATGAATTGCTCAATTAATTTGCAAGTGTGTGATGAAATCTGAATTTTTGCTCCTGAAATGCCATATTCACTTGATATTAGTTGATCAATGCAAATTCTATCATTTTTAATGCATTCATGCTCTTAGTATGCATCCCACCATAAAGAATGCACACATGAATAATTATCTTGTTGCTTGATGTATTTTTGAGTCATATGTGCATACTTTATGAAAATCTCATTTTATACCTCATTTTGTGAAATCTCAATTGGTGGTCATCAATCACCAAAAAGGGGGAGATTGAAAGTGCATCTAGGACTCCCTTGTGGGTTTTGGATGATTTATGACAAGCAATTGAGATCCTAATCCTTTTGTTGAGATGAATGCAGGAAAATGATGAAAAATCAGCAAAGTGCCAAAAAGAGGGAAATTGAGAAGGAAAATGAATTTGAGCTCAAGGAGAAGAAATTAGTAGTTTAGTATGTATGGAGTGTGTTAAGGAAACACACCCAAGAGCTCAATCTCATTTAATCACACACACAATGCACAAAGCTATACAGGACCGGACTAGTACGATATCTTTCTGATCCACTTCGGACTAGTCCTCTCCAATGCGGACTAGTCCTTAACACAATGCACAAGTCACACAAAATCGGACAAGTCCGTTGTGACCCGGACTAGTCCGATATTCATTCTGATCCACTTCGGACAAGTCCGGTGTCTAAATGGACTAGTCCGATATACACACTGATCTAAATCGGACAAGTCCTCCAAGTGTGGACTTGTCATCTCAAACACTTTGGGTTTCATTTGTCCGGACAAGTCCGATGGCAATCGGACTAGTCCGAAGATTTCCAGCAGCGAAATCGGACAAGTCTGTTTTCAACCGGACTAGTCCGATATTCCTGGACACTTAGGGTTTGCTTCGCACAGCACACCGGACTAGTCCGGCACCACCACGGACTAGTCCGATCTTTCTGAACCCTAACGGTCACTTTTAGAAACCCCATATAAATAGAGGTGCACGGCCCACTTTCACCCTCTCTCGAACCCTAGCGCTGTCACACCTCCCAAGAGACTCAAAAACTACCTCTCTCCACGAAACTAAGTGAAAAATTGATCAATCCATTGAAGATCACTTGTAGATCATTGGAGAGGGCACTTGGCACACGATTGAGCTCTTGGTTTGAATCTCTAACACACTCTTGTATCTCAATTTGTATATTTCGAAGTGTGTTATTGGTGGCCTTGAAACTTGTAATCAAGGGAGCTCTCAAATTGTGAGATCGCCCCTTCAACTTGGTGATTTACCCCTGTGTGATTAGTGGAAGAGGATTGGCCTTCGTGGCGATCCTACGAGGGAAGGGTTGGTGAAGACCCGGTCCTTTTGTGGGCTCCTCAACGTGGACGTAGGTTGCCTTTGTGGTAACCGAACCACGGGATAAATCTTGTGTCTTGTTCGTTTGTGTTCATCATTCTAGTTGATCAACATTATCTAGGGTTTGATTCATTTTGTTGAATTCAAGTTAAATAGTTGAACAAGAATCATACTTGCAATATAACTTGACATACAACTATTGAACTGTTATTAAAGTTTATATTTCCGCTGCAAACGTCAACGAAACAATCAAATTGACCTAACTTGATCAACCTAGCCCGTGAAATCCGGACTAGTCCGTACTTTACCGGACTAGTCCGATATATCTGGTTTTGACCTTGTTGTTGAAGTGCTACAGGAACCGAGAAAATTCAAGAAGGCCTATTCACCCCCCCCCCTCTAGGCCTACATTCATGATGACAATCCAATCCTTCTTCCATTCGTCCCTCTTCCCAGAAGGGAACGACCTCAAGTACTTGTACGGGCACTTCTTGCACTTCACAAAATAATAGAAGCCAAGGTACTTGTCACTCTTAGCGGTGGTGTGGATGGTGAAGAAGGTGCGGAAGAGCTCGATATAGGGGGGGGGGGGAATACCCACCCACATCTCGCAGAAGTGGACGAAGGTTGACACCAGAAGAATGGAGTGGGGGCCAAGGTGGTACAGCTGCAGACCATAAAAGTATAACAGCATCAAGAGAAAGGTGGAGAAAGGTGGGATCAGTCCCACCATGGCGTACGCGGAGAAGTACACCATGTCGTCGGTGCGCTCCTTCTTGAACGGGAGCTTGCCGGTGCAGATGAGGTGGTTGAAGGAGTCGTTGGACCACCCCATGTAGCTTTGTACCTTCTTCAAATCACCGTCGATTGTCAGACAGCTCTTGCAGAGATCCAACTCCATCGCAGCATGGCGGGGCGAGAGAGGAAAAGCAAGCAAAAGTTTGGAGGATTCGAACGTAAGTTCAAATGAAGGCGTAAGTAATCCCCAAACGGTGCGCGCTTTCCATCTTAAGTAAGCCCCCGCAATGCTTGGATGGAAACCGCAGAGGAGCCGATGATACAGTTCAAAAAATTCACCCTGCCAATGACAAGGGGGCCTGGGACCACCCTTACGATCAAGTCGAGGTCCTTACCCTAGGCGAACAGTTGTCATCATGAGAGGCGGGAAACCCAACGGCGACGACCTGATAGGGCGCACAGAACATATGGTTTTCGTATAAGGAACCGGCGACCTTCAATTGCGTGAGATCCGCACGCGCAAATCTCACCTGCCGCATCGTGAAGATGCCATGCGGCGGGGGTTTAACTATGAACCACCACCGCAATGGCACATCCAAAAACCCTTGAAGACATGGCACGGAAATCAAAAGATGGACCCACCACCGACAGAAGACTTCATCCAAAAGGTCTCTCCCAGAGGTGGGCCCAGGGGGCCACTGTCGGTACCCTGCGTACCGGATACCCTTTGGGACTGCAAAGACTGCTAAGGAACTTCACATACCTGAGTTGAAGACCTCTGAAGGCCCCACATATCATACGAAACCAGACCTGCTTCCTTTCTATGGTTAGTCCTAGTGCTGCCACGTGTATCATAAAACCGGAGCTACATTCCTTACATGGGAAAGCTCCCGGCTAGATACCTGTGCAGCACCCCCGGACCTAACCCCCGACAGAGGGAAGCTCTGGTACCGACACATGTACAGCAGCACCGGACCTACTCGTCCAAGACAATAAGCTCCAGAGCTGCCACGCGTCTAACCACCGGACCTTCAAGTTCAACAGACAGGTTGGTGGACCTGCAACGGCTCGGACCTTCAAGGAATGTTAAAGACCTCAAGACCTGATTAAGTGTCATTAATGCTATATTAATGACACGATCGGAGGGCCCTTAATACCAGTAACGCCACTGTCAAGGCACGTTACCGCACTATTAAGGGTAATTAAGCACATTAATTGTGTATTAAGCATCAGTAACCGCCAGTGCCACATGTCGGGCCAGGCTAAACGATCTAACGACCAATCCTTGTACTATAAAAGGACTGGTCGAGCGATACACATGGGGGGGACTAACGCCTAAGACATATGCGCTCAAGGCACCCTAGTCTCTAACACTCTAGCGCTCAGATGCTCAATACAACAGCAACACACCCGTGGAGTAGGGTATTAGGCTCAGGCAGCCCGAACCACGTAAATACTCGTGTCAACTTGTCATCTTGTTCTGAATCTCTGCGCGCCCACAACCGAACTACAAACTCCGCGGGCTGCTAACGGTAGTACCGAGAGAATTGCCGGAATCACACTCCGACAGTTATCCTATACCTCGCCTCGATGATATGCTTGATGAGCTTAGCGGTGCTGTTATTTTCTCTAAGGTTGATTTGCGTAGTGGGTGCCACCAGATTAGAATGAAACTTGGGGATGAATGGAAAACGACATTTAAAACAAAATTTAGCTTATACGAATGGTTAGTTATGCCGTTTGGATTGACTAATGCGCCCAACACATTTATGTGCCTAATGAATGAAGTTTTAAGGCCTTTCATAGGACTTTTTGTGGTTTTTTATTTTGATGATACTGATTTACAACAAGTCTATGGAAGAGCATTTGGAACATTTGCGTGCTGTTTGTGATGCTTTACGTGATGCCCACTTATTTGACAATGTGGAAAAGTGCAACTTCTGCACACCACGTGTTTCGTTTCTTGGCTATGTTGTTACTCCGCAGGGCATTGAGGTGGACAGCAACAAGATTGACGCCATCCAATCTTGGCCCACACCGATGACAGTTACGCAGATTCAGAGTTTTCTTCGGCTTGTAGGGTCCTATCGACGGTTTGTACGTGATTTCAGCTCCATTGCCACCCCGTTGCATGAACTCACCAAGAAGGGCATTACTTTCTCCTAGGGTATGGCACAAGAAGAGGCATTCACCATCCTAAAAGATAAGTTAACACATGCCCCCTTACTACAACTACCTAATTTAAATAAGATGTTTGAACTTGAATGCGATGCTAGTGGTATTGGGTTGGGAGGTGTTTTGCTTCAAGAGGTAAAACCAGTGGCTTACTTTAGCGAAAAATTAAGCGGTGCTCGTCTATTCAACTTATGACAAAGAACTTTACACCTTGGTTCGCACTCTACAAACTTGGCAGCATTATTTATGGCCCCGTGAATTTATTATTCATTTTGATCATGAGGCTTTAAAACATATTCATAGCCAAACCAATCTGAACCGTCGGCACGCTACGTGGGTAGAATTCATAGAGTCTTTTCCTTACATCATTAAACACAATAACGGGAAAGACAACATTATTACTGATGCTTTGTCGCGTCGATACACCATGCTGTCTCGGTTAGATTTTAAAATTTTTGGCTTACAAACTGTGAAAGAACAGTACGGCGATTGTCGGTACCCTGCGTACCAGATACCCATCGGGACTTCAAAGAGCTCAAAGGAACTTCACCTGTCTGAGTTGAAGACCTCCAAAGGCTCCACATGTCATACGGAACCGGACCTGCCTCCCTTCTATGGTTAGTCCCAGGGCCGCCAAGTGTATCGTTAAACCGGAGCTACATTCCACACATGGGAAAGCTCCGGACTAGATACCCGTGTGGCACCCCGACCTAACCCCCGACAGAGGGAAGCTCTAGTACCGACACGTGTACAACAGCACCAGACCTACTCATCCAAGATAGTAAGCTCCGGAGCTGCCACGCGTCCAACCGCCGGACCTTCAACCTCAACAGGCAGAGTGGTAGACTTCCAACGGCTCGGACCTTCAAGGAACATTAAAGACCTCAAGACCCGATTAAGTGTCATTAATGCTATCTTAATGACATATAATCGGAGGGCCCTTAATACTAGTAACGCAACTCTCAAGGCACGTTACCACACTATTAAGGGTAATTAAGCTCATTAATTGTGTATTAAGCATCAGTAACCGCCAGGGCCACATGTCGGGCCAGGCTGATGATGTAACGACCAATCCTTGTACTATAAAAGGACTGGTCGAGCGATACACGGGACAAAGGCTTCTACACATGTCCACGTACGCTGAGACGAGACACTCTAGTCTTTCACACTCAAGCGCTTAGAAGCTCAATACAACAACAACACACATCCGTGGAGTAGGGTATTACGCTCACGCGGCCCGAACCACGTAAATCCTCGTGTCAACTTGTCATCTTGTTCTGAATCTCTGCGCGCCCACAACCGAACTACATACTTCGCGGGCTGCCAATGGTTGTACCAGGAGAATTGCCAGAATCACACGCTGACAGTTGGCGCGCTAGGTAGGGGGGTGCCCGAGATTCAATCATGGTGAACTCTGCTGCTGGATCATCCAACGGTGACCATGCTGTGCAACCTGCTAGAGGCAATCTCTCCAACATGCAGCAGCTAGCAGGTGTTGTGGTTCCAGCAGGACTGCAGGAGTCATGCCACCACCGCCACCATCTGCTCCTGCGAATCAAGCTGGACGTTAAGATGGGGTGTCTGTGTCGGTCACTGCATCAGCAAACAACAACCCTCAACATGCGATTAATGTCGTGTGTGCTCTTTTCCAACGTCCACCACCTCTAGGAGCACCCCAGGGTGCGATGGAGCAGTGGAGAGCTGATGTGGAACATCTGGTTGTGGCTGCAGCCGATGGCATCAGCAATCAAGGTCCTTCCCCCTTGGGGCGGGCCCCATCGCAGCATCGGACCGTGTCGGGTAGACTCGGTCCGCACACTTCACAGCACAGGAGGCGTGTTGCGTCTCAACAGGCAACATCGCTGCCTTCCGGGGCACGACGTACCCACACGGTAACCAGGCTTTTGACTCACGACCTCCGGGCCGAGCTCGATCGTCGTTACCATCAATAGGACGATCGCGTCCACATCGAGCGTGCTCGCGAGAGGCGAGAGGCTCGGGACAGCCCTGCTCCTGAGGGAGTAGGAGGAGGCTGTTCTGCCTTGGCCATGCATCTACGTATGGTCAGATGGCCGCAAAAGTTCCAGCCTCACCTGCCAGGGAAATTTGACAGGACTTTCAATCCCGCTGAATTTCTCCAAATTTACTCCACCGCTATCCTTGCGGCTGGGGGAAATGAGGCTGTGATGGTCAATTATTTCCCTGTGGCTTTGACTGGGACCGCCATGTCTTGGTTCATGAGCCTTTCGCCTGACTCCATCAACAGTTGAGCGGAGCTGTGCCAACAATTCACCGCCAGCTTCAGGAGCTCATATACCCGACCAGGCATGGAACTGGACCTTTTTGCTATCAAGCAGAAGGGGGAGAGTCCCTGCGATCCTTCATCCAGAGGTTCTCCCAGGTACAAAACACCATTCCTTCTATCTCAAGTGCTTCTATTATTGTAGCATTCAGACAGGGCGTTCGAGACAAGAAGATGCTGGAGAAGCTGGCGACCAAGGAAGTCACGAGCGTAACGGAACTCTTCAGCTTGGCAGACAAGTGTGCCAAAGCTGCAGAGGGCCGTGAAATGCACTCCCAACCACCTCCGGAGGACAACAAAAAGTCCTCCAAGAGTTAAACCGCTACCTCCGGGAGTGGCAAGAAGAAGAAAAAGTCCAACGGCGAGAAGAAGCCGTCGGCCGGCACACCCTCTGCCGCTGCTGCTGCAGCTCCGGGTGGTCGAGGGCCATGCCCCGAGAAACAACCTCGACCATCGTCTGAAGACAGTGGCAGCTCCAGGATGTGGTGTCCCATACACAAGACGAACAACCACAACCTGGAAGGCTACCGAGAGGTACAGAACCTTGCCGAGCGCTACAACAAGCGCCAGGAAGAAACTCCTTCCCGTCAAAGGGAAGGAAAACAAAAAGTCAACAAAGCTCCGGCTGAAGAGGAGTTAGGCTTTCAGGATCCCAAAAAGGTCTTGAAGGTTGTTTACACCTCCGTTGACGACGACTCCGACGTCTCTGACAACAAGCGTCGGAAGACCATGAACACCATCTTTGGTGGTTCGTGGGACATCACCTCTCGTCGTGTCCTCAAGACCATGCAGCGGGACTTGGCCTCTGTAGCTCCCACCGCCAGGGCGAAGCCGCACCGGAAGTGGATGGACACTGCCATCACCTTCGATGCTTCGGACTGCCCTCGGAACATGATCGGAGCTGGTCAACTTTCGCTGATGGTATCTCCGACCATCAACAACATCCAACTCCACCATGTAATGGTGGACGGAGGTTCGGGGTTGAACCTCGTAAGCTTCAAAGCCTTTGTAAAGCTTCAGCTCCGACCTTCGGATCTTCGCCCCTCCCGACCTTTCTCCGGAGTAGGTTCGGGGGCCATCACTCCACTCGGTGCCATTACTCTCCTGGTGACCTTTGAGACTCAGGACAATTACAGGATCGAGAAGTTGGTCTTCGACATGGCACAGATCAACTTACCATTCAACGCCATCTTGGGCAGGCCAGCCTTGTACAAATTCATGGTTGCTACTCATTATGTCTACTTGGTGTTGAAGATGCCAACACCCTTAGGCGTTCTCCGAATCCACGGAGATCGCACCACCGGAGTTACTGCTCTGGAAGAACTCCATGCGCTTGCTACAGCGTAGGAGGAAGAATCCGGAAAGGAGCAAGATCCAAAGCCTCCGAGCATTCGTCATCGAGGCTCAACCTCCGCACCTCGTGTGCAACCAAGCGATGACACTGACATTCCCGTCAAAATCGTCCAAATTGGTTCTGACGCCGCTCAGACCACCCATATATCGGGAGGTCTGAACGACAAATAGGAACTCTCGCTCATCACTTTCCTTCGGGCTAATGTCGACAAGTTTGCCTGGCAACCGTCACAAATGCCTGGGATCCCTAGGGAAGTGATTGAGCACAATCTGAATATTTATCCAGACGCTCGGCCTGTACATCAGAAGCCTCGGAAGCAATCAATAGAGCGACAAAACTTCATACGTCAAGAAGTGAAGAAGTTGCTCGAAGCTGCATTCATTCGAGAAGTCTTCCACCCAAAATGGCTGGCAAACCCAGTCGTTGTACCCAAGGCCGGCGGGAAGCTTCGGATGTGTATCGACTACACAACACTGAATAAGGCATGTCCAAAGGATCCATTCCCACTACCTAGAAAAGATCAGATAGTGGATTCCACCTCCGGGTGTAAATTAATGTGTTTCCTAGATGCATATTATGGGTATCATCAAATCATAATGTCTAGGGAAGATGATGAGCATACTTCCTTCATCACAGTAGATGGATTATATTGTTACACTGCCGTGCCATTCGGTCTGAAAAACGCTGCTTCAAAGTTTGTGCGAGCTATGTACAAAACTTTTGGAGAGCTTATTAGAGACATAGTGGAAGTGTACGTCGATGACATCGTCGTCAAGATCAAGAACAAGGAGTCATTTCTTGACACCTTGCAAGCTGTCTTCGACAAGTTGTGAATCACGCGCACAAAGCTAAACCCGGACAAGTGTGTTTTGGGGGTTAGCTCCGGAAAGCTTATTGGATTCTTGGTGAACCACCGAGGAATAGAGACAAATCCGACAAATATTAAAGCTATTAAAGACATGCGGCCACCAGCCTGCATCAAGGATGTCCAGAAGCTGACTAGATGTCTAGCTGTCCTTAGCTGGTTCATCTCAAGACTGGCGGAACGGGCGCTACCCTTCTTCAAATTATTGAGCAAGTCTGGACCATTCCAATGGTCTGAAAAAGTAGAAAAGGCTTTTCAAGAGCTAAAAGCAGCTCCTCACTACTCTACCAACTTTGGTAGCTCCGAATCCTAGAGAGCCACTTCTGCTTTACATTTCAGCAACTGACAAAGTTGTTAGCATGGTCCTGGTCGTGGAAAGACCAGAACCATCTCCAGTTCAGGAAGCCAGACCCCTCCGGGAGGGTCCAGAATTACCAGAAGGCGAGTCTGGGTCCCAGCCCCCAGACCTGGATCCCCAAGGCAAGACACCGGAGGATCAACCTCCTTCAAGTGGAGGAGTTACTGTTGCCGAACAAGAAGACCTGAAACCCTCTGCGAAGGTCCAAGTCACTTCAGAAGAAGCTCCGGGTTCTTAAAGCAAGAACCTGGAGGTCCCCAAAAAAGGTTCGGACCCCTCCGGGAGGGTCCGAGTTGACCAGGAGGAAGCTTCGGGCCCCTTTGAGAGGGTTCGGACAGTCCAACGCCCAGTGTACTTCATCAGTGAAGTACTCCATGACGCCAAGACTCGATACCTGGAGGTGCATAAGCTGCTCTACGCAGTTCTTATTGCCTCTAGGAAGCTTCGCCACTACTTTTAAGCTCACAAGATTTCAGTGGTAACCTCTTATCCACTGCGCACAATCTTGCATAACCCCAACTCTACTAGAAACATTGCAAAGTGGACAGCGGAATTGGCCGAGTTCGATCTTGAATTCGTCCCAAGACAAGCAATCAAGATTCAAGCGTTGGCGGACTTCGTGGCCGAATGGACCCCATCACCATCAAATCCTGGGGGCCCTAGTGAGCAGAAGCCGGAACCCAAGGTTTTGGTCTTCACCGAGCCTCACTGGACTCTTTACTTCGATGGCTTTGTGCAGAAGCAGGAGGCCGGAGTTGGGATTCTTCTCCTCGCTCCGACCGGGGAGAAGGTCAAATATATGGTTCACCTTGACTTCAAGGCAACCAACAATATGGCGGAGTATGAAGCACTAATCTATGGGCTCAAGGTGGCACTATCATATGGTGTCAAGCAGCTGTTGGTAAAGGGTGACTCGCAGCTCATAATAAAACAAGTCAAAGGTGGATGCTGCTGCAATAACCCTCAACTAGCTGCATACCTACTTGAAGTCCACAAACTTCAGAAGGACTTCGAAGTCCTGGATCTTGGCCATGTCCAGCGTCTCAACAATGCTGAAGCTGACAAACTCTCGACGAAAGCTTCAACCGGAGCTTCGGTTCTCAACGGAACCTTCGTTCGGATATTGTCAAGACCAACAACTTAGCCTGCCGAATTGAGCGAATGGGTAGAGACCAGTACCTCGAAGCTGGCGGTCCCGATGGCCCTGTTACCATGGTGTCCATCAAGGGTCGTAGGTGCTGCAGGAAGCTCCGAGCAACCCAGCACGCAAGACTCAAATGCTCAAGTTAGCCCCGATGCATGGATCTCGGAGATCCGGAGCTACTTGAAAGACAATTTCCTTTCTGAAGATAATGTATTCGCTGTCCGGATAGTCAGATTGGCTAAAAGATACACACTGGTAGAAGGGGATATCTACCGGCGTGGTGCCAACGACGTCCTAATGAGGTGCATTACAAGGGAAGAAGGTCGCAAGCTCCTCGCGGAAATCCATGGAGGCGAGTGTGGGAACCACGCGTCTTCCCGCACGTTGGTCAGTAAAGCCTTCCGGCATGGTTTTTACTGGCCTACAGCACTCCAGGATGCAACCGAGCTAGTGAAGAAATGCGAAGCATGCCAGTTCCATGCAAAGCATATTCACACACTAGCTCAACCTTTACAAATGATACCTCCTACATGGCCATTCGTTGCGTGGGGGATGGATATCTTGGGACCTTTCCCAAGAGCCGTCGGAGGTTACAAGTTCCTGTACGTTGCCATCGACAAGTTCACCAAGTGGCCGAAAGCAACTCCAGTTGTGACAATAAACAAGCAATCATCTATCAACTTCTTGCAGTCCATAGTATGCAGATTTGGAGTCCCAAACAAGATCATAACTAATAACGAGACCCAATTCACAAGCTCTGCATTCCAAGGATATTGCAAAGACCTCGGCATTCAAGTCAGCTACGCTTCCATAGCTCACCCGGCAAGCAATGGCCAAGCTGAGAGAGCAAATGTGGAAATCCTAAAAGGACTCAAGACGCGCACATATGAGCGCCTAAAAAAACATGGAGCCAACTGGATTGAAGAGCTTTTGCCCACCTTGTGGGCAAACAGGACAACTCCAAACTGGTAAACTGGAGAGACACCTTTCTTCCTGGTGTACGGAGCTAAAGCAGTCCTTCCTCCGGAAATCACCTTGTGGTCACTCTGGGTTCGGACCTTCGACAAAGCCATGCAGGACCAGCTCCGGCGTGAAGACCTTGACCTCGTTGAAGAGGGAAGGTGCCGAGCAGCTGTTTGAAACGCACGATATCGCCAAGCGCTCTGGCGCTATCACCAAAGGCACGTGCATAATCGACAGCTCGAGGAAGGCGATCTGGTGCTACGGAGAATACAAACTCGAGAAGGGTTAAACAAACTTTCTCCCAGCTAGGAAGGACCCTTTCAAGTGATCAAAGTATCCCGTCCCAGATGCGCTCGTTTGGCAACCGAGGATGGGACACCTCTCCCTAATCCTTGGAACATTGAGCACCTCCGTAGGTTCTACGCTTAACATCACAAAGGTGAATCTGTAGTTACATATGATGTATGTTATAGCGTCATTGTACAGAGTCGGGTAGCTCCTCCGGGAGAACAGCCGGACCTTTCCCGAAAGGTCCGCAGGGTTCAGGCAACACTTGACACAGTCTCAGAACTAAAAGTGTAGCTAGTTACCCTGAGTCAAACAAGAAATGTAACACACTTAGCCTGGTTTTGTACCCTAAGAGTGTACTTGCTTCCCCTGTACCCCAGACCTATAATGAAAGACATCATTATGTGAAAACAGACTCCACGTGCATTTATTTTGTACAGGCTCAATATTTTTTATTTTTCTCTTTCTTGTCTATAAAAAAGTTGTGCAATCCTCAAGAAACTATAGCTCAAATAATCCATGTGTAATTCAAGCTGCGTTGGTAATTCTTTCGGGTCTTAACATTGTTGAATGGTCTACTCGCCTGAATGCCACCAAGCCAATCTAGGTCCGGAGTGTGCTATCGACTTAGCCTGATCCTGCACCCTAATTACGCCACTCTACCTACACCCCGGAAGATCGAAGTAAGGCGAGTCCAGGAACGATTGGACCTAAAGAAAACAAACAAATGCGCTTGATTGTATACAGAATTGTTGTCGATCTAAAATTTCTTTCGGGAATAATAAGTCGCAAATGAGTTATAGATAAGAAACGGATTTTACTGTTTTTCTTGACTTCAGTGTGTAGGAAAAATAAAGATCTCATGATGATAGTGGATGAAGCCGGAGCTATCAAAGCTCTGACACCCCCTAAGGTGGTCTGCTGTCGATGTTCCAAACATTGATAGTAGGCATCGCCGGAGCTACCAAGTTCTGGCAAATCTAGGGGGCTAGCCGTCAACGTGAAGAAAAGATGATAGAAGGACACCCTAATGGGGTCTGCTGTCGACGCTCTACATGTTGACAGTGGACGCTGTCGGAGCTACTAAGATCCGACAACCCCAGAGGACCAACTGTCGATGTTTTACGCGTTGATAAAGGTCGCAGCCGGAGCTACTAAGCTCCGACAACCTCAGGGGGCCCTACTATCGACGACTTCACACCTACAAACTACAAGTTCGAAGCACGCAAGTCTTCAACAAAATGCTACATCCTCTTGGTACATGTTCACAATCAAATTGTGTACATCTACCAAGGGACCAAGTGAGACAAAGGTTGAAGACAAAAAACAAAATTCATAAATTTGGATTTTATTCATCTGAGGACAAGAGATTACAAAATTGGAGAAAAGAAGAGAAGATACAAGTGGGAGCTACAAGGAGAAAGTCCTAAATCCCATGAAAGAACAAGGCGACCTTCTGGGCAACCTCCGACACGCTGGCCTTGGCGGCATCTCCTTCTTCGTTGATGGGACCTTCAAGCACCAGGTCTAGTGGGAAGTGAGGATCCCGGTTTGTGTAGCACGTCAGCATGTACTCTACAACATTCTTCTCCAGGGATTGTCCTTCAGTTTCCAAATGGTCCACGATGGCATCACCCATCTTGTTAAGTTTGTTGCCCGCCGAGCTCAACGCTTGCAACGCCTGGTCCAGCTCCGGCTCCGGATCGTCCAGACGCACGGAACTAAAGCCCAGCAACGTTAGTGCGTCATTGGCTTTGCCCAAGAAGTCCCATACTTGTTGGGACTCCACAACCCTTGATCCCTTGCACCTCTTCCAAGGACCTCTTGGTCGCCGCAAGCTCCGAATCCTCCCGGGCAAGGCGCTCGACCTGTTTGGCGTGCTGCTGAATCTTTTCTACAACTTGCCTTTCGAGTTTACCAAGCTCCTATTCTCGGATGTGGATCTTGTTCCAGCGGTTGACCAGGTCTCTCTCCCGGCCCTGCACTTTCTTCTCCCTGGCAGCAACTTCGTTCTCCCTCTTGGTGAGGTCTTGTCCCCGCTGTCAGGCCTTCTTCTCCTCTTTCTCGCAGAACTCCTCCAACTTCTTGGTGCGCTCCGCGAGGCTCTTGTCACCCAGAGTCAACCTCTAAGTAAGCTCCTCCTCCCTCTTCACGAGGTCATCCCGCAGCTCCAGGAGTTTTTGCTCTTCATGAAAGTGCATCTAGGACTCCCTTGTGGGTTTTGGATGATTTATGACAAGCAATTGGGATCCTAACTTTTTTTTTAAGATGAATGCAGGCCAATAATGAAAAATGAGCAAAATACCAAAAAGAAGGGATAATGAGGAGCAAAGTGAACTTGAGCTCAAGGAAAAGAAATAGTAGATTATTGTGTATGGGGTGTGTTAAGGAAACACACCCAAGAGCTCAATCATATTTAAGCAAACACACATATTGCACAAAGTTACACAGGACCAGACTAGTCCGATATCAACCGGACTAGTCCGATATCCTTTCTGCACCAGATCGGACAAGTCCGATATCTGTCGAACTAGTCCGATATCTTTCTGACTTGAGTCGGACTAGTCCTCCCTAGGGCGGACTAGTCCTCAACACACTTCACAAGACACACAAAATCGGACAAGTCCGTTGTTAACTGGACTAGTCCGATATTCCTTCTGATCCACTTCGGACAAGTCCGATGTTTACACGGACTAGTCCGAAATACCCACTGATCTAAATTGGACAAGTCCTCCAAGTGCGGACTTGTCATCCAACACACTTAGGGTTTCACATGGCCGGACAAGTTCGATGGATATCGGACTAGTCCGAAGATTTCCAGTAGTGAAATCAGACAAGTCCGTTTTCGACCGGACTAGTCTGATATTTCGGGACACTTAGGGTTTGCTACACACAGCACACCGGACTAGTCCGGTGACCACCACGGACTAGTCCGATCTTTTTGAACCCTAACGGTCACTTTTAGAAACCCCATATAAATAGAGGTGCACGGCCCACTTTTATTCCCTCTCGAACCCTAGCGCCGTCACACCTCCCAAGAGACTCAGAAACCACTTCTCTCCACGAAATTAAGTGCAAAATTGATCAATCCTTTGAGGATCACTTCTAGATCATTGGAGAGACACTTGGCACACGTCATTGAGCTCTTGGTTTGAATCTCTAACACACTCCTGCGTTTCAATTGTAATTTCTGAGTGTGTTTTTGGTGGCATTGTGATTTGTAATCTAAGAGAGCTCTCAACGTGTGAGAACGCCCCTTGAATTTGGTTATTCACCCCTTTGTGATTAGTGGAAGAGGGTTGGCCTTCGTGGCGATCTGACGAGGGTAGGGTTGGAGAAGACCCGGTCCTTTTGTGGGCTCCTCAACGTGGACGTAGGTTGCCTTCGTGGTAGCCGAACCACGGGATAAATCGTGTGTCTTATCCTTTTTGTGTTCATTACTCAAATTGATCAACTTACTCTAGGGTTTGATACATGTTGTTCAATTTACAATAAATTGTAGAACACAAGCCTTAATTGTGATACAATCCAATATACAACTGTTAAACTGTTGTTTGATTCTATATTTCTGCTGCACACATTGAAGAATCAACCTAATCGATTAATCTTGATCAACTTAGTCCGTGAACACCGGACTAGTCCGCACTTTACCAGACTAGTCCGATTTCTCTAGTATTGAACTTGTTGTTGAGTGTTGCAGGATCCGACAAAAATTCTGAAGGCCTATTCACCCCCCCCCCTCTAGGCCTACATTCAATTGGTATCAGAGCTTGGTTCTTCAAGAAAGAGTTTAACCACTCGAAGAGATCATGTCAGACATGAAGGACGTCCACAAAATCAACAACCAAGAGGAAGTCAACAACGACAAGACCCAAAAACTGGAGAAGTACCTCGAAGCCATTCAAGACTTCGAGGACGACGATGAGGAGATGCTGGAGCTAAAGGCGCTCCTTAGAAAGAAGGCACTTTCAAAAGGGAAAGTGAAAGTTGAAGAGAAGAAGAAGGGGAGTAGTCACACTGACTACTCCCAATATCCTTTTAATTATGATCGTCTAAATTCCAATAACAATCACTACTTATCTATCCCACTTGGAAAAGCCCCACACTTTGATGGGAGTGATTACTCCATGTGGAGGCAGAATGTGAAGATGCATTTGATTTCCCTCAACTCAAGTTTATGGCATGTTGTATGTACATGGATAGATATTCCGGATGACGACGAAGAGCTCACCCCAAGTCAAGAGCAGGCCATCCATAGAAATGCTCAAGCTGCAGCCGTAATCACCTCCTCTCTTAGTCGAGACGAGTTCACCAAGGTGGATGGACTCGAAATTGCTAAGGAGATATGGGATACACTACAAACAACACATGAAGGTGACCGGCATGTGCGTGAGGCAAAAATTGAAATGATCGAAGGTGAACTAGGAAGATTCTCAATTGAGGAACACGGGTCACCCCAGGATATGTACAATCGATTGAAGACACTTGTCAACAAGGTTCAATCATATGGGAGCAAGAAGTGGAATGACCACGAGGTGGTAAAGCTCATCCTTAGAGCTTTTATGCCTCGCAATGTCACGCTATGCTCAATGATCAGAGAAAGCCCCGGTTACAAAAGGATGACTCCAGATGAATTGCTTGGTAAAATAATCAACTTTGAAATGATGGAGAAACAAGCCAAGCACGTCAAAGAAATTGCCGACCTCACCTCGGCCAAGAAGAAAGGAGTTGCCCTAAAATCTACTCTCAAGCCTCTATCCAAAGAAGGAAGAGAAGCACAACTAGAGGAGGACAGTGATGATGAGAGTAGTGAGCTAGATGAAGAGGATATGATTTTGTTCATGAAAAAGGTCAAGAGAATAATGAAGAAGAGACAAGGAACAAAATCAAGTGAAGGAAAGTACAAGGAAAGGACGAAGCCAAAGATGAGGCGGGCATGCTATAATTGTGGTGAGTATAACCACTTTATAGTTGATTGCCCGTATGAGGACTATAAGAAGAAAACTAAAGAAACCAAGCCTCAACCTAAGAAATTCTTCAAGAAGAAGAAACAAGCCGAACAAGCACACATTGGGAAGGAGTGGGACTCAAACGATGAGTCCTCATCATCCGATGAAGAAGAGATGGCTAGCATAGCCATAGAAAGCACAACCAAGAAATCCACACTCTTCCCCACACTCGGTGCAAAGAAGGGAAATGACACTTGTCTCATGGCAAAGGAAGGTAAACGCAAGGTAAACATCAAAACCCCTTCCATGCATTCCTACTCTAGTGATGATGAGGATATGCTAAATGGACTAGATAGGAAAACTACTACTAAAATGAAATTTTTACTTGACCAACTTGTTGAGAAGGAGAGGTTAATTGATCGTCAAGAGGACATGATTATCTTCCAAAAGGAGAAGTATGTCAAACTTGACAAACTCCTAGAGCTTGAAAAGGAGAAAAACAGTTCACTAGAGCTTGAGCTAGCTTCAAGCAAGAAAACTTGCTTGGAGTTAACCGACTCAAATGTTGCAATCAAGGACAACTTGCTGACCTGATAAAAGTTAACAAAATCCTTGAAGTGCAAGTTGAGTCACTCAAGCTAAGTGAACCTTCCTCCTCTTCAAATTCACCTTCTCAACCCACTAAAACTGATCTTGTTCATATGTGCACATGTAGTAAAATCAACACCAGTTTGAAGGAGAAGTCAACCTCCACAAAGGATAAAAATCCTACCCAGTATGGAATATTTTACAAGGAGAAGATCAACTATGCACGTAGTGCATACTTGGTCCAAAGACCTCCAAATGTCAAATATGGCATTGGTTACTCTTATGATGAAAAGCAACATGCTGGAAGTCATAAGAATAACAGGGGAAGGATCTTCTTTGTGAAGGGAAGATCCTCTCAAACTGATAAGTTGAAGAATAAGAAACTGAACTCGCATGAATACCAGACTAGTCCGGTCGGTGTCCAGACAAGTCCGGTCATCCGGACAAGTCCGGCCACCCAGACTAGTCCGATTCATAAACAACAGCAGCTTCCATTTAAAACTTTTGATGCCTCTTATGTATTAATGAGAAACTATCTTGGTAAGGTTTATGCTTATTATGTTGGGCCACGCCATGGGAACACAAAATCCCATGTGTGGGTTCCCAAATGTATCGTAACTAACCTCCAAGGACCCAAGCAATTGGGTACCTAAAACCAAAGCATAATTTGTTTTTGCAGGCCTATTCCTCCAGTGGATCCAAATGGGTGCTAGACAGTGGATGCACCAACCACATGACCGGAGAAAGGAGGATGTTCGTGGAATATGAAGAAAACGAGGACCCAAACGAAGGCATCTACTTCAGAGATAATAGTCAAGGAAAGGTGCTCGGTACCAGTAAAATTGCAATATCCTCTGAACACACGCTTTCTCATGTTTTACATGTTGAATCTTTAGATTATAACCTGCTGTCCATATCTCAACTATGTGATAAAGGTTATAATTGCTTGTTCACTAACGAGGGTGTGACCGTCTCAAGGAGGAGTGATGGTTCCGTTGCATTTAAGGGTATGTTGAAGGGAAAGCTTTACCTTGTTGACTTCAACAAGGATAAAGCCGAACTCGACACATGCTTGATTGCAAAAACCAACATGGGTTGGCTGTGGCATAGATGGCTAGCGCATGTTGGTATGAGGAATCTTCAAAAACTCCTCAAGGGCGATCACATCCGAGGTTTGAAAGATGTTGTTTTTGAGAAAGACAGGCCTTGTAGCGCGTGCCAAGCCGGGAAGCAAGTTGGAGCACATCATCCCGCAAAGAACATCATGACTACAACAAGACCGCTCGAACTACTTCACATGGACTTGTTTGGTCCAGTTGCTTACATAAGCATCGGCGGTAACAAATACGGTTTGATTATCATTGATGATTTTTCTCGCTTCACTTGGGTTTTCTTTTTGCATGATAAGTCAGAAACACAAGGAACACTCAAGAAATTCTTCAAGTGAGCTCAAAACGAGTTTTCATTGTCAATCAAGAGTATTCAAAGCGACAATGGCACGGAGTTCAAGAACATACAAGTGGAGGAGTACCTTGATGAAGAGGGCATCAAGCACGAATTTTCAGCGCCATACTCACCACAACAAAATGTAGTTGCCGAAAGGAAGAACCGAACACTCATAGAGATGGCAAGAACAATGCTCGATGAATACAAGACTTCGGATCGATTTTGGGCAGAAGCGACTAACACCGCTTGCCACGCCGCAAATCGGCTTTATCTTCATCGACTACTCAAGAAAACTCCCTATGAGCTACTCACCGGTAACAAACCAAACATTTCATACTTTTGAGTTTTCGGTTCTCCATGTTATATCCTGAACAAGAAGCCCAAAACTTCAAAGTTCGCTTCGAAGTCCGATGAAGATTTCTTGCTCGGTTACGATTCGAACACCTACGCCTATCGTGTTTTCAACAAGGCCTCCGGACTTGTTGAAGTAGCACGTGACGTAGTGTTCGATGAGACTAACGGCTCCCAAAAGGAGCAAGTTGATCCATGTGAATTAGGTAAAGAAGAAGCTCCTTGTCTAGCATTGAAAAGAATGGCTCTAGGTGAAGTTCGACCACAAGAGTCACCTTCACACATAAATGAGGAAAATGAACCACAAGAGGAGACCAACAATCAAGGGGGAGCTTCAACACAAGCACGAGAGTATGAAGATGATCAACAAGTCAACGAGGGCAACCACTCAGGGGGAGAAGAAAACGATCATGAAGACACAACTCCCCAAGTGCCCCACCCAAGAGTACACCAATGCATTCAAAGGGATCACCCAATCGACAACATCATCGGTGACATCCAAAAGGGAGTAACCACTAGATCTCGCATAGCTAACTTTTGTGAGCATTACTCGTTTGTCTCCTTTTTGGAACCACGCAGGATTGAGGATGCATTGAAGGATCTGGACTGGGTGGTGGCAATGCAAGAAGAATTGAACAACTTCAAGAGGAACGAGGTGTGGGAACTTGTGGCAAGACCCAATGCAAACATAGTGGGCACCAAATGGGTCTTCCGCAACAAACAAGATGAACACGGAGTGGTAACAAGAAACAAGGCGCGACTTGTGGCCAAAGGGTACTCACAAGTCAAAGGTTTGGATTTCGATGAGACTTTTGCTCCAGTAGCTAGGCTTGAATCTATTAGAATATTACTTGCATACGCTACTCACCATGATTTTAAGCTGTATCAAATGGACGTGAAAAGCGCCTTCCTCAACGGATCGATCAAGGAAGAAGTGTACGTGGAGCAACCACCCGGGTTTGAAGACGAAGAATTCCCCAACCACGTATATAAATTGCGTAAGGCTCTCTACGGCCTCAAACAAGCTCCTAGAGCTTAGTATGAGTGTCTTAGAGATTTCTTAATTGAAAATGGTTTTCAAATTGGCAAAGTAGACTATACATTATTCACAAAGAATTTAGATAATGATCTTATCTGTCAAATCTATGTTGATGACATAATATTTGGGTCAACTAACCAATCCTTCTGTGAAGAATTTAGTAGAATCATGACAGACAGGTTTGAAATGTCAATGATGGGAGAATTGAAGTACTTCTTGGGATTCCAAGTGCGGCAACAAAAGGAAGGAACATTCATAAGCCAAACCAAGTACACGCAGGACATACTCAAGAAGTTTGGCATGGACAAGGCAAAGCCCATAAACACCCCCATGGCAACGAATGGCCACTTGGATCTCAATGAAGACGGACCTAGCGTCGATCAAAAGGTATATCGCTCCATGATTGGATATCTACTTTACTTATGTGCATCTAGGGCAGATATTATGTTGAGTGTATGTTTGTGTGCACGATTTCAAGCCAACCCTAAGGAATGTCACTTGACAGCCGTAAAAAGAATCTTGAGATATTTAGTTCATACAACCAACCTTGGTCTTTGGTACCCAAAAGGCTCAAAATTCAATCTCATTGGTTACTCCGATGCAGATTATGCGGGGTGCAAAGTAGATAGAAAAAGCACCTCCAGCACATGCCAATTCCTAGAGAGATCCTTAGTTTCTTGGTCATCCAAGAAACAAAATTCCATTGTTTTCTCCACAGCCGAAGCGAAGTATGTTGCAGCCGAGAGTTGTTGTGCACAACTTCTTTGGATGCGACAAACTCTAAGATTACGGTTACAATATGAATCGTATTCCTCTCCTTTGTGACAATGAGAGTGCCATTAAAATAGCCCACAATCCAGTTGAGCACTCTAGAACTAAACACATAGACATAAGACATCATTTCTTGAGAGACCATTCTATGAAAGGAGACATTACCATCTCACATGTCAACACCCAAAAACAATTGGCCGACATATTCACCAAGACACTTGATGAAAAGCGTTTTTGCGAACTCCGAAATGAACTAAATATCCTCGATTCTTGGAGTGTGGCTTGAAAAGTTGCATACCTGTATGACCTCTTCAAAATTTTGACTGAATTGTGAAAATCATCCCTCTTCATATTTTCTCGAAAAACTATGTCAATTATTAGATCTTGATGAATTATGATCATTGTGTGATTGTTGTATGCTTACTGGTCAAATTCATCAAGATTAATTGATTTGTTTTGTCCCACCTATTCTCTATTAATGAACCTTCAAATATATATGAATGGGCTATGCAATTTCTCCTGGTGACCACAGACTAGTCTGTGGTTACACGGACTAGTCCGATATAGCTCTCTGGATGACTTCGGACTAGTCCGGTCATGTGCAGACTAGTCCGATATAGCTCTCTGGATGACTTCGGACTAGTCTGGTCATGTCCGAACTTGTCCCATATAGCTCTCTGGATGACTTCGGACTAGTCCGGTCATGTCCGGACTTGTCCGATATAGCTCTCTGGATGACTTCGGACTAGTCCGGTCATGTCCAGACTTGTCCGATTTTTCGTGTCCATAACCCTAGCCGCCACCAAACCCTAATCTTCTCATCCCCACATTTGCTCACACCTTCCTCTCTCTTGCGCTCGAGCTACCAAGGCGATTCTCTGCTCCCTCCGTCGAAAAAGTCCACATTTGGGCGGAGATCAAGCTTGACCTCTTGGGGATTGAAGCTAGCGGACTTGTCCGGCCTCCAACCCCCAAACCTTCAAGCTTCAATCGATTTCTTCGGTAACTTTCTTAAAAACCCTAGAAATCTTGTTTTTCTCCATTGTTGATCGTATAGCCTAGCATCCTTCACTAGATACATGCTTATTTGATGGACTTCGTGTATGCTAGACTAGATTTGCATTAGGAATCATTCCTTGACCAATCTGTTAGGTTTTTGAGGATGAACACCGGACTAGTCCGGTCCATGCACGGACAAGTCCGGTCCTCCGGACTAGTCCGTGCCTGTGCACCGGACAAGTCCGATGTTTCTGAACTGAAAACCTAATTTTTCAATTCCTCAATGCAATTCATTGCTATCTTTTCATACCTATGCCTTGTATCACTTACCATCATTCTCGCAAAATCATTCTCAGATCATGTCGATCTTGAACAACGAAATCTTCGACTTTGAGGCCGAGTTGGACCACGAGGTGGCACCTCGGTCCTCGACGGGTCTTGGCAAGAAACGCCAAGAAATACCCTCGGAGCCAGCTCCTTCACCTCCTCAGGTTCGAAGGAAGGTACTGGCAAAGAAGCCAGTGTCAAAGGCAGTAGCATCCTCAGGTGCCTCTCGCCAAGCCAAGGGCAAGGGCAAGTGGATAGCAACGGGGCCAGTCGGGCCCTTGAAGCTCCATGCTCCCAGGGAAGGGGTCCGGGACCCTACTGAGGAGAAGTTCAACGGCAAGGGCAGTGATTCTGCAGCCAAGTTCAGAAGCATTGAATGGTATGGCAGGCCAAAGCAAGCTGTCGATGGAATGTTTTGGTGCAACTTCCATGCAGACTTCTACAAATCGGTGTATCTACCGATGAAGACACTGGTGGTGCGCAGTCAGTGGATTGACTGGGCACACCTTGAGAAGAAGAAGTGCTCAGCTTTTGATGAAGTCATTGCAGCAGTTGAGAGGCATGGCCTGAAGGATCTCTTTGCCTTCAGGCATAACTGGAATGATGAAGTGATTGCACAGTTCTTTGCAACTTGCCACTTATCAAGTGAGGATGAAGAGAGTGTTACTTGGATGACACACGGATCTAAGTATAGTATCACTCAAGAGGACTTTACTAATCTGCTCCATCTGGACACCTCTGGACATGACAGGTTGATCATCCACAACATAGGTGTCATGGAGAAGGATAGGATGAAATTCCTATATGAGCCGAACTCAAAGTATATCCCTCCCTCTACAAAGAACATGAAACCATTCTTTGTGGTCCTCAACAGAGTGCTGAGGAAGACTATTGCCCCTAAGGATGGGGATGCAGGGAGTGTGCAAGGATACCTCCGGACTCTGGTGAGAGTCATAAGCAAGGACCGCCCATTTGATGTGGCGGAATACATCTGGAATGACATGGTCAACATATCATGCACGCCTAACAGGTCATGTGGCTATGCTCCCTACCTCATGTATATGATTGAGAAAGTCACAGGTATTGAGTTCGTTAGAGGTGGCCAAATGGGCCGGGCCAAACGGGCCAGCCCGAAGCACGACAAAAATGGCCCAGCACGAGCACGACCCGACCCGAAAAAATCGGGCCCGGGCCAGCCCGAGGCACGACACGGGCCGTGCCCGGGCCTGGATCTTTGGCCCGTTGGGCTTGCCGGCACAGCCTGATTAGGCCCGGCACGGTCGGCCCGCCGGGTGGCCCGACCCGGCACGGCCCGTTTAGGCCCGAATAGTGATTTTTTGGTTATTTTTATTATATTTTTAACTAAAATTGTCTATGGGCCGGCCAGACCCGGCACAGCCCGGCACGGTTAAAATGGATTCGGGCCGTGCTTGGGCCTGGACCCTCGACCCGTGGGCCGGCCTGACACAGCCCGATTGTTTTCCGGGCCATGCCGGGCCCAAGTTTTTTAGGCACGAGCCCGGCCGGGCTCGGGCCGTGCCGGCCCGGCACGGCCCGTTGGCCACCTATAGAGTTCGTGAAGGATGTGGAGCACACTCCTTTGAGGCCTCAGAAGCCTCAACCAGTGAGTGTCCAGGCTGCTCCCTCGCCGGCCTCCAGTCCCAAGGCACCTGCAAGATCAAGTGAAGGTGCCAGAGTTGTCCCTACTTCAAGGGAAGCCCCTCAGAGAGAATCAGCTAGTGGGATCCTCAAGTACCTGGCCGCCATATTCTCCTCCTGCAAAAAGACCGAAGTGAAGGTCCACAAGCTCAACCAGAAGAGAAGGGAGGACATGAAGTACATAAAGGCCAATGTAAAACAAATTTGCCAGAAGCTGGAGATCGATCCCATTGGATCTCCAGTGATTTATGAGGATTCTGACCCAAACTTCACTGAGCTCGCACCCTTGAACCCCTCCGAGCTTGCCTACTTTGGCATTGGGGGCTTGAGTGGCTCTGTCCCTCCTCCTTTCCCTCCTCGTCAAGCTGATGATGATGAAGACGAAGACGACAACGAGAGGCCGGACAGTGAAGAGTGAAGACCCTAGGACCCTCCTCTCCTTCTTTTTGGTGTCTTGATGCCAAAGGGGGATAGATTGAGGGGGAGTCTTAGCTTTAGCTGTGGTAGGATGCGAGGAGTGAGTTCTTTTTATCTTTCTTTGTGATTGTAATGCTTTAACTCTGTTTTCATGATAACTATGGTTCTGTGTTGAAATGCTTAATTAATTTGCAAGTATGTGTTGAAATCTACAACTTTGCTCCTGAAATGACATATGTACTTTGTATTGATTCATCAATGTAAATTATGTCATTCTCAATGTTTCAATGCACTTAGTTATGCATCCCACCATAAAGAATGCACATATGGATATTTCTCTTACTGCTTGATGTATTTTTGAGTCATATGTGCATACTTTATGAAAATCTCATCTCTTTTTGTCATATTTCGTGAAATCTCAATTGGTTGTCATCAATCACCAAAAAGGGGGAGATTAAAAGTGCATCTAGGACTCCCTTGTGGGTTTTGGATGATTTATGACAAGCAATTGGGATACTAACTTTTTTGTTGAGATGAATGCAGGCCAATAATGAAAAATGAGAAAAATACCAAAAATAAGGGATAATGAGGAGCAAAGTGAACTTGAGCTCAAGGAAAAGAAATAGTAGATTATTGTGTATGGAGTGTGTTAAGGAAACACACCCAAGAGCTCAATCATATTTAAGCACACACACATATTGCACAAAGTTACACAGGACCGGACTAGTCCGACATCAACCGGACTAGTCCGATATCCTTTCTGCACCAGATCGGACAAGTCTGATATCTATCGGACTAGTCCGATATCTTTCTGACTTGAGTCGGACTAGTCCTCCCCAGTGCGGACTAGTCCTCAACACACTTCACAAGTCACACAAAATCGGACAAGTCCGTTGTTAACCGGACTAGTCCGATATTCCTTCTGATCCACTTCGGACAAGTCCGATGTTTACACAGACTAGTCCGAAATACCCACTGATCTAAATCGGACAAGTCCTCCAAGTGCGGACTTGTCATCCAACACACTTAGGGTTTCACATGGCCGGACAAGTCCGATGGCTATCGGACTAGTCCGAAGATTTCCAGTAGTGAAATCGGACAAGTCCGTTTTCGACCGGACTAGTCCGATATTTCGGGACACTTAGGGTTTGCTACACACAGCACACCGGACTAGTCCGGTGACCACCACGGACTAGTCCGATCTTTCTGAACCCTAACGGTCACTTTTAGAAACCCCATATAAATAGAGGTGCACAACCCACTTTTATTCCCTCTCGAACCCTAGCGCCGTCACACCTCCCAAGAGACTCAGAAACCACTTCTCTACACGAAATTAAGTGCAAAATCGATCAATCCTTTGAGGATCACTTCTAGATCATTGGAGAGACACTTGGCACACATCATTGAGCTCTTGGTTTAAATCTCTAACACACTCCTGCGTTTCAATTGTAATTACTGAGTGTGTTTTTGGTGGCATTGTGATTTGTAATATAAGGGAGCTCTCAACGTGTGAGAACACCCCTTGAATTTGGTTATTCACACATTTGTGATTAGTGGAAGAGGGTTGGCCTTCGTGGCGATCTGACGAGGGTAGGGTTGGAGAAGACCCGGTCCTTTTCTGGGCTCCTCAACGTGGACGTAGGTTGCCTTCGTGGTAGCCGAACCACGGGATAAATCGTGTGTCTTGTCCTTTTTGTGTTCATTACTCAAATTGATCAACTTACTCTAGGGTTTGATACACATTGTTCAATTTACAATAAATTGTAGAACACAGGCCTTAATTGTGATACAATCCAATATACAACTGTTAAACTGTTGTTTGATTCTATATTTCCGCTGCACACATTGAAGAATCAACCTAATCGATTAATCTTGATCAACTTAGTCCGTGAACACCGGACTAGTCCACACTTTACCGGACTAGTCCAATTTCTCTGGTATTGAACTTGTTGTTGAGTGTTGCAGGATCCGACAAAAATTCTGAAGGCCTATTCACCCCCCTCTAGGCCTACATTCACTTCATCTTCGAGCTTTTTCTCCTGCTCCTCAAGAGCCTCCCGGCGCTTGACGAGGCTGTCATGGATCGCGTCGAGCTTCTCCTAGCGATCGTTCGCTGCTTCATTAGCAGCCACGGCCTGTTCGTGGATGGCCCAGGACTGGTTGTCAAGGGATCGCACCATGCTTTCCCTCTCATCCAGCAGCTGACCCCAGTACTCCAATCGGGCCTTCTCCCTTTTCACCCACTCCTTGTCGTCAGTCAGCCTCGTCTGCGCCAGCTTGGTCTCGAATTGGAGCTGATTGCGCCAGCTTGGTATCGAATTGGAGCTGGTTTCACCACCTCCTAAGGGTTTGACGCTCCTCCTCGAGGGCCTTACTGTCGTGGTAAAAGGCCAGCTGAACTTGACGAAGGCTGGAGCAAGCATTGTCGATGGATAACAATAAAGGGATTGGCTCCGGACCGGTCGAGGTCTGCTCCGCTGGCTCCAGCGGGTTCTCCATAACAAAAATCGGGTCCCACTCTACAAGAGCGGACCCCTGAGCTTCCGCGACACTAGGGCTGCCCTCCGGGATAGCCTCGGTCGCCGCCGAGGAAGGTCCTGCAACGGAAGTTTCCACCTCCGGAGTCGGCTCTGAAGGTCCCGCCGCCAGGTCATCAACAACTGGTCCCTCAGGCGGAGGACCGGCAGCTTCGTCTTGGCATCCTGGATCGAGCACAGATACCTCTGGAACCACCACCTCCAGGGCAGGCGTTGAAGATTCGACCGAAGCTGAGGCCACTTCCAGCTCCGGTGTTGGTGCCTCCTCTGCCACCGGTTCAGGCGCTAGCGCTTCGACCTCTACCGGTTCGGGGGCCAGCACCTCCGCGACAACCGGCTCAGGCGCTGGAACTTCATCAACCACCGGCTCCACCGCCGGGGCTTCAACAACATCCGGCTCTAAGGCCGGAACTGCAGCTACCTCCGGTTCTGAGGCCGGAGCGTCTATCATCACAGCATCCAAAACTAGAGCTTCAACCTCCGGAGCTTTTACCGCTGGTACATCTTCATTCCTGTGGTCCAGCGCTACCACGAGAGCTTAAGGAGATGACTCGAGGTCAAGGATCACGACAGCTGGCGCCGGAGCTACCGTGACCTTAGCCACCTCCTGGGGCGGAGCTGGGATTGGAGTCGGAGCCTCCGCCTGCACAGCACCAGCCGCTGTTGCAGGAACCGGAGCTTCAGCCCCTTTTTTGGGTACCCTGTGGATGAAGGAGGAAGAAACTCAAAATATGATTACAACAAAAACAATCACCTGAGGTAAAAAAATCAAATTTACCTTGGAAGGCTTATGCTCCAACTAGCGCGGAACCTCTTCACTGGACGCTCAGAACCGGACCCTGTCGCCACTGGTGTAGTAGCTCTGAAAGGCTCCCAGAGCTTGCTGCCACCGTCAGCGACATCTTGGTTGAGCCCCCCTCGACTGAGAAGGACCCTCGTACCTAGATCCCTTAACAGGCTCTGGTACCGGAGTCACATGGCCAGAGCTAGCATCCCGGGGAGACACCGATGCAGGAGTAGGTGTCACCGTTGAAGACCTCCCCCGCTGGGGAGAAGGAGCTATTGAGGAAGGAGCAGGTCTGACGGACCTCCCGTCAGAGTGCTTCAACTTCCTCTTTCGGCTGGAGGGCTCCGCCAACTCTTTGCCCTTGCCTACGACTTCAGCTCTTGGCTTTGGGGCGGGAGAGGAGCCACCCTCTGAAGCTCCGGGGATCGCCACCCTGGAGGTTGATCGCCTCTCCATCAAGCCCAAGTCGTCCAACAGCGGCATCTTCCTCCGGAGATCTCTGCACTCCTCTGGTATCATATTTAGAGGAAGGAAGGCCGCCGGTGGAGACACGTCGCCAGGGCTGATGCTCCCATGCTGGAACTTCTTGAGATGGGTCTTCAAGGCTTCATCGTTTAAGTTGGTGCCCAAACCAACCTCAATGCGGTTGGTATCCATCTCACTGTTGAAGGCCCAGGCAGGCCACCCCCTAGCCCTCAGCGGGGCCCACCTGTTCGTCAAGAAGTTGTCGAAGACCATCTGGGGGTCACCCCACCTTCAACACACTCCTGGATTCTGTCAAGAATGGGCATGTACTCCCTCGACAGCTCTAGCACGTCACTCCAAGTGTCGGTGTCGTCGTGGGGGAGGCCTTCAGACAGTTCCATCCTCTTGTGTCCCTCCACGGTGATGATCACCCAGTCTTTCTTCCAGTCGTCTCACTTGTTGAAAGGAAAGGACCTCAAGTACTTGAGGGGGGGGGGTTCTGCTTCACGAAGTAGTAGAAGCCGATGAACTCATCACTCTTCCCGGTGGGGTGGACAGTGAAGAAAGTCCAGAACAACTCCACTCAAGGGGGAACACCCACCCACATCTCGCAAAAGTGGACGAAAGTCACCACCAGCAAGATTGGGTGGGGGCCAAGATGGTGGAGCTGCAGACCATACAAATCTAGCAGCATCAGAAAGAAAGTGGAGAAAGGCGGGATCAAACCCGCCATGGCGTACCCAAGGAAGTACACCATATCTCTGGCTTGCTTCTTCTCGAAGGGAATCTTGCCGCAGTGAATGTTGTTGTCGAAGGAGTCACTAGACCAACCCATGTAGGTCCAAACCCTATACAACTCCTTCTTGTTCCCAATGCGGCTCTTGGGAAGTCCCAACTTCATTGCAGCACGGCGGGGTGAGAGAAAAAGCAAGCGAAAGTTTGGAGGATTCGAGCGCAAGTTCAGATGAAAGCGTAAGAAACCCCAAACGGTGCACACTTTCCTTCTTAAGTAAACCCTCGCAACGCTGATGGAAACCGCAGAGGAGCCGACAATACAGTTCAAAAACTTCACCCTGCCAATGACAAAGGGGCTCGGGGCCACCCTCACGATCAAGTTGAGGTCCTTACCCCAAGCGAACAGTTGTCATCATGAGATACAGGAAACCCAAGGGTGGCGGTCTGACAAGGCGCGCGGAACTGATACAGTTTCCGTATTGGGAACCGGCGACCTTCAATTGTGTGAGATCCGCACGCGCAGATCTCACCTGCCACATCCTGAAGGCGCCACGCGGCGGTGGTTCAACTGCGAACCACCATCTCAACGGCACATCCAAAGACCCTTGAAGACACGACGCAAAAATCGAAGAATGGACCCACCTCTGGCAGAAGGACTTAATCCAAAAAGTCTCTCCCAGAGGTGGGCCCAGGGGGCCACTGTCGGTACCCTGCGTACCGGATACCCTTTGGGACTGCAAAGAGCTCAAAGGAACTTCACCTGTCTAAGTTGAAGACCTCTGAAGGCCCCACGTGTAATACAGAACCGGACCTGCCTCCCTTCTATGGTTAGTCCCAGGGCCGCCACGTGTATCGTTAAACCGGAGCTACATTCCACACATGGGAAAGCTCCGGACTAGATACCCGTGTAGCACCCCCGGACCTAACCTCCGACAGAGGGAAGCTCTAGTACCGACACGTGTACAACAGCACTGGACCTACTCATCCAAGACAGTAAGCTCCAAAGCTGCCACGCGTCCAACCGCCGGACCTTCAACCTCAACGGGCAGATGGTGGACTTCCAACGGCTCGGACCTTCAAGGAACATTAAATACCTCAAGACCCGATTAAGTGTCATTAATGCTATCTTAATGACACACAATCGGAGGGCCCTTAATACCAGTAACACCACTGTCAAGGCGCGTTACCACACTATTAAGGGTAATTAAGCTCATTAACTGTGTATGAAGCATCAGTAACCACCAGAGCCACATGTCGGGCCAGACTGATGATGTAACGGCCAATCCTTGTACTATAAAAGGACTGGCCGAGCGATACATGGGACGAAGGCTTCTACACATGTCCACGTACGCTGAGACGAGACACTCTAGTATTTCACACTCAAGTGCTTAGACGCTCAATACAACAACAACACACATCCGTGGAGTATGGTATTATGCTCAGGCGGCCTGAACCACATAAATCCTCGTGTCAACTTGTCATCTTGTTCTTAATCTCTACGCACCCACAACCGAACTACAAACTCCGCGGGCTGCCAACAGTAGTACCAGAAGAATTGCTGGAATCACACTCCGACGGCGATGATTCTGATTTTAAGGACATTGTGATGCATTGCAAGGGTGGTAAACCATGGGGTAAATTCCACGTCAACGATGGGTTCTTGTTCTGTGCTAACAAGTTGTGTATTCCAGCAAGCTCTGTTCGCCTTTTGTTGTTACAGGAAGCGCATGGTGGCAGCCTAATGGGGCACTTTGGTGTATACAAGACACAGGAGATTTTGGTCGCACACTTCTTTTGGCCCCAGATGTGTCGCGACGTGCAATGCTTTGTTGCACGCCACGTGCCAGAAAGCTAAGTCACACCTGAACAACCATAGTTTGTATATGCCATTACCTGTTCCTACTTCTCCTTGGCTCGATATTTCTATGGATTTTGTTTTGGGCTTACCTCGAACTAAGAAGGGGAGAGATAATATCTTTGTGGTTGTTGATTGATTCTCTAAAATGGCTCACTTCATACCATGTCACAAGTCCGATGATGCTAGCAGTATTGCTAAATTGTTCTTTCGTGATATTATTCGTTTACATGGTGTTCCACACACAATAGTCTCATATCGTGATTCTAAATTCCTGAGTCATTTTTGGATATCTCTTTGGAATAAACTAGGAACTAAATTGCTTTTCAGCATCACTTGTCACCCACAAACGGATGGGCAAACTGAGGTTGTGAATAGGACCTTATCTACCATGCTTAGGGCTATGTTAGACAACAATCTGAAACTTTGGGAGGATTGCTTGCCCAATATAGAGTTTTCTTACAATCGTGCTACACATTCCTCCACAAAATTGTACCCTTTTCAGGTTATCTATGGTTACAGTCCACGGGCGCCTATTGACTTGCTGACCCTTGATCTTTTGGACGCCTCACATGTAAATGTTGTTGCACGTGTTAAACACATGTTGGACATCCACAAGCAAACGCAACAGAACATCACACACACTAATGCTAAAAATCAGGCTATTGGTAGTAAAGGACGTAAACTTGTTACTTTTAAACCAGGTGATTTGGTCTAGTTGCATTTGCGCAAGGATCGCTTTCCTACTTTGCGCGGGTCTAAGCTGATGCCACGTGCTGCTGGTCCATTCAATGTGTTAAAGAAAATTAATGATAATGCTTATGTACTTGACCTGCTAGCAGAATATGGTGTTTCCTCTAGTTTTAATGTTGCAAATTTGAAACCATATGCAGACGACGATGAGGAGCTGTCGTCGAGGACGACTTCGATTCAAGAAGGGGAGGATGATGAGGACATCAACCCCAACAAAGGAACGACTACTCCAACTAAACCAGCACAGACGCCACCAGGACCACTCACTCGAGCTCGTGCACGTGAATTAAACTTCGTAACGATTCTGAATAATGAAGGACCAGAAGCTTCCTAAGCGCATGCGCCATCTATGCTCATGGTGAACCTGCCCAGAATAAAGCCTAGGTGTTGCGCCACCTATTTATTTTTAGTTTGTCAAGAAATAACCAGTACGGTGCTGCACCACCTAAATTAGGAAAGGGATCAAGGAGATGGCGTGGTTGATTGGGTGCATGTTTCCTGCCTTGTGGGCAAGCTGAATGCCATAACTAGGAAGGTGTTGCACCACCTAAATTAGGAAAAGGATCAAGAAGATGGCATGGCTGATTGGGCGCTTGTTCCCTGCCTTGTGGACAGGCTGGACGTCCACCCCCTCCCCCTATTTAGCTAGGGGTTGCGCCCCTTCTTTTGGTTGGGTTTTCTTTAATAGGTTTAGCCCTCGTGCAAACATCCTGTACTGCAGTTGTGCTCAACGGCCACCTGCTGACAGCTATAGTGAACCCCAATTCGTGAGTAATTGATATTCAGTTTTGCCTACATCTTGTTCTTGCTTGTTTCTTTGATTGCTCGCAGGAATAGAACCTCATGTTCAGGTTGATATTGCCACCGGCACGGTCAATAACCGTTTGGAGTTGGTTCAGCGATTGCTAAGGCGCCACGATCTGTTCGTTCGTAGTCGGATCGCGAGAGTCACCTCCTCCACATATCGAAATTATCCACCTCACTGAAAGATCGGGCACTCCAGCTCTATCGGTCACACTACCAATACTACCAACTTACCTATATCATGATAACTGATAAGTATCCCATAGCTTGATCATAAGAGTAGTGTGTACTTTACTCCATTGGCTTCCTTTGAGATAAATATGATACCCTTGTGAATACTCATGAGTGAAATGCTACAACGGTATCTTCCGTGGGCTTGCAGACCTTATCTCTTACTAGAGATGGTCTGTGGTGTTAAAAAATACCAACAATCCTCTAGTCATCACCCTAACGCACACATATATTGCGTAGCTGATTTCCCCCGTACAAGCAAAAGATTCCATAATATAAAATAGAAATATATCTCTATCTTGGGGAAGTGAATTTTCATGCGTGCATGTATCGTGATAACCTTCCATCTGCACACATACTCTGAAATTCACTCGCTATGCTTGCCTCTTTAAAGAGATGTGCTTCCATTCTGGTTACAGACTGCAAATTATGTCTTGATATTTTTTTTTTCTTCTTCAGCGTCAATCCAGTGAATCAAAGTAGGCAACATATATTAAGGAAATTGACCATTTCTAAATTAGCCATGCGTATATCAGTGGTGAGCGTCGCGCTCCTCTGCTTGCAGCAGCGAGACCATGTCCAGGATCTTGAGACGGCGTTGGGTGGTGCATGGGCGAGTCCGAAACAGCTGACTATGCTTCCATCAGTTTAACCAAAGCTGTTGAACAAACCGATTGGTTCAGACCGTCCGATATACCGAGCCGCTACCTAGGTTGATCAGCTCGGACAGTTCGCTCCGTCTTGGGCAGTGGGCAGTCCGATTGAACAGTCTTACCCCGCTGCAACCTGAGCTGTGGGCTGCACACGTGTATACATCGTGTTTTTCTAGCTGAACCACACGATCTGTTCTAGATGCACTCTAAGTTCCCTTCAAATATTATGCAAAACATTCATGGCAACTTGAATCATGTCAGCTGACTGAGCATACCTCAGCGGCTAATAGTTTGCAATAACAACAGGTACGCAAATTCCCCTGTAGAATGAAAACATAGCACAAAAAGTCTTAAACCGAAACAAATAAATCACATCATATGCAACATGATATATAAGTCCTCTACTTTGAGTCAGGTCAAGTTCGTGGAATTTATGCAGCCCTACGGATAAATATATTGAGTCGTTTGTAATCCTTTTTGCGAAATAAATAGCGAATATGTTTATGATTCTGGGCTCGAATAAGACTCCTTTCAATATAAGCAAGAAGATACTAGGCAATTCTCTTTTTCAGATACCATAATCTATGTAACCTTTCAGCATTACTTACGTCCTTTTAAACCATGAATGTATTTATGGACGCTCTTACTGATGGTAACAAATATCTATCATCCGCATATCTACGGATATCTGATCAAATATATGCGAATGTCGATCCTATTTTTTACCCTTGAGCACGAATGAGGATTTGGTCTTAAATCCACGGATAAAAATTTATTGGGCAAGAAAAACTCGTCTGCATGTCCTCCTCTCCTTAGTTCCCATCTCTAACCGTCACTTACCCAAACTCTCACCCCCTCCGTCACATTCCTCCACGTGCACTCCTTCAGACCTCGGCGGCAGCTATCCCACGATGGCACCCACCTGACTTCCCTCCATGTGTGATGACCGCACCTCGCCGCACGGTCGTGCCCCTTCTTCTGGATATGGCTATCATTTCGCCATTACTGTGCCATCTCCTTCTCTCTCTATCACATCACCGTTGTCGCATCACCTTTACGACGTGCACCAGGTATCTGCCAGGTGTAGATGGTATTCTTTGAGGCTATCCGCACTCGTTTCCTCTAAAATCATATTATATCCTTTGTACTTTCATAATATTCTTATGCTTCCAGCATGTTCACTCTCCACGACTACTACTTTCAGTAGTCTACTCTATATTTACAGACAATACACTATTGGGATGATTGATGGTGGCATGTTTTGAGCACGGCACCATTCAGCTTGTGAGTACGTACGAACGAGGACACAATTCGTGTATATTTTACCCGTTGTTATTCTTAACAGCTTCGGTGATGTCTTTGTAGAACCGTGTTTCCCTAGTACCGCGAACGACTCACAGGTTCAAACAGTCGGTCAACGGCAAGCACGCTTGGTTTTCCAAAAGCAAAATATTTTTGGATTGTTTAGAGCACATCTCAAGAATTGACAAGTTGAGAGTTTCCACGAGCAAAACATGTCAGCTAGAAAGTCAACCGTCTCGATTACGTCCATGCTATCTGTTACATCACACGTACACATAATACTGCTATAGGGAAAGGGTCGAGATACGGATAATAAATTGTTAGGTAATTCATAGAATCTGTCCTGGTCATTTTTGGGATGACACATCTTTGGAAATTAATGTGGTTCTAGTCTTCTCATGCAAGGAAATCCCTTGAATTGATCGTGTGGAATTCGACTTCAACTTGTACTAGTTATTTACTCTAGTACATAAGTTCGTGAGGGAGGGAGTAGGACTGTAAATACAGTGAGGAAATAAAATCTGTGAATTAATGTTCGTATCAAGGGGTACACCGAATACAGAGAAACGGGCACAATCGGATGAACTTATTAACTTCACCAAAAGTTGACCTCAAAAGCCTTATTAATTTCAGCATGGCAATATTAAATATTGGAGCGGAGTGTTCTACAATACGACGGCCCCTGTGGTAGGTCTATCATCTACTACTACAGTCACTGACACGTAAGTCCAGTATACGCCAAGGCCCAAAAGGACCCACGTGACAGGTCCGAACAGAGCGAGCGCACTCTTTATCTCGCCGCTCTCCCTGTGCCACTTATTGGCGTCACTTGCTTCCTCTCTCGCTTTGCTAGAAGCATAAATAGAGAGTTACAGCAAAAACAAAAACACGAAAATCCAAATCAGACAGTACTGTGACCACGGAAGCGGGGGGAGCACGCCGGCGGGGAGCCAGGCGGGTGCTGGGGAGTGGTGGTCGTAGTGGCGGGCAGTGGTTGGGTGGGTAGGGGTTTGGAAGTAGGTGGGTGAGAGGGACATGAAGGCGCTCCGGCGATCCAGCACCTCGTCGTCCTCGTCCTCCCCGCCGTCCTCTTCGTGGGTCCACCTCCGGTCGCTCCTTGCCGCCGCTGCGTCCTCGTCCTCCTCCTCCGCTGCGGCGGGGAGTACGTTGGCCGTGGCATCGACTGCGGCAGCCGCCTCGCCTACGTCCTCTCCGGCGCCTTCCTCGCCACTCCCGGATTGGTGGGTTTTCCCTTACTGACGAAATGCGTAGTCTTTATCATGATTAAAAATGTCTTTTTTTTTTCAGTTCTTACATGAGGTTCATTTGCGTCCATGCGTGCCTCTGATCTCGTTCTGTAGATTGTAGGCAGGCTTTCTCTGATGCAACTGGTAGGCCCAAGGCGGCGTAGCTGCTCAAGTTTGGTTATTTATTTGCTCTGATCCAATAAAGATTTGGATGCAACTTTTCATTAGAGTAGTAAGTGGAGTAGCGACTTTTCTTGTGTGTGCACGCACATACAAATCGGTTGTGTTGCCGCTACCATGAATTAGTAGGTATCGTATCCTTAACAGCTGCATTCCAACCGTTGTTGTCTGATTGTCTCATTTTCTAAATTAAGGTTTTGGGGGCTTTGCTTCTTGTTTGGTGATCGTTGTAGGCTTGTAGCAGTCAAAACACTGCTCAGGCACTAGCCCCACGGGTTATTTCACACCTTCACAATGTAATATGGATTGCCGATTCAATAACGGGGTGCTTGTGAACCGAATAGGTTACCAGGTGTTCATAAAAACCAAATAGGTTACCAGATTTTAGAACATTGCTTTCAGCCTGAGCTTATGTTCATGAGGATTATTTTTGCTTGATCATACTGGATGTGTTCTCATGCTTGAATGTAGATGGTAGACTTGAACCATGTATCCTGACCACATGTGTTTAGTTTGTTTGAAACTAGTTTGCACAGGGACGTTGAACCTGCTACAAGCACTGCCAAGTTGTATAGGTTATAGCAATATTTTATGATAAAATAAATAGATGTTTCCGTACATAATTCATTTGATATAGATGTCCTGTTCAGTTAAATCCTGTGTTTCCAAGGATCTACTATGTGAAAAAAGGTTTTGGCATCAGATTTCTTTTGCACAATCAAGGACCGAAACTGATTTTCTTTGCTTTAATGATATGGTATACAACTTACGTTGTTGTTCAAATTGGCATTAGATGGACCAATGGATGAAATATGTGCATCATAAAATCAAAGTATGCTGACATTATTTTTTGGTACCCCCATGTCTGTCTGGTTATGCTGTTTCCTGAAAAAAAAGCTATATGTTTACAGGGGTGGTATTAAATCTCCATGGTCACTAAGGAAAAGAAAAAGGGCACTGTCTCGCGAAAAATGGAGCAGTCTGTTTTCAGCGAATGGTAAACTACGTGATGGAGGAAAGAAGTTTCTCAAGAAAGTACGCAGTGGGGTGAGTAAAGTGGTTGGTTATTTTCCATTGCATGTCATCCATATATATGCAGTATCCTTACATGTGTATTCTTTATTTATAGTTAAATATATAGATGCATCTACTACTGAAATGTTTAACACTTATAATCTTTTACTGGAATTACTGACGTATCGTTCCTTGTTTATTGTACCAGGGTATTGAACCTGGTCTTAGGGCTGAAGTTTGGCCCTTCCTACTAGGAGTGTGAGTTTCTTGATCTTTTACCTTTGTACAGCATGTTAAGGAAATATTTAATCAAAATTTTCCCCACTTGAGTTTGCACTGGAAAGTTGATTATTGGTCTCTCTTTCCAGATTTGAGGAAATGTTGATTAGTAACTGCATTCTATTAGCTGATTTCACTTTAGTTTTTATGGTTACTAAAAAATTACAGGTTCATGCCAAACCACATTGGTATCCGTTTGTAGGCTTTAACTAGATCAGTTCTGAAATTAAGTTCATGGTAATGAGTTTGGAGATGTTCCTTGTTTGTACAGCAGTTATCTTTTTATTCCTTTTTATTTGTTTGTATCTGGGTGTGTGTGGTAACATGTAAAAGAGTTTAAAACGAGCATTTCATATTTTCCTTTTATCAATTATAACTCCAATCCCAGTGATGTTGAATGTAGTTTACTGGGTCTGTCTTGCTTGGTTCATGTGTTTGTGGCTTTGTACTGTGCTGCTGTGCATCTGAATGGTGTATACATGCCTATGCTGGCTTGTGCTGGTGCTATCAATACTTAATGTTTTTTTGGTTGACAAGCTAGGTATTTTTCAGTGTTATATTAGGAACATGGCTTATTAACTAGACACTGTAGTATGGCCATTCATTTGTATCAACATTTATAGTCTTTGATATTGTGGAAACGAGTACCTAGTGCGCTCCGGTACCCATGTCTAGAATATGCTTGATCTACCTTATCAGATTGCGATTTTGCAAGATAACTTCAATTTGTGGGTTATGGTAACGCTTATTATATCATGCGTTGAGTATTTTCAGCACAGTATGGCATTAAATGTGAAATTTATTCATACTTTGTTCCTTTATTTACAATAAAGGTTTGTTGTTTTAAACACTATTCTATTATGTTTTGCGACTTCGTATTTTTAGAGATTGATCTTGTTGTATTTGCATATTTTGACTTCACCTTTGCAGATATGACTTGAATAGTTCTGAAAAGGAAAGGTATGCTGTCAAGATCAAGAAAAGGTAACTTATTCATCAATGCAAGGGCTTTTTCCCTGTTTATTCTCGCTTGCTCTACGGACTTGTTTGAATGCATGCACAATTTTAGTATTAATTTTGCTCAATGTATGTTATGGGTGCCGGTTACTGGGAACGCAGTACCGTAGCGCGTTAACAGTAACATGGATTGAATTGTTAGTTAGTTGAATAAAGATAAGATTAGTTTGTTAGATAAGATTTGGTTTGTTAGAGATAAGATTTGGTTTGTTAGAAGAGATAAGGCGCCTATTATCTATAATTAGGCAGCTATAGCTTGTGTTAGGGATTATCAAAGAAGGAGATCCATAACAATTGGTATTAGGGGCAACAACGGATTGCCCCCATTGGCCGCCCCTGAACAAGATCTTGAGGCTTTCACCAATTCCCTGAAATTGGATCGCATCTTAGCACAGATGGCCCATAAACTCACGCCTTGACAACCATGATCGATGTGTTGTGCGGCTAGAGAAGGCCATAGCAGAGAGAGGGAGAGGGAAACAACCAAATCTACATTCCTTCAATTCCCATTTCCAATCCCCCCGACCTTGCCCGCCGCCGCGCACACACCATGTCATCGTCCTCCATCTCCTTAAAGCCTCCTCATCCTCCTGCCCGCGTCCACCATGGCGTTGCACAGGCACTGACTCGGTGCGTCCCTCGCATCCCTCAACGTGTCGTAGCTGCCAACTGTTAGATAGAGTAGAACTTCTCTGTTGTAGTAGCATATGATCCTAACGGATCACTATCGTGTGTGATATTGCTTTCTTGATTTATGGAGCTGCGCTTCCTTATTTGCCGTGCAAATCACGACATGTAATCTTCTCATGTGTGGTGTGACATGAACCTATAAATATCACACCGCCCTCATTGGTGGTCATGACATTCATGCAAACTCATGTGGTATCAAATCCAAGGTTCCTGCAGTTCTTCTTCTCCCTCCACCTTCCCCCTTCACCACGCCATGGCTACAACTCCCACTCCAATTCCTATCCACCATGCTGTCACAATCAAACTCGCAAATAAGAACTATCTTCGCTGGTGAGCACATTTGTTGCCCTATCTAAGGAGCACAAATCTTATAGGTTATTTCGATGGATCCAATCCTGCGCTGACCAAACAAGTGGCCTCCTCCACGGTTGCTGATGCGACCCTCGTCCAAAACATCGTATATACCACCTGGTATAATCAAGACCAGCAACTTCTCAGCGGCTTCTCCATCAACTTCGTGAAGATTTTGCTGTGAAAGATCTTGGTACTTTAACCTATTTTCTTCGAGGTGGATTGCCCTATCCGTCTATTGCGCGGCAGCAAGGAGACCTGCTCAACGCTGCCCCTCTCCAGCTCCTTCGATGCCACATACGCCCGCCTCTCGTCACGGCTGCCTACGCGCTGCCCGCCTGCCTTAGTGCCCGTGGCTCCCCCGCGCTTGCTATGCTCGAGCAGAGCACCAACTGCCTCGCTCGTATCCACTCGGACGTCACCGCCCGCTGGGATCTTCTGCTCGTAAGGGCATGCCACTGCCAGTGTGTTTGGCTTCCTCTCGACGGGAACCGCCACTTCTGAAGCTGCCTCCGCCCTAGCTCTCTGCACGCGCCTCAAGTGAATCTGCACAGTGCTCCCTTGATCCTCTCCGAATCACCCTGCACACCAAATTCTAGACTCTAGAGATCCAGCTCGCGGACGAGCAGTTTGTAGAGGAGGATAGAAATGTTATGGGCCTCGGTTAATGTTCACGCAGTATGTAGCGTGTGAACAGTAACGTGGATAGAATTGTTAGTTAGTTGAATAAAGATAAGATTTGGTTTGTTAGAAGAGATAATACGCCTATTATCTATAAATAGGCAGCCATAGCTTGTGTTAGGGATTATCAAAGAAGGAAATCCATAACAATGTACCATGTTTCCATGAAGCAAGAATAAAACAAGTATCATTTAGCTCATTAACTGGCATTAAGTTGTTATTCTCCAGAATGGTTTAAGAAAAAAATAGTATTGCTATGTTTAAAGAGAATAGCACCCTGGTCGGCTGTCATTGATGTCCTGTGTAATCAGTTACTCTGTTTTTAGATGATTTATCAATAATTGTGGATTGTCATGGCTTTGACACAGGAAAGAGTATGAAAAACTGAGGCGTCAATGCCAACAAATTCTGAATGGCTACAAAGGGAGTGGTTTAAAGGCAGTAACTGAAGTTAATAATGAGGAAGGTTCTGGTTCAGAGGGTGCTGCTGAAGGATCAGAATCACCTTGCTTTGAAGATGCCAATGTTGGAAGTGCTTCTGTGTCGCTCGATGAGCTGAAGCCTGAACACAACAAGGCTGAGCAACCAGAGAACATGTCCTTTGGGGAATGTATCGAAGAAGACACAAATGAGGTGACTTTGGATCCATGCATTGCGGAATCAGAATCTTCTGATTCTGAATCATCAGATGAGTATGAACCTGGAAGGATATATGTGTCTGGTGAGAACTCTGATCCAGATTCTAAGTTTACCAGGAGCACTTCATTCAAGGCAGACTTTTTTAAGTCTAGAAGAATATCAGAAAACATTGCCACATGGCAGCGCATCATAAGGTTGGATGCTATCCGGTCAGACACTGAATGGATTATGTTCTCTGGTGATCAAGCTGAAGTTTCCAAAGAGAAAGCATTGCATTGTGCAGAATCTGTTGGGTTGAAAGATTATGATCACTTAGAGCCCTGTATGATTTATCATGCCTCTCGATTAGTTGGACTGCTTGAAGCATATGCGGTCTATGATCCAGAGATTGGCTACTGCCAAGGTATGAGTGATCTCTTATCGCCGATAATTGCTGTGATGGAGGAGGATGATGAAGCGTTTTGGTGCTTCGTGGGCTTCATGAGGAAAGCAAGGCACAACTTCAGGCTTGATGAGGTTGGAGTAAAAAGGCAGTTGAAGATCGTCTCTCAGATTATCAAGCGTAAAGACTCACACCTGTACAGGCATTTGCAGAAGTTGCAGGCTGAGGACTGCTGCTTTGTGTACAGAATGGTGGTGGTTCTCTTCAGGAGGGAGCTCACTTTTGAGCAGACCGTGTGCCTGTGGGAGGTTATGTGGGCCGATCAAGCAGCCATACGGGCTGGAATTGGTAGGTCTGTGTGGGGAAGAATAAGGCTGTGTTCCCCACCACCAACTGACGACTTGTTGCTCTATGCCATTGCTGCATGCGTCCTTCAGCGGAGGAAGCTAATCATCGAGAAGTACAGTAGCATGGATGAGATATTGCGAGAATGCAATAGCATGGCCGGGCAGCTAGACGTCTGGAGGCTCCTAGATGATGCCCATGACCTGGTTGTTAACCTTCATGATAAAATTTGATCTGGTGGTAAGTGCTGTTCTCCACTCACGGTAGAACAGATTTAGGCCTCGTGAAATTTTTTGAGGTATCTCTACTAGCTAGCCGTTGAAATTATTCTTATTTGTTCCCGGCACAGAACCTGCTTCTAGGTATAGAGAAATGTTGTAGCTTAGAGCGAGGGCTGCCCTCGTAAAGGAAAGCTGAAATACTGTTCGGGGTCACTGAGGCACTGTAAACTGTTCATTGTTTAACCTGTTATAGGTAAAAATAAGAATTTCAAGGGATGGCAGTTCGTCCATTTTAATTTGTGCATCCGTGTTCGCAACAAGTTGAAAGACGCATGGTGATGGCGTTATGATTTGTAAACGTAAACATTTTGGCCACGTTCCATGCTTAAGGTTCTCGCATGTGGTTGCCTGGAATAAAATCCGCCCAATCAATCTTGCAAAAAAAAAAAAGAAAACTGCCATCAATTTGTCTGCACAATGGGCCAGAAATGAACTACAAAGGCAGTATCATGAGAACTGAACCGAATTTTTTGACAAAAAACATGTGCTTTCTGATAGAATGAATTACTCAATTAATCATAGGTCTAGGTACATATTTATAGATACATAGATGGGCCGATATAAGACTAAGCCCAAACACAGTCCAACACCCTCCGCAGTCCCAACATCTAGACACAACAGATGTTGAGACTGGACCGAAACTCAGAAAACAAAGTCGACGGGAGTCCCTTCGTGAAGATGTCGGCAAACTGTGACGTCGTCGGCACGTGGAGAACTCGAACCTCACCGCGTGCAACCCGCTCACGAACAAAGTGAAGATCAATCTCCACATGTTTCGTGCGCTGGTGTTGAACGGGGTTGGTGGAGAGGTAAACGGCGCTGACATTATCACAGTAGACCAACGTGCTCCGGGCGACAGGGGAGTGGAGCTCCTGAAGTAACTGCTGGAGCCAAGACGCCTCTGCTACGCCGTTAGCCACGGCGCGGTACTCCGCCTCAGCGCTGGAGCGAGAAACCACATGCTGCCGCTTCGAGGACCAGGAGACAAGATTCCCCCCAGGAAGACGGCGTAGCCAGAGGTGGAACGGCGGGTATCTGGGCACCCCGCCCAGTCAGCGTCGGTGTAGACCACCAACTCAGAAGGTGAGTCATGTCGAAGGAGAAGTCCGTAGTCGAGGGAGCCGCGCAGGTACCGAAGAATCCGCTTCATCGCCGTGAGGTGCGTCTCCCGCGGATCATGCATGTGGAGACACACCTGCTGAACCGCGTATGAGATGTCCGGCCTGGTGAAGGTGAGGTACTGCAGGGCACCTGCAAGACTCCTGTAAGAGGTGGGGTCGGCGACCGAGGCGCCGTCAGCCGAAGCCAGCTTCGCCTGGGTGTCCACGGGAGTGGAGTACGGGTTGCAATCAGCCATGCCCGCTCGCTCGAGGATATCCAGGCAGTACTGGCGCTGGTGGAGGAACAGAGCGTCCGGACGGTGCTCGACCGCAACGCCCAGGAAGTGGTGGAGCTGGCCGAGGTCCTTCATCGCGAACTCGCGCTGCAGTGCGGAGATCGTGCGCTGAAGAAGAGCCGAGCTGGACGCCGTGAGGACAATATCGTCCACGTACAGGAGGAGGTAGACAGTGTCACCCTCATGCCTGTAAACGAAGAGCGAAGTGTCCGACTTGGCCTCGACAAAGCCAAGCGAGGCCAGGAAGGAGGCGAACCGGTTGTACCAAGCCCGAGGCGCCTGCTTCAGCCCGTATAGAGACTTGTTCAGCCAGCAGACTAAGTCTGGACCGGCTGAATCAACGAACCCTGTCGGCTGACTGCAGTACACCGTCTCTGTCAGCGTCCCGTGAAGGAAGGCGTTCTTGACGTCCAGCTGGTGGATAGGCCAAGAACGCGAGAGAGCCAACGACAGAACAATTCGTACTGTCGCTGGCTTAACCACCGGACTGAAGGTCTCGTCGTAGTCCACTCCAGGGCGCTGAGTGAAGCCCCGAAGTACCCAACAAGCCTTATATCTCTCCAGGGAGCCATCCGTCTTCCTCTTATGCGTGAAAACCCACTTTCCTGTGACAACGTTGCCACAGGAAGGACGGGGAACAAGGTCCCATGTCCGGTTGGCAAGTAGGGCCGCATACTCCTCCTCCATAGCGCGGCGCCAGTGGGGGTCAGCGAGGGCGCTACGGACGGAGGTCGGTATAGGTGATACCGAAGAGGAAGTGGATGGTGTCGGTGTCGTCGAAGAGAGTACCACTCCGGAGAACCTCTCAAGAGGCCGGAGAACCCCAGCGGCACGTCTAGTCACCATCGGGTGAACGTGTCCTGGGTCCCGGTGAAGAAACGGTGGGTGGTACACCGAGGGCTCTGGACGCACAGGCGTAGAAGCACCAATCCGCTCTCGTCGCTGGTAGACAAGAGCAAGATCGGCGAACCGTGGAACAGGGTCCGCGCGTGGCGTAGCGGGGGACCCGGGAGCCGGAGTAGTCATCGGGTCCCTGCACGGCGCAGGAGTCGGGGCCGGAGACGCCGAGGCCGCGCGTGGCGCAGCTGCCGCGCGTGGCGCGGGAGTCGAGGCTGGAGACGTTGGGGCCGCGCGTGGCGCAGCCGTAGGGGACGTCGGGACCTCGTGTGCCGCAGGAGTCGAGGTCGGAGACACCGTTGCCGCGCGTGGCGCAGCTGTAGGAGGGGCCGGGGCCTCGTGTGGTGCAGGAGACGAGGTCGGAGACGCCGGTGCCGCGCGTGGCGCAGCGGGAGACGTCGGTGCCACACAGGGTGCGGCACTCGTCCCTAGGGTCGACGGAGCCTGGGCACCAACCCGCACTCGTCGCTGGTAGACGAGAGCAGGGTCAGTGAACCGTCGAGTCGTGGCTGTAGGAGGCACAACCGGAGTCACCACAGGTGTCGGTGCTGCATAAGGTGCAGCTGGCGACGTCGTGGGAGCCACCTGGGAGCTGGTGGGTGATGTACCTGCAAAAAAATGTCAAGGCAGCTGTGGTGGAGCAGCCTCGGTGTCAGTAGAAAAAAGAGAGTCCAGCTCTGCAGCTGAACTAGAGGTGGAGGAAGAAAAGGGGAAGGATGACTCGTCGAAGACGACGTGCCGAGAGATCAAAATGCGGTGGGTAGAGAGGTCGAGGCACCGGTATCCCTTATGCTCAAGGGAGTACCCAAGAAAGACACACCTAGTGGAGCGGGGCGCAAGCTTATGTGGAGCAGTGGCGGAAAGATTAGGGTAGCAGGCGCACCGGAAGATACGGAGGTGGTCGTAGAGAGGGATAGTGCCATACAAGGCAAAGAAAGGAGTCGGTGCTCGAATCGCCTTGGTAGGAAGGCGATTAAGGAGGAAGGTGGCAGTGTGAAGTGCCTCTACCCAGTATCGAGCGGGGATAGATGCCTGAAACATCAAGGAACGCATGACATCATTAGTGGTGCGAAGCATGCGCTCAGCCTTGCCATTCTGGGGGGATGTGTATGGGCAAGACATGCGTAGCTGTGTGCCATGTGTAAGGAGAAAGTCACGGAGTCGCGAGTTGTCAAACTCTCGTCCGTTGTCACACTGGAGAGCACGAACAGTACGCCCAAATTGTGTGGAAACCCAAGTGAATAAGTGAGAGAGAGAGTATCAAATGTCTCAGATTTCATACGTAAGGGAAAAGTCCAAGAGAAATGTGAGAAATCATCAAGTACCACCAAATAATATTTAAAACCCGAGACACTGATAACATGAGATGTCCACAAATCACAATGGATAAGATCAAAAATATGTTGCACATGAGACACAGAAGTGGGAAAGGGAAGCTGATCATGGCGACCAAGCTGACAAGCGTGACACAAAGACTCATGTGTGCCCCTAGTACACGAGATAACAGAACTACTAGACAACTTCGACATAGCATCAGCGCCAGGTTGACCAAGCCGACGGTGCCAAGTAGTGGACGAAGCTGTCGTAGCCAGAGCAAAGGACGAAGACGCAACGAAAGAAGGAAGTCGAAGAGTGTACAGGGGCCCCGGACTATCACATCGAAGAAGAAGACGCCGGGTGGAAAGATCCTTCACAGACAAACCAAAAGGATCAAACTCAACAGAAATATTATCATCAGTGGTGAAACGACGAATGGAAAGCAAATTTTGAATAATGTCTGGAGCAACAAGGACATTATTAAGATGGAATGAACCCGGAGAAACTGAGTCACCTACTGAGGTGACTGGAAGAACGGATCCATTTCCAACAACGATCGATGAAGGAAACGACGGATGAGGTGTGTGAGTAGAAGAGAGAATACCAGCATCTGGAGTAGTGTGGTAGGAGGCGCCAGAATCAGCCACCCAATCAGTAGACGGTGGTGTAAGGTGCATGGTGCTGAAGGAAGATGCCAAGTCCTGACGGTCCCACCCCATGTGCGGCTCCTGGAGAGGTGCTGGTGGCTCCGAGTACCCAGCGGGGTAGGAAACACCGCCGTAGGCTGGAGTTGACGATCCAGCCGTAGGGCGACCAGGTCCAACGTAGCCCATCCCGCCTGAGGACGTGGCTGGCACGGAGTGGAGGAAGTCGGTGGCGCCCCAAGAAGACCCGTAGACGGTCCAGGCCACATAGAGATCTGGTCTGTCCATGGGTTGTACAGTGTAGGACAGGGCGCACCTCCCTGGCCAGTGCCACCAGTACCACTACCAGTAGGAGCAGTGGACGTAGGAGTGCCACCAGCACCTCGTCCTGTGCGCCTTCCGCCGCAACGTCGACGAGTACCACCCCCAGAGCCAGCAGAGGCACCCGGGGCGGTAGGTGGAGTATGTGGTCGTGGTAGTGGTCCCCCAGAAGACGGTGGGCGCGAGGGTTGCCCAGAGCCATAGAAGGTCGTGGCAGTCCCAGAGGTAGCAGATCCACCAGTCGTGATCTCCTCAAGCTCGAGATCAGACCAGACCTTCTCGAAGGTCGGTGGCAGCTCCATACGGAGAAGCCAGAAGCGAAGATGGCTGAAGCGCTCGTTCAGGCCGTGAAGGACCCGAAGTACTAGAGTGCTGTCAGCGATCGGCTCGCCAAGGTCGCGCAAGGAGTCAGCCATGCCCTTCATCTCTCCACAGTAGGCTGAGATGGAGCGGTCTCCCTGCACTGTATTCTGGAACCGTGCGTTAATGTGAAGAGCCCGAGTCGCACGGTTCCCCAAGAAGTGGTGCTCCAGTATCTACCAAGCCTGGCGCGCGGTCCCCCCACCGCGCTGTCCGACAAGCTTGTACAGATCATCGGCGAGAGTGCCAAAGATCCAAGCAAGGACGAGACTGTCCATGCTGATCCAAGAGTCATCCCACGGGGCGCCGTCCTGCTGGAAGTGGTCCGCAAGCTGGTACCGCCGTAACGTGAGAAGGAACTCGTTACGCCAGCGGGCGTAGGTGGTAGAGGTACAACTCAGAACAGTCGGCACTAGTGTCCAAATGTTCTGAACTCCAGCCGCCTGGGCGTGTAGGGCGGCGGTGAGCGACGCCGAGTATGCGGAGTGCACACCGGTGTCCGAGGTGGGCTCGTACGTCGCGCCCGGCGGTCGGTGAGCGCTCTCCTGGATCTGGTGCGAGAGAGCAGCCGCCGAGGCGCGCTCCTGCTCTAAGGCAAGAGCGAGAGGCAGCCAGAGCCGCGAAGACACCGGAGGTGTTCGTGGCCGTCGTGGTGATGCTGGCGACGCCGTAGAAAGGATTAGTGGCTGCACGAGGAGCAGTAGCAGTGCCGACAGCAGATCCAGAGCCCGTCATAAAGGCGACGGCAGTGGGGCCGACAAGTGGTCCGCCGGTGGCGGGACCAGTCGCAGCGCCGTACGCAGGCCGGGGCATGTCGATAAGGGGCGCGCCCGCTGCAGGGCCAGTGGCAGGCGCACCGGCGCAGGGGAGGGAGCCGGCCAGGGAGGGGACGGCGCCGGCCAAAGACGCGCCAGTCAGAGGCGCGCCGACCAGGGAGGGAGGCGGCTGGTCCAAGGGTGCGCCGGCCCAGGGAGGGGAGGCGGCCGGCGGCGGCTGGGTCAGGGCCGCGCCGTCGGCCAGGAGGGGGATGCCGGCAGCGGCGGCGGCGGCAGGGGGGTGCCGACGCCGGCGGCCAGGGGAGGGACGGCCCCGGCGGCGGGCAGGATGGGCCGGCCGGCGGCGGCGGCGGCGTGGGGGGCACCTGCGCCGGCGGCCAGGGGAGGGGCGGCGTGGGGGGCGCCTGCACCGGCGACTAGGGGAGGGGCGGCGGCGGCGGCGGCGTGGGGGGCGCCTGCGCCGGCGGCCAGGGGAGGGGCGGCGTGGGGGGCGCCTGCACCGGCGGCCAGGGGAGAGCGGCCGGCGGCGGCGGCGCCGACGGCCAGAAGAGGGTGGCCGGGGCGGGCGCCTGCACCGGCGGCCAGGAGAGAGCGGCCGCCGACGGCGGCGGCGGCAGCGTGGGGGTCACCGGCTAGGGGGGGCGACGGCTAGGGTTAGGGTTAGGGTGGTGGGGATTAGAGTTTGGCTAATGATACCATGATAGAATGAATTACTCAATTAATCATAGGTCTAGGTACATATTTATAGATACATAGATGAGCCGATATAAGACTAAGCCCAAACACAGTCCAACACTTTCCAAACTGTATTGAAATTGCTGAATTTGGGAAGGCAGACGGTTAGGCTTATCATCATTTACTCCTTTTTACGCCTTGAGTTCTCGAGATCATACGACCGTGGTAGCTCTCACATGATGGAAATCTTCTGCAGTACTGCCTATACAGTAGCAATTACTGACGTGTGGGTCCAGTAACCCACATGGTCCGCATGTCTGTAACTGCTACTAAATGGAAAGTATTGCAAAGGATATACACCCGGTCTCACAAGCTTCTGAAATCAAAAGCCTTTTTAATGTGCTTCTTGGGTGCCAACCTGTAGCATGTTGCCATGCTGGATTCTTAGACTCCCATGGTTTGGTTAGCGCGACGTGAGGCAGCCAGCCGACAAGGCACCGTGCGCCATGTCCAGACGCCCCTGTCGCCGGTGAACTGTACGATAGGGAAACATCAGGAAGCCGCGGATCGGTGCTGCCGCTGTGGATCGGTACTTGCACCACCGCGCCCGCCTCTGATGGAGATCACATCAGGAAAGCGATTTCGCGCGAGATCCAATGCTGATTCGACTGCTTCCAGCAGGTGTCAAATCAGATGATTGGCGGCAGTCGTATCTTTCTCTGCCTGGCCTGACATGCACGATCAGATAGATCTTTGCTACTGTGCAACTTGCCGGTCGGTCGTTGCTTTGCTTCGCCTGCAGCCCACTTGAGCAATGCAGCTGAGCAGTGGGGATCTACTTGAATGGCAACGCAACGCAACTGTGACGGAGTAGAGCTGCACAGGCAAGCTGGCTGGCTCCGAAGTTGTAAACTAGCCATGCTTGTGAAGCATGAATTGGCTGCAATGGACAAATCTACACCATTCAAACCTGGAGCTGCTGTAAACTTTAGTAAAACAATTTGAATACAAGGAAAAAATAAACTAGTGGAACAACATCTCACGATCACCATTATATTAATCCAGTCGCGAAAGTGATAATTTGCTCTTATCTTGGGAGCTAGGGAGTTGGTAGGGAATCGTTTTCACAACCATGGTCATACATGTCAGTTGCATACGGATACGGATGTCGTGGGAGGGAGTTATTGACATGTTTTTATCTTTTGTGGTCTCCATTGGCCGCTCAGGCATGTGGGGCGGGCTTCCGGCCGGTACACTGGAGGAGTGGACATCGCTAGCTCAGTGATAGCTCAGTTCGTCACACGTGTGGATGATAACGTGAGCTAAGCCTAAGATTGCTCCGGCCTTGCCATCCACACATTCGCGTGCCACTTGCTCCTGGGTACTTCAATAATAACTTGAAGTAGCAATCGTAGGGGTAGTGGTAGTGTCATCTGACAGTATATGTAGAACACATCTTTATTTAATATGCAACTAAATTGCTGACGATATACACCCAAGAAGCATTATGTATATACTCCTTCCGATGAAGATTTCTCTGACTGTTATCTATTTTTTGAGCTAGGTGTTGGGCCCCTTCGTCCGGTACAGTTAACCAGACTGGCGCTGGTGCTAACGTGTCACATATATAATTCTCCTTTCCTCCCAAATTACTTGTCACTCTCTAGTTCATTTTTAAATTAGAGAGTGACAAGTAATTTATGATGGAGGAAATATACAGAGAGAGATCTCATGTAGAAAATGGTAGAGGTGTACAAACACTTGTTCATTGGCAGCTCCTTCAGATCGTCAACTAATCTTCTGTGATTTAGATCAATGGTGCAATTCTTGCTAGCATGGAGAGAAGCAATGCAAGCGCACTGAAAGAACGCCACCAGATAGGAGCTGACAGGAAGGTGTGCTTGAAAAGAAACTGAGATTGGACGAAAGGACAACACTGAGCTTTTTGGGTGTTTTGAGGCATCGTTAGAATTCCGAAAAATGGGGCACGGTTGTGCATGTTGAGGATCAAATTGCAATCTCTCCAAGCTGTAGTGGTGGTTTCTCATCAGTCTGGTATCTCGCTGCAACGCCTTCAACCTTGAGCAGAGTACCGATTTGATCCAATGCGTCGAACATCCAAATCTACTAAGTACTGAATCATGCGAGAAATGCTATCATTCTCAGTGATGCTAGCCTAAATTGCAGATGATGAAGATATGTTCATGTTGCGATATTGGGAACTTACTCCTTAAACGACAAATAATATGGGAACGAGGGAGTATTACTGAAGAGAATGCATTCAGTTAGCAGAAAGGCGGCTGCAACACACCACACTTTCACTAATTATTAAATGACTTACAGGAATTTTAGCACGGTAGAGCAGACAACATGAGGCAGACAGAGGACGATACTCCGAGCTACTCCTTCCTTCCCAAAAACTACGACAATTTTTTTTAAGACGGAGTGAGTAGTACTCACCAGAAACCAGGATCGCTGGAAGAATATCAACCTCTCTGGATAGCTGCAGAAACGTAATTGCAGATCAATCATGGGCCCGCAGCAGGATTGTAGCTTAGCGCGCAACTTGAGCTTGGAACTTGGACGACGCAGACAGCTCGGCAACTTTATGCCAGGTGGGGTGGGGTGGGGTGGGGTGGGTAGGAAGGGTCGCGAGGTTGTTGTCCGCTTTGATTTGCCTCGCGATGGAGAATGTTCAGGAAGCCGCCATGCTGACGCGTTCCTCGGAAAATCGAAATGCTGACTGCACATATTTGATCAAGAAAGAAAGGGGGAAATAGCCTTGTAAATACCATACAAACAAATATATCACATTGAGATTCAGCACCATGGTTCTTACACCCGTCATCTTAGATAAGAGAGCATGGCAAGCCGCATATGCTTATGTCTGGGTAGTAGCAACATGCTTGCAAGCTCACCGGTAAACATCACTAGGAAGCAGTAGAGCTTTTTTACATCTGATCTGCTAGCAGTAGCAGCCGGAGTAAGCTATAGGAGGAGCGCGACGCCTGCCGACTAGCCCCGTCGTCCGCGCCGTCACATTATCGCTCGACGAGGCTTGACGGTCACCGCCAGCGGTTCGGCCATCTCGCAGGACAGCCTCAGCACCTCCGAGAGGTCGACGCCGCGAGTCGGGTCGGAGGACGGCTGAAGCTCGAACTCGTGCAACAGCGTGGCGAGCCAGAACGCCACAGTGGCCATGGCGAGGCTCTTCCCCGGGCAGCTCCGGCGGCCGGACCCGAACGGCGCGAGCCTGAGGTCCGATCCCATCACGGAGAACTCCGCCGTCGAGCCGATGAACCGTTCGGGGCGGAACTCCGTCGGCTCGGCCCACACGTCGGGGTCACGTGTTATGGACCACATGTTCACCATGGCGGTGGTACCCGCGGGGATGAGGAACCCGTCCACGTGTACGTCCGACGTGGCCAGGCGGGCCCACGAGAGCAGCGGGCCTGGCGGGTGGAGCCTCAGCACCTCCTTGATCACGCCGTGGAGGTAGACCAGTGACGACGAGTCGGACTCGGTCACGGCCCTGTCGGGTCCGACCGCGCGGTCCAGCTCGTCGTGGACGCGGTCCTGCACGTCAGGGTGCAGCACCAGGCGGGCCAGGACCCACTCGATCAGCACGGCCACCGTGTCTGTGCCACGGAACACCATTTCCTGCAACCAACATACGAAGTCCGCGTGTCAGGCCGAACTGAACGACGCGAACATCTATCAGTTTGAGACTCTGTTGCGTACCCAGAGTACGGCGATCATGTCGGAGTCGGCGAGCCGGTCGCTGCCTTGCAGCGAGAGCAGAACGTCGGTGAAGTCCGCGACGGCCGAGGTGTCTTCGCGCTTGGCGCGGTGCTCGTCGATGATGCCGCCAACGAAGCGGTTCACGCGCGGGACGAGCTGCGCGCACCTGGCCCGGGTCCCCTGCAGGTCAAAGCGCGCGAGCCATGGGAGGTGATCGGACCAGTTGAGCTTGCCGAGCAGGTCGTAGCCTTCGTCCACGAGGGTCCGCAGCTCCCGGGTCTCGGGACTCTCCTTGGCGGGGTCCAGCTCCAGGTCGTACCGCCGCCCGAACACCGACCACATGACGTTGTGCAGGGACGCGCGCCGCAGGACCTGCCGGACCGCGACGTCGCGCCCGGCGGCGGACGCCGACGCCAGGGCGCCGACCATCTGGCGCGAGATCACCGCGCGCTGGGCGGACGAGGCCGCCACCTGCCACGGGGAGAAGAGGTGCGTGGACGCCACGCGGCGCAGCGCGCGCCAGTACGCGCCGTGGGGCGCGAACCCGATGGCGCGGTGGAACAGCAGCCCGTAGGCGGTCTCCTTGATCGGGCGGTCCGCGAACGCCGGGCTGCCCAGGATCTCCTTCGCCACGTCCGGGTGCGCGGCCACCACCATCCGCGTCTCCCCGAGGGAAAACGCCATGAGCCGCCTGGCGCGCAGGCCCTCGGCCGCCGCAGCCAGCTTGCGGTGCGCCAGTCCCGTCATGAGCCACATGCTACCGAACACCGGCAGCCCCCTCGGCCCCGGCACGACGGCGCCACCGAGCAGCTTGCCACGACGCGTCCACCACCACCTCCCCCAAGCTGGACCTCCCGGGACGCACCAGTGGAGGAGGCAAGTGACGAGGCATCCGACGGCGCAAACAGCAAGGATACCAACCAGCCGGTGCGGGTGATCGCCACCGCATTTAGCGGCCAGCGTGAGGAACAGCAGCCAGCTACTGCAGTCATCAGGGGTTGCCATGCCAGAGAACCTCTCAGCACTGGCAAATTGGATGTCCTGTTTCTCTTCTCTCTCGAGTTGAGGAATGAAATGGGTTGGTTTGAGTCGCATTATATAGGCGCGGGGAAGGCGGTAACGCTCGCGGCTTTGTGGGCTACCGTTGCAATTGCGAGCTTGAAACGGCGCGGTTATAGGTAGCGGCCGCCGGAGGTTAATGTCGGGGCGCCAGTTACTTCGCGTCGGAAGCCGAGATATTTGTGTGTTCATCATGCAACGAGGAAGAGAACGGTGAGCAGACGGGGCGGGCATGGGGCGCAGTCGCCGCCTCCATGCATCACGGAACGTGGGGGGGAGCTACGGCCGGCGACACGTACGGCTACGGCGGCGACGGAGGGTGTCCGCGTGGCGACGGGAGGGGTGTGGGGGCGCACGTGATGGTCATGCGCCGGCGGCATGGCAAGATGCCGTGGTTGCGGCCGGAGTGGACGCTCGTGCACAACGGCCGTGTGACCGCGAGGTGCGGGCGGGACATTTGCGTTCGGCCGCCCAGCGCCGTCACGCGCCTCACGCGGGCTCCAGTGCGGCGTGCGCTTCTTCTGGTTTTCTGTGTGGCCTTGGGTTTCTTTGCCAAACTCAAATTTATGTTTCTCGATGTACGGTTCAACTATAGCGAGCTGTTGTAAAATATGCACAATGTACTAATTTGTAATCCCGAACGATAAAAGTTTTCTTACTGACTTTATCTCTCTCGCGTAGTCTACCCTCATATACTGTTATAGGCACACATATCTGTTTTCCATCTTTGATGTAATCAACGCAACTCTCAATCATTTCTTCAGTAGTGTATCCTTCCATAATTGAACTCTCTGGGTGAGCACGATTTTGCACATAACCCTTTAATACTCCTAAATATCGCTCCAATAGGAACATATGATGTAAATATAGTGACATCAATGCTTTTATTTGATCCACGAGATGTATGATTAAGTGTACTTGCATATCAAAAAAAGATGGAAGAAACGCATCTCAAGCTTGCACATAGTCTCGACAATGCACGTTTTCAAATCGTCGAAGTATTCACTTGCTACCACCTTTTGCGATACTGCATTGAAGAAGTAAAACAAACGTGTGATGCTAACTTTTATATGTTTTCTGGTTTGATGACCCTTATTACAATGACGAGGAATACTGTCATCATCATGTGACAATTATGAGAATTATAGCCGAATAGATACATGTCTTTCATCGAGACTAGTTTTTGGATGATAAACTCGTGGACACTCTGATCCCACGCAAGAATTTGCAAATTACTTTTTTCTCCTCTAGAGTCAAGTTGTAGCTAACCGGGGGAAGGTAATACTTCCGGTTGACCTTTTCTGTCGGGTGAAGCTTTGACCTGATATCAAGATTTACTAGGTCTATATGTGATTTTAATCCGTTCTTTGTTTTCCTCGGCTTGTCCAGCAAGGTTCCAATGATACCGTCAAATGCATTCTTTGTAATGTGCATCAAATCAATACTATGACAAATTTTTACGTCCTTCCAATATGGAAAATACTTGAAAACAATCAATTGTATCTTGAAAAAAAGTTGTATCACCCAAAGATGTAGTTTTCTTTCTCTTTGTTCCTTTATATTTTTTGCTCTTACCGAAAGCAATATGAATGTCTTGACTATTTCGAACATGAGTTTTATATTGTAAGGTTTTGGTGCAGCATCTTTTTCGGTTTTGTTATCAAATTGTTCTTTCATCTTCCAGTACTTGTGTGTATCTGTCAAGAATCGCTGGTGTTTCATGTACACCGTCTTTCTTAATGAAGTGAGGAGCAAAAAACCAGTTCCATCCACGCACCTTACACAACCTTTCTTTCCTTTCATTTGTCCTGATAATGTAAAGAGTCCGGGATAATCATGGACAATAATGAATATCATTGCTCTTAGCGTGAAATACTCTCGCTTGTACTCATCCCATGTACGTACCCCTTCATTCCGCAGCTTTGTCATATCTTCCATTAGAGGTTCCAAGAACACATAAATTTTGACGCCAGCTTGTTTCGGACCTTGGATAAGAATAGATAACAAAATGTATTTCCTTTTGTGACACAACCAGGTCGGTAGGTTGTACATTGTTAAGACCACGGGCCAGGTGCAGTGTATGCTCCTTTTTCACCAAACAGATTCATTCCATCTGTACCCAATGCAAACCTTACATTTCTGATTTCTTTTGCAAACTCTGTATACTAAATATCAAAAAAATTCCATTGTGTTTGTCGGTACCCTAGAAACCGTACACCCCTTGAGGTTACAAAGATCTCAAAGGAAAGTCATCTAATTGATCTGAAGACCTTCGGAGGCCCACATGTCAGATATAACCGGACCCGCTTTTCCAACATGGTTAATCCTAGGGTCGCCACGTGTACTATCAAACCGGAGCTACCGCCCACAAGGGGGAAGCTCCGGGCCATCTACCGAAATGGCACCTCCGGACTTAACCCCAGACCGAGAGAAGCTCCGGAACTGACACGTGTCAGGTAGCTCCGGAGCTACCTGTTTCCCACAGTATGCTCCGGAGCTGCCATGTGTCCGATCGTCGGATCTTCAGCCTCTAACCTCCGGAAGACCCCACAACGGCTCCGGATCTTCAAAGAGGAATCAAGGACTTCAAGACCCGATTAAGTGTCATTAATACCATATTAATGACACTTAAACGGACGACCTTAACACCAGTAACGGTGCTGTCAAAGCCCATTATATGGTCATTAAGAGCAATTAAACGTGTTGAAGAGGTATCAATACTAGTAACCGCCGGGGCCACATGTCGGGCCAGGCAAACTTGTAACGGCATGCCCTTGTACTATAAAAGGACAGGCCGACGATGGACTCTACACGTTAAGTAAGGCTGGACACACTCGCCCTAGACACTCAACACAAGTTCATACAGCTAATACAACACCAACACACCCGTGGAGTAGGGTATTACGCTCAGGCGGCCCGAACCACGTAAACTCTTGTGTCTCCTGCGTCATTTACTATTAACCTTCTTGAATCTCCGCGTGCCCACACCGAACATCAAACTCCTCTAACACTTTAGTAGTGTCGGGAGATCTGCCGGTTCCAAACCACCGACAGTTGGCGCGCCAGGTAGGGGGCGCCTGAGATTCTGAGAATGGTGAACTCAGCTGTTGGATCATCCAACGGTCAACCTGCTGCTCAGGCTGTTGGGGGCAATCCCTCCAATATGCAGCCACCAGCAGGAGCCTCAGCACCAGCAGGAGTCACACTCCCACCACCACTGCCTCCACCAGCAAATCAAGTTGGGCAACGCGATGGTGAGCCGGCTTCAATTACTGCGTCGGCAAATCAAGACAACCCGGAACATGCGCTCCATGCGGCGCGTGCTCTTCTCCAACGCCCACCACCTCCAGATGCATCCCGGGATGCACTGGAACAGTGGAGGGCCGACGTGGAACATTTGGTTGCAGCAGCAACCGAACGCCTCAGCAATCAAGGTCCTCCTCCTTCAGGACGATCCCCTTCGCAGCGGCGGACTGTTCTGGTAGACTTGGTCCGCACGTTTCCAATAGCAGGAGACGTGTTGCATCACAACAAGTGACGTCATTGCCCTCCGGGGCACGACGCACTCACACGGTATCCAGGCTCTCAACTCATGACCTCCGGGCGGAGCTTGATCGTCGATACCGCCAACAAGATGGTCGAGTCCATATTGAGCGTGCTCGTGAAAGACGGGAAGCTCATGACCTTTCTGCTCCTGAAGGAGTAGGAGGAGGCTGTTCAGCTCTGGCCATACATCTGCGTATGGTCAGGTGGCCACAGAAGTTTCGGCCTCACCTGCCGAAAAAAATTCGACGGGACTATCAATCCCGCCGAATTTCTTCAGATCTACTCCACTGCAATCTTGGGAGCTGGAGGAAACGAGGTCGTGATGGCCAATTATTTTCCAGTGGCCTTAACTGGGACTGCCAGGTCTTGGTTTATGAGCGTTCCACCCAACTCTATCAACAGTTGGGAGGAGCTGTGCCGGCAGTTCACCGCCAACTTCGGGAGTTCATACACCCGACCAGGTACTGAACTGGACCTTTTTGCAGTCGTGCAAAAAGGGGGAGAATCCCTGCGATCATTCATCCAGAGGTTCTCTCAGGTACAAAACACTATCCCTTCTATCTCTAGCGCCTCTGTCATTGTAGCATTCAGACAGGGTGTACGGGACAAGAAGATGCTAGAGAAACTGGCGATCAAGGAGATCACCAGCGTCACAGAACTCTTCAGCCTGACTGACAAATGTGCCAGAGCTGCGGAAGGCCGTGAGATGCACTCCAAACCAACCCCGGAGGGTCACAAGAAATCCTCCAAAGAAGAAGCTGCTACCTCCGGGAATGGCAAGAAGAAGAAAAAGACCAACGGCAAGAAGAAGCCGTCAGCCGGTACATCCAATGTTGCAGCTGCTGTAGCTCCGGGTGGCCGGGGGCCACGCCCCGAAAAGCGACCTCGACCGTCTTCTGAAGATGGTGGCAAACCCAAAGTATGGTGTCCCATTCACAAAACAGGCAGTCACAGTTTGGAAGACTGTCGGGAGGTCCAAAACCTTGCCGAGCGCTACAACAAGCGCCGGAAAGAATCTCCTTTCCGATAGAGGGAAGGAAAACAAAAAGTTGACGAAGCTCCGGCTGAAGAGGAGTTAGGTTTTCAGGATCCCAAAAAGGTCCTGAAGGCCGTTTACACCTCCGTCGATGATGATTTTGACGTTTCTGACAACGAACGTCGGAAGACCATGAACACCATTTTTGGTGGATCATGGGACATCACCTCCCGTCGCGTCATCAAGACTATGCGTCGGGATATGGCTGCTGTAGCTCCTACAGTCAGGCCGAAACCTCATCGGAAGTGGATGGACACAACCATCACTTTTGATGCTTCGGATTGCCCTCGGAGCATGGTTGGAGCAGGTCAGTTACCTTTGATGGTACCTCCTACCATCAATAACATCCAGCTCCACCATGTCGTGGTAGACGGAGGTTCGGGGCTTAACCTCATTAGCTTCGAAGCTTTCACCAAGCTTCAGCTCCGACCTTCGGATCTCCACCCCTCTCGACCTTTCTCCGGAGTAGGTCCGGTGCCACTACCCCACTTGGAGCTATTACTCTCCCCGTTACCTTCGGGACACGGGAGAAGTACCGCACCGAGAAGTTGGTCTTTGACGTCGCTCAGATCAACTTACCCTTCAATGCCATCTTGGGTAGGCCTGTCCTGTATAAATTCATGGCAGCTGCTCATTATGGTTATCTGGTGTTGAAGATGCCAACGCCAGTAGGTGTTCTCTGGATCCACGGAGATTGTACTACTGGAGTAACTGCTCTGTAAGAACTCCATGCACTCACTACGGCGCAAGAGGAGGACTCCAGGCAGGAGCAAGCTCCAAAACCCCCGAGCATTCGTCAACGAGGCTCGACTTCTGCACCCCGAGTGCAGCCAAGCGGCGACACCGACATTCCCGTCAAAGTCGTCCAAATTGGTTCCGATGCCGCTCAGACCACCTGTATATCGGGGGGATTGAACGACAAATAGGAACTCGCGCTCATCACTTTCCTCCGGGCTAACGTCGACGTGTTTGCCTGGCAACCGTCACAAATGCCTGGGATCCCCAGAGAAGTGATTGAGCACAATCTGAAGATCTACCCCGACGCCCGGCTTGTGCATCAGAAGCCTCGTGCCGACTGTTAGAGCCAGCAGATCCCCCTACACTGCTAAAGTGATTGGAGAGTTTGAAGTTCGGTGTGGGCGCGCGGAGATTCAAGAAGGTGAATAGGAGTTTGACACAGGAGACACAAGAGTTTACGTGGTTCGGGCCGCCTGAGCGTAATACCCTACTCCACGGGTGTGTTGGTGTTGTATTAGCTTGTCACGAGTGTATCGGGTGTGTGAGTTCGTCTGTGAACCCCCTGAGTGTATCGTCGGCCTGTCCTTTTATAGTACAAAGACAGGCCGTTACAAGCTAGCCTGGCCCGACATGTGGCCCCGGCGGTTACTAGTATTGATACACGATTAATTGCTGTTAATGATCTTGTAACGGGCTCCGACAGTGCCGTTACTGGTGTTAAGATCGTCCGTTTAAGTGTCATTAATATGGCATTAATGACATTTAATCGGGTCTTGAAGTTCTTGGCTCTCCTTTGAAGATCCGGAGCCGTTACAAGGTCTTCCGGAGGTTAGAGGCTGGAAGGTCCGACGATTTGACACGTGGCACCTCCGGAGCTTGCTGTGGGAAGTAGGTAGCTCCGGGGCTACCAGACACGTGTCAGGTCCGAAGCTTCTCTTGGTCTGGGGTTAAGTCCGAAGGTGCCGTTTAGGTACATGGCCCGGAGCTTCCCCCTTGTGGGCGGTAGCTCCGGGTTAGTCGTACACGTGGCGACCCAGGGATTAACCATGTTGGAGAAGCGGGTCCGGTTATGTCTGACAGGTGGGCCTCCGAGGGTCTTCAAACCAAGTAGATGACTTTCCTTTGAGATCTTTGTAACCTCAAGGGGTGTGCGGTTTTTAGGGTACCGACAGTGGCCCCCTGGACCTACCTCCGAGGAAGATCACTGGGGTGAAGTCATTTCGTCGGAGGTGGGTCCATCCTTGCGACTCTTGAACTGGGTCTTCAAGGGTCTTCGGAGGTGCCGTTGGCAGGGACTTACAGTTAGATCCCGCCGCGTGGCGCACCTCAGGCAGCAGATGAGATCTTTGACGTGCGGATCTCACGCAATTGAAGGTCGCCGGTTCCCGATACGAAAACCGTATCGGTTCCGCGCGCCCTGTCAGGCCGCCGCCTTTGGGTTTCCTGCCTCGTGATGACAACCGTTCGCCTGGGTAAGAGCCTCGACTTGATCGTCGGGGTGGTCCCGGGCCCTCTTGTCATCGGCTGTATTGAATTCTTGAGTGGTACCTTCGACTTCCCTGTGGTTTCCATCCAAGCGTTGCGAGGGCTTACTTAAGAAGGAAAGCACGCACCGTCGGGAGTTCTTTACGCCTATCATTTGCTCTTGCGCTCAAACCTCCAACTCGTGCTTGCTTTTCCTCTCCCGCCTTGCTGTGCAGTGATGGAGTTGGGTCTCCGCGAAAGCCCTTTGAAGACCGAAGGCGACGTGAAGAAGGTCCGGACCCTCATGGGGTGGTCCTCGGATTCCTTCGACCGCTCGGTCCGCGCCGGAGGAGGGCTTCCGTTTGAGAAGGAGCACTCCGGCGAGATGGTGTACTTTTCCTCGTACGCCATGGTGGGGTTGATTCCACCTTTTTCTTCCTTTTTCTTGATGCTGCTGGACTTTTATGGTCTGCAGTTGTATCACCTTGGCCCCCACTCCATTCTCCTCGTATCGATCTTTGTCCACTTCTGTGAGATGTGGGTGGGCATTCCCCCCTGCGTCGAACTCTTCTAGGCCTTCTTCACCGTCCATACCACCGAGAGGAACAATGAGTATCTTGGCTTCTACTACTTTGTGAAGCGCAAGAAATGCCCATTCAAGTACCTCCGGTCGTTCCCTTCTGGGAAGTGGGATGACTGGAAGAAAGATTGGATAGTGGTCTGGGTGGAGGAGCACGAGAGACTGGAGTTGCCCGAAGGCCTCCCCAGCATCGACACGACAATCTGGAGTGAAGCTCCGGTGTTGGCGGAAACCTTCAACCCCACTCTGACCAGGATCCGCCAGTGCGTGGAAGGAGGTCTAACTCCTCAAGCGGTGTTTTGCAATTTCCTGGTTAACAGGTGGGCACCGCTGAAGAGGAGGGAGAAACTCGCTTGGGCCCTCAGCGGCATGATGGATAGCGACCGGATCGAGTCCGGGCGGAAGTCCGACATGGCGAGGAAAACCTTGGAGTTCCACCTCAAGAAATTCCAGCACGGCATCGACATTGCGGGTGATGACTTGTTCCCGCCATCGGCTCCCCCCCCTGAATGAGGCAGTAGAGTTCCGGAGGGAGCTCCGATGGAAAATGCCGGAACTCGACGACCTCGGTATCGTTGAGAGGAGATCGACCACCAAAGTGGTGATCTCAAAAGTCCCCGAAGGTGGTCCCCCCTGCTCCGAAGCCCAGGACTGAGGTCGTCGGCAAGGGTAAGGAACTGGCAGAGGAACCCGTGCGCCGGAAGAGGAAATATCCGGCTGCCATAGGGTCCTCCAGGTCTACAGCTTTGGCGTCTCCTCCTTCTCCCCGGAGGGAGAGGTCTCCTGCGGCCGCTGCGACGGTGCCCACGATGGTGCCTCCTCATGATGTCAGCTCCGAGCGCGTGACTCCAGCGCCAGGGTTAGTTGGGGCCCCTAGGTTCGGAGGTGCTTCTCTGCCGAGGGGGGCCCCGACTAAAGAAGCGCCTGCTGCTGCATCAGGTCCCGGGAGGTCCTCCAGGGCGTCTACACCAGCGGCTGCGGTGGTTAGCCCGGAGCGTACGGGAAAGAGGTTCCAAGCAAGCTGGTGCGGAAACCTCCCGAGGTAAGTTTTGAACTTTACTTTGGACAGTCACTTTGTCATAGTAACTGTTTTTTTGAGTTTCTTTATCCATCATCTGCAGCGTTCCCAAGAAAAAGAGCGAGGCTCCGCCCTCAGCCGCAGCAGCTGAGACTGCGAGGGTGGAACCCTCTGCTCCTGCTCCGGCGCCAGCTCCGGCAGTGGCGGAAGCCGCGACAGCTCCGGCGACGGCTGTCGTGGTCATGGACCTCGACTCATCCCCTGAGGTTCCCGTGGTAGCACCGGACCACGAGAGAGAAGATGCGACAGCGGCACTTGTCTCGGAGGCTGAAGCTCCGGGTCCTGATGCTGTGATGATGGAAGCTCCGGCGGTTGAGCCGGAGGAAGCGGTAATTCCGGCCTCAGAGCCGGAAGTTGTTGAAGCCCCGACAGTTGAGCCGAGGTGGTTGGAATCCCGGCAGGCAAGCTGGGTGTTGATGAAGTCCCGGCAGTTGAGCCGGTTACCACAGAAGCACCAGTCGCAGAGCCGGTTATTGTTGGAGCTCCGGCCATAGAGTCGGTTGGAGATGAAGACCTTCCGGCGCCCGAGCCGGCTGTTGATGAGGCTTCGGTGCTTGAGCCCCCATCGGAGGAGGTGCTCAGGCCAGGACCAGAGGCGGCTTCTGCTCCGGAAGCAGTGACGTTGGAGGTACCCACGACCGAGCCGGAGCGCCCTGAAGACGTCGCTGGCCCCCTGCTTGAGGGGGTGGATGAAGACCTGGTGGCGGGACCTTCCTTGATGGCGACTGAGGTCATCCCGGAGGACGGCCCTAGTGCCGCGGAGTCCCAGGGGACCACTCTTGTGGAGTGGGACCCAATTTTTGTTTCTGAAGATCCGCTGGAACCAGCGGGAGTGGCCCTAGCAGGTCCGGAACCTATTCCGTTGTCATTGTCTATCGACAACGCCTGCTCCAGCCTGCGTCAGGTCCAACTGGCCTTCTTCCACGACAGCAAGGCTCTTGAAGAGGAGCGCCAAACCCTTAGGCAGTGGCGTAACCGGCTCTACTTCGAGACCAAGCTGGCGCAGTCGAGGCTGGCGGACGACAAGGAATGTATCAGGCAAGAAAAGGTCCGCCTGGAATACTGGGGCAAATTGTTGGATGATCGGGAGAGTCTGACTCATGCCCTCGACGCTCAATCCCGGGAGATCCACGATCAGGCCAAAGCTGCCAACGACGCGGCTGATGCTCGGCACGAACAGCTTGAGGCCATTAACACCGCACTCATCAAGCGCTGAGAGGCACTTGAAGAGAGGGAGAGACGACTCGAGGATGAAGAGCAGAAACTCCTGGAGCTGCGGGATGACATCCTGAGGAGGGAAGAGGAGCTCGCCGAGAAAGTAGCTCTGGCTGACAAGGGCCTCGAGGAACGCACCAAGCAATTGGATGCGCGTTGCGCCGAGGAGAAGGAGAAGGCCTGGCTACGAGGACAGGAGCTCTACCAGCAAGAATGTGCCCTCGTTGCCAGGGAGAAGAAAGTGAAGGGCAGGGAGAAGGACCTGGTCAACCGCCGAAACGAGATTCATCTCCGGGAGAAGGAGCTCGAAAGACTCGAAAGGTAGCTTGCTGAAAAGATTCAGCAAAATGCTAAAGAGGTGGAGCGCCTTACTCGCGAGAATTCAGAACTGGTGGCGGCCAGAAGATCCCTGGAAGAACAAAAGAGCTCAAGGGCTTCGGACTCCCTTCAAATTTGGGAGTTCCTGAGCAAGGCTGACGACGCGCTGACGCCGATGGGGTTCAGTCCCATGCTTCCGGATGATCCAGAGCCGGAACTAGACTTGGTGCTGCAGGCATTAAGCTCAGCAGGTAGAAAGCTCTCCAAGATGGGTGCCGCCATTTCGGACCAGCTGGAGGTTGAGGGGCAGTCCCTGGCGAAGAATGTCGCAGAATACATGCTGACGTGCTACACCAGCCGGAATCCCCAGTTCCCTCTGGACCCGGTGCTGGAAGGTCCCATTGAAGGAGAAGGCGAAGCTGCCCGGGCTAACGTGTCGGAGGTTGCCCAGAAGGTCGCTCAGTTCTTCCGTAGGGTCTAGGACCATCCCTGTACCTTTTACTTGTCTTCTCTCTTTTCATTTTCCAATTTTGTAATCCCTTGTCTCCAGATGAATGAAATCCACATTTTGCGATTCTGCGAATTTCATTTTTTGTCTTTACTTGGCCCCCTGGTAGATGTACACAATTTGATTGTGAACATGTACCAAAAGGATACTGTGTTTTGTTGAAGACTTATTTGCTCCGAACTTGTAGCATTTAGGTCCGAAGTCTTTGATAGTGAAGGTCCCCTGAGGTTGTCGGAGCTTAGAAGCTCCAGCATTGTCCATCGTTGGAGCTTGGTAGCTCCGTCAATAGCCTCTATCAACACGTAGAGCGTCGATAGTTAGTCCTCCAGGGTGTCGGAGCTGAGTAGCTCCGGCAGTGACCTTTGCTAACACTTTGTTTGTTGGCAGCGGACTCCATTTACGGGGTCTTTTCACCATCTTATATTCAGCATCGACGGTTGGCCCCCTTTGGGGAGTCGGAGCTTAGTTAGCTCCAGCTTTTCTCCATCAACGTAGACTTTATTTTTCCTGCACACTTAAGCCAAGAAAAATAGTAAAATTCGTTCCTTGTCTATATTTTCGTCGCGGCTTACGATTCTTAAGAAAACTTTAAGTTGAACACGATTTTAAATACAACCGGGTGCGTTTCCTTTTCTCTTAGATTCAACTGTTCATGGACTCGCCTTACTTCGGCCTGCCGGGGTGTAGGTAGAGTGGCGTACTTAGGGTGCTTGACCAGGCTAAGTCGATAGCACACTCCGGCCCTAGATTGGCTTGGCGGCTTTCAGGTGAGTTGGCCATGAACGATATTTGAATCCAAAAGAACTGACAATACAACTCGAATCGTATATAAACCGGTCAAACTAAAATTTCTTAAGAATGGCACGTCTTTGTTATAGACAAGAAAGAGAAAAATAAAAATGTTGAGCCTGTACAAAATAAATGCATGTGGAGTCTATTTCACATGAAGATGTCTTTCATTATAGGTCCGGGGTACAGGGGAAACAAGTACACTCTTAGGGTACGGAACCAGGCTAAGTGTGTTTGGTTTCTCGTTTGACCCAGGGTAGTTAGCCACACTTTTAGTCCGGAGACTGTGACAAATGTTGCATGAGCTTTGCGGACCTTTCGGGAAAGGTCCGGCTGCTCTCCCGGAGGAACTACCCGACTCTGTACAATGACTCTATAACATAAATCTCAAGTTACCCAAGACTCACCTCCGTGGTATTAAGTGTAGAACTTACGGAGGTGCTCGATGTTCCAAGGATTTGGGAGAGGTGTACCATCCTCGGTAGCCAAGCGAACGCTTCCGGGACGGGATACTTTGATCACTCGGAAGGGCCCCTCCCAGCTGGGGGAGAGTTTGTTTAACCCTTCTCTGGATAGTATTCTCTGTAGCACCAGATCGCCTTCCTCGAGCTGTCGGTTGTGTACATGCCGTTGGTGATAACGCCGTAGAGCTTGGTGATATCGGGCATTCCGAACAGCTGCTTGGCACCTTCCCTCCTCGAGGAGGTCTTGGTCTTCACGCCGGAGCTGGTCCTGCGCGGCTTCGTCGAAGGTCCGAACCCGGAGCGAACCCAAGGTGATTTTCGGAGGAAGGATTGCTTCAGCTCCGTACACCAGAAAGAAGGTGTTTCTCCGGTTGACCGGTTTGGAGAAGTCCTGTTGGCCCATAGAGTGGGCGGAAGCTCTTCGATCCAGTTGGCTCCATGTTTTTTCAAACGCTCATAGGTGCGCGTTTTTAGTCCTTTAAGGATTTCTGCATTTGCTCTCTCGGCTTGGCCATTGCTGGCTGGATGAGCTACGGAGGCGTAGCAAACTTGTATGCCGAGGTCTTCGCAATATTCTTGGAATGCGGAGCTTGTGAATTGAGTCCCATTATCAGTGATGATTTTGTTTGGGACTCCAAATCTGCTTACAATGGATTGCAGAAAGTTGATAGCAGATTGCTTGTTGATCGTCACAACTGGAGTTGCTTCCGGCCACTTGGTGAATTTGTCAATGGCGACGTACAGGAACTTGTAACCTCCGACGGCTCTTGGGAAGGGTCCCAAGATGTCCATCCCCCACACAGCGAAGGGCCATGTAGGAGGTATCATTTGTAAGGGCTGAGCCGGTGTATGAATTTGCTTTGCATGAAATTGGCATGCTTCGCATTTCTTCACCAGCTCAGTGGCATCCTGGAGCGCTGTAGGCCAGTAGAAGCCATGCCAAAAGGCTTTTCCGACCAGCGTGCGGGAAGATGCGTGGTTCCCACACTCGCCTCCATGGATTTCTGCGAGAAGTTCGCAGCCTTCTTCCCTTGTGATGCACCGCATTAGGATGCCGTTGGCACCGCGCCGGTAGAGATCCCCTTCTACCAACGTGTATCTTTTAGCCAATCTGACTACCCGGTCAGCGGATACATCATCGTCAGGAAGGATGTTGTCTTTCAAGTAGTTCCGGATCTCAGAGATCCATGCATCGAAACTGACTTGAGCATTTGAGTCTTGCGTGCTGGGTTGCTCGGAGCTTCCGGCAGCACCTACGTCCCTTGATGGCTGCCATGGTAACAGGGCCATCGGGACCGTCAGCTTCGGGATGCTGATCTCGCCCCCTTCGCTCAGTTCGGCAGGCTGAGCTGTGGGTTTCGACAATCTCCGGACAAAAGTTCCGTCAGGAGCTGAAGCTCCGGTTGACGCTTTCGTCGAGAGTTTGTCGGCTTCAGCGTTGTAGGCACGCTAAACATGATGAAGGTCTAGGACTTCAAAGTCCTTCTGAAGCCTCTGGACTTCTAGGAGGTAAGCAGCTAGCTGGAGATTGTTGCAGGAGCATTCACCCTTCACCTGCTTGATGATGAGCTGCGAATCTCCCTTGACCAGCAGTTGCTTGACACCATATGACAGTGCTACCTTTAGTCCATAGATGAGTGCTTCGTACTCTGCCATGTTGTTGGTTGCCTTGAAGTCAAGGTGTACCATGTATTTCACCTTCTCCCCAGTCGGTGCGAGGAGAAGGATTCCAGCTCTGGCCCCCTGCTTTTGCATGGAGCCGTCGAAGTAAAGAGTCCAGTGAGGCTCGGTGAAGGTTGGAGCTTGATGCCCCGTCTTCTGTTCACTGGGCCCCCCAGGGTTTGATGGAGAGGGAGTCCATTCCGCCACGAAATCTGCCAATGCTTGACTCTTGATTGCTTGCCTCGGAATGAATTCGAGATCGAATTCAGCCAATTCCGCTGCCCATTTTGCGATGTTCCCAGTTGAATTGGGATTATGCAAAATTGCTCGGAGTGGATAAGAGGTCACCACCGAAATCTTGTGAGCTTGGAAGTAACGGCGAAGCTTCCTGGAGGCAATAAGAACTGCATAGAGTAGCTTATGCACCTCTAGGTATCGAGTCTTGGCATCGTGTAATACTTCGCTGATGAAGTATACCGGGCGTTGAATGGTCCGTACCCTCCCGGAGGGGTCCGGAGCTTCCTCTTCATTGATTCGGACCCTCTCGGAGGGGTCCAGATTCTCTTCGGGGACCTCCGAGTTCTGGCTGGAGGAACCCAGAGTTTCTTCAGAAATGACCTGGACCCTCCCAGAGGGGTCTGGGTCTTCTGAAGTGACTTCTTGTGGGTTTGAGTCTAGGAGCTGGGACCCAGACTCGCTTTCAGGAACCTCCGGACCCTCCCGAAGGGGTCTGGATTCCTGAGTATGGGGTAGTTCCGGTCTCTCCGCAACCAGAACCATACTGACGACTTCGTCAGTAGCTGAAATGTAAAGCAACAAAGGCTCACCAGGGTTCGGAGCTACCAGAATTGGTAGGGTGGTGAGGAACTGTTTCAGCTCCTGGAATGCCTTCTCTGCTTCTTCGGACCATTGGAATGGTCCGGACTTCCTCAATAACTTGAAGAAGGGAAGTGCCTGCTCCGCCAGTCTTGAAATGAACCGGCTAAGGGCTGCTAGACATCCAGTTAGCTTCTGGACATCTTTGATGCGGGTTGGTGGCCGCATGTCTTCAATGGCTTTTATCTTCGCCGGATTAGCTTCTATGCCCCGGTGACTTACCAGGAAACCAAGAAGTTTTCCGGAGCTAACCCCGAAGACACACTTGTCTGGGTTTAGCTTCGTGCGGGTGACCCGCAGCTTATCGAAGACAGCCTGCAAGGTGTCAAGGAGAGACTCCTTGTTCTTGACCTTGACCACGATGTCATCGACGTAAACTTCCACTATGTCTCTGATGATTTCCTCAAAAGTTTTGTACATTGCTCATACAAAAGTTGAAGCTGCATTCTTGAGACCAAATGGCATGGCTGTGTAACAGTACAATCCATCTACTGTGATGAATGAAGTATGCTCTTCATCCTCCCTAGACATCCTGATTTGATGATACCCAAAATATGCGTCTAGGAAACACAGTAATTCACACCCGGGGGTGGAATCCACTATTTGATCTATTCTAGGTAGTGGGAATGGATCTTTTGGACATGCCTTATTCAGTGTGGTGTAGTCGATGCACATCCGAAGCTTCCCGCCGGCCTTGGGCACAACAACTGGGTTCGCCAGCCATTTTGGATGGAAGACTTCTCGGATGAATCCGGCTTCGAGTAGCTTCTTCACTTCTTGTCGGATGAAGTTCTGCCGCTCTACGGATTGCTTCCGAGGCTTCTGATGCACAGGCCGAGCATCGGGGTAAATCTTCAGATTGTGCTCAATCACTTTCCTGGGGATCCCAGGCATTTGTGACGGTTGCCAAGCAAACACATCAACATTAGTTTGGAGGAAAGTGATGAGCGCGAGTTCCTATTTGTCGTTCAACCCTCCCGATATACGGGTGGTTTGAGCGGCATCGGAACCAATTTGGACGACTTTGACGGGAATGTCGGTGTCGCCGCTTGGCTGCACACGGGGTGCAGAGGTCGAGCCTCGTTGACGAATGCTTAGGGGTTTCGGAGCTTGCTCCTGTCTGGAGTCCTCCTCTTGCGCCGTGGTGAGTGCATGGAGTTCCTCCAGAGCAGTTACTCCGGCAGTGCGATCTCCGCGGATCCGGAGAACGCCTACTGGTGTTGGCATCTTCAACACCAGGTATCCATAATGAGCAGCTGCCATGAATTTGTATAGGGCAGGTCTACCCAAGATGGCGTTGAATGGTAAGTTGATCTGAGCAACGTCAAAGACCAACTTCTTGGTGCGATACTTCTCCCGTGTCCCGAAGGTAACAGGAAGAGTAATAGCTCCGAGTGGGGTAATGGCCCCTGGACCTACTCCGGAGAAAGGTCGGGAGGGATGGAGATCCGAAGGTCGGAGTTGAAGCTTGGTAAAAGCTTCAAAGCTTATGAGGTTCAGCCCCGAACCTCCATCCACCATAACATGGTGGAGCTGGATGTTATTGATGGTGGGAGATACCATCAAAGGTAACTGTCCAGCTCCGACCATGCTTCGAGGATAGTCCGAAGCATCAAAAGTGATGGTTGTGTCCATCCACTTTCAATGTGGTTCCGGCCTGACTGTAGGTGCTACAGCGGCCATATCCCGCCGCATAGTCTTGATGACGCGACGAGAGGTGATATCCCATGATCCACCAAAAATGGTGTTCATGGTCTTCCGACGCTCGTTGTCAGAGACGTCAGAGTCATCGTCGACGGAGGTGTAGACGACCTTCAGGATCTTTTTGGGATCCTGAAACCCTAACTCCTCTTCAGCCGGAGCTTCGTCGACCTTCTGTTTTCCTTCCCTCTGTCGGAAAGGAGATCCTTCCCGGTTCTTGCTGTAGCGCTCGGCATGGTTCTGGACCTCCCGACAGTCTTCCAAACCGTGGCTACCCGTTTTGTGAATGGGACACCACACTTTGGGTTTGCCACCGTCTTCAGAAGACGGTCGAGGTCGCTTCTCGGGGCGTCGCCCTCGGCCACCCGGAGTTGCAGCAGCTGCAACGTTGGATGTGCCGGCCGACGGCTTCTTCTTGCCGTTGGTCTTCTTTTTCTTCTTGCCACTCCCGGAGGTAGCGGCTTCTTCTTTGGAGGATTTCTTGTGATCCTCCGAGGCTGGTTTGGAGTGCATCTCACGGCCCTCCGCAACCCTGGCACATTTGTCTGCCAGGCTGAAGAGTTCCGTGACGCTGGTGATCTCTTTGATCGCTAGCTTCTCCAACATCTTCTTGTACCGTACGCCTTGTCTGAATGCCACAATGACAGAAGCGCTTGAGATAGAAGGGATAGTGTTGCGTACCTGAGAGAACCTCTGGATGAAGGATTGCAAAGATTCTCCCCCTTTTTGCATGACCGCAAAAAGGTCCAGTTCAGTGCCTGGTCGGGTGTATGAACTCCCGAAGTTGGCAGTGAACTGACGGCACAGCTCCTCCCAACTGTTGATAGAGTTGGGTGGAAGGCTCATAAACTAGGACCTGGCGGTCCCCGTTAAGGCCACTAGAAAGTAATTGGCCATCACAACCTCGTTTCCTCCAGCTGCCAAGATTGCAATGGAGTATATCTGAAGGAATTCGGCGGGGTTGACAGTCCCGTCGAATTTTTCTGGCAGGTGTGGCCGGAACTTCTGTGGCCATCTAACCATGCGCAGGTGCATGGCTAGGGCTGAACAGCCTCCTCCTACCCCTTCCAGAGTAGAAAGGTCCTGAGCTTCTCGTCTTTCACGAGCACGCTCAATATGGACACGACCATCCTGCTGGCGGTATCGGCGATCAAGCTCCGCCCGGAGGTCATGAGTCGAAAGCCTGGATACCGTATGGGTGCGTCGTGCCCCAGAGGGCAACGACGTCACCTGTTGTGACGCAGCTCGTCTCCTGTTGTTGGAGATGTGCGGACCAAGTCTACCAGACAAAGTCCGCCGCTGCGACGGGGCTCGTCCCGAAGGAGGAGGACCCTGGTTGTTGAGTCGTTCGACCGCTGCTGCGACCAAATGCTCCACATCAGCCCTCCACTGCTCCATTGCATCTCGAGATGCATCCGGAGGTGGTGGACGTTGAAGAAGAGCACGCACTGCAGGGAGCGCGTGTTCCGGGTTGTCATGACTCGCCGACGCCGTGATGGACGCCGGTGCACCATCGCGTTGTTCAGCTTGGTTTGCTGGAGGAGGCGGCGGTGGTGGCTGTGTGACTCCTGCTGGTGCTGAGGCTCCTGCTGGTGGCTGCCTGTTGGAGGGATTGCCCCCAACAGCCTGAGCAGCAGGTTGGCCGTTGGATGATCCAGCAGCAGAGTTCACCATTCTCAAAAATCTCAGGCGCCCCTACCTGGCGCGCCAACTGTCGACTGTTAGAGCCGGCAGATCCCCCTACACTGCTAAAGTGATTGGAGAGTTTGAAGTTCGGTGTGGGCGCGCGGAGATTCAAGAAGGTGAATAGGAGTTTGACACAGGAGACACAAGAGTTTACGTGGTTCGGGCCGCCTGAGCGTAATACCCTACTCCACGGTTGTGTTGGTGTTGTATTAGCTTGTCACGAGTATATCGGGTGTGTGAGTTCGTCTGTGAACCCCCTGAGTGTATCGTCGGCCTGTCCTTTTATAGTACAAAGACAGGCCATTACAAGCTAGCCTGGCCCGACATGTGGCCCCGACGGTTACTAGTATTGATACACGATTAATTGCTGTTAATGATCTTGTAACGGGCTCCGACAGTGCCGTTACTGGTGTTAGGATCGTCCGTTTAAGTGTCATTAATATGGCATTAATGACATTTAATCGGGTCTTGAAGTTCTTGGCTCTCCTTTGAAGATCTGGAGCTGTTACAAGGTCTTCCGGAGGTTAGAGGCTGGAAGGTCCGACGATTTGACACGTGGCACCTCCGGAGCTTGCTGTGGGAAGTAGGTAGCTCCGGGGCTACCAGACACGTGTCAGGTCCGGAGCTTCTCTTGGTCTGGGGTTAAGTCCGGAGGTGCCGTTTAGGTACGTGGCCCGGAGCTTCCCCCTTGTGGGCGGTAGCTCCGGGTTAGTCGTACACGTGGCGACCCAGGGATTAACCATGTTGGAGAAGCGGGTCCGGTTATGTCTGACAGGTGGGCCTCCGAGGGTCTTCAAACCAAGTAGATGACTTTCCTTTGAGATCTTTGTAACCTCAAGGGGTGTGCGGTTTTTAGGGTACCGACACCTCGGAACCAATCCGTAGAAGTGAAGAAGTTACTCGAAGCTGGATTCATCCGAGAAGTCTTCCATCCAAAATGGCTGGCAAACTCAGTCGTTGTGCCCAAGGCCGGCGGGAAGCTTCGGATGTGCATCGACTACACCACACTAAATAAGGCATGTCCAAAAGATCCATTCCCACTACCTAGAATAGATCAGATAGTGGATTCCACCTCCGGGTGTGAATTACTGTGTTTCCTAGATGCATATTCCGGATATCATCAAATCAGGATGTCTAGGGAAGATGAAGAGCATACCTCATTCATCACAGTAGATGGATTGTACTGTTATACAGCCATGCCCTTTGGTCTCAAGAATGCAGCTTCAACTTTTGTACGAGCTATGTATAAAACTTTTGAAGAACTCATTAGAGACATAATGGAAGTGTACGTTGATGACATCGTGGTAAAGGTCAGGGACAAGGAGTCACTCCTTGACACCTTGCAGGCTGTCTTTGACAAGCTGCGGGCCACCCGCACAAAGCTAAACCCAGACAAGTGTGTCTTCGGGGTTAGCTCCGGAAAACTTCTCGGTTTCCTGGTGAGTCACTGGGGCATAGAAGCTAATCCGGCGAAGATTAAGGCCATTGAAGACATGCGGCCACCAACCCGCATCAAGGACGTCCAAAAGTTAACTGGATGTCTAGCAGCCCTCAGCCGGTTCATTTCAAGACTGGCGGAATAGGTACTCCCCTTCTTCAAGTTATTGAGGAAGTCCGGACCATTCCAATGGTCCGAAGAAGCAGAGAAGGCATTCCAGGAGCTGAAACAGTTCCTCACCACCCTACCAATTCTGGTAGCTCCAAACCCTGGTGAGCCTTTGTTGCTTTACATTTCAGCAACTAATGAAGTCGTCAGTATGGTTCTGGTTGTGGAGAGACCAGAGCTACCCCATACTCAGGAATCCAGACCCCTTCGGGAGGGTCCGGAGGTTCCTGAAAGCGAGTCTGGGTCCCAGCTCCCAGACTCGAATCCACAAGAAGTCACTTCAGGAGACCCAGACCCCTCCGGGAGGGTCCAGGTCGCTTCTGAAGAAGCCTCGGGTTCTTCCAGCCAGGACCCGGAGGCCCCCGAAGAAAATCCGGATTCCTCCGGGAGGATACGGGTCAATGAAGAGGAAGCTCCGGACCCCTCCGGGAGGGTCCGGACCATTCAGCGCCCGGTGTACTTCATTAGTGAAGTACTACATGATGCCAAGACTCGATACCTAGAGGTGCATAAGCTGCTCTATGCAGTTCTTATTGCCTCCAGGAAGCTTCACCATTACTTCCAAGCTCACAAAGTCTCAGTGGTGACCTCTTACCCACTTCGAGCAATCTTGCATAATCCCAATTCAATTGGGAATATTGCAAAGTGGGCAGCGGAATTGGCTGAATTTGATCTTGAATTTATTTCAAGGCAAGCAGTCAAGAGTCAAGCATTGGCAGATTTTGTGGCAGAATGGACTCCCTCTCCATCAAACCCTGGGGGCCCCAGTGAGCAGAAGACGGAGCATCAAACTCCAGCCTTCACTGAGCCTCACTGGACCCTCTACTTCGACGGCTCCATGCAGAAGCAGGGGGCCGGAGCTGGAATCCTTCTCCTTGCACCGACCGGGGAGAAGGTGAAATACATGGTACACCTTGACTTCAAGGCGACCAACAACATGGCAGAGTACGAAGCGCTCATCTACGGACTAAAGGTGGCACTGTCATATGGTGTCAAGCAGCTGCTGGTCAAGGGAGATTCGCAGCTCATCATTAAGCAGGTGAAGGGTGAATGTTCCTGCAATAATCTCCAACTAGCTGCTTACCTCCTTGAGGTCCAGAGGCTTCAGAAGGACTTCGAAGTCCTAGATCTACACCATGTTCAGCGTGCCCATAACGCTGAAGCTGACGAACTCTCGACGAAAGCGTCAACCGGAGCTCCAGCTCCTGACGGAATTTTTGTCCGGAGGTTGTCAAAGCCAACAGCTCAGCCTGCCGAACTGAGCGAAGGGGGCGAGATCAGCGTCCTGAAGCTGATGGTCCCGATGGCCCTGTTACCATGGCAGCCATCAAGGGTCGTAGGTGTTGCCGGGAGCTCTGAGCAACCCAGCACGCAAGACTCGAAAGCTCAAGCTAGTTCCGATGCATGGATCTCGGAGATCTGGAGCTACTTGAAAGACAACATCCTTCCTGACGATGATGTATCCGCTGACCGGGTAGTCAGATTGGCTAAAAGATACACATTGGTAGAAGGGGATCTCTACCGGCGTGGTGCCAACGGCATCCTAATGCGGTGCATCACAAGGGAAGAAGGATGCGAGCTCCTCGCATAAATCCATGGAGGCGAGTGTGGGAACCATGCGTCTTCCCGCACGTTGGTTGGTAAAGCCTTTCGGCATGGTTTTTACTGGCCTACAGCACTCCAGGATGCAACTGAGCTGGTGAAGAAATGTGAAGCATGTCAATTCCATGCAAAGCAAATTCACACACCAGCTCAACCCTTACAAATGATACCTCCTACATGGCCCTTCGCTGTGTGGGGGATGGACATCTTGGGACCTTTCCCAAGAGCCATCGGAGGTTACAAGTTCCTGTACGTCGCCATTGATAAGTTCACCAAGTGGCCGGAAGCAACTCCAATTGTGACAATCAACAAGCAATCTGCTATCAACTTTTTGCGGTCCATTATATGCAGATTTGGAGTCCCAAACAAAATCATCACTGATAATGGGACCCATTCACAAGCTCTGCATTCCAAGGATATTGCGAAGACCTCGGCATACAAGTTTGCTACGCCTCCGTAGCTCACCCAGCCAGCAATGGCCAAGCCGAGAGAGCAAATGCTAAAATCCTTAAAGGACTCAAAACGCGCACCTATGAGCGCTTGAAAAAACATGGAGACAACTGGATCAAAGAGCTTCCGCCCACTTTATGGGCCAACAGGACATCTCCAAACCGGTCAACTGGAGAGACACTCTTCTTCCTGGTGTATGGAGCTGAAGCAATCCTTCCTCCAGAAATCACCTTGGGGTCACTCCGGGTCCGGACCTTCGATGAAGCCACGCAGGACCAGCTCCAGCGTGAAGACCTAGACCTCCTGGAGGAGGGAAGGTGCCAAGCAGCTGTTCGGAATGCCCGATACCGCCAATCCCTTTGGCGCTATCATCAGCGGCATATACGCAACTGACAGCTCGAGGAAGGCGATCTGGTGCTACGGAGAATACAATCCAGAGAAGGGTTAAACAAACTCTCCCCCGGCTGGGAGGGACCCTTCCGAGTGATTAAAGTATCATGTCCCGGAAGCTTTCGCTTGGCTACCGAGGATGGGACACCTCTCCCAAATCCTTGGAACATCGAGCACCTCCGTAAGTTCTAAACTTAATACCAAGGAGGTGAGTCTTGAGTAACTTGAAGTGTATGTTATAGAGTCATTGTACAAAGTCGCGTAGCTCCTCCGGGAGAACACCCGGACCTTTCCTGAAAAGTCCGCAAAGTTCATGCAACACTTGTCACACTCTCAGGACTAAAAGTGTGGCTAGCTACCCTGGGTCAAACGAGAAATAAAACACACTTAGCCTGGTTCCGTACCCTAAGAGTGTACTTGTTTCCCCTGTACGCCGGACCTATAATGAAAGACATCTTCATGTGAAACAGATTCCACGTGCATTTATTTTGTACAGGATCAACATTTTTTATTTTTATCTTTCTTGTCTATAACAAAGACGTGCAATTCTTAAAAAAATTTAGTTCGACCGGTTCATATACGATTCGAGTTGTATTGTTGATTCTTTTGGATTCAAATATTGTTCATGGCCCACTCGCCTGAATGCCGCCAAGCCAACCTAGGGCCGGAGTGTGCTATCGACTTAGCCTGGTCAAGCACCCTAAGTACACCACTCTACCTACACCCCGGCAGGCCGAAGTAAGGCGGGTCCAAGTACAATTGGATCTAGAAGTAAAGACAACGCATTCGATTGTATTTGGAATCACGTTGGACCAAAAAGTTTCTTGAGAATCGTAAGCCACGACGAAGTTATAGGCAAGAAACGAATTTTACTATTTTTCTTGACTTTAGTGTGCAGGAAAAATAAAATCTATGTTGATGGAGAAAAGCCAGAGTTAACAAAGCTCCGACTCCCCTAGGTGGCTTGTAATCGATGTTACACATTGAAAACGAGCACCACCGGAGCAATCAAGCTCCGGTAGAGCTAGGGGGGCTAGCCGTCGACGCTAAATAAAAGATGGTGAGAAGACCCTGCAAACGGAGTCTGCTGCCGACAAACTAAGTGTTGGCAAAGGTCACTGCCGGAGCTACTATGCTCCGACACCCCGGAGGACTAACTATCGATGCTCTACGCGTTGATAGAGACTATTGCCGGAGCTACCAAGCTCCAGCGATAGACAATGCCGGAGCTTCTAAGCTCCGACAACCTCAGGGGGCCTTCACTATCGAAGACTTCAGACCTAAATTCTACAAGTTCGGAGCAAATGAGTATTCAACAAAACACAATATCCTCTTGGTACATGTTCACAACCAAATTGTGTAAATCTACCAGGGGGCCAAGTGAAGACAAAAGTGTTGAAGACAAAAAGTGAAATTCACAAAAATTTGGGGATTTCATTTATCTGGAGACAAAGGATTACATCTGGAGACAAGGAATTACAAAATTGAGGAAGAAGAAGAGAAAATACAAGTGAGAACTACAGAGATGCTCCTAGACCCTATGGAAGAATTGGGCGACCTTCTGGGCAACCTCCGATACGTTGGCTCGGGCAGCTTCCCCTTCTCCTTCGACGGGACCTTCAAGCACCGGGTCCAGAGGAAATTGGGAGTTCCGGCTGGTGTAGCACGTGAGCATATATTCTGCGACGTTCTTCGCCAGGGATTGCCCCTCAACCTCCAATTGGTCCGCGATGACATCGCCCACCTTGGAGAGTTTGCCGCCTACCGAGCTCAGCGCCTGCAACGCCAGGTCCGGCTCCGGCTCCGGATCATCCGGGTGCACGGGGCTGAAGCCCATCGGTGTCAGCGCGTCGTTGGCCTTGCCCAGGAACTCCCAAATCTGTAGGGAGTCCGCAGTCCTCAAGCCCTTCATTTCTTCCAGGGATCTCCTGGTCGCCACCAGTTCAGAATTCTCATGGGCGAGACGCTCAACTTCTTTGGCGTTTTGCTGAATCTTCTCAGCAACCGGCTTTTCGAGTTTTCCAAGCTCCTCCTCCCGGAGGTGGATCTTGTTCCGGCGGTCGACCAAGTCCTTCTCTCTGCCCCTCACTTTCTTCTCCCTGGCAGTAAGGGCACACTCTTGTTCGTAGAGTTCCTGCCCTCGCACCCATGCCTTCTCCTCTTCCTCATGGCAGCGCTCTTCCAATTTCTTGGCACGCTCCTCGAGGCCCTTGTCAGCCAGAGCCACCTTCTCGACGAGCTCCTCCTCCCTCCTCAGGACGTCATCCCGCAGCTCTAGGAGTTTCTGCTCTTCATCTTCGTGTCGTTTCTCCCTCTCTTCAAGTGCCTCTCGGCGCTTGATGAGTGTAGTGTTAATGAACTCAAGCCTTCCGTGGCGTTCATCGGCGGCACTATTGGCTGCTTTGGCCTGATCGTAGATCTCCTGGGATTGAGCGTCGAGGGCACGAGTCATACTCTCCCTGTCATCCAGTAACTTGCCCCAGTACTCCAGGCGGATCTTCTCCTGCTTGATCCACTTTTTGTCATCCGCTAGCCTCGACTGCGCCAGCTTGGTCTCGAAATAGAGCCGGTTATGCCACCGCCTAAGGGTTTGGCGCTCCTCTTCAAGAGCCTCGCTATCGTGGAAGAAGGCCAGTTGGACTTGACGCAGACTGGAACATGCGTTGTTAATAGACAGTGACAACGGGATAGGTTCTGGACCTGCTGGGATCTCCTCCACTGGTTCTAGCGGGTTTTCAGATACAAAAATTGGGTCCCACTCCACAAGAGTGGTCCCCTGAGTCTCCATGGCACTAGGGCCGTCCTCTGGGATGGCCTCAGTCGCCATCGAGGAAGGCCCCGCCGCCAAGTCATCGTTCACCCCCTCAGGCAGGGGGCCAGCGACTTTGCTTGGGCACTCCGGCTCGACCGCAGGTACCTCCGACGTCGTCACTTCCAGAGCAGGAGCCGCTTCTGGCTCCGGCCTTGGCACCTCCTCCGATTGGGGCTCGAGCTCCGACACCTCTCCAACAAACGGCTCGGGAACTGGAAGATCTTCAACATCGATCGGCTCAGCGACCGATGCTTCGGAGGTAACCGTCCCAACTGCCGGAACTTCCGGCGCACACGCCGGGGCTTCAATCACCTCGGACTCAACCGCCGGGGCTTCGAAATTTTTTGGCTCAGAGGCCGGAATTACTGCTTCCTCCGGCTCAACAGCCGGAGCTTCCATCATCTCAGCACCAGGACCCGGAGCTTCAACCTCCGGGACAGGTGCCGCTGGTGCATCTTCACTTCCGCGGTCCGGCACTACCACGGGAGCCTCTGGGGATGAGTCGAGGTCCATTACCACGACAGCCGGCGCCGGAGCTATCGCAACTTCAGCCACCACTTGGGGCGGCACCGGGACAGGAGCAGAAGCTCCCACCATCACGGCTTCAACTGCCGTGGCTGAGGGTGGAGCCTCACTCTCCTTCTTGGGGACGCTGCAGATGATGAACGAAGAAACTTAAAAAATAGTTACTACAATTAAAACAACTATCCAAGGTAAAGATTAAAAATTACCTTGGGAGGCTTTCGCACCAGCTTGCGCAGAACCTTTTTCCCGGGCGTTCTGGGCTGGTCATAGCCGGCGTGGAAGCTTCGGAAGGCCCCCCGAAACTCGTCGCGGCCACGGGTGTTTCCCGAGTCGAGGCCCCCCTCGATCGGGAAGAACCCCCGGACCTGGAGGCCTCCACCGGCCCAGGTGCTGGAGTCGCATGCCCGAAGCTAACACTCCGGGAGGACCCCACCGCGGGAACAGTCGCGCTACGGGAGGACCCCACTGCGGGGACAGTCGCGCCCCGAGAGGACCCCACTACGGGAACAGTCGCCGCAGTTGTAGAAGATCTTCCCCTCCTGGGAGAAGGAGCCGACGCAGAAGTAGCGGGCGTGACAGACCTTCCGTCGGCGTACTGTAGCTTCCTCTTCCGGCTCACAGGTTCATCCGCCAGTTCCTTGCCCTTGCCGACGACCTCTTCCCTCGGCTTCGGAGCAGGGTCGGAGCCATCCTCGGGCATTCCGAGGATCGCTACCCCGGTGGTTGATCTTCTCTCGACGACACCAAGGTCGTCAAGCACGGGCATCTTCTGCCATAGCTCCCTGTTGAACTCCACTTCCACGTTCAGAGGAAGAAAAGCTGATGGCGGAGTCAAGTCGTCGCCATCGACATCGATGCCGTGCTGGAACTTCTTGAGGTGGAACTCCAAGGTTTTCCCCACCATGTTGGACTTCAGCCCGGTCTCGACCCGGTCGTCGTCCATCACGCTGTTGAGGGCCCATGCAAGTTTCTCCCTCCTCTTCAGCGGCGCCCACCTGTTGACCAAGAAGTTGCAAAACACCGCCTGAGGAGTCAATCCTCCCTCCACGCATTGGCGGATCCTGGTCAAAGCAGGGTTGAAGGCTTCCACCAGCATCGGAGCTTCACTCCAGATTGTCGTGTCGATGCTGGGAAGGCCTTCGGGCAGCTCCAGCCTCTCGTGCTCCTCCACCCGGACGACTATCCAGTCCTTCTTCCAGTCATCCCACTTCCCAGAGGGAAATGACCGGAGGTACTTGAATGGGCACTTCTTGCGCTTCACGAAGTAGTAGAAGCCAAGGTACTCATTGCTCCTGCCGGTCGTATGGATGGTGAAGAAGGTCCGGAATAGTTCAACGCAGGGGGGTTGCCCACCCACATCTCACAAAAGTGGACGAAAATGGACACAAGAAGAATGGAGTGGGGGGCCGAGATGATACAACTGCATACCATAAAAGTCTAGCAGCATCAAGAAAAACAAAGTCGAAGATACCATCCAAAAATTCCACCCAGCCGATGACAAGGGGGCCCGGGACCACCCCGACGATCAAGTCGAGGTTCTTACCCAGGCGAACGGTTGTCATGATGAGGCGGGAAACCCGAAGGCGGCGGCCTGACAAGGTGCGCAGAACTGATACGTTTTTCGTATCGGGAACTGGCGACCTTCAATTGCGTGAGATCCGCACGCCAAAGATCTCATCTGCCGCGCGCGGGATACGCCACGCAGTGTGGATTTAACTCCAAATCCTCACCAATGACACATCCGAAGACCTTTGAAGACTCAGTTCAAAAGTTGTGAGGATGGACCCACCTCCTGCGGAATGACTTCACCCCAGTGGTCTTCCCCGGAGGTAGGTCCAGGGGGCTACTGTCGGTACCCTAGAAACCGTACATCCCTTGAGGTTACAAAGATCTCAAAGGAAGGACGTCTACTCAAATTGAAGACCCTCGGAGGCCCACTTGTCAGACATAACCGGACCTGCTTCTCCAACATGGTTAACCCCTAGGTTGCCACGTGTACTGCCAGACCGGAGCTACTACCCACAAGGGTGAAGTCACCGGGGTGAAGTCATTCCGTCGGAGGTGGGTCCATACTCGCGACTCTTGAACTGGGTCTTCAAGGGTCTTCGGAGGTGCCGTTGGCGGGGCTTTACGGTTAAATCCCGACGCGTGGCGCACCTCAAGCGGCAGATAAGATCTTTGACGTGCGGATCTCTCGCAATTGAAGGTCGCCGGTTCCCGATACGAAAACCGTATCGGTTCCGCGCGCCTTGTCAGGTCGCCGCCTTTGGGTTTCCCGCCTCGTGATGACAACTGTTCGCCTGGGTAAGAGCCTCGACTTGTTCGTCAGGGTGGTCCCGGGCCCTCTTGTCATCGGCAGGGTTGAATTCTTGAGTAGTATCCTTGACTCCCCTGCAGTTTCCATCCAAGCGTTGCGAGGGCTTACTTAAGAAGGAAAGCGCACCGTCGGGAGTTCTTTCCGCTTCCCATCTGTTCTTGCGCTCAAACTCCCAACTCGTACTTTGCTCCTCTTCTCTTGCCTAGCTGTGCTGCGATGGAGTTGGGTCTGTGTGAGAGTCGCTTGAAGACTGACAGCGATCTGAAGAAGGTCCGGGCCCTCATGGGGTGGTCTTCGGACTTCTTCAACCGCTCGGTCCGCGCCGGAGGAGAGCTCCCCTTTGAAAAGGAGCACGCTGGCGAGATGGTGTACTTTTCCTCGTACGCCATGGTGGGGCTGATCCCACCGTTTTCTTCTTTCTTCTTGATGCTGATGGACTTCTATGGTCTGCAGCTGTACCACCTTGGCCCTCACTCCATTCTCCTTGTGTCCATCTTTGTCCACTTCTGCGAGATGTGGATGGGCATCCCTCCCTGCATTGAGCTCTTCCGAACCTTCTTCACTGTCCACACCACCGGTCGAAGCAATGAGTATCTTGGCTTCTACTACTTCGTGAAGCGCAAGAAGTGCCCATTCAAATACCTTCGGTCATTCCCTTCCGGGAAGTGGGATGACTGGAAGAAAGATTGGATAGTCGTCCGGGTGGAGGAGCATGAGCGGTTGGAGTTGCCAGACGGTCTGCCCGGCATTGACACGTCGGTATGGAGCGAAGTTCCGGTGCTGGCGGAAGCTTTCGACCCTGTCCTGACCAGGATCCGCCAATGTGTGGAGGGAGGATTGACTCCCCAGGCGGTGTTCTGCAACTTCCTGTCCAACAGGTGGGCGCCGCTAAAGAGGAGGGAGAAGCTCGCCTGGGCCCTCAACAGCGTGATGGACGAGGACCGGGTTGAGATCGGGTTGAAGTCCAGCATGGTGGGGAAGACCTTGGAGTTTCACCTCAAGAAATTCCAGCACGGCATCGACGTTGACGGAGATTACTTGACTCCGTCACCAGGGAGCTCCGGCGGACGATGCTCGCGCTTGACGACCTTGGTGTCGTTGAGAGAAGATCAACCACCCGGTTGACGATCCCCGGGTTGTCCGAAGACGGCTCCGCCCCTGTCCCACAGCCAAGAGCTGAGGTCATCGGCAAGGGCAAGGAGCTGGCGGAGGAGCCGGAGAGCCGGAAGAGGAAGCTGCGACATGCTGACGGAAGGTCCATCGGGCCTGCCACTTCCCCCCCGGTTCCCCCTCCTCAGGAAGGAAGATCCTCCGCCGCCGTGGCGACTGTCCCCGTGGTGGGGTCCTTCCGGAACGTTACTGTTCCGGCGGTGGGATCCTCCTGGAGTGCGACTGTCCCCGTGGTGGATCCCTCCTGTGGTGCTAGCTCCGGGTGTGCGACTCCGGCATCTGGAGCGGTGAGGGCCTCCAGGTCCAGGAGTTCCTCCCGATCAAGGAGAGCTCCGACCCGGGAAACGCCCGCGGCTGTGGCAAGTCCTGGGAGTCCTCCCGGAGCTCCTACGCCGACCGTGGCCAGCCCGGATCGTCCGGGAAAGAGGTTCCGCGCAAGCTGGTGCGGGAGCCTCCCAAGGTAATTTTTCTTTTTTACCTCGATTAACTTTTTAATTGTAGCATCTGTTTACTCAATTTCTTCGTTCTTCATCTGCAGCGTTCCCAAGAAGGGGAGTGAAGCTCCACCCTCAGCCACAGTGTCTGAGGCTGCGAGGGCTTCTGCTCCAGTCCCGGTGCCGCCCCAAGCGGAGGCTGCGACAGCTCCGGCGCCGGCTGTCGTGGTCATGGACCTCGACTCGTCTCCAGAAGTTCCCGTGGTAGCGCCGGACCACGGGAATGAAGATGCGCCAGCGGCACCTGTCCCGGAAGTGGAAGCTCCGGGTCCTGGTGCTGCAGTAGTAGAAGCTCCGGCTGTTGAGTCGGAGGAAGTAGCAGTCCCGGCTTCAGAGCCGGAAAGTGCTGAAGCCCCGGCGATTGAGCCGGAGGTGGCTGAAGCCCCGGCATGCGAGCCGGAAGTCGAAGTAGTTCCGGCAGTTGAGCCGGTTACTTCCGAAGCTCCGGCCGCAGAGCCGGTGATTGTTGGAGCGCCGGTCACAGAGCCGGCGGTTAAAGAGGCGAGGGAGCTTGAGCCTCCCTCAGAAGAGGTGTCCCGGCCGGAGCCAGTAGCGACTCCTGCTCCGGAGGCGACGACGTCGATGGTACCTGTGGCAGAGCCAGAGTGCCTGAACGAAGTCGCCGGCCCCCCCGCCTGAGGGGGCGAATGAAGACTTGGTGGCGGGACCTCCTTCGATGGCGACTGAGGCCGTCCCGGAGGAAGGCCCTAGCGCTTTGGAAGCTCGGGGTTCCACTCTCGTAGAGTGGGACCCAATTTTTGTATGTGAAGACCCGCTGGAACCAGCGGAAGAGATCCCAGCAGGTCTGGAGCCCATCTCGCTGTCGATGTCCATCGACAACGCCTGCTCCAGTCTACGTCAGGTCCAACTGGCCTTCTTCCACGACAGCAAGGCTCTTGAAGAGGAGCGCCAAACCCTTAGGCGGTGGCGTAATCGGCTCCACTTCGAGACTAAGCTGGCGCAGTCGAGGCTTGCGGATGACAAGGAGTGGATCAAGCGGGAGAAGATCCGCCTGGAGCTCTGGGATAAGCTGCTGGACGAGAGGGAGAGCATGACTCACGCCCTCGATGCTCAATCCCGGGAGTTCCACGAACGAGCTAAGGCTGCTAACGACGCGGCCAATGCTCGGTTTGATCAGCTCGAGGCCATCAGCACCGCACTCATCAAGCGCCGAGAGGCACTTGAAGGGAGGGAAAGACGGCTCGAGGACGAGGAGCAAAAACTCCTAGAGCTACGGGATGACGTCTTGCAACGGGAAGAAGATCTCGCCGAGAAAACAGCTCTGGCGGACAAGGGCCTCAAGGAGCGCACTAAGAAATTGGAAGAGCGCTGCCTCGAGGAAGAGGAGAAGACCTGGGTGCGGGGGCAGGAACTCTACGAATACGAGTGTGCCCTTGTCGCCCGGGAGAAGAAAGTGGAGGCTAGGGAGAAGGACCTGGTCGACCGCCGGAACAAGATCCACCTCCGGGAGGAGGAGCTCGGAAGACTTGAGAAGCGGGTTGCTGCGAAGATCCAGCAAAACGCCAAAGAAGTTGAGCGCCTCGCCCGCGAGAATTCGGAGCTGACGGCGGCCCGGAGATCCCTGGAAGAGATGAAGAACTTGAGGAAGGCGGACTCCCTGCAGATTTGGGAGTTCCTGGGCAAGGCCGACGACGCGCTGACGCCGATGGGTTTCAGCCCCGTGCACCCGGATGATCCGGAGCCGGAGCCGGATCTTGCGTTGCAAGCATTGAGCGCCGCAGGCAGCAAGCTCTCCAAGGTGGGCGACGTCATCGCGGACCAGCTGGAGGTCGAGGGGCAATCCCTGGCTAGGAACGTCACAGAATATGTGTTGACGTGCTACACCAGCCGGAACCCTCGATTTCCTCTGGACCCGGTGCTTGAAGGCCCCGTCGAAGGAGAAGGCGAAGCTACCCGAGCCTGCGTGTCGGAGGTCACCCAGAAGGTCACCGAGTTCTTCCATAGGGTCTAGGACCGTCTCTTTTAGACTTTACTTGTATCTTCTCTTCTTCCTCAATTTTGTAATCCCTTGTCTCCAGATGTAATCTCCGGTCTTCAGATGAAATGAAATCCCCAATTTTTTGTGAATTTCATTTTTTTTGTCTTCAACATCTTTATCTTCACTTGGCCCCCTGGTAGATGTGCACAATTTGATTGTGGACATGTACCAAAAGGATGTTGAGTTTTGTTGAAGACGAATTTGCTTCGAACTTGTGGAATTTAGGTCCGAAGTTTTTGATAGTGAAGGTCCCCTGAAGTTGTCGGAGCTTAGAAGCTCCGGCACTGTCCATCGCTGGAGCTTAGTAGCTCCGGCAATAGCCTCTATCAACACGTTGAGCGTCAGTAGTTAATACTCCAAGGTGTCGGAGCTTAGCAGCTCCGGCAATGACCTTTGCCACACTTGGTTTGTTGGCAACAGACTCCAGTGACGGGGTCTTCTCACCATCTTTTAGTCAACGCCGACGGTTGACGCCCTGGTGGGAGTCGGAGCTTGGTTAGCTCCGGTTTTTCTCCATCAACGTAGGGTTCATTTTTCCTGCACACTTAAGCCAAGAAAAATAGTAAAATTCGTTCCTTGTCTATAACTTCGTCGCGGCTTACGGTTCTCAAGAAAATTTTAAGTTGAACACGATTTTTAATACGATTGGATGAATTGTCTTTTCTTTTAGATCCAATTGTCCATGGACCCACCTTACTTTGGCCTGCCGGGATGTAGGTAGAGTGGCGTACTTAGGGTGCTTGACCAGGCTAAGTCGATAGCGCACTCCGGCCCTAGAATGGCTTGGCGGCTTTCAGGCGAGTTGGCCACAGACGATATTTAAATCCAAAAAATCTGACAATTCAACTCGAATCGTATGTAAACCGGTCAAACTAGAACTTCTTAAGAATTGCACGTTTCTCTTATAGACAAGAAAGAGAAAAATAAAAATGTCGAGCCTATGCAAAAATGAATGCATGTGGAGTCTATTTCACATGAAGATGTCTTTCATTATAGGTCCGGGGTACAGGGGAAACAAGTACACTCTTAGGGTACGGAACCAGGCTAAGTGTGTTTGGTTTCTCGTTTGACCCAGGGTAGTTAGCCACACTTTTAGTCCGGAGACTGTGTCAAGTGTTGCATGAGCTTTTCAAACCTTTCGGGAAAGGTCCGGCTGCTCTCCCGGAGGAACTACCCGACTCTGTACAATGACTCTATAACATACATTTCAAGTTACTTAAGACTCACCTCCGTGAAATTAAGTGTAGAACTTACGGAGGTGCTCGATGTTCCAAGGATTTGGGAGAGGTGTCCCATCCTCGGTAGCCAAGCGAACGCTTCCGGGACGGGATACTTTGATCACTCGAAAGGGCCCTTCCCAGCCGGGGGAGAGTTTGTTTTGCCCTTCTCTAGATAGTATTCTCCGTAGCACCAGATTGCCTTCCTCGAGCTGTCGGTTGTGTACATGCCGCTGGTGATAGCGCCGTAGAGCTTGGCGGTATCGGGCATTCCGAACAGCTGCTTGGCACCTTCCCTCCTCGAGGAGGTCTAGGTCTTCGCGCCGGAGCTGGTCCTGCGCGGCTTCGTCGAAGGTCCGGACTCGGAGGGAACCCAAGGTGATTTCCGGAGGAAGGATCGCTTCAGCTCCGTACACCAGAAAGAAGGGTGTTTCTCCGGTTGCCCGACTTGGAGAAGTCCTGTTGGCCCATAGAGTGGGTGGAAGCTCTTCGATCCAATTGGCTCCGTGCTTTTTCAAGCGCTCATAAGTGCGTGTTTTGAGTCCTTTAAGGATCTCTGCATTTGCTCTCTCAGCTTGTCCATTGCTGGCAGGATGAGCTACGGAAGCGTAGCAAACTTGTATGCCGAGGTCTTCGCAATATCCTTGAAATGCGGAGCTTGTGAATTGAGTCCCATTATCAGTGATGATCTTATTTGGGACTCCGAATCTGCTCACGATGGATTGTAGAAAATTGATTGTAGATTGTTTGTTGATCGTCACAACGGGAGTTGCTTCCGGCCACTTGGTGAACTTGTCGATGGCGACGTACAGGAACTTGTAACCTCCGACGGCTCTAGGGAAGGGTCCCAAGATGTCCATCCCCCACACAGCGAAAGGCCATGTGGGAGGTATCATTTGTAAGGACTGAGCAGGTGTATGAATTTGCTTTGCATGAAATTGGCATGCTTTGCATTTCTTCACCAGCTCAGTGGCATCCTGGAGCGCTGTAGGCCAGTAGAAGCCGTGCCGAAAGGCTTTTCCGACCAGCGTGCGGGAAGATGCGTGGTTCCCACACTCGCCTCCATGGATTTCTGCGAGGAGCTCGCAGCCTTCTTCCCTTGTGATGCACCGCATTAGGATGCCGTTGGCACCGCGCCGGTAGAGATCCCCTTCTACCAACGTGTATCTTTTAGCCAATCTGACTACCCGATCAGCGGATACATCATCGTCAGGAAGGATGTTGTCTTTCAAGTAGCTCCGGATCTCCGAGATCCATGCATCGGAACTGACTTGAGCATTTGAGTCTTGCGTGCTGGGTTGCTCGGAGCTTCCGGCAGCACCTACGATCCTTGATGGCTGCCATGGTAACAGGGCCATCGGGACCGTCAGCTTCGGGATGCTGATCTCGCCCCCTTCATTCAGTTCGGCAGGCTGAACTGTGGGTTTTGACAACCTCCGGACAAAGGTTCCATCAGGAGCCGGAGCTCCAGTTGACGCCTTGGTCGAGAGTTCATCAGCTTCAGCGTTGTGAGCACGCTGAACATGGTGAAGGTCTAGGACTTCGAAGTCCTTCTGAAGCCTCTGGACTTCAAGGAGGTAAGCAACCAGCTGGAGATTATTGCAGGAGCATTCACCCTTCACCTGCTTGATGACGAGTTGTGAATCTCCTTTGACCAGCAATTGCTTGACACCGTATGATAGTGCACCTTTAATCCATAGATGAGTGCTTCATACTCCGCCATGTTGTTGGTTGCCTTGAAGTCAAGGTGTACCATGTATTTCACCTTCTCCCCAGTTGGTGCGAGGAGGAGGATTCCAGCTCCGGCTCCCTGCTTCTGCATGGAGCCGTCGAAGTAAAGGGTCCAGTGAGGCTTAGTGAAGGTTGGAACTTGAGGTTCCGTCTTCTGCTCGCTGGGGACCCCAGGGTTTAATGGAGAGGGAGTCCATTCTGCCACGAAATCTGCCAACGCTTGACTCTTGATTGCTTGTCTCGGAATGAATTCAAGATCGAATTCAGCCAATTCCGCTGCCCACTTTGCAATATTCCCAGTTGAATTGGGATTATGCAGGATCGCTCGAAGTGGATATGAGGTCACCACCGAGACTTTGTGAGCTTGGAAATAGTGTCGAAGCTTCCTTGAGGCAATAAGAACTGCATAAAGCAGTTTATGCACCTCTAGGTATCGAGTCTTGGCATCATGTAACACTTCACTGATGAAGTATACCGGGCGTTGAATGGTCCGGACCCTCCCGGAGGGGTCCGGAGCTTCCTCTTCATTGATCCGGACCCTCTCGGAGGGGTCCAGACTCTCTTTGGGGACCTCCGGGTTCTGGGTGGAGGAACCCGGAGCTTCTTCAGAAATGACGTGGACCCTCTTAGAGGGGTCCGGGTCCTCTGAAGTGGCTTCTTGTGGGTTTGAGTCTGGGAGCTGGGACCCAGACCCGCTTTCAGGAACCTCCGGACCCTCCCGAAGGGGTCTGGATTCCTGAGTATTGGGTAGTTCCGGTCTCTCCGCAACCAGAACCATACTGACGACTTCGTCAGTAGCTGAAATGTAAAGCAACAAAGGCTCACCAGGGTTCGGAGCTACCAGGACTGGTAGGGTGGTGAGGAACTGTTTTAGCTCCTGGAATGCCTTCTCTGCTTCTTCAGACCATTGGAATGGTCCGGACTTCCTCAGTAACTTGAAGAAGGGAAGTGCTCTTTCCGCCAGTCTTGAAATGAACCGGCTGAGGGCTGCTAGGCATCCAGTTAATTTTTGGACGTCTTTGATGCGGGTTGGTGGCCGCATGTCTTCAATGGCTTTTATCTTCGCCGGATTAGCCTCTATGCCCCGGTGACTTACCAGGAAACCAAGAAGCTTTCCGGAACTAACCCCAAAGACGCACTTGTCTGGGTTTAGCTTCGTGCGGGTGGCCCGCAGCTTGTCGAAGACAGCCTGCAAGGTGTCCAAGAGGGACTCCTTGTTCTTGACTTTGACCACGATGTCATCGACGTACACTTCCACTATGTCTCTGATGAGTTCTTCGAAAGTTTTGTACATAGCTCGTACAAAAGTTGAAGCTGCATTCTTGAGACCAAACGGCATGGCTGTGTAACAATACAATCCATCCACTGTGATGAATGAAGTATGCTCTTCATCCTCCCTAGACATCCTGATTTGATGATATCCAGAATATGCGTCTAGAAAACACAGTAACTCGCACCCGGAGGTGGAATCCACTATCTGATCTATTCTAGGTAGTGGGAATGGATCTTTTGGACATGCCTTATTCAGTGTGGTGTAGTCGATGCACATCCGAAGTTTCCCGCCGGCCTTGGGCACAACGACTGGGTTCGCCAGCCATTTTGGATGGAAGACTTCTCGGATAAATCCGGCTTCGAGCAACTTCTTCACTTCTTGTCGGATGAAGTTCTGTCGCTCTACAGATTGCTTCCGAGGTTTCTGATGCACAGGCCGAGCATCGGGGTAAATCTTCAGATTGTGCTCAATCACTTCCCTGGGGATCCCAGGCATTTGTGACGGTTGCCAAGCAAATACGTCAACGTTAGCCCGGAGGAAAGTGATGAGCGCGAGTTCCTATTTGTCATTCAACCCACCCGATATGCGGGTGGTTTGAGTGACATCGGAACCAATTTGGACGGCTTTGACGGGGATGTCGGTGTCGCCGCTTGGCTGCACACGGGGAGCAGAGGTTGAGCCTCGTTGCCGAATGCTCGGAGGTTTTGGAGCTTGCCCCTGTCTGGAGTCCTCCTCTTGCGCAGTGGTGAGTGCATGGAGCTCCTCCAGAGTAGTTACTCCGGCGGTGCGATCTCCACGAATCCGGAGAACGCCTGCTGGTGTTGGCATCTTCAACACCAAGTATCCATAATGAGCAGCTGCCATAAATTTGTATAGGGCAGGTCTACCCAAGATGGCGTTGAATGGTAAGTTGATCTGAGCGACGTCGAAGACCAACTTCTCGGTGCGGTACTTCTCCCGTGTCCCGAAGGTAACGGGGAGAATTATAGCTCCGAGTGGGGTAATGGCCCCCGGACCTACTCCGGAGAATGGTCGAGAGGGCTGAAGATCCGAAGGTCGAAGCTGAAGTCTGGTAAAAGCTTCAAATCTTATAAGGTTCAGCCCCGAACCTCCATCCACCATAACATGATGGAGCTGGATGTTGTTGATGGTGGGAGATACCATCAAGGGTAATTGGCCAGCTCCGACCATGCTTCGAGGACAGTCCGAAGCATCAAAAGTGATGGGTGTGTCCATCCACTTTCGATGTGGCTCCGGTCTAGCTGTAGGAGCTACAACAGCCATATCCCGCCGCGTAGTCTTGATGACACGACGAGAAGTGATGTCCCATGATCCACCAAAGATGGTGTTCATGGTTTTCCGACGCTCGTTGTCGGAGACGTCGGAGTCATCGTCGACGGAGGTGTAGACGGCTTTCAGGACCTTTTTGGGGTCCTGAAACCCTAACTCCTCTTCAGTCGGAGCTTCGTCAACCTTCTGTTTTCCCTCCCTCTGTCGGAAAGGAGACCCTTCCCGGCGCTTGTTGTAGCGCTCGGCAAGGTTTTGGACCTCCCGACAGTCTTCCAGCCTGTGGCTGCCCGTTTTGTGAATGGGGCACCACATTTTGGATTTGCCGCCGTCTTCGGAAGACGGTCGAGGTCGCTTCTCGGGGCATGGCCCCCGGCCACCAGGAGTTGCAGTGGCTGCAACGTTGGATGTGCCGGCCGACGGCTTCTTCTTGCCGTTGGTCTTCTTTTTCTTCTTGCCACTCCCGGAGGTAGCGGCTTCTTCTTTGGAGGATTTTTTGTGATCCTCCAAGGCTGGTTTGGAGTGCATTTCACGGCCCTCCGCAGCTCTGGCACATTTGTCTGCCAAGCTGAAGAGCTCCGTGACGCTGGTGATCTCTTTGATCGCCAGCTTCTCCAACATCTTCTTGTCTCGTACACCCTGTCTGAATGCCACAATGACAGAAGCGCTTGAGATAGAAGGGATTGTGTTGCGTACCTGAGAGAACCTCTGGATGAATGACCGCAAAGATTCTCCCCCTTTTTGCATGACCGCAAAAAGGTCTAGTTCAGTGCCCGGTCGGGTGTATGAACTCCCGAAGTTGGCAGTGAACTGACGGCAAAACTCCTCCCAACTGTCGATAGAGGTCGGTGGAAGGCTCATAAACCAGGACCTGGCGGTCCCAGTTAAGGCCACTGGAAAGTAGTTGGCCATTACCGCCTCGTTTCCTCCAGCTGCTAAGATTGCAGTGGAGTATATCTGCAGAAATTCTACGGGGTTGACAGTCCCGTCGAATTTTTCCGGCAAGTGTGGCCGGAACTTCTGTGGCCATCTAACCATGCGCAGGTGCATGGCTAGGGCGGAACAACCTCCTCCTACTCCTTCCAGAGTAGAAAGGTCTTGAGCATCCCGTCTTTCTCGAGCTCGCTCGATATGGACACGGCCATCCTGTTGGCGGTATCGGCGATCAAGCTCCGCCCGGAGGTCATGTGTCGAAAGCCGAGATACCGTATGGGTGCGTCGTGCCCCAGAGGGCAACGACGTCACTTGCTGTGACGCAGCTCGTCTTCGGTTGTTGGAGACATGCGGACCAAGTCTTCCAGACAACGTCCGTCGCTGCGACGGGGCTCGCCCTGAAGGAGGAGGACCCTGGTTGTTGAGGCGTTCGGCCGCTGCTGCGACCAAATGCTCAACATCAGCCCTCCATTGCTCCATGGCATCTCGAGATGCATCCGGAGGTGGTGGTCGCTGGAGAAGAGCACGCGCTGCATGGAGCGCGTGTTCTGGGTTGTCATGACTTGCCGGCGCAGTATGTGACGCCGGCGCACAATCATGTTGCCCGGCACGTTTTGCCGGAGAAGATGGTGGTGGTGGGAGTGTGACTCCTGCTGGTGCTGAGGCTCCTTCTGGTGGCTGCATGTTGGAGGGATTGCCCTCGACAGCCTGAGCAGCAGGTTGCCCGTTGTATGATCCAGCCGCAGAATTCACCATTCTTGAAAATCTCAGGCACCCCTACCTGGCGCGCCAACTGTCGACTGTTGGAGTCGGCAGATCTCCTGACACTACTAAAGTGTTGAAGGAGTTTGTAGTTCGGTGTGGGCGCGCGGAGACTCAAGAAGGTGAATCACGATTGGACACGAGAGACACAGTGGTTTACGTGGTTCGGGCCGCCTGAGCGTAATACCCTACTCCACGGGTGTGTGGTGTTGTATTAGTTTATGTATGAAAGCTCACGTCAATGCGTGTGTGCCTGAGAGCGTTCGAGAGCCTTCTCCCCCTCCGTGTATCGTCGGTCTGTCCTTTTATAGTACAAGGACAAACCGTTACAAGTTAGCCTGGCCCGACATGTGGCCCCGACGGTTACTAGTATTGATACACGATTAATTGTTGTTAATAACCCTGTAACGGGCTCCGACAGTGCCGTTACAGGTGTTAAGATTGTCCGATTAAGTGTCATTAACATGGAATTAATGACAATTAATCGGGTCTTGAAGTCCGCGGCTATCCTTTGAAGATCCGGAGTCGTTACAATGTCTTCCGGAGGTTTGAGGCGGCCAGCTCCGACGTTTGGACACGTGGCAGCTTCGGAGCTTGCTTGTGGGAAGCGGGAAGCTCCGGGGTGGCCTGGCACGTGTCAGGTCCGGAGCTTCTCTCGGTCAGGGGTTAAGTCCGGAGGTGCCGTTTCGGTACCTAGCCCGGAGCTTCACCCTTGTGGGTAGTAGCTCCGGTCTGGCAGTACACATGGCAACCTAGGGGTTAACCATGTTGGAGAAGCAGGTCCGGTTATGTCTGACAAGTGGGCCTCCGAGGGTCTTCAATTTGAGTAGACGTCCTTCCCTTGAGATCTTTGTAACCTCAGGGGGTGTATGGTTTTTAGGGTACCGACAATCAAGGTAGAAATCTTTCTCTTATTCTTTCCTTCTGCATCGTCATAAGTATTGTCATCGTCACATTCAGGGTCAATCAAACTCTTCTTAATCTTTAGGGTCTTTCTCATGTTGGTAACATACTGGTTTTTGTAGTCCTTTCTGTATCTACTGACACCGCAGATGGGGCATCTAGTTGCGAGCACATACCCTTTATGATAATACAATGGTTCACACAAGCGTATATTTTTGTCACACCTAGTGATATCGGGCAAAGAAGTTTTTTCGTTTTATAAGTGCTCCTGAGAAGTTTATTGGGATTTAGAAGAATTTCTGCCAAAATATTTAAAAGATCAGAGAAACTACAATTGGATCATCCATGTGTGGATTTCACCTTTAGTAGTTCTACGGTTGCACAAAATGTAGTAAACTCTTTATCGTGACCCTTTGATTCATCGTATAAAAGCTCGTCGTCACATTCTGCAATGTCTCCATTTCACTTAAATCTTTAGTTGATCCCAAAGAAATCAATACATGTGGTTCGATGTGACACAACATCTCACAATCAAACTCATCATCATCATCATCATCATCATCATCATCATCATCATCATCATCATCATCATCATCATCATCATCGTCCTCATCATCTTGATTGTCACTACCATCATCGACATGAGCATTATGTCCATCAGAACATCTCTCATCATCTTTATTCACTTCATGTGTATCTAATTTATCATGTTCTATCCATATTTTGTAGTTTGTTTTGAAACCTTTTTTCAACAAATGAGATTTGCTTACTGTAGTATCTATCCAAGCAATCTTATTTTCATAGTCGATACATAAACATGATATGTCATCTATCTTTTGCATCTTCGCATGTCTCTTGAACGCTTCAATAAAGTTTGTAATATTTTGAATGTACATAGGATCAGATCTTGGCATGTTGTACATCCACGCTCGACGGTACATCTTCTATGTCAAATTGTAAAAAAAAAAGATATCATTTCATTTTCATTGAATAACACTAGATAAAAACATTGGATAAAAGCATTGATTTTTTTCTTTACATTTTCCCTTCCGTCTACTGCATGTACAAGCGACATCATTAATTGACGTTTCAGACAACCAAATGAACTAAAAATGAACTATTAAGTGTTGTCTGAATGAAATTTTTAGTTGTCCTAACGACAACTACTCTGTATTAAGAAATGGAGGGAGTAGCTAGACAGAAGGGAAAAGGGAGGCGTACAGTGATGGCGACCGCGACGGGGATCGATGACGAGGGCGAGGGTGAAGACGGCGAGGGCGAGGACGGCAACGTGGCTAGGCCGCGAGGGTGAATACGGCAGCGATGGCGGCGGCGAGGGCCAAATGAAAAATTTTGACAGTCTGTCAGCATCGATGTGAAATATCTTGGGTTAGGTTTTTGTGGTGGCCGAGCAGCGCCTTATATAGTCGTCAATGTTCACAGACGACTTTTTAAGTGAACCACCGCCTGGGATAATACCTCTCCTGGCAGCTTTTAAGTAAACCACTGCCTGGGATAACATTTTCATAAGCGACTTTTAAGTGAACCACTGCCTGGGATAATGTCTCTTCGCAGGGCCCACAGATCAGATACAAAAGGGTAAACAGTTCGGTGTGGATGGTCCTGATTGCCAATTTAACTTTTGTTTAATTGACAACAAGATTTTCCACGTTGAACTTTTATTTAATTGACAACAAGACCGTCCACACCTGAGATAATTCTTCTTCGCGGGCGGTTTCGAAGTTAAAAACCGCAATAATAGTCACTCCAGTGCAGTTGATTGGTGGGTCCTGCAGTGCTCCCCTCTTTTCTCCATTCTCCGTTAACTTTAATTTCCTACACAAACTTTGTCCAAAATGCCCCAACTTTGCAGGTAGGCAAAATAAAATGTGTAGAACCCAATTATAAACTCAAATTTGAGAATTAACAAACTTCAAATTAGATTCAATTTTGAATTTGAATTCAAATGCATTTCAATGATTTCATTTAATTGAATAGCAAATGTGCTCTAAAATTTATGAAATTTGGAACAAGGGCACTGTTTGAACTATGAGGAACTCAAAGGTAAACTCAAATTTGAGATTTGACTTGGTTTGTACAGGAGCTAAGTTTGAAATTTTGGCTCTCTCCTTCTAAGTTTAATTAAATTCCATTTTCTTTGGTTCCTTTAATTTGTTTCTTTCCTTCCCACTTTTTATCCCTACTAGCTCAAGCACAAACTTTGTCCAAAAATGCACAAACTTTGCATGTAGGCAAAATAAAATGTGTAGAACCCAATTATAAACTCAAATTTGGGAATTGACAAACTTTGAATCAGATTCAAATTTAAATTTAAATTCGAATGCATTTCAATGATTTCATTTAATTGACTAGCAAATGTGCTCTAAAATTTATAAAATTTAAAACAGGGGCACTGTTTGAATTTTTTAGTAACTCAAAGGTGAAGTCAAATTTGAGATTCGACTTGGTTTGAACAGGAACTAAGTTTGAAATTTTGACTCTCTCCATCTAAGTTTCATTAAATTCTATTTTCTTTGGTTCCTTTGATTTGATGGTTTCCTTCTCATTTTTGATGTCTACTAGCTCAAGCACAAACTTTGTCCAAAAATATCCAACCTTTGCATACAGGCAAAATAAAATGTGAAGAACTCAATTATAAACTCAAATTTGAGAATTTACAAACTTTGAATTAGATTCAAATTTGAACTCAAATGCATTTCAATGATTTCATTTAATTAAATAGCAAATGTACTCTAAACTTTATAAAATTTGAAATAGGGGCACTGTTTGAATTTGCTAAAAATGATGCGCCACCTCACTGTGTTGTTTAATTTGCTAAAAATGATGCACCCATTGGGACTTGAACTCACAACCTCATGTAACGGACTCAAACACTCTACGAGATGAACCAGACAAGTTATTTGACTCTGTTGCGAGAGCAAACGAGATAAAACTAAACATAGTCATCAATTTTCACAGGCAACTTTTAAGTGAACCACTGCCGGAGATAATATCTCTTCTCAAGCGGTTGTTGAGTTAACCACCGCCTGAGATAATAGGCGCCTATATAAAGACGCTTTGTGTCCTCGCAAAAACCTAACTTGGGAGATTTGACTTAGACGCTGTCAGGCTGCCAAAATTTTCATTTCTCGCCAAAGCCCTCGCCGCCAAGCGCTGACGCCAAAGCCCTTATCGCCGAGCGCCGACGCCTCACCCTCGCTGCCGAGTCACCCTCGTCGCCATTCCCTGTCGCCGTCTACATCTCTATACGCCTCCCTCCTCCCCGTGGCGCCTCCCTCCCTCCCTCCTCCCCCCTCCCCGTGCCACGTCCCTTCCTCCCTCCTCCCCGCGCCGCCTCCCTCCCTCCCTTCTCCCCACATCGCCCCCCTCCTCCCCGCGACACCTCGCTCCCTCCCTTCTCCCCGCACTACCTCCCTCCTCTCCGCGCCGCCTCCCTACCTCCCTTCTCCCACACCGCCTCCCTCCTCCCCGCGCCGCCTCCCTACCTCCCTCCTCCCCACGCTCTGCCATTCAGTCAATGTAGATAACAGAAGAAGAATGGAATGAATGATTTCATTGTTAAGATTTTGTCTTTCTATGTTCTTACCTAATCCTTTGTATTTAGTTTGTTTGGATGTTAAGTACTGTATTTCGGCAGCAACTACTGTGCAATCAGTCTAAGGCTATGTTTGGAAACACAATATTTTTGGAGTTGTAGAGCAATACTTTGGTATTTGTGATTACTATGATATTTTTTACAGAATGGTGTTTGGAAACCAGCTCAAAAACTCTGTATTTAAAATCACAGTTTTGTCTACACAGTAGTATTTTGGGATTTAAAAACATTGGCCTGAACCAAAGTTTTTCTTTGCTTGCTGCTGCCACGTGATGCTGTGCTGCTTGCTTGCTCTTGATGCTTGCTGCTGCTGCATGATTAGTTTCCTGTTTTGGGATGAGATTAACAAGAACTGGTTTTTGGTTTATTAGTGTATGATCCGCCGATTAGTTTTCTATTTTTTTGGCGATTAGATCTATTGTGCTTTGGATCACTTTGTAGTTGACTAACGAATGAAGGTGGGCATGGCAGGATTCAGCTAGTGGTTAGGAGCAGACAAAGGTTCTTCGGTTATCATATTCTTGTTCTAGGATTGATTTTTCATTTTATTTATCTAATCCATAAATTGATTACTTTGTTAATTTGAATGACTCTACTTCTATTTGAATGTAAAACTGTGGTAAAATATTTTTCTCCCAAATAGTCATATGTATTACAAAACTGTGGTATTACAAAACCGTGGTATTGAAATACTTTGGTCTTATCCGTACTAACATGGAAAGCTCTAAAACATCGTCCCACAAGGCGATGGTGCTGGTAGTAACAATGGAGTCCCGAATATTGAGTTTAGTGACTCCAGCAGTTCAGGCTCGTATCACAATCCATCATTGGATTCTTTTGCACGTTTTAGAAAAGCTAAAAAGACTTCAGATGATCTTGACCCAGAATATGATCCCATCGGCGGGGTATGGATAACAAATCTTAACTCCAGTAGTTCAAGTTAATGTTGTTTATTAAGTATATGAAATCTTTTAGTTCCTTTCTGCCTAGCTTAATCGCGAAGAGAACGAGGTGACTTTGGCTCCGAAAATCGCAGAAGTTTCTCCAATGGTTGAATCCTCAGGTTCACTAAAGCGAAAACAAGGGCAATGAGGTCCCAATAAGGGTCCACTCAACCGCATCATATACATAACTCGTGTCAGTGCAGGTGGGCTCCCCCAAGAACCACTTAATTATGTTACAAAGTATCGAAATACATGCGGTTGTCTTGTTAAAAAGCTCGTGCCGATCACAACAGAGAATTGGAAAAAAATCCTTGAGGCAGGCAAGAATGAGTTATGGAAGAAGTTGAAGAAACAATTCAGGTTCCCAAAAGGCACAGAAGAAGCTGTAAAGAAAGCAACATTGATCTCTTGCGGTAAGAAGTTTCGTGGATGAAAGAGTGAAATAAATGCTTATGTTAAGGACAATAAGGCCCCTAGCCTAAAGAAGATGGGAAAAATCACGCAAGTTCGGTGGCAAGAATTTGTTCGTTAAAATACCACACCTGAGGCTAAAGCCCTAAGTCAATCTAGGTCCGAGCTTGTGAAAAAAAACATATACCATCATCGCTTGGGGTCTACCGGATATGCCCTCAAAGTTGAGAAATGGAATAAAATATTAGAGGAAACTGTCAACGCGGGCAATCCTAACCCACTAGAAGGTTGTGATGAGCGAACTAAGCGGTGGGTGTTAGCTCGATCAAGTTTGATCGACGATGGCAAAACTTGCAAAGCCCCACTCTATGAACCAAGTAGAGTAGAGGATGAAAGAAGTAATTGAAGAGCAGGAGAAGGGTCTCTTCGAGCCGTCAAGGGAGAATACCAACTTACTGCTATCCTAGGCAACCCTAAACACGATGGACGAGTTCGAGCAATCTCTTCTCAGATGTCCTAGAGAGAGGGTTTCTCGAAGGATAATGAGTTATATAGAAGACGTCACAAGTTCAAGAAGACACTTGAAGATACAATTCATCAAAAGGTCAAGTCATCTGTTAAATAAATATTAGATCAACTTAGAGAATCAGTGCAATTACCGTATGAGAATAAATCATTGGTTCCCGTGGCAAATGAGCAATTGTTATATCCAACTGCCTATCCTAGCAGTATAGGTTCTTTGCCAGGCTCAATATCAAGCATTAATTCCCTATCGATGATATCGTTGAAGACACGTCTTGTCGTATTCTTGTTCCAATCGACAAAGCAGGGAACAAAATAAAACAGGTCGCCACTGTTATGGCAAAACCTAATCGTGTATTCAACGGCGAATCACTTCGGTTGTATTATGTTGTAGTGCAAGTTCTTAAGATCATTAACAATTATTATGAAGATTATGAACCGGGCCACATCATTCCAGAGGGGATCAAGACTCTGGGGCAGGCCGTCAACCAATTAATCTTTTTGCACTGACGCGACATCATGTTGGACGATGAACCGATTTCTAGCCCCGTCGCAACTCAGAAGACTGCAACCCCGTCTTCTTCGCCTAAAGTTATGAAAGATCTACTCTCGTTATGTCCTATCAAGGATGATAGTAAAGGTAATCGAGAGAAAATAGTTGAACAACAGCTTGTATCAATACGAGATCAAGTTGATAGTAAAGAGCAACAACCAGTTGAACAATAGCTTGTAGCAGTATGAGAACAAGCTGATAGTAAAGAACAATCAGTTGAACAACATGTTCAATAACAGGCCAATGTCCAACTTCCGACGACTACTCCCCCGTAAGTGGACAGTAAAGAGCAACCAGTTGAACAACTTGTTCAACAACAGACCAATGTCCAACTTTCGACAACTACTCCTCCGTTAGTGCCTATGAAAGTTAGCTCATACGAAACAAAGGAACCTTCTAAAGAAGTGACAAATTTTTTTGAAACAATGAAGCAAATGAATACAAAATCGCATGCATCTTGTGCTTCATATGTGCCAACATTAGAAGATATTGAGGAGTGGGAAGAAAACGGCATGAAATATACTCAGAAGACTGCTTTACTTAAACCAGGAGTTCTGGTATACAAGCTTGAGGACATCCCTCCTAATTTTCAGAATGGGAAGCCGTTGATGACTTTGGCAGAGCTGAGTGTTAACGGTTATTATATAACAATTTCAACCGTCAATATAACTCAATTATGTGAAGGAATAAATATTTCTTACACACATCATAGTTAGAAAATAACCTAGTTCCACTTGTACCTAGAGAAATTGGTGTATGCAACTATTATATACAGATTTGAGGTGAATGCATGACCACAAGGCAAGGAAACACACTTCCAACCGATCAGACGATATCATGTGGCTTCTCATGGATCCAATGGCCCACTTACAGGCGGGTACCCGCAGGTTTTTACCTCGATTCATCTAGAAGGTTGACAAGAGCCCACATATCAATTTCTAGGAGCAAGTGGGAGCCGAATGGGGCCAACCCTAGTTCGGTCAAACCTCCTATTTGGCCGAACTGGTAAACTCGCCAAACTCGGTCCAACTGCACGTGTCAACCTCTGGTGGCTTCCTTGACACGGGAGTAAGTGAAAGCCCAGGAGATTAGTGCGCGAAACCACCTGGGTGAGTGCATAAATAGGGGAGAGTATCTCACCTCACTTCACACACACCACTTGAGCATTATTCTATTGTATACAATAGTTCTCCTAGTTTCTTAGTGGAGGTTAGGATATAGAGAGGAGTCTCTAGTCCTAATTTCAAATTGGGAAAGGTATGGCTCATGTATCTTTTCTTGTATTTGTAACTTTATGCATAATAAAAATATTATCTTTAGTCTCTTTTATTCATATACTTGGATGAAGCGTTTCTTGTTTGATTGTGGATTCCATATATGTGGTAGGAATAATCTTTATGATCATGCCTTAATGACATTATTCTATCATCATAACCACTATAAACCTCCACTATAGTCTAAGTAGTTATGATATGATCATGTTAATATGAATAATTTATGCTATGTCTCAACATTGGTTCAACTATGTTTAGATTAGTCATTGCCTTAGGATGGCTTGTGCCATGACTCCTAAGGTATTTACTTAATATGCTAGCATGATGCTAGGATATTTAAGTAACGTTGGATGTCTCTTAGACCCACGTATTGAAGAGGTAGGCTGTAGGTGGTGACAGCCCTATCTGTCCTTTGTAATTCTCCACGTTCGGCTATGCCACATACTCTTGGCGGGAGTCGCCCTCTTATTGCTAGGGGTAAGCTCGAACCCGATGTGTTGAGCAACTTAGCATAAGGATTCACCATTAACATGCTCATTAGTATCTAATCTAGGCTATGTATATGTATATTAGAAGCATTGTAGGAGCAACTCACCAACTCTTTGTCTAATCTCCATTAGGACCTATCTACCCTCTAGAATAGATTGCTTAGGTGTGTGTCACACTACCTATATTACCAACTTACCCCTGTCATGATAATTGATTAGTATCCCCTAGCTTGATCATAAGAATAATGATTACTTTATCCCATTGTCTTCCTTTGGGATAAATATGATATCCTTTGAAATACTCATGGGTGAAATGCTACAATAGTATCTTCCGTGCGATTGCAGATCTCATCTCTTTTGAGAGATTATCTGCGGTGTTAAGAACCGTCAACACTGAGCAAACAACATTTCACGCTCAGGGGAATGCACGAATGGTACATCACCGCCAGCACTAAATATCATCTTGAATCTGTCTCATTTCGTATGCTGAAAGAAGCATTAGACCTTAAATGAAATTTTCTCTTTTAAGATCTGTGGAGCCTTTTCTATCGAGAGAAGCTCGAAATCAACCTATTACTCATCTGGTGCTTGTAAGTGTCTCTAATATTTCATACTTGTTTTTTTTACTACATGCATACATGTCATGAGATTATAACGATTTCGAACTTATTCTTTGACAAGATGCAATACATTGATAATGAAAAACTGAAGTCCAATACAGGTATCCTTGATCGTACAATAATTGCAAAGTCGAATTTTGACTTTAAGGTTAAAAGGGACTCAAAACAGTACAGGCAAATGTCACAAAAGGGATTTCAAAAAACAATTGCACACCAAAAGAAGGCTAAAAAGACAAAGGTGGCAGCCACATAGCAAACGCCATGTTTAACTTTGTCAAAGATGGCAAGGACCTCATAAAGGCTCCATATCACTTCAAGTAAGTTCGACACATGGTATTGAAATAGTAATTTATTGTTCATTGTTAACTTAACACGTGTGTTTGTACGTGTGCAGTGATCACTACATAATGATCTTCATCAAGTCAACGTAGGGTTTTGCAACGGTCTTGGACTCCTCTAAGTTCTCATCAAGTACTTACAGAGATTTCCTTAGCATTTTAAAAAGGTAAGGATATTTGATACTTTTAATATACACGCGTATATAGGTTGACAGATCTTATATGACATTCCTTGTGTGATAGCGCTTGGCGGTTTTACTAGAAAGAACTTGGCGATGAGCGACCTACTAATAAGGATGCATTAAAAATATCAACAGACTTTCCTTGTCCCAAGCAGCCTTCTGGTACTGTCTTATGCGGGTATTACGTATGCAAGCATCTTTGAACCGCCTGCAAGTATAGAGTAAATTACGAGGATGTAAGTTATTCTTAATATCAATATTGTATTTTCATACTTTTGAGACAAATTTTTATTGTCACTAACCTATTTTAATACTTATATTATGTTTTCATTGTGAGCAACACATTTTAGACCTTATTATATATTTCATTGCAGTACAAGAATTGGATCCAAGAATGACCGATTTCTAGAAATATGTCTAGTGATGGAGTCCATAGGATTGCGAGTAAACTGTCTCTTTTCATGCGTCGCGAAGTTTTTCACCAAAAAGAGTTGTTCTTCGACAACACAGTTGTACTTCCTGATGTGTCAGAACTTTGCTAGTATGAAAATTGAAACAATATTTAGGGATGAACACATGTAAACTATAAATTGAGGGGTAGTCCCTCCGTCCCAAAAGCTTATCGCTTTCTAGTTTAAAAATGAACTAAAAAGCGACAAACTTTTTTGGACGGAGGGAGTACTTGTATTGTACAGTATGAAAGACTTGTATTTTCCGATGTGTGTCAATGTTGCTTGTTAAAATATATTGTTCGTACTGTGTGTGAATATGTATTTGAATTTGAGCTGGAAATTAGAAATAACGGGACGCTATACTGGAAAAGCTATATTTTTTTCACGGGCGGATCCTCGTAGCTAATGAACCGCCAGTGTTAAGACATTTTCATAGGTGAATTCTCGTAGCTGAAAAACCGTCTGTGATAATTAATCTTCACAAGCGGATCCTCATATGTAAAAAATTGCTTGGCAAATTGTGTTACCACAAGCGGTACTCTGACGACACGAACAACTTATGATAATTAATCTTCACAGTCGGATGCTTGAAGGTAAAGAACCGCCTGCGAAAATTGTGTTATCACAGGCAGTTAATTGATAATAAATACCGCATGTGATAATTAGTCTTCACATGCGGATGTTTCAATGTAATGACCGTGAATGATAAAGATGTTCACAGGCGGTTTGTTTTTCTGCCTGTGAATATGAACTATTTTCACGGAATTCTCGTTTCAGACGATTTTAAAATTCGCTTGTGATAATATGCCTGAGATGAAATTTTTGTACTAGTGACAGCCTGCTAAACTGGAGGACAGTTCTTGTCCCCGGTCCTAAGCATCCTGCACAAGATATCGTCCGCGTGCATCGCAGGAACCGTGAACCCAATCAGTTGCGACGTCCGTAGCAGCCCCCAACTCTCTCAACTATCATGAATTTGTTGGCGATTTCATCAAAGAAAACCAGAATAAACTAGCAACATGTGGCCTCCAAGGAGCTTCGATCAGGGGGGTCCAGGTCCAGTGCTCCCGGCGGATCATCAATCTCCACGTCAACAGTCAAAGACGTCACAATGTCAGTACTCAGTAGCCTGCTGGCTGTGTACAAGATGTTACATGACATAGTATATAAAAATAAAAATCCAAGTCACCGATCGTACTTGCAGTCATCGTCGCTATCTTGTCTGAGTGGCGAGATCGCTATTCCTGGTTTAATACTCCTGATGTTCCTAAAATAACGTAGTTATGAGAGAGACTGGGTAGATTTTAATCGGGTATAGTATTTTCCTGGAAAATTACCTCGCCATCATGGTGTGCTCCAAACACAATTGAGTGAAGATGTTAAGACTTTTTGATCGCGTAAGGGTGATGTTACGCGTGATGGATCTGTGAGGTAAGGCACAGGGAGACAACACTACTCTTCACGATCCGGCAACCCGATGGAGACCTGGCTTTTGTGATCCATCGGTTCAGATATCTGCTAGTCGTTGGTTCGGCAGACTGTTACTGGTATGACGAGTCGTTGCGTATGTATGAGGCAAGCTTCCGAGCATCCACGACAAGCTTAGTTTTCCTTGCAACAGGAAGATAACAACTGAACAATGCCCCGTGTTGTCGAAGCCACACAAACTAATTCAGGAATGAACGCCACACTTATCGTAGTTTTTGCCAAAATAATAGTGCTCATACCATAGTTCTACGCAGCAAATATGTTCCGTTCTGAACCGAGGCGCCGTGCTGAAAAGAGGTTGGCCGTAGTCAGAAGCTGCCCTCTCAAGTCCGGCTCCTGGTCGCTGGAGACTGGAAAAACCGGCTGCCGGCCGGCGGCTGCGCTGGGAAAGATCCGACCAGCGAGGTCGTGGCAGACTTCAGTAAGTGGAAACTACCTCGATGATTTCAATTTTATCGAAACGTCAGGATCAAGTGCACTCTTCCTTGTCACTGCCACTCCCAACTAAAGAACTGTGTCACCATCGTTGTCGTTGCTTCCCGCGATTTAAGTGGTCATATACTCGTAGACTAGTGCTAGTCCGTTTCAATCTGTTCCAGCAACGACAACTCTCCGTGAAATTGAAGGTGCGTATTTTATAACGTGGTGCTACAATATTCTGTGAAACCGACGTGTATATATTGTTTACTGAACAATTCCGAAAAATACGTGAAAATCAGCAGTAATTAACACCGACAGACAGACGGGACGAGTAATATGACGTACTGATTTGAAGCCGGAGAAACCACTGTAGGTCTGACGACGAACAACTGCTGCAGACGTTGGTGACGACGTTGGACCGCAGCGCCCAATTTCCTCGGTAGACGATCCGTGATGAACGCGAGCAGCCACGCGAATCGCTTTTCAAAAATCTTATTCGCCCTCTCCCGGTGCAGGATCACAAGGGCGAACGGTTCCGGGGACCTGCTCCCCCAATCGTCGGTGTATGCCGGCGCTCGGGATAGAGTAGACTAAAAGGCGGCGCAAGGAACGCGAACGTGGGAAACAATCTGATCGCGAGATAATCTGTCCTACCGCGCACGTCTGTATTTATAGCTCGAGAGGCAGTTCAGTTGCGATCTGAAGGATACGCATCGGAACCGACTCATTTGTTGTTGACGCGTCCGTCTTCAACTTGACTCTATCCAACTCGGGAGCCCAAAAGCCCAAATAAATTTTGTGCAAAAATATAAAATCTGGGCTCAACTCGAGGCTTGAATTCACACGAACACATGCGCACGTGCGTGGCGAGACAAGCGAGGAGGAGGAGGAGCGCGTGTGGGACACCTCTCTCTTCTCCTGTTCTCTCTCACTCAATGAGTGAAAGAACAACCTCCTTTATATGTAGGAGTTGATCCCCTTTCACTTCCCATGCGGGACTAAATATTCAGCACCACTCTCTCTTGTCCTAATAGACCTTTGAGATTTATTGGAATTTATTTTAGAATATTACATAGGCCAAGCCTATTTATTCTAACAATCCCCCATGAAAGTGCATCTAGGAATCCCTTGTGGGTTTTGGATGATTTATGACAAGAAAATGAGATCCTAACCTATTTGTTGAGATAAGCACAAGTTTTAATAGCAAAACAAGCAAAGTGCCAAAAAGAAGGGAGAATGAGGAGCAAAGTAGAAATGAGCTCAAGGAAGAAGAATATTAGATCATTGTGTATGGAGTGTGTTAAGGAAACACACCCCAAGAGCTCAATCACAATTAAACATACACATTGCACAAAATTATACAGGACCGGACTAGTCCGAATGACACCGGACTAGTCCGATATCCTCTCTGCACAAAATCGGACAAATCTGATATCCATCGGACTAGTCCGATATCTCTCTGACTAGAATTGGACTAGTCCTCCCTAGTGCGGACTAGTCCTCAAAACACTTCACAAGTCACACAAAATCGGACAAGTCCGATCACCACCGGACTAGTCCGATATCTATTCTGATCCAAATCGGACAAGTCCGATATTAGCACGGACTAGTCCGAAAAACCCTCTGATTTGAATCAGACAAGTCCTCCGAGTGCGGACTTGTCACCCAATTCACTTAGGGTTTCACATGTCCGGACAAGTTCGATAACTATCGGACTAGTCTGAATATTTCTAGAAGTAAAACCGAACAAGTCCGCTCCTAGCTGGACTAGTCCGATATTTCAGGACACTTAGGATTTGCTGCACACAGCACACCGGACTAGTCCGGTGTCCACCACGGACTAGTCCGATCTTTCTAAACCCTAACGGTAACTTTTAGAAACCTCATATAAATAGAAGTGCACGACCCAACTTTAACCTCTCTCGAACCCTAGCGCCGTCACACCTCCCAAGAGCCTCAAAAACCACATCTCTCTACGAAATTAAGTGCAACAAAGATCAATCCTTTGAGAATTTACTCTAGATCATTGGAGAGACACGTTCAACACTCATTGAGCTCTTGGTTTGATTCTCTAACACACTCCTATGATTTCATTGTAATCTTTTGAGTGTGTTCTTGGTGGTATTTCGTATTGTAATCTAAGGGAGCTCTCAACGTGTGAGAAGGCCCATTTGAATCCGGTTATTCACCCCTGTCGACTGTTGGAGTCGGCAGATCTCCTAACACTACTAAAGTGTTGAAGGAGTTTGTAGTTCGGTGTGGGCGCGCGGAGACTCAAGAAGGTGAATCACGATTGGACACGAGAGACACAGTGGTTTACGTGGTTCGGGCCGCCTGAGCGTAATACCCTACTCCACGGGTGTGTGGTGTTGTATTAGTTTATGTATGAAAGCTCACGTCAATGCGTGTGTGCCTGAGAGCGTTCGAGAGCCTTCTCCCCCTTTTCTCTCCCTTCGTGTATCGTCGGTCTGTCCTTTTATAGTACAAGGACAAACCGTTACAAGTTAGCCTGGCCCGACATGTGGCCCCGGCGGTTACTAGTATTGATACACGATTAATTGTTGTTAATAACCCTGTAACGGGCTCCGACAGTGCCGTTACAGGTGTTAAGATTGTCCGATTAAGTGTCATTAACATGGAATTAATGACAATTAATCGGGTCTTGAAGTCCGCGGCTATCCTTTGAAGATCCGGAGTCGTTACAATGTCTTCCGGAGGTTTGAGGCGGCCAGCTCCGACGTTTGGACACGTGGCAGCTCCGGAGCTTGCTTGTGGGAAGCGGGAAGCTCCGGGGTGGCCTGGCACGTGTCAGGTCCGGAGCTTCTCTCGGTCAGGGGTTAAGTCCAGAGGTGGCGTTTCGGTACCTAGCCCGGAGCTTCACCCTTGTGGGTAGTAGCTCCGGTCTGGCAGTACACGTGGCAACCTAGGGGTTAACCATGTTGGAGAAGCAGGTCCGGTTATGTCTGACAAGTGGGCCTCCGAGGGTCTTCAATTTGAGTAGACGTCCTTCCCTTGAGATCTTTGTAACCTCAGGGGGTGTATGGTTTTTAGGGTACCGACAGTGGCCCCCTGGACCTACCTCCGGAGAAAGTCACCGGGGTGAAGTCATTCCGTCGGAGGTGGGTCCATACTCGCGACTCTTGAACTGGGTCTTCAAGGGTCTTCGGAGGTGCCGTTGACGGGGCTTTACGGTTAAATCCCAACGCGTGGCGCACCTCAGGCGGCAGATAAGATCTTTGACGTGCGGATCTCTCGCAATTGAAGGTCGCCGGTTCCCGATACGAAAACTGTATCGGTTCCGCGCGCCTTGTCAGGTTGCCGCCTTTGGGTTTCCCGCCTCGTGATGACAACTGTTCGCCTGGGTAAGAGCCTCGACTTGATCGTCAGGGTGGTCCCGGGCCCTCTTATCATCGGCAGGGTTGAATTCTTGAGTAGTATCCTTGACTCCCCTGCAGTTTCCATCCAAGCATTGCGAGGGCTTACTTAAGAAGGAAAGCGCACCGTCGGGAGTTCTTTACGCTTCCCATCTGTTCTTGCGCTCAAACTCCCAACTCGTACTTTGCTCCTCTTCTCTTGCCTAGCTGTGCTGCGATGGAGTTGGGTCTGCGTGAGAGTCGCTTGAAGATTGACAACGATCTGAAGAAGGTCCGGGCCCTCATGGGGTGGTCTTCGGACTTCTTCAACCGCTCGGTCCGCGCCGGCGGAGAGCTCCCCTTTGAAAAGGAGCACGCTGGCGAGATGGTGTACTTTTCCTCGTACGCCATGGTGGGGCTAATCCCACCGTTTTCTTCTTTCTTCTTGATGCTGCTGGACTTCTATGGTCTGCAGCTGTACCACCTTGGCCCTCACTCCATTCTCCTTGTGTCCATCTTTGTCCACTTCTGCGAGATGTGGGTGGGCATCCCTCCCTGCATCGAGCTCTTCCGAACCTTCTTCACCGTCCACACCACCGGCCGAAGCAATGAGTATCTTGGCTTCTACTACTTCGTGAAGCGCAAGAAGTGCCCATTCAAGTACCTCCGGTCATTCCCTTCCGGGAAGTGGGATGACTGGAAGAAAGATTGGATAGTCGTCCGGGTGGAGGAGCATGAGCGGTTGGAGTTGCCAGACGGTCTGCCCGGCATTGACACGTCGATATGGAGCGAAGTTCCGGTGCTGGCGGAAGCTTTCGACCCTGTCCTGACCAGGATCCGCCAATGTGTGGAGGGAGGATTGACTCCCCAGGCGGTGTTCTGCAACTTCCTGTCCAACAGATGGGCGCCGCTGAAGAGGAGGGAGAAGCTCGCCTGGGCCCTCAACAGCGTGATGGACGAGGACCGGGTTGAGACCGGGTTGAAGTCCAGCATGGTGGGGAAGACCTTGGAGTTTCACCTCAAGAAATTCCAGCACGGCATCGACGTTGACGGAGATTACTTGAATCCGCCGCCGGCCTTCCTCCCTCTGAACGTGGAAGTTGAGTTCAGCAGGGAGCTCCGGCGGACGATGCCCGCGTTGACGACCTTGGTGTCGTCGAGAGAAGATCAACCACCCGTTTGGCGATCCCCGGGTTGTCCGAAGACGGCTCCGCCCCTGTCCCACAGCCAAGAGCTGAGGTCATCGGCAAGGGCAAGGAGCTGGCGGAGGAGCTGGAGAGCCGGAAGAGGAAGCTGCGACATGCTGACGGAAGGTCCATCGGGCCTGCCACTTCCCCCCCGGTTCCCCCTCCTCAGGAAGGAAGATCCTCCGCCGCCGTGGCGACTGTCCCCGTGGTGGGGTCCTTCCGGAACGTTACTAGTCCGGCAGTGGGATCCTCCCGGAGTGCGACTGTCCCCGTGGTGGATCCCTCCTGTGGTGCTAGCTCCGGGTGCGCGACTCCGGCATCTGGAGCGGTGAGGGCCTCCAGGTCCAGGAGTTCCTCCCGATCAAGGAGAGCTCCGACCCGGGAAACGCCCGCGGCTGTGGCAAGTCCTGGGAGTCCTCCTGGAGCTCCTACGCCGACCGTGGCCAGCCCGGATCGTCCGGAAAAGAGGTTCCGCGCAAGCTGGTGCGGGAGCCTCCCAAGGTAATTTTTCTTTTTTACCTCGATTAACTTTTTAATTGTAGCATCTGTTTGCTCAATTTCTTCGTTCTTCATCTGCAGCGTTCCCAAGAAGGGGAGTGAAGCTCCACCCTCAGCCACAGTGTCTGAGGCTGCGACAGCTCCGGCGCCGGCTGTCGTGGTCATGGACCTCGACTCGTCTCCAGAAGTTCCCGTGGTAGCGCCGGACCACGGGAATGAAGATGCGCCAGCGGCACCCGTCCCGGAAGTGGAAGCTCCGGGTCCTGGTGCTGCAGTAGTAGAAGCTCCGGCTGTTGAGTCGGAGGAAGTAGCAGTCCCGGCTTCGGGGCCGGAAAGTGCTGAAGCCCCAGTGATTGAGCCGGAGGTGGCTGAAGCCCCGGCATGCGAGCCGGAAGTCGAAGTAGTTCCGGCAGTTGAGCCGATTACTTTAGAAGCACCGGCCGCAGAGCCGGTGATTGTTGGAGCGCCGGCCGCAGGGCCGGTGGCTGAAGAGGCGAGGGAGCTTGAGCCTCCCTCAGAAGAGGTGTCCCGGCCGGAGCCAGTAGCGGCTCCTGCTCCGGAGGCGACGACGTCGATGGTACCTGTGGCAGAGCCAGAGTGCCTGAACGAAGTCGCCGGCCCCCAGCCTGAGGGGGCAAATGAAGACTTGGCGGTGGGACCTTCTTCGATGGCGACTGAGGTCATCCCGGAGGAAGGTCTTAGCGCTTTGGAAGCTCGGGGTTCCACTCTCGTAGAGTGGGACCCCATTTTTGTATGTGAAGATCCGCTAGAACCAGCGGAAGAGATCCCAGCAGGTCCGGAGCCCATCTCGCTGTCGATGTCCATCGACAACGCCTGCTCCAGTCTACGTCAGGTCCAATGGGCCTTCTTCCACGACAGCAAGGCTCTTGAAGAGGAGCGCCAAACCCTTAGGCGGTGGCGTAATCGGCTCCACTTCGAGACTAAGCTGGCGCAGTCGAGGCTTGCGGATGACAAGGAGTGGATCAAGCGGGAGAAGATCCGCCTGGAGCTCTGGGATAAGCTGCTGGACGAGAGGGAGAGCATGACTCACGCCCTTGATGCTCAATCCCGGGAGTTCCACGACCAAGCTAAGGCTGCTAACGACGCGGCCAATGCTCGGTTTGATCAGCTCGAGGCCATCAGCACCGCACTCATCAAGCGCCGAGAGGCACTTGAAGGGAGGGAAAGACGGCTCGAGGACGAGGAGCAAAAACTCCTAGAGCTACGGGATGACGTCTTGCGACGGGAAGAAGAGCTCGCCGAGAAAACAGCTCTGGCGGACAAGGGCCTCGAGGAGCGCACTAAGAAATTGGAAGAGCGCTGCCTCGAGGAAGAGGAGAAGACCTGGGTGCGGGGGCAGGAACTCTACGAATACGAATGTGCCCTTGTCGCCCGGGAGAAGAAAGTGGAGGCTAGGGAGAAGGACCTGGTCGACCGCCGGAACAAGATCCACCTCCGGGAGGAGGAGCTCGAAAGACTTGAGAAGCGGGTTGCTGCGAAGATCCAGCAAAACGCCAAAGAAGTTGAGCGCCTCGCCCGCGAGAATTCGGAGCTGACGGCGGCCCGGAGATCCCTGGAAGAGATGAAGAACTTGAGGAAGGTGGACTCCCTGCAGATTTGGGAGTTTCTGGGCAAGGCCGACGACGCGCTGACGCCGATGGGTTTCAGCCCCGTGCACCCGGATGATCCGGAGCCGGACCTTGCGTTGCAAGCGTTGAGCACCGCAGGCAGCAAGCTCTCCAAGGTGGGCGACGTCATCGCGGACCAGCTGGAGGTCGAGGGGCAATCCCTAGCTAGGAACGTCACAGAATATGTGTGGACGTGCTACACCAGCCGGAACCCTCGATTTCCTCTGGACCCGGTGCTTGAAGGCCCCGTCGAAGGAGAAGGCGAAGCTACCCGAGCCTGCGTGTCGGAGGTCGCCCAGAAGGTCGCCGAGTTCTTCCATAGGGTCTAGGACCGTCTCTTTTAGCCTTTACTTGTATCTTCTCTTCTTCCTCAATTTTGTAATCCCTTGTCTCCAGATGTAATCTCCGGTCTTCAGATGAAATGAAATCCCCAATTTTTTGCGAATTTCATTTTTTTTTTGTCTTCAACATCTTTATCTTCACTTGGCCCCCTGGTAGATGTGCACAATTTGATTGTGGACATGTACCAAAAGGATGTTGAGTTTTGTTGAAGACGAATTTGCTTCGAACTTGTGGAATTTAGGTCCGAAGTTTTTGATAGTGAAGGTCCCCTGAAGTTGTCGAAGCTTAGAAGCTCCGGCACTGTCCATCGCTGGAGCTTAGTAGCTCCGGCAATAGCCTCTATCAACACGTTGAGCGTCGGTAGTTAATACTCCAAGGTGTCGGAGCTTAGCAGCTCCGGCAATGACCTTTGCCACACTTGGTTTGTTGGCAACAGACTCCAGTGACGGGGTCTTCTCACCATCTTTTAGTCAACGCCGACGGTTGACGCCCTGGTGGGAGTCGGAGCTTGGTTAGCTCCGGTTTTTCTCCATCAACTTAGGGTTCATTTTTCCTGCACACTTAAGCCAAGAAAAATAGTAAAATTCGTTCCTTGTCTATAACTTCGTCGCGGCTTACGGTTCTCAAGAAAATTTTAAGTTGAACACGATTTTTAACACGACTGGATGAATTGTCTTTTCTTTTAGATCCAATTGTCCATGGACCCACCTTACTTTGGCCTGCCGGGATGTAGGTAGAGTGGCGTACTTAGGGTGCTTGACCAGGCTAAGTCGATAGCGCACTCCGGCCCTAGAATGGCTTGGCGGCTTTCAGGCGAGTTGGCCACAGACGATATTTAAATCCAAGAAATCTGACAATTCAACTCGAATCGTACGTAAACCGGTCAAACTAGAACTTCTTAAGAATTGCACGTTTCTGTTATAGACAAGAAAGAGAAAAATAAAAATGTCGAGCCTATGCAAAAATGAATGCACGTGGAGTCTATTTCACATGAAGATGTCTTTCATTATAGGTCCGGGGTACAGGGGAAACAAGTACACTCTTAGGGTACGGAACCAGGCTAAGTGTGTTTGGTTTCTCGTTTGACCCAAGGTAGTTAGCCACACTTTTAGTCCGGAGACTGTGTCAAGTGTTGCATGAGCTTTTCAAACCTTTCGGAAAAGGTCCGGCTGCTCTCCCGGAGGAACTACCCGACTCTGTACAATGACTCTATAACATACATTTCAAGTTACTTAAGACTCACCTCCGTGGAATTAAGTGTAGAACTTACGGAGGTGCTCGATGTTCCAAGGATTTGGGAGAGGTGTCCCATCCTCGGTAGCCAAGCGAACGCTTCCGGGACGGGATACTTTGATCACTCGAAAGGGCCCTTCCCAGCCGGGGGAGAGTTTGTTTTGCCCTTCTCTGGATAGTATTCTCCGTAGCACCAGATCGCCTTCCTCGAGCTGTCGGTTGTGTACATGTCGCTGGTGATAGCGCCGTAGAGCTTGGCGGTATCGGGCATTCCGAACAGCTGCTTGGCACCTTCCCTCCTCGAGGAGGTCTAGGTCTTCGCGCCAGAGCTGGTCCTGCGCGGCTTCGTCGAAGGTCCGGACTCGGAGGGAACCCAAGGTGATTTCCGGAGGAAGGATCGCTTCAGCTCCGTACACCAGAAAGAAGGGTGTTTCTCCGGTTGCCCGACTTGGAGAAGTCCTGTTGGCCCATAGAGTGGGCGGAAGCTCTTCGATCCAATTGGCTCCATGCTTTTTCAAGCGCTCATAAGTGCGTGTTTTGAGTCCTTTAAGGATCTCTGCATTTGCTCTCTTGGCTTGTCCATTGCTGGCAGGATGAGCTACGGAAGCGTAGCAAACTTGTATGCCGAGGTCTTCGCAATATCCTTGAAATGCGGAGCTTGTGAATTGAGTCCCATTATCAGTGATGATCTTATTTGGGACTCCGAATCTGCTCACGATGGATTGTAGAAAATTGATTGCAGATTGTTTGTTGATCGTCACAACGGGAGTTGCTTCTGACCACTTGGTGAACTTGTCGATGGCGACGTACAGGAACTTGTAACCTCCGACGGCTCTAGGGAAGGGTCCCAAGATGTCCATCCCCCACACAGCGAAAGGCCATGTGGGAGGTATCATTTGTAAGGACTGAGCAGGTGTATGAATTTGCTTTGCATGAAATTGGCATGCTTTGCATTTCTTCACCAGCTCAGTGGCATCCTGGAGCGCTGTAGGCCAGTAGAAGCCGTGCCGAAAGGCTTTTCCGACCAGCGTGCGGGAAGATGCGTGGTTCCCACACTCGCCTCCATGGATTTCTGCGAGGAGCTCGCAGCCTTCTTCCCTTGTGATGCACCGCATTAGGATGCCGTTGGCACCGCGCTGGTAGAGATCCCCTTCTACCAACGTGTATCTTTTAGCCAATCTGACTACCCGATCAGCGGATACATCATCGTCAGGAAGGATGTTGTCTTTCAAGTAGCTCCGGATCTCCGAGATCCATGCATCGGAACTGACTTGAGCATTTGAGTCTTGCGTGCTGGGTTGCTCGGAGCTTCCGGCAGCACCTACGACCCTTGATGGCTGCCATGGTAACAGGGCCATCGGGACCGTCAGCTTCGGGATGCTGATCTCGCCCCCTTCGTTCAGTTCGGCAGGCTGAACTGTGGGTTTTGACAACCTCCGGACAAAGGTTCCATCAGGAGCCGGAGCTCCAGTTGACGCCTTGGTCGAGAGTTCGTCAGCTTCAGCGTTGTGAGCACGCTGAACATGGTGAAGGTCTAGGACTTCGAAGTCCTTCTGAAGCCTCTGTACTTCAAGGAGGTAAGCAGCCAGCTGGAGATTATTGCAGGAGCATTCACCCTTCACCTGCTTGATGACGAGTTGTGAATCTCCTTTGACCAGCAATTGCTTGACACCGTATGATTGTGCCACCTTTAATCCATAGATGAGTGCTTCATACTCCGCCATGTTGTTGGTTGCCTTGAAGTCAAGGTGTACCATGTATTTCACCTTCTCCCCAGTTGGTGCGAGGAGAAGGATTCCACCTCCGGCTCCCTGCTTCTGCATGGAGCCGTTGAAGTAAAGGGTCCAGTGAGGCTTAGTGAAGGTTGGAACTTGAGGTTCCGTCTTCTGCTCGCTGGGGCCCCCAGGGTTTAATGGAGAGGGAGTCCATTCTGCCACGAAATCTGCCAACGCTTGACTCTTGATTGCTTGTCTCGGAATGAATTCAAGATCGAATTCAGCCAATTCCGCTGCCCACTTTGCAATATTCCCAGTTGAATTGGGATTATGCAGGATCGCTCGAAGTGGATATGAGGTCACCACCGAGACTTTGTGAGCTTGGAAATAGTGTCGAAGCTTCCTTGAGGCAATAAGAACTGCATAAAGCAGTTTATGCACCTCTAGGTATCGAGTCTTGGCATCATGTAACACTTCACTGATGAAGTATACCGGGCGTTGAATGGTCCGGACCCTCCCGGAGGGGTCCGGAGCTTCCTCTTCATTGATCCGGACCCTCTCGGAGGGGTCCAGACTCTCTTCGGGGACCTCCGGGTTCTGGGTGGAGGAACCCGGAGCATCTTCAGAAATGACCTGGACCCTCTTAGAGGGGTCCGGGTCCTCTGAAGTGGCTTCTTGTGGGTTTGAGTCTGGGAGCTGGGACCCAGACCCGCTTTCAGGAACCTCCGGACCCTCCCGAAGGGGTCTGGATTCCTGAGTATTGGGTAGTTCCGGTCTCTCCGCAACCAGAACCATACTGACGACTTCGTCAGTAGCTGAAATGTAAAGCAACAAAGGCTCACCAGGGTTCGGAGCTACCAGGAGTGGTAGGGTGGTGAGGAACTGTTTCAGCTCCTGGAATGCCTTCTCTGCTTCTTCAGACCATTAGAATGGTCCGGACTTCCTCAGTAACTTGAAGAAGGGAAGTGCTCTTTCCGCCAGTCTTGAAATGAACCGGCTGAGGGCTGCTAGACATCCAGTTAATTTTTGGACGTCTTTGATGCGGGTTAGTGGCCGCATGTCTTCAATGGCTTTTATCTTCGCCGGATTAGCCTCTATGCCCCGGTGACTTACCAGGAAACCAAGAAGCTTTCCGGAACTAACCCCGAAGACGCACTTGTCTGGGTTTAGCTTCGTGCGGGTGGCCCGCAGCTTGTCGAAGACAGCCTGCAAGGTGTCCAAGAGGGACTCCTTGTTCTTGACTTTGACCACGATGTCATCGACGTACACTTCCACTATGTCTCTGATGAGTTCTTCGAAAGTTTTGTACATAGCTCGTATAAAAGTTGAAGCTGCATTCTTGAGACCAAACGGCATGGCTGTTGTCGGTACCCTAAAAACCATACACCCCCTGAGGTTACAAAGATCTCAAGGGAAGGACATCTACTCAAATGAAGGACTCTCGGGGGCCCACTTGTCAGACATAACCGGATCTGCTTCTCCAACATGGTTAACCCCTAGGTTGCCACGTGTACCGCCACCAGAGCTACTACCTGCCAAGGTGAAGCTCCGGGCTAGGTACTGAAACGGCACCTCCGGAGGTGACCCCTGACCGAGAGAAGCTCCGGACCTGACACGTGCTAGGCCACCCCAGAGCTTCCCGCTTCCCACGAGCAAGCTCCGGAGCTGCCACGTGTCCATACGTCAGAGATGGCCGCTTCAAACCCCCAGGAGACGTTGTAACGGCTCCGGATCTCCAAAGGACAGCCGCGGACTTCAAGACCCGATTAATTATCATTAATTCCACATTAATGATGTTTAATCGGACGATCTTAACACCTGTAACGGCACTGTCGGAGCCGTTACAGGGTTATTAACAACAATTAATCTCGTGTATCAATACTAATAACCGCCAGGGCCACATGTCGGGCCAGGCTGACTTGTAACGGTTTGTCCTTGTACTATAAAAGGACAAACCGACGATGCACGAGGAGAGGACTCTAGAAGGCTCTGAAGTTCACAAGTTAATACAACACACATACACACCCGTGGAGTAGGGTATTACGCTCAAGCGGCCCGAACCACGTAAACTACTGTGTCACTCGTGTCCAATCGCGTTTCACCTTTTTGAGTCTCCGCGCGCCCAAACCGAACCACAAACTCCTTCAACACTTTCGTAGTGTCAGGGGATCTGCCGACTCCAACAGTCGACAGTTGGCGCGCCAGGTAGGGGGGCGCCTGAGATCTTCAAGAATGGTGAATTCTGCGGCTGGATCATCCAACGGGCAACCTGCTGTTCAGGCTGTCGGAGGCAATCCCTCCAACATGCAGCCACCGGCAGGAGCCTCAGTTCCAGCAGGAGTCACACTCCCACCACCACCATCTTCTCCGGCAAGACATGCCAGACGACATGATGGTGCACCGGTGTCACATTCTGCGCCGGCAAGTCGTGACAACCCGGAACACGCGCTCCATGCAGCGCGTGCTCTCCTCCAGCGACCACCACCTCCGGATGCATCTCAAGGTGCCATGGAGCAATGGAGAGCTGATGTTGAGCATTTGGTCGCAGCAGCGGCCGAACGCCTCAACAACCAGGGTCCACCTCCTTCAGGGCGGGCCCCGTCGCAGCGACGAACATTGTCTGGAAGACTTGGTCCACATGTCTCCAACAACCGGAGAAGAGCTGCGTCACAGCAAGTGACGTCGTTGCTGTAACACCCTCATTTTCATGCATCATGCCCTACATGCACTCATATACATGTTTAACATTAGCCCACAACAAGAGGAACGAGTTTAAAATCGATTCGGAGCATTTAAAATTGATTTGGAGCAAAACCGCACTTAAAACGCAGGAAAGTGCGGACTAGTCCGATTTTACTGAGGACTAGTCCGATTTCTCTCTGACTAAAAACGGACTTGTCCGTTTTTGCTGCGGACTAGTCCGATTTTGGCTCTGGAAACTTTCGGACTTGTCCGATTTTGTGCGGACTAGTCCGATATTCCATGAATCCTCGAAAATTTGCTAAGTCCCTGGACTTTTCCGGACTAGTCCGGTGTTCCAGCGGACTTGTCCGTTTTTCCTTTCTGACTAAGATCGGACTTGTCCGATTTTTGGCCAGACTTGTCCGATTTTCTCTCTGGACGACTTCGGACTAGTCCGGTCCTGTCCGGACTTGTCCGATATTTCGCGACTCCGAGATTGACCTTTTGTTTTACGACTTGTTTCTTGGGTTTCACGTCAAGTGGGCCTAGGGACGTCGTGCCCAACTCTTTTAGAGCCCATGTGGGACTCTAAACCGGCCTCTACTCATCCCAAAACTCGAGATCCATCTAACCCTAGCCTCCACCCCTATATAAACAACCCCACCCCTTGGTTTGACATCTATTTGCCACTTTTCCACCCACCCAAACCCTAGTTCGTGGGGAGCCACCATCAAGGAGGGAGGAGAGGATCCCAAACAAGAAGAAGAAGAGGAGGAAACGAAGGAGGATCAAGATCTCCACCAAGTTTCGTCCTTCACCACCAATTCATCCCCAAGTTCATCACCAACCCTAGATCATCAAGATCCCAGTGTTACCTCCAAGTTTCTTGGTTCATTGGAGTTCTAAACACCTGGTATACCTTCTATTCTCTTTTCCTTACGAGAATTCAACCCCTAATCTCCAAATTCACGTCGATCTAGAAAACCCTAATCCGCTGATCTCGCAGAGTGCGGACTTGTCCGATCCCAAGCGGACTAGTCCGATCTTTCTGGTTAAATTGTGTTATATTGATTCTAAAATTTGATCTAATCAACTCCAAACCTGTATAAACTGGTTAAAATCTATTAGAACTAGTTAGTGATCATTAAAAGCAATCTAGTAACAAGTTCTACCTTGCATTGCATCAATCATGCATGTCATGACATATTGAGTAATATTTGTGCACTCTTTGATTTTGTTTTTGTTTTGTATGTTTATTGTGTGGATTAGACGGATTTGCGCTAGAGAGTGCCACGGAGGATCTACAGCATCAAGAGTTTGAAGGCTTTGACCCTAATCAACAGCAAGAGCAAGGCAAGTGTCCTTGAAGCATATTGATCCTGTTTTTAAAATAAATGTTTTGTTTGCAAAACTGCATGCTATGTCAATTTGATGGGAATCCTATGGTAGGAAGTTTACTAGATTTGTTAAACCACCCTTGTCACCTGGGAATTATGGTAGAGAGTCGGGAAGGGTTTTTACCTTTTTGCTTCGCTTAATTAATTGGGATGGAAAAAACAACACTACGAATTTAATTATGCATCAATGATATTTTGGTTAATGTGAACTGTTCAATACGATGGGTGATCTAAGCAAGCCTGGCATGTGGAAGGGTTGGATGTTATGGTGGTTTGCTTGCTTTAGATCTGAGGACCGGTTCATGCGAGAATAAGCCAGGACTACAGTGCCACCACGAGGCCAAGTTATGGGTGCGGCGTAGCTGATTAATTAGGGCTTTGCTAGCGCTGTTTGGACCATTGTGGATGCTCGGGGAAGGGGTAGTCGGATTGGGTTTGTTGGTGATTGGTGGGGCTACCCTGGGATCCGAATGGCTCAAGAGGGGGCCCTTGGTTGAAGATGTGCTCTGCGGGAGACATCGCCACCGGTGAAACCTCAGTGGGGTCTAAATAGGCTAGTAATCCCTTTGTAAAGGCTATTTTGTGATCTCTTGGCTACACACCAACGGAAGTGTGTAATGTGACCGACGGGTCATGGGCATAAGGGAGGTTCTTAGTCACCGAAGGGTGATGAAATCACGAACACGTGGGTAAAGAGGTACAAACTCTGCAGAGTGTTAATTAAAACTATCATGATAGCCGTGCTCCCGGTTATGAGCGCCTGGACAACTTCCATGATTAGAGGGAAATTGGAATTTGGGATGGTCATGGTTTGATAATGGTTATGGATGGTTATGGATTAATCTCTGGTAATGAATATGGTTATTGGCAATGGTGAAATCTGGAATTTTTTTTTTTTTGATGATGGTAATGAATTCAGATTTGGTATTATGATATCATTTATGATTATGATGGGTTTACTTCACATACATAAGATATATTGCTTTTCAAATGTTTTACCGTACTTTTCAGCACTTTACCATTATTATTGTCGTCATTTGAATCAGCCACATGTCATACTTTCCACACTTGCTGAGTACGACATGTACTCACTCTTGCAATTCCCCACCCCAACAGTTGCAGGTCAAGACTGGGATTTTAATGGCGATAATGCGGAGTTCTAGGCCGTGTCTACCGTCAGCTTTGCCTGTGGTGTTGATTGGAGCTGCGCATATACATACCCTGTCGCTTATGCTGCAAAGTTGCTTAGTTTGCTTAGTTGTTTAATTAGTTTATTTCCGCTGCATTAGTTGAACTTGTCATTAATATTCATTAGAGCTTGTATTCGAGGATTCAATGAATTGTGTAATAAGAATACTTATTTAATAATTTGAGCTGTGGTAATTTTCTGTATATCCTTTTGTGATTTCACTTGTGTATGTGTGGTGAACATCCTGGGCACACATATGCGTTAGCTTGGTTCATTTTCGGAACCGGGCGTCACAGATTGGTATCAGAGCCACAGGTTGACCGTAGGATGCAGCCTAGATAGAATGGACACTTTAGAGCACATAGGAGCACTCAGGAATCGATGTATTTTTGCTTGGAGTGCTGTTTGCTATATATATTGCTTGCTTGTGTGCTTAATAGAGGATTTTGGGATGCTTTAGCATTGCCATGTCCACCTAGGCTAGTGTAGCCAGTTGTTTAGTTTCATATCCCTTGATGCATATAGTTGGGGCGTTTTCTAATTCTTACCTACTGCTTTTCTTCAGATGGTGAGGACTCGCAACCAGAGGGATGGCAATGATGAAGAGGAGAACAATGGAGTGCCTCAGAACAACAATGGGCAAGGACCTGCTCAGGGAGCTATCAACATCGAGCAGCTATTGGCCATGCAAAACCAGCTCATGCAGACCATGATACAGACTATGGGACAGCTGCAGGCTGGCAATATCAACAATCAGCCCCACATGCCTCCACCGCCACCCCCACCTCCTCATAACCGATTGGGAGAGTTTATGAGGACTAGGCCGCCAACCTTTGCTCAAGCTGCTGACCCTATGGACGCTGATGATTGGCTCAAGTCCGTGGAGAAGAAGCTAGCCATTGTCCAATGCAGTGACCGGGAGAAGGTGCTATTTGCTTCTCATCAACTCGTTGGAGCAGCTGCAGATTGGTGGGATTCTTATTGCAGTGCTCATGAGAACCAAGAGAGAATTACCTGGGCGGAATTCAAGGAGAGTTTCCGTTCTCATTATGTGCCGGAAGGTGTTATGCTCTTGAAGAGGCAAGAATTTGAGAACTTGAGACAAGGAAAATCAAGCGTGAGTGAATATCTCAATAAGTTCACTCAACTCTCAAGATATGCGCCTGAGGATGTTAGCCGGGACAGCCGGAAGCAATACCTGTTCATGAGGGGATTGAACAATACGATCCAAGTGCAATTGCTCAACTGTGATTATGTCAATTTTCAGAAGCTTGTGGACAAGGCAATTGTGGTTGAGAACAAGATCCGTGAGATGGAGCAAGAAATCAAGAGGAAGGCGCCATATCAAGGACAACAACAAGGAAGTAATGTGCGCCCTCGCTTTGCGCCACCCAATGCGCCTAATTACAGCTCCTCTATTCCTGCTCAGCGCCCTGGATATGCACCGCGCCCAACTCAGTTTGTGCAGCAGCGCCCTGTCATGCAAGCACCTAGGCCTCCGACGCCTTATGCACCTCGTGCTGATTTTCCTGGAGCCAATGCTCAAAACCAAGCTCGTCCCAATAATTCTGGTGGAGTTAAGAAGTGCTATACTTGTGGAGAAGCTGGACACTTTGCACATCAATGTCCTAAGTCGGGCCTTGGTCAAGGAAGCAATGCATCGAGGCAAAACCCAAGACCTAATGGAGGACAGCCACAAGGAAGCCGTGGACAGCAGAATTTTGCTCGTGGCAACGTGAACCATGTCTCTACGGAGGATGCTCAACAAGCGGATGATGTGGTCATTGGTATGTTTCTCGCCAACTCCAACCCCGCGACTATGTTATTTGATTCTGGAGCATCGCATTCATTCATTGCATCGAAGTATGTTGCCAAGTATAGTTTGCCTATCTCTCATATGAAGTTTACTCTGTTGGTTAAGTCTCCTGGAGGAGAGATGAGGACAAATATAGTATGTCCAAAAGTAAGCCTTAGAATAAGGGGGGTAGACTTCTCCGCCAACCCCATTGTTTTAGATTCTCAAGGGTTGGATATTATACTTGGTATGGACTGGTTGAGGAAGCACAATGGGGTTATTGAATGTGCCACAAAGACAGTGAAGTTGACCAATGAGGAAGGGATAACTGTAGAATTTGAAGCATCTCAAACCGCACCGAAGCAATTGGAATTGAATCATATAGACGGTGTCGCAATTGAGGAGATTCCGGTGGTGTGTGAATTTTTGGATGTGTTTCCGGATGAGTTGCCAGGTATGCCACCCGATCGAGACATTGAGTTTGTTATTGATTTAATACCTGGAACTGCACCTATAGCTAAGAGGCCGTATAGGATGCCTCCTATGGAATTAGCGGAGCTCAAGAAACAAATTCAAGAGCAATTAGAGAAGGGTTTTATTCGCCCAAGCTCTTCACCTTGGGGAGCGCCCGTTCTATTTGTGGACAAGAAGGACGGATCCCAAAGGATGTGCGTGGATTACCGAGCTCTCAACGAGGTAACAATCAAGAACAAGTACACCTTGCCACGCATAGAAGACTTGTTTGATCAGATGAAGGGTGCTTGTGTCTTCTCTAAGATTGACTTGAGGTCGGGATACTTTCAAATGAAGATTAGACCATCGGACATACCCAAGACAGCTTTTAGGACACGGTATGGATCTTATGAGTACACCGTGATGTCTTTTGGATTGACAAACGCACCTGCCTACTTTATGTACCTCATGAATAAGGTCTTCATGGAGTACTTAGATAAGTTCGTTGTGGTGTTTATTGATGATATTATGATCTACTCGAAGGATGAGAAGGAACATGAGGAACACTTGAGGCTTACGCTGCAGAAATTGAGGGAGCATCGATTGTATGCCAAGTTCAACAAGTGCCAGTTTTGGTTGAAAGAGGTGCCATTTTTGGGTCATATAATCTCAGGAGGAGGAGTATCGGTTGACCCCGGAAAAGTGAGAGACGTGTTGAAGTGGGAACCACCGCAAAACGTCAAAGAAATAAGGAGTTTTCTTGGGATGGCTGGATATTACCGTCGGTTTATCAAGGATTTTTCTAAGATAGCCAAGCCTATGACGGAGTTGCTAACGAAGGGAAAGGCATTCCAATGGACTCATGCTTGTCAAGAGAGTTTTGAGGAGTTGAAGAAGCGGTTGACAACAGCCCCAGTTTTGGTATTGCCGGATGTAAGCAAGAGTTTTGACATTTATTGCGATGCATCAAGACAAGGGCTTGGATGTGTATTGATGCAAGAAGGTCAAGTGGTCGCCTATGCGTCAAGACAATTGAAGAAACATGAGCAGAATTACCCCACGCATGATTTAGAACTTGCAGCCGTGGTACATGCATTGAAGGTTTGGAGACACTATATTCTTGGACATAGGTGTGAAATTTATACGGATCATAAGAGTTTGAAGTATATTTTCACACAAACGGATCTGAACTTGAGGCAACGAAGATGGTTGGAACTCATCAAAGATTATGATTTGGGGATCAACTATCATCCGGGAAAAGCCAACGTAGTGGCCGATGCTTTGAGTAGGAAAGGAGTAAGTCATCAACTTACCGTTCGAGAGTTACCGTTCGAGTTATGTAAGGAGTTTGAAAGGTTGAACCTCGGGTTTGTAAATGAGATGGAGATGATGGAGTTAAATCCAACCTTAGAGCAAGAAATTCGAGAAGCACAAACCACGGATGAGGATATCAAGGAAATCAAGGAAAGGATCGAAGAAGGGAGAGAATTCAGATTTGACGAGGATGAACATGGTACCTTATGGCTTGGAAAGAGAATCGTTGTGCCTAATGAAAAGCATATTCGGGAGACAATATTAAAGGAGGCACATGACTCGCCATACTCAATTCACCCTGGTTGTACGAAGATGTACAAGGATTTGAAGACTTGTTATTGGTGGGATAGCATGAAAAAGGACATAGCTGAATATGTAGCATTATGTGATGTGTGCCAACGAGTCAAGGCGGAACATCAAAGGCCAGCCGGATTATTGCAACCGTTGAAGATTCCGGAATGGAAGTGGGAAGAAATTGGTATGGACTTCATAGTTGGGTTACCCCGTACTCAGTCCGGGTATGACTCAATTTGGGTAATTGTGGATCGTTTAACCAAGTCAGCTCATTTTGTCCCTGTGAAGACCAAGTATACAGCTGCACGATTGGCCGAAATATACATGGAGCATATTGTGTGTCGACATGGAGTCCCTAAGAAGATAGTCTCGGATAGAGGTTCTCAATTTACCTCCAGATTTTGGCAAAAATTGCATGAAGCTTTGGGAACGAGGTTGAATTTTAGTTCAGCATATCATCCTCAAACGGATGGACAAACCGAGAGGACCAATCAGATTTTGGAGGACATGTTAAGAGCTTGTGCTTTAAAGCATGGGAAAAGTTGGGACAAAAGCTTGCCATACGCGGAATTTTCATACAACAATAGTTACCAAGCAAGCTTGAAAATGTCGCCATATGAAGCGCTTTATGGGAGGAAGTGTAGGACACCTTTATTCTGGAATGAGGCAGGAGAAACTCAAGTATTTGGTCCGGACGTGTTGCAAGAAGCCGAAAAGCAAGTCCAAATAATTCGTGGAAACTTGAGGGCTGCCCAATCAAGGCAAAAAGGCTATGCGGACAATAGGAGAAGGAAATTAGCCTTTGAAATTGGAGATTTTGTTTACCTCAAGGTGTCACCAATGAGAGGTCATAAGAGGTTTAACATAAGAGGCAAGCTCGCACCTCGTTATATTGGACCATTCAAGATTTTGGACAAAAGAGGAGAAGTAGCATATAAGTTGGAGATGCCAGCTCATCTTTCAGACGTACATGATGTGTTTCATGTTTCCCAGCTCAAGAAGTGTTTGAGAGTACCGGAAGAACAAGTGCCAATGGAAGAATTGGAACTAGAGGAAGATTTGACGTATGCTGAGCAACCGGTCAAGATCTTGGAAACCAAGGAGAGAGTCACAAGGAACAAGGTGATTCGATGGTGTAAAGTCCAATGGAAGCACCATACAGAAAAAGAAGCAACTTGGGAGCTAGAAGACGATCTCAAGAAGGAATTTCCCCATCTCTTCTCTTCCGCGTCGAATCTCGAGGGCGAGATTCATTTTAAGGGGGGTAGGTTTGTAACACCCTCATTTTCATGCATCATGCCCTACATGCACTCATATACATGTTTAACATTAGCCCACAACAAGAGGAACGAGTTTAAAATCGATTCGGAGCATTTAAAATTGATTTGGAGCAAAACCGCACTTAAAACGCAGGAAAGTGCGGACTAGTCCGATTTTACTGAGGACTAGTCCGATTTCTCTCTGACTAAAAACGGACTTGTCCGTTTTTGCTGCGGACTAGTCCGATTTTGGCTCTGGAAACTTTCGGACTTGTCCGATTTTGTGCGGACTAGTCCGATATTCCATGAATCCTCGAAAATTTGCTAAGTCCCTGGACTTTTCCGGACTAGTCCGGTGTTCCAGCGGACTTGTCCGTTTTTCCTTTCTGACTAAGATCGGACTTGTCCGATTTTTGGCCAGACTTGTCCGATTTTCTCTCTGGACGACTTCGGACTAGTCCGGTCCTGTCCGGACTTGTCCGATATTTCGCGACTCCGAGATTGACCTTTTGTTTTACGACTTGTTTCTTGGGTTTCACGTCAAGTGGGCCTAGGGACGTCGTGCCCAACTCTTTTAGAGCCCATGTGGGACTCTAAACCGGCCTCTACTCATCCCAAAACTCGAGATCCATCTAACCCTAGCCTCCACCCCTATATAAACAACCCCACCCCTTGGTTTGACATCTATTTGCCACTTTTCCACCCACCCAAACCCTAGTTCGTGGGGAGCCACCATCAAGGAGGGAGGAGAGGATCCCAAACAAGAAGAAGAAGAGGAGGAAACGAAGGAGGATCAAGATCTCCACCAAGTTTCGTCCTTCACCACCAATTCATCCCCAAGTTCATCACCAACCCTAGATCATCAAGATCCCAGTGTTACCTCCAAGTTTCTTGGTTCATTGGAGTTCTAAACACCTGGTATACCTTCTATTCTCTTTTCCTTACGAGAATTCAACCCCTAATCTCCAAATTCACGTCGATCTAGAAAACCCTAATCCGCTGATCTCGCAGAGTGCGGACTTGTCCGATCCCAAGCGGACTAGTCCGATCTTTCTGGTTAAATTGTGTTATATTGATTCTAAAATTTGATCTAATCAACTCCAAACCTGTATAAACTGGTTAAAATCTATTAGAACTAGTTAGTGATCATTAAAAGCAATCTAGTAACAAGTTCTACCTTGCATTGCATCAATCATGCATGTCATGACATATTGAGTAATATTTGTGCACTCTTTGATTTTGTTTTTGTTTTGTATGTTTATTGTGTGGATTAGACGGATTTGCGCTAGAGAGTGCCACGGAGGATCTACAGCATCAAGAGTTTGAAGGCTTTGACCCTAATCAACAGCAAGAGCAAGGCAAGTGTCCTTGAAGCATATTGATCCTGTTTTTAAAATAAATGTTTTGTTTGCAAAACTGCATGCTATGTCAATTTGATGGGAATCCTATGGTAGGAAGTTTACTAGATTTGTTAAACCACCCTTGTCACCTGGGAATTATGGTAGAGAGTCGGGAAGGGTTTTTACCTTTTTGCTTCGCTTAATTAATTGGGATGGAAAAAACAACACTACGAATTTAATTATGCATCAATGATATTTTGGTTAATGTGAACTGTTCAATACGATGGGTGATCTAAGCAAGCCTGGCATGTGGAAGGGTTGGATGTTATGGTGGTTTGCTTGCTTTAGATCTAAGGACCGGTTCATGCGAGAATAAGCCAGGACTACAGTGCCACCACGAGGCCAAGTTATGGGTGCGGCGTAGCTGATTAATTAGGGCTTTGCTAGCGCTGTTTGGACCATTGTGGATGCTCGGGGAAGGGGTAGTCGGATTGGGTTTGTTGGTGATTGGTGGGGCTACCCTGGGATCCGAATGGCTCAAGAGGGGGCCCTTGGTTGAAGATGTGCTCTGCGGGAGACATCGCCACCGGTGAAACCTCAGTGGGGTCTAAATAGGCTAGTAATCCCTTTGTAAAGGCTATTTTGTGATCTCTTGGCTACACACCAACGGAAGTGTGTAATGTGACCGACGGGTCATGGGCATAAGGGAGGTTCTTAGTCACCGAAGGGTGATGAAATCACGAACACGTGGGTAAAGAGGTACAAACTCTGCAGAGTGTTAATTAAAACTATCATGATAGCCGTGCTCCCGGTTATGAGCGCCTGGACAACTTCCATGATTAGAGGGAAATTGGAATTTGGGATGGTCATGGTTTGATAATGGTTATGGATGGTTATGGATTAATCTCTGGTAATGAATATGGTTATTGGCAATGGTGAAATCTGGAATTTTTTTTTTTTTGATGATGGTAATGAATTCAGATTTGGTATTATGATATCATTTATGATTATGATGGGTTTACTTCACATACATAAGATATATTGCTTTTCAAATGTTTTACCGTACTTTTCAGCACTTTACCATTATTATTGTCGTCATTTGAATCAGCCACATGTCATACTTTCCACACTTGCTGAGTACGACATGTACTCACTCTTGCAATTCCCCACCCCAACAGTTGCAGGTCAAGACTGGGATTTTAATGGCGATAATGCGGAGTTCTAGGCCGTGTCTACCGTCAGCTTTGCCTGTGGTGTTGATTGGAGCTGCGCATATACATACCCTGTCGCTTATGCTGCAAAGTTGCTTAGTTTGCTTAGTTGTTTAATTAGTTTATTTCCGCTGCATTAGTTGAACTTGTCATTAATATTCATTAGAGCTTGTATTCGAGGATTCAATGAATTGTGTAATAAGAATACTTATTTAATAATTTGAGCTGTGGTAATTTTCTGTATATCCTTTTGTGATTTCACTTGTGTATGTGTGGTGAACATCCTGGGCACACATATGCGTTAGCTTGGTTCATTTTCGGAACCGGGCGTCACAGTTGCCCTCTGGGGCACGACGTGCCCATACTGCATCTCGGCTTTCGACACACGACCTCCGGGCGGAGCTTGATCGCCGATACCGCCAACAGGATGGCCGTGTCCACATCGAGCGAGCTCGAGAAAGACGAGAAGCTCAAGACCTTTCTACTTTGGAAGGAGTAGGAGGAGGCTGTTCTGCCCTAGCCATGCACCTGCGCATGGTTAGATGGCCACAGAAGTTCCGGCCACACTTGCCGGAAAAATTCGACGGGACCGTTAATCCCGTAGAATTCCTGCAGATATACTCCACTGCGATCCTAGCAGCTGGAGGAAACGAGGCCGTAATGGCCAATTACTTTCCAGTGGCTTTAACTGGGACCGCCAGGTCCTGGTTTATGAGCCTTCCACCCAACTCTATCGACAGTTGGGAGGAGCTGTGCCGCCAGTTCACCGCCAATTTCGGGAGTTCATACACCCGTCCGGGCACTGAACTGGACCTTTTTGCGGTCGTACAAAAAGGAGGAGAATCTTTGCGGTCATTCATCCAGAGATTCTCTCAGGTACGTAACACAATCCCTTCTATCTCAAGCGCTTCTGTCATTGTGGCATTCAGACAGGGTGTACGAGACAAGAAGATGTTGGAGAAGCTGGCGATCAAAGAGATCACCAGCGTCACGGAGCTCTTCAGCCTGGCTGACAAATGTGCCAGAGCTGCGGAGGGCCGTGAAATGCACTCCAAACCGGCCTTGGAGGATCATAAAAAATCCTCCAAAGAAGAAGCCGCTACCTCCGGGAGTGGCAAGAAGAAAAAGAAGACCAACGGCAAGAAGAAGCCGTCGGCCGGCACATCCAACGTTGCAGCCACTGCAACTCCTGGTGGCCGGGGGCCACGCCCCGAGAAGCGACCTCGACCGTCTTCTGAAGACGGTGGCAAATCCAAGATGTGGTGCCCCATTCACAAAACGAGCAGCCACAGACTGGAGGACTGCCGGGAGGTCCAAAACCTCGCCGAGCGCTACCACAAGCGCCGAGAAGGGTCTCCCTTCCGACAGAGGGAGGGGAAACAAAAGGTCGATGAAGCTCCGGCTGAAGAGGAGTTAGGGTTTCAGGACCCCAAAAAGGTCTTGAAAGCCGTCTACACCTCCGTCGACGATGACTCCGACGTCTCCGACAACGAGCGTCGAAAAACCATGAACACCATCTTTGGTGGATCATGGGACATCACCTCTCGTCGTGTCATCAAGACTATGCGACGGGATATGGCTGCTGTAGCTCCTACAGCTAGACCGGAGACACATCGAAAGTGGATGGACACACCCATCACTTTTGATGCTTCGGACTGTCCTCAAAGCATGGTCGGAGCTGGCCAGTTACCCTTGATGGTATCTCCCACCATCAACAACATCCAGCTCCATCATGTCCTGGTAGATGGAGGTTCAGGGCTTAATCTCATCAGCTTCGAAGCTTTCACTAAGCTTCAGCTCCGACCTTCGGACCTCCAGCCCTCTCGACCTTTCTCCGGAGTAGGTCCGGGGGCCATAACCCCACTCGGAGCTATTACTCTCCCTGTTACCTTCGGGACCCGGGAGAAGTATCGCACCGAGAAGTTGATCTTCGACGTCGCTCAGATCAACTTACCATTCAACGCCATCTTGGGTAGACCTGCCTTGTACAAATTCATGGCAGCTGCTCATTATGGATACCTGGTGTTGAAGATGCCAACACCAGTAGGCGTTCTCCGGATCCGCGGAGATCGCACTGCCGGAGTAACTGCTCTGGAGGAACTCCACGCGCTCACCACAGCGCAAGAAGAGGACTCCAGACAGAAGCAAGCTCCACAACCTCCGAGCATTCGTCAACGAGGCTCGACCTCCGCACCTCGTGTGCAGCCAAGCGGCGACACCGACATTCCCGTCAAAGTCGTCCAAATTGGTTCCGATGTCACTCAAACTACCCGCATATCGGGTGGCTTGAACGACAAATAGGAACTCGCGCTCATCACTTTCCTCCGGGCTAACGTTGACGTGTTTGCTTGGCAACCGTCACAAATGCCTGGGATCCCCAGGGAAGTGATTGAGCACAATCTGAAGATTTACCCCGACGCTCGGCCTGTGCATCAGAAACCCCGGAAGCAATCTGTAGAGCGACAGAACTTCATTCGACAAGAAGTGAAGAAGTTGCTCGAAGCCGGATTCATCCGAGAAGTCTACCATCCAAAATGGCTGGCAAACCCAGTCGTTGTGCCCAAGGCCGGCGGGAAACTTCGGATGTGCATCGACTACACCACACTGAATAAGGCATGTCCAAAAGATCCATTCCCACTACCTAGAATAGACCAGATAGTGGATTCCACCTCCGGGTGTGAGTTACTGTGTTTTCTAGACGCATATTCAGGATATCATCAAATCCGGATGTCTAGAGAAGATGAAGAACATACTTCATTCATCACAGTGGATGGATTGTATTGTTACACAGCCATGCCTTTTGGTCTCAAGAATGCAGCTTCAACTTTTGTACGAGCTATGTACAAAACTTTCGAAGAACTCATCAGAGACATAGTGGAAGTGTACGTCGATGACATCGTGGTCAAATTCAAGAACAAGGAGTCCCTCTTGGACACCTTGCAAGCTGTCTTCGACAAGCTGCGGGCCACCCGCACGAAGCTAAACCCAGACAAGTGCGTATTTGGGGTTAGTTCCGGAAAGCTTCTTGGTTTCCTGGTAAGTCACCGGGGCATAGAGGCTAATCCGGCGAAGATAAAAGCCATTGAAGACATGCGGCCACCAACCCGCATCAAAGACGTCCAAAAATTAACTGGATGTCTAGCAGCCCTCAGCCGGTTCATTTCAAGACTGGCGGAAAGGGCACTTCCTTTCTTCAAGTTACTGAGGAAGTCCGGACCATTCCAATGGTCTGAAGAAGCAGAGAAGGCATTCCAGGAGCTGAAACAGTTCCTCACCACCCTACCAGTCTTGGTAGCTCCGAACCCCGGTGAGCCTTTATTGCTTTACATTTCAGCAGCTGACGAAGTCGTCAGTATGGTTCTGGTTGCGGAGAGACCGGAACTACCCAATACTCAGGAATCCAGATCCCTTCGGGAGGATCCGGAGGTTCCTGAAAGCGGGTCTGGGTCCCAGCTCCCAGACTTGAACCCACAAAAAGTCACTTCAGAGGACCCGGATCCTTCCGATAGGATCCAGGTCATTCCTGAAGAAGCTCCGTGTTCCTCCACCCAGAACCCAGAGGTCCCCGAAGATAGTCTGGACCCCTCCGACAGGGTCCGGATCAATGAAGAGGAAGCTCCGGACCCCTCCGGGAGGGTCCAGACCATTCAACGCCCAGTATACTTCATCAGTGAAGTGTTACATGATGCCAAGACTCGATACCTAGAGGTGCATAAACTGCTCTATGCAGTTCTTATTGCATCAAGGAAGCTTCGACATTATTTCCAAGCTCACAAAGTCTCAGTGGTGGCTTCATATCCACTTCGAGCGATCCTGCATAATCCCAATTCAACTGGGAATATTGCAAAGTGGGTAGCGGAACTGGCTGAATTCGACCTTGAATTCATTCCAAGACAAGCAATCAAGAGTCAAGCGTTGGCAGATTTCGTGGCAGAATGGACTCCCTCTCCATTAAACCCTGGGGGCCCCAGCGAGCAGAAGACGGAACCACAAGTTCCAGCCTTCACAAAGCCTCACTGGACCCTTTACTTTGACGGCTCCATGCAGAAGCAGGGAGCCGGAGCTGGAATCCTTCTCCTCGCACCAACCGGGGAGAAGGTGAAATACATGGTGCACCTTGACTTCAAGGCAACCAACAACATGGCGGAGTACGAAGCACTCATCTATGGATTAAAGGTGGCACTATCATATGGTGTCAAGCAGTTGCTGGTCAAAGGAGATTCACAACTTGTCATCAAACAGGTGAAGGGTGAATGCTCCTGCAATAATCTCCAGCTGGTTGCTTATCTCCTTGAAGTCCAGAGGCTTCAGAAGGACTTCGAAGTCCTAGACCTTCACCATGTTCAGCGTGCTCACAACGCTGAAGCTGACGAACTCTCGACCAAGGCGTCAACCGGAGCTCCAGCTCCTGACGGAACCTTTGTCCGGAGGTTGTCAAAACCCACAGTTCAGCCTGCCGAACTGAACGAAGGGGGCGAGATCAGCATCCCGAAGCTGACGGTCCCGATGGCCCTGTTACCATGGCAGCCATCAAGGGTCGTAGGTGCTGCCGGAAGCTCCGAGCAACCCAGCACGCAAGACTCAAATGCTCAAGTCAGTTCCGATGCATGGATCTCGGAGATCCGGAACTACTTGAAAGACAACATCCTTCCTGACGATGATGTATCCGCTGACCGGGTAGTCAGATTGGCTAAAAGATACACGTTGGTAGAAGGGGATCTCTACCGGCGCGATGCCAACGGCATCCTAATGCGGTGCATCACAAGGGAAGAAGGCTGCGAGCTCCTCGCAGAAATCCATGGAGGTGAGTGTGGGAACCACGCATCTTCCCGCACGTTGGTCGGAAAAGCCTTTCGGCACGGCTTCTACTGGCCTACAGCGCTCCAGGATGCTACTGAGCTAGTGAAGAAATGCAAAGCATGCCAGTTTCATGCAAAGCAAATTCATACACCTGCTCAGTCCTTACAAATGATACCTCCTACATGGCCTTTCGCTGTGTGGGGGATGGACATCTTGGGACCCTTCCCAAGAGCCTTCGGAGGTTACAAGTTCCTGTACGTCGCCATCGACAAGTTCACCAAGTGGGCGGAAGCTACTCCTGTTGTGACGATCAACAAACAATCTGCAATCAATTTTCTACAATCTATCGTGAGCAGATTCGGAGTCCCAAATAAGATCATCACTGATAATGGGACTCAGTTCACAAGCTCCGCATTTCAAGGATATTGCGAAGACCTCGGCATACAAGTTTGCTACGCTTCCGTAGCTCATCCTGCCAGCAATGGGCAAGCCGAGAGAGCAAACGCAGAAATCCTTAAAGGACTCAAAACGCGCACTTATGAGCGTTTGAAAAAGCACGGAGCTAATTGGATCGAAGAGCTTCCGCCCACTCTATGGGCTAACAGGACTTCTCCAAGTCGGGCAACCGGAGAAACACCCTTCTTCCTGGTGTACGGAGCTGAAGCGATCCTTCCTCCAGAAATCACCTTGGGTTCCCTCCGAGTCCGGACCTTCGACGAAGCCGCGCAGGACCAGCTCCGGCGTGAAGACCTAGACCTCCTCGAGGAGGGAAGGTGCCAAGCAGCTGTTCGGAACGCCCGATACCGCCAAGCTCTACGGCGCTATCATCAGCGGCATGTACGCAACCGACAGCTCGAGGAAGGCGATCTGGTGCTACGGAGAATACTATCCAGAGAAGGGCAAAACAAACTCTCCCCCGGCTGGGAAGGGCCCTTCCGAGTGATCAAAGTATCCCATCCCGGAAGCGTTCGCTTGGCTACTGAGGATGGGACACCTCTCCCAAATCCTTGGAACATCGAGCACCTCCGTAAGTTCTACACTTAATTCCACGGAGGTGAGTCTTAAGTAACTTGAAGTGTATGTTATAGAGTCATTGTACAGAGTCGGGTAGTTCCTCCGGGAGAGCAGCCGGATCTTTTCCGAAAGGTTTGAAAAGCTCATGCAACACTTGATACAGTCTCTGGACTAGAAGTGTGGCTAACTACCCTGGGTCAAACGAGAAACCAAACACACTTAGCCTGGTTTCGTACCCTAAGAGTGTACTTGTTTCCCCTGTACCCCGGACCTATAATGAAAGACATCTTCATGTGAAATAGACTCCACGTGCATTCATTTTTGCATAGGCTCGACATTTTTATTTTTCTCTTTCTTGTCTATAACAGAAACGTGCAATTCTTAAGAAGTTCTAGTTTAACCGGTTTATGTACGATTTGAGTTGAATTGTCGGATTTTTTAGATTTAAATGTCGTCTGTGGCCAACTCGCCTGAAAGCCGCCAAGCCATTCTAGGGCCGGAGTGCGCTATCGACTTAGCCTGGTCAAGCACCCTAAGTACGCCACTCTACCTACATCCCGGCAGGCCAAAGTAAGGTGGGTCCATGGACAATTAGATCTAAAAGAAAAGACAATTCATCCAATTGTACTAAAAATTGTGTTCAACTTGAAATTCTCTTGAGAACCGTAAGCCGCGACGAAGTTATAGATAAGGAACGAATTTTACTATTTTTCTTGGCTTAAGTGTGCAGGAAAAATGAATCCAATGTTGGTGGAGAAAAACCGGAGCTAACCAAGCTCCGACTTCCACCAGGGCGTCATTCGTCGACGTTGACTTAAAGATGGTGAGAAGACTCTATCACTAGAGTCTGTTGCCAACAAACCAGGCGTGGCAAGGGTCATCGCCGGAGCTTCTAAGCTCCGACACCTTGAAGTATTAACTATCGACGCTCAACGTGTTGGTAGAAGCTATTACCGGAGCTACTAAGCTCCGACGATGGATAGTGCCGGAGCTTCTAAGCTCCGACGACTTCAAGGGACCTTCACTATCGAAAACTTCGGACCTAAATTATGCGAGTTCGAAGCAAATTTGTCTTCAAAAAAACTCAACATCCTTTTGGTACATGTCCACAATCAAATTGTGCACATCTACCAGGGGGCCAAGTGAAGACAAAGATGCCGAAGACAAAAAAATGAAATTCGCAAAAAAGTGAGGATTTCATTTCATTTGAAGACCGGAGATTACATCTGGGGACAAGGGATTACAAAATTGAGGAAGAAGAGAAGATACAAGTAAAGGCTAAGAAAGACAGTCCTAGACCCTATGGAAGAATTCGGCGACCTTCTGGGCGACCTCCGACACGCTGGCTCGGGTAGCTTCGCCTTCTCCTTCGACGGGGCCTTCAAGCACCGGGTCCAGAGGGAATCGAGGGTTCCGGCTAGTGTAGCACGTCAGCACATACTCTGTGACGTTCCTAGCCAGGGATTGCCCCTCGACCTCCAGCTGGTCCGCGATGACGTCGCCCACCTTGGAGAGCTTGCTGCCCGCAGCGCTCAACGCTTGCAATGCAAGGTCCGGCTCCGGCTCCGGATCGTCCGGGAGCACGGGGCTGAAACCCATCGGCGCCAGTGCATCGTCGGCCTTGCTCAGGAACTCCCAAATTTGCAGGGAGTCCGTCTTCCTCAGGCCCTTCATCTCTTCCAAGGACCTCCGAGCCGCCGCCAGCTCCGAATTCTCGCGGGAGAGACGCTCAACTTCTTTGGCGTTTTGCTGAATTTTCGCAGCAACCCGCTTCTCAAGTCTTCCGAGCTCCTCCTCCCGGAGGTGGATCTTGTTCCGGCGGTCGACCAGGTCTTTCTCCCTAGCCTCTATTTTCTTCTCCCGGGCGACAAGGGCACACTCGTACTCGTAGAGTTCCTGCCCTCGCACCTAGGTCTTCTCCTCCTCCTCGAGGCAGCGCTCTTCCAATTTTTTAGTGCGCTCCTCGAGACCCTTGTCCGCCAGAGCTGTCTTCTCGGCGAGCTCTTCTTCACGTCGCAAGACGTCATCCCGTTGCTCCAGGAGTTTTTGCTCCTCATCCTCGAGCCGCTTTTCCCTTCCCTCAAGTGCCTCTCGGCGCTTGATGAGTGCGGTGCTGATGGCCTCGAGTTGATCAAACCGAGCGTTGGCCGCGTCATTAGCAGCCTTAGCTTGGTCATGGTATTCCCGGGATTGGGCGTCGAGGTTGTGAGTCATGCTCTCCCTCTCGTCCAGCATCTCACCCCAGAGCTCCAGGCGGACCTTCTCCCGCCTGATCCATTCCTTGTCATCCGCAATCCTCGACTACGCCAGCTTGGTCTCGAATTGGAGTCGATTACGCCACCTCCTAAGGGCTTGGCGCTCCTCTTCAAGAGCCTTGCTGTCGTGGAAGAAGGCTAGTTGGACTTGACGTAGACTGGAGCAAGCGTTGTCGATGGACATCGACAGCGAGATGGGCTCCGGACCTTCTGGGGTCTCCTCCGCTGGTTCCAGCGGGTCTTCATTTACAAAAATTGGGTCCCACTCTACAAGAGTGGAACCCCGGGCTTCCAATGCACTAGGGCACTCCTCCGGGATGGCCTCAGTCGCCACCGAAGAAGGTCCTGCCACCAAACCTTCATTTGCCCCCTCAGGCTGGGGGCCGGCGACTTCGTTCAGGCACTCTGGCTCCGCCACGGGTACCATCGACGTCGTTGCCTCCAATGGCTCCGGCCGGGACACTTCTTCTGAGGGAGGCTCAAGCTCCCTCGCCTCTTCGACCACCGGCTCTGCGGCCGGCGCTTCAGCAATCACCGGCTCTGCAGCCGGCGCTCCAATAGTTACAGGCTCTGCGACCGGAGCTTCGGAAGTAACCGGCTCAATTGCCGGAACCACTTCAACTTCTGGCTCGCACGCCGGGGCTTCAGCTACCTCCGGCCCAACTGCCGGGGCTTCAGCACTTTCCGGCTCTGAAGCCGGGACCGCAACTTCCTCCGACTCAACAGCCGGAGCTTCTACTTCTGCAGCACCAGGACCCGGAGCTTCAACCTCCGGAACGGGTGCCGCTGGCGCATCTTCAATTCCGTGGTCCGGCGCTACCACGGGAACTTCTGGAGACGAGTCGAGGTCCATGACCACGACAGCCGGCGCCGGAGCTGTCGCAGCCACCGCTTGGGGCGGCACCGGAGCTGGAGCAGAAGCCCCCGCAGCCTCAGACACTGTGGTCGAGGGCGGAGCTTCACTCCCCTTCTTGGGAACGTTGTAGATAAAGAACGAAGAAATTGAGCAAACAGATGCTATAATTGAAAGTTAATTGCGGTAAGCAAGAAAAATTACCTTGGGAGGCTCACGCACCAGCTTGCGCGGAACCTCTTTCCCGGACGTTCCGGGCTGGCCACGATCGGCGTAGGAGCTCCGGGAGGACTCCCAGGACTTGCCGTGGCCGCGGGCGTTTCCCGGGTCGGATCTCTCCTTGATCGGGAGGAACTCCTAGACCTGGAGGCCCTCACCGCTTCTCGTACCGGAGTCGCCTGCCCGGAGCTGGCACCTCCGGAGGGACCCACCACGGGGACAGCCGCACTCCGGGAGGATCCCACCGCCGGAACAGTAGCGCTCCGAAAAGACCCCACCACGGGGACAGCCGCCACGGCGGCGGAGGATCTTCCTCCCTGAGGATGGGGAACTGGGGGGGGGAAGTAGCAAGTCCGACGGACCTTCCGTCAGCATGTCGCAGCTTCCTTTTCCGGCTCTCCGGCTCCTCCGCCAGCTCCTTTCCCTTGCCGGTGACCTCAGCTCTTGGCTGAGAGACAGGGGCGGAGCCGCCTTCCGACAACCCGGGGATCGCCAACCGGGCGGTCGATCTTCTCTCGACGACGCCAAGGTCGTCAAGCGCGGGCATCTTCCGCCGGAGCTCCCTGCTGAACTCAACTTCCACGTTCAGGGGGAGGAAAGCCGGCGGCGGAGTCAAGTACTCTCCGTCAACATCGATGCCGTGCTGGAATTTCTTGAGGTGAAACTCCAAGGACTTCCCCACCATGCTGGACTTCAACCCGGTCTCAACCCGGTCCTCGTCCATCACGCTGTTGAGGGCCCAGGCGAGCTTCTCCCTCCTCTTCAGCGGCGCCCACCTGTTGGACAGGAAGTTGCAGAACACCGCCTGGGGAGTCAATCCTCCCTTCACACATTGGCGGATCCTGGACAGGACGGGGTCGAAAGCTGCCGCCAGCACCGGAACTTCGCTCCACACCGACGTGTCAATGCCGGGCAGACCGTCTGGCAACTCCAACCGCTCGTGCTCCTCCACCCGGATGACTACCCAATCTTTCTTCCAGTCATCCCACTTCCCGGAAGGGAATGGCCGGAGGTACTTGAACGGGCACTTCTTGCGCTTCACAAAGTAGTAGAAGCCAAGGTACTCGTCGCTTCGGCCGGTGGTTTGGACGGTGAAGAAGGTTCGGAAAAGCTCGATGCAGGGAGGGATGCCCACCCACATCTCGCAGAAGTGGACAAAGATGGACACAAGGAGGATGGAGTGAGGGCCAAGGTGGTATAGCTGCAGACCATAGAAGTCCAGCAGCATCAAGAAGAAGGAAGAAAACGGTGGGATCAGCCCCACCATGGCGTACGATGAAAAGTACACCATCTCGCCGGAGTGCTCCTTTTTAAAGGGAAGCTCTCCGCCGGCGCGGACCGAACGGTTGAAGAAGTCCGACGACCACCCCATGAGGGCTCGTACCTTCTTTAGATCGCTCTCCGTCTTCAAACGACTCTCACGCAGACCCAACTCCATCGCAGCACAGCTAGGCAAGAGAAGAGGAGCAAAGCACGAGTTGGGAGTTTGAGCGCAAGAACAGATGGAAAGCGTAAAGAACTCCCGACGGTGCGCTTTCCTTCTTAAGTAAGCCCTCGCAACGCTTGGATGGAAACTGCAGGGGAGTCAAGGATACTACTCAAGAATTCAACCCAGCCGAAGACAAGAGGGCCTGGGACCACCCTGACGATCAAGTCGAGGTTCTTACCCAGGCGAACAGTTGTCATCACGAGGCGGGAAACCCAAAGGCGGCGGACTGACAAGGCGCGCGGAACCGATACGGTTTTTGTATCGGGAACCGGCGATCTTCAATTGCAAGAGATCCGCACGTCAAAGATCTTATCTGCCGCCTGAGGTGCGCCACGCATCGGGACTTAACCATAAAGCCCTGCCAAAGGCACCTCCGAAGACCCTTGAAGACCCAGTTCAAGAGTCATAAGTGTGGACCCACCTCCGGCGGAACGACTTCACCCCGTTGCCCTTCCCCGAAGGTAGGTCCAGGGGGCCACTGTCGGTACCCTAAAAACCATACACCCCCTGAGGTTACAAAGATCTCAAGGGAAGGACATCTACTCAAATGAAGGACCCTCGGGGGCCCACTTGTCAGACATAACCGGATCTGCTTCTCCAACATGGTTAACCCCTAGGTTGCCACGTGTACCGCCAGACCAGAGCTACTACCTGCCAAGGTGAAGCTCCGGGCTAGGTACTGAAACGGCACCTCCGGAGGTGACCCCTGACCGAGAGAAGCTCCGGACCTGACACGTGCTAGGCCACCCCAGAGCTTCCCGCTTCCCACGAGCAAGCTCCGGAGCTGCCACGTGTCCATACGTCAGAGCTGGCCGCTTCAAACCCCCAGGAGACGTTGTAACGGCTCCGGATCTCCAAAGGACAGCCGCGGACTTCAAGACCCGATTAATTATCATTAATTCCACATTAATGATGTTTAATCGGACGATCTTAACACCTGTAACGGCACTGTCGGGGCCGTTACAGGGTTATTAACAACAATTAATCTCGTGTATCAATACTAATAACCGTCAGGGCCACATGTCGGGCCAGGCTGACTTGTAACGGTTTGTCCTTGTACTATAAAAGGACAAACCGACGATGCACGAGGAGAGGACTCTAGAAGGCTCTGAAGTTCACAAGTTAATACAACACACATACACACCCGTGGAGTAGGGTATTACGCTCAAGCGGCCCGAACCACGTAAACTACTGTGTCACTCGTGTCCAATCGCGTTTCACCTTTTTGAGTCTCCGCGCGCCCAAACCGAACCACAAACTCCTTCAACACTTTCGTAGTGTCAGGGGATCTGCCGACTCCAACAGTCGACAGCTGTGTAACAATACAATCCATCCACTGTGATGAATGAAGTATGCTCTTCATCCTCCCTAGACATCCTGATTTGATGATATCCAGAATATGCGTCTAGAAAACACAGTAACTCGCACCCGGAGGTGGAATCCACTATCTGATCTATTCTAGGTAGTGGGAATGGATCTTTTGGACATGCCTTATTCAGTGTGGTGTAGTCGATGCACATCCGAAGTTTCCCGCCGGCCTTGGGCACAACGACTGGGTTCGCCAGCCATTTTGGATGGAAGACTTCTCGGATAAATCCGGCTTCGAGCAACTTCTTCACTTCTTGTCGGATGAAGTTCTGTCGCTCTACAGATTGCTTCCAAGGTTTCTGATGCACAGGCCGAGCATCGGGGTAAATCTTCAGATTGTGCTCAATCACTTCCCTGGGGATCCCAGGCATTTGTGACGGTTGCCAAGCAAATATGTCAACGTTAGCCCGGAGGAAAGTGATGAGCGCGAGTTCCTATTTGTCATTCAACCCACCCGATATGCGGGTGGTTTGAGTGACATCGGAACCAATTTGGACGACTTTGACGGGGATGTCGGTGTCGCCGCTTGGCTGCACACGGGGAGCAGAGGTTGAGCCTCGTTGCCGAATGCTCGGAGGTTTTGGAGCTTGCCCCTGTCTGGAGTCCTCCTCTTGCGCAGTGGTGAGTGCATGGAGCTCCTCCAGAGCAGTTACTCCGGCGGTGCGATCTCCACGAATCCGGAGAACGCCTGCTGGTGTTGGCATCTTCAACACCAAGTATCCATAATGAGCAGCTGCCATAAATTTGTATAGGGCAGGTCTACCCAAGATGGCGTTGAATGGTAAGTTGATCTGAGCGACGTCGAAGACCAACTTCTCGGTGCGGTACTTCTCCCGTGTCCCGAAGGTAACGGGGAGAATTATAGCTCCGAGTGGGGTAATGGCCCCCGGACCTACTCCGGAGAATGGTCGAGAGGGCTGAAGATCCGAAGGTCGAAGCTGAAGTCTGGTAAAAGCTTCAAAGCTTATAAGGTTCAGCCTCGAACCTCCATCCACCATAACATGATGGAGCTGGATGTTGTTGATGGTGGGAGATACCATCAAGGGTAATTGGCCAGCTCCGACCATGCTTCGAGGACAGTCCGAAGCATCAAAAGTGATGGGTGTGTCCATCCACTTTCGATGTGGCTCCGGTCTAGCTGTAGGAGCTACAGCAGCCATATCCCGCCGCATAGTCTTGATGACACGACGAGAAGTGATGTCCCATGATCCACCAAAGATGGTGTTCATGGTTTTCCGACGCTCGTTGTCGGAGACGTCGGAGTCATCGTCGACGGAGGTGTAGACGGCTTTCAGGACCTTTTTGGGGTCCTGAAACCCTAACTCCTCTTCAGCCGGAGCTTCGTCAACCTTCTGTTTTCCCTCCCTCTGTCGGAAAGGAGACCCTTCCCGGCGCTTGTTGTAGCGCTCGGCAAGGTTTTGGACCTCCCGGCAGTCTTCTAGCCTGTGGCTGCCCGTTTTGTGAATGGGGCACCACATTTTGGATTTGCCGCCGTCTTCGGAAGACGGTCGAGGTCGCTTCTCGGGGCGTGGCCCCCGGCCACCAGGAGTTGCAGTGACTGCAACGTTGGATGTGCCGGCCGACGGCTTCTTCTTGCCGTTGGTCTTCTTTTTCTTCTTGCTACTCCCGGAGGTAGCGGCTTCTTCTTTGGAGGATTTTTTGTGATCCTCCAAGGCTGGTTTGGAGTGCATTTCACGGCCCTCCGCAGCTCTGGCACATTTGTCTGCCAAGCTGAAGAGCTCCGTGACGCTGGTGATCTCTTTGATCGCCAGCTTCTCCAACATCTTCTTGTCTCGTACACCCTGTCTGAATGCCACAATGACAGAAGCGCTTGAGATAGAAGGGATTGTGTTGCGTACCTGAGAGAACCTCTGGATGAATGACCGCAAAGATTCTCCCCCTTTTTGCACGACCGCAAAAAGGTCTAGTTCAGTGCCCGGTCGGGTGTATGAACTCCCGAAGTTGGCAGTGAATTGACGGCACAGCTCCTCCCAACTGTCGATAGAGTTGGGTGGAAGGCTCATAAACCAGGACCTGGCGGTCCCAGTTAAGGCCACTGGAAAGTAGTTGGCCATTACGGCCTCGTTTCCTCCAGCTGCTAAGATTGCAGTGGAGTATATCTGCAGAAATTCTACGGGGTTGACAGTCCCGTCAAATTTTTCCGGCAAGTGTGGCCGGAACTTCTGTGGCCATCTAACCATGCGCAGGTGCATGGCTAGGGCGGAACAGCCTCCTCCTACTCCTTCCAGAGTAGAAAGGTCTTGAGCATCCCGTCTTTCTCGAGCTCGCTCGATATGGACACGGCCATCCTGTTGGCGGTATCGGCGATCAAGCTCCGCCCGGAGGTCATGTGTCAAAAGCCGAGATACCGTATGGGTGCGTCGTGCCCCAGAGGGCAACGACGTCACTTGCTGTGACGCAGCTCGTCTTAGGTTGTTGGAGACATGCGGACCCAGTCTTCCAGACAACGTCCGTCGCTGCGACGAGGCTCGCCCTGAAGGAGGAGGACCCTGGTTGTTGAGGCGTTCGGCCGCTGCTGCGACCAAATGCTCAACATCAGCCCTCCATTGCTCCATGGCACCTCGAGATGCATCCGGAGGTGGTGGTCGCTGGAGAAGAGCACGCGCTGCATGGAGCGCGTGTTCTGGGTTGTCATGACTTGCCGGCGCAGTATGTGACGTCGGCGCACCATCATGTTGCCCGGCACGTTTTGCCGGAGAAGATGGTGGTGGTGGGAGTGTGACTCCTGCTGGTGCTGAGGCTCCTGCTGGTGGCTGCATGTTGGAGGGATTGCCCCCGACAGCCTGAGCAGCAGGTTGCCCGTTGGATGATCCAGCCGCAGAATTCACCATTCTTGAAAATCTCAGGCACCCCTACCTGGCGCGCCAACTGTCGACTGTTGGAGTCGGCAGATCTCCTGACACTACTAAAGTGTTGAAGGAGTTTGTAGTTCGGTGTGGGCGCGCGGAGACTCAAGAAGGTGAATCACGATTGGACACGAGAGACACAGTGGTTTATGTGGTTCGGGCCGCCTGAGCGTAATACCCTACTCCACGGGTGTGTGGTGTTGTATTAGTTTATGTATGAAAGCTCACGTCAATGCGTGTGTGCCTGAGAGCGTTCGAGAGCCTTCTCCCCCTTTTCTCTCCCTTCGTGTATCGTCGGTCTGTCCTTTTATAGTACAAGGACAAACCGTTACAAGTTAGCCTGGCCCGACATGTGGCCCCGGCGGTTACTAGTATTGATACACGATTAATTGTTGTTAATAACCCTGTAACGGGCTCCGACAGTGCCGTTACAGGTGTTAAGATTGTCCGATTAAGTGTCATTAACATGGAATTAATGACAATTAATCGGGTCTTGAAGTCCGCGGCTATCCTTTGAAGATCCGGAGTCGTTACAATGTCTTCCGGAGGTTTGAGGCGGCCAGCTCTGACGTTTGGACACGTGGCAGCTCTGGAGCTTGCTTGTGGGAAGCGGGAAGCTACGGGGTGGCCTGGCACGTGTCAGGTCCGGAGCTTCTCTCGGTCAGGGTTTAAGTCCGGAGGTGCCGTTTCGGTACCTAGCCCGGAGCTTCACCCTTGTGGGTAGTAGCTCCGGTCTGGCAGTACACGTGGCAACCTAGGGGTTAACCATGTTGGAGAAGCAGGTCCGGTTATGTCTGACAAGTGGGCCTCCGAGGGTCTTCAATTTGAGTAGACGTCCTTCCCTTGAGATCTTTGTAACCTCAGGGGGTGTATGGTTTTTAGGGTACCGACAACCCCTTTGTGATAAGTGGAAGAGGATTGGCCTTCGTGGTGATCCGACGAGGGTAGGGTTGGAGAAGACCCGGTCCTTTTGTGGACTCCTCAACGTGGATGTAGGTTGCCTCTGTGGGAACTGAACCACGGGATAAATATCTTGTGTTCTTGTTTTGTGTTCATCGTCCTTTGAATTATATCAATCTAGGGTTTCAATTAATCTTGCTCACTTTACGTTGGAATATCAAATTTAAGATTGACTTGTGATATACCCTAGTACATAATCTTGTAACACATAAATTACAAGTATATTTCCGCTGATACACCCTAGAATCAGACTTAATAAATCAAACTTGATCAACATAGTCCGTACACACCGGACTAGTCCGCACTTTACTGGACTAGTCCAATATCTCTAGTTTTGAACTGGTTTTTAAGTGTTGCAAGTTCCGACAGAATTCAAAAAGGCCTATTCACCCCCTCTCTAGGCCACATTCAATTGATATCAGAGCAGGTTCTTCAAGAAAGAGACTAATCGCTCGAAGAAGATCATGTCGGACATGAAGGACATCCACAAGAGCAACAACCAAGAAAAGGTTGATGATGAAAAGAACCTCAAGGTGGAGAAGCTCCTCGAAGCCATTCAAGACTTCGAGGATGACGATAAAGAGACGCTAGAACTAAAGGCGCTCCTAAGAAAGAAGACACTTTTCAAAGGGAAAGTGAAGATTGAAGAAAAGAAGAAGGGGAGTAGTCACACCGACTACTCCTGATATCCTTTTAACTATGATCATCTCAATTCTAATAATAATCATTATTTGTCTATACCACTTGGAAAAGCCCCACATTTCGATAGAAGTTATTACTCAATGTGGAGGCAAAATATGAAAATGCATCTAATTTCTCTCAATCCAAGTTTATGGCATATTGTGTGCACAGGAATAGATATCCCGGACGACAACAAAGAGCTCACACCAAGCCAAGAGCAGGCTATTCATCGAAATGCTCAAGCCGCGTCACTAATTACCTCTTCGCTCAGTCGGGACGAGTTCACCAAGGTGGATGGACTCGAGATTGCTAAGGAGATTTGGGACACACTACAAACTGCACATGAAGGTGACCGTCATGTGCGTGAAGCAAAGATCGAAATGATCGAAGGCGAATTGGGAAGATTCGCAATTGAAGAAGATGAGTCACCCCAGGACATGTACAACCGATTGAAGACACTCGTCAACAAGGTCAGATCATACAGAAGTAAGAAGTGGAATGACCACGAGGTGGTAAAGCTCATCCTTAAAGCTTTCATGCCTCGCAACGTCACCCTATGCTCCATGATCAGAGAAAGCCCCGGATACAAAAGGATGACTCCGTATGAATTGCTTGGAAAGATCATCAACTTCGAGATGATGGAAAAACAAGAAAAGCATATCAAGGAGATTGCCGACCTCACCTCGGCAAAGAAGAAAGGGGTTGCTTTGAAGTCCACACTCAAGCCCCTATCTAAAGAAGCTAGAGAAGCACAACTAGAAGAAGACAGTGACGATGAGAGCAGTGAATTAGATGAAGAAGACATGATATTGTTCATGAAGAAATTCAAGAGAATAATGAAGAAAAGACAAGGAGCCAAATCAAGCGAAGGAAAGTACAAGGAAAGAACAAAGCCAAAGTTGAGGCGGGCATGCTATAATTGTGGTGAGTATAACCACTTTATAGTTGATTGTCCATATGAAGAGAACAAGAAAAAGACTAAAGAAGCCAAGCCTCAACCCAAGAAATTCTTCAAGAAGAAGAAACAAGCTGAACAAGCGCACATTGGGAAAGAGTGGGACTCAAATTATGAGTCCTCATCATCCGAGGAAGAAGAGATAGCTAGCATAGCCATCGAGAAGACATCCAAGAAGTCTACTCTCTTCCCTAAACTCGGCGCAAGGAAGGGAGATGGCACTTGCCTTATGGCAAAGGAAGGTAAACGCAAGGTAACCATTAAACCCCCTTCCGTGCATTCCTATTCAAGTGATGATGAAATCAATAGTGATAATGAGGATATGCATATTGGACTAGATAGGAAAACAGCCACAAAAATGAAATTTTTGCTTGATCAACTTGTTGAGAAGGAGAGGTTAATACATCTTCAAGAGGACATGATCATCTCCCAAAAGGAGGAATATGTCAAACTTGACAAGCTTCTAGAACTTGTAAAGGAACGAAGCAAATCACTTGAGCTTGAGTTAGCTTCAAGCAAGGAAACTTGCTTGGAATTAACCGACTCAAATGCTACAATCAAGGACCAACTTGCTGACCTGATCAAGGTTAACAAGATCCTTGAAGTGCAAGTTGAGTCACTCAAGCAAGGTGAACCTTCTTCCTCTTCAAGTTCACCTTCTCAACCCACTAAAACTGAGGTTGCTCATGCTTGTACATGCAAGAAAGTTGACACCAGTTTGAAGGACAAGTCAACCTCTACAAAGGATAAACATCCTGCCCAAAGTGGCATATTTGACAAGGAGAAGATCAAATATGCACGTAGTGCATACTTGGTCAAAAGACCTCCAAATGTCAAATATGGCATTGGTTACTCTTATGGTGAAAAGCAACATGCTAGAAGCCATAAGAATAACAAGGAGAGGATTACCTTTGTAAAGGGAAGACCCTCTCAAACTGGAAAGTCAAAGATTAAAACAGTAATCACACATGAACACCGGACTAGTCCGTTCAGTGTCCGGATAAGTCTGGTCCTCCGGACAAGTCCGGCCTCCCAGACTAGTCCTGTGCATAAACAATAACAGTTATTATTTAGAACTTTAGATGCCTCGTATGTCTTAAAAAGAAATAATTTTGGCAAAGTTTATGCTCATTATGTTGGGCCACACCATGAGAACACCAAGTCTCATGTGTGGGTGTCCAAATGTCTTGTAACTAACCTCCAAGGACCCAAGCAAGCTTGGGTACCTAAAACCAAAGCATAATTTGTTTTTGCAGGCCTATTCCTCCGGTGGATCTAAATGGGTGCTAGAAAGTGGCTGCACCAACCATATGACCAGAGAAAGAAGAATGTTCGTTGAATATGAAGAGAATGAGGATCCAAATGAAGGCATCTATTTTGGAGATAATAGTCAAGGAAAGGTGTTCGGTACCGGTAAAATTGCAATATCTTCTAAACACACACTTTCTCATGTCTTACATGTTGAATCCATAGATTATAACATGCTATCCATATCTCAATTATGTGAAAAAGGTTATAATTGCTTGTTCACTAATGAGGGTGTGACCGTTTCTAGGAGGAGTGATGGTTCCATTGCATTCAAAGGTATGTTAAAGGGAAAGCTCTATCTTGTTGACTTCAACAAGGATAAAGCTGAACTTGACACATGCTTGATTGCAAAAACCAACATGGGTTGGCTGTGACATAGACGGCTAGCGCATGTTGGCATGAGGAACCTTCAAAAACTCCTCAAGGGCGATCACATCCGAGGTCTAAAGAATGTTGTGTTTGAGAAAGACAGGCCTTGTAGCGCGTGCCAAGCCGGGAAGCAAGTTGGAGCACCTCACCCCGCCAAGAACATCATGACTACAACAAGACCGCTCGAGCTACTTCACATGGACTTATTTGGTCCAATTGCCTACATAAGCATCGACAGTAACAAATATGGTTTAGTAGTTGTTGATGATTTTTCTCGCTTCACTTGGGTTTTCTTTTTGCATGATAAGTCAGAAACACAAGTAATACTCAAGAAGTTCTTCAAGCGAGCTCAAAACGAATTCTCATTGACAATCAAGAACATTCGAAGCGACAACGGCACGGAGTTCAAGAACACACAAGTGGAGGAGTACCTTGATGAAGAAGGCATAAAGCACAAATTTTCAGCTCTATACTCCCCACAACAAAACGGAGTTGCTGAAAGAAAGAACCGAACTCTCATAGAGATGGCAAGAACAATGCTCGATGAGTACAAGACCTCAGATCGATTTTGGGCGGAAGCGATTAACACCGCTTGCCATGCCGTAAATTGACTTTATCTTCATCGACTACTCAAGAAGACATCCTATGAGCTACTTACTGATAACAAACCCAATATTTCATATTTTCGAGTTTTCGGTTATCCATGTTATATTTTGAACAAGAAACCCAGGACTTCAAAGTTCGCTTCGAAGTCTGATGAAGGTTTCTTGCTTGGTTATGATTCGAATACTTACGCCTACCGTGTTTTCAACAAGACCTCCGGACTTGTTGAAGTAGCACATGACGTAGTGTTCGATGAGACTAACGGCTCCCAAAAGGAGCAAGTTTATCCATGTGTACTAGGTAAAGAAGAAGCTCCTTGTCAAGCATTGAAAAGAATGGCCTTAGGTGAAGTTCGACCACAAGAGTCACCTCTACACGTGCATGAGGAAGATGAACTACAAGTGGAGGTCAACGATCAAGGGGGAGCTCCCACACAAGATCAACCACAAGAATACGAAGATAATCAACAAGTCAACGAAGGCAACCATTTAGGGGGAGAAGAAGATGATCATGAAGATACAACGCCTCAAGTGCCACACCCAAGAGTACACCAATGCGTCCAAAGGCATCACCCAATCGACAATATCATCGGTGACATCCCAAAGGGAGTAACCACTAGATCTCGTATAGCTAACTTTTGTGAACACTATTCTTTGTATCCTTTTTGGAACCGCGCAGGGTTGAGGATGCATTGAAAGATCCGGACTGGGTGGTGGCAATGCAAGAAGAATTGAACAACTTCAAGCGGAACGAGGTGTGGGAACTCGTGGCAAGACCCAATGCGAACATTGTCAGCACCAAGTGGGTCTTCCGCAACAAACAAGACGAACACGGGGTGGTGACAAGGAACAAGGCATGACTTGTGGCCAAAGGGTATTCACAAGTCGAAGGTTTGGATTTCGATGAGACCGTTGCTCCAGTAGCTAGACTTGAATCTATTAGAATATTACTTGCATATGCTACTCACCATGATTTCAAGTTGTATCAAATGGATGTGAAAAGCGCCTTCCTCAACGGACCAATCAAGGAGGAGGTGTATGTGGAGCAACCCCCGGGTTTGAAGACGAAGAGTTTCCCGACCACGTATTCAAATTGCATAAGGCTCTCTATGGCCTCAAACAAGCTCCTAGAGCTTGGTATGAGTGTTTTAGAGATTGCTTAATTGAAAATGGCTTTAAGATTGGTAAAGTAGATTATACACTATTTAAAAAGAATTTTGACAATGATCTTTTTATTTGTCAAATTTATGTTGATGATATAATCTTTGGGTCAACTAATCAATCTTTTTGTGGGGAATTTAGTAAAATCATGACAGATAGGTTTGAAATGTAAATGATGGGAGAACTAAAGTACCTGGGATTCCAAGTGCGGCAACAAAAGGAAGGGACGTTCATAAGCCAAACCAAGTACACGCAAGACATACTCAAGAAGTTTGGTATGGACAAGGCGAAGCCTATAAAGACTCCCATGGCAACAAATGGTCACTTGGATCTCAATGAAGATGGACCTACCATCGACCAAAAGGTATATCGCTCCATGATTGGATCTCTACTCTATTTATGTGCATCTAGGCCAGACATTATGTTGAGTGTATGTTTGTGTGCAAGGTTTCAAGCCAATCCTAAGGAGTGTCACTTGACAGCTGTCGGAGTGTTGATCTGGCAGTTCTCCCGGTACTACCGTTGGTAGCCTGCGGAGTTTGTAGTTCGGTATTGGGCGCGCAGAGATTCCAAAGACGATATCAAATGGACACAATGATTTACGTGGTTCGGGCTGCTTGAGCATAACACCCTACTCCACGGGGTGTGTAGTTGTTGTATTGGGTGTCAAAGTTGTGTATGGGAGGTTTCCAGAGAGTCGTCCCTTGTGTATCGTCGACCAGTCCTTTTATAGTACAAGGACCAGTCGTTACATCGTTAGCCTGGCCTGACATGTGGCCCTGGCAGTTACTGATGCTTAATACACAATTAATGAGATTAATTACCCTTAATAGCATGGTAACGGGCCTTGGCAGTGCCATTAATGGTATTAAGAGCCTTCCGATAGTGTGTCATTAATATGGTATTAACGACACTTAATCGGGTCTTGAAGTCTTTGATTGCCCCTTGAAGGTTCGAGCCGTTGGGGGTCCACCAGTTTGATTGTTAAGGCTGAAGGTCCGGTGGTTGGACACGTGGCAGCATCGGAGCTTTCCGTCTAGGATGGGTAGGTCCGGTGTAGGTGTACACATGTCGGTACCGGAGCTTCCCTCTGTCGGGGGTTAGGTCCGGGGTGCCGCACAGGTGTTTAGCTCGGAGCTATTTCATGCATGGGATGTAGGTCCGGTTGATGTATACACGTGGAAGCACCAAGAGTAACCATAGATGGGAGGCATGTCCGGTCCCGTATGGCACGTGGGGCCTTTGCAGGTCTTCAACTCTGATAGGTGAAGTTCCTTCGGTCTTTTTGTAGTCCCAAGGGGTATACGGTACACAGGGTACTAACAACAGTCGTAAAAGGATCTTAAGATATTTAGTTCATACACCCAACCTTGATCTTTGGTACCCAAAAGGCTCAAAATTCAATCTCATTGGTTACTCCGATGCAGATTATGTCGGGTGCAATGTAGATAGACAAAGCACCTCTGGTACATGCCAATTCCTAGGGAGATCCTTAGTTTCTTGGTCCTTCAAGAAACAAAATTCCATTGCCTTATCAACAGCCGAAGCAGAGTATGTTGCAACTGGGAGTTGTTGTGCACAACTTCTTTGGATGCGACAAACTCTAAGGGACTACAGTTACAATATGAACCGTATTCCACTCCTCTGTGACAATGAGAGTGCCATCAAAATTGCCCACAAGCCAGTTGAGCACTCTAGAACTAAACACATAGATATAAGACATCACTTTTTGAGAGATCATTCCATGAAAGGATATATAGCCATTTCCCATGTTAACACCCAAAAGCTATTGGCCGTCATATTCACCAAGCCATGAAAAACGCTTTTGCGAACTCCGAAATGAACTAAATATCCTTGATGCTCAGAGTGTGGCTTGAAATGTTGCATACATGTATGAATTCTTCAAAATATGTTGATTGGATTGTGAAAATCATCTCTATCATTTTTCTTCTGAAAACTATGTTAATTGTTAGATCTTGGTGAATTATGATCATTGCTCGATTGTTGTATGCTCACTGATCATATTCATCAAGATTATTTGATTTGATTTGCCTCCCTATTTTCTAAATATGTACCTTCAAATATATATGAAGGGGCTAAGAAATTCTTGCTTGGTGACCACGGACTAGTCTGTGGTTACCCAAACTAGTCCTCCCGTGCAGACTAGTCCGCAGAGTGCCGGTTAGGCCGGACTAGTCCGGTAGACCACGAACTAGTCCGATATAGTCCTCTGGAAAAGTTCGGACTAGTCCGGTCATCTCCGAACTTGTCCGATTTTTCCTGTCCTTAACCCTAGCCGCCGCCAAAACCCTAATCCCTTTATCCTCACTCTTGCCTCACGCATTCTCTCTCTTCCACTCGAGCTCTCAAGGCAATTCCTTGATTTCTCCATCGGAACTTCGCAAGTTTGGGTGAAATTTTATCGTCATCACATCGGGATTGAAGTTCTCGGACAAGTCCGTCCTTCAACACCCTCATCTCCAAGTTCCAATCGATTTCTTCGGTAATTTTCACTCAACCCTAGAAATTCCATCAGGTTGAAGATGAAGATGACTAAGACGACGATGAGAGGACTGATAGCAAAGAGTGAAGACCTTAGTACCCTCCTCTCCTTCTTTTTGGTGTCTTGATGCCAAAGGGGGAGAGGTTGAGGGAGAGTCTTAGCCTTAGCTGTAGGATGCGAGGAGAGAGATCTCTTGTATGCTTTTTGACTATTTTGTGGGTTGTAAAGCTTTAACTATGTTCTTAAGTTAATTATGGTTCTGTGATGCAATGTTATGATCTTTCAAGTAGTAATTGTTGAGTTGTATGATTTTGCTCCTAGAATGACATATATGCTTGCTTTTGATTGATTAATGTCATTTATGTCATTCTCATTGTTTCAATATACTTAATCATGCATCACATCATAAAGAATGCACATATGGATTATCTTTTCACTGCTTGATGTATTTTAGACCCATATGTGTATGCTTTATGAAAATCTCAATTTTTATCGTATTTTGTGAAATCTCAATTGGTTGTCATCAATCACCAAAAAGGGGGAAATTGAAAGTGCATCTAGGAATCCCTTGTGGGCTTTGGATGATTTATGACAAGTAAATGAGATCCTAACCTATTTGTTGAGATGAGCACAGTTTTTAATAGCAAAACAAGCAAAGTGCCAAAAAGAAGGGAGAATGAGGAGCAAAGTGGAAATGAGCTCAAGGAAGAAGAATAATATATCACTGTGTATGGAGTGTGTTAAGGAAACACACCCCAAGAGCTCAATCACAATTAAACACACACATTGCACAAAGTTAACTAGTCCGAATGACACCGAACTAGTCCGATATCCTCTCTGCATAAAATTGGACAAGTACGATATCCATCGGACTAGTCCGATATCTCTCTGACTAGAATCGGACTAGTCCTCCCCAGTGCGGACTAGTCCTCAAAACACTTCACAAGTCACACAAAATCGGACAAGTCCGATCACCACCGGACTAGTCCGATATCCATTCTGATCCAAATCGGACAAGTCCGATATTAGCACGGACTAGTTCGAAAAACCCTCTGACTTAAATTGGACAAGTCCTCCGAGTGCGGACTTGTCACCCAATTCACTTAGGGTTTCACATGTCCGGACAAGTCCGATAACTATCGGACTAGTCCGAAGATTTCCAGAAGCGAAATCGAACAAGTCCGCTCCTAGCCGGACTAATACGATATTTCAGGACACTTAGGATTTGCTGCACACAGCACACCAGACTAGTCCGGTGTCCACCACAGACTAGTCTGATCTTTCTAAACCCTAACGGTAACTTTTAGAAACCCCATATAAATAGAAGTGCACGGTCCAACTTTAACCTCTCTCGAACCCTAGCATCGTCACACCTCCCAAGAGCCTCAAAAACCACATCTCTCCACGAAATTAAGTGCAACAAAGATCATTCCTTTGAGGATTCACTCTAGATCATTGGAGAGACACGTTCAACACTCATTGAGCTCTTGTTTTGATTCTCTAACACACTCCTGTGATTTCATTGTAATCTTTTGAGTGTGTTCTTGGTGGTATTTCGTATTGTAATCTAAGGGAGCTCTCAACGTGTGAGAAGGCCCCTTTGAATTCGGTTATTCACCCCTTTGTGATAAGTGGGAGAGGATTGGCCTTCGTGGCGATCCGACGAGGGTAGGGTTGGAGAAGAACCGGTCCTTTTGTGGACTCCTCAACATGGATGTAGGTTGCCTCTGTGGGAACCGAACCACGGGATAAATCTCTTGTGTTCTTGTTTTGTGTTCATCATCCTTTGAATTATATCAATCTAGGGTTTCAATTAATCTTGCTCACTTTACATTGAAATATCAAATTTAAGATTGAGTTGTGATATACCCTAGTACATAATCTTGCAACACATAAATTACAAGTATATTTCCGCTGCTACACCCTAGAATCAGACTTAATAAATCAAACTTGATCAACCTAGTCCGTACACATCGGACTAGTCCGCACTTTATCGGACTAGTCCGATATCTCTGGTTTTGAACTGGTTGTTAAGTGCTGTAGGTTCTGACAAAATTCAAAAAGGCCTATTCACCCCCCCTCTAGGCCACATTCACCCCACCAGATCTCAAAGCCATTTGAAGAAGTGTTTCTTTCAACAAAGACTGTTAAGTTGAACTTTTGGCTAGATCCTCAAGTTTCATCAGCTCAAAACTTGAACAATGGACTATGCTTTGAATTGCAAGTTTTGTGCAAACTGACTTCACTCAAAGACCATTACAAGTACTTGACTACCAGTAGTCTACCCCGCGGGTGGAGCATATGTGTCGTACTCCCTGGTCTTTTCATGACCTTTCCAAAGATCACCCAAATCTCACAGACTGCGATGTTAGACAGTCGGAGCTCATATAGGTGTGTTTCTTTCAGGATTTCTATGTAGGACGACATCTTTGCTACACATAGTCAACAAAAACACATTAAGGCAAATTGCCAACCTGCCTTACAGTTTGAGAGTACAAGTGTGCATCTTCACATAGAGAGGGTTTAAAGGAAGTACTCTCCTCAGTGAACCACTAGCTTGTTTTCACATATCCTAATTCATGGGATCTTCGATCACATAGACTGAGTTACTACTATGGTGTCACATCTATGAGTCTCAAACCCATCCCCCTCGATGCACTTTCTATCACATTACATAATAGACCTTTCATGAAGGGATCTGCCAGATTTTTATCTGTTTGTATGTACGAAACCGTAATAACTCTGGAGCTTCTCATTCTCCTGACAGATTTTAAACGTATTTTAACGTGTCTTGATGATTTTGCAATATCATTAAAAATGGTCACTTTAACAATCACCTCTGATTTTTAAAATTCATAAGGATTGCTGGTAATGGTTTCTCAACTACAAGAAAATTCATCAAGAGCTCTCGCTGCCATTGTCTCTGCGGTTGCTGTCTCTAAAGCAGTGAGTTCTACTTTCATAGTTGACCTCGTCAAAATGGTCTGTTTGCAAGACCTCCATGATATAGCACCACCAGCTAGAGTGAACACATATCCACTGGTGGCATAGAGTTCATCAACATCAGAGATCCAGTTCGAATCACAATAATCCTCAGGCACGACCAGATGCCCAATATAGTGAATTTCATAACTCATTGTACCTCTCAAGTGGCGCATAACCCTTTCAACTGCATATCAATGATCTATACTCGGGTTTGACATGAACTTGTTCTTTCTGAGTATCATGCTGATATCATAAGGCGTTGGAGAAATCTTGCTATCTATAAATCTGAACCGACTCAAGATTTGTTCAACATAGTGGGATTGACTTAAATTAATCCCACTTTCATCCTTATTCAGCTTAATGTTCAAAATAACATTAGCTTCTCCCAGATCTTTCATATCAAAACACTTTATAGAAAGGACTTGACCTAAGAAATTATATCAATGCTTGTACCTAAAATGAATATATCATCCATATACAAGCATAATATAAGGCTATCACCTCCACCATGGCGATAGTACACGCACCGATCAGTCTCATTAAAGACAAAGCCCACAGACGTCAAAGTATTGTCAAACTTCTAATGTCATTGTTTAGGTGCTTGTTTCAGCCCATACAAGGATTTTAACAATTTGCACACCTTTGTCTCTTCACCTTTTACTACGAAACCATCACGTTGTTCCATATAAATTTCCTCTTCCAACTCTCCGTTAAAGAAAGCTGTCTTCACATCCATTTGATGGATGATTAGACAACAAGAGGCAACTAAAGAAAGTAGTACACGAATTGTCATCATTCCGGCGACAGGTGAATATGTGTCAAAATAGTATTCACCTTCCTTTTGAGTATAGTCCTTTGCAACTAGGCCCGCCTTGTACTTTTCAATAGTACCATCAGGTTCGAGCTTCTTCTTGAACACCCACTTGCAGCCTATTGGTTTGCACCCGTACGTCTTTTCATTCAACTCCCAGGTTCCATTAGAAAGAATTGAGTCCATATCACTATAAACTTCTTCTTTCCGGTCATTTGCATCAAGTGATGCATATGCCTCTGCTATGGATCTGGGAGTATCATCCACAAGGTATACAATGAAATCATCACCGAAGGATTTTGCAATCCGTGATCTCTTACTCGACTGAGTTATTACATTGTTTTCCTCCTCTAGGACACTCTCAAATGGTGTATCAAGAATGTCGGTACCCTAGAAACCGTACACCCCTTGAGGTTACAAAGATCTCAAAGGAAAGTCATATACTTGGTTTGAAGACCCTCGGAGGCCCACATGTCAGACATAACCGAACCCGCTTCTCCAACATGGTTAATCCCTGGGTTGCCATGTGTACTACCAAATCGGAGCTACCGCCAACAAGGGGGAAGCTCCGGGCCATGTACCAAAATGGCACCTCCGGACTTAACCCCAGACCGAGAGAAGCTCCAGACCTGACACGTGTCGGGTAGCCCCGGAGCTGCCTGTTTCCCACAGCAAGCTCCAGAGCTGCCACGTGTCAAATCGTCGGATCTTCAACCCCTAACCTCCGGAAGACCCCGCAACGGCTCCGGATCTTCAAAGGGGAATCAAGGACTTCAAGACCCGATTAAGTGTCATTAATACTGTCGGTACCCTAGAAACCGTACACCCCTTGAGGATATAAAGATCTCAAAGGAAAGTCATCTACTTGGTTTGAAGACCCTCGGGGGCCCACATGTCAGACATAACCGGACCCGCTTCTCCAACATGGTTAATCCCTGAGTCGCCACGTGTACAACCAAACCGGAGCTACCGCCCACAAGGGGGAAGCTCCGGACCATGTACCAAAATGGCACCCCCGGACTTAGCCCCTGACCGAGAGAAGCTCTGAACCTGACACATGTAGGGTAGTCCCGGAGCTTCCTGTTTCCCACAGCAAGCTCCGGAGCTGCCACGTGTCCGACCGTCGGATCTTCAGCTTTTAGCCTCCGGAAGACCCCGCAACGGCTCCGGATCTTCAAAGGAGAACCAAGGACTTCAAGACCCGATTAAGTGTCATTAATGCCATATTAATGACACTTAAACGGACGATCTTAACACCTGTAACGGTGCTGTCAAAGCCCGTTATAGGATCATTAAGAGTAATTAAACGTGTATCAATACTAGTAACCGCCGGGGCCACATGTGCGGGCCAGGCTAACCTGTAACGGCCTGCCCTTGTACTATAAAAGGACAGGCCGACGACACACACAGGAGACGGATACACGCACCTCAGACGCTCATACAGCTAATACAACACCAACACACCCGTGGAGTAGGGTATTACGCTCAGGCGGCCCGAACCACGTAAACTCTTGTGTCTCCTGCGTCAACTCTTATTCACCTTCTTGAATTTCCACGCGCCCACACCGAACATCAAACTCCCCTATCACTTTAGTAGTGTAGGGAGATCTGCGGTTTCCAAACCACCGACAAATACCATATTAATGACACTTAAACGGGCGATCTTAACACCAGTAACGGTGCTGTCAAAGCCCGTTACAGGGTCATTAAGGGCAATTAAACGTGTATCAATACTAGTAACCGTCGGGGCCACATGTCGGGCCATGCTAATTTGTAACGGCCTGCCCTTGTACTATAAAAGGACAGGCCGACGACATGTTCAGGGGGGACACAGGCCATTGACGCTCAACACAAGCTCATACAGCTAATACAACACCAACACACCCATGGAGTAGGGTATTACGCTCAGGCGGCCCGAACCACGTAAACTCTTGTGTCTCCTGTGTCATTTCTTACTCACCTTCTTGAATCTCCGTGCGCCCATGTCGAACATCAAACTCCCCAATCACTTTAGCAGTGTAGGGAGATCTGCCGGTTCCAAACCACCGACAGTTGGCGCGCCAGGTAGGGGGGCCTGAGATTTTGAGAATGGTGAATTCAGCTGCTGGATCATCCAATGGTCAACTTGCTGCTCAGGCTGTTGGGGGCAATCCCTCCAATAGGCAGCCACCAGCAGGAGCCTCAGCACCAGCAGGAGTCACACTCCCACCACCACCGTCTCCTCCAGCAAATCGTGCTGGGCAACGTGATGGTGCGCCGGCGTCAATTACTGCGTCGGCAAATCATGACAACCCGGAACACGCGCTCCATGCAACGCGGGCTCTTCTCCAATGCCCACCACCTCCGGATGCATCTCGGGATGCACTGGAGCAGTGGAGGGCCGATGTGGAGCATTTGGTTGCAGCACCAGCCGAACGCCTTAGCAATCAGGGTCCTCCTCCTTCAGGACGAGCCCCGTCGCAGCGGCGGACTTTGTCTGGTAGACTTGGTCCGCACGTTTCCAATAGCAGGAGACGTGCTGCATCACAACAAGTAACATCATTGCCCTCCGGAGCACGACGTACTCACACGGTATCCAGGCTTTCGACTCATGACCTCCGGGCGGAGCTTGATCGCCGATACCGCCAGCAGGACGGCCGAGTCCATATTGAGCGTGCCCGTGAAAGACGGGAAGCTCAGGATCTTTCTGCTCCTGAAGGAGTGGGAGGAGGCTGTTCAGCCCTGGCCATGCATCTGCGTATGGTCAGGTGGCCACAGAAGTTCCGGCCTCACCTGCCGGAAAAATTCGACGGGACTGTCAATCCCGCCGAATTTCTTCAGATCTACTCCACTGCAATCTTGGCAGCAGGAGGAAACGAGGCCGTGATGGCCAATTATTTTCCAGTGGCCTTAACTGGGACTGCTAGGTCCTGGTTTATGAGCCTTCCGCCCAACTCTATCAACAGTTGGGAGGAGCTGTGCCGACAGTTCACTGCCAACTTCGGGAGTTCATACACCCGACCAGGCACTGAACTAGACCTTTTTGCGGTCGTGCAAAAATGGGGAGAATCCTTGCGGTCATTCATACAGAGGTTCTCTCAGGTACGAAATACTATCCCTTCTATCTCTAGCGCCTCTGTCATTGTGGCATTCAGACAGGGCGTACGGGACAAGAAGATGTTGGAGAAACTGGCGATCAAGGAGATCACCAGTGTCACGGAACTCTTCAGCTTGGCTGAAAAATGTGCCAGAGCTGTGGAGGGCCGTGATATGCACTCCAAACCAACCTCGGAGGGTCACAAGAAATCCTCCAAAGAAGAAGCCGCTAACTCCGGAAGTGGCAAAAAGAAAAAGAAGACCAACGGCAAGAAGAAGCCGTCGGCCGACACATCCAACGTTGCAGCTGCTGCAACTCCGGGTGGCCGGGGCCATGCCCCGAGAAGCGACCTCGGCCGTCTTCTGAAGACGGTGGCAAACCTAAAGTTTGGTGTCCCATTCATAAAACGGGCAGCCACAGTTTGGAAGACTGCCGGGAGGTCCAAAACCTTGCTGAGCGCTACAACAAGCGTCGGGAAGAATCTCCTTTCCGACAGAGGGAAGGAAAGCAAAAAGTCGACGAAGCTCCGGCTGAAGAGGAGTTGGGGTTTCAGGATCCCAAAAAGGTCCTGAAGGTCGTCTACACCTCCGTCGACGATGTTTCTGACGTCTCTGATAACGAGCGTCGGAAGACCATGAACACCATTTTTGGTGGATCATGGGACATCACCTCCCGCCGTGTCATCAAGACTATGCGTCGGGATATGGCCGTTGTAGCTCCTACAGTCAGGCCGGAACCTCATCGAAAGTGGATGGACACAGCCATCACTTTTGATGCTTCGGATTGCCCTCGGAGCATGGTTGGAGTAGGTCAGTTACCTTTGATGGTATCTCCTACCATCAATAAGATCCAGCTTCACCATGTCATGGTAGACGGAGGTTCGGGGCTTAACCTCATTAGCTTCGAAGCTTTCACTAAGCTTCAGCTCCGACCTTCAAATCTCCACCCCTCTCGACCTTTCTCCGGAGTAGGTCCGGGGGCCATTACCCCACTCGGAGCTATTACTCTCCCTGTTACCTTCGGGACACGGGAGAAATACCGCACCGAGAAGTTGGTCTTTGACGTCGCTCAAATCAACTTACCATTCAATGCCATCTTGGGTAGACCTGCCCTGTACAAATTCATGGCAGCTGCTCATTATGGCTATCTAGTGTTGAAGATGCCAACGCCAGTAGGCGTTCTTCGAATCCGCGGAGATCGTACTGCCGGAGTAACTGTACTGGAAGAACTCCATGCACTCACCACGGCGCAAGAGGAGGACTCCAGGCAGGAGCAAGCTCCAAAACCCCCAAGCATTCGTCAACGAGGCTCGACTTCTGCACCTCGAGTGCAGCCAAGCGGCGACACCGACATTCCTGTCAAAGTCGTCCAAATTGGTTTCGATGCCGCTCAAACCACCCGTATATTGGGGGGATTGAACGACAAATAGGAACTCGCGCTCATCACTTTCCTCGGGGCTAACGTCGACGTGTTTGCCTGGCAACCGTCACAAATGTCTGGGATCCCCAGGGAAGTGATTGAGCACAATCTGAAGATCTACCCCGATGCCCGGCCTGTGCATCAGAAGCCTCGGAAGCAATCCGTAGAGCGACAGAACTTCATCCGACAAGAAGTGAAGAAGTTACTCGAAGCCAGATTCATCCGAGAAGTCTTCCATCCAAAATGGCTGGCAAACACAGTCGTTGTGCCCAAGGTCGGCGAGAAGCTTCGGATGTGCATCGACTAGACCACACTAAATAAGGCATGTCCAAAAGATCCATTCCCACTACCTAGAATAGATCAGATAGTGGATTCCACCTCCGGGTGTGAATTACTGTGTTTCCTAGATGCATATTATGGGTATCATCAAATCAGGATGTCTAGGGAAGATGAAGAGCATACTTCATTCATCACAGTAGATGGATTATATTGTTACACAGCCATGCCCTTTGGTCTCAAGAATGCAGCTTCAACTTTTGTACGATCTATGTACAAAACTTTTGAAGAACTTATTAGAGACATAGTGGAAGTGTACGTCGATGACATCGTGGTCAAGGTCAGGAACAAGGAGTCACTCCTTGACACCTTGCAAGCTGTCTTCGACAAGTTGCGGGCCACCCTCACAAAGCTAAACCCAGACAAGTGTGTCTTCGGGGTTAGTTCCGGAAAACTTCTTGGTTTCCTGGTAAGTCACTGGGGCATAGAAGCTAATCCGGCGAAGATTAAGGCTATTGAAGACATGCGGCCACCAACCCGCATCAAAGACGTCCAAAAGTTGAGTGGATGTCTAGCAGCCCTCAGCCGGTTCATTTCAAGACTGGCGGAACGGGCACTCCCCTTCTTCAAGCTATTGAGGAAGTCCAGGCCATTTCAATGGTCCAAAGAAGCAGAGAAGGCATTCCAGGAACTGAAACAGTTCCTCACCACTCTACCGATTCTAGTAGCTCCGAACCCTGGTGAGCCTTTGTTGCTTTATATTTCAGCTACTGACGAAGTCATCAGTATGGTTCTGGTTGCGGAGAGACCAGAACTACCCCACACTCATGAATCCAGATCCCTTCGAGAAGGTCCAGAGGTTCCTGAAAGCGAGTCTGGGTCCCAGCTCCCAGACCCGAATCCACAAGAAGTCGCTTCAGGAGACCTAGACCCCTCCGGGAGGGTCCAGGTCATTTCTGAAGAAGCTCCGGGTTCCTCCAGCCAGAACCCGGAGGTCCCCGAAGAAAATCTGGACTCCTCCGAGAGGATCCGGGTCAGTGAAGAGGAAGCTCCGGACCCCTCCGAGAGGGTCCGGACCATTCAACGCCCGGTGTACTTTATTAGTGAAGTATTACATGATGCCAAGACTCGATACCTAGAGGTGCATAAGCTGCTCTATGCAGTCCTTATTGCCTCCAAAAAGCTTCACCATTACTTCCAAGCTCACAAAGTCTCAGTGGTGATCTCCTACCCACTTCGAGCAATTTTGCATAGTCCCAATTCAACTGGGAATATTGCAAAGTGGGCAGCGGAATTGGCTGAATTTGATCTTGAATTTATTTCAAGACAAGCAGTCAAGAGTCAAGCATTGGCAGATTTTGTGGCAGAATGGACTCCCTCTCCATCAAACCCTGGGGCCCCAGTGAGCAGAAGACGGAGCATCAAGCACCAACCTTCACCGAGCCTCACTGGACCCTCTACTTCGACGGCTCCATGCAGAAGCAGGGAGCTGGAGCTGGAATCCTCCTCCTTGCACTGACTGGGGAGAAGGTGAAATACATGGTACACCTTGACTTCAAGGCAACCAACAACATGGCAGAGTATGAAGCACTCATCTACGGACTAAAGGTGGCACTGTCATATGGTGTCAAGCAATTGCTGGTCAAGGGAGATTCACAGCTCATCATTAAGCAGGTGAAGGGTGAATGCTCCTGCAATAATCTCCAGCTAGCTGCTTACCTCCTTGAAGTCTATAGGCTTCAGAAGGATTTCGAAGTCCTAGATCTCCACCATGTTCAGTGTGCCCATAACGGTGAAGCTGACGAACTCTCGACCAAAGCGTCAACCAGAGCTCCGGCTCCTGACGGAATCTTTGTCTGGAGGTTGTCAAAGCCAACAGCTCAGCCTGTCGAACTGAGCGAAGGGGGCGAGATCAGCATCCCGAAGCTGACGGTCCCGATAGCCCTGTTACCATGGCAGCCATCAAGGGTCGTAGGTGCTACCGGAAGCTCCGAGCAACCCAGCACGCAAGACTCAAATGCTCAGGTTAGTTCTGATGCATGGATCTCGGAGGTCCGGAACTACTTGAAAGACAACATCCTTCCTGATGATGATGTATCCGCTCACCGGGTAGTCAGATTGGCTAAAAGATACACGTTGGTAGAAGGGGATCTCTAACGGCGCGGTGCCAACAGCATCCTAATGCGGTGCATTACAAGGGAAGAAGGCTGCGAGCTCCTCGCAGAAATCCATGGAGGCGAGTGTGGGAACCACGCGTCTTCCCGCACGCTGGTTGGTAAAGCCTTTCGGCATGGCTTCTACTGGCCTACAGCACTCCAGGATGCAACTGAGCTGGTGAAGAAATGTGAAGCATGCCAATTTCATGCAAAGCAAATTCACACACCCGCTCAGCCCTTACAAATGATACCTCCTACATGGCCCTTCGCTGTGTGGGGGATGGACATCTTGGGACCTTTCCCAAGAGCCGTCGGAGGTTACAAGTTCCTGTACGTCGCCATTGACAAGTTCACCAAGTGGCCGGAAGCAACTTCAGTTGTGACAATCAACAAACAATCTGCTATCAACTTTTTGCAGTCCATTGTATGCCGATTTGGAGTCCCAAACAAAATCATCACTGATAATGGGACCCAATTCACAAGCTATGCATTCCAAGGATATTGCGAATACCTCGGCATACAGGTTTGTTATGCCTCCGTAGCTCACCCAGCCAGCAATGGCCAAGCCGAGAGAGCAAATGCTAAATTCCTTAAAGGACTTAAAACGCGCACTTATGAGCGCTTGAAAAAACATGGAGCCAACTGGATCGAAGAGCTTCCGCCCACTTCATGGGCCAACAGGACATCCCAAAACCGGTCAACTGGAGAGACACCCTTCTTTCTGGTGTACGGAGCTGAAGCAATCCTTCCTCCGGAAATCACCTTGGGTTCACTCCGGGTCCGGAGCTTCAACGAAGCCACGCAGGATCAGCTCCGGCGTGAAGACCTAGACCTCCTTGGGGAAGGAAGGTGCCAAGCAGCTGTTCGGAATGCCCGATATCGTCAAGCCCTACGACGTTATCATCAGCGGCATGTACACAACCGACAGCTCGAGGAATGCAATCTAGTGCTACGGAGAATACAATCCAGAGAAGGGTTAACCAAACTCTCCCCCGGCTGGGAGGGACCCTTCCGAGTGATTAAAGTATCCCGTCCCGGAAGCGTTCGCTTGGCTACCGAGGATGGGACACCTCTCCCAAATCCTTGGAACATCGAGCACCTCCGTAAGTTCTACACTTAATACCACGGAGGTGAGTCTTGAGTAACTTGAGATGTATGTTATAGAGTCATTGTACAGAGTCGGGTAGTTCCTCCGGGAGAGCAGCCGAACCTTTCCCGAAAGGTCCGCAAAGTTCATGCAACACTTGTCACAGTCTCCGAACTAAAAGTATAGCTAACTACCCTGGGTCAAACGAAAAATGAAACACGCTTAGCCTGGTTCCGTACCCTAAGAGTGTACTTGTTTCCCCTGTACCCTGGACCTATAATGAAAGACATTTTCATGTGAAATAGACTCCACGTGCATTTATTTTGTACAGGCTCAATATTTTTATTTTTCTCTTTCTTGTCTATAACAAAGACGTGCAATTCTTAAGAAATTTTAGTTCAACCAGTTTATATACGATTCGAGTTGTATTGTCAATTCTTTTGGATTCAAATATTGTTCATGGCCAACTCGCCTGAAAGCCGCCAAGCCAACCTAGGGCTGGAGTGTGCTATCGACTTAGCCTGGTCAAGCACCCTAAGTACGCCACTCTACCTACACCCCGGCAGGCCGAAGTAAGGCGGGTCCGTGTACAGTTGGATCTGGAAGAAAAGACAACGCATTCGGTTGTATTTAGAATCGCGTTCGACTTAAAATCTTCTTGAGAATCGTAAGCCGCGACGAAATTATAGACAAGAAATGAATTTTACTATTTTTCTTGACTTAAGTGTGCAGGAAAAATAAAATCTACGTTGATGGAGAAAAGCTGGAGCTAACTAAGCTCCGACTCCCCTAGGGGGGCCAGCCGTCGACGCTGAATAAAAGACGGTGAGAAGATCCCGAAAATGGAGTCTGCTACCAACAAACTGAGTGTTGGCAAAGGTCACTGCCGGAGCTACTAAGCTCCGACACCCCGGAGGACTAACTATCGATGCTCTACGCGTTGATAGAGACTATTGCCGGAGCTACTAAGCTCCAGCGATAGACAATGTCAGAGCTTCTAAGCTCCGACAACCTCAGGGGGCCTTCACTATCGAAGACTTCGAACCTAAATTCTACAAGTTCGGAGCAAAAGAGTCTTCAACAAAACGTAATATCCTCTTGGTACATGTTCACAATCAAATTGTGTACATCTACAAGGGGGCCAAGTGAAGATAAAAGTGTTGTTGAAGACAAAAATTGAAATTCACAAAAATTTTGGGGATTTCATTTATCTGGAGACATGGGATTACATCTGGAGACAAGGGATTACAAAATTGAGGAAGAAGAGGAGAAAATACAAGTGGGAACTATAGAGATGGTCCTAGACCCTATGGAAGAATTGGGCGACCTTCTGGGCAACCTCCGATACGTTGGCTCGGGTAGCTTCGCCTTCCCCTTCGACGGGACCTTCAAGCACCGGGTCCAGAGGAAATTGGGAGTTCCGACTGGTGTAGCACGTCAGCACATACTCTGCGACGTTCTTCGCCAGGGATTGCCCCTCAACCTCCAGTTGGTCCGCGATGACATCGCCCACCTTGGAGAGCTTGCTACCTGCTGCGCTCAACGCCTGCAGCGCTAGGTCCGTCTCTGGCTCCGGATCATCCGGGCGCACAGGGCTGAAACCCATCGGTGTCAGTGCATCGTTGGCCTTGCTCAAGAACTCCCAAATCTGTAGGGAGTCCTCAGCCCTCAAGCCCTTCATCTCTTCCAGGGATCTTCTGGCCGCCACCAGTTCAGAATTCTCGCGGGCAAGGCGCTCAACTTCTTTAGCGTTCTGCTGAATCTTCTCAGCTACCCGCTTTTCGAGTTTTCCGAGCTCCTCCTCCCGGAGGTGGATCTTGTTCCGGCGGTCGACCAGGTCCTTCTCTCTACCCCTCACTTTCTTCTCCCTGGCAGTAAGGGCACACTCTTGTTCGTAGAGTTCCTGCCCTCGCACCCAGGCCTTCTCCTCTTCCTCTTGGCAGCGCTCTTCCAATTTCTTGGCGCGCTCCTCGAGACCCTTGTCAGCCAGAGCCACCTTCTCGGTGAGCTCCTCCTCCCTCCTCAGGACGTCATCCCGCAGCTCTAGGAGTTTCTGCTCTTCATCCTCGAGCCGTTTCTCCCTCTCTTCAAGTGCCTCTCGGCACTTGATGAGTGCAGTATTAATGGCCTCAAGCTGTTCGTGGCGTGCATCGGCCGCATTATTGGCTGCTTTGGCCTGATCGTAGATCTACCGGGATTGAGCGTCGAGGGCACGAGTCATACTCTCCCTGTCATCCAGCAACTTGCCCCAGTACTCCAGGCGGATCTTCTCCCGCTTGATCCATTCTTTGTCATCCGCTAGCCTCGACTGCGCTAGCTTGGTCTCGAAGTAGAGCCGGTTACGCCACCGCCTAAGGGTTTGGCGCTCCTCTTCAAGAGCCTTGCTGTCGTGGAAGAAGGCCAGTTGGACTTGACGCAGACTGGAACATGCGTTGTCAATAGACAGTGACAACGGGATGGGTTCCGGACCTGCTGGGGTCTCCTCCGCTGGTTCCAGCGGGTCTTCAGATACAAAAATTGGGTCCCACTCCACAAGAGTGGTCCCCTGAGTCTCCATGGCACTAGGGGCGTCCTCCGGGATGGCCTCAGTCACCATCGAGGAAGGCCCTGCCGCCAGGTCTTCGTTCACCCCCTCAGGCAGGGGGCCAGCGACTTCGCCTGGGCACTCTGTCTCGGCCGCAGGTACCTCCGACGTCGTCGCTTCCAGAGCAGGAGCTGCTGCTGGCTCCGGCCTGGGCACCTCTTCCGATGGGAGCTCGAGCTCCATCACCTCTTCAACAACCGGCTCAGAAGGCGGAAGATCTTCAACATCGTCCGGCCCTGTGGCCGGAGCTCCAACAATGACCGGCTCAGTGGCCGGTGCTTCGGAGGTAGCCGGCCCAACTGCCGAAACTACCTCAGTGTCCGGCGCGCATGCCGGAGCTTCAATCACCTCCGGCTCAACCGCCGGGGCTTCAACAATTTTCGGCTCAGAGGACGGGATTACTGCTTCCTCCGACTCAATAGTCGGAGCTTCCATCATCGCAGCACCAGAACCCGGAGCTTCAACCTCCGGAACAGGTGCCGCTGGCACATTTTCACTCCCGTGGTCCGGCGCTACCACGGGAACTTCTGGGGATGAGTCGAGGTCCATGACCACGGCAGCCGGCGCCGGAGTTGTCGCAGCTTCAGCCACCACTTGGGGCGGCACCGGGACAGGAGCAGAAGCTCCCACCCTCACAGCCTCAGACACTATGGCTGAGGGTGGAGCCTCACCCCCCTTCTTGGAGACGCTGCAGATGATGAACGAAGAAAATTAAAAAACAGTTGTTACAATTAAAACAATTATCCAAGGTAGAAATCAAAAATTGCCTTGGGAGGCTTCCGCACCAGCTTGCGCAAAACATTTTTCCCGGGCGTTCTGGACTGGTCATAGCCGGCGTGGAAGCTCCGGAAGGGCCCCCGGAACTCGTCGCGGCCACGGGCATTTTCCGAGTCGAGGTTCTCCTCGATCGGGAAGAACCCCCGGACCTGGAGACCTCCACCGGCCCAGGTGCTGGAGTCGCGCGCCCGGAGCTAACACCCCGGGAGGACCCCACTGCGAGAACAGACGCGCTCCGGGAGGACACCACTGCGGGAACGGTCGCGTTTTGGGAGGACCCCATTACGGTAATGGTCGCCACGGTTGTAGAAGGCCTTCCCCTCCGGGGAGAAGGAGCCGAGGCGGAAGTAGCGGGCCTGACGGACCTGCCGTCGGCATACTGCAGCTTCCTTTTTCGACTCTCGGGTTCATCCGCCAGCTCCTTGCCCTTGTCGACGACCTCGACCCTCGGCTTTGGGGCAGGGACAGAGCCATCTTCGGGCATTCCGGGGATCGCCACCCGGGTGGTTGATCTTCTCTCGACGACACCCAGGTCGTCAAGTGCGGGCATCTTTCGCCAGAGCTCCCTGCTGAACTCCACTTCCATGTTCAGAGGGAGAAAGGCTGACGGGGGAGTCAAGTCATCACCGTCAACGTCGATGTCGTGCTGGAACTTCTTGAGGTGGAACTCCAAGGTTTTCCTCACCATGTTGGACTTCAACCCGGTCTCAACCCGGTCGTCGTCCATCACGCTGTTGAGGGCCCAAGCAAGTTTCTCCCTCCTCTTCAACGGCGCCCACCTGTTGACCAAGAAATTGCAAAATACCGCCTGAGGAGTCAATCCTCCCTCCACGCATTGGAGGATCCTGGTCAAAGCAGGGTTGAAAGCTTCCGCCAGCACCGGAGCTTCACTCCAGATTGTCGTGTCGATGCCGGGAAGACCATCGGGCAGCTCCAACCTCTCGTGCTCCTCCACCCTGACGACTATCCAGTCTTTCTTCCAGTCATCCCACTTCCCAGAGGGAAATGACCGGAGGTACTTGAATGGGCACTTCTTACGCTTCACGAAGTAGTAGAAGCCAAGGTACTCATTGCTCCGGCCGGTGGTGTGGACGGTGAAGAAGGTCCGGAAGAGTTCAATGCAGGGGGGATACCCACCCACATCTCACAGAAGTGGACGAAGATAGACACGAGGAGAATGGAGTGAGGGCCAAGGTGGTATAACTGCAGACCATAGAAGTCTAGCAGCATCAAGAAAAAGGAAGAAAAAGGTGGGATCAACCCCACCATGGCGTACGAGGAGAAGTACACCATTTCGCCAGCGTGCTCCTTCTCGAATGGGAGCTCTCCACCGGCGCGGACCGAACGGTTGAAAAAGTCCGAGGACCACCCCATGAGGGCCCGAACCTTCTTCAGGTCGCCGTCGGTCTTCAAGCGACTCTCGCGGAGACCCAACTCCATCGCGGCACGGCTAGGCAAGAGAAGAAAATCGAAGCACAAGTTGGGAGTTTGATCGCAAGAACAGATGAGAGGCGTAAAGAACTCCCGGCGGTGCGCACTTTCCTTCTTAAGTAAGCCCTCGCAACACTTGGATGGAAACCGCAAGGAAGTCGAAGGTACCACCCAAAAATTCCACCCAGCCGATGACAAGCGGGCCCGAGACCACCCCGACGATCAAGTCGAGGTTCTTACCCAGGTGAACGGTTGTCATCAAGAGGCGAGAAGCCCAAAGGTGGCGGCCTGACAAGGCGCGCGGAACCGATACAGTTTTCGTATCGGGAACCGGTGACCTTCAATTGCGTGAGATCCGCACGCCAAAGATCTCATCTGCCGCACGCGGGATATGCCACGCGGCGAGGATTTAATTCCAAGTCCTTGCCAACGGCACCTTCAAAGACCCTTGAAGACTCATTTCAAAAGTCGCGAGGATGGACCCACCTCCGGCGGAATGACTTCACCCCAGTGGTCTTCCCCGGAGGTAGGTCCAGGGGGCCACTGTCGGTACCCTAGAAACCGTACACCCCTTGAGGTTACAAAGATCTCAAAGGAAACTCATATACTTGGTTTGAAGACCCTCGGAGGCCCACATGTCAGACATAACCGGACCCGCTTCTCCAACATGGTTAATCCCTGGGTTGCCCCGTGTACTACCAAACCGGAGCTACCGCCCACAAGGGGGAAGCTCCGGGCCATGTACCTAAATGGCACCTCCGGACTTAACCCCAGACCGAGAGAAGCTCCGGACCTGACACGTGTCGGGTAGCCCCGGAGCTACCTGTTTCCCACAGCAAGCTCCAGAGCTGCTACGTGTCCAATCATCGGATCTTCAACCCCTAACCTCCGGAAGACCCCGCAACGGCTCCGGATCTTCGAAGGGGAATCAAGGACTTCAAGACCCGATTAAGTGTTATTAATATCATATTAATGACACTTAAACGGACGATCTTAACACCAGTAACGGTGTTGTCAAAGCCCGTTACAGGGTCATTAAGGGCAATTAAACGTGTATCAATACTAGTAACCGTCGGGGCCACATGTCAGGCCAGGCTAATTTGTAACGGCCTGCCCTTGTACTGTAAAAGGACAGGCCGACGACACGTTCAGGGGGGACACAGGCCATTGACGCTCAACACAAGCTCATACAGCTAATACAACACCAACACACCCATGGAGTAGGGTATTACGCTCAGGCAGCCCGAACCACGTAAACTCTTGTGTCTCCTGTGTCATTTCTTACTCACCTTCTTGAATCTCCGCGCGCTCATACCGAACATCAAACTCCCCAATCACTTTAGCAGTGTAGGGAGATCTGCCTGTTCTAAACCACCGACAAAGAAACTCGCTAGTTGTGGTGGATTTAGGACAAATTTTAGAAGAGATCCTAGTAGTGATATGCATATCTTTCATAGAAAGTATATTCTCAAAGAATGTTGCATCACGAGATTCTATAATAGTATCAACATACATATCATGTACATCTGATTTAACTACTAAAAATCTATATGTGATGCTCCGATGAGCATAGCCTAGAGAGACACAATCCACTGTCTTTGGTCCAAACTTGCGTTTCCTGGGAATTGAAACATTGATCTTTGCCAAACATCCCCAAGTACGCAAGTATGAAAGTGATGGTTTTCTCCCAACCAACTCCTCATAAGATTTTTTTTCCTTATTCTTGTTTAGAACGTGGTTTAGGACATGACATGAAGTCAATAGAGCCTCTTCCCGCTATGCCTTAGATAAACTGGATGTGTCTAACATGGCATTCACCAAGTCATGCAATGTGTGATTTTTTCTCTCGGTTATCCCATTTGATTGGGGTGAATAGGGTGGCGTCCTCTTATGTATAATACCGTGTTCCGCATAGAAATCATCAAATATTCTGGGAAAATACTTGCCACCACAATCTGACCTAAGACGTTTGATATTTTTCTCTAATTGAGTTTCTACTTCAGATTTATAATTTTAAAGTAGTCTAAAACTTCATCTTTAGTTTGCAACAAGTAAACATAGCAAAATCGAGTAGAATCATCAACTAATGTTATAAAGTATTTCTTTCTACCTTTTGTCAACACACCATTCATCTCGCATAGATCAGAATGTATGAGTTCTAATGGTGCCAAGTTTCTCTCCTCGGTTGTCTTGTGAGGCTTTCGAGATTGATTTGATTGCACACAACTATGACACTTAGAACCTTTGCCAATGGTGAATTCTGGAATTAATTTTAGACTAGATATCCGATTCATTAAACCAAAATTAATGTGACATAAACGAGAATGTCAAACACTCACATCATAATTAATACTACCATAAATATAGTTCATTGACTTATTATTAAACTCCGAAAGAGAAAAGCGGAACAAAACCTCCACATTAATAGCTTTTACCAATAAATTGTCCATGCTTTGATACAACTATTTTATTGGACTCTAAAACAACTTTAAACCCATCTCTGCATAGAAGGGTGCCACTAACAAGATTTTTGTTCATAGTAGGGACATGATGCACGTTCTTCAGCAGGACAATCTTTCCCGAAGTGAACTTCATATCGATCGTGCCAACACCAACAACAGAAGCATGTGACCCATTCCCCATTAGGACAGCGAAACCTCGGATGAAATGATAAGAAGTAAACATGAACATGTCAGAACATACATGAACATTAACACCCGTATAAAACCACTAAGATGGTGTTCGAGAAACAGAAAGAACAGTAAAAGAATAACCGTACCCATCTGCATTGTTAGACGTCACGATGTTGACATTCTTTTCCCCTCTGCGGTATGACCTATCAGGACAGTCCTTGGAAATATATCCCTACTCCCCACAGGTGTAGCAGCAGTCATCATTGGTTTTGTTTGACTTCTTCTTCTTCTTGAAAGCAGTAGTTTTGTTTGGCTCTAATTGAGACTTGTTGTTCCCTTTGTTCTTGACATTGGGTTTCTGTACCATATTAGCATTGGCGCTAGATTGACCCTCACCTCCTTTCTCAGTAGCGTCCTTATCCCGAGCCTTCGCCTCAGTATCAAGAGATGCTATCAGGTTTTCAACTGATATTTCCTATCTCTTGTGTTTGAGAGCTGTGGCAAAGTTCCTCCATGAATGAGGTAACTTTGCAATAATGCACCCAACCACAAACTTGTTGGGTAAAAGACATTTAAGGAGGTTGAGATGTCTCACGAGACACTATATTTTATGAGCTTGTTCAACTACGGGACGGTTGTTAACTATCTTATAGTCATGAAAATTCTTCATGATATACAGTTCATCGCCTACATCGGTTGCACCATACTTAGTGTTAAGTGCATCCCAGAGCTTCTTACCATCTGTGACTGTCAGATAAACATCATAGAGTTTGTTGTCAAGAACACTTAAGATACATCCTCTCACGGGTAGAATTGTCTTCCTCGAACTTCGCCTGTTCTTCAACAGACAAAGGACATTGAGGCCTGCCCTCGGTTATCCAGAAGATCTTAAGTGACTGGAGCTAGAGCGTGACCTTAACTTGCTACCTCTTGAAGTGCACACCAGAGAATTTCTCCAGACTCAGTGCATCAGCAAAAGTCATCATGTTCAACTCAGGAAATTGCCTAGTAAGATTTCTGGATTATTAGAAAATACGAAGCAATAACTGAACAATTCCAAAAAAACGCGAAAAACAACAACGATTAACATTGGCAGATAGACGAGACGAGTAATATCGTGTACCGATTTGAAGCCGGAGGAACCGCTGTAGATCTGACGGCGAACAGCCGCCGCAGACGTTGGTGACGATGTTGGACTGCAACGCCTGATCTCCTCGGTAGATGACCCGTGATGAAGAACGCGAGCAGTCGCGCGAAGACTTTCTAAAAACCTTATTCACTCTCTCCCGGTGCAAGATCACAAGAGCGAGCGGTTTCGAAGACCTGCTCTCCCGATCGGCGGTGCACGCTGACCCTCGGGATGGAGTAGACTAAAAGGCGACGCAAAGAACACGAATGTGGGAAACCATCTGATCGTGGGATAATCAACCATACCGCACACATTCGTATTTATAGAGACCCCGAGAGGCGGTTCAGTTGCGATCCGGAGGATCCGCATCGAAACCGACTCGGTTGTTGTAGATGCGTCTGTCTCCAACTTAAACTCTATCTTACTCGGAAATCCAAATAAATTTTCTGCAAAAATATAAAATATGGGCTCAGCTCGAGGCTCGAATTCACGTGCGCACGCGCACGCATAGCGTGGCGAGGCGAGCGAGGAGGAGGAGGAGCGCGCATGAGTCACCCCCCTCTTCTCCTATTCTCTGTCACTTAATGAGTAGAAGAACAACCTCCTTTATATATAGAAGTTGCTCCCCTTCCATTTCTCATGTGCGACTAAACATTCAACACCACTCTCTCTTGTCTTAATGGGCCTTTGATATTTATTGGGATTTATTTCAGAATATTACATGTGCCAAGTCTATTTATTCTAACATATATAGATGCTCCTGGGAGCATATATGCCCATGGTATATTAACGTTTCATGAGGTTTTAAACACCATAGAATACTAATCCATCAACATAATTTTCTAGAAACGGAGGGAGTACTGATTCATAAAAAAATGTTTCTTAAAAAAATGTTTTGCAGATGAATTCACACAAATGTGGCCACAGACAATATGGATCCATAGAGTTATTAGTTGGTGACAGCATGTAAGGCGGCATGTATAAATATGCGAGGAACTCCACAATATGAAACTGTGGAAAACTATAGGAATTTCATCTAGAGAAATCCTATAGGTACGATTACTCCTCTCCGACTTGCATCGGACTAGGCCCAAAGCTGGTGAAATTGCGCCGCCCATGCGTAAATCTAGATCCCCATGTGTATAACAAGTGAGCAAGATGATTTGGTGCATGAAGAAGACGGTTGTACCCTGGTCGGGCCATTCGAGTCGGACATGTAGCAGGTCCCTTTCATAAATTAGGCGGGCATTGTCAGCTCCTTGTCTTCTGATGATGCCAAAGGCTGCATTGTTCTTTTATGGTATTGTTCATCCACGATTAACCTATAAATCCCCAAAATTTCTCAAACAGGTTTGAAGATGACTTGCCGCAGGTCAACTTGGTGACCATAATTGCTTCGGCGTTAAATTTATTTATTGAGGTAGATGTAACGTCCATGATGCGTCTCGTCGATGGTGGAGGATTACTTCCAGGACTTATGGATATGGATCAAAACGGATCTTACTCGGTAGAGTATTTGGAGGGAGTCACCAACTCAAGATTCTGCCGCAGATATGCTCTTTCCATTCTTCTTCGAGCAAGCAGTAATGCTGGCCGGCCTCACTGATTGCTCCCATTGTTTGTTGGAAAACCACTCTATTCTTCTCGTATAAACAAATGAAGTGCGTAAGCTATGGATTAGCATCCATTATTGCACCAATGAGCTGCGAGCGATCATATAATTATGCTCTCTATCAACATAAGATATTCCAGCAAAACTTTTCAGGGTTGAGATCGTCAATTCCGTCATCTAGGAATATAATTGAGCATAGCTTAGTTGCAAAGAGGTGGGTCACCATTCCTGGTTGAATTTAGATAAAGAGGCGTGTGCATCTACTATTCAGATCCGCGGATCCTCTTCGACTTGAATTCGGACACTCACCCCGTTCTTAATATTGTAATCAACTTGAGAGCAGACGACGAAGTGTCTTTTTATTTTTATATATGCAAATACCACCTAAGTTCCTTTTAGGTTGATATATTATATGGCCTTTCCCCCCTCCTAAAGAAAGGTACAAGTTCTTCCGATCAAGAAGCAACCCGTTCATGAGCTTCTGTCAAACTTATTGATTTGTCGATTGAATGTTTCTACTTCCACATATTTCATTTTTAAGACAATGACTAGTATGCAATCTGATTATGGTGCAATCATGCAATCATTCATCCCCAACCATTGAATGTCTACTAGGGTGGTTGCATTTTTATACTTAACCCCCTCTACATGTGGTTCTCACATGGATGGAGTTAAGTGAAAAAATACAGCCACCCTAGAATGAATATTTAATGGTTGGAGATGAATGATTACACATAAGCAGATTACATACTAGTCATTTCCCATTTTTAAAGAGACAAAGCAAACATTATTCTTAACGATTTACGCAGTGCGTGCAGACCACATGTCATAATTTTTCTATATACGGGATGACATACAAGACACCGACTTGGTACTTAGCTGCAAATGTTGTCAACCATACTAAAACAAGAGAGAATCAACCAAGAGAACGAAGTAGCCTAACGGGGAATCAAATCTATAACAAAGCTGTTCTACATAAATATTGTAAGTTTGTATCTTTAAACAACACTGCCTCTGTCTCAAAATATAAGGGATTCTGGGTTAGTCAAAAACTCATTTTTTCAACTTTATCTCTTAGTGGTAAAATATTCATAAATATTAACAAAGTAAATAAATGATCTTCTAAGATTCACCATAAAATCAACTATCTTAATTCGTAACTCTTTCATTTAAAATAATTTATTTTTTATAGATATTGTTGCTCAAAATTTTAAAATTTTTAGTTTAAGCATACACATAAAAGATCGAGGTAGGAGACAGCAAAGAGAAAACCAGGACAAACAGAAATAGGACGAGGGACCGAGTTTGGTCCGGCGTCAGCAGTAGCGGGGAGACAGCTGCTGCTTCATCGAGTGGTCCAGCATCAACGGGTGCTGACAACGCACTGGACAGGTGGCCAGTGCTGGTGTCACATCCGTTGAGCTCGTGACAGTGCCGCACAGCTTGATTAACTAACTACCACCGGCCCTACTAATCTGGCTCTGGTTGATGGTCGTCGTCGTCAAGGCTGGGACAAAACTGTTGGTAAGTCACCTAGCTTTGGAGCGCCAAAGATTGAGAAGTTGCTTCGTGTCCATTTCTAAGATCACCGCCGTTATTAAGGTTCTATGCCATACAATAGTGTTTAGACTGTCCGCAGTGACACGTTGTAAAGCATATTGTATATACTGTATTGTAGTGTAATTTAGAGTACGCACTGTAAAATTAGAAGAAGAATAATGTATAGAGTATGCTTTAAAGTATGGTGCGGATAGCCTTAAACTCCAAAACGGACTGCGTCCGCCTCCGCTCCAAAGGCCGTGCGACCTCACGTCCGGCAACCCAGGATCATCTAGTGCTGGTGTCACGCACGTCCGGCAACTAGTATGACGACCGCATCGATCTAGTACTTGGGCGACACGCCAGATCCAGCAGATCATAGGACCGAGTTTAATTCCTTTACCGTCGACTTCGTCGTTGTTTAGTCCGCGCTGCGCCCGTAATTAACCGTGCTGCAACACGGCATGTTGTCAGGTCAGCATCTATCATCAGGGACGGCCCCCATGCAGAACGGCGACCGGCGGGGCACGCTCTGCTCCGCGGTCAAGCTGTCTAGCTGCTGTGCGCCGGCCGTCGCGTCCCGGCCGGTGTTCATCGTCCGCCGTGTCGTTTCGCGCGCTTCGCCTGCGCGGCCAGCAACCGCTCCGACTTCTCGCTACCTATCTCTCGTCGTCGATCCGCTAGGTGCCCGTGCAGCGCGCACGTTCTTCAGCGCGTCCCGTTCTCAGCGCGGCAGCAAAGAGAGAGAAGAGAGAGGGAAACGAGCCAAAAGACATGTACCAATGGTCGGAGCGGAAGCCGACATGGCCTCGTGCGCGCACGCGTGCACATGCGGCATGGCGGACGGCGACGCGGCTACCGTAAGCCGACCGGGTAAATCCGATGGATATCGATGAATCCTCAGATCATGTGGTATCCCGGTGGTGGAGAACTGAACGCCGAACGGCGACGTGATCTTGGCGCGAGGCCCGGTAGAAGTCGTTGTACCAGCGTGCGAACCTCGAGGCCGATTGAGCCGCGGGTCGACGCCGGCCGGAATCGTTCGGTGCGCCGGTGATGATCGGACAGGCATCGGGTAAAGTGGCGCGGCGAGTGCGCGGGTGCCTTTGACGCGCGATGCCGCGTCCAAGAATTTCCAACGCGCGATCTTTGGTAGTAAAAGAGAGAGTTCCAACACGCGCCCCCCGCGCTCCTTGCATCTGTTGTGCTCCATGGTCTATGCGATCAGGGCTGCTCATGCCACGGCGGTCCAGCTCAAGAGGAGGTGCCCCCGCACCGTTCCGGCTTGCCAGTCTGCGTCGTCCGATGCAGGGACGCTTAATTGTTTTGGGCCGTTTTGCTTGCTGATGACACGACACGACGACGAGAGCCCCCCGGCGTGTGGTGGTACAGCCTGTACGACAGTACGAAATGGCGCGGTGATCGATCGGGTACATGACTGGTGCATGTGACCGGATCGCTAACGAATACCGATGGCGACGATGATGCGCATAGCCCATCAACCCAACCCATGAAGCGAAGGGATGGGGGGTGTGGACTGATGGATCTCTCCCGTCCAGCTCTCGTTTTCTGGCGTTTGTTGATAACACGAAGGGGACGCGTGCACTGCCGCACCATGCGGGCTGAGTTGTAGGCCGCATGGGCTTCACCTGAGCATGTTGACCCCGACATGATTGTGATGATTTCCGTAAAAGAATAAAGATTTTCTAGTGCTATTTAAGACGTAGGATGGTTTTTTTCTAGTGCAAAAAAAAATCTGGAAAGGAAGCGTCAAATAAATGTAATTTTTGTAACAACAAGGAAACAACAATGATCACATCCTCGTCCAACTCAGGACGTAGGATGAAAATCGATCTTAATTTCATACGTCTTAAAACTAGTATTTAGTCACTATCTTCGCAAAATATTTGACCCTATAAGTTAAATGAAAAAGTGTTTTATTACTTGATCTTCCTATAAGTGTATAGAAAAAATATTTCATCTTTACTCTACAATATCTCTACCTTCATTTTTTTAAGCATGATCATCTAAAAACAATGACGAAGGTGTGAGTGGTTAGTGAGAGGATAAATTAGTAATTTCGCGTCTTTCTTAATTTTTGTAAAGTTGTCTCAACGGGTCAAATATTCTAGAGCGAGAGAGGTAAAAAGTACTCACTCCGTCTCTAAAAATTTGTTGCTTTGTAGTTTATTTTTAAACTACAAAACGATAAACTTTTAAGGACGGATGGAAGACTGTCCATCTAGTGGTCTGTCCTCATAAAAGCTGAGTAATTCCCATTGCATCTGGATCAATGAGAATAAAAAGGTGGCCGGCGTGGAGATCAGTGGTCATCAGACCATCCGCACCAGCATACTCTAAAGCATACTCTATACACTATTCTTCTTCAGCTTTTACAATACGTACTCTAAATTACACTGCAAAACAGTGTATCCAGTATGCTTTACAGCATACTACTGCGAATGGTCTCACACCGGCATATTTGGTTGGTGCGGCGTGCGCCGTGCGGGATGGGGGTATAATGAGATAGATCGATGGCGAAGGTGGCGCTGTTGGGCGAGATTTGCTTGCAGCATCAAGACCCATTCCGTTCGGCTAGTGGGCTGCAGAGGCCGCGCCCCGTACAAACTCCTCTGCTAGCTCACCGGCGGGCTGAAGTGACGTGCTATGCGTCCTGAATTGCTAAGCAATACTGAATTCCTAACCCATGACTCATGGGCCGGTGGGCCCAGGTGGCTCTCCTCGAGGCCTTCTTCTGACGGCGACTTCCGTTTCCGTCGTCTCCGACACTCCGCTCCGGCCGATTCTTCCCCTTCCGAGTTCCGACGCCGATGGACAACGCCGCCCCGAATCCGTCCGCCGCTGCGGCGGGCAACGGCGTCCAAGCGTCGGGAGCAGGCGGGGAGCGGCCCGAGGACGCGTCGAAGCAGAACCTGGCGCAGGTAACCAGCTCGATCCAGAGGACGCTGGGCCTGCTCCACCAGCTCAACCTCACCGTCTCCTCCTTCAACTCCGCCTCCCAGCTCTCCTTGCTCCAACGTCTGTGAGTCTCTCAGAACATTCCCCATTCCTTTTCGCTCCGTCTCGCGCCGTCTGTATCTGTACGGGGGGAGTTGGGATTCTTAGGGTTTGCGTTGCTGTTGCGTCTGCGTGCGTGCGTGGTGGGTGGGTGGTTCAGGAACGGACTCGTGGCGGAGCTCGACACGATGCAGAAGCTCGCAGACGGGTGTAACATCCAGGTGCCCATGGAGGTCGTCAAGTGAGCACGCTATCTCTTGTCTCCCTCCCTCCCTCCCCAACTTTGCTGGAAATGTGTAGTATTAACCGGTTGTTCCCCTGGTAGTTTGATCGATGACGGGAAGAACCCAGACGAGTTCACCCGGGACGTGCTCAACAGCTGCATCGCCAAGAACCAGATCACCAAGGGCAAGACCGATGCTTTCAAGGTACAGAAACATTGCGCTGCCTCAATAGTTACTGGATCAGTTGATGCGAACATAGTATTTGAGCTTCGTACCTGCTTGATAGAATTAGGATCCTAGATACGCTATGGCCCCTGATCTGTACAAATGATTCTCTTGACCTGGTATGCAAATGAAATTTGCATAGGATTAGCTGTTGAGCCTCACCCATCTCCCTTCACTGTTGACCTTCTCAATGACTAGCTACTCTGTGCCTCTATGTGCTTTCACTAAGGTAAAGTAAAACTTGTTTTCCCGCCTAAGAGAATTGCACCATTCCATACCCATGAATTTATTTCTTCTAGAAGTTATATCACTACTTCAGTTACCAAGTTGTTTTTTGTTGTTGTGGAATCTAGCTTATGAGTCAAAGTTGTACTAATTACCGAGAAATTAAGCTTATGAGTCATACTATGAAGCTCTGGGAGAGAGTGATTGAACACCGCTTGAGGAAAGTGACCAATGTCACTAAAAACCAGTTTGGTTTTATGCCTGAGAGGTCCACATGGAGGCGATTTTCTTACTCCATCAGCTTATGGAAGCTGATGGATATAGGGTTCTAAAGAATGATCTACATATGGTGTTTATTGACTTGGAGAAGACATACGATAAGGTACCAAGACCGGTCATGTTTTGGCGCTAGAGAAAAGTACATTAACCTTATCAAGGATATGTATGATAATGTGGTGACAAGTGTGCGCGTAAGGGATAGTGAGATCGATACTCTTCCTATCATAATAGGGCTACACCAAGGATCAACTTTAAGTCCATACATCTTTTCCTTAGTGATGGATGAGATGTCGAAGGATATATAAGGGGACATCCCTTGGTGTATGCTCTTTGCTGATGATGTAGTGTTGGTAGATGAAACTAGAGATGGTGTTGATAGAAAATTGGAGCTATGGAGGCATACTTTAGAGTCCAAGGGATTTAGACTTAGTAGAATCAAGACCGAGTATATGAGATGCGACTTTAGCGATGTCGGGTGCGAGAAAGGAAATGTTAGTTTACAAGGACAAGTAGTACCTAGAAGGGACACATTTCGATATTTAGAATCAATGTTAAAAAGCAATGGTGATATTGACGAAGATGTTTGCCACATGATCAAGATCGGGTGGATGAAGTGGCAGTAAGCATCTAAAATCTTATGTGATAAGAAAGTTCCACAAAAATTGAAAGAAAAATTCTATAGGACGCTGATCAGACCTGCAATGCTGTATGGAGCAGAATGTTGGCCAACTAAAAAGAAACATGTCCAACAAATGAGTGTTTGTTGCTGAGATGCACATGCTACGGTGGATGTACGGTCACACAATAAAAGACAAAATTAGGAACGAGGTGATACGTAATAGGGTAGGGGTGGCCTCGATTGAGGAGAAGCTAGTCTAACATCACCTACAGTGGTTTGGGCATATCCAGCGGAAACCTCTAGAAGCATCGGTTAACAGTAGGATTATAAAGAGTAGAGAAAATTTTAGGAGAGGTAGAGGTCGACTAAGGTTGACATGACAGGAGGCGGTGAAACGAGACTTAAAGGAGTGAGATATACCTAGAGATTTGGCTTATGATAGGAATGCATGGAAATTAGCAATTCATGTGACAAAATCTTAGTTTATTCGTATTTTGTTACTCTTATCTTCTTTCTTATTAATCCATTTCTAAAATAAATAAAATGTAGAATCTTATTTTATTTGTATTTTTTTACTCTCAACTAATTTTCTATTATTTTTCTTCAAAAATTGTTGGGTTTCATTTCTAGCCGACCCCAACTTGTTTGGGACAAATGCTTGGTTGTTGTTGTTGTTGTTGTTATGGAATCTAGCTTATGTTTCTTACTTGCCTTTGATGTAACAAAATATTTGTGTACCACGGTACATTTAGCGGAATAAAATTTGTGTGCCTATCTTGGAATGGGAGCAGCAATGTACTTGGGGATTTCTCTATTTTATTATGTGGCTGGAAACACATATTTAGCCTTGCTAAATTTGTAGTTTACAGTCAGTCAGTTGATAAGAACCTAAATCATTTTTTATGCCTGTTGTTGCTCTCATTGACTTTGTATAACCTTCACAAGCTAAATTTTAGTTGAAACATTCACCTGCTGCTTTATGTAGTACCTCATGCACATAGGTTTTACTCCATCGATTGTATTTTATAATTTAAGGATTCAGAATTCTGAGTTCCTGCTTGGGACAGTTAGATGGCAAACTGTATGGGCTGCATCATCCTGATTTGTTTAGCCGTATGGTATTAGTGTTACAAACAATTATGAATTCACCTACTCATTGAGCATGCCAGTGGTCAAAATGGGTACTGTTTTATGGAGACCTATGATAGTATCATCTTTCTGGTCTACGGGTTGATTAGATGCTACTTTGTTATTGAAATGTTGAGACCATGTAATCAATGTGAATACATATGGGTGGACCATTAACTGGAAACATTCAATACCCAATATTGCCTCGAAAATCCTGGCTTTAGCTTTTCTGATAATTTTCTGTCTTATGTTGTATCTTAATGACATAAAATGAACTTCATTTTAACTTATAAGTTGGTTTGTTTCAGAGCCTGCGGAAGCATCTACTTGAGGAGCTTGAACAAGCTTTCCCTGAGGACGTAGAAGCATATAGGGAGATACGTGCTACTGCTGCTGCTGTAAGCTGAACTACGTTTGACCTCTATCTGCAACATATTCGCCTAATGAGTCCATACTCTGAGCATAATAAGTTCTCATGTCTATTGTTAGCAAAATGGCATTTCTAATTTATTTTAGTGGCAAGCCCAAACCATATGTATGCGTTCAATATGAAAAGCTGCCAAGTAAAAATATATGTTTGCTGTTAGGGTTTAATCTAACTGGAATCAACATTTAATCTGTATTCTTGGCTTTATTTTGTAAATCTATACATCTAGGTTTGTTCAGATGAGTTAATGTGATTGGTAGCTTGAGTTAGCAGCTTAGGTGGTGCCAAGCACCTAATCAGAACTAGTTAGCAGCTTAGGCGGGCTGTTTGGAAGTTGGTGCCTAGTAGGGATGAAAGCGGATCGGATATTTTCCGATCCGTCCGGGTTTCCGATCCGAAAATATCCGATCCATATCCGTTTTTATCGGATCTCAATCGGACATAGATCGGATATCGGATATTCAAATTCGGATATCAGATCGGAAACGGTACGACCTAATATCCGTCCGAACGGTTGTATATCCATATTTAGTCGGATATATCCGAATCATAATCCGAAAAATATCCGAATGATTTTTGGCCCATTGTACACAGGCAGCCTGGCCCAAACCGGCTGCTTTTGCCGCCGCGCCAGGAACAAGGTACGCGCGAGCAGCGGCTGACCCGACGTAGCAGACGCGTTAGGGGAGCGGTGCGCCGATTGGTACCCAGCTCAGCTCGCCGCGGATGCAAGTTGCAAGGTCGATTGCGAGCCCTACTCCCGACTCACACTTCACCGCCGGATCCATACAGCGTCTCTTTCGAACTCAAAGAGACCTACAGAAGAGGCGTTCGCGGCGTTCAGTTTTGAACAGCGACGAACGATGATGGCGTGTCGACGTTCTAGTCACTGTGAGAACGAGCGGTGGCTGGTGGGTGGGCGGCGAACGATGATGATTGGTGACGCGTCAATGCTCCAGGCACTGTTAGAACGACGGGGTGGTGCCGGTGGGTTCCATTTCCATCTCTCTGTGGTGCGACTTGTCTCGGTGCATGCATGCATGCAGATGCACTACTGTTCCAAATCTTAACGGTTCTAGTTTAGCGTAAGAAGACAAGACACGGATAAAAAAGATCCAGCCAGCTTGCCTGGTGGTGGGCACGGACCGCATAGAATTAGAGATGAGCGTTCAATGCCTGCTGCTGCGAATCCATTAGCATATTGTGTTCCGGAACCAAGAACTATTTTCACATTACTACTGCTTAAACACATTCATAGCAAAGATATTAGCTGTATATTATAGGAAGCTACTCCTTCCGTTTCTTTTTATTTGTCACTGGTTAGTTTATTTTTGAACTAATCGGTGACAAATAAAAAGAAACAGAGGGAGTACATATTTTAGTGTCTTGCAAACAAAGATATTATTTGAATGAAGGGACAGCAGCGCAACGCCAAAGGTGAAAATAGATGTTCTGTTCTTCTTTAGCACACTTGATGAAATATTAGTACTATTAATACACCGTGACTGCGTATACCATTCATCGATGAAACATTCCGTGCATTTGTAATTAACAGTAGCGCTGCTAGCATCTGATTTATTTGTTTTTCTCAATGAGTCAGTCGATGGAAGAGACACCCATTAACGCGTCAGCTCCGAAATCAGCCCCTACACGTCATCTTGTGAATTGTTTTTTTTTTTCCAAAATTAATATCCGAATCTGTCCGGTATCCATAATTTTTCAATCCGATGAATCCGTTTCCGATATATCTGACGTATCCAATATCATATCCGTTTTCGACAACATCCGAATCCGTTTCCGAAATTACTATATGAATATGGATATAGAAAATCATTTTATCCGTCTATATCCGTCCGTTTTCATCCGTAGTGCCTAGTGCCTGGGTGCTGCCTAGGAGGACCAGGTGGATACCCTTTTGAACAAGTTGTCAGATCATTCTAGATACAGTTCAGTGGCATAATTATATTGACACTTTCACAGCTTTAGTTTATTGACTATTGATTCGATTTGAATTTCTTTTTAGTCTTGAGTTAATGTAACAGTAATAACCAACACTATTTCAAAGTTTTGCATGTTGTTTGCAAGGAGCCGCCTGTGCTAGGTTCTGGTTAGCACCATACAGTTCTTCTCCAGGTAGAGCTTTACCGTATTCCCAAATATTTGTGAACCTGAGTAAGTCGGACCAGGTAGCAACTTCGCTATTTTTCGTAAAGTGTAGGTACTGATGAATTGCCGTTTGTCTTTGTTTGTTTTCATTACTTATAGCAATGTTAGTGTAAAAAGAAGTGAAAAGTCTGTGAACTCTCTGAAGAATATCTGGGTTTCACAAATTCATGCATGCTTAGGTGTCTTTTGAAACTAAGTCTTGCCAGAGTTTTCTACATCACTGATAGTAATAAAGTGTGCAAACTTGTTTTGATTTTTACTTTTGCGCTAAGGATAATGTTTTCGTTTATATATAGCTTATTAAGTTCTTCATATCTCACTTTTGTACAGGAGTCAAAGCGGTTGGCTCAGTCCCAGAGCAACTTGCCTAATGGAGATGCCAAGGTGAAAGCTGAACACTAAGGGAACAGGGAAGGATACAGTTAAAAAGGACTAGCCCTTTCTATTCTTTCTTTTAGTTTGAGAATGCTTTTGTAATGCCCTTCATATGACTGATCATTGGACTTGTACTGTTGTACATATTAGCATAACATTTAATATGTGTGGTATCATATATTCAACTTATCCATTTTCTGATATTATTTTTTTGATGCTTAATCAGGTACTGGGCTACCTAAAGAAAAGGGAAAGCAGTACAATGTTGTGCTATTTTCTGTCCCTATATTGGTTATCTAAGGTTAAGCACTAGCCACTTATAGAGTTCTGCGCCACATAGTTTCACAGTGTAGTCTAGTAATATAATACAACTGGCAATACAATAGTGGATTCTTGTTTATTAATTCTTGTTAGATTATGTATTAGGGTTCATGGATATTTTAGTCTTTAGCCTAATAGGCTTTTTGCGGATAAGCCTTGTACTCTATATGTTTTTACCCTTGATTAATCAATCCAACAATTATCCTTTAATATGGTATCAGATAGGTTAACCGAACCCTAGCCCGTCCCACCATGACCCAGCCGTCGCTGTCGGTCGCCAGCGCGTCGCCCTCCTTCCAGCCCTGGTCGCGTCAGCCCCCTTCCCCTTGGTTGCTCCCCCTCTTGACGGCGGCGCCACCGCCAGATTCGTCGTCGTCGCCCCTCTCTGGTCAGCCAACGCCCCCTCTGGCCGCTCGCCTTGAATCTGCCGTCGCTGCCACTGGGTAGGTTGTTGCCGGTTGCCAGCGCGTCACCCTCCTTCCAGCCCCTGGTCGCGCCGACCCCCTTCCCCTTGGTTGCGCCCCCTCTTGACGGCGGCGACACCGCCATATCCGTCGTCGTCGCCCCTCTCTGGTCAGCCGACGCCCCCTCTCTCTGGCCGGCCGCCTCGGATCCGCCGTCGCTGCCACTGGGTAGGTTGTTGTCACCTCCTGGCCTGCTGCCACCGATCCCTGGTTGATCGTCGTCGTCGGATCTGGGTCGACCGCCACCGTAGCAGCCCATGGCGCGCTGACCGGCCCCAGATCCACCTCACCAGTCGTCGGCGCCACTGATCTGGTCGCCGATGCGTCCCTTGTCGCTGCGGCCCAACATGCGACTGACGGTCCCCGTCTGTACGGTGCTGGCACCTCTTTTCGTCCTGGCACCACCTCTAGCCTCGCCGTTGTCGCTCTCATAGCCGATGCCGTTCCTGGATCCGCTCTCAGCGAGACCGTACTTGGGTTAGATGCGTCTGCTGCCACCTCTCCCGGGCTCGTGCAGTCGGCGCCACCGTACATCGCAATCCTCCAGCCCCTGTCGGACGGCTTCCTTGTGAGCGCTATTGCCACTATCTCGCCGGCGATCATTGTTCCTGCTCCTGGCATCACCGCTGCTCCTAGTCCAGTTGTTGTCTCCCTCTACGACACCGACAGTACCACCACGATGGTCGTGGACACCTCCGGTGTTGTCGCACCTCTGGCTGCCTCTCGCGAGTGCGAGCGGACACTTGCTCTCGTCCTAGAGTAGGAGCGCGCTATTGTGGCCGCTCTTTCTCACCAGCTCGAGGAGAGTGCTCACCGACTGTGGAGTGCTACCTACGAGCCTTACTCAGATGCAGGTGCTGCTTACTCTACGTACTCGGCTTCTCTCGTCGCTGCTCTCCACGCTCAGGCTGTCGGGGCTCAGAATATCGGGACAGTCGTGTCGGTTGTCTTCAGTTCTGACTCCACCTCGTACGTCCGCTGGCGTCACTTGCTTCTCACGTTGAGGCGGTTTAGTCTCGACGACCACATCCTCTGGGATGGCTACCTGGTGGATGACTTCTGGATAAACATGGATAGTCTGGTCCTAGCCTGGATCCTTGGATCCCTCTCGAAAGAGCTACAAGACATCGTCGAGCAGCGCGGTGGCGGTACCGCTCGCCGAGCATGGCTGGTCCTTGAGCAACACTTCCTGGTGAATCGTGCGACTTGTGCTCTCCACATCAATGTGGGGTTCCAAAACATCGTTTAGGGTGACCGCACCATCTTTGCCTACTGCCGAGAAATGAAGGGCATGACTGACGTCCTAGACGACCTTGGCGAGCGAGTTGCTGGCAACACACTCGTCCTTCAGGTCCTTCAAAGCCTGAACGAGCGCTACTGTCACATCTGGTCGTGGCTTCATCGTGTGGAGCCGCCCCCGACCTTCGAGAAGGTCTGGTTCAACCTTGAGCTCGAGGAGATTACTACTGGTGGCCCTGCTGGCTCCGAGCCTACCACAGCCTTTTACGGCCCTAGGCAGTCCCAGCGGCCACCTTCGCCTTCTACTGCTTCTAGTGGACCACTGTCGCGACTACCTGCTCTGTCTACCACCCTAGGTGCTCTTGTAGGTGGTAATCGTCGCCGCCATGGTAAGCGTAGCGGATGTGGTAGTGGTGCTGGTGGTACTCCTACTCCTGCTACTAGTGGTGATAGTGGTGGCACCGATCGGGAAGGTGCACCCTGGCCGACACTCTACAACCCATGGATCGGCCAAATCTCTATGTGGCCTGGGCCGTCTTCGGCTCTTTTGCCTCCACAACCATCGCGCCCTCAGTCGTCGTACGTCGCCAACCTGGGCTATAGCGGACCAGTCTACCCTGCTGGTTGACCGTTGACTCAGACCTACAGCGGGCTTGGTTACCCTGCTGGTGGGCAGTCAGTCTCGGCCTATGGGGGCACCGACTACCCTGCTGGGTACTCGAAGTCAGCGCCGTACCAGGAGCTGCCCCTGGTGTGAGATCGACAGTCACTGACTTCTTCGTTCAGCACCATGCACCTCACTCCATCTTGTGTTGACTAGGTTACTGATTCTGAAGCCTCGTACCATACCACTTCCGATGTTGGTATACTTTCTTCAACCCACCCTTGCCACCCTTCTTTTTCTTCATCCATCGTTGTCGGGAATGTGTCTGTTCTTACGGTCACATCAGTAGGTGACTCGGGATTTCTGGGTTCTTTCCAGCTCAAAAACATTCTTGTTGCTCCAGATATTATTCAGAATTTGCTTTCCGTTCGTCGTTTTACCACTGCGTTTTACCACTTATAATCATATTTCTATTGAGTTTGATCCTTTTGATTTATTTGTGAAGGAACTTTCCACTCGGCGTCTTCTTCCTCCATGTGATAGCTTGGGGTCCCTATACACTCTTCGACTTCCTACTTCCACTGTGTCTTCGCCTTTTGCTCTGACTACGACAGCTTCATCCATCACTTGGCATCGCCGCCTTGGCCATCCTGGTATAGATGTCATGTCCAAGTTGTCCAGTAGTTCAATTATCTCGTGTACTAGGGGCACACATGAGTCTGTATGTCATGCTTGTCACCTTGGTTGCCATGTTCGGCTTCCTTTTCCGACTTCTGTGACTCATGTTGAACACATGTTGAATACATTTTTGATCTCATTCATTGTGATTTGTGGACATCTTCTATTATCAGTGTTTCAGGGTTTAAATATTATTTCATAGTGCATGATGATTTTTTGCACTATTCGTGGACTTTTTCTTTGCGTTTGAAGTCTGAGACATACATCACTCTTTCTCACTTCTTCGATTGGGTGTCTACTCAGTTTGGACGCACTGTTCGAGCTGTCCAGTGCGATAACGGACGCGAGTTTGAGAACTCAGCGCTCCGTAACTTTCTCCCCGCTTACGGTGTCCAGTTGCGCATGTCTTGTTCGTACACCTTCCCTTAGAATGGCAAGGATGAGCGCATGATTCATACTGCCAACGATGTCATGCGCTCTATGATGTTTCAGGCCTCTATTCTCACTCGGTACTGGGTAGAGGCGCTTCACACTACCACCTTTCTCATTCATCGCATTCCCACCAAGGCGATTCGTGCCCTCACTCCTTACTTCGCCTTGTATGACACCACTCCCCTTTACGACCAACTTCGAGTTTTCGGTTGTGCTTGCTACCACAGCCTTTCCGCTACGACCTCACATAAGCTTGTGTCTCGCTCTGCTCGTTGTGTTTTTCTTGAGTATTCTCTTGATCATAAGGGGTACCGTTGTTTTGACCTCACAACTCATCGTCTCTTGATCTCTCGACACGTCGTCCTTGATGAGTCCTGTTTTCTTTCTCCACTTCCTCCTCTGTTTTCGCCACAGAGTTGGATTCCCCGTTTTCGCTCCTCTTCATTTGCCTTGGCCTTTTTCTTCTGCAGGTACAATGCCCACTGCGCCATGCGCGGCCCCGGAGCCCTCGACGTCACCCGCTGCGCCACGTGCGGCCCCGACGTCCCTGACGTAACCTGCCGCGCCCCACGCAGCCTTGGTGCCCCCGACATCACCCGCTGCACCTCGTGCGGTCTCGATGTCCCCGACGTCGCGCGCTGCACCACGCCAGGCCTCGGTGTCTCCGGCGTCACCCGTCACGTCTATAGGTGTCCAAATGGGTCGGGCTAATCGTGCCAGCCCGAAGCCAGGTTTTTTTGGTCCGACACGGATGGGATTGGGCCAGCCCGCAGCCCGACCCGAGTCGTGCTTGGGCTTAGGCGCAGGCCTGTCAGGTTGGGTCGGCACGACCCGTTTAAGAGTTCGCCCGACTGGCCCGGTGTCTGGTTTGCGGCCCGCAGGAGCTCGGTCCGACCCAACCCGTTTAAGCCTGAATAACATGATTTTTTTAATTTTTGCATGTATTTTTTAATATCGGGTGCTGGATCGGCCCGACACGACCCGTTTAAGGCGCGACACGACACGCGTAAAATGACCTCGAGCCGTGCTTGGGTCGAGGTGCAGTACCGCCGACTGGCCCGATCCATTTTCGGGCCGTGCTGAGCCGAGGATTCCTGGCACGAGCCCGACTGGGCTCGGGGTAGGCCGACCTGACACAACCCATTGGACAGCTATAGTCACGTCTCGCAGGTCACCGACGTCTCTGACGTCGACTACTGCGTCGTGTACGGTACCGGCGTCTCAGGCGCCACCGGCTGCGCCTCCCGCAACCCAGCCTTCTCGGTTCAACAATCCCGCTCTTGTCTATCAGCGATGAGCGCGAGTTGGTGCTCATGCTCCAGCAGCCCCGACCTGTTCGACCTCTCCAACTGCGCCACGCAACCCCGACATGTCCGACCTCTCCAGTTGCGCCACGTGCGACACCGGCGTCTCCGACGTCACTCGCTGCACCATGTGCGGCCCCGATGTTATGATTTGCCGAAACCGCTCTTGTCTATAAGCGATGTGAGCGAGTTGGTGATGCCTCCTGCTCGCCTCGAGCCCCCGGTGTACCACCCTCATTTGCTCCATTGGGACCCAGGTCACGTCCATCCGATGGTGGTTCGGCGTGCTGCTGAGATCCTCCGGCCAGTTGAGCGTTTCTTCGGGGTCGTCCTCTCGTTGATGACTTCACCATTGTTCGCCTCCTCTTTGATCTCGTCTATACCATCTTCCGTCTGTAGCGCCCTCGCAAACCCTCACTAGCGCCGCGGTATGGAGGAACAGTATGCAACCCTACTTGTTAACTCGATTTGGGACCTGGTGCCCCCTCTCGGTCATGGCAATGTTGTCATGGGCAAGTGTGTGTTCACGCATAAGAAGGCAAATGGTTCTCTGGAGAGATACAAGACTCGATGGGTATTTCCTGGCTTCACTTAGCACCCTAGGCTCAACTATGACGAGACCTTTAGCCCGGTGGTGAAGTCGGCGACGGTTCGTACTGTTCTATCGCTGGCTCTCTCGCGTTCTTGGCCCGTCCACCAGCTGGACGTCAAGAACGCCTTCTTCCACGGTATTTTGACAGAGATAGTGTACTGCAGTTAGCCGATAGGGTTTGTTGACTCAGCTCATCCGGGCATGGTCTACAAGCTGCACAAGTCCCTTTACGGCCTGAAGCAGGCACCCCAAGCCTGGTACAGCGGTTCGCCTCCTTCCTGGTTTCACTGGGCTTTGTCGAGGCCAAGTCGTACACTTTGCTGTTTGTCTATTGACGGGAGGGTGACACTGCCTACCTTCTCCTATACGTCGATGACATTGTACTGATGGGGTCCAGTCCGACTCCTTTTTAGTGCACTATCTTTGCCTTATTGCAAGAGTTCGCTATGAAGGACTTAGGCCAGCTTCACCACTTCCTGGGTATTGCGTATTGCGGTCGAGGATCGACCAAGTGACATGTTCCTTCACCAGCGACAGTACTGCCTGGACATCCTCTAGCGAGCGGACATGACTGAGTGCAGGTCGTGCTCCACTCCGGTGGATATCTAGGCGAGGGTCTCCTTTACTGACGGGACACCCGTCAGTGACCCCGCTGCTTACAGGAGTCTTGTAGGTGCCCTTCAGTATCTCACTTTCACCAGGCCGGATATCTCATACGCGATTCAGCAGGTGTGCCTTCACATGCATGACCTGCGGGAGCCGCACCTCACCGCTGTGAAACGGATCCTTTGGTACTTGCGCGGCACCCTCGACTACGTCCTCCTTCTTCAATGTGACTCGACTTCTGAGTTGGTCGTCTACACTGATACTGACTGGACAGACTGCGCGAATACTCGTCGGTCACCTCTGGCTACGCCGTCTTCCTGGACGGCTACCTCGTCTCCTGGTTCTCAAAGCAACACCTTGTGGTGTCACACTTGAGTGCGGAGCTGGAGTACCGCGCCGTGGCTAACGGCGTGGCTGACTGACTTCAACAGTTGCTTCAGGAGCTCCACTCCCCCATCACTCGGAGCACATTGGTCTATTGCGACAACGTCAGCGCCGTCTACCTCTCCACCAACCCAGTCTAGCATCAGCGCACGAAGCATGTGGAGATCGACCTCCATTTTGTTCGTGAGCGGTTTGCACGTGGAGTGATTCGGGTACTCCACGTTCTGACGACATCGCAGTTCGCCGACATCTTTATGAAGGGGCTCCCGCCGTCGCTGTTCTTCGAGTTTCGGTTCAGTCTCAACATCTGTCGTGGCTAAATGTTGAGCCAACATGGGGTGTTAGACTATGTATTAGGGTTCAGATGTATTTTAGTCTTTAGTCTAATAGGCTTCTGGGGGACAAGCCTTGTACCTCAATATATTTGTAACCTTGACAACCATTGTTAATCAATCCAACTGTTATTCTCTAATAATTCTTCATATATGGACCTGCATGCTCTGTAGTCCATTCACTTGCTAGTTGGCGGGTGCCCCTAGATTCATACCATGATCGAGTCTACACCCTATATACTACATAGGGTATATTGCCTTTTGGTGATCTTCTCTATGCTTAATTATACTACTACTGAAAATCGATCATCGCTAGCAACGGTGGTTGGTTGATTTCCCTTATGAAGTCTGCTTCGTGAATTCTGAAGGCTTTGCTTACTGCATTAGGGCTAGTCAGCTATCCTCTATTTATCACATACTCCCTCTTATCATTTTATTTGTCGTTAATGGACAACACAAAGAAGTTCATTTTTAGTTCATATCTTTGTCTGAAACAAAAAATAAAAAGATAATGTTTTTTAATCTTAAGCATATCTGGAAAACAAAAAAATAAGCTAGATGCTATGAGGGCTGACATGGAATTAACCGTTGGATCTGCATCTTACAATCGTTGTCTTTTTTTATTTAACTCCCTCCACAAGATGAAGTGGTGGTAGGGGAGGTTAAATAAAAAGATACACTGATCATAGGATACAGATCCAACGATTGAGGATGGTTTATTGCACGATTTATTGCATTCTAGTCGTTTCGTATATTGACATCTTTTGTGAATACATAATCTATATATAACAAGCCTATCAAAGATGCCAAGGATGAATGACCTATATGAGCAACCATATGATCCTGTGCACTAAAAAATGGGTGGCTGGTGTAAACCCCCCCCCCCCCCCCCCCCCCCCTCGTTAGGATCATTTAATGAACATTTCCTTGCTGGATCAACTCTTATTGTCACATGTCTAAATTAGCGAGTATGCACTGCATGGAGATCGATGTCATTTCTCGACATAATGTGTCCATGATTGAGCCAATTGAATTTATTGGCACCAAGGCATCGTCATAGTTTCGAATGCAAGTGTTGTTCGAATTGTTTGGTATCTTGCTAAATTGTTGTGGAATACCCGTGTTGCGAACAGTCGCTGAGTTTTACAGTAAAGAGTTTCAAACTAAATTGTTGTACACTGCACAATATTCTGAGTAGGCGTGCCATGCTTGCTCATGTCTTGTGTGACGGACCTGGAGATCGTTTCTGAGTCAAATTGATTGCGTGTTTGAAACCGTGATGGAAACGTATTCAGCATCCTCCCAATTAATAATTCCTCTAAACACGGTAGCTGTACCGAGGTACGATGCTCTCACACTGAACAAGTGATAAGATAGGCACGTGTACATTTGCTCATGTCAGAGTTCTTTCCCTCGACCAACCGGTTGCACAAGTGGCACCATTCGGCTCCAGATTAAGAACTTGATACTGCATTTCTGAATCTAAATCATTTCCTGGTTTGCCCTTTCCCTTGTGCTATGGGGCCTTCGCCTTTGATAGCAACGCGTCGCTTAGAATACGTGCGTCATGAGTTGTCACGTCGGAGTGTAACCCATACAGGTGAGATGGAAGCAACGCTAACCACCTCGACGACAACCATGACTAGGGGTGGGCATTCGGTTAACCGGTATAGTTCGGTTCGGTTTTTCGGTTTTTTTATAGAATTCGGTTTCTGAAAAATCAAAACCGAAATATAAGCTGTGAAATAAGAAACCGGAGCATCGGTTAACCGGTAAATTCGGTTCGGTTTCCGGTTAACCGAAGAAAAACCACATCACCGCATCCTCTCGATCCGGCGAGTCAGGAGCAGCCGAGCAGGGCGCGTGGCCGTCGACGGTGAGCCAGGGCGGCGCGACTCGCGTGACGAAGGGCGGCGGAGCGCGACGGGCGAAGGGCGGCGGCGCGCGATGAGCGAAGGGCGACGGCGCGCGGTGGCTGGGCGCTGGGGCGGTGAGGGCTGGGCGCTCGACGGCTGAGCACTCGGCGCGGGGGCGGCGAGGGCTGTGCGCTCGACGCGGGGGGGGGGGGGGGGGGGGGGGGGGAGGTTGGGGCGTCGCGGCAGGGGCGGCGGGCGCAGGGGCTCGGCGGCGGAGTCGTGGCTCGGGGCGACTGGGCGGAGTCCGGCACGCGCAGTGGCGGCCGCATGCCCGCATCGGGCGCGGAAGGTGGTTAGGGTTAGGGGTGAGCTGGATGGATGGGCCTTGGGCCGGAATGAGAATAGAGTTGGTAGGAATAGACAAATTTATGCAGTTGGGTTGGGCTGAAAATTGAAGAGATTAAATTTATTGGGCCTAATTCAGTTTAACCGGTTAACCGGAGATTAAAAACGAAAACCGTGGAAAAAAATTTGGTTTTCTCATAATGGGAACGAAATTTTGTTTCGGTTGCGCCGGTTTCGATAATTCGGTTTCAGTTCCGGTTAATTCGGTTTCGGTGTTCGGTTTTCAGTTTTTTTTGCCACCCCTAACCATGACACCAGCCTGTGATACCCTTAGTTTGGCCAGTGTCGTGACCAATTCACTCAAAGAAATAATTCTATAAAAATCACATTTGGAACTCTCATTCTAGCTAGCTATTCTCTCAGTTTTCTTTTATTTGTTATCGATTAGTGTTCAGTTTTTAATTAGCCTGTGACGAATAAAAAGTAATGAAGAGAATAGTATCTAGAATTCCAATCGTCACAGTAATATGTTTAGGTGCCGCGGAGCTCGCGCGGCAGCCGATGGCAATAGAAAATAGACCTGGTCGAATATATAGAGCGCTGCCCGAATTTGATGGGTTACGCATGTACTTCCCTCTCGAATTGTCATTTTTAATTCATTTTTAAATTAAAAAGCTACAAACTTTAAGTGCAGAAGACGTACGTACATACGCAAGCAAAACTACTACGGACGATTTAGTCTTATAGTAGTATTATGATGCTTCACTACTACAAAATGCTTCATCACAGGCGGTTCTAAACATATTATCGTATACGGTTTTAAAAACCGTCTGTAACGAAGAGCCTGTGAAAATGATTGATTAACACAGGCGGTGGCATAAACCGCCTGTGAAAATACATTTTTACAGGCGGTTTTTAATTAAAAACCGCCCGTGAAAATGGCTAGTGAAACAAAAAAAATCACATGTGCTGCCGGGAGTCAGAAGAGGTCGCGCCGCCTGGAGGCTGCCGCGTTACCGGGAGCCGGAAGAGCGCCGCCAAGTGTCGAAGGAGGTCGCACCGCCGAGAGCCGGAGGAGCCGTGCCGCCCGAAGCCCGATGAGGCCGTGCCGCTTGGAGCCGGAGGAGCCGCGTCGTCGAGAGCTCGAGGTAGACCGCGCCACTGGGTGTCCGAGGTAGACCGCACTGGATCTGTGCCCGCGCTCACGCCGGCAGAGTGCGCGCTCGCCGGGAGGCGCGCCGGAGCCGCGCCGCCGAGAGCCCGAGGTAGACTGTGCCAGATCCGCGTTCGTGCTCGCGTCGGCAGGGCTCGCGCTTGTCGGGAGGCCGCGCCGGAGCCGTCGAGGTTCGGAGCAACCGAAGTCGCGCCTTAGTCGCGCCTTGAGAGAGGCCGCCGGCAGTCGCGCCGCCGGGAGCCCGAGGTAGACTGTGCCAGATCCGCGCCCATGCTTGCGTCGGCAGGGCTCGCACTCGTCGGGAGGCCGCGCCGGAGCCGTCGAGGTCTGGAGCAACCGAAGTCGCGCCTTAGTCGCGCCTTGAGAGAGGCCGCCGGCAGCCGCGCCTTGGGAGATGCCGCCGGAAGCCTTACCTTGGGAGGCTGACGGAGGATCACGGACTGAACCGTGGCTGCTGGTGTTATAGACACATCTATCGTGCAACCTCTAAACTGAGTCGTTGGATCGATAAGCAGCGGACAGCGGAGATACGAAGTCCAAGAGTGATCCGTGGGATGAAGCAGCGGACCAATGAGGAGCCATCATTATCACAGGCGGGTTTTTATGTTACAGACCGCCCGTGAAAATTATTATATTATCACAGGCGGTTGTTTCTTATAGACCGCCTGTGATAATGACTATTATCACAGGCGGTTTTTGTTACGGACCGCCTGTGAAAATCAATACATTTTCACAGGCGGTGGTTTGTTACGGACCACCTGTGATATTCTATTATCACAGGCGGTTATTAACTCATCTGACATCATATGCGGCACTTTTAATGGACCGTCTCTAAAAAAAATATAGAAGCGCTTGTAAAAATGTTTTTTGTAGTAGTGCTTGGAGCAAGTAGCTTGATGTCGTGCAATCCAGTTGTGTGACGCTAGCTAGAATTGCGCTTCGTTTTCACCATGGAGAAATCGACGTCTGCGAGTGCGGATCGTTGTAGTTTTGAGGTTGGCTTGTTTTTTTACCATGTCTTTGTGTCGGTCACTGTCAGGATAGAACAACTGAACAAGCACGGAGTAAAATTCTAGTCCCGTCTACCACTCGGATAAGCCTTGGTAGAAACTAGATTCGGGATCAGCCTAGGATTAAGGTTGCAGTGTCCAACTATTTTCTGAAGACGAATCTGTCACATCACTTCATGCATGTGGCTGATTTACATATTCCTCAACGTCATAAACGAAACTAGCTTTTGACTGGAGTGAGTACTTTAAGGAGTGACTTTCTAAAACGAATTTTATCGATTTGGCTGTTTCCTAATAACTACTTCACCGGTAATTGATTCAATTGCATGTTTGTGAAAGAGGTTTAGCCTAGTAGTTAAGTAATCTGAGTAGCAATACTCAGATTTTGAGTTTGATTTCCGGTAAAAGCGAATTTCAAGTTGAATTTCAAAATACTAAATGCATGTGAATTTTAGGTTGAATTTCAAAATACTAAATGCAGGTAATCTACAGAGGAAGTCATGGACGTTGGATCTGGGATGCATTTACGAAAAATGTGAAGAGATGAACGTATCGTGATACTGATCTACAAAATCCGGTCTACAGTCGTGTGCTTAGTCATCCAGTTATTGTCGTCTTGTTATAAACAATAGGTTGTGAGTATCTGCATTTGTACTCGCTTGTAATAAACTAGTCATAACCTTTTTAGAGAAAAAAGTTCGAGACTTTATCTATCATTAAAAAAAACTTTGTTTGCAGTCGTTAACTAGGGTGCACGATCCAGACCACTGAAGAGTTCATGTATTAGCATGATCATTGGACTTGTACTGTTGTACATATTAGCATAACATGTTTGGTATCATATATTAATTTATCCATTTCTGATATTAATTTTTTGATTATTAATTAGGTAATGGGCTAGCTAAAGAAAAGACAAAGCAGTACAATGTTGTGCTATTTTCTAGCCCTATTTTGGTTATTTAAGGTTAAGCACTAACCACTTTCTAGAGTTTTTGTGCCACATAGTTTCGCAGTGTAGTCTAGTAATATAATGCAATTGGCAATACAATAGAGGATTCTTGTTCATTAATTCTTCATGGACCTGCAGTGTAGTGCTCTGTAGTCCATTTACTTGCTAATCCAGTTGGCAGTTGCCTCTAGATTCATACCATGATTGAGTCTACACCCTGTACACTACATAGGGTACGTTGCCAATTGGTGATCTTCTCTATGCTGAATATGTATACTACTACTACTACTGAAAAACGATCATCGCTAGGCAAAGGTGCTTGGTTGATTTCCTTTCTGAAGTCTGCTTCGTGAATTCAGAAGTCTTTGCTTGCATACTGCATCAGGGCTAGTCAGCTATTCTCTATTTATCACTTACCATCTTTTTTTTTTAATCTTCAGCGTATCTGGGAAACAAAAAAATAAGCTAGGTGCTATTAGGGCTGCCATGGAATTAATCGTGAAGCTTGGAGAACAATTAGCAAATTATTATATAGTCAATATTATGCTTTGCTGTTGACTTGAATATATAATGTATATATAATAAGCCTATCAAAGATGCCAAGGATGAATGACCTGTGAGCAACCATATGATCCGGTGCATTCAAAAATGGGTGGCTGGTGTATTTTTTTTTCCTTTTTTTTCTAGGATCATTCTTCTGCTATGACATTGATAATTCCTAACACGAACATGCTGGAGCTCTTAGTTAATGAACATTTCCTTGCTGGATCAACTCCTAATGTCATATGTTTAAATTAGCAGTACTGCAATGCATGGAGTCGATGTCATTTATCTCAACATAATATGTCTCTGATTGAGCCAATTGAATTTATTGGCACCAAGGCATCGTCATACTTCCGAATGCAAGGGTTGTTCCAATTGTTTGATGTCTTGCTAAATTGTTGTGGAATACCCGTATTGCGAACAGTTGCTGATTTCTTGTGTGACCTGTGTAAGAATAGGAAAGATATATATAAGAATAGGAATGATATATGTAAGAGAAGGAAAGAAATATGGTAGAATAGGAAATGTATAATTAGTACCATCATGTATAAGTTAATACGGGGTAAGAGATCATTGTATGAACATTCCATGTATCACCATTCCCCACTATAAATAAACTTGCGGCTCGAGATCAAAGGGTTCAATGCTTTTCCATTCTTCAACATGGTAATCGAAGCCAATCTTCCACAACACATCTAGCCTTACACCAAGCTTGCCGGCGCCATGGCAACGACGTCGTCAACCACATCGCCGGTGACCTTACTCAGCTCCCCAGTCTCCAAAAAACTTACGAGAGACAACTACCTGCTTTGGAAGGCGCAGGTCCTTCCTCAAGTGTGGGGAGCCCGACTGCTTGGTTACCTTCCTCAAGATTGCATGGCCAGAGAAGGGACAAACGGCAGAAAACCCGGCATACCATGGGTAGCTCAAGATCAACATATTTTAGGGTATCTTCTTGGAACTCTATCAAAGCAAATCGAGTCAAGTTATCATGTATGACACATCTAGGGACGTGTGGGTTGCATTGGGGAACATGTATGTAGCCCAGTCAAAATCCAGAATTAACAACTTGAAAATCAAGTTGGCCAATGCCTCCAAAGGTAACAAGTCGGTGTCTACCTATTTTGCTAAAGTCATTTGTTGTGATGACGAACTTGCAACTACAAGAAAACCCCTTGAAGAAGACGATATCATCACATATATTCTTGCCGATTGTAAGGATCGAAATGCCCAAGAGGGGGGGTGAATTGGGCTTTCTTTTTAAATTTTAAGACAATTAAACACTTACAACTTAAAGCCCAATTCCCTATGCAATTAAACTATGCAATCAATGTAAATTAAAGTTGCGGAATGAAGATTGCATAAGAGTAAAAGGGAGAGGGATGCAAACGCTCGAAGGGACACGGAGTTTATCCCGTGGTTCGGTAAGATCACAAGGATCTTCCTACGTCCACGTTGTGGCACCCACCGAAGGGTTTTGCCACTCCCAAGTCACCGAGACTAGGGACTTCTTCACTATTCTTCTCCGTTCGCCAACCTCGGCAAGGTGGAGCTCAAGCCTTGTACACTTTGGGATCCTCCGGGCTTCCACAATCCACTTGGCAAGCTCCGGAAGTTGCACACACCAAGGGACACTCCCTTGTGGCTCTCACTATGCTAGAGACTCCAATCACCTAGAGTGGAGGCACCCAAGCACTATCTCTAGCTAGTTCTAGCCTATCTCTTGGTGTACAAATGATGAGTAAATGATGTGAAAGTGGTAGCTCTCTTGCTTGAATGCTCTAGGATGTGTAGAGTATGTCTGGGCTTCAAGTCTTGTCGATTTGACAGGTTGAAGGGGTATAAATAGCCAGCCTCCACGAGATAGCCGTTGGAAAAGTAGGCTGACATCACTTGTCTGCGAACACCGGATGATCCGATGTCTCCCCTTCAGTTATCATCGGTCAAAGCCAAATTAGCTGATGTCACTGTGTCAGATATGACCGTTGTTAGACCGATGTTGAACTGTCTTCTCATCGGATGATCCGGTGGCTCTTCCTCCAGAATTTTGCTTGATCTTGAGGCTCACTGGAGTGATTGACCGATGTATGTAATCCTGCACATCGGATGATCCGGTGCTTCACTTGGTCCAATGGTGTTGCAATCTGTGATGATGGACCGATGCACTAAGCCACTTACATCGGATGATCCGGTGAGTGTATTTGTCTGAGGTCTTCTTCTTCAGTTGAACCAATTTGACCGATGCAGTCAACTCATATAACGTCGGTTGATCCGGTGTGTTCAATCTTGTTGACTTCGAGTTGTTTTGAGTTGTTCTTTTGGAATTTTGAACTTGTGACCTCTTTGACATTTGTTTGAAGTGTTGTTTTGATTGTCTTCAAGTATGGAATGATATCAAGTTAGAGCTTTCACTTCTTGTCATCACATGTTTTGGTTTGATCTCATTTGTTGATTTTATATGGGTCTCCAATGTAATTTTGATTTCATTTGATTGAGTGTCATTGAGACCTTGCATTCACAAATTCATTAGTAATATCGAATGGTTGTCATTAATCACCGAAACCGTACCTCATGGGGCCTAGATGCTTTCAATCTCCCCCTTTTTGGTGATTGATGACAACACAATATTTAAAAGCGCAATGATAATGAATTTGATGAAAATACTCAAGAATATATGCAATGAATACAGCATAGGACACAGTTAGCTTGTAAAACGCAAATGAAATTTTTGATGCGAAAAGCTCAATCGATTAAAATCATAAGCAAATGAGACAAATGAAAGAGTGCTTAATTAAAATTACAAAAGAGTACTCAAGCATGAATACAAAAGATAAGCACACACACTCACACTCCCCCTGAAACTACTACTCCCCCTAACTCTCCTACACCTTCTCCCCCTTTGGCATCAAGACACCAAAAAGGGATCAGAACGCCTACTGACCCTGAGAGCTAGGCGCGAGGACGAACTGGGCACCGTCGCAGTCGTCGGAGCTGGAGTCGCCGGTCGAAGGGGCTGCCGGAGCGGTGGAAACTGGAGGGTCCGCTGCCGGTGCTGGAGGAGAGGAAGCAGGGACCGAAGGTGCTGGAGGAGCTGGAGGAAGTGGAGCGCTCACCACGGACGCCGGTGTCTGCTGGAACAAGGTCGTCGCCGGCAGTGGTGAGTGAATCGGTGCGCTAGGTGCCAGAAGAGGTGACATACTGATCGAAGGGATAGGAGTAGTAGGCACCTGAGCGACACCTGGAGCCAGCCCCAGTCCAGGCTGCTGTGAAGGAAGGGCGATCCCGGTCTGAGTGTATAGGTTGGTGATCAACCCTAGGATCCCCATCATGGCCTGCTGGGTCTGCTGCTGCTGGTCGAGGGTACGGCGGTGCATCTGATCTACCAGGTTTGTGAACCTGTCCGTATCCTCTCGCCTCTGACGGGCGATCTCAAGCTGGAGCTCCTGCTGCTGCCTCTGCAGCTGTGCCAAGTGAGCAGCCTGCTCTGCCCTGGCCTGCTCAGCAGCGAGCCTGTCCTGGCGCTGCTGCTCGATCATCTGCTGGAGAAGCGACGTCAGCTCAGACGGCTGCGTCACCTGCGCCTCGGACACAGGAGGTGGTGTCGGTGGCGGAGCAGCTGATCCTCCTGCCTCGGCGTCGTGCGGCCTCGGTGAAGGTGGAGGGGGAGGGAAGTACTCCTCGACACTGTCGTCGGTGTCGCTCTCAGACCAGATATGCTGCAGGTCCTCCCCCTGAGCCTCAGCCTCAGCAAGTCTCTCGTCCTCCCGCTCTAGGTCGGACCAGTCTTCCTCAGTCAAGCGGGCCCGGACCTGGCGCTCAACTGGACGGCCAAGACGGCGGTCTCCAGGAGCGGACGCACGGTAGTGACCGAAGCGGGTCACGCTCTCGTCTGCAAGCCGGGCCTGTGCTGAGTGCCCCTCTGGCACTACCATAGAGCAAATAAAACTGATCCAGTGCCCATAGACCATCTGTCTCATCATCCCAACCCCATCAGTGATTACGTCCTCCATCTCGCAGAGAAGTATGTCTATGATATCGAAATCCATCCCGTTCATTATGTAGAACAAGAGGGTCTGCTGGAGACTCGTGAACCCCTCCAAGTACCCTGACCTCGGCAGGAGCGTGCGGCGCAAGGCGAGGTGCACAATGCGCGCAGCTGGAGTCAGGAGGGCTGGGACTCTCGGCTGGTCCGGAGAGAAGGAGGAGCCAAACAGGGAGCGGATCTCGTCTAGCTGTGGAGCTACCCCTCCAGTAAGTGGCCTCCTCGGTGGATCTGCCTGCCCATAGACCTTCTCATGTATGCTGGTGTCGTGCAGCTCCAAACCAAGAATGTGCCCCAAGGTCTGCCTCGTGAGGTGGTAGTACTGGCCATTGAACATGAAAGCAATGGACCGCCTGCCTTCCGAGATGTACAGGGTCGCGTAGAAGACACGGACCCATTCTTCCACATAGGCACTCCTCTCATAGTCCAGTAGATCCACCAACCCTCTGTATCTCTCAAAGAAGGGGCGGACATCAGTCTCCGCGGCCACTGCAAGCTGCCTCCAGTCCAAGTGGTTGTGCTGAAAGAGCTTGTGGCCACGGCGTCTGTAAGTCTCGTAGAGAGACGCCTGCGTGACCGTCCAGAACCGACTATCCACAAGAAGCTCTCGGGGCTGTGGGTACCATTCCTCAAGCAGTACACTCCATCTGAGCTTCCGGAGTTGCTTTGCCTTCATCTTTCGGTAATCCACAAGGCGAACTCCTTCTCGGACAAGGACGGTCGTGTCCTCCTCATGGATGTCCCTCTCAGCCTCCCTGTCCTCACGACGGTCGGCAGCCGTCGGTCTTGGACGAGGAGGAGCCTCGGCGTGACCCCCACGTGTCCGGGCTGAGCGCCGGCGGACGAGGGGCGCGACCGGCTCCTCTTCGACGTCGGAGTCGTCGACCACGGGAGGGGGCCTCGGACGGGCCTCACGGATCCTCAAGGACCCTCCTTGGCCACGCTCACGCTCCTCGGCGGCGCGAGCGGCCATCACGGCCTTCTTCTCTTCCTTGGATAGCTTCTTCTTCTTCGCGGCGGGCTCCACAATGGCCTTGCCCTTGTTCTTCCTGTCGCGACCCATCTAGACGACGGAGAACTAGGGTTAGGCGACGATGAAGGAAGAACGACGAGAGAAGTAACGAGAGACGTCGCACGGCACGAAGCTCACCTTAGCGACGATGATCAACCGGGCCGAGAAACCCTAGCGAGGAGGAGATGGCCCGGAGATGGCGCACGTTGGTGGTGGAGAAGGGCGGCGATGAGGCTTGAGCGCGGTGGTGAGTGGCGGCGGTGATGTTTGTGCGCGAGGGTGGAGGAGGCGGCGTGGGCGTGCGGCGGCGGCGCTGCAAGTGGCGGCGCTGGGCGGCGGCGCTGTGGGCGGCGGCGGCGCGGGGGTTGCCGGCGGCGGCGGCGCGAGTAGGGGCGGCGGCGGCGGCGGCCGGCGGCGGCGCTGCAGGCGAGGGAGAGGAGGCGGCGCGTGGAGAGGCGACGGTCGGCGGCGGCGGGAGCGTGGGGTGTCGGGGAGAGAGGGGGTCGGGCCGGCGCGCTAGTTTAAATAGTGGGGCCCAAACCCTAGCCGTTTTTTCAACACCGGATGGACCGATGCTAGAAGCAGTGAACATCGGTCAATTGCAACAGTAAGGATATACAGGAATTGCTGTTGACACCGGATGAACCGATGATTAGGGTTTTGAACATCGGTCGAATAGCACAGTAAGGGTGTTCAACCGAGTGATATTGACACCGGATGATCCGACGTTAGAGGGAGGTTGACATCGGTTGAATAGATCACCGCTCCAGAAGAGTGAACATCGGATGGACCGATGTTTTCCAGGATGAACTCGTCGGATCATCTGAGGTTCTGACAGAGTTGGGCTTTGAGGATTGAACACCTATTTGACCGATGAGGGATTGACAGGGACATCGGATAATCCGATGGCAACAGAACGAAAACATCCCATATATGTCCTTTGACCGAACAAACAATTGAGAAGAAAACACATGTCTTAGGACTTTTTGGGCAACCCCTTACCCCTTAAAAAGCTAATATGCCAATAGCTTGGCTAGGCCTTAATGCAAATGGAACACCGAGAAAAATAGAGGAAAAATATCCAAATAAAATGTAAGGCCCATGCTTTGTGAGGTAGAGTATGAAAACTTCTATCTCATTAAAGCGTGTTCCTTTAGAATTTTGCTCTTTCCACATCATATGAGTTGAGATATTGCATTTCAAACAAGTCTCCTTCTCATGATGTGGGTTCCCCTTTGTGACAATTCTACCGTATGCAATGCCAAACAAATTATAGTGCAAGACATAAAATGAGTGCAAGTTTATATGGCAGGGATCATGCAAGGCATAAAATAAATCTATCTTGCCAAGTTTAAACCTTCCAAAGGCTTCCTCAGGGAAAACTATTTCTAGCTCACCCCTATCCTTTGGGAGTTAGACAAGACCTATATGATATGCAACCTTACATGACCATAGCAATTTACATGACGTTAGATGCATCTAGCACATTTAACTCACTTCTAAGCCTAGAAAAAGTTTTCTCATCAAGTGGTTTGGTGAAGATATCCGCCAATTGTTCTTCGGACCTAACACCTTGCAAAGAGATTTCTCCCTTAGCCTCATGGTCCCGTAAGAAGTGATGGCGAATATCAATGTGCTTAGTGCGGGAGTGTTGAACGGGGTTTCTAGCTATCTTAACCGCACTTTCATTGTCACAAAGGAGAGGCACACAACCAAACTTAATTCCAAAGTCCAAGAGGGTTTGCTTCATATATAGGATTTGGGCACAACATGCACCGGCCGCTATATACTCCGCCTCCGCGGTGGACAAAGCCACGGAATTTTGCTTCTTGCTTGACCAAGAAACTAGGGAACGCCCAAGTAAGTGGCAACCCCCGGAGGTACTCTTGCGGTCAACACGGCATCCGGCAAAGTCCGAATCCGAGTAACCTAAGAGATGAAAACTAGCGTTCTTGGGGTACCACAAACCTACACTTGGGGTATGCTTGAGATACCGAAGTATCCTAAAGACCGCCTTCTTGTGCGATTCTTTAGGTGCCGCTTGAAAGCGAGCACACAAGCACACACTAAACATAATATCGGGCCTAGATGCGGTAAGATATAGCAATGAACCAATCATGGAACGGTAATGAGATTGATCAATAGATTTACCGTCCATGTCCGCGTCGAGATGACAATTTGTCGCCATTGGAGTGCTTCTTGAGCTACAATCTCCCATCTCAAATTTCTTCAAGAGGTCCTTAGTGTACTTCTCTTGATGGATGAAGGTCCCCTCTTGAAGTTGCTTGATTTGAAATCCTAGGAAGAAGTTGAGCTCTCCAATCATCGACATCTCGAATTCCCTAGACATCATTTTGCCAAACTCATGGCTAAGAGCTTTGTTAGTTGAGCCAAAAATAATATCATCGACATAAATTTGACAAAGAAATAAGTCTCCGTCGATGTCCTTGGTGAAGAGTGTAGTGTCCACCCTCCCAATCTTGAAACCTTGCATGACGAGGAAGTCCCTTAAGCGCTCGTACCATGCCCTTGGAGCTTGCTTGAGTCCATAGAGTGCTTTGTTTAGCCTAAAAACATGGTTAGGGTTTCTTGGGTCCTCAAACCCGGGAGGTTGCTCAACAAACACAAGTTCATTAATATAGCCATTGAGAAATGCACTTTTAACATCCATTTGATAAAGCATGATATTATGATGAGAAGCAAAAGCAAGGAGTATGCGGATAGCTTCTAACCGTGCTACCGGGGCGAATGTCTCCCCAAAATCCAAACCTTCAACTTGAGCAAATCCCTTCGCCACAAGCCTAGCTTTGTTGCGGACCACCACGCCATTCTCATCTTGCTTGTTGCGGTAGACCCACTTCGTTCCAATCACATTCTTGTCCTTGGGTCGCTCCTCCAACACCCAAACTTCATTGCGGGTGAAGTTGTTGAGTTCCTCTTGCATAGCCATCACCCAATTGGAGTCTTGGAGAGCTTCCTCAATGCTTTTGGGTTCTACACACGACACAAAAGAGTAGTGCTCACAAAAGGATGCAACATGACGTGAACGAGTACTTACTCCCCGTGAAGGACTTCCAATGATTTGATCCATTGGATGTGCCTTGGAGATGCGCCCATGTCTCATCAACGGTTGTGAGTCACTTGGTGGTGGTGAAGCATCTTGCTCATCTTGTGGTTGGACTTCATCTTGGACTTCATCTTCTTCTTGGTGTTGTGTGGCTTGTTGGTCTTGCATAGGCAGTGGATCATCTTTGTCTTCTTCTTCATCCACTTGAGGCGCCATGGAGGTATTGATGTTCGGACTTGAAGCTCCCCCTTGATCATGGCTCTCCTCAACTTCGGGCTTGATGTCTCCTATGGTCATGTTCTTCATAGCTTCTCGTAGAGGCTCATCATCTATATCATCATGACCAAAACTCTCCTCTTGGGAGCCATTAGTCTCATCAAACTCAACGTCACAACTTTCTTCAACTAACCCGGAGGTTTGGTTGAATACTCGATATGCCTTTGAGTTTGACGCATAACCAAGGAAAATACCAACATCGCACCTTCTTTCAAACTTACCAAGTCTTTTCTTGCGGTAGATGTAGCACTTGCATCCGAAGACCCGGAAGTAGGAGATGTTGGGCTTTCTCCCAATGAGGAGCTCGTAGGGAGTCTTTTGGAGAAGTCGATGAAGGTAGACTCTATTGGCGGCATGGCATGCCGTGTTGATCGCTTCCGCCCAAAACTTCTCCGACGTCCCATAATCATCAAGCATGGCTCTCGCGAGGGTGATTAGTGTCTTGTTCTTTCTCTCAACAACACCATTTTGTTGAGGGGTGTATGTAGCCGAAAATTCGTGCTTGACTCCTTCACGGTCACACCACTCCCCAATATTGTAGTTCTTGAACTCGGTGCCGTTGTCACTCCGGACCTTGATGATGGGAAGTTGGAATTCCCGTTGAGCTCGTTTTGCAAAGGTCTTGAAGACTTCCGGAGTTTCACCCTTGTCACCTAAAAACAAAGTCCAAGCATAGCGAGAGTAATCATCAACGATAACGAGACAATAGAGATTACCGCCAAGGCTTTGGTAGGTGGACGGTCCGAAGAGGTCCATGTGAAGTAGTTCGAGCGGCTTGGAGGTAGACACCATTGTCTTCATCGGATGGTGCGAAGCCACTTGCTTCCCGGCTTGACATGCGCTACATAGCTTGTTCTTTTCAAACGTCACGTCCTTTACGCCGGTCACCATCCCTAGCTTGAAGGACTTCTTGAGCTTGCTCATTCCTATGTGAGCAATCCTCCGATGCCATAGCCACCCCAAACTTGTCTTGGTGAAAAGGCAAGTGGTTAGGCTTGCGCTCTTGTTGGAGAAGTCCACCAAATATAGATGACCATGCCTAAAGCCCTTGAATATTAGCTCTTTGCTAGCTACACTAGACACCACAACACCATCTTTGTCAAATGTGCACGTTAGTCCAAGATCACAAAGTTGAGCAATAGAGAGCAAATTAAAGCTAAGAGACTTAACGTAAAGCACATTCGAAATGGACAAGTCATTAGAAATTGCAATTTTACCTAAACCAATTACCTTCCCCTTTGAGTTATCACCAAAGGTGACTTGTTCATGATTGCCGGGGTCTTCTATGGAGGTGAACATACCATCATTGCCGGTCATGTGTTGAGTGCACCCACTATCGAGTACCCAATGTTTTCCTCCGGCTTTGTAGTTCACCTACACACATGAATTTAGTTTTTGAGTTTAGGAACCCAAGCCAACTTAGGTCCTTGTATGTGTGATACAAGTGATTTTGGGACCCAAAGTTGCTTGGGGAGCTTCCCTTTCATGCCCTTGATGTTTTTGCCAATGAACTTCGCTTTCACCTTTCCACCTACTTTGCTCAATAGATAGTGACAATCATTGAAAGTAGATGAGTAGCTAGGAGGTAATTTTGGAGAAGGACGAGTGGGAAGAGGGCACTCCCTAGTGTGATGTCCGGTGACCTCACAATGTTGGCAATAGGATCCCACTTCCTTGATGAAGCTTGTCCTAAGCTCCGGTGAGGGCACCTTCCATTTGTTGGGCGTAGGGAAGGTCCCAAGTCCCCTCTTGTTGAAGCCTTTAGCTTGTTGGAAGAGGATCTCCTTGTGCTTGTCCTCTCCCTTGGAAAGTCTAGCCACACTAGTGCGGAGACTTTCGATCTCGTCCATTAGCTCCTTCTCCCTATTAGCTTTCAATGGCAAAGACTTATGCAAATTGTTAGTGGCATGTGAACTAGCGGGTGTTTTGCCATCAAGAGTTTCTTTCTTCAAGTTATTCAATTTTAGTTCCATTGCTTCATAGGAAAGACTAAGTGTCTCATGCTCTTGAACTAACTCGTTATGCTTAGCCAATAATGCCGTGTTAGCTAAGTCAAGCTCATGGAACTCAAGCTTGATTTGAGCCTTCTCCTCCTCGATTTGCTTGACATGTGACTTGAGCGTTTCATGCTCATTAAGTATGGTGACATACTTGTCTTGCAAATCGAGGTTGGCACCCTCTAGCTTGGCGCGAGTTAGCTCAAGTGCCTTAACCTTAGCCTTTTCCCTTTTGATAATGGCATGATATTCATTGATCATAGATGCTAGTTCATCGGGAGAAAGTTCATCATCACTTGAGTCATCACATACCTTTGTGTTACCTTTCGCCATGAGGCACATAGGCGGTGGAGGAAGGGGTGAGTCATTCTTGTTGACGATAGCGAGGTTTGCCAAGTTTTCTTCCTCATCTTCACTATCATCACTTGTTTCTTCATCGGTGACCCACTCATTTGCTTCGCACATGAAGACCTTTTGAGGTCCTCTTCTCTTCTTTGGAAAGAGCTTGGTCTTCTTGCCTTTGTCAAGTTTCTTCTTTCCAAAGGTGCGCTTGGGCTTTGCATCTTCATCATCCTCACTCTCTTCTAGTTTGCGATGCTTGCCCTTGTCCTTCCTCTTGTCCGGTTTTGGACAATCATATGATATGTGGCCTTGATCGCCACAATTGTAGCACGTCTTGTTTTCATCTCTCTTTGGCAAGAAGGCTTTCTTCTTGGGATCAAACGAGTATCCCTTCTTGGCAATCTTTGAGTTGAGACGTGAAAACTTCCTCATCATCAATGCAAGCTCATTGTCATCATCATCTTCACTTGTAGCTTGTTCTTCCTCACTTGAGCTAGGCTCAATCACTTTCTTTTTCTTGATATGTGTCTTCTTGGTTGAGGCCTTGAGAGCAATAGTCTTTGATGATGATGACTCCTCCATCATTCCAAGCACACTCATCTCATGAGCATGTATCTCTCCAATGAGTTCCGAAACCTCAATGTTGTCAAGTGACTCCTTTTGGAGCATTGAGTTTATGATGTTGTACTTGGGCTTGGGAAGTAGCATGAGGATCTTGCGGTTGATGAGTCCCTTGCCAAGAGAAGCAATGTCAAGAGCATTAATTTCCTCAATGAGTACATTTAAGCGAGAAAACATTTGATTAACATTTTCATGAGGAAGCATTTTAAAATCATCATACTTGGATTTAAGCAAGTGATATTTGAGCTCTTTGACACGAGAGGAACCCTCATGGATCTCAATCAAGCAAGCCCAAATTTCACAAGCTTTTTCCTTACTTGCAATTCTAGCAAATACATCTTGACTAATGCACTCATAAATAGCATTCCTAGCCTTAGCATCCCACTTTAGTTGATCACCAATATATTCATGGTTGCCAAACCCCGCATGGGTCGCTTCCCACACTTCGGGAGAAATTGCCTCAAGGTAAGCGCGCATGCGTGCTTTCCAATAAGCAAAATTCTTGCCCTCGAAGGTAGGAACCGAACCCCCATTCTTGGCCATTTTTGCTCTCTAGCGGTGAAGCTAGAATGATCCAATGAGCAACCTTGCTCTGATACCAATTGTAAGGATCGAAATGCCCAAGAGGGGGGGTGAATTGGGCTTTCTTTTTAAATTTTAAGACAATTAAACACTTACAACTTAAAGCCCAATTCCCTATGCAATTAAACTATGCAATCAATGTAAATTAAAGTTGCGGAATGAAGATTGCATAAGAGTAAAAGGGAGAGGGATGCAAACGCTCGAAGGGACACGGAGTTTATCCCGTGGTTCGGTAAGATCACAAGGATCTTCCTACGTCCACGTTGTGGCACCCACCGAAGGGTTTTGCCACTCCCAAGTCACCGAGACTAGGGACTTCTTCACTATTCTTCTCCGTTCGCCAACCTCGGCAAGGTGGAGCTCAAGCCTTGTACACTTTGGGATCCTCCGGGCTTCCACAATCCACTTGGCAAGCTCCGGAAGTTGCACACACCAAGGGACACTCCCTTGTGGCTCTCACTATGCTAGAGACTCCAATCACCTAGAGTGGAGGCACCCAAGCACTATCTCTAGCTAGTTCTAGCCTATCTCTTGGTGTACAAATGATGAGTAAATGATGTGAAAGTGGTAGCTCTCTTGCTTGAATGCTCTAGGATGTGTAGAGTATGTCTGGGCTTCAAGTCTTGTCGATTTGACAGGTTGAAGGGGTATAAATAGCCAGCCTCCACGAGATAGCCGTTGGAAAAGTAGGCTGACATCACTTGTCTGCGAACACCGGATGATCCGATGTCTCCCCTTCAGTTATCATCGGTCAAAGCCAAATTAGCTGATGTCACTGTGTCAGATATGACCGTTGTTAGACCGATGTTGAACTGTCTTCTCATCGGATGATCCGGTGGCTCTTCCTCCAGAATTTTGCTTGATCTTGAGGCTCACTGGAGTGATTGACCGATGTATGTAATCCTGCACATCGGATGATCCGGTGCTTCACTTGGTCCAATGGTGTTGCAATCTGTGATGATGGACCGATGCACTAAGCCACTTACATCGGATGATCCGGTGAGTGTATTTGTCTGAGGTCTTCTTCTTCAGTTGAACCAATTTGACCGATGCAGTCAACTCATATAACGTCGGTTGATCCGGTGTGTTCAATCTTGTTGACTTCGAGTTGTTTTGAGTTGTTCTTTTGGAATTTTGAACTTGTGACCTCTTTGACATTTGTTTGAAGTGTTGTTTTGATTGTCTTCAAGTATGGAATGATATCAAGTTAGAGCTTTCACTTCTTGTCATCACATGTTTTGGTTTGATCTCATTTGTTGATTTTATATGGGTCTCCAATGTAATTTTGATTTCATTTGATTGAGTGTCATTGAGACCTTGCATTCACAAATTCATTAGTAATATCGAATGGTTGTCATTAATCACCGAAACCGTACCTCATGGGGCCTAGATGCTTTCACCGATCTAGACCAAGAGTACAACTCTTTTGTCACGGCGTTAAACGTCCAAAAGACTGACATCACACTTAGTGATCTTTTTGTGCAGATGCTAAACTTTGAGACCCGACAAGAGCTCCTTCAACGAGGAGGTGACTTCAAGTCTTCAGCCAATGCGGCATCTAGGGGACGTGATACTGTGTCCTGGGGTTCCTCACGTGGTGGCCGTGGTAACTACTGTGGAGCGGTGGTGGACGCCGTGGTAGATACTCTACAAATACTGCCAACCGCAGCAATGACAAGCCAACTTGTCAAATCTGCTTAAAGATAGGACATACTGCATCAAGCTATTGGCATAGATTTGAGGAAGAATTTGAACAAGATGAAACACTTGCGAGATCTGTCACTACCTCAGCCTATGGAGTCGACACGAACTAGTATATGGACAGTGGTGCAACATACCACATCACGAGAGAGTTTGACAAGAGGTCCGTAAAGGAAAAATATCGTGGACATGATCAAGTGCACAATGCAAACGACATAGGTATGTGAATAAGTCATGTTGGTCATTCATTTATTCGTACCCCGCAAAAGAGTTTTAGACTTGATAATATCTTGCATGTACCAAGTACTTCTAAAATTTTACTATCTGTTCATCGCTTTACTCGTGATAATCACATATTCATAGAGTTTCATCCTTGGTTCTTTTAAATTAAGGATCAGGACACGAGGAAGGTTCTATTCTGGGGCCAATGTAGACACGGCTTATATCCTCTTATTCCACAAGACTGGAGATCAAATAAAACTACTCTTAGCGCCACCAAAGTGTCTCTCCTACGGTGGCACGACCGCCTAGGCCATCTTGCTGCTCCCATTGTTAGAAGGACTCTTAGCAAAAATAATATTGTTCTAACAGACACGTCTAGTTTGGAACCGGTTTGTGATTCTTGCCAGCTTGGAAAAAGTCATCAACTCCCTTACTCCATCTCCATTAGTGTGTCAAATTCTCGTCTTGAATTAGTCTTTTCCGATGTTTGGGGAAAGGCTCCAAAATCAGTTGGTCGTTTTGAATATGAAGCAATTGTGTTTGGACCACAATTTTTGAGCTCAATTGTGATATAGACCCTGATTTTCAAATTTTGCGTTTTAGCCATAACTTTTGGAGTCCAAAGCTCCAGGTTACCACAAGTCTGTTTAGTGCCGCTAACAGTGTTAACTTTGAGGTGGAAAGACAAATATATCCTTTGTGATTTTACCACGGTTTTTATGTTATTATTGTATTTGTACCATAAATTTGACAATTGACATTGGAACTTTTAGTAACAATTTTGCAACATAATATGAACAAATTCAATTTTTTCTTGCCGAATTTCAAATTCTGAACATACTTTTAAAAAGTTTCTTTAAAACTTAAACATAATTTTGACAACAATTGCTTTCGAGATGTTGTCTGGTCAGCGAGTGCCGAAAAAAGCTTGTCCGTCTCGTAGATGACCGGTTTGATACCAGTACAGTTCCAAACAGGCTAGACTCAAATCCTTTGCAGTAACTGCAGTGCAGTTACTGCAGCTGACAGGTGGGCCCCATACTCTATGGTCCCACTAGTCAGCTGCAGTAACTGCACTGCAGGGGATTTCCTTCCCTCAGCGGCACAGCTGACACTGAACTGCCTTGATGTTGCTGGTGAGCACAAACGCAGACGCTCAATGAAAGGAGTTATCGAGACACTTGAGAAGATTGAATTGATGAATAGAAGGGCAAGAAGGAGTGGGTCAGCACCAGACCGGCAGCCGGTGCACCAGCGCTCGTTGCCTCGCAGTGAAGTGCATCCTGGGTCAAGTACCGTGGGGGATTGGACACAGGGGCGTGGGGATTGAGGAGATAGGCGGTACTGCTAGGTTTCGGAACCTGGGCTGCGCAGCCACGCGCCGCCGGACTGTCGCGGCCGCGCCTGACTCTCGACGCATCTGCTACAACGCAACTGAACCGCGCCAAGCCCGAGTGCCACCACCGCGCGTTGCCCGCCTCCGCCCCGCGCTTGCCGGCCTCCGTGCCCGCCTCTGCTCCGTGCTGTGATGCCAACCGCGGCCGTCTCCACACTCGCTGCCGCGCCTTGCTGGCCTTCGCGCCACGCTTGCCAGCCGCCATGTCTTGCTCGCCGCCGCGCCACGCTCACCGTCCGCCGCCTCTGCTAGGGTCCGATCGAGCCCGCCTGCTGGGGAGAAATGTGTCGGTATGTGGGTGCAATGGGGTACACTGACTCAACTTAGGGGCATATTGGTAACTTTTTGGTTTCCAACCTTTTTTTAAATTTCTTATTTCTCTTTATTCCAAGAGTTCTAACGGTGTTATAAAGTTATGGTTAATGGCGAGTAGAAGTTAAAAAAGTTATGGTAAAAAAACAAAATTTCAAAATCTGGGTCTAAATCACAATTAAGCTTCAAAAATGTGGTCAAAACAAAATTGTTCCTTTGAATATTGTGTAAGTTTCATTGATGATTTCAGCAAATATACATGGATCTATCTCATAAAGGAAAAATCGGATGTGCTTAGTGTCTTCCAAAATTTCCAAGTCCATGTAAAGAGGCGGTGTAATAAAAAGATCCTTGCTCTACAATCTAATTGGGGAGGAGAGTATGAGAAGCTAAATAGTTACTTACAAAAATGTGACATTGCGCATCATATCTCATACCCTCATGCACATCAGCAAAATGGATCCGCTGAACACAAACACCGACATATTGTGAAGATAGGACTAACGCTCTTAGCAAATGCCGGTATGTCTTTAAAGTTTTGGGACGAAGCTTTCCTTACTGCCACACATCTCATAAATATCCTACCTAGCAAAGTCCTCGAATATTCCACTCCCTTTGAGCGTCTCCTTGGCACAAAACTGTCCTACTCAGGCCTTCGTGTGTTTGGTTGTGCTTATTGGCCAAATCTCAGACCATACAACACTACTAAACTCGCATATTGTTCCACACAATGTGTGTTTATTGGTTATAGTCCTCATCATAAAGGAGTAAAATGCTTAGACATCAAAACTGGCCATGTTTATATCTCCAGGTACCTTGTTAGATGAAACCGTTTTTTCCATTCAAGAAACTCCATCTAAATACAGGCACAATCTTGCAAAAAGAAATCCTTCTTCTACCTGAAAATCTCACGTCTACACTCTTTGATCAAGGGGGCGAATTAAATAATGATCAAATAACTAACCTATATATTACTGTGTCTGTTAATCCTGTGTGTGAGCATGATCTTTCAGGAGATTTGGAAAGAAATCCGGATGAAAACGGAGCATGGAATGATAATCTACCCACATGGAATGAAGAAGGCGCATGAACCAAAGGTGATTCCCTTGCCATATCTGCAGCAGAAGACAACGACACGAGATCCCAGGCGCATCAATCAGCACCTGGGCAGGCCACGTCACCGCGCGCGGAGAATTCACAGTCGCTGTCCCTGACAAACGCGCGCCAGACCGCGCACCAGGATGGGCCTGAAAGTTGCCTAGAGGGGGGTGAATAGGCTAATCAACCTGAAATGACTTAATAAAACGAGGTTAATACACAGGGGGCGGACTAGTCCGGTCCAGGGACGGACTAGTCCGGTTCACCTACAGGAAAAAACCTAAAAAGGGTTTCTAACAGGTTTTAGTCCAATTCTTGTGATGCAAAGTTTGTTAGAGTAACTTAGTGAGCCTTAGCAAGTTATATGGCAAGTATGAAGATAAGGATCACGATAAAGCAAAGGTGATGAGCAAAACCGGTAAAGCTAACCATAGAAGCAATATGTGATGAATGAACGCTAGGAACACAAGTGACACGAGGATTTTATCCCGAGGTTCGATCCCACACAAGGAATCTACGTCCCCATTGAGGAGTCCACAAAGGACCGGGTTCAACAACCCTTCCCTCACCAAGTTTACCGCACGGGCCTAACTTGGTTCTCCACTATCACAAAGAATGAATACAAGATTCGTTGGGGCTTCTCACAATCTGAGGCTCCCACCACAATTACAATTGCAAATCACAAAGATTGACTCAAGCCACAGATCACAAAGATTCACAAAGTGCAAGAGATCAAACCGAGAGCCAAAGAGCGGCGTTCTTCCTCTTCTTCACCTCACTAAACCCTAATCCACACAAGAATCAGTTTTAGAGGGAATGTAGGCAAGAAGGAGGCTTTTGGAGGCTCAAGGTTGTTGTGGCGGCGCTAGGGTTTCAGTTTGCTCAAAAGGATGGTTCAAATGAACCCAGGGGACCTCTATTTATAGAGGTCCCAAGCCCATACTGCTGACTTCAGTAGAAGGGCAGACTAGTCCGGCCTACAGCTCGGACTAGTCCGGCCTAGGGGACCACTGACGCCCCTGACAACTGTCGCACTGCGCGGCAATCGTCACACTACCCGCCAAACTTCAAATTCAAACGGTCACTTCAACAACGGACTAGTACGGCCCTCACCGGACTAGTCCGATCTCACACAGAACCTTTTGTTCCGTGTGAAAATAGACTAGTCTGAAGACCACAAACTAGTCCGGCCTTCCCAGACTTAGTCTCTGAAGCACCAACTTCTCTCATACCCGGACTAGTCCGGCCCCCAGGGCGGACTAGTCCGATCTTAGTCAGGACCTCTTGGTCCGGACTAAAACGGACAAGTCCGCGGTTTTGGGACTTAGTCCCCAAAACCCACTTCACGGCTACACGGACTAGTCTGTCCCAATACGGACTAGTCCGATCTCAGTCAGACCCTTCTGGTCCGGCCGAAAACGGACTTGGCCGGCCAGAGGCGGACTAGTCCGACCTCCTGCATGGACTAGTCCGGCCCTACTGCCAGACTACTTCTAGCTCTCTTCTCTCCATAGGTTTGACCTCTAAACCGCTTTGAGCTCCCAACTTGATCTCAATGCACTTTACACACACATCCGCACACACATTTGGCTAGTCTAAACTCGACACACTAGAAACCCTAGTTTCCCTTTTTGAGTTGACATCGCCGTTTCCATCTTTTTCCTTTTTGAGGGATTGTGCTTCCACTTAGTCCACACCTATGCTTAAGATCACTGAGCTCATTAGTCACTTAATTGTCATCATCAATCATCCAAAACCCACAGGGATCCTAGATGCACTTTCAATCGCCCCCTTTTTGGTTTGATGACAACACATTAAGTCTTCACATATAAGAGTGTAAATTTGTGGTTTTCATAACGTGCGGGTGTATGAGTGACTCCCCCTCAATGAATGCGTCATAAAAGAAAGATTGAGGAAGTCCTTCATACACACACACGTTATGGTGGGGTGCCTACGTGTTGTGCTCAACAGTTTGTGACAAGACATAACAGGCATGAATATGATTAAAAGATAGACAATCAAAACATCATATGTAATATTTAACATTAAGAGCATGGTCTTGCACAAATTTAAGCGATTGACATAACATAGATATTACAATAAAGGTGTGCAACATGTCCACGAACCCAACAAAAGAACTACACTCGACTCTCCACACCAATACACTCCCCTAAATTGACTATCTCTCCCAACTGACTCCCAACTAACTCCCCCAACTAACTCCCAACTATCTCTCCCCCTTTGGCACCAAGACACCAAAAAGGGAAAAGAAGAGGGGAAACACGACCTCGAAGTCTAGTCGTCGTCTTCCTCGTCATCGTCGTCGTCGCGGGAGTCGCTCTCCGTGGCCTCCGGGTCCTCTTGATCCTCATCGTCATCGTCGGAGGCTCGAGCCGAAGGAGCTGCCCGGGAAGAGCTTCCGTCCTCTTGGAGCTGGGCGAGCTCGTCGTCGGTGAAGTTGGGGAAAGGAGTGATCTCCCCGTCACTCACTTCCGGAGAGGACATAGGGACCTCCAGCTTGTTGCACACTGCCTTAAGATACTTTTCTTGGCGCTTGTGTTCCCTCTGAGCCCAGATCTCTTGCTTCCGGCAGGAAGTGAAGATCGCCTTGAAGCACTTGAAGAAAGCGCTCACCAATTGAGGCGGAGGCGGAGAAGGAGGCGCCACGGGGCGAGATGGAGGATCTGCATTCTTCCTACAAGGAGGAGCCGGCACATTTGGAGGCTGCTGAGGACGAAGCGGGCGATGCGACACATCCTTGACAAAGGACAAGCCCGACACCTTCTCTATGAGGCACATAATGTAGGGAGCATACCCGCAAGCACGGTTGGGGGTATGCGAAATGTTGAAGATATCGTCGAAAATGTAATCGACGAGGTTGAATTTCTCCTCCCCATCAACAAGAAGTAGCAAGTGCCTCAAGTTTCCTTGAATCACCCCAGCATCACCATCCTTTGGTGCTATTGTCCTTCTGAGGATCCTGTTCATGATGCTGTAGAAGGGCTTGATGTTGCGAGCATGTCCGACACTGTATTGGACATGACTGGGGTACATGTATGCCAGCTCATCACGGTCCACGACCTTGAGGTTAGAGATGATGATCTCATGATCCAGATGTGCCTCAAGCCCTAGAATCTTGGCAAACTCCGCATAAGTGACTGAGTATTGCTCGCCATGCGTCATCCATATGATCCTCCGATCACCTGAGGTGGTGAAGTAGATAGTGGATTAAAATTGCAGGATCACTTCGACGTTCCAGTCATATTTGAACCCCATGATCTCCTTGAGCTCATGACGCTCAGCAGCTTCAATGACGGCGTCAAATGCTGAGTGTTGCTTCTTTGCCATGTACTCCCAGTCTACCCATTGTGCTTCAATCACAGGCTTCTTCATGCTTTGGTAGACCAGACAGTAGTAATCACAATCAAAGTCGCACCAAAACTGAGGGTTGGCGGTGCTCCTTTCATACTTATACACCTTGTCCGTCCTGAGCCTTCTTGCTTTCTCAGCTCCCTTTCCACGAAAGATATTTGCAGCTATGTCACGTTGCCTATTGGGATTCCTCTCGGGAGTGTGCACTTCCAGGGGACCAATCGGTTTGGCTTTCCCCTTCTCCTTGATAGCAATGCCCTTTGCTTTTGCAGCCGAGGCCTTCACCGAGGGCTTCTTTTTCTTTGGCTCAGCAGGAGCCGGGGCCTTGCCCTTCTTCGAATCTCTTTCGATCCGGCGTTCAACAAGGTCTTCTTGTGCTGGTTCCTTGCCCTTGTCCTTTTCTCCAAGTGTCACAAGTCTCTTCCTCTTGGAGACTTGTGCAGCAGCAACCTGAGAGTTGTGAGCTTCACACTCCTCTCGCTTCTTCTTTCGGAGATCCTTCCGTGACTCCTCAATGGCCCGAGCCATTGCTTCATCCTCGTCGTAGGCCAATGCGGCGGCCCGAGCAGCTTGTTGCTTCTTGGCTGCTTGCGCTCTTGCATGCTGCTCGAGATACTTCTCCGCAGCCTCAACTTCGGCTCTTGCTCGCTCTTCGGCGAGACGAAGTTGCTCAGCCTCCCACTCGGGGTCAGTGGGGGGAGAAGCGGAACGGCGAGGAGCGGCCATTTTAGCTGAAAAGAATAGAGTCCATAAGATAGAAGGTCAAGGAGTTGGAATAATGCGAAAGAATTCACGAAACACAGCCAAAGTGTGAGTTTGACCTGTGCAGATCGGACTTGTCCGCCCCAGGGGCGGACTAGTCCGCCAGACGAACTAGTCCGCCTGGCACGGGACTAGTCCGGGTTGCACAGGCTAAACCCTAACTCTAACGGTTTTTCGAGAAATTTGGAATCAAGTCGCAATACTCCTAGGCTATGATCACAAGGTCACTAGAAACAACTTTAATGAAGAGGCATCTACCAAAAACTTAATGAATTAAGAATGAGGCTAGTTTTTGAAAAAGGAGGAATACCTCTTCAAATCTTGAAGAATCGACAAGATCGGGGAGGGATCGCGTCGAGGATGTTTGGGAAAGGTCTCCCTTGCCTCCAAGGAGTCCAATGCACGGATTGGAATCGGTTTTTGGTGGTTGGAATCGAAAATCGTCAAAAGGAGGCAGTTTCGCGCGCGTGGAAGAGAGAAAGGTCTAGATGAGGAAGTGGAGAGGTCGGCCGCTTCCTGGGGGTTTAAGTCCCCAGGGGCCGGATTAGTCCGCTAGGGGAGCCGGACTAGTCCGGTCAGCGGACGAGACCCGGACCAGTCCGGATCCGGACTTGTCCGGCCAAAGGGCGGACTAGTCCGGTCCTAGGAGGCTGAAAACATATATATTTGAGTTTTAGCCACTATAAAAGATCCTTATGGACATATTGCACAACAAAAACCTTGTGAATATGGTCAGTAAGCAATCAACATTCAAACTATGACCATGACTCACAAAGTCGCTAGTTTTTCAAATATTTTGGAGAAAATTGAGATAGAGATGAATCTTCTAACCACATGCATTCTTTTGAACAAAGCATAAGTAAGCATTCAGATGTGCATGTTTCAAGCCACATTTCGAGAATCTAATATATTAAGCTCATTCCTAAGCTCACAAAATCGCTTCTCATCTAGTGGCTTGGTAAATATATCGGCTAATTGGTTCTCGGTTCTCACATGGGAAATCACTATATCCCCCTTTAAGGAATGATCTCTCAAGAAGTGGTGTCTAATGTCTATGTGTTTGGTCCTTGAATGCTCAACTAGATTATGGGCTATTTTGATGGCGCTCTGATTGTCACATAGGAGAGGGATATGGCGCAAGTTTATACCATAATCCCTTAGAGTTTGTCTCATCCACAGAAGTTGTGCACAACAACTTCCGGCTGAGACGTACTCGGCTTCGGCTGTGGATAGAGCAATGGAATTTTATTTCTTAGAGGACCAAGACACTAATGATCTACCCAAGAATTGGCATGTCCCGGATGTGCTCTTTCTATCAACTTTGCACCCCGCATAATCCGCATCGGAATAACCAATGAGGTTGAACTTGGATCCTTTGGGGTACCAAAGTCCTAAGCTCGGTGTGTGAACTAGATATCTAAGAATTCTCTTCACGACGGTCAAATGACACACCTTTGGTGCAACTTGAAACCATGCACACATACACACACTAAGCATGATATCTGGTCTAGATGCACAAAGATATAACAGGGAGCCAATCATGGAACGATATACCTTTTGGTACACACTTGGACCATCTTCGTTGAGGTCTAGGTGTCCATTCATCGCCATAGGAGTCTTAATGGGTTTGGCCTTGTCCATGTCAAACTTCTTCAATATGTCTTGAGTGTACTTTGTTTGACTTATGAACGTGCCTTCTTTGAGTTGCTTGACTTGGAAATCTAAAAAGAACTTCAACTCCCCCATCATGGACATCTCAAATCTTTCCGTCATAATCTTTTAAAACTCATCACAAAACACTTTGTTAGTAGAACCAAATATAATGTCATCAACATATATTTGGCACACAAAAAGATCATCATTGAAGTGCTTTGTAAATAGAGTGTAATCAACTTTTCCTATCTTAAAACCATTTTCAATTAGAAAGTCTCTAAGACACTCATACCAAGCTCTAGGAGCTTGTTTGAGGCCATAGAAAGCCTTACGCAACTTGAAGACATGGTTTGGGAATTCTTGGTCTTCGAAGCCTGGTGGTTGCTCCACATATACTTCCTCCTTGATTGGGCCATTTAGGAACACACTCTTGACGTCCATTTGATAGAGCTTAAAATCATGGTGAGTGGCAAAGGCAAGTAATATTCGAATTGACTCTAACCTAGCTACGGGAGCAAAAGTTTCATCAAAATCCAAACCTTCGACTTGTGAGTACCCCTTGGCCACAAGTCGTGCCTTGTTCCTTGTAACAACACCATGTTCATCTTGCTTGTTGCGGAACACCCACTTGGTGCCCACAACATTTGCTTGTGGACGCTTGACAAGCTCCCAAACTTTGTTCCTCTCGAAGTTGTTAAGCTCCTCTTGCATGGTCACCACCCAATCCGGATCTCTCAAGGCATCTTCAACCCTATGGGGCTCCAAAGAAGAGACAAAGGAGTAATGTTCACAAAAGTTTGCAACACAAGAACGAGTGATTACCCCTTTAGTAATGTCTCCTAGTATGTTGTCAACGGGGTGATCTCGTTGAACACTTTGATGTACACGATGATGTGGAGGTTGAGCTCCTGAGTCATCATCATCATATTCTTCTTCTTGATCTCCCCCTTGATGAGTGCCTCCCCCTTGACTTTCATCTTCTTGGTCGTTAAGAGGTCCTACTTGATGGTCGACAACTTGATCGTATGGAGGAGTACTTGCATCATCTTGTTGTTGGTCACTTGAGCATTGAGGTTGTTCTTGTGGTCGAACATCTCCAAGTTCCATTCTCCTAAGTGCTTCTTGTAGAGAGTCTTCTTGATCTAGCACACTTTGATCAACTTGCTCCATTTGGGAGCCATTAGTTTCATCAAACACCACGTTGTGTGCTATTTCAACAATTCCGGAGGTTTTGTTGAAGACAAGGTAGGCGTGAGTGTTTGAGTCATAGCCAAGCAGGAAACCTTCATCGGACTTTGAAGCAAACTTCGAAGTCCTAGGCTTCTTGTTGATAATATAACACTTGCTCCCAAAAACATGAAAATAAGAGATATTGGGTTTCTTACCAACTAGAAGCTCATAGGGAGTCTTCTTGAGGAGGCGGTGTAGGTATAATCGGTTGACGGCGTGGCAAGCGGTGTTAACCGCCTCCGCCCAAAACCAATCCGATGTCTTGTACTCATCAAGCATTGTCCTTGACATCTCGATGAGTGTTCTATTCTTCCGTTCCGCCACCCCATTTTGTTGAGGGGAATATGGAGCTGAAAATTCATGCTTGATGCCTTCCTCATCCAAGAATCCTTCCACTTGAGTGTTTTTGAACTCGATGCCGTTGTCACTTCTTATAGCTTTGATTCTTGAGGCGAACTCATTTTGAGCTCTCCTCAAGAACATCTTGAGGACACCATGGGTTTCACCCTTATCATGCAAGAAAAACACCCAAGTGAAACGAGAAAAGTCATCAACAATAACAAGACCATATTTGTTACCGCCAATGCTTATGTAGGTTATTGGCCCGAAAAGGTCCATGTGTAGCAGCTCCAACGGTCTTGTTGTCGTCATGATGTTCTTGGAGGGATGTTGAGCTCCTACTTGCTTCCCCGCTTGGCACGCACTACACGGCCTGTCCTTTTCGAAGACAACATTATTCAAGTCATGGATGTGCTCGCCCTTAAGAAGTTTTTGTAAGTTCCTCATGCCAACATGGGCCAGTCGTCTATGCCAAAGCCATCCCATGTTGGTTTTCGCCATTAAGCATGTGTCAAGTTGAGCTTTATCCGAGGCAAAGTCCACAAGATAAAGCTTTCCCTTGAGCACACCCTTAAAAGCGATTGAGTTATCACTTCTTCTAAGGACGCTCACACCCTCATTAGTGAAAACACAATTATAACCCTTGTCACATAGTTGTGATATGGACAAGAGGTTATAGTCTAAAGAATCAATGTGTAGAATGCTAGAAAGAGTGTGTTGAGGAGAGATGGCAATTTTACCGGAGCCAAGGATTTTTCCTCGACTATTGTCTCCAAAGAGGATTCCTTCATTTGGATCATCGTGTTCTTCATACTCCTCAAACATCGTCCTCTCTCCGGTCATGTGGTTTGTGCACCCACTATCGAGCACCCATTTAGAACCACTGGAGGAGTATGCCTACAAAACAATATTATGCCTTCCTTTTAGGTACCCAAGTGAAGTTGGGTCCTTTGATGTTAGTGATAAGACATTTGGGCACCCACACGCAAGGCTTGGGGCTCTTGCGGAGTGGCCCAACATATCTAGCATACACTTTGCCATATTTATTCCTCATCAACACATATGATGCATCGAAATCATGAAATAGAGGATGCGGTTCAGCTTTAGGCGTATAAGTGCTAGTTGAGGTGTTCTTCACAATTTTAGTTGGAGATGAGCTTCCTTTGACAAAGACAATCAAGTCTTTGCCATACTTGAAGGTTTCGACATTTTGCCTTCCACCTTTAGTATAGCCAAGACCATCCTTGATATTGGAGGTCTTGTGTTGGTGTATGCACTTTGTGCATACGCCACCCTTTCTTTGTCAAAGATGCCACCCTTAGGTGCTTGCTTGTCTTGAGTCAACTTAAGCTCATCCTTTAATTTAAGAATCAAGTTAGAACATTTGCAAGTTGATATTGCTTTGGATGCAACTTTTGAGGAGGATGAGCTTGTGGAGGAAGAGGCTACACTAGTCTTAAGGGACTCAACTTGAGTCTCAAGGATCTTGTTAACTTTTGTCAAGTTGCCAAGTTCATCCTTGAGCTCAATAGTTGTCTCCTCAAGACTTGAGCATGTTTTCTTGCTTAGAGCAAGTTCATGCTCTAATGCCTTGCTCTTCTCTCTCTCAAGCTCAAGGAGTTCAATGAGCTCTTTACATCTTTCCTTTTCTTGGATAAGCAAGTCCTCTTGCCTATCTAAGAGCTCCTCCTTCTCAAAAATCTCATCCGAAAGCAATTTCATTCTTCGCAATGTGCTCTTGCTTATATCCTTAAACATGTGTTCATTTTCACTAGCACTATCAAAATCATCATGAGAGGATATGGAAGAGGATGAGTTAGAATTTACCTTTCTTCTTACCTGTTTTGCCATGAGGCACGTTGGCTTATAGTCGTGGAGATTTGGGAAGAGCATGCTTCCCTTGGAGCTTCTCTCGATGGCTATGGTTGCCATCTTCTCCTCATCTTCGGACGAGGAGGACTCATCGTTAGAGTCCCACTCCTTGCCTAAGTGAGCATGACTGGAGCGCCTCTTCTTCTTGTAGAACTTCTTCTCTTGTGGCTTGCCCTCCTTCTTCTTCTTGCCATTTTCATGCGGACAATCTACCATGAAGTGCCCGTACTCGCCACAATTGTAGCAAGCCCTCTTGTTTTTGGGCCTTGCCTTTTCTTTGCCTTTTCCCTCATGCTTGTATCCTCCTTTTCTTCTCCTCATCATCCTCTTGAAGTTGTTGATGAAGAAGGCCTCTTCCTCATCGGTGTCAAGGCTCTCCTCATCATCTTCCGTTTGCTCTTTTGGGGGGCATGTTGCTTTGAGAGCAACATTCTTCATCTTCAAGGCGGTGAACCTTTGAAGGTCGTTGTAGAAGAGCGCTTCCTTTTCCATGATCTCATGATTGATGATCCTTCCAAGGACCTCTTCCGGGGTCATTTTGGCAAACCCCGGACTTTCTCGGATCATGGAGCATAGAGAGACGTTCCTAGTCATGAATGCCCGAATCATTCTCTTCACCACCTCGTGGTCCGTCCACTTAGTACAGCCGTAAGATCTACTCTTGTTGATGAGTATCTTTAGGCGGTTGTACATTTCTTGGGGAGATTCGCCATCCATAATGGCAAACCTCCCGAGCTCTCCTTCAATGAGCTCAATCTTTGCTTCCTTGACGACTCGGTTGCCTTCATGAGCCGTCTTGAGAGTGTCCCAAATGTCTTTGGCCACCTCGAGTCCATCCACTCGGTTGAACTCATCTCTTGGGAGAGATGAGATGATCACTCCGGCTGCTTGGGCATTGCGGTGAAGAGCACGGCTTGCTCCAGAGTGATATCTTCTTCATTCTTAGGGATGTGCACCCCGGTCAACACAATTTGCCACAAAGAGGGATTGAGTGACACAAGGTGGATCTTCATGTTGTGCTTCCACATCCCGTAGTCGGTTCCATCGAATTGGGGAGGCTTCCCCAGTGGGATGGAAAGGTAGTGGTTGTTGGATACAGGGCGCTCATAGTTGTAGCCTTGTTGGTTGTAGTTAATTGTACCACTCGATGTGGAGGTTGAGGTGTCAACTTTGGGAATCTTCAACTTCTCTCGAAGTTTCGCCTTGAGTTGGCGAACTTCTTCGTCATCCGTTGATTTGTCTTGATAGAAGAGAACCTCTTCTGGAGTTGCTTGGATCTCGCTGGTAGAAACTTCTTCGTACCCCACTCCGGCCATCTTCTCTCTGAGTTGTTAGACTCTTTTGGGAGAGTCCTGCTCTGATACCAATTGAAAGTTGCCTAGAGGGGGGTGAATAGGCTAATCAACCTGAAATGACTTAATAAAACGAGGTTAATACACAGGGGGCGGACTAGTCCGGTCCAGGGGCGGACTAGTCCGGTTCACCTACAGGGAAAAACCTAAAAAGGGTTTCTAATAGGTTTTAGTCCAATTCTTTTCATGCAAAGTTTGTTAGAGTAACTTAGTGAGCCTTAGCAAGTTATATGGCAAGTATGAAGATAAGGATCACGATAAAGCAAAGGTGATGAGCAAAACCGGTAAAGCTAACCCTAGAAGCAATATGTGATGAATGAACGCTAGGAACACAAGTGACACGAGGATTTTATCCCGAGGTTCGATCCCACACAAGGAATCTACGTCCCCGTTGAGGAGTCCACAAAGGACCGGGTTCAACAACCCTTCCCTCACCAAGTTTACCGCACGGGCCTAACTTGGTTCTCCACTATCACAAAGAATGAATACAAGATTCGTTGGGGCTTCTCACAATCTGAGGCTCCCACCACAATTACAATTGCAAATCACAAAGATTGACTCAAGACACAGATCACAAAGATTCACAAAGTGCAAGAGATCAAACCGAGAGCCAAAGAGCGGCGTTCTTCCTCTTCTTCACCTCACTAAACCCTAATCCACACAAGTATTAGTTTTAGAGGGAATGTAGGCAAGAAGGAGGCTTTTGGAGGCTCAAGGTTGCTGTGGCGGCGCTAGGGTTTCAGTTTGCTCAAAAGGATGGTTCAAATGAACCCAGGGGACCTCTATTTATAGAGGTCCCAAGCCCATACTGCTGACTTCAGCAGAAGGGCGGACTAGTCCGGCCTACAGCCCGGACTAGTCCGGCCTAGGGGACCACTGACGCCTCTGACAACTGTCGCACTGCGTGGCAATCGTCACACTACCCGCCAAACTTCAAATTCAAACGGTCACTTCAACAACGGACTAGTCCGGCCCTCACCGGACTAGTCCGATCTCACATAGAACCTTTTGTTCCGTGTGAAAATGGACTAGTCTGAAGACCACAGACTAGTCCGGCCCCTAGGGCGGACTAGTCCGGCCTTCCCAGACTTAGTCTCTGAAGCACCGACTTCTCTCATACCCGGGCTAGTCCGGCCCCCAGGGCGGACTAGTCCGATCTTAGTCAGTACCTCTTGGTCCGGACTAAAACGGACAAGTCCGTGGTTTTGGGACTTAGTACCCAAAACCCACTTCACGGCTACACGGACTAGTCCGTCCCAATACGGACTAGTCCGATCTCACTCAGACCCTTCTGGTCCGGCCGAAAACAGACTTGGCCGGCCAGAGGCGGACTAGTCCGGCCTCCTGCACGGACTAGTCCGACCCTACTGCCAGACTACTTCTAGCTCTCTTCTCTTCATAGGTTTGACCTCTAAACCGCTTTGAGCTCCCAACTTGATCTCAATGCACTTTACACACACATCCTCACACACATTTGGCTAGTCTAAACTCGACACACTAGAACCCTAGTTTCCCTTTTCGAGTTGACATTGCCGTTTCCATCTTTTTCCTTTTTAAGGGATTGTGCTTCCACTTAGTCCACACCTGTGCTTAAGATCACTGAGCTCATTAGTCACTTAATTGTCGTCATCAATCATCCAAAACCCACGGGGATCCTTGATGCACTTTCAGGGCTCCACACATCAAGCCGCGTGATTTTGGATCGCGCACGGAAGGAAAGTGATCCGGGTCGCCAATCACAGGCGGTTGCGCCGACACTTTCCCTCACACCTAGCCGACAACGCATTAACGCTGAGGAGAACAGTCCAAGGGAAAGTGACTCATCACCTGGGTCATCATCCACCACGAGATCCTCTGTGGAGAAATCACTGTAAACATGACCAGTCACCAGACTTCAAAGAGGCATAAGTAATCCTAAGAAAATTTACCCTGGTTTGATTCGTTATGGTCTACTAACTTCTACAGGTGAACCAGAGAACACAGAGGAAGCTCTACAAAACAAACACTGGAAAAGATCCATGGAGGAAGAATATGTTGCACTAATAAAGAACAAGACATGGCACCTTGTTCCGTCAAGCAAAGTGAAAAATGTAATAGACTGCATATGGGTGTATAAAATTAAAAAGAAGGTTGATGGTACGACTGACAGGTACAAGACACGCTTGGTAGCAAAAGGTTTCAAGCAAAGGCATGACATCGATTATGAAGACATATTCAGACCAGTAGTAAAATCAGCAACTATTCGTCTCGTTCTCCCTATTGCGGTGTCAAAGGGTTGGAACTTGAGACAGCTAGATGTTAAGAACACGTTCTTACATGGTTTTCTGGAAGATGAGGTATATATATGAGGCAACCACCTGGATTTGTAGACAAAAACAGGTCTTCATACATATGCAAACTCGACAAGGCTTTATATAGTTTGAAATAGGCCCCTAGAGTCTGATACTCTCAGCTTAGTACAAAATTTCAAGAGTTTGGGTTCAGGTCATATAAATCTGATACTTCTTTATTCATTTATGATAAGCATGGTGCTACTATTTATATGTTGATTTATGTTGACGACATAATTATCATCGGGTCTTTTAGAAAATTATTTCAGATCTTCTACAAGAATTAAGGTTGCACTTTGCTGTAAAAGACTTGGGCGATCTACACTTCTTTCTTGGGATTGAAGTTAGAGAAACACGTGAAGGTATTGTGCTCACACAAGAAAAATATGCCTTGGATCTTCTGACCAGAGTCGGCATGAGTGCATGCAAGCCGTCACCTACTCCTCTCTCAAGCTCAGAAAAATTGACAGCTCACGAAGGAACAATCCTTGATACCAAAGATAGTACAAGATTTTGGAGTATCGTGGGTGCACTTCAATATCTTACACTCACAAGACCTGATATTGCATTTTCAGTGAACAAGGTATGCAGTATATGCATGCTCATACTTCGATTCATTGGACAACAACAAAGTGTATTCTAAGATACATTAAAAGTATATCTAATGTTGGGTTGTTGTACACTAAAGTCTCAAACTTCAACAGTCAGTGCATTCTCTAATGCTGACTGGGCAGGCTGTCTAGATGAGAGACGTTCTACTGGAGGCTTTGCTATATTTTTTGGTTCTAATCTTGTGTCATGGTGTGCAAAGAAGCAACCAATTGTTTCTAGATCAAGTACAGAAGCATAATACAAGGCATTAGCAAATGCAACCTTAGAAGTTATTTGGATACATTCGCTGCTTGGTGAATTAGAAGTTAAAGAAAGTGAAGTGCCTCTTCTTTGGTGTGATAATTTGGGTGCCACTTATCTGTCTACAAATCCTATCTTTCATGCCAGAACAAAACATATTTGTCGGTGTTTGGAATCGGCAGATCTCCCGACACTACTTTTAGTAGATCGAGGAGTTGTAGTTCGGTAGTGGGCGCGCAGAGATTCAAGAAGGTGAAAGACACGTGTACACAGGGATTTACGTGGTTCAGGCCGTCTTAGCGTAATACCCTACTCCACGGGGTGTGTTGGTGATGTATTAAGCTCGGGAGTCTAGAAGAAGCTCCAGAAGAAGAAGCTCGTCTAGCTCAGAGTGTTCAGTGGGGGTATGGAACCGTCCCTTGTGTATCGTCGACTAGTCCTTTTATAGTACAAGGACTGGTCGTTACAACGTCAGTCTGGCCCGACAGGTGGCCCCGGCAGTTACACACGCTTGATACATAATAAATGGGGTTAATTACCCTTAATAGCCTGGTAACGGACCTTAATAGTGTCGTTACCAGTATTAAGGGTCATTCGATTGTGTGTCATTAATATGATATTAATGACACTTAATCGGATCTTGAAGTCTTTGATTGATCCTTGAAGGTCTGGAGCCGTTGGGGGTCCTCCGGCCTGATAGTTGAAGTTGAAGGTCCGACGATTGCCACGTGGCAGCTCCGGAGCTCACCGTCGTGGACGGGTAGGTCCGGTGCTGTTGGACACGTGTCAGTACCGAAGCTTTCCTCTGTCTGGGGTTAGGTTCGGGGGTGCCATATTGGTATTCTGACCGAAGCTTCCCGGGTGTGGGTGATAGCTCCGGTCTTGTGATACACGTGGCAGCCCCTAGACTAACCATGTCGGGGGAGCAAGTCCGGCTACGCCTGACATGTGGGGCCTTCGGAGGTCTTCAAATCTAGTATATAGAGTTTCCTTGTGATCTTTACAATACCAAGGGATATCCGGTACGGAGGGTACCGACAAAATAGACTATCACTTCGTGGGAGAAAGAGTTGTAATTAACAAGCGAAGATAAAGTTTATTCACTCGGATGATCAAGTAGCCGATGGTTTCACCAAGGCCCTGCCGACCGGGAAGTTGCAAGAGTTTAGACATAATCTCAACTTAGTAAAGTTGTGAGTAAGGAGGGATGTAGGAATAGAAAAAATATATGTAAGAATAGGAATGATAAATGTAAGAGAAGGAAAGAAATATAGTAGAATAGGAAGGGTATAATTAGACTACGATCTAGTATCCTAGTTACCATCATGTATAGGTTAATACGGGGTAAGAGATCATTGTATGAACATTCCATATATCACTATTCCCCACTATAAATAAACTTGCCGCCCGAGACAAAATGGTTCACCGCTTTCCCATTCTTTAACAACCTGGAACCCTTTTTTGAGTCAAATTGATTGCGTGTTTGAAACCGTGATGGAAACGTATAAGCATCCTTCCGATTAATAATTCCTCTGAGACCGTCCGCAGTGGCACGCTGTAAAGCATACCGTATACACTGTATCACAGTGTAATTTAGAGTACGCACTCTAAAAATAGAAGGAGAATAGTATATAGAGTATGCTTTAGAGTACGCTGGTGCAGATAACATAAACACGGTAGCTGTACCGAGGTACGATGCTCTCACACTGAGCAAGGGATAAGATAGGCACGTGTACAGCTGCTCATGTCAGAGTTCTTCCGTCGATCAACCGGTTGCACAAGTGTGGCACCATTGGGCTCCAAGTTAAGAACTTGATACTGCATTTCTGAATCTTTACTGGTTTGCCCTTTTCCTTGTGCTATGGCCTATGGGATGGGGCCTTCGCCTTTGACAGCAACGCGTCGCTTAGAATACGTGGGTCATGAGTTGTCACGTTGGAGTGAAACCCATACAGGTGACATGGAAGAAACGCTAACCATCTCCACGATAGCCACGACAAGAGCCTGTGATACTCTGAATGTGCTCACACCAAAGTTTTCGTTTTTCTTATGCCCTTAGTTTGGCCAGTGTCGTGACCAATTCAATCACAGAAATAATTCTATAAAAATCAAATTTGGAACTCTCATTCTAGCTGCCTATTTTCTCAGTTTCTTTTTATTTGTCGTCGATTAGTTCTTTTTTTAATTAGCCGGTGACGAATAAAAAGGAATGGAAGCAGTAGTATCTAGAATTTCAATCGTCACAGTAATATGTTTAGGCGCCGCGGAGCTCGCGCGGCAGCCAATGGTATTCATATTCTTGATGTGCTTACACCAAAGTTTTCGGTTTCTTTTTTATGCCCTTATATTGGCCAGTGTCGTGACCAATTCACACACAGAAATACTGTAATTCCATAGAAAAATCACATTTAGGACTCTCCTTGTAGCAGCATAGTATCTAGGAATTCCAATTTCCAATCGCCACACTGACATGTGACTATACACGCCACGGCCCACGGGGCCCGCGCGGCAGCCGAGGGCGATAGAAAGAGACCTGGTCGACTAGAGCGGCGCCCGAATTTGATGGGTTGCGTATGTACGTATAAATTCAAGCAAACAACGGGCGGTTTATTCTTATAGTATTACTATGATGCTTGGAGCAACTAGCTTGAGGGCGTGCAATCCAGTCGAGTGACGGTAGCTAGAATTGCGCTTCGTTTTCACCCTGGAGAAATCGACGTCTGCGAGTGCGGATCGTTATCGTTTTGAGGTTGGCTTGTTTCTTACCATGTCTTTGTGTCGGTCACTGTAAGGATAGAACAACTGAACAAGCACACGGAGTAAAATTCTATAGTCCCTTGTACATGGAATAGATTTATTACAATTTGATATAGGGGCTATAGATGAAGGGACTACTATGTTAAGTTCCGTTTGAGCAATAAGAATGATGGCTTCAAATGGACACTAATGGTTATCTACGGCTCTACCCAAGATGAATTTAAACAAAGTTTTAGCAGAATTGGTGAATATGTGTAACAATAAACCGCAACCGATGCTTCTTGGTGGAGATTTTAATATTCTAAGATGGCATGAGGAAAAAAATAACGTAAATTTTAATAAAAGGTGGTCTTTCTTTTTTAATGCAGTGATTGATAGCCTCAATTTGAGAGAACTTGAACTTACTGGTAGGAAATTTATTTGGGCCAACGCAATGCCAAATCCCACTTTCGAAAAATTAGATAGAATTCTGCTGTCAACTGAGTGAGAGCAAAAATATCCACTCTCCACAACAGTGATGCTACCCAGAGGTATTTCAGACCACATACCTTTGTTACTTGATTCAAAAGGTCCTTCCTCAAACTCTAGTCCAAGTTTTAAGTTTGAACTTGGCTGGCTATTGAGAGACCGCTTTCATGACATAGTAATGAAGGTTTGGTTGTCTGTACAGGAAGGGGAGATGCCTATGGACCGTTGGCAGGCGAAGATACTTGGACTTCGGCAACACATGAGGGGCTGGGCGAAAATACAAGTGGGGCATACAGAAAAGAGAAGAAATATTTATTAGATGAAATAGATGTGCTAGACAAGAAAGCAAAATTAACGGTGATGAGATTAATAAGAAAAAAAATATCTCAACGAACGTTTAGCAGCTCTGCTTTGGGAGGAGAAAATTAAATGGTACCAACGGACTAAAACTAAACATCTGCTTGAGGGAGACTCTAATACGAAATATTTCTATTTAATTGCTAATGACAAGCATAGGAAGACCAGGATTTATGAGCTACAGGACGGTAGCGATGAGATTAGCGGAGATGAGGATCTTAAAAAACACATTACTAGATACTATAAAATTTATTTGGCTCGGTTAATGAATCACCTTTTATGTTAGACCCGAATTACAAAGAGGACATAGAGCAGGTTTCACAATCTGAAAATGAAATATTATTAGAACAATTTACTATTGATGAGGTTAAGAAAGCGATCTTTGAGATGGAGCACAATAAAGCTCCAGGTCCTGACGGTTTCCCGGTTGAATTTTATTAGGTCTTCTGGGACGTGATTCGCGAGGACCTTATGGATCTTTTTAGAGAGTTTCATGCAGAATCATTGCCGCTGTTTAGACTCAACTTCGGTACAATTATATTACTGCCAAAATGTGTTCAGGCAAATACCATACAGCAGTATAGACCCATATGTCTGTTAAATGTGAGTTTCAAGGTTTTTACCAAAGTAGCAACTAATAGAATTATGTCGATTGCCCCCAAGGTGATTAAACCAACGCGAACTGCGTTCATACTCGGCAGGCATATTATGGAAGGCGCAATAATTCTGCATGAGACGATTCATGAGCTACATAGGAATAAACAAAGTGAAGTCATGCTTAAACCTGATTTTGAAAAGGCTTACGATAAGGTACGGTGGTCATTTGTGAAACAGACACTTCTAATGAAAGGTTTTTTTGAACAGTGGTGTCGATGGATAGATGCTTTTATACAAGGCGGACATGTAGGGATTAAAATAAACGACTAGGTCGGCGAGAGTTTTATGACACGAAAAGGTCTTAAACAGGGTGATCCATTATCACCCATCCTTTTCAATATCGTCGCTGACATGTTAACGATCTTAATAAACAAGGCAAAGAGAGCGGGTCTTATTAGAGGCTTAGTTCCGCACTTAGTTGATGAAGGCTTATCAACACTATAGTATTCGGATGACATTATTATTATTGTTGATCACAACTTAGAGAGAGCGGCAAACTTAAAATTACTATTGTGTGTGTTCGAGGAAATATTGGGACTGAAAATTAATTTTTATAAGTGTGAATTATTGTGCTTTGGTGAAGCGAAATTATACGAGTTACAGTACTCATGTCTCTTTGGATCAAAGTCGGCTCATACCCTTTTAAGTACTTGGACATTCCTATGCATATTAGGAAATTAAGTAATAATGATTGGAGAATGGTAGAAGAGAAATTTGAAAGAAAAACTAAGTAGTTGGAAAGGAAAACATTTAGCTGTTGGGGGCGTTTAGTACTAATCAACTCTGTACTCACTAGCATTGCTATGTTCATGCTCTCATTTTTCGAGGTCCCTAAAGGAGTGCTGGAGAAACTTCTACTATAGGTCAAGATTTTTCTAGCAGAGGGATGAGCACAAAAAGAAATATAGGCTGGCGAAGTGGAACATACTCTGTCAGGTATTCTTAACCTGGGGGTACAGAGCCAATGCCTGTTAAGTAAATGGATTTTTAAATTGATCAATGAAAATGGTGTATGGTGAAAACTTCTCAAAAGAAAATATCTGAGGAATAAAACAGTGGGGCAAGTACAAAGGAGAGCTGGAGATTCACATTTTTGGTCGAGTCTGATGGTAGTAAAAGAAAAAACCACGAGTCTTCGGTATTTCCAGGTAAACAATGGAAAGAATACTAGATTCTGGGAAGACATATGGTTTGGGAACACAGTATTAAAACAGCGATATCTGACTCTTTATAATATTGCTCGTAAAAAATGTTACAGTAGCCGGTGCTTTCAACTCAATACCTTTAAACATAAACTTCATGAGGGGGTTAGTTGGTGATAATTTAGTGAGTTGGAATAATTTGGTCTTGAAACAATACATGTCGAATTAAAGGACAGTGAAGATGTGTTTCATTGGTCCTTAACCCAAAACAGTCGTTTCTTAGTGCAATCCATGTATAACTTTATCATAACAAATGAAAATATTCGTCATGATAAAGTACTATGGAAAGCACATATTACTCTAAAGATTAAGGTGTTTCTATGGTATTTGAAGAAGAGGGTAGTGCTCACCAAAGACAATCTACTATGCAGGAATTGGAATGGTGATGAAAAATGTGTGTTTTGCTCAAAGGATGAGTCTATCCGACACTTATTCTTTGAATGTCATTATGCGAAGTTTATTTGGAGAGCTATGGAAGTTGCTTTTAATATTACTTCACCATTCTCTATTTCTAATTTTTTTTATTCCTGGTTATACATGTTTAAGCCTCAACTCAGGAAGTCAATATTGGTTGCATGTGCTTCTGTCTTTTGGGCTATATGGATTTCCAAGAATGATATTGTTTTTGACAAAAGTCCATTGAAAAATTATCTGCAGGTGTTTCTTCAAAGGACGTTGTCGGTATCCTGCGTACTGGGTACCCCTTGGCGTAAACAAGAGTTCCTATGTCCAGGTGGAGGACGTCCGGAGGGGATACACGTCCCGCAGTATCGGATCTGCCTCCCTCCATAGGGTGGCTCTGGTACTGCCACGTGTCCAGAAGAGCCAGACCTGCCTCCCTCGGTTGGGTAGCTCCGGTGCTGCCACATGTCTTGCAGAGCCGGACCTTGTCTCCTTCCTCATGGAAGCTCCGTCACTGCCACGTGTCTAATAGCATCAGACCTATCCCCCAGTAGAGGGAAGCTCCGGATCTGCCATGTGTCAATGCCTGGACCTAAGTCTACAACGAGAAGACAATGGGATCTCCAACAGCGCGAACATTCAAGGGCTATCAATTGGCCGTTACAAGACCTGGTTAACGCGTCATTGAGGCTATATTAATGATACACAATCAAAGGGCTATCAAGACTGATAACACTGCTATTAGGGCACATTATCACGCTATTAACTACCCTTAACACTATAGATCATGTATAGGGAAGTGATTACAGCCGGGGCCACCTGTCGGACCAGGCACTCCCTGTAACAGTCAGTCCTTTGCATATAAAAGGGTTGTGCTGCATGGTATAAGGCCAACTAAGCTGATACGCCCCCAAGCTCATACACACTCATACTAATAAAATCAACACACACCCCGTGGAGTAGGATATTGCTCTTAGGTGGCCCTAACCACGTAAAACTCTCAGTGTTCACCTCTTGTTCCCAATCTTGACTCGCGCCCCAACTGAATATGAACCTCGGCAGACTACTTCTTTGTAGTTGGGGGGAGTGTCCTAGTCCACACTTCGACATTTGGCACCCCAGGAAGGGGGGGTTGCATTCAAGATTCAAGATGGTGAACTCCGCTACCGCTTCATCCAACGGACCAGCTGTGCAGCCTACTGAGGGAAATCCCTCCAATGTGCAGCAGCCGACCAACGTTGTTGTTTCATTGGGCGTCACACCACTCCCACCACCTGCTCCAGTGGCCAACACTGGACAATAGTATGTTGTATTCGCGTTAGTCACTGCATCGACGAACAACCCTAAGAACACGCTGAACGCAGGGCGGACTCTACTCCAGCGTCCACCAGCGCCGGGAGCTCCTCCTGCCGCACTAGAACAGTGGCGCGTTGATGTTGAGCATCTGGTTGCAGCTGCAGCCAATGCGATCAACAACCAAGGTCTGCCTCATGCAGGGCAGGCACCTTCTCAGAACAGGACTGTATTCGGTAAACTTGGTCCTTAGGCATCGCAGCTCAGGAGAAGTGTGCCCTCCCAGCAAGTGACATCATTGTCCTCCGGGGCTCACCGTACTCACAATGTGACGAGGCTCCCGACTCAGGATCTCTGGTCGGAGCTCGACCACCGCTACATGCGGCAGGACGACCATGTCAATATCGAGCGTGCTGGCGAGAGGCGAATTGCTCGAGAAAATCCCTCTCCTCTAGGAGTTGGGGGTGGCTGTTCTGCTCTTGCCATGCACCTTCGCATGGTTGAGTGGCCACCCAAGTTCCAGCCTTATCTACCAGAAAAATATGACGGTACTGTCAACCCCGTCAAGTTTCTTCAGATCTACTCCACCACCATCATCTCGGCCAGAGGCAATGAGGCTATCATGGCCAACTACTTCCCTGTGGCTCTAACTGGGACTGCAAGGTCCTGCTTTACGAGTTTACCGCCCGACTCCATCTAAAGTTGGGCTGAACTTTTTCTCCAGTTCACCGCCAACTTCGGGAGCTCCTACACCTGGCCTGGCACTGAGCTGGACCTGTTCGCCGTACAACAGAAATCGGGGGAGCTGTTGCGATCCTTCACTCAGCGATTCTCTCAGGTACATAACACCATCCCTTCTATCTCCAACACTTCTGTCGTCTTTGCATTCTGCCAGGGAGTTTGAGACAAGAAGATGCTGAAGAAGCTGGCAACCAAGAATGTCAGCAACGTCATGGAGCTCTTCAGCCTAGCTGACAAATGCGCCAGAGCTGCAGAGGGTCATGAGATGCACTCCAAACCAGTTGCGGAGGCCAAGAAATCTTCCTCCAAAGCTGAATCTACTACCTTTGGCAGTAGAAAAAAGAAGAAGAAGTCACTTGCCGTCACACCTACTACTGCAGCTGCCACAGCTCCTGGTGGCTGGGGGCCATGCCCCGACAAGCGACCTCGACCATCGTCTGAAGACAGCGATAGTGAAAAGATGTGGTGTCCAATCCACAAATCGACAACCCACAATATTGAAGACTGTCGTGAGTTCAAGAAGCTTGCTAAACACAACAGCAAGCGTCAAGACAAGACCCCTTTCTGTCAGCGAGAAGGGAAGCAAAAAAAATCAATGAAGCTTCGTGTGATCAGGATCTAGGCTTCCAAGACGCCAAAAAGGCATTTAAGGCGGTCTACAACACCGTCAATGATGACTCTGATATCTCCGACAACGAGCATCAAAAGACTCTCCACATGATGTATGGAGGGTCCTGGGATATCACTTATCAGCGCATCCTGAAGACTATGCCTCGAGAGATGGCTGCTGCAGCTCCTACTGCCAAGGTAGAGCCACATCAGAAGTGGATGCATATTTCCATCACGTTCGATGCTTCGGACTGTCCGAAGAATATGGCCGGAGCTGGACAATTTCCCTTGATTGTCTCCCCGACTATCAACAATATCCAGCTCTACCATGTCCAGGTGGATGCAGGCGCGACACTCAACCTCTTCAGCTTCACAGCTTTCATGGAGCTCCAACTTAACCTCTCGAACCTCAGGCTCTCACGCCCATTCTCGGAAGTAGGTCCGAGAGCCATCACACCTCTTGGATATGTTACTCTACCTGTGACCTTTGGGACACGGGACAACTACAAATCCGAGAAGTTGGTGTTTGATGTGGCACACATCAACCTACCCTTCAACGCGATCCTAGGCAGGCATGTCTTGTATAGGTTCACGGCCGTGGTCCACTACAGGTACCTCGTGTTGAAGATTTTGACTCCTTCAGGCATCCTCTGGATCTGAGGGGACCGCACTACTGGGCTTACTACACTAGAGGAACTTCATGCACTAGCGACAGTGCAAGAAGAAGAATCCAGCAAGGACCAAGCTGCTCAAAAACCCCCGAGCTCGCGCTAGCTCGGCTCATCCTCTGCACCTTGTGTGCAACCAAGCGACAACATCAACGTTCCTGTCAAAGTCGTCCAAATCGGTTCTGATGCCGCTCAGACCAGTCGTATATCGGGATGTCTGACCGACAAATAGGAACTCGCGCTCGTCACTTTCCTTTGGGCAAATGTCGATGTGTTTTCATGGCAACCGTCACAAATGCCTGGGATCCCTAGGGAGGTGATCGAGCACCGTCTAAAGATATATCTTGACACACGGCCTGTACAATAGAAGCCCCAGAAGCAATCTGTTGAGCGGCAAAACTTCATTAGACAAGAAGTCAAAAAGCTGCTCGACACTGGATTCATCCGGGAGGTTCATCATCAACGATGGCTGGCGAACCCAATTGTTGTACCAAAGTCCAGCGGGAAGCTTCAGACGTGCATCGACTATACTACACTTGTAGGATCGAAGAGCACGTGAAAATCTACGAGAGGGGGGGTGAATGGTAGATTTACAACTATTTCAGCGGAAGCAATAAAAACCGCTCGGCAGAAAAACGATCTATTAAATAAATCGTGTGTGAGACTAATCTAAACGTGTTTCACCATGACAAAACTAGTATATATTGTAGAGAATCAAGTCACGAAGACGACACAACAAGAATCATTCAAATTCATTGAGAGAAACTCAAGTTATAATCGAAAGATCAAACAAAGGTCAATATGTTCTACCGAGTAAAAAACAGATTTGCAATACTGCAAAGAAACTCGTGTAGATAAAAAACCGCAAATCCAATGACCGTGAAATTTTCAAAGACAATAGATAATAAACTTGTTAAGACAACCCAAAAAGAACCACATTAATTGGATCTTTAAAACTCGAGTTATGATAAAACCACCAAAGAAAGGTAGTGTTGTGTAGAAAACTCGACGAGGAAAACTTGTCTGGAACAAGTCAGGCGAACAAGGCATAAAAGTTCCTTTAAACTACTATCTTTATTCAATAGAACACAATAGGAACAACCCAAAAGTCGTGCACCATGAGCTCTGACCTCCCTTGCTTATATAACCAGCCTTTAGGCCAACCCAAACCTAACTAGGACTCGAATCCTACTTAGTTCACGAATCGAAACTTTCCATAACTGCTCAAGACTCTTCTATACGCAGATAGAAGCAATCTTAAGACTTCCAAACACCTTAGGAACGTATCCTACATCCCTAAAACAACTCAAATTCGTGACCCACACGAAATCCTATCATAAACAACTCAAATCTTTCCATATTTGAGTCAAACATGACTCAGCTGCAGCCTGAGTCCATAACCTAGTCGGTTGGACCTTTTCGACCAATTTTTTATGTCCACATCTCTTCATCACGCCTCAGAACCATGTATCCATGTACATACACTCCTTGCACACGTGCAAACATCTTCCAACGACGTCCACGATACCTTTATATGCATTGTTCTTGATTCATACATGATGCACGACCTCTCGATCAGCTCAACCACAATTCCTCCCGAACTTGGTTGTTGAACCTCATCTTCTCCCTAGGACTAGTTCAATAGATCCCATCACCAGTCATTCCTTGAACTCAAGCAACACCTGCACATGAATAAACAACCAATACTTTCGAGCACAAGTCCACGACTTGACCCTCGTTAGTTCCGAAACTACAACATCTTACGTGAGCACCTCACATAAGCATGTTGCAAACCATAGCAAAATGATATCACCATAACCACCAAAACACACCAAAAACTTAGTAAACCATTACTAAGCATACTTTTCGTAAGTTTAAAGCAAGTTTGAAACATTGCAAGATAAAAGCAGAACCACTGCGATCAAGCTTCAAACCTTGCCAAAGCTAACCAAAACTTTAATAAAAAATGTTTTGGTAGTATTAAAAAGTTTTATCGTCAAAGCCAATGTATTCATCACACATAGGTCTCACAATGTCCCCCTTGATGAATGCATTGGCAACACCACTTAAAATCTGAACATTGGCTTATTCACATTAAAAGTTTTGAAAACAATTTCTCCCCCTTTGTAAAACAGAAATAAAATGAGAAGAAAAACAAATTCTCCCCATGAGAAAATCGTGTCAAAACAATTGTGAATATGTGAAGTGTGTAATCAATTCCCCCCTTGACTACTTACCTTTAAAAATGTTAAAAATTCACATATTATCTCTCCCCCCTTTAACAATGTATTCAGCAAGGTTCAAAAGAGAAATTTCAAGTGTTATGAGCATATGATAACATATACATATAAACAAAGCTCATGCATGTCATACTATCAAGTAACTTACACAATCACATCAATGAGATACATAAAGTAGTGTAAGTCATGCTAAAGATCAAATGTAATTTTCAATTTAAGAAAGTCATGATCTCACAAACTTAACTTTTTCAAAACCTGAAAGCATGACACTTGTTGCTACATCTTTTTATTTCAAAGAACAAATTTAGATCATATGATATTTGCAAGAGATTATATGCGTATCTTCCTTATTCTAACCAACCAAGCCAAGTCTATGTCATTTGACAATCAGAAGCTTAAGGATATGGTTTTAGTCATACACAACTTCTTCCAAGTTCATATCTAAGTGCAATGATAAGCCATCTCAAAAGAAGAAGTGCGATGCATGCATATTCTCTTGTTCTTTTCTCAATTTATATTTGTTCATAAAAACTCAACATGTGAGTTGATTACTTGATTAATTCTTTATGATTAAAGGCACTTGTGAGCATGCAACAAGTTCAAAACAGCAAAAAAGTTCGACCATGACCAGATTTAGTGTAAGTAATTGTTCTAATTAGTAGACATGGCAAAAACTACAAAATGTATAACACGAGTAATGTAGTAAGAACTTCCAACATGTAAAAGGAATCACAAAGTCATAGATGTATGAAATACTATGCTCATATTATTTTAATTTCAGATTCACACATAGACTTCTCAAGTTTCAAAACTCCCCCTCAATGTAAGCCATGAGGATGCATAACCCCTATTTCTCTACGAATGAAACAAAAACGAGTGAAATCCAAAGGTTTTGTAAATATGTCAGCCAATTGTTGTTCGGTATCTACATGGTTAAACACAATGTTTCCTTTTTCAACATTATTACAGAGAAAGTGATACCTAATGTCAATGTGCTTAGTTTTAGAATGTTGCACGGGATTTTTAGCAATGCAAATGGCACTAGTATTATCACAAAATAGTGGAACACTATCTAGATCAACCCTATAGTCCTTAAGTGTTTGAACAATCCAAAGAACTTGTGAACAAGCGCTAGTAGCAGCTACATATTCAGACTCGGATGTGGATTGTGCAACTGAACTTTGTTTTCTAGAGGACCAAACAACAATTGAATTACCAAGAAAATAACAAGCACCCAAAGTACTTTTCCTATCAATCCTACAACCTCCAAAATCAGATTCAAAAAAGGCTTTCAAAGTAACGGTTGAGGAAGAAGGAAGAAAAATGTCAAATTCTTGATTTCCATGTAAGTACCTGAGAATCCTTTTGACAACTTGACGATGTGAAGCACGTGGGGAGGCTTAAAACCGTGCACAAAGACATACTCTAAATTGTATGTCCGGTCTTGATGCCGTGAGGGACAAAAGTGATCCGATCATGCTTCTATATTCTTTTTGATCCACGGGTTCACCATCTTCATCAAGTTCAAGTGTTGTTGCTGTTCACATTGGTGTCCTAATTGGCTTGCTTTTGTCCATGTTGAAGCGCCTTAGGAGGTCTTTTGTATACTTTGTTTGATGCACAAAGGTACCCTCCTTGGTTTGCTTGATTTGCAGCCCCAAAAAGTAAGTGAGTTCATCCATCATACTCATCTTAAATTCTGAACTCATCATAGCTGAAAACTTGGACACAGGATCATGAGAAGCACAACCAAAGATAATATCATCAACATACACTTGAACGAATAATGAGTCATTGCCATGCTTAAGCACAAAAAGAGTTTTATCAACCTTGCCCATGGTAAACCCCTTTTCAAGTAAGAATGTTTTTAACCTATCATACCATGCTCTAGGGCTTGTTTGAGACCGTACAAGACTTTGGACAGTTTGTAAACATGATTAGGAAAATCTGGGTTTTCAAAACCTGGTGGTTGTTTGACATAAACCTCCTCATCTATGTAGCCGTTAAGAAAAGTACTTTTAACATCCATTTGATATAGCTTAAAACCTTTAGATGCAGCAAAAGCTAACAAAATTTTTATGGCTTCTAATCTAGCAACAGGAGCAAAAGTTTCATCAAAATCTAGACCTTCAACTTGAGTGAAACCTTGAGCAACCAATCTAGCCTTATTCCTAACCACAACCCCATCCTCACTTTGTTTATTTTTAAACACCCATTTAGTTCCAATTAAAGTGTGACCTTGGGGTGGAGGTACAAGTTTCCAAACATTATTTCTTTCAAAATTTTCTAACTCTTCTTGCCTGACAATAATATAAGATTCATTAGTGAGTGCGTGTGATATATATTTGGGTTCAAAAGAATCAACGAAAGCATAATGAGCATAAGAGTTTGGATTGCAAAACCTGGACCGTGTGACTCGTTCGTGCAAGCTTCCAATAATTTGTTGTGGAGGATGACTTTTGAGAACCCGAATGGGAGTGAACACTTCACAAGCTTCTTCTTCTTCATGTTCATCACAAATTGATGAGCTTGTGACTTGAGGAGGATCTGGACCAGCAATGGTGGTCGTCGGTGATGGTTGTGAATCAAAATCAGGAGCTGGAACAATGTCATTAGCTGTTGAATTTTCGGGCAGCAGCACCACTTCATCTTCAACAAAAATGCTCTCCCCTTGCGGATATGGATCCAGACCTACAATGTTTGAGCTAGTACCTGTGCTAGCTTCATCAAAAGACACCTCACAAGTCTCCACAATTTTGTTAGTGTCAAGTAAAAGCACATGGTAGCCTCGAGTATGAGATGGATAACCAAGAAACATGCCATCAATAGATCTAGGTTCAAATTTATCAAGATTACCATGTTTCTTAACGAAGCATTTGCAACCAAAGACCCGAAAGTGTGTAACACTGGGCCTATGTCCAAATCGGAGCTCATATGGCGTTTTACCTAGCTTAGCGCGCAAGAAAACACGATTTGAGACATAACAAGTGGTTGCAATCGCATCAGCCCAAAATTTCCTAGGAGTTTGATATTCATCAAGCATAGTCCTAGCCATCTCAACTATGGTTCTGTTCTTTCCTTCTACAACACCATTTTGTTGGGGTACATATGGTGAAGAAAATTGATGATCTATTCCATTTTTAGCACAAAATTGATCAAAAGATTGATTTTAAATTCGGTTCCGTTATCACTTCTAATTGCTTTTAAAGATCTTGGGTGATCAATTGATAATATAAGAAATAAAGTTCTAAAGTGACTAAAAGCTTCATTCTTAGATGCCATAAAGTAAACCCAAGAGTATCTAGAATAATCATCAACAATCACAAGAACATACCATTTACCTCCAGAGGATTGAACACGTGAAGGTCCTACGGTGTCAAGGTGCAAAAATTGACCCGGTTTAGTTGTCATGATCATTGTGAGAGGAGTATGTGAACCTGCAACCATCTTAGCATGTCTACAAGAAGAGCACATAATTTCTTTATCCCCTTTAAGCTTAGGCAGCCCACGTATGCGATCAAGAGCACTAACACGCGTAAGATGATCAAAGCCTACGTGACCAAGTCTACGATGCCAAAAATATAAGTCTTTGGAATTATTAGCAACTAGACATCTATGCTTAGAGGAAGACATATCAAAATCACCTTTAAAAACTCTTCTGAACCGTGACATGTTAAAAATAAGCTCACTGTTTGAATTTACAACTTTGCAATAATTTTTAGTGAAAATAATTTCCAGATTTTCATCTAGCAGTTGTGAAACAGAAAGCAAGTTGTATTTCAAATTTTTAACAAGTTCCACATCCTTCAAAGTGTAGTGATCATTTACTCTAACCGAACCCTTAGCAATTATAGGAGTTGTAGAATTATCGGCAAAAGTAACATTCTCTACACGTGACACAAAAGAGAGGGAGGAGAACCATTCTTTGTTACCTGTCATGTGGCGTGAGCAACCTGAATACACAATCCAAATGTTATCCTTTCTCTAGTGTGTAACCTACATAGAAGAATAATACGTCGATGACTCAATACTGGGGTTAGTCAAAAGGCATTTAAGAATCAAGTACTGAGTCACACGACGTGCAACAGGAAAAACACGCAAAGACCAAGATAAAACAACGGGTTTATGAGCCAAAGCTTGAGGATTTTTGTACCTAACTACTGTTCTACCAGATGTTACATGTGTAGAACGAAAAACAGCAGGTTTGAGAGCAAACTTTGCATGTTTTTGACTCATTACAGCAGGTTACATGTACCTATCATTCGGTTTAGCATGAGCAACAAATTTTACATGAAAGTTATGAGATCTAGAAATCATTCTTTCCTTTTTCTGTTGTTTAGATAGTCTATAACAAAAATTTATGACATGGCCATCTCTACCACAGTAGGTACAATGAAATTTCACTTTGTGTTCATGTCTAGATGAGGAAGCAACATTTTTATTTGAAATTGAATGAGACAACAATCCTGCAGATTTGAAAATCACTTCTTTTTGTTTAGGAACTGTTTGAATCAAAACACTTCCTAATGACTTTACAATTTTAGGTGGATGTGCCTTAACATGAGCATGAGAATCAAAACATAAACCAGTTTTACCATTGCAAGACTTTGAAGAATTCAGCAGCAAGTTTAGGTTCTTATTCCCATTACAAAACCGATATAATGTCCTATGCATGTCATCAAGTTTATTGGACAGATCAAGGCAATTTTCACATGAAGTTTTTCCTTTTAATTTGCAATTTGGACAATATTTAACTTCATGAGAACATAAATCATTGTTCAATATAGAAATTTCATTCATAGCATCTTGTAGTTTATTATCAAGATCATTACAAGTAGAACAATGCAAATCAATTGTAGAACAACTAGCATCTTTCAAGTTTTTATCATTAAGTGCAGCAAGCTCTCTGTTCTTTTCAGTTTCTAACTCAAGTTTATCCAGTGTGGAGGTGTGCGCACTTCTTAATAAGGACAATTATTCATATATTAAATCACATGAGGAACAAGAATCATCACTAGGAATCAGAGATTTCAATAGATTAATTTTAGATTCTAGTGACTCAATTTCAACAATATTGTCCCTAAGCTTTTTGTCCTTTTTCTTAACTATAACAGTGGCACGAGAAATAGCATCACACTTTTCTTCGCAAGTAGGACATACCTCTTCATTGTTGCTGTTGTGTTCAACGTCCTCCATACTTGATCTTGACTTGCCCGCCATGAAGCACAAGTTTGCCAAATCATCTTCATCTTTGTCACTTCCAATGTCCACGTCGCTTGAGCCAAGTTCTTGAAGTGTGGAGATAAAATTGCTCACCAATTGACGTCATGTTCATATCTTTTGCAGAGGAGTGCTTCGTCCTTGTTTGCTTTTCATCCCGAGAAGTAGGATCTGAAAGGTTAGGGCAATCTGAACGAAAATGTCTTATATTACGAAATTCGAAACATCATTGAGGTCCAGAGCTTTCTCTCCTTCTAGTTCTCACATTTTGTAATGCTTTTGAGAACCTAGTAGAGAGAAGTACTAGCTCCCCCTCTTGAAACTCCTCAATCTGTTCAAGAGTTAGAGAGGACAACAAAGCAAGTGTACCACAAGATGAAGATTGGCCGGAGCTAGGCATATCACGTTGAGAAACAAATGCAAGAGACTTGTTGGGGTTCTGACGTGAGATTATGTCAGTTTCATGAGTTTTCAATTTAGAATATAGTACATCTAAAGTAAGTGTACTCATGACAGTAGATTCACGAATAGATGTAACCTTCATCTCCCAAATTGACATGTCTAATGCATTTAGTAATTGCCTAGCATTCTCAGCATCTGAAAAAATAACATTGACGTTACGCAAGTTGCTGAGAATTTTATTAAAGCGAGCAAAGAGATCATCAATGGACTCACCAGGTTGCATATCGAAGCGCATGTATTCTTTCTTGAACATGTATTGTTTTGCCTCCTTGATCGTGTTGGATCCTTCGTGGTAGTCACAAAGTGCTTTCCACACATCGTATGCAGATCGGAGGTGTGCAATACGGTCGAAGTCGCTTTGAGTTAATCCTTGTATGATCAAGTTCTGAGCCTTGTTGTTGTTGTCGACATCTCTCAGATTTATAGTTGTAACTTGATCGTTTGACGACACTTTGTAAGGCTTGTATACCTTCTCCCATATTGCGAAGCCTTGTGCCTGGATGAAAGCTTCCATACGTGCCTTCCAAACCTGAAAATCAATACAACTAAACACACAAGGTTTGGCAGAGTATTTCTCCATGATGATTAGTAAAAACCACGTGCAAATCACAAAGATTAGAGCACCGTGAGTCTGATACCAATTGTAGGATTGAAGAGCACGTGAAAATCTATCGGAGGGGGGTGAATGGTAGATTTAAAACTTTTTCAACGGAAGCAATGAAAACCCCTCGACAGAAAAATGATCTGTTAAAGAAATCGTGTGTGAGACTAATCTAAATGTGTTTCACCATGAAAAAACTAGTATATATTTTAGAGAATCAAGTCACGAAGACGAAAAAACAAGAATAACTCAAATTCCTCGGGAGAAACTCAAGTTACGATCGAAAGATCAAACAATGGTCAATCTGTTCTACCGAGTAAAAAACATATCTGCAATATTGCAAAGAAACTCGCGTAGATCAAAAACCACGAATCCAATGACCATGAAATTTTTACACATGATATATAATCAAGTTTTGAAGACAAACCAAAAATAATCAGGCAATTGGATCTGTAAAACTCGAGTTATGATAAAACCACCGAAGAAAGGTAGTGTTGTGCAGAAAACTCGACGAGAAAAACTTGTCTGAAACAAGTCAGACGAACAAGGCATAAAAGTTTCTTTAAACTACGATCTTTATTCAATAGAACACAAGAGGAACAGCCCAAAAGTCGTGCACCACGACCTCTGGCCTCCTTTGCTTATATAACCAACCTTTAGGCCAACCCAAACCTAACTAAGACTCTAATTCAACTTAGTTCACGAATTAAAAGTTTCTATAACGGCTCAAGACTCTTCTATACGCAAATAGAAGCAATCTTAAGACTTCCAAAAACCTTAGGAACATATCCTACATTCCTAAAACAACTCAAATTGGTGACCCATACGAAATCCTATCATAACCAACTCAAATCTTTCAATATTTGAGTCAAACACGACTCAATCGCAGCCTGAGTCCATAACCTAGTCGGTTGGACCTTTCCGACCAATTTTTTACATCCACATCTCTTTATCACGTCTCAGAACCATGTAGCCACGTCCATTCACTCCTTTCACACGTGCAAACATCTTCCAACGACATCCACGATACCTTCATATGCATTGTTCTTGATTCATACATGTTGCGCGACCTCTCGATCACCTCAACCACAATTCCTCCCGAACTTGGTTGTTGAACCTCATCTTCTCCCTAAGACTAGTTCAATGGATCCCATCACCAGCCATGTCTTGAACTCAAGCAACACCTCCACGTGAATAAACAACCAATACTTCCGAGCACAAGTCCACGACTTGACTCTCATTAGTTTTGAAACTACAACATCTTATGTGAGCACCTGACATAAGCATGTTGCAAACCATAGCAAAATGATATCAACCATAACCACCAAAACACATCAAAAACTTAGTAAAAGAATACTAAGCATACTTTCCATAAGTTTAAAGCAAGTTTTAAACATTGCAAGATAAAAGCAGAACCACTGCGATCAAGCTTCGAAGCTTGTCAAAGCTAACTAAAACTTTGATAAAAAGATGTTTTGGTAGTATTCAAAACTTTTATTGTCAAAGCCAATGTATTCAACACACATAGGTCTCACAACACTGAATAAGGCATGTCCAAAAGACCCTTTTCGACTACTAAGAAGAGATCACATAGTGGATTCTAGCTCTGGGTGTGAACTACTGGGTTTCTTAGATGCATATTCTGGATATTATCAAATTCCAATGTCTAAGCAAGATGAAGAGCATATTGCGTTCATCATAGTAGATGGGTTGTATTGTTCTATTGCCATGCCTTTTGGTCTTAAAAATGTTGTCTCAACTTTTGTGCAAGCCATGCACAAAAATTTTGGGGAGCTAATTAGGGACCTGGTGGAAGTCTACGTCGATGACATCGTTGTCAAGGTGAAGAACCAGGACTCACTTCTGGACAATCTTCAAGGCATCTTCGACAAGCTGCGACTAACGCGCACGAAGCTCAACCCGAATAAGTGTGTCTTCAGGTTTAGCTCCGGAAAGCTCCTTGGTTTCTTGGTGACTCACCGAGGAATTGAGGCAAATTCGGTGATGATCAAAGCCATCAAAAAGATGCGGCCTTCATCCCGTATCAATGACGTCCAGAAGCTTACTGTGTGTCTAGCTTTGCTCAGCCAGTTCATCTCAAGACTGGTGGAGCGGGCGCTTCCGTTCTTCAAGCCGATGAGGAAGTCCGGACCATTTTATTGTTCTGAAGAAGCAAAGAAGGTGTTCCAGGAGCTCAAGCAACTCACGGACTACAAATAATGGTAGTTCCGGAGCCTAGTGAGCCTCTTTTGCTTTACATCGCTGCAACTACAGAGGTTGTCAGCGTGGTTCTAGTTGCGGAGAGACCAGAAACATCTTCAACTCAGGAGCCTAGACCCCTCCGGAAGGGTCCGGAGCTACCTGAAGGCGAGTCTGGGTCCCAGCCCCCAGGCACGGATCCTAAAGGCAAGATGCATGTGGATCAACCTCTCTCATCCGAGAGAGTACCTACTCAAGAAGGAGATCTATACCTCCCCAGGAGGGTCCGGGTTGATGAAGAAGAAGCTTCGAACCCCTCCGGGAGGGTCCAAACTGTTTAGCGGCTGATGTACTTCATCAGCGAAGTATTTCACAATGCCAAAACTCGATATATTGAGGTGTATAAACTGTTGTACGCAGTCCTTATTGCCTCAAGAAAGCTTCATCACTACTTCTAAGCTCACAAGATATTAGTGGTAACATCTTATCCACTGCGAGCAATTTTAGATAATCCCAATTCTACGGGAAATATTGTCAAGTGGGCAACGGAGTTGGAAGAATTCGACCTCGAATTCCTGCCTCGACATGCAATCAAGAGTCAGGTGCTGGCTGACTTCGTGGTGGAGTGGAAACCTTCTTCATCAACTCCATGGGGCCTCGACGAGCAGAAGCAGGAACCTAAGATCCCGATCTTCACTAAGCCTTACTAGACTCTCTACTTCGACGGCTCTGTTCAGAAGCAGGGAGCCAGAGCTAGAATCCTTCTTCTCGCTCCGACAGGGGAGAAGGTCAAGTACATGGTGCTCCTCGACTTCAAGGCAACCAACAACATGGTAGAGTATGAAGCTCTCATCTTCACACTCAAGGTGGCGCTGTCATATGGTGTTCGGCAGCTCCTGGTGAAGGGTGATTTGCAACTCATCATCAAGCAATTCAAAGGAGCATGCAGTTGCAATAACCCTCAGCTTGCTACATATATACTTGAAGTCCAAAAGTTGCAAATGGACTTCCACGTCCTAGACCTCTGCCATGTCTAGCGTCTCAACAACGATGAAGTTGACGGCCTCTCGAGGAAGGATTCAATCGGGGCTCAAGCTCTTGACGGGATTTTTTTTTCAGGAGATTAACAGCACGTGCTGCTCAGCCTACCAAGCTGAGTGATGGGGGCAATACGAGCACCCCAAAGCTGGCGGTCCCGGTGACCCTATTACAATGTTGTCCACCAAGGATCATAGGCGCTACAGGAACCTCCGAGCAACCAAGCACGCAAGATCCAGAAGCTCAAGTCAGTCCTGATGCATGGATCTCGGAGGTCCGGGACTACTTGAAAGACAACATCCTTCCCGAAGATGGTGTATCTGCTGAGCCAATTGTCAAGTTGGCTAAAAGATACATGTTGGTAGAAGGAGATCTCTACCGACGTGGCACCAACAACATTCTAATGTGGTGCATTTCCTGGGAAGAAGGCTGCGAACTCCTCGTAGAGATCCATGGAGGCAAGTGCGGGAACCACGCGTCATCCCACAGGCTGGTTGGTAAGGCCTTTCAGAATGGTTTTTATTGGCATATAGCACTCCAAGATGCAGTCGAGCTGGTCTAGAAGTGTGAAGCGTGCCAGTTCCACGCGAAGTAGATTCACACACCAGCGCAGTCCTACAGATGATTCCCCCACGTGGCCATTTGCTGTGGGGGGTGGACATTTTGAGACCTTTCCCTAAAGCCATCGGAGGTTACCAGTTTTTGTATGTCACCATCGACAAGTTTACAAAGTGGCCAAAACAACTCCAGCTGTGACTATCAATAAACAATCTGCCATCAAATTCTTTAAGTCCATTGTCTACAGATTTAGAGTTCCAAATAGAGTTATCACTGACAACAGAACCCAATTCACAAGTGCAACATTCCAAGAGTACTGCGAAGAACTCAGCATAAAAGTCAACTACGCATCAGTAGCTCATCCGGCGAGCAATGGCCAAGTTAAGAGAGCAAACGCAGAAATACTCAAGGGACTCAAGAGGCGCACTTATGAGCACTTGAAGAAACATGGCTCTAACTGTATAGAAGATCTTCCATCTGCATTGTGGGTGAGCCAGACAACACCGAGCCGAGCAACAGGAGAGACACCATTTTTCTTGGTGTACGGAGCTGAAGCAGTCCTTCCGGAGATCACCATGGGTTCTCTCCGGGTCCGGACCTTCGACGAAGCCACGCAGGACCAGCTCCAGCGTGAAGACCTAGACCTCATTGACGAGGCAAGGTGCCAAGCATCTGTCGGTAATGCGCGCTACCGCCAGGCGCTCCAGCGCTATCACCAAAGGTTTGTGCATAACCGGCAGTTGGAGGAAGGTGATCTGGTGTTGTGTAGAATACTTACTCGTGAAGGGATGAATAAAATTTCACCCATATGGGAAGGTCCCTTTCGATTCATCAACATTTCCTGTCCCGGATGCGTCTGCTTGGCAACAGAGGATGAGATACCACTTCCCAATCTATGGAACATCGAGCACCTTCGTAAGTTTTACACTTAGTTACACAGTGGTGAGTCTGTATTTGCATCTAATGTATCTTATAAAGTCTATGAACAGTGTCGGGAGGGTCTTAGATCAAAAGCGCACTTAACTTGGTCATCTACTTTAGGTGCGTCTTTACCTTCCCTGGATTAGAACAAGATGAATAACACATTTAACTTGGTCGTGTACTTTAAGTGTGTCCTTGTCTCCTCTGTTTTTTGGACCTATAATGAAATACATTTGTGCAAGCAGACTCTACGTGCACTTATTTTGAGCAAGCTCATTATTTTCATCATTTTTTACCTTCTTGTCAATAGCAATATTGTGCAATCCATTTGAAATTTAGTCCTTGAGATTCATGTGATATATAATTTTTATTGGTAATCTTCTGTAGGATCTTACTAGATGGCCTACTCGCCTGAAAACCAAAGTCAATGATAGGTCCAGAGTGCGATATCGACTTAGCCTGGTCCAACACCCTAAGTGTGCCACTCTACCTATTCTGGTGGGTCTCAATAAGACGGGTCCGAAAAGCATTTGGATCTATGGAAGTTTAATATGTATACTTATGTTGTCACAATGAATTGTTAGGATCTAAAATTCAAAGAAGGATAATAAGCCGCAAATGAGCTATAGGCAAGAGGACAAATTTTACTGCTTTTTTGTCTCATATGCGCAGCAAAAATGAGCAATTGATGGCAATCTGCATGGCGATGGTGGATGTTGCCGGAGCAACAAGCCCTGACAACCCCCAGGGGGCCGCCATCAGCGTTTTATGCATTGACAGTGGGCGTCGTTGAAGCATCAAGCTCCGACAACTCTTGGGGGGGGGGGGGGCTGTTGACGTTGTACGCATTGACAGTGAGAGCCATCAAAGCATCAAGCTCCTACGACTTCCAGGGGGCCCGCTGTCGATGTTTTATGCATTGATAGTGGGCACCGTCAAAGCATCAAGCTCCAACAACCCCCAGGGGGCCCGCTATCGATGTTTCAAGATTTGACAGTGGGCGCTATCAAAGCAAACAAGTTCCGACAATCCCCAGGGGCCCGCCGTCGATATTTCAAGAGTTGACAGTGGACGCCATCGAAGCAAACAAGCTCCAACAACCCCCAAGGGGCCCACCGTCGACGTTTCATAAGTTGACAGTGGGCGTTGTCGAAGCAAACAAGCTCTGACAACCCCCAAAGGGCCCGTCGTCGACATTTCATGAGTTGACAGTGGGCGCCATCGAAGTAAACAAGCTCCGACAACTCCCAGGGGGCACGTTGTCGATGTAACAAAGGGTCCTTGGAGAATTTGGAAGCAATAATAGGACCTTGGAGCTATTATATTGGCTATGAGTCAGAGCAATCAGATTTTCAAGACATTGTCAAAATCCTCATGGTAGATGTCCTCAATCAATTGAACACATCTTCTAGGGGGCCAACAAGATAAAGGGCAATGCATTGAAGACACAAAAATGAAATTTGAAAGGATTTCATCCATTAAAAATTGGAGATTTACAAGGTGAAGGTACAGAGAGAAAGGTCTTAGCTACTGGAGTTCCTCATGAAGAACGAAGCAACTTTCTCAGCGGCTTCTTGAATGCTAGCATTGGCAGCTCCCTCCTCCTCGGCGATGGTTCCTTCGAACATCGGAGCTAGAGACATTGAGGAGTCTCGACTTCGGAAGCATGTCAGCACATACTCTGCAACGTTCCGAGCCTGAGATTTCCCTTCAGTCTTGTAGGATCGAAGAGCATGTGAAAAGCTACCAGAGGGGGGTGAATGGTAGATTAAAAAATCTTACACAGTGGAAACAATTAAATTCCAATCCTTTCGGTAGAAAAACAATCTGTTAAAGAAATCGTGTGTGAGACTAATATCAACGTGTTTCACCATGAAAAAAGTGATAGATATCAGAGAGAATCAAGTCACAAAGACGACACAACAAGAATCACTCAATTCCGTCGAGAGAAACTCAAGTTACGATTGAAAGATCGAACAAAGGTCAATTTGTCCTACCTGAGAAAAACAGTTCTGGAACACTGCAAAGAAACTCGTGTAGATCAGAACCCACAAATCCAATGATCGTGCAATTTTCAAAGATGATAGAAAATCAAGTTGTAAAGACAACTCAAAAAGAATCACGTCAATTGGATCTGTAAAACTCGAGTTATGATAAAACCACTGAAACAAGATAGTGTTGTGCAGAAACTCAACGAGAAAAACTTATCTGGAACAAGTCGGACGAACAAGGCACAAAAGTTCCTTTCAACTACGAATTTTATTCAATAGAACACAAGAGGAACAGCCCAAAAGTCGTCCACAACGAGCTCTGGCCTCCCTTGCTTATATAACCAACTCTTAGGCCAACCCAATCTCAACTAGGACTCTAATCCTACTCAAATCACGAATCGAAACTTTCCATAACTGCTTAGGACTCTTCTATACACAGATAGAAGCAATCTTAAGACTTCCAAACACCTTAGGAACGTATCCCACATTCCTAAAACAACTCAAATTCGTGACCCACACGAAATCCTATCATAACCAACTCAAATCTTTCCATATTTGAGTCAAACCCGACTCAGCCCATAACCTAGTCGGTTGGACCTTTCTGACCAATTCTTTACGTCCACATCTCTTTATCAAGTCTTGGAACCATGTAGCCACGTCCATGCACTCCTTGCACATGTGCAAACATCTTCCAACGACATCCACGATACCTTCATATGCCTTGTTCTTGATTCAAACACAGTGTGCAACCTACCGATCAACTCAACCACAATTCCTCCCGAACTTGGTTGTTGAACCTCATCTTCTCCCTAAGACTAGTTCAATGGATCCCGTCACCAGCCATGTCTTGAACTCAAGCAACACCTGCACATGAATAAACAACCAATACTTTCGAGCAGAAGTCCACGACTTGACTCAAATTAGTTCCGAACACAACACCTTACGTGAGCACCTCACATAAGCATGTTGCAAAACCACAGTAAAACGATATCAGTCATATCAACCAAAATGCACCAAAAACTTAGCAAATGAATACTAAGCAATTTTTCCAATAATATAAAGCAAGTTTGAAACATTTTACAGTAAAAGCAGGAACATTGCGATCAAGCTCTGGATCTTGCCAAAGCTAGTACAACCTAGCGCTGGAACTAGAAAAACATGTCGGAGCTAACCAACATAAGTCAGACCTAGCAAAAACATATTGGAGCTTAACAAATACATGCCAGAGCTATCAAAGACATGCCGGAGCTAAAGTCGGACCTTGCTAAAAAGATGTTATGGCAGAATTTAAAACTTTTATTGTCAAAGCCAATGTATTCAGCACACATAGGTCTCACAAGTCTCAACCTCGTCGATGACCACATCTCCCAGAGCCTCCAGCTTTGTGCCGGTGGAGTTGAGTGCCACCAGGGCCTTGTCCATCTCTAGCTCTGGATCAACTGATCAGACCGGGCTAAATCCAAAAGGTACCATAGCTTCATTTGCCCGCCCGAGGAAGTCGCAGACCTGCTGGAACTGGATTGGTCTCGCACTTTGGAGCTCTTCCAGTGACCTCCTTGCTGAAGATAGCTCTGCAGAACCCTCCCTCGAGAAATGCTCGACCTCCTTGGCTTGATGTTGAATTTGCTCAGCCAACAGCTTCTCTTGGTCGGCAATATTTTTCTCTCAGAGGTGAATGCGGCCTCTCCTGTCTGCAATGTCCTCCTCCTTTGCCTTCACTGCATCCTGCCTGACTGAGACATCACTTTCTCTTTTGCTGACATCTTCGCCGGCCCGCCACAATCGGTGCTTCTCTTGTTTGTACCAGGACTTGAATTCTTCCATGCGGTCAGCCAAGTCCTGCTTGCTGCGTGCCAGCTTCTGGGAGAGTTCATCCTCCCTCTGCTGGATCTAATTTTCTTTCTCTTGGAGGTTAAACTCCTATTGTCAAGTTCATCTCGGCTCTTGAGGAGATCTTCCCTCAAAGCTTCAAGACTCTCCGAGCGGTTGTCGGCCATTTCACGGGCCCTCTGCGCGTGCTTGTAGATCTCCTAGGTCTTCTTGTCGAGGGCCTTTATAGTGGCCTCTCGTTCATCCAATGCCTTGTTCAGGCGGCTGGGCCTTCTTCGACGCCATTCACTCCTTCGAGTCAGCGAGCCGGGACTGCGTTAGCTTCGTTTCGAAGTAGAACTTTTGGCGCCAACGCCCTAGCATGGCGTTCTCTTCTTCAAGAGACTTACGCTCGTAGTCGAAGGCAAGATGGACCTGTCGGAGGCTGGAGCAGGGATTGTCAATTGACAACGCCAGAGGGATTGGCTCCGGGCCTGCTTGGGGGCCATCCTCCGGTTCCTCCAAGTCTTCTGGAATTGTCATTGGAGACCATGGCACGAGCATGGACTCCAACAGCTGATCTACGGAAGTTCATCCACCTCCGGCGCGGATGAGGAAGGTCCCGCCGTCGGATCTTCAGCCATCGGCGCAGACGAGGATGGTCCTGCAACCATATCCTCAACTGATGGCGTTGTTGCCTCAGGAGCTGGTGTCGGAGCTTCGACCGTAGCTTCTGAAGTTTCTGACACTGGCCTCGATACCTTCGGAGTTGGTACCTCAAATGCTGGTTCGGAAGGCTTCAGCGCTACTGCGACCTCTTCTTCGATTGCCCGTACTGAGCTCGTCTTGGTGCTAGTGGGCATCGGAGCTACAGGATCGACTGCATCAACCACTGGAGGAGCCGTCTCCATAGTGAAGGCTCTAGACGTTGCGGCCTCTAGGGACGATGCGCTTGCGGGTGCTGGAGCAGAAGCCCTTGACACTTTGTAAATAGAGGATAGAGATTTCAAGAAAAAGCAAGAAACAAAATCAAGACATAAGTTAAAGAGCTATCCCTTAGCTAAGGACATTGTTGCTCCAGTCGGTACAAATCTTTTTCTTTGCATGCTTGGAGTCAGAGCTCATCGTCGTGAGTGTGGCGAAAGCTCCGGACTGCATACCAGGTGTTGAGGCTACCGCCAACGCTGCCTCAGCTGGTACCTTTGTCGTTGGGGGATTTACTCCAGACCCCGAGCCCGATGTTGGCACTGGGACCGGAGTAAACTTGTCGGAACCAACGCCCTTTGTGGACACTGGATCCGAAGGATTTGCTGAAGCTAGAGGCACAACCAGCACAGACTTCAACCGAGGCTGAGGGGTCGATTCTCTCGGGGCGTCCCTTACATAGCTCTCGTCGCTTCTTACCAACTTCCGCTTGCAACTCGGCGTGACGACGGGATCTTGCCTCGGCTTAAGACTGACTCTTTGGAAGATGGAGATGCGGGACCTTTGCCTTTGCTGCTGACTGGCGCAGGTCCGGAGCCTTCATGTGGACAAGGAGCTCCAGAAATTATGATCCTTGCTGGAGGAGTGCTCGGACCCCTATCCACAATGCCTACGTCATCAAGCACCGACATCTTCTTCTGCAGCTCCCTCGTGAACTCTGGAACCATGTTCAGGGGAAGGAACTCCGTTGGAGGTGTCAGGTCATCAGGATTGATGGCTCTGTGGTGCAACTTTTGGAGATGAAGCTTCAAAGCCTCTTCATCTAAATTTGACCTGAGATAAACATCAATCCGGTATGGGTCCATTTCTCCATTGAATGCCCATGCAGGCCATTCCCTCTTCTTCAGTAGAGCCCAATGGTTGGTCAAGAAGTTCACAATCACCATCAGAGGGGTCACCCCTCCTTCCACGTAGCTCTGAATCCTCGACAAGATCAGATTGTATCCTTCTGCCAGCTTCGGGAGCTCTTCCCAGGTGTCGGTGTCGGTGGTGTGAAGACCGTCAGGCAGCTCCAACCTGTCATGGCGATCCACCCCGACGATCACCCAATCCTTCTTCCAGCCATCCCACTTCCCAGAAGGAAAAGTCTTCAAGTACTTGAAGGGTGAATTCTTGCGCTTCACAAAGTAGTAGAAGCCAAGGAACTCGTTCTTCTTCCCGGTTGTGTGGACCGTCAAGATGGTTCTGAATAGCTTGATGCAGGTCAGGACACCCACCCACATCTCGCAAAAGTGGACAAATGTCGCCACCAGCAAGAAGGAGTGGGGCTGAGGTGGTGGAGCTGCAATTCGTAGAAGTCCAGCAACATCAGCAAGAAGCTGGAGAATGGTGAGATGAGTCCCACCATGGCGAACACTGAGAAGTACACGATCTCGCTGGCGCTATCCTTCTTGAAGGGGAGCTTGCTGAAGCGGATCGAGTTCAAGAAGGAGTCACTCAACCGCCCCATGTAGAAGTGGAAAAGGAGATGCAAGAGCGGAGAGCTCTAAGCGTAGGATCAAATGAAAGCTTAAGAGTTCTCTTCCCGTTAATACCTCCCCCCTTTAGTAAACCTCCACAACGCTTGGATGGAAAATGCATTCAGACCCGAATCACGAATAACCTCATCAATAACAAGGGGGCCCGGGTCCACTTTGTTAAAAAGTCGCACCAGGCGAACCATTGTCATGATGGGAAGTTGGAAGCCCGAGGGCGGCAGCCTGACAGGGCTACAAAGATTATGCTCAGAACCGATACGAACTTCGTATTGGAAACTGGTGGCCATCAATTGCGTGAGATCCGCATGCCATGATCCCACTCACCATATCAAGAAGTGTCATGTGGGGATGGTATAAATGTGTGCCAACGCTTCAACCGCTCAGTAAAAGACCTTGGAGCAGCAACGCGGGAATCGATGATGGCCCCACCTCCGGTAGCATAACCTCTCCCTAAGGTGGGCCCGGGGGCCACTATTGGTATCCTGCATACCGGGTACCCCTTGGTACTGTAAACAAAGTCGTGGAGTTCCTATACCTAGGTGGCGGACGTTCGGAGGGGATACATGTCCCGCATTATCGAATTTGCCTCCCTCCATAGGGTGGCTCTGGTACTACCATGTGTTCAGAAGAGTCGGACCTGCCTCTCTCAGTTGGGTAGCTCCGGTGCTACCACGTGTCTTGCAGAGCCAGACCTTGCCTCCCTCCTCAGGGAAACTTCGACACTGCCACGTGTCTAATAGCACCAGACCTATCCCCAGTAGAGGGAAGCTCTGGAGCTGCCACGTGTCAACGTCCGGACCTAAGTCTGCAATGGAAAGACAGCGGGATCTCCAACAGCGAGGACATTCAAGGGCTATCAATTGGCCGTTACAAGACCTGTTTAACGCGTCATTAATGCTATATTAATGACGCACGATTAGAGGGCTATCAAGACTGGTAATACTGCTATTAGGGTACATTATCACGCTATTAACTACCCTTAACACTATATATCGTGTATAGGGCAGCGATTACAGCTGGGGCCACCTGTCGGACCAGACACTCCCTGTAACAGCCAGTTCCTGGCATATAAAAGGGTTGTGTTGCACGGTAGAAAGCCAACTAAGATGGTACGCGTCCAAGCTCATACACACTCATACTCATACATTCAACACACACCCCATAGAGTAGGGTATTACATTCAGCCAGCCCGAACTACGTAAAACTCTCGGTGTTCACCTCTTGTTTCAAATCTTGACTCGCGCCCCAACCGAATACGAACCTCCGCGGACTACTTCTTAGTTTTACCTGGGGAAGTGTCTTAGTCCACACTTCGACAGACATATTGGTGCAGGACATGGAAGCCATTACAAATGTGTGAGATGGATAGGAAGCTGCTATTGGAAGTGTCTAGAACGATGGAGTCTGCCGTTGTCATGCAAGTTTTCTACAATAATGGCTGGCGTTTTATTAGTAGAATTGCGTTATAATAATATACCACATATGCGTATGGTTGGTAGCTTCAAAACTGTGACTTTTTCGTTTTAATTCCTCTTCCGTTGAATAAATTGAAGTTTTCTATCTTGTTCGCTACAACCTCGCAAGAGGTGTAGGCTGAAGGTAGAAACTAGAGTCGGGATCAGCCGATGATTAAGGTCGCTAGTGTCCAACTGGTTTCTGAAGACGAATCTGTCGCATCGCTTCATCCATGTGGCTGATTTATGTTGGAATATGATCCAAATTCTGATCTCGCTAGGGACGCCTAGGGGATGTGAGAGGTGGAGTCCTCCCACGTTACGGGTCGTATTTATTTTTTGAGGGATTTATCTCCTTTTGTAAGCCACCCCTATAAATACATCTTGTAGGTTGTTGAGGGAGAGCAAGAGAGAAGAGTCCCTCATTGTAATCCCCATTGTAAATTCTCCTCATATAGTGAAGATCGCCGGTCGGTGCCCGTGGTTTTTTCCCGCAAGGGTTTTCCACGTAAAATCTGTGTCTCGTGTTCGATCTTGTTTACGCATTAATTTACTAAAAAGTGGTACCAGAACCAGACACGAGATTGATTAAAAAAATTAGGGTTTTATTCCCTAGTTACTGCCGCCGGTTATCAGATCCGTTTTGGGTCTGTCGTGCACCACCGCCAGACCAACGCCGCCACGCGCGGATCCATCGGCGCTTCGTCCAGGCCGCCTGTCGTTCTTCCGTCGTCAGCAGCACTGCACCTACAGCGGGTCCCGCCGGTCTTCTTGCCACCGAAAGGATCAATCGGGTTGAGCCGCGTTATACTTGACGGGACCTGACGAGCAGATTCCAGCTGGTCTGCGCGTGGTGTGCTAGATCGCCTCCTACAACCGCGGCTGAGCCTCGCACTGTGGGGCTGCTTTTGCCTTCGTGTGATCGGTTCTGCACCGCAAAACCGATCAAGCAACAGGCATTGATCCTCTACTGTTGTGCTGCACGGGACTGCGCACCTCGGTTCGTGCTGCTCTGACCAAGGATCTAGGCTATCATCAGCCTCCAGGGATCGATCTTGCAGCAGGGAGGAGCAGGCGCAAGTTCCAAGACCATTGATCTGCTGCTCCCGTGAAGAAAAATCAATCAAGTGTGGGCACAAGTTCCAAAGGCTTGCCCTACTGCTCCATGCTAGGATTGGGAGCGTGCTGCTGCTCCTGGCTGTGAGAGAGGAAATTTAAGATCTTAGCTACACGTACATATACATCTACACGGGGTATTGTTCTTTGGTATTCTCATTGCTGCACACACACGAAGGTCTACCAAGAATTTTGCAGATTAAATTATTGCTGATTTTCTTTGATATGGCTTCTCTCAAATATGATATTCCGCTGCTAGACCGTGATACACGGTTCACTCTATGACAAGTCAAGATGCGGGCAATATTAGCGCATACTGATCTAGATGATGCGCTTGATGGATTCTCCAAGAAGCAGGAGAATTGGACCGACGATGAAAAGCGTCGTGACCGTAAGGCTCTTTCACAAATTCATCTTCATTTATCTAATAATATTTTGCAAGAGGTTTTGGAACAGAAAACCGCTGCTGCTTTATGGCTCAAGCTGGAATCGATCTGCATGTCCAAGGATCTTACCAGCAAGATGCATTTGAAGATGAAATTGTTTACTCACAAGTTGCAAGAGGGTGGTTCAATGTCCTCTCATGTTCAAGTCTTCAAGGAGATTATTTCGGACCTAGCGTCCGTGGAGGTAAAATATGATGATGAGGATTTAGCTCTTATGCTCTTGTGTTCGTTGCCACCATCTTACTCAAATTTCAGAGACACTATATTATACAGTCATGATACTCTTACTGTTCAAGAGGTTTATGATGCTTTGCATGCTAAAGAAAAGATGAAACAGATTGTGTCTACTGATTCTGCTGCCAGTTCTGATGGAGAAGGCTTGTCTGTTCGTGGTAGAACAGAGAAGAAATCAAATAAAAATTTGAGTGGTCGGAAACACCGCTCTAAATCCAAAGGTAAAGATAAGTTCTGCAGATATTGCAAGCGTGATAATCATGATATCTCTGAATGTTACAAGCTGCAAAATAAAGAAAAGAGAAAGGCTAATCAAAAGTCTACAAATAAATCCAATGATGATGGTAGTGCTTCTATTGTCTCTTCCGATGGCAGTTCTAATGGTGATGTTCTCGTTGCTTTTGCTGGATGTGCTAAAATTAATGATGAATGGGTTCTTGATTCTGCCTGCACGTTTCATATTTGCATTAATAGAGATTGGTTCTCCACTTATGAATCTGTCCAGGGTGGAGGTTCCGTTTTGATGGGTGATAACACACCTCGCAAGGTTGTAGGGATTGGATCCGTTCAGATTAAGATGTCTGATGGTATTGTCAGGACATTGACAGATGTGAGGCATGTTCCAACTATGACGAGAAATCTTATTTCTTTGAGTACTCTTGATCTCAAAGGTTATAAGTATTCTGCTGAAGGTGGAGTTATGAAGGTAACTAAAGGCTCTCTTGTTGTTATGAAAGGTGACTTGTTAAAATCAAATTTATATATTCTACAAGGTGTTACTATTATCGGTAATGTTGCTGTTTCTTCTAAGTCACCTGATTCTGATGCTACAAGTTTATGGCATATGCGTCTTGGTCATATGAGTGAACTTGGTTTATCAATTCTGAGCAAGAGAGGTCTTCTTGATGGGCACAACATCAGTAAATTGGACTTTTGTGAGCATTGTGTGTTTGGCAAGCATAAGAGGGTGAAATTCAACACTTCGGTTCATACAACTGAAGGTATTCTTGATTATGTGCATTCTGATTTATGGGGACCGTCTCGTAATACATCTATTGGAGGTGCTCGTTTTATGTTGACTATTATTGATGATTATTCGAGAAAGGTATGGTCTTATTTCTTAAAGCATAAATCAGAAGCATTTTCTGCATTTAAAGAGTGGAAGACTATGGTGGAGAATCAAACTGAGAAAAAGGTGAAGGTTCTTCGTACTGATAATGGGATGGAATTCTGTTCTAATGAATTTAATTCTTATTGTAAGTCTCATGGCATTGTGAGACATCGCACTGTTGCTCACACACCTCAGCAAAATAGTGTGGCTGAGCGTATGAACAGGACTATCATCTCCAAGGCCCGTTGCATGTTGTCTAATGCTGGTCTTAATAGACGTTTCTGGGCTGAGGCTGCTTCCACTGCTTGTTATCTTATTAATCGTTCTCCCTCTATTGCCATTGATAAAAAGACTCCAATTGAGGTATGGTCTGGTTCTCCAGCTAATTATTCTGAGTTGAGGATATTTGGTTGTCCTGCTTATGCTCATGTTGATAATGGAAAATTGGAGCCTAGAGCTATTAAGTGCATTTCTCTTGGTTATGGTACTGGTATTAAAGGTTATAAATTGTGGGATCCTGAATCAAAGAAAGTTATAACTAGCAGAAGTGTTGTCTTTAATGAATCTGCTATGACTACTAATGCTATGAATACAAATGCTCCTGCTCAGAGTTCTCAGACCTCTGGTGTGCAAGTGGAGCATTTAATTGATTCAGCACATACACCAGATAATGATGACTCAGATGCACTTATTGATGATGATTCATCTGTTATCCCACATTCTCCTGTTGTGCAGCCTCCACAACAGTCTATTGCAGTTGACAGGTCTAGGAGACCTCATATTCGGCCCAAGAGGTTAATTGAGGAATGCAACATTGTTGCTTATGCTTTGAGTTGTGCAGAAGATGTTGAAGGTAATGCAGAACCTTCTAATTATTCTGAGGCTATTACTTCTTCGGACTGCAATAATTGGGTTGCCGCTATGCAAGATGAGATGGAGTCACTTGAAAAGAATGGTACTTGGGATTTAGTAACATTGCCTAAAGAGAAGAAACCTGTTCGTTGTAAGTGGATTTTCAAGAAGAAAGAGCCTATTTCTCCTAATGAGACTGTTAGGTATAAAGCAAGGTTGGTTGCTAAAGGTTATAGTCAGATTGCAGGTATTGATTATAATGATGTCTTTTCTCCTGTTGTGAAACATAGCTCTATTCGCTGTTTACTCAGTATTGTTGCTATGCATGATTATGAGTTGGAACAACTCGATGTTAAAACTGCATTCTTACATGGAGAATTAGATGAAGATATTTATATAGATCAACCTGAAGGCTTTATTGTTCCAGGCTCAGAACATCTTGTCTGTAAGTTGAAGAAATCTCTTTATGGCTTGAAACAATCTCCTAGACAGTGGTATAAGAGGTTTGACTCCTTTATGCTCTCTCAAAACTTTAAGCGGTCATCTTATGATAGCTGTGTTTATTTGAAGACTGTTGATAATTCAGCTATTTATTTACTTCTCTATGTCGATGATATGTTGATTGCTGCAAAAGATAAGTCAGAAATAGCCAAATTAAAAGCTCAATTGAGTAGTGAATTTGAGATGAAGGATTTGGGTGCAGCAAAGAAAATTCTTGGCATGGAGATTATTAGAGAGAGACAAGTTGGCAAGTTATATCTTAGTCAGCAAAGTTATATTGAAAAGGTCCTTCATCGTTTCAGTATGCATGATGCTAAACCAGTGAGTACTCCTTTAGCTCCACACTTCAGATTATCTTCAGCTTTATGTCCTGAGTCAGATTATGATATTGAGTACATGTCTAGAGTTCCGTATACTAGCGCAGTTGGATCTCTTATGTATGCTATGGTTTGCTCTCGTCCTGATTTGTCATATGCGTTAAGTGTTGTCAGTAGATACATGGCTAATCCTGGTAGAGAGCATTGGAAAGCAGTTCAATGGATTTTGAGATATGTGCGCGGTACTTCTAATGCTTGTTTGCAATTTGGAAAATCTGGAGATGGACTTGTTGGTTATGTTGACTCAGATTATGCTGGTGACTTGGACAAACGGAGGTCTCTCACGGGTTTTGTTTTCACCATTGGTGGTTGTGCTGTTAGTTGGAAAGCTTGTTTGCAGTCTACCGTTGCTTTATCAACTACAGAAGCTGAATATATGGCTATTTCTGAAGCTTGTAAAGAAGCTTTTTGGCTTAGAGGTTTATATGCTGAGCTTTGTGGAGATGATTCTTGTACTACTATATTCTGTGATAGCCAGAGTGCTATTCACCTTACCAAAGATCAAATGTTTCATGAGAGAACGAAACATATTGATGTCAGGTATCACTTTATTCGAGATGTTATGACTCATGGTGATATTAAAGTGTGCAAGATCAGTACTCATTATAATCCTGCTGATATGATGACAAAGTCAGTTCCTACTAACAAGTTTGAGCTATGCTCAAGCTTGGTTGGTATTACAATTTGAGTCCCAGTGGCTTATTGGCGCGCGGTGTTATTTATTATTGAAGGGAGTTGATTGATGATCCTTTCATTGGCTACAAGATGGAATTTGTCTCAAGGTGGAGTTTGTTGGAATATGATCCAAATTCTGATCTCGCTAGGGACGCCTAGGGGATGTGAGAGGTGGAGTCCTCCCACGTTACGGGTCGTATTTATTTTTTGAGGGATTTATCTCCTTTTGTAAGCCACCCTTATAAATACATCTTGTAGGTTGTTGAGGGAGAGCAAGAGAGAAGAGTCCCTCATTGTAATCCCCATTGTAAATTCTCCTCATATAGTGAAGATCGCCGGTCGGCGCCCGTGGTTTTTTCCCGCAAGGGTTTTCCACGTAAAATCTGTGTCTCGTGTTCGATCTTGTTTACGCATTAATTTACTAACAATTTACATACGGAGTATTCCTCAACGTCATAAGACGAAACTAGCTTTTGACTGGAGTGAGTACTTCAAGACATACTCCCGCCATCTCCAAAAATTTGTAGTTTTGTAGTGATAAATTTCTACAAATGGAGGGAGTAACTTTTTTAAAAGGGTCTTTCTATTTGTCAGGCGTCTAAAATTTAAGAAATTTTCATGCATCAAGTAATTAGTAGCTAATTACCGTCATTAACCACTAATTTTGTAATTAATCTTTAATTATATAGGTTAATCAATAACAAAATTTACGTTTAATTATTTTGCAATCAACATAACTATACAAATTACAAATTAACAATTACAATCATACAAATTATGATTAACAACTAACAAAATAAAAAAATTACCCGTCAGATCCAGCGGCGCCGACGCCATAAGCCCTGCATGGCCGCCGCGCGATGCGCTGCCGCCGTCCAGGAGAAGCTCACCACCGCCACAGAGCCGCCGCCGCGCCTGAATAAGCTCGCCGCTGCTCACCTCTGCTGCCCCTTGCTGCCCCCGCCGCTGCGCTGCCCGCCGCCATCCTGCGCTACAGGATCGAGTCGGGAGAAGAAGAGTCAGACAGGGGCGTGTGGTACTTAGGTAACTTGACTCAGCACGAATCTTGAAGCTGATTGAAGGGTTCAGGTCGTCACCTGAAAGGATGGGAGCTTTCAGGCAACGAGTATTTCCCTTTTTAAAATGAATTTCATCGCTTGGGTTGTTTCCTAAGAACTACTGCGCGGGTAATATCGCTCCATGTTGTTCTTGTGCCGCCCTGTATCATCCCCGTACTGTACAGAGCCTTGTTGTTCGATTCCATCTCCCGAATCTCTCCTGCTCGATCTTGATCAACGTCGGCACCATTTCGCAGTCGTACTTCCACGTTCTCTACTCTACTAGCCGTTCATAGGAAAGTCGAGAACGGTAGGCATAGAGAGAAAAGCAGCAGCTAACGAACAGAGCAGACTAGCTCGATCGCATGTGACCATCTCTATGGCTTTGATCTTCCTCTACATTTCCCTGGATTACATGATCTGGTTGTGCTACTAGCAATAGCAACGACAGGTAAACAGGCGAGAGGAAAATTTGGATGCTGAAGGTGAAGGGTAGAATAAGAAACTACTGAACTGAAGAAGAAACTATGTACACCATCACCCCGATCGATGATGGATCATCGCTACCGATTCGAATCCGATCCTACGTACGCATGTGTTGTGAACCTTCTGATCTTCGTGTGGATTGTGATGTCGTCGTTGCGTGATCAACTCGACGGATCCCTCACTCACTCGGGGACTCGAACTCCCACCACTGCGAGCTGCTGCAGGTCTGCTCCGTGGACGACGGCCAGCAGCTGGAGTGGAACTGTAACGGCTGGTGCTCCGGCGGTCCCGTGGCCGTGAACCCGGCGGACGGCCGGAACAGGCTCCCCGCGTCGCCGTCCGCGAACTTTTTGCCGCCGCCGTCCTCGACCGAGTACGGCACGGCCCGGATGCCGGAGGAGAACTCTTCCTTCACGCCGGTGAAGCCCTTCCGCAAGTCGTCGTCCCCGGCATTGCCGCCGCACTTGGGCCCCGGCTCCTGTAGCATATCGGCAAGCTTCTCCAGCTCCACATACACGACGACGCAAGAACGAATCGATCGTCAGAAACAAACAGCAAATGGATGGCGTGTGTGTGTATATATATATATATATATATATATATATATATATATATATATATATATATATATATATATGATCTATCGTTCAGCAACTCGTTAAAGCGGACGGGTGGGCGGGCGGGCGTGCATGAGAGACGAGATCGAAAAGCAGCAACGTGATGATTGATGATGATCACCTGCTCGAGGAGCGCGTGCTTCTCCTTCTTAAGCGACTCGTAGCTGCCGAGGAGCGCGTCGTAGTCGTCGCGGAGCGCCGAGTACTCGCGCTCGAGCTGCTTGGACTTCAAGCGCGCGCGCTTGTTTTGGAACCAGATGGCCACCTGGCGCGGCTGCAGGCCGAGGTCCCGCGCCAGCTGCAGCTTCTGCCGCGGCTCCAGCTTGGTTTACGTCGCGAACATGGACTCCAGCGACTTGATCTGCTCCTCGCTGAACCGCTTCTTGTTCCGGTCCACCGCGCCGCCGCCGCCGCCGCCCTTGCCCTTGCTCTTCCCCCCGCCTGCGTCCATCATCCACTCCGGCCCGTCCTCGTCGCCCTCCATCATGGCCAGCCGCATGGACGACGGCCTCACTCGCTCGGCTTGCTAGTCTGTGAACGAACGAGCTGATGGTGAAGAGGAGGGGGAACGCAAGGTGCCGGATCGCATGCGGCACGCGAGGTGGTGGCGATCGAGTTGTTTAATCGGCGTGATGGCAACGGCGTGGTGGCGTGCGCGCCCAGCCTGTGTCCCTCCTCTGCTCTTCCTCCTCCCCCCTGCCCGGGCGGGGGATCCCTGTAATGCCGGTCACGCGTCGCTGTCGCGGGGCAGCGCCGGGGGTTCTCGTCGTGTACTCCGTTTTAGCTGGTTTTCAGGTTTATATGCACACGCGGAGAAGAGGATGTGTTCTTCCGGGTTTCAAAGCGGGAACAAGTCCAACATCGAAAACAGATTCTCAATTCTTACATCACCACCACACGTTCATAATGCTCGCGCCACACGTGATATTGCATGGACTTCGATATCAAGCGCATCATCATCATCTTGAACCTCCATCCAAGGATGAGGACTAATCCAATATATAAGGTTCTATTTGGTACAGCTTCTTAATAAAAATAAGCTGAAGCTGTACCAAATAGGAAACTTTTGTAACAGATTATTAGTTCAATTGCTTCTCAAAATGAATTAAAAGCAGGACATAAACAGAAACTGTTTTCTACTATATTTTCACACAAGCTGCTTTTTACTTTTCCATCATCGTCGCAGAGACTTAGATCAGCTCGTCCAGACTTATCACGTCGCGTCGAGCACAAAATGCCCAAGCAAATCATCAATGCCACGCGACCTGTTGGTGGACCCTGCAACAGCGCACCGATCGGGGCTGGCGCTACCCCGCACGCACGTCATGGCAAGAGCCGGCGATCGAACGAGAGGCCGAGGAACGGCCACCGACCGGCACGTACTACAGTAATACGGCGGGGCCAGGCCAGGCTTGGCATGGCATGGCCCTACTGCTGCTGTACGGGTGCTGAACGAATTGACAAGCAGGACCACCGGTACGCCCACACGCATTTCGATCCCGTCTGTCACATGTCGGCGTCAACAGTGCCCGGATTCGGCATCCGCCGGCCGCCACGCCGGGACGGGGTCCCCCGTCTTTCTTCTTGCACCCACCTTTCTCTCCCATGCCGCGGCTGGAGTAGTTTGCCCCACACGCATGTAGCCATGTAGGCCACGCACCGCCACCGCTAACGTCCAACGCAGGGCTTGCGTTCAGCTGCCTGGCGGCCGGAGTTGCGTGCGATGGTCCTCTACGCCGCCGGTGGCGGCATCTAGCTTCGTGCCTAGTAGAACCCCATAGGCCGTGTGGTGACTCGCTTCCACTGGCAGCCGGCCCTGATCTCCATGATGCTCACTGTGCAACAGCACTGTAGCTCGCATCTTTTCTGAACTGTATGGCATGTAATGTAAGGCGATGGCGACATACTCACTCGGTCCTCCAATACTTGCTGTATTCTAGTAAAAGAATAACAAGACGATAAGTATTTGGAGATGAAAGGAGTAAATTCGTAAACAAGGTCATTGTCAAAGTAATTTTATGAAACTTTCGCCGGCACCCCTTCTGTAGCGGCCCGCGGATGTTTGTTGAAGGAGGGACTAATGCTCTAGTACGCTCGAGCACAATGAACACGGAGGACATGAGAATTTACGTAGTTAGAACCGCTGGAGTGTAATATCCTACGTCAACAGGGGAGTATGTTGTTTTGTTGTGTATCCGTTTGTTTTGTCTCGGTGGCTGTCGAAGGTCGTAAATGACATTTCCCCCGGACCTGCTTAGAGGGCAGCCCGCGGAGGTTCTTTGGATTCACGAGGGCTAGTTCCAGGAGATCGAACACATCAGAATGATGAACACAGGGGATTTACGTGGTTCGGGCCGCCGGAGCGTAATACCCTACGTTCACGGGAGCGTTGTGTATTGCCTTGCTTGAGCGTGTATGAGCCTTGGTCTAATTTTTTGTCTGTTCCCTGTGAAGGTCGTCTGCAGAGCTCTTTTATAGTTCAAGGACTCTGTAGTCACAAGGTGGGTCCCAGTACCCGACAGGTGGTCCTGGGGAGAGTCAAATCCTATACAAGATCTAGGATTAATTGCTATCTACTTTCCTTTGTCAGGGATGTCAATGCGCCGTCCCGCCGCGTCGTGCGCTAGGGCTACACATAGTTGGTGATGATGGCAGTGCACGTCTCGTCCGTCTTGTCCTCACGGCCCATTCGTCCGTCTTGCGGCGTGGGTCTGTATCGGCTACTTGGACAAGACAGGACACTGGAGTCTTGACTTTCGTAAGCGCGGCTCAGCCTGCCTGGGGAAGGCGCGTGTACTTAATGCCTATCTAAGCAGCGCACACATTCCTTTATTGCGGCTTCCTACCGCACTGAGTTGGCCATCCGCCACGTGGTTACACCGGAGCCTGCCTCTGCGGGAAGTAAAGCACTTGACGGAACAGGTCACGTGGTGCATTCGGAGTCCACCCCTATGGAGGGGTGGGGGCTCAACCCTGCAGGCCACGTTGTAGCTCCGGTGCCTTTCCCTGCGTGGGCGCGGACTTGGCCCTGAGGTCCCGATTGGCCACGTGGCGGCTCCGGAGCCCTCCTCACCGGGGAGGTGTGGGCTTGGCCCTGAGGTCCCGATTGGCCACGTGGCGGCTCCGGAGCCCTCCTCAGCGGGGAGGCATGGGTCTAGTCCTGCCGGCCACGTGGCAGCTTGGGAGCCTCCCCCGACGGGGAGGTAGGATCTGGTCCCTCCCTCCTCAACGTGGCAGCCTCGGATTCGGCTTCTTGGGCAGAGGCGGAGTCCTTAGCGGTTTTCTCCTGTGCACGGGGGTACCCGGTCTGCAGGGTACCGACAGTGGCCCCCGAGCCCACCTCGGGAGAGTCGTCGATACTGCAGGTGGGGTCTTCTTCCTTTTCTTCCCGCGCAACTCTTCCGATTCCACTTCAAGGCAGTTCCCCAGGCGACACGCCCCTGCCGTTGAGGCGACGTGTCTCCTTCTGGTAAGTGAAGGTGCTGAACAGGCGGCGCGCAACGTGACTCCTGCCTTCAATCGTGCTTTAACTGCGGTGGTTCCCAAGGTGGCTCCTGCACTTCCGCTGCTTTTGCCCTTTCGGAAACCGTCGAGTTACCTCCCGCATAGCTAGCTGCCCGGCTCGCCTTCTTTGTCGAGCAACCCGAGCCCTCATGTCATTACCCATATGGGTTCATTACTCTTCTACTGAGGCTGCAGCAATCCACACTTTTGCGCCTGTTGGCCTACAGGGGTGCATAAAAAGAGAACTTTCCCCCTGAGGGTCCTTTCTCCCGCCTCTGCATCCCTGCGCTCGTGCTTTTGCCTCAAGCCCAGTTCTTGCGCTCTAGTTCCCAGTCTCCCCGTCCAGAGCTTCCAACCTCAGCCCTCATGGAGAGCATCTTGCCCAAGTCCAGGCTGTCCAGGCCCGCCGACCTGGCCCCCATGCGCCGGCTTCTTGGCTGGCATACTCCTGAGCGGGAGTCGTGGCTCCGTCCTGGGAGGCTCCCGCTGAGCCTCTCCGCCGGGGAGATGGTCCTCTTCTCATCGTACGTGCTGGTCGGCTTCGTCTCGCCAACATCCGCCTTCCTGGTCATGCTCCTGGAGACCTTCGACCTCCAACTCCACCACCTCGCGCCGAACTCGATCACCATGCTGGCGGTCTTCGCTCACCTCTGTGAAATGTTCGTGGGGGTGATGCCGTCGGTAAAGCTTTTCCGGTACTTTTTTGTACTGAGGGCCACCGACAGGAGTTCGAAGGAGCACCTCGGTGCCTACTACTTCCAGCGTCGGACAAAGGTCCCCACGAGGTACATTGCTTCCTTCAACTCCGCAAGGTGGGAGCTGTGGCGTTAAGATTGGATGATTGCCAAGGTCGAGGCCCACGACCGGATGTGCCTCCCCACCGGGATCCCCTACTACGAGCGATCATTCTGGGAGGAGCGTCCAGAGCTGGAGGAGGCGTTCAACCTGATGCTGGAGAGGATCCAGATGTTGGTGGACCACGGGCTGTCGTCTGCCATGGTGCTGAGGGACTTCATGTCCCGCCGCATAGCTCCACTCCAGCATCGTGCCCGCCCGGCGTCGATGTTCACCGGCCTTACGGACTGCACCCGGCTCGAGACCGGCCCCGGCTCCAACCTGGGCGAGCAGCAGCTGCTCGATATGCTGACCCGGGTCTGCCCCGATGACATCTCCGCTGAGGCACTTGCTCTTTTGTCGGCCTGCCGCCCCTTGTGCTCGGACTCCGAGTTGAGGAGGCAGCTGCTGACGACGATGCCGACCCTTGACGAGTCCGGGCTGGCGCGGCGCCAGATCGGGGACCTGTTCCGGGGGGTGAGCATTGCTGACGACGTTGAGGGAGGCGAGGCTCCCTTGAGCGACGTTGGTTCTTCAAGCGACGACTCCTCGAGCGGCCCCCAGCACCATCCATGGGGTGGCGTCGTCGCCCCCGGCGACAAGGGGAAGGGGAAGGTGCTGGTTCCGGTGCTGGACCCATCCCCCAAGAAGCGCGCCCGGTCGCCGCCGCTGGCCTCTTCTGCCCCTCGTCAGGACTCCGGAGCCCTGCCGCGCTCGTCGCCAGGGGGCGCCGATGGCGCCACCTTGCTGCCCGAGTCCTCCACACGCAAGAGGGGGAGGCTCCTCAAGGCCGACGGGACCCCAGCGTTCCCTCTCCGTTTGGAGGGGCGCCAGACCTCGGGGGTGCCGCCGACACCATCACCACAGGGGCCCCCAGCACACTCAGGGGCCCCCATCACGGGTTCGGGGAGTCCGAACCCGCCCAACCCTTTCGGGAAGCGGTGGAACTTCAGCGTCCCCCGGTAAGCCTGCTCAGATTTTAACTTGGGTGTTCTTTGCTGTGCGCCTACCCTGTCAATCTCTTATGGTCTGAGCTTGCTTGGTTTCAGCGCCTCCACAGCTACTCCACCACCCGCGGGCACTTCTGCTGGAGGGTCTGCCGCTCCAGCTGGCTCGCGGGGATCGTCTGCTGCCTCGGGCCCTGCTCTGGTGCCCCAGGCTGCTGCCACTGGGGTACCTCGGGCCCCCGTGTCTGAGACCCCCGCAGCGGCTGCCGGAGCCCAGCCGTGCGCACCGATGACCGCCGCCTCGCCTACCAATGACACCGCATCCACCGGCTACTCCGTGCCGGTCGACACCGCCGCGCCCTCCGACACTGCTGCATCGGCTGGCGCCACCGCCCCGGGTGCTGCCATCCGGGAGGGGGCCCTGGTCCTCGCCTCCCCAGTGGTCCTTCAAATGGAGGATGATATTGAGGAAGTGGGGAGGCAGGGGCCTGCTGCTACGGTGGAGCCCCTCCCCCTGTCCGAGGCTATGGTCGTGGCCTACTCCGGCTTCCGGCAGGCCCATGCGGCCCTTGCCCGGGAGAAAGGGCGGCTCGAGGACGAGGACGACTGGCTCCGGGAGTGGGCGAGGGCCCTGGAGGCCCGGACCCGGCTGGCAAAGAGCGAGCGGCCCAGGGGGGGGCGGTCGTTCGGGAGGAGATGAAGATCCTCAAGCAGGAGCGCGACCTCATCACCCAGATGGATGCCGTCACCCAGAAGCTGAAGGCAGACACCGAGGCCATCCACGCCGAGGCCAGCTCCTGCCTCCAGGCCTGCGAGGACCTTTAGCACCTGCTGTCCCTCCGGGAGGCCGCTCTAGCCAAACGGGAGCAGGAGCTGGCAACGAAGCAGGCCGAAGTGGAGGTGACCTGCCGCGGGCTCATCCTCCAGCAGGAAGGGGCGAGAGTCCGCGCCGCCGAGGTGGACCGCCGGGAAGCCGCCGTAGCTGAGGCGCAGCAGGCCCAGTCCGCTGAGCGCCAGGCCCTCCTGGACTGCGAGTTCAACGTCGCCCTCAAGGAGGGTGACTTGAACCGCCGTGAGGCGGGGGTCGGTGAGCGCGAGAGGGCCCTGGCGGCCAAGGAGAAGCGGTTCCTGGACGGCGGTACTAGCGGCGGCCCAGCAGGAGGCGGCGGAACTCCGGGCGGCGCGCTCCGCCGAGGCCCAGAAGGTCTGGGAGTTCCTCGGTGGTGCTGACTCGGCTCTGGTGCCGCTCGGCTTCAGCCCGACGCGCGTGGGGGAGCCGGCGCAGGAGGTGAGTCAGGTGTTCCCGGCGCTTGACTCCACCGGCTCGAGGATGCGCTCGCTGGGGGCCATCCTTGACAACCAGCTGGAGGCCGAGGGACGGATGCTGGTGAAGGAGGTGGCGACGCACATCCTGTCCTGCTACCGGAGCTGGTACCCCGACGTCTCCCTGGAGCCGGTTCTCGAGGGGCCCATCGCTGAGAGGGAAGAGGCCGCCAAGTCTGAAGTTTCGGATGTGGTGGCACTCATCGCCTCAAGGTTCCAGCGGAGCGGCTGAGGGCTCCCCGGGCGTCTGTTTAAGTTTTTGTCTTTCTGTCTTTTGTCTTGTGGTTGGCTGTGATGACAAACTCTTTATTTGTGCGATAAAAAATCTGTCTGTGGTGCCCTTTTATACTCAGCTTGCTTTTATTTCCAGCAATGTCTTCCAGCTGCCTATTGTTCCTTAGTTTCCAGGACCTGTCGTCCCCCAAAGTATGGCCCCCTGACAGGCGTGGCCATTTGTTATGGGCACTCCTGTCATACACTTAGGGTTTAGGGTGGACTGGTGCAGGAGGAGCCTAGAATTCGTAGGTAGCATTGCCGTAGCTGAGTATGCAGGTATGTCGACAGCGGCCCCCCTGGGGGTGCCGCCGGAGCTTCAGTTCTGCGGTGGCCAGCATCTTTATGGAGAGGTCGACAGCGGGCCCCCTGGGGGTGCCGTCGGAGCTTCAGGCTGGCGGTGCCCACTGTCTTCGCGGGTACTCTGACGGTGGTTGCTGGAATAACTTCCTCAAAGACCTGTACATAGATCAAAAAAGAGAAGTAATTATGTCCGCTGGTCACTTTACCCCTGCTCTTTTTGTAGTGTCGCTTGACTTACGATCCTGGGCTGACTCATAGGGCTTGGGTAATTCAGTGCTTCTGCACCCAGGACTCGTCGTCCAGAATACCCAAAGTTGGTCCATCTGGCCCCCAGTACTCGGCTGTAGCGCTGGGGAGGCAGAACGCACAGGCTTAGGGTACGAGACCAGGCTAAGCAGGCTGTGGCCCTGGACCTCCCGCTCGGCGTAAGCCTTTTCCGGGGGAGACCATCTGGAGACACAGGCCCCCGAGTATTGGAACAACCGAGGCCCTAGGCGCATTGCAGGTACCTCAAGCAACCCCACCTGCAGTCCACACAGCAAGGCTCCCACTATTGTTAAAGCAGGGGAAAAACGACAGCGCTCATGATAGATCACGAGCTATGGCGGGCTTACAGCAACATCATAAAAATTAAAGATAATTGTTGAATTGATAAACCCTATACCAGGCAGGACAACATTCTTTCATTGTAGTTTCTCATAAGATGAAGCAGACTTTACAAGGGGAATAACCCGGCCTGGGTGTTAGATGGAGCCGAGTGCACCTACTTAGGGTTCTGGACCAGGCTAAGCAGAATGTGCACTCGGAGCCCCATCCCCCTATACTAAGTGTTGTCCTGAGATAATGTGTAACCTTTACAATGAAATAGCATTGCCCCGACTCTGGTCTAGGGGTAGAACTTACGGAGGTGCTCGATGTTCCATGGGTTGGGTAATCGTTGTCCATCCTCCGTAGCTAGGCGAACGCACCCTGGGCGGCAAACCTCTGTTACCCAGAAGGGACCCTCCCAGCTGGGGGAGAGTTTGTTAGACCCTTCTCGGGATAGTATGCGGCGCAACACCAGGTCGTCTACCTTTAGCTCCCTACTCCGCACGGTCCTCTGATGGTAGCGCCGGAGCGCCTGCCTGTACCGTGCATTTCGGAGAGCTGCTCGCACTCGTCCCTCGTCGACGAGGTCTAGGTCTTCACGCCGGAGCTGGTCCTGCACGGCTTCGTCGTACCTCCGGGCACGGGGAGAGCCCATGGTAATTTCTGGGGGGAGGACGGCCTCCGCCCCGTACACCAAGAAGAAAGGCATTTCCCCCGTGGCCCGGCTGGTTGATGTCCGGCTAGCCCACAACGCACACGGAAGCTCATCCATCCAATTTGCACCATGCTTCTCAAGGTGTGATAATGTGCGAGTCTTGAGGCCCCTGAGGATATCTGCATTGGCTCTCTTGACCTGCCCATTGCTCTCTGGATGAGCAACAGATGCATAGCAGACTTGGATCCCCAGGTCCTCGTAGTATTCTTGCAACGCTGCACTTGTGAACTGGGTCCCGTTATCAGTGATGATTCTGTTCGGGACCCCGAATCGGCAGATGATCGACTTAATGAACTTTACTGTTGACTGCTTGTTGATGGTGACAACTGGGGCGGCCTCCGGCCACTTGGTGAACTTATCTACGGCGACGTAGAGATGCCGGAATCCTCCGACGGCTCTGGGAAAGGGTCCCAGGATGTCCAACCCTCATACAGCGAATGGCCATGAGGGAGGGCTCATCTGCAGCACCTGAGCTGGTGTGTGGATCTGCTTGGCATGGAACTGGCACGCCTTGCACCTCTTTACCATCTCGGCGGCATCCTGGGGTGCTGTCGGCTAGTAAAAGCCATGCCGAAAGGCTTTACCGACCAGCGTGCGGGAGGACGCGTGGTTCCCGCACTCGCCTCCATGGATCTCTGCGAGCAGGTCGCAGCCCTCCTCCCGGGTAATGCATCGCAGTAGGATGTCGTTGGCGCTACGCCGGTAGAGATCCCCTTCCACCAGCGTGTACCTTTTTAGCCATGCGAACAATCCTTTCTGCCAGGGCATGTTCTTCGGGAAGGATATTGTCCTTCAAGTAGTCCCGGACCTCCGAGATCCATGCATCGAGACTTGCTTGAGCTTCTGGATCTTGGGCGCCCGGTAGCTCGGAGCCCTCGGTGGCGCATACGATCCTTGGCGGACTCCATGGTAGCAGGGTCGCCAGGACTGCCAGCTTCGAGGTGCTGGGCTCGCCCCCTTTGCCCGGCTCGGCTGCTCGGGCGGTTGGTCGCGGTAACGTCCTTGCAAAGACTCCTTGGGGCACTGGGGCCCCTGTGGAGGCCTTCGTTGATAGGTCGTCTGCGACTGAGTTTTCGGCTCGGGGTACATGGCACAAGTCCAAGACTTCAAAGTCCTTTTCCAGCTTCCGAACGTGCAGCAGGTATGCTGCTAATTGAGGGTCGTTGCAGCTGCACTCTCCTCTGGCTTGATTGATGATCAGTTGAGAATCACCTTTAGCCAGAAGCTGTCGGACATTGAGGGTTAGGGCAGTCTTCAGCCCAAAGATTAGGGCTTCATACTCCGCCATATTGTTTGTCGCCTTGAAGTCGAGGCGCACCATGTACTTGAACTGCTCCCCACTCGGGGTGAGAAGCAGGACCCCAGTGCCGGACCCCTGCTTCTGCGAGGAACCGTCGAAGTAGAGCGCCCAAGGGGTCTCGGTGAAAACTGGAGCCTTCGGCACCGTTTCGCCGTTGTCCGGGCCCCCGAGTTGCTTGGTGATGGGGTCCATTCGGCCATGAAGTCCGCCAGTGCTTGGCTTTTAACTGCATGTCGAGGTAAGAACTCCAGCTCGAACTCAGGCAGCTCCGCTGCCCACTTGGCAATGTTGCTAGTCTACCTCTGTGGGAAGGAGGTGACCACTGAAACCCGGTGAGCCTGGAAGTAATGCCGGAGCTTCCTAGATGCTATGAGCACTGCGTACAGCAGTTTGTGTACCTCCAAGTATCTTGTTTTTGCTTCATGGAGGACCTCACTGACGTAGTAGACTGGCTGCTGGGAGGTCCGAACCCTCCCTGGGGGGTCCGGGGCTCCTTGCAATGCGTCTACCTCCTGGGGAATGTGGCTCCCAGGGTCTAGCTGGGCCTCCGGGGGCTGGGACCCGTAAGGCACTTGGTCACTGGAACTCACTGCAGGGGGGGCTCTTCTGGGTTCGGGCCTTGAGGCTCGGCCTCCCCCTCTGGGGCTCTTTCTGGTACTTGTTGCGGTAGTAGTTCCGGCCACTCTGCAACCAAGACCATGCTGACCACTTCCGTTGTTGCGGTGATGTACAACAGGAGCGGTTCGCCAGGTTATGGCGCCACCATAATGGGTAGCGTCGTCAGGTGTTTCTTGAGCTCCTGGAAGGCCGCTTCAGCTTCCTCACTCCACTCAAAGGGGCCTGACTTCCGTAGAATCTTGAAGAAGGGCAGGGCTCGCTCAGCCAGTCTTGAGATGAACCAACTGAGGGCTGCCAAACATCCTGCAAGCTTCTGCACGTCCTTGATGCGGGCCGGCGGCCGCATCAGCTCTATCGCCTTGATCTCTGGGTTAGCTTCGATCCCTCGGTGCGATACCAAGAAACCAAGGAGCTTCCCTGCAGAGACCCCAAAGACACACTTGTCGGGGTTCAGCATCGTGCGTGTCGTGCGCTGCTTGCTGAAGACTCTGGCTAGGTTGTCTAATAGGGATGTGATGTCCCTGATTTTTACCACGATGTCGTCGACATACACCTCTACCAGATCTCTAATGAGGTCCCCAAATGTCTTATGCATTGCACGTACAAAGGTGGGAAGAGCATTCTTGAGACCATAAGGCATGGAGACATAACAATACAGGCCGTCTACTGTTATGAAAGCAGTGTATTCCTCATCTTCCCTAGACATAGGTATTTGGTGAAAACCGGAATACGCATCTAGGAAACATAGAAGGTCACAGCCTGATGTTGAGTCTACTATTTGATCTATCCTAGGAAGAGGGAATGGATCCTTGGGACATGCCTTATTGAGATTGGTGTAGTCGATGCACATCCGGAGCTTCCCGCCAGCCTTAGGAACGACAACAGGGTTGGCCAACCACCGTGGGTGGTGAACCTCCCGGATGAAACCAGCATCGAGCAGCTTCTTGATTTCTTCACGGATGAAGTTCTGCCGCTCGATGGACTGTTTCCTGGGCTTCTGCTGTACCGGCCGGGCGTCGGGGTAGATCTTCAGATGATGCTCAATCACCTCCCTGGGGATCCCGGGCATTTGTGATGGTTGCCATGCAAACACATCGACGTTGTCCCGGACGAAGGTGATGAGCACGCATTCCTATTTGCTGTCCAGGTTCCCCGCGATTCGGGTCGTCTGGGCAGCCTCGGAGCTAATCCTGACGACCTTCACAGGGACGTCGTTGTTGTTGGCGGGTTGCACACGAGGTGCAGCAGTGGAGGCTCGCTGCGCCGGGCCTTGCTCTGGCCGACTCTCCTTTGAGCCTCCTGGGACCGGAGCCCTCCCCGCTGCAAGTTCTTGGAGCTGCTCCAAGGCTGACACTGCGGCTGAGCGGTCCCCTCTGATCCTGAGGACACCAGAAGGCGTCGGCATCTTCAGGACGAGGTAGCCGTAGTGGGCTACGGCCATGAACCTGTAGAGGGCTTGCCTCCCGATGATTGCGTTGAAGGGGAGGTCAACGTCTGCCACGTCGAATAAAACGCTCTCCGTACGGTAGTTCTTCGGGGGTCCCGAAGGTCACCGGGAGGTGTATGTTACCATACGGGGGGATTTGCCCAGGTCCAACACCCGAGAACGGGCTCGAGGGTGTGAGCTGGGACATCGGCAGCTGCAGCTTCCGGAAGGCCGCCGTGGAGATGAGGTTGAGGCCCGTCCCTCCATCTATCAATACGTGAAAGACCTTCACGTTGGCGATGGTCGGGGACACCAGCAGCGGGAGCACTCCTGCCCCTGCCATGTTCTTCGGGCAGTCCGAAGCGTCGAAGCTGATCGCCGTGCTCATCCACTTGTGGTGGGGAGCCGGACTTGGGGCAGGGGCCACTGCGGCCACTGCCCGACGCAGGGTTTTCACCGCGTTTCGGGACATGGGGTCAGTGGCTCCCCCATATATCACATGGAGGGTCTTGCGGTGCTCCTTATCACTGCTGGAGTCAGAGCCGCCACCCTCGAAGATGGCTTTGACCGCCCGCTGGGGTTCCTGGAACCCCATCTCGCTGTCATCCTCTTTCTCAGGATCAGCCTTCTGCTTGCCCTCCCTCTGGCGGGGGGGGGGGGGGGTGTACCCTCCTGGCGCTGCTGCCTCTGTTTCTGTTCGCAGAATCGTTCCGCGAATCTCTTGACTTCCTGGCACTCGCTAGCACTATGGCTATTTGTACGGTGCACCGGGCACTTGAAGTCAGGCTCCTCGGGATCAGGCGACTGCCTAGGGCGCTTGTCTCGGCGCGACGCTCGGGCTCCGCTGGGCGCCGCAGCCGCCACTGCCTGGGCTCTGGGCTTTGGCCTGTTCTTGCCACCGCCCTTCTTATTCTTGCCGCTGCTCCTCGCAGAGGCTCCTTCCTCAGTCGGGGTGGCTTCCCTTGCTTCTGAGGATGGCTGGGAGTGCCAGTTGCGCCCCTCACCTACCCTAGCACATCTGTCCGCCAGGGAGAACAGCTCGGAGACATCACGCACCTCGTGCGTGGCTAACTTCTCGAGCATCTTCTTGTCCATCACACCCTGTCTGAACGCGACGATAACCGATGCGCTAGCAACATGAGGGATGGTGTTCCGTACCTAGGAGAACCGCTGGATGAACGATCACAGCGACTCTCCAGCGCGCTACCTAACGGCGTGGAGGTCAAGCTCGGTGCCAGGACGCTTATAGGAACTGCCGAAGTTAGCCACGAACTGTTGGCACAACTCATCACAGGAGGTTATGGACCCCTGGGGCAGGTTCATGAGCCATGACCGAGTTGGGCCGGTCAGGACGACGGGGAAGTAGTTAGCCATAATGGCCTCGTCGCCTCCTGCAGCTAGTATCGCAGTGGTGTAGATCTGCAGGAACTCGCTCGGGTTGACACTCCCGTCGTACTTCTCCGAGATGTGTGGCCGGAACTTTCGTGGCCAGACCATGAAACGGAGGTGAGGCGCTAGCGCTGCACACCCTTGGCTAGGGCTGACTGGTGCCGGCGGCGGCAGCGCATACCCTGGGTGAGCAGGCGGGCCTGCGTACACCTGATGCTGGGGCGGTGTTGCATACGCCTGTGGAGGAGGCGCGACGTACGCCTGGTGCGGTGGAGGCACGACGTACGTCTGGCGTGGTGGAGGCACAACATGAGCCAGGGGCACGGGGCCCGGCACGCTGTAATCTGCCTTGAGGTTGCGCCGATGTTCCCTCTGGCGCTCGATGGTGACTCGGCAGTCCTCTCTGACCCTGCGGCGCTGCAGCCCGGTTCTCAGATCTGTTGTTGAGATCCTAGTCGAGCGAGATTCTGCCGTCCACCAGTCGATTGTCGGTGTTTGTGACAATGACACATGCATCAGCTAGGCATGTGTCTCCCTCGGCGGAGGCGCATTGAGTGCAGCGGTGACGAGGTGGTCGACATCGTTGATCCACTGATGAGCTACTCCCTGAGGGGCATCCCCAGCAGGAGGGTTATGGAGTAGCGCGCGTGCTGCCGCAAGCGCACTCTCCGGGCTTGCAACCGGTGGCGCCGTGATTGCTGTCACAGCAGGAGTACGCCGTGGGATGGCGTGTCGGCCTGCAGCCGGCGAAGTGACTGCGGTAGCCTGCTCTAGAGCGGGATGACGCCTGATCCTCCGCCACTGTCTGTCGCCGCGACTGCGCCCTTGATGATCCGGCGTTGGATTGGTCGTTCACCATTGCTGCTGGTAGAGATCTTGATGGGGAAAAAGCCCCCTACCTGGCGCGCCAAATGTCGAAGGTCGTAAATGACACTTCCCCCGGACCTGCTTAGAGGGCAGCCCGCGGAGGTTCTTTGGATTCACGAGGGCTAGTCCCAGGAGATCGAACACAGCAGAATGATGAACACAGGGGATTTACGTGGTTCGGGCCGCCGGAGTGTAATACCCTACGTCCACGGGAGCGTTGTGTATTGCCTTGCTTGAGCGTGTATGAGCCTTGGTCTAATTTTTTGTCTGTCCCCTGTGAAGGTCGTCTGCAGAGCCCTTTTATAGTTCAAGGACTCTGTAGTCACAAGGTGGGTCCCAGTATCCGACAGGTGGTCCTGGGGAGATCCAAATCCTATACAAGATCTAGGATTAATTGCTATCTACTTCCCTTTGTCAGGGATGTCAATGCGCCGTCCCGCCGCGTCGTGCGCCAGGGCTACACATAGTTGGTGATGATGGCGGTGCACGTCTCGTCCGTCTTGTCCTCGCGGCCCATTCGTCCGTCTTGCGGTGTGGGTCTGTACCGGCTACTTGGACAAGACAGGACACTGGACCTTGACTTTCGTAAGCGCGGCTCAGCCTGCCTGGGGAAGGCGCGCGTACTTAATACCTCTCTAAGCAGCGCACACATTTCTTTATTGCGGCTTCCTACCGCACTGAGTTGGCCATCCGCCACGTGGTTACACCGGAGCCTGCCTCTGCGGGAAGTAAAGCACTTGACAGAACAGGCCACGTGGCGCATTCGGAGCCCACCCTATGGAGGGGTGGGGGCTCAGCCCTGCAGGCCACGTGGTAGCTCTGGTGCCTTCCCTGCGTGGGCGCGGACTTGGCCCTGAGGTCCTGATTGGCCACATGGCGGCTCCGGAGCCCTCCTCAGCGGGGAGGCGTGGGCTTGGCCCTGAGGTCTCGATTGGCCACGTGGCGGCTCCGGAGCCCTCCTCAGCGGGGAGGCGTGGGTCTAGTCCTGCTGGCCACGTGGCAGCTTGGGAGCCTCCCCCGACGGGGAGGTAGGATCTGGTCCTTCCCTCCTCAACGTGGCAGCCTCGAATTCGGCTTCTTGGGCAGAGGCGGAGTCCTTAGCGGTTTTCTCCTGTGCGCGGGGGTACCCGGTCTGCAGGGTACCGACAGTGGCTATCTGATCCTTTTATAGTTTAAGGTCAAGCAGTTACACGAAGACCCGGAGCTTGACAGATGGCCCCGAGGTGATTCTGCACTCTATACAGAATCTAGAGTACTTATAGTTACTTGTAGCATTCACTGATGATGGTGTGAAGATGCGCCGCCCTGACATGTCAAACGCCTCAGACTAAGCGCATCCGTTGATGATGGTGGGAGAATGTCCCATCATGTCACTCTGCCGCAGCCTACTCGATCAACTGTGCGGCGCTGCACTGCTGCACCACCACTGCGGGCTCGACCAGAGCAGCGGGTGCACTGTTGCCACCGTTTACACGCCACTTCGCTCTGACTAAACACTGTAGCGCCTGGCAGGTGCAGACGCCCCATGCCAATATCGTGGCACACGAAAGTGTGTGTTGCGCGTCGTGCACCTGGGGAGCGCGAGAGTCTTAAATGCGAGACTGGACTGGCCATGACTCCTTTTACTATCGAGGTCCATGACCCATAATGGGTCGTGGGACATTTGGCAACTCTCAACTCATCTTAGAAGGGAGGTGGGATCCAAAGTTGTATGACACGTGGCAGCGTTGGAGCCTACCTCTGCTGATAGGGGCGTCCGGAGCCCAACACATGTGGCTGCACCGGACCGTGTCTCTGCTGGTAGGCAGGGTCCGGAGCCTCAGGACACGTGGCAGCATCAGAGCCTGCCTCAGCAGGGAGGTTGGGTCCGAAGCTGCAGGACACGTGGCAGCACCAGAGCCCGCCTCAGCAAGGAGGCTGGGTCCCGAGCCGCAGAGCACGTGGCAGCGTTGGAGCCCGGCTCAGGAGAGAGGTTGGGTCTGGAGCCGCAGGGCATGTGGCTGGCGCTACCCACCTCAGTGGGGAGGCTGGGACCAGAGCCGCAGGACACGTGGCAGCGCGAGAGCCCGCCTTAGTAGGGAGGCTTGGTCCAGAGCCGCATTTAACGTGGCAGCGCCAGAGTCCGCCTCAGCTGAGAGGTTGGGTCCGGAGTCGCAGAGCACGTGGCAGCGCTTGAGCCCGCCTCAACAGGGAGGCAGGGATCGAAGCCGGGGGGAACGTGGCAGCGCCGGAGTACACCTCAGTAGGGAGGTTGTGTCCGGAACCGCAGGGCATGTGGCAGTCGGAGCCTGCCTCAGCAGGGAGGTTGGGTATGGAGCTGCATGGCACGTGGTAGCGCCGAAGTCCGCCCCATCAAGGAGGCTGGGTTCGAAGCAGCTTCATGTTTGTCCACGGGGTACCCAGTCTGCAGGGTATCGACAATGGCCCTCGGCTCTACCCCAAGATGATCCCGTAGGTGGGGCCACCATCTTGCCTTCTCACATGGTTGTTCCGAACTTGTATCTCGAGTCGATTGGAGCGGCGGCGCGCCCCTGACGTTGTAGACGCATGGTCGCACCTGGTTGGTGGCCAATAGTTTGGCGCACATAGTACATCGATGGCAGACCCCTCTGGAAGTACCGGAGCTGGAGACTGGGAGCGCCTACCATCAATGTAAAAAACGTTGACATCAGGGATCAAAAAAGTGTGTTGGGACCTGCATAGGCATGATGGACAAAAAATAATTGTGCTCACGGGTCACAATCTCCCGGCTCTTAATTTAGTTATGTCTTACAGTCCTCAGTCGCGCTACGGGACATTGATACTTCAGTGCGACAATATTCGGGTTATGGTTATTGCCTTTTTCGGAAGTATGTGCAGTTTGGCCCCCAGTACTCAGCCACAGAGGTGGGGAGGCAAAGTGTGCATGTTTAGGGTGCAGGATCAGGCTAAGTCGGCTGCACACTCTGGACCCCCACTAGCATTAGCTTTTCAAAGGGTGACCAATTAGTGTCATGGGACCCCAACCAAGAAAATAACCAAGGGACCCCGGATACATCACAGGTACCTCAAGCAAACCTGCCTACAGCAGGATAGCACAACTCCAACTAGGAGTGAAACATGGACAAAGTATCCAACCATATGACAGACGATATGCAAAAGCAAGCATAAAATTGAAGCATATTTTAATGAACATGGTTGCGCACAAGGTAAGACATAAATTTTCCAGATCATAGTACTTCATAGGAGGAGTCAGGCTTTACAAGAAATTAACGACCCGCTCCGGATGACAGGGGTAGCGGACCCCACAGGAGCTTGGCTGTTTCGAGCGCTGCTCCTGAACACTATGACACCCTTTACAAGAAAAGGTCCCACCACTGCGCTAAGGGTAAAACTTACGGATAGGTTCTATGTTCCAAGGATTGCGAATGACAGTCACACCCCCCCCCCCCCTACCTGGCGTGCCAAATGTCGAAGTGGTTTTACGACACTTCCCCTGACACCATTTCTGGAGCAGTCTGCGAAGGTTCGTTGAAGGAGGGCCTAAGGCTCTAGTACGCTTGAGCAGGATGAACACGGAGGGAACAAAGATTTATGTGGTTCGGACCATCAAAGCATAATACCCTACGTGCATGGAGGGAGTATGTTATTTTGTTGTGTATCTGTCTGTTTTTTCTCGATGGCTGCCCGATCATTTTATAGTTCAAGGTCAGGCAATTACACAAAGACCTGAGACCCGACAGGTGACCCAAAGGTGATTATGCATCCTATATGAAGTCTAGAGTACTTATGATTACTTGTAACATTCACTGATGATGGCGTGAAGACGCGCCGCCCTGACATGCCGAACACCTTAGGCTAAGCATAGTCGTTGATGATGGTGGGAGAATGTCCCATCCTATCACTATGTTGCAGCCTACTCGGTTAGCTGCGCGGCGCTGCACTACTGCAGCACCACTGGGGTCTCGACCAAAGCAGCGGGTGCACTGTTGCCGCCGTTGACATGCCACTTCATTCTGACCGTCATTGTAGCGCCTGTTAGGTGCAGGCGCCCCATGCCTGTACCGTGGCACACGGAAATGTGCTCTGCACGCCGTGCACTTAGGGAACGCGGGAGTCTTAAATGCGCGAGTGGACTGGCCATGACTCCCTTTACTCTCGAGCCCCACGGCCCATAACGGATCGTGGAGCACTTGGCAGCTCTGAACCCATCTTAGCAAGGTGGTGGAATCCAGAGTTGTATGATACATGGCGACACCGAAGCCTATCTCTGCTGATAGGCGGGGTTCGAAGCCGCAAGACATGTGGTAGTACCGGAGCCCGCCTCTGCTGGTAGGCGGGGTACGGAGCCACAAGAAACGTGGTAGCGTTGGATCTTGCTTGAGCAGGGAGGCTGGGTCCAGAGCCACAAAGCACATGGCAGCAGGATTCCAAAAGGCAGTTGAAGGCGTTTGCCTAGGTGTGCTTTAGCGTGAGGCAACCCACGTACATGGAGCTTTGGATGCTAGGTGGAGAACAGGCGGGCTGAGCGTGTAGGCAACGCGGGTGCGCGCCCAAGCGCGCGGAGCGGGAAAAAGGCGGAGCTGGTGCGCAGGAGATAATCGCGCGGGAGTCAGGTGGGGGTTGACGCGCCCGCTTGGTGCCGAGAATTTTGGGCCAGCCCAGGAAAGGGTAGTTCCCCCAGTCGGCACTTGGCAGTCCCCGTTCCCATATCCGTCGCCTGCCGCCATCCCCCGCGACGCCGGCGATGCCCTCCACTTCGACACCGTTGTCTTCCGGCGCCTTCCTTTGGTCCTCCTCTTGTGATGGTGTCATCCTGCAAGCCCCCCCATTCCCATGTCATCCCATCGCCAGTCGCCCACCGCCATCTCCCGTGACGTCGGCGATGCCCTTCGATTCGTTGTCATCGTCCCCCGGCGTCCTTCCTTCAGTCCTTCGTTGCCCTTCCTACATTCCTCCCCTTGCGACACCGTCCTCCTGCAAGCCCCCCTCCCACTCTCCTATATGTGTCTTTTAGTCTTCGATTAAGTTCTGAAATTTGAATGTTATATATATTAAGCTTAATGTGCTCATCTATTTGATTAAATTTTGACTCCCCTGCTTGTTCTATTTAGCACTGTATGATTGTACTTCCCTGCTTGTTCTGTACTCCCCCGCGGCTGCCCTGCTTGTTCTATTTATCACTGTATGACTGTAATTAATTCTTGTAGGATGTCGATTGGAATCGGAAAGATAAGTGTGTCAGCACCAGCAGAAGCGGCGCCAACAGCAAATGTGGTCTCACTGGAGAGAAGGTCGGATGACATAGGATGGTACTATGGGGTCCTAGCAGATCCTAAAAATAAGGACAAGGTTCAGTGCTTGTTTTGCGATCATGTTAGCTCGGGAGGGGTTAACCGTTTGAAGCAGCATGTGGCACATGCTGGGGGTGCTGTTAGTAAGTGTCGAAAGAGCACACCAGAGGAAAAAGATAAGTGCCTAAAATCACTTGAGAGTGCAACAAAAAGGAGGAGGGAGAAGACTGCTTGTGAGTTGAATCTTAGAGAAGATGTGAATGTTTCTCGGGTTGGAGAGGAAGAAGAAGCTACTTATGTTGGAAGCTCGGAGCCTCACAAGCTAGGACCCATTGATAAGTGCACAAGGACAATTGATCCCACTCCCTCTGCAATTAAACCTGAAGCTTTAAAGCAACAAAATCTTAACAAGGAGCTTTGGAATAAAAGAACACAAGACATTCAAGAATATGTAGCAAGATGTATATATGCACATGGTAATTAGCATTTAGCACTTTAACTTTGCTGCTGCAATGTATATCATGTTGTTTCTACTCTGTCATTTTTTATTTTTTATTTCATGTTGTTCTGTCTAGTCAGCTTAGCCTGAGTAGGTGTTTATCATTCTGTTCTATTTTGTCCAATCAACTTATCCTGAGTAGGTGTCCAGTTAGCTTAGCTATTCTGTTATGTTTCTATTTTTTTAAGTGTTTATCATTCTGTTTATATTCTGTTTAGGTGTATATCATTCTGTTTCTATGTTGTTTCTTCATGCTGTTTCTATTCTGTCATTTTTTACAGCTATACCATTCAATGCTATTGATAATGATGAGTTCCTTCAAATGTGTGAAGCAATTGGTAAATTTGGTGTTGGTTTTGAACCACCTTCTCAAGACTATCTAAGAGGAGTTTTATTGACCAAGGAGTTTCAAAGAACTAAGAGTTTGATAAAAGAGCGTGATGTTGAAAAGGTGAAGAATGGATGCTCCATCATGACATATGCTTGGTCGGATAGAAAAAGGGGAAGCATAATGAATTTGGTATCAAATTGTGTTGAAGGGACAAACTTCATTAGTTCAAAGGAGGTGTAAGATGTGTAACACACAAGTGAACTAGTATTTGAACTAGTGGACAAAGTAATTGAAGAAGTTGGTGAGGATGATGTGGTTCAAGTTGTGACAGACAATGCTTTTAACAATATGGGAGCTAAGAAATTAATGTTAACTAAAAGACCAAACATATTTTGGACTTTTTATGGTACACACACAATCAACTTGATGCTCCAATGAATTGGCAACCTACCAAGGTTCAAGAAAGTGCTAGATCAAGCGAAGTCATTTACCATCTTTGTCTATGGGCACACAAGAACCTCAGAGTGTATGAGACACTTTACAGGAGAGAGAGAGAAATCATAAGCCCAGGTGTGACTAGATTTTCTTCAGTATTTCTTACTTTGAGTAGAATATTGGACACAAAAGATGAGCTAAGAAAGATGGTGGTCGATAGTAAGTGGGACACCTTGAGAGATGTGAAGTCCAAAAAAGGAAAAGATGCAACTGCAACAAAAATGAGTCCACCTTTTTGAAAAGTTGTCAAGTTGTGTTTGAGTGTTTTGAGCCTTTAGTAAAGGACCTTCGTTTGGTTTATGGGGATGTGAAGCACTCTATGGGTTTCTTATATGGAGAATTAGTCAAGGCAAAGGGAGAGATCAAGCAATGATATGGGAATATGGAACTCGTTATAGAGATGTCATGACTATTGTTGAAAATAAGATGAATGAGCGACTAAACTCTCTGTCGAAGTGTTCTTGTGACACTTCCCCCAGACTTGCTATGAGAGCAGCCCACGGAGGTTCTTGGTCGGCAGGGTTTAGTCCTCATGTGATATTGCGCCTATGAGAGATGGTGAGACGGTGGGTTTACGTGGTTCGGACCGCCGGAGCGTAATACCCTACTCCACGATGTGTCTTGTATTACTGGCGTGAATGCGTGTGTAGAGTGTGTATGCGTTAGATTAAGGGATCCCTTGTAACAGTGGCGGTCTGATCCTTTTATAGACAAGGTCAGACGCCTTACAAGTGGGGTCTGGGGCCCGACAGGTGGCTCCGGGGCGATCTTATCCTAAAGATCTAAGGCTTCTCCACTATGTTGTCTTTGACCTCGGCTTGGAGACTCATTGTCTGTCACCTCCGATACCAGTGGCCCACGCGTAGTTGCTAACGCTGGCAGGGGATGTCCCATCCTTCTGTCTTGTCCCCGTAAGCTACCCCACTTGGCAGAGAGGGGTAGGCCTACAGCGCCTTTACTATGATGCGATTGGGCGCAGCGGTCTCTGATCGTTAGCGTGTGCCGCGTCATGCATCGGGGGTGGGTGCATGTCTTTAATGCTTGATTTGGGCAGAGCGCACCATCCCTTAACTCCTGCAACCCTCTTGTCCTTGGTAAGTTGCAGGACACGTGGCAGCTTCGGGGCTAGACACTGAGGGGCAGGTGTGCCCCGGAGCGTTCGGGGCACGTGGTAGTCCTGGAGCCCTTCTCTGTGGGAGGTGTCCGTCCTGATGCCTCGAGCCATGTAGCTGCATCGAAGCCCACTTCTATGGTGGAGCAGGGTCCCGTCCCGTTAAACACGTGGCAGCTTGGGAGCCTGCCTCAACGGGGTAGCTAGGTCCCGTATTCGAGGTCCACGTGGCAGTGCCAGATCCCGTACTTGAGGAAGGCCGAGGTCCGGCGCCTTCTGGGTACGTGGCGCCATTGGACCCTGCCTTGGCAGAGAGGCAGGGTACTTAGGTACTTTCAGCTTGTGCGCGAGAGTACCCCGTATGCTGGGTATCGACAGTGGCCCCTGGGTCCACCCTGGAAGGAGGAGATGAGCCCGAGGGTGGAGCCCTATCCATGCTACCCCACACTGTTTTTTGAATTTTTTTTCTTGGTCAGCCAAAGCGGTGGGCGCCTATGCCAACGCGGCTAGGCGTCCTCTCCTGGTCGAGAGATTATGGCGATGTGATCTTTACTTGCGGTAGTATATTTGCCTTCTGCAGTGCCTTTAATCGTGATGGTTCCCAATGTATCTATAGCACTTCCGCTTGTTCCGCCTTTATGGGTACCGCTCCAGCTGTCTTCTCAGGTGGTTTACCGCTCAGGCCAGCTCTTCTCACAAAGGACATGGGCCCCATTGTCATAGACGCTGTGAGTTGAGTAGTGCGAGCCGGGCCCTGGCGGTCCGCACGACGTGCTCAGACATTGCGAGGGTGATAAAAAAGGAAACATTTGCTAGAGGGGGCGGTTCTTTCCTTAGACCATCCGCAGTGGCACGCTATAAAGCATACTGTATACACTATATCACAGTGTAATCTAGTGTACGCACTCTAAAACTAGAGGGAGAATAGTGTATAGAGTATGCTTTAGAGTACGCTAGTGTGGATAACATTTCTCACACCCTGCCGCCCGAGCTTCTGCCTCCTTCCTTTGAGCGCCCGAGCCTTCACAACTTAGCAAAAGCTCCCGATCTTGCTTGTTTCAATGTCCTCCACGCTGCCTCCTCGTTTCCAGACGGCAGAGGATCTTGTGCCGATGAGGCGACTGCTTGGCGGGGCGGCGTCAGAGCAAGGATGGATGATCCGCTATAGATCTCCCGCTCTTAAAGACTTGCATGAAGACGATATTGTTCTCTTTGTTGTCTACGTGTATGCGGTGCTTGGGCTCCCGTTGTCGAGTTCTTTCTCGCATTGCTGGAGGAATACAGACTACATCTACACCACCTATTGTCGAACTCCATCACCGTGGTTGCCATGTTCGTCCACTTCTGTAAGGTGTTCATGGGTACTCCGCCGATGTTGGAGTTGTTCCAGTTCTTCTTCATGATGAAGACCACCGGAAGGAGTGCAACGAGCCAGGTGAGAGCCTACTACTTCTGGCATCGGGAGAAGACCTTTGAGATCCACATTGCTTCCTTCAAAGGGGGCAAGTGGAGCTGCTAGAGGGAAGATTGGGCGATCATGCGGACCGAGGCTCATGCCCTGCTGAAGATGCCCTCTCAAGACCCTGCTGCTGAACCCACTACCTGGGAAGCTTACCGGGGGTTGATGAGGGAGTACAGGCCAATGCTGAAGAGGATCCAATTCCTGGCAGACAAGGGATTGAACCTCCCTAATAGTGTTGGCGGACTTCTTGCACCATTGCATTGCCCCTCTTTAGTGGCACCTGTACAGGTCCTGGGTCTACTCCGGTGTATACGACCAGTGCTGGCTGGATCAGAGCAACTCATCCCCCAAGATGTTGGAGGACATGTTGAAGGTGGTGACTTGCGACATGATAGATGATGAGCACGTCTCCATCTCAGATGACTGTGAGCTGCTTTTCATGACCCCTGGCCTAAGGACGAAGTGCGGAGCTTGATGCCGAAGGTCAATGCGTTCGGTCTTGCTCGACTGCACCCCAAAGAGACGACTGGAGCTTCAGCAGTCCTGGAGAGGTGTCATGCTATGATGCAGCAAGGGTTGAGGTCTACCCCATGCCCTTCAGAAAAGGTGGAGGTAGGGCCCTCAACAACCTCCGACAGGGTGGAGGACAGTCAGCCAGCATTAGTTCCTGCACCGGGGAAGCGTTCTTGTACCTCGGTCGTGGGTGTCGCCACCCCTATCGCAAAGAGGCAGAAGCTGACGCGGGGGGACGATTCTCTAATCTCCCATCGCGAGGGAGTCGGAGCGGCCGAAGCCTCTGTCGTCGACCTAGTCTCTGATTCCAGTGGCGGCTCTGGTGGTGCCGTGCCAGCACAGCTTTTGACACGTAGACCTCGAGCTTACGGCATCCCGGCGATTGGTGGAGAGGAGAGTGGCAGTGGTGGTTCCGGAGGAGGCGCGGAGGGATCTACGCTGATGGCCGCATCGATGCAATTCGTCCAAGAGCAGGTGCCAGAGGCTGTGGTGTCGTCCTTGGCGTTGGGTCCAGGGGACCTCGATTCGCTGTGCGAGCTAGGAGGCTAGGGTCTTGGGAGCAGCCCGACCCGCCGGTAAGGCACTATTTCTTCCTTCGTTGTTCTTTCGTTGCTTCTTCACACAAACAGAGATGGCTTTGAATTTTCGGGGCGTCGTCGACCGACATAGTACCCTTGGTGCTTCCGGGGGTGGGCTTGATAGATCATGCACCTCCCGGAACTGGAACAGGGCCCATTGTGAAGCATCCCGCGCTTGAGGGTGCACCAGCTTCCGGCTATGTCGTTGTCCTTGTGGCTATTACTCATGCTCCTTCGTCCATCCGAGCGGATGGGGTTGTGGCGGTGTAGGGCGAGGAGGTGGCCACCTTGGTCATCAAGGTTATTCCTGGTAGGGTAGACCCGCCTGCTGCTGACACTGTGTCGGTGCCTAATGTCATTGGTGCACAAGATGGCGACTCGCCACCACTGTCGAGTGACACCCTTGTGGTAGGGGAGAGTGCTTCGGCACCGGGTGACGACGCTCTCATTCTTGAAGCTCCGACCGGGGAGCCATCAGGTCTCCGGTGCTGGTGTGTGCAACGGGGTCAACAGAAGAGACAGAGAGGCAGTCGTCTGGCGACAGTGACTCCGATCCCCCTCTCCGGGGCTGTTGTTGTGGCCTAGTCCATCTTGCACCAGACGCAGATTTCTCTTGCTCGGGAGTGGGATCACCTTGCTGAAGAGCGGCGCATGGTGAAGCTAGTCGATGCCAAGACGAAGGATCTCGAGGTGAAGGCCCTGAAGGCCCATGCCAATGTCGAAGCCCGCCTTAGGTTGTGCGAGGATAGGCGGGTGGAGCTGGTCCACCTCGAGGTTGCCATTGCCGATCAGGAACGGGACTTGGCGGTGAGGGAAGAAGAGGTCTCTCGGAGCATCGGCGTGCTGGAGGAGAGTTGCTGAGCCATGCAGGACTCGGACCTCGCCATCAAACGCCGGGAGGACGACTTGGAGCATCGTGAGCTCGCTGATCAGGAGGATGAGACGCGAAGAGAGGTAGAAGACCTCCAGTCCTCCTATGCAGCCAAGGCGCAAGGGATCTGGGACTTCTTCGCCCGTGTCTGGGCGGTGTTGGAACCCCTCGGACTTGGTCCCGTGCCACGTGGGGAGTCGTCTCATCGGGTTGCCCAGCTACTCCCAGCCTTGGACTCCTCCTGTTTGACGTTGGGGTCAGTGAACACTGTCCTTGCAAGGCGGCTGGAGGTTGAAGGAAGGGAGCTAGCAGAGCATGTGACCCCCCATGTCTTGGTGTGCTTATGGAGTTGGTATCCGACGATCCCGCTAGATTCAATAGAGAAGGTCCCCTTCGATGAGTGATAGGAGGAGGCGAGGGCTGAAGTCCAGGACCTTGCCAAGCAAGTGGCTTCCTTGTTCCAGCGGATTTTAGGTTGGCGGCCCCCAAGCGGAGCACCTTTGTAACCGGGGTTGTCCCCTTTGTAAAAATAACTCTTAATGAATTTGAATTCATGTTTCACTTTTTTGCTTGTCTTGTGCTTCTCAATATGTCACTTCGGGTCCTTAGCTGGTTAAGAGCTTGAAGAACTTTGTCGAGTTCGTTAGTTTTTGAGGAACCAACGATCGCACAGTTGACATGGCCGATCTGTCGTCAGTTGACGTCCTGCCTATGGAACTCCCTTAGAGGCCCCTGGTAGATGTGGCCACGTGGCTTGGCAAACCTATCACATGATCGCAGGATGTCTTCGACCGGCCCTCACAGAGCGGGGGAGTTTGAGTAGATGACCTCAGTGGGCCCCTCTAGGGGCACCAAGCTTTGTCTCAAAAGAGACGTCGACAGTAGGCCCCCTGGGTGGTGCCTGAGCTGGCTGCTCCGGCGTCGCCCACCCTCGTTGTAGAAACATCAACAGCGGGGCCCCTGGGTGGTGCCGAAGATGGTTGCTCCGACGTGGCCCACCATCGCTGTAGAAACGTCGACAGCAGTCCCCTTGGGTGGTGCTAGAGCTGGCTGCTCCGGCGTCGCCCACCATCGTTGTAGCAACATCGACAGCAGGCCCCTTCGATGGTGCCGGAGCTGGCTGCTCCAGCGTCGCCCACCATCATTTTAGAGATGTTAACGGCGGGCACCTTTGGTGGTGCCGGAGCTGGCTGCTCCGCCGTCGCCCACCATATCTGTAGAAATGTTGACGGCAGACCCCTTGGATGGTGCCACAGCTGGCTGCTCCGGCGGCGCCCACCATCATTTTTAGCAATGTCAACGGTAGGACCCTTGGGTGGTGCCGGAGCTGGCTGCTCCGACATCGCCCACCATCGTTGTAGAGACATCGACGGCAGGCCCCTTGGGTGTGCCAGAGCTTGCTGCTCCGGCATCGCCCACCATCGTTGAAGCAACATCGACGACAGGCCCCTTGAGTAGTGTCGGAGTTGGCTGCTCCGGCGTCGCCCACCATCGTTGTAGAGACATCGACGGCGGGCCCCTGTCTGGTAGGAAAACAAAGAAACCTTTTTAGTAGCAAAAGAAGGATGAGCGAGCATACTCACAAATCCGCACTTGTTGCCATTATGTAGAAGAGCATCGGTGGGCCCTCTGGGAGGTGCCAGAGCTGGCTGCTCTGGTGTCACCCATCATCATCACGTAGAAACATCGACGGCGGGCCCCTGGCTTGCCAATGATGCTACTGGTTTGTGCCCGAACCGTCCTGCTTTGTATGTCCTACACATACGATAGAGGGGGCATAATGTTGCTTGTCAGCCATCTTTCTCTACTCTTCTAGTTTTGCTGCGTCTTACAGTCCCGGGCTGGTACGCGGTTTGGGTAATTTAGTGCGTTATTCTCTGGTATCCAGCTCCCGCCTTACTTAGGGTGTGAGCCTTCTCGGCCCCAGCACTTAGCCGTAGCGCTGGGAGGCAAAGTGTGTCTGTTTAGGGTGCAGGACCAGACTAAGCAGGTTACACACTCTGAACCTCCAGCTCGGCGCAGGCCTTTCATGGGAGACCATCTGGCGCTACGGGGCCCCAAGTAAGAGAGCAACCGCAAGATCTCGAAACACTTTGTAGATACCTCAAACAAGTCTTCCTTCAGCAGGGTTGCATAACTCCACTAGGGGTGATATAGAGAAAAATTGACCAAGTATATGAAGATAATATATGAAATACGAGAATAAATTGATGATCATAGAATTAACGGGTAATTAGATGAACATAATATAAAGCACGGGGTAGGACAGTGACTCTTTCAAATTGGCATTCATAGGAGGAGATAGGCTTTACAATAAGGTGACGAGCCACTCCAAACAGCAACGGAGGCAAAGTGTTCAAGCTTTGGGTGTGTGACCAAGCTTAAGCAGGCTAAACACTCTAGACATGTCCCTCTCGGAGTTTGGTTGTCTTGAGCACTGTTCTTGGGCACCATGACACCCTACACTGTCCTACCATTATGCTAGGGGTAAAACTTACGGAGGTGCTCTATGTTCCAAGGATTGGAGAGGGGCTTTCCTTCCTCGGTGGCCAAGCAGACGCAACCGGGATGGGATACCTGTGTCACTCGGAAGGGACCCTCCCAGCTGGGGGAGAGTTTGTGTGAACCTTCTCGCCCTGTTTGGAGTTCTCTACTCCGCACAAACCGTTCCTAGTAACACCGAAGTGCCTACTGGTACTGTGCGTTTCGGATGGTGGCATGCCACCTTGCTTTGTCGATGAGGTCGACATCATCATGTTGAAGTTGGTCCTGCTCGATTTCATCAAATGTCCAGACCCGGAGGGAGCCCACAGCGATCTCTAGGGGAAGGACGACCTCGGCCCCATATACCAGGAAGAAAGACATTTCCCCCATGGCCCGACTGGGTAATGTCCGGCTCGCCCATAGCGCACATGGAAGTTCGTCGACCCACTTGGTACCATGCTTACCCATGTTTTCATACGTGTGTGTCTTGAGACCCCTGAGGATCTCAGATTTGGCCCTTACAACTTGACCGTTGCTCTTCAGGTGAGCCACAGACGCATAACAAACTTTGACGCCGAGGTATTCGCAGTAGTCTTGGAACGCTGCACTGGTGAACTGGGTCCCGTTGTCGGTGATGATCCTGTTCGGGACCCTGAACCTGCAGATGATCAACTTGATGAACTTGACTACGGTCTCCTTGTTGATGGTGATCACCGGAGCTACTTTCGGCCACTTGGTGAACTTGTCTACGGCCACGTAGAGGAATCAATACCCACCAATGGCCCTGGGGAAGGGCCTCAGGATATCCAACCCCCAGACCACGAACGGCCAGGAGGGTGGGATCATCTACAGTGTTTGCGCTGGTGTGTTAATTTTCTTGGCATGGAACTGGTATAACTTGCAACCTGTGACACCCGGTTCCGATTATGAACCAAGCGTAACTCATATGTGTGCCCAGGAAGTTCATCACACATATACGGTTGCATCACAAACGATATACAGAATTTAACCACGTCTTAACTATTAAATAAGTATTTTATTACAATAATCCAATAGTTCACGAATGATAAAACTCTAAATAATTGTAGCAAAAAATAAACTAAACAGCACGACTCCAATCCATAGGCAATTGACGGCGGTACGCAACCTAGTACTCCACGTGATCCTCAGGGTACTCCCAATTGTCTCCAGTAGCTGTTGGGGGGATTGCAAGGGTGAGTACATGTCGTACTCAGCAAGTGTGGAAAGTATGACATGTGTCTTATTCAAATGATGAATGTAATAATTGGCTAAGTGCTGAAAAGTACGGTAAAACATTTGAAAAGCATTATACTATGTCTATGTGAAACAATCCCATCATAGCCATCATGTTAATAAAATATAACCCATATCCAATTATTGCCAACATCACCATTGTCCATGTCCAATTACCATAACTCAATTTCATATCCATGACCATAATCCATAAACCATAACCATTACCAAACCATAACCATAAACCAACCATAACCATTACCAAACCATAACCATTACCAGACCATAACCATTACCAAACCATAACCATCCCAAATCCCAATTTCACTCTAATCATGTAGGTCATCCAGGCGCTCATAACCGGGAGCACGGCTATCATGATAGTTTTTAACACTCTGCAGAGGTTGTACCACTTTACCCACATGTTTGTGATTTCGTCACCTTTCGATGACTAAGAAACCTCCATTATGCCATCTCACACTTCCGTAGGTGTGTGGCCAAGAGATCACAAAATAGCCTTTCAAAAGGGACTACTAGTATGTACGAGCCCACTAAGGTTTCACCGGCAGGCTTGAATCTCCATTCTCCCACCCACGGGCCCCCTCGTGTGCCATGCGGATCCCAGGGCAGTCCTCCTCGACTCCCATTCCCCGCGCCATCCAATGGTCCATACAATACTAGCAGCGCTCCTATTTATTCAGCTACGCCGCACCCATACTTGGCCTTGTGGTGGCACTGTTGACCTGGCATATTCTCGCATGAACCGGTCCTTAGATCTAAGGCAAGCAAACCACCATAACATCCAACCCATCCACATACCAGGCTTGCTTAGATCACCCATCATATTGACCAGTTCACATTAACCAGAATATCATCGATGCATAATTTAATGTGTAGTGGTGTTTGCCATCCCAACTAATTAAGCGAAGCAAAAAGGTAAAAATTCTTCCCGACTCTCTAACATAAATTCCAGGTGACAAGGGTGGTCAAACAAAACTAGTAAACTTCCTACCATAGGATTCCCATCAATTTGACACAAGCATGCAAGTTCGCAAACAAAACATTTAATAAAATAGGATCAATATGCTTCAAGGACACTTGCCTTGCTCCGGCGGATGGGGTTGCTCAAGTGCTTCGAAGTCTTGGTTCTGGAAATCCTCGTATGAGGCCTCTTGAGCACGTTCCTCTACGCGTGATCATACATACAAGAAAATACATACAAATCAACATGATGCACACACATTAATCAACATGCAATGATATGCATGCATGCAAAGTTTAATTATTAATTAACTACAGTTGTTTATTAATTAGATGCAACTAGTTCATACGCGTTCATATGAGTTTACGGGGGTTTTAGGGTGGATTAATACTGCTGAAAATAAAAATACGACGCAACTACGATCAAATTACGCCTATTAGATTCAATATGATCGCCAAAATTCGCATCGGGAACATGGCCTACCGTAGATGCGATGGCTTCGATGATCTCGGGATGGGGACAATGCGTAGACGAAGTAGATGCGTTATCCGGCGGCACGACGACGGCGGCGCGATGTCGACGTCGATCTCCGGCGAACGGTGGCGCCCTCCTTTTTTTCTTCCTCTTCTTCCCCTTCTTTTTCTCCTTTTTCTTCCCTGGTCGCAGCTCTCTGGTCCCTGGTGCTTTTCCCGGCGGTTTTCCTCGAAGGCGGCAGCGTCTGGCGGCTGGGAAAAACCCTACGAGGGTTACCGTCGTATTTATAGGCGGCGGTACCGGGAGCGATCGGGAGTCGGTTCCGACGCGGGGGCGGGCGAGCGCACCGGGGCGCGATACGGCGGGCGGGGTCGAGGCGGGAAAATCGGCGGGAGGCGCGTACGCGGGATTCGGTCGGGGACGGCGCGGAGCAGGGCCCAGCGGGGAGGGGATTGGGATCGGGGGCCGAGGCGCGGGACCGGGCGCGGTTGCGTCGGTCGCATCGGGCGCGGGGTGGCGTCCGCGCTGCGGGAGCAGGCCGGGGCGGGGTCGCTCGGCTGGGCCGTTCGGTGGCCTGGCTGGCGGTTCCCCCTTTTTTTCTTTTTCTTTTTTACTTTCTTTTTCTTTTATTTTTTTATTCTTTTATATTATTATTATTATTATATATTTTATTATTTATATTTTTTATTTTACTTTTTTTATACTTTCTTTTATTATATAATTTATTATATATATATTTTATATATATTATTATTTATATTATATATATATTATCTATTATTAATTATTATAATATATATTATTAATATTAATATTTTATTTATTCTTATATATTATTATTTATATATATACTTATATATATTTTTATTATTATTTTTATATTTATTCCTTATTACAAGTTTTAGGCTATTTTTATTTCTTTTTCTTCTTTTGCTACACATATTTGTATATGTATATTTTATGTCTTATTATTTTTTTTCATTCTACTAATGTTTAATACATGATCATGTATGCAATGCATGATGCGAAAATTTAGGGTGTTACAAACCTACCCACCTTAAAGTGAATCTCGCCCTCGAGATTCGATAGCGTGGAGAAAAGATGAGGGAATTCTGCCTTCAGGTCTTCTTCACGTTCCCATGTAGCTTCGGCTTCCGTATGGTGTTTCTATTGCACTTTGCACCAACGGATCCTCTTATTTCTCGTAACCCTTTCCTTCATGTCGAAAATCTTGATAGGTTGTTCGACATAGGACAAATCCTCCTGAAGCTCTAACTCGTCCATCGGCACTTGTTCTTCCGGTACCCTGAGACACTTCTTGAGTTGAGAGACGTGAAATACGTCATGTACATCGGAGATATACGCCGGCAGCTCAAGTCGATATGCCACTTCTCCTCGTTTGTCCAAAATCTTAAATGGTCCGATGTAACGTGGTGCCAGTTTTCCTTTGACGTTAAACCGTCGCTGACCTCTGATAGGTGACACTTTGAGGTATACAAAATCTCCAACTTCAAAAGTCAAACTCCTTCGCCTATTATCAGCATAACCTTTCTGTCGAGACTGGGCAGCCTTTAAGTTTTCCCGTATTATTTGGACTTGCCTTTCAGCGTCTTGTAACACGTCGGTACCGAACACTTGATTCTCTCCGGTCTCATTCCAGAACAAGGGAGTCCTACACTTCCTTCCGTATAATGCTTCATAGGGTGACATTTTCAAACTTGCTTGGTAACTATTGTTGTACGAGAATTCAGCATACGGCAAACTTTTATCCCAACTTTTCCCGTGCTTTAAAGCACAAGCTCTTAACATGTCTTCCAAAATTTGGTTGGTCCTCTCGGCTTGTCCATTTGTTTGAGGGTGATACGCCGAACTAAAGTTCAGCCTTGTTCCCATTGCTTCATGCAATTTCTGCCAAAATCTGGAGGTAAATTGAGAACGTCTATCCGAGACTATCTTCTTTGGTACTCCATGTCGACACACAATATGTTCCATATATAATTCCGCTAGCTTCGCAGTGGTATATGTGGTCTTGACGGGGATGAAGTGAGCTGATTTTGTCAATCGATCCACAATAACCCATATTGAATCATAGCCAGACTGAGTTCGCGGTAATCCAACTATAAAATCCATACCAATCTCTTCCCACTTCCACTCCGGGATCTTCAATGGTTGTAACAATCCGGCTGACTTTTGATGTTCAACTTTAACTCGTTGGCACCCCTCTGGTTACGAGTTCTCACCATCTGTTGGCGAAAGAAAGGTGGGGACAGAAGGATTTAGAATTTGGAAAGAAACGTCCCAACTATATGCATCAAGGTATGTGACACTAAATAATCCTTTATTAACATAGACCTATATTATGAGGATGTGGACAATTGCCGAAGCATTCCACAACTCTCTACTAAGCAAACAAGCACTCAAACAAGCACCAAACAGAATTGAAAAAGATCCTAAAAGAAGTAACACAACTCAAGGTCACACAAGTATATCTATGTCGCTCTTATTTAACTAATGAGGTGTGCCTATCCTTGAGTCGTGGCATAGGTCGAGGACTACTCGTCGTCAAGCGGGAACTCATCCGGGTCCTCGTCGTCGTCATCATCATCGTCGGGGTCCTCGGGGTTCTGTGGTGGTGAGGCAGCAGGCGGTGGTGGTGCGGTAGACGCCACACTGGAAGGCTCCTCGTCAGAGGACTCCTCAGAAGACGACTCACGCTGACCGTTGCGACGGTCTGGAGAGTCTGGGGTCCACGTCAGGGTGTCAGATGCGTAGTCGCCCGGGTCCTCGTCGGTGATCCGATGATACCTCCTGATTATCGCCTCGTGGCGCTGGGCGAGGTCACGTCCATCCTGAATCTCCTATTGTGCCCTCTGAAGTCGGGCACTGAGCTGGGCCACGTCGTCAACAGTCTGACGAGACTGCGGGAGGTCCAGGGGTCCCTCCACGTGCCTAGAGACGAAGTGCGCAGTGCCACTGGGACGCTGCGGAACGAAGGCGTGCACCGTGTCCTACAGACGGAAACGGCGGGCGTGGCTCCAAAAGGTGGCTGCTTCCCAGCTAGCATCCTGCTCTGCAGATCGGCGGGAGCTCCTCCAAGCAGGGCTGCTGTGGGTCTTCACCAACTCATCACCATAGTAGATATAGATCTTGCAGCTCCACTCCTTCCTGCCGGGGAGCTGCACTCCAGTGGTGTGGTAGGAGAGCGAGAGGCTGTGGTGACGGTAGCCAGCCTCACGGAGTAGGGCACGGAGACGGTGTCGCAGTTGTCCTGCAGCCCTGCCGTCAGAACGGATCACCACGGGGTGACGGGAGTCGATGGCCGGAGAGCGACTGGCCAACCTACGCGGGGGCACAAGTCCACCAGTCGACTTACGGGGGGTTGTCTTGGTGCGGGACATCTACAGAAAACAAGAATACATTAGAGGAAAAAAGAAATAACCAAATACAAATCTGAAAATTTCAGCAGCTAAAACGGCGGAAAAAGAGCGGTGCAGCGGTTCCAAAAGAACGAAAAATAAAGAGAAAAAATACAGCAACCAACACAATAATTTTACCCACACATAACAGCGGCAAAACACACTTTTTCCGCGAAAATTTACGCAGCAAAACAGCAGCACTTAATATTGCTCACTTCTGAAAATTTTTATCAAAAACGTAGCAGCGATCAGTACTTTTCGCGGCTGAAAATAAAGGAACAAAACAGCAGCAAAAATTTTCGAAAATAGCAGATTAGAAGAGTGTTCCTAAGTGCTCTAGAGTGTCCATTCTACCTAGGCTTGCGTCCTACGGTCAACGCGGCTCTGATACCAATTTGTGACACCCGGTTCCGATTATGAACCAAGCGTAACGCATATGTGTGCCCAGGAAGTTCATCACACATATACGGTTGCATTCCAAACGATATACAGAATTTAACCACGTCTTAACTATTAAATAAGTACTTTATTACAATAATCCAATTGTTCACGAATGATAAAACTCTAAATAATTGCAGCGGAAAATAAACTAAACAGCACGACTCCAATCCACAGGCAATTGACGGCGGTACGCAACCTAGTACTCCACGTGATCCTCAGGGTACTCCCAATTGTCTCCACTAGCTGTTGGGGGGATTGCAAGGGTGAGTACATGTCGTACTCAGCAAGTGTGGAAAGTATGACATGTGTCTTATTCAAATGACGAATGTAATAATTGGCTAAGTGCTGAAAAGTACGGTAAAACATTTGAAAAGCATTATACTATGTCTATGTGAAACAATCCCATCATAGCCATCATGTTAATAAAATATGACCCATATCCAATTATTGCCAACATCACCATTATCCATGTCCAATTACCATAACTCAATTTCATATCCATGACCATAATCCATAAACCATAACCATTACCAAACCATAACCATAAACCAACCATAACCATTACCAAACCATAACCATTACCAGACCATAACCATTACCAGACCATAACCATTCCAAATCCCAATTTCACTCTAATCATGTAGGTCATCCAGGCGCTCATAACCGGGAGCACGGCTATCATGATAGTTTTTAACACTCTGCAGAGGTTGTACCACTTTACCCACATGTTTGTGATTTCGTCACCTTTCGATGACTAAGAAACCTCCATTATGCCATCTCACACTTTCGTAGGTGTGTGGCCAAGAGATTACAAAATAGCCTTTCAAAAGGGACTACTAGTATGTACGGGCCCACTAAGGTTTCACCGGCAGGCTTGAATCTCCATTCTCCCACCCACGGGCCCCCTCGTGTGCCATGCGGATCCCAGGGCAGTCCTCCTCGACTCCCATTCCCCACGCCATCCAATGGTCCATACAATACTAGCAGCACTCCTATTTATTCAGCTACGCCGCACCCATACTTGGCCTTGTGGTGGCACTGTTGACCTGGCATAATCTCACATGAACCGGTCCTTAGATCTAAGGCAAGCAAACCACCATAACATCCAACCCATCCACATACCAGGCTTGCTTAGATCACCCATCATATTGACCAGTTCACATTAACCAGAATATCATCGATGCATAATTTAATGTGTAGTGGTGTTTGCCATCCCAACTAATTAAGCGAAGTGAAAAGGTAAAAACCCTTCCCGACTCTCTACCATAAATTCCAGGTGACAAGGGTGGTCAAACAAAACTAGTAAACTTCCTACCATAGGATTCCCATCAATTTGACACAAGCATGCAAGTTCGCAAACAAAACATTTAATAAAATAGGATCAATATGCTTCAAGGACACTTGCCTTGCTCCGACGGATGGGGTTGCTCAAGTGCTTCGAAGTCTTGGTTCTGGAAATCCTCGTATGCGGCCTCTTGAGCACGTTCCTCTACGCGTGATCATACATACAAGAAAATACATACAAATCAACATGATGCACACACATTAATCAACATGCGATGATATGCATGCATGCAAAGTTTAATTATTAATTAACTACAGTTGTTTATTAATTAGATGCAACTAGTTCATACGCGTTCATATGAGTTTACGGGGGTTTTAGGGTGGATTAATACTGCTGAAAATAAAAATACAACGCAACTACGATCAAATTACGCCTATTAGATTCAATATGATCGCTAAAATTCGCATCAGGAACATGGCCTACCGTAGATGCGATGGCCTCGATGATCGCGGGATGGGGACAATGCGTAGACGAAGTAGATGCGTTCTCCGGCAGCACGACGACGGCGGCGCGATGTCGACGTCGATCTCCGGCGAACGGTGGCGCCCTCCTCTTTTTCTTCCTCTTCTTCCCCTTCTTTTTCTCCTTTTTCTTCCCTGGTCGCAGCTCTCTGGTCCCTGGTGCTTTTCCCGGCGGTTTTCCTCGAAGGCGGCGGCGTCTGGCGGCTGGGAAAAACCCTACAAGGGTTACCGTCGTATTTATAGGCGGCGGTACCGGGAGCGATCGGGAGTCGGTTCCGATGCGGGGGCAGGCGAGCGCACCGGGGCGCGATACGGCGGGCGGGGTCGAGGCGGGAAATCGGCGGGAGGCGCGTACGCGGGATTCGGTCGGGGGCGGCGCGGAGCGGGGCCCAGCGGGGAGGGGATCGGGATCGGGGGCCGAGGCGCGGGACCAGGCGCGGTCGCGTCGGTCGCATCGGGCGCGGGGTGGCGTCCGCGCTGCGGGAGCAGGCCGGGGCAGGGTCGCTCGGCTGGGCCGTTCGGCAGCCTGGCCGGCGGTTCCCCTTTTTTTTCTTTTTCTTTTTTTTACTTTCTTTTTCTTTTATTTTTTTATTCTTTTATATTATTATTATATATTTTATTATTTATATTTTTTATTTTACTTTTTTTATACTTTCTTTTATTATATAATTTATTATATATATATTTTATATATATATTATTATTTATATTATATATATATATATATATTATCTATTATTAATTATTATAATATATATTATTAATATTAATATTTTATTTATTCTTATATATTATTATTTATATATATACTTATATATATTTTTATTATTGTTTTTATATTTATTCCTTATTACAAGTTTTAGGCTATTTTTATTTCTTTTTCTTCTTTTGCTACACATATTTGTATATGTATATTTTATGTCTTATTATTTTTTTTCATTCTACTAATGTTTAATACATGATCATGTATGCAATGCATGATGCGAAAATTTAGGGTGTTACACAACCTTTTACCAGCTTGACAACATCTTGGAGTGCTATCGACCGGTAGAAATCCTGTCGAAAGGCCTTACCAACTAGCGTGCAGGAAGCCGCGTGATTCCCGCACTCTCCTTCATGGACCTCTGCGAGCAAGTTGCAGCCCTCCTCCCGGGTTATGCACCATAATAGAACGCCTTTGGCGCCACGCCAGTAGAGGTCTCCCTCTTCTAGCGTGTAGCGTTTTGCCATCCTCATGATCCGCTCAGCGGATACATGTTCCTCGGGAAGGATGTTGTCCTTCAGGTAGTCCTCGATCTGCTTGATCCATGCATCGGATCCCTCCCGAGCTTCTGGATCTTGGGCGTCGAGTTATCTGGGGTCCCCAGTGACGCACAAGAACATTGACGGGCCCCACGGTTGCAGGGCCGCCAAGACCACCAGCTCTGAGGTGTTGGACTCGCCTTCTTCGTTAGGCACTGCAAGCCTAGCTATTGGTCACACCAATCTCCGACCGAATACACCTTCAGGAACCGGAGCCCCAGTGGATGCCATTGTTGACAAGGCGTCGACGATGGAGTTGTCGACGTGCGGTATATGGTAGAGGTCAAAGGCCTCGAAGCCAGCCTCAAGCTTCTTGACGTGCAGCAGGTACGCCGCGAGCTGAGGATCGTTACAGTAGCATTCTCCTCGGACATGTTTGATGATCAGTTGGGAGTCTCCCTTGACCAGCATGTGACACCCGATTCTAAAAAACGAACCAAGTGAAGTGTATGTGTGTCCAGGATGTTGCTTCACACACACACATCAACATCACAAATGATAATCAAAATTTAACCATGTCATGAATAATAAATATACATTGATTCTATTGCAGCGGAAAATAATCTAGTTTAGGCGACTCCAACTTCACAGATAATTGACGGTAGTACGCACGCCTAGTTCTCCATGTTGTCTTCCAAAATATCTCAAGTAGCTGAATTAAGTGGGAATAAGGAAAATATTTAGTGGACAATGTTTTAAATGCAACAACAAAGAGGAGGGAAAAGAGAGGGTGTGCAGCAGCAAAAAGAGAGGGAAAAGGATGGAATTGCAGTAGTTTGCAAAATATTTTACTCACAACTAGCAACAGCAAAACCACACATTTTTACACGAAAATATTAGCAACAATTGTAGCAGCAAGCACATCAAAATATGGTTGAAATTGCATTTAAAAAGCAGCAGCAAAACGAGAGGAAAAACAAAAAAAATGCAGCAGCGAGCAACGAGCAAATATTCAAGTAACCGCAGTAGCAAAAACACATACATTTTTCAAGGAAATATTAGTAAGAAAAACAAAATAAACGCAGCAGCAATCAACTAAAGATGTAGCTGAATTAGAAAGACAAACACGATAGAAAACAACATTTTATAGTGCCTGAATCAGCAAAAACAAAATGCAGCAGCAAGCAATTCGAAAATAGCTTTGTAGAAAATATTTTCTATGTGCTTTGTGGTGTCCATCCTATCTATTCTTGTGTCCTACGGTCGACATGGCTCTGATATCAATTTGTGACACCCAGTACAGGAATTGAGCCAAACATAATGCATGTGTGCTCAAGATGTTTAACACACATACACAAGTGATTCACAATTGATGAACAGATAAAACCGTATCTCGAATAATAATACTAATAATAGTATCTTATTACAAACCAAATAGTCTCGAATACAAGCTCTAAAATACTGCAACACAAGACACTAAACACTAATGACTCCAAACTCCACAGACAAGCTTGACAGTAATACGCGCGCCTAGAACTCCTCAAAGACCTCCTGATACTCCACATTGTCGCCCGCGTCTGAATTTATTGGGGGAATAGCAAGGGTGAGCACATGTCGTACTCAGCAAGTGTGAGAAAGTATGACATGTAGCTTAAACAAAGGATAATAATAAAATGGCCTAATTGCATAAAAGTACATTTAAAACAGTTAAAAATACAATATTATCATTATTAATGTAACACCCTAAATTTTCGCATCCTGCATTGCATACATGATCATGCATTAAATATTAGTAGGAAGAAAAAAAATAATAAAAGAAAAGATAAAACATACATATATGGTGTAGCAAAAGAAGAAAAAGAAAATACACTAAAACTTGTAATAGGGAATAAGTATACAAATAATAATAATAAAATATATATAAATGTATATAAATAATATATATAACAATATATGAAAATAAATAAAATATTAATATTAATAATATACATTATAATAATAATAAATAATAAATATATAACATGAATAATATATATATATATATATAAATATATATAATAAATTATATATAAAAAAAGAGTATAAAAAAGTAAAATAAATAAATATAAATTACAAAATAATAATAATAATAATATAAAAAAAAGAATCTGCGCTAGCGGCCGAGCCGCTAGCCGGCCCCGCGCCCGACCGCCGCCTGCGCCCCGGTCCCCGCGCGCGACCGCGCCTCGGCCCCCGCGCCGCCGCGGACCCCACCCCGCCTGCCGCTAACGGCGCCGCCTGCCGCCTGCAGCGCGCAGCGCGCGCTGCACCCCGCCGCCTGGCCCACCCCGCCGCTTGCGCCCCGCAGCTCCCGCCGCACCGCCTCCCGCGCTCACGCGCCCTGGGTCCCGCCCCCACACCCCGCGCCAACCGCACCCGGCCGCGTGCCCCCCCGCCGCCCGGCCCCATCACGCGGACTCCCGCCCGGACCGCGATTCCCGCGCCAGCCCCGGCTTTCCGCGCCGCCAGCGCGCGGCCTCGCCCCGCTGGCCACGCGTCCCTCCCGCGTACGCGCCCCGCCCGCAGTAACGGCCACGCCGAACGCCCCGCTCGCCCAACGCCCGATCCCGATGTTCCCTCCGCGAATCCAGCGCCGGGCCGGTACCGAGTCGGTACCGATCGCCTGTCCCGCCGTCCCTATAAAAAGGGACCAAGGGCTCACGATCCCGACGCCAGAGCCCCCAGGGAAAAAAACCTAGCCGCCGAAAAAAAGTACCAGGGACCAGGGGCTGCGCCCAGGGAAGAAAAAAAATAGAGAAAAGAAGGGGAAGAAGAGGAAGAAAAAGAGGAGGGCGCCACCGTCCGCCGGAGATCGGCGTCGACATCGCGCCGCCGTCGTCGTGCCGCTGAGGGACTGTTGTGCCATCTACTTCGTCTACGCATCGCATTTGTTCCACGACCGTCAAGCCGTCAGATCTACGGTAGGATTCGTTCCCGATACGAATTTTGGCGACGCATTAGATCTAATAGACATAAATTGATTTTAGTTGCACCATAATTTTATTTTCAGTAGCACTAATCCACGTTAAATTCCCCGTAAACTCATATGAACGCGTATGAACTAGTTACATCTAATTAATAAACAACCGTAGTTAATTAATTATTGTACTTGCATGCATGCATATCATCGCATGTTGATTAATGTGTGTGCATCATGTTGATTTGTATGAATATTCTTGTATGTGTGATCACGAGTAGAGGGAAGTACTCAAGAGATCGTGTACGAGGATTTTCAGAACCAAGAATTCGAAGCGCTTGAGCAACCCTATCCGCCGGAGCAAGGCAAGTGTCCTTGAAGCATATTGATCCTGTTTTTAAAATAAATGTTTTGTTTGCGAACTTGCATTGTGTCAAATTGATGGGAATCCTATGGTAGGAAGTTTACTAGTTTTGTTTGACCACCCTTGTCACCTGGAATTTATGGTAGAGAGTCGGGAAGGGTTTTTACCTTTTTGCTTCGCTTAATTAATTGGGATGGCAAACAACACTACACATTTAATTATGCATCAATGATATTCTGGTCAATGTGAACTGGTCAATACGATGGGTGATCTAAGCAAGCCTGGTATGTGGATGGGTTGGATGTTATGGTGGTTTGCTTGCTTTAGATCTAAGGACTGGTTCATGCGAGAATAAGCCAGGACTATAGTGCCACCACGAGGCCAAGTATGGGTGCGGCGTAGCTGATTAATTAGGGCTTTGCTAGTGCTGTTTGGACCATTGTGGATGCTCGGGGAAGGGGTAGTCGGATTGGGTTTGTTGATTATTGGTGGGACTACCCTGGGATCCGAATGGCTCAAGAGGGGGCCCTTGGTTGAAGATGTGCTCAGTTGGAGGCATCGCCACCGGTGAAACCTCAGTGGGGTCTGAATAGGCTAGTAATCCCTTTGTAAAGGCTATTTTGTGATCTCTTGGCCATACACCAAAGGAAGTGTAATTGGCATAAGGGAGGTTCTTTAGTCGCCGACGGGTGATGAAATCACAAACACGTGGGTAAAGAGGTACAAACTCTGCAGAGTTAATTAAAACTATCATGATAGCCATGCTCCCGGTTAAGAGTGCCTGGATGACCTACATGATTAGAGTTGGACTGGGATTTGGGATGGTTATGGTATGGTAATGGTTATGGTTGGTTATGGTTTGGTAATGGTTATGGTCGGTTTATGATTATGGTTATGGTTATAATTATGGTTATGGTTATGGATGGAATTATGGTTTATGACATTGATTATAGTTATTGGTAATGGTGAATTATGGGCTGGTATTATGATGGTCACATGGTTTGTGATGGGTTCACATACATATAATACATATATTGCTTCTCAAATATTTTACTGTACTTTTCAGCACTTAGCCATTACTATTGTTGTCATTTGAATCAGCCACATGTCATACTTTCCACACTTGCTGAGTACGACATGTACTCACTCTTGCAATCCCCCCCCCCCCCCAACAGTTGCAGGTCAGAATTGTGAGTTTAATGGCGATAATGCGGAGTTCTAGGCCGTGTCTACCATCAGCTTTTGCCTGTGGTGTTGCATGGAGCTGCGCTATTCCCTTTTGCTTAGTTTGCTTAGTTGCTTAATTAGTTTATTTCCGCTGCATTAGTTGAACTTATCATTAATATTCATTAGAGCTTGTATTCGAGGATTTAATGAATTATGTAATAAGAGTACTTATTTAATAATTTGAGCCGTGGTAATTATCTGTTTATCATTTGTGAATCACTCGTGTATGTGTGTTGAACATCCTGGGCACACATATGCGATAGCTTGGTTCATTTTCGGAACCGGGCGTCACATTCTGGTTCTGCAGGTCCTCGAAAGCACTATCTAGTGCGTGACCTTCTATTCCACGTGACAAACATGCAAAATAACAATTACAATCAAATAATACTCACATATTACTCAATATGCTATGATATGCATGATTAATGCAATTGTGAAATAAAACTAGTTAATGATTTGCTATTAATATTTACCAACTAGTTATAATAGTTTCTAAGAACAATTTTGGAACTGATTTGAGTCGATTTGAGTTCAATTCAGCATTTAACAGATTAAGACACCGGACAAGTCTAGTATAGAGGCCAGACTAGTCCGCCCTATACAGAACTGCTGAGTTAGGGTTTTCTGATTAGCAGGGTTTTAAGATTCATTTCTCATGGAAACTTGAATGTATAGGGTGTACCACGTATTTAGAGATCCAAGGATCAAGAATTGGGTGCAACACTTGATTCTTGATGTCTAGGGCTTGATGAAGATGAGTTAATGAAGATTTAGTGATGGAGAATGTCAGTTGTCGAAAAGTTGACAAAGATCGATCTTGATTGATCCTTCTCCCTCTTCTCCTTCTTCTCCTTGCTCATGGGCTCCTTCTTGACGCCGGCAACAAGGCAAGAGGTGGCAGCGAGAGTTTTTCCCAAAGGTCGGAGAGGTGAGGGTATTGGGTTGTTTATATAGGGCTGGAGAGGTAGGGTTTTGGGGTCAATTCCAAGTAGAATCCGGTGGCGGACGAGTAGGGGCCAAGGTGGGGTCCACTTGGGCTCCTCTTAGGTTGGGCACGATATTCTTGGGCCCAATTAAGGCAATTACCCAATAACCGATCGTGGAAGAACAATAGAATCCGAGTGGGATTCAGCACACCGGGTAGTCCGCAATAGGGACCAGACAAGTCCGTTGTGGATCGGAAACATTTTCGGACAAGTCCAGTTTGGATGGTCGAACAAGTCCAGTTGGCAACAAAAGGGTTTTCGCACAAGTCCGGGGTTGCAAAGCAAAAGTCTTTTGGACCGAAAATTGGACAAGATCAGACTAGTCTGTTCAACATCAGACAAGTCCGGAAAAACATCAGAAGCTCAATCTGGACTAGTCCGTGCAACGTGCCGGACAAGTCCGGGCTCTGAAGAAATTGAATTTTCTGAAAGAGAATGGGACACCGGACTAGTTCGAATCTCAGGCCGGACAAGTCCATGCTCTGACAAACTTAAATCCTTGACTAAGCCTAAATTCATTTTAATTTTGTTCCTTTTTAGTTTGCTTAATGTTAAACATGCATGAGGATATATGCAATGCATTATGCATGAGAATGAGGGAATGGAAGTGGGAAGAAGTTGGTATGGATTTCATAGGTTGTTTACCTCGCACTTCAGCAGGTTATGATTCAATATGGGTTATTGTGGATCAATTGACAAAATCAACGCATTTCATTCTTGTCAAGACTACCTATAGTGGAGCGAAGTTGGAAGAGTTATATATGGGGAGAATTGTGTGCTTATACGTAGTGCCCAAAAAAATAGTGTCCGATAGGGGTTCTCAATTTACCTCAAGGTTCTGGAAAAAGTTGCACGAGTCTATGGGGACTCAATTGAGTTTCAGTTCTGCCTATCATTCTCAAATGAATGGACAGACTGAGAGAACGAATAAGATATTGGAGGGCATGTTAAGAGTATGTGCGCTTAAGTATGGAGTAAGTTGGGACAAGAGCTTGCCATATGCTTAATTTTCCTACAACAACAGTTATCAAACAAGTTTGAAGATGTCACCATACAAAGCATTGTATGGGAGAAGGTGTAGAACACCCTTGTTTTGGAATGAGACAGGGGAAACTCAATTATTTGGACCTGACGTGATCTAGGATGCCGAGAAGCAAGTTCAGACAATCCACGAAAACTTAAAGAGTTGCTCAGTCAAGACAAAAGGATTATGCAGATAATAGACAAAGAATCCTGCTTTTTGAGGTGGGAGACTTCGTATATCTCAAAGTGTCACCCATGCGAGGTCACAAACGATTTAATGTCAAGGGCAAGTTGGCACCTCGCTATATTAGGCCAATCAAGATTTTGGACAAACAAGGAGAAGTAGCCTATAAGATGGAAATGCCAGCACATCTTTCTAATGTCCATGATGTGTTTTATGTTTCTCAGCTCAAAAGTGCTTGAGGGTATCGGAAGAGCAAGTACCAATGGAAGAATTGGAGCTTGAAGAAGATTTGACCTATGTCGAGTGTTGACGGCTCCTAAGATATACTAACAAATCATCCCCGGCAACGGCGCCAGAAATGTTTGTTGGTATTTCTTATGCACTATTAACTAAACATCTCCAACTGATGTATCAGAAATGCTTGTCAATGGTTCTATTGGATCACAAAGTGAGTTCTGCAAGTGCACGGAGGTATCATTGTAGCATTTCCCCTTAAGAGTATTCCCAAGGGTGTCATTTATTTTATCACAAAGGAAGGCAAGGAAGAGATATAACAATCATCAAGTGGAAAGGGTAGAAAGGTCTAGGTAAGAATCTAGTAAGGATGGATAAAATAATAGTGGAGGTAGTGTGACACACACAAAAGCTTTCAAGTCTAAGAGGGAAAGGATCCTAAAGGTTAGTTAAGGTTGAGAGTTATGGAGGTACTCCTACTATGCTCTATTTTACATATACATAGTCTAAACTAATTATTCATAAGCTAGATTAATAGTGAATACTTATGCTATGTGGTTCAACACATCAGGCACGGGCTTACCCCTAGCAATACTAGGGCGACTCCCGCCAAGAGCCTGTGGCATAGCCGAACGTGGAGGATTACAAAGGACAGATAGGGTTGTCACCACCTGAATGTAGGCCTAGAGGGGGGTGAATAGGCCTTTTTGAATTTTCTCGGTTCCTGTAACACTCAACAATAAAGTCAATACTAGAGATATCGGACTAGTCCGGTAAAGTGCAGACTAGTCCGGTTTTCACGGGCTAAGTTGATCAAGTTCAGTCAATTTGATTGATTCATTAATGTTTGCAGCGGAAATATAAACTTGAATGACAGTTTAATAGTTGTATGTCAAATTCTATTACAATTAAGGCTCTTGTTCAACAATTTAACTCAAATTGAACAAAGTGAATCAAACCCTAGATTAAGTTGATCAATTAAGATGAAGAACGCAAAAGGACAAGACACAAGATTTATCCCGTGGTTCGGCTACCACGAAGGCAACCTACGTCCACGTTGAGGAGCCCACAAAAGGACCGGGTCTTCTCCAACCCTTCCCTCGTCGGATCGCCACGAAGGCCAATCCTCTTCCACTAATCACAAAGAGTAAATAACCAAGTTGAAGGGGCGTTCTCACACGTTGAGAGCTCCCTTGATTACAACTTACAAAGCCACCAATAACACACTCGAAAATTACAAATTGAAACGCAAGAGTGTGTTAGAGAATCAAACCAAGAGCTCAATGATGTGTGCCAAGTGTCTCTCCAATGATCTAGAAGTGATCTTCAATAGATTGATCAATTTTGCACTTAATTTCGTGGAGAGAGGTGGTTTTTGAGTCTCTTGGGAGGTGTGACAGCGCTAGGGTTCGAGAGATGTAAAAGTGGGCCGTGCACCTCTATTTATATGGGGTTTCTAAAAGTGACTGTTAGGGTTCAGAAAGATCGGACTAGTCCGTGGTGGTCACCGGACTAGTCCGTTGTGCTGTGTGTAGCAAACCCTAAGTGTCCAGGAATATCGGACTAGTCCGGTTGAAAACGAACTTGTCCGATTTCACTACTGGAAAACTTCGGACTAGTCCGATTGCCATCGGACTTGTCCGGGCATATGAAACCCTAAGTGTTTAGGATGACAAGTCCGCACTTGGAGGACTTGTCCGATTTAGATCAGTGTGTATATCGGACTAGTCCGTGTAGACACCGGACTTGTCCGAAGTGGATCAGAAAGAATATCGGACTAGTCCGGTGGATACCGGACTTGTCCGATCTAGTGCAGAAAGTGATATCGGACTAGTCCGGTCCTGTATAAGTTTGTGCATTGTGTGTGTTTGCTTGAAAGTGATTGAGCTCTTGTGTGTGTTTCCTTAACACACTCCATACATAATATCTACTATTTTCTTCTCCTTGAGCTCAAATTCACTTTGCTTCTCATTTCCCTTCTTTTTGGCATTTTGCTCATTTTTCATTATTTGCCTGCATTCATCTCAACAAAAGGATTAGGATCCCAATTGCTTGTCATAAATCATCCAAAACCCACAAGGGAGTCCTAGATGCACTTTCAATCTCCCCCTTTTTGGTGATTGATGACAACCAATTGAGATTTCACAAAATAAGGCAAAAAATGATATTTTCATAAAGTATGCACATATGACTCAAAAATACATCAAGCAACAAGAGAATTATCCATATGTGCATTCTTTATGGTGGGATGCACACTAAGTGCATGAATACATTGAGAATGACAGAATTTACATTAATCAACCGATACCAAGTGCATATGACATTCCAGGAGCAAAAATGCAGTTTTCATCACATACTCGCAAATAAATTGAGCAATTCATCACAAGACCAAACTTAATATGAAAACAGTGTTAAACTATTACAATCACACATAAAAGTACAGAGAAGGCTCTCTCCTCGCATCCTATTACAGCTAAAGCTAAGACTTGACTCCCCCTCAATCTCTCCCCCTTTGGCATCAAGACACCAAAAAGAGAGAGAGGAAGGTCCTAGGTTCTTCACTCTTCGTTGTCTGTCCTCTCGTCATCTTCTTCGTCTTCTTTGCTCTCCGCTTGACGATGAGGAGAGGGAGGAGGAGGAGCGGAGCTGCTCGAGCCCTCAATGCCAAAATAGGCAAGCTCGGAGGGGGACAAGGGCCCGAGCTCGGAGATGTCAAGATCAGGATCTTCAGAAATTACTGGAGATCCAATGGGGTTGATCTCCAGCTTTTCACTCAGTTGCTTCACATTGGCTTTGATATATCTCATATCCTCCTTCCTCTTCTGATTGAGTTTATGAAGCTTTACTTCAGTCTTCTTGCAGGAGGAGAATATCGCGGACAAGTATTTGAGGATCCCACTGGCGGATCCTCTCCGAGGGGCTTCCCTGGAGGGGGAGGAGCCCTAGCAGCATCTCTTTCTCTTGCCGGTGCCTCAGGACTTGAGGCCGGCGAGGGAGCAGCCTGGACACTCACAGGCTGAGGCTTCTGAGGCCTCAGGGGAGTGTGCTATACACATTAACTAAACATGTAACTAGTAAAGGGTGCTAGGCCAAACGATCAACAATTGAGAAAAACACGATTTCTAGGATTTTGAAGATTTTTATCGAAGAAATCGATGGAGGCTCGAAGTTTTGGGGGTTGGAGGCCGGAGTAGTCCGCTAGCTTCAATCCCCAAGTCTTCAAGCTTGATCTCCACCCAAATGAGTGGCTTTTCGACGTAGGATGCAAAAGATCGCCTTGGGATCTCGAGCGCAAGAGAGAGGAAGCCTAGAGCGAATGTGGGGGTGAGGAGATTAGGGTTTGGTGGCGGCTAGGGTTATGGACACGAAAAATCGTACAAGTCCGGACATGACCGGACTAGTCCAAAGTCATCCAGAGACCTATATCGGACTAGTCCGTGGTCTATCGGACTAGTCCGGCCTAACCGGCACTCTGCGGACTAGTCTGCATGGGCGGACTAGTCCGGGTAACTACGGACTAGTCCGTGGTCACCAGGAAAGAATTGCATAGCCCATTCATATATATTTGAAGGTTCAATAATAGAGAATAGAGAGGCAAAACAATTCAAGTAATCTTGATGAATTTGACCAGTAAGCATACAACAATCATAGAATGAATTCATCAAGATCTAATAATTGACATAGTTTTTCGAGAGAAAAATGGAGAGGGATGATTTTCACAATTCAATCAACATTTTTGAAGCAATCATATAGGTATGCAACTTTTCAAGCCACACTCTGAGAATCAAGAATATTTAGCTCATTTCGGAGTTCGCAAAAGCGCTTTTCATCAAGTGGCTTGGTGAATATGCCGGCCAATTGTTTTTGGGTGTTGACATGTGAGATGGTTATGTCTCCTTTCATGGAATGGTCTCTCAAGAAATGATGTCTTATGTCTATGTGTTTAGTCCTAGAGTGCTCAACTGGATTGTGGGCTATTTTAATGGCACTCTCATTATCACAAAGGAGAGGAATACGGTTCATATTGTAACCGTAATCCCTTAGAGTTTGTCGCATCCAAAGGAGTTGTGCACAACAACTCCCGGCTGCAACATACTCCGCTTCGGCTGTGGATAATGCAATGGAATTTTGTTTCTTAGATGACCAAGCAACCAAAGATCTTCCTAGGAATTGGCATGTGCCAGAGGTGCTTTTTCTATCAACTTTGCACCCGGCATAATCTGCATCGGAGTAACCAATGAGATTGAATTTGGAGCCTTTTGGGTACCAAAGACCAAGGTTGGGTGTATGAACTAAATATCTCAAGATTCTTTTTACGGCTGTCAAGTGACATTCCTTAGGGTTGGCTTGAAATCTTGCACACAAACATACACTCAACATAATATCTGGCCTAGATGCACATAAGTAGAGTAAAGATCCAATCATGGAGCAATATACCTTTTGGTCGACGCTCGGTCCATCTTCATTGAGATCCAAGTGGCCATTCGTAGCCATGGGAGTCCTTATGGGCTTTGCCTTGTCCATGCCAAACTTCTTGAGTATGTCCTGCGTGTACTTGGTTTGGCTTATGAATGTTCCTTCCCTTTGTTGCCGCACTTGGAATCCCAAGAAGTACTTCAATTCTCCCATCATTGACATTTCAAACCTGTCTGTCATAATTCTACTAAATTCTTCACAGAAAGATTGGTTAGTTGACCCAAAAATTATATCATCAACATAGATTTGGCAAATAAAAAGATCATTATCTAGATTCTTTGTGAATAATGTATAATCTACTTTGCCAATTTGAAAACCATTATCAATTAAGAAATCTCTAAGACACTCATACCAAGCTCTAGGAGCTTGTTTGAGGCCATAGAGAGCCTTACGCAGTTTATATATGTGGTCGGGGAACTCTTCGTCTTCAAACCAGGGTGGTTGCTCCATGTACACCTCTTCCTTGATCGGTCCGTTGAGGAAGGCGCTTTTCATGTCCATTTGATACAGCTTGAAATCATGGTGAGTAGCATATGCAAGTAATATTCTAATTGATTCAAGCCTAGCTACTGGAGCAAAAGTCTCATCAAAATCCAAACCTTCGACTTGTGAGTAACCTTTGGCCACAAGTCGTGCCTTGTTTCTTGTCACCACTCCGTGTTCGTCTTGCTTGTTGCGGAAGACCCACTTGGTGCCCACTATATTTGCATTGGGTCTTGCCACAAGTTCCCAAATCTCGTTTCTCTTGAAGTTGTTCAACTCTTCTTGCATCGCCACCACCCAGTCCGGATCCTTCAATGCATCCTCAGTCCTGCGTGGTTCCAAAAAGGAGACAAACGAGTAATGCTCACAAAAATTAGCTATACGAGATCTAGTGGTTACTCCCTTTTGGATGTCACCGATGATGTTGTCGATTGGGTGATCCCTTTGAATGCATTGTGTACTCTTGGGTGTGGCACTTGGAGAGTTGTGTGTTGGTGATCATTTTCTTCTCCCCCTGAGTGGTTGCCCTCGTTGATCATCTTCATATTCTTGTGATTGATCTTGTATCGAAGCTCCCCCTTGATTGTTGATCTCCTCTTGTGGTTCACTTTCCTCTTGTATTTGTGACGATGATTCTTGTGGTCGAACTTCACCTAGAGCCATTCTCTTCAATGCTTGATAAGGATCTTCTTCTTTACCTAATTCACATTGATCAACTTGCTCCTTTTGGGAGCCATTAGTTTCATCGAACACTACGTCACGTGCCACTTCAACAAGTCTGGAGGCCTTGTTGAAAACACGATAGACGTAAGTGTTCGAATCATAACCAAGCAAGAAACCTTCATCGGACTTCGAAGCGAACTTTGAAGTCCTGGGCTTCTTGTTCAAGATATAACATGGAGAGCCGAAAACTCGAAAATATGAAATGTTTGGTTTTTTACCAGTGAGTAGCTCATAAGGAGTCTTCTTGAGTAGTCGATGAAGGTAGAGTCGATTTGCGGCGTGGCAAGCGGTGTTAATTGCTTTCGCCCAAAATCGATCCGAAGTCTTGTATTCATCGAGCATTGTTCTTGCCATCTCTATGAGCATTCGGTTCTTCCTTTTGGCAACTCCGTTTTGTTGTGGAGAGTATGGTGCTGAAAATTCGTGCTTGATTCCCTCCTCATCAAGGTACTCCTCCACTTGTATGTTCTTGAACTCCGTGCCGTTGTCGCTCCGAATACTCTTGATCGATAGTGAGAATTCGTTTTGAGCTCGCTTGAAGAATTTCTTGAGTGCCCCTTGTGTTTCTGACTTGTCATGCAAAAAGAACACCCAAGTGAAGCGGGAAAAATCATCAATAATGACTAAATCGTATTTATTACCGCCGATGCTTACGTAAGCAATTGTACCAAACAAGTCCATATGAATTAGTTCGAGCGGTCTTGTCGTAGTCATGATGTTCTTTGCGGGATGATGTGCTCCAACTTGCTTCCCGGCTTGGCACGCGCTACAAGGCCTGTCTTTCTCAAAAACAACATCTTTCAAACCTCGGATGTGATCGCCCTTGAGGAGTTTTTGAAGATTCCTCATACCAACATGTGCTAGCCGTCTATGCCACAGCCAACCCATGTTGGTTTTTGCAATCAAGCATGTGTCGAGTTCGGCTTTATCCTTGTTGAAGTCAACAAGGTAAAGCTTTCCCTTCAACATACCCTTGAATGCAACGGAACCATCACTCCTCCTTGAGACGGTCACATCCTCGTTAGTGAACAAGCAATTATAACCTTTGTCACATAATTGAGATATGGACAGCAGGTTATAATCTAAAGATTCAACATGTAAAACATGAGAAAGAGTGTGTTCTGAGGATATTGCTATTTTACCGGTACCGAGGACCCTTCCTTGACTATTATCTCCGAAGTAGATGCCTTCGTTTGGGTCCTCGTTTTCTTCATATTCCACGAACATTCTCCTTTCTCCGGTCATGTGGTTGGTGCATCCACTGTCTAGCACTCATTTGGATCCACCGGAGGAATAGGCCTGCAGAAACAAATTATGCCTTGGTTTTAGGTACCCAAGCTTGCTTGGGTCCTTGGAGGTTAGTTACAATACATTTGGGCACCCACACATGGGATTTTGTGTTCCCATGGCATGGCCCAGCATAATAAGCATAAACTTTACCAAGATTGTTTCTCATTAATACATAAGAGGCATCAAAGGTTTTGAACAAAAGTTGCTGTTGTTTATGGATCGGACTAGTCTGGGTGACCGGACTTGTCCGGACCACAACCGGACTAGTCCGATGTTCATGAGAGTTCAGGTTCTTAATTTTCGAGTTACCAGGTTGTGAGGGTCCTCCCTTCACAAAGGTAATCCTTCCCTTGTTATTCTTATGACTTCCAGCATTTTGCTTTCCATCATAAGAGTAACCAATGCCATACTTGACATTTGGAGGTCTTTGGACCAAGTATGCACTACGTGCATAGTTGATCCTCTCCTTGTCAAATATTCCACATTGGGTAGGATTTTTATCCTTTGTGGAGGTAGACTTTTCCTTCAAACTGGTGTTGATTTTACCACATTTGCACATATGAACAAGATTAGTTGAAGTGGGTTGAGAAGGTAGACTTGAAGAGGAGGAAGATTCACTTAGCTTGAGTGACTCAACTTGCACTTCAAGGATCTTGTTAACCTTGATCAGGTCATCAAGTTGATCCTTGATTGCAATGTTTGAGTTGGTTAACTCCAAGCAAGTTTTCTTGCTTGAAGCTAGCGCAAGCTCTAGTGAGATGTTTTCTCCTTTTCAAGAACTAGAAGATTGTCAAGTTCGACATACTTCTCCTTTTGGGAGATAATCATGTCCTCTTGACGATCAATTAGCCGTTCCTTATCAACAAGTTGGTCAACTAAAAATTTCATTTTAGCAGCAGTTTTTCTATCTAATCCAATTAACATATCTTCATCATCACTATCTAGTTCATCATTACTTGAGTAGGAATGCATGGAAGGAGTTTTGATGTTTACCTTGCATTTACCTTCCTTTGCCATGAGGCAAGTGCCATTTCCCTTCTTTGTACCGAGCGTGGGGAAGAGTGTGGGTTTCTTGGACGTGCTTTCAATGGCTATGCTAGCCATCTCTTCTTCATCGGATGATGAGGACTCATCGTTTGAGTCCCACTCCTTTCCAATGTGTGCTTGTTCAGCTTGTTTCTTCTTCTTGAAGAATTTCTTCGGTTGAGGCTTGGCTTCTTTATTCTTCTTCTTGTTGTCCTCATACGGGCAATCGACTATAAAGTGGTTATAGTCACCACAATTATAGCACGCCCGCCTCATCTTCGGCTTTGTCCTCTCCTTGTACTTGCCTTCACTTGATTTTGTTCCTTGTCTTTTCTTCATTATTCTTTTGAACTTTTTCATGAACAAAATCATATCCTCTTCGTCCAGCTCACTGCTTTCATCATCGCTGTCCTCCTCAAGCTGTGCTTCTCTTGCTTCTTTGGATAGAGGCTTGAGTGTGGACTTTAAGGCAACTCCCTTCTTCTTGGCCGATGTGATGTCGGCTATTTCTTTGATGTGCTTGGCTTATTTCTCCATCATTTCAAAGTTGATGATTTTGCCAAGCAATTCATCTGGAGTCATCCTCTTGTACCCGGGACTTTCTCTGATCATAGATCATAGTGTGACATTGCGAGGCATAAAGGCTCTAAGGATGAGCTTTACAACCTCGTGGTCATTCCACTTCTTGCTCCCATATGATCGAACCTTGTTTACGAGTGTCTTCAATCGGTTGTACATGTCCTGGGGAGACTCGTCTTCCTCAATTGTGAACCTTCCTAGTTTGCCTTCGATCATCTCAATTTTCGCCTCCCGCACATGCCGGTCACCTTCATGGGCTGTTTGTAGTGTGTCCCATATTTCCTTGGTAATCTCCAGTCCGTCCACCTTTGTGAATTCATCTCGACTTAGAGAGGAGGTGATTTCGGCTGCGGCTTGAGCGTTTCTGTGGATGGCTTGCTCTTGACTTGGGGTGAGCTCTTCGTCGTCATCTGGGATGTCTATTCCTGTGCACACAATATGCCATAAACTTGGGTTAAGGGAAATCAAGTGCATCTTCATATTTTGCCTCCACATGGAGTAATCACTCCCATCGAAGTGTGGGGCTTTTCCAAGAGGAATAGATAGGTAATGGCTGTTGTTTGAATTTAAACGATCATAGTTAAAAGGATATCGGGAGTAGTCGGTGTGACTACTCACCTTCTTCTTTTCTTCAACTTTAGCTTTCCCTTTGGAAAGTGCTTTCTTTCTGAGGAGTGCTTTCAGCTTCAGCGTCTCCTCGTCATCATCATCGAAGTCTTGAATTGCTTCGAGATACTTTTCCAGCTTTTGGTTCTTGTCGTTGTTCACTTCTTCCTGGTTGTTGATTTTCTGAACTTCCTTCATGTCCGACATGATCTCTTCGAGTGGTTGCACTCTTTCTTGAAGAACCTGCTCTGATACCAATTGAATGTAGGCCTAGAGGGGGGTGAATAGGTCTTTTTGAATTTTCTCGGTTCCTATAACACTCAACAACAAAGTCAATACCAGAGATATCGGACTAGTCCGGTAAAGTGTGGACTAGTCCGGTTTTCACGGGCTAAGTTGATCAAGTTCAGTCAATTTGATTGATTCGTTAATGTTTGCAGCGGAAATATAAACGTGAATGACAGTTTAATAGTTGTATGTCAAATTCTATTACAATTAAGGCTCTTGTTCAACAATTTAACTCAAATTGAACAAAGTGAATCAAACCCTAGATTAAGTTGATCAATTAAGATGAAGAACGCAAAAGGAAAAGACACAAGATTTATCCCGTGGTTCGGCTACCACGAAGGCAACCTACGTCCACGTTGAGGAGCCCACAAAAGGACCGGGTCTTCTCCAACCCTTCCCTCGTTGGATCGCCACGAAGGCCAATCCTCTTCTACTAATCACAAAGGGTAAATAACCAAGTTGAAGGGGCGTTCTCACACGTTGAGAGCTCCCTTGATTACAACTTACAAAGCCACCAATAACACACTCGAAAATTACAAATTGAAACGCAAGAGTGTGTTAGAGAATCAAACCAAGAGCTCAATGATGTGTGCCAAGTGTCTCTCCAATGATCTAGAAGTGATCTTCAATAGATTGATCGATTTTGCACTTAATTTCGTGGAGAGAGGTGGTTTTTGAGTCTCTTGGGAGGTGTGACGGCGCTAGGGTTCGAGAGATGTAAAAGTGGGCCGTGCACCTCTGTTTATATGGGGTTTCTAAAAGTGACCGTTAGGGTTCAGAAAGATCGGACTTGTCCGTGGTGGTCACCGGACTAGTCCGGTGTGCTGTGTGTAGCAAACCCTAAGTATCCAGGAATATCGGACTAGTCTGGTTGAAAACGGACTTGTCCGATTTCACTACTGGAAAACTTCGGACTAGTCCGATTGCCATCGGACTTGTCCGGGCATATGAAACCCTACGTGTTTAGGATGACAAGTCCGCATTTGGAGGACTTGTCCGATTTAGATCAGTGTGTATATCGGACTAGTCCGTGTAGACACCGGACTTGTCCGAAGTGGATCAGAAAAAATATCGGACTAGTCCGGTGGATACCGGACTTGTCCGATCTAGTGCAGAAAGTGATATCGGACTAGTCCGGATGATATCGGACTAGTCCGGTCCTGTATAACTTTGTGCATTGTGTGTGTGTGCTTGAAAGTGATTGAGCTCTTGGGTGTGTTTCCTTAACACACTCCATACATAATAATCCACTATTTTCTTCTCCTTGAGCTCGAATTCACTTTGCTTCTCATTTCCCTTCTTTTTGGCATTTTGCTCATTTTTCATTATTTGCCTGTATTCATCTCAACAAAAGGATTAGGATCCCAATTGCTTGTCATAAATCATCCAAAACCCACAAGGGAGTCCTAGATGCACTTTCACCACCTACTGCCTACCTCTTCAATTTGTGGGTCTACGAGACATCCAATGCTACTTAGCTATCCTAGCACCATGCTAGCATATTAAGTAATTATCTTAAGAGCCTAGGCACAATTCATCCTAAGGCAATGAATTGAATCATCATTGAACCAATGTTGATACACAACATAATTATCCATACTAACCTAGTTATGTTATAATTAACTAGACTATAGTGGGGGTCTATAGGTTCTATGATAATGAGATATGTTCATGATGAAACCGTTATAGAAGTTATACCTTCCACATACATGGACTCCATAATCAAACAAGAAACTCTTTGCCCAAGTATATGTATAAGTAGAGACTAAAGATACTATCTTTATTATGTGTAAAGTCACAAATACAAGAAAGAATACATGAGCCATACCTTTCCCAATGTAGGATTGGGAAGAGAGAGACTCATTACTCCTTTCTCAATTTGGACTTGGAACTAGAGACTCTCCTCTCTACAATCTAACTCCTCTAAGACTATGGATGATAGTGTATATAATAGAGATGAAGTTCAAGTAGTGTGTGTTGAAGTGAGGGGTAGGGGGTCCTATTTATACTAGTGTTGAGGTCGGTTCCCACCACCAAAAGCGCGTGAATTAGTCACCATTGACTCATTCAAGCCAGGAGGAGGCAACACACGTCGTTTGACCGCGTTTGGCGCCAGGAAGGGGTCGGTCGAACCCCTGGTTCGGCCGACCTGGTCAGCACTCCCAACGCGGAGTGCTTACTCCAGGTGGCTGCCAGGTGGGCCCCCTTGATGTATATGGGTGATACACTGTTGGATCTCCTCGGATACTTCTGTTTGTGGGCCATTTGATCCATGGGATGCAAGTGTCGTCGCCTGATTGGCTGGGATGATATTTTATAGGATTGGTCCCTCTCCATTTCCTCATTTCCTGCATAAAATGCTGCATACACATATTTCTCCAAGTCAAAGTGGAATTGGGTTAGGTAGAAAGGTGATGTGTGCAAGAAATGACAAATCCTTCACATAATTGAGTTAAATTGACGGATGAAATTGGTGTATAACAGCCGTCAACATCGAGCAACCTGTCAAAATTTTGGACACCAAAGAAAGGATCACGAGGAACAAGGTGATTCGATGGTGAAAAATGCAATGGAAGCATCATACAGAATCAGAAGCGACTTGGGAGCGAGAAGATGCTCTCAAGAAGGAATTTCCCTATCTCTTTCCTTCTACGTCGAATCTCGAGGGCGAGATTCATTTTAAGGGGGTAGGTTTGTAACACCCTCATCATGCATAATGCATTGCATACATCCTCATGCATGTTTAACTTTAAGCAACCTAAAAAAGGAACAATATTAAAATGAATTTAGGCTTAATCAGGGATTTAAGTCTGTCAGGGTACGGACTTGTTCGGCCCGAAATCCGGACTAGTCTTGTGTCCCTATTCTCTTTCAGAAAATTCAGTTTCTTCAGAGCCTGAACTTGTCCGACACATTGCACGGACTAGTCCAGATTGAGCTTCTAATGTTTTTTCGGGCTTGTCCGATGTTGAACGGACTAGTCCGATCTTGTCCATTTTCAGTCCGAAAGACTTTTGCTTCGCAAACCTGACTTGTCCTGCCGTACATACCAGACTTGTCTAAAGACCCTTCTGTTGCCAAACGGATTGTCCGGCCATCCAAACCGGACTTGTCCGAAAATGTTTCTGTTCCACAACGGACTTGTCCGGTCCCTATTGCGGACTAGTCCGGTGTGCTGAATCTCACTCAGATTCTATTGTTCTTCCACAATCGGTTATTGGGTAATTGCCTTAATTGGGCCCAAGAACTTCGTGCTCAACCTCAGAGGAGGCCAAGTGGACCCCACCTTGGCCCCTACTCGTCCACCACCGAATTCTACTTGGAATTCACCCCAAAACTCTATCTCTCCACCCCTATATAAACAACCCAATACCCTCACCTCTCCAACCTTTGAGAAAAAACATCGCTGCCACCTCTTGCCTTGTTGCCGCCGTCAAGAAGGAGCCCAGGAGCAAGGATAAGGAGGAGAAGAGGGAGAAGGATCAATCAAGATCGACCTTTGTCAACTTTTCTACAATTGACGTTCTTCATCAACAAATCTTCATTAACTCATCTTCATCAAGCCCTAGATGTCAATAATCAAGTGTTGCACCCAATTCTTGATCTTTGGATCTCTAAATACGTGGTACACCCTCTACATTCAAGTTTCCACGAGAATTTAACCTTAAAACCCTACTGATCAGAAAAGCCTAACTCAGCAGTTTGGTATAGGGCGGACTAGTCCAGCCTCTATACCGGACTTGTTCGGTGTCTGAATTTGTTAAATGCTGAATTGAACTCAAATCGACTCAAATCAATTCCAAACTTGTTGAAACTTGTTATAAACTATTGTAACTAGTTGCTAAACATTAATAGCAACTCATTAACTAGTTTTCACAATTGCATTAATCATGCATATCATGGCATATTGAGTAATATGCGAGCATTATTTGATTGTAATTGTTATTTTGCATGTTTGTCACGTGGAATAGAAGGTCACGCTGTAGAGAGTGCTTTCGAGGACCTGCGGAACCAGAACTTCGAAGCCTTCGATCCAAACCAAGCCCAAGAGCAAGGCAAGTGTCCTTGATCATTTTGATCCGGGTTTATAAATGTTTTATTTGTAAAACTGCATGCTTGTGTTAAAATGATGGGAAAACCCAATTGTAGGATTTTCCTAGTCTTGTATGACCACCCTTGTCGATTGAACACAATGTAGAAAGTCGGAAAGGGTATTTTACACTTTTGCTTTGCATCACTCAATTGGGTCAGGGAAATAATCATATTACTTATTTATGAACTAATGGACACATGAGTGATAAGAATTGATATTAATAACCCTTTAGCAACATGGTTCCTAGGGATCTAAGCGAGTTGGTAATGTGGAATGGTTGGACGATTTTAGTGGTTTTTCTTGCTTTAGATCTAAAGACCGATTCGTGGAGCGACCATCTATGATTTACAGTGCCACCACAGGGCCAATTATGGGTGCGGCTTAGTTGACTAATTAGTATTCTACGAGTACTATTTGGACCATTAAGAATGCTCGGGGAAGGGGTAGTCGGACTGGGTTTGTAGAGATTGATGGGACTACCCTGGGATCCAAAAGGCTCAAGAGGGGGTCCTTGATTGGATGTGCTCAGTGAAGGCATCACCACCGGTGAAATCTTAGTGGGGTCTAAATATGCTATTAATCACTTTGTAAAGGCTATTTTGTGATCTCTTGGTCACACACCAAAGAAAGTATGAGACGACATAATTGAGATTCATAATCATCGAAAGGTGAGGAAATCATGAACTTGTGGGTAAAGTGGTACAACCTCTGCAGAGTTTGTTTAAAACTATCCTGATAGTCGTGCTCCCGGTTATGAGCAACCTGGACCCTCACATGATTAGAGTTACGAACCTTGAACATGGTTTAATGGCTGAAATTGAATTGGGAATTGGTAATAGTTTATTAATTGGCTTTGGTATATGGAATTGATGAAAATGAGACATATGAGCAGTTATGAGTTGGATATAGATTACATTGCTGGTATTGGTTATTTGAGTTGAAATTAATATTATTTGGGTTATCTTGGGAAGGACCGCACTTAATAATGATATTATTGCATTTTCATCTGTTTTGAATGTACTTTTATGCAATTAGCCCATTTTATTATCTTCCCTTGTTTAAGCTACATGTCATACTTTCCCACACTTGTTGAATACGACATGCGCTCATCCTTGCTATTCCCCTAATAAATTCAGACGCAGACGACAATATGAAGTACCAGGAGGTCTTTGAGGAGTTCTAGGCGCACGTCTTACCGCCAAGCTTGCCTGTGGAGTTTGTAGTCATTAGTGTTTAGTGTCTTCTGCTGCAATCTTTTAGAGCTTGTGTTCGAGACTATTTGGTTTATAATAAGGTACTATTATTAGTGTTATTATTCGAGACATGGTTTTATCTGTTCATCAATTGTGAATCACTTGTGTATGTGTGTTAAACATCTTGGACACACATATGCATTACGCTTGGTTTATTTCTGGAATTGGGTGTCACACAACATCTGCTAGACACCGAGATCCTGCACAGCTATTAGTCCGAAGATGAGGGATTTATAAGCTGTCATATTGTTGGTCGCCTTGAAGTCAAGCTGTACCGCGTACTTAGACTGCTCCACTGTTGGTGACGTGAGCAGTATACTGGCTTCGGCCCCTTGCTCCCCCGCCGCCGCCTCCCGATCGTCCGCCTGAGCCGTCAAAGACGGGGAGGAAGAGTGAAACGAGCAGAAGGGTTACAAGGCCCAGTAGAAACTAACGAAGCCCATTCATGCATGATGCTGCTTTCTTTTTGGGCCGAATGAAGCATGAACGATGAGCCCACCACTGAGAAACGGACTTTCCAATCGCCTATACTGCCGTCCCAGGTCCTCTCAACGCAAGAGAAGTCATTTCAAAAAGAAAAACACGAGAGAAATTGGTTAATCCTTTTGGTTTATTTGGATTCTAAAAAACTAGAAATGGAAATAACCTACTAAAAAAATGAAGCAAATGAATAATAGCTTGATCTGAAGTATAAAGAGTACTCATCTGTTTTCTTTTTGTTGTTTGGAGGATATTACAGTAACTAAAAAATACAATAAAATAGTAAATTCAATGAAAACAATACATTTATATCGACATCCCTTTGAGATAGCCAACCATTAAGTTTTCAGAACTCATCAAAGGCCTTAGCAACGGGATTTACAAAACTTCGTCCAATTAAAATTTTTAATCCTTAAACTGAAATAATTATGGTTACATATCAATCTGTAAATGGAAATTAAATTAAATCCGTTTTGTTTTTATTTTGTTGCTAAAATTTCAGTTTTTTACCCAGGTGTCCAAGTGATCTCATTTCAAACCATGGATTAAAATTTGATCTACGGAGGGAGACACAAGCGAGACCGAACCGAGATGGAATTTGACGACGTTGAAGTAGGACGAGTTCGTCCACTCGATTTTGGATGGATCATTCTGCTCCGAATCTGATGAAAATATTTGCTTATGGGGATGACTTTATTTCACTTATTCTCAAAACAAACACGACTAAAAATAGGATCGCTACGTCCCATCTTACTTAATCCCCCCAACTGAACACTACCTTAGTGACTCTTCCGACACAACAAGTGTGACGTTTTTGCTGAATGATAACTGTAGGCTGTAGCTAGAAACAAGGACATCATATAATTGACTAGAGGTATAGCACGTCCTCTACATTATGTGTTGGGATTTGGCCCATTTGGTGTAGCATATTTATGGGCTGATCTGTTTGGGTCAACTCCTCGAGTGAAAAGTCAAGGTGGTGTGAAGAGGTAGTTGGAGACTTTAGTCGCACATTGCCCACCTAGATAGGTGTTCACCAATAAATATAGTAGCTCTTGTACAGGTTCTCAACATGAGAATAATGAGAGATGAAGGTTGCCGCTACGGACACAAAGACACACGCACGCACGCGCGCGCGTTTCGCGATTTTACGCGTGATTATCGCGTGACTTGTGACTTGCGACGTTGCGCGTTCGCGTCATGACGAGTTGTGTTCTTCCAAGCAGTTATTATTTTTTCCACTCATATGAAAGGGAGTATTTATCACACATAGACTGTCACGTCAACATAAGGAGTAATTAGAGGCGTAACTGCAGGCACACATTATTAGTGTGTAATGCCTCATAACTACTCTCATTAGTTGCACGTTGAGGGATTTTAGAGGGTGACTTCCTGAAATTATGGCAGATTGAATCTGAGGCTATTGGAGATTCGAGTATATAAGGAGACGTCTTGTATACTGGAGGGACATACAACACAAAAACTCGCCTCTCTCCCTAACTGCTCTGCACTGCCATGTTTTTACCTTGTCGCCCCTTTGTCTGTCGTGCAGCGGATTGAGGGAGAGCGGTGTCTCCGAACCGACACCGGCGATCTGAAGATCTGCACGGGTGTCGGCGATCAGATTTCTAGGAAGTGCATTCGCACGGCCGCTCGCTGCACTTCCATCTTCCTCAACAATTTCATCGTCTACTTAATAGCAGGACGATATGTAAGTGGATCTCTTGAACTATGGCTAGTTCCATTTATTTGATGAGCGATTTATTCGCATTTGTTTTAGTTCTTGTTTGTGTGATACTAGCACTGTTTATTTTAACTACTAGTAGATCTGCTCTAGTCGTTTTGCTGTTTCGGATCATCAAATTAATTGCATGCCATGTATATTTTCCAACAATCCAGAAACCTGATATAATTAACATGACTGGACTTGCTGATGTGTTGAAACCCAAGCGATTTGCTAGGGGTGACAATTTTAAAAGATGGCAGACATGGGTCAAGTTCTGGCTCATGTCGATGAAGATCTGGTGGATGATTTCCCCAGTTCTTCCTCTCACTGAGGAGCAGCACCGTGATTATGATCTGGATAATTCCACTTGTATTGGCTGCCTATTGTCACTCCTATCAGATCAGCTATGTGACATTTACATGAACCACACTTCGGCTAAGGAATTGTGGGAGGCCCTAGAACACAAATATGCAGAATCAGATGTTGGATGTGAACTCTATGTTAATGACCAGTACCACGAATATAAGATGGTCGATGACTGATCTATCGTGGAATAGGCTCATGAGATCCAACTTCTGGTGGGGGAACTTGGACATTTTGATACGGTCTTGCCTAACAAGTACGTAGTTGGTGGAATTATTTCTAAACTACCTCCATCTTGGAGAAGTTTTGTCACGAGCCTTAAACACAAGAAATAGGCTATGACTGTTGAAAGTCTGATCTCAACTCTTGATGTTGAGGAGAAGGCAAGATCAAAGGATGTGCCTCATTCTGTTCCGCAGGAAGGGACTCCATCTAATGCCAATGTGGTTGAAGGTAAATCTGGTGGTGGCAATAAGAACAACAAGAACTGGAAAGGAAAAGCCAAACAAAATACTAGCTTTAAGAAGAAGAATAATAAAGAAGACCCGACTTGCTTTGTGTGCGGCGAGCTTGGCCACATAGCCAGGAAATGCCGCAATAGAAAAGGCAATAAAGGTGGTGGTTAGAACTTTGTGAATGTCACCATTAGCGAGGCTGGAGGAATGTCTCGATCAGGGTATGTTCCAGAAGTTTTTCTAGTATGTCAATCCACCGATTGGTTGTTAGACACAGAAGCTAATGTGCATATTTGTTCTGACTACGATTTATTTTCTTCTTATCAGGCTACCGACAATTGCTCCGTCTTGATGGGCAATGGGTCCAGGACTGCTGTACATGGAATTGGAAGAGTCGATCTCAAGTTGACCTTTGGAAAGACTCTCTCTTAGAAGAATGTGCAGCATATTCCTGGAATAAATAGGAACCCGATTAGTGGTTCTCTATTGTGTCATGATGGCTATAAGCTAGTGTTTGAGTCGAACAAATTTATTATTTTGTAGCTTTTATTTATCGGAAAAGGCTATGATAGCGGAGACCTGTTCCGCCTTTCAATTGCTGAAGATTGTAATAATCTTGTGAACTCAGTTGCTTGTTCTAGTTCTGAATGCAATGGACGAGAGGCTACTTGTCGAAGTGTTCAGCAATGACACTTCCCCTGGTACTACTAAAGTGTAGCCCGCAGAGGTTCTTGTTTCGGTTGGGGCACGCAGAGATTAGGATCAATATGGTGACACTAGAGATTTACGTGGTTCGGACCGCCTGAGCGTAATACCCTACTCCATGGGGTTTGTGATGTTGTATTGAGTGTCGCTAGTATGCGCAGTGTATGGCTTAACTTGGCGTTGTCCCTTTGTATCGTGCGGCTCAGTCCTTTTATAGTCTAAGGACTGACCGTTACATCATTCACCTGGCCCGACATGTGGCCCTAGTGTATTTAATAGCCTAATACATTGTCTATGAGTATTAAGCATGGTTAATAGTGTGATAACGTGCCTTAATGGTTGCGTTACCTCTATTAACAGTGTTTTGATTGTGTGTCGTTAATACAGCATTAACAACACGTAATCAAGTCTTGTAACTATCGCTTTAAGTGTCCCTGGAATATCCGTACTGAAGAAGATCTGCTAATGTATTCGTTGGTGATGAAGGTCCGGAGGCTCCACACATGGCAGCTTCGGAGCTTCCCCTTGCGGGGAGGTACATCCGAAACCGCTATACACGTGTCAATGCTGGAGCTTCCCTCCGTCGGGGGTTAGGTCCGGGGTCATTATACACGTGTAGATCGCAGTGCTTTCCTGTGTTGAGAGTTTAGCTCCAGATTTACATTACACGTATCAATATTCGGAGCTACCCGTATGAGGGATGTGGGTCCAGTGTAATATGACATGTGGGGCCTGAGGAGACCTTCAATTTTGATGGGTAGAACTCTCTTGCACTTCTTGCGGTATTATAGGGTACCCGGTACGTAGGGTACCGACAGTGGCCCCTGGGCCCACCTCTGGGAGAAATCCTTTGGGTTAAGTTATTCTACCAAAGGTGGGGCCATCCTTGATTCCCGCGCTTCGACTTGAAAAGTCTCCTAATGTGCTGTTGGGTCGATGGTTTGGGGTTAAACCATCGTCGCGTGGCTTGTTATGAATGCGGCAGATGAGATCTTTGAGTGTGGATCTCACGCAATTGAAGGTCGCCAATTCCCAATACAAAAATCGTATCGGTTCCGAGCGCCTTGTCGGGGTGCCGCATTTGGGTCTCCCGCCGCCCATCATGAAAATAGTTCGCCTGGGGTAATAACCTCGATCTCTTCGTCGGGGTGGCCCCAGGTCCATTCGTCATGGAAGGGGTAGATTTTTGAAATGTGACCCCTCTCTTGTTGTGGTTTCCAGCTAAGCGTCGCGGAGGCATACTTAAGAAGGAAAGTATGCACGGTTTGAGGACTCTTTATACTTTCGATCAAACTTGTGCTCGGAGCCTCCCAAACTTCTCCTAGCTTTCTCTTCCTTCGCTCCATTTTGCTGCGATGGAGTTGGGTCTTCCCAAGAGCCGTCTCAAGAGCAAGGACGATTTTATGAAGGTCCAGACCTATACGGGGTGGTCCAGTGACTCCTTCAGCCATCGGATCCGCGCCGGCGAGCTCCCGTTCAAGAAGGAGCGTAATGGCGACATGGTGTACTTCTCTGCATACGCCATGGTGGGACTGATCCCACCTTTTTCAATCTTTCTTTTAATGTTGTTGGACTTTTATGGTCTCCAGCTATATCATCTTGGCCCTCATTCTCTTCTACTCGTGGCGACCTTCGTCCACTTTTGCGAGATGTGGGTGGGTGTTCCCCCCTGCATTGAGTTGTTTTGTACCTTCTTCACCGTTCCGAGGCGACTGGGGCGGTAGCAACCCAAGGTAAGCATCGAGTGCTCACCTTAAAATGCTAGTCTTGTTTTTGTTGTGTCTTTAATCTTCTCATCCCTTTATTTCTAGGGTGTTGAAGAAAGGGTTAGGAACTTCGGCATCTATCGAAGCGACTGTGGCTGTGCATGCCGAAGCTCTGGCTTCGAGCACCGAGCCTCCTCCTCAAGTGGTGGAAGAAGCCACAGCAGCTCCGGCGCCAGTGTCGTGGATTTGGATTCAGATTCATCGCTGGAAGCTCCTGTGGTAGCGCCGGACCACGGGGGAGAAGTTGAAGGTGTGCCTCTGGCAACGGTGTTGGAGGCTGATGCTCTAGTATCGGAGCCGGAGATGTCTGAAGCTCCGATCGTTGAACCGGAAGTCGTCGAAGCCCTGGCTGCTGAGCCAGAGGCAATTGAAGTCCCGACCATCAAGCCGGAGATGGTTGAAGCTCCGGCCCTTGGGCCAAAAGTTGTTGAAGGTCCAGCGGCTGAGCTGGAAATGCTTGAAGCTTCGGTCGCTGAACCGGAAGTGATTGACGCGTCAGTGTCTCAGCCGGAGGTGGTAGGGGCACCGGATGAAGCTCCAACCGCTGTCTCGGCGATAGCTGCTCCGGAGGTGTCTGGACCAGAGATGGAGCAGTCTGAAGAGGTGTCGATAGGTCCTCCACCCTTGGAGCCAGTAATTGAAGACCCAGAAACAGCGCCTTCGACTTTCGGTCCAGAGTTGGGAGTTCCCCCAGTGGGTTCTTCCTCTGCTGCTGTTGCTGCTGAAGGGCTTCCAGAGAGCGGCCCTAGTGTTGCAGGAGCTCAAGGGACACCCTTCTAGAGTGGGACCCAATTTTTGTGATGGAAAATCCTCTGGAGCCTACGGAGTTGGTCCCAGCAGGTCTGGAGCCTACGGAGTTGGTCCCAGCAGGTCTGGAGCCTATCCCTTTGGCGTTGTCCATAGACAACGCCTGCTCGAGCCTCCAACAAGTCCAGCTCGCCTTCGATCATGAGAGCAAAGCCTTGTTAAAGGAGCGCAACACCTTGAGGCGTTGGTGCAACAGACTCCACTTCGAGACCAGGCTCGCACAAATAAGTTTGGCTGATCAAAAGGAGTGGATTAAGAGGGAGAAGGCCTGGTTGGAGTACTTGGACAAGCTGCTGGAGGAGAAGGAAGCCGCCATTCGGGCGCTCGACACTAACTCCAGGGAGATCCTTGAGCAAGCCAAGGAGAGGCGAGATGCTGTAAATGAGCATCACGAAAACCTCAATGAAGTGAATGAGGTTCTCCTGAAGTGCCGAGCGGACCTTGAGGCGAGGGAAGAAAAGCTCTTGGAGCAGCAGGAGGATGTTGTGAAGAGGGAGGCGGAGGTCACCGAGAAGTTGACTCTAGGTGAACAGAATTTGGCAGATTGCAGCAAAAAGCTGGATCTATGGAGCAAAGAGGAGAAGTAGAAGTACTGGAAACTAGGGCAGGAGCTCTCGAAAAGAGAAGCTAACGTTGCCACTAGGGAAGGGAAGGTGAGAGGCAGGGAAAAGGGTTTGGCAGAAAGGCAGAACCGCATACACCTCCGGGAGATGGAGCTGACCGATCGTGAGAAGAAAGTTGCTGAGAATATACAGCAACATGCTAAATTGGTCGAGCGCCTCGCTCGGGAAGGTTCGGAGCTTGCGGCCGCCCGGAAGTCACTGGAGGAGCTGCGGAGCTTGAAGGAGACTGAGTCCTTCCAAGTATGGCACTTCTTAGGACGAGCCAACGATGCGCTGACGCCACTAGGCTTCAGCCCTATAAGTGCGGACAATTCGGATCTGGACTTGGACCGAGCACTAGTGGCCCTCAATGTTGCTGGCGACAAACTCGACACAATGGGTGACGTCATTGCGAACCAGCTGGATATAGAGGGGAAATCTCTGGCTACAAACGTCACAGAGTATGTGCTGACGTGTTATGTGAGCCGAGATCCTCAATTCTCTCTGGACCCGGTGCTCCAAGGTCCCATTGCTGAAGAGGAGGACGCCGCCAAGGCTAGTGTCCAAGAAGTTGCCAAGAAAGTCGCCATATTCTTCCGCAGGACTTAGATCCTTCAGTAGCTAGGACTTCTTCCTTTTTCCTTCTACTGTAATCCCAATTTTGTAATCCAGTGCTTCGAATTAATAAAATTCACTTGCCATGAACTTTATTGTTGTTTTGTCTTCTATATAATATGCTCTGTCTTGTTGGCCCCCTGGTATATGTGCACAATTGAAGTGTGTACATGTACCAAAGGATTTGACAGTATACTAATGACTTGAACGCTTCGCACTTGTAGATTTTAGGTTCGAAGTCTTCATTTCTGACGCGTCGACGGCAGGCCCCTGGGATTGGCGGAGTTTGGTAGCTCCGGCGGTACCGACCATCAATGTATAAAACGTCAACGGCGGGCCCCCCTAGGATTTATCGGAGATTGGTAGCTCCTGATGTCGTCGCACGAATAGTTGAAGGTAGGCCCCTAGGGATTGTCGGAGCTTTGTAGCTTTAACTTTACCCACTATCAACATATTAAACATCGACGACAGGCCCCCTCGGAGGATGTCCGAGCTTAGTAGCCCCGGCGTCGTCTACCATCGCTATGAATTTTTGTTTTTCCTGCACATTAAATACAATAAAAGAGTAAAATTCGTCCTCATGTCTATAAATCGTTTGTGACTTATTGTTCTTATTTGAGTTTTTAATCCGAAGTAACTCGATATGGTAACAAGTATATTGATGTAACCCTTCTGGACCCATATGCTTTTTTAGTACTCACCCTACTAAGGCCTGCCGGCGTGTAGGTTGAGTGGCGTACTTAGGGTGCAAGACCAGGCTAAGTCGATAGCACACTCTAGACCTATGTTGGCTTGGAGTTCAGGCAAGTAGACTATACAACATGTTAAGACCCAAAGAGATCAACAATATAACTTGCAACGCATATGAATAACTTGGGTAAAAACTAAAAAAAATAATTGCACAACTTCATTATAGACAAAAAGGTTAAAAACATATTTTGATAGATCGAGCCTTGTGCAAAAATAAATGCACATGGAGTTTGTTTTCACACAACAATGTCTTTCATTATAGGTCCGAATTACAGGGGAGACAAGGACACACTTAGGGTGCAGGACCAAGCTAAGTGCGCTATACATCTTGTACTAACCCACGGTAGGTAGTTACACTTTTAGTGCGGTGACTGTATGAAGTGTACTTAAACTTCCCGGACTCTCCCGGAGGGGTCCGGATGTTCTACCGGAGGACCTACCCATTTCTGTTTAGTGACTCTATAACATACATCGTGTGTAATTACAGACTCACCTCTGTGATTCTAAGCATAAAACTTACAGAGGTGCTCGATGCTCCAAGGATTAGGAAGCGGAGTCCCATCCTCAGTTGCCAAGCGAACGCATCCGGGACGGGATAATTTGATCACTCGGAAGGGGCCTTCCTAGCTGGGGAAAAGTTTATTCATTCCTTCATGAGTTAGTATCTTTCGAAGCACCAGATCGCCTTCCTCAAGTTGTCGGTTGCGCACATGCCTTTGATGATAGTACTGGAGTGTTTGGCTGTTTGGCACCTTCCCTCGTTGACAAGGTCAAGGGCTTCATGTCGAGCTGGTCCTGCGCGACTTCGTCGAAGGTCCGGACTTAGAGGGACCCCAAGGTGATCTCCGGAGGAAGTACTGCTTTAGCTCCGTACACCAGGAAGAATGGAGTTTCTCAAGTTGACTGGTTTAGAGTTGTCCTGTTCGCCCACAATGTGGACGGAAGCTCCTCAATCCAGTTGGCTCCATGCTTTTTCAGGCGCTCATATGTGCGCGTCTTGAGTACTTTTAAGATTTCTGCATTTGCTCTCTCGGCTTGGCCATTACTTGTTGGGTGAGCTACTGAGGCATAACTGAGTTGAATGCCAAGGTCTTCGCAATATTCTTGAAATGCGGCACTTGTGAATTGGGTTCCATTGTCAGTTATGACTTTCTTTGGAACTCCAAATCTGCATATAATGGACTTCAAGAACTTGATTGTTGATTGCTTGTTGATTGTCAGAACTGGAGTTGCTTTCGGCCACTTGGTGAACTTGTCGATGGCGACATACAGGAACCTGTAACCTCCGACTGCTTTTGGGAAAAGTCCCAAGATATCCATGCCCCACACAGCGAATGGACATGTAGGAGGTATTATTTGTAGTGACTAAGGCGGTGTGTGAATATGTTTTGTGTGGAACTGGCACGCTTCACATTATTTCACCAGCTCAACTGCATCCTGGAGTGTTGTAGGCCAGTAAAAGCCATGCCGGAAGGCTTTACCGACCAGCGTGCGAGAAGAAGCATGGTTCCCACACTCGCCTCCATGGATTTTCGTGAGGAGCTCGCGGCCTTCTTCCCTTGCAATGCACCACATTAGGATTCCATTGGCACCACGCCGGTAGAGATCCCCTTCTATCAACGTGTATCTTTTAGCCAATCTGACAATCTGGTCAGCGTGTACACTGTCTTCAGGAAGGATATTGTCTTTCAAGTAGCTCCAGATCTCTGAGATCCATACATTGGAGCTTACTTGAGCTTTTGAGTCTTGCGTGTTGGGTTGCTCGGAGCTTCCGACGGCACCTACGACCCTTGGTGGACGCCATGGTAACAGGACCACCGGTACTGCTAGCTTCGTGGTGCTGGTCTCGCCCCCTTCGCTCAGTTTGGCAAGCTGAGTTGTTGGTCTTGACAACCTCCGGACGAAGATTTCATTAGGAGCCGGAGCTCCAGTTGAGGCTTTCGTCGAGACTTCGTCAGCTTCAGCGTTTTGAAGACGCTGAACATGGTGGAGATCCAAGACTTCGAAGTCCTTCTGAAGCCTCTGGACTTCAAGGAGATAAGTAACTAGTTGAGGATTGTTGCAGGAGCATTCACCTTTGCTTGTTTGACGATGAGTTGTGAATCTCCCTTCACCAACATCTATTTGACACCATAAGATAGTGCCACCTTGAGTCCGTATATGAGAGCTTCATATTCCGCCGTGTTGTTGGTCGCCTTGAAATCAAGGTGAACCATGTACTTGACCTTCTCCCCAGTCGAAGCAAGGAGAAGGATTCCAGCTCTGCCCCCTGCTTCTGCATGGAGCCGTCGAAGTAGAGATTCAACTAAGGCTCGGTGAATACCGGAACCTTGGGTTCTGGTTTCTGCTCACTGTGGCTCCCATGGTTTGACGGAGAGGGAGTCCATTCCGCCACGAAGTCAGCCAAAGCTTGACTTTTGATTGCTTGTCGTGACACAAATTCTAGATCGAACTCGGCCAGTTCCGCTGCCCACTTTGCAATGTTTCTAGTAGAGTTAGGGTTATGCAAAATAGCATGCAGTGGAAAAGAAGTTACCACTGATATTTTGTGGGCTTGGAAGTAGTGATGAAGCTTCCTTGAGGCACTAAGAACTGCGCAAAGCAGCTTATGAACCTCATTGTATCTTGTTTTGGCATCGTGGAGCACTTTGCTGATGAAGTACATTCGGAGTTGGACGATCCATGCCCTTTCAAAGGGAACCAAAGCTTCTTCTCCGTCGACCCAGACCCTCCCGGAGGGGTCCGGATCTTTATGTTGTGCTTCTTGGACCCTCACGGAGGGGTCCAAAACTTATTCTTGTTCGACTCGGACCTTGCTTGAGAGGTCCAAATCATCTTGGTCGACCAGGTGAACTCTCTCTGGTGAATGAGGTTGATCTCTTAGCATTTGGCCTTGAGGTTCCGTGTCTGGGAGCTGGGATCTGAACACACCTTTAGGTAACTCCGGACCTTCCCGGTGGGGTCCGGGTTCCTGGACTGGATGTGGCTCTAGTCTTTCTGTGACCAGGACCATACTAACAAATTCGGTGGTTGCCGAAATGTAAATCAATAAAGGTTCACCATGATTCGGAGCTACCAATATCGGTAGTGTGGTGAGGAGTTGTTTTAGCTCTTGAAACGCCTTTTCTGCTTCTTCAGACCAATGAAATGGTCTGGACTTCCTCAAGAGTTTGGGGAAGGGTAGCGCCCGTTCTACTAGTCTTGAGATAAACCGGTTGAGCGCAGCTAGACATCCAATTAACTTTTGGACATTCTTGATGCAGGCTGGGGGCTGCATATCTTCTATAGCCTTGATCTTCGCCAGATTTGCTTCAATTCCTCGGTGAGTCACCAAGAAACCTATAAGCTTCCCGGAGCTAACCCCGAAGACACATTTGTCCGGGTTCAACTTGGTGCGCGTGGTGCGCAGCTTGTCGAAGACAGCTTGTAAATTGTCAAGTAGTGACTCCTTGTTCTTAATTTTCACAACGATGTCATCGATGTACACCTCCACCAAGTCTCTAATTAGCTCTACAAATGTTTTGTACATAGTTCGCACAAATGTTAAAGCAGCATTTTTAAGACCAAATGGCATGGCAGTATAACATTATAATCCATCTACTGTTATGAAGGCAGTATGCTCTTCATATTCCTTAGACATTTGGATTTGATGATATCCAAAATATGCATCTAAGAAACACAATAGTTCACACCTGGAGGTGGAGTCCACTATCTAATCTATTCTAGGTAGTGAAAATAGATCCTTTGGACATGCCTTATTTAAGGTGGTGTAGTCGATACACATCTGAAGCTTCCCGCCGGCCTTGGGTACAACAACTGGGTTTGCCGGCCATTTAGGATGAAACACCTCTCGGATGAAATCAGCTTTGAGCAACTTCTTAATCTCCCGTCGAATGAAGTTTTGTCGCTCGATTGATTGCTTCCGAGGTTTCTGGTGTACATGCCGTGCGTCAGGGTAAATCTTCAGATTGTGCTCAATCACCTCCCTAGGGATCCCAGACATTTGTGATGGTTGTCAGGCAAACACTTCGACATTAGCCCAGAGGAAAGTGATGAGCGTGAGTTCCTATTTATTGTTCAGACCTCTCGATATAGGGTAGTCTGGGCAGCATTGGAACCAATTTGGACGACTTTGATGGGAACATCGGTGTCGCCGCTTGGTTGCACACGGGGTGTGGAGGTAGAGCCTTTATGACCAATGCTCGGAGGGTTCGAAGCTGGCTCCTTACTGGATGCTTCCTCTTGCGCTGTGGTAAGTGCATATAGTTCTTCTAAAGTAGTGACTCCTACGGTGTGATCTCTGCGGATCCGGAGAACGCCCGTAGGTGTTGGCATCTTCAACACTAAGTAACCATAATGAGCGGCGGCCATGAACTTGTACAAGGCTGGCCTGCCAAAAATGGCGTTGAACGGCAGACTGATCTGCGCAACGTCGAAGAACAACTTCTCAGTTCTGTATTCTCCCGAGTCCCGAAGGTTACTCGGAGTGTGATGGAACCGAGAGGAGTAATGGTCCCTGGGCCTACCTCAGAGAAAGGTCGAGATGGGCGAAGGTCCGAAGGTTGGAGATGAAGCTTAACGAAAGCTTCGAAGCTTATGAGGTTCAGCCCTGAACCCCCGTCCACCATTACATGGTGGAGTTGAATATTATTAATGGTGGGTGACACCGTCAACGGGAGTTGGCCAGCTCCGATCATATTGCAGGGGCAGTCCGAAGCATCGAAAATGATGGGAGTGTCCATCCACTTCTGATGAGGCTCCGCCCTAGCAGTGGGAGCTGCCACGCCCATGTCCTGCTGCATTGTCTTGAGGATGCGGCGGGATGTTATGTCCCAAGAACCATCATAAATGGAGTTCAGGGTCTTTCGACGCTCGTTGTGAGAGACGTCGGAGTCGTCGTCTACAATGTTGTAGACAGCTTTCAGGACCTTCTTGGGGTCCTGTAAACCTAGCTCCTCCTCAGCCGGAGCTTTGTCGACTTTTTGTTTTCCTTCCCGCTGATGGAAAGGAGCTTCTTCCCGGCGCTTCTTATAGTGCTCGGCAAGGTTCTGGATCTCCCGGCATTCTTCCAGGTTGTGTATGTCCGTCTTGTTGATCGGACACCACGCTTTGGAACTGTTGCCGTATACTGATGAAGGACGAGGTTGTTTCTCAAGGTGTGGCCCCCGACCACCCGGAGCTGCAGTAGCTGCTGCGGCTGGTGCGCCGGCCGACGGCTTCTTCTTGCCGTTGGGCTTCTTTTTCTTTTTTTCAATGCCGGATAGTGGATTCAGTTTTGGAGGACTTCTTGTTGGCCTCCGGAGCTGGCTTGGAATGCATTTCACGACCCTCCGCAGCTCTAGCACGTTTGTCTGTTAGACTGAAGAGTTCTGTGATGCTAGTGACTTCTTTGATTGCCAGCTTCTCTAGCATCTTTTTATCTCGAGCACCCCGTCTGAATGCAACAATAACAGAGGAGCTCGAGAATGAAGGAATAGTATTCCGTACCTGAGAAAACCGCTGGATGAAGGACCGCAATGATTCCCCCGTTGTTTGCATTACAACAAACAGATCCAATTTAGTGTCAGGCCGAGTGTATGAACTTCCGAAGTTGACAGTGAATTGTTGGCATAGCTCCGCCCAACTATTAATGGAGTCGGGTTGAAAGCATCTAGGCCCCCATGAGGTATGGTTTCGGTGATTGATGACAACACAACAAGTGAAGCATAATAGTAATGAATTTGACAATACGATACTCAAGAAGATATGCAATGAGTACACGATATGGCACATTAAACTTGAAGACTCAAAAGAGATTAATAACTTGAAAGCTTAACAATCAATAGCATATGAAGAGTCACAAGAATACTCAATGAATAGCAAAGAAGTAGCAAATCATCAAATTACAAAAGGACTCCAAAAAGATAGACTCCCCCTACAGCTAGGACTCCCCCTAAGGCTAAGCTAGACTCCCCCTGACTCTTCTCCCCCTTTGGCATCAAGACACCAAAAAGGAAGTCGAGTGCCTAAGGATCCTGAGCGCTCGGAGCGATGACAAACTGGTCACCGTCGGGGGTGCTGTTGTCGGAGCTACTGCCTGCTACTGCTGAGGCTGGAGTAGAGGTGACGGGAGCTGTAGGAGCTGCTGTCGGTGTCTGCTGAGTCTGAATTGCTGGCAATGGGGCACTGACAATGGACGCCGACGTCTGCTGGAAAAGCGTCGTAGCTGGCAGAGGAGAGTGGATAGGAGCACCTGGAGCAAGCAGTGGGGACATGCTGATCGTCGGGATCGGCGTGGTCGGCACTGGTGCTGAAGCTAGTGCCAGGACAGGTGGGCCTGGAGCAAGGCCTGGAAGCTGCGACGGCAAGGCAATCCCAGTCTGAGTGTAGAGGTTGGTGATCAACCCCAGGATGCCCATCATCGCCTGCTGCGTCTGCTGCTACTGGTCGAGAGAGCGCTGGTGCATCTGATCAATCAGCCCAGTCAACCTATCAGTGTCCTCTCGCCTCTCGCGGGCGATCTGTTGCTGCATCTCCTGCTGCTACTGCTGGAGCTCCAAGAGACGTGCAGCCTCCTCAGCTCGGGTCTGCTCAGCTGCAAGCCTGTCCAGGCGCTGCTGCTCAACCATCTGCTGAAGTAGGGAGGTAAGCTCAGATGGTTGGGAGACATGTGCCTCTGACACTGGAGGTGGAGTAGGTGGTGGCACAGTCGAGCCTCCAGCCTCCGCGTCGTGCTGCCTGGGTGAGGGAGGAGCCGGGAAGTACTCCTCGACACTGTCACTGGTGTCACTCTCGGACCAAATATGCTGAAGTTCCTCACCCTGAGCCTCTGCCCGTGCTAGTCTCTCATCTTCCTTTTCCAGATCTAACCAGTCTATTCGATAAGTCTTGACAACCAGAGCTACTCTACACATTCTCAAGCATTCAAGACATTGAGCTAACACTTCTACATCATCTACACCACCTACACACCAAGAGATAGGCTAGAACTTGCTGGAGATAGTGTTTGTGTGCTTCCATTCTTGATGATTGGAGTCTCTAGTGTAGTGAGAGCTGTAAGGGAGTATCCCTTGGTGATTGTATTGGAGAGAGCCCTCCGGAGCTTGCCAAGATGGTTGTGGAAACCCGGAGGATCCAACTTGTACAAGGCTTGAGCTCCACCTTGCCGAGGTTGGCAAACGGAGAAGTATAGTAAAGATCCCTGGTCTCACTGACTTGGGAGTGGCTACACCCTTTTGTGGGTGCCACAACGTGGATGTAGGAAGATCTTGACGATCTTGCCGAACCACGGGATAAATCTCCGTGTCCTCGTGTCTCCTCGGGAGTTTGCGCTTTCTTCCTCTCCCTTTACACTTATGAATTTCTTATACCGCAAAGTTACTATTCACTTGAATGCATAGGTTGTTTGCATAGGGAATTGGGCTTTTAGTAATTAAGTTTTATTGCTTTAATTTTTGAAAAAGAAGCCCAATTCACCCCCCCTCTTGGGCATTCGATCCTTACACGGGTGGAAGACTCATGAACCAGGACCTTGCAAACCCAGTTAGAGCCACCGGGAAGTAGTTGGCCATCACAGCCTCATCACCCCCCGCTGCCAGTATAGCAGTGGAGTAGATTTGAAGGAACTCGACGGAGTTGACAGTCCCGTCGAATTTCTCCGGCAAGTGAGGTTGGAACTTCTGTGGCCATCTGACCATGCGTAAATGCATGGCCAGGGAGAACAGCCTCTCCCTTTTTCCTGAGGAGCAGGGTTGTCACGAGCTTCTCGTCTCTCGCGAGCACGCTCGATATGGACGCGATCATCTTGCTGCCGGTAACAGCGATCAAGTTCCGACCGCATGTCGTGAGTCGGAATCTTGGTGATGGTGTGGGTGCGTCGTGTCCTGGGAGGCATCGAAGTCACCTGCTGGGATGCGGCATGTCTCCTCTGCTGCGAGACTTGTGGACCAAGTCGGCCCGACAAGGTCCGTTGTTGTGATGGTGCTCGCCCCAAAGGGGGAGGACCTTGATTGCTGATGCCAGCGACTGCTGCTGCAACCAGATGGTCAACATCGGCTCTCCACTATTCCATAGCACCCTGGGGCGCCTCTGGAGGCGGTGGATGTTGTAGGAGAGCTCGCGCGGCAATGAGCGTGTGCTTAGGGTTGTTATTTGTCGATGCAGTGATCAACGCAGATGCCCCATCTTGTCGTCCAGCATTGTTTGTCAGAATAGATGGCAGATGTGGTGCCATAGTGCCTACCGGAACAATGGCACCCGCTGGCTACTGTTCGTTGGAGGGATTGCCTCCAGCAGGTCATTCAACGTGATTGCCGTTGGAAGATCTTGCGGCGAAATTCACCATCTTGAGATCTCAGGTCCCCCTACCTGGCGCGCCAAATGTCAAAGTGTTCAACAATGACACTTCCCTCGATACTACTAAAGTATAGCCCGCGGAGGTTCTTGTTTCGGTTGCGGCACGCAAAGATCAGGATCAATATGGTGACACCAGAGATTTACGTGGTTCGAGCCGCCTGAGCGTAATACCCTACTCCATGGGGGTTGTGTTGTTGTATTGAGTGTCGCTAGTATGCGCGGTGTATGGCTTAACTTGGCGTTGTCCCTCTGTATCGTGCGGCTCAGTCCTTTTATAGTATAAGGACTGACCATTACATCATTCACCTGGCCCGACATGTGGCCCTAGTGTATTTAATAGTATAATACACTGTCTATGTGTATTAAGTATTGTTAATAGTGTGATAATGTGCCTTAATAGCTGCGGTACCTCTATTAGCAGTGCTTTGATCGTGTGTTGTTAATACAACATTAATCACACACGACCAGGTCTTGTAATTGCCGCTTTAACTGTTCTTTGAATGTCCGTGCTGAAGAAGATCCGCCAATGTATTCATTAGTGATGAAGGTCCGGAGGCTCCACACATGGCAGCTTCGGAGCTTCCCCTTGCCGGGAGGTAGCTCTGGAACCGCTATACACGTGTCAACGCCGGAGCTTCCCTCTGTTGGGGGTTAGGTTCGGGATCATTATACACGTGTAGATCACGGAGCTTCCCTGTGTTGGGAGTTTAGCTCCGGATTTACATTACACGTGTCAATCTCCGGAGCTACCCGTATGAGGGATGTGGGTCCGGTGTAATATGACATGTGGGGCCTGAAGAGACCTTCAACTTTGATAGTAGAACTCTCTTGCACTTCTTGTGGTATTATAGGGTACCCGGTACGCAGGGTACCAACACTACTGTTTGGCACTCTCGGCTTTGTCATATTAATTATGATCACATCATTAAATTGTCCAAACTTAATTTGATTCCAAAAATTCCTGTTGAAAGAAGGTCTAAGTGTCATGCATGTGTGCAAGCTAAACACCCACGTAAGCCTTTTGAAAGCGTCGTGGGATGGCAATGGGTCGGGTTCAGATCGGGTATCACAAATACCCGCTCGAAATGAAAAAAGTGCACGGGTAAATTTTCGTACCCTTAACCGCACCGCGGGTAAAAAATGGTATTCGAATCCGTACCTGATGGGTTTCGAGCGGGTTTCGAGTACTCATCGAGGGTACCCGTTAGATTTGAGCAGGTATGAGTTCAACTTGAGCACTCGGTTTCTTTTTATTCTCAAATCAAGCTACCAGTTATGTCTCCATTGTGTCTCCATGGTCGAGATGGGGCTAAACTCTCACCGCGCCCAGCAACCAGTGCGCCCTTTTTCGGCTTTTCCCGACGCGCCCAAGCTCTGCGCCGCTCGCACTCTTTTCCCAAAAAAAGTGTAAAAATTAACACGGAAGATACTGGCACGCTTACGTGCTGACTTATCTACGTGACTATTATAGCTAGAAACCTTACAAGTTTATTTTAGTCAATGGAGGTTCGAGTTCGTGAGTTGAATAACGAACTGTCTCCTCCTGACGGAAAGGACAAGGCTCCATCAGGCGCCTAACAATGGATTTGGTGCCGACCGAGAAATATAGAGCCCCAAAAACAAACATGGTACATCCCAATGCGTGCAAGGCGTGCGCCGCCCGCACCTTTCTCCCGACGCACCTGGCGTGCGCCGCCCTCGCCCTTTTCCCCACGCGTGTGTGGCTCTGCGCCCTTTAAACCATCCGCAGTGGTACACTATAAAGCATACTAGATACACTGTTTCGTAGTATAATTTAAAGTATGTACTGTAAAAATTGAAGGAGAATAGTGTATATAGTATGCTTTAGAGTATGCTGGTGCGGATGGTCTTAGGCGCACCGTACGCCGCGTGCCTGCTGTACCGCCAGATCGAGGAACTGACCCACGAGTGATATGGAAGTGGGCTGGACGTTTTCATATGGACTAAAAATGAAGCTTTGGGTAACCTGCTGGGTACCCGCATGTAGAAAATAAAACCCGCATCCGTACTCGCAAAATATCGGGTCGGGTATGAGTTGTGCCCGCGGGTAAAATTTTCAACCCGTAGCCGTCGGGTACAATACCCATCGGGTACCCGAACCCGCGGGTACAATTATCATTCCTAAGCGTGGAAGAGAAGAGCTTATCACCACTAGATCTTATTCACTAAGATTTGTGTGAAATGAATATAATTTTGACTAGAGCAGAGAAAAATATTTTATATCTTTTATTGATGATGCTACTAGATATTGTTATCTCTATCTTATTAAATCAAAAGTTGAGGCACTGGACATATTTAAAATCTATAAGGCGGAGGTTGAAAACCAACTAGAAAGAAAAATCAAATGTGTTAGGTCCGATAGAAAAGGAGAGTATCTTTCGAATGATTTCGGCGAATATTGTGCGGAGCATGGAATTATCCATGAGACAATGGCTCCCTACTCACCCCAATCAAATGGGGTGGCTGAGCGGAAAAACCGAACACTAACGGACATGGTTAACGCCATGTTGGACAGTTCGGGTTTATCCAACTCATGGTGGGGGAAGCCATTTTGATCGTATGTTTTGTGCTGAATCGAGTTTCATCATCCAAGGATGAAATAACCCCGTATGAAGGATGGAAAGAAAGAAAGCATGCTCTCGGTTTTTTACGTGCATAGGGTTGTTTGGCCAAAGTTAATGTGTCTGCATGTAAGAAACAAAAATTGGGACCAAAGATCGTTGACTGTGTCTTTCTAGAATATGGACAACATAGTGCAACTTATAGATTTTTAGTGATTAGATCCGAGATTTCTGACGTGCACGTTAACACCGTGACTGAATCTCGTGATGCCACATTTTTCGAGGATATTTTTTCAATGAAGGATAGAGTTGCAGGTCGTAGCGAGGCATCTACTAGTTTTACTCCTGATCCTTCTCTAATATTCGTACCTTGTTCTTACACTGAAAAACTCATGGCTGACAGTACAAATATTGTTACTCGAAGGAGCAAGAGACAAAGGATTGAAAAATCCTTTGGTGATGATTTTACTTTCTACCTCGTTGATGATACACCTAAAACACTTTCAAAGACATATGCATCACCAGATGCAGAGTACTGGAAGGAGACAATCCATAATGAAATGGAGTATTTTTTAACAAATGGAACTTGGGAAATATGTAACTGTCCTGTTGGGTGTAAACATGTTGGGTGTAAGTGCATATTTAAAAAGAAGATCAAACCAGATGGTACAATTGATAAATATAAGGCTAGACTTGTAGCCAAGGGATTTACCCAAAAGGAAGGCGAGGAATTTTTTGATACTTATTCACCTGTTGCTAGGCTAACCAGAATTCGTGTACTTGTTGCACTTGCTGCGTGTCATGATCTCTTTATTCATCAAATGGATGTGAAGACGACTTTTCTAAATGGCGAGCTCGATGAGGAGATCTATATGAAGCAACCTGATAGTTTTGTGGTGCCTGGACAAGAGGACAAAGTGTGCAAGTTACGAAAATCCTTGTATGGCCTCAAGTAGGCTCCAAAGCAGTGGCATGAGAAGTTCGATGAAACTATAATCTCAACAGGCTTTGTGGTAAATGATGATGACACTTGTGTGTACTATCAGTTTGGTGGGAGTAAGGGAGTAATACTGAGCTTATATGTTGACGATATATTAATTTTTGGGACTGATATCGATGTGATAAATGATGCAAAATCATTCTTGTTAAAAAAATTAGATATAAAGGATTTGGGAGTGACTGATGTTATTCTAAACATCAAACTGATTAAGGGCGAAAATGAGATTACTTTAAAACAATCTCATTATGTGGAGAATATTCTGAGTTGATTTGGGTACTCAGATTCCAAAACTTCTTCAACGTCATATGATCCCAGTCTAAAGCTTCGCAAGAACAGAGGATAAGGGATTAATCAGTTGAGATATTCCCAGATTATTGATTCTCTTATGTATCTTGCTGGTGCAACCAGACCTGACATCTCATTTGCAGTAAGCAAATTGATCAGATTTACTTCCAATCGTGGAAGAGATCACTGGTGTGCACTAAAACGTGTAATGAGATACTTGAGAGGTACATCAACATATAGACTTCACTATACAGGGTACTCAGTTGTACTAGAAGGGTATAGTGACTCAAATTGGAACTCAGATGCTGATGAGATCAAAGTCACTAGTGGATACGTTTTCACTATTGGTGGTGCTGCAATTTCGTGAAGGTCTCGTAAGCAGACTATATTGACAAAGTCCACTATGAAAGTGAAACTTGTAACACTTGATACAGCCACAACTGAGGCGGAGTGGCTGAAACAACTCTTGATAGACTTGTCATTGGTCGTTAAACCTGTGCCGGCTATTCTTTTGCATTGTGATAATCAAATTGTGATCACAACTGTAGATAATACAAAAGAAAATTTGAAATCCTCAAGACATGTGAAACGGCGAATCAAATCCGTGAGACATTTGAGAAATACGGGAAAGATTGCCGTTGAGTATATTAATACTAAAAGAAATCTTGTAGAACCTTTTACTAAGGGATTAATACGTGCTGTAATTGAAGAAGCATCAAAGAAAATGGGTTTGAGACCCACGTGATGTTATTATACAATGGTAACCCAAACTATGTGATCGAAGATCCCGTAAAGTAAATCTTAGGAAAAATAAGTTGTATGGATAACTGGAGAGTACATATTTATTACTCATTTCTGCTAGCAGATGCGTACTCTCAGTACTACATAGAAGGTTGACTTAATGTCTTACTGTGTCCTGAGGCCTAAATAGGCAATGTACCGTCTTGCAGGGTATACTTTAAAAACACACCTATATGAGTTTGACTGTCAGGTTGCAGTCTATGAGATGTAGGTAATCTCAAATAAACTCATGAATAGACATGAGACAATACCATAATGCTCCAACATGAGGCATGACTTTAGGTGGCCTAGTATCAGCGATGCTTTCATGTGAAACTTGCTCACACAAAACTAGCAATTTAAGACTATGTCTATTGCAAAGTTGTAAGTATGTGAATCATGAAATGCTAGGTGCAACTCAATCCGTAACGGGTCTGCAATGGAAAACTGATATATTAAAGCGCATAATTGTTACTCGATGATCTTGGTTTTCAGTGGGGATTATTGGGATTTGACCCATTTAGTGCAGCACATTTATGGGTTGATTTGTTTGGGCCAACTCTCCTGGTGGAAAGCCAATGTGATGTGAAGAGGTGGCTAGGAACTTTAGTCCCACATTGCCCACCTAGATGGGTGTTCCCCAATATATATAATGACCCTTGTACATATTCTCAACATGAGAATAATGAGAGATGAAAGTTGTTACTATGGACACAAAGACACACGCACGCACGCGCGCGTTTCGCGATTTTACGCGTGATTATCGCGTGACTTGTGACTTACGACGTTGTGCGTCCGCGTCGTGACAAGTTGTGTTCTTCTAAGTAGTTATTATTTTCTTCCACTAATATAAAAAAGAATATTTATCACACTTAGATTGTCACGTCAACATAAAGAGTAACTGCAGACGCACATTATTAGTGTGTAATGCCTCATAACTGCTCCCATTAGTTGCACGTTGAGGAATTTCAGAGAGCGGTTTTATGAAATTATAGCATATCGAATCTGAGGCTATTGTAGACTTAAGTATATAAGGAGACGTCCTGTATACTGGAGGGACATACAACACAAAAATTCGTCTCTCTCGCTAACTGCTCTGCGCTGCCGTGTTTTTGCCTTGTCGTCTCTTTGTTCGCCGTGCAGCGAATTAAGGTAGAGCGGTGTCTCCAGACCGACGCCGACAATCTGAAGACCTGCACGGGTGCTGGCGATCAGGATTCTGGGAAGTCCGTTCGCACGGCCGCTCGCTGCACTTCCATCTTCCTCAACAGTTTCATCGTCTACTTCATAGCAAGATAATCTGTAAGTGGATCTCTCGAACTATGGCTAGTTCGATTTATTTTGATGAGCGATTTATTCACATTCGTTTCAGCTCTTGTTTGTGTGATACTAGCACTGTTTATTTTGACTGCTAAGTAGATGTGCTCTAGTCATTTTGCTGTTTCGGATCATCAAATTAATTGCATGTCATGTGTATTTTCCAACATTATGCTTTCATGATTTAGTATTTCTAACTATTCGATTAAAATTCGAGGCAAACAATTCTCACTCCTAACAAACAATTTTTTGCATGCTCTTAAAATGTCGTTTACTCGTTAAAATTTTAATTGAGTTGAGCCCATCTAGAGAGGAAGGCAGCCTGCGAGCTAATTTTTCATCCGGCTCTAGACGTTGTATGCATGAGCTGAGCATACTCCGCGCAAGCGTGCGTCTGGGCTAGTGATCGTTTCTGTGTAATTGACTGTGACAGGCAAAACACTTATCAAACATAGAAAGAAAGAACTTGAAATTTTTCCTATGTTTTATGGAAAAAACAACCATGTTACAAATAGTATAAGAAAATATGTGAATACGTATGCTTCCAAAGCACAGACAACAGTTGTGATCACGACGGCGGAGGCGGAGGGATGGATGCCGACCGGAGGCCTGGACGAAAGAAGAAAAAGGAAGGGGTGAATGCGGCCATTGGCAGCCGAGCAATTGAATCGGAGCCACATCTTCGAATCCCCGCCCCCCTTTTCTGTTCCGTGGCCGAGGCCTCTCGCGGGCCCACCGCCGCCAAATCCCCCTCCAAAACCTAACTGACCCCACCAACACCATCCGCAGCAGGTACACGTCACAGATCAATGGGACCAAATCTAGTTGTACCCCATGTGTCAGTGAAAAAGAAGTGGTATCCTTGTAGATGAAGCAGCACGAGAGCATGAAACAGTGTTTGGGACACCCGCGATTGAAATGTGGGCTGAGCGTGGTCCATAAGCCTTCTGAGAACAAGTCACGGCCCCACCGCACCTTGTGACGTCTAGACTCTAGTTGCATCCGGTGGGTGTATAGACCCCGCCTATGGATTTGACAGCTCGATGCATCGAGAAGCCTGGGCCCACCACCTAACCGTGCTCTCGTCTCCCACCACCACGGCACCACCACCACCAGTCCACCACATCCAAATCAAATAATAGCTTCTGCCGTGTCCCCCTCGCTCCGTCACTGCCACACCTCTCATCTCATCGTCCAAACTCCTGTGGCCTCTGCTGCTGGCTGCTCCTGCCGCCGACGCTCTCGCCCCCTCGCGCGCGCTCGTACACCTCGGCTGCCGCCGTCGCAGCGTCACCGAACGGGGGTCCAGCTGGAGAGTAGGGGCGGGGGGATCGGTAGCTTCGTCGACGGGATGGAGGAGGGGGGACGATGACCGCGGGAGCGGCGCGGCGGGATGCGGACGATCTGCGACGTGTGCGAGAGCGCGCCGGCGGTGCTCTTCTGCGCGGCTGACGAGGCCGCGCTCTGCCGGTCCTGCGACGAGAAGGTGATCCCCGCTCCCCTCATTCGTCAGAACCTTCCCCTGGGCTCTGCTCTGCGTCCTCGTCGTAGATCGGGCAAAGCGCTGGTTCGATTGGAATTGGCGCGCGGCCGCGCTGGTTGATCCAATCGTTCGATTTAAGACTTCGATAGCGCGGATTTCTTAGCTGCGTTCGAATCTTTGAGTATTTGCTCCACTTTCTCAAATTCGGTCATCCTGCACCTGTTGCAGCCCATTCCTGGTACCTGAAATCAAAGTCTCATTGAGCATGTCTTGAGCTCATACTGGCTCAGTTCAGGTCGAAAAGGTGTTCAAGCAGCTCCCCATAGGGCATTGACATTGACAAACTTATCTCTTAGTTGTTGAGGTGTTAGTTGAGCACAGGGATTGTACGCGGTACATGTTCTAGTGATTCTAATCGCATTTGAATTTGAGCCTAATTCTTAGCAACTGGAAATATGTTCACATATTGTTTCCTACGATACTAAACATTTCGTGCATAAGTTCAGCTTCGTTAGCTGGATCAGATTATCAAAGCCAGAAGATCTTCACTAAGGACGAGAGATGCTTATCTAGCTTGGTGGATTGTCGAAATCAATAGCTCATATGACTGTTTGTACAAAATGAGATTTGACATGTTGTCTGCGAGCATAACAATAAGCATATCAGGGACAAAATAGTGCAATTGTTCATAATTCCATACATGATTACAACAACAACAAGAACAACCAAGCCTTTGTCCCAACCACGTTTGGGTGGGCTAATTCCATACATGATTAACTTGGCCATTTCAGAAAAACAAAATTCAAGACAAAAATATTGTGCTTATCATTTTACAAGTTTTTACACAACTCCATGGTTAATAGCAAGGATTATAGCTCTTGGAGTGTGATGCTTTAAGTATGGTTGCCAGCAGTGAGAACTTTTCTGGGCTGAATGTTTGTTGGCGTTGCAATAAAATAATGATGTTCCAATTTCAATCCTAAAATGTGTTATTTCAGTACATTATGTATGGTATAGACATGTCAAATTTACGGCAAGTGTCATGCAAATGTGCATGCATGCATGAAGGGTGTGCGTCCAGCTGGCTGCATGGGTCCATTTTGCGGCAATGTTTGCCATAGTTAGAGAAGACTGGGCCTTTAGCCACCCAGTTAATTCAGGTTAGTATTGTTAGGTGGTTGTGATATGCTTGTGCGAAGGCCTTGTGCTATAAAGGCTGCCTCATGGTGCTAAGCAAATCAAGCAACAAGAATATCACTCTATTCCCAGTAATCTTCTATCCTTGCCCTTCTGGAGTGGCTGCCGCCTCTGCAAGGCCATGCCTCCTGGGTTCAGGGTCATCTTTCATCACAGCAAGGCTGTTCAAATGACCATTTTTGGGCCAACACTATCTTTGTAGTAATTCTGTTGTTATTCTTACAATACACTTTTAAAAAGTTTTATGTTTTATCAGTATGCTTATTGGTTTCAGACATACTTTTTACATAATGTAGTGTCCAATACTATGTAATATAATATCTTTTTGACATTTGTTATATATGCTTCTGTGTTTGCCACATTGGGATTACAATCCAAAATCCGCTTTTGCATGGAACTCAAGTCATTCTTTTTTAAGCAAGGAATTTGGCAGCATGTTTTGGATTAAACTTTACCCCTGTTTGTTCGGAAGTATGACCTTTGTTTAGGATGATTGTATCAATAAGTGTATTATCAAGTATAGCAAAATTCTGTAACCATGGATTAATCATTCATCAATTTCTTCTATTAACAGAAGTTCTTGAATTGCTGGCTGTCGTTTGCTAGTTGCATATTAGAGGTTTTGTTTTTTTAGATTGGTTTGGTCTTTTTATCAAGCAGTGTAATGTGCCTTCTGCCAGGCAAATGAGCTCGATGCTGAGTATGAGTTCCTAGATGTAAATTAGTTGTTTGGGTATTTGGTGTTAGAGATATAGAGGTTATTTATATTTTCCCCTTTGCATAAGGTTTTCTCTGCATATTTCTAATCCCTTGTACCTCTATTTATTGTGGCCTCTGACCCTTATAATAATACAAGCATCATTTATAACATGGTACAACGTCAAAAATTAGGGTTAACTTTTTATGCTGCCCTAGCAATTGATCCCTAAATTTTTTCTTGCGCCGCTGCCGATCTTCTTCGTCTTGAAGATCTCTGCTGCTTTGCTTCTCTGACGCATCTGGGAGTCACGAAGGTGGATCGACCTCTAGTTTTCCTAGCCGATTCGCCGGATTTATCGAAGGTGCCGCCGTCTCTATGCTTCCTCTGACGCTGGCTTCTACCGCGCCTAGATCTGGAGCGGCGCAGCTGCACTCTACCTCAGATCGCGTGTCTCCTTCTTCAATCTCGGGTCGGTGCTGGCGGGTGCGTGGGCTGTGTCCGTGGGTCCTTCAATCATGGAGAGAACCAACCCCTTCCCCTGGAACCTTCCTAGTCCCTTCCCCTAGAACCTTCCTGGCCTTTACGTGATCGCCATCTTCACGTGATCTGGTTCCTCTGGAAGCTTCCTGCCACTCACGTGGGCTTTATGTGAACTCCCTCTGAGTTAGAGCGAAAAAGAAAAAAAAGAAAAAAAGGAAAAAAAGGAAAAAAGGGGAAAATACAAATAACCCCTATATCTCTAACACCGCCCCCTCAAACTCAAAGTGTGTCACAAACACTGAGTTTGGAGAGATAAAAACTATGTTGAGCCCGAGTCTGCGCCTTCGTGAAGAAATCAGCCAACTGAAGCTCTGAAGGCACATACTGAAGATCAATAACACCGTCCTGTACCTGTGCTTGTGTATAAGAAGCATCAACACCAATATGCTTGGTAAGCTCATGATTGACCGGATCACGAGCAATACTGATAGCACTTGTACTGTTAGACAAAAGAGGAGTCGACATACCAATAGAAACATCAAAGTCCTCGTGCTTGGTTTCAGCGTTTTGCGTCTGTGGTCACTGCTGCTGGTTTCTCTGCCAGTGCTCATGATCCCGCGCTTTTGTGCACACTCCGTCTCGTGGACGCACTCTTCTTCTTCTCTATGTTGATGACATGATCATTGTCGGAGATGATTCTAAGGAAAGACCCGTCTCAGTGAGCAATTTCTTATGTTCGATCTTGGTCCTCTTCGTTACTTTCTTGGAATTGAGGTTTCTCCTCCTCTGAGGGAATTTATCTGTCTCAGGAGAAGTACATTCAGGATCTTCTTGATCGGACTTCTCTTACTGATCATCGGACTGTTGAGACTCTCATGGAACTCAATGTCCATCTTCGAGCCAGTGATGGTGAGCTTCTTGATGATCCTACTCATTACCGTCATATTGTAGGGAGTCTCGTGTATCTTGGTGTTACTCGTCCTGATATCTCGTACTTTGTTGACATTCTGAATTAGTTTGTTTCGGCTCCCACTCAGGTCCACTATATTCACTTGCTTCGTGTCTTGCTTTATCTTCGTGAGACTATCTCTAGACGCTTGTTCTTTTCACGATGAGCTCATTACAGCTCAAAGCATACTCTGATGCTACTTGGGATAGTGATCTCTCAGATCGTTGATCTCTTTCTGCCTATTATGTTTTTCTTGGTGGTTTTCTTATTGCTTGGAAGACTAAGAAGCAGGTAGCAGTTTCTCGTTCAAGTGTAGAGGCTGAGTTGCGTGTTATGGCTCTTGTGCGTGCAGAGGTGACTTGGTTGCGGTGGTTGCTTGAGGACTTCGATGTTTTTGTTGGTATGCCGACTCCTCTTTTATCTGACAGTACAGGTACTATCAGTATTGCTCGTGATCCGATCAAACATGAGCTTACCAAGTATATTGGTGTCGATGTTTCTTATACACGAGCACATGTACAAGATGGTGTTATTGATTTTCAGTATGTGCCTTCAGAACTTCAGTTGACTGATTTCTTCACGAAGGCACAAACTCGGGCTCAACATAGTTTTTATCTCCAAACTCAATGTTCGTGATGCACTTTGAGTTTGAGGGTGGGTGTTGGAGATATAGGGGTTATTTGTATTTTCTTTTTTGTATAAGGGCCTTTTCGCATATTTGTAATCCCCTGTACCTCTATTTATTGTGGCATCTGGCCCTCGTAATAATATAAGCATCATTCATAACATTTGGTACTGTTGAAGTATGCTGAAAACCTCGCACCTTAAAGCGAGGATTGACTGTATTATTCCATGAAATCTATCTGCTACAGATTTATTACCAAATTTCATTCAGAAAACTGAGTTTAGCTGAAAATGAGGAGGCCATGTCAACTTGTTCGGGTAGGTTACAATTCATCATAATAATTGTTTCTCTATTTGTTGTATTGGAGAGAAAAACAAGAGTTAAGTGTATGGCCCGTCCTCAAATTTGTTTGGGGGTGTCATGTAGGCAGTGTTGTCCAGGCGTCGCCTAGGCGGCGCCTAGGCGTCCAGTCGGTACCGGGGCGACGCCAGGACAGCTCGCCTCGCCTGGACCGGTCCAGGCGTCCGACTGGGACGCCTTGTCGACTTCGGGCGTCCAGGCGTTGCTTCCAGTCGTCCGGGCGCACCGCCTGATCCAGCCCACTTCACTTGAACAGCCCAACCCAAACCTAATCCCCACCCGCCCGCTCTGTTGTGCCCGACAGCCCCGACTCCCGTGAGGTTGAGAGCGTCCGTCGCCTCCTGGTGCTGCCGCCGCGCCTGACCTCAGCTGCCGTCGCCGGCTCGCCGGAGCTGAGGAGCAGCGGCCGCCGCCCTCCCCTGTCCCTGTCCCCTCCTTCCCCGCCCGGATCTTCTCTCCTCTTCGCCTCTGCGGCTTTGTCAGTCCGCCCGGAGCTCCTCTGGTCTGCGCTCCTTCCGCCCGGTGAGTTAGCCTCCAGCGGCAGCTCCTCTATTCTCTCCTCCGGTCTCTCCCCTCTGGTCCTCCTCCCTTTTGTGCAGTCACTGCAGTGAGCATTAGCTTTGCTACTAATGCAAGATGTAACTCATCACCTTATGTTCTTGTCTCTTTTATTGCCTCATTAGGGATGGATGATGCTAATGAAATTGAAGTGGGTGTGTCGCAACCACAGCAGCAAGGAAGTGAGTCTCAACCGCCTTCCAATGAGTATGATCCTTCGAAAGACCCGAAGAGAAAGGCGAAGTCAAAAGATCCCGGATGGAAGTATGGATTTTGGCCGGATTTGACAAACAAAGATTTGGTGCAATGTATGTTATGTGGAAAGCAAGTGCATTCGGGAATAAAAAGATTAAAGCAACACCTTGCCGCCGGACTTGGAGATGTTGGGCAATGTCCCAAAACCACCACGGCAATAATGAAGGAGATGCATGATTATATCAAGAAGACCGCAAGATCGGTGAAGATTGTATTGGATGATGATGATGAAAATGATGATGGTGATGATGAGGGCCATGGAGATGATGACGTTCAGAGGGGTCCAGAAGCATCATCCCGGGCTTCCTCTTGTCACTCTTCCAAGCCCGTTCCAAGCTCTGGGACATCATCTAAAAGGAAGCAATCTACTATTGCTTTCAAGCCAGCTTCTAAAGAGGCTAAAGTGACCAAGTCTGTGGCTTCAATAATCAAGAGAACACCAGAAGAGGTGGTTGAAGAAAGACACTCAAAGCAACCATCTCAGACTAGCATTGAGCATTGTATGAGAACTAAAGAAGAAAAGGAGACTGCATGGCAGCATATAGCTGATTTCTTCTATGAGGCCGGTGTCTCATTCAATGCTGTTGATGCTAGAAGCTTTGAGGTGATGTTGGAGTCCATTGGACAGTATGGTCCTGGGTTGAGACCTCCTTCGAGGTATCAGTTGAGGGTGCCTTTGCTTGAAAAGGCAAAGTCTAAGATTCAAGCTCGTGTCAAGAAGCTTGAAGTGGAATGGAAGAAGTATGGTTGCACCTTAATGTGTGATGGGTGGACGGACACAAGGAGGAGACATTTGATTAATTTTCTTGTCAATTGTCCAGAAGGCACATGTTTCTTGGAGTCTGTAAATGCATCATCTGAAGTTGCAGATGCAAGGATGTTAGCCTCTTTGATAGAGAGGATTGTTGAGCAGGTGGGTGCCCACAATGAGCACCAATGAAGTTCATTCCGGTGAAGATCTCCTTTGGTCTCATGTTGATGATGCTATTGGAGCATCAAGGTCACTTGAAGGGCGTAATTTGCCTAGGGTGACCACAACATATCATAGAAGGCGTCATGCATCTTCTACCTCAAGGCCATCTACTTCTAGGTCCTCTACTAGTGAGGAAGAACAAAGCTTGGATGAGGAAGAAATGGATGAACACAATGATATGGTGATTGATGATTTAGATGTTGAAGATGATTTTGGTGCTCCACCACCCCTTCCTTCTATTGAAGATGCTCAAGATGAGGCAAATGAGTCCAAACCAAATGATATCGAGCTTGACATTGACTAGGAGCATTGAGGGTTTGAGGACTAGAAGTTTGAAGTTGAACTATGAACAATTATCTTTGCTTTTGTGATGTATGAACTATATGTGATGTGTGAACTTATTTATCTATGACTATGTGTATGTGATGTATGAAACTATGAACTTATTTTCATGTCTGATCTGATCTGATTTGCATGTCTTCATGTATGTTGCAACTTGCAAATTTGCAATCTGCTGAGTGCTGACTGCTGCCTGTATAACACATTAACACTTGCTGTCTGTCCAGATTTTTGGCTTCAAAAATATGCTTTATTCATTCATCATTCATACATATTCATACTATAAATCTGTCATAAATTGATACATTTACACTGATACATCAATACATTGTCTATAACTCTAATATTACATTGCCTAAAGTCTGAAAAATCTTGTCTGAAACTCTGAAAAATCATTGTCCAGTCTGCAGAATTGTCTGGGCGCCTTGGTCGCCTGGACGTCGCCTAGGCGGGCGCCTAGGCGCCTAGTCGTCCAGTCGCTGGCTGGCGCCTAGGCGTCCAGGCGGTAATTGACAACACTGCATGTAGGTCCCCAAACTCTTAATTTGCACATTCGAGTCCCTAAACTCGCTAATTGGTGTACTCATGGTCCAATCTCCCAAATTAGCATTGATTTGCTTAGTTTGTGTCTGTGTCATCAATGTCATTGAATTTGATAACATCATCACTTGTATTACTATTTAGTCCACATTAAAATTTTAAAAAAGAGTTAACTGTGCCTAGAAATTCCCTTCTCGAGACCTCCAGACCTCACATTGTGTGGGAGCTTTCACCACTGGGTACACCCTATTAAAATTGGAAAGTAAAACAAAAATAGAACAAACTCTTTATGCTTCATAAACAAGTTCAAATTTTTCCATTTTGACCTGATTTTTTTAAGTTTGGGGTGGGTTTGATAGTCATAGAAATGATGACTTAGTACATTTGAATGACATGGCTGTGTCAGAGACATCAAATAGGCATATCAATGCCAAGGTTCATTAGTCGTCTAGTCGATCCTAGTCGCCTAAGCATTGACTAGGATGACTAGATCGATTAATCGTGGACTAGGCAATTAGTCGACCCTAGTCGTCCGAGATATTTTGAACGACATTTCTAGACACACACACACACATTATATACACTTATATAGCAAAGCATCAGAATCCCATGTGGCATTGGCTGGACCCCCAGATGGTCCTTCAGGTTCAGGCATGATTACCTGTACCATATCACGCTGCTCCCGTCTCATATCTGCATGTCATATAGACATAATCCACGCAAGTATCAACTATCAATGCAAAGCATACAGAATAGGAGGGCATGAAGTGTCAGATGATCTCAACAGTATATTAGGAAGAGTTCATATAAGATTACATTAGGAGAGTCCTAATTAGATTGGAGTTAAAGTTAGAGTCCTAAGAGGAGAAGATTACATGTAACCAGACTATATAATGAGCCTAACCCTATTGTAATAGTACACCTCCCAGATTAACAATACAATGTCCCTAAATTCAGAGTCCCGGAATTCCAACAATCTGGTATCAAGAGCTTAGGTTTACGAATCCAAAAAGCTGCCCCCGGGAGGGATCTGCTCCTGGGGGTAGCCTGCAACGGGCGACACTGGACGTCAGCGCAAATCGAGACGGATCGACGTGGATCTCGGCGGATTGACATGGATCCTAGCGGATCGACACGGATCCCGGTAGATCAACGCGGATCCAGTGCAGTTTCAAGGAAGGCGGCGATAGACTCGTGGCTCGCGGCAAGAGGTTTGGCGGAACTAGGCGGCGCGTCCTCGAGGCAGGGATCCAACGCTCGGGAGAAGGAAGTTCCAGATGCTCAGGAGGAGGAGGCACCAGGGTGACGACGTCTTGCTCTCCGCGGCAGCAGGTAGAGAGGCGTTTTGGCTCCTGGTTCGCAGCGCACGAAGGGAGGAGATCGAGCTGTGTGGAGGTCACCCTCACGGGTGCGTGTCCAAGATGTGTTGCGTCCTGCCAGGAAACCACGTGATGTTATGCTGTGTACAGGAAACCACGTGGGTGCTATGCTCTGCAGTCAAACAGCGGTGGGTGCAGCTGGGTGCAGTCAGCTTATCTATCCAGAGCCGCCGTCTGTCACCTGTGTTGCTTCCACGTGCTAAGGAATATAAAAAAAGAAGGCCAGAACAGCCGAGCGAGCTTGCGTGCTGTTACAGTGTTATTCTTGTTATTCTTGCTAGCCCGCTCCAAAGAAAAGGAGAGGAAATCACTGCTGAGCCGGGCTTATTCATCGGTGCAGAGGCATCACTGGGTTGGGTCTGTAGTCAAGTTGGACAGAGGAGGGACAATCAGAGGTTACGTACTCACGTGCCCTGAACCACGTGTGAGAGAACCGAAGCAGTGTGCATGAGATCAACGAGCACGAGCGGAGGCGCAACAGCGAGCGCGCGGCAGAGGTCGATCGAAGGCGGGGTGGCGGCTCAGATCGGGAGGATCTGGAGCGCGCAAGACCTGACAGTCTTCTCCGACTTACGGCGGCTCAAAGACGCAAGAGGCTCGATGCGAAGAAGGCTCATGACGGAGAGAGCAACGATTCTCGACGGTGGACACAACACGACATGTGAGACAAGCACAGGTGTCAGGATTGGGGGGTGTTTGTTGGATGATCCTGAACATTGTGGGTTGTGAGCATGGTTCGAGTTATAGGGAGTTGAGATTAGGGGGAGAACGTCAGATGATCTCAACGGTATATTAGGAAGAGTTCATATAAGATTACATTAGGAGAGTCCTAATTAGATTGGAGTTAAGTTAGAGTCCTAAGAAGAGAAGATTACATGTAACCAGGCTATATAATGAGCCTAACCCTATAATGAGCCTAACAATACTGCGTCCCTAAATTCAGAGTCCCGGAATTCCAACATGACAACATGAAGCATATACAGCAAAGCATTTACAACATATACAGCAAAGCATCAAGCATCTGGGCATGAGGGCAGCAGGGCATGAACCATATACAGCAGGGCATCAGTGCATATGTAGCATGTATAGCACTACAGCAGGCAAGGTTCATCAGGGAATCAGGGCATGAAGCATGTACAGCACTAATGAACAATGACAGCAGGGCATCAGGGCATGAAGCATGTACAACAAACCATGGAGCATCAATGCATCAAGTGTACAAGTCTGAACAAGTATATGCAGGTTCATGTATGCAGATTTCAAGTGTACAACAAACCATCAGAGCAACAGAGTATATGCAGATTTCAAGTGTACAAGTACAACACATGAACAAGTATGAACTCTGAAGAATAAGAAACAGGGGAGGGAGGGTTGAAATCTTACCATCCTCCGACGGGCTCATGGTTCCAGACTTGTCCAGTGCGGTGCACGCACGGGAAGAGGAGAGGCGCCGATGAGGACTGAGAAGCCTTGGAGGAGCCTGAGGAAGAGGGGGATGAGTGCCAATAAGGGGAGCTTCGGGCGGCGGCTTGCTCCGGAGGCTCCGGAGTCGAAGCAGATGGCGGCGGGCGTCCTCTGTGTCAGGGAAGGAGACGCGCGACAGGGACGCTTGATAGGAATTGGGGACGTGGGGGAGGCAGAAAGAGCGGGTTTAGTAACCCTAATGGGCCACGGCTGTAAAGGCCCAACTCTATTTTTTTTCCAGTGCTGATCGTCCAGAGTTCCCTGATCGCTGATAGGCCGATTAGTCGCCCTAATCGGATGGTTAATCGGAGGACTAATATTCTGATCGCCCTGATCGAGTTGTCTGACCTAATCGTGCTGCAGTTACAGATCAGCCCGACTAATTGCGATTATTTGGACGACTAATGAACAATGGTCAACGCTAATTAGGATGATTTGAAGCTCAAGTGAACCACTTAACAAGTTTGGGGGGGTCTAAATATGCAAATTAAGAGTTTGAGGACCTAGATGGCACCCTAGACAAGTTGAAGGACCGGACATGCACTACACTTGAAAAAAATGCTCACACTTTTGAAGTGATAGATTGCATGCATGATGCATCATTCATCTGGGTGTTCACACTTTACGATGTGAGTTGAGGTTTATCCCTTGATTAGAATCAGAGTGTGATTATTGAGATGCTGATGGTATACTGTAGCTTATGCAGTCATGTTAGTGTATTGAAAAAATCTGTCACTAGGGACTATTTGTTTATTTGGGCTAGGGAAATGTATGCGGAGAAGTTTACTTTGAATTGATAATTGCGTTTCTTTTTATCACAACCTTCTTATAAACGACCTTGCCAGGGTGGATTACTAGCTAGTCCAATCTGGTCATTGGTTTTGATCATAAATCTTTCTATAGTTAGCTAGTGCTTGCCTTATAAGCAAAATTGGCATGTGCCTTGTGCTTGTGTGATGTTCTTTTGTGTGATACCATTGCATGAAAATAGTAAATACTATTGTGACCATTGCTTCAGTTAATGCCCACCTTGACTGTCAATGGATCATTATATTGTTAGTGTTTCTGATATTCTTTTTCCGTGTTCTATCCAGGTACACATGTGTAACAAGCTTGCAAGTCGGCATGTGAGGGTTGGACTTGCAGACCCCAATAAACTTGTCCGATGTGATATATGTGAAAATTCTCCTGGTACGCATTTGAATGCTCCTTACAGTCCCTTCTCTGCACTTTATCAGTGAAATGTTAATTCCCTCCCTTGGGTTTGCTTTGCTTGTATTGTAGCATTCTTCTACTGTGAGGTAGATGGCACATCACTTTGCCTGAGCTGTGATTTGGCTGTTCATGTTGGTGGTAAAAGAACCCATGGCAGATATCTGCTTCTAAGACAACGAGTTGAAGTAAGTTTGTACGCTATAACGAGTCCCAGATTGCAATTACATGTATTTTTTCTAGCTATTAAATTTAGGATTTTTTTAGTTCCCAGGAGATAAACCAGGCCATATGGATGATGTAGCTATGCAAACCAAAGACCCTGAAAACCAGAAAGACCAGAAGAAGGCGCCTCATTCAGTAACAAAGGAGCAAATGGCAAACCACCACAATGGCTCTGATGATCCAGCCTCAGATGGCAATTTCGATGAACAGGCTAACATTGATTCGAAGATGATCGATCTTAATATGCGACCAGCTCGTACTCACGGACAAGGCTCGAATTCTCAGGTATGTAACGCTTCTATTTTGATTTGAATCATTAGTATCTCAACTGCCTTCGTAGCACTTACAGTTTCCCTCTGTTGCATCAATTGTTCTTCCTGATGGCAAATCCAGACTCAGGGCATGGATCTTAGCGTGAACAACCATAACTCTCCAGGGGTGGTGCCATCAAATAATTATGAAAGAGACGCCAGCAAGTAAACATTTTGGAAGGTTGGAATGGTCTTGCTGCGGCGGTGTCTCCGTTATTACTATTACTACGTTTCTGGCGGAGTTGAAGCGAACTCTTGCATCTCAATCGGCTTGTCGTTCCTAAATGCTATGAATTGTCAAATGTGTTCTCATCGCGATTGCCAGAGATTCATAGCCTTATAGAAGTGCAGTTGCTCGCATCTGTGCTTTGAACTGTTGTATGCCATTAGAAACTGTACAAATGATGACTGGTCATTTTTCCTGTGGTCGGATACTGTTGTCCCTGCCCCCTGTCCACAATCCCGTTGTTGCTCGCAGTGGTAGGATGCGTCGTGTATGATGCCACGTGACTGCACCCAAGGCCACCCAGCTTGTTCAGCGATGGAGCCTTTACCAGAGTCCCAGTTCGAGCTGCCCCGAAACGTAACGGGACGTATCAGATCAGATGCGAGGCTGGGACCGATTGTTTATTTAAGCGGGCACGTTGTGGAACGATGCCATGCGTTCTTTGGTGCGGCCGTGATCTGGTCAAACGTCCCTCGTTCAAGGGGTTTTTGCCAGTCAAAACATGGGTTGCATGAAAAGACTCTTGGATGTCTTCTAGACTCCCAGTTTTTATCCAACCCATGCGAGTCCACAACACGAGCCACGAGGTTAATCCTCCTCTGCTCTGCCGGCAGCGTGATTACCAATCGCACACCGTCGGTCGCGCCCCGCGTGTAGTCTCGGGCGGCGCGAGCTTTACAAATGACCGGCCGCCACACGCGCCCTACTGCCCTCCCAGCAGGGGCACGACACCGGGCGCGCGCCAGGACAGGGCGGGGCGGGGAAACCCACGCCAGCGCCACTGCTCGTCGTCTCGTCGTATCGTATCGTACCGCCCGCTCCGCGCTTCCCATGCATCCCAGTCGCGACAGACATGCGCGCGCGGTCACGCTGCGCTCCGCGCGTAGCACGATGCTCGTGCTCCCGCGAGCTTTGCCGGGCACGGCGGCGGCGAGGGCTCGGGGCTGTCGCGCGCTGGCCCCGGCACCGCGCGACCGGCCGCTGCCGCGGGCTGCGAAACACGAGCACGGGCGGGGGAGATGGGCGCAGGAAGCGGGGGCCGACTTGGCTTCTTGCGGTGCGGGCACGTTGGTTAGTCGCCGCTGCTGCGTAAGCGATTCGCCTGGGCTGCGTGGGTGCGTGCATGCACATAGTATAGAGTTCATCAGGCATGCACGTACCCGCCGGCGCTCTCGCACGCGCCCACTTGCGGGGCGCCTGTCCCCTACCCCCTCACCAGTGTCCGGATCTGCTGTGGCGGCCTTCATGGTGACAGCCTAGCTGTTGCTGCTTTCTCCTGGTAATAGTAGACTCGTCCGTATTTTGTGCTGTACTAGAAAAGACCCTCCTCCTTTCGCCGCCCATGCCTGGAACTGAAATTAGATAGCTGGCTGGCATCCTGATCTTCATTTCTGACTTGGCTCATGAACACCGTCGCACTGAGCCTTCCACAGCGCAGCAGTATAATATTTGAGCCCAAGTTGGAAAACTCTGGCGCCGCGCACAATCTTTCGTTAGATTCGCTAATAATGCACAACCAGCCATTTAAAATACGTTCAAGAGTATGACCGTAATCTAGCGTGAGCGGTGACGCATCTACCAGGTTAGGAGACGCGTCAACCAGGGCCGGAGCACTGGCTACAGCAACGACGCGGCACACCACGATCGACGGTGCAGTGCACTGGGTACAGCAACGACGCGGCACACACACCAGATTCTGACGCAGGGCAGGGGCAGCCACGAGGGCGCGGTGCGTGAGGCAGGAGACAAGGGCGTCGACCTGGCGAGGTCCGGTCGGCTCCACGACGGACACCGTGCCACGGTTCAGGCCGGCAGGCTTCGGTGCCGGCCCCAACCGCCAGGCTCCCCAGCTGTGCGGCTGTCCCCGGTCGTTGCCCACCGGATCCTCTGCACAGCACGGCCACCGATGCAGCCGCCGTCCGGTTGGCTGGCACGGCGCCACCTAACGGTATATATATGAGCCAGAGCTATCGCTACAAGACCTCGGTCTCTCAAGTTCTTCCCGTCACCTCTTCTTCCACTTCTCATCATCGTCTCCGTCCGTCTCCAACTCCGTCATCGTCGGTGTCACCAGGCTGTGCGTGCGTGATTGTGACGGCCGATCGAAGCTAGTAGTAACACAAGCATGGCGAGATACGGAAACGACGGTGTCGACCTCACCGAGCTGACGCTGGGGCCGCCCGGCGTCAGCGCGCGCAAGGCGAGGAGAGCGAGGAAGAACGGCCAGCCGTCGCCGTCGTCGTCTACCATGTATGTAGTCGATCCTGTTTTTTCAGTGTCGCTACTGCAATAGAAGGATTCTTGTTTTCAGTCACGTCGTTGAGTCATATCTGAACCGCCCGGTTTGTGTATGTGCAGGGTGCAGGCGTTCGTGAAGGTGAGCATGGACGGGACGCCGTACCTGAGGAAGGTGGACGTGGCGGCTTACGACGACTACGACGAGCTCGTGGAGGCGCTCAACGAAATGTTCTGCTGCGCATCCATCGGTAATAAGCCGCTACAGCAAGCTGCTAATGAGACCAATGCTAGCGTGACCAGCGTAAGGGGAAAGAAAAGTGACTGACAGATTTGCGCGTTCTGGTCGTAATGTTCTTTACGCGCAGGGCTCATGGACGGGTACGGCGCGTGGGAGCACGCCGTGGTGTACGAGGACGGCGACGGCGACTGGATGCTCGTCGGCGACGTGCCATGGGAGTAAGCACCATATATAGCCCAGTTGCATTCGGCGCAGTAACCATGCATCTGCATTCGGCGCTGCTTGTTGCCATTTTTGGTGCGCATGAAGATGATGGCGTCTGACTGACGGCAAGCGCGCTCAACTCTGTTCGATTCTGTTTCGCAGGATGTTCGTGTCCACCTGCAAGAGGATGAGGGTAATGCGAGCTTGCGAGGCGAGAGGGCTGAGTTCCAACGCGTGACAGGAAAAGGCCGCACACAAGACGGAGAATGACTGACAGGTGAGGGAGAGAGGACGCCCCGGCGGGTGTGCAGAAACTGTTCCTGCTTTCTTCATTCACGTAGCTGAGATTATTAATTTGAGTCCACTGAACTCTTTAGCTTTGCACATAGCCTCGTGATCGAACACACGTCAAAGGCATTTGCCGGACGACCAACAACAACTGAACTGAACTGAACTGAACAACGATCGAATACAGCTGAAACTGATCCTTGCATTGCTCGACGCCGAACTTTTCACTTCTGCTCATCATCCTCGTCATCCACGGAAGTAATGCTCTAACTCGATCGTTGTCTCTGTTCCGTTTGGTTTCAGACTGTGTTTGCATCATTCGAACTGAGAACCTGCACATAGCTCAACTGGTGGCCAAGCTGACGAAGGCGATGACGCAGTTCCGAGTGAGGCCATGCATCTACGTTACAGACAGCACATGAATAGCCGGAATAAGTGTTGCCAGTTGACGACGCCACAACGTACGGCCGGTCTCCCGCTTGTTGCTGCTTTCTCAGATGAACCTCTCGTCGTTGACTTTCCCGCGCGACATCCATATCCATTTTAGAAGCACCATGTCCCTGCTGCAGATTAACAAACCGCCCAGCTCTCCTGTCGAATCTAACCGCTCTAGCTTGTACTAGTTGCTTCGGCTGTACCGTCTCACATGTACATGAATCGAAGAGTTGTTGCGTACGTACACTTGCAGAATTCTGATTTTGCGGCCGTTCCCGGAATGGAATGGAAGATCTTGGATTCTCAGCTGGGATACCACGAACTGTATCGCGCCAGCAGTTTGGTGGCAGGATTCATCAATTATTATTCCGTGTTATTTTAGAACTTCCAAATTTGACCAAAAAAATTGCAGGTGGCATGCTAATCGCTCTAAATGTATAAGGTGTAGTGAACAACGAGTCCAGAAACTTGCCTACCAGCTAGCTACCGCGTCACAATCTTTCTTTCTCTGTCTTTGTTTTTGCAAAAATAATCCTTTCGCTTTATATGATCAGGAATCAGGTGCCATTTTTGCCCAAATAGAAGTCAGAGACGTATACTAGGGCTCAACGAGGTTACTCTGCTTGACTCACCAGCTACGGAGTATTGCAACTCTGATAACTTGAATCACATTGCTTCATGTTGCTGGAATGAATACACGCCAAAGATGAATTTTTATTATTATTAGCCGATTAATTTAATGATTTAATATTAATAGTCGATGATTTTTTTTTGAAAAGTAGCCGACTAATCGCACTTTGGTTTGGCGAGTAGCCAAGCGGAAATGCACACGTAGACAAGCCACGTAGGCCACGACGGCGGCACTGTGAGTGGTCCGCGCCATGTCGCGATTCCAGATGGCGACTCGCCAATCCAGACAGCGACTCACTTATCTGAGAGGCGATCTGCACAACCAAAAGGCGACTCGCCAACTTAGAAATAAAAAAGTAAAAAATAATGTCAGTATCCTTTTTATATATCGGTTTTTTAGGATCATTTTTATCGCGTTTATATATATATATATATATATATATATATATTCAATTTTGGAGATATTTATATGTCGAAGTGTTAATGCGACACTTCTCCTGGATCTGCTAAGGAGCAACCCACAGAGGTTCTTGTTCGGCAGGGCTTAGGACTCAATCAAGTGTACGCGCGTATGAGAGTATATGAGACGGTGATTTTTACGTGGTTCGGGCCGCAAAGAGCGTAACACCCTACTCCACGGTGGATTGTATTGCTAGTGTGTGTGTGTATGTGTATCGGGGATTGGATGTTAGGTCTTTTGTAACGGTAGTGGTCCGATCCTTTTATAGACAAGGTCGAACGCCTTACAAGTGGGGTCCGGGGCCCGACAAGTGGTTCCGGAGCGATCTTATCCTAAAGATCTAAGGCTTCTCGCGTAAGTTTGCTCTAAACGTGGAAGTGAAGACTCGCCGTCTTGCCGCCTCTCTCGTCAGTAGCCCACGCGCCGTTGCTGACAATGGCAGAAGGTGCCCTGTCAGCCTATCTTGTGGCCGTAAGCTACCCACTGGGCCGAGTGGGATAGGCCTGCAGCGCCTTCACTGTGATGCGATTGGTCGTAGTGGTCTTTGACTGTTGGCATGCTCCTCGTCGTGCGCCAGAGGTGTGTGTGCGTCTTCAATGCATGACTTGGGCAGGGCACACCATCCCTTAACTCCCGCATCTTACCGTCCAGGATAAGTTGCAGGACACGTGGCAGCGTCAGGGCTGATCCCTGCTGGGGAGGTCAACCCCGAACTTTTGTGATGCGTGGCAGCTCCGGGGCTCTCTAAGGGACGTGGCAGCTCCGGGCCCTTCTCCGCGGGGTGCTAGACCTGGCGCTCCGTGCCACGTGGCTGCACCGAAGCTCTCCCCCAAGGTTGGGTGAGGTTCCATCCCTACACGTGGCGTCTCGGGAGCCCGCCTCACCGGAGGGGCCTAGTTCCATCTTCAAGGCTCACGTGGAAATGCCGGAGCTCGATCTTGAGGGAGACAGAGGTTTTGGCACCTTTGGGACACGTGGCGCCTCTAGACGTGCCTCGGTGTCTTCATCCTGGGTGCGAGGGTACCCCGTCTGCAGGGTACCGACAGTGGCCCCTGGGTCCACCTTAGGGCGAGGTGAAGAGCCCAAAGGTGTAGCCCTTTTCCATGTTTCCCCGCACTGTTCTTTGAATTCTGTCTTGGACAGCCGAAGCGGTGGGCGCTTCTGCCAACGTTGTCACGCGTCCTCATCTTGTTGCGCGACTATGGCGATGTGATCTTTGCTTGTTGTAGTATATCTGTCTTCTTCAACGCCTTTAATCGCGACGGTTCCTAATGCGCTATAGCACTTTCGTTAGCTCCGCCTTTATGGGAACCGCTTCAGCTGTTTTTTTCAAGTGGTTGACCGCCTGGGCCAGTGCTTTCGACGGGGGCGTAGGGCCCATTTTCATGGGTGCTGTGCATTGAGTGGTGCGGGCCGAGCCTTTGTGATACGCATGAAGTACTCAAGCATCGCGGGGGTGATAAAAAAGGAAACCTTTGTTCGAGGGGACAATTCCTTCCTTACTCACATCCCATAGCCTGAGCTTTCGTCTTCTTCCTCGAGCGCCCGAGCCTTCACCCCTCAGCCAAAGCTCTCACCTTCGCTTGCTCCAATGGCCTCCCCACTGCCTCCTTCTCGCTTCCAGTCGGCCGATGACCTGTTGTTGATGCGGTGACTGCTTGGCTGGTTGGCGGCGGAGTGCACGTGGATGATCCGTTGTGGATCTCCCGCTCTTGAAGACCCGCACAAAGATGAGACTGTCCTCTTTGCTGCCTACGTATCTGCGGGGCTTGGGCTCCTGCTGTCAAGGTTCTTCCTCGCAGTGCTGGAGGAGTACGATCTACAGCTTCACCACCTGTCGCCGAACTCCATCGTCGTGATCGCTGTGTTCGTCCACTTCTGTGAGGCGTTCGTGGGCTGCAAGCCAATAGTGGAGTTATTTCGGTTCTTCTTCGTGATGAAGACCACCGGAAAGAGTGAGATGACCCAGGTGGGTGCCTACTACTTTCAGCACCGGGACAAGACCTCTGGATCCTACATCCCTTTGCTCAAAGGGGGCAAGTGGAAGACCTAGAGGGAAGATTGGGCGATCGTGCGGATTGAGGCCCATCCTGCACTGAAGATGCCCTCTGAAGGTCCGACTTCTGGTCCCATCACCTAGGAAGCTTTCCAGGGGTTGACGAAGGAGTACACGCCAATATTGAGGAGGATCCGGTTCCTACCGCGCAAAGGCTTGACCTCCTTGATGGTGCTGGCCGACTTCTTGCGCCGTTGCACCGCCCCTCTCCAGAAGCGCTAGCACGAGGCCTGGCACTACATCGGTACCCATGATTGGTGTCGGTTGGCTCTATACAACCTCACCCCCGAAATGTTGGAGGGTTTGCTAAAGGTGGTGACCTGCAACACGGTCAACGACGACCACGTCTCCGTCCCGGACGACTGCCAGCCACTCTTCATGACCCCCGACTTGAGGGACGAACTAGTGAGCTTGATGTCGGTGGTTAACGTATTTGGTGTTACCCGTCTGCACCCTGAGGAGACGTTCGGGGCCTCTGCGGTCCTAGCGCGGTGCCGCACCATGACGCAACCAAGGTCGTGGTCCTCCTCCCGTTCTTCGGAGAGGGTCGAGGTAGGGCCCCCAATATCCCTCGTCAGCCTGGAGGGCAGCCAGCGAGCGCCAGTTCCGCCGTCGAGAAAGCATTCCCGCCCCCTGGTCGCGGGTTCAGCCACCACTACGCCGAAGAAGCGGAAGCTGGCGTGGGGGGACGGTACCCCAATCACTCATCGCGATAGGGCCAGAGTGGCCGAAGCTCTCATCGTCGACTTGGTTTCCGATTCTAGCGGTGGTTCTGGTTCTAGAGTAGGCGAAGAGGGGTCTGCGCAGGTGGCTACGACGACGCGGGTTGACCAGGAGACGATGGCACCAGCCTTGTCGTCAGGTCCTGGCAACCTCGGTCTACCACGTGGGGTGGGAGTCCAGGGTCACCCCAACTATTTCTCTTCCTTTCTTCTTCGCTCTGACGGAGTTTTATCTTTGTCTTTTCAGAGTGTCATCAGCCGACTTGGTGCCCTTGGTGCTTCCAGCGGTGGTCTTGGTGGCCCCTACTTCTCCTGGAGCTAGAACGGGGTCTGCTGTGCCGCGTCCTGCGCCCGGAGGTGCACCGACATCTGGCGAAGCGAAGTTGATGCCTTTGCGCCCCCGTCCGTCAAGGCAGATGGGGCAGAGGTGGTGCCAGGCGAGGTGGTGCCAGGCGAGGAGGCAGGTACCATGGTCGTGGCGGCTTCTCTTGGTGGAGCTGACCTGCCCGCCGTTGACACGGTGTCGGCGCCTGATGTCATTGGCGTGCAAGATGACGACTCGCCACCGGCGGCTGGCGATGCCCTTGTAACGGAGGAGGGAACTTCAACACGGGGCAGCGATGCGGTGGTTCCTGGAGCTCCAGCCGGGGAGCCATATGGTCCCCAGGTGCTGTTGTATGCCGTAGAGTTGGCAGAAGCGGCGGATAGGCAGCCGTCCATGGCGACGGTCACACCGATCCCCCTCGCTGATGTTGTTGTTGCGAACCAGTTCATCTTGCGCCAAACGCAGGCTGCTTTTGTCTGGGAGTGGGATCAACTTTCGGAGGAGCGGCGCTTGGTGAAGCTGGTCGACGCCAAGAACAAGGAGCCCAAGGTGGAGGCCTTGAAGGCCCATGCCGCCACCGATGCCCGCTTGAAGCTGTGCGAGGATCAGCAACTGGAGCTGGCCCGCCGCGAAGTTGCCATTGCTGGTGCAGAACAGGACTTGGCTGTGAAGGAGGAGGAAGTCTCCCGGAGCCTCGGCGTGCTGGAGGAGAAGCGTCGGGCTATGCAGGACTCGGAGCTCGCCATCAAGTGCCAGGAGGACGATCTGGAGTGTCGTGCTCGGGAGCTCGCCGGCGAGTAGGAAGTTGTACATAAGGAGGTTGAAGGCCTCCAGGACTCCCGCGCGACCAAAGCACAAGGGATCTGGGACTTCCTGGCTCGTGCCGGGGCGGTATTGGAATCCCTCGACCTTGGTCCCATGCCGTGCGGAGAGCCATCTCAGCGGGTGGCCCAGCTACTTCCTGCCTTGGACTCCCTTTGCTCGTCATTGGGGCCAGTGGACACTGTCCTCACAAGGAAACTCGAGGTCGAAGGAAGGAAGTTATCCAAGCTGGTGGCTTCCCATGTCTTGATATGCTTCCGGAGCTGGTACCTGAAGATCCCGCTGGAGCCAGTGGAGAAAGGCCCCCTTGATTAGCGAGAGGAGGAGGCGAGAGCCGAAGTCTAGGACCTTACCAAGTAGGTGGCCTCTTCATTCCAGCGGTCTTAGGCCAGCGGCTCCAGGTGGAACGCCTTTGTAACCGGGGAGGGCCTCTTTGTATAAATAACTGTTTAATGAATTAAAATCCATGTTCTCTTTGCTTGTTGGATTGTCTTGTGCTTTTCAAATTGTTGCCCCAAGTCCTTCTCGGCATAAGGTCTTGACGAGCTTTTGATGATGTCGTTAGCATTTGAGGGACCGACACTTGCACAGTTGACACGGCCGATTTGTCGCCAATTGACGTACTGCCTATGGAACCCTCTTAGAGGCCCCCTGGTAGGCGTGGCCAGGTTGTCGAGTATGCCTACTACTTGAGCGCAGGATGTCTTCGACTGGTCCCCCAGCGAGGTGGGGGAGCATGAGTGGTTGGCCTCGGTGTGACCCTTCCAAGAGCGCCGAGCTCTGTCTAAGTGTTGACGTTGACGGTAGGCCCCCTGGGTGATGTCGGAGTTGGACGCTCCGGCGTCGCCCATCATCGACATAGATGCATCGACGACAGGCCCCCCGGGAGGTTCCAGAGCTGGCTGCTCCAGCGTCGCCCTTCATCGTCATAAAGTCGTCGACGATAGACCCCCTGGGAGGTGCCAGGACTGGATGCCCCAGCGTCGTCCACCATCTTCATAGGGACGTCGACGGCAGGCCCCTTGGGAGGTGCCCGAGTTGGCTGCTCCATCATCGTCCACCATCGTCGTAGGGACGTCAACGGCGGGCCCCTTGGGAGGTGCTGGAGCTGTATGCTCTAGCGTCGTCCACCATCTTCGTAGAGACGTTGACAGTAGGCCCCTGGTGTACAGGCTATCACAAGAGAACCTTGTTAGCAACAAGAGCGAGGCAGGATAATTTACTCATTTATCCACGCTTGTTGCTATCGCTGACGTGTTGAGACGTCAACAGCAGGCCCCTAGGGAGGTGCCGGAACTGGCTGCTCTGGCGTCGTCCACCATCGTCGTAGAGACGTCGACGGCTGGCCCCTTGGGAGGTGCCAAAGCTGGCTGCTCTTGCGTCACCCACCATCATCGTAGAGACGTCGACGGCAGGCCCCCTCGGAGGTGTCAGAGCTGGATGCTCTGGCGTCGCCCGCCATCATCGTAGATGCGTCGATGGCAGGCACCTGGTTTACAAGATACTACAAGAGAACCTTGTTAGCAATAAGAGCGGGGTAAGAGAGTGTACTCACTTATCAGTGCTTGTTACTGTCGTCAACATGTTGGGACGTCGACAGCAGGCCCTTTGGGTGATGCCGGAGCTGGACACTCCAGCGTCGCCCACCATCGTTGTAGATGCGTCGATGGTAGGCCCCCTGGGTGATGTCGAAGATGGGTGCTCCTGCGTGACCAACCATCATCGTAGGTGCGTCGACGGTAGGCCCCTTGGGTGATGCCAGAGCTGGATGCTCCATATGTCCTGCACACGTAAGAGGAGTGTATATTTTTTGCTCGTTGGTGATATTTTCCTATTCTTTTAGTTTTGCCATGTCTTATAGTCCTGGGCTAGTACGCGTGATTTGGGTAATTCAGTGCATTAGCGCCCGGGACCCGACTCTCGCCTTATTCAGGGTGTGAGCGTTCGGGCCCTTAGTACTTAGACGTAGCACTAGGAGGCAAAGTGCGCACACTTAGGGTACAAGACCAGGCTAAGCAGGTTGCACGCTCTAGACCTCCATCTCGGCATAGGTCTTTCGTGGGGGACCATTTGGCACCACATGATCCCAAGTAAGAGGGCAACCATGATGTCCCATAACACCTTGCAGGTACCTCAAACAAGCGTTCCTTCAGCAAGGTTGCATAACTCGACTAGGGGTGATATAGAAAAAATTTCACCAGGTATATGAAGATAATATACGAAAGAACGAGACTAGACTGATCTATCACAAAATTAACTAGTAATTAAGTGAACATAAGAGAAAGCACATGGTAAGACAGTGATTTTTTTCAAATTGGTATTCATAGGAGGAGACTGGCTTGACAATAAGGCAACGACCCACTCCAGGACAGAGTTTTCATGATTAGGGTACGAGACCAAGCTAAACGGTTGAACACTGTGGACCTGTCCCCTTTAGAGCTTGGTTGTCCTACGTGCTGTTCCGTGGCAGCATGACACCCTACACTGTCCTACTATTTATGCTTAGGGATAGAACTTATGGAGGTGCTCTATGTTCCAAGGGTTTTGGAGGGGCTCTCCTTCTTTTGTGGCCAGGCGGACACACCCGGGGTGGGATACTTGTGTCACTCAGAAGCGGCCCTCCTAGCTAGGGGAGATTTTATGCGACCCTTCTCGAGAAAGTATACGCCACAACACCAGGTCACCCGTGTGGAGTTCTCTACTCCGCATGAACCGCTCCTGGTAGCGCCTGAGCGCCTGTCGGTAATGTGCGTTTCGAATGGTGGCATGCCACCTTGCTTCATCGACGAGGTCGACATCTTCTCATCAAAGTTGGTCTTGTGAGGCTTCATCGAACGCTCAGACTCGTAGTGATCCCACTACGATCTCTGGGGGAGGACGACCTTGGCCCCATACACCAGGAAGAAAGGTGTTTCTCCACTGGCGTGGCTGGGTGATGTTCAGCTTGCCCATAGTGCACAGGGGAGTTTGTTGACCCACTTGGCACCATTCTTATCCAAGTTGTTATACGTGCATGTCTTGATCCCCTGAGGATCTCAGCATTGGCCCTTTCGACTTGACCGTTTCTCTTTGGATACAAACTTGAATGCTGAGGTCTTCGCAGTAGTCATGGAAAGATGCACTGGTGACCTGGGTCCCGTTGTCGGTGTTCATCCTGTTCAGAACCCCAAACCTGCAGACAATCGACTTGATGAACTTGACTGCGGACTCCTTGTTGATGTTGATCACTAGGGCTGCCTCCAACCACTTGGTGCACTAGTCTACAACGACGTAGAGGAACCGGTGCCCTCCGACTGCCCTGGGTAAGGGTCCCAGGATATCTAGCCCCCAGACCGCGAAAGGCCAAGAGGGCGGGATCGCAGCGTCTGTGCCGGAGTGTGAATTTTCTTGGCGTGGAACTGGCACACCTTGCATCTCTTGACCAGCTTGACGGCGTCTTGTAGTGCTGTTGGCCGCCGGAAAGCTTTGCTAACCAGAGTGCAGGAATCTTCCCCACACTCTCCTTCGTGGATCTCTGCGATCAAGTCGCATTCTTCCTCCCGGGTTATGCATCGTAGCAGTATGCTGTTGGCGCCACGCCGGCAGAGGTCACCTTCTACAAGCATGTAGCGTTTTGCCACCCTCACGATCCTCTCAGTGGATACTAGATCCTCTGGGAGGATGTTCTCCTCCAGATAGTCCCAGATCTCTGTGATCCACGCATCGGGACTCTCCTGAGCTTCTGGATCTTGAGCGTCGGGTAATCTAGGGTCCCCGATGATACACAAGAACCTTGGCGAACCTCATGGTTGCAGGGCTGCCGTGATTGCCAGCTCTGTGGTGCTGGGCTCGCCTTCTTCGATAGGCCCCGCAGGCCTAGCGGTCAGCCGCACTAACCTCCTGCCGAAGACCTCTTCAGGAACCGAGGCTCCCGTGGATGCCATAGTTGACAAGGCGTCAGCGATGAAGTTGTTGGTGCACGGCACATGGCAGAGGTTTAAGGCCTCGAAACTAGCTTCCAGCTTCTTGACGTGTAGCATGTACGCCACAAGCTGGGGATCGTTGCAGCAACACTCTCCCCTGACCTGCTTGATGATCAGCTGGGAGTCTCCCTTGACCAGCATATGCTGGACACCAAGACCCTGCGCAGCTGTGAGTCCGAAGATGAGGGCATTGTACTCCACCATGTTGTTGGTCGCCTTGAACTCGAGGCACACCGCATACTTGAACTGATCTCCTATTGGCGAGGTGAGCAGTACGTCGGCTCCGACCCCTTGCTTCTGCGAGGATCCATCGAAGATGACTGTCCAGTGAGGTCCGGTAAGCACCAGTGCCCTAGGCTCCGACTCGCTGATTTCCCGCCCCCCTAGGTTGCTTGGTGAGGGAGTCCACTCGACGACGAAATCTGCTAGCGCTTGACTCTTGATCGCATGCCGCGGTATGAAGTCGAGCTCGAACTCTGCCAGTTCGGTCGTCCATTTGGCAATATTGGCTATTGCGTTAGAGCTGCGCAGCACCGCCCCTAGTGGGAACAAAGTCACCACTGAAACTTTGTGTTCCTGAAAGTAATGGCGGAGCTTCCTCGACGCGATTAGAACCGCATAGAGCAGCTTGTGCACTTCAAGGTACCTTGTTTTTGCTTCATGTAGGACTTATCTGATGAAGTAGACCGGGCGTTGGATGGTCCGGGATCTCCTTAGAGAAAGCGGCACATCCGCTTCCATCTGCCCTGGGCCCGGACACTCCATGCCCAAGGACCCGGTGCATCCTTTAGGGGTTGGGACCCAAAGGCTCCTTGATCTTCGGGGCCTCCTAGGGGGACCTGATCATCCTCTGGGGGCTAGGACCCAAAGGCTTCTTGTTCTCTGGGCCCCCCTGGGGGGACTCGGTCATCCTTAGGGGCTGGAACCCACAGACTCCTTGCTCTCCGGGGCCCCCTAGGGGGACCCGGCCTTCCTCTGGGGGCTGGGACCCAAAAGCTCCTTGCTCTCCGGGGCTCCCTAGAGGGACCCTAACATCCTTTGGGGGATGGTACCCAGAGGCTTCTTGCTCTCTGGGACCCCTAGGGGGACCCGGACATCCTCTAGGGGTTGGGGCCCAGAGGCAACCCTATTGTCAGGGCCCCCTGCGAGCTCCAAGCCCTAAGGCTCAAAATCAGCGGCAGGGGCCCCTTCCATGGGCTGCTGGGGACCAACCCGTTCTGCAACCAAAACCATACTTACCACCTCTGTTGTGGCTGCATGTAGAGATACAGGGGCTCCATGGGCTCTGGTGCCACCATTATGGGCAGCAACGTCAGCTGCTGCTTCAGCTCGCGGAACACCCTCTCTGCTTCCTCGGTCCAGACGAATGGTGCGGACTGACCCAGGAGTTTGAAGAACGGGAGGGCCCGCTCAGCCAGCTTAGACATAAACTGGCTGAGTGCTGCCAAGCAACCTGCAAGCTTCTGCACGTCCATGATGCGGGCCGGAGGCCACATTAGCTCCACTACCTTGATCTTCTCTGGGTTTGCCTCAATCCCTCGATGTGAGACCTAGAAACCAAGGAGCTTCCCAACTTTGACTCCGAACACGCACTTGTTTGGATTGAGCTTTGTGCGTGTGGTTTGAAGTTTGTCAAAGACTAGGATGAGGTTCTCTAGCAATGATGTATGTGTCTGGATTTTTACTACAATATCATCTACATACACCTCTACTAGGTCCCGAATGAGGTCCCTAAATGTTTTATGCATGGCACGTACAGAGGTGGGGAGGGTATTTTTAAGACCGTAAGGCATGGAGACTGTCGGTGGTTTTGATCCGGTAGATCTCCCGACACTAGTAAAGTGTTAGAGGAGTTTGAGGTTCGGTGTGGGTGCGCGGAGATTCAAGAAGGTGAAGTATAAATGACACAAGAGACACGAAGATTTACGTGGTTCGGGCCACCTGAGCGTAATACCCTACTCCACGGGGTGTGTTGGTGTTGTATTGGATGTATGAGCTCAAAGTTAGTTCAGGATGTCGAGTGAGCACGTAGTCCGTGTCTCCCCTATGTATCGTCGGCCTGTCCTTTTATAGTACAAGGGCATGCCGTTACAAGTCAGCCTGGCCCGACATGTGGCCCCGGCGGTTACTAATATTGATACACATTTGATGCGCTTAATTACCCTTAATAACCGAATTACGGGCTTTGATAGCACCGTTACTGGTAATTAAGGTCGTCCGATCGTGTGTCATTAATATAGTATTAATGACACTTAATCGGGTGTTGAAGTACTTGATTCCCTTTGAAGATCTGGAGCCGTTGTGGAGTCTTCCGAAGGTTAGAGGCTGAAGGTCCGACGGTTGGACACGTGGCAGCTCCAAAGCATACTGTGAGGAACAGTAGGTCCGGTGCTATCTAACACGTGTCAGTTCCGGAGCTTCCCTCGGTCTGAGGTTAGGTACGGAGGTGCCGCTATGGTACATAGACCGGAGCTTCCCCCTTGTGGGCGGTAGCTCCGGTTTGATAGTACACGTGGCGACCCTGGGACTAACCAAGTTGGGGAAGCGGGTCCGGTTATATCTGACAGGTGGGCCTCCGAAGGTCTTCAGATCGAGTAAATGATATTCCCTTGAGGTCTTTGCAATCCCAAGGGGTATACGGTACCCAGGGTACCGACAGTGGCCCCCTGGGCCCACCTCTGGGGAAGACTCCTTGGGTGAAGTCATTCCGCCAGAGGTGGGTCCATCCTTCGACTTTTGAAATGAGTCTTCAAAGGTCTTCGGATGTGCCGTTGGCGATGGTTTGGAGTTAAATCCTCGCCGCGTGGCATATCCCGTGTGCGGCAAATGAGATCTTTGGCGGTCGTATCTCACGCAATTGAAGGTCGCCGGTTCTCGATACGAAAATCGTATCGGTTCCGCGTGCCTTGTCAGGCCGCCGCCTTCGGGCTTCCCGCCTCATGATGACAACCGTTCGCCTGGGTAAGAAACTCGACTTGATCGTCCGGGTGGTCCCGGGCCCTCTTGTCATCGGCTGGGTGGAATTTTTGAGTAGTACCTTCGACTTCCTTGCGGTTTCCATCCAAGCGTTGTGAGGGCTTACTTAAGAAGGAAAGCGCACACCGTCTGGGGTTCTTTACGCCTCTCATCTGATCTTGCACTCAAACTCCCAACTTGTGCTCGCTTTTCCTCTCTTGCCTTGCTGTGCCGCGATGGAGTTGGGTCTCCGCGAGAGCCATTTGAAGACCGAAGGTGATCTGAAGAAGGTCTGGGCCCTCATGGGATGGTCCCCAGACTTCTTCAACCACCTGGTCCGCGCCGGGGGAGAGCTCCCGTTCGAGAAGGAGCATGCCGGCGAAATGGTGTACTTCTATTCGTACGCCATGGTGGTGTTGATCCCACCTTTTTCCTCCTTTTTCTTGATGCTGCTAGACTTCTATGGTCTGCAGCTGTACCACCTTGGCCCCCACTCCATTCTCCTTGTGTCCGTCTTCGTCCACTTCTGTGAAATGTGGGTGGGCATCCCCCTCTGCATTGAACTCTTCCGGACCTTCTTCACCGTCCATACCACCGGTAGGAGTAATGAGTACCTTGGCTTCTACTACTTCGTGAAGCGCAAGAAGTGCCCATTCAAGTACCTTCGGTCGTTTCCCTTTGGGAAGTGGGATGATTGTAAGAAGGACTGGATAGTCATCCGGGTGGAGGAGCACGAGAAGCTGGAGCTGCCCGAAGGCCTCCCCAACATCGACTACAGTCTGGAGTGAAGCTCCGATGCTGTCGGATGCCTTCAACCCTGCTCTGACCAGGATCCGCTAGTGCGTGGAGGGAGGATTAACTCCTCAGGCGGTGTTTTGCAACTTCCTGGTCAACAGGTGGGCACCACTGAAGAGGAGAGAAAAACTCGCTTGGGCCCTCAACAGTGTGATGGACGACGACCGGGTCGAGATCGGGCTGAAGTCCAACATGGTGGGGACAACCTTGGAGTTTCATCTCAAGAAGTTCCAGCACGGCATCGACGTCGCAGGTGATGACTTGACTCCACCATCAGCTTTTCTCCCTCTAAACGTGGAAGTAGAGTTCAGCAGGGAGCTCCGGTGGAAGATGCCTGTGCTTGACGACCTTGGTGTCGTCAAGAGAAGATCGACCTCTAGGGTGGTGATCCCTGGGGCTTCCGAAGGTGGCTCCAACCCTGCCCCGAAGCCAAGGATCGAAGTCGTCGGCAAGGGCAAGGAGCCGGCAGACAAACCCTTGAGCTGGAAGAGGAAGCTGCAGCATGCCGACGGAAGGTCCGTCAGACCTGCAACCTCTGCATCAGCTCCTTCTCCTCGGAGGGGGAGGTCTTCTACAACTGCCGCGACTGTACCCGTAGCGGCGTCCTCCCGGGGTGCTAGCTCCGGGCATGCGACTCCAGCACCAGGGCCGGTTGAGGCCTCTAGGTACGGAGGTCCTTCCCGGTCGAGGGGGGCCTCTACTAAGGAAAAGCCCGTGGCTGCAATGAGTTCCGGGGGGCCTCCCGAAGCTTCCACGCCGGCGGCGGCTATGGTCAGCCCAGAATGCCCGGGAAAGAGGTTCCGTGCAAGCTGGTGCAGAAGCCTCCCAAGGTAATTTTTAATCTTTACCTCAGACAGTTGTTTTGTTGTAGTAACTGTTTTTTAAGTTTCTTCATCCATCATCTGCAGCGTTCCCAAGAAGAGGAGTGAGGTTCCACCCTCAGCCACAGCAGCTGAAGCTGTGAGGGCGGAAGCTTCTGCTCCTGTCCCGGTGCCGCCCCAAGTGGTGGCTGAAGCTGCGACAGCTTCGGCGCCAGCTGTCATGGTCATGGACCTCGACTCATACCCAGAGACTCCTGTGGTAGCGCCGGACCGCGGGAGAGAAGATGCGCCAGCGGCACCTGCCCCGGAGGTTGAAGCTCTGGGTCGTGGTGCGGAGATGATGGAAGCTTCGGCCGTTGAGCTGGAGGAAGCAGTAATTCCGGCCCCAGAGCCGGAAATTGTCAAAGCCCCGGCAGTTGAGCCGGAGGTAATTGAGGTCCCAGCATGCGCGCCGGATGTTGAGGAAGTCCCGGCGGTTGGGTCGGCTACCTCTGAAGCATCGGCCGCAGAGCCGGTCGTTGCTAGAGCTCCGGCCGCAGGGCCAGTTGATGTTGTAGACCTTCCGGCTCCTGAGCCGGTTGCTGTTGAAGATCTTCCGGCGCCCGAGCGGGTCGCTACAGAGGCGTCAGCGCTCGAGCCCCCAGTAGAGGAGGTGCCTAGGCCGGAGCCAGAAGCAGCCCCTGCTCCGGGAGTGACGACGCCGGAGGTACCTGCGGCTGAGCCGGAGTGCCCAGATGAAGTTGCTGGCCCCCTGCCTGAGGGGGCAGATGAAGACCTGGCGACGGGGCCTTCGGAACCACTTCCGGAGGTTGGAACTTCTTCCGCGGGACCCTCTTCAATGGCAACTGAGGCTATCCCGCAGGATAGCCCAAGTGCCGTGGAGGCTCAGGGGATCACTCTTGTGGAGTGGGACCCAATTTTTGTATACGAGAACCCGCTGGAACCAGCGGAGGAGACCCCAGCAGGTCCGGAACGCATTCCCCTGATGTTGTCTATTGACAACGCTTGCTCCAGCCTGCGTCAAGTCTAGCTGGCGTTCTTCCACGACAGCAAGGCTCTTGAAGAGGAGCGCCAAACCCTTAGGCGGTGGCGTAACCGGCTCTACTTCGAGACCAAGCTGGCGCAGTCGAGGCTGGCGGATGACAAAGAATGGATCAAGCAGGAGAAGGTCCACCTGGAATACTGGGGCAAATTGTTGGATGACAGGGAGAGCTTGACTCGCGCCATCGACGCTCAATCCTGGGCCATTTATGAGCAGACCAAAGCAGCTAATAGTGCGGCTGATGAACGCCAAGAAAGGCTTGAGGCCATTAACACTACTCTCATCAAGCGTCGGGAGGCACTTGAGGAGAGGGAGAAGAGGCTCGAAGATGAAGAGCAGAAACTCCTTGAGCTGTGGGATGACGTCCTGAAGAGGGAGGAGGAGCTCACCGAAAAGGTGGCTCTGGCTGACAAGGGCCTCGAGGAGCGCGCCAAGAAATTGGAAGAGCACTGTGTTGAGGCGGAGGAGAAGGCCTGGGTGCAGGTGCAGAAACTCTACGAACAAGAGTGTGCCATTGCTGCCAGGGAGAAGAAAGTGAGGGGCAGGGAGAAGGACCTGGTTGACCGCCAGAACAAGATCTACCTCCGGGAGGAGGAGCTCGGAAAACTCGAAAAGCAGGTTGCTGAAAAGATTCAGCAAAATGCCAAAGAGGTTGAGCGCCTCGCTTGCGAGAATTCTGAACTGGCGGCGGCCAGAAGATCCTTGGAAGAACTGAAGGGCTTGAGGGCTGCGGACTCCCTATAGGTTTGGGAGTTCCTGAGCAAAGCCAACGACGCGCTGACACCGATGGGCTTCAGTCCCGTGCGTCCGGATGACCCGGAGCCGGAGCCGGACCTGGCGTTGCAGGCATTAAGCTCGGCGGGTAGCAAACTCTCCAAGGTGGGCGACGTCATCGCGGACCAATTGGAGGTTGAGGGGCAGTCCCTGGCGAAGAACGTCGCAGAATATGTGCTGACATGCTACACCAGCCGGGATCCCCAATTCTCTCTAGATCCGGTGCTTGAAGGTCCCGTCGAAGGAGAAGGTGAAGCCACCCGAGCCAACGTGTCGGAGGTTGCTCAGAAGGTCGCCCAGTTCTTCCATAGGGTCTAGGACCATCTCTGTAGCTCCCACTTGTATTCTCTCTTTTTCTTCCCCAATTTTGTAATCCCTTGTCTCCAGATGAATGAAATCCAAATTTTTGCGAATTTCATTTTTTGTCTTCAACACTTTTGTCTTCACTTGGCCCCCTGGTAGATGTACACAATTTGATTGTGAACATGTACCAAGAGGATATTATGTTTTGTTGAAGACTCGTTTGCTTCGAACTTGTAGAATGTAGGTCCGAAGTCTTCGATAGTGAAGACCCCCTGAGGTTGTCGAAGCTTAGTAGCTCCAGTAGTAGTTCTTATCAACGCATAGAGCATCGATAGTTAGACCTCTAGGGTGTCGGAGCTTAGTAGCTCCGGCAGTGACCTTTGCCAACGCGTAGTTTGTCGGCAGCAGACCCCGATTGTGGAATCTTCTCACCATCTTTTATTCTGCGTCGACGGCTGGCCCCCCTAGCTTTATCGGAGCTTGGTTGCTCCGGTGATGCTCGTTTTCAGTGTTCAACATCGATTATAAGTCACCTAGGGGGAGTCGGAGCTTCGTCAGCTCCGGCTTTTCTCCAGCAACATGGATTCTTTATTTTTCCTGCACACTGAAGCCAAGAAAAATAGTAAAATTCGCTCCTTGCCTATAACTTCGTCGTGGCTTACGATTCTCAAGAAAATTTTAGGTCAAACACGGTTCTGAATGCGACCGAACACATTGCCTTCTTTCTTCCGGATCCAATTGTACTTGGACCCGCCTTACTTCGGCCTGCTGGGGTGTAGGTAGAGTGGCGTACTTAGGGTGCTTGACCAGGCTAAGTCGATAGCACACTCCGGCCCTAGATTGGCTTGGCGGCATTCAGGCGAGTGGGCCATGAACAATATTTGAATCCAAAAGAATCGACAATACAACTCAAATCGTATACGAACCTGTCGAACTAGAATTTCTTAAGAATTGCACGTCCTTATTATAGACAAGAAAGAGAAAAATAAAAAATGTTGAGCCTGTACAAAGTAAATGAACGTGGAGTCTGTTTCACATGAAGATGTCTTTCATTATAGGTCCGGGGTACAGGCGAAACAAGTACACTCTTAGGGTACGGAACCAGGCTAAGCGTGTTTCATTTCTCGTTTGACCCAGGGTAGCTAGCCACACTTTTAGTCCTGAGACTGTGACAAGCGTTGCATGAACTTTGCGGACCTTCCGAGAAAAGTCCGACTGTTCTCCCACAGGAACTACCCGAATCTGTACAATGACTCTATAGCCTACACCTCAATTTACTACAGACTCACCTCCGTGATATTAGGTGTAGAACTTACGGAGGTGCTCAATGTTCCAAGGATTTGGGAGAGGTGTCCCATCCTCGGTATCCAAGCGAACGCTTCCGGGACGGGATACTTTAATTACTCAGAAGGGTCCTTCCCAGTTGGGGGAGAGTTTGTTTAACCCTTCTCTGGATTGTATTCTCCGTAGCACCAGATCGCCTTCCTCGAGCTGTCAGTTGTGTACATGCCGCTGATGATAGCACCGAAGGGATTGGCGGTATTGGGCATTCCGAACAGCTGCTTGGCACCTTCCTTCCTCGAGGAGGTCTAGGTCTTCACGCCAGAGCTGGTCCTGCGTGGCTTCGTCGAAGGTCCGGACTCGGAGTGACCCCAAGGTGATTTCCGGAGGAAGGATTGCTTCAGCTCCGTACACGAGGAAGAAGGGTGTCTCTCCAGTTGACCGGTTTGGAGTTGTCCTGTTGGACCATAGAGTGGGAGGAAGCTCTTCAATCCAATTGGCTCCATGTTTTTTCAAGCGCTCATAGGTGCGCGTTTTGAGTCCTTTCAGGATTTCAGCATTTGCTCTCTCGGCCTGGCCATTGCTTGCCGTGTGAGCTACGGAGGCATAGCAAACTTGAATGTCGAGGTCTTTGCAATATCCTTGAAATGCAGAGCTTGTGAATTGGGTCCCGTTATCAGTAATGATTTTGTTTGGGACTCCAAATCTGCATACGATAGACTGCAAAAAGTTGATAGCAGATTGCTTGTTTATTGTCACAACTGGAGTTGCTTCCGGCCACTTGGTGAACTTGTCAATGGCGACATACAGGAACTTGTAACCTCCGACGGCTCTTGGGAAAGGTCCCAAGATGTCCATCCCCCACACGGTGAAGGGCCATGTAGGAGGTATCATTTGTAGAGGCTGATCCGGTGTGTGAATTTGCTTTGCATGAAATTGGCATGCTTCACATTTCTTCACCAGCTCAGTTGCATCCTGGAGTGCTGTAGGCCAGTAGAAGCCATGCCGGAAGGCTTTACCGACCAGCGTGCGGGAAGACGCATGGTTCCCACACTCGCCTCCATGGATTTTTGCGAGGAGCTCGCAACCTTCTTCCTTTGTGATGCACCGCATTAGGACACCGTTGGCACCGCGCCGGTAGAGATCCCCTTCTACCAACGTGTATCTTTTAGCCAATCTGACTATCCGATCAGTAGATACATCATCGTCAGGAAGGATGTTTCTTTCAAGTAGCTCCGGATCTCCGAGATCCATGCATCGGAGCTAACTTGAGTATTTGAGTCTTGCGTGCTGGGTTGCTTGGAGCTTCCGGCAGCACCTACGACCCTTGATGGCTGCCATGGTAACAGGGCCATCAGGACCATCAGCTTCGGGGTGCTGATCTCGCCCCCTTTGCTCAGTTCGGCAGGCTGAGCTGTGGGTTTTGACAACCTCCGGACAAAAGTTCCATCAGGAGCCGGAGCTCCGGTTTACGCTTTCATCGAGAGTTCATCGGCTTCAACGTTGAGGGCACGCTGGACATGGTGGAGATCTAGGACTTCGAAGTCCTTCTGAAGCCTCTGGACTTCAAGGAGGTAAGCAGCTAGCTGGAGATTGTTGCAGGAGCATTCACCCTTTACCTGCTTAATAATGAGCTGTGAATCTCCCTTGACCAGTAGTTGCTTGACACCGTATGATAGTGCCACCCTTAGTCCGTAGATGAGTGCTTCATATTCCGCAATGTTGTTAGTCGCCTTGAAGTCAAGGTGTACCATATATTTTACCTTCTCCCCGGTTGGTGCGAGGAGAAGGATTCCATCTCTGACCCCCTGCTTTTGCATGGAGCCGTCGAAGTAGAGGGACCAGTGAGGCTCGGTGAAGACCGGAGCCTTGTGTTCCGGCTTCTGCTCAGTGGAGCCCCCAGGGTTTGATGGAGAGGGAGTCCATTCCGCCACAAAATCCGCCAATGCTTGACTCTTGATTGCTTGCCTTGAAATGAATTCAAGATCGAATTCAGCCAATTCCGCTGCCCACTTTGCAATATTCCCAGTTGAATTGGGATTATGCAAGATTGCTCGAAGTGGGTAAGAGGTCACCACTGAAATCTTGTGAGCTTGGAAGTAATGGAGAGCTTCCTGGAGTCAATGAGAACTGCATAGAGCAGCTTATGCACCTCTAGGTACCGAGTCTTGGCGTCATGAAGTACTTTACTGATGAAGTACACTGGGCGCTGGATGGTCCGGACCCTCCCGGAGGGGCCCGGAGCTTCCTCTTCACTGACCCGGATCCTCCTTGAGGGATCCGGACCTTCTTCGGGGACCTCCAGGTCCTGGCTGGAGAGACCTGAAGCTTCTTCAGAAGCGACCTGGACCCTCCTGGAGGGGTCTGAGTCTTCTGAAGTAACTTTTTGTGGACTCAAGTGTGGGAGCTGGGACCCAGACTCACTTTTAGGAATCTCCGGATCCTCCCGGAGGAGTCTGGATTCCTGAGCATGGGATAGTTCTGGTCTCTCCGCAACCAGGACCATACTGACGACTTCGTCAGTTGCTGAAATGTAAAGCATCAAAGGCTCACCAGGGTTCAGAGCTACCAGAGTTGGTAGGGTGGTGAGGAACTGTTTTAGCTCCTGGAACGCCTTTTCTGCTTCTTCAGACCATTGGAATGGTCCGAACTTCCTCAATAACTTGAAGAAGGGTAGTGCCCGTTCCGCCAGTCTTGAAATGAACCGGCTAAGGGCTGCTAGACATCCAGTCAGCTTTTGGACATCCTTGATGCGGGCTGGTGGCCGCATGTCTTCAATGGCTTTGATCTTTGCCGGATTAGCCTCTATGCCCCGGTGACTTACCAGGAAACCAAGAAGTTTTTCGGAGCTAACACATAAGACACACTTGTCTGGGTTTAGCTTTGTGTGCGTGACCCACAACTTATCGAAGACAGCCTGTAAGGTGTTAAGGAATGACTCCTTGTTCTTGACCTTGACCATGATGTCATTGACGTACACTTCCACTATGTCTCTAATGAGTTCTTCAAAAGTTTTGTACATAGCTCGTACGAAGGTTGAAGCTGCATTCTAGAGACCAAATGGCATGGCTGTATAACAGTACAATCCATCTACTGTGATAAAAGAGGTATGCTCTTCATCTTTCCTAGACATTCTGATTTGATGATACCCAGAATATGCGTCTAGGAAACACAATAATTCACACCCGAAGGTGGAATCCACTATCTGATCTATTCTAGGTAGTGGGAATGGATCTTTCGGGCATGCCTTATTTAGTGTTGTGTAGTCGATACACATTCGAAGCTTCCCGCCGGCCTTGGGTACAACGACTGGGTTTGCCAGCCATTTTGGATGGAAGACTTCTCGGATGAATCCAACTTCGAGCAACTTCTTCACTTCTTGTCAAATGAAGTTTTGTCGCTCCACGGATTGCTTCCGAGGCTTTTGGTGTACAGGCCGGGCGTCAGGGTAGATCTTCAGATTGTGCTCAATCACTTCCCTGGGGATCCCAGGCATTTGTGACGGTTGCCAGGCAAACACGTCGACATTAGCCCGGAGGAAAGCAATGAGTGTGAGTTCCTATTTGTCATTTCAGTCCTCCCGATATATGGGTGGTGTTAGCGGCATCAGAACCTATTTGGACGACTTTGACAGGAATGTCGGTGTCGCCACTTGGCTGCACACGAGGTGCAGAAGTCGAGCCCCGCTGACGAATGCTCGAGGGTTTCGGAGCTTGTTCCTGCCTGGAGTCCTCCTCTTGCGCCGTAGTAAGCGCATGAAGTTCTTCCAGAGCAGTTACTCCAGCAGTGAGATCTCCACGGATCCAGAGAACGCCTACTGGTGTTGACATCTTCAACACCAAGTCGCCATAATGAGCAGCAGCCATGAATTTGTACAAAGCAGGCCTACCCAAGATGGCATTGAAGGGTAAGTTGATCTGAGCAACGTCAAAGACCAACTTCTCGGTGCGATACTTCTCCCGAGTCCCGAAGGTAACGGGGTGGGTGATAGCACCGAGTGGGGTAATGGCTCCCGGACCTACTCCAGAGAAAGGTCGGGAGGGGTGAAGATCCGAAGTCTGAGCTGAAGCTTGGTAAAAGCTTCGAAGCTTATGAGGTTGAGCCCCGAACCTCCGGCTACCTTTACATGTTGAAGCTGGATGTTATTGATGGTAGGAGATACCATCAAAGGTAACTGGCCTGCTCCAACCATGCTTCGAGGGCAGTCCGAAGCATCAAAAGTGATGGCTGTGTCCATCCACTTCCGATGAGGCACCGCCCTGGCTGCAGGAGCTACAGCGGCCATGTCCCGACGCATTGTCTTGAGGATGCAGCGGGGGGGTGATGTCCCATGATCCACCAAAAATGGTGTTCATGGTTTTCCGACGCTCATTGTCAGAGACGTCTGAATCGTCATCGACGGAGGTGTAGACGGCCTTCAGGACCTTTTTGGGATCCTGAAAACCTAACTCCTCTTCAGCCGGAGCTTCGTCAAGTTTTTGCTTTCCTTCCCTCTGTCGGAAATGAGCTTCTTCTCGGCGCTTGTTGTAGCGCTCGACAAGGTTTTGGACCTCCCGGCAGTCTTCCAAACTGTGGCTGTCCATTTTGTGAATTGGACACCACACCTTAGGTTTGCCACCGTCTTCAGAAGACGGTCGAGGTCGCTTCTCGGGGCGTGGCCCCCGGCCACCTGGAGCTGCAGCAGCTGCAACATTGGATGCGCCTGCCGACGGCTTCTTCTTGTCGTTGGTCTTTTTCTTCTTCTTGCCACTCCCGGAGGTAGTGGCTTCACCTTTGGAGGATTTTTTGTGATCCTTTGGAGGTGGTTTGGAGTGCATTTCACGGCCCTCCGCAGCTCTGGCACATTTGTCAGCCAAGCTGAAGAGTTCCGTGACACTGGTGATCTCCTTGATCGCCAGTTTCTCCAACATCTTCTTATCCCGTACACCCTGTCTAAATGCCACAATGACAGAAGCGCTAGAGATAGAAGGGATAGTGTTTTGTACCTGAGAGAACCTCTGGATGAATGAGCACAGGGATTCTCCCGCTTTTTGCATGACTGCAAAAAGGTCCAGTTCAGTGCCTAGTCGGGTGTATGAACTCCTGAAGTTGGCGGCGAACTGCCGGCACAACTCCTCCCAACTGTTGATGGAGTTGGGTGGAAGGCTCATAAACCAGGACCGAGCGATCCCAGTTAAAGCCACTGGAAAATAATTGGCCATTACGACCTCATTTCCTCTAGCTGCTAGGATAGCAGTGGAGTAAATCTGAAGAAATTCAACGGGATTAACAGTCCCGTCAAACTTCTCTGGCAGGTGAGGCCGAAATTTCTGTGGCCACCTGACCATACGCAGATGCATGGCCAGGGCCGAACAGCCTCCTCCTACTCGTTCAGGAGCAGGAATGTCCTGAGCTTCTCGTCTTTCACGAGCACGCTCAATATGGACTCGGCCGTCTTGTTGACGGTATCGGGGATCAAGCTCCGCCCAGAGGTCATGAGTTGAAAGCCTTGACACCGTGTGAGTGCGCCATGCCCCGGAGGGCAACGACGTCACTTGCTGCGACGCATCACGTCTCCTGTTGTTGGAAACGTGCGGACCAAGTCTGCCAGACAAGGTCCGTCGCTGCGACGGGGCCCGTCCTAAAGGAGGATGACCCTGATTGCTGATACGGTGGGCTGCGGCTGCAACCAGGTGTTCCACATTGGCCCTCCACTGCTCCATTGCATCCCGGGATGCGTCTGGAGGTGGTGGGCGCTGAAGAAGAGCATGTGCTGCATGGAGCACGTGTTCCGGGTTGTCATGATTTGCCGACGCAGTGATTGACGCCGGTGCACCATCGCGCTGCCCAGCTTGATTTGCTGGCGGAGGCGGCGGTGGTGGTAGCGTGACTCCTGCTGGTGGCTGCATATTGGACGGATTGCCCCGAACAGCTTGAACAACATGATGACCATTAGATGATCCAGCAGCTGAGTTAACCATTCTTGAAATCTGAGGCGCCCCCTACCTGGCGCGCCAACTGTCGGTGGTTTTGATCCGGCAGATCTCCTGACACTAGTAATGTGTTAGAGGAGTTTGAGGTTCGGTGTGGGTGCGCGGAGATTCAAGAAGGTGAAGTATAAATGACACAAGAGACACGAAGATTTACGTGGTTCGGCCGCCTGAGCGTAATACCCTACTCCACGGGGTGTGTTGGTGTTGTATTGGATGTATGAGCTCAAAGTGAGTTCAGGGTGTCGAGTGAGCACGTAGTCCGTGTCTCCCCTATGTATCGTCGGCCTGTCCTTTTATAGTACAAGGGCAGGCCGTTACAAGTCAACCTGGCCCGACATGTGGCCCCGACAGTTACTAATATTCATACACATTTGATGCGCTTAATTACCCTTAATAACCGAATTACGGGCTTTGATAGCACCGTTACTGGTAATTAAGGTCGTCCGATCGTGTGTCATTAATATAGTATTAATGACACTTAATCGGGTTTTGAAGTCCTTGATTCCCTTTGAAGATCCGGAGCCGTTGTGGAGTCTTCCGGAGGTTAGAGGCTGAAGGTCCGACGGTTGGACACGTGGCAGCTCCGGAGCATACTGTGGGGAACAGTTAGGTCCGGTGCTACCTAATACGTGTCAGTTCCGGAGCTTCCCTCGGCTGAGGTTAGGTTCGGAGGTGCCGCTATGGTACATAGCCCGGAGCTTCCCCCTTGTGGGCGGTAGCTCCGATTTGATAGTACACGTGGCGACCCTGGGACTAACCAAGTTGGGGAAGCGGGTCCGGTTATGTCTGACAGGTGGGCCTCCGAAGGTCTTCAGATCGAGTAGATGATATTCCCTTGAGATCTTTGCAATCCCAAGGGGTATACAATACCCAGGGTACCGACAGAGACATACCAGTAAAGGCCATCTACAGTTATAAACGCGGTATGTTCTTCGTCCTCCATAGACATTGGGATTTGGTGAAACCCTAAGTAGGCGTCTAGAAAGCATAGCATATCGCATCCCGAGGTTGAATATCTGATTTGATCTATTCTAGGGAGAGGGAAAGGATATTTAGGACATGCCTTGTTGAGGTTGGTGTAGTTGATGCACATTTGGAGCTTACCGCCGTCCTTGAGGGGACAAAAACAGGATTGGCCAGCCATCTGGGATGGTGGACCTCCCGTATGAAGCCAGCATCGAGTAGCCTCTTGATCTCTTCGCGGATGAAGTTTTGCCGCTCGATGGACTGCTTACAAGGCCTCTGTTGTTGTGGCCGAGCATCGGGGTATATCTTCAGGCGATGCTCGGTCACTTCGCTGGGATGCCTGGCATCTGCAATGGTTGCCATGCGAAGACGTCGATGTTAGCTCACAGAAAAGCGGCAAGCACTGATTCCTGCTCACTGTCCAGACTCCCCGCGATACGAGTGGTCTGAGCAGTATCAGGGCCAATCCAGATATTCTTGATGGATACGTCGTCGTCGTCGGAGAGCTGCACTCGTGGTGCAGTAGCGTGACTGCGCGCGTGCGTGTCTTGCGGGGGCTGAGTCGATCCAGCATCGCTCAGGGCAGGTGTTGGGGCTGTTGCCAGTGCTCGGAGCTTATCTATAGCCGCCACCGCAGCAGCGCGATGTCCGCCGATCTTGAGGACGCCGGAGGGAGTCGACACCTTGAGGACGAAGTAGCCATAGTGGGCTACATCCATGAACCGATATAGGGCTGGCCTACCGATGATGGCATGGTAGGTGTCGGTACCCTGCGTACCGTATACCCCTTGGGACTACAAAAAGACCAAAGGGACTTCACCTGTCTGAGTTGAAGACCTGCGAAGGCCCCACGTGTCATACAGGACCGGACCTGCCTCCCATCCATGGTTAGTCCTGGTGCTGCCACGTGTATAGTGCAACCAGACCTATATCCCTCACATGGGATAGTTCCGGGCTAAACACTTGTGCGGCACCCCCGAACCTAACCCCCGACAGAGGGAAGCTCCGGTATCGACATATGTACATCTACACCAGACCTACCCGTCCCAGAAGAATAGCTCCGAAGCTGCCACATGTCTAATCCACCGGACCTTCAACCTCGGCAATCAGGCTGGTGAACCCCCAACGGCTCGGACCTTCAAGGAGCAATCAAAGACTTTAAGACCTGATTAAGTGTCATTAATACCATATTAATGACACATGATCAGAAGGCCCTTAATGCCAGTAACAGCACTGTCAAGTCCCGTTACCATGCTATTAAGGGTAATTAATCTCATTAATTACGTATTAAACACTAGTAACCGCCAGGGCCACATGTCGGGCCAGGCTAATGGTGGAACGACTAGTCTTTGTACTATAAAAGGACTGGTCGACGATACACAAGGGGATGCTCTCACGATCTCTGGACTGGAGACTCTCTAGAAGCTCTAGACTCTTAGACGTTCAATACAACAGCTACACACCCTGTGGAGTAGGGTATTACGCTCAGGCGGCCCGAACCATGTAAATCCTTGTGTCCATTTGCCATACTCTTTGGAATCTCTGCGCACCCAATACTGAACTACAAACTCCTCGAGCTACCAACGGTAGTATCGAGAGAATTGCCGGAAAAACACTCCGACAGTAGGGGAGGCTAACCTCCGCGACGTCGAATAGGATATTATGCGTCCTGATGTTCTCGGGTGTCCCGAGGGTCACTCGGAGGTGGATGTTGCCGTACGGGATAATACTCCCCCGCCCTACCCCCGAGAACGGTCTCGATGGGGTGAGCTTGGACACGAGAATCTTCAGCTTGTTGAAGGCTGCATGTCTGATGAGGTTGAGGCCAGCTCCCCCATCTACTAGGACGTGGTAGAACTTCACGTTGGCAATGGTGGGGGCGACGAGATGGGGCATAAGCTCGACTCTCGCCATGTTCTCAGGGCAGTTAGAGGCATCAAAGCAGATCAACGCCTCCATCCATCTGTGATGTGGCGTCAGGGCATGAGTAGAGGATGTTGAAGCCATTGCTTGGCGTAGGGTCTTGACCACACTCCTGGATGCGAGTTCCCAAGATCCTCCACAGATGATGTGGAGTGCTTTGCGACGCTCGTGGTTGCTGTTGAGGTCAAATTTCACCGTCTGGTGATTTGTTTCCACGACGCATTCTGGCCTCTGGAACTCCATTTTTTTGTCGACATGTTGGTCGACCTTTTGCGGCTTGATCTTGTCACTACTCGAAGGCTTGATGAACACCACAGTGGTAAAAGCGCTACCACTTTTTTGAGGGAAAAAGCCCCTAACTGGTGTGCCAAATATCGAAGTGTTAATGCGACACTTCTCCTGGATCTACTAAGGAGCAGCCCCTGGAGGTTCTTGCTCGGTGGGGCTTAGGCTTCAATCAAGTGTACGCGCGTATGAGAGTATATGAGACGGTTGTTTTTACGTGGTTCGAGCCACAAGGAGCGTAACATCCTACTCCACGGGATATTGTATTGCTAGTGGGTGTGTATGCGTGTGTGTGTATGTGGGATTTGATGTTGGGTATTTTGTAACGGTGGCGGTCTGGTACTTTTATAGACACGGTCAGACGCCTTACAAGTGGGGTCTGAGGCCCGACAGGTGGTCCTGGAGTGATCTTATCCTAAAGATCTAAGTCTTCTCGCATAAGATTGCTCTGACCGTGGTAGTGAAGACTCGCCGTGTTGCCGCCTCTCTCGTCAGTAGCCCACGCGCCGTTGCTGGCGATGGTAGAAAGTGTCTTGTCAGCCTGTCTTGTTGCCGCAAGCTACCCACTTGGGCGAGTGGGATAGGCCTGCAGAGCCTTCACTGTGATGCGATTGGTCATAGCGGTCTCTGACGTTGGCGTGCTCCGCATTGTGCGCCAGAGGTAAGTGTGCATCTTCAATGCTTGCCTTGGGCAGGGCGCACCATCCCTTAACTCCCACATCGTACTGTCTAAGACAAGTTGCAAGAAACGTGGCATCATCTTGGGCAGGTCTTCTATGATGCGTGGCAGCTCCGGGGCTCTCCAGGTGACATGGCAGCTCTGGGCCCTTCCCCGCGGGGGGTGCTAGACCTGAGGCTCCATGCCACATGGCTGCACCGGAGCTCTCCCCCAAGGTTGGGTGAGGTCCCATCCTAACACGTGGCATCTCGGGACCCACCTCACCGGAGGGGCCGAGTCAAGGCTCACGTGGCAGTGCTGGAGCTCGATCTTGAGGGAGGCAGAGGTCTTCGGACCTTCGGGGCACGTGGCGCCTTTAGACGTGCCTCGGTGTCTTCATCCTGTGTGCGAAGGTACCCCGTCTGCAGGGTACCGACAATATAAAAATAGAGAGCGCCATACGAAGAAAAAAATTTGTGATATTAAAAGATCTGAAGATATTGATCATATTAAAAAAGCTTAGCGACTATAGAAACAAAAATTACAGAGTTCAAAAAATAGGTGTAAGTTTTATGCCTCTCTACTACTACGGTACACAAGGCAAAGCCCACATATTTAAGAACGAAAACATAATTTTTGCTATACATATGGTGTGTGTACGTTGCATTAAACATGTTACGCAAGTCTCCTTCTGTCGAAATGTGCAATCGACACTTCCCCGGGTACTACTAAGAAGTAGTCCGCAGAGATTCAAATTTAGGCGGGGCGTAATATCAAGATCTCAGGAACAAGGTGAGACAGTGGTTTTTACGTGGTTCAGGCCGCCTGAGTGTAAGACCCTACTCCACGGGGGTGTTTGTGTATTGGATTGCTCTAAGCAAATAAGCTAGTCATCTAGGATATCCCTTGTGGGTTTTGGCTAATTGATGACAAACATATGAGATCCTAATGAAACTATTGAGATGATTGCAGGACAAACAAAGTGAAACAGCTCGATGCACACAAAAAGGTGAAAAATGGAGTGGTGTCCAAAGAGGGATACTTTGATGGAGCTTGGAAGAACAAATTAGATTTTAAATGTATAGGGAGTGTATGAAATGCACACTCCAAGAGCTTACAACTTTGCGCAGGGGTAAGGTCTTTGAAATCAACCTAACTTTCACAATGTACCAGACTAGTCCGATCATGGACCGAACTAGTCCATTACACTTTCTGGAGTCTCCCCTCTCAGGAGACTGGACTAGTCCGTGTGTCCACCGGACTAGTCCGTTGAACTTTCTGGAGTCTCTCATATTGGGAGACCGGACTAGTCTGTGTGTCCACCGAACTAGTCCGTTGAACTTTCTGGAGTCTTTCATATCGGGAGACCGGACTAGTCTGTGGGTCCACCGGACTAGTCCGTTGAACTTTCTGGAGTCTCCCATCTATGGAGACTGGACTAGTCCATGGATTAGTCCATTGAACTTTCTAAAGTCCACCTTCACACAGCACCGGACTAGCCCGAGCTTGGACCGGACTAGTCCTCCAGACTTTCTGGACTTCGAGTTATACTGTGACCGGACAAGTCCGGACTTGCACCGGACTAGTCCAGTATTAGGGTTTTTCAATGGTAACTATTTGGAAACCATATAAATAGAGAATCCACGGCCTTCCAAAGGACATACACGTCGAATACCGCTGAAAACACAAACCCTAGTGCCGCCACTTTGCCCCAAGAGCCTAAAACACATCTCCCCACATATCTAAGGTGTAAAAAGGAGTCAAATCATTTGAACACTTGGATTCGGGATTGGGAGATCGTCGTTCCTTCGTTGCGAGCTCTTGGGGTTTGAACTTTCTACACCTATACTCTGCATTGTAATACTTTCAAGTGTATTTGATCACCTCTTTCGTTGTAATTCTCGTGGGAGCCCTCAACGTGTGAGGTTGCCCCACAAACTCGGTGATTACCCGTGATAGTGGAATCAAGTCGGCCTTCGTGGTGACTTGAAGAGGTAAAGGGTTGGAGACCCGGCTCTGTGTGAGCTTCCTCAACGAGGACGTAGATCTCGTGGTGATATCGAACCTCGGTAAAAATTCGCTTGTCTCTTGTGCCTCATCTACTTTACGTTTTGTTCACTAGATCACTTGATTGCTAAACAACCATTTAAGTTGCTCATAAGTCTTCACGTGCATTCATACACTAATCTTAAATCAAAGAATCTGTTGTTCTCATTTCCGCTGCAAAAAGAACCTAGTTTCCCAAACAACACTTAATCAATTCACATATTTCAGCACATCGGACTAGTCCGCCCACACAACCGAACTAGTCCGGCCGATTAAGTTTTTGACGACTCTATTAAGTGTGCAGGAAATTCAAAAGGCCTATTCACCCCCCTCTAGGCCACGTTCAATTGGTATTAGAGCAAGGTTCTCCACCAACAAGACTCACATCTCAGAGAGATCAATGGCCTCTGAGAAGAACAACGATATCCCGAAGATGAACATTCATGAGGAGGAACAAGAAGCTAAAGCCTTCGATGTGATGAAAGAAAGCCCACATGATGATGAAGAAGTGCGACAACTAAAGGCACTCCTGAGAAAGAAACTGCTAGGACAAAAAGGAAAAGAAGAAGAGAAGACGACGGGGAGTGGTCATCACGACTACTCCCGACATCCCTACAATTACAACCGTCTCAATTCAAACAATCACTATCTCTCCATTCATATGGGAAAGCCTCCACAGTTTGACGGATGTGACTACACCATGTGGAAGTACAACATAAAGATGCATCTAATATCCTTGAATCCTAGTCTGTGGCACATTGTTTGCACTGGCATAGATATCCCGGACACGGATGAGGAACTCACTCCAGAACAAGAACAAGAGATTCACAGAAATGCACAAGCCGTCGTCGTGATAACATCATCACTAAGTAGAGAAGGATTCACCAAGATCGATGGTTTAGAAAGTGCAAAAGAAATCTGGGATACACTTAAGACAGCTCACGAAGGAAATAGGTCGGTTCGTGAAGCTAAAATTGAGATGCTTGAAGGAGAGTTGGGGAGATTTGCTATTGAAGAAGGCGAATCACCTCAAAACATGTACAACCGAATGAAGGCACTCATCAACAAAATTCGTGCCTATGGAAGTAAGAAATGGACGGATCATGAGGTGGTCAAAAGAATGATTAGAGCCTTCATGCCAAGAAATGTCACACTTTGCTCAATGATTAGAGAAAGCCCTGGATTTCACAAAATGACTCCGGATGAGTTATTGGGGAAGATCTTAAATCATGAAATGATGGAGAAAGAGGCTCAATACGTCAAAGACTTAGCTGAACTCACCTCTTCCAAAAAGAAAGAAGTTGCTCTCAAAGCAGCGTGCAGACCCAAACTCAAAGAAACTCGTGAAGACCAAGACGATGGGCATACAAGCGACAAGAGCACTGATCTTGACGATGAAGAAATGGTACTATTTATCAAGAAGTTCAAACGCATGATGAAAAGAAGACACGACAATAATTCAAATGAAGGCAAAAGCAAGGATAAAGGAAAATCCAAGGCTCGACACACTTGCTACAACTGCGGAGAGTATGGTCACTTCATGGTGGACTGCCCCTATGAAGAAAATAAAAAGAAGAAGGAAACAAGGCCTCAAGAAAAGAAAAATTTCAGAAAAAGAAGACAAGCCCATCAAGCTCACATTGGCAAGGAGTGGGACTCAAACGACGAGTCCTCCTTTGATGAAGAAGAAGAGATAGCCACTATCACAGTCAAGAAACCTACTATGAAAGCCACACTCTTACCAAACATGGGAGGACGATATATGAACAACCACACTTGCCTTATGGCTAAGGAAGGCAAGAAAAAGGTACGACTCACTCCTCCTACGCTAAATTCCTCTATCGATGACTTTGATAGCTCTAGTGATAATGAAGAAATGTTTAGAGGACTAAGCCATATTGCTTTAAAGAAAATGGAAATGTTGTCGAACGAAATCTTTGAAAAGGAGGAACTTCTTAACCGACAAGAAGATATGCTCATCCGTGAAAGGAAGAGATATCAAGAAGTTGAAAAGCTTCTCGAGCTTGAAAGAGAGAAGAACGGGTCGCTTGAAGTTGAGCTAACCCTGAGTAAGGAAACTTACTCAAAGCTAGAGGACTCACATATTGCAATCAAGGAAGAACTTGCTAACTTGTCAAAAGTTAACAAGATCCTTGAGGTGCAAGTTGAGTCACTCAAGCAAAGTGACTCCTCTTCCTCCAAGAGCTCTTCCTCCAAAGATATGAGTTCGACAACAATCGGAACTTGCACTTGCTCTAGTAAGAAGAATGTTATTTCTAATACTTCAACTTCTCATAATATGCATGCATGTCCAAGCGGCATCTTTGATAAGGAGAAGATCAAATATGCACGTAGTGCATATATGGTCACTAGACCTCCTAATGTAAAAGATGGCCTTGGTTTTGACAGAAACAAACACATGTCTACTCCTAATCATGCTAAGAATAGAATTGTATTTGTTAAGGAAAAATCCCATGAATCTGATTTACAAATATTGTTTCGTACATTTGATGCTTCCTATGTTCTTATGAAAGCCAAAAATGGAAAAGTCATTGCTAAATATATAGGGCCACGCCACAAGAACTTGAAAACTTGTGTGTGGGTTCCCAAGACTCTTGTGACTAACCTGAGAGGACCCAAGGAAGCTTGGGTACCTAAAACCAAAGAATAATTCTTTTTTGTGGGCTTACTCCTCCGGTGGATCTAAATGGGTGCTAGATAGCGGATGCACAAATCATATGACTGGAGAGAGAGGTATGTTTTTGGAGTATGAGTATAACAAGGATCCAAGTGAAGGCATATACTTCGGAGACAACAGCCAAGGAAAGGTCCTTGGTAGCGGTAACATTGAAATATCCTCTCAACACACCTTATCTAATGTTTTACATGTAGATTCTCTAGATTATAACCTTTTGTCAATATCTCAACTATGCGACAAAGGTTACAACTGCTTATTCACTAATGAGGGTGTGACCGTTTTTAGAAGAAGCGATGGCTCGATTGCATTCAAGGGAATGTTGAAGGGCAAGCTTTATCTTGTTGACTTCAACAAAGATAAAGCCGAACTCAACACTTGCTTGGTTGCTAAGACCAACATGGGATGTCTGTGGCATAGACGGCTAGCCCATGTTGGGATGAGAAATCTGCAGAAACTTCTAAAAGGTGGTCACATCCGTGGTCTTAAGGATGTGGTTTTTTAAAAAGACAAGCCGTGCAGCGCTTGTCAAGCAGGAAAACAAGTCGAAGCACCACACCCCGCCAAGAATGTGATGACTACTGGAAGACCGCTAGAACTCCTCCACATGGATCTCTTTGGTCCAATTTCGTACATCAGCATCGGCAAAACTCAGGGAATCCTCAAGAAGTTTCTGAAAAGAGCTCAGAACAAATTCTCATCAACCATAAAGAACATCAGAAGTGACAACGGGACAGAATTAAAGAACCTCCAAATTGAAGAGTTTCTCGATGAAGAAGGAATAAATCATGAGTTCTCGGCACCCTACTCCCCTCGACAAAACGGAGTGGCCGAAAGGAAGAATAGAACATTGATCGAAATGGCAAGAACTATGTTGTATGAATACAAGACAACATATCGATTTTGGGCAGAAGCGGTGAACACCGCTTGTCATGCCACGAATCGGTTGTACCTCCATCGACTACTGAAGAAAAATCCATATGAGCTCCTTACCGGCAATAAGCCTAATGTTTCTTATTTCAAAGTCTTTGGTTGTAAATGTTTCATTCTGAACAAGAAACTGAGGGCCTCGAAGTTCGCTTCAAAGTCCGATGAAGGGTTCTTGCTCGGTCATGAATCGAATGCATACGCCTATCGTGTCTTCAACAAGGTGTCCGGCCTTGTTGAAGTAGCACGTGACGTAGTGTTCGATGAATCTAATGGCTCACAAGTGGAGAAAGTTGATAAGTGTGTGCTAGATAAAGAGGAAGCTCCATATGAAGCACTGAAGAAAATGGGACTTGGTGATATCTTACCACAAGAGTGAACTTTCGACTCAAATGCACAAGATGAACTTCAACACGGAGGCAATGATCAAGGGGGAGCTATTTCACAAGATCAAGATGAGGAAAATCAAGAATATCAAGATAATCATGGGAGCAATGATCTAGGGGGAGACAATGAACATGAAGATAATGAAGAACAAGCCACTACACAAGTTCCACACCCAAGAGTACACCAGAGCGTGCAAAGAGACCATCCTGTCAATAATATCATTGGAGATATTGCTAAGGGGGTAACTACTAGATCTCGAGTTGCAAATTTCTGTGAATACTATTCTTTTGTGTCTTTTCTGGAACCATACAAGGTAGAAGAAGCCTTAAGGGATCCAGACTGGGTGATGGCGATGCAAGAGGAGTTGAACAACTTCAAAATAAATGAAGTGTGGGTGCTGGTGGAGAGACCAAGGGCGAACATCGTCGAAACCAAATGGGTCTTTCGAAACAAGCAAGATGAGCATGGAGTAGTAACAAGAAATAAAGCGAGATTGGCGACCAAGGGCTATTCTCAGGTCGAAGGTTTGGATTTCGATGAAACTTTCGCTCCTGTAGCTAGACTTGAGTCTATTCGCATTTTATTGGCATATGCTACTCACCATAATTTTAAGGTGTATCAAATGGACGTCAAAAGCGCTTTCTTAAACGGTCCAATCAAGGAGGAAGTTTATGTGGAGCAGCCACCAGGATTCGAAGACCAAGAGTATCCCGATCATGTCTACAAACTGCGTAAGGCTCTCTATGGCCTCAAACAAGCTCCTCGAGCTTGGTATGAGTGCCTTAGAAATTTTCTGACTCAAAATGGGTTCAAAATTGGTAAAGCTGACTATACACTTTTCACTAAACATCTTGATGATCATCTATTCGTATGTCAAATTTATGTTGATGACATTATCTTTGGATCCACTAACAAATCTTTCTGTGAAGAATTTAGCAAAATTATGACAGATAGGTTCGAGATGTCAATGATGGGCGAATTGAAGTTCTTCTTGGGATTCCAAGTGAAGCAACTAAGAGAAGGTACATTTATAAGCCAAACCAAATATACACAGGACATCTTCAAGAAATTCAATATGGACAAAGCCAAGCCCATCAAGACACTTATGGCCATTAATGGACATCTCCACCTCAATGAAGATGGTCCAAATGTGGACCAAAAGGTATATCGGTCCATGATCGGCTCCTTACTTTATTTATGTGCATCTTGGCCAGATATTATGCTTAGTGTTTGCTTGTGTGCAAGGTTTCAAGCCGCACCTAAAGAGTGTCACTTAATTGCTATAAAAAGAATCATAAGGTATCTTGTGCACACACCCAACTTGGGCCTTTGGTATCCCAAAGGATCCAAGTTTAACTTGATAGGGTATTCTGACGCCGACTATGCAGGATGCAAAGTCGATAGAAAGAGCACGCTAGGGACTTGTCAGTTTCTTGGTAGGTCCCTAGTTTCTTGGTCATCTAAAAAGCAAAACTCCATTGCTCTTTCCACAACGGAAGCAGAGTATGTTGCAGCCGGTAGTTGTTGCGCACAACTACTTTGGATGCGACGGACTCTTAGGGACTACGACTACAATCTTAGCCATATCCCGCTTCTATGTGATAACGAAAGTGCTATAAAAATTGCACACAACCCTGTAGAGCACTCAAGAACTAAGCACATAGATATCCGTCATCATTTTCTTAGAGATCATTCATTAAAAGGTGACATTGCTATTTCACATGTTAGGACTGAAAAACAACTTGCGGATATTTTCACCAAACCATTATATGAGAAATGGTTTTGTGAAATTAGAAATGAACTTAATATTCTTGACTCTCGAAATGTGGCTTGAAACGTTGCATACCTGGTTGAAACTTCAAACATCGTATTTTATTGTTGAAAACTGCCCCTCACCTCTTTTTCTTCTAAGAAAACTATTTTATTGAAGAAATCTTGCAGTTTATGACCACTTTTCATTGTTGATTGCCTTCTGGTCATAATTACCAAGATTATTTGCAAAACTTGTCCTTGGATCACTTTAATTATCTCAAAATTCTTAGGTTCTCTAGGGGTGTCGGACTAGTCAGGTTTGCCACCAGACTAGTCCGAACAGTCTCTCTCTCCTAGGTTTTCCAGGGGCACCGGACTAGTCCGTCCCTTGACCAGACTAGTCCGGTCGGCCGCGTATATAAGCAGCTAGCCGGCCCAAATCAAAATTTCAAACCTCCCTCCACTTGCTCTCCCTCACCTCTCCTCTTCCCTCCTAAACCCTAGCCCCCCGAAGAGACCTTCGAGTTGAGCCCTCAAAAATCAAGTTTTCTCCATGGGGAATCCTCTCCTCGACGAGTTGATCCTCCCCTCCGGACAGATTCAAGCTTCTTCAACTTGAATATTCAAATCTCGGTAAAATTCACCCTAAAACCGAAATCTCAACTTTTCTCATTCTAGCTCGTTTCCTTTGATTCCAAGGTTGTACACTGGCTTCATAGATGTATTCCTACCACCTTCATGTCATTTTGTATCCGTAGATAGAAGTTTTGGAATTCAAGGAAATCATTAGGGTTCTTGTCAGGCCGGACTAGTCCGACGCTCAGATACGGACAAGTCCGGTACGCCGGACAAGTCCGCACTCTGAACCCAGACAAGTCCGGTCTCTGACATCTGAATCCCTAATTTGACCACGATCCTTGGTTCATTCTTATCTAATCCATGAACTCCTTATTAGGCACGATGTATTCAAGCTCAGATGACAGCTCTTTCCATGTTGATGAAGAAGTTGAACGTGAAAAAGCGAGGAGAGCCAAGGAGAGGTACATGAAGAAAAGACATGATGTCAATGTCCACTCTCCTCCCTCTGACGACAATCTGCCTAAGAAGAGGAAGGTGGTTGTCAAGAAGGCCCAAGGAAAAGCTGCCGAGAGCTCCTCAGGGCCAAAGAGGCCTCTAAATAAAGGGAAGGGGCTTGCTAGCGGTCCCATTGGGCCCCTGAAGATGAAAAACCCAAGTCACCGCAACAGGCAGCGTTCAAGTGAGGACTTCACTGGAAAAGGGGGTGAGCTTGCCGATAGCTTCAGGAAGATTAATGTGTATAATCAACCTCGGCAATGCTCAGACCCAAGATTTTGAAGCAACTTCCATGCCGACTACTACAAGCATGTGTACATGAAGATGAAGAATCCCGTTGTGAAGAGTCAGTGGGTGAACATTGGATACATGCAGACGAAGAAGTATCCTGCCTTTCGTGAGGTGGTTGGCTGGAGAGGCACGGTCTGAAGGAACTATTTTCTTTTAAGAATGACTAGAACAATGAGATCATCACCTAATTCTACTCTACGCTCTACTTTGCTCGGGGTGATGGAGACAGTCTTACTTGGATGACTCATGGTTCCAAGTATAGTGTTACTTATGATGAGTTTGCAAGGATTCTTCACCTTGAACACACTCTGGATCATGATCTTGTAATCCACAATTTGCAACCCTTGGAGAAGGATGATCTCAAGTTCCTCTATGACACAAGGATGCCCTATACTCCTACCAACATCAAATATTTGAAGCCCTTCTTTGTGGTCCTCAACAGAATCTTGAGGAAGAAGATAGCCCCAAAAGATGGAGATGCACGGACTATCCAAGGAACCTTGAGGACCCTAATGAAGGTCATTAGTGGAAGGAGGCCATTCAATGTCTTTGAGTACATCTACAATGACATTGTGAACATCTCAATCACGCCAAATAGGTCTTACGGGTATGCCCCGTACATCATGTTCATGATTGAGAAAGTGACGGGACTTGAGTTTGTCAAGGATGTCTCTCATACGGGGTTGAAGCCGCAAAAGCCCACTAAGTACACTCTTCCCTCAGCTCCTACTGCCACTTCCTCCCCTGAAGCTAAGAGGAGGTCTAAACAATCACAGGATGTGAATGCCACAAGATCTGCAGCTGCCCCTGCTAGCTCTGCACCTGTCCATGAACCCTCCGGTGGTGTCCTCAAAATGCTCACCTCCATTTTTGCCTGCTGCCGCAAGATTGAAGTCAGGCAGAAGAAACATCATCAATATGTCAATGCCAACATCAAAGCTATCTGTGACAAGCTGGAGATTGAGCCGGTTGGATCATCGCCCGCCTTTGAGGACTCCGAGGAAGATCCTGCTCCGGTGAATGATGATGGTGATGGAGATGAAGATCGGACCGATACTGAAGAAGGGAGCGACGATGAGTGATTCCCCTTGATTTTTCCCTTTTTGGTGTCTTGATGCCAAAGGGGGAGATATTGAGACTAGTTTGAGACTATCTCTAGTTGTAGTCTTTATGCTTTTGTGATCGAGGACATGTACTTATTTTTAAAACCTTGTAATGCACTATTTCTTTTCTTATGTGTGATGCTTATTGTTGCTTGAATGATTATCTCTATGCTCATTATTTATTATCTTTATTTCATCACACTTTGTTGATCACACACCTGTTAGGTACCCCACCATAAGGTGTGTGCATATGTGAGAAGTTTTTTGTGGATTTATCGTTATTCTCATATGTGCACACCTTATGAAAATCAAAATTTTACTCTCATTTGTGATATCTCAAATGGTTGTCATCAATCACCAAAAAGGGGGAGATTGTAAGTGCATCTAGGATATCCCTTGTGGGTTTTGGCTAATTGATGACAAACATATGAGATCCTAATGAAACTATTGAGATGATTGCAGGACAAACAAAGTGAAACAGCTCGGTGCACACAAAAAGGTGAAAAATGGAGTGGTGTCCAAAGAGGGATACTTTGATGGAGCTTGGAAGAACAAATTAGATTTTAAATGTATAGGAAGTGTATGAAAGACACACTCCAAGAGCTCACAACTTTGCGCAGGGGTAAGAGCTTTAAAATCAACTTAACTTTCACAATGCACTGGACTAGTCCGATCATGGACCGGACTAGTCCGTTACACTTTCTGGAGTCTCCCCTCTCAGGAGACCGGACTAGTCCGTGTGTCCACCAGACTAGTCCGTTGAACTTTCTGGAGTCTCTCATATTGGGAGACCGGACTAGTCCGTGTGTCCATCGGACTAGTCCGTTGAACTTTCTGGAGTCTTTCATATCGGGAGACCGGACTAGTCCGTGGGTCCACCAGACTAGTCCATTGAACTTTTTGGAGTCTCCCATCTGTGGAGACTGGACTAGTCCACGGGCTAGTCCGTTGAACTTTCTGAAGTCCACCTTCACACAGCACCGGACTAGTCCGAGCTTGGACCGGACTAGTCCGCCAGACTTTCTGGACTTCGAGTTACACTGTGACCGGAAAAGTCCGGACTTGCACTGGACTAGTCCGGTATTAGGGTTTTTCAATGGTAACTATTTGGAAACAATATAAGTAGAGAATACACGGCCTTCCAAAGGACATACACGTCGAATACTACTGAAAACACAAACCCTAGTGCCGCACTTTGTCCCAAGAGCCTAAAACACATCTCCCCACACATCTAAGGTGCAAAAAGGAGTCAAATAATTTGAACACTTAGATTCGGGATTGGGAGAGCATCGTTCCTTCGTTGCGAGCTCTTGGGGTTTGATCTTTCTACACTTATACTCTGCATTGTAATACTTTCAAGTGTATTTGATCGCCTCTTTTGTTGTAATTCTCGTGGGAGCCCTCAACGTGTGAGGTTGCCCCACAAACTCGGTGATTACCCGTGATAGTGGAATCAAGTCAGCCTTTGTGGTGACTTGAAAAGGGAAAGGGTTGGAGACCCGACTCTGTGTGAGCTTCCTCAACGAGGACGTAGATCTCGTGGTGAGATCGAACCTCGGTAAAAATTTGCTTGTCTCTTGTGCCTCATCTACTTTACGTTTTGTTCACTAGATCACTTGATTGCTAAACAACCATTTAAGTTGCTCATAAGTCTTCACGTGCATTCATACACTAATATTAAATCAAAGAATCTATTATTCTCATTTCCGCCACAAAAAGAACCTAGTTTCCCAAACAACGCTTAATCAATTCACATATTTCAGCACACCGGACTAGTCCGCCCACACAACCGGACTAGTCTGATCAATTAAGTTTTTGACGACTCTATTAAGTGTGCAGGAAATTCAAAAGGCCTATTCACCCCCCTCTAAGCCACGTTCAAGGTGGCTTTTGATCGCCTTAGTTCTATCATGCAGCATTCCTTTTATACACCAATGACTGGCTGTATAGTGTGTCGTGGCTCGACAGGTGGTTCCAGCGGTATTTACTATGTTATACACGATCTAAGTGTATCCCGACATTTTATTAGGATGATAACGTGCTTTGATGGTAGCATTACCAAGCTTCATGGTCATGTGATCGTACGTCACTAATGCAGAATTAATGACGCATTAACCAGATCATATAACGGTTGATTGATTACCTTTGAATGTCTGCACCGTTAGTAATCCCCGAGTTCTTCCCGTTGAAGATGTAGATCCAAACACGTGACAGCATCGGAGCTTCCCTTAGCAGAAAGGTAGGTTCGACGCCATGGGACACATGGCAGCGCTGGTGCCACCCTAAGAAGGGAGCCGGGTCCGACTCTCCAGGACAGGTGGCAGCGCTGGAGCCACCCTAAGGAGGGAGGCAAATCCAGCACTGCAGGACATGTGGCAGCACTGATGGCACCCTAAGGAGGGAGGCAGGTTAAGCACTGTGGGACACGTGGCAGCACCAGAGCCACCCTAAGAAGGGAGGCTGGTCCGGCACTACGAGACACGTGTTGGCCTTCGGAGGTCCACTTTCCTGGAAATTGGGACTCAACGCTTCTCTTTCTAGTACGAAGGGGTACCTGGTCCGCAGGGTATCGATAGTGGCCCCCGGGCCCACATAAGAGTGAGACTTTTGATGAGGACATCACAACAGCGGAGACGCACATTGAACTGCAAGGACCAATCACAAGAGCACGAGCACGGTTAATAAATCAACAGGTGAACTCGCTCCTAGCTTCCTTTGCATGCGAGTTTGAGAATAGATTGCTATGTGATGATTTAATTGTTAATTAGGAACAATGGAAAAGATCAACAAGTGAAGGGAAGAGGCCTTGGGAACATGGAGAACCAGGTGGGACGTCCACAAGTTGATGGAATCAGTTTACAACTCGGACTCGAGTTCAACTTGGAGTCCAGGAGCAGTCCAACTTAAAATGGACGCCCAAGATGCATACGGACTCCAATTTTGACTTTCCACTTATGCCCGGAAAGAGGAGAAAATAAACTTTCCAATGACTCTGGTACCACCTCAAAATTCCTTTGGAGTCATTGGGAATCGTCGAAACAAATCGAGTCTAGATTTCTGTCTGGTGCTGCGCCACCGAATCGGGCATTTGGGCCTTGTATCCCATATGAGTCCATTAGGGACGTGTCTAAGCGTGTTTTGGATGAACCCTTGCCTTTAAATACTGCATCGTCCGGTCATATTCGGTGGGTTTTTCTTAGATCAATAATATTGCCGTTCTACGGTTTGTGAGACCCCAACTTCACGATTTTAGATTGTGTCTTCGACGTTCTTGCTTGTGTTCTTGGTTGCACTTGCAGGGATTAGCCTTCTTGGCGAGGTCAAGCGTGTACATCACGGTTGATAACCAATAGAGCAGTGGTGTAGTGATTGTAGGGATATTCGAACTGCTCGAGTGTTGCGCATCATCAACGTCGAGTTCTCCACCCCAATCGACTTATTTTTTGGAAGATCGGGCCTAAACAACTCATCAACTTTGATCCTGGAGGTGGGGCCACCATCCCTTTCCGCGTTGCTGCTTCAACTTTTCACTTGGGTGGTCGAAAGAATGGAACGCTCATGTGCCTTCGCTACATGGCGCTTCTTGGTTTGGCAGGTGAGATACATGATGTGCGAATCTCACGCAACTGAAGGTTGTTGGTTCCCAATACAATTTTGTATTAGTTCCCAACGCAATCTTGGTAGCCCTGTTAGGCCACCGCCCTCGGGCTTTCGACTTCCCACTATGACAACAGTTCTCCTGGTGCAACTTTTTTTTGGTAAAGTGGCCTTGGGTCCCATTTTCATAGGCGAGGTAACTTCATGGTGAGAAACTGTGCTCCACGTGCAGCTGCAATCCAAGCGTTCCAGAGGCTAATATAGGAATAAGCTTTGCAGGAGGAGAGACCTCTTACGCCTCAATCTGTTTTATTGCGCATAGAACTCTCCGCTTCATCCACTACATCACATTCTCTGCTTTTGCTCTGCTTTGCAGCAAAGGAACTCGGACTCCCCCCCCCCCAAGCTTGTGAGTGAGAAGGATATTGAGAGGGTTCGGAAGTTGATGGGGTGGTAGATCCCTTTTTTCGACAAAATGATTCACCACGGGAAGCTCCCTTTCAAGAAGGAGAGCTCTGGCGACATCGTCTTCTTCATGGCGTACGCCATGGTCGGGCTAGTTCTGTCGGTCTCCAGCTTCATGCTGATGCTGCTGGAAGTATACTGGCATCAATTTCAGCATCTCAACCCCCACTCAATCTTGCTAGTGGCGATCTTCGTCCACTTCTGCGAGATGTGGGTGGGTGTGCAACCTTGCGTGCCGCTATTCAAGACCTTATTTACCATCCGGACGACTGGTAAAGGTAACAGTCTGATTAGATTCTACTACTTCGTGATACGTAGAAATCCTCCTTTCATGTACATCAAGTCCTTTGCCTCTGGGAAGTGGGAAACCTGGAAGAGAGACTGGGTGATTGTGCAGACGGGCCAGCACAACCGATTGGAATTGCCAATCGGGCTCTCGACAACGGACAACGACTTCTGGGAATTGATCCCGGAGCTATCAGAGGAGTATAACCCAGTGCTCACCAGGATCCAGCACCTGGTTGAAGGAGGCTTGACGTCTCTGATGGTTCTTAGCAATTTCTTGACCAATCGTTGGGCTCCACTTAAGTAGCGGGAATTTCCTGCTTGGAACTACAACAGAGAGATGGACTTTCTTCGGATTGAAGTTGGCCTTGTAACCAATTTGAACGAGGAAGCTCTTTGACTCCAAATGCAAAAGCTATACAACGGCTCTGTCTCAAGAGATGATCTGGTACCACCATCAGAATTCCTTCTGCTATTTGTAGTCCCGGTGATCCGAAGGGAGCTACACAAGTATATGTCAATCCTCGATGACACTGGTCTTGCGGTGCATCAGAGGAGTAACCTGCCTGGAGGGATTGTCATCCCCGGAGCCTAAGCCCCCTATCAGCACGGGAGGTCCGAACCTGCCTCTGTCGGCGGCAAAGGCAAGGCTATTGCAGAGCCCAGCCAGAAGAAGAAATCTGACTCAAGTCGGATCAAGGGGAAAGAGCCCGCATATTCCCCCAACCAGAAGAGGAAGTTGACGTGAGCTGATGGTAGCTCCATCAGGGCAGCTCTGACGATAACGGTGCCATCGTTGATGTCGTGTTCGACCTTGAGTTCTATGTTAGTTGTACCTCCGACTGCCTCATCTTCGGCCCCAGCATCCAAGATGAGCTGCGGGTACGGGAAATCATCAACTTCAGTCCTAGGGCCAATGGCGGGTACTAGGTCTGGCAAGTCTTCTCTTGCAGCCACGGTGCCAATGGCGAGCACCAAGTCTGGAATATCTTCTCCGACGGTAGTGTCGGCAGTTGTACTGTCTGCCTCACCAGCGACGGTGGGTTTAGGTGACTCCGGTCGCCAGAGAAAGAGGTTCCGCCCTAACTGGGGCTACGATGCTCCCAGGTAAAAATCAACACTAGAAACCTGTCTTTTCTTCCACTTCTTGATTTTTGTTGAATTTTGCCTTTCTTCTATTTCCAGAGTGTCGAAGCCAGCTGCTGCTGCACCACAAACCAATCAGGTCAGCGTTGTTGCCAAAGAGACCTTGCCGGCTGGAGCATCGGCTGTCGTCGTGATTCCTCCTGTGGTCATGGCGGGTAGTGCGATGGTTTCAGAGTCAACTGACGCTAAGCTGACCTCGGTGCCAGCAGCTGGAGATGTCGCGGTTGTGCTGGACCATGTAGAAGAGGTTGCAACAGCACCAGAGCAGGCTACAGCATTACCAGAGCTAACTCCGGAACCAGCAATGAATGCTGAAGTGGCACCGGAGGTGCCGACTAAAGCCTCAAAGGTGTCAGAGCTAGCGACTGACACTATGCTTGTGGCTAATATTGCGATGGTGCTAGAGCCAAAGATCAGTGCACAAAAGTATTTGAGTGACATCATTCTAGAGTTACTGGCAGACACCATGATGGCGCATGAGTTTGCACTTGGAGAATCAGCTGCTGGTGCTTCAACATCTGCGCAGGGGGGGAAGACGACCTCCCAGAGCTTGGCGCAGCTATTGAAGACTTCTTGGAGTCCATTCTTGTGCCATGGGCCCCAACGACTGTCAAGGAGGCTATGTAAAATCCGGTAGATCCGAGGGAAGGTCCGAAGCCGATTCTCCTATCGCTCTCGATTGAGAACGCTTTCTCAAGCCTTCATCAAGTTCAACTCGGCTTTGACTATGAGCAAAGTGCTCCAGAAGCAGAAAGGGAAACTCTGCAATGGTGGTGGAGGCTTCTAAACTTCAAGACGAAGTTGACATAGACCTGCCTGGCCGACTTGAGGGACCTGCTTGCAGCCAAGGAGACACGGCTGAAGCAGCTAGATGAGCTGTCAGATGACAAGTGGGCTGCCATAGAAGCTCTGAGCGAGAAGACTCGCGAAATCTATGGCAGGGCGACAGAATCCAACAATTTGGCAGATGCTCATTTTGAGAGCCTAAGCAAGCTGAGGGATAAGCTCCTCAAGCGACAGGAGGATATCGAAAATAAGAAGCAAGAACTCCATAAGAGAGATACTGATATCGCTCAAAAGTTGGATTGCGGTGACCAGGACTTGGCTGACCGCATTGAGAAGTTCAAGTCTCGGTGCGAGTAAGAAAAGCACCAAGTGTGGCCGACTGGAGAAGGAGTCTCCAAACAGGATCTTGCGGTCTCCACGAGACAAAACAAGGTCAAGGCAGAGGAACAGAACCCGACAGCAAAGAAAGACCGCCTGAACCTATGCGAGAAACAAATTGCATACTAAGAAACGCTGCTAGCTAAGCGGATGTAGCAGCACGCCAAGGAGGTTGAGCGATTCTCGAAGGAAGGTTTTGTAGAGCTAACATATGCTAGGAGGTCTCTAGAGGAGCTCCGGATCACGCGAATTGATGAAGTTCAGTAGATCTAGGACTTCCTAGGACATGTAGAGAGTGCACTAGTACCTCTGGGCTTCAGTCCGATTCGACTGGCTGACCCAGAGCCAGAAATGAAGCAAGCCTTGACAGCCCTGAACTCAGTTGGAGACAAGCTGGAAGTGATGGAGGACGTCAGCATCTACTAGCTTGAGACTGGGGGGCAAACTATGGCCAAGTCAGCCGCAGAGTTTGTGCTGACTTGTTTCCGCAACGGGGACTTCTCTATGTCACTAGCTCCGGTGCTTGAAGGGCCCGTCGTAGAGACAGAGGAAGCTGCCAAGGCAAGTGTTCAAGAAGTTGCCCAGAATATTGTTGTGTGGTTCCATCGCAACTCCAGCTAGTAGCTAGGACTTCTTCTTCCACCTTTATCTTGTAAATACTTGAAATTTTAATGAATGAAATCCTCTCAAACTTCATTTTTTTGTCATGAACGTCATTGCCATAACCTTCTTCGCTACCTGGTAGATGTGCTCAATTGATTGAGGGCATCTACCATCTGGAGGTTGGCAATGTCTTGAAGTATTTGTGTTAGCTTCGAGAACCCCTTGCCGATGTACGTTAATGACGGGCCCTCTGGGGGGTGTCGGAGCTAGGTACTTCGACGGCGCCCATCATCAACGTGCAAAACGTCAACGCCGGGCTCCCTGGGTGGTACCGGAGATAGATGCTCCGGTGGCGCTCATCATCAACGTGTGAAATGTCGTCGCCGGGCTCCCTAGGTGGTACAAGAGCTAGATGCTCCGGCGGTGCCCATCATCAACGTGTGAAACGTCGATGTTGGGCCCCTTGGATGGTACCAGAGCTAGATGCTCTGGTGGCACCCATCATCAACGTGTGAAACATCGACGCCAGGCCCCCTGGGGACGACGGGACATCCAGAACGAGCGTGAAAATCATTTGTACTGCACATGAGAGACAAGAAAAGTAATAAAATGGTTTCTTATTTCCTATAGCTTAGTTGTGACTTACTATCCTTCTTTGAATTAGGTAGAGTGGCGTACTTAGGGTGCTGGACGAGGCAAGTCTATAGCCGACTCTGGACCTATCATTGTCATTTGTTTTCAGGCAAGTAGACCATTCAGTGAACACTGGATCCCAAAAAAAAAGACTACCAATAATACTTAAATATGTATCACATAAATTCTTAGAAACCAATTTTCAAGAGGATTGCACAGCTTCACTATTTGCAAGAAGGTAAGGAGAAAATTAACTAAGAGCATGCGCAAAGGAAATGCACGTAGAGTCTGTTTTCATGCAATTATATTTCATGATAGGTCCAAATAACAGGAGGGCAAGGGCATACTTAAAGTACAGGACCAAGTTAAGTGTGCTATATATCTTGTACCAACCCGACTCTGCTCATAGACTCTATGAAATACTATACAAAAACACACTCACCTCCGTGCTAAGTGTAGAACATACGGAGGTGCTCTATGTTTCATGGGTTGGGAAGTGGTATCCCATCCTCTGTTGCCAAGCAAACGCATCTGGGAAACTTTGATGACTCGGGAGGGACCCTCCCAGCTGGGGGAGAGCTTGTTCACTCCTTCTCGAGAGAGTATTCGCTGCAGCACCAGATCGCGTTCTTCAAGTTGCTGATTGCGCACATACCTCTGATGACAATGTAGGAGCGCCTGGCGATATCGCGAATTTCGGACAGCTACTTGGCACCTTGCCTCATCGACGAGGTATAGGTCATCACGTCGGAACTGATCATGCGCGACTTTGTCGTAGGTCCGGACTTTGAGGGAACCCATGGTGATCTCCGGAGGAAGGACTGCTTTAGTTCCGTACAGCAAGAAGAAGGGTGTCTCTCTAGTGGCCCGGCTAGGTGTTGTCCGGCTTGCCCACAGTGCAGACAAAAGCACCTCAACCAATGGCCACCATGCTTTTTCAAGTGTTCGTAGGTACGGGTGTTGAGTCCCCTGAGAATCTAAGCATTTTCTCTCTCGTCCTGTCCATTACTTGCCAGATGAGCTACTGATGCATAGCTGATGTTGATGCCGAGGTCTTCGCAATACTTGGAAGGATGCACTTGTGACTTGGGTCCCGTTGTCAGTGATGACTCTGTTCGAGACCCCAAATCTGCAGACAATGGACTTCAAGATCTTTATCGTTGACTGCTTGTTGATTGTCACAACGAGATTTCCTTCCGGCCACTTTGTGAACTTGTCGATGGCAACAACAACAACAACCAAGCCTTTGTCCCAAACAAGTTGGGGTCGGCTAGAAATGAAACCCAACAATTTTTGGAGAAAAGTAATATAAAATAAGATGAGAGTAAAAAATACAACTAAAATAAGATTCTACATTTTATTTATTTTAGAATGGATTAATAAGAAAGAAGATAAAAGTAACAAACTATGAACAAACTAAGATTCTGACACATGAATGCTAATTTCCATGCAGTCCTATCATGGGCCGAATCTCTAGGTATGTCCCACGCCTTTAAGTCTCATTTTGTCGCCTCCTGCCATGTCAACATTGGTCGACCTCTACCTCTTCTAAAATTTTCTCTACTCTTTATAGTTCCGCTGTTAACCGGTGCTTTTGGAGGTCTCTGCTGGATATGCCCAAACCACCGTAGGTGATGTTAAACTAGCTTCTCCTCAATCGGTGTCACCCCTACCCTATCATGTATCACTTCGTTTCTAATTTTGTCTCTTCTTGTGTGACCGCACATCCAACGTAGCATGCGCATCTCAGCAACACTCATTTGTTGGACGTGTTGCCTTTTAGTTGGCCAACATTTGTTGAACTTGTTGATGGCGACGTATAAAAATTGGTATGCACCGATGGTTTTTGGGAAAGGTCCCAAAATATCAATCCCTAGCACAGCGAATGGCCATGAGGGAGGAATCATCTGCAGTGACTGCGCCGGTGTGTGGATCTGCTTTGCGTGAAACTGACACACTTCACATCTCTTGACCAGCTCGACTGCATCCTGGAGAGTTGTGGGCCAGTAAAAACCATGCTGAAAGGCCTTACCGACCAGCGTACAGGATGATGCGTGATTCCCACACTCGCCTCCATGGATCTCTTCGAGGAGCTCGCAACCTTCTTCCTGAGAAATGCACCGCAATAGGATTCCATTGGTGCCACGTTGGTAGAGATTCCCTTCTACCATCGTGTATATTTTAGCCATCCAGACAATCTGTTCAGTAGATACACCGTCTTAAGGAAGGATGTTGTCCTTCAAGTAGTCCCGGACCTCCGAGATCCATACATCGGGACTAACTTGAGCTTCTGGATCTTGCGCACCTGGTTGCTCGGAGCTTCTTGTGACACCTACGATCCTTGGTGGACACCATGGTAACAGGGCCACTGGGACCACCATCTTTGAGGTGATGGTCTCGCCCCCATCACTCAGTTTGGCATCACTCATTTTGGCAGGATGAGCGGCAGGTGTGTGGTAATCTCCTGACAAAAACTCCATCGAGTGTCGTAGCCCCGGTTGAGGTCGTCAGCTTCAGCATTGTTGAGACGCCGGACATAGCATAGGTCCAGACCTGGAAATCTTTTTGCAACTTCTAGACTTCAGGAAGATACTCTGCTAGCTGAGGTTATTGCAACTGCATTCACCTTTCACTTGTTTGATGATGAGTTGTGAATCCCCCTTTTCCAGCATCTGGCGGATGCCGAATGATAGCACCGTCTTCAGTCCGAAGATGAGAGCTTAGTATTCCGCCATGTTATTCATCGTCTTGAAGTCAACACGAACCATGTATTTGGCTTGCTCCCCGTTCCGTGTGAGGAGCAAGATTCCAACTCCGGCCTCCTACTTCTGCAAGGAGCAGTCGAAGCAGGGGGTCCAGTGAGGCTCTCTAAAGACCAGGACCTTAGGTTCCGGCTTCTCTTCATTAGGGTCCACCGGACCTGATGGAGATGGATTCCACTCCGCCATGAAGTCAGCTAGTGCCTGACTCTTGATGGCATGTCTAGGCAAAAAATCTAGATCGAATTCTGCCAGCTCTGGGGCCTACATTGCAATATTTCCCATTGAGTTGGGATTATGCAGGATAGCTCACAGTGGATAATAAGTTACCACTGACATGTTGTGATCTTGGAAGTAGTGACAGAGCTTTCTTGAGGTAATAAGAACTGTGTACAACAGCTTGTGCACTTCAAGATATCGAGTCTTGGCATCGTGGAGGACCTCGCTAATGAAGTAGACAGGCCACTGGATAGTCCAGACCCTCTCAGAGGGGTCCGGTCCATCCTGTCTATCAACCCGGACCCTACTGGAGGGGTCTGACGCGTTGTCTTGTAGAAGTTGGTCCATAGGCACCTGGCTTTTTGGACCAGTGCTTGGGTGCTAGGACCCAGACTTGCCTTGATTATCTCCTATAGGTGGCTCTAGACCCTCTTAGAGGGGGTTCGAGCCTCTGTGTGGAGGAGCCAAGAGATGTGTCTGGTCTCTCGATGACCAGGACCATGCTGACGACTTTCGTAGTTGTAGCAATATAAAGTAGAAGAGGCTATCAGGTTCCAGACCTACTGTGATGGGCAGTGTAGTGAGGAACTGCTTAAGCTCTTGGTATGCCTTGTTTGCTTCTTCGGGCCAATGAAAAGGTCCGGACTTCCTTAGAAGCTTGAAGAAGGGGAGTGCCCGTTCAGCCAGCCTAGAGATGAACTGGCTAAGTGAGGCAAGACACCCGGTGAGCTTATGGACATCTTTGATATGGGCAGGAGGCCGCATCAATTTAATAGCTTTTATTTTGGTCGGATTTGCTTCTATCCCTCGGTGAGTCACCAGGAATTCGAGAAGTTTTCCAGAGGAGACCCCAAAGACGCACTTGTCAGGGTTCAGCTTTGTGCGCGTCAGGCGCAGCTTGTCAAATACGGACTCGAAATTGTCTAGTAAGGAGTCTTTGTCCTTGACCTTCACGATGATGTCATCGATGTAAACCTCCACTAGGTCCCAAATAAGCTCCCCAAAAGTTTTGTGCATAGCTAGCACAAAAGTTGATAGGGCATTCTTGAGACCATAAGGAATTGCAGTGTAGCAGTACAGACCATCTACTGTATTGAAGGCGGTATGCTCTTCATCTTCCTTAGACATTGGTATTTGATGAAAACTGGAGTATGTGTCTAGGAAGCAAAGTAGCTCACATCCAGAAGTAGAATCCACTATCTGGTCTATTCTCGGTAGTGGAAAAGGGTCTTTAGGACATGCCTTATTCAAAGTGGTGTAGTCGATGCACATCCGAAGCTTCCCGCCGGCCTTTGGCACGACGATTGGATTTGCCAGCCATCATGGATGATGCACCTCCCGAATGAATTCAGCATCAAGTAGCTTCTTGACTTTTTCTCAGATGAAGTTTTGCCGCTCAATAGATTGCTTTTGGGGCTTTTGTTGTATAGGTCATGCATTTGGATAGATATTCATATGGTGCTTGATCACCACCTTGGGGATCCCAGACATTTGTGATAGTTGCCATGCAAACATGTTAACATTCACTTGGAGGAAAGTGACGAGTGCGAGTTCCCATTTTTCACCCAGACCCCCCGCAATGCAAGTGGTCTGAGCGGCATCAGAACCGATTTAGATGAATTTGATGGGAACGTTGGTGTCACCACTTGGCTGCACTTGGGGTGCAGAAGTTGAGCCGCGCTAGCGGGAGCTTGGGGGTTGTTCAGTATATTGCTCCTTGTCGGATTCAGCTTCTTGCGCAGCAGCTAGTGCATGAAGTTTCTCCAACACTGTTACTCCAGCAGTACAATCCCCTTGGATCCGGAGGACACCTGATGGAGTTGGCATCTTCAACACCAAGTAACTATAGTAGGACACTGCCATGAACCAGTACAAAGCTGGTCTGCCCAGAATGGCGTTGAAGGGAAGGTTGACGTGCGCCACATCAAGAACTAGCTTTTCCGATCGGTAGTTGTCTAGTGTCCCGAATGTAACTGGGAGAGATACGGAACTGAGTGGAGTAATTTCTCCCGAACCCACTCTTGAGAATGTACGCGAGGGCCTAAGGTATGAGATGGGGATTTGCAACTTCATGAAGGTGGTGAAGCTGATGAGGTTGAGCGCAGCTCCACCATCAACCAAGATATGGAAGAGTTGGACGTTGTTGATAGTCAGGGAGACCATCAATGGTAGCTACCCAGCTTTGGCCAAGTTCTTTGGGCAGTCGGAGGTGTCGAAAGTGATGGGAGTATCCATCCACTATCAATGAGGCTCCACCTTGGCGGTGGGAGCTGCAACAGCTATCTCCCAATGCAAAGTTTTCACTATGCGCCGAGAGGTAATATCCCAGAACCCTCCATACATCATATGGAGAGTCTTCTGACGCTTGTTGTCGCAGCTGGTGTCAGAGTTGCCGACATTGTTGTAGACCGCTTTTGAAGCCTTTTTGGCATCTTGAAAGCCTAGCTCCTGCTCTGACTGAGCTTTGTCGACTTTCTGTTTACCTTTCCATTGGCGGATAGGCGCGTCATCTAGACACTTATTTTGGGCGTGCTCAGTGAGCCACTTGACCTCGCGTAGTCTTCAAGGTTGTGGATCGTGGATTTGTGGATCGGGCACCACATCTTGTCACAAACTTAAGACGATGGTTGAGGTCGCTTGTCGGGGCATGGCCCCCGACCACCTGGTGTTGCCACTACAACAGTAGTAGGTCGCCGATAAGTGGCTTGTTCTTCCCACTCGACTTCTTGTTCTTTATTTTGCCACTGCCTTGGGCAGTATCTCCGAGCTTGGAGACATATTTCGCTCCTGCCTCCGCAGCTGGCTTTGAGTGCATCTCATGGCCTTCAGCATCCCTGGCGCACTTATCAGCCAGGCTGAAGAGTTCCGTGACACTGCTCACATTTTTGGTTGACAGCTTCTCCAATATCTTCTTGTCCAGAACACCCTGTCGGAATGATACAACCACAGTGGTGTTGGATATAAAAGGAATAATGTTCCGTACCTGGGAGAAATGATGTATGAAGGAACACGGTGTTTCTCCCGTCTTCTGATGTACGGCGAAGAGGTTTAGTTTTGGTCCCTGGTTAGGTGTAGGAACTCCTGAAGTTAGCAGTGAACTGGTGGCATAATTTCCCCCAACTATAGAAGGAGTTAGGACGTAGGCTCATGAACTAGGACCTAGCAGTCCCGGTTAAAGCCATTGGGAAGTAATTGGCCATGACAGTCTCATTCCCACCTGCAGCGAGGATAGAGGTGAAGTAGATTTGAAGGAATTCGACGGGGTTGACTGTCCCATCGTACTTCTCTGGCAAATGAGGTCGTAACTTGGGTGGCCACTCCACCATGCGAAGGTGTGCTGCAAGTGTTGCACAGCCACCACCTGCTCCTAGCAGGAAGGACTCCTCTAAGATGTGTCGTCTCTCGCGATTACGCTCGATGACGACATGACCATCTTGCTCCGCGTAGCGGCAGCTAAGCTCTGCCCTGAGGTCTCCTTTTGTGGGTATGGACATCGTATGTGTACGATGAGCGATGGAAGGAGTACGAGATGTTGGATGATGCGACATCGCATGTCCTCTCTACGACGGCCTAGGTCCAAGTCATCTTGACATGGTCCTGTTGCGCGCAGGTGGTGCTTACCTGAGATCAGGCTGTGGCAAATTGTTGAGCGATGTGGCTTAATGGCGACCAGATGATCGACATCATTGCGCCACTATTCCAGCACTGCTGGAGGTGCGTCCGGCGCATGTGGATGCTAAAGAAGAGCTCGCGCTGCAATCAGCGCGTTCTCGGGATTGCTAGTCGATTCTATGACCGACACGAAGACACCATCTTGTTGCTGACCAGCAGCAGCTGCTGCTGCAGCTGGAGGTGGTCCGTTGTTCCCAGGTTGTTGTTGGAACCCCGCGTTGTGGATCAATGGCAGGATTAGCACCAGGATGGCGAGAGTTGTCATCAATCTCATTGCCACTACTAGCCCATGCATCCGAGCCGATGGAAGCAGCAATGGAGTTCACCATTGCAAATACTGAGACTCTTGAATTTCTACCCCTACATGGCGCGCCAAATGTCGAAGTGTGCGATCGACACTTCTCCCGATACTACTAAGAAGTTGTCCATGGTGGTTTGTATTTAGGCGGTGCGTAATATCAAGATCTCAGGAACAAGGTGAGACAATGGTTTTTATGTGGTTCGGGCCGCCTGAGCATAATATCCTACTCCATGGGGGTTTTGTGTATTGAATTGCACTAAGCAAATAAGCTAGTTTGAATGACCTTGGCCTTGGATGGCTTTTGATCGCATTAGTTCTATCGTGCAGTGCAGCCCTTTTATACACCAAGAACTGGCTGTTACAGTGTGCCGTGGTCGGACATGTGGCCCCAGTGGTATTCACTATGTTATACACGATCTATGTGTATAACGGCATTTTTATTAGGATGATAAAGTGCTTTGATGGCAGTGTTACCAGGCTTCATGGTCCTGTGATCGTGCATCATTAATGTGGAATTAATGATGCATTAACCAAGTCTTGTAACGGTTTATTAATTGCCTTTGAATGTCTGTGCCATTAATAATCCCTGAGTTCTTCCCGTTGAAGATATAGATCCGGACACGTGACAGCACTGGAGCTTCCCTTAGCGAAGAGGCAGGTCCGATGCTACGGGACACGTGGCAGCGCTGGAGCTTCCCTTAGCAGGGAGGCAAGTCCAGCGCTACGGGACACGTGGCAGCGCTGGTGCCACCCTATGAAGGGAGGCGGGTCCGGCTCTACGGAACACGTGGAAGCGCCAAAGTCACCATGAGGAGAGAGGCAGGTCCAGCATTGCGGGACACGTGGCAGCGCCAGTGCCACCCTAAGGAGGGAGGCAGGTCCCGCACTGCAGGACACGTGGTAGCGCTTGAGCCACCCTAAGGAGGGAGGCAGGTCCGGCACTACGGGACACGTGTTGGCCTCCGGAGGACCACTTTCCTAGAAAGTGGGACTCAACGCTTCTCTTTCTGGTACGAAGGGGTACCTGGTCCATAGGGTACCGATAGCTCCTAACACACCTTAGTTGAATTTAAAGCTGAGCATGGTTTACCCAAGTTGCTACACAGTTCCACGGGGTATTTTCCCTTACGCAGAGCATCTGATCTGGCTTCCCATGCGCGATGAGCTCTCTCGTGCATGCATTCGTTCTCAGCCTCTTATGCCTCTGCTGCAATGCATTCCTCCTCTTGTTCCTTGCGACGACACTCTTTGAACCATTATCGAATTTCTTCTTGCTTCTTGAGACGACGCTCCTCCTGTTGAGCTTGATTCCTCCTCACTTTCTCTATTCTTTCATCCCACTCGCGGCCGTTAAAGAACTTCCATGCTACAACTTGAGCCTTTCTCCAAACGTACTCGACATCTTCTGCCGATTGTTCCTGGTTGCTGTAGTTCCTAAACTCGCAAAGAGGTGGTAGTGACTACATAATTTTTTTTATACAAAAGGTTAGAATCTATAGCATTTATAAAATCAAGAATAATTTTGTATATTACCTATTTTCTACCATCTGGAAGAAACCTACACGTCCTATGAGGAGAATCATACTCGTAGTTGTTGCACATCCAAAGTCGGCAACCATAAGACTCACCAAATCGAAGATCTCTAACAAACCTACAATTAGTGTCACAAAAACACATTGGAGGATGTAATCCCTCGGTGATTTGAACCTTTTATTTATTCATGGATGGTGAGAAATGCTCGTCCATGGTACTAAGGTATATCAAATGATTGTAGTCAGTGTGTCTGTTGAAGTTGATAGCGGACTGAGTGTTATATAGAGAAACGAATGATGGTGTGTGGACTTAGTGTAGGAGAAATTTTGTCCCTCGGATGGATAAGTGTGAACTGACATTTCACATGGGCTTTTGTCGTATTTTAGGTGGATAAGATTCGTCTGGCAAGTTGCAAAGTAGTATGGCGAGTCACCAAGTAGGAAGGCGACAAGATTATTTTATTGTTTTTTTAAATATTACAAATTTATGGTAAAATAAGAGGCAAAACATAAAGTAGAGTGCACAACATACTTGTTAAACATACTTGTCATGCGAAACATACTTATATGAGAGGCGAAACATATTTCACTACTTGGTTACTAATTCTGATGCGGGCGGTTGCAAGACATGTTATTGCAAATGACATTATCATCCTCATTATTCGTCTGACTTGTACCAGGGTAATACTCCATTTTTTGAAGCTCCATTTCAGCTAGTTCATCCACCAAATCTTGATTGCGACGTTGTACATGTTGAATATACTCTCGAGTTGCCTTAATGGGTGGTGGATCAACCCAGAGTGTATATCCACAATTTTCATAATCATAGTAACACTAAAACCAAAAGTATGGTTATTAAAACTGCATATATGAGAGATGTCTATAAATGATATTTAATACTTACTCCACCAACAGGACAACGAAAGAAACGACGGTCGTTGTTGTCTCCTCTATCCATCATTTGATGGCATCGTATGGTCGTAGAGGATTAAATGGGCTAAAATTACCCTTGGTAAAAAGCGGGAACTCATCTAATGCTGGTCTGTACCAAGGTGGACCTCCCATCAAGGAATTTTCAGGCACTTCTCTAAAGAAAAGGTTCAAATCCCTTCTCGCCTACCACGACTTGTACTCGCCATTGTTTCACATCCACGCCTACCACGACCTCTATTGGCCATTGTTTTCTTATCACTTGGGTGAAGAACACAACTACTCAGGTGTAGTAGAATTTATTGAGGGCGAACGTTGAGAGTAATAATATTTTAATATGGACATGACAATGAGTGATGTGGTGTACCGAACCACTTTATGATTGAAGTGGACAACGCACTGATCGCATTGATCGTAACTATTTTCCTTTACGGATGATGTTGACAACTCGTACGTGACATGTATATTATATTTTTGTCCTTTTATATCACGCAACCTTTCATAACGGTCATATCGACAATGTAAGGCATCGCTAGATAATGTGAACAATAACATGAGATAAACATTATCATTCATAAGCAACATCGTTTGTAAGCAAAGTAACACATAATGGTCCACAATACATAATCCAAAAGTACATAACAGTAATACATAAATATCATAACCGGCAGCTACTCGCGCCTACCACGCTTAGGGCCCCTAGGTGCCCGATGCCTCACCTGGTCCGTATCATACGTGTAGAAGTCTAGAGGATGACTGTTCCTAAAAGGGTGTTCTGGAGGGGCAAGTGTGGTAAACGGATTATGGGAGGGTTGTGTGGCAGTGGTGGAGCATCCGCTAACTTCAGTCCCGTAACTGCATCCTCTGCAACTAAGCTCCACCAGTACCAGGTATCTGGGGGCGAGATCTCTCGTGTTGCAGCCTCAGATCCATAGTTGCTAGAGGACATATCTTCAATAATAGAGTAAGTAAGAATGAACACTGACATAAATGAAAAAAATGAAAATAAATTAAATGTCATACCTTGATACCAAGTAGACGGTCCATCATCAGCAACAGGAGGGGGTGGAGGATGATAGTGGGACCTGGACAGTGCAACCTCATCAAAACGCGAGGGACGAGAGTACAATGTGGATGGTCCTAAAATGACAAAATTAAATGTTACTAAATATGTAAGAATATGAATTCTGAAGTTATTAAAAATATCTTACCAACAAGGTGCAGTGGTCGGACGTGGAGTTAAAGTCGAAGGATGTGGTAGAGGAGGTCCAATGTGCGTGGGCTGCTGCACAATGGTGTCCTAACGACAAGAATGTGTGCACGACAAATACTTGATCGCATTTTTGATCATACCGTTCACATTCTTCACTGTATGGACAAGCTTAGACTCCTCCACATCGAACCCATGATACACTCTGTCTAACACTGCAGCAGACTCATAATCTACATCAGGCAACACATCGTGCTGCAAAAAAAGAAATGAAGTGTTACTAAATTATAGATCCGTAAGTAAAGTAGATAATATGATGCAAAATTGGAAATATTTTGTTATTGCTATGAAGGTTTCACTCTCTCAATGGCTCGGATACATGTCCCACGTAGAAAGAATGTACCACCGTAGGTACTCCACATACCCCTGAATCGTGAAGGCACGTGTATCATAAATTATGTCATCTAGTGTCGCTGTCCATCATTGCACCCATGGCTCCATACGAGGACAGTAAACCGCAGTGGCATGACCCTTACGTGAGTACCTGCATATGTCAAATGATGTTAGAAAGCATAAATAAAACATTTGGATTTGTATTGTATAAAAGAAAACTTACTCGTGATATTCCTTCGGAACTGGAAGACCTCTAGTCATGAGGAACGGTTGCTCACAACCAAACTGACGCATGATTGTTGACAGCTACTAAGAAACATTAACAAATCATGCCCGGCAATAGCGCCAGAAATGCTTGTTGACATTTCTTACATCACAGATCATCTCTAGTAAGAGATGAGGTTCACAAGCGCACAAAAACTGTCGTGTAGCATTTCACCCAAGGGTATCATATTTATCCCAAAGGAAGACAGTGGAGTAAAGTAGACACTACTCTTATAATCAAGCTATGGGATATTAATCAATTACCAAGACAGGGGTAAGTTGATAATATGGGTAGTGTGACACACACCTAAGCAATCTATTCTAAGGGGTAAATGGGTCCTGATAGAGATTGGACTAAGAGTTGGAGAGTTACTCCTGCAATGCTTCTAATATACATATACATAGACTAGGTTAGATATTAATGAGCATGTCAATGGTGAATACTTATGCTAAGTTATTCAACATATCGGGCACGGGTTTACCCCTAGCAATACTAAGACAACTCCCGCCAAGAGTCTGTGGCATAGCCGAATGTGGAGGATTACAAAGGGCGGATAGGGTTGTCACCACCTACTGCCTACCTCTTCAATCCGTGGGTCTACGAGACATCTAACGTTACTTAACTATCCTAGCGCCACGCTAGCATATTAAGTAAATACCTTAAGATTCATGACACAAGCCATCTTAAGGCAATGACTAACCTAAACATCGTTGAACCAATGTTGATACATAGCATAAGCTATTCACATCAACATGACCATATCATAACTAATTAGACTATAGTGGGGGTTTGTAGTGTTTATGATGGTAGCTTAAGAGTGATATGGCATAATCATAAAGACTACTCTTACCACATACATGGACTCCACAATGTCACAAATATAAGAAAACGTACATGAGCCATACCTTTCCCAATGTGGACTAGAGACTAGAGGCTCTCCTCCTTATAGCCTAACTCCACTAAGGACTAAGAGAACTAGTTATACAATAGAATGATGCTCAAGTAGTGTGTGTTGAAGTGAGGGGTGAGGGGTCCTATTTATAGGTGGAGAAGGGTCGGTTCCCGCCACCAAAAGTTAGCAACTCATTCACTACTGACTTCTTCAAGCCAGGAGGAGCCAACACATGGAAGTTGATCGAGTTTGGTGCCAGAAGCACTTCGGTCGAACCACCACTTTGGTCGAACAGAAAAGTGGACCAATTCCACCGTTCTTTGTCGGGGTGACTTCCAGGTGGGTCCCATTGACTGTAATAGGATGTGCACCGTTGGATGGCCTCAAATACTTCTGTTTGTGGGCCATTTGATCCATGTGCCACGTGTCAATGCTTGATTGGCTAGTATGGTATTTATAGGATTGCTCCCTCCCTTTAACCTCGATTCCTACATAAAATGTCTGCATACACAAATTCTCCAATGACAAGTGGGAATAGGTTAAATAGAAAGGTGATGTGTGCAAGAAATGATAACTCATTCACATAATTGAGTTATATTGACGGGTGAAATTGGTATATAACAGTCGTCAACAAACTCCCTCAAGCTTATCATTTGCTCGTCCCGAGCAAAGTCAAGACTTTAGGTTGATGATCAAGAGTTGCTAAAATGTTCTATTTTTCAAAAGTACCATGGCACAACAAAATACATTACCTAGTATTGCAAAAATTGGCATGGTGCTTCACCCATCTTAAGTCATTATGGGACTTATGCCATATCCTATTCATGGTTGGTTGAAAGATAGAACAGCAAATGGAGTACACATACCCTAGAAATCAAGTTCCACTCAAATTTCGGAGAGTTCAATTTAGAATTAAGTATCTCAATTTGATTCTCTCAATCTCTCCGTTATTTGTAGTGGAAATATGTCCTCACCAAGGCATTTTGCCTAAATTCATCCTATAACTAAATAAGGCTTGTATGTGGAGCTTGGTAGGGAATATAGTAGGCATATTTTCAACACATAATTTTGCTAAGTCAAAAAAGCAAGCCTTAGGAGAAATCAATTCAAAACTATTTGATTCAAGACTTGTGCATGTGTGATGGAATGGAGGTGGATGTGGATATTTGAGACAACTCCTTTTTGAGTGGACTCTCTACTTTTATCTCTCTCTTTTTTCTCATGCTTTTGATGTAAGCATGCATTTTTTTTTTCTTGTAGTCATGTCTTCTACTCCCTTTTTATGCAATAAATTTGGAGAGAGTACTAAGCATGAATGGTATGGAGTTTCTCTTTTTTATTGTGGAATGGTGGTATGATGGGAATTTTCTTACTTCTAGTGTAGAAGTATATCATGTGCAAGTGAAGTCTTGAATTCAAAAAGTAATGAATGAAATATCACATAGGTCTATACTAGTTTGACAAAGCTCAATGTGAAGACAAATAGTATATGCATAAGGTCTATCAATGTAACGTATCATATGGCTTTGGTAGGTATTTCCAATAAAATGTGAGTAACTTAAATCTTTTTAGAATTTTCTCCAGAAATCTAAGTTTCACTTTCAAACTAGGAATAGCTGCCCTATCACTATATCATATCTCACAACAACTTAGAATTGGATTGAACTTTGCTACTCACAATTTCTAAGTCAAGACAAAAGTAATTCTAGCCAATGAAAGCAATATTTTGAAGAGTAGTAAGTTGTAAACTAGGGACTTAAGAAAATTAAAACAGAGCAACTATTCATCATTTCATCTATGTGAATTCCAAAACATTCTTACCGCATATCTTTTATTTTATTTTGAAAGCAAATCTACTCTACTTATTTTTAAGTTTTTTTTATATGCAAGGTGGATGGTGGGTGAATGGAAAATAAATATGCAAGGGGTGTGATACAAGTTACCTCAAGTGGGGGTCCTCCCCCAAGCTTGTTCTTGTTCAAGGTCTACGATAGGGGCTGAAACCCTAACGACGGATGTAGGCCATGAGGTTGGCCTAACCTTGTTGCAGCATGGTTTTAGCATTGGAGTATTGAGTGTTGATGTTGGATTTCCTTCTATGGGTTTCCTGAGTGTGGTCGAGGAGAGTGTTGTCGATGTCGCTCATCCACACTTCAAGGTTTCCATAGATTGGATGCACCTTGTTATTTCTTGGCTAAGTTAGTGATAACCCTTCGCACAAAGACATGATGTGCGCTCAACATGCGTTGAGTGTGTTTCTTCATTCTTTGGCTAAGGTGTATCATACCTTCTTGCCATAAAGGAATAACTTGTACCCATCATGCATTGGGTGTGATCCGTCATTCCTTGGCTAAGTTACAACATACCTATAACCACAAAGGGATGACGTGCACTCAACATGGGTTGAGTGTGATCTGTTGTTCCTTGACTCAGCTATAAAATACCTTCTGACCACATGGGAACAACTTGCACCTAATATACATTGGATGTGAACTTGTCATTCCTTGGTTAAGGTACATCATATCTTTTAGCCACAAAGGAATAACTTACACCCAATGATCGTAGAAACTCCCTTGAGATTGAATAAGTGCTTAGAATAGTTGAAAGCATAATGCTCACACATATTCGTCGTAGTCCATTGGTTGCTCAAGGAGGGTTTCCATGTCAAATCTCCGGCCTCGTATAGTTATGGTTGACCTTAGGGCTTAATTTTTGATATGTAGCAACCATCCTAATGTACTCCTTGGCCAAGAGATATTGAAATGGAATCCTCTTAGGGTTTCCAACAATCGAATCTTTGAATGTCTGCATAGTTATTTTACTCCTGCAACTTCCTCTCTATGATAGAGAGGGATGGTTAGCTCCCAATACTTGTACAAATGAATTTTTGGTTAGGTAACCAAATCTTCATTTGTACGCACAGGGAAGAACATGACCAAAGATGCACTGGGTCCAATTTCCAGTGTATCCATGAACAATGTATGAATCATTGCTAGGAGTGGGGCTTTATGGATAAATCAAGTTGAACATTTTCTAAAGCTCCTACTCATAGCAATTCAAGTGATATAAATACATTATGGATCCCTTCATCTTGTAAAATTTCTAACCATCATAGTTTTTTTACAAAAGCAAATATCTATCATTTGGGTCATGGCAAACAAGATTCTCAATTTTTTTCTCCCGAACATTCTAAATTTCTTGCCTAGGAATTTGAAATTTAGTGATCCACGCATGAATGAGTTTCAAATCATAATTATGGACATCACTATTCCTAGGTTGCTACATACCAATTCAACGATTAAGTCATTCCATAAGAATTATCTAGGCAGAAAATATCTAAGTCAATTTTATCAATGCTTATGAAATTCTATGTACTTATTTAAATTTATTCCCAAGTAAGGTGACATTCATTTTTTAAGAATCAAAAAGAGCAATGCCAACACCTACTCTCATGAGGATGCATAAGAATTGAATGATAAGAAGGTGTAAACCTTTCTCGCCAATGTAAGCAACAATAATTCAATCCTAATGCAATTCAAATGATGGAAAATTTCAAACATGATAGGATCTTGGTTCCCGATCTTTTAATGATAATAGAAGGGTTCAATTTGTGGAGGAGAAGATGTTGGCGATCCGACTACACCGTCACTAGGACGATGCGCCTTAGCGATCAGTACACCGACTCCGAAGTTGTATTGTTCTTGCTGGGACACAATCAACCTGACCACGAGGGACTTTGTTCCTGCAAGCAATCAAAGAACACGCAAGAACAATAAGAACAAGCACTGATCTATTGAAACAATCAAAAAGTGGGGTTCTGAATACAAGTAGATGGGCGATCTAGTCGACATGTGTGTGTACAAGGAAGCAGCAGAAGCTAACTTTCGAATAAACAAAACCCACCATCTAATGAGGGTGGCAGCTACTGTTTAATACCTCCATAGGGTCGTGAGAAACCCTAACCATGAGTCCCTAATGGGCTCTTAACGATACATGGGCCATGGGCCCAACTTTGGTGACGCAGCACCATGGACAGAAAAGGTCTCTGAATAAAAATAACGATTGCGGACGACTCTGAGTAGATATGGATATGAGGTTAGAACTGTTTGAAATAAGACTTGGTAATGTTTCTAGGAAGTACTTGAACTCCCAGATCGGAGTCCATATGAAGTCGTGGTGGTCGTCACAAGTTGGTGACATTCTACTGTCCAAATCCAGTCTGCGTGAATTCTCCTCCCTTTGGCTCCTCTCCATTGTTACTAAGCAAAACAAGAAAGCATGTGGTTCCACGGTATAGATAAGATGGACATAAGGCCAAGAATGAATTCACCTGATAGTTTAGTTGATGTGCACGAGCGCGAGTAATCGGACCAAAAATCGGTAGTTGGGTGGGTGTGGATGTATCAATGGTGTTGATGTCCTCATCAAAACTTGTACCTCAAATGAAGAGTAGTCTGAGCTGAAGGTTGTCGTGTGAGAAACTCACAACCATGAATGTTGGTGTAGCCTTCATGTTCAATGTCTCCTGCCAAGTTGAGGTTGGAGTTGAATGAGCTTCATCTTGTTCCTCCATTAGACCACCATCTTGAGCAATCTTCCATCATGAACTCAAAATAAGATCAATGGAGGGATATGTGCTTGATGGGGTCTTCCAAACTCTTCACAAATTTTGTCCTGGCTGCACAAAAATCAAGAACAAACAATACAACTCGAAAATGGGTTACGTTGTCTAAAAAAAAGTATGTTGTACCCTTTGTCAAATTGTTTTGCCCAACCTGAAGTAGCTTGCAAATGCAATGAATATTAAGGGAAATATTTTTTTGTTTGAATTAGGTAGATTAATTCAAGTAGTTATGCCCAAGGTTCATATCCAAATAAATTTATTCCCTAATTCAAAATTTTAGCTTTAGGATGGTAGGACATTTTACTTTCCAACATGCAAGTCTGAAATTCAAACATGCTAAATGTAAATGCAAAGATTTTATGGGAAATTCAAATATGAAATTGGGAAATAAAATATGAGATAACTACCAATTAACCTATTGGCAAAGACACGCCGAATTTTTAAAGTCTGATGAGTGGGACTTACCTCCGTCCTGTTTAGTGCGATGATTTGTTGTCTGATTCTGGAGTTGAAGATGTGGACAACTTTTTTGATTGACATGCCAAATCTCCTTTGGCAAGTCAGTTGGACACGTGGACCACATGGTGGCCCTAGCCTCTACGTCATCTTGATGAAGACTTGTTGATGTAGTGACAGCTTCTCAATCTTGAAGATATTCTCTTATGAGCATTGTGAGGCTTGTCCTTCTTTAGGGGTGTCACTTCGACCTTCTTGATGTCTTTTGGGTTAACCCATACTTTGATCATGGATCAAAAACTTCCTTGGGTATGGTGACATGTGGACTCCACAATCAAACAAGAAATGTTTCATCCACAATGTCACTTGCCCTAGGTTGCATGGGCTTGGTCAAAGTGTAGAAATCCCAACAAGTGATTGTGGGATATCTTGGATCTTGAATGCTCTTTAAGTTTCTTGTCCTTAGCCAAGAGCTTCATGTAAATGTAGTCTTGATTTCTTGCTTCGCCATGGAAAATATACTTCAAGGTAGGCTAGTTGAACTTAAATCCCATGAAATCCTCTTAGCCTCCTTGATTACAAGGGTAATATTGATTCCACCCTTGACCTCCTTATAGGTGATAGCCATTGGAGTTGTGTTTGAAAGGAAGAATCCTCATGGGTCTTAGGGAAATGATTCCCCAAGTGGCCCATGTTGACATGGATTCTCACAAATCATGTGAATATCCATGGCTTGGATCATCCAAACACTTCTCCATTGGCTTGATCTTCATGTTACTTCAATGGGAGGTGTAGTTCCATAGCTAGCATGTCTACCTTACTAAGTGTTGTGCATGCCAAGCTAAGGGAACTAGAGCATTCTTCAATCCACCCCTTGAGTAGAGATCATATTCTCAACCACGATGAATAAGAATAGGACTCCTTCAGCTCCAGCATGAATGTGGTCATGGATTGGAGGACCCAACCTATGACATGAGTGTTGGATGAAGAGCCAACTATCCACCCCATGGTGGAGGCAAACCAAGAACTCTTGGAGCCTCCCCCAAGCTTGGGGATGGATGACTTTGGCTCCTACTGGAAGCTAAAATTCTTCTGTGAAAGGCAATAGTGTTGCCTAGCGGATATTTGTTGAGGTACGCCTTGAATCATCTTGCAGTTGAGAAGTTGCGTCCTCGTTGGACATCCTATGAAATGGGTTAGCCAACACTACCCTATTTTCACACAAAAGGAGAAAACAAACAACAGTAATCCTGTCTAATAACTATTAGCTTAGTCAGAAGTGATAGCTATCCTTCACTTCCTTTGCCTTCCCCGGCAACAACGCCAGCAATGCTTGTTGACAGCTACTAAAAAACATTAACAAATCATCCCCGACAATGGCGCCAGAAATGCTTGTTGACATTTTTTACACCACAGATCAGCTCTGGTAAGAGATGAGATCCGCAAGCGCACGGAAACTGTCGTGTAGCATTTCACCCAAGAGTATTCCCAAGGGTATCGTATTTATCTCAAAGGAAGGTAATGGAGTAAAGTAGAAACTGCTCTTATGATCAAACTATGGAATATTAATCAATTATCAAGATAGGGGTAGGTTGATAATATGTGTAGTATGACACACTCCTAAGAAATCTATTCTAAGGGGTAAATGGGTCCTAATGGAGATTAGACTAAGAGTTGGGGAGTTACTCCTACAATGCTTCTAATATACATATACATAGCCTAGGTTAGATATCAATGAGAATGCCAACGGTGAATACTTATGCTAAGTTGTTCAACATATCGAGCACGGGTTTACCCCTTAGCAATACTAGGATGACTCCCACCAAGAGCCTGTGGCATAGTCGAACCTGAAGGATTACAAAGGATAAATAGGGTTGTCACCACCTATTGCCTATCTTTTCAATCTGTGGGTCTACCATACATCCAACGTTACTTAACTATCCTAGCACCATGCTAGCATATTAAGTAAATACCTTAAGAGTCAACATGATCATATCATAACTAATTAGACTATAGTGGGGGTTTGTAGTGTTTATTATGATAGATTAAGAGTGATATGGCATAATCATAAAGATTACTCCTACCACATACATGGACTCCACAATCAAACAAGAAACGCTTCATCCAAGTATATGAATAAAAGAAGACTGAAGATAACATCTTTATTATGCATAAATTCACAAATATAAGAAAAGATACATGAGTCATACCTTTTCCAATTTTGACTTGGGACTAGAGGCTCTCCTCCTTATAGCCTAACTCCACTAAGGACTAAGAGAACTACTGTATACAATAGAATGATGCTCAAGTGGTGAGTGTTGAAGTGAGGGGTGAGGGGTCCTATTTATAGGTGGAGAAGGGTCGGTTCCCGCTGCCAAAAGTTAGCGACTCAATCACTACTGATTTCTTCAAGTCAGGAGGACCCAACACGTGGAAGTTGATCGAGTTTGGTGCCAGAAGCACTTCAGTCGAACCACCACTTCGTCCAAACACAAAAGTGGACCAATTCCATTGTGCTTTTCTCGAGGTGACTTCCAGGTGGGTCCCATTGACTGTTATGGGGTGTACACCATTGGATGGCCTCGAATACTTCTGTTTGTGGGCCATTTGATCCATGTGGTGCCACATGTCGACGCTTGATTGGCTGGTATGGTATTTTATAGAATTGCTCCCTCCCTTTTACCTCAATTCCTGCATAAAATGTCTGCATACACAAATTCTCAAGGACAAGTGGCAATAGGTTAAATAGAAAGGTGATGTGTGCAAGAAATTATAACTCCTTCACATAATTGAGTTATATTGATGGGTGAAATTGGTATATAACAGCCGTCAACAATGACCCGATGTACTGAGTACTTCTACACGTAGACGTCGAACACAAGACTTTTCTGCGTCCACCAGTAGTCACAGTCTTGTGTGCACAACGTAGACAACCAATGTGACGCTCGCTCTGAAATGGCCACAGGAGAGTACGGTGTCCAAATGACACCTTCATCGCCACATAAGCAATTGAATTCTTTGATAAAATGTGGATATATCTTGTGTGCCTGCATGGTACCCCACGAACGCTTCATAACACGAAATTCATGTTGCTTAACAAATAGTTCAATACAGGAAAATGAAATGATCAAAAACTTTAATAAAATGTATCGCTCATCGGCACTTAACTGTACCCATCATCAGAGCATCCACTTCATCCTCCCCGTAATAAGACTGCTCATACGGATTTCAATTTACTTCCGGCCGACCAATCGCGAAATGCTCATACGACCACAAAATTAGAAGTAACGGACAACCTATCAAAATACCACCCTCATTTACCTTCATGCAAGGAAAATACAAATTAAAATGTTAGTATGATGAACATAGTAAAAGAATAGAGTAATTTTAATTTTACCTTCGTGCAACCATCACAAAGGCCCCGATACATAGTCGCGAGCACAACAGGGGCCCTAGAGTACTATGGGACGTCCTCTGGTGTAGCATCTGCAATCTACCTAGTAAAGTAGATCAGACGTATGTCCATCGAATCTTCGTGAGTAGTCATGAACATCACCCATCCGAGCAACCACAACAAGTAGGCCTCCAAAATGCCTGCTCACCGCCGCATCGTCCGCATCAGGGTGCATGTTTTGTGCCTACAAAAAATGTGTGATTACATTAACATTCAAATACTAACACATACAACTTATAGAAGATGTAAAATTCATTTTGCACATGCCACTGCAACAACCACTTCTTAAAGTGTTTGTGGTCCTGGTTCACTGCGATCGTGGGTCTATCGCCCTCCCTCACTCGAGGGTGAAGAGCTATACCACTAAAACGCTTGAGGAGGTCCTCACGCCAGTTAAGACCAAAATCCAGTTGACATACCGCGTCACTGACGATCATTAGACCTAGGATGTATGATACGTCATGTAGTGTCAATGTCATCTTTCCACATGGTAAGTGGAAATTGTGAGTCTCTGGTCTCCATCGATCTAGTAAGGCTGGCAAAAGGGCACGATCAAAGGTCATCCGCTTCAGAAGGTTCTTCACCTCATCCGCTGTGTTGGCCTGCACCATCCTCCAAAGAGGAAGTAGTTAAGCTACAGGTAACCTGTAGAGTGTCATGAGTAGTAAGGAACTACAATACTATAAAGTATAACCAATTTTGAGATAACAGTGTACCATGTAATCCATCGAATGTCTATCGCTAGAAACTTGCTAGGAGGCCTAGGGCGCACAAAACCAACCAACTGACCTCATTCCACACTGTGGTATGAGCGTTGAAAGTCCAACTGAGGGTCCAGTAACTCTGGACAATTGCTCCCTCGTGCAGCCATACCTGGAAAAGTAAAACATAGTCAGCTTTGCAACAATTTAAAATACATAAGAACCGAGTAAATTACAAAACAGTTCATAAGAAGATAATATAAGTCCTTAAATTAAAACATAATCTATTACAACATATTACAAGTTCTTTAAACGGTACACAATGTTTCACAACATAGCAAAAGTTCATAAAATAGTACATAGTATATCACAACATATTACAAGTCCTTAAATTACAAACACCTCAACGAACAAACCCATCTTGCACATCATGTGCCCTACGTGGTCGACGAACGAGGACGTCGACCATCCTGAGGATTCCCTAAAGGTCCTGCTTCAGCCGCACTAATAATGTTTCTTTGAATGCAATTCTTGTAACTATGACCACTTTCATTACATATGCTGCATCTAACTTGAAGTCTTCTATTTCGAGACTCATCCATATCTTTTATTAAACGACAAGTCCTACGACGTCCTCACTTTTGCTTCAACCTTGTAGTATCAGGACCTCTAAAAAAGTTTGGTCTTGTATCCGTAGTGAAAGATCCAAAAATATGAAAACCATAGGTCTCAGCATTCCACATTGTCTTCAATGTCTCTTTTAAGTAGGACTCTAAGACATATATGACTGGAGATAACCTCGTTAAAGAACATGTTGCAATAACATGAGAACATGGCCTATGTAATAATTCTGGCTTCATGTATGTGCATACACATGATGTATCATAGAGAATTATATCTGTATTACCAAAACGTCTGGCCCTGTCTCTGCACAAAACTTCAAATCTATGTTGCATTGTTCCAATCAGTCTTGCATGATGTAAAGCAACTTTTTAATCTTCTCATCCATGTTATCCAAAATATACTTCGGGTAAAGCAGGTTTGAGTCATCAAGAAGACGAGATGTGTTAGCGAAGCGGACAAAAAAGTAATTTATAGTTCCATTCACGATCCCTTCTACAATTGCAACCAATGGTAATCCTCGCAAACCACGGATGACCCAATTATACACCTACATTGACATAATTATATTTTAGTATCATAAATATTCACAGGTATTATTGACATTACATGATAATACACACCTACCTCAGCTAAATTTCATGTCATAATTCCGTGGCGAGCCCCATTTTTATCATACAGCCAAGCTGAAAGTGCATCTAGGCATCTCTTGTGGGTTTTGGTTGATTTATGACAAACAAATGAGATCCTAACCGTATTATTGAGATGAGTGCAGGTCTTAATGAAAGTATGAAGAAAGTGCCAAAAAGAAAGGAGAAGAGGATCAATTCAGAAGAGAGCTCAAGAGCTGAATAGAATACATCATTGTATAGGGAGTGTGGTGGTGTATCACATCCCAAGAGCTCTAACATAAAAAAATCCTCACACACGCCACATTTCACAGGAAAAATGGACTAGTTCGGTAAACACCAGACTAGTCCGATATTCTCTCTAGACAGGTTCGGACAAGTCCAGCCAATGCGGGCTTGTCCGCACCGGACTAGTCCAAAAAAGTCCGGACTAGTCCGATAATGCCTCTGACTAAAATCGGACAAGTCCTACAAGTGTGGACTTGTCCTATATTCACTAAGGGCATCACCACACCGGACAAGTACAAAATCAGCACGGACAAGTCCGAAAACCGTTCTGACTAAAATCGGACAAGTTCGCTCCTAGCGAGATAAGTCCGATATTTCTGGACACTTAGGGTTTCCTGCACGCCGCACACCGGACTAGTCCAGACTCCACCACGAACTAGTTCGGACCCTCGAAACCCTAACGGTAACTTTTGAAAACACTAATATAAATAGATGTGCACGGTCCAACTATCATAACTCTCGACCCCCTGCGCTGTCACACCATCCAAGAGCCTAGAAAAATCATGTCTCCACAAATTCCAACGCAAGAAATATCAATCCCTTGAGGATTCACTTTGGATCAAAGGAGAGACACAATTCTTCACTTTTGAGCTCTTGGGTTTGATCTCTAACACACTCCTGTGGTTTATTTGTTCATCTTACGAGTGTGTTCTTGGTGGTGTTTGAATTGTAATCTTGGGGAGCCCTCAACTTGTGAGAAGGCCCCTTGAACTTGGTGATTTTCCCCTTTGTGATAGTGGAAGAAGAATTGGCCTTCGTGGTGAATCGACGAGGTTAGGGTCAGTGAAGACCCGGTCCTTTCGTTGGCTCCTCAACATGGTTGTAGGTTGCCTCTGTGGGAACTGAACCACGGGATAAAATCGTGTGTCAAACTTGTTCTTAATTTTCATATTGTATTCTAGGGTTTTGTCAATCTTGCATAACCTACGTTAAAACTTTGAAACAAGAGCTGGTTTGCATTATACTTGGTTGCGTTGACTAAATACTCGCAAGTTACATACTATATTCCATTGCATACTGTATTTGTATTGAGATCGTTGATCAAACTTGATCAATTTAGTCCGCACGCACTGGACTAGTCCACACTCTACCGAACTAGTCCGATATCTCGTGATTTGATCAGTTTGTTAAGTGTTGCAGGTTCTGACCAAAATTCAAAAAGGCCTATTCACCCCCCCCCCTAGGCCACATTCAATTGGTATCAGAGCGGGTTTCTTTGCAAGAGACTAATTGTTCGAAGAAAACTTGTTGGACATGAAGGATGTACACAAGAGTCTTAACCAAGAGAAGGTTGAAGACGAAAAATCTCAAAAGTTGGAGAAGCTCCTCGATGCCATCCAGGACTTTGAGGACGACGATGAGGAGACGCTTGAACTCAAAATGCTCCTAAGGAAGAAAGCTCTCTCAAAAGGGAAAGTGAAGGTCGAGGACGAGAAGAAGAAGAAGGGGAGTAGTCACACTTACTACTCCCGATATCCTTTTAATTATGATCGCTTAAATTCTCATAATAATCATTACCTATCTATTCCCCTTGGAAAAGCCCCACATTTTGATGGCAATGACTACTCAATGTGGAGGCAAAACATGAAAATGCACTTGATCTCACTCAATCCAAGCTTGTGGCACATTGTGGTTACAGGAATAGATATCCCCGACGATGATGTCCTACCCAAGAGCAAGCAATTCATCGAAATGCCCAAGCTGCAGCATTCATCACCTCATCACTTAGTCGAGACGAATTCACCAAGGTGGATGGACTCGAGATTGCAAAGGAGATATGGGTGTTGACGGTCCTTAAGTACCACATTTTGACCGTCAATTCACCTCATAATGTACATAAAAGAAACACAAAAAATAGTGGTAGGGTTATACACTAACCCAATTCCACAAGTGTTGGTGTTTATTTGTATGCAGGTGAATTATTACCCAAAATACCAAAACATGCAGGGATGAATCCATGAAAATGGATTTCAACGAATCAGGCGATGACACGTGGCAACACATGGATCAAATGTCCCACAAACAGAAGAATATGAGGAGATCCAACGGTGTTGCACCCATATATATCAAGGGGGCCCACCTGGAACCCACCTGGAGGAAGCACTCCCTGAGGGGAGCCTTGACCAGGTCGGCCGAACCAGGGGTTCGGCCGACCTCTTCCTAGCGCCAAACTCGGTCAAATGACACGTGGTTGCTCCTCCCGACTCCCTGGAGCTAATGGTGACTAATTCGCACGTTAATTGTGGCGGGAACCGACCCTTCTCCACCTATAAATAGACCCCCTCACCTCACTTCTCACACACACCAAAAGTTGAGAAGTGCTACAATCCAAAGGTTTAGAGTAGTCCTAGAGGCTACCAAAGTAGAAGGAGAGTGTGGTGAAGAGTCTAGGAGAAGGAGGCTTGGGCTTGTCACGTCCCTCTTCTACACTTGTACCCCTACAAAAGTTTTACTCAATCAAGTAAGCCTTTGTGAATTCAATACAAGTTTGATCTTTTATTCTTAGTAGTTTGCACAAGTAGTTACTTGTGGGTTCACAACTTTAATTCATTAGAGGCTCTAGTTGTAGCTCTATGTTCTGAACAACTAGAGTAGTGATTTAGAATGTAAGCGTGGTGCTTAGGTTATAAATCATCAGTGGATATCTCGTAGACCCACGGATTGAAGAGGTAGGCAGTAGGTGGTGACAGCCCTATCTGTCCTTCGTAATCCTCCACGTTCGGCTATGCCATAGGCTCTTGGCGGGAGTCGTCTTAGTATTGCTAGGAGTAAGCCCGTGCCTGAAGCAAGCATCTACTGCAAACTACCTTGAATTAGGATCTATACTTTGAATTCCTCTCTGTTCCTTGCCTACCAAACAACTTTGTGTCCTTGGATGAGCTAGTTCAAAAGATTAGCACACAAGTTCTTTGGATTCGATACCTTTGGGAATACTCTTTAAGAGGAAGTGCTACAATGGTATTTCCGTGTGCTTGCGGATAACTCTGTAGTGTTAAGAAATACCAACAATGGGACACATTGCAAACTGCACATGAAGGCGATCGTCATGTGCGAGAGGCGAAGATCGAAATGATTGAAGGCGAATTCGGAAGATTCGCCATTGAAGAAGATGAGTCGCTGCAAGACATGTACAACCGGTTAAAGACTCTCATCAACAAGTTTCGAGCATACGGAAGCAAGAAGTGGAACGATCACGAGGTGGTGAAGCTCATCATTAGAGCTTTCATGCCTCGCAACATCACCTTCTGCTCGATGATCAGAGAAAGCCCTGGGTACAAGAAAATGACCCCGGATGAGCTAATTGGGAAAATCATCAATTTTGAGATGATGGAAAAGCAGGCGAAGCATGTCAAGGAGATTGCCGACCTCACATCAGCAAAGAAGAAAGGGTTTGCTTTGAAGTCCACTTGCAAGCCCTTGTCTAAAGAAGCTCGAGAAGCTCAACAAGCAGAGGGCAGCGATGATGAGAGCAGCGACATCGACGAAGAGGGCATGATACTCTTTATGAAGAGATTCAAGAAAATGATGAAGAAGAGACAAGGGGGGAAATCAAGTGAAGGAAAATACAAAGAGAAGCCAAGACCAAAGATGAGGCGGGCGGGCTATAACGGTGGCCAATATGACCACTTTATAGTTGATTGTCCGTATGAAGAAAATAAGAAGAAGACCAAGGAAACAAAGCCTCATCCCAAGAAATTCTTCAAGAAAAAGAAGCAAGCTGGACGAGCGCGTCTAGGAAAGGAATGGGACTCAAATGACGAGTCCTCATTCGAAGAGGAAGAAGAGATGGCTAGCATAGCCATCAAGAAGACATCAAAGAAGTCCACCCTCTTCCCAACTCTAGGCACATGGAAGGGCAACAATACTTGCCTCATGGCAAAGGTAGGTAAACGAAAGGTAACAACCAAATCTCTTCCTTGCATTCTTATTCTAGTGATAGTGGAGTTGCTAGTGATAGTGAAGACATGCTCATTGGCTTAGATAAGAAAATAGCAGCAAAAATGAAATTTCTACTTGATCAACTTGTTGAGAAGGAGAAGCTGATCAAACATCAAGAAGATATGATTATCTCCAAAAAGGAGGAATATATTGAACTTGACAAGCTTCTCGAACTTGAAAAGAAGTGGGGCAAGTCACTAGAACTTGAGTTAGCCTCAAGCAAGGAAGCTTGCTTGAAGTTAAGCGACTCAAACACCACCATCAAGGACGAACTTGCTAATCTGTCCAAGATTAACAAAATCCTTGAGGTAGAAGTTGAGTCACTCAAACAAAGTGACCCCTCATCCTCTTCAAGCTCACCTTCTCAACCACTTAAAATTGATGCTATTATCACTTGTTCATGTGATAAAACTGACAATAGCTTGAAAGACAAGTCAACCTCTACCAAGGACAAGCATCCCTCCCAAAGTGGCATATTTGACAAGGAGAAGATCAAATATGCACATAGTGCATACTTGGTCACAAGGCCTCCTAATGTCAAGTATGGCATTGATTATTCTTATGATGAAAAGCAATATGCTAGAAGCCATAAAATAACAAGGAAAACATTGTCTTTGTAAAGGGAAAACCCTCTCAAGCTGGAAAGTCCATAGTCAACACATATGATCACCGCACTAGTCCGGTCCTTACTCGGACAAGTTCGGTCCTCCGTACAAGTCCGTTTTCCCGGACTAGTCCTGTATATAAACAACAACAACTATTATTCAGGACTTTCGATGCATCTTATGTTCTAATGAGAAGTTATGCTCATTATGTTGGGTCACGCCATGGGAACACCAAGTCTCATGTGTGGGTGTCCAAATCTCTTGTAACTAACCTCCAAGGACCCAAGCAAGCTTGGGTACCTAAAACCAAGGCATGATTTGTTTTTGTAGGCTTATTCCTCCGGTGGATCAAAATGGGTGCTAGACAGTGGTTGCACCAACCATATGACCGAAGAAAGAAGGATGTTCGTTGAGTATGAAGAAAATGAGGATCCAAGCGAGGGCATCTATTTTGGAGACAATAGTCAAGGAAAGGTGCTCGGTACTGGCCTTGTAGCGCGTGCCAAGCCGTGAAGAAAGTTGGAGCACCTCACCCCGCGAAGAACGTCATGACTACAACAAGACCACTGGAGCTACTTCACATGGACCTTTTCGGTCCAATTGCTTACATAAGCATCGGTGGTAACAAATATGGTTTAGTGATTGTTGATGACTTTTCCGCTTCACTTGGGTTTTATTTTTACATGATAAGACAGAAACTCAAGGAACCTTGAAGAAGTTTTTCAAGCGTGCTCAAAATGAGTTTTCATTGACGATCAAGAACATTCGAAGCGACAACGGAACGGAGTTCAAGAACACCCAAGTTGAGGAGTACATAGACGAACAAGGCATAAAGCACGAGTTTTCAGCACCTTACTCTCCTCAACAAAATAGAGTTGCCAAAAGGAAGAACTGAACCCTCATAGAGATGGCAAGAACAATGCTCGATGAATACAAGACCTTGGATCGGTTTTGGGCGGAAGCAGTTAACACCGCTTGCCACGCCATAAACCGACTCTACCTCCATCGGCTGCTCAAGAAGACATCCTATGAGCTACTCACCGGTAACAAGCCAAATATTTCTTATTTTCGAGTTTTCAGTTCTAAATGTTATATGTTGAACAAGAAGCCTAGGACTTCAAAGTTCGCTTCGAAGTCCAATGAAGGTTTCTTGCTTGGTTATGATTCGAACTCTTACACCTATCGTGTCTTCAACAAGACCTCCGGACTTGTTGAAGTAGCACATGACGTAGTGTTCGATGAAACTAACGGCTCCCAAAAGGAGCAAGTTGCTCCATGTGTGATAGATAGAGAAGAAGCTACTTGTCAAGCATTGAAAAGAATGGCGTTGGGCGAAGTTCGACCACAAGAGACACATCTACATGTGCACGAGGAAGATGAACCACAAGTGGAGGCCAATGATCAAGGGGGAGCTTCCGCACAAGATCAACCTCAAGAAAACGAAGATGGTCAACAAGTCAATGAGGGCAACCATCTAGGGGGAGAAGAAGAAGACCATGAAGACACAAGACCACAAATGCCACACCCAAGAGTACACCAATGCGTCCAAAGAGATCACCCAATCGATAACATCATAAAGGGAGTAACAACTAGATCCCGCATAGCTAACTTTTGTGAGCATTACTCTTTTGTGTCCTTTTTGTAACCACGCAGGATTGAGGATGCATTGAAAGATCCGGACTGGGTTGTGGCCATGCAAGAAGAACTGAACAATTTCAAACGGAACGAGGTGTGGGAACTCGTCGAAAGACCTAACGCGAACGTTGTCGGCACCAAATGGGTCTTCCACAACAAACAAGACAAACACGGGGTGGTGACAAGGAACAAGGCACGACTTGTGGCCAAAGGGTATTCACAAGTCGAAGGTTTGGATTTCGATGAAACTGTTGCTCTAGTAGCTAGACTTGAATCAATTAGAATATTGCTTGTATATGCTACTCACCATGATTTCAAGCTCTCCAAATGGATGTGAAAAGCGCCTTCCTCGACGGTCCAATCAAGGAGGAGGTGTACATGGAGCAACCTCCCGGTTTTGAAGACAAAGAGTTCCCCGACCACGTCTTTAAACTGCGTAAGGCTCTCTACGGCCTCAAACAAGCTCCTAGAGCTTGGTATGAGTGTCTTAGAGATTTCTTAATTGAAAATGGTTTCAAGATTGGAAAAGCAGATTATACACTATTTACAAAACACTTTGACAATGATCTCTTTATCTGTCAAATCTATGTTGATGACATTATCTTTGGTTCAACTAACAAATACTTTTGTGAAGAATTTAGTAAGATTATGACAGATAGGTTTGAGATGTCTATGATGGGAGAACTGAAGTACTTCTTGGGATTCCAAGTGAGACAACAAAAGGAAGGGACGTTCATAAGCCAAACCAAGTACACTCAAGACATACTCAAGAAGTTTGGGATGGAAAAGGCGAAGGGTATCAAGACCCCCATGGCTACTAATGGACACTTGGATCTCAATGAAGATGGATCAAGCGTGGATCAAAAGGTATATCACTCCATGATTGGATCCTCACTCTACCTATGTGCATCTAAGCCTGATATTATGTTGAGTGTATGTTTGTGTGCGAGATTTCAAGCTAATCCTAAGGAGTGTCATTTGACATCCATTAAAAGAATCTTGAGATATTTGATTCATACACCCAACCTATACCTTTAGTACTCCAAAGGTTCAAAGTTCAATCTCATTGGATACTCCGATGCAGATTATGCCGGATGCAAAGTAGATAGAAAAAGTACCTATGGCACCTGCCAATTCCTAGGTAGATCCCTTGTTTCTTGGTCCTCCAAGAAACAAAATTCCATTGCATTATCCATGGCCGAAGCGAAGTATGTTGCAGTCGGGAGTTATTGTGCACAACTCCTTTGGATGCAACAAACTCTAAGGGATTACAGTTACAATATGAGTCGTATTCCACTCCTTTGTGATAATGAGAGTGCCATCAAAATTGCTCATAATCCAGTTGAACACTCTAGAACCAAACACATAGACATCCGACATCATTTTTTCAGAGATCATTCAATGAAAGGAGACATAGCCATTTCCCATGTCAACACTGAAAAGCAACTAGCTGGTATATTTACCAAGCCACTAGATGAAAAATGTTTTTGCGAGCTCCGAAATGAACTCAATATCCTTGATGATCGGAGTGTGGCTTGAAAACTTGCATACCTGTATGAACTCTTCAAAATATATTGTTTGCGAAAATCATCATTCTCAATTTTCTCCAAAAACTATTTCAACTACTTGATCTTGATGAATTATGATCATTGCTTGATTGTTGTATGCTTACTAATCATATTCATCAAAATTATTTGATTTGCTTTGCCCCCCCTATTTTCTTAATAAGTACCTTCGAATATATACGAATGGGCTAAGCATTTCTTCCCTGACGACCACGGACTAGTCCGTGGTTACCCTGACTAGTCCGCCCCTGCAGACTAGTCCGCAGAGTGACTGTAAATCTGGACTAGTCCGGCCGACCACGGACTAGTCCGATTTAGGCTCTGGAAAAGTTCAGACTAGTCTGATTATTTTCGGACAAGTCCGATTTTTCGACTCCATAACCCTAGCCGCCGCCAAACCCTAATCTTCTTCACCCTCACACTTGCCTCAAGATATCTCTCTCCTCGCTCGAGCTCCCCACAGCGATTTGGTGATTCCTCCATCAAAACTCTCCAAGTTTGGGTGGAAAACGACCTCCTTGGCATAGGGATTGAAGACCATGGACTTTTTCGCACCTTCAACCCCTTCATTCTCAAGAATCGAGCAATTTCGGTAAATTTTCCTCCCAAACCCTAGAAATCGCTATTTCCTTTGATGTTGATCAAATAGCTTAGTTCCTTTCACCGCTTCCTTAATGTATTACATTGATGTTGTGCCATTATTGCATCGAACAACACCATTGGCCATCTAGTTAGGGTTTAAGGTGATGAACACCGCACTAGTCTGCTCTTTGTATGGACAAGTCCGGTCACCCAGACTAGTCCGTACCTGTACACCGGACTAGTCCAATTTTTTCTGAACCCAACCCTAACTACTCATTCCTCAATGCAATTCCTTGCCATCCATGCTCATTTATACCTTGTGTAACCCATTCTCGGGACAATGTCGAGCAACAACGAAGAAATCTTTGACTTCGAGGCCGAGATGGACCAAGAAGCCTTGCTTCGGTCCTCGACGGGCCAAGGCAAGAAGCGCCAAGAGAGCCCATCCGAGCTGGCACCCTCTCCACCTCAGGCTCGACAAAAGGTGCTCGCCAAGAAGCCTGCCTCCATGGCTTCAGTTGGTGGTGGCCCTAGCTCGACAATTGCTCGCTAAGCTAAGGGCAAGGGCAAAGGGATTGCCACGGGCCCAATTGGCCCCCTTAAGATGACAGCTCCAAGGCAAGGGACCCGGGATCCCTCCGAGGAGAAGTTCAATAGCAAGGGAAGCGACACTGCTTCCAAGCTCAGATTCATTGATTGCTACAGCACACCCAAGAAGGTTGCAGATAACAGATTCTGGAGCAACTTTCATGCAGATTTCTACAGCTCAGTGTACCTGACCATGAAGACTCCAGTCATTCGTAGCCAGTGGATCGATTGGGATCATTTTGAGAGGAACAGCTGTGGAGCATTTGATCAGGTGGTTGAGGCTGCAGTCAGGCATGGTCTGAAGGATCTGTTTGCCTTCAGATATCACTGGAATGATGAAGTTATTGCTCAATTTTATGCCACTTGTTTCTTTGCCAGTGATGAGGAGGAAAGGGTGACATGAATGACTCATGGATCCAAGTACACTATCACCTATGATGAGTTTGCAAGACTCCTTCACCTTGAAGACACTGGAAACAATGAGTTGACCATCCAAAACATTAGTGTATTGAGCAAGTATAAAATGGACTTCCTATGATACTAGTCTGAAGTTCAATCCCCCTCAACCAAGAACATGAAGCCTTTCTTCATGGTGCTCAACAGGGTGCTGAGGAAGACTATAGCAGCAAAAGATGGGGATGTTGAAGTGCCCAAGGTTACCTGAGGACCTTGATGAAGGTGATAAGCAAGAACAGGAAGTTTGACATCTTTGACTATATCTAGAATGACATGGTCAACATATTCTGTACTCCAAACAGATCATGTGGCTATGCCCCTTACCTGATGTTTATGATTGAGAAAGTCAAAGGGGTCAAATTTGTGAAGGATGTGGAGCACGATCCCTTGAGGCCCCAGAAGCCCAACCAAGCCAATGTTCAAGCTGCACCTTCTCCTGCATCAAGTGAAGAAGCTCCGAGGAGAGCTAGAGGAGATGCAAGAGATGACCCCACCACTAGGGCCCCTCCCCAAAAAGGGTCCCCTAGTGGAATCCTAAAGTACTTGTAAGCTATTTTTGCCTCTTGCAAGAAGGCCAAAGTGAACACACACAAGCTGAACAAGGCGAGAAAGGCGGACATGCGCTACGTCAAAGAAAATGTGAAGCACATCTACCAGAAGCTGGAGATCTAGCCCATTGGATCTCCAGTAATTTCCGATGACTCAGCCTCAGATTTTACCGAGCTCGGGCCCTTGACTCCCTCCAAGCTTGCTTATTTTGGCATTGGGGGCTCGAGTGGATTCGCTCCTCCTCCCCCCAGCCCAAGAATGAAGACGAAGATGATGAGAGGACCGACAGTGAGGACTGAAGTTCTTAGATCCCTCCTCTCCTTCTTTTTGGTGTCTTGATGCCAAAGAGGGAGAGATTGAGGAGGAGTCATCAAAGATCTTAGCTGTAGGTTGAGTGATGAGAGCCTCTCTTATGCATCTTTTTATGTCTTTTGGGTTGTAATACTTAATATTGTGCTATTTTGGTACTTTTAATCATGTGATGAAATGCTATGAATGATTTATGCTCATATTCATGAAATATGTGATTTTGCTTTATAATTGACATATATGCTTGTTGATTGATATATTGATGTCAATTATTTTATTGTCATCATGATTACTGCTCTCACTCATTTAGTTTTGCATCCCACCATAAAGAGTGCACATATGTCTTATGTTGTCATTGCTAAATAAATTTCAAGCTCATATATGCACACTTTATGAAAATCTTGCAATTTTTATCATATTTTGTGAAATCTCAATTGGTTGTCATCAATCACCAAAAAAGGTAAGATTGAAAGTGCATCTAGGCATCCCTTGTGGATTTTCGTTGATTTATGACAAACAAATGAGATCCTAACCATATTATTGAGATGAGCGTAGGTCTTAATGAAAGTATGAAGAAAGTACCAAAAAGAAAGTAGAATGAGGATCAATTCGGAAGAGAGCTCAAGAGCTGAATAGAATACATCATTGTATAGGGAGTGTGGTGGTGTATCACATCCCAAGAGATCTAACATAAAAAAATCCTCACACACTTCACATTTCACAGGAAAAACGGACTAGTCCGATAAACACCGGACTAGTCCGAAAAAGTCTAGACTAGTCCAATAATGCCTCTGACTAAAATCGGACAAGTCCTCCAAGTGCGGACTTGTCCTATATTCACTAAGGGCATCACCACACCGGACAAGTCTGATATCAGCACGGACAAGTCCGAAAACCGTTCTGACTAAAATCAGACAAGTCCGCTCCTAGCCGGACAAGTCTGATATTTCTAGACACTTAGGGTTTCCTGCACGCCGCACACCGGACTAGTCCGGACTCCACCACGGACTAGTCCAGACCCTCGAAACCCTAACGGTAACTTTTGAAAACCCTAATATAAATCGATGTGCACGACCCAACTATCATAATTCTCGACCCCCTGCGCCGTCACACCCTCCAAGATCCTAGAAAATTCATCTCTCCACGAAATCCAATACAAGAAATATCAATCCCTTGAGGATTCGTTTTGGATCAAAGGAGAGACACCACTCTACACTTTTCAGCTCTTGGGTTTGATCTCTAACACACTCCTGTGGTTTCTTTGTTCATCTTACGAGTGTGTTCTTGGTGGTGTTTGAATTATAATCTTGGGGGGCTCTCAACTTGTGAGAAGGCCCCTTGAACTTGGTGATTTGCCCCTTTGTGATAGTGGAAGAAGAATTGGTCTTCGTGGCGATTCGACGAGGTTAGGGTCAGTGAAGACCCGGTACGTTCGTGGGCTCCTCAACGTGGATGTAGGTTGCCTCTGTGGGAACCGAACCACGGGATAAAATCGTGTGTCAAATTTGTTCTTAATTTTCATATTATATTCTAGGGTTTTGTCAATCTTGCATAACCTACGTTAAAACTTTGAAACAAGAGCTGGTTTGCATTATACTTGGTTGTGTTGACTCAATACTTGCAAGTTACATACTATATTCCGCTGCGTACTGTGTTTGTATTGAGATTATTGATCAAACTTGATCAATTTAGTCCGCACGCACCAGACTAGTCCACACTCTACCGGACTAGTCCGATATCGATTTGATCAGTTTGTTAAGTGTTGCAGGTTCCGACCAAAATTCAAAAAGGCATATTCACCCCCCCCCCCCTCTAGGCCACATTCACAAGCCCACTTTTCTTTTGGCTCATTATGAATCCAATGTGGGAAAGATCAGATAGATGATCCCGCTCTACGAACTATATTATGATCATCTAACGGAAGACTGCAAAGAGGCACTAAAACTTGAACCTATTCAGAATTAGAAGCCCTTCCTAATCATTCCTCTGTTTGTTTGGTCATTAATTGATTCAGACGCTGCCACAAAGCTTCAAACTTTCTCTTTTGATTCTGACAACATAACCATTTAAACATGTTCATAAGTTGCTTGTTCTTATAGTGACTATAAAAATTGGCACCTAAATATCTCATATATCATCTAGAATCTATATTCGGCGAAGTAATTGAAATATCACGATCAGGACTTCCGTACTTCAAATTAATTATAGCTCTCAAGAGTTCAACATGATGATTATGTATCACACAAACATTTTCGCGACCGTGAACCACAATATACTTCACCCGATGCAGAAACTAATACCAACTATTAGTGTTCTCACTCTCAATAAATGCAAATGCAACAGACAACAATTGATTGTTGCCATCCACTACTATAGCTGTAAGAATTTTCCCTTTGTGCTTTCCTGTTAGAAAAGTGTCATCAATGTAAAGTATTGGTCTGCAATAATTAAATGCATTTATGCATTGACCCAAATAGAAGAAAGCTCGTTGAAGAATCAACTTCCCAGAAATTCTTGGGTTCGAAACATCCATAATGCCAATAAATATTCTAAGATTTCTCATTCTAATAGTGTCTAACAATTTTGGCATATTGTCATAAGATGCTTCAAATGTACCAAATCTCTTCTCTATCACCTTTACTTTGACATTCCAAACCTTCGAATAACTTATCGTGTACTTAAAATCTTGCTCAATAGTGTTGATAATTAACTTTGACTCAAAAGCAACATTATCCATAACTCAAGAATACATGTAATTTGCAATAAACTACAATGTAAGAGCAATATTACACTTCTAAAGTTGTTGCAACTCACAAGTATAATAGCCATTATTGAACATTTCTAGAGACTGCTCTACTTTTACGAATATATGTGCACACGAAACGGGTAGCTTGGAAAAACACATCTCACATCATAATTTTTTATTGGATATTGAAACTACAAATGATCTTTTCAATGAAAGAGACTAGTATCTAACAACATTTTTCAATGCTTCTTTATCTTTGAATAAAGCTCCACATATACTCATTCTCGTGATATTCACATGGAACATGATAACCTTCTGTAACCCTTAAATTATCAAATTTTTATTTTAACATTTTGCTGGTACTGAAACTTCTTCATCATCATCTGAGGAGTCATGTTCAAAAATATTCTCATAATATCTATCTTCCTAAACAATCTGATCAACTAAATGATATAATTGTTCACTTTCATCTGCCACACCTATAGCTTCAATATGAACATTATTAGGTGCATCTTCGCCTCCTTCATTCTCTGATCCTTCAGCTTCTCCATCATTACCATCCTTGTCACCATCAACGACCGTATTAGGTGTCTCATCAATTACCTTTTTTGCTTGTACTTTAAAAAGCAGAATTAAAGGCCATCCAAATTCAACTACCCTTTGAGCATAATTCCTCCAAATTGTTGTTTTATTCATCTCAAGTAACTCTCTATAAAACTGACCACTTCTAGGAGTAACGATTGCATAATATTTCAATTCATATTGGTTTTCATTTAGTCTGAACATCCATATTAACCAATTATGAATACTGAAATATGTTCGCTCAGTTGAATTTGGTATTCCTTTCGTGGTGGACGAAAATTTAGATAAATTCACACCATTTGAATCAAATAGTATCTCTCCGTCTCAAAAATAAACTTGAAATGATATCTTATCTCTCATACCTGCTCAACAATATATGCAGTTAATAAACTAGAATTATATTTCAATTATATAACTTTTACACTTTTAGTTTATTTCATTCTAACATTTTTAGTTGATTATATTTTTTATACACATTTTCTGATTACCTTACTTTTTATTAACTTAATTTCTATTAAACATATAGAAATACTAATAAATTATATACGTTTATTACTATTAATTAGTAATACTATTAATTATTAATATTCAAAATATCTATTTTTTTACTAAATAACATAATATTATTATTAATGCAACACTATTATGTTGCTAACGTACAACATTTAAAAAACATATATCAATTAGTACAATTATTTATATTAACTATACTAATTACTATATAATAATTATTGTTAACTAAAATTGCAATAAATAATTAATTAATATTATTAATACTACTAATATAAATAATATTAAGGATTATTATTAGCACACTAACTAAAAACTCACATACCTAACATACTAATAATTATATACTAATTACACCTACTTAATAATGCTATAAAAAATACTTACTATTACTACTAATAATAATGAAACTTTTAAAAAATTACTACTAATAATCATAACATTATTACAATATTACTACTAATACTATAAACAATAAACTAATGTTAACTCATTGAATAAATAAGAAAGATATGGCATACCTTCACTTCTCTTCTTCTCTCTTCTCTTCTCTTCTCTTCACTTCTCCTCTCCTTTCCTCTCCTCTCCTCTCCTCTCCTCACAGTTGCTACCAGCGCAGACTGAAGCGGAGGCGCAGTCGGCTTTATACAGCAAGCACCGCAACGGTACGCGCGTCGTGAGCCGACATGTGGCCTATGTCGCACTCGGAACCGCGACTAGCTCGGCGGCATCACCAGTTGCTATTCAGAAGAGCGAGTTGCCTTTCCGCATCACAAGGAGAATCTTGACCGGTCAAACACCGATGTGGTTTGTCCACATGTGCGTCTCACACTACCGCATCGCGACTCGCGAAACTAAATTGCGATTAGTTGGCTACTTTTGCAAAAAAAAAACGTCGGCTATTAATATTAAAATATTTGGCTAATATTAAAAAAAACTGCCAAAGACTCTCAAAAGGGAAAAAAATGTGCCAATGAGCAATGGACCATTGGGTGACTAGTTCATCAACCTGTACACTTGCAAGGACTAGAGGAGAAAATTAATTTGGCTATATATATTCAAAATTTGTGATCCAGCAGTAGATAAAACATCAAATGAAAAATACTTTTAAGAAACTCAAGTAAAAAAATACTCTCTGCATCTCTGAAAGTTTGTCGCTTTTAAGTTCATTTTTAAACTACAAAACAACAAACTTTCAAAGGCAGAGAGTGTATAAAGTTTGTTCCTAATATTGGAAAAATTGAGAAGCATGTGCTCCCGCGCTTGCTATCAGATTGCGGCCTGGTAGTGCTGTTGTGGCTGCAGAGCTTGCTACTCCCTTCTGCATCAAAATATTTGTATTTCAAACAGACAAAAATAATTAAAAATAAATTATTTATGGCTGTACTATCGACAAATATTTTGATACAAGAGGGAGTATTCGTAGTTCCGATCCTTGGTTTGTCATAAAGAGTCGAATCCCTCGGAAGAAACAGCAGCCCATCCCGTGATCTGTTGGTGCAATTCAGACTGTTCAATCTGAGACAAAGTTAACAACACCACCAGCAGCAGCAGCACTTGTACCGATGGATAGATCACCTTCCTTTTCCTTTGTTCTCGCGATCGATCACCGGTATCTTAAGCTTTGCACTCGCGCACGCAAAGACCACCGGCGGCAGCAGCAGCAGCAGCAGGGGTAGTCTCACGCGCCGTGTCTCAAAAAACTGAGGCCTCTTCCTTTTCTGCTCTGCTCCCGCGACGATAAAGCGGTAGTTCCATCTGTCATTAGTTTTCTTCCAACTTTTAGTCCGGTGATCTCCACTCTAAGCTTGTGACACATTTTCCTAACAATTAACAGAACCACCTAAAAATTCGGCCACATTGGCCCTTAAAGTGGGGTTTCTCTCCAAAACTACAATTAACTTTCTATAAGATAAATATAAACTACTTCCTCTGTATCGAATTAAATGTCGTTCAAAGTAGTTCATTTTCTCTGTCTGACAAATATTGCAGACAGGAGGTAGTATAATTATGGATCATCTATTACCTCCTAAAAGGTAATAGTTCAGCCTGACCCTCGAGATCTAGTCAAATGGACGGCCTACAATTATTTGGGACTACCTTAAAATCTCCCTTATGTAGTCCTGCAACTGCAATTACAGAGTCACTGCAGTGTTAATGACTGTAATAACTCCTTCGGACCCTCAACCTCCCAATACGACGATGTTAACAGCTCAGCTCCCTTTTCTCGGCAAACGTCGCACGTTTTACCGATCTCAATCGTCAATATTCCTCGATCGCCCTTTCAAATCCTCTTGCCAGATTGGCGGCTGCCATGAGAATGGCATTGATGCGGTTGAGTGGAAGCATCAAAGTCCTAGTTAGTGGGTCATCATCTTGCGAGATATGTACAGCGTCAGGAGATGGAGTCAGCAGAAACAAACATTCATGAGCAGCGAGTTGCCGGAAACAACGTGCTCCCCTTCATGCATGTTTACGCTGAAATAATTCCGCGTCACGGATTGATCAACATTGGCTAGGAGCTGCCTGCCTGGGACCTTGACAGATCCAGTGACGGATCCGATCCCTACTGCTGATGCTCCATATATGAACAATGTCAGCCTTCGGATTGATTTCAACCAGAGGATGGTCCTACGGACACCGTGGCCTACTAGCTCGCCCACTCGGTAGCTTAACCGCTGCATGTGACCACCCCGAGCTCGGCCGGTAGCTGCTGCTGCTGGCTGCCCGTGTCGGCCATCAAGAGGAACCCTAAAGAAACATTTGGCCTCACCCACTCTTACCGCCACTCCCGTGACCCTCCGCCTTTGTCCTTTAACTGCCATGAATCCAAGAAGAACTCACACCATGAATATATACATGTTTATATATGCACTTACGTTTCTTCTGCGGTTCCATGAATATATTGATTGCATTCATATGTATTCATCACAGCGGTTTCTAGTTAATAAACCGAGTGGATGAAGCACAAATGGCTAGCTAGGACCATTTTCATATGCATACGGCGAACAACTCACTATCGACAAACACTGAACTTGGCAAAGCATTTGTTCCTACGGATAAGTGATAGAATTGATGTATTGTATAAAGGACGTGATTTGATGATTTTATTAAATTGTTTCCCTCGACCGGTACTATATAGAGTACATGCATGTCAGTCTATCTAGCGTCCGTGTCAAATATACTCTAGCTATAAGGGTGTGTTTGGTTGCCTGCATTGAACTGGATTGTATTGGATAGACTTGTACAGTTCGGTGTTTGGTTCAAAATCAGCTTGGATGGAGCGATCCTCCGTATCGAATATTCCCAAAATATGCCGGATGAGTCCATCCGCGCAAATCGGCCGGATAGCGCTGTCCGTGTGCTGTGTCCTGCCCGCACCGTAGGTGAAAACATCACGTATGCTTAGGGTTACCTCTAACCGGTAGACTTTTTCCTTCATTCCTCAAGCAGGCGACGCTTGATCTTTGGAGCCGAAGAAGACAGCGGCCAGCGGAGAGAGGCCGCCGGCGACACTTGCAGGTACCCGAGCCCTTCCGTCGCCCACCCCCACCCCGCTCCCTCCGTCGCCTCACCCGGCTCCCTCCACCGTATGGAGGTTTGCTCCGCCGCCTACTCTTCCTGCTTCTTCGCCGTCCGCTCCGCAGTCATCAAAATGTCCGCCGTTTACCGCCAGGTCCAGCTCGTGAGCGAGCGACAGCAGGCCCCGTCCCCCCACCTGGCCACCCGACCAGCGCCTCTGTGCCACTCGCGCCTCCCTCCCTAGATCCGTGCTTGTGGTACAGACCTCGGTGCTTCTGGTGCTTGTGGTGCAGACAACGATGCTTTTTGTGCTGCAGAACGTGAAAGGATCTGCTGGTGGCTGGTGATTTACCGAGAGGATGTGTTGTGACCACGATATTTTGGTTGTACCTATAGAAACACTGAAATATGGGTTAACAGTTATTGTATGTAAGAAAGAAATTATGACGTAAAGACTATGTATAGCTGTCTAATATATTGTACCTATCAAAATATTGAAGACTGATATATATATCTAAGTGTGTATACTCCATTTTATATTCTTCAATTGTGTTTTTGCATCTGCCATAACTGAGACTGTTGGTGGTATATTTTTGCATATGTTTTCTTTGATGTGAAACTGTGCTGCCTGAATTGCATCACATCTTATTTGTTGTATCATGGCTGCAATTATTTGTTGTATATTTTTGCATTTTCATAACTGAGGCAATGTTACAGTTGGTTGCTGGTATGTTGATATGAAAGAGAATGATCACTTTGCATTTGCATATAACTATTAACAATCTGCAATTGTATCCAAAGTGGTAATGTCACCACAATATAAAAAGTGGTCATTGTATCTATTTTTTCATTCATATCCACTCAAACAAACATGAACTTGGATCATCCTATTCACCTTTCATCCAACCTACCAAACAAAAAATTGGATCATCCAATCCGTCAAACCAAACATGAACTTGGATGGTCCAGTACATCAAAAACATGGACGGTCCTATCCAATCCAATATTGACCTCAAACCAAACGCACCCTAAGTGGCAGGGTATCTGTATATGACAATCGTATCAGTATAAGCATGTGCATTGTGACACCTTGCTGCCTATAAATACGCGCCAAACATCAAGGATCGACACGCTCAGCAGTGAGTGTGTGAGTAGCAGGACCAAGCTCGAAATGGCGTCTTGTTTCGCGTTTTGTCCGTCGTCATCACCCATCCACCACTTGTGCGTGCGCGTCCTACTCGTGTACTTCGCGGCGCACTGGCTCGCGCCGGCCGCCGCCTCGTCGCGGCACGACTACCGTGACGCGCTGGCCAAGTCCATCCTCTTCTTCGAGGGCCAGCGCTCGGGGCGGCTCCCGCCGGGGCAGCGTGTGTCGTGGCGCGGGGATTCCGGCGTGTCGGACGGCACGGCGGCCGGGGTCGACCTGGAGGGCGGGTACTACGATGCCGGCGACAACGTCAAGTTCGGCTTCCCCATGGCGTTCACGGCCACGATGCTGGCGTGGAGCGTCGTCGAGTTCGGCGAGTCCATGCCGCCCGACGAGCGCCGGCACGCCGCCGACGCCGTCCGCTGGGCCACCGACTACCTCCTCAAGACCCTCGCCCACCCCGGCGTCATCTTCATGCAGGCAAGGCGTCGCATTGCACCACTGCCACGTTCATTCATTCATGTTCTCACGGCCAAGGAAGCAGAGCCAACGAGTGAGAGTACACGTGCGGTGCAGGTGGGTGATCCGTGGAAGGATCACGATTGCTGGGAGAGGCCGGAAGACATGGACACGGAGCGCACGGTGTACAACATCAGCTCGGGGAGGCCAGGCTCGGAAGTCGCCGGGGAAACGGCGGCGGCATTGGCCGCGGCGTCCATTGTGTTCAGCGACGCCGACCCGGAGTACGCCGATACGCTGCTCGCGAGCGCCAGGAAAGCGTTCGAGTTCGCGGACACGTACAAGGGCGCGTACAGCGACGACCCGGACCTCAGGGCCGGCGGCTGCCCGTTCTACTGCGACTTCGATGGCTACCAGGTCAGCTGCTGCTTGTCCAGTTCCTTCCTCTGCCTGTGTCAGTAGCGTGGCGGGATGCCCTCTGCTTCATTCAAAGAATGACAGTACGAATAATGGCCGAAAGGATGTCGCGCCACAAGTACTGTAACTCCCATTTTCAACATAACAACAAATTCTGAGTTTATTTATATTTATCCTGAACAGAGAGAGCATCTAGCAGATTAGGTTCAGCCCACCCAGACACTCCCTGCCCATTGGCCATTTATAGCTTGTTGTCCCAATAGGTAGTGCATGTGATTTCGAAGTGCAACCAAAGCAGAGCAACAACCATCTGAATTTCCTGTTTTCCTTGCTGAATTTGGTTCCAGAAATTCTGATTGAACAAGTACAACCTCCATACATTCAGTGCACAACAGTGAGCGTACTAACTGTGGGCCAAAAAAACAACAATTTCACCATCGAATATCATATAAAATTGAAGAGGATCGAAGGCTGCTTCCACACATTCCTCTTTTAGAACATTCAGAGCAGAAGACGTTCATAACGGATCAGACTGACTTCCTAATAAATCGCGTACGAAAACCCTTGCCTTGACAGGATGAACTGCTGTGGGGGGCGGCATGGCTACGGAGAGCCTCCAAGGACGACACGTTCCTCCAGTACATTCAGAACAACGGCAAGACCCTCGGCGCAGAAGATAACACCAACGAATTTGGGTGGGACAACAAGCATGCTGGCCTCAATGTCCTTGTTTCCAAGGTTCTGCATTACTTACGACTGATTTCCTTCACTTTGCGAATGAAAATTTTGCTGGTGAACGAACAGGTCATAATAGCGAGTGCATCAACTGTCAAGTCCTTGCATTGCAGGAGTTCATAGAAGGCGAGCAGGCTCTATCTTTGCAGTCCTACAAAGAATACGCAGATGCCTTCATCTGCACACTCATCCCGGAGTCATCGTCGCCGCACATCACGTACACGTCTGGGGGCATGATCTACAAGCCTGGAGGCAGCAACATGCAGCATGTCACTTCCCTCTCCTTCCTGCTCCTGACATACGCTAAGTACCTAAGCAAGTCCTCTCACACTGTCAACTGTGGGGACATTTCAGTTGGCCCTGAAACTCTTCAGCTGCAAGCCAAAAAGCAGGTGCTAATAATACCATCTTTGGCAATTTTTCACCTCCCATGTACTTTGCCTCATTGACAAACACATGCTCAGTGCAGGTTGATTATCTGTTAGGGGATAACCCGACGAAGCTGTCGTACATGGTTGGGTACGGTGACCGATACCCTCAACGGATCCATCACCGAGCATCGTCGTTGCCTTCCATCAGGGACCATCCGCAGCGCATTGCGTGCAAAGAAGGCACGCCATACTTCAGGTCATCTGGCTCGAACCCTAACCCATTGATCGGCGCGGTCGTCGGCGGACCGGGGGAGGATGATGTTTATGAGGATGACCGTGCAGACTTCAGGAAATCTGAACCCACCACCTATATCAATGCTCCGTTAGTAGGTGTTCTGGCCTACTTTGTTGGCAACCCTGACCCTGGCCATTCCAGTTCCAGACACTAGTCCGCCAACCCGTGTACCTGCATGGGCTAGCTATTACTGTATAATTTTGAAACACACACATAAATCGTAGATCTTCGTGAGAAAATTAAAATGTTTATACAATCAAAATTCAGACTATGTAAAAACAGTTATTAGCGATAAATTTATCCAAGTTACATATTTGCTTATAGGATTTCTGTCTGGTTAATGCAAGCATTTCATATATTCTCCTACCTAAATTTAATCAAGAAATCTTAAGGGTGGCACTCTTATATACAGTTAGATAGAAATATTAAAATAAAATTTTCCTTAGCTTTCATCAGTAGATTTTTCCCGATTTACATCTAGCTATATGGCAGAACTGCATTTTTACTTGAGTGGGGTCTACGCTATAACGAGATTCTGTCTTCCACGATTTGCTTGCATTTGCCCTCGCTTGTTTGGACGGTTGCAGATAGCATTTGTCTTTCCGGAACGGCCACAAAATGCATTTGTCACTGCACTAGTACAGTCATCATCGCAGAGACAGAGTTTGCACCTTGCATCTGATATGGATGTTAAGGGTAATAAAATTGAATGGGAGAGTGGTTTAACTGCCACGGAAAAAAAAATGTCGTGATTTGGACCATCCACAGTGGCGTACTGTAAAGTATACTGGATATATTGTTTCATAATATAATTTAGATAACGTATTATAAAAGTTGAAGGAGAATAGTGTATAGAGTATACTCTAGAGTACGCTGGTACGGATGGTCAGAAGGTCAGTCGGATGCTGAATGGCCGTCATAGGCTGGCCCACTGGAAGACTTATTGATCGAATAGATGAAGTCACAGCAAAACAACAAAGGTTGCCGGCCACTCGATTAGTTAAACGGAAGATATTTGAACAACTTCAGTGGTCACGCATTCACGCTCCGTCACTGAGACTCATTGTGTTCCTCTACCTCTATGCCGGGACAACTTCAGCAGAACACAAGGATGTATCCTTACGTGCTCGCCGCCGCTGCGCTCATCGTGTTCCTCTACCTCTATGCCGTCAAGAACCATCGGAGCGGCAGGCTCCCGCCGTCTCCCCCGTCCCTGCCGCTGATCGGCCATCTCCATCTCATCGGCCGCCTCCCGCACCGCTCCCTGCGCGACCTGCAACAACGCTACGGCGGCGACGGCAGCAGAGGCCTCCTCCTGCTGCAGCTCGGCCGCAGGCGGACCCTGGTCGCGTCCTCGGCCGCCGCGGCCGCGGACCTGTTCAAGAACCACGACCTCGCCTTCGCCTCCCGCCCGCGCAGCGCGGCGGCGGACAAGCTCATGTACGGCTGCCGCAATGTGTCGTTCGCGCCGTACGGCGAGCACTGGCGCCGGGCCAAGAAGGTCGCCGTGGTCCACCTCCTCTCGCCGCGCCGCGTGGCGTCGCTCGCGCCCGTGCGGGACGCCGAGGTGGCCGCGCTCGTCGCCCGGGTCCGCCGCGCCGCGGAGGCGGGGGAGGCCGTGGAGCTGAGGGGGGTCCTGTACGCCTACGCCAACGCCGTGGTCACCCGCGCCACCACCGGCGCCGAGGGACCCACGGCCGAGCGGTTGAAGCAGCTGATGGGCGGCTCGGAGGCGCTGGTGGCTGGCTTCCAGGCGGATGACGTGCTCCCGGACGCGGCGGCGAAGGTGGTAAGATGGGCGACGGGGCTGGAGAAGAAGCTCGACGACATGGCCGAGGCGTGGGACATGTTCTTTTCCGAGATTGGGGCCGCGAAAACGGAGAAGGGCGCCGACGGTGCAGGGGAGGAGGAGACGGAGGACATTTTGGGAGTCTTGCTGCGGCTGAGGGAAGACGGCTCCGAGGGATTCGAGCTTACTGACGATTGCATCAGAGCCATCGTCAAGGTGATCCAGCTTTCTTCTGATTTCTCAACTACTGTACTGTACGGTGCTGGCCTTGTTCTCCTGATCCGTGCTCTATTCTCGTGTCTGCAGGACATGATAGCCGCCGCCACAGAGACATCATCCGCCACGATGGAATGGGCCATGGCAGAGCTGGTCGCAAACCCGCGGTGATGACCAAGCTCAAAGACGAGATCGCGCGGGTCGCCGACCCCCATCAGCCGGCCATCGCACAGGCGGACCTGAACAGGATGGAGTACCTCGGGGCGGTGCTGAAGGAGGTTCTGCGGCTCCACCCGCCGGCGCCGCTCCTCCTCCCGCACCAGTCAACGACGCCCGCGGTCGTGCAGGGGTACGAGGTCCCAGCCAAGACCGCGCTGTTCGTCAACGCGTGGGCGATCGGGCGGGACCCCGCGGCGTGGGATGCGCCGGAGGAGTTCCGGCCGGAGCGGTTCGTCGGCGCCAGCCCGGCGGTGGACTTCAGGGGAAGCGACTACCAGCTCATCCCGTTCGGCGCCGGCCGAAGGATCTGCCCCGGCATCAATTTTGCGCTGCCTATCGTTGAGCTCGCTCTCGCCAGCCTCGTCCACTACTTCGAATGGTCGCTCCCTGCCGGCATGCGCCCGGCAGACCTCGACATGGACGAGGCGCCGGGGCTGACGACGCCGCGGCGGGTTCCGCTTGTACTAGTCCCAGGTGCAAGACTCTAGCTTAGACAGGACTGCATCGGCAGATATAAATCGTAAGAATACTGGCACGTTGCAATATTGTCGGCCACCGAAAATCATATCTGCTAACTGTTACTATGTAATCTTTCCCCCATCAAAATAATCCTACAACGCTCAACAGTGCATTTTTAATTCATTTGGTTGTCTAAAACGACAATCAATACGAATCAGGAGGGAGTGGAGTGAGGCCCAACATCGGCCGTCGTAAATCATATCTGCTGACTGTTACTATGTAATCTTTCCCCATCAAAATAATCCTACAACGCTTAACAGCTTATTTTAATTCATTTGGTTGTTTAAAATGACAATCAATACGAATCAGGAGGGAGTGGAGTGAGGCCCAACATCGTGCATAACATTTGCCATATCCAACACTACAGTGAAAGTGAAAATTGAACCGTCATCAAATATGTCTTTTTTCAAGAATCACCAAATATACTTTTTATTTCCCTGTTTCTAAAAAAATATCGTTTTTCTAATTTAAAAATAAAATATGATAAATTTTGAAGACAATGAGAGAACTAGTGATTATGTTTTGTTACCTATCTGATGCCCCGTTCGAAGCATAAGACGAGGCATCGGTGAGCACAAACATGAGGCACAACCGCGTTTACATGTGCTCCTAGTCTCTTATGTCCAAGCAACATGGTCATGGCAAAGTTGAGGGAGAGGAGAAGCGGCACTACGCCGCAGCTTGTCTAGATGACGATCTAAAGGCCACGATTTGATAATGAGGATCTAATGACCGTGAACTTACGAGAAGCCAGCAAATCCTTTGAGAAAGAACTGCACAGTATTGTGCCTCCGTCGCATTGGAGCTTACGAGAAGCCAAGATTCTGAACGATTAAGGAACTCTTAAAGGAAGCGTTGCAGTCTATAATAAACTTCTTTTTAATTAATTCATAAACCATTGTATCGGAAAACAAAAATGCCTAAGGATTTGGTTAAACATCCAAATAATTCACAAAGGATTTAATTTCTCCAATTTTAAAATGGGATCAAATTTTAGTAAAATGTAGTACATTAAATAATTCAGTATAGGGAATTGCGATGGCTTATTAACCGATAAAAAATTAGCAATACGCTGCCATCCATTGAGATTCGAGACGGCCCGAAGTCGCCGTCGCTGCCTGCTGTGCGTTCACCCTTCGTCCCTTCCGTTCCCATTCAGCTCTGCCTCCATCTCTCGTGGTCTCTCCTCTCCTGGCGGCGACGGACCCTTCGGCGTCACCGCCGGCGGTGAGCACGCACCAGGTACGCCCGCCCCTCTTCTATTCCCTTTCTGCTGTTCGAAACGGAGCATCCCCAAACCCTAATGCAAACCCTAATGTAACCCATGCCCGACACTTGGTCCTCCCCTGACTGTCGTTGTTACGATTAGGTTCTTCATCTCTAGAGCGCGAGGCCAATCTGCCCAAGTTGCGGGTTGCAGTTCATTTTCTAGAAACTTTGTGGGGGTTCCCCTGAACCCCCATGTCGGACGGCGAGTCACCTCCGGCAATGGAGGATGCCGTTCTGACTACCCCAGATGTGGTCCTTGGCGGCGATGGTTTCAAGGTTGGCGAATCCCCTGAGGGCAACACGGATGTTGAAGCTTCTCTTGGTGCCGAGGTTGACAGGGTGGAAGGCGGTGCAGAGCCCTGTGCTGATGATGTGGTGGCAGCAGAGCTTGTAGGGATTGCGGAAGACCCTGACCAGGCTGATGAGCCCGATGAGGATGTCGGTGTGGAAGTGCAGACGGATGAGGTTTCTGCTGCTGTAGATGATCTCAAAGAGGCAGGTGCTGCCCCAACATTCTCCACAATGGTTAATGATCCCACAGAGGTTGGTGCCCATACATACGAGGCTACCGCTACTGTGGATGATCTCTCAGAGGTGGGTACTGCCCTGGTTGATGATTTCAAAATAGTTTCTGCTGGAGGCGTGCATACCTCAGGTAGCCAGACTGGTCAGAAGGTTGGTGGTGGCTCCCTTGATGATGTTGATGAGGCTGCTTACTTTGTAAGTGATATACAGGATGATGGTGCATGTATGGAAAAGGATTTTGCAGTTAGCGTTGACGGTGAGCCTGTTCAGGATGACAGGCAACAGATTGATGTAGCTACGGATATGTTAAATGTGATGGAAACAGAGGTTCTGCAATATGGAAACTGTGCTGCACATGAGGGCACAAATATAAATGCAGAGGTCCAAACTGAAGATGACAAAGAGGTGGAAGATGTTGGCATGTTTCCTGCCGCTGTCGCCGATGAGAAGGGCAAGCACTTGGTTGCAGCTACTATGACCAGGGGTGACAGCAAAGAGAATGATACTGGGCTGACGAGTTCTGTTGCCACGGATGAGGGGATACAGATAGATGGACTTGTAACAATGGAATATTCTAATGAGCAAAAGGAGGGTGCAACTGCTGACGATGATCGCACAGAAGAGGAGGGCATGCAGATGGATGTAGTTACCTTGACTGGAATAAAGAATGAGGAAATCAGCATTGATGGTGAAAACACTCAAGATGAAGCTTTGGATGTTGCAGTTGGTATGGTTGCTCCTGAAGAAAAGGTGCAGACGGATGAGGCAGGCAATGATGTTCCTGAAGAAGAAGCTGCACAGATGGATCGAGCCAACCTGATTGGCAATGATAACGGACAGAAAGAGGTTCTTACAGCTGCTGCTGATGAAATGGAACAGGACACTATGCAGATGAATGCAACTGCCAGAACTAACGATGAGGACCCAGAGGAGGGAACTGATGATGAAGATGTTGCAGAAGAAGCTGTGGTTGGCACAGTTGGGGAGGGTGTCCCTGAAGAACAGGCTGCACATGAGAATGAGGAAGATGATGATGATGAGCCTCCTCCTTTATTGACAAAGAAAGGTGGAGGGCACCGGAAACGAGGTCGTCCATCCTCTAAGGCCCAGCCTGTGGTGAAGCCATCTGCAAAGAAGAAGGATGAGGAGGAAGTTTGCTTCATATGCTTTGATGGTGGTGATCTTGTGATTTGTGATCGTAGGTCTGTGCCTTACACAGTATTATTTCTTTACTCAAAATATAGAACAGTTAGAATTGTTGGTTGATCATGACTTCATATCTTTGTCCTTATTTCAGGGGCTGTCCCAAAGCTTATCATCCTTCTTGCGTTAATCGGGATGATGATTTTTTCAAGTCCAAGGGTCGGTGGAATTGTGGTATGTGCGAATACAGTCAGAACACCCCTTCTTGCCCTCACTTAAAATGCCTTTTTTTTTATGAACGATCTGCCCATATGAATATGCCTGTACCATTTCCCTGAATCCATATTTCACAGGACACATCTTCATTACGGTCCTGTAGTGTGACCAGGTGGAAGATTTTGGTTATCAAACAAATTTCCTATTCTTTAGTATCTCAGTTAACAGAATGCTTTTCGTTCCCTGAATATTGAAATTGATAAAATTTCCCTTGTGGGCTCTCAGTTTGTTCAACCTCAATATATGTTTTCTTGCCAGTTATAAGCTGGGCCCGAATCCTTTGCACTGTATAATCTTGTATACAAGCTACTTATAAAGACTGGTAGTTTACTATTATTCTGACTTCTGAAACAGTGCCCAGTTCTATATATTTTTTCTTGTTGTATTTCTTTTTGAATGAGGAGTGCTAATGTTTAGCATACAGACACAGACTTGGTTATCAAAATACTCTGTATATGATTCGATTCTATTTATTCTACTGTCAGGGTGGCACATCTGCAGCAACTGTCAGAAACCTGCTCGTCATATGTGTTACACATGCACATATTCATTATGCAAGGCGTGCATAAAGGAGACCAAGTTTGTTTGTGTCAGAGGATTTAAAGGCTTTTGTGATACATGCATAAACACAGTAATGATGATAGAGAACAAAGAGCAGGCAACTGATCAATTGGTAGCCATACCCGCCATTCTAGTTTAGTTAATTCAGTATTTTACTAATTTACTTAGATAAAATATATTTCAGTTTCTTTATTGCACTGACATACCATTTTTTATGTTTTAATGTTCTTTCGTTGCAATGATTTAGGCTTGACATGCAAGGTGCTTATTGCTTTTCTTTTTTAAAAGTATTTCATGCATCTTATGTGGTGATCAATGCTTGTTTATATTTGATTTGGTAAAATCAAATGAGAAAACCTGCTATGTAGAAATTCACTGTGCAATTAGAATTTCTGCAGTCCCCAAAATGCAACTTTGATCACAATTTCTGTTGTATATAGTATATATTATTTCTGCAGTCCCCAAGCCACCCACCATCGCTGCTTGCCGCCCACCACTGCCGCTTGCTGCCCACCGCCGCCGCCCGCCCGCCCACCGGGCACCTAGGCGTCCAGGCGGTTGATAGTTTTTAACATAGTTATTAAGGCGTCGCTTAAAGGCGGGCGCGCGTAGTAAGGCGTCCCGTCGCCTTGGTTTTACAGGTAAGGCGACGGTGGCGGCAGCAGGGGAGCCGGCGGCGGCGACGAGATTAGGGGAGCCGGCGGCGGTGCGAGCAGGGGAGCCGGCGGCGGGAGTGAGGCCGATGGGGATCCGATCTGCGGATAGGGGCGCGGCAGCGGACGCCGATCTGCGGGCGGATGGAGGCGCGGCGGCGGGCGCCGATCTGCGGGCGGATGGAGGCGCGGGGGGAGGGCGCAGCAGCGAGCGTCGATCTGCAGGCGGATGGATCGGGCACGAAGGCGGCGGGCAGACTGTGCACGGGCGGCCCTTTGATCGTTAGGGGAGTGAACAGACGGCTCAGATTGATTCAAGAGAGGCTGATTCTAGGGTTTGGGTTCATGGGCTGGGCTGAATCTGAATAGTTTACTGAGCCGTTATGTTGAACTAATTCTATTTGTTTTTTCTTTCATTATCTATTTAGGATTGTATTTTCCTATTTTAACCTATTTACTAAGGTGTCGCCTCGTCTTACGCCTTATCGCTTAAAAGGTAAAAAGGGGATCCGTTGCCTTACCACCTTAAGAACTATGGTGTTTAACTTCAAAAGTTAAAGCATTTTGATAGTGTTTTTTTTTAGAAGAATGTACAAATGTCACTTTTGTGTGTCCAATCAAAATGCTTACAAGGTTATGGATAGGGGAAGAATGAAAGGCTCATGCTTACGAAAACATAACTTGTCTGGACGGAGTAGATTATGGGTGGATGACATCACCATGCAACACTTGTCTAACAAATTGTCTCTCATTGATATTTGATACTAAGTTATTACTTTTTATTGTTCCTACACTGCATAGACATTAAGGAATAGATGTTTTCCCTTCATTGAATTTTGTTCATTTTTGCAATATTTCTTTAGTGTGTGTTACACAAAGAAAAAAAGGTGTGCATTCTGCAATCTGGTGGCACTGCAAAATAACATTTGACTACTGACTAGTAGTGTGGCCGGTGTTGCAATAGATCTAAGTTGAGCACTTAAAGTTTTAAACTCCACCCGCCAATATGCATCATGCACAAATGATTATCATTAGGTAATGAAATAAATTTTTAAGCACACAACCCACCAGGTGCCATTAATGCTGTTTCCTTTTTGTTGGTTAAGCCATGTCTTCACAATTAGCTATAGCAATAAGATTAGAATTAAACGTACCTATTCAATCCTAACTGATCAACAAGTGGAGTAAATCATATCATAGATCATATGATCATAACACATTGAAGGTGGATGCGCGAGAACATATACCACCACCACTGCCACTTAATCCCAAGTAAAGATGTCATATTACACACACAATGAACATCATTGAGGCATGCAGTTCAATTAAGTTGAAAAGGCAAGCACACACTATATAAAATACCTTCCATGTTTGAAATACTCATCAGTATACATCATTTTCTTGTACCAGTTGAAACAAATCTGTTGGTAATATTTTGAGATCGGTTACTGTATGTTCAGCTTTCGCTCAATTTTTTGTTATGCTCTGCCAACCGTGCTTACCATTGGTTTGTATTACTTTAAACTATTGTGGTGTCTGGATCTTTGTTACTGAAAAGAACAGTATTGTACCTTTCTGTACTGTTCTGCTTATGTTATTTTGTTTTACAGGATGTGGATTTTGATGACAAAACTAGCTGGTGGTACTTGTTCAAGGAATACTGGTTGAATTTGAAGGCAAGTCTGTTATTGTCGGTTGAAGAAATATCAGGAGTCAAGTCTCAAAAGAATAGGTCTTTTTCAGTTGTTCGTGACAATGATCTGGATGAACTACCTGATAATAATGATAAAGAGGCTAATTTTGAGAGTTCATTGGGGAGGTATCTAGAAAGTAGTTCATCGAAAAAGAGGGGAAGGAAGCGATCGAAACAAGCTATCATGGAGGATGTTGTTGAAGGAAAAGAGAGAACAACTAAATCTACTAAACGGAACCACTCAACTGTTTGTGATACTCAGACTTCTGGAAAAAAGGCTAGACAATTATCCAGGCGTGCTCTGAGCAGCCAGACAAAGGAATCTGAAAGTATCGGTACATCCACATCCTCAGCTGAAGAGGCTAGCTGGGCTTCTGAGGAACTTTTAAGCTTTGTAGCTCATATGAGAAATGGTGACAAGTCTGTAATGACTCAGTTTGATGTTCAACACCTTTTACTTGAGTATATCAAACGAAAAAATTTGCGGGATCCTCGTCGGAAAAGCCAAATAGTTTGTGATTCTTTGCTTCAAAGTCTTTTTGCAAAAGAACGCGTGGGGCATTTTGAAATGCTTAAGCTTCTTGAATCTCATTTTCTCATGAGTGAGGTTTCACCAGTAGATGCTGATGACAACCATGGTGGTGTTGTCAACCCTCATTCTAGTCAGGATGCTGATGGTAACAGTGAAGCTTCAGTTGTAATGAGTTCAGAAAAAAGAAGAAAATCACGTAAATATGATCAGAAAGGTCGTCAACCTACTCTTGATGAATATGCAGCAATAGATAACCACAACATTGGTTTGATGTATCTCCGTCGCAACATAATGGAAGAGTTGATTAGTGATGTTGACTCCTTTGATGAGAAAGTTACTGGATCATTTGTAAGAATAAGAATACCTGGCACAGGCCAACGTCAAGACATTTATCGACTTGTACAAATTGTTGGTAAGTTGATTTACTTCCAAACTGACATGGTTTGCTTTCTCTGCGTTGTTTTAATTTTGCATATTTTGTTTGCAGGGACGGGAAGAGCTTCGGAAACGTATAAATGTGGGAAAAAGACAACTGATATTACGCTAGATATACTAAATTTAGACAAGCGAGAGGTAGTAACTATTGACATAATCTCAAACCAGGAGTTCACTGAGGTATTTTTTCTCTCATCACAAACCTACTTTTTCCAGTATTGTGTTGGTGTTTACTAAAATTAAGTAGGAAACCATCTGTTTGCTTTTATTTGTTATTCTACCAAGTTTTTTTTCACTTTGAATACTATAAAACGTATTTCTGTCAACAAATTCTGACCTTTTCAATTGCTTCATCTATACAAATACGCACTCCATCAGTGCGTCTACTACTATATTTGGTTCAAAGTTCATCCATTTGCTGATTTGCTGCTGTTTTCTATTTTCTAGGATGAGTGTAAGCGCTTACGACAAAGCATAAAATATGGATTCATTCCAAGGCTGACAGTGGTAAATTGTTAGAGTGTATCCTGCATATTTGCACTATATGCGAAACATTGTTTCCCTTGCACCTAACCATCTTGTTTTCCAGGGAGAGGTTCAGGAGAAGGCAAGGGTTCTACAAGCTGTGAAAGTCAATGATGTAAGCTATTACTATTGAATGAATTATACATGTTTTCCACCCATTAAATGTCGTATTATTCATTATTCACTGTGAATTGCAAACTTTGCAGTGGATTGAAAGTGAAAAGATGCGACTTGGGCATCTTCGTGACCGTGCAAGTGACATGGGCCATAGGAAAGAATATCCTTCATAAGTTATTGTTATTAACCAGTATTAATCTTCTGTGCTTCCGTCATGTCGATCAATAGGCTTTGTTCATGTTAAATTATAATCGGTCATGTATGCCTTAACTAGAATTCACGCTCAGGGAATGCGTGGAGAAGCTTAAGTTGCTAAGCACTTCAGAAGAGCGTGATCGTAGGTTAAATGAGGAGCTTGAAATACATGCTGACTCCACCATGGATCCAGATTATGAATCTCCAGAGGAACAAGAGCAGGAAATTGGAAGTACTCCCCCCCCCCCCCCCCCCCCCAAAAAAAAAGACTCACATTCTTATAATAAACGTTAGTGTTTTCTGACACCAAATTTCATATTTGTATTGCGCAGGTAGTTCTAATAAGTCGAAAGGTTCTTTCTCAAGAAAAGATGGTAATATTACATCTCCAAGTAAAGGAGATGGTAGAAATGTTTCACATCGAGATTCAAAAACTAACTGGGAGTCTAACCGAAACGCATGGGCTGAATCAAGTTCTCATATGGAATCACCACTTGCACGGAGATCTACATTTGCTTCATCAGGTGAAAGCGCTGATTCTAACGTTGGTGCACAAACGGTTAAAATGGAAGCTACAGTACGCTGTGCTCCACAAGGACCTTCTGGTATTCCTTCTGGGGCAATATCAGCATCACAATCAACCATTAACGAGTCTGGGAAGATCTGGCAGTATATGGATCCTACTAATAAAATTCAAGGCCCCTTCTCAATTGTGCAGCTGCGAAAATGGAATAGCAACGGGTACTTCCCTCCTGATTTAAAAATATGGAAAGTTAGTGAGAAGCAGGATGATTCGATACTATTGACTGATGCTTTGATGGGGAAGTTTGAGAAAGACCTACCTACATGGGAACCCCCACGTGTTACCTCGTCCCGAATTGACAAAACTGTTTTTAGAAGCAATTCAGATGTTGTTGCTCGACACTGTGATGGCACCCTTGAGAGCACAAAACCTGGTGAACTCACTCCAAAATCAGTAGGTCCAAATAGGTCACAGTCTTTCTCGGGTAGGGATCAAAGCCATGATTATGGTACAAATAACCATGGTCCAACCATGATCCAATCTCACATGCAAGGTTATTATGGAATGCAAAATTCTCAAGCAGCACATGCAAGCCAACAATCTCTTGCTGGAAGTTGGAATGCGCCGAGTCAGGTTGGAGTTACAGTAAATCCTATGACACCTATGCAGCCTGCTATGGGAGCTTATTCAGGAAATATGAGTAATCTAACTCCTGTACAGGTTCCAGCACCTTCAAATGCAGAAATGGTTAATTCAGGCTTACCCCCCCAGAACACGATGTTAGCTGACAGAAGTGAATCCAAGTCAGGAAAAGATTATTCACATGGAACATTGAGCTCTTCAGGTGAAGGTAGGCCCTTAGAGAAATTTTTTGGCTTCAATAAAATTCAACAACAGTGCATTTAGGCATTTTTATGAAACCCGTAATTGTGAAACTGGAAACATCGTGGGATCTGAATAGACAGCCATATTTAGGTCACACTCGACTATTGTATATAAATGTCTCAATTTGGTATAGTATATAAATATCTCAATCTGGTGTAAACCTTTTGTGTTCCTTGTAGGTCTTGGGCCACTGGGTGCACAGCCTGGACCTGCACAAATGAATAATCAGCAAGGTATATACTCAATGCTTCCCCACTATCTATACCGTCTTTTGTTTCCAGTCTTTGAAGAAGTCTTGGAATCTATTGTTTTCTTTAGTCTCAAACTATATTCAACAATTTCATTCACAAACCATATCCTCTTGCGCGTGCATCATGTTTGATAAGTTTGAAGCTTACATTTCATGTTGTTGTAGCGCCTGCAGAAACAAGGAACCCGATGTCATCAACTGATGCCTCCAACTCAATGATGCCTCCTCAGCTGACGTCGGCACAATCTGCTGAATCAGTGCAGATTGCGGCGACAGCAATCGCTAATGGTGATAGTCAAAGCAGTGGGCGGTCTATGCCACAAGTGGCAAACAGGACTGACCAAGCTCAGGCGGCTGGAAATGTGTCCTGGGGAACTGTGCTCCAGGGTGATACTAGCATGGGCTGGGGAATGATGGGACAGAGCAATATGAGCATGCCTTGGGGAGGAGCACCAGCTCAAGGTGCCACATACAACATGAATTTAACAATGCCAACCCAGCCAAATGCAGTCCCAAACATGGGTTGGGTAGCTAATCCTGGAAACGCCAACATGAACATGATGTGGGCGGCAACACAAGGTCAGGGGACTCCAAATGCAGCTGCTATGATGGGAGCTCAGATGCAAGGAGTTGCAATGGCCCCTTGGGGTGGTATTGCACCAGGAAATGCAAATACTTGTCCCGGGTGGGGAACTCAATCTGGAAATGTGAACCAAAACGTTGGCTGGAATGGTGCTGTGCAGGGTAATACAGGTCAGGGGAACAATAACATGAACTGGAACTCATCAAATGGAAACCCTGGTTGGAATAATCAGCAGCGGAACAACGGGGGCAGGCAATCTGGAAATCGTGGTGCTTTTAATGCCAGCGACTCAGGTGGAAGGTCACGGAATCCGGTGGGAATCTGCTGGCAATTTTTGGAACAAGGCGTCTGTAGGAGAGTTGTCTGCAACTACGCCCATTCCATTGATGGATCTCCATCTAGGAACGATAGGCACATGGATAGACAGCAGTCTGGCAATGAGAGACGATATGCCAATCACAATGTGAGAAATGATCGACAGTTTGATAGGCAGCCTTCGGTCAATGAAAGGCAGCATGATGGCAGGCACAACGACAGGGATGACGGCGGGCGTGATGACAATCAGGCTGATAGGTCCCAGTCATGAGAGCCGTTTTAGTAACTGTTTTCAGTTTCTTCCCTTAGTTCTGTTGTATGTGCAGTAGCATATTAGCGTTGTAGCTTGGATGCGTGCTTTCTGAACTTAAGTTTCGTAGGGAGCTGCATCCGGTCAAAATTATAATGTAGGGGTACAACAGTTGTAGAATGTTATGTGTGCATCCTATTATTCAGTTTGCTTGCTTTGAATTAATAATTTATTTGAATAAATCATGGTGCATGAATTCTGATGTATATACAGAATCCACACCACGGTTGATATGCTTCTCTAGATTGTATGACACGATTTTCCCTTATCTTGATTCCGAGTACTCTCCGTCCTAAAAAGAAAGGTTGATAACTTTTTTAGGCCAGAGGGAGTACTTCCTATGTGAAGTCAAGGTATTGTAGGTGTTCAAAGCTGGCTGGGGCAGAAACAGCTCGACTTCGAAACGCCAAGCTTGGCCTTGGCGGAACGAAAGCACACGCCTACATATGCTCAGATCACTGACTAATCTGTACGCAGTCTCTCCCTCGGTTTCATCTACTAGGCAGTATGACAGTTCACTGTTACATGGCTGCAAGGAAGGATGGTTCTTGTTCGATCGTTTTCTTTTTCACAGCAATCAAAATGGTTTAGCCTCTCCTAAGTTTCGCCGGAAACGTCAAGACTATCGCCGGCAGCGCCTCTCCAAGTGGTTTCCTTAGCCACACGAACAGGCCTCCCAGCCCTGTCGGAAGGAACCTCCTATTGGCGGATCAGATCGACTGACGAGAGTTGACGAGCAGATCGGCCGCAGCCCGCTTGAATTCGGCCCACTTTCTCCAGCTGTGAGCCGTCGCTACGCACAACTCTCCTACTACTCAATGCCCCCACCAGCTAGCTCGTCCACTGCTCTCCCTCACAGTTGGTTGTCGCTGTGTCGCCACCGACTCCCACCGTCAGGTCACGATTGTCGCCCCATTGTCTTCTACAGTCGGGATGCTGTGAAATCTTTAAACTTCAAAATCAAAACTTCAAATCCGGAACCCAACTCTAACCTTGTTGAGGTTCACTAGAAAACGACAGCGGTTGTGTGGACCAAAGGAGAACCGATTAAAGATACGTATTATAACTTTAGTGTGATGAATCTTAAAACGCTACGGTTGAACGTGTGGGGCTGTCTTTTTCGATCCAACGTGTCTGATTTGTGCACACATTATTGAGATTTTTACGGGTTCTCTCCTCTAACAAAAGGTTTTCACTTGTTCTTTTACACAAAGTTCTGAAGGGCATACTTCTTCTGTTTCACGGCAGCAACTACTATACATTCAGTTTAATTGTGCTATTCTCCAATCATAGATTCTTATGCAGTGGATTCTCATCCTATGGTGGTTGCATATTTTCATTTAAATCCTTCCACTTTTGCATATTTTCAAACACATGCGAGAGGATTCAAGTGAAAATGTGCGGCCACCATAAGATGGGAATCCAACGTCTGAGAATCTATGATTGCAGGATTGCACAGTAGTTGTTGTCCTGTTTCACCAATTTTTTTAATTGATCAAAATCAAAGTAATCTAACTTTGATCAGATTTATAGAAAAATATTAGTTATCATTACGTATTTTTATACCATACTTATTTTATATGGTACTCCCTCCATTCCAAATTATTTGCCACTTTCTAGTTTATTTTTGAACTACAAAGTGACTAATTTAGGATGGAGGGAGTAGATGTTAATATATTTTCAATAAAATTTGATCAAAGTTATATTAATTTCATTTGAATCAACTTTAAAAATAAACTTTAGATACGACAAAGGGATAGGTTAGAGAATCCACATCGCAGCCGACGCGGGTCCAGTTCGGGAGGTTAGCAAAGTTCTTTCTGCGGCATAGGAGAAATTTAGAATTATACTACTCCCTACACTTGTCTTCGCCAGAATGTTATCTCCAATATGAGAAATCCCAAATACTATTATAATAGTGTGAACTATTGCAGGTGGATTACACCACTAATTAACCCTTTTCACAACTAAACAATTTAAAAATGACTAAAATACTTTTAGTTTGTCTAAAAGTATGAAAAATAACAGAAAATAAAAAATCAGAAATAAGTAACAAAATTTTAAAATCGGAAAAATTAAATGAAAACAAAATATTCTAAAAATAAATTTAAAAATATTTTTGCCCAAAAGATAAGGAAAATTACCCAGAAAATAAAATAAACAAGAAAATAGGTTTATTTTTTTTTAAAAAATCAAGAAATGCGAAAAATAGTACATATTTATTTCAAAAAATAAAAAACGGTTTTTTGTCAGAAAATTATCAAAAAAGGAAAATTACACAAAAAAATAGAAATAAATAATAAAATAGGTTTAAACCATTTTCTGTTGCACAGTAATTCATAGCCATTGCACCTGTATAACCTTTCTAGATTCTAATTTTATCTCTGCTGTTTAAGATTGTCAAAAATATTATTTCCGTATTTTGATTCCAACTTCAAAATCAAATTTCTCCTAATAAAAGTGATCCAAAATAAACTTCACATGTCACAAAATAAACATCACATGTCAAACATGTTCACATGTCACAAAATAAACTTCACATGTCATACATAAACTTCATATGTTACATACATATCAAACTTCACATGTCACAAAATAAAGTTCGCATATGACATGTCATGCATAAAATATTTAACATCTCTCATATCACAAGGCACACTTTCTCTTTCTTAAGTGGTGTTGGCGGACGATGTTGGAAATCAAGCTTTGATGCTATTATTTCTTGGTTTTCTCTTCCTACAAGGTGAAAACACAACTTAATTAGACGAAGAATTGAATGTAACATGCACAAACAAATAAAGAATAAATTTAGCTTTTTTTGTTCCATTAAGAGGACAGTTGGAACTGTTTTTCCTATATCTCAATTCTCCACAATTTGAACATTTAAATTTGTCTCTAATTAATTTCTTGTCTTTCTCGGTTTCATTTCCTTTTGATTTCTTACCACTACCACCTTCAACACAACATTTGATCCTTAATTTGCAAGTTCATCATGTTAAGTGAATTTTGCTAAATAAAATGAAGATGAAAATATAGTTCAAATAAAAGCAGAAAATTAAATTAGTATATAGAAGAAAAAATACCAAAGAAGAAGAGTGGGCGTCAGCCTCTACTGGCTGGGCGTCGGCCTGAGGTGAGGCATGGTGGCCGCACACTCACACGGTGAGGCCCCGTCCTGTGCTCCCAGCGTGGGTGAGGCGACATTGGCGCTGACCTGTGCTCCCTCCGTGGTGGACAAGACCATGGCGTCAGCGGGAAGGCCAGACGGCGGCGGGAGGTCTGGCGGCGGTGTTGGGAGAGGGCGTGGCAACGGCGGCACTGGAACGGCGGCGAGTACCTGGCGGCGGCAATGCCATGGCGGGCGGCTCCGTCGGTGGAAGGCGAAGGCGTCAGAGTTTTCGAAGGTAGACGAACGGCCTCAATATGGCCCTGTACGGATGGAAACCCAAAATTAAATGAAGGGTATTTTGGTCTATTTGATAATGTTTTGTTGTTAAAAAGATTAATTAGTGGAGAAATCTTAAGATAATAATAAAAGAGCAAGTTGCACACTTTTATAATAGCATTTGAGCGTGTTGTATGTTAGATGTAGTGTTCCGGCTACTATTAGAAATTTAGAAGTAGTATAATTTCAATTTTCTGACGGCACAGGGACAAACAGAACAGAAGGAACCAGGAGGGAGATAGAAGAGGGATGGGGGAGGCATCGCCGGAGGCCGGCGGTTCGGCAGCCGGCCTGGCGCCACCGCGGAAGGGGAAATCTTGCAAGGGATGTCTCTACTACTCGTCGGTGCTCAGGTCCCGGGGCTACAACCCCATCTGCGTCGGGATACCTCGGTCCATCCCCCAAGGTCACAAACCCTAACACGAGGCGCCGTGACTTTACCATCTCTACCTAGATATTTGCCACCCAATCCATAGAGATGTCTCCTATTCGATGCGTTTTTCATTTTTCTCCCTCCTTATGTGTCTCTGTTACTCGTGATCCGAAGATCTCATGAGCGTGTTGATGATTTGGTGTGTTAGTTCCGAGCTACGTGGTGGATGAACCGGAGGAGGCGGCGGCGTCGGCGATGCATGATCTGAGGAAGTTCAGATATGGCTGCGCTGGTTACTCTATCTTCGTGGACAGCAATGACGGCCAGGGCGGCGAGAGGGACGGCAAGACGTTGCTTCCGTATTGCCGCGGGCTTGAGGTTGGATTGCCTGTTCTGTTTACATCCTAAAGCTCTGATGTTTGCAGTTGTTGTTGCTTGTGAATGTGATTGGCTGCTGTCTATACATATTTTCCTGCTTCTGTTAATAACCATATGTACAAAATCTGTATTTTTTTAGTTAGTGCCAATAATTCAGGATCATGGATGTTCAACCTTTAGCGTATTGGATATAGTCATCATTCTACCATCTTCATGACCTTGATTTCAAAATAAATACAGGGTTAAGATAAAACTGCAAATATAATAATGTACCTGGTACCCAGCAGTCATATTTGTGTTCTGATTGACTTAAAAAACATTGTTTTTCATGCTTATAAATCCACATCCTAGTGAATCACATTTACAATTTCATGGAGCTGTCAGAGCGTACCCAGTGCTGAAGGTTCCCACACATCATGGAGCGATCAGGGACTGGATAAATTGCTGAGTACGGTTGGACTGAATATTTTTGCACTTTTAAGTTAAAGGTCTTAGTAATCATTAGTGCTTCCATGCTTGTGTGAGGCTTAAATTACTTGATTCCTAAGACTTCATTAATGAGGACATTAGGGAGTAGTGGGGTAGTTGTGCTGTTTCAGGAGAGCTGTCTACTTTTCCAATCAACCTAATATCACTCAGCTTCTCAGTTTGATAATATTCAAAGATGATGTGCTGGCCATTGAGCAGATTTACCTTCTTGTAGCATTTTTCTACATCCCTGTTCCCTCATTTCATGCTAGCTGTTTCTATATCCTAACAAATTAGTGATCCAAATAGCTCATGTAGGAATGGAATTTATAGTTCAGAATTTGTATTCGTGAGCACTAATCTTTCATCATTCGTATGCACACACAAAAGTATTGGATTTATTATTGCCCTTAGAGCTGCTAATTCTACATGCGTATTAGGGTACAAATAGAATCGGTTTCGTCGTACCTGCCTAGTAGGAGGGTTTCGCCTTAGTTAATATTTCTGCCTATCCTTTTTCCTGCTGCCCATTTCGTCTTAGTCTTGATTTCCTTTTGAGTGTGGTTTTCTGCCTTCCAGCAGTAGCCATCATCACCATATGAGGCAATCCCAGTCTTGGTCTTGCACCGTTGCCCTAGGAGGTGATCTTGCTTTTGAATGTCACATGTGCTTACAAGGACTCGTGTTTCCATTCTTATTTGCCCATAAAGAAAAGATTCCTTCTCTAAGTTTCATGGGTGGGACGTTGTTACAGCGGATCAGCCAGTATTGTTCAAGCGAATCCTTGTGGTCGTGCCCCCATCTGAATATCAAAGAATCTTAGCTTTCTTTTTCCTCCTTAGATTTTTTTTGTTGTATTCTGTTCACTTTTGAAATATGAAGAGGTCTCTGAATGCAATGAATAACCTTTCTGCTTCCCAATAATATAGTATAAATGTTTAAGATTCAGTGTTGGCCATAGTTATGTACATTTTCTAGCTGTTAAAGATTCCTTCTATGCTAGGCTTATCACACATGGTATTAACAAAAGTGAAATATCTATGCAGCTATTGGTGGACAGCAGATTGGTTGAGAGAAAACCCTCGGCTGCTGAACAAGCTCCAGCATATGCCTCAAAGGATGGTATATGAATTATCTTTTGATGCTATATCCTATGATTTAACCTCTTTTAAATTGCCTAGTATCTCTATGCTAAAGCCTAAAGATGAAATTGTGTATGATCTACCAGCACATTGTTTGACACTTGATACATGCCAATGTCAGTGGCAGTGCTCTCCATATATTCAAGATGTTACATATATACGACCCATTTCTTTGATGAAATCACATTAAGGGCGTGAACTAGTTGAACAAAATAATATATTTTTCCAGGTTGCTATGATGAGTCATCTTAATTGTTTGTGTTCAAGTTGTTTAATCAGTATTATCAGCGAGCCATTTCTGTTGTCAGCTGTTCTGCAGATTAAACTTAAATTTAGCAATGCTTTCATGTTTCATTCCTCAGCTTCCACCCACTCTCAGCAGCAGGGACAACAAAGACCTGCAGACTTGGCGAAACAGGAATTCATGGGAAGGAAAGTTGCAGTCCATATTCCCTCTTCTTGGTCCCCGCACTCTTATATTGACTTGCTGATGTATAAGGGTGGTGCAGGTTTAAGAGGAGTGCTGGACTGGTCGCTTCAGGCGTTGCCAAGAATCTAAACAGAACCGCCAATTATATCAAGGGATACATCGAGGACATAGTGTACCCTGACCGCCGATCCCCGAAATAGGTGATTGCTGAGTCCAGTTTAGAGCTGAAGAAGATGCTTCCTGCTGGAAACAAGAAACCTATCTGACAGCTCATGTTATCTTCCCAGAAAGGAGCGGCTCCAATTTCATCGAACAAAAATGGATCCTTTCCGGGAGGTCTGAGTTTTGTTGCTGTCTTTTCATGAATTTGTAGTTTACGGCTGCATACGGGCCCAATGATGTAGATGCGAATAATTTGCTGCTTTACTGGAGCAAGAAACGCATTCGGTCGGTGTTTTGCTGAATAATATCATGCCAACCCATCGCTCCAGAATTCATAGGTGCAAAAAAATATTATGTTTCTCATTTCAGACAGGCTCAAAGCTGGCTCAGACAGTAGAGACCTTGACTTCAGTGACATGTTCTCTCTCCAGAGTCACATCTCATTCTCGCAGCCGAGAAGATTCATTGGCCGTTTAAAAGATGGGAAGGGAATAAGTGACATTTTTTATTCTACTAATACTGTAAATACGATCAGTCAGTTAATCTGGCACTGACACTGTAGATTCGCCCTTGTACTCAGGAGCTCGGCTCTGCTCACGTTGAATGCGTTCAGAGTTCAACGGTCGCCTGCGCTACGCTGCAGAGCCCACGCCCATGCACATGGGCGTCCATTCGGAGTTGTTACAAGCCATGACAGGGATAAGGAATAGAGAAAAAAAAATATGGTGTTAGTGTTATCAATACTGATTTTAATGTTAAAGAGCTAGTGCTACAACTATAACCATACTAGCAGGGAGCGAGATGGGCTGCAACTACACCGGATCTTGTCTCGCCTACTGACCATCCTCTACAGCTGAAAGCCTCAAATACTGCTCTGGATGTTAGTGTTAGAGGGGATTGTTTCCTTTCCAAAGTTTGGTGTTGACAAATTTTGGTAAAAGATTTAACCACCTAAAGTTTGGCTAACATTAGTAAAGAAAATAAACTAGCACAACACATTATCCATTGGCTTACTAAATTTTGGTTTCAATCCAAATACACTCATATTTCATGATCTAACTACTAAATTTTAGTAAGGTAAGTATTGAGAAAAATTCAAACACACCCAGAGCTCGGTATGGTCGTCGTCGTCCTCGTCCAGGCGTTTCAAATCCGACGCGGGAGACAAGGGCGCAGCGCAAAGGTACAGGACATCACATCACTCGCACGAAAAGATACTCACCTGTAAGTTGGCCGCCCAGTAAAAGCTGTCTGCTCCCGCGGCACCCCCTGCTCACCTGTAAGTTGCAGTACAGTTACTGCAGACGATTTGAGTCCCCCTCCCTTGCCCTACTTAGGTCCGGTGCCCTGCCGCCGCGCGCGGCTCACCGACGGCTTGGCTCGCTCGCTAGCTCGCTCATCATCATCATTAGCGCATTTGACTTGAAGCAGGTCATGCATCCGTATCCTTTGGAACTTGACGCGATCACCTGTGTACTTCTTCAAGTCAGGGCGAAAAAAAAACCACACATGGGAGTGGAATCACTGTTAAAACTTTTGTCAAGTGATTTTGCTGGAAAGTTGCAAATTATTCTGCCTTTTTCCCAGCACTCATCAGCAGTCCGTCCAGTACGCCCCATACCCAAACGAAAGCTGCTGGTCTTCCAAATCGTGGGGTGAGGTGGTGATCTGACCGTGATCTTCATGGCGTCCCAGTTCCTGCTCTGCGGCGCACTGCCGACCCACCCACAGGGTTCAGGAAAAGCAGCGAGCGGCGTCACACGACCCAACGCGGCATCACACATGAGAAGAGGTAGGAGAAGATCTACCGACCGACCCGTGCTGCTGTTTTAAAGTTCAAAAAGCGGCTGCCTTGGAGATCCGGCACAGTGCACCCAGTCACCCACTGATAAAGAAATACTAATAAAAAGACGCCCACTTCTCGGTCAACTGGGCTGTCTCTTTAATTATCCACTTAAGCTACTAACATAAAGTCGCTGGATTTGCTAGGAGATCCGGACATCCGGTTAGTGCACTGGAATGTTCTCCATAAAATATGACTTAAGTACTAGTATAACACATGCTGGCCAGTGACATGGTGATGACGAGTTAACTTTTCCGTCCACCCAGCCCAATGCAGTGAACCCAATAGCTCTGGGATGCTCATGCGTTTTGAGAAAAGAAATTGCAGTTTAAAACAAAGTTTTGCACTTTGTAGGAACCTAGAAGTTAACTGAACGGTCGTACGGGTGCAAACTAGTAGGCTGCAAGTCGGTGTTCAAAAAGAAGTTCAGGTCTGACGGTACTATTGAAAAGTACAAGATGAGGGTAGTTGCGGAGGACTATACTCAAAAAGAAGGTGTGGAGACTACTTTGACACCAATTCATCTATCGCCAGAATGACGATAATTCGTGTACTATTTTCTTTAACTGTCTCTTATAGTCTAATTATTCATCAAATCGATGTGAAGACAACTTTCCTTAACGTATAATTGAAAGAGAAGATTTATATAGAAAAACCTGAAAAGTTTGTAGTAAAAGGTGAAGAGACAATGGTCTGCAAACCGTTGAAATTCTTGTATGACCTGAAACAAGCACCTAAACAATGACATGAGAAGTTCGACAGTACTTTGACGTCTGCGAGCTTTGTCATTAATGAGGTTGATCGGTGTGTGTACTATCGCTATGGTGGGATCGATGTGGTTATATTATGCTTGTATGTGGATGATATACTCATTTTGGTACGAGCATTGATATAATTCCTAAGATCAAGTCGTTTCTATAAAAGTGTTTTGATATGAAAGATCTAGGAGAAGGTAATATTATTTTGAACATTAAGCTGAATAAGGATGATAGCGGGATTTTTTTATATCAATCTCACTATATTGAGAAAATCTTGAGCCGATTCGGCTTTATGGATAGCAAGATTTCTCCAACGCCTTATGATTCCAACGTGATACTCAGAAAGAACAAGAAAGAGTCAAGTGATCAACTTAACTATTCTTAGATGATCGGTTCACTCATGTACTTAGCTAGCGCAACCCGTCCTGATATCTCGTTTGCTGTGAGAAAACTGAGCAGATTCATGTTAAACCCGGGTATAAATTATTGGCATGCACTTGAAAAGATTATGCGCTACTTCAAAGGTACAGTGAGTTATGAAATTTACTATATTGGGCATCCGACCGTGTCTGGAGGTTATAGCGATTCGAATTGGATCTCCAATGTTGATGAACTCTATGTCACGAGTGGATATGTGTTCACTCTAGCTGTGACGCTATATTATGGAGGTCTTTCAAACGGAACATTTTAACGAGATCAACTATGGAAGCAGATCTCACTGCTTTAAAGATAGCAACTGCAGAGGCAGAATGGCTGCGAGAGCTCTTGATGGATTTGCCTGTAGTTGAGAAACCAATACTGACAATCCTTTTGAACTGTGACAATCAGACAGTGATTGCCAAAGTGACCAGTTATAAGGATAATGCAAAATCATCAAGACACATTAAACGACATTTGAAATCTGTCAGAAAAATGACAAACTACGGAGTTATTACTGTTATGTACATACAAACAGATAAAAACTTGGCAGATCCCTTTACAAAGGGTCTATCACATAATGTGATAGAAAGTGCATCGAGGAAGATGAGTTTGAGACCCATTGATGTGACACTCTAGTAGTAATCCAGCCTATGTGATCGGAGATCCCATGAATTAGGACATGAGAAAACAAGTTAGTGGTTCACTGAGGAGAGTATTTCATTTAGACCATCTCTATGCAAAGATGCACACCAGTACTCTCAAACTGTAAGACAGATTGACGATTTGCCTTAATGTGTCTATGTTGACTATGTATAGCAAAGATGTCGTCCTACAGGACAATCTTGAAGTAAACACACATATATGAGCTCCGACTGTCTAACATCGCAGTCTGTGAGATTTGGGTGATCTTTGGAAAGCTCATTAAAAGATCAGAGAGTACGACATATATGCTCTACCTGTGGGGTAGACTACTGATAGTCAAGTACTGGTAATGATCTTTGAGTGAAGTCAGTTTGCATAAAACTTTCAATTCAAGGTGTAGTCTATTGTTCAAGTTGTGACCTGATGAATCTTAAGGATCTAGCAAGAAGTTTAATTTAACAGTCTCTGCTGAAACACTAGTATATCAAACATGTAACGAGAATGACCTCTCTTCTAATGGCTTTGAGATCTCGTGGGGATTGTTAGAATTAATGGGCTTAGCTCAATAATAATATAAAAATAATTCATAGAAAATCTCAAAGACCTATTAGAACAAGAGAGGGTGGTGCTTTATGGTTAGTCCCACATGGGAAGTAGAAGGGGAACAACCCTTACATATAAGGGAGGTTGTTCTTCTACTCATTGAGTGAGAGAGTACATGAGAAGAGAGGAGTGACCCACGCACGGTCCTCCTCCTCCTCTCTCGCTCGCCTCACCACGTCACGCTATGCCACGCCCCGCCCTGCACGCGCGCGCGCTCACGCGTGTAATCGTATGAATTCGAGTCTCGAGCCGAGCCTAGATTTTATATTTTTGCAGAAAATTAAATTGGGCTTTAGGCTTTCGAATTTTGGAGCTTCCAAGACTAAGTTCATGTTGTTTCGTTGGAGACGGACGCGTCTATGACTGCAGAGTCAGATCAGATGCAGATCCTCTAGATCGCAATCTAACCGTCTATGCGGTACTCTATAAATACAAGCATCCGCGGCAGGAAAATGATCCCACGATCAGATTGTTCCCACGTCTGCTGTCTTGCGCAGCCTTTTAGTCTACTCTATCTTGAGCGCCGGCGTGCACCGACGATCGAGAGAGCAGGTCTCCGAAACTGCTTGCCTTTGCGATCCTGCACCGGGAGAGGGCAAATAAGGGTTTTGGGAAGCGCTTCGCGTGACTGCTCGCGTTCTTCATGATGGATCGTCTACCTACGAGATCAGGGACATCCGACCGTGCCTGAGGGTTACAATGATTCGAACGTGATCTCTGATGTAGATGAACTCTATGCCACGAGTGGATATGTGTTCACTCTAGCTGTGACGCTATATCATGGAGGTCTTTCAAACATACCATTTTAACGAGGTCAACCATGGAAGCAGAACTAACTGCTTTAGAGATAGCAACTGGAGAGACAGAATGATGGCGAGAGCTCTTGATGGATTTGCTTGTAGTTGAGAAACTAATGCCGACAATTCTTTTGAACTGTAATAATCAGACGGTGATTGCCAAAGTGACCAGTTCTAAGGATAATTCAAAATCATTAAGACACATTAAAAGACGTTTGAAATCTGTCAGAAAAATGACAAACTTCGGAGTTATTACTGTTTCGTACATACAAACAGATAAAAACCTGACAGATCCCTTTACGAAGGGTCTATCATATAATGTGATAGAAAGTGCATCGAGAGAGATGAGTTTGAGACCCATTGATGTGACATTATAGTAGTAATCCAACCTATGTGGTCGGAGATCCCATAAATTAGGACATGAGAAAACAAGCTAGTAGTTCACTGAGGATAATACTTTATTTAGACCCTTTCTATGTGAAGATGCACACCTATACTCTCAAACTGTAAGACAGATTGACGATTTGCCTTAATGTGTCTCTCTTGGCTATGTATAGCAAAGATGTCGTCCTACAGGACAATCTTGAGGTAAACACACATATATGAGCTCCGACTGTCTAACATCGCAGTCTGTGAGATTTGAGTGATCTTTGAAAAGCTCATAAAGAGACCAGAGAGTACGTCATATATGCTCCATCCACAGGGTAGACTACTGGTAGTCAAGTACTGATAATGATATTTGAGTGAAGTCAGTTCGCACAAAACTTTCAATTCAATGCGTAATCCATTGTTCAAGTTGTGAGCTGATGAATCTTGAGGATCTAGCAAGAAGTTCAACTTAACAGTCTCTACTGAAACACTAGTATATCAAACAAGGAACGAGAATGACCTCTTTTCTAATGGCTTTGAGAGCTCGTAGGGAATTGTTAGAATTAATGGACTTGGCCCAATAATAATACAAAAATAATTTATAGAAAATCTCAAAGACCCATTAGAACAAGATAGGATGGTGCTGTATGGTAAGTCCCACATGGGAAGTAGAAGGGAAGTAACCCCTACATATAAGGGAGATTGTTCTTCTACTCATTGAGTGAGAGAGTATATGAGAAGAGAGAAGTGACCCACGCGTACTCCTCCTCCTCCTCGCTCGCTCGCCTCGCCACGTCACGCCATGACCCGCCCTGCACACGCGCGTGCTCACGCGTGTAATCGTGTGAATTCGAGCCTCAAACCGAGCCTAGATTTTATATTTTTGCAAAAAATTAAATTGGGTTTTAGGCTTCTAAATTTTGGAGCTTCCGAGACTAAGTCCAAGTCATTTCGTTGGAGACGGACGCGTCTACGACTGCAGAGTCGGATCAGATGTGGATTCTCCGGATCACAACCGAACCGCCTCCGCGGTACTCTATAAATATAGGCGTCTGCGGCAGGAAAAATGATCCCACGATCAGATCATTCCCACGTCTGCTGCCTTGCGCAACCTTTTAGTCTACTCCATCCTGAGCGCCGACGTGCACCGACGATCGGGAGAGTAGGTCTCTAAAACTGCTCGCCCTTACGATCCTGCACCGCGAGAGGGCAAATAAGGTTTTTGGGAAGCGCATCGCGTGATTGCTCGCATTCTTCATCACGGATCGTCTACCTAAGAGATCGGGCGCTGCGGTCCAACGTCGTCACCAGCGTCTGTAGCGGCCGTTCACCAATAGATCTACAACAGTTCTTCTCTTCCGGCTTCAAATCGGTACGCGATATTACTCGTCCTGTCTGTCTGCCGGTGTTAATCGTTGTTATGTTTTCGCTTGCTTTTCCAGAATTGTTCACTAAATTACCTCATATTTTCTAACACGGCAGCCAAGAAGCAATGATCCTAGTATTAACATGTCCATGTGTATAGAGATTCCATGGAGCCGTCGGGGACATGTTTGGGGAAGCAAGCAAGATAAAGAAAGCCGCTGACCACGTCACAGATTTGCCGCCGCCTTCTCCCACCCACTCCAGAATGCGGAGAAAGCAAGCGGCCACGAAGTGAGCACGACGCACCATGGGATGGCAGGAGTGCAGGACTAGGGAGGGAGTCCCACGAGCACGACGCGTTCGGCCGAACGCCACACCACGCCAACACTCCACCCCACCGGCCACGCACGGCAAGGGCAAGTGACAGAGGTTGAAGAGACGGACGACACGGGTCACCACTGAGCCAGCACCGCCATTAAAGAACGGGAGACCGTGGAGCACGTAGCTGTGCCGGGACGAAAGAACAAGAGTAAACAAACCAATCCGCACTGCATACAACAGTGCGGTATTTAAGTAGGCACGGAATTTGAATCCAAGCATCCTATCCAACCAGCCTTCCCGAGAAGCAGCTTCCTGTTCCTCTGTTCCTGTAGCGCGAGGAGGAGGCGGACCACACACATACCGAACCGCAAAGCTCCTCCTCCTCACTTTCAAGTTTCAAACCACTCCAGCCCGCATCTGCGTGCGTCGGCTGCGTCTTGCTTGCACTCCATGGCTCCGCTGCTCGTCTTCTTCTTCCTGCTGTTGCTTCAGCTCGGCCCCTCTTCTTGCGGCAATGTGAGTGAGCCTGAGCAGTGCCTCCCGATCCATGAGCTGTTCTTCCAGGCGCCTAACACGACTCGGTTTCTTGGCGTCTATGCAGGTGTACATTGTGTACATGGGCGAGAGGAATCCCGAGCTGCACCCAGCTGAGGTCCAGGACGCGCACCGCGGCATGCTCGCCGCCGTTCTTGGCAGGTGAGGTTACCAGCGCGAAACGCTTGCCCAAAGTTCGCATCCTCTTGAGGCATTCCGGTAATCAACTACTCTGCTCTTGAGCCTTGCAGTGAGCAGGCGGCCAAGGACGCCATCCTCTACAGCTACAGGCACGGCTTCTCCGGGTTCGCCGCCGACCTCACGGACAGGCAGGCGGCGCGGCTCGCCGGTGACCTCACGTTTCGTTGATCCTTGTTCTGCTCAGGCCGTGCGTTGGTTGTTTGTTCCTTACAAACTTTTTTTTTTCTTTTTTGTGCCCGGAATTAAATTGTGGCGGTCAGATTGGCCTGGAGTTGTGCGAGTTGTTCGGAATAGTGTTCTTGATCTGCACACAACTAGGACATGGGATTTCATGCGAGTGAATCCATCGCCTTCGGGTGGAATCCTCTCAGAGAGTAGATTTGGGGAGGATTCCATCATTGGCGTACTAGATACAGGTGAGGCTATTTTATCTTCATATTTGCAGTTGCAGTTGGGATCGGAACTTGCATTTGCAACGCTAAGATGGGAGAAATCCTTGGTTTGCGCTGTACAGGGATCTGGCCGGAATCAGCCAGTTTTAGAGATGATGGCATCGGTGAGATTCCGCGGCGGTGGAAAGGAGAATGTGTCGCGGGAGATAGATTCAATGCTTCTAACTGCAACAGGTCTGCCTTACCTCAAGTTTCAACTTGTCATGGTTGTGAAACAAAAAATTGTGATCACTTGCAATAGGAGGATAGGAAAATTGTTCTTGTTGTCCTGGTGGTGACTTCGTATTCATGATAGGATAGGAAAATAATAGGTGCGAAATGGTACGTCAAAGGGTATGAAGCTGAATATGGGAAGATGAACACTACTGACATATATGAGTTCATGTCCGCGAGGGACGCCGTCGGGCATGGGACGCACACAGCATCAACTGCTGCCGGTGCTCCGGTGGCTGATGCAAACTTCAGGGAGCTCGCCAGTGGTGTTGCAAGGGGAGGGGCACCCAAGGCAAGGCTGGCTGTTTACAAAGTGTGCTGGGCCACTGGAGATTGCACTTCTGCAGACATACTTGCTGCTTTTGATGAAGCCATACATGACGGCGTCGATGTGCTTTCAGTTTCCCTAGGGCAAGCACCACCACTCCCTGCTTATGTTGATGATGTATTGTCCATTGGATCCTTCCATGCCGTCGCAAAAGGGATTGTTGTGGTCTGTTCTGCAGGAAACTCTGGTCCTTATCCAGAGACAGTGATCAACTCGGCACCCTGGATTGTGACCGTTGCTGCTGGCACAATTGATAGGACTTTCTATGGAAAGATCACCCTTGGCAACAATAGCACTTATGTGGTAAGAGTTTAATTTAAGTTTTGCAATTCAATGTCGTAGCTGTAATTTGCAAACTAATTATGTTCTCCACTTTATTCTTCACAATCTGATGTCTGGTGTTGCAGGGTCAAACACTATATAGTGGAAAGCATCCTTCCAAAAGTATGCGTCTAGTCTACGCTGAAGATATCGCATCTAACAATGCTGATGATACAGATGCAAGGTAAACTTTGTCATCCTTGATCTATTTAAACATTTTTTGAACTCAACTTCGATATTGGCTGATGTCATTGCAGAAGCTGCACTGCAGGATCTTTGAATTCTACTCTAGTGAAGGGAAATGTAGTGCTTTGCTTCCAAACACGAGCACAGAGGTCACCATCAGTGGCAGTGGAGACTGTCAAGAAAGCTCGTGGAGCTGGAGTGATTTTTTCCCAGTTTCTAACAAAGGATATTGCATCTTCATTTGACATTCCCTGTGTTCAAGTAGACTATCAAGTTGGAACAGCTATACTTGCATACACCACTAGTTTGAGGTACGTAAACAGACTTGGGCATGTTTCTGTAGTCATGTAAACAGAGTTACAATACTCCCTTCTTTCTTGAAAGTCTGTCGCTTTCTTATTTATTTTTATATTAGAAAGCGACAAGCTTTCGAGAAAGGAGGGAGTATATTGTTGTTTGCTAACTTCTAATAAAATTGTCTTCCATACTTTGAAAAATAACTTCTGTTTTCTAGTTGCAGAAACCCAACCATTCAATTTGGCTCAGCAATAACAATTCTTGGAGAATTGATAGGACCAGAAGTTGCTTTTTTCTCATCTCGTGGTCCAAGTTCTCTGTCCCCTGCTGTTCTGAAAGTAAAACTTCTCCTCCAGCTGTTCCTTGTTCTACTAGTTTGAAGAAACCCTGCACCCTCTTCTGACATCCAACTTCTGCAGCCAGATATTGTTGCCCCGGGTGTAAACATTTTGGCCGCATGGACACCTGCTGCTGCCATATCATCAGCCATTGGACCAGTGAACTTCAAGATTGATTCAGGGACCTCGATGTCCTGCCCGCACATTTCAGGTGTGGTTGCCCTCCTCAAATCAATGCATCCTAATTGGAGCCCTGCTGCCGTGAAATCAGCGCTGGTCACAACCGGTAATGCCTCACCAGCTCCTCCCATCAGAGATTTCTCTTTTTACCCTAACAAGTGAGCATGTTTGCAGCCAATGTCCTTGATGAATATGGGTTTGAAATTGTATCCGAGGCAGGACCCTACAGCCAGGCAAACCCATTCGATTATGGAGGTGGTCATGTAGATCCAAACAAGGCAGCACATCCCGGACTTGTGTATGACATGGGGACATCCGACTACATCCATTTCCTATGCGCCATGGGTTACAACAACTCGGGTATCAGCTCCATGGCTCAACAACACGCAACTTGTCAGCATACACCAAAGTCGCAGCTAAACCTTAATCTTCCATCCATCACCATTCCTGAACTGGGGAGCAAACTAACAGTATCAAGAACGGTCACCAATGTTGGTCCAGCTGTGTCAAAGTACAGAGCTCGTGTGGAAGCTCCTCCTGGGGTTGATGTTACTGTGAGCCCTTTGCTCCTGACCTTCAACTCGACTGTGCGCACATTGACATTCAAGGTGACATTCAAGGCGAAACTGAGCGTGCAAGGGAGGTACACCTTCGGCAGCCTGACATGGGAGGACGGCGCCCACAAGGTGCGGACCCCTCTAGTGGTTCGGACCATGATCAGTAAGTTCTATGTCAATGCATAAACAATTGTGTGTCACCTTGTATTCACCATCGATGGTGATGGTGAGATGGACAAGATGTAACTTGCTAATTCTATTGATTCTAATGGAATTGGTGATTGGTTGGGTCCATCAACTAGAAGTTTTGAATTCTACTACTGATTAAGATTGATAGCATGCTATGACAAAAGCATCTCATCATGTTAAGCTGAAAGTAAATTTCTTTTTATGATCATAAGTTTCTGTTGTTACACAACAATGGGAGCGAAGCGACAAAACATCACACTCTAGCATATACCATAGGAGATACAAAGGAAATGCACTGTTTGGAGTCACTCCACAGATTAATATTGATAAAATGCTAGGACAAAAGCATCACACTATGTTAGGCTGAAAAAAATTTGAATTCCTTTTATGACCATAAGTTTATGTTGTTACACAGCAATGAGGGTGAAGTGACAAAACATCTTACTCTAGCATATACCATAAGTTTATGTTGATACAACGGAGATGCGATGCTTTTAATCATTCATCAGTGTAAGGGATTGATATGGCATGTCTAAAAAGCATGCCTAAGAACTCTACAGAGGCCAAAGAAGGCATACTCCGATCCGCAAGCGTTAGGACTTGGCATCGTCGCTCGTCTTGCTGTCAGAGGAAACCTTGCCGCCGGAGTCGGTGGACGACGACGAGTGGGCGGCGAGGGCCTTGTTGTAGGCGTCGAGCTCGTCGTAGTAGACATCCCAGACGCAGCGGACGCAGCCGCTTCCGCAGCAGTCGCCCGGGAGCGGCTTCTCGGGCGGCTGCGGCACCGGCGCGGGATGGGGATCGGGCTTCGCGGCGCCATCGTCGCGGGAGGAGGCAGGGGGAGCGGCGGATGCCATGGGCGCCTCTGGCTGGAGGCAGAGGCCGCGGCGGCGGCGGAGGAGGAGCGGGCGCGTCGGCGCTGGGAAGAGGAGAGGCGGGATCGGCGCCGGCGGGACGCGGAGGACGGCGGCCAGCATGCAGCCTCTCTCGCTTCGTTGGCGGAAGGGAAAGGGATGCAGAGTCCAGTTGGCACAAGCGAACGGCCGAACCGAGTACTAGAACGCTGCACGTCGCCTCCGTTGCTTGGTCAAAGCAGCTTCGTCCTCGTGTCTCTCCGCGGGAGCCAACATAAGTCTTCAATTTTGATTTCTTAGTCTCTTTAAACATTTGTTACAATATATATACACATAAACCAGTAATCACCACTATAAACATACCCACTCACACCCCTTTAGAAAGTTGGATCGGTCTTTATATTCAAAAAGTTGGCATAAACCTCTAGTTATCCACTCATCCCTCTCGTTGAAAGAATAGATGCTACTTCTGTTCCCAAAAAATTAACATGTGATAAACTTTTGGAAGCAGAAGAAGAAAGAGTCGTACAATATTTATGTTATGTTTATGACTTAAATATGGATGAGTAAGTTGTACCATGAACATAACTAGTTAAGTTATACTTAATGTGATTGTCTAGTTGTCTCTTTCAACTTTATAAACGTCCGATATTATTTGTTGTTTTAGTTTCGGAAACAAGAATAGATAAAAAGGATGCGTTATTACAAAAACGAGAAGTAGAAAATATCAGAGATAAAGATTTATTAAGTTGTTTTAGGTCCGGAAACAAGAATAGATAAAAAAAGTTGTGATACACAAAAAATGAGAAGTAGATAATGTGTGAGATAGATTTATTGAGAAGCGAGAACGACATGTACCTAACAACTAGAAAGGCAACTAGCAAAGCCAGGCACATATCTGACGGGGGGCATGGTAAACCAGTCTACCCCGCTATACAAAGGGATCAACACTTGTTGGAAGACTGGCTTCGAGCCTCAGCACTCTCAGGTGAAGCTCCAAAGTCTCAAAACGAGACACCCACCAAGAGTTCCACTGGAACTGCAATGTGCAAGCAATATCACGGTTGTTAAGCCTTCTCCATCTTTTTGCCTCAAAAGAAAGAGCTTTCGGGCGTATCTGGAACTGAAAGGCAGGCCGTTAATACGTATATAACACGATAGAACTTTCAGGTTCTTGGCTGAATGTAGGAAACAGGGAAACACACCTGCTTCTAGCACTGTGTCAAACAGCTTCAAGAAGCCTCAGCCAGATGGCTCATCAGAAATATTACACTACAACAGAAGGTGAAGGGGCTGCATACTATGTAGAGGCCAGAAATATTTGTTTCCATTATCTGAAAACAGAAAGTGAAGGCCTATATTGCGTACAGCTAGAATGTGAGACCTTAAATTGTTGGTCCTTGAAGCACTTTGACGACTTCCTCTGCTCTAGCATGTATCTCTTTTAGATACTCGACTAGTATGCGTTGCTGATAAGAACCACCTTCCTGTCAAACAAAAATGATGAAAGAATAAGGGTGAGAATATGCTCAGTACAAGGTCTTGCTTCCTGTAGAACTTAGAAGCTTGTGGATTTTACTGTGCGAATTAAGACTCTCTCGATTCTCTTATTGATAACAGCATAAAGCTCATCTGGTGAAACATCTCCTTTTCCCACAGTAAGTCCATCAAGCAACACCTTGCTCCACTCACTCTCAGGCGCTGCATTGCACAATCTTCATCAATCAGAGGTCATAACTAATGGGTGTAAAAGAAAAAGAAAATATTCTGCACAACAATACAGACCTTGTATCACATATTCAAGAAGCTTTTCAGGAACAACGACTTCTCCACCTAAAGAAAAGAAAAGAAAAGAGATAGTCAAGAACAAATTCTTGATATTTTCAGTGTAATACTAATGTAAATCTAGAAAATAGACAACCTTTGTAAGCGTAACTACGCTTTTGTAGAGACTTGGAAGCATATATCTGAAGCACCTTTTGCAGCATAGCTTGAAGCCCTGGCTTATCACCATCTTGTTTAGCCTAAACACATGTAACATGTGCTAATCACGTGAAAATAATTCAATCTATGCAGAATAATGTACAGCTAGCTAGCCTATAAGAGCAGAAACTAATACTTACTTGCCTCAACTGAGCACTAACTTCTGATAGAAACCCCTCATCTAGCTGCCCTTCTTGTTCTCTGTTTGATATTTCCTAAGAATACCGGGACGGTAAATTAAAAACACATTTGAATTCTGGAAGCAAAAATATGGCAAATTCACATTTTAGGGACACAACGTGACACAGACTGACAGACAAACTACATTTAATAATGGAATCTCTGAAAGGCTGAAGCCCAAAAGACATAAGTAAAACATTAGTTGAACACATCATCACATATTCACAATGCGTTTTTGTCAATTAGTACTGATGACCATGTAAAGGGCAGCGCCAACACAAGGTCTGCAGAAAATAGGGACAGATGTGGCCTTACTTTCTCCATCAACTTGAGAGTATCTGGGTCTCTTGGTGGCCACATCACATCTTCTCCTTCACGCATTGCAGGAACAATTATTGACTTGAGCACATCAGTTGACTGCTCAATCTTTTGCTGCATAAGTAGTGAATTAGCAGCAAGCAATATATCTGTAATTGCAGTGGAATTAAAATGTTTGCTTCACATGAAAATGCAGGCAGCAATAGTATAATGAGGATCAATGCAGATGGAACATGTTTTTTTACATTAGTCTTGTGAACAAGGCGGTCAACTATAATCATAACATTTTCGGCTAGATCTTCATAGTCTTTCTGGGAAAGCAAAAGAGAAACACCAAATGCAAAGTTAGATTAACTCAGATAAATGAAAATAGCATCAGCAGGGTAGTATTCATATGCGGAAACCATGCTTTATCATCATCCGATTTGCACAGGTCAATTCTAGCCGCTAGCCGAACCCAGAAACCTGGGTCAAATGCCAGAATATTTTCAACCACTGTTTGATCAAGCTGTTACATACAAGAAAGGTGTGTTAGTAATTTAATCATGTCAAACCAATAGATCAAAGAAAATATACATTTTTAAAAATAGATATAGTAAACAGCTTCAAACTAGTTACACAACTAGGCAAACTGTATTGGTCATGCCAGGCGATTGATTTGGGTTGTTGGTCTAAGCCTCGTTCCCTCTTATATAGAGAGCGACACACTTTACCCCTCCCAACCAAGCTTGCCTTTGGTGTCTGTACTGTGGTTTTAACACCACCCTAATTAATTAATATATTCACTGCAGGGACACCCTTTGCAGTTTCGGTTAAAAAAAACTAGGTAAACTGTAAACAGATGTACAAATATGTCAAACATGATAGGAAGAAAACTAAAAGGAATCTGAGAGTTTACAAGTCAACTGCAAGTTAGGTTGTATAATTCTAGTGGTTAATCAAACTTGAGGTCCAATGGCAGATTCATAAACCATGGTTTTACAGATTTTGAACAAGTAACAAAGGAAACAATGGTCAAAATTGGGAGCAACTAGAACGCAATCAGGGGTTTGGTGCAATCGTGCAATCAACCATTCTTAACCGTTGGAACTGCATCCTACGATTGATGCATGTTTATTATTTAACCCCCTCCACCTGAGCGTGCAGGAAGAAAAATGTATCAATCACATGTGGAAGGGATTAAATAAAAAACATGCATCAATTGTAGGATGCAGATCCAATGGTTGAGAATGTTTAATTGCACAGTTGCACCAAACCCCTGATTGCATTCTAGTCACTGTCGGTCAAAATTAGCATAGAAAATGCTAGTGGTTATTGAATTGTAGGAAACCAATAGTAAAAAGTATGAATTCCAATCTAGTTCAGTAATGAGCGTAGTTCAAAAACGGCTATGAGGTCTAGTTACAGTCATCATCAGCAATACTGGAGATTAACAGTGCATTTACCTCTTTGGGATTTGCTTCCCTCAGCATATCAATCAGCCTATCCACTTCAATTGTCTTCTTAAGGGATTCTTCAGGAGCTTTACCGGTAGCGCATAACAAAGTGGTCCTGTTTAATCTAACCCAATCATAAATCATTAATCAAAAATATGTCACTGTCATTGAAAGCCAGAATAGCAGGTGCTGGCAACAGCAGAGAAGTAACAGCATCAAGCACAAATTTTCCTGAGCGCTCTAAAGTTGCTTGAGAAGCGTTCTAACAAGACATGCTACTCGATAGGCTATACATAGGTAACCGCTCAATGGTGAGCAACCTAAAAAAATAGGCAGACGACAATTTAAGCACATAGTTTAGAGATCATTTAGTATTTGGAAATTAGGCAGTTGCACAGGTGGTCACATAAACAAAGCACATGCTGTGCTCAATGATCAACAACCAATTTCCCCTTGGTGCATGAAATTCCCAGCATCAATCGCAGAAGCAACCTCTGTTAGTGGAGAGGTACAACAACAACCAAGCATTTGTCTTAAACAAGTTGGGGTCGACTAGAAATGAAACCCAACAATTTTTTAAGAGAAGTAATAGAAAATAAGATGAGAGCAAAAAAAAAAAACACAAATAAAATAAGATTCCATATTTCATTTATTTTATAAATAGATTAATAAGAAAGAAGATAAGAATAACAAAATACGAGTAAACTAAGATTCTGTCACATGAATTACTAATTTTCATGCAATCCTATCATGAGCCAAATCTCTAGGTATGTCCCACTAAGTCTCGTTTCACCGCCTACTGCCATGTCAACCTTGGTCGATCTCTACCTCTCCTAAAATTTTATCTACTCTTTATAATCCCACTGATAACCGGTGCTTTTGAAGGTCTCCGCCGGATATGCTCAAACTACCATAAGCGATGTTGGACTAGTTCTCCTCAATCGATGCCACCCCTGCCCTATCACGTATGACCTTGTTCCTAATTTTGTCTCTTCTTGTGTGACCGCACATCCATCGTAGCATCTCGGGGCTGTTGTGGCCTGCTGGTAGGTGGCTGTTGCGGTGGCCCAGACAGGATGTCGGAATACATGTAGGGGCTTGGAGTAGCCACGAAAGCCCGTGGACGCTGCTGTCCAGCAGGCATGAGGCCGGAGTACATAGTCATGTGCATTGTCTTCAAGTCGTCCGACTAATAGCGATTAGTCGTCCTTATCGGTCCCTTGGTCACGATTAGGTCCATCGACCCGATTAGGGGGTCTAGCGACCAGAAACTTTGGCTGGCGCCGCCGCGCCTGGCCGTCGCGGGCCTGGCCGACGTTGCCGCCGCACTTGGACGGCGTCACCGCCGCGCCTGGATGTCGTCGTCGCGGGCCTGGATGCCGTCATCGCCGCCGCGTCTGGACGCCATCGCCGCCGCCTGCTAGCGCTGTCACGCCGCCGTAGAAGAGTGAAGTGAGGAGTTAGGGTTAGGGTAAAACTGGGATACGGTTTTATATAGCCTATCTACAATGTGGACCGTTGGATTGAGATCGACGGTTCACGTACATCCAACTTAAACAGATCAGGCCCAGCCTGATCCATTCCACCACGGCCCAACTCCAAGCCGCCTTCGCCCTTCGTCTGCTCCAAACGTCGCCAGCCGTCTGGGCCGCCCGTGTGCGCCGCCACCGCGACCGTCAGGATGCCCCCTTGTGCGCCTCCGTCGCAGGGACGACTGTCCTCTGTGCGACGCCGCTGCCCCTCCACCTCCGTAGCAGCTCGGTGCCCGCCTCCAGTCTCCAGCCTCTGTCGCCGCTCCGCGCCCGCTGCCGCCAGTCTTCACCGACGCCCGCCGCCGCCGTCTGGTCGCCACAAGTCCGCCCCTCCCCTGCGCAACGCCTCCGCCTCTCCCATGCTCGCCGTTTCCGCCTCTCCCCTGCTCTGTATCGACTTGTTACATCTCTGAAAACGTAGAGGACGACTGGACATCGATTAGGCATCGATTAGGATCGATTAGTCGCCCTAATCCACGACTAATCGTCCTGATCGACCTAATCGACCCTTAGGTGACTAGGGTCAGTTAGGCGACTTGAAAACATTGGTCATGTGCCCCTACCACGGGTGGTCGTAGGTCGGCCACCGTGCGTTGGTCCTGCCGTCAGGACCAGTGGGAGCAGTGTTCTGGCCAGAGGAGCCACCACAGCCTCGACCAGCGTTGCTGTTCTTGCAATTTTTATTCTTGTTCCAGTTGCCACCATTGCCGCTGTTTCCGCCATTGGGCGGCTGAGACGGTGTGGAGGACGGTGGCTTGGACACTAGGGACACAATGTTTGAGTAGAGTGTCGTCGGGTCAGCCGCAGGCTCTGTATTGCCCATGTGGATCCCCTCCAGTAGTAGATCATCCTAAACTTTAAGGAAGTTCGGAAACAGCGAGTAGCGCCGAATGATGGCACCCACGTGCTCGAACTGCTGGTTCAGCCCCCGAGGATGTTGAGGACGAGGAAGCGGTCTTCAACGGGTGCACCAAGGTCGATCAAGGCATCGGCCATGACCTTGAATTTGCGGCAGTACTCATTGATCGAGAGGTCACCCTGAACAAAAGTGCGAAAGGCGGCATCAAGTTGAAGAGTACGTTGTTCACGATTACCAAGAAACTGGTTCTCGATGGCGAGCCAGAGGTGGCGCGCCGTGCAGCCACGTTTCCGAACCACCTAGTGAAGATCCGTCGAGATGGAGTTGCTGATCTAGTTGAGGACGATGTTGTCCATCCGAAGCTACCCCGGATCATTGGACGAAGCATCGTCCGTGACATGATTAATCAGGTTGTAGTGTTGTAGGGTGTAAGGCCTGCTCCATGAGATCACCCCAGCTGGCGTAATTGGTGGAGGAGTCGAGGACGATGTTCACTAGCTGGCGAATGTTGAGCACGACGGCTGTCTGAAGGAGAAGGCCGGGGACGACCGTGTCTTCGTAGATCGAAAGAGCAGTAGAGACGATGGTACGAAGGTCCGAAAAAAAAACCATGGTACGCGTTGACGGGCGACAGTAGCCGTCTGCTCTAAGGCGATGGCCTTGGACTCCTCTTCCTCAAGGAGGAGGCGGGCGGTCTGGAAGCGGCGACGAGCAGCAGCAGTCTGTACCTCGGCGTCCTCAGCCTCCTTGATGATATCTCTAGCCGAGCACGGAGAGCAGCGGCCTCGGCGTCGTCAGCCATGGTAATCGCACGGGCAGAGAACTGGTGGCAACGACGGCTAGGTTTAGCAAATCGAAAAATCATGTTAGTGGAGAGATAATGTCGCAGAATTAGATGTAAGTCCTAGAGAGTTACAATATATAGAAGGGAGATCTCTAGGGATGGTCGGCGGCTAGGGGAAACAGGCTGTCGCCTCTGTTGCCTTGAGCGGCAAGAAGCTCCTATGGATTGGGTCTACCTCATGCAGGAGGAGGCCTAGCAGACTAAGTAACCCGATACTCTAACACCTCAACCAACGAGAGACAACAAAGAGCAAGTGCACAATACGAACCGCCTCCGCCTATCCGCGTGGGACGCTCTCCGCCCAGGTGAGTGCACCGGGATCTCCCAAAAAGGCCGACGAAGCCAACCCTGGTGTGCATAAACGTGGCCGATTAGCGGAGGAGACTGACAGAGGAGAGAGTGAATGAGAGATAGCGAGAGTGAGTGAGAGAGAGGGAGTACAACCGCAACGCGAGTTGGGGATGTGTATGGAAGTCGGAGGGACGTCGAGACCGCAGTGGCGGCGGCTGCCGTCGCCATCGCCGGCAAGCCAGGGGGCAGGGGAGCAGTGTGGACGGCAAAGGAGCAGGGGTGAGTGGACCGCGCGCCCGTGCAGGTGCAGTGTGCTCCACAGGAGTAGATAGAACTAGAATTTCCGCCTTTGAAGCATTAAAGGTTCCGCCTTTTAAGTCAGGTTACGGGGAGCAGCGGTTCTTCCGCGCTTTCTGTTTTGCAGAAACGACGTTTTACGCCATCATGACTGTTTTCCAGATACCACAATCGCTGACCGATCTGCAAATTCGGCCCAATAATGTTTCGAAGGTTAAAGCATGAACCACATTTGGGCCCACAGTACCATCTGGTATGGGACAAAAATTGAGAGAAGAGAGAACCATTCATTTAAACTAAGCTACGCTTCGAGGCCCATATCCCTATACTTGGTCAAAGATCACTCTCCTTTTCAGAAAAGGGTCAAAATACCCTAGCACCATTGTTTATTTGTACGTATTTTTTAGGAAAATCTCCCAATATCTCGAAAGTTTATTTCTATGTTTGGTCAAACTTATCTTTGATCATTTTTATATTATCATTACTAACATTAACAGTATGGGATTTATAAATCCAGATTGAGAAACTTTTCTATAGCATATAACTTATCTGTGGTTAAAGGTCATAAAATTTATAAAAATTATTGATCAAAGATAGATTATGACTAAACTCGAAACTAAACTGATTTCGATACAAAGTGAATAGACGTAATTCGGATTGAGCCATTACAGAAAAGCAAACAGACCTTTTCTTTATGGGAGCCAAAGCCATTATCTAGCAGCCACGCATTGCCTCACCGTCACTGCTCAACTACGCATTCCGGCCGAGGCCGAGCAAAGGCCCTGCCCTTGGAGGCAATCGGCGTTCTGGGGCCCATTTTATTTCCATAAACAACTAATGGGTGCTCACCTACCCAAACCTGTGACGCGCGACTCCCGCAGCGCTGGCTCACATGGCATGCCCAACGAGGTTGTGAGCAGTGAATCGTACCATAACAACTGTAGAATGGCGACATCCACGTCTTTCGAGCTTCCGTCTATTCGTAACTGCACACTGGACGTAAATATGGCAATAAGTGATCCGAGGCATATCACTCGGCCCCTGGACATTTCCATTACTGTTCTTGTTTCTACTGTGACAGAACACCATCGAGCATACTACAGTTCCTGTATATATTTCTACCAAGCATACGTATCAAAAATTTAAGTACTCCTACACATACCAACAAGTTCAACTTTATCCTTCAACTTCCAAAAGATCCGATCTACTCCCTCTGCCCCATCCAAACGTTATTTTTAGAATTCAAATTGGGTGGTACAGTATGAGTGAAGATGATAAATAACTATACTACTCTCAATCAATGCACATCAATCTCACGTCTTCACCAGCCAATGAAATAGCAGTAAAAGCAGTGGAGCATACACTGAGAATGAAAAGTGGAGTACGGGAGTGAACATTCGGAAGAGCGAAGGTGGAAATAAATAGACTTGACGGGTGCATAAGAGTAGGAATAGAGTTCTTGCACTACAGGAAACGCGATCATTTGCGACGATTGGATTTATTTGCGACGGCCAGCCGTCGCAAACAGCTAAAATTGCGACGGCCCGCCTCTGGCCGTCGCAAATAACATGGCCGTCGCGAATAAGGCCTTATTTGCGACGGCCAACCCTAGGGCCGTCGCAAGTTACGAAGCCGTCGTAAATAATGTTTTATTTGCGACGGTCAGTACAAGGCCGTCGCAAATAGGCTTTAATTGTGACGGCCCTAAGGTAAAGTCGTCGCAATTAAGACTGCCGTCGCAAATTAGGTCTAATATTGGGACCCTCCAGCCCCGACTCTTCATTCACCATTCCCTCCACCGTCGCCGCCTGTCGCGCCCCCGTCGCCTCGCCGCGCCCCCGGCTCCGCCGCCGGCCCGCCGCGCGCCCGCCACCCCCGCGCCACGCCTCCGCGCCCCCGTCACCTTGCCGCGCACCCGCCGCGCCCCCGGCTCCGCCGCCGGCCCGCCGCGCCCCGCTGCCCCCGACCCCGCCGCCGGCCCGCCCCTGCGCATGACTCCGCGCCCCAGCCACCGCCCAGCCCCGCCGCGCTGCCCCTGCGCCGCCGCTGCCGGCCCGCCCCCGGCCCCTGCGCCCCCGCCACCGGCTCGCCCCCGGCCCCGCCCCTGCATTTTTGTAGAAATTCAATCAAGTGTTGTGTCATTTTTGAACATGGTGACCTCATGGAAGAAATCATAGTGGTTATGTTTAGGTTTATTGAAGTAAATTGCTCTCATTTGAATTAAATTGCTCTCATTTGAATTATGGTTATGTTTAGGTTTATTGAATTGCTCTCACTTGAATTATGGTTATGTTTAGGTTTATTGAATTGCTCTCATTTGAATTATGGTTATGTTTAGGTTTATTGAATTGCTCTCATTTGAATTGAATTGCTCTCATTTGAATTGAATTGCTCTCATTTGAATTGAATTGCTCTCATTTGAATTGCTCTCATTTGAATTGAATTGCTTATGTTAGAATTGAGTTGATAAATTAATGAATTACAATGAATAATTGTTATGTTTAGGTTTATTTGAATTGCTTAGTTTTTTGAATTATGCTTAGGTTTATTCGAGGGGTCGTTGAATTGTTTAATTTTGATTGCTTGAGTGTTCAAGTACTATATATACATAAATGGGCTTCGGACCAGCTTGACAAGGCCCGACAAGGCCCATTTAGTGGTAAGGTAAAGTATGCGTATAGACGGGCACGAAGGCGAACGACGACAGTGAGGATGGCAAGCACCTGCGCGTGGATGGCGTACTCCGACGAAGTGGTTTCATCTCTGATCTATTTACGGCAGCTAACCCTAAAGCAGGTTAAAAATTGTCCCTTTTTTGGACAGCCTCAGAGTGACCAAGGTGGCGTGGCTTGTGACGAGATGCGAGTCCGGATTTGGACAAGATTTCGGTGGCGTAACCCTGTTGTTCTCCGTTGCACCATTTTTGAGCGTGCAGTGGAGAACAGCGGGGTTATGCTGCCGAAATTTCGTTCGAATCCGGATCACACGTCTCGTCATGAGCACGCTCCGCTCGGTCACTCTTGAGTGGGTTTAGGATCTATCTGCCTAGGTTGTAGGGCTGTGACATAACACAACAATACATTAACGACAATTTCTTTCGCGTTAAACTGCAGAGTCAAACATGGGTGAAGACCGCAGTTAGATGTATACTGGCTGGAAGAGCAGAACTGGTGGTCACTCCGATGAGTGGTTTATCAAGTTAGATCAATTTTTGGATCGAGCATTTTCGTTGTCAACGGAAGATATGGTGCGGTGCCCATGTACAAAATGCCGGAACACCAAGTTTTTGAGAAGATTGGAGCTTTCATTTCACTTATGTCGAAACGGTTTCACTCCACATTATGAAGTGTGGACCTTTCACGGCGAGACTAATTCTCGAGTCATAGCCGAAGTGGATGAGGATAATGATATAACAGAGGTTGATAGGATGGATGAGATGCTACAAGCTCTTGAAGCGGAGGATCCTCTTACAAATGAGGCAGAGAAGTTCTTTGAGGAGCTAAAGAAATCACAAGAGCCGTTGCATGAACACACTGCTGTGACCGTACTTGCTTTCTTGACCAGATTTATGGCAATTAAGTCCAAGTACTTTTTTTCCATCAACTGCTACAATGATCTCATGAAATTGATCTGCGATATCCTTCCACAACCTCACAAAGCGCCACCAGATATGTATCAGTCAAAGATCAAGATATCTGGTCTCGGTATGAAGTATGAGAAAATCTATGTGTGCCCAGACAACTGAATGCTATTCTGAAAAGAGCACGCCAATGAGAAGATGTGCTTGAAATGTGGTAAATCGAGTTATGTCGAAGTTGTTAATAACGATGGCGATAATATGATGACAGATGTCGCACATAAGCAGTTTCGTTACTTGCCTGTGACACTTCGGTTGAAGCGGATGTTTCTTTCAAAAAGAACCGCAAGACACATGAGATGGCACAAAGAAGGTAAACGTGAGAACAAAGAATTCTTGACGCATCCGTCCGACGGTGATGCATGGAAGGTGCTAGACCGTTTCGATCCAGACTTTTCTCCTGATGCGAGGAATGTTCGCATCGGATTAGCGACAGACGGATTCTCACCGCTCAGTACGAACGCCACACCATACTCATGTTGGCCTGTCTTTGTCATTCCGTACAATCTGCCACCTGCTTTATGTACGAAGAACGAGTTCATGTTTCTCAGCCTCATTGTACCTGGACCTGATCATTACGGGTCACGTCTCAACGTGATGTTAAAACCGCTGATCGAAGAATTGAAAGTCTTGTGGACATGAGTAGAAGCGTACGACAGTTACAAGAAGCAGAAATTCAACCTTCGAGCTGTTTATTTGTGGTCCGTCCATGATTTGCCGGCATACGACATGTTTTCCGGATGGAGCACTCACGGTCGTCTGACGTGTCCGATATGTACTTCAGACACAGGTTGCTTTCGACTAACTCATGGAGGCAAAATATCTTACTTCGATTGTCACAGACGTTGGCTGCCCTCGAATCATATATTTAGGCAGCAGAGGCATGTCTTTCGAAAGAACACTGTTGTCACTAAAGGACCACCGAAGCGTCTCAACGGGTCAGAAATTTCTGATATGTTGGACAAACTGGTGCCTGATGAAGGTCGTCCTCGATATTTCGTAGGTTATGGAGAGAAACACAATTGGACTCGCATATGTGGACTTTGGGAGCTACTATATGTGAAGTCGTTGATTCTAATGCACAACATTGATGTCATGCATCAGGAGCGTAATATGAGCGAAAGTATCATAAGCACTTGCATGGATATGCCTTGCAAAACAAAAGACAATTATAAAGCTAGACTAGATTTAACAGACATTTGTCACCGTCCAACTCTTGAAATCTCTAAAAGTGGTGGAAAGCCACGTGCTTCTTTCTGTCTTCGATCGAAAGAAAAGAAAGAAGTTATGAAATGGATGGAAACTTTGAAAATTCCCAGATGGTTATGCAGATAGCCTGAAACGAGCCGTAAATGTTAATACAAGAAACCTCACTGGGTTGAAGAGTCATGATTATTACATTATAATGGAAAGACTCCTACCTGTTATGTTCCGAGGCTATCTAGATCATGCGGTGTGGAAGGTTTTAGCCGAGCTCAGCTATTTCTATAGACAGCTTTGTGCTAAAGAAATCAAGATCGGGATGATGGATAAGTTAGAAAAGTAGATACCCATACTTTTATGTAAGATGGAAAATTTTTTTTCACCGGGTTTCTTCAATCCAATGCAACATCTGCTTATCCATATTCCATTCGAAGCTAAAGTTGGCGGTCCTGTGCAATATAGGTGGATGTATCACATTGAAAGAGCGCTACGATATCTGAAACCAATGGTTGGCAACAGGGCAAGGGTGGAAGAGTGCATCGCTAAAGCATATGCTCTTAAGGAAGTAGGATACTTTTCAAGTGTCTACTTTGCAGAAGAAAACAATATCAATACTTCGGCAATGCGGTACAATGTGGACGAAACACCCCCTCTAAGCGACCTTTCCATTTTTCAAACGAGAGGCACCACCGTTGGTAGCTACACGACCTATGTGCTATCCGAACAGGAAAGGACTGTTGCTTTACTCTACATGTACGCAAATATAGAAGGCATGCAAGAATACTTCGAGTAAGTGTTTCTCCTACGTTTATGCTAATCGACATATTTTGCTACACATGTACTCTAAAAGATGTTTTTTCATGTTCAGCGAGTTCCACAGACAATATTGGCCACATAGGCATCAACCTACGGCCAAACAAGTAGAAGCGATGCGAAAGGAAGGAATAAATGGGGGGCAGGGTTTTCTATCTTGGTTTCGAGAATATGTAATATTCTCTCGTCTTCTATGTATTATAAATTACTAATATTCAAGAAGTATTATGTAATATTCTCTCGTCTTTTATAATAGTGTCGGACTCACAATGTCCATAAAGATTTGCGGCAGCTATCTTATGGATTGGTGAATGTTAGAAGCTATGGTCGATATGACGTAAATGGCTTCTGATTCCGTACAACTCATTTTGAAGCTCATCGTCCTCTCGCGGCAACATCAAATTCCAGTGTTGTGACGAGAGCAATGGACACTCAAGGGAATTTAACCGATTATTATAGTATCATTAACAAAATCCTTGAATTTACTTTTACCGGAAATAAGACCCTTCGAGTTGTCTTCTTTGACTGTGACTGGTTTGATCGTACTCATTGAACTCGAGAAAACCAATTTGGAATGGTGGAAGTGAAACATAAGGACCGACTACGAGGTTACGATACATTTGTTCTTGCGCATCAAGTTGAACAAGTGTATTATCTATCTTATCCATGCATGAAGCTCAGTGCTTGGTGGGTGGTATATAAGGTGAATCCTCGTGAGCGGCTATATACTCCTGGGGATGATGGTTACCATGATAGGGAAGACGTTGAAGAAGTGTACCAAGAAGAAGAGTTGCCAGACACTTTTATCGTCGAGCTTGGTGCAGGACTCGATCAATTAGTTGGAGATGTTGAAGACGTTGAAGATGTAGAGGCAGATGATACGCGAAAACAAAAATTAGAACAAGCCACGATGGAAGATCGTTGGGCTGGTTTAAGGAGTAGGGCACAAGCACATGACAATGATGTTGATGAATTTTGAAAGTGACTACAAGTAATGTTTTCTTGAAGATAGTAACATGAATTTTGTATATTTTATTTGCCTATTTACTAATTATCTAATTACGACAGGATGGCATCAAAGAAGGGTAATAAGGTGCCGCCGACGAGGGGTTTCTACCCCTCTAGACCTAAGGACGCTTTCGTTGGTGCCTCGTCGACTGGCAGTAGACGCTCTGAGCTACTGGGGCACGTTCAGACCAGCTCTAGAGCTTCATCACAGGTAAATGTCACTTGTTTTTGACAAATTCTTTAAATTCAAATTCACATTAAACTTACTTATGAATCATTTGAATGTTGTAGTCCTCACCGGCTGACTCAGAGGTTGCGGCGCCTTCGGTGAGTCAGCCCTCGGCGAGGCAGCCCTCGGCGAGTCAGCCCTTGGCGAGCCAACCCTCGGCCACCCAGCCCCCGGCTGGCGATGAGTTTGTTCCTGAGGCCTTTGACTCGGCTGGTGAGGAGCCGTCTGGGTCACCTGACGTGGCGCCCCAGCAGACGCGGAGGATGAGGAGGACTCACTTTGTCAGTCCTCCCGCGGTCCCTTCACAGAGTTCACAGAGGATCGTGATTCGTCCAGTCGGAGACAGGTAATAAAAATTTCGTGTTCAATTTTAGTTTCTTTTGATTACTTAAGTAATGAATGAATAAATATCTTACAGGGCTTAGGACGACACGTCTTTCACCAGTGAGAGAGACCACAGACCGGTGAACGGTGTCCTCGGGTCCATAGTGCGTTTGCACTATCCCGGGATCATCGACGGGGTGGGAGGACTACGCACGCGTCCATCACCAGGAGCACGACAACCTTCAGGAGGCCGTATGGGCCAATTTTATGGTAAGTATGTTAAAAAAGTTTCTAAGTTTCAACTCTTAAACTCTTTTAGTGAACATCTCTTCAATATATTCTTTATCGCAGGCAAGATATACTTTAGAGGACCCAAATGAGCGTCGCCAGTTTGAGGATGCGAGGCGAGTGTTTCACTACAACGCTGCCAAGGCGCTTCGACAAGCTTTGTCGAACGCCCGTGTTCAAATTATTTATGAGCACTTGAAGGCGAACCAGCAGCACGTGCTACACTTCCGGCATGAGAGCGAGAGGCACCTGACGGAGGAGGAGTACGCACAGGTACGTGGAGTGTAGTAGGTATTTTTTTTTTTGATAATTTCCTCGATGGTACTTTTAACGACTTCCAACTATGTGCAGGGCCACATGAGCTGGTTGCAGGGTCGGACCGATGCATTTCGGGCCCTTTGTCGCTACTGGGCTAGCGACAAGTTTAAAGCTAAGTCTGAGAAGGCTCGAGACTGCACAGGGGTGGAGGGGAAGAGCAGGCACGGGCAAGATAACCACTTGCGTTTAGCTAAACGCATAGTAAGTGTGTGTAACTTATGTTTATATATTAATAATATATTGTTTGTATTGACACGTATTGACAGGAGCGCGAGACGGGGGTGCCGTCCACCCCTGTTGAGGTCTGGAAGAGAGGTCACAGGGACCCTTCTCAGCCGACGGGGTGCAGTCAGGCTGCAGCCGAGCGGTTGGTAAGTTTAGAAATCATTCATATTAAATATAACTATATAGATTGTTGAACTTACACAGTTTTCTTGTTTTGCAGGCTAAGTACGGGGAGGAGGCTAGGAAGATACACGACGAGTATTTTGATTGGGAACGTCAACCGATCGATCCTGAAGCCGCGTATGCAACCGGTGGTGGAAAAGCACACGGTAGGTGAGTTTACAAGTTATTTTATCGTTTTCAATTCAAAGTATTCAAGATATTTCAATTTCATATTACTGACTCTCTTTTTTATAGGCTCGCCATATTCGACGAAGTTGTCGACTCGAGGGCGGGGAGACCTGCGAGAGGCAGCTCCACGCAGGCTTCGGGCACAGGAGGTCGCCGCGTATCGCAGAGGGACATTAAGATGCAGTCTCTCCGAGAAACTGTGGAAGAAAATGAAAGGTGACATGAGGAGGAAAGGAGAGAGGCGGAACACCAAAGGATCGCGATGGAGGCCATGATCCAAACTCAGGCAGCAGCGTTGGCGCAGATGCGGGAAGCAATGGAGGTAACAAAATAAAAACTAAAATTCTCATTAATTCAGCGTAAATGACTTACTAATAGGTAGCATTTAATGTTTGCAATGACAGGTCATCGCTCGGGCGCAAGGGGTGAAAATCTAGCTACCAGTACTACCACCGGTCCTTCCAGACGATCCTTCTTCAGCGGGTCAGGTAAGTTTCTATGTAATCCTTCTTCTTCAGAGATAGTTAGATAGAAGAAAATGATTGAGATAAAAGAAAGATAGAGATAGAAGAAAGAGAGATAGAAGAAAGAGTGAAAGATAGATAGAGTAGGATGGGAATGAAGAGAGATAGTAAGATGTAGATGGAGATAGAGAGAGGGGAAGATAGAAGGAGGGATATATAGATGGAGATAGAGGGAGGAAGATAGAGGGAAAAGGATAGCAATAGAGAGATAGAGTGAGAAAGAAAGATAGAGTGAGAGACAAAGAGAGAAATAAAAAGAGAGGAAGAGAGACAAAGAGAGAAATGAAAAGAGAGGAAGAGAGGGGGATTTAGATGAAGATAGAGGGAGAGGAAGGGAGGGAGAGAGATGTTGATGCATTTATATTCTAACTCTAAGTTTCATTAATTGCAGGGATCTGCGACGGCTGCACAAACGCCGTTGTCGTCGCTACCGACGCCTGGAATGAGGCGCGACGACGACTTCGACTTCGGAGGTGGCTCCGGAGGTGGATACAGATGTCAGACCGGCGAGTGAGCTCATGTTTAGTTTGTTGATATTGATGCGATGTTTGTACAATGTGTTTTGAAACTGTTGTGATGTGATGTGTTCTGTGAACCTGTTCTGTGAATATTGTCTGTTCTGTGAATCTGGCCATCGAGCAGGTTAGTGTTTTCTGTTTTTTAAAAAGATAAAAAACCTTATTTGTGACGGCTTTTTATACAGTACTGTCGTAAATAAGGTACCAAGCCGTCGCAATTAAGCCACTGCTATTTGCGACGGCCTGGCCGTCGTAAATAAGGTTTAATTGTGACGGCCCGGCCGTCGCAAATAGTGGCGTGGGTCCTGGAGGAGGGCACGTGGGCCCTGCCCACTGAACTTATTTGCGACGGCTCGGCCGTCGCAAATAGGAGCACTTAATTGCGACAGTCCGGCCGTCGCAAATAATATTGCGGGGCCCACCGGCCCGCGGCAATAACTTGCGACGGCCGCTCCTAGCCGTCGCAATTAAGCTTATTTGCGACAGTGGCCGTCGCAAATAAGCTTAATTGCAACGATTTATTTGCGACGGTCAAAAACCGTCGCAAATAAGGAAAGTCGTCGCAAATAGCTTATTTGCGACGGCATAAGGCTTACACGATCATCGCAAATCGTCGGGATTCCTGTGTTGTGGAACAAAATTTTAAGTCTGGAAATAATGTTTGGCTGGAACGGAGGTAATAGTATCTAAACGATGATTGATGAGTTCAATTTGGTTCATATCGTGACATGGCTGTCCACATGACAAGCCACGTCAACCATGAATTGAAATACAAATTTCTTATTAATATTACTCCAAACTACAATTTTATTTTTAGATCTATTTGAACCAATATATTTCTTAGAATTAATGCAATAAAGCAAACATTCAATATGGATATATTTTTCTGTTCTATATTTTTATTAATTTTTTAAAATATCATTTACACATAAGCTTAAAGATATTTTACATTTTTTAACATTTTATATGTTGGTTCAGCATTTTAATGAAATGTGTTCGGATCATGTATATAGCTTGGTCATGGGTACATTGACGTGCTTAATTTTTTCGACATGGAGCTAATTTACATATAAATTCTGATTTTATTATGGTTGAATTTAAAAACGAAAAATCATGCAATATATATCCGTGCTAATTACATTTCATTCTAAGGCCCTGTTTGGCACAGCTTATGCTGCAGTTTTTTCATAAAAATAAGCTGAGAGTGTGCCAAACAGTAAACTTCTATAACAGCTTATTAGTTCAGCTGCTTCTCAGAATAAACTAAAAGCAAGACATAAGCAGAAGCTGATTTCCACTAGCTTTTCAAACAAATTACTTTTGTAACAAGTTCTAGCTGTGCTAAACGGGGCCTAAGGAAATGTTTATTCAAATAGATTAAAAAAAGCTAAATTCCTAGAGAAAATAAGTAAAATTTGAAATTTAATTTTAAATATGCGGTGACATGTCATCTGGATAACCAGATAGGATCAGGGATGTAACTGAACCTAACAATTAAAGTTTAAAGACTGAGTTGGTCGTCTTCAAAGTTGATGTAGAAAGATGACATTTGAATCAAAGCTGAGAGATAAGATTTGCTATTTAACCAAAACTCTACATGAGCAGTAACTGCAGTCGTATTTACCCAGGGGCCAGCAGGGGACATTATAGCAGTAGCAGCCGCTCCAAAGGACGCGTACGAGAAGCGAGTGGAAGTGGTAGAGCCTTAGACCATCCGCAGTGGCACGCTGTAAAGCATACTGGATACACTGTTTCACAGTGTAATTTAGAGTACGTACTGTAAAAGCTGAAGGAGAATAGTGTATAGAGTATGCTTTAGAGTACGCTGGTGCGGATGGTCTTATGAGTACTCCTAGTAGCTAGCTGTCGCAGCAGCAGCAGCTCGGCGAGAAGGAAGCCCCTGCGCCAGCACCCAGTAGCGGCGGTGCGTTCGCAGCTGTGCGCCAACGCCTTGCAGGGCCATGAGTGATGCCAGTTCGAGTTGTACTCCAGCAGAAGGTGCAGGTTGCTGCCAAATTTATACTACACTAGATCTAGGTGCAATCGAGTGGTTGCAGGCAGTTGCCACGGCACCTTCCCGGTCCGTCAGAACTCGCGATTTCCCGATGACCTTCACAGTTTTTGTTACTCTTGCCGTGCTTTAGCTTTGCCTGGTGCCTAGCGCGGTGCACCCCTCCCTAGCTATAGTACGGATCGGGGCGGAGCACGCGTCGCACAGTCACGTCGATCCGATCGCGAGCCGAGACGACGCACGAGCACGGTTCTCGAGCATGCGCTGCAACCCCGTTGGGGCTGGGGACGGAGCAGGCCGGCCGGCATGGCTCAATGAAGGGGATGAAGTTGACTGATGATGGATTGACGACTCTGACTGACTGATGTCTGATGGACAGAGTTGGACGAAGACGAGCGACATCTTTCTGCAGATTTCCTTTTCCCCCGCCCAGGTCTCGCAAAGGCCATCATCACCCTCGCCTCAGCGCGTCCCGTCGTGCACCCGCCCCCGATCGTCAGCAGCAGCCTACAGGGGACGACGGGATGGTAGAAGGGCACGGAGCATCGAGTACAACCATAACTCAAGCATGGCAGGCCATATCGCGAACTAGCGATGCTTTGTCTGTAGCACGAACCAAATGACACGATTGATTCACCAGCGCCGTCTTGAATCAATAAATACCAGGAACGTTCATATCTAGGAGTCAGCTAAAGATTTGAACGAGGCACGAACTTAAAATGCGTTTAGCCGGGCTGATCAGAGGCTCTAATAGCAGGTAATGGAAGTAAATACAGTATATTTTGTTGTTTCTAAAATTGCCACTTGATATAGATTACAAATAAAACACCTTGCCCGTCCCCTGACCTTGCAATATTGTTTAACGGTTGCATGACGATGGGCCAATGTTTCATATGAAATCAAACAATTATTGCTCTCAAGGGACAGTTTTTATAGCATAGAAAGTAATGTAACCAATCTCGCTTCTTCTCTATTCATCGCTCGTTGCAGATCATTTTACAAAATGAAACCTTCAATGTGGGTGTAGTTTTCCGAAAACAACTTATCTATTTACAAAATATCAAAAGATCGACTAGAATTCAAATAAATCATTTTTGTATTCCTGTAAATATTTTTTACTTTTTATTATATCCATAATACCGTCAATGTTTTTCACTTGGACCATTATATCTTATAATAACGTCCATATTTTTTTATTCTCAATTTACATTCCTACATGAAAATGTTTAAATGGCAGTAAAAAGGTATTCTCACAAACCCTATCGTCCCCATTACTCTCGTCCATTTGATGCATCGTCAAATAAACTCTTTCACATATTACTAAAAATGTACTCCATCCCACTAAAAATTATTTTTATAATTAGTTCAAGTTAAATAATCTAAATTAGATTTAAACAGAAAATATTAATTTTTATAACTTCATATTAGTACCATTATATTTTATACTTATATCACGTGGTTGATGCTAAGATTTTTTTATAAACTTGACTGAAGTTAGTTTCATTACGACCAACACCGGAAATAAACTTTCAGAAGACTAAGCTCTCATCCATTTTTAGTGTTCCACGGTAAAGGAAACCTCTCAAACTAGCAGTCATGCACTCTTAAAATATCATGTTACTTGTATGGTACTGTCATTAAAATGGTCCAAAATCTTTTAACAAATCACCGATCAAATGAACGATTGGGGATCATCAACCCAGATGCGCATACCACACATTCGGCTCTCATTCCATGTGCATGCGAAATTCAGCTCATATGAAGCTAGCAGTTAATCACACTTACTAGCACATCAATAATCGAACATAATAACAAGTTCAAACACCCGGACACCGACATAACACATCACGATCAAACAACAAGACAGAACCCATCAAGATCATGCTTCCAGCACCACCGGCTGTGCACATACTAACTTTATTTAACAACACATGACGGTAATGCTAACTTTAACATAGACAACGAAGCAAATAGACGGACAACACATGCAGGACTCGTTGTCAAGCAGCTCTAGCTAGCTATCTAATCCTATCTCCCGTTCTATCGGTTTCTCCAAAGAATGGAGAGCCGAATGTTTCTCCAAAGAATGGAGAGCCGAACGCAAGATAAGATGCACGAGACAACGTAAGACGATCGAAGCATCACGCCCCATCACAAGCAGCGCCCAAGACGGCCGACGACATGCTGCTCTACCACAGCGGGCCGGGCGCCGTTCCGCGGCGGGCTGAACCATACTGGTAGAAACTCCTCGGTTTCGCAGTCGAAGCATGACTTGGAAAAATGAGCAATCAACGCATCCCGACTCTGCAAAAAAAATGACGACGAACAGCAGCAGGTGAAGACAAGTCAGCGGCGGCGCAATGGAAAACGATAGGAGTGGACGACAACGTACCTGAATGTTAGCGTAATCGATCTCGCACATCTTCCACGAGTCGTTCACCTTCCAGCGGAAACCATGCAGGTGCTTCCACAGCCGAAACGCAGCGTCTGGCGATGTGACGTTGACAAAGCAGTATCCTTTGTTGGCCTTGGACCTTACCAAATGCAACAAACGAGGTTAAGTATTAATCAACAGAAGACTGGAGCTTGAGTAGTACAATCATATATTTCAAAGCATAGGCATGGTACTTGAAATCAATCGGAACGTAGAGGAAATCATATTCCGACTTGACGCCACCACCGCCGCCCATTGCAATTTTCGTGTTCTCCTCAGCACAATGTTGATCAATGATGTTCATTACTTTATGTCTCCTGTGTGGAAAACGAACTAAAACATCAGTTATCAAGCGTCAATAAATGACGGGGTGATAATACCAGCGTATAGATTCAAAAGTGTTTGAACGGAAAAGATGGAACAACACTTACGCGAAACCATTAGGTATATTGCGGATCATCAAGGTAGTCAGACCAAAAGTTGGGTCAAAGCGGCGTCGTGGCCGCCGCAAGGCACGGCGCGCCCCGCGCCCGTAAGCTAGCCTGGCAGGAGGACGCGACTGGACGGTCTGCCTCGCGGTTGGTGGCCCGGAGCGACGGGTCGGGCAAGTAGCCATTCCGTTATCCGCAGACTCTATCGACGACGATAGAGTTAGAGCCGAGTCCGGAAACGCCGACTCAAGAACAGATCGAGGAGAAGGCTCATCGCTCATAGCCGTGTAGCTTCTGTCGCCAACGGCTCGCTTCGCCGCCGCGCGATGCATTCGCGGCGGCAGAGGCTTGGGATGCCACTTACCGCTAGTAGCACGCGACGTGCGCCCGGATCCAGCTGGAGGCTTGCCTTCATCCTTGAGGGCGGCACACTTAGGCTGCGCAGCATGCGTCGCTTCTGCCGGTGCAGCTGGCCGCGCCATCAACATCATGTAGTGGGCCATCGGTACTGATGGTGGCAGCCCCACACCAGGGCCATGCGGGAACCCCCACATGGGCGGCGACGACACCGAGAAGCCGGCCGGCGGTGGCGGACAAAGGAACGGGTTCGGGAATCTCGGCGGCGGAGGCTGGCACTGGGCAGGGTACGTGAACCCCGGTGCCAGTGGCAGACGACACTCTAACGGGCACGCAAACTCAGGACGCGGAGGCGGGCCAATGAACGGGTTGGGCAACCTCATCGGCGGCAGCATGTCTGCAAGAGGCGGGAAGTAGGTCACAAACATGGGCGGGGTCGGCCGGGGCACGAGAGGCGACTGCGGCACGAAGAGCGGAGCAGCGGCGCTAAGGGTCGAGGAAGAAGATGACGCCATGGAAAGGAGGCGAGTGGACTCTTTTGCTTCACCTCTCTCATTCGGTGGGGGCTTCTTTGGGAAGAAGAACCTAGTAAAGGCGTGAGCTTGGGGAGAGAGAGGTCGGCTGCCTGGTTATATAAAGGCAAAAGAGGCCCGAACACCACGGTGTGCCTGTGTCTCTGCTTGTGGGCTCGGTTGAGGCGCTTCCACCCACATGCGTGCCAGGGGCCGTAATGAAAAGGGAAGGTGTGGCGCCATGCTATTTCATGCGCTGCTGCTCTTGGATCCTAGAAGGGAAGGAAGATTAGAAACAATTAGAAACAGTTAATTGAATCGTGTCCGGGAATATATACTGTACTAGTACCAGTATATAACGCTATCTAGACGCGCAGTTCACAGTCACCAGCACAGTACTCGAGTTAAACAGGAACCGACGTGACGAGAATGGACTCTCTCCGTTCTAGTACTCTCTGTTTGTCTTCTTTTTATTAGAACATTTGCACCATCGTACTTCAAAACATACTCTAAATACTCAAACTTTTTAGTATGTCCATTTACAACACATTAGTGCGGATAGCTTTAGAAGATCACAAATTTTTGAAAATGAAATAATACTCTCTTTCGTCTCGAAATATTGGACCTACTCCCTCCAGTGTACAAAATATTGTCGTTTTGGACATGTTCTCGCATAACAAGGAAGCATTAAATAGATTTCTTTCTTTTATAATACAACTCTCCTTAGTGGTCCGAGTGGTCTTCTTCACGTTTTTTCCAGCCAATCTGATGCAAGTTTGATTCCTAGGTACACGCTATCCCATTTTTTACACTATTTTCCATGGCATGCAGTGTAAAATGACAATTTTTTGTGCACTCTTAGCTTTAGTGTAGAACGACAATATTTTGTACACCGGAGGGAGTATACGATAGCAGACCAAGAAGAATCAAATAGATAGTGGGTTGTTTCACATTGTTCTCAGTAGTACGCTATAAAGTTTACTGTAAAAATTGCTGCATATTAAACTTTTGAGTAGTTATGAAATTGATGCATTTCGATTAGACTTTAAAAAATATAGAGTAAATGGATAGCCTCAGTAGGACCCTTGTTGCCAAAGACTAGTACTCAGATCTTTCCTACTTGATGATCCTATGTACCTAGGGTGATTTATTGACTCGCGGCAGCTCCTACTAGATTTCATAGGTGCATCAACCAAAATACATACAGTAGCGTATTCATTTCACTCGTCGACCATGTATGTGTGATCTAGAACTAAACACACACGTGTATCCTAATTTACTTATCGATTTAGCTCTGTACACAGAAATTAAAAAGGAAGCTACAAAAATGTGTGATGCACGTTAAGATGAGATGGAGAAGAGGAGAATATAGAAATGTAGGAGAGGAGAATATAGAAATAGAGATGTACCCCTCCGTTTCAGAAATGTTATCATTTGTTAGTTCATTTGGATAGACTACGGGTAAAAGAAAGAGAAGGCTAGACTCGATCACATTTGTAAAATCATAATCTAAAAATGAATTTGATTAAAAACAGGAATAAATTTATCTTAAACAGAGTGAGTGAGTAGCAAATCAAAGGCGCTCAATATAATATACTTATACCAGCTGTGTTCGGGTTTGGCAGAACTTTTGATCTACTTCAGGAAAGCGTGGATTGAACGAACACACACGCAGCGTCACACGCAGCGTTAGCATTGAAATCAACTGTAGTAGTGCAGGGGCAGTAATCACTGATACGAAGATGAGTTCATTTTTACTACTCCTGCAGTAATAAAGAAGATATGCATCCATCGTGACGCAATGAAACGTCAAATCACAACACTAGTCTTCATTGCGTCATCAAATTGTTAGTATTAAGATAAAAAATTAATGTAAAAATAAATTATAGTTCTTCTGACAACAATATTTGAGAACCAAAAGTGAGTATGAGTATTTAAAAATACTGTTATAGAAAATCATAACAAGAAACCAGTGTTTATTAAGAAACTAAATTTCTTAAACAATTATTTTTTGGTATGGTTTCTAAAACATGTTATAACAACTGGACGAAACTCTTTGGATCCTGGTTTCTTAAAACACTAAACCAAATCTGTTTGCCATTTAATGACTAACATGATCGCTTGACAAAGTAAAAATCATTTTAGCTGGGTTGAGACACCTTCTTGATATTTTAAGAAACTAAAAGTTTGATTTTTAGAAACTGGAGAAGAAGCTTGGCGCCCTAGAACTTAAAAAAAAAAGAGATTTTTTTTTGTGAATATACCTTTAAAAAAAGAATTTAATATAAATAATTGACGAAATGACAAATTGGCAAAAATTGACGAAATGACAAATTGGCACTTACGAATTTCGAATTTCGTATGAGGCTCATATTAAATGCACATTTCGTGCGTGCCACATCTGATGCTGCATGTTACGGTAGAATAAATATTGACCACAGTGGAACCAACGGACACATATGAATTTCGTATGTGCCACTTACGATGTGCACAGTACCGTCGTATGCGGCACTTACGAAATTCGTATATCTTCATTTTTCACCCTGCGTTTGATGAATTTTACACATAACTTTATGAAAATTTAGAGACCGATTCACTATAAATTTCCAAAGTATAAAATAGAGCATATATTGTTAAGTTTTGAATTCAATGAAGTTTATATATGTTTAGTATGTAGAAACAAGAGTAACTCAACTTGAAAAACATATTTAAATGAATGAAGTGGAGAACATATTCAAATAAAAAAATATGAACAACATTTTCATATGTCAATGTTCGATACAACACACTTCACTTAACATACACGTACAAATTCATAGTTCATAATACTAAGATATTACATAATGTAGCACATCTAGATATGATAATGCATTACAAATATCATTGTCATCTCTAAACATAGTTGTGCGGCGTGCACGAGGATAGCGGTCGTCCTTAGGATTGCCAGAAGGTCCAACTTCAACCACATTTGTCCCATAGTTTGAAATGCATTTTTTGTAAGTATGACTAGCACTTGCTGCATGTTCCTTGAAATCTGTCAATTTCGGACTCATCCATATCGTTTCTGATACGCCGAGTCTTGCGACGACCTCTTTTCTGCTTCAATCGCATGGTGTTAGGTCCTCACAAAGCGTCGGGTCCTGCATCCGTGGTAAATGTGTCTTTCGTGGAAAAATCATATATCTCTGCATTTCAAGTACTCATAAGAATCTCTTTCTGGAAGTAGTACGATATGTAATTGTTTGGTGTTAACTTGGTGAATGATCAAGCTGCAATAACATGAGAACAAGCCCTATGAAAGAGTTGTGGCTTCATACATGTGCACGTGCAATTATCCTAACGAAGAATGCACTATTGAACAACTCTCTCACGATTAGCACCACGACGATTCTTGTCTCTACAGAGAATTTCAAACATGTGCTCTGCAGTCCCCATAGGTCGCACACGATGAAATGCGGCCTTTTGGATCTTCTTATCCATGAACTTGCACATGTACGCTCAATAAGCCAAATTGACATCATTCCTTGCTGAAATAGGAGTTGCTTAGCGCTCACGAAGTCGGCCAACACCATCAGGGAGGTCAAGCCTTTGCCTGCCAAGAATCGGATCCTTCTCAATATCAGCGTATACTCCTTTGGCAGCCCGTGGAATGCTTCCCAGGTGGTGTGATCAGCAGTAGGACCTGAAGTGGGTACCTTCAGCGCAGGATGGGCCTCAACCCGCATGATCGCCCAATCTTCCCTCCAAGCCTTCCACTTGGCCCCTTTGAGCAAAGTGCTGAAAGTAGTAGGCACCCACCTGGGTAGTCTCGCTTTTTTTGGTGGTCTTCATCACGAAGAAGAGCCGAAACATCTCCACCGTCGTCTTGCAGCCCACAAACGCCTCACAGAGGTGGACGAACACCGCTATCACGGTGATAGAGTTTGGCGACAGGTGGTGAAGCTGCAACCCGTACTCCTCCAGCACTACGAAGAAGAACCTCGACATCAGAAGCCCAAGCCCTGCAAACACGTAGGTGGAGAAAAGAATGGTCTCGTCTTCATGTAAGTCTTCAAGAGCGGGACATCCACAGTGGATCATCCCCGCACGCCCCGCCGCCGACCAGCCAAGCAATCATCGCATCGACAACAGGTCGTCATCCGACCGAAGGCGAGACGAAGGCAATGAGGAAGCCAATGGAGCAAGTGAAGGAGGGAGCTTTGGCTAAAGTAAGAAAGCTTGAGTGCTCGAGGAAGAAGGCAAAATCTTAGGATGCGGGGTGTGAACAAGGAAGGAAACTATTCCCCTAAAAATTTCCCGTTTAATCACCCCGCGACGCCTGAGTACCTCGAACGATCGGCCCACACCACTCACAACGCGGCGCCCATGGCAATAGGCCCTATGCCCTCGGGTTGGAGCGCTGGCCCAAGCGGTACCCGGAAAAATAGCTGAAGCGGCTCCTATAAAGGCGGGGCGTACGAAAGTCCTATAACCGCATCGGGAACCGTAGCGGTTAAATGCGCTGCAGAATGGAGAGAAACGACGATAGGAAAAGATCCCGTCACCACAACCTCTCAACCTGAGAAGATGCGTGGCGGCATTAGCAGAAGCGCCCACCGCTGTGGCTGTCCAAGACAGAATTCAATGCACGGTGCGGAAAAACCAGGAAAGGGCTCCACCTTTGGGCTCTCCATCTTGCCCCAAGGTGGACCCAGGGGCCACTGTTGGTACCCTGCAGACCGGGTACCCTCGCACACAGGATGAAGACACCGAAGCATGTCCGACGGCGCCATGTGTCCCGAAGGTGCCGAGGCCTAAGTCTCCCACAGGATCCAGCCCCGGTGCTGCTACGTGGGACCGAAAGAACGAGATTTGGACCCTCAAGAGATACGGTCTCCCAAAGCGCCACGTGTTGGGACAGGACCTCGCTCAACCTTGGCAGCTCCAGAGCTGTTGCGTAGCCTGGAGCACCGGACCAAACATCGTCCCTCCAGGGAAACACAGAGCTGCCACGTACCCTGGGAAGCCCCGGAGCTGCTACGCGTCACGAAGGACTGGTGCTGTCCTCCCCACCGAGGACGTGCCCCGACGCTGCCACGTGTCCCGCAGCTCGCCCGAGATGGTAAGGTGCAGGAGTTAAAAGATGGTGCACTCTGCTCCAGTCAAGCATTGAAGACCCGCAACCACCTTCGGCGCACGACGCGGGGCACGCCAACGGTCATAAACCGCTATGACCAATCACATCATAGTGAATGCGCTGCATGTCTATCCCACTCAGCCAAGTGGGTAGCTTGCGGCAACGAGACAGGCTGACGGGACACCTTCTGCCACCGTCAGCAACGACGTGTGGGCTACCGACAAGGGAGGCAGTAAGACGACGAGTCTTCACTGCCACCCTCAGAGGAAGCTTATGCGAGAAGCCTTAGATCTTTAGGATAAGATCACCCCGGGACCACCTGTCGACCCCGGGACCCCACTTGTAAGGCGTCCGGTCTTGGTTATAAAATGTCCAAACCGCCACCGATACAAGCACCAGACTCAGAATCCCCGATACACACACGCATACACACTCACCAACAATACAATCCACCGTAGAGTAAGGTGTTATGCTCCTTGCGGCCCGAACCACGTAAAAATCACTGTCTCTTACTCTATCCGCTAGTACACTTGATTGAGGTCTAAGCCCTGCCGAACAAAGAGCCTCCGTGAGCTACTCCTTAGCAGATACGTAGGAAGTGTCGCTCTAACACTTCGACAAATATTATATTAAATATAAGTACTACAAACTACAAAACAAATAACATTACATAAAATAACTATCACATAACACCATTAACAAGTAAAAAACTAACAAATCATATTCTAATTACCACTACAATACGTATTAATCATTAGGAGTAAATAGTAATAGAAAACACCTTAAGCCGAAGCTGGAGGGTGCGACGGCGCGGCGAGCGGAGGCACGACGGTATCGGAGGCGGCCAAGTGGAGCGGAGGCGGAGCGGCCGAGCGTCGGAAAATGGAGAGGCACTGCGTGATTTAACGAGGACAAACTCGTCCGTGACACATGTAATAGTACTGGTAGGCCCCATAGCTTGGGAAATTCACTGGGGGCGAATTTTGTATGTGTCTCTTACAAAATTCGTTCGGCCTCGGAAACCACTAGACAGCATGATACGTCACGTCAAATTTCATATGTGGCATATACGAAATACATGGCCTACGTGTCATTTTGTAAGAGGCACGTACGAACCTATGTTACTTTTCAAATTTTCCAAAATTGTAGGTTATTTATAATAATTTTTTAAAAAAGTTATATTAAAAAAAAATACTCCCTCCGTTCCCATGAACTTGTCGCTTCGTAGTTCAAAAATGAACTACAAAACGACAAGTTCATGGGGACGGAGGGAGTAAAAAGAAACGATGCCACTGTTCAGTTTCAGTCAGGAGCGCCGGCTCTAGCTTCCTTGTTAAAAAAGATGAAAGATGCAATGGCTGGACCATCTATTTCGAAACCTGTACTCTTGCAGCAGTTTTTACTCGAATTTCGAGTAGACTATAATGAACACATCTTTGTGGATTGGATCCCAATCCCGAAGGAAAGAAACGACAGCCTAGATGTTATTGGGACCTGTTTAGATTTACTAGGGGCCGTAACTTTTGAACCCTTCATCATCAGGGTAATGGATTAATGGCAACTTCCCTTCGCCAATACAAGGTCATTTACTACTACCATAGCCAAGGCTCACGCGTTTCTAAGGAATAACACTACTACAATAACTTTCATCTCAGTCGGCACTAAACATATTATCACAACCGGTTTTTAAAACCGTCTAAAATTAATAAATAGTATATAATAATCTGTAATTTTCACAGGCGGAAACTCAAACCCACCTATGAAATAAGTTATCACAGGCGAACTTTACCTTCACGAATCCGCCTGTGAAGACTCTTTTCTCACAGACGGTTTGTAACATAAGAGGTAACAACCGGTGATAAGTTATTTACCTAAGACTAGCCGTCTGTGACAACCCTTTATCACAGTCAGTTTGTAACTTAAGAATAACCACATGTGATAATGAAGTTATCTAAGGCGGCTCTTTACCTATGACTAGTTGCTTGTGATAACATAATTTCACAGTCGGCTAGCTATAGGTAAAGAACCGTGTGTGATAAAGTATACCCTATGCAGCACTACCTGCTGTTATTTCTAATTTCCAAGTCAATTTTATATGCACATTCACACACAAAATATGCACATTTACACACAGTATAAACAATATATTCTTACAAGCATCATCGACACAAAATCACCAAAAAGTCATCTCATATAACTATGTACAATACATCTTAATTCATAGTTTACAAGTTTCACTAGAAACTGTTTTGATTCTCATATTAGAAAAATTCTTGCACATCAGCTATTACACCATCGTCATCGAAGAACAACCCTCAGTGGAATATTTCGTAATGCAAGAAGTGACACAGTTCACTCGCAATCTTATCGGCTCTTCCACCATCTATACTTTAAGAAACCGACCATTATTCATTCACATTCTTCGTGTGCTGCAATGAAATACATAACAATGTTAAGAATGTATTGGTGATAATGATAAAATACTATAAGTATTAAAATATGCTAGTTACAATGAAAATAAAACGCAAAAGTAACAAAATACAATATCGACATTAAGGATAACTTATATCCTCACAATTCACATTATATTCGCAGGCGGTTCGAATATGCTCACATATATAATACCCACATAAGACGCTCTCAGGAGGCTGCTTGAGACAAGGATAATATGTTGATATGTACAATATATTCTTATTATATAGGAGGTCTCTGACCGCCAAGTTTTTTTGCGTAAAATCGTCAAGCACTGTAATACAAGGAATGTCATATAAAACTTGTAACACATTCGAAATGTGTGTAAATTAAAAGTATCAAATAACCGTACGTTTTAAAAATTGAAAGGAAATATTTGTAACGATCTAGTGAGTAATCACCTGAGTCCAAGACCGTTGCCAAACCCTACGTTGGCTTGATGAAGATCATTATGTAGTGTTCACTGCACAAATACAAACACGTGTGTTAAGTTAACAATTAGCAATAATTTCTATTTCAATATCATGTGTCGAACTTACTCAAAGTGCTACAGAGCCTATACGAGGTCCTTGCCATCTCTAACAAAGTTAAACATGACATGTCCAATGTAAGCTGCAACCCTTATCTTTTTATCCTTTTTTGTTTTGCGATTGATTTTTCAAATTCTTTTTTTTTTCAGGTGCTTGTACTCTTGTGAGTTCCGTTCCACCTTAAAGTCGAAAGACGACTTTGCAATCACTGTAGGGTCAGGGATACCTATCTTGGTATTAAGCTTTTCATTATCCGTATATTGCATCCTATTGAAGAAGTCCAAAATTGTTATAATCTCATAACATTTGTATGAGTGTAGTAAAAGAAAGCAAATACAAAATATTAGAGGCACTGACAAGCACACCAGATGAGTAGCAGGTTGATTTCGACCATGTCTCGATGGAACAGGCTATGTAAATCTTCAAAAAATAAGGGCTCACTTATCTTCTCCAATGCTCAGAATGCTTGTTTTGGCACATGAAATGTGACGTAAGAAAGATCATATTTTATGCTGGCAGTGATGTATCACACATGCATTCTTCTGAGCAAGACATGTTGTTTGCGAAGTTGTAACGATGTCATGAACGGCTTTCCATTCTCATATTTAGGAGGAACATCCTGAATCTTATATATTAGAACTCCTGGTTTAACTAAAGTCGTCTCTCGATTATATATCACATCGTCTTCTTCCTACTCCTCAATATTTTATAATATTGGCTCATGTGAAGCACAGATGCATTAGATGTTCAAATTTTTCCTTCAGTTTTTCCAAAAATTGTGTCACTTTTTAGAAGGTTTCTTATTTTTGTATGAGCTAACTTTTACAGGCACTGATCGAGGAGTAGTCATCTGAAGTTGGATATCGGCTTGTTGTTGAACCTGTTGTTTAACTGATTGCTCTTTACTATTAGCAGCTTGCTCTAGTACTGCTTCAAGCTGTTGCTCAACTGGTTGCTCTTTACTATAAGCTTGCTCTGATACTGCTTCAAGTTGTTGTTCAACTAGTTGCTCTTGGTTATTTTTACTAGCAAGGTTACTATAATCCTTGCTGGGTGTAAGGATCAAATGCCCAAGAGGGGGGGTGAATTGGGCTTTCTTTTTCAAAAATCAAAGCAATAAAACTTAATTACTAAAAGTCTAATTCCTTACGCAAACAACCTATGCATTCAAGTCAATAGCAAATTCGCGGTATATAAAATGCATAAGTGTAGGGTGAGAGGAAGAGAATGAAAACTCCCGAGGAGACACGACGATTTATCCCGTGATTCGGCAAGATCGTCAAGATCTTCCTACATCCACGTTGTGACACCCACCAAAGGGTATAGCCACACCCAAGTCACCAAGACTAGGGATCTTCACTATTCTTCTCCGTTCGCCAACCTAGGCAAGGTGGAGCTCAAGCCTTGTACAACTTGGATCATCCGGGCTTCCACAATCGTCTTGGTAAGCTCCGGAAGTCTCTCTCAATTTCAAACACCAAGGGACACTCCCTTACAGCTCTAACTACACTAGATATTCCAATCACCAAGAATGGAGGCACACAAGCACTATCTCTAGCTAGTTCTAGCCTATCTCTTGGTGTACAAGTGGTGAAAATGATATGGAAGTGGTAGCCCTATATCTTGAATGCTTGAGAATGTGTAGAGTATGTTTAGTGATCAAGACTTGTCGAATAGATAGGTTGAATGGGTATAAATAGCCAGCCTCCATGAAATAGCCATTGGAAAAGTAGGCTGACATCACTGCTGTGCGAACACCAGATGATCTGATGCTCTCCCTTCAGTTATCATCGGTCAAGTTCACTTTAGCTGATGTCACTGTGTCAGATATGACCGTTGTTAAACCGATGTTACTCTTGTCTTCTCATCGGATGATCCGGTGGCACTTCCTCCAGAGTTGGTTCAGACTTGATGCTTACTGGAGTGATTGACCGATGTGTATATTGTTGTACATCAGATGATCCGGTGCTACACTTGGTCTAAGGATATTGCATACTGTACTGATGGACCGATGTAACATTGCCCTTAACGTTGGATGATCTGGTGGGTGCTTTGTTCTGAGGTCTTCTTCTTCTGTTGAACCAACTCAACCTATGTGTTGTTTTATGGAAACATCGGTTGATCCGGTGAGTTGATTTTGATTGCTTCGAGTTGTTCTAAGTGATTCTTTTGGAATTTTCTCGATTGACCTCTTAGAAACTTGTTGTAAATATTCTTCTGATGATTGTCAAGCACTGAGTGTTGTCAATTATGGTTGAATAACTTTGACATATGAGTTTTTACTTCTAATCTTCATAACATTGATTGATCTCATAAAGTGATTGTTTAGGGGTCTCCAATGATCATTAGTTGATGTTCATCTTCATATAGATTTCATTTGATTGAGTGATATGGGAGACCTTGCATCCACAAATTCATTAGTAGAATCCAATGGTTGTCATTAATCACCGAAACCATACCTCATGGGGGGGCCTAGATGCTTTCAATCTTCCCCTTTTTGGTCATTGATGACAACACAACAAGTGAAGCATAATAATAATAAATTTGATAGTACGATACTCAAAAAGATATGCAATGAGTACAAGATATGACATTTTAAACTTGAAGACTCAAAGGATATTAATAACGCGAAAGCTCAATCGATCAATAACTCAAGAGAATAAGTGCACATGAATACTCAATGAATAGCAAATGAGTAGCAAAAAACACCAAATTACACAAGATATAGATAGAGACTCCCCTACAGCTAGAACACTCCCCCTGAGACTAAGCTATCCTCCCCCTGACTCTCCTCTAACTCTTCTCCCCCTTTGGCATCAAGGCACCAAAAAGGAAGTCGAGTGCCTAAGAGCCCTGAGTGCTTGGAGCGATGACGAACTGGTCACCGTCGGGGGTGCTGTCGTCAGAGCTGCTGCCTGCTGCTGCGACTGAAGCTGGAGTGGAAGTGGAGGGAGCTGTAGGAGCCGTAGGATCCGCTGTCGGTGCCTACTGAGTCGGAGCTGCTGGCAACAGGGCACTGACAACGGATGCCGGCGTCTGCTGGAACAACATCGTAGCCGACAGAGGAGAGTGGATCAGTGCGCCTGGAGAAAGCAGTGGAGACATGCACTGAAGCTACAGCTGGAGCAAGGACAGGCGGGGGTGGAGCAAAGCCTGGCAGCTACGACGGCAGGGCAATCGCGGTCTGGGTGTAGAGGTTGGTGATCAACCCCAGGATGCCCATCATCGCCTACTGTGTCTGCTGCTGCTGGTTGAGGGAGTGCTAGTGCATCTGATCTATCAACCCTGTCAGTCGGTCAGTGTCCTCTCGCCTCTCGCGGGCGATCTGGCGCTGCATCTCCTGCTGCTACTGCTGGAGCTCCAAAAGATGTGCTGCCTGCTCAGCTCGGGCCTGCTCAGCTGCAAGCCGGTCCATGCGCTGCTGCTCAACCATCTGCTGGAGGAGGGATGTGAGCTCGGACGGTTGAGAGACATGTGCCTCTGAGACGGGAGGTGGAGTAGGGGGTGGCACCGTTGAGCCTCCAGCCTCCGCGTCGTGCTGCCTGGGTGAGGGAGGAGGTGGGAAGTACTACTCAACACTGTCATCTGTGTCACTCTCGGACCAAAAGTGTTGAAGGTCCTCACCCTGAGCCTCTGCCTGTGCAAGCCTCTCGTCTTCCTTCTCCAGGTAAGACCAATCCTCCTCTGATAGCCGAGCACGGACCTGACGCTCGACTGGACGGTCAAGGCGGCGGTCTCCAGGAGCTGGAGCACGGTAGTGGCTGAACCGTGTGACACTCTCGTCAGTGAGACTGTCATGCACGGCGGACTCCTCAGGAACAACCATGGAGAGCAAGTAGCTGATCTAGTGTCCAAACACAAGCTACCTCATCATGCCAACTCTGTCAGTGATCACGTCCTCCATCTCACATATGAGGATGTACACAATATCGAACTCCATCCCGTTCATGATGTAGAACAGGAGGGTCTGCTGCAGGCTGGTGAACCCCTCTAGGTATCCGGACCTCAGCAAAAGTGTGTGGCGCAAGACAAGGTGCACTGTGCGCGCAGCTGGAGTCAGCAGTGCCGGTACCCTCGGCTGGTCTCGAGAGAAGGACGGTGCAAACAGAGAGCGTATCTCCTCCAGTGGTGGTGCCACTCCTTCAGTGAGCGACCTCCTCGGTGGGTCTGCCTGTCCATACACTCTCTCGTGCAGGCAAGTGTCATGGAGATCCACTCCTAGCAGCTGTGCCAACGTCTGTCTTGTCAAGTGATGGTGCAGGCCATGAACATGAAGTCTATAGATCTGCGACCCTCAGAGACGTAGAGGGTGGCGTAGAATACACGGACCCAGTCCTCTACGTAGGCACTCCTCTCGTAGGACATCAGCTCCACCAGCCCTCAATACCTCTCAAAGTAGGGGCGTATCTCTGTCTCGGCTACCAGGGCAAGCTCATCCCAGTCCAAGAAGTTGTGTTGGAAGAGCTTGTGGCCTCGGCGTCTATAGGTCTCGTATAGCGACGCCTGTGTCAAGGTCCAAAAACGGTTGTCCACAAGTGCCTCTCTGGGCTGCAGGAACCACTCCTCAAGCAAAATGCTCCATCTGAGTCTTCTGAGCTGCTTGGCCTTCATCTTCCTGTAATCTGTCAACCGTACACCCTCACCAACACGGATGTTGGTGTCCATCTTGTAGACGGCTCTCTGGGCCGCCCTGTCCTCTTGAAGATCGGCAACAGATGGTCTCGAACGTGGTGCTGCCAGCGGATGACCTCCACGGGTCCTGGCTGAGCGCCGGCGCACAAGCGGCACTTCCGGCTCTTCTTCTTCCTCGGACTCATCCGGCACGGGAGGATGCCTCTGACGAGCCTCGCGAATCCTCAGTGATCCTCCTCGGCCACGCTCTCACTCCTCGGTGGCGCGAGCGGCCATCAAAGCCTTCTTGTCCTCCTTTGACAGCTTTTGCTTTTTTGCGGTGGCGGTAGAGCGAGGGAGTGGCGGCGGCGGAAGGACGAGCGAAGGTGTCGGGGTCGGGGAGAGAGAAAAGAGGAGGCAGAGCGTCGTTTAAAAAGTGGGTCCCGAACCCTAGCTTGAAATTTAACACCGGATGGACCGACGTTAAAAGATAGAGGCATCGGTCGAATGGCACAGTAAGGGTATTCAAAAAGGTACCGTTGACACCGGATGGTCCGACGTGGAAGGAAATAACATCGGTTGATTTCAGCACAGTTCCAGAAATGTGAACACCGGATGGACCGATGTTTCTCAGAATGAACTCGTCAGTTTATTTGTGTTACTAACTGAGCTGACCCTTGGCTTTTGAACACAAAGTGATCCGATGATGGTCTAGCCTAAGCGTCGGATAATTCAATGACTACAAAACAGCAACATCCCATATATGTCATTTGACCAAACAAACAAACAATGAGAAACACATGTCTTAGGACTTTTTGGGCGACCCCTTACCCCTCAAAAATGCTAATTGCCAATATCTTGGCTAAGCCTTAAAGCAAATAGAACACCAAAAATATAGGAAGGAAATTATCCAAATAAAATGTAAGACCCATGCTTTGTGAGCTATAGGATGAAGCCTTCTATCTCTTAAAAGCATGTTCCTTTAGGCATTAACACACCTAACATTTTGTTCTTCCCACATCATATGAGTTGAGATATTGCATTTCAAACAAGTCTCTTTCTCATGAGGTGGGTTCCCCTTTGTGACAATCTACCGTATGCAATGCCAAACAATTTATAATGCAGGAGATTTAAGTATGAGTGCAAGTCTATATGACAAGTATCATGCAAGACATAAAGTAAATTTATCTTGCCAAGTTTGAACCTTTCAAAGGCTTCTTCACGAAGAGCCACTCTCCAAGCCTTGGGGAAACCCAAAAGAACCTCCATCCCAAGCTAACCCTTGCTCACCCCTATCATTTGAAAGTTAGACAAGACCTATATGAGATGCATTCTTACATGATCATGGCAACTTACATGACGTTCGATGCATATAGCACATTTAACTCACTTCTTAGCCTAGAAAAAGTTTTCTCATCAAGTGGTTTAGTGAAGATATCCGCCAATTGTTCTTCGGACCTAACACCTCGCAATGAGATGTCTCCCTTAGCTTCATGGTCCCTTAAGAAATGATGGCGAATATCAATGTGCTTAGTGCCGGAGTGTTGAACGGGGTTTTTAGCTATCTTAACCGCACTTTCATTGTCACAAAGGAGAGGCACACAACCGAGTTTAATACCAAAGTCCAAAAGGGTTTGCTTATAAAGAATTTGGGCACAACATGATATTGGGCCTAGATGTGGTAAGATAAAACAATGAACCAATCATAGAATGGTAGTTGGATTGATCAATAGGTTTACCGTCCTTATCCGTGTCGAGATGACTATTTGTTGCCATTGGAGTGCTTCTTGAGCTACAATCTCCCATCTCAAATTTCTTCAAGAGGTCCTTGGTATACTTTTCGTGATAGACGAAGGTCCCCTCTTGAAGTTGCTTGATTTAAAATCCAAGGAAGAAGTTGAGCTCTCCAATCATTGACATCTCGAATTCGCTAGAAATCATTTTGCCAAACTCATGGCTAAGAGCTTCGTTAGTTAAACCAAAAATAATATCATCGACATAAATTTGACGAATGAATAATTCTCTGTCGATGTGTAGATGTTGGAACTTGAAGTCCCCCCTTGATCATGGCTCTACTCAACTTTAGGCTTGTCATAACAACATCATTCTTGCTAAAGGTGCACATTAGCCCAAAATCACAAAATTTGTGCAATAGAAAGCAAATTGAAACCATGCAACATATTTGAAATAAATAAACCATGAAAAAAATACAATCTTACCCAACCGAGTTACCTTCCCCTTAGTATTATCACCAAAGGTGACTTGTTCATGATTGTTGGGGGTCCTCTATGGAGGTGAACATACCATCATTGCCGGTCATGTGTTGAGTGCACCCGCTATTGAGTATCTAATGCTTTCCACCGGCTTTGTAGTTCACCTACACACATGAATTCAATTTTTGATTTTTGGCACCCAAGCCAACTTAGGTCCTTGTATGTGTGATACAAGTGTTTTTGGGACCCAAAGTTGCTTGGGGAGATTCCCCTTCATGCCCTTCATATCCTTGCCAATGAATCTTGCCTTCACCTTGCCATCTACTTTACTTAAGAGATAAAAACGATCATTGAAAGTAGATTTGTAATTAATGGGCAATTTTGGAGAAGGCCGGTTAGGAAGAGGACACTCCCTTGTGTGGTGACCGGTGACCTCACAATGTTGGCAATAAGAACCAACTTCCTTGATGAAGCTTGTTCTAAGCTCCGGTGAGGGCACCTTTCCTTTGTTAGGCACCGGGAAGGATCCAAGTCCTCTCTTGTTGAAGGTCTTTGCTTGTTGGAAGAGGATTTCCTTGTGCTTGACTTCTCCTTTTGATAGTCTAGCCACACTAGTGCGGAGACTCTCAATTTCTTCTAACAAGTCCTTCTCCCTAGAATTTTCTTTTAAAGGCAAAGACTTGTGCAAGACATTAGTGGCATGAGAAGTAATAGATACCTTATCATTAAGAGTTTGTTTCTTTATATTTTTCAACTCTTGATCAAGCGCTTCATGAGCAAGGTTAAGTATTTGATGCTCTTGGATCAACTCATTGTGCTTTCCCAAGAGTGCTTGGTGGGCTAAGTCAAGCTCATGATGATCTAGCTTGATTTGAGCCTTATCCTCCTCAATTTGCTTGACATGGGATTTGAGCGTGTCATGCTCTTTAAGTATGCTTTCATACTTGTCAAGCAAATCGAGGTTAGCACTCTTAAGCTTGGCACGAGTTTCTTCAAGAGCTTTAACCTTGCTCTTTTCCCTATTAATGATAGTATGGTATTCATTTATTAATGAAGTTAAATCATTGGGGGAAAGCTCATCATCGCTAGAATCATAACATACCTTGGTGTTACCTTTAGCCATGAGGCACATGGGTGGTGGATGAAGAGGTGAGTCATCATTGTTGGCAATGGCAAGGCCAGCCAAACTTTCTTCTTCCGCTTCACTCTCTTCATCACTTGATTCTTCGTCGGTGACCCATTTATTTGCCTCACACATGAACACCTTTTGCGGACCATTTCTCTTCTTTGGGAAGAGTATTGACTTCTTGCCTTTGTCATGTCTCTTCTTCCCAAAGGATCTTGGTTTGGGCTTGTCCTCTTCATCATCCTCACTATCTTCAAGCTTGCGATGCTTGCTCTTGTGGTTCTCTCTTCTTTTGTCCGGTTTTGGACAATCATATGAGATATGACCTTGATCACCACAATTATAACAAGTCTTGTTGTCATCTCTCTTTGGTAGAAATGCTTTCTTTTTGGGATCAAAGGTGTATCCCTTCTTGGCAATCTTGGAGTTTAAACGAGAGAACTTTCTCATCATTGATGCAAGCTCATCATCGTCATCTTCACTTGATGCTTGCTCTTCTTCACTTGGGCTAGACTCAACCACTTTCTTTTTGTTGATATTTGTTCTCTTGGTGGATGCCTTTAGAGCAATTGTCTTTGAAGATGATTGCTCCATCATCCCAAGTACATTCATCTCATGAGCGTGAATCTCTCCAATGAGTTCCGAAACTTCAATGTGGTCAAGAGATTCTTTTTGGAGCATGGAGTTGATGATGTTGTACTTTGGCTTAGGGAGGAGCATAAGAATCTTGCGGTTGATGAGTCTCTTGCCAAGAGAAGCAATGTCAAGAGCATTAATTTCTTAAATAAGCACATTTAAGCGAGAAAACATTTCATTGACATTTTCATGAGGTAAAATTTTGAACTCATCATATTTGGCTTTAAGCATATGATATTTTAGTTCTTTGACACGAGAAGAACCCTCATGAATTTCTATCAAGCAAGCCCAAATTTCACAAGCTTTCTCTTTGCTAGCAATCCTAGCAAACACATCTTGACTAATGCATTCATAGATTGCATTCCTAGCTTTAGCATCCCACTTAATTTGATCACCAACATAATTGTGCTCACCAAACCCCGCGTGGGTCACTTCCCATACTTCGGGAGCAATAGCCTCTAGATAAGCGCGCATGCGTGCTTTCCAATAGGCAAAGTTCTTGCCCTCAAAGATAGGAACCGAACTCCCAACCTTGGTCATTTTAGCTCTCTAGCGGTGAAGCTAGAATGATCCTATGAGCAACCTTGCTCTGATACCAATTGTAAGGATCGAATGCCCAAGAGGGAGGTGAATTGGGCTTTCTTTTCAAAAATCAAAACAATAAAACTTAATTACTAAAAGCCCAATTCCCTACGCAAACAACCTATGCATTCAAGTCAATAGCAACTTCGCGGTATATAAAATGTATAAGTGTAGGGTGAGAGGAAGAGAATGCAAACTCCCGAGGAGACACGAAGATTTATCTCGTGGTTCGGCAAGATCGTCAAGATCTTCCTACATCCATGTTGTGGCACCCACCAAAGGGTATAGCCACACCCAAGTCACCGAGACTAGGGATCTTCACTATTCTTCTCCGTTCGCCAACCTCGGCAAGGTGGAGCTCAAGCCTTGTACAATTTGGATCCCCCGGGCTTCCACAATCGTCTTGGCAAGCTCCGGAAGTCTCTCTCAATTTCAAACACCAAGGGACACTCCCTTACAGCTCTAACTACACTAGAGATTTCAATCACCAAGAATGGAGGCACATAAGCACTATCTCTAGCTAGTTCTAGCCTATCTCTTGGCGTACAAGTGGTGAAAATGATATGGAAGTGGTAGCTCTATGTCTTGAATTCTTGAGAATGTGTAGAGTATGTCTGGTGATCAATACTTGTCGAATAGATAGGTTGAAGGGGTATAAATAGTCAGCCTCCACAAAATAGCCGTTGGAAAAGTAGGCTGACATCACTCCTCTGCGAACACCGGATGATCCGATGCTTTCCCTTCAGTTATCATCGGTCAAGTTCACTTTAGCTGATGTCACTGTGTCAGATATGACCGTTGTTAGATCGATGTTACTCTTGTCTTCTCATCGGATGATCCGGTGGCACTTCCTCCAGAATTGGTTCAGACTTGATGCTTACTGGAGTGATTGACCGATGTGTATATTGTTGTACATCGGATGATTCGGTGCTACACTTGGTCCAAGGATATTGCATACTGTACTGATGGACCGATGTAACATTGCCCTTAACATCGGATGATCCGGTGAGTGCTTTGTTCTGAGGTCTTCTTCTTCTGCTGAACCAACTTGACCGATGTGTTGTTTTCTGGAAACATCGGTTGATCCGGTGAGTTGATTTTGTTTGCTTCGAGTTGTTCTAAGTGATTCTTTTGGAATTTTCTCGATTGACCTCTTAGACACTTGTTGTAAATATTCTTCTGATGATTGTCAAGTATTGAGTCTTGTCAATTATGGTTGAATAACTTTGACATATGAGCTTTTACTTCTAATCTTCATAACATTGATTGATCTCATAAAGTGATTGTTTAGGGGTCTCCAATGATCATTAGTTGATGTTCATATTCATATAGATTTCATTTGATTGAGTGATATGGGAGAACTTGCATCCACAAATTCATTAGTAGAATCCAATGGTTGTCATTAATCACCGAAACCATACCTCATGGGGGGGGGGGGCTAGATGCTTTCACTGGGACATAGCGGGAGTGGATCTTCCTGGACTTTCGACGAAGAAATTGGGGTTGCAGTCTTTTGAGATGCGACGGGGCTAAACATCAGCTCATCGTCGAACACGATATCAGGTCGGTGCCAAAAGATTAATTGGTTGACAGCATGTCCCAAAGTCGTGATCCCCTCATGTGTGATTTGATATATTTCATAATCTTCATAATCATTATTAATGATCTGAAGAACTTGCACCACAACATAATACAGTAGAAGTGAATTGCTGTTGAAGTCATGATCAGGCTTTGCCTGAGCAGTGGCAACCTGTTTGGTTTTGTTCTCTGCTCCACCGATAGGAACAATAAGATGACAAGATATGCCCTTAACAATGTCATCGACAACAAACTTATGGGTCTCTGGGCCTGGCACAAAACATACGCTGCTAGGATAGTCAGTTGGAGATACCAAATGCTCATTTGACATGGGAACCATCGCTGTATTCGTTGCCAATAATTGTCCCGATTGTCTAATTTGATCCATTATTTCTTCCACATTTTCGTTTACCTTTTGATCAATTGGTTCATCAAGTGTTTTCTTGAACTTCTCACGTCTTCTATATGACTCTTGATCCTACGGGAAACCATCTCTCCAGGACATCTGAGAAGAGATTGCTCAAACCCGTCTTTTGTGTTCGGGGTTTCCTAAGATAGCGGTAAGTTGGTCATGCCTCCTCTTAGGCTTGAAGAGACTATTTTGTTGCTTTTCAATTACTTCTTTTATTTTTTTCTCTACTTCATTCATAGAGTCGGGCTTTTCAAGTTTGTCCTCGTCGATCATACCTGATCGAGCCAAGACCCACCGATGAGTTCTTTCATCACAACCTTCTAACGGGTGAGGATTGCCCTTACTGGTGATTTCCTCTAATATCTTATTCTATTTCTGAACTTTGGGGGCATATTCGGCAGACCCCAAGTGATGATGATATTTGTTATTTTTGGCAAGCTCTAACCTAGTTGCACTTAGGGCTTTAGCATCAGGTGTGGTCTTTTGACGAACAAATTTTTGCCACTCAGCTTGTGTGATTTTTCCCATCGTCTTCGGGCTAGGGACCTTATCGGCCTAGACATAAGCATTCATTTGACTCTACCAGCTATAAAACTTCGTGTCGCAAGAGACCAATGTTGCTTTCTTTACAAATTCTTTCGTGTCTTTCAGGAACTTGAATTGTTTCTTTATCATCTCCCACAACTCATTCTTGTTCTCCTCAGGTAATTTTCTCCAATTCTCAGTTGTGATCGGCAAAAGCTCTCTAACAAGACAATCGCATGCATTTCGGTACTTTGTAACTAAATCCAGTGTTCTTGGTGAAGCACACCTGGACCGACACTTGTTATGTATATTATGCGGTTCAATGGATCCTTATTGGGATCTCGTTGCCCTTGTTTTTTCTTGATTGAACCTGAGGATCAACCATTGGAGAACCTTCTGCGGTTTTAGGAGCCGAAGTCAACTCATTGTCTTCGCGATTAAGTTAGGTAGAAAAGAATTATAAAACTTCATATACTTGACAACTAACGTTAACTTAAATTGTTGGAGTTAAGATTCGTGATCCATACCTCGTCGGTAGAATCATATTCCGAGTTGAGATCCTCTGAAATCTTTTTAATTATTATATTTGGAAAAGAATCCGACAGACTGTGAAAGGAGCCTGAACTACTAGAGTTACTAAACTCCATATTGCCTTCTTCATTGTTATTACCAGCAGCGGTCTTCTTAGGGCTTTCTATGCAAGATTAAAATTATTTTAAAATGGAGGGAGTATTAGGGAACAATCAAAATTGAATTATAAATGTATATGCTAAGATCCTACTACCACTCTACTATTTGAATTATTGTCACTGAAATAGAAACTAATCATGTTTTGAAATCATAAGCGAATAAATACATTTTAGCTTTGGCACATTTCCGCTATCTGTTTTGAAAACCTGTATATGCAAGGCATTGTAAACACATCCGATAAAGAAATAATAGCTGCAAAACTTAAACCTTAAACTTCTTGAGACTCTTGGATAGTGTTCATGAGGGTTTAGGTTACCAAAACCCTCTTGAACTTAATCTGGATCATCAAGCTCATGAATTTGAATAAGATCAGGTTTCCAAAAATCACATACCATGGAACATCAAAATTAGAAGTGTAAATGGATAGGCTAAGATCCTACTACCACTACACCAGTCCGTGTATGAACTTGCAGGAAATTTCCTAACAATCATATTAGCTTGTACGTGCCATCGGTTCTTATATTTTCCAAACTCTCTGTTTCGTGGGTCAATCCACCTAATGCCTCCTAATTTCAATTCAAGTCTGAACAGTGCATCAACTGGAATCACACATCAACATGCATGCACCACTTATTTGAGGGAGTTGAAAACTCCAGGTACAATCGATCTGTCCCTCGATGTCCTTTTTCCAATAATTTTGTCCATTTCATTATAGACTAATTAACACAACACAACAATGCCTACATAATCATGGTTGCCTAGTATTTGAAGGATAAGTAGTAACAACATGCATTCAGACATCAGACATTCATCCATTTCATTTAAACCTTGCAAACCCTAGAGGTTCCTAACAATACATAATCGAACTTAGAAAATCAAGAAATAAACAATCTAGTACACTAAGCGCCGTCGGTAGGAGAAAGTTGGGAGGGGGCAGCGCACGGTGGGGATAGATGTCGGGAAGGAGGAGGCATCACGGGGAGCACGAGGGTGCGGCGGCGAGGACACTCGGCCGACAGTGAGGGCGAGTTGGGAGGCGGCACGAGGATGGAGGAGGGAAGGAAGTGGCGCGGGGGACAGAGAAGGGAGGAGGGAGAGAAGGGAGGAAAGAGGCGGATGTACTGGCAACGGCGATGGAAACGAAGATGAAGCTCGACGGCGAGGGTGCGCAGTGAGGTCGAAGCTTGGCGGTGAGGGCGAAGCTCGGTGATGAGGGCGGCGAGGACTTGGTGGCAAATGAAATTTTGGCAGCCTCACGACGTCTAAGTGAATTCGCACAGGTTAGGTTTTTTCGAGGAGGTCGAGCGCTCTTATATAGACGCCTATCTTATCAGGCGGTTCCTAATGAAACGCCGCCTGAGCAGAGGACTTGTGTCAGACAGTTATTCCTTACTAACCGCTTGAGAAGGTTTCCTTCTCTCAGAAGGTTATTTAGTAAAAACCGTATGTGCCTTTGTGTACTAAGTCTAGGCTTTATTAATATTCTTGATAATGAGAGGCCTTTTAAAAGCCTAAATTCCACTTAATTGTAATATACTTCAGTATTAGAGGTTCCTATTAAATTTCATTTGGGAAGACTTTTGAAATTGATCAGAACATAAAAAAACAAATAACACTGGTTATTTGTCATTTTTCCATCTTGATGAATATAATGAGTTTTTCATTGAAATTTTCTATGAGACTTTTTAGTCATCATACCAACCTCTATGATTTTTTTAGATTTTTATAAAATTGTTTGAATCAATGTGAGTTTAAAATTTGGAGAATGTCTCATATGTATATGAGCATTTGACTAGAATGATGGATGATTTGAATTTTGACATGTTGGAATGCTTTAAAAAACTAACAAAATTCATACATGTATAAATAAGACAATATGTTCATACAAACCAATTTCAGTGGAAGATCCCCTTTTTTGAGGAGATATAAAAATATGAATCATATGTGAATATAAATTAATTTGATATTTACCAAAAAAATTACAATGGTACTCATACAAGTTTTAAAATATTTGGTACATGTGGTAGATATGAATTTTTGAAGAGTATAGAAAAAGTATTAACGAATTTGGACTCAATTTCTAAAATCTATACATGTTTGAGTATTTATATTGAAATATAAATAAAAAGAAGCAAGAGAAAAGAATACTAAAGAACACACTCGGACCTTTATCATAGGCGGTTTGTTAGGAACAACCGCCTGTGCAGTAGTTAAAAACCGTCTGTGAAAAGATGTACTAAGTCTAGGCTTAATTAATATTCTTGATTAAAATAATGGGCCTATTAAAAGTCCAAATTCTACTTTCTTGTAATATGCTTCAGTATTACATGTTCCTATTAAATTTCACTTGGAAGAACCTTTGAAATTGGTCAGAACGTAAAAAACAAACAACACTGGTTATTGTCACTATTCTATCTTGATGAATATAATGATTTTTTCATTGAATTTTTCTATGGAACTTTTTAGTCATCATACCAACCTCTATGATTTTTTTATATTTTTATAAATTATTTTGAATCAATGTATGTTCAAAATTTGAATAATGCCTCATATGTATATAAGCATTTTATTAGAATGATTGATAATTTGAATTCTGACACGTTGGAATATTTTTAAAAAAAATTTAAAAATTCATACATGTATAAATAAGATAATATGTTCATACAAACCAATTTCAGTGGAAGATCCTTTTTTAGGAGATATAAAAATGTGAATAATATGTGATTATAAATTAATTTGATATTTAGCAAAACATTACAATGTTAGCTATAGAAGTTTTATAATATATGATCCAGGTGGTAGATATGAATTTTTGAAGAAAATATAAAAAAATATCATCGAATTTGGACTCAATTTGCATAATCTATACATGTTTGAGTATTTATATTGGAATCTAAATAAAAAAGAAGCAAGGGAAAAGAAAACTGAAGAACAGACTCGAACCTTTGTTACAGGTAGTTTGTTCGGAACCATTGCTAATGTAGTAGTTAAAAACCGCATGTAAAAAGATGCACTAAGTCTAAACTTAATTAATATTCTTGATTAAAATTAGAGAGCTTTTAAAAGCTCAAATTCTACTTTCTTGTAATATGCTTCAGTATTACAGGTTCTCATTAAATTTCACTTGGGAAAACCTTTGAAATTGGTCAGAGTATAAAAAAACAAATAACACTGGTTATTTGTTATTTTTCTATCTTAAAGAATATAATGATTTTTTATTGAATTTTCTATGAAACTTTTTAGTCATCATACTAACCTATATGATTTTTCAGATTTTTATAATTTTTTCTGAATCAAAGTGTGTTCAAAATTTGAAGAATGTCTCATATGTATATGATCATTCGATTAGAATGATGGATAATTTAAATTTTGACATGTTGGAATGTTTTAAAAAAATTTAAAAAAATTCATACATGTATAAATAAGACAGTATGTTCATACAAACCAATTTTAGTGGAAGATCCCTTTTTATGAGGAGATATAAAATGTGAATAATATGTCATTATAAATTAATTTGATATTTACCAAAACATTACAATGTTAGCTATAGAAGTTTAATAATATTTGATCCATGTGGTAGATATGAATCTTGAAGAACATATAAAAAAAGTATCATCGAATTTCGACTCAATTTGCAGAATCTATACATGTTTGAGTATTTATATTGGAATCTAAACAAAAAAAGAAGCAAAGAAAATGAAAACTGAAGAATAGACTCGAACCTTTATCACAGGCGGTTCTTCATTACAATCCGCCTGTGAAAATAGACGACTATATAAAGGGCCCCTCGGGCACCGCAGAAAACCTAACTCGGAAGATTTTACATCGACGTTGTCGAGGTGTCTAAACTGACTCCTCCCCCAGACCTACTCGGGAGTAGTCAGCGGAGTTTCGATGTATATTCGAGGGGCTAGTCCTAACAATATCAAACTCAGAGAATGATGAACACGAGGGATTTACGTGGTTCGGGCTGCCTAAGCGTAATACCCTACTCCACGGTGGTTTGTGTGTAGTATTTCTTGGGTCTGATAGAGGGCATCTGAATCCATGGCCTTTCGGTCCTTTTATAGTCCAAGGCCGAGTGGCTTACAAATGGGGCCCAGGGCCCGACAGGTGGCCCCGGGAGTACCAAATTTGTCTTAAGATTTGGGAGTAAATGCTATCTCGTGACAACAGCTTCAATGTGCCGCCTGGCCATACCCTGACACTGGGCCACATATAGTCCCTCATCATGGTCGACGCGTCTTGTCTGTCTTGTCACGTCTTTTCATTGGTCCGTCGTACATAGTAGTTCAGCTCTGACCAGTCATGACAAGACCGACCACTGACCTCTTGACTTATGAGAGCGAGCTCTCGCTTACCTAGGGAACATGTGTGTCCTTCTCGCTTAGACGCATTGAGCACGTCTTCCTTTATTGCCTCTACCGCGGGATGGCGCGGGCTCGGCGTTGCCTGGCACGTGGCAGCTCCGGTCTTCCCCTGAGCGGGGAGGTCGGGTACGGGAGGTCGGACCCGGAGCTGCCGGGCACGCAGATGCACCAGACCTTCTCCCCTGAGGTGGGGACAGGTCCGGGGCTGCTGACCTGGAGAACTCGTTGGCCCTTCCCTTGGCAAGAGGGTGATCCCAGCGCTGCGAGACACGTGTATCACTGGATCTTCTTCTGAGGGAGGGTGACACACCTGGTGTTGCAGGCCACGTGGTAGTGTTGGGCCCTCCCTTAATGGGGATGCGTGGCTTTACCTCTAGACGTGTGGCACCCCGGGTCCATGTCAGGCCTCACCTATGCTGGGCGGTGGGGCCCAACATGATTTCTTTCCTGTACCCAGGAGTACCCGGTTCGCCAGGCACTGACAGACGCCGTCAGGCTGCCAAAATTTTCTATTTTCCGTCGACCCTCTGCTTCCACCGTCGCCGCTTATTTCATCAGTTGATCAAGCTTCAAACAGAGAAAATGTTGTCTTTTTTCCACTTTCATCGTTTGTTGTCTTTCTTTTAGTTTGGTTTTGTTAAGTTTGTCTCCATCCCACCCCCTCCCTACTCCCCACGATGTAGAGCCTCCCCTTGAGCTCCTCCATGAATTTTGTAGAAAGAGAACTAGATTTGAAGGACTAAAGGTTGAAAATGAATGCAAGCACATCACCTGTTTGATGAATAATTCAATCCAACTTCAAAAATTCATTACTCTATGTAGAAAGCTCCAAAAATTCTCAAACAAATTTCGGTGTACTCCACTTGATTTGTACTTTACAGTGGTCAAATTATCTGGTATGAAAATGTATAGTAATTTCTGTGTAATTAAAATTCCTTTTTCCTTTGAGGAATTATTCCAGGGAATTGCTTCCAGGGAAAATTTCCAAACTTTGCCAGGAAATCCTTCATATATCATAGTATCTCCAATAAAATTTCCAAGCTTATTATCTGTGGTTAAAAGCTCATAATAAATGCAGTTGTCCATAGGTTAATTGTTTTAGTATAAACACACCAAAAAATATTTCTAGAAAATATTTTGAAATTCAAAAATCTATTGTGGCCACTAGGAATCTTATAAAATTATGAAACAAATTTTATTGGAATCCTTATGAACATACCTACATGATACCAGTGTTCGCGCATATGATACAAGCTGGTTATGTCTATGTAAATTTATTGTATAGAAGATATTTAGGAATATTCGTGAACAAATTTTGCAGTAGAAAATTATGTAAATTTCACAAAAATTCTATTATGATCTTAGGATCTCTCTGTAAAAATTTCAACATCAGAATCTCTTATCTTCTTGTATTATAAATTTTGTTATTAAACATACCATTAAAGCATATATTTGTAATTGCAGTTTATTCATGTCGACATAAACATTTTAAAGAACATTCCTTATTTTATCCATTTTTTCACATATTTTCTTTGAAGACGGACCGACAAGCATGGATGTATAGCATGCCAAGACCTGAAGCATTACCTTCTCCCAACCAGCTACAACTTGACACTACAAGAGAAAAAGGCAATTTGCGAATGCTTGCGTGGGATAAGATTGCCCACTAGATTCTCATCTAATATCCACAAACAAGTCTCGATGAAAGACTTGTATTTTTTCGGGTATAATTCTCACAAGATAGTGTTCCTTGCCATTGTAATAAGGATCATCAAACCTGAGCATATAAAAGTTGTCATCACACGTTTGTGTTACTTCTTCAATGCAATATCACAAAAGGAGATGGCAAGTGAAGACTTAGACTATTTGAAAACGTACATCGTCGAGACTATGTGCAAGCTTGAGATGTATTTCCCGCCATCCTTTTTTGATATGCAAATACACATAATCATACATCTTATTGATAATATAAAAGCATTGAGACCTCTATATTTACATCATATGTTTTGTTGGAGAGATATTTAAGAGTATTAAAATGTTATGTGTGGAACCGTGCTCACCCAAAGGGTTCAATTATAGACGGATACACCACTGAAGAAGTGATTGAGTGTTGCGCTGATTACATCAAAGATGGAAAGCGAATAGGTGTGCCTATACCAGTACATAAGGATAGACTACGTGAGAGAAGCAAAGTGGGTAAGAAAACTTTTATTAATCACGATTACAATAATGTATACCCTGCACATTTTGGTGTACTACAACAACTCGCAATAGCTGAGTAGTACATCGAAGAACACTAGATTGAGCTTCGCAAAAAAAAAACAAAGCCATAGAGAGGACTGAATCATGAAAGAGCGCATAAGACGTTTAACTGAATGGTTATTGAACAAAAATATATCATACGGAAACTCTATAGAAGAGGCAAAAATGGAGAAGTTAGCTTCTGACCCATCTGCTTTGGTGACATCATGGCAAGCATATAACATCAATGGTTATACATTTTACACTAAGGAAAAAAATGGTAAGAGTGTTGCACAAAATAGTTGTGTTCGTATAGAGGCTTATGATCCACAAGGGCAGAAGACCACATACTTCAGGTTCATAGAGGAAATATGGAAACTCGATTATGGCGAAAGAATGCTAATGCCCGTATTTAAATACAAATGGATCAAATATTTTGATGGTGTGAAAGTGGACAACTACAGACTGACACTGGTAGAATTGAATAAAGTGGTTTATAAAGATGACCTGTGGGTTCTCGCCTGTCGAAGGTCTTAAACGACACTTCCCCCCGGACTTGCTTAGAGAGCAGCCCGCGGAGGTTCTTTGGATTCACGAGGGCTAGTCCCAAGATATTGAGCGCAGCGAGATGGTGAACACAGAGGGTTTACGTGGTTCGGGCCGCCGGAGCGTAACACCCTACGTACACAGGAGTGTTTGTCTATTGCCTTATTTGAGCGTGTATGAGCCTTAGTCTGATTTTTCCATCCTTTGTGAAGGTCGTCTGCAGAGTTTTTTTGTAGTTCAAGGACTCTGCAGTCACAAGGTGAGCCCCAGGCCCCGATATGTGGTCCCGGGGAGAGCCAAATCCTATACAATATCTAAGATTAAATGCTATATACTTCCCCTTGTCAGGGGCTTCAATGTGCCGTTCTGGCGCGTCATGCGCCAGGGCTACACATAGTTGTTGATGATGGAAGGGCATGTCCCGCCCGTCTTGTCCTTGCGGCCCATTCGTTCGTCTTGCGGCGTGGGTGTGCACCGGCTACTTGGACAAGACAGGACTCTCGAGCCTTGACTTACACATGCGCGACTCCGCTTCGCCTGGGGAAGGCGCGCGTACTTAATGCCCGTCTGAGCAGCGCACTCTTTCCTTTATTACGGCCTCCTACCGCACTGAGTTGGCCGTCCGCCACGTGGTCGCACCGGAGCCTGCCTCTACGGGGAGTCGAGCGCCCGGCTGTACAGGCCACGTGGCGCCTCCGGAGCCCACCTCCGCGGAAGGGCGGAGGCTCAGCCCTGCGGGCCACGTGGTCGTTCCAGAGCCCTTCCCTGTGGGGAGGCGAGGGTCCGGTCCTGCCGGCCACGTGGCAGCCCGGGAGCCCGCCCCGGCGGGGAGGCGAGGGTCCGGTCCTGCCGGCCACGTGGCAGCCAGGGAGCCCGCCCCGGCGGGCAGGTAGGATCTGGTCCTTCCCTCCACGACGTGGCAGCCTCGGATTCTGTCTCCAAGTAGAGGTCGAGTCCTTAGCCATTTTCTCCTAGTACTCCTTAGTACGACACCAGACTGTCCGCGGTAGTGTGATGTAAAATTTACTGTATAAATTATTGGAAAAGTTACTTATCGGAAACTTTATAAAGTATAAAAGAAGTCGATTAAATTTTAAATGAAGATATAGAGTATGTTGTGAATTCGATTAGATTTTAAAAAAAGATATATAGTAGACGAGGGCAGATAGCCTAAGGCTATCTGAATTGTTACACTGTAAAGCGTACTGGAAAACATACGTAATTTTTTTTACAAAGTGCACATTCTATAAATATAGAGTACTTCCCCCGGTTTCAGAAAAAAAATCACTTTAGACATGATTTCGCGTACTAAGGAGTAATTATTTTTGCTACGATTTACCATTTATGTCTATAATAAATACAATAAGTATTGTTGGTTGATCGGTTGAAACACAATATCCTAGTGTAAATAGCGCGTAGAACAAAGCAAACCATATAGAGATCATCGAAGTGTAGCAACGACACTTTCCTCGGACCTGTTAAGAAGCATCACGTTGAGATTCTTTTTTAGTGGGGCTAGTTACAAGAGCTTGCGCGCACGGCTGAGATGGTAAAAATGGGAGGTTTTACATAGTTCGGATTGCCAGAGCATAACACCCTACATTCATGGAAGTGAGTTGTATTGCTTGAGTGTTGTGAGCTATGAGTGCTTGTGTATGGGTGTAAGAGAACATGTGTTCGAATGGTCTAAGAGGAGATGCCTAAGTTGGAGGCCGCACGATCATTTTACAGTCCAAGGCCGGACAGTTACAAGTGGACGGCTCGACGGGTGGCCCAGAAAGCTCCTATGCCTGTACAAGATCTAATGTGTTGTGCCCACCTCCATGGCTTGAAGACTCTCCATCTTGTCGCCTCGATCACTAGAAACTATACGTACGTGTTGATGATGACAGGGAATATCATATCTGTCGTGTCGCCTTTCCTACCCCGTCAGTAGCAGGTAGTAGTGCGACGTCTTCATTGTGATGTGATTGAGCACAACAGCACCTGACAGGAGCATGTGCCGCACTTGTGCGCCCGGAGAAGGTGCGTACCTTTAATGTGCAACACGAACAGAGCACGCCGCTCTTTACTCTTGTGACCTACCACCTAGAGTGACCTACCACCTAGAGCTGGCGGCAGGACGCCTGGAACACCAGAGCCCGCTTCCGCGGGGAGACCGAGTCCCGCGCTACGGTCTGTGTGGCAGCACTGGAGCCCATCTCTGTGAAGAGGCGAGGTCCGTCACTCTTGGGCGCACGGCGGCTACGGAGCCCGCCTATGTGGGAGAGGCCGACTCGAAACGTCTGGCCACATGGCTGTTGGGAAATTGGCGGTACGCTACTCTAGCAATTCTACCGCATCACTCAGGAAACATGCGAGTACAGAGGTCATATATCGTTACCACTAGATGTGTAACACAGTGGAACATAGACGCGCGTCAATGTAGGGAAGCAGACGATATTGTTCGTCTCCTCCTCATCCTCGTCACGGTAGCAGGTAGACGATCACGATCGTCGTAGCGAATCCGCACAGCAGTAGCAGCAGCGCCTCCACGAAATCCACATGTACGGAGAGGAACGTCGTGCGCTGGCATGCTAGCACCGTGTGTGCGACAAGGGTCTCGGTGTGAGGCCTGCGAGGGGTGGCGGCTAAGGCTATCACGTGGTAGAATCATTGGACTCTAACTCTACCCCTCATATTTATAGGCGTACTAATGGGATTTTAGGTCTAAGGCCTATTAGTACCTTAATTGCTTATGAATCAAATATACAGCAGATCTTAACACGAATTGTTATGATTGTCTCTTGGGCATATCATCAACCGTGGCAGCACCGGAGACTGTCCTATGGAGAAGCGAGGTTCGATCCCGCTAGACACGTGGGGTCCGAGGAGCCTGCTTCTGCAGGGAGGCCAACTCTCGAGTTGAGGTGCACGTGGCAGCCTTAAAGCCCGCTCATGAGGAGGGGTAGGACCCAGGCCTACGGGGACACATGGTGTCTTTGGAGCCTGACTTAGCGGGAAGGCAAAGTCCTTAGACGATTTTATCCTGCACACGAGGGTATTCAATATGTAGTGTGCCGAAAGATCAAAGATGTATAACCGTTCGAAATATATTGAAAAGTGAAAAACGGCATTCTTTAGTGAACTTCGAGTAGAAGATTAAAACGACATTGTTTTTAAAGTAGGAGAATATATAAAATATGCTTTAGATGATAAAATATATTTTAGAGGTTGCTGATGCCGATAGTCGTCTAAATAACAATAAAGTAAGGTTGACGTGGTAAGAATGGTGTACCGTAGTATCAATCGCTTCAAGGCGAAGGAAATATTATTTTCCAAGAGACGAAGCAACACAATCTCGAATTTGAACCGATCTTTGAAGAAATTGCATCCATTCGTTGGTAGCAGTAAATGCTCTTGGCGTGGCAGCAGTTGTACAGTAACCAATTCAGTGATCCTACGGAGTACTAGTACTGTCGTAGACTTTGTTTTTTACTTGTGCCAGATTTCATGAAGCCGATGAAAATTATCTTCTGCATCGCAGCAGCCATTTGGGTAGATTGTCGGTTTCAGGAGTGGCTCTGGCAGGGATAAAGCCGCGTGCCGGCGGCGTTGTTACAACAAACAAGGCAAAGGAATGTGACAGTGGGCCGGTAGCGTACCGCAGCAGGCGCCCGTATCTGTGGATGGACCACGAAGCAGCAGGCCAAACCACGGACAAGGCTCGTTCTGCTCCCTATGCTGCCGCGGCAGTGATTCTACAGGCTCCTCCCCTGGTTCACCTGTTGATCCTTGCGTGACTATATTGTCTGTACTTTTTCATCTTATCCGATGGAGAGGATGGATACCTGGGGTGGGGCCGTGGGGGATCGATCACCGTATGATTCCAGCAAAATCACCATCGTAAAATGTAACCAGGCGTGGTTCTTATATGAGATCTTTCGAAAGGATTTCTGCTGGCTGGGGTTTCAGCATGACTTGTCCGTAATTTGGTTCCAAGACACAAGATCAACGAGGATCGAACCATAACCAGTGATCACTTCAATATCCTGCTAATGTTGCCACTCGACATGAAATGCAACACGCGAGTGGCAGTGGGGCTATCGATCAAACTGAGCCACGGTCGCGGGGGATGCGAGCAGCGGAAATATACTACTACCGGACGCGGTTTGCTCCCCTGCTGGGCGACACCGGCAAAAGAGCGGCCACGACGCGTAGCAGCGACCGTAGGAAGAGGATCACCGAGAGGAAATCTATCAAATCCGGTCGCGTTTCGTGCTCCGCGCCCGTGCGTTCGGCGGCCCGCGCCGCACATGGCTGTCCTTTCCGGTCTCCCACCATCCTCTTGGCGAGGCGCGATCCGAGCTATACGTACCCGCGGCGGTGGAGCAACCGCGTGCAGCGCGGGGCGTGACGGCGACGTGGCCGGACCGCTACGTGTGCTGCGTGCTCGGGTAGAGGATCTGTGCCGTCGTGTAGTCCCATTCTCTACAGAACAATGCAAGACGTGCAAATGTAGCCTTGCGATCCGTGTACAATGATTGCATGATGCCGTAGATCGTGCGGCAGGGATCGCCCGTTATTATTTTATTCGCTAGACACAGGACCGATGCTTCTTTCCTCATACTCGTACGTGGGGTTGTTGTCGTATACTTTCACTATATACTCACGGGCATCTCAATACGGGAGTCGAATCTGAATTTTTTTGAACAAAGTGGAACTGATGATCGATCGCGGCCACCGTTTGTCTTACTCGATCCCGTAAAACCTGGAGCACGCGTGCGTACGCAGCGCAGGGAATTGGCTGCTTGGCTCTGTATGCCGCGAGAGAAGATTTGGATGGATCTTTTTGACCGTCTCCGACTCCGAGTAAGGCATCATACTATAATACTCAGAGCGGAGGGAGTATTAGGGAATGCTAATTTGCAGGTCACTGAGAGCGGGTGCAGATTTCAGCCGACTGCGCACGCGCGCTAGAGCGGGCGCACAGCAGAGGACACACGATAATTAATTTTTTCTAAGAATTATGTTAATTATAAAATAATAAAACAAATAATTGTGTAATTAATCAACTTATAGTATTAAGCGTTAATGATTGATTACAAATATTTACAGTTAATTGTAGTAATTAGTTGCTAATTATATGGTGCATGAAATTCTCAGTTCCATAATATTATGTGTCATTATGTGTCCACAGTAGTAAGTTCAGTCAGATTGGAATGGGACGTATCGCTAATTTCCTGAAACCATCAACGAGACAACGATCACACGACAAACCACGAGGTTTCAGAAGATCCAGTAGTACTGAATAGTTCTCCTCACTCTGACTGACGAAGGACCACCACGATCTTCTCGCCGCTTTAATTAGAAAACCAAAGCTTGGGTCTCTGGATCTTTTTGCACTGCTGTGATTCCTTCAAATCTTGTTATTGAAGGCGAGTTAAATCACATTCACTACGGATTGTCGGTACAGTTATGTGTTGCTTTTTCTCTCTCTGCGGCCGAGGCGGTCTTCGTGATCATTACGCCAGTTTACTGCACCTGTCCAAGTTCAGGCATCAGGACTTTTGGTATAATAAGATCGAGTTTCTAGTCGTTCAGATTTACAGTATCTCGCCGTGTCGCTTCAGACGTGGACAAGTATTGGACAATTTTACTGCACTGTAAATATGAAGTAGAGTAGTAAGAAGTAGTACTAGAGTAGTAGTGAACATGTTGGAAATATAATTTCTTTAGATAATAAAATAAATCCAGCCTTCACCTCAGATACATAAGTATAGAAGAAGTATAGAGCATAAAGTGTGGTTTATAGAAAAAGAATGCAGATGGCTTAAGTGGTGGAACTACGCGGTCGGGTATTGTTCTTGTGTTGCTATGCTTCCCGTTCTATGTGTAGAATTTCAACGAGTTGAAGCAAATGGCAGAACCGGGGTTTGGCTTCTACCGCTCTCCAGGCTGCATATTTTCATCGACACGGCACGCAGAAAGTTCCATGGTGCAGATGTGCCGATAGATAGACACATGGAAATATTTCAAACTTCCCTTTTAATTTTGCGTGAGATATGCCTACAATTTCGTAACGTATTGTACCTTCTGGAAGCACATACAGGCCAGAATTGGATGCCTCCCGGCCCGAAATAAACATTCTTATCGGGCCGTACATTCTGGACGCATCCGCCGAGCCCGGCAGAACTAAGAAGGCCCTCACCAGACGTTGGGCCGCATAGCCCAATAAAGACGACGGCACAAGGAAAAAGAGACGGGTAAGGTGAAGCTGAAGCTCGGGGGTAAGCTGATGCGATGGGATCATGGAAGGCCAGAAGCAAAATCCGACATCATGGGCCGACACAATGAGTATTGTACTCTCTTTATTACAAAATACTTATCACTTTTTAGTTAAAAATGAAGTGGACAAGTAATTTAGGATGGTTGGAGTATCTTCCTGTCTTCCTGTCCTTCAGCTCCAATGTTTTGCACTCACTAGACGAGATATAGTCCTCGGCTCGGACAAGAAGGGAACATGCATGGTGACATGATTCCGTGCAGAAGGCGATGATGAATCTGTTGGGATCCTTTAATTAGCACCAACAGGTGCAGTGCCTGATCAGTGAGAAAGAAGCCCGAGTGGCCTAATGAAAGTGCAGCGTGCCTTGTGATTGTGAACGAGAAGGAAGCAGGAAGCTGTGTTTGTGACATTGTGTGCATGGCCTGGTTAAAGGAGCAAGAATCTCCTGCTATATGTTGTACGTGCAGAACAAAGGGTGTTTCGAATAGATTCTTCTTTGTACGATTTGGCCCGGAAAACGGGCAGTGGTCGACCCAAAGTCGAACAAACGGTCTGCTCGTCACTGGTGGTGTACACTGCCCTAAATACTCTCTCAGCTCTCAAAATTTGTCGCTTTGTATTTTTTCTTTGAATCACAAAGCAACAAATTTTAGAGAACGGGAATTAGTTTTGAGGGTAAATTTTAGAGAACGGGAATTAGTTTTGAGGGTCAGCCAAACCCTCAAAAATCTGCGGTACGGTTGTATGGACAGACTCTTTACTTGCTTCTTTAGCCATGACAAGGCAAGCTGGTGTGCAGGAACAAAAGCAAAAGGTGGACTTGAAAAAAAAAAGGACTTGGACTTGAGAGGAGCCGTGCGTACGTTCGGGAACAGAAGCGGCCACGGAGGTGAGCTCAGGTGCATCGGATAAACAAAAGCTGAGTTCTGAAAGGCCAACGCAGCCATGATAAACAAAAGCTGAGTTCTGAAGGACCAACGCAGCCATGCATTGCGTTGCATGTTCAGATGACACACAAGGTACGTACAAATCATCTTTATTCGCTCACTTTCTGTCAAAACAAAAGTCGTCGTCGTTGGTACCAAAGAGAAAGGCAGAGAGAACGAACAACTCGAGCTTTTCTCAGCTGAGAAGAAGATTGCATTACCAGCGGTTGTGTTACGGTCGGAGGCCTAGAGATACACGCGCGACCGACACCTATCTCCGGGTCGCATATAAATGGGAACAAAAGTTGCACAGGGCGAGAGCTTTTGTGGGCAACTTGAGAACAGATTAAAGGAACCCTAAGGCCTAACCCTAGAGCCTTTCATCCTCTCACGGTGACACACACCGAGAAAGAAAAATTAAAACGAGTATTCAGAAAGCGGATGCATGCTCTCCATGCTCTAGCTAGCCGCAATAATAAGTTTTCATCAGCTGCTACTTCTGCATGTGCAAAAGATCATTTGGCTGTCCCAATGGCCCCTCAAAACACGTTCCTGCTGTGGTGCATGCAGTGCCGTGGGGCGAGAGGAACACGACGATCCGACAACATTCTGCCTGCTCCCAGGATGCATGCAAGAGTGGCTCGTCCAACGTTGGGACAGGTTATGACGACTCATGAGCTGAGTGCATGTGTTCAACTCTGATCACCTTTTCTTTTACAGAAATCTTTTATTCTGAAATCCGCGGTCCAATTTCAAACAACTACCGTATTGATTTAACTTTGAGATTTGTGCAGAGCAATATATCTTCAACCCTACCTTTCTTCCTCCCATCCCAGGCGATATTTGCTGGCGACGCTGCTTTTCTTCGATCCCATTTGGGCGGGCGAAGGCGTGGAGTCTGGTGCCGGCGGAGCCCGCGTGATGGCGACGCAGCGTGCCCAGGCTGATGGCGGTGCGCGGCGATGCCGCAGTTCGTAGGCGTGACGGCAGCGCCGGCCGGCCGGATCCAAAAAGATGATGCAAGTTTTTTATTGTTAATCTCTATTTGTAATTTTGTAATTGTAAAAGTTATGTTAATTGCAAAACAATCAAACAAAAAAATTTGTGATTGATTAGCATATACTCTTAAAGATTAATGATTAATTATAAGATTAATTCTTAATTATAATAATTAATTGCTAATGATATGATGTCTGAAATTTTCTGACATTTCAGACAACTTACAATAGACATATCCTTTCTTTTTCCTGTTAAATGCATAGAGGAATTTGTTATCGAGCCATACCCTGCTGATCGATCGGCGGCGAATCATTTCTTCATGACGACATGTGTGACATGGCGTGCGGTGACAAGAGAGACAATTATTGTGCAAGCGTCGACCGATCACCGTCGGTCAGTCCCTTGCTTGCATGCACGCACCTTCCCATCCCCGCGAGCTGGCCCAGGCTGGCCCCTTGCTTGCTACGGTTAGGTTTTACTAGGGCTAGAAGATGTTAGCCATGCATGTGGACTCACGCCAAATCTATGACAGTGTTGATAAAATCTAAAAGGATTAATTGTAGCATAATTTGTGCTATGGGGCATGTAAATATCCTAGTATGACAAGCTAAGATAACTACTACAATAGCTCAAATTTTGTAATATCTACCATTATTTGTAATTTTTTTTGAATTACGGTATTTTGCAACAAAAAATTAACTACATTCGTTCTCAATGCACCATTACAATTACAATCAAATGGAGCATAACTATCAATTAACTATATATATTGCCCAGAACTAACAAATACATAAATACACATTTGAAAATTAGCCCAGGATATATTTACCCATGGATAGTAGTGAAAAAAAATTAGTGATGATAACGCAATATTAAATTAATGTGGGACTCTAAACTAATGTAATATTTGCTTTAATAAACTTACTGATACTAGCAGTGCACCTACTAGTTTTGATACAAATCTAGAAAATCATTTACATGAATTGTTGTATTATATTCATGTGTATAGAATAAATTTTATTTCCAATTATAGACATTAAGAATCAATGGACGTAGATTACTAAAGCACAGTTGTACCAAACTGTTCGCATCTCATTATCTCAAATTTTTCTATGTTGGGGAGCTTGACGGTTCTATGCAATTTGGCATTTTGCTTAAACATAAGGGGCAGTGAGCCCCCTCATCGATCACCACCAACTGCTCAACGCACGTACTTTTAGCCCGCATGCGCCCATGCATGACAATATTAATTCACTGAGAGAGAGAGACGGACAGCATGGCTAGAACAGAAAAAAGGCGGGCAGCGCTTTGTATGCTCATGTGCCATCCTCCATGTATTGACAGCGATTTTCCCGTCTTGGAAGGACAATGGCTGTAGTACCTCTACTGTTAGTTAGAGGCCCGCGACCTTACATATATGGTGTTTCCCGGCGGTTAGGTTCTTTTCACTAGTCGGTGTAGCGGGCTTGCTACAATTGTGGGGCACACAATACCATATGATTAGCTGATTGTGTTAGTCGGTTTGATCTCGGAGTAACGTGGGCAACGACCACGCTCTCGAGTCGTACTCTCTCTCACGCGTATTGATCGGAGGCGCAACCGACTCTGTTCGGTGCGGCCCCTTCTCGCCCGTGCAATATAAATAAGAGGGAGAGAGTTGGGGCACCGATCACCCGATGATTGTGTGCCATAACCTCTCCCCCACAAACCCTAAATCCGATATATTAGTGCGCGCAGTGAGGGGAAGGTCCTCACCTTCCTCCCGTTGCTCCTCCGCCGCATCAACCTCTTGGTGTGGCTGCCTTCACCACCTCGACGGGCTGCATTGCGTCAAAATATCACTGCATAAACCCTCACTCCATCGCCGGTCTCCAAGACGCGCCAAGTGACTCTAATAAGCCCTCTGTCTAATGGCATCGAGTGGAATCTCCAACGAAGGTGCACCCGACTCTCTCCTCTCTCTTAATTCTATTCTACTGCATGTTAATTAGATGTATAGATTGCATAATTGCTTGATTGTTATCCTAAGTAATTACATCATTGTTTGATTATCGCTAAGAATCCCGATTAGCCGTTGCCAGCCTAGATTCTAAGCACAATTAGTTCTAACAGATTGGCTAGCAGAAAAAATTTCAAAATCAAAGGTCTAGAATTCGATCATCAAGCTCTTTTTTATAATACTTACTCCATAACTTATCGCTGGATCCGTCAATCGTTACACCTGAGGACGGTTACTTCGCACGCTCGGCGAAGCTCCGAATACTTCGTCGACGATCCCAGCGAAGAGGCGAGAGCGACGCCGGTACGGGCCTAGCGTGGCGGCGAGGCAGATCAGACAGCGAAGGTTCTAAGTGTGGGACGAGCGCGACGGGGGAAGGAAGCCGCACACCGGAGAACGAGGACGCGTGGAGGAGGCCGGCACGCCACAGGCGCTGACAAAGCCGTCGAGGCAGATGAAAATATCAGGAGAGGCTGGAGACCAGAATGAGGCAAGAAAAAACGGAGATGGTCATGGCACCTGCCAACACCCAACCAGATATCCCCTTGTCCCTCCACGGAAACAGATCGGCAGGCTTGCCGCCGTCGAGGATGGAGTGAACGGACTTCGGGGGCGGGAGGAGAGGGCTAGGGGGCGGCGTTGACGACGGGGGAGAGCGCGAGTGCAGCGCTGGCGACACGCGGAGGCGTGTGGTGGGAGACGAGAGGGCGTTGATCGGAAAGATCGAGAGAGCAGGAGAGAAAAGAAGATTCGGGAGAGAAGATAAGGATAGAGAGAGAAAAAAATAGAAATGAATATACCAAAATAAATGGGAAAATAGGAAATGACTAGTACACTGTAAGATGGAGAATGATTCTCTATGTTGATCAATCGTCAGGCACGAGTACATATAGCCTGCAGAGCAGGTTAGTTACATGCGAGCGCTATGTGTGGATCTAAACAGAAGACCGTGTGATGTGTGCACGATGCGGGAGGTGCGACGTGAGTTGTGGATGTAACCCCCCTTCAGTTGGAGAAGGTGGTTGCTGGAGTCCGTCCCGAAGCCGTGACGGTGAAGGATCTGCTAACACCCCTCCCCCCCCCCCCCCCCCCCCCCCCCCCCGCAGTCCTGTGGATGGGAGGCCCGACACAGAGGCTGTTGCGAAATCCTTCGAAGACTGTTGTAGAGAGGCCCTTGGTCATAATGTCGGCAAATTGTTGATCGCTTGGGACATGCAGAACCTTTAGATCGCCGACGGTGACCTTATCACGAACGAAGTGTATATCAATTTCAATGTGCTTCGTACGACGATGGTTGACTGGATTGTGCGAGAGATAAACAGCCGAAATATTATCACAGAAGATAACTGAGCCTTTGTGGATGTGCACACCAAGTTCACCAAGTAATTGCCGAAGCCACAGACACTCAGTAGCTGCATTGGCGACGGCGCGGTACTCGGCCTCCGCGCTTGACCGGGATACAGTAGGCTGCCGTTTACTGGACCATGAGATAAGTGAATCACCAAGGAAAATGCAATAACCGGAAGTTGATTTTCTGGTATCAGGACACCCGGCCCAATCGGCGTCGGTATATGCAATTAGGTCAAAGCTTCGACTTGCCTGAATGTGTAGTCCCAGATTTGCAGTACCTTTGACGTAGCGGAGGATCCGTTTCAGTAGAGACCAATGGCAGTCATTGGGTGCATGCATATGTAAACAAACTTGCTGTACGGCATAAGATAAGTCGGGTCGGGTGATGGTCAGGTATTGCAGGGCGCCAGCCAGCTGACGATATTCTGCTGCATCTGAACTCGGTGTGCCACTGGAAGAGGAGACCTTTGGCTTTGTGTCAATTGGTGTGGATGCAGCCTTGCAGTTGCTCATTCCTGCCCGGTCAAGAATATCAATGGCATAAGTCTGTTGTGTGAGAAAGAAACCGGACGATGATCGTTTGATATCAACGCCCAAAAAATATTTGATGTCGCCCATGTCTTTGATGGCAAATTCAGACTGCAGTTTGTTAATCAAAAGAGATATCAGATCTTTGGATGAGGCTGTTAGAATAATATCATCGACATACAATAAAAGAAATGCACGGTCAGGTCCATTACAATATGTGAACAGTGATGTATCAGACCGTGTTTGTTGAAGCCCGATTTGTTTTGCAAAGGCTGCAAATCTTGTGAACCAAGCTCGCGGAGCTTGTTTTAAACCATACAGTGATTTGGAAAGTTGACAGACATGATCGCTCAAGGCAGGATCAGAAAATCCAGTTGGCTGAACACAAAATACTTGCTCTTGTAGGTGCCCATGTAGAAATGCATTAGAAACATCCAGTTGACTGACGGGCCAGTTCTTGCTAGCTGCAATGGTGAGAACACAGCGAATAGTGGCAGGTTTTATAACTGGTGCGAAAGTCTCACCAAAATCGATGCCCGGTCGCTGGTGAAATCCGCGTACAACCCACCAAGCCTTGTACTTGTCGAAAGATCCGTCTGGCCGAAATTTGTGCTTGAAGACCCATTTACCAGTAACAATATTTGCATCGGCCGGTCTTGGGACAAGACGCCAAGTGCGGTTGGCCTGAAGAGCATCGAACTCCTGTTTCATTGCAGAAAACCAGTTTGGATCCTTTAGGGCTGACCGGACGGATTTAGGAATAGGTGATAAGGAGGTGGTTGCTGTCATGCCGTATTTAGGATTGGGTCGAAATATTCCGGCCTTGGAGCGTGTGATCATGGAATGTGTCGGTGGCTTTTGTGGTTGTGGGTTTGGTTTAGTAGGGGTTGGTGAGGCATCAAAAACTGGGACAACAGATCGTGTGTTGGTGGCATCGACGGGTATAGTGGGTGTGCTGGATGATTCGTAGTGGGATCCAGTTTGTGGCAGTTTAGAAGTGGTGGGATCGGTTGTGGACGTGGTTGAATGCATGGGATGTGGGGTGGGAGTGTTGTGGCCATGCAGTGTATGTGGCAGTGGTTGTAGCGGTTGTGGTGGCAGATCTGGAGAAGCTGCGCGTGGACGTGAGGCTGGTGGCCGCAGAATATGTGGAGAGGGATCAACGTCGCTGTTGTCAGCAGAGACCTCCGGAATTGGGGGTCCTTGTGTGACGGCGAAAGGGAACTGAAGTTCATCGAACACCACATGCCTGGACGTGAGCACTTTGCGCGTGGCCAAGTCAAAGCATCTATACCCCTTGTGATCTGCAGGATAACCAAGAAAAACACATGCACTCGAGCGAGCACATAGTTTGTTAGTTGCCGTGGCTGATGTATTTGGGAAACATAGGCATCCGAATACACGCAGATGCTCATAGGAGGGTGGCACACCGAAGAGGAGCTGGAATGGTGTCATATTTCCAGTAGATCGACAAGGCCGTTGATTCAAAAGATAAGTAGCTGTGTTGAGTGCTTCGGCCCAAAAGTTTTGCGGGGCAGATGAGTGGAGCAACATAGTGCGCATTGAGTCATTGAGTGTACGAAGGATTCTCTCAGCCTTACCATTTTGTGGTGAAGTGTATGGACAAGATAGGCGGAGATGAATGCCATGCGAGGAAAGAAATGTGCGCATAGAGTAGTTGTCGAACTCTTTGCCGTTGTCGGTTTGTAGAGCAAGAATGGGTAAGCGGAATTGTGTGGTGACGTATGAGTGAAAGCGCAGGAAGGTGGAGAGGACTTCACTTTTGTGGCGCAGCGGGAAGGTCCAAGTATAGTGTGTATAATCGTCAAGCAGGGCCAGATAAAAATTGTATCCAGAAACACTTTGGGTAGGTGAAGTCCAAACATCCGCATGAACAATTTGAAATGGAAAATAGCTGATAGAGTCTGAGATAGAGAAGGGTAGGCGAACATGCTTCCCCAGCTGACAAGAACGGCAAATATGCATGGATGATTTATTACAAGTAAATGAAAAAGAGCGCAAGGCTTGCAGTAGGGAATCTCTTCCTGGGTGCCCCAAACGTTGGTGCCAGAGTTCGAGCGATGTAGAAGAGGCGTGCAAGGCGCGCGAAGATGGAATATGTAGTGGATAGAGCTCTCCGTCACTGTTACATCGGAGAATCACCCGCCGGGTTCGAAGGTCCTTTACAGAAAAACCAGCAGGGTCAAATTCAATAGAAACAGAATTATCTCGAGTGAGTTTCCGAACGGAAATGAGATTTTGTGTAAGATCAGGGGAAATAAGAATGTTGTTAAGATGTAGTGGGACCGAAGGTGTGGGAATTGTGGAGCAAGCTGTGTGGGTGACTGGTAGACGTGCACCATTTCCTACCGTTATATTGAAGTGTGTGTTGACAGGACTAGAAGCAGGAAAAATAGATGTGTTACCGGACATATGAGAGGATGCTCCCGAATCAACGAACCAATCCGAGTTGGAGGTTGGAGCAACTGCGGCATTGTTCAGTGCGGCCATTAGTCCTTGGAAGTCCCACGGTGAAGCTGGTGTCGAGGTTGATGAAGTGCCCCCACCAGGGAACTCGCTAGAACCCGGAGTAGCATACATAGCTTGCTGCTGCTGAGTACCCGGACGAGGACCGAGGACGCCTGCTCCTGGGGCGCGGAATGGCATGGGCCAGGCCTGCACCATGCCGGTCCATGGGTTGTAGTCTGAACGCCAGCCGCCAAATCCTTGTGGTCGCCATTGCTGGGAACCAGAGGAATGGTTCCAGTTGTTGCTGTTGTTGTTCCCACGGCCTTGGCCACGACCTTGGCCACGGCCGCCACCGCGACCACGATTGTTGCCTTTCTTGCCGCCGCCACGCCCGGATTGATGATTGGGCGTAGGGGCGGGCTGATCAGGTGCATGATGGTTGTCAGACGCGGTGAGCGCATGACTGTCACCCGTGGTCGTTCGTTGGGTGTCAAATAACTCCTCCATCAATAGCTGAGATCTCGCGCTGAGGAAAGTATGCGGTGGCTGGCGCGAGGTTATGGCGGAGATCGCATGGCGGTACTTAGGATTAAGACCCCGAAGGAGATTAAGCACCTGACTTTGCTCGGAGACGGGTTGGCCAATGTCACGGAGGTTGTCCGCAAGCATCTTCAGCTTTGCGCAGTAGTCTGAAACGCTCATGTCTCCTTGACACAGGTTGTGAAATTCAGCCTCGAAGAAGACTGCACGTTGAAGCTGGTTGTCGTGAAACAACTGTTCGACGGCGTGCCACAGCGTGTATGCGTCGATCTTCGTCTGCCGGACGAGCTTCCAGACCTCTGGAGTGCAGGTGCTGTAGATCCAGTTAACTAAGCACTGGTCAACCCGGCACCACTCTCGATCTTGATGAAGAATGTTGGTGGTAGAAGTGATGTGGGAGGATAAACCAAATTTGCCGATGGCCGAATCGAAGAACATGCGCCAGTCGGCATAATTTGGATTGGTGAGCTCTAACAGAACTGGGACATGTGACCGAATATTCACAGATTGGAGAATAGCGGCGCTGGTGGTGGATGATAGATCGCTATCATGGGCGTCATTGTTGGTGGCGAGAGAAGCATCAGAAGATGTTGGTGAAAAGGCCGGGTTGAATTCCATGAGGAAGAAAAGTTTTCTGGTCTCGTGATACCATGTAAGATGGAGAATGATTCTCTATGTTGATCAATCGTCAGGCACGAGTACATATAGCCTGCAGAGCAGGTTAGTTACATGCGAGCGCTATGTGTGGATCTAAACAGAAGACCGTGTGATGTGCGCACGATGCGGGAGGTGCGACGTGAGTTGTGGACGTAATCCCGCGTTCAGTTGGAGAAGGTGGTTGCTGGAGTCCGTCCCAAAGCCGTGACGGTGAAGGATCTGCTAACATACACAATCTGATTTGTGGTGCAATCTTGCAATCATCAATTCTCATTAATTGGATGTGCATCCTAATGTGGTTGCGTTTTTTACTTAATCTCTATCATTTTTTCTTACGTGAATACAAGTTAAGTGAAAAAACTCAATCACCATAGAATAGACATCCAATAGTTAATGATGAGTGACTGCAGGATTGCACCACAAATCAGATTGTATAGTAGTCATTGTCAAATTAATATGATGATTTTTGTAAATTGTAAAAAAAATTCAGTGAAATATAGATCGTTATGTGATATAATAAAAATAAATGATAGTTGTATGATATGATATAAAATAGATAGTGATTGATATAGAAGTGAATGTCGCGAAGAATTTGAGGTGAACAATTGTGAACAGGTTTACCACTCTACTGCTACTGTGCCACCGGAAAAAAACTGATATAGAACAGTACTGTACCGCTGCATGCAACTTGCTCTAGAATCTGTCACGTCTGATGTTTTCCCCTATTCCCTGCAGTAAGTGTAATCATCCTTTCGTCAAGGCTCTATCAAATGAAAAGTGCCAACGGCTATGCAAGTAGCATCCTGTTCTTTTGTCTACTCACACTGTTCACTTTGTCCTGGAGCCCACTTTCAGCCCCCAAGACTATTGCCTGCAGCCAACGTACGTCTGGATTCTTGCTTTACCCGGCCCAGTTCAAAAAGGTGTGCTCTATGAGTTTTACGCAGGGATTGTGCTCGAGACGTATAAATCGTCGGAGAAATTCCAAGTCGGAGCCTGCACGATGAATTGACTTGGATTCTTCGAAAACTTCCGGTTTTTTAGTCATCGATCAAGCATCAGTGGGCCATCATTATCCGAGACGACCGTAGAGAGTACTCCTTTTGTTCTAAAGTATTTGTTACTTTCTAGATCATTTTCAAACTAAAGAATTAAAATTTTTAGAGACCGGGAGTACTAAGCAATACTTTGAGAGCACGCGTACTTTGGTGTCATCTCAAGGCAACTCGATCTTGCATGACTGCATTTGTGGTCCATGAAAGAATTGAGTTGAAGTTGTCTATTTGTCAAATGCTTAAAATTTGGAAAAATTTTAGGCACCAGATCATTAACAGCTAATTATAGTCATTAACCTCTAATCTTGTAATTAATTATTAACATTTAATTCTATAGGTTAATAAATTACAAAAAAATGTTTTATTATTTTACAATTGACATAATCCTATAAATTAAGGATTAAAAATTACAAATTATGGATTAACAATTAATAAAAACAAAGCTTAACTTCTTCGGTTCCGGCCGCCGCCGCTGTCATCGGGCGTTGCGCCGCGTCAGGACGCCGTTCGCGCTCGCCATGTTCGCCGCGCGCGCTGGCCTCGCCGTCGTAGATCCGCTGCCGTGTCGAGACGCACCCGCCGTTGCTGCCGCGCCGAGAGTCACGCACGGAGCTGTTGTCGCATGAACTCTCGATCTGGAACGTGTGAGCGCTGAGCGGTTAGGGAAGGGAGGAAGAAGATAAAGGTGAGTGGCACACATCTTGAGGCCAAACTGATGGCCCATATCATCGCCTGAAGCACAGGCTGATTTCAGGCGCCTGCAGAGGGTTTCCGTAGTTGTATACATGCAAGGCTTGAAGTATGAGATACCCAACAAAGTAGAATCGCTAACTTCTCACTGATTTATAGCAGTAATCCTTCAATATCGGATAAACGTAACTGGACCGTCAAATATTGGGCGTATCATTAATTGTCCATTTCACACTAGAAAAGGACGTGTTATTTACTAAGTACAGGCCCCAGAATAAAACTGACAATCAGCAGATGCGACACGCCGCAGTTGTGTCATTAGATTTCTCATTGAGATTTCACGACGCAGACAAGTTTTATATTACTACCTCGATCATTGAATGTTAGCAAAAAAATTTTAAAGACAGGAGTAGCGAAAGTTTTCAAATTTCCACCGTTGTTGGGTCCAGGATACAATGAAGTATAAAATAGCTGCATTTTTCATACACAACTGAAATGACAAGACCAAAAGAATGATATGCACGCCAACGGGTATTCTAACTGGAAACCAACGAACACGCATTAACATTCAACGCATAACCCGCATCATCATTCTTGAAAACAAATGCAAAAAGTTAAGAATCTAGTAGGATATTATTGCTGGGCATCACCTGTGCTTTTGGCAGGAGCCAGGACTTTGAAAATTAATTATATATCGGCTCTATAAATATTATTGTTTACTATGTAATTGATTTACAACCTGTGTCGCAGCAATAGATGTAAGAAGTTTATTAACCTTACTCGAAAGCCAAAATCAAATGCTGCGGCTTAATGAGTACTCTCTCCATCTTCAAAAATTTGTCGTTTTGTAGTTTATTCTTGAACTAAAAGGCGACAGACTTTTGAGGACCGAAAAGAGTACAGCTCTAAACAGAAATGCATAAAAATCATCTAGAAATGGCCTTAATCAGGACATGACGTGCTGAAGTCTTTACCGAGAATCCGAAACAACTAAAAAATGACACAGCATATGACAATATAAGTCTGTCACGTGCAAAACTAAAATTAACCACCATTTAACTCATTGTATGAGTGCAACATAACGTGCTGAAATATTCACCTCAGTTCTTCCAAAATGCAAATCATGGGATGAAAGCCCGAAAAACAAATATTACTGGCATGTGAACATTTCTATTGCTGAATAAACCATAGTGATCTACTCTCTCTGTCACAAATATAAGGCTTTCTGGATTTATTCTAAGTTACTGTTTTTTTACTCCGACCGTAGCAGTAAATCTTTCATAAATTTTGACAATGCAAAAATAATATTACCACATCATCAAAAAATAAACTCTCATAATATACATCTCTTTCAATTTTAAATGACTTGTTTTTATTAATATTATTGGTCAATGTGGAAAAAGTTCAACTTAGAGAAATATTGGCGTGCTTTACAAAGACATCATTTTGTCATAAAATAATTCTTTCAACGTAATGCCAATGCCAATGTAATTAATAAAATGTAGCAAAAGGCACCCATCCAGCAATTTAGTAAACATTTCTAACGAGATACAAAGTATGCAAATTATTCTTGTGAGAAAATCAAGGCGCTGCATAAAAAATAATTTGATGCCAGAATATGATCGTTCCCCGTGCAGCAATAGTTAAAATCCAGGATTCATGCTGTACAAAGGCCAAGAAAAATAGTTGTTTTATTTCAAAAAAATAGTTCTTCCCGACAATGATGTGATTGGAAAATGGTGTAGCAATCCAGGAAGAACAAGTTGATGTCAGTGACGAACAACGAGAATGTCCCCTGATTTCCAGATCTCGCAGTAGCTACGCCCAGCATATAAGAAAACTTCGATAATCAATCAAGGGATAGGGATCGGCGCATGGCTCTATTGGTCGCAGTTTCAAATTCTCATAGCGTTCGTCTCTCTCCCCCATGAGCATATGATTAGTCACACCTCCCGGAGACATAAGCGCAGGCAGGCATACTTAAGGAACAATATCAAGGATCCGCGAGCTACGTACCAATTAAAGTCAACTAGGTTTCTAGGGCTCAGCTTTTCAAGAGGAAAGGTGCTAGTAATAAAGCAAAGAGGTCGTACCTAATGGAGGCCAGACATATAGAAGCTACACAGCGAAAGCGAAAAAAGCTTGGTTTTACACCATACAAACAAAAACCACAGAAATAACCAGAACTCAACACCATCAGCAAGAACGAAAATCATGTCAAATGCTTCATCAAGGTCCTAACTGTCAGATTCTAACCATATGCAGCGGCCGAGTATGTTGCTACTCGCCTCAGATGATCCGAAGAAGCGGCAGGTCTAAGGCCTAGGCTCCAGAAGAAACATCAATTTATGCATCCCGATAGAAGCTACGAATTCAGAAGCTAAAGCAATTGCCAGATCGAGCGAAAGAGAGACGGTGTCATTGAGTCGTTACAGCGTGGCGGCCTGCGACGGCGACGACGGCCGGTCACTGCCTCGGGTGGCCGTAGAAGAACGGTGCGCCGGCCGTGAACGAGCCGTACGGTCCCGGCGTCGGGTACGGATCCATCACCACAGCCGATGACACGATGACGTTGCCCGCCCCACCGCCACCTGCTTCGCCAGCGGCGGCGGTGCTTGGAGGCGGTCCGTCTCCGGCGTGGCGGAAGTGGTGGTACTCGATGGCGCCTGGAGAAGCCAGGCAGTGCGGGCCGACGTCGTGCAGGATGCCCTTGAACACGTGGCCGCCGATGCTGACGGTGGTCTGGTACGCGACCTCCGCCTCGGCCTGGTCGATCGGACCCAGCCGCACGCAGCGGAACACCGCCTCCGAGCTCACCTCTCTCGGGAACCTGTCCGCGACCGTGGCCATCTGCTGATACCCTGCACGCACACGAAGCACCAGCAAGTGCACAAGACATGAATTAAGAAAACATGAGGAACGAGCCGGACCAAGTCGATTTGATGTTACGATTATTGACGTGTATGATGATTATTGCTGTGTATGTACCCGAGGAAGTGGCGGTCGTGGCAACGGAGAGGCGCGCGCGGGGTCGCTTGGCGACATCACCGGAGGACGGGACAGCGCCGGCCGTTGTGGCGGCGGCGGAGGCCGCGAGCACGGCGAGCTGCTGCTGGCGCTCGCGGCGCTTGGCGGCGGGGACCCAAGTGGACTTGACGTGCGTGGGGCAGCTGAAGCCGCGGCTCTTGCAGCAGCTGCGGCAGCGCTGGTGCGCGCAGTCCTTTTTTGCCTGGTTACCGCAGTCCTGGCAGCTGACGCCACCGCCCCCACCGCCGTCGCGCGTGCCACGAGACGACGACGACGACGCGGCGGCGGCCCCTGTGAGCGACGGCGGGGCGCCGGTCGCGTCGTCGGAGGAGAAGCGGATGATGTTGGGTGCGTAGAACGGGTGGTGTTGGTGGTCGTGCTGCTGCCATAGCTGCAGGCCTGCTCCCCCCGCGCGCGCGGCGTAGAGGAAGGACGCGGCGCTGTCGGAGGGGTGCACCGGCGGGACAGACTGCGCGGGGTCGTCGCGGCTGTGGTGGCCTCCTCCTCCGCCTAGAGGGAACCCCGCCATGCGCCCAGATCCATAGGCCGCCGTGCCCGGCTAGCTGATCCGAGGCTCAAGCAAAGCAAGCAGGCCTGGGTGATCTTTAGCGGCGGCTCGTAGTAGTCTGCGCTGCGCGCGCTGTGGCCTGAGGGCCTGTTTGGTTTATGTTTAAGTTGCCTAAGCCTAACGTTAGGCATGTCACACTGTTTTAGGTGAGTGTTTGGTTATTGACTAAAGTTAGGCGCGCCACAAAAGTTAGACAACTTTTATATCTATTGCCTAACAAAAAATTGCCTCAACTGAGGCGCTCAAATTCACCGCCTAAGCATGCCACACTTTCTTAGGTGCACCTAAGCTTAGGTTACGGTAACAAACCAAACAACAGCTAATATTAGGTAGCTTAGGCGTGTCACAAGTGTGGCAAATGACTAAAGTTTGGCTTAGGCAACTTAGGCATGCAACCAAACAGGCCCAAACCTGCGAGGAGAGGCTTCTGGTGCCAGCGCGTAGTACGGTGCACCGGGACTCGCTCGCGGCGCAAACGCCTCGCGCCCTCGCTTTGATCGGACATGGTGCCAGGGCTGTCCGTGGCACGTTTCGATGCGCTGCTGATGTGCGAGAACACGGTGCATTACATCAGTTGTACGAGATCTCCCGGCCAATCAATGGCCGCGACAAATGCCACGGAGCGACTCTCTTTTACAAACGGCTAGTACTAGTAAGTGTAAGAAATGACACGCCCAAAAACTTGTGTTGTTGCCTGCTGGTAGCATGTCACTCGTCACGTCTCGCCGCCGTGCAGTGCAGCGGCACGGCCACGACGAGTTCAAAGCAGCAGCTGGGACCTCGACAGACAGAATTCGACCGGTACAGTACAGGCCGCGCAAGTGCAGGCATGCAGCGGTTTTTACCCCACTGCAGCGATAAAAGTGCAAAAAAGTTGGGAAACAGCACAGGATCCCGAGGGGCGCCGCGCTGCACTGCCGCGGCTGAGAAAGTCCGGGCCACAATAATGAAGCGGAAGCCGGAAGCGCGAGCGCCTCGAGCCGTGCGCCGCTGTTACTGGCCCCGATCGGCGCGCGTGGTCCTCGCGCCGCCCGCGCCGCCTGCTTCGGCCGCCTTTCGCCGCTGCCCACGTCCCGTCCGGTCCGGTCTGTCGCGCGGACACGGAGCGAACAGTGCCGCGGCCGCGGCCCCGCGATGCGATGCCCTCCCTGAGTTTGCTCTTCGCGGCTTGCCAGGACCAGCCAGGGCGCGACGCGCGCCGATCCCGACGCGTAACGAACTGACCGGGCGGCAGCGCAACTTGCACGCACAGCCAGGCAGGCGCCCGCGCTGGCGGTGGCGGATGCGAGCGGGGGACACGGCCGTGAAGGACTGCGGCGCATGCAGCCCTAGCTCGGGACGCGTGGCTCGCTGGATTCACGGGGTTACCTGTCGACCCTCTCACACAATCGCACTGTCACTGCACTGGGAGCAACGACGCCGCTCCTATCATCGTCCTACCAGGCTACCACGCGGTGCGGAGACCGGGCGGCGCACATTTCCAGCGCTGTTTCACGTATGATTTGAACGTACGAAATGAGCCTATACCGGTTTACAAAAACGCAAATGCTTTATTGGTACAGTATTCTACGAGCTCAAGTATACGGCTACGAGTAGGACAATACCTGTCCTGTCTGATACGGTCGACGGGAAAGCTAGTACAGTATACCAATGAATCCTCTTGTTCCGCCTTTCTCTTTCCCTGTCCCGAATCTGCAGCGCGCGCTGTTTCCACACAAGTGGTATGCTGCGTGATCATTGCTCTCCTTGCTAGTACCACTAGTAGTTTAAGTATTGCTTGCGTGCACATCAAAACCACACACACGCACAAGAAAAAGACTTTACGTTACGTAGGCTTTCGATTCATCAGTCATGCGTATAGATGGCCACCTGGGCCGTGCTTTTCGGGCAAGCCCGAGGCCCGGTCATTTTGGCCCGGCACGAAAGCGGCACGGCCCGTAAGGTAACGGGCTCGGGCTGGCCCGACTGCGGGTCGTGCCTGGGCTCAGACCTCGGCCTGATGGGATGACCCGGCACGGCCCAAAGTGAGGCGGCCCAACAAGGCCCGACCTGAGGCCCGACCGGCACCGACCGACTACTGGGCTGGCGCGATACGGGTCTGACCCGATCCTGTATATAACAGAGGCCTCAGCGGCATGTCGCCCGTCGTCCCATTCCTCGAACGGTCGAACCCTAACCCTCGCCCCTCCGGCCTCAGCGGCATGTCGCCCGTCGTCCCATTCCTCGAACGGTCGAACCCTAACCCTCGCCCCTCCAGCTCTCCTCGCCTCCTCGGTGACTCCGCCTCCGCGTTGCCTCCACTCCTCCTGCCTACGCTCGTCGGCGTAGCCGCTTAGTAGTTAGGACCTCGCCGGAGGCCAGATCTAACCATCTCTCGGCCTCTCCAGCTCTCCTAGCCTCCTCGATGACTCCGTGCCGCCTCCACTCCTCCCGCCTCTGCTCCTCGTCGGCATCGCCGCTGAGGAGTTAGGACCTCGCCATCGCTGGAGCCTAGATCCGACCATCTCTCGGCCTCTCCAGCTCTCCTCGCCTCCTCGGTGACTCAGCGCCGCCTCCACTCGTCCCGCCTCCGCTCCTCGTCGGCATCACCGCTTAAGAGTTAGGACCCACCCACTACAGGAATCTTGATGATTTGTGACGACCAGAGCCGTCGCATAAGGGAAAAACCATCGCAAATAAGCTATTTGTAACGGCTTACCTTATTTGCGACAGCTTTTGACCGTCGCAAGTTATTCGTCGCAAATAAGCTTATTTGCGACGACCACCGTCGCAAATAACGCTATTTGCGACGACCGGCAGTAGCTGTCGCAAGTTATCGCCAGGAGGCGGGTAGGCCCCACGGGGCTATTTGCGACGGCAAGGCCGTCGCAATTAAGGCCCTATTTACGACAGCCTGGTTGTCGCAAATAAGACCAGCCGATGGGACCTCTCGGCCATCCGGCAGGACCCACGCGCCTATTTGCAACGGCTGGGCCATCGCAAATAGACCTAAATTGCGACGACCTGATGCCTTATTTGCGACGGTATTGTATAAAAAGCCATCGCAAATAAGGTTTTTTATTTAAAAAAACAGAAAATGTTACCCGGCTCGATGACCAGAATCACAAAACAGGTAACACAATATATCACAGTCACAAACAGCATCACAAATCGTGCATATATCACACATCACCATCAACAAAGCAAACAAGAGATCACTCGCCCGTCTGACCTCTGAAGCCACCTCTGAAGTCATTGAAGTCGTCGTCGTGCCTCATTCCAAGTGGCGGTAAAGACGGCGACGGAGTTCAAGCAGCTGTCGCAGATCCTTGCAATTAATAAAACTTAGAGTTAGAATATAAATACATCAACATCTCTCTCTCATTCATCTCCCTCTATCTCCATCTAGATCCCCTCTCCCCCTCTCTTTTCATTCCTCTCTCTATCTCAATCTATCTCTTTCTCTCACTCTATCTCTCTATTGCTATCATTTTTCCTCTATCTTCCTCCCTCTATCTCCATCTACATCTCCCTCTCTCCCTCTATCTCCATCTACATCTCCCTCCTCTCTCTTTTCATTCCCCTCTCTCTATCTCAATCTATATCTCTCTCACGCACTCTATCTCCCTACTATCCTTTTCCCCCTGTCTTCCTCCCTCTATCTCCATCTACATCTATCTCTCACTCTCTATCTTCCTCTCGCTCTATCTCCATATACATCTCTCTCTTTATTCCTCTCCCACTCTATCTAACTATTTCTCACTCTTTCTTCTATCTCCCTCTTTCTTCTATCTCAATACTTTTCTTCTATCTAACTATCTCCCTCTTTCTTCTATCTCAATCCTTTTCTCTCTATCTTCCTCCCTCTTCTAACTCTATCTCTCACTCTATCTAACTATCTCTCACTCTCACTCTATTTCCTTGCTTTATTTTGGCAAAGTTGAAGTAAAATTAGAATTGTTAAGTTGACATATAAAATTACCTGACCCGCAGAAGAAGGATCGCCTGTAAAGACCGGAAGTGGCGATAGCTGGATTCCCAAACCTTGCGCCCGAGCCATGACCAGTTATTGCAAACATTAGATACTACCTATTAGTAAGTCATTTACGCTAAATTCATGAGAACTTCAGTTTTCATTTTGTTACCTCCATTGTCTTTCGCATCTGCGCCATCCAGGCTATCTAGGAAGAGATCGTGGCCTCCAATGTGATCCTTTGTTGTTCCGTCGCTATCCTTTGTCATTCCGCCTCCCTCCTTTCCTCCTCCTGTCGCCTGATGTTCTCTTATACAGTTTGTCGGAGGCCTGTGTCTCGATGTCTCTCAACGAGACGCGACGACCTGACGTGCCCACCAACGAAGCCTGAGTGGAGCTACCACTCGCAGGTCTCGCCGGTCTCTAGTCGATAACTCTGTCGAATATGGTGAGCCTATAAAAAAGAGAATTAGTAATATGAAATTGAAATATCTTGAATAATTTGAATTGAAAATGATAAAATAACTTATGAACTCACCTTCCGTGTGCTTTTCCACCTCCGCTTACATACGCGGATTGAGGATCGATTAATTCACGTTCCCAATCTTAATCTTCGTCGTGTACCTTCCTAGCCTCCACCCCGTACTTAGCCTGGAAAATAAGAAAATCGTATAAGTTCAAAAATCCATATAGTTATATTTAAGATGAATAATTTCTAAACTTATCAATCGCTCGGCTGCAGCCTGACTGCACCCCTCAGGATGAGAAGGGTCCCTGTGACCTCTCTTCCAGATCTCAACAGGGGTCGGCAACACCCCCATCTCGCGCTCCTGTGAATATGTGTTAGTACGAACAATATATTATGAATATATAAACATAAGTTATATACACTTACCTTGCATTTAGCTAAACGCAAGTGGTTATCTTGGTTGTGTCTGCTCTTCCTCTCGACCCCTCTGCACTCTCGAGCCTTTCTGAATCTAGCCTTAAACACATCGCTAGCCCAGTACCGACAAAGGGCTCAAAATGCATCGGACCGACCCTGCAACCAGCTCATGTGGCCCTGCACATAGTTGTAGATCATTAAAAATATCGTTGAGGAAATTATCAGAAAAAATATTTACTACATCCCAACTTACCTGCGCGTACTCCTCCTCCGTCAGGTGTCTCTCGCTCTCTTGCCGAAAGTGTAGCACGTGCTGCTGGTTTGCCTTCAAGTGCTCATTGATAATTTGAGTACGAGCGTTCGACAAAGCTTGTCGAATCGCCTTAGCAACATTGTAGTGAAACACTCTCCTCGCATCCTCAACCATCCGAGGGTCGTTCGGGTCCTCTAAAATATACCTTGCATGTGATAAAGAATATATTTAAGAGATGTTCATTAAAAGAGTTTAAGAGTTAAAACTTAGAAACTTTTTTTTTAACATACTTACCATAAAATCGGCCCATACGACCTCCTGAAGGTTGCTGTGCTCCTAGTGATGGACGCGTGTGTAGTCTTCCCATGAAAGGGCAGACACCCCATCGATGATCCTGGAATAGTGCAAACGCACTAAGGACCTGAGGACACCGTTCACCGGTCTGTGGTGTCTCTCACCGGTAAAAGACGAGTCCCACCAAACCCTGCAAGATATTTATTGATTCATTACTTAAGTAACCAAAAAAACTAGAATTGAACACTACAATTTTTATTACCTGTCTCCGACCGGACAAACCACGATGCTCTGTGAAGGGACAGCAGCAGGACTGACAAAGTGAGTCCTCCTCGTCCTCCGCGTCTGCTGGGGCGCCACGTCAGGTGACCCAGAAGGCTCATCATCGGCCGAGTCAAAGGGCTCAGGAACAGAAGACTCGCCAGCTGAGGGTTGGCTGGGCGAGGGCTGGCTCACCGAAGGGTAGCCAAGGTCAACTGGCGCCGTAGCCTCTGAGTCAGTCGGTGAGGACTACAACATTCAAATGATTCATAAGTAAGTTTAATTGGAAATTGAATTTGAATAATTTGTCAAAAACGAGTGAAATTTACCTGTGACGAAGCTCTAGAACTGCTTAGAACATGCCACAGTAGCTGAGAGCGTCTGCTCCCGATCGACGAGACACCAGCGAAAGCGTCCTCAGGTCTAGAGGGGTAGAACCCCCTCGTCGACGGCACCTTCTTACCCTTATTTATGCCATCTTGTTTTAATAGATAATCAGTAAATATACAAATAAGATATATGAAATTCATGTTACTATCTTCAAGAAAACATTACTTGTAATCACTTTCAAAATTCCTCAACATCATTATCATCTGCCCTACTCCTTAAACCATCCCAACGATCTTCCATCGTGGCCTGTTCTAATTTCCGTTTCCGCATTTCATCTGGCTCTACATCTTCAACATCTCCAACTAATTGATCGAGTCCTGCACCAAGCTCGACGATAAAAGTGTTTGGAAACTCTTCTTCTTGGTACACTTCTTCAACATCTTCACTATCATGGTAACCTTCATCCTCAAGAGTATATAACCGCTCACGAGGATTCACCTTATATACCACCCACCAAGCATTGAGCTTCGTGCATTGATAAGGTATATAATACACTTGTTCTACTTGATGTGCGAGAACAAATATATCGTAACCTCGTAGTCGGTCCTTATGTTTCACTTCCACTATTCCAAATTGGTTTTCTCGAGTTCCATGAGTGCGATCAAACCAGTCACAGTCAAAGAAGACAACTCGAAGGGTCTTATTTCCGGTAAAAGTAAATTCAAGAATTTTGTTAATGACCCCATAATAATCGGTTAAATTCCCTTGAGTGTCAATTGCTCTCGTCACAACACCAGAATTTGATGTTGCCGCGAGAGGACGAAGAGCTTCAAAATGAGTTGTATGGAATCAAAAGTCATTTACATCATATCGACCATAGCTTCTAACATTCACCAATTCATAAGATAGATGCCGCAAATGTTCATGGACATTGTGAGTCCGACACTATCATAAATGATCATAAGCTAAAATAACTCTTCTTTAATAATAGTAACTTATAATATATAGAAGACGATAGAGTATTACATAATCTCAAAACCAAAATAGGAAACCCGACCCTCCATTTATTCCTTCTTTTCGCATCTCTTCTACTTGTTTGGCCGTAGGTTGATGCCTATGTGGCCAACATTACTTGTAGAACTCGCTGAACGTGAAAAAAACATCTTTTAGAATACATGTGTAGCAAAATATATCGATTAGTATAAATGTAGGACAAACACTTACTCGAAGTATTCCTGCATGCCTTCTATATTTGCATACATGTAGAGTAAAGCAACAGTCCTATCACGTTCAGATAACACGTACGTCGTGTAGCTACCAACGGTAGTACCTCTCGTTTGAAAAATGGAGAGGTCCTTAAAGAGGGTGCTTCGTCCATATTGTACCGTATCGGCAAAGTATTTATATTGTTTTCTTCTGCAAAGTAGACACTTGAAAAGTATCCTACTTCTTTAAGAGCATATGCTTCAGCGATGCACCCTTCCACCCTTGCTCTGTTGCCAACCATTGGTTTCAGATATCGTAGCACTCTTTAAATGTGATACATCCACCTGTATTGCACAGGACTGCCAACTTTAGCTTCGAAAGGAAGATGCATAAGCAGATGTTGCATTGGATTGAAGAAACCCGGTGGAAATTTTTTTTCATCTTACATAAAAGTATGAGTATCTACTTCTCTAACTTATCCATCATCCCAATCTTGATTTCTTTAGCACAAAGCTATCTATAGAAATAGTTGAGCTCGACTAAAACCTTCACACTACATCATCTAGATAACCTCGAAATATAACAGGTAAGAGTCTTTCCATTATAATGTGATAATTATGACTCTTCAACCCAGTGAGGTTTCTTGTGTTCACATTCACGGCTCGTTTCGAGCTAGATGCGTAACCATATGGGAATTTTAAATTTTTCATCCATTTTATGACTTCTTTCTTTTCTTTAGATCGAAGACAGAAAGAAGCACGTGGCTTCCCACCATTTTTAGAGATTTCAAGAGTTCGACGGTGACAAATGTCTGCCAAATCTAGTCTAGCTTTGTATTGTCTTTCGTTTTGCAAGACATATTTGTGCAAGTGCTTATGATACTTCGCTCATGTTACACTCCTGATGCATGACATCAATATTGTGCATTAGAATCAACGACTTCACATACGGTAGCTCCCAAAGTCCACATATGTGAGTCCAATTGTGTTCCTCTCCATAACCTACGAAATATCCAGGACGACCTTCATCTGACACCAGTTTGTCCAAGATATCAGAAATTTCAGACCCGTTGAGACGTTTTGGTGGTCCTTTAGTGTCAACGTTGTTCTTTTTAAGGACATGCCTCTGTTGCCTAAACATGTGATTCGAAGGCAACCAACATCTGTGACAATCGAAGTAATATATTTTGCCTCCATGAGTTAGTCGAAAGCAATCCGTGTCTAAAGCACATATCGGACATGTCAGATGACTGTGAGTGATCCATTTAGAAAACATGTCGTATGCAGACAATTCATGGATAGACCACAAATAAGCAACTTGAAGGTTGAATTTTTGCTTCTTGTAACTACCGTACGCTTCGACTCCTGTCCACAAGACTTTCAATTCTTCGATTATTGGTTTCAACATCACCTTGAGACATGACCCAGGATGATCAGGTCCAGGTACAATGAGGCTGAGAAATATGAACTCGTTCTTCGTACAAAGAGCCAGTGGCAGGTTGTATGGAATGACAAAGACGTACCAAAAGGAGTATGGTGTGGCGTTTGTACTGAACGGTGAGAACCCGTCTGTCGCTAATCCGATGCAAACATTCCTCGCATCACGAGAAAAAATGGATTGAAACGATTTAGCGCCTTCCATGCATCGTCGTCGGACGGATGCGTCAAAAATTCTTTGTTCTCACGTTTACGTTCTTTGTGCCATCTCATGTGTCTTGCGGTTCTTTTTGAAGAAACAACCGCTTCAACCGAGGTGTCACAGGCAAGTAACGAAGCTGCTTATGTGCGACATCTGTCATCACATTATCGCCATCGTCATTAACAATTTCGACATACCTCGGTTTACCATATTTCAAGCACATCTTCTCATTGACGTGCTCTTTTCCAGAATAGCATGCAGTTGTTTGGGCACACATCGATTTTCTCATAGTTCATACTGAGACCAGATATCTTGATCTTTGACTGATACATATCTTTAGGCGCTTTGTGAGGTTGTAGAAGAATATCGCAGATCAATTTCATGAGATCATTGGAGTTGATAGAAAAAAGTACTTGAACTAATTGCCATAAATCTGGTCAAGAAAGCAAGTACGGTCACAACCGTGTGTTCATGCAACGACTCTTGTGATTTCTTCAGCTCTCCGAAAAACTCCTCTGCCTGATTTGTAAGAGAATCCTCTGTTTCCAGAGCTTCTAGCATCTCATCCATCCTATCAACCTCTGTTATATCATCATCCTCATCCACTTCTGGTATGACTCGAGATTTAGTCTCACCGTGGAAGGTCCACACTTCATAATATGGAGTGAAACCGTTTCAACATAAGTGAAATAAAAGCTCCCATCTTCTCAAAAACTTGGTGTTCCGACATTTTGTACATGGGTACCACAGCATATCTCCCGTTGACAACGAAAATGCTCGATCCAAAAAATTATCTAACTTGATGTACCACTCATCCAAGTGACCACCAGTTCTGCTCTTCCAGCCAGTATACATCCAACTGCAGTCTTCACCCATGTTTAGCTCTACTGTTTAAAGTGAAAGAAATTGTCGTTAATGTATGCAGGATAGGTCCTAAAATTTTGACAGTAACACCGCCTATTTAACACTACACCCCCCAATCTAGTGCAGTTCTTCAAGTAAAAGGGTCATTTACAACCCTGGTTTAGACACATACTTTAACTTACAACTAAATGGTCTTTGTCTGGTCCTAAATGAGTTGTGTCGAGTCAAGACGACCCGAGTTCCATTTTTGTACATATAGTAACACTCAAGCAATCAAATTAAAAATTATAACCATAATCTAAAAAACAATGCAATTCAATTAAACGTAAACATAAGAATTATTAAATTGTAATTTATCAATTAATAACATAAACCTAAATATAAACAGTTTTATTATAAACATAGACATAAGCATTGACCTAAACATAAGCAATTTAATTCTCAATATACACATAACAATAAACTTAAACATAAGCATCAATTCTATTCTATTCATAAGTATCAAATCAATTCTCAACATAAATTCAATTCAAATCAATTCTAAACTTGAATTCGATTGTAAGTATCACAATTCTAAGAATCACAATTTCAACATAAGCATCACCTAAACATAAGTTCATAATTACAACACTCTAAGCATGACAATTGTAGATGACAGCTCACAATTCACAACATTGCATCACCTAAACCTGACTAGCAATGAAGTGGAAATGGAGAAGAAAGAAAATTTAATCTAACAATGGAGATGCAGCCGGCTTGTGGGAGGCAGCGGCTTGGAGATGCGGCGGGGCGGCGACTGCTCGAGGAGGCGCGACAGCGGCTGGAGTGATGTGCTACAAACATATCAAGGTATATTTTTCAGAGAATGAACAAAGGGATTCTGGATGAAGCTGACTGTTGTAAGCTGGACAGTAAGTCATCTTTACACAGTTGTATTGCTCAATTCAGTTAAATAGAATGCATACGATCTTCTGTTTATCTCAAGCACACAGTTGTGCTTAATAACTTACAATGTGGTCAGTAGCATGACATCGAAAAGTACGGTAGACATAAATGTGAAGTTTAATTAACAGACCATGAAATAATTAAATGTCAATATGGCATGCTAACACATAATTCTGCATAACTAGAACTGCAATTCGGTTCAATTTAGGGAAATGATTGTGACAGAAACTGCTACAGTTCAAATCATACCTACGTCGCGGGAGGCCGGCGTGGAGGTGTCGGAGGAGGCGCGTGGCGTCGGACGGCGCGTTCGGGGTGGCGTACGGGGCGGCCGGCAGTGTCGGCGAGTGGCTCGGCGGCAGGCACAGCGGCGGGGGCACGGCGGGCGCGGAGGCGGCAGGAATTTTGGGAGCGGTGTGAGAATGAGTCTATCGGGGAATGATGGGGCAGATATTAGCCCTTAGTTGTGACGACTAACTTAATTGTGATGGCCCTAGGTTCAAACCGTCATAATTAATGTTATTTGCGATGGTTCTTTTTACAGCCATCGCAAACAAAGATCTATTTGCGACGGCTCTTGGGTTGACCGTCGCAAATAAGCCTTATTTGCGACGGCTTCGTCGGCAGCTGTCACAAATAAGGTTTTATTTGCGACGGCCTCCCTCTTTGCGATGACCGGCTGTTGCAATTTACGTTATTTGCGACAGTCGACTATCGCAATTTACGTTATTTGCGACGACCGACCCCCGCAAATAAAGTTAGCCGTCACAAATGATCGTGTTTCCTGTAGTGACTGCCGGAGTCCAGATCCGACCACCTCTCCACCGTAGCCGGAGCCCAAATCCAGCCTTCCTCTCGACACATCTCATGGCTGCAGAGCACAGATCTTGCTTCGCAGATTCCACTCCCTCCTTCGATGCACCCATAAACGAGGAGGATCTTCATCTTCTGCAAGGTGCAGGTGCGGATGATAGCACCGATGCAGAAGCATCACTTCCCTATGCCCCTGGTGCTGGTGCAGGTGCTGCAGCTGCTGCTACCGGTTCGTCGGCGGCGGTGCCGGTCGATGTGGACAGAAGCCCAACCTCGACTACGAGCACAACTAAGAAAAGGTTACTTTTCTCCACCTCTTCAATCTTCATTAATGATTTAGTGTAGTATAGTTTATGTCCATTGTCCAGTGATGTTTGTTTACTTGCTTGGTAGGAAATCTGGAGTGTGGCAAGACATGGAGGAGTTGAAGACAAAAGATGGAGTCGGATATGGGGCTAAGTGTAACTGCTGCAAAACTAAATTGTGTGCTAGGAGTTGTATAGGTACCGATCATCTTCTTAGGTATGCTAAATCGTGTAAAAGAAAGGTTTTGGCTGCTTTTGCACGTTCTCGGTCTCATTTACACTATAGTTCTGATGGCACTGTAACTCATTTTCAATATGATCCTGTCATTGCTAGAAATGAACTAGTTAGGATGATTGCTAGACTTGACCTACCTCTGCATATTGGTGCTACCCCTGCATTTCAAGATTACATTAGAGTTGCACATAATCCTAGTTATAAATCTTTGCCTAGACAATCTACTACAAGGGATCTTAAAAACTATTTTCGATTGAAAAGGTCTACTATCATTGAAATGTTGAATGAAACTTCCTCTGTATGTTTAACTTCTGATATTTGGTCTGTAAATGCTAAAGAGGACTATCTTAGTGTTTTCTTTCATTTTGTAACTGTTGAATGGGAGTTGGAGAAGAGGATAGTTGGCTTGAGGTTAATTGATTGCTCCCATACTGGTTTGAAAATTGTTGAACGTATACTAGATGTTTTTTCTGAGTATAGCATGTCTGAGAAAATTCTTTCTATTACACTTGACAATGCTTCTTCTAATTCTCATGCTGTACAGGAGTGAACTCCTATTTTATCTTCATATGCTGGTGCTATGTTATTGCATCAACGTTGTGCATGCCATATTATAAATTTGATTGTCAATTTTGGTCTGAAAAGAATTAAAAACTATCTTGAGGATTTCAGAACTGCTCTATCCTTTTGGAACTCATATAACTAACACATTGCATCTTACAAGTCTTTTTGCTTGTCTATGGGAGTTCGTCCCCGTAAGTTTGGTTTAGACATGGATGTTAGATGGAATACAACATACTTGATGTTGAAACATCTTGTGCCCTACAGAGATAGTTTTTTTGTTTCATTGCAACTCATCATCAGACTTCCTAGTTCTGGTGGATGCCTTCTGCTAATAGATGAACACTGGTATGTAGCCGAGCATATGCTAAAGTTTTTAAGTGTATTCTATCTCTTTACTGTATCCTTGTATGGTGTGTATTATCCTACTAGTCCATTGATGTTGCATGCAATACTTGAGATAGCTAACCATTTGAGTCAGTTTGAAAATGACACCTTGCTTAGACCTATTGTAGTACCTATGAAATCAAAAATTTTAAAGTATTGGGGTGAAATACCTATGCTGTACTCAATTGCTTTCATTTTAGATCCTAGCGGTAAATTGACTGGTTTTAATAGTGTCATTCAACTGTGTCGACTGTTGGAGTCGGCAGATCTCCTGACACTACCAAAGTGTTGAAGGAGTTTGTAGTTCGGTATGGGTGCGCGGAGACTCAAGAAGGTGAATCACGATTGGACACGAGAGACACAGTGGTTTACGTGGTTCGGGCCGCCTGAGCGTAATACCCTACTCCACGGGTGTGTGGTGTTGTATTAGTTTATGTATGAAAGCTCACGTCAATGCGTGTGTGCCTGAGAGCGTTCGAGAGCCTTCTCCGTGTATCGTCGGTCTGTCCTTTTATAGTACAAGGACAAACCGTTACAAGTTAGCCTGGCCCGACATGTGGCCCCGGCGGTTACTAGTATTGATACACGATTAATTGTTGTTAATAACCCTGTAACGGGCTCCGACAGTGCCGTTACAGGTGTTAAGATTGTCCGATTAAGTGTCATTAACATGGAATTAATGACAATTAATCGGGTCTTGAAGTCCGCGACTATCCTTTGAAGATCCGGAGTCGTTACAATGTCTTTCGGAGGTTTGAGGCGGCCAGCTCCGACGTTTGGACACGTGGCAGCTCCGGAGCTTGCTTGTGGGAAGCGGGAAGCTCCGGGGTGGCCTGGCACGTGTCAGGTCCGGAGCTTCTCTCGGTCAGGGGTTAAGTCCGGAGGTGCCGTTTCGGTACCTAGCCCGGAGCTTCACCCTTGTGGGTAGTAGCTCCGGTCTGGCGGTACACGTGGCAACCTAAGGGTTAACCATGTTGGAGAAGCAGGTCCAGTTATGCCTGACAAGTGGGCCTCCGAGGGTCTTCAATTTAAGTAGACGTCCTTCCCTTGAGATCTTTGTAACCTCAGGGGGTGTATGGTTTTTAGGGTACCGACAGTGGCCCCCTGGACCTACCTCCAGGGAAAGTCACTGGGGTGAAGTCATTCCGTCGGAGGTGGGTCCATACTCGCGACTCTTGAACTGGGTCTTCAAGGGTCTTCGGAGGTGCCGTTGGCGGGGCTTTACGGTTAAATCCCGACGCGTGGCGCACCTCAGGCGGCAGATAAGATCTTTGACGTGCGGATCTCTCGCATTTGAAGGTCGCCGGTTCCCGATACGAAAACCGTATCGGTTCCGCGCGCCTTGTCAGGTCGCCGCCTTTGGGTTTCCCGCCTCGTGATGACAACTGTTCGCCTGGGTAAGAGCCTCGACTTGATCGTCAGGGTGGTCCCGGGCCCTCTTGTCATCAGCAGGGTTGAATTCTTGAGTAGTATCCTTGACTCCCCTGTAGTTTCCATCCAAGCGTTGCGAGGGCTTACTTAAGAAGGAAAGCGCAACGTCGGGAGTTCTTTACGCTTCCCATCTGTTCTTGCGCTCAAACTCCCAACTCGTACTTTGCTCCTCTTCTCTTGCCTAGCTGTGCTGCGATGGAGTTGGGTCTGCGTGAGAGTCGCTTGAAGACTGACAGCGATCTGAAGAAGGTCCGGGCCCTCATGGGGTGGTCTTCGGACTTCTTCAACCGCTCGGTCCGCGCCGGCGGAGAGCTCCCCTTTGAAAAGGAGCACGCTGGCGAGATGGTGTACTTTTCCTCGTACGCCATGGTGGGGCTGATCCCACCGTTTTCTTCTTTCTTCTTGATGCTGCTGGACTTCTATGGTCTGCAGCTGTACCACCTTGGCCCTCACTCCATTCTCCTTGTGTCCATCTTTGTCCACTTCTGCGAGATGTGGGTGGGCATCCCTCCCTGCATCGAGCTCTTCCGAACCTTCTTCACCGTCCACACCACCGGCCGAAGCAATGAGTATCTTGGCTTCTACTACTTCGTGAAGCGCAAGAAGTGCCCATTCAAGTACCTCCGGTCATTCCCTTCTGGGAAGTGGGATGACTGGAAGAAAGATTGGATAGTCGTCCGGGTGGAGGAGCATGAGCGGTTGGAGTTGCCAGACAGTCTGCCCGGCATTGACACGTCGGTATGGAGCGAAGTTCCGGTGCTGGCGGAAGCTTTCGACCCTGTCCTGACCAGGATCCGCCAATGTGTGGAGGGAGGATTGACTCCCCAGATGGTGTTCTGCAACTTCCTGTCCAACAGGTGGGCGCCGCTGAAGAGGAGGGAGAAGCTCGCCTGGGCCCTCAACAGCGTGATGGACGAGGACCGGGTTGAGACCGGGTTGAAGTCCAGCATGGTGGGGAAGACCTTGGAGTTTCACCTCAAGAAATTCCAGCACGGCATCGACGTTGACGGAGATTACTTGACTCCGCCGCCGGCCTTCCTCCCTCTGAACGTGGAAGTTGAGTTCAGCAGGGAGCTCCGGCGGACGATGCCCGCGCTTGACGACCTTGGTGTCGTTGAGAGAAGATCAACCGCCCGGTTGGCGATCCCCGGGTTGTCCGAAGACGGCTCCGCCCCTGTCCCACAGCCAAGAGCTGAGGTCATCGGCAAGGGCAAGGAGCTGGCGGAGGAGCCGGAGAGCCGGAAGAGGAAGCTGCGACATGCTGACGGAAGGTCCATCGGGCCTGTCACTTCCCCCCGGTTCCCCCTCCTTAGGAAGGAAGATCCTCCGCCGCCGTGGCGACTTTCCCCGTGGTGGGGTCCTTCCGGAACGTTACTGTTCCGGCGGTGGGATCCTCCCGGAGTGTGACTGTCCCCGTGGTGGATCCCTCCTGTGGTGCTAGCTCCGGGCGCGCGACTCCGGCATCTGGAGCGGTGAGGGCCTCCAGGTCCAGGAGTTCCTCCCGGTCAAGGAGAGCTCCGACCCGGGAAACGCCCGCGGCTGTGGCAAGTCCTGGGAGTCCTCCGGAGCTCCTACGCCGACCGTGGCCAGCCCGGATCATCCAGGAAAGAGGTTACGCGCAAGCTGGTGCACGAGCCTTCCAAGGTAATTTTTATTTTTTACCTCGATTAACTTTTTAATTGTAGTATCTGTTTGCTCAATTTCTTCGTTCTTCATCTGCAGCGTCCCCAAGAAGGGGAGTGAAGCTCCACCCTCAGCCATAGTGTCTGAGGCTGCGAGGGCTTCTGCTCCAGTCCCGGTGCCGCCCCAAGCGGAGGCTGCGACAGCTCCGGCGCCGGCTGTCGTGGTCATGGACCTCGACTCGTCTCCAGAAGTTCCTGTGGTAGCGCCGAACCACGGGAATGAAGATGCGCCAGCGGCACCCGTCCCGGAAGTGGAAGCTCCGGGTCTTGGTGCTGCAGTAGTAGAAGCTCCGGCTGTTGAGTCGGAGGAAGTAGCAGTCCCGGCTTCGGAGCCGGAAAGTGCTGAAGCCCCGGCGATTGAGCCGGAGGTGGCTGAAGCCCCGGCATGCGAGCTGGAAGTCGAAGTAGTTCCGGCAGTTGAGCCGGTTACTTCCGAAGCTCCGGCCGCAGAGCCGGTTATTGTTGGAGCGCCGGTCACAGAGCCGGCGGTTAAAGAGGCGAGGGAGCTTGAGCCTCCCTCAGAAGAGGTGCCCCGGCCGGAGCCAGTAGCGGCTCCTGCTCCGGAGGCGACGACGTCGATGGTACCTGTGGCGGAGCCAGAGTGCCTGAACGAAGTCGCCGGCCCCCAGCCTGAGGGGGCAAATGAAGACTTGGCGGCGGGACCTTCTTCGATGGCGACTGAGGTCATCCCGGAGGAAGGCCCTAGCGCTTTGGAAGCTCGGGGTTCCACTCTCGTAGAGTGGGACCCAATTTTTGTATGTTAAGACCCGCTGGAACCAGCGGAAGAGATCCCAGCAGGTCCGAAGCCCATCTCGCTGTCGATGTCCATCGACAACGCCTGCTCCAGTCTACGTCAGGTCCAACTGGCCTTCTTCCACGACAGCAAGGCTCTTGAAGAGGAGCGCCAAACCCTTAGGCGGTGGCGTAATCGGCTCCACTTCGAGACTAAGCTAGCGCAGTCGAGGCTTGCGGATGACAAGGAGTGGATCAAGCGGGAGAAGATCCGCCTGGAGCTCTGGGATAAGCTGCTGGACGAGAGGGAGAGCATGACTCACGCCCTCGATGCTCAATCCCGGGAGTTCCACGACCGAGCTAAGGCTGCTAACGACGCGGCCAATGCTCGGTTTGATCAGCTCGAGGCCATCAGCACCGCACTCATCAAGCGCCGAGAGGCACTTGAAGGGAGGGAAAGACGGCTCGAGGACGAGGAGCAAAAACTCCTAGAGCTACGGGATGACATCTTGCGACGGGAAGAAGAGCTCGCCGAGAAAACAGCTCTGGCGGACAAGGGCCTCGAGGAGCGCACTAAGAAATTGGAAGAGCGCTGCCTCGAGGAAGAGGAGAAGACCTGGGTGCGGGGACAGGAACTCTACGAATACGAGTGTGCCCTTATCGCCCGGGAGAAGAAAGTGGAGGCTAGGGAGAAGGACCTGGTCGACCGCCGGAACAAGATCCACCTCCGGGAGGAGGAGCTCGGGAGACTTGAGAAGCGGGTTGCTGCGAAGATCCAGCAAAACGCCAAAGAAGTTGAGCGCCTCGCCCGCGAGAATTCGGAGCTGACGGCGGCCCGGAGATCCCTGGAAGAGATGAAGAACTTGAGGAAGGCGGACTCCCTGCAGATTTGGGAGTTCCTGGGCAAGGCCGACGACGCACTAACGCCGATGGGTTTCAGCCCTGTGCACCCGGATGATCCGGAGCCGGAGCCGGACCTTGCGTTGCAAGCGTTGAGCGCCGCAGGCAGCAAGCTCTCCAAGGTGGGCGACGTCATCGCGGACCAGCTGGAGGTCGAGGGGCAATCCCTGGCTAGGAACGTCACAGAATATGTGTTGACGTGCTACACCAGCCGGAACCCTCGATTTCCTCTGAACCCGGTGCTTGAAGGCCCCGTCGAAGGAGAAGGCGAAGCTACCCGAGCCTGCGTGTCGGAGGTCGCCCAGAAGGTCGCCGAGTTCTTCCATAGGGTCTAGGACCGTCTCTTTTAGCCTTTACTTTTATCTTCTCTTCTTCCTCAATTTTGTAATCCCTTGTCTCCAGATGTAATCTCCGGTCTTCAGATGAAATGAAATCCCCAATTTTTTGCGAATTTCATTTTTTTGTCTTCAACATCTTTGTCTTCACTTGGCCCCCTGGTAGATGTGCACAATTTGATTGTGGACATGTACCAAAAGGATGTTGAGTTTTGTTGAAGACGAATTTGCTTCGAACTTGTGGAATTTAGGTCCGAAGTTTTTGATAGTGAAGGTCCCCTGAAGTTGTCGGAGCTTAGAAGCTCCGGCACTGTCCATCGCTGGAGCTTAGTAGCTCCGGCAATAGCCTCTATCAACACGTTGAGCGTCGGTAGTTAATACTCCAAGGTGTCGGGGCTTAGCAGCTTCGGCAATGACCTTTGCCACACTTGGTTTGTTGGCAACAGACTCCAGTGACGGGGTCTTCTCACCATCTTTTAGTCAACGCCGACGGTTGACGCCCTGGTGGGAGTCGGAGCTTGGTTAGCTCCGGTTTTTCTCCATCAACGTAGGGTTCATTTTTCCTGCACACTTAAGTCAAGAAAAATAGTAAAATTCGTTCTTTGTCTATAACTTCGTCGCGGCTTACGGTTCTCAAGAAACTTTTAAGTTGAACACGATTTATAATACGACTGGATGAATTGTCTTTTCTTTTAGATGCAATTGTCCATGGACCCACCTTACTTTGGCCTCCCGGGATGTAGGTGGAGTGGCGTACTTAGGGTGCTTGACCAGGCTAAGTCGATAGCGCACTCCGGCCCTAGAATGGCTTGGCGGCTTTCAGGCGAGTTGGCCACAAACGATATTTAAATCCAAAAAATCTGACAATTCAACTCGAATCGTATGTAGACCGGTCAAATTAGAACTTCTTAAGAATTGCACGTTTCTGTTATAGACAAGAAAGAGAAAAATAAAAATGTCGAGCCTATGCAAAATTGAATGCACGTGGAGTCTATTTCACATGAAGATGTATTTCATTATAGGTCCGGGGTACAGGGGAAACAAGTACACTCTTAGGGTACGGAACCAGGCTAAGTGTGTTTGGTTTCTCGTTTGACCCAGGGCAGTTAGCCACACTTTTAGTCCGGAGACTGTGTCAAGTGTTGCATGAGCTTTTCAAACCTTTCGGGAAAGGTCCGGCTGCTCTCCCGGAGGAACTACCCGACTCTGTACAATGACTCTATAACATACATTTCAAGTTACTTAAGACTCACCTCCGTGGAATTAAGTGTAGAACTTACGGAGGTGCTCGATGTTCCAAGGATTTGGGAGAGGTGTCCCATCCTCGGTAGCCAAGCGAACGCTTCCGGGACGGGATACTTTGATCACTCGAAAGGGCCCTTCCCAGCCGGGGGAGAGTTTGTTTTGTCCTTCTCTGGATAGTATTCTCCGTAGCACCAGATCGCCTTCCTCGAGCTGTCGATTGTGTACATGCCGCTGGTGATAGCGCCGTAGAACTTGGCGGTATCGGGCATTCCGAACAGCTGCTTGGCACCTTCCCTCCTCGAGGAGGTCTAGGTCTTCGCGCCGGAGCTGGTCCTGCGCGGCTTCGTCGAAGGTCCGGACTCGGAGGGAACCCAAGGTGATTTCCGGAGGAAGGATCGCTTCAGCTCCGTACACCAGAAAGAATGGTGTTTCCCCGGTTGCCCGACTTGGAGAAGTCCTGTTGGCCCATAGAGTTGGCGGAAGCTCTTCGATCCAATTGGCTCCGTGCTTTTTCAAGCGCTCATAAGTGCGTGTTTTGAGTCCTTTAAGGATCTCTGCATTTGCTCTCTCGGCTTGTCCATTGCTGGCGGGATGAGCTACGGAAGCGTAGCAAACTTGTATGCCGAGGTCTTCGCAATATACTTGAAATGCGGAGCTTGTGAATTGAGTCCCATTATCAGTGATGATCTTATTTGGGACTCCGAATCTGCTCACGATGGATTGTAGAAAATTGATTGCAGATTGTTTGTTGATCGTCACAACGGGAGTTGCTTCCGGCCACTTGGTGAACTTGTCGATGGCGACGTACAGGAACTTGTAACCTCCGACGGCTCTAGGGAAGGGTCCCAAGATGTCCATCCCCCACACAGCGAAAGGCCATGTGGGAGGTATCATTTGTAAGGACTGAGCAGGTGTATGAATTTGCTTTGCATGAAATTAGCATGCTTTGCATTTCTTCACCAGCTCAGTGGCATCCTGGAGCGCTGTAGGCCAGTAGAAGCCGTGCCGAAAGGCTTTTCCGACCAGCGTGCGGGAAGATGCGTGGTTCCCACACTCGCCTCCATGGATTTCTGCGAGGAGCTCGCAGCCTTCTTCCCTTGTGATGCACCGCATTAGGATGCCGTTGGCACCGCGCCGGTAGAGATCCCCTTCTACCAACGTGTATCTTTTAGCCAATCTGACTACCCGATCAGCGGATACATCATCGTCAGGAAGGATGTTGTCTTTCAAGTAGCTCCGGATCTCCGAGATCCATGCATCGGAACTGACTTGAGCATTTGAGTCTTGCGTGTTGGGTTGCTCGGAGCTTCCGGCAGCACCTACGACCCTTGATGGCTGCCATGGTAACAGGGCCATCGGGACTGTCAGCTTCGGGATGCTGATCTCGCCCCCTTCGTTCAGTTCGGCAGGCTGAACTGTGGGTTTTGACAACCTCCGGACAAAGGTTCCATCAGGAGCCGGAGCTCCAGTTGACGCCTTGGTCGAGAGTTCGTCAGCTTCAGCGTTGTGAGCACGCTGAACATGGTGAAGGTCTAGGACTTCGAAGTCCTTCTGAAGCCTCTGGACTTCAAGGAGGTAAGCAGCCAGCTGGAGATTATTGCAGGAGCATTCACCCTTCACCTGCTTGATGACGAGTTGTGAATCTCCTTTGACCAGCAATTGCTTGACACCGTATGATAGTGCCACCTTTAATCCATAGATGAGTGCTTCATACTCCGCCATGTTGTTGGTTGCCTTGAAGTCAAGGTGTACCATGTATTTCACCTTCTCCCCAGTTGGTGCGATGAGAAGGATTCCAGCTCCAGCTCCCTGCTTCTGCATGGAGCCGTCGAAGTAAAGGGTCCAGTGAGGCTTAGTGAAGGTTGGAACTTGAGGTTCCGTCTTCTGCTCGCTGGGGCCCCCAGGGTTTAATGGAGAGGGAGTCCATTCTGCCACGAAATTTGCCAACGCTTGACTCTTGATTGCTTGTCTCGGAATGAATTCAAGATCGAATTCAGCCAATTCCGCTGCCCACTTTGCAATATTCCCAGTTGAATTAGGATTATGCAGGATCGCTCGAAGTGGATATGAGGTCACCACCGAGACTTTGTGAGCTTGGAAATAGTGTCGAAGCTTCCTTGAGGCAATAAGAACTGCATAAAGCAGTTTATGCACCTCTAGGTATCGAGTCTTGGCATCATGTAACACTTCACTGATGAAGTATACCGGGCGTTGAATGGTCCGGACCCTCCCGGAGGGGTCCGGAGCTTCCTCTTCATTGATCCGGACCCTCTCGGAGGGGTCCAGACTCTCTTCGGGGACCTCCGGGTTCTGGGTGGAGGAACCCGGAGCTTCTTCAGAAATGACCTGGACCCTCTTAGAGGGGTCCGGGTCCTCTGAAGTGGCTTCTTGTGGGTTTGAGTCTGGGAGCTGGGACCCAGACCCGCTTTCAGGAACCTCCGGACCCTCCCGAAGGGGTCTGGATTCCTGAGTATTGGGTAGTTCCGGTCTCTCCGCAACCAGAACCATACTGACGACTTTATCAGTAGCTGAAATGTAAAGCAACAAAGGCTCACCAGGGTTTGGAGCTACCAGGACTGGTAGGGTGGTGAGGAACTGTTTCAGCTCCTGGAATGCCTTCTCTGCTTCTTCAGACCATTGGAATGGTCCGGACTTCCTCAGTAACTTGAAGAAGGGAAGTGCTCTTTCCGCCAGTCTTGAAATGAACCGGCTGAGGGCTGCTAGACATCCAGTTAATTTTTGGACGTCTTTGATGCGGGTTGGTGGCCGCATGTCTTCAATGGCTTTTATCTTCGCCGGATTAGCCTCTATGCCCCGGTGACTTACCAGGAAACCAAGAAGCTTTCCGGAACTAACCCCGAAGACGTACTTTTCTGGGTTTAGCTTCGTGCGGGTGGCCCACAGCTTGTCGAAGACAGCCTGCAAGGTGTCCAAGAGGGACTCCTTGTTCTTGACTTTGACCACGATGTCATTGACGTACACTTCCACTATGTCTCTGATGAGTTCTTCGAAAGTTTTGTACATAGCTCGTACAAAAGTTGAAGCTGCATTCTTGAGACCAAACGGCATGGTTGTGTAACAATACAATCCATCCACTGTAATGAATGAAGTATGCTCTTCATCCTCCCTAGACATCCTGATTTGATGATATCCAGAATATGCGTCTAGAAAACACAGTAACTCGCACCCGGAGGTGGAATCCACTATCTGATCTATTCTAGGTAGTGGGAATGGATCTTTTGGACATGCCTTATTCAGTGTGGTGTAGTCGATGCACATCCGAAGTTTCCCGCCGGCCTTGGGCACAACGACTGGGTTCGCCAGCCATTTTGGATGGAAGACTTCTCGGATAAATCCGGCTTCGAGCAACTTCTTCACTTCTTGTCGGATGAAGTTCTGTCGCTCTACAGATTGCTTCCGAGGTTTCTGATGCACAGGCCGAGCATCGGGGTAAATCTTCAGATTGTGCTCAATCACTTCCCTGGGGATCCCAGGCATTTGTGACGGTTGCCAAGAAAATACGTCAACGTTAGCCCGGAGGAAAGTGATGAGCGTGAGTTCCTATTTGTCGTTCAACCCACCCGATATGCGGGTGGTTTGAGTGACATCGGAACCAATTTGGACGACTTTGACGGGGATGTCGGTGTCGCCGCTTGGCTGCACACGGGGAGCAGAGGTTGAGCTTCGTTGCCGAATGCTCGGAGGTTTTGGAGCTTGCCCCTGTCTGGAGTCCTCCTCTTGCGCAGTGGTGAGTGCATGGAGCTCCTCCAGAGCAGTTACTCCAGCGGTGCGATCTCCACGAATCCGGAGAACGCCTGCTGGTGTTGGCATCTTCAACACCAAGTATCCATAATGAGCAGCTGCCATAAATTTGTATAGGGCAGGTCTACCCAAGATGGCGTTGAATGGTAAGTTGATCTGAGCGACGTCGAATACCAACTTCTCGGTGCGGTACTTCTCCCGTGTACCGAAGGTAACGGGGAGAATTATAGCTCCGAGTGGGGTAATGGCCCCCAGACCTACTCCGGAGAATGGTCGAGAGGGCTGAAGATCCGAAGGTCGAAGCTGAAGTCTGGTAAAAGCTTCAAAGCTTATAAGGTTCAACCCCGAACCTCCATCCACCATAACATGATGGAGTTGGATGTTGTTGATGGTGGGAGATACCATCAAGGGTAATTGGCCAGCTCCGACCATGCTTTGAGGACAGTCCGAAGCATCAAAAGTGATGGGTGTGTCCATCCACTTTCGATGTGGCTCCGGTCTAACTGTAGGAGCTACAGCAGCCATATACCGCCGCATAGTCTTGATGACACGACGAGAAGTGATGTCCCATGATCCACCAAAGATGGTGTTCATGGTTTTCCGACGCTCGTTGTCGGAGACGTCGGAGTCATCGTCGACGGAGATGTAGACGGCTTTCAGGACCTTTTTGGGGTCCTGAAACCCTAACTCCTCTTCAGCCGGAGCTTCGTCAACCTTCTGTTTTCCCTCCCTCTGTCGGAAAGGAGACCCTTCCCGGCGCTTGTTGTAGCGCCCGACAAGGTTTTGGACCTCCTGGCAGTCTTCCAGCCTGTGGCTGCCCGTTTTGTGAATGGGGCACCACATTTTGGATTTGCCTCTGTCTTCGGAAGACGGTCGAGGTCGCTTCTCGGGGCGTGGCCCCCGGCCACCAGGAGTTGCAGTGGCTGCAACGTTGGATGTGCTGGCCGACGGCTTCTTCTTGCCGTTGGTCTTCTTTTTCTTCTTGCCACTCCCGGAGGTAGCGGCTTCTTCTTTGGAGGATTTTTTGTGATCCTCCAAGGCTGGTTTGGAGTGCATTTCACGGCCCTCCGCAGCTCTGGCATATTTGTCTGCCAAGCTGAAGAGCTCCGTGACGCTGGTGATCTCTTTGATCGCCAGCTTCTCCAACATCTTCTTGTCTCGTACACCCTGTCTGAATGCCACAATGACAGAAGCGCTTGAGATAGAAGGGATTGTGTTGCGTACCTGAGAGAACCTCTGGATGAATGACCGCAAAGATTCTCCCCCTTTTTGCACGACCGCAAAAAGGTCTAGTTCGTGCCCGGTCGGGTGTATGAACTCCCGAAGTTGGCAGTGAACTGACGGCACAGCTCCTCCCAACTGTTGATAGAGTTGGGTGGAAGGCTCATAAACCAGGACCTGGCAGTCCCAGTTAAGGCCACTGGAAAGTAGTTGGCCATTACGGCCTCGTTTCCTCCAGCTGCTAAGATTGCAGTGGAGTATATCTGCAGAAATTCTACGGGGTTGACAGTCCCGTCGAATTTTTCCGGCAAGTGTGGCCGGAACTTCTGTGACCATCTAACCATGCGCAGGTGCATGGCTAGGGCGGAACAGCCTCCTCCTACTCCTTCCAGAGTAGAAAGGTCTTGAGCATCCCGTCTTTCTCGAGCTCGCTCGATATGGACACGGCCATCCTGTTGGCGGTATCGGCGATCAAGCTCCGCCCGGAGGTCATGTGTCGAAAGCCGAGATACCGTATGGGTGCGTCGTGCCCAGAGGGCAACGACGTCACTTGCTGTGACGCAACTCGTCTTCGGTTGTTGGAGACATGCGGACCAAGTCTTCCAGACAACGTCCGTCGCTGCGACGGGGCTCGCCCTGAAGGAGGTGGACCCTGATTGTTGAGGCGTTCGGCCGCTGCTGCGACCAAATGCTCAACATCAGCCCTCCATTGCTCCATGGCATCTTGAGATGCATCCGGAGGTGGTGGTCGCTGGAGAAGAGCACGCGCTGCATGGAGCGCGTGTTCTGGGTTGTCATGACTTGCCGGCGCAGTATGTGACGCCGGCGCACCATCATGTTGCCCGGCATGTTTTGCCGGAGAAGATGGTGGTGGTGGGAGTGTGACTCCTGCTGGTGCTGAGGCTCCTGCTGGTGGCTGCATGTTGGAGGGATTGCCCCTGACAGTCTGAGCAGCAGGTTGCCCGTTAGATGATCCAGCCGCAGAATTCACCATTCTTGAAAATCTCAGGCACCCCTACCTGGCGCGCCAACTGTCGACTGTTGGAGTCGGCAGATCTCCTGACACTACTAAAGTGTTGAAGGAGTTTGTAGTTCGGTGTGGGTGCGCGGAGACTCAAGAAGGTGAATCACGATTGGACACGAGAGACACAGTGGTTTACGTGGTTCGGGCCGCCTGAGCGTAATACCCTACTCCACGGGTGTGTGGTGTTGTATTAGTTTATGTATGAAAGCTCACGTCAATGCGTGTGTGCCTGAGAGCGTTCGAGAGCCTTCTCCGTGTATCGTCGGTCTGTCCTTTTATAGTACAAGGACAAACTGTTACAAGTTAGCCTAGCCCGACATGTGGCCCCGGCGGTTACTAGTATTGATACACGATTAATTGTTGTTAATAACCCTGTAACGGGCTCCGACAGTGCCGTTACAGGTGTTAAGATTGTCCGATTAAGTGTCATTAACATGGAATTAATGACAATTAATCGGGTCTTGAAGTCCGCGGCTATCCTTTGAAGATCCGGAGTCGTTACAATGTCTTCCGGAGGTTTGAGGCGGCCAGCTCCGACGTTTGGACACGTGGCAGCTCCGGAGCTTGCTTGTGGGAAGCGGGAAGCTCCGGGGTGGCCTGGCACGTGTCAGGTCCGGAGCTTCTCTCGGTCAGGGGTTAAGTCCGGAGGTGCCGTTTCAGTACCTAGCCCGGAGCTTCACCCTTGTGGGTAGTAGCTCCGGTCTGGCGGTACACGTGGCAACCTAAGGGTTAACCATGTTGGAGAAGCAGGTCCAGTTATGTCTGACAAGTGGGCCTCCGAGGGTCTTCAATTTAAGTAGACGTCCTTCCTTTGAGATCTTTGTAACCTCAGGGGGTGTATGGTTTTTAGGGTACCGACAAACTGCTTTCTCAATTACTTAACAAAGACGATTCTAGTTACTATACGAATGTTAGAGCTGAGTTGAACTTCATGTTTGCCAAATATGAATCTAAATTTGGTTATGTGAGATTGCAGAGGCCTTCACAACCATCTTCTGGAGCAGGTAAGCAGGTAAGTAGTTGGAATAGAACTTTTGGTAGGCCTTCATCTTCATCTTCTTCTGCTACATTGACTTCTGTTGCTGGTATCACTTCTAATTCTGATCCAGTTAGTTGTACTGTTTCCGAATTAAGCTCATATTTAGACAGTGATTCAGTTGCTCAGTTTGATGATACATTTAATATACTTAATTGGTGGCAAGACCACAAAAGAACATATCCTATTCTGTTCATTTTAGCTAAGGATATAATGACTATTCTTGTTTCAACAATATCTTTGGAGTCTGCGTTTAGTTTGTGTGGCAGGATTATTGAAGAAAGACGACGAAAGCTTACTCCAGAGCATGTGGAAATGTTATCCCTGTTGAAAGATTGGGAAGAAGGTGATGTGAGGCAGCAACACAACATCATTGATTAAGACTTGGAAGAAAAGACGAAGAACATGTTTCTTGACGATGTGCCCGTTGTATCTCAGTAAATTATTAAACTCGAACTGTATGTCTGTATGACTGAATCTGTAAACTTCGTATTTGTAGTTGTAGAACACCAAAGGGGCAGGGGATGTACTCTTTTTTCCTTTAGGGTTTTATTCTCAAGGGAGGTTTTACCTAAAGGTTTTTAAGAAGTCAACCCATATTAAACAGCTCTTTTAAAGCCAGATGTTCTGAAAATATGTAACTTGGATTGTATTGGTCTGTACACTGTATGAAATCTGATAATTTTCTGTACAAATAGATGTATTGTTTACTGATGATTGTCCGTGCTTCGGGCCAGCCCGACACGAAAGGCCTGCTCCGGACCCGACACGGCCCGACATAGTGGAACCTTCCTCGGGCCGTGCCTGGGCCTAGGGTCAGGCCCGACGTGCTGACCCGACATGACCCGTTCTCTCCTCGGGCCGTGCCCGGACCTAGGTTCTCCAGGCCGGCACGGCCCATTGGCCATCTATAGTCATGCGTGTGTGTACTCCTTCTATTTTTTTATTTGTCACCGATTAATTCAAAAATAAACTAACTGATGACAAATAAAAATAAACGGAAGGAGTAATACACAGCAGCACGATACACATACGATAAAGAGAAGAAAATCAACGTTCTCCGGATGCTTAGGACGGAATACTTTTACCATTATATTGTCTACAAGCTACAGGGTACCAAACCTACTCGTTGATAATCGGCCGATAAATAATCAAAACCCTCACCTGCGAAACTCTGCCGATTGACCGGACCAGCATCCTCGTCTACCTCTAGCAGCCGGCAGCTAGCGGCGACGCGACCTGCCGCGCTTTTGTCACGATCAGATCGCACTGCTCCTGGCCACGGAAGCCGCCCGTATCCTGCCCACCTTATCAATAAAGCGAGTTAAGGCTGGCCGGCCGGCGCTAGCTGCTGCAGCGATCGACGGCGAGATGAGATGACATGAGATGAGGTGAGAGACGTACGTGCAGCACGTACTGGTGGTACGCCACGGAGGAACCGATACCTCGCCATTTTTAGTCAACACCGAAAGCGCGTGGAAAAGCCATCGAGATCATATGCTGGTGCGCGCGCGCGGCCGATCGAGTCGACGTGTGTCAGCTGTCTCCATAATTTTAACTTACCGTCGTGGGCTCTACTTTATCGGTCTCCTCGTGCGATCACGACGGGAACCCGTCGCACGCTATGCTGCGGGAGCGCTGCCTCTCTCGCTGCCGCCTCCGAAGATCCTGCTAGTATTGGAGAAGTAAGTGCTTAACTTGAGAGTTCCATTTTTTAAGCTTCCTTTGAGACCAAGTGGCCTCTTTCTGTTGGTAGCACTAGGTCATGCATGCTTGTGCCGTGGTACTCGATCACCTCATTTTCTTTAGTAATTTTCGATTAAAAAAAGGTGTCTTCATTTTCCATGCACTAATAAAAGTTTGGGCCCTTTTCCGTCGGGTGTTGATTATGCATGGTAGAGTCAGGCCCGTTACGGGGAATTAGCGAGCCACGCCAACGAAACGAAGAATGTCATTAATATCACAAAGCCTTTGGCCCGCTTTGGCTGCGGGGCCGATATGCGCAGCGGAGCAGAAGTGCTAAATTTTGTCTGGGGTTTTAGTTTTTTTTTTTCAATTAACAAACAGTTCTGGGTAAACAAAGGAACATGTCGCTTGTCTTCGTGGAGCTGCCATTTCGACGCTTTGGAATTGACCAACATGCATATAGTTTTGTTGAATCTCCAGTTTTTTTAATGTGCACTAAAAATAAGACAAACTAAGGTTCGGTCCACTGGCAATAATTTATTATCAATTAGATGGAGAATATATAAAACCAGTGTCTTCTTCCTGTCGGCATACTTCATTTTTTTATAACTGTTCCCGTCAGAATAAGAATTTTAATTCATGTTTGGACTAGAATTATTGTCCTAACAACAATGATATGAGAACGGAAGAAGTATGATAAAGAAAAAATATTTTACTAACATCAAGTATCAATATTGTTCACTTAGCTCTCAAAGGAAAAATATTGATCGAATTTACTACCCTAACCTATTTAGATTGATTTAATTCACTTCTAGCAAAATTTCTTTTTTTCTCTCTCTATAAACATCATGTACGAGGATAAAGTTCTGTGAGAGTATTATATGTTACAACATACAATACAATATATTATTCAGAACAGTATTTTTTATGCATCTTTTGTACAATTAAAGAATGTAAACAAATCTCGCATGGGAGATAGAGTAATGCAAGAAAAAGTTTATGATAAATTATAGAAGTTTTTTTTAGCATAATGTATGATGTGACACTACTACAAAAAGCATTTTTACAGGCGCCTCTTAATTTTTTTTACAAGCGGTCTGTAAGAAAAACCGTTTGTACTGTGAAATACATTAAAGTCCGCCTGTGATAATAATATATTATAGGCGGACCGCAATTAAAAGCCGTCTGTGTAAAAATATAGATTATCACACGCGGTTGATGGTAAAAACCGTCTGTGGTAATAGATAATATCACAGGCGGTTATACCATAAAAAACGTCTGAGAAATGACAGTATCTACACTTCAGCTTCTCTACCAATCAGCACTCTTCACGCGGATCCACCCATCCAACAGTCTCCCTTACTCTACCCACCCGTCTCCCTCCTCAATAAAATACTCTACTCACCCGTCTCCTTCTCAATCCCGCAGTCTAAAATCCCCAATCCTGATGTAGCCGTCGGGCGCATCTGGTGCTTGCAGCCGAGCGCATCTGGTGATTTCCACCGCGGCGCATGCTCCTCCCCACCGCGTCGGCCAGGGAGCCGGCGAATGCATGCCCCAGGCGTCAGCGGATGCGTATGCCCCGGGACTTCACCGGACGAAAGCAGCAGCGTGGATCTGCGTGCTTTGAAGCTCTACGGGAGAGATCCTGCAGCACCTCAAATCCTTGAAGCCTCCATACAAGCTGCAGTGCCTCGAAGCCTCCATGCAAGTTGCGTCTCGAATCCAGTGCGATCTGCATGCATCGAAGCCTCGATACAAGTTGCGGAGACTTGTGTGTACCTCTGTGTGTAAAAAATATGTTGTATGTCTGTGTGTACGTCTCTGTGTAAACTGAGTTGGATTTCATATAAGTTGCGGCCTTGCGGCTTGCTTGAATGTGTGCGTTACTTCCAGATGCAAAAGTGGTCTTATTGCTTCTTGTCTAAATCTGTGCTGCTGTCTAAATCTTATCGCTTCTTGTATTCTGATTTCGGCCAGCCACTGACACCATGCATACAGGCGGTCTTTTATAAAAACCGCCAGTGATAATATATTACCACATGTGGTCCGCAGTGAATAACCGCCTGTGATAATATATTATCACAGGCGGTCAACAAGAAATAACCGATTGAGATAATGTATTTTTACAGGCGGATTTTTCTACCGCCTGTGATAATCGACCATTTTCACAGGCTCTTTGTTACAGACGGTTTTCAAAACCGCGTGTGATAATATGTTTAGAACCGCATGTAAAAATGAGTTTTGTAGTAGTGTGATCTACCATTCAACGAAATTTAACTTCAAACATAACTCATACAAAGAGAAAAATATCAGTAGGGAGTTCCATTTTCTAAGCTTCCTTTGAGACCAAGTAGCCTCTTTCTGTTGGTAGCACTAGGTCATGCATGCTTGTGCCCGTGGTGCTCGATCACCTCAGAAATTTATCATTTTCTGTAGTAGTAATTTCGGATTTAAAAAGGTGTCTTGATTTTTCTACACACTGATAAAAGCTCGGGCCCTTTTCCGCCGGGTGTTGATCATGCATACTAGAGTCAGGCCCGTTACGGGGACTTAGCGGGCCACGCCAACGAAGCGAAGAATACCATAGTATCACAAAGCCTTTGTCCCGCTTTGTCTGCGGGGGCCAATCAGCGCAGCGCAGCAAAGGTGCACAATTTTGTCTGGGCTTTTAGTTTTTTTTTTCAATTAAAAAAAGGTTCTGGGTAAACAAAGGAACATGTCGCTTGTCTTCGTGGAGCTGCCATTTGGACGCTTTGGAATTGACCAACATGCATATAGTTCTGTTGAATCTCCATTTTTTTTTAATGTGCACTTGAAATAAAACAAACTAGGGTTCCATCCAGTGGCAATAATAACCTATGAATTGGATGGAGAATATATAAAACCAAATCAGTGGCTTCTTTTAGGCGTACTTTTTCCTTTTAAATTGTTGTCGTTATGATAATATTTCTAGCTTAATTTTCGAATAGTTTTTTTATGAAATAACAATAATTTCAGAACGGAAAGAGTATGATAAATCTAGTTTTGTGCTCAATGACTTTGACACCTGGTCCAGAGGATCATGCTCAATTGCATAATTGAAAGACATGTTTGTGGCAGTTCTATTGAAATAGTTGGAACTACTACCTCCGTTTCAAAATAAATAGTATTTCTCAATTTATTTTTGAACTAATCAAGGTCAAATATTTCAAAACAGAGAGAATATTAGTTTTCGAAGAACAACTAATTAATTGCCCAGTTAACACGAAATTGCACAACACCATCAACTAAACAGGAATTGCATGCAGGTACCAACGCCCACAGCGTATCTGACTCTACAGTCTACACATACAAACTAATTAAGCGACCTCCGGTATTGCATAAACCAAAGTGTGCATAGAACAAATATCAAATTGACATTTAATCATTTCTTATACATCTGCCAACTCCCGTTTTTTATCGATCAGTAACTGAATGCAGCAACCCCGTCACGCAAGCAAACAAAACTTTGCAGGCCGAAAAAAAAACACTTTGCAGGCCGATAAATGTAACAATAATTCTTGATTTCTCCAACCAAACTCATTAAATACGCCATTGCTTGCGTACGCTAATTGATTAACAATGTGATCCAATCGACATCACGATGGCATGCCGTGGTTCAACGATGCATGCACTCGACCACGAATCCATGGACGATGCGTATCACCTCAAATTGGTAATCTTCCAGCTCCGCCTGTCTAATGGCTCGCTGCTGCCGGTGACGTCGTCCAGGTCCGTCGTCGTCTCCTCGCTGCTCGCCGCCGCCACCGGGACGATCTCCTTTGTCCGCCTCTCGACGCCACCGAACTTGAGCATCTCGACCACCTCGGCCATGGACGGCCGGCACTCGGCGGTGCTCTGCGCACACAGCATGGCCGTCTCGACCACGGCGCGGAGCTGCTGGGCGTCGAACCGGCCGGCGAGTCGCGGGTCCGCGAGGCGCTCCCACTTCCGGCGCTCGACCAGGGGCGCCGCCCACTGCACGATCTCACGCTTGACGCCGCCGGGGAGCTTCTCGAGCGGGCGGCGCGCGCTGACGAGCTCCAGCAGCAGCACGCCGAAGCTGTAGACGTCGCAGCTCTCGGAGACCTTCCCCCACATGGCGTACTCCGGCGCCAGGTAGCCCAGCGTGCCCTTCACTCGCGTCGTCAGGTGCGACACGCCGTCCGGGATGAGCTTGGCGAACCCGAAGTCGGCGACCTTGGGCACGAAGTCCGCGTCCAGCAGCACGTTGCTCGCCTTGATGTCCCGGTGGATGATGTGCGGGTTCGCCTCGTGGTGCAAGTACCTGCATGCAAGACATGGGGATTCCTAGCGACATGACATGTATGACATCGTGATATAAGATCGTGGCAGAAAGAATGTCCTGTTGGATGTGGTGTGCAAGAGCCAACAAGAGCACGATGATGATGACTCACGCGAGGCCCTCGGCGGAGCCGACGGCGATTGCGACGCGGCGTGGCCAGTCGAGGGGTCGATGCTGCTGGGACTGGGAGGCCGGGGCGCCACGGTGAGGATGGAGGTGAGTGAGGAGGCTGTGGTTGGGCATGTAGTCGTAGACGATGAGGCGCTCGTCGCCGCCGGCGTAGAAGCCGCGGAGGCTGAGCAGGTTCTTGTGGCGGACCCGGCCGAGGATCTCCACCTCGATGGCGAACTCCATCTCCGCCTTGGCCGTCATGGCCTTAAGCCGCTTCACCGCGATCTGGTCACACGTATCACATGCACCTTCAACATCTCGGGAGATGGCGACTAGTGACATACCACCGGCATGCCAAGACGTACGACGGATCAAGCTAGACCGCACGTACCTCGACGCCCTTGGCCGTGCGACCCCAGTAGACGGTGCCGAAGCCGCCCTCGCCGAGCTTGTTGCTCTCGTTGAAGTTGTTGGTCGCCTGCAGCAGTTCCTTGAGCGTGTACATCTCCCACGGATACTCCATGTTCCTGTTCTTGGACGCCCTCGACTGATTCGTTCTTCAGATCATCCAACCAAAGAAAGCGTGACGAAGATTCATGAGTTCAGTTGACCTCATCGGAGGCACAGCCGTGTGCAAGTATAGTCACATGCTAGTATGCTACTCGTTGTTACTTGATATCAGAATGAAACGAGCAGCCATGAAGGTATAGCTCATGATCAAAATGTATATATGCTGCGTACCTCCGGCGACGGGCTGCGGGTGCGGCGGCGGCGTCTAGCTCCGGCTCGGAGTCGCCGGCGGCGCAACAGAAGCACCTGTTGATCATATCTCCTCAGGCCGATCGACGACGTACGGATTTGCAGATGAAGAGCACGGCCTGGGAGCTGAGAAGGAGGACCGATTTGGATTCTGGCGTGTGGATACAGGTGAGAAACCGAGGGTGGACGAGGAATGTTTCCAGGGGAGCCAGCGTTTATCTTCTTGTCTGTTCCCCTGGCTACAAAATTCTCCTCGTGTTTGCCTCTCTTTGGAAATTCCACTCAATCACTCCCTGCATCTACCGTGAAGATGTGGATCGATGTGGCTGCCTCTAGAAGCCTAGAAGGGGCACCTCTTATATACGTACAAGCACAGATCCATGGCGGTTGATGCTTGGGACTGAAGGATTAGCAGACCATATGTTAGCTGAACACTAGGTAAAATGGCCAGATTTGCGGTTAGGATGCAGCTCCATTTCTTTTATGACTGCTGACCAATTAGCAGTATCCTATAAGGATGTCTGATTACATGGAACATAACTCGTGCGTAGCTGCGACCGAGTCAGGGCGACGAACTCAATCATCAGTAAACTCCATTCTTTTTGGACGGAGCTGTGGCACTGCGTCATGACAGTATCTGCTCAATCTCGTTCAAGGGTTTGTTCCTTTCGTATGGCTCAATGCGTTTGCCGTCTAACATCATATTAGTACCTTGACTTGGTTGATCGAGCGCAGGCAGCAGAGCTAGAAAGGGAGACCACACCTAATATGCTAGTGACGGCTGACGCATACAATTGTTAACACACATGAAAACGTCATTTGCACAGGTTAATGAAATTGAACCACTTGATGTGAAATTATGAGACGAAACCAAACAGAGAGGAAGCAACAGGGACACGGTTTCCCTCTTCCCAAATCTTCTTCCCATGTGTACTTCCGCATACGTCGAATCATTTCATTGGTTTTCAGTTTTAATTATTTGCGGGTCCACACCTTCATATTAAATCAAATAAAAAAGATATCACATATGCGGAAATACGCATGAAAGGAGGATTTGGAAGGAGGGAAGCCACGTCCGAAACAACAAACATTAGGTGGGCCAAAATTCCTTTTTATCTCCTATCATTATCATTTATTGAAAACATTCATATAGTCAGCTTATGGGCTAGTCATCGTCTATTTCTATTTATATTAGAAAAAACCGACTAATCAAGTCACGATTTTATGTTCAGGTCTCACGAGCAATCTTATATTTGCGCCTTAATTAACAAGCTTACGTGAAAGGATACACATTAAGAGGCTCGTGCCTTTCGACCTGAACGAAGAGGCGATCGCGCCAGTGGAGCTCCCGTCGTTCGGCGGCCCGCTCTACTGCCGGCTGATGCACGGATGCGAGGCCGTGCGTGGTCAAGTTTAGTACTCCTTCCGTGTCGAAAAGTTTGCAGTTTTGTAGTTCATTTTTTACTACAAAGCGACAAATTTTTGGGGACGGAGGGAGTAATACACAACTACATCCATAGAACAATAAAAAAATTGAAACACATATTGATCAATTGTACCGGTCTGAAACAGGAAGAATCACTGTAGATTTTGTTGAGATCATGTTGATGAAGAACGATCGGAGCAGCAATAAAGACGACGGTAAATAACACTGTCCTGTCAAGATATGTGTAGCGTGGAGTAGAAACCAGACTCTCAAACTCGAGTTCCCTGATGTTACATGTTGATTCTTATATAAGAGTACATGATCCGCGGCATTAATAGATTGAATCGAGTCTATCTCTAATACAAGGAATTCTATCTCTATTTCTATCTCATTCTAACTATAATGCCACATATTCAGAGATTACAATAAGATCAAATCTTGTCTATTCCTAATCTACGACATCACCTTTATAGTGCATTGCTCCTGGTCTTGATATTCCATGTACACCGGATTCCAGATCTTGATATTACATATGCGCCAGACTCCTTTCCTAACACTTCCCCTCAAGCTAAGCATTCCATGTTTAGGTTGTGTTAGAAAGCAATATGTTTTTGTGTAGTTAGGGGTTTTGTTAAACCATCGGCGATTTGATCTCTAGTTGACACAATCTGACTTGATAGGTTTTATTTGCAACTTTCTCTTGCACAAAATGATAATCTATTTCAATGTGTTTCGTCCTTGCATGGAACACTGAATTTCCTGTCATGAACGTGGCACCAAGGTTATCACACCACAAAATTGCACTCAAGATTGTTTGTACCCAGGTTACTTCAGCCGTTGCATTTGCTAGACTTATATTCTGCCTCTGTACTGGATCTAGAAATTGTAGGCTGTTTTCTTGCATTCTAGGACACAATATTCAATCCTAGGTATATAACAAAACCACCTGTTGTTGATCTTCAATCATCTAGACAGTCAGTCCAGTCAGCATCAGAGAATGCATTTATTTGAAGAGAAGCATTCCTTGCTTATCTCAAAGCTTGCCGGAGGAATCCTCTCCCGAATCAGAAACTACGAAGGAAGAAGAAATTCAACCTTTAAAGTTTTCCTTTTACTTCGAGGAAGAAATGTTTGAAGTACCTCGAAGTATTGTTGCCATAGGAAACTATCATTGCCACTAACTCCACCCGACCCACCTGATGGAGTGTTCGTCCAACAGACGGTCAATGAGTTAACCTCTATTCTAAGCAGGGAATGGACTGGAGAAGTTGAGCAGTCACCCGAAATCCTTCGGATGACCTCACATTTGGCAACCATTCTATGTTTCAATAGAGGGACACCAATGAGAGTCCTATACAACCCCACTGTTGGATCAAATCTCATTTCTGATTCTTGTGCTCTCGCCATTTTGGGCGATGTGCAGTTGGCACCGACATGTAAATCCTTCCGGGATTATTTTGGAAACATCCTTGAAGGATGCAGGGTTTTGCAACAGGTGTCTATAAGACACAAAGATGTTGAGGCTATCCTAAACTTTCGTGTGTCCAAAATCCAAGATTTTGAAATTACATTGGAAATTTCTCATGGAAATCCCCTTGGAAGGAAGCCTCAATGTCAAACTTGGAGGGAGAAAATTCTCTTTTTCTATCCTGCATTCTAAGAACACATCCACAGAATATTCCATCCAAGATGAACCAATAGAGGAGGTTATGACTCTTCAATTCTTAGCACCCCTGAAATTGAAGGAGAACAAGATTTCATTCAAGAGGAGGATGAATTTCAGTAGGCAATTGAATTGCCAAAATAAGAGTTGTTCCCAAAACCTCCTGTTGAATTAAAAATTCTACCTCCAGACCTATAATATGCCTTTCTAAATGGCGACTTGGAAGCCCCTATCATCATAAATGACAAGCTTTTAGATGATGAGACACTCAAACTCATAGCCATGCTAGAAAAGCATAGAGCTATTTTTGGCTCTTCACTAGAGGATCTCAAATGAATTAATCCAGCGTTATGCACTCATCGCATTTCTATTGACCCCGAGAGTGTCCCCTCAAGGGAACATCAAAGGCGATTGAATAATGCAATGCGAGAAGTTGTCAAGAAGGAAGTCTTGAAACTTTTGCATGCTAGGATTATCTACCCTGTTCCTCATAGTGAATGGGTCAGCACAGTTCAAGTAGTGTCTAAGAAGGGAGGTATGACGATCATTCAGAATGAGAAGAATGAATTAATTCCTCAACAAACCGTCACGGGATGGATGATGTGCATTGACTACTAGAAACTTAACAAGGCTACAAGGAATGATCATTTCCACTGCCCTTCATCGATGATATGTTAGAGTGGTTGGCAAAACACTCCTACTTTTGTTTCCTTGATGGTTATTCGGGTTATCATCAAATCCCAATCCAACCTGATGACCAAAGTAAGACCACATTCACGTGTCCTTACGTGACTTATTCCTTCTAGCGTATGTCCTTTGGACAGTGTAATGCTACTGCCTCTTTTCAAAGATGCATGATGTCTATCTTTTATGACACGATTGAGGAGATCATAGAAATTTTCATGGACGATTTCTCCGTCTATGGAAAAACTTTTGATCATTGTCTGGAAAACTTAGACAAGGTCTTACAAAGATGTCAAGAGAAGGACCTAGTACTTAATTGGGAAAAGTGTCATTTCATGGTTCGTAAATGCATCATTCTTGGACACCTAGTGTATGAGAGAGGGATAGAGGTGAACAAAGCAAAAAATTAAGTTATTGAAAAACTTCCACCACCTATCAACGTTAAGGGAATCCACAACTTTTTAGGTCATGTGGGATTCTATCGGTGATTCATCAAAGATTTCTCAAAAGTCGCTAGACCCCTCACTAACCTACTAGCTAAGGAAGCTCCCTTTGATTTCGATGATGAATGCCTTAAATCATTTGATACACTAAAAAGGCACTCATCTCAACTTCAATCATCCAACCTCCTCATTGGGTGCTGCCATTTAAATCATGTGTGATGCTAGTGATTTTGTTGTTGGTGCAGTCCTAGGCCAAACCAAAGATAAAAAGCATCATGCAATAGTTTATGCTAGCAAAACTCTGACATGAGCTCAACTCAATTATGCCACAACTGAGAAAGAGCTCTTGGCTGTAGTTTTTGCTATCGATAAGTTTAGGTCCAATTTGGTTGGAGCCAAGGTCATAGTCTATACAGACCATGCTGCCTTGAAGTACTTGCTATGACACCCGGTTCCGAAAATGAACCAAGTGCGACACATATGTGTGCCTAGAATGTTTAACACACATACACGAGTGCATCACAAACGATATACAAAAAATTACCACAACACAAGTTAATTAAGTATTTTTATTACAATATTCAAATGATCCTCAAATTACAGACTCTAATGATCAACATTAAATTATAACTGCAGCGAAAATAATCTAATTAAGCAACTAAGCAAACTAAGCAAACTGAGCATAGGAGAATGCGCGGCTCCAAGCAACACCACAGGCAAGTCGACGACAACACACAACCTAGTACTCTGCATTATCCTCATGATACTCCCAAATGTCACCTGAAACTATCGGTGGGGGAATTGCAAGTGTGAGCACATGTCGTACTTAGCAAGTGTAGAAAATTATGACATGTAGCTTAAACAAGGAATTGATAATAAATAATGGCTATTTGCTGAAAAGTACATTTAAAACATGTAAAAAACATCCACACAATGTCGATGTGAAATTTATCCTATCATATCCCAAATAAATATAATAACGCATATCCATCATTCGTTATCCACCCATATTCCATATTCTTACCATCATCATTAACCATGATCATTTATCACCATCCAATCCATAACCATAACCATTACCATAACCCAACTATAACCAAAACCATTACCCAACCATAACCATAACCATGACCATCCCAAATACCAGTTTCACTCTAATCATGGAAGTTGTCCAGGTGCTCATAACTAGGAGTATGGTTATCATGATAGTTTTTAAATACACTCTACAGAGGTTGTACCACTTTACCAACAAGTTTGTGATTTCATCACCTTTCGATGACTATGGAATCTCAATTATGCCGTCTCACACTTCCTTAGGTGTGTATCCAAGAGATCACAAAATAGTCTTTACAAAGTGATTACTAGCATATTTAGACCCCACTAAGGTTTCACCGGTGGTGATGTCTCCAACTGAGCACATCCAACCAAGGGCTCCCTGTTGAGCCATTCGGATCCCAGAGTAGTCCCACCAATCTCTACAAACCCATCCGACTACCCCTTCCCCGAGCATTCTTAATGGTCCAAATAGTACTGGCAAAACACTAATTAGTCAGCTAAGCCGCACCCATACTTGGCCCTGTGGTGGCACTGTAAATCCTGGATGGTCGCTCCATGAACTGATCCTTAGATCTAAAGCAAGAAAAACCACCGAAATAGTCCAACCTATTCCACATAACCGGCTTGTTTACATACCTAGGCACCATATTTCTAAAGGTTATTATTATCATTTCTCATCATTCACATGTTCAATAGTTCATAATTAAGTAGTATGATTGTTTCCCAAACCCAATTAAGTAATGGGAAGCGAAAGTGTAAAATACCCTTCCCGACTCTCTACATAGTGTTCAAGCGACAAGGGTGGTCATACAAGACTAGTAAGCTCCTACAATTGGGTTTTCCCATCAATTGCCACAAGCATGCAATTCAAAACATTTAAAACTTGGATCAAAATGATCAAGGACACTTTCCTTGCTCCTGAGATTGATTAGGGTCAAGAGCTTCAAAGTTCTAGTACTAGAGGTCATCAAAAGCACCCTCTAGCGCAACACCTTCTATTCTACGCAACAAACATACAAAACAAACATTACGATCAATAAATGCTCATATATTACTCAATATGTCATGGCATGTATGAATAATGCAATTATGAGGTGAAACATGTTAATGAGTTGCTATTAATGTTTAATCACTAGTTACAATGGTGTTAAACAAGTTTGAACAGGTTTCAAGTTGATTTGAGTCAATTTATAATTAATTCAGCATAAAACAGGCAGCAAGACTAGACTAGTTCGTTCAGGAGGCTGGACTAGCCCGCCCTGGACCAGAAAGTTGATCGGACTAGTCTGCACACGGCCGGACAAGTCTGCTTGGCTAGGGTTTTTGGCGAATTTCCAATTAGAGTATAGTTTGAGTTGAATTATGAGGCCAAGACTGAAGTAGAAAGATGATATAAGGTAACTACCGTGAATTCAACAACTCAAGGGTCAAGAATTCGATAAAACTCAAGATCTTGGTGTCTAGATCCAAAGAAGATGGAGAATTGACGATGACGTCGATGAGTTGACGATGATCGATCTTGCTTGATCCTTCTCCTTCCTCCTACTCTTCTCCTGGATGTGGTGATCTCCTCTTGACGGCGGCTCTCACGAACTAGGGTTTGGGGTTTCTTCAATTGTGACAAAGAGGTGAAGGGGTGGGTGTTGGGGTGTTTATATAGAGGTGGAGGTGGTAGGGTTTGATGGATTTTGAGTTCAAGGTGGTGGAGGCCTTGTAGGTGTCCCACATGGGCTCTATAGGGGTTGGGCACGATGTTCTTGGTCCCAATTAAGGTAAATACCCAATAACAAAATGTGGAGGAAAAAATTGAATCCGAGTGGGGCACACCGAACAAGTTTGCTAGGGGTCCGGACTAGTCCGATATCAAATAGAGACTTGAACAGACAAGTCTGTTTTGGTTCTGTACAAGTCCAATCTTGTCCAGAAAGGGAAACAGATAAGTCCGATATGGATCTAACAAGTCCGGATGCTTGATCAATTTTCCAAAAACTGGATCAAATAGGGATCTACCGGACAACTTCAAAATGTTCCAGTAGCAAGGAACAAACTAGTTCGTACATGAGAACAGACAAGTTTGGTCAATCAACAGAAACTCAATTGGACTAGCCCGGGGTCCAAATCGGACAAGTCCGCCCTACCCAGGGAGAATAACTGAGAGTTAGACGGACTAGTCCGGGGTCCAAATCCAGACAAGTCCACACTACAACAGGTTTTTATTTGCTTGCATGATTATAATTTATTTTAAACTTATTCCTTTTGTGTTGCTTAATGCTAAACATGTATAAGAATGTATGCAATACATGATGGATGAAAATGAGGGTGTTACACTTGCTCGCGAAAAAAGATGCTAAACCAAGGCTAATCTGATGGATTCTTCTACTCCAAGAGTTTGACTTAGAAATCAAAGATAAGAAAGGAGTAGAGAATTCCGTGGCAGATCACCTCTCTCGTATGGAAGCCACGCAAACCATGTACATTCCTATTAATGACTTCCTACGAGATGATATGCTTCTCAAGGTGACTGACTTTCACCTTTGGTATGCGAATATCGTGAACTTCATGGTCACCGCATACGTACCACAAGGGGAAAACAAAAAGAAACTCATATATGAGAGTCGTAGACACCTTTGGGATGACCCATACCTCTATCGAGTTTGTGCTGATGGCCTTCTTAGAAGGTGCGTCTCATCAATCGAAGGCATCAAGATTATTTAGAAATGACATGCTAGCCCCTATGGTGACCATTACGGTGTTTACCATACCCAATCAAAGATCTGGAAAAGTGGGTTCTATTGGCCTTCTTTGTATGAAGACATAAAAGAATTCATTCACAAATGTTGGAAATGCCAGAAGCATGGAGGAATCTCCACTTGCAATGCGATGCCCCTAACATATAATCTCCAAGTGGAACTATTTGATGTGTGGGGTATTGATTCTATGGGACCTTTCCCTAGGTCCTATGATTGCAAGTATATCGTGGTGGCCGTAGATTATGTGTCAAAATGGGTAGAAGCCTTGCCATGCTAAAATGCGGATTCCAAACAAGCTAGGAAAATATTCTATGAGATCATTTTCTCACGCTTTGGCACTCCCCGTATGGTCTTAAGTGATAGAGGGTCTCATTTCATAGATAAGACCTTCCGAAACTTTTTGAGGGAGCTTGGTGTCCAGCATAACATTGCTACTCCATACCACCCACAAACAAGTGGTCGAGCAAAAACATCTAATAAGCAAATTAAGAATATTCTACAAAAGACCGTCTTGGAAATGGGAACGGGGTGGAAGCATAAGCTACCCGATGAATTGTGGGCCTACCGTACTGCCTACAAAACCCCCATCAGCATGTCTCAATTCCAACTTGTCTATGGGAAGACTTGTCATCTTCCTGTAGAATTGGAACATAGAGCCTATTGGGCTATCAAGCGGTGGAACATAGACCATCATGAAGCCGAAAAACACCGATTAAAGCAACTTTCTGAGTTCGAAGAGTGGAGAGATAAAGCGTACCATAGTGCCAAAATCTACAAGGAAAGAACCAAAAGATGGCACGATAAGAGGATTACGCCCAAAGAGTTCAAACTTGGAGATAAAGTTCTACTCTTCAACTCTAGGGTTAAACTCTTTGGACATGGGAAGTTTAGAAGTAAATAGGAAGGACCCTTCACTGTAGTAGAAACCTCATCCCATGGAGCAATTACACTCCAAGGTGATGATGATCAGCTATTCAAAGTGAATGGGCACCGACTCAAATTATTTCTTGAATCCCAGGAGGAGGAGGCAAAAAAAATTGTCGTGATAAATCTTATTGATTTTTATGCCATTTCTTCAAATTCTGTCTAAAATCTCCACGTCCAATTGATGGGCCCATCCAATTAAGCATCTATGGGGCCCATTAAGCCAACCCACGATAACCTGGCCCGAGCAAAGCAAATAGGGGTTCGACCGAACCCTAGGGTCAGCCGACTCCTCCTTTGCGCCTTCGGCGTTCCGTTTTCTCTTGTGGACTCTCCATTGTATTCCAACAAGACTCTCAATGCTATCGTATTTTTCCTGCTTATTTATAGATGGGAACTGAGAAGGGAAACCTCGGACCATCCATAAAAATCTGTCTCATGTTCCCCCCATCAAAGTCATGGCCGACAAGAAAATTGTGCCTCATGCCTCCTCTAGCTCAACCTTCAACCTGAGCGGAAACATTGCGCCGACCAATGATAAGTCCACCCTCGCATTGGAGTTCATCATGGCATTAGATGTTGTACCTCTCGCCATGATCCCTCCACCAACGATGACTCCATGTGGGCGTAGCACCACACGTCATGGTGCTGCACGGTCGCTCTCCTCGCGGAGGACGCCCATAAAGTCGATGACACCTGCACGTCGTCCGACTACGGCTGGCCTTAAGCCAGTCAATGCCTGTCTTTTTCCTAAAAAAGACGATTCTCTCCCGAAGCTCCAGTCTGGCGAGGAGTTTTTGTACACTCTGAAGACCAAGGACGGTGACGTAGTGAGCCACCACTACATGTCACTGATGCGTACCTCGCCTGAGCATGTGGGATATTGCCTCATTATCCATGGGGTGCGCAAGCCTGAAGGAGGCTATGCAAAAGGGTTTTTCAAGCAAGTAGATAATTTGGTGATGGAGGAGTCGACAGGCTCGTCACCCTCCAAAATTTGGTGTCACCTCTCGCCGCCTGCCATCAGAGGGCCACCTAGCTAATTTGAGGACAAAGATAGGAAATCTCCTTATGCCCCTAAAGTGACATAGCTTTCTAAGGAGTTATCTTCTCTCCGTTTGGAGAACAAGAAGCTATCAAACTTAGTGGTTGAAGGGTGAATAGAGAGGGCGGAACTGAAAGATGAGCTCATCTCCCTCAATGAGGAGATTGATGGTGTTCGTCTAGGCATGAGTGCCAAGCTGCGCTGCATATGCTATGTCGTCGGGAAGCCTGACACCTACAACACACCATAGTTTAGATATCCCGACCGCATAGGATGCTTACTAGTTTAAGTTTAGTTTTATTCCAATTTTTTATTCCTTAAGTTTAGATTGAATAATGTAAGCATCCCCAATATTTTGAATTCAATAAAGTGAACTTACCGGTTTATCTGACCCGGTAAAGTTCCCCCTTTCGTTTATTTTTGTTGAATAAAGAGTCCAGGGAACAAGTGTGGTGGAGGCACCCCAAACCGCGAAATCCCGACGTGCAAAAGTAGTGTTGCATCCAGAAACACGTCACAACCCAACACACGACTCAACACGTCAAAATAGAGCAACAAAGAGGTCAGAAGGGGGTCGGACGAACCCCCTGGTCGGCCGACCTGGTGTGGCCCCCACACAGCTCCGTTTTGCTCCACAAGTTCGATTCGATCTCTTATCTCCGAGTATATGTGCCACCCTGCTGTTTAAGTTGATTTCCTATTTAAAACAGAATATTTAAAATGAATCAACTCAACATTCGAGATTAAAACTTGGTAGTCAAAATTTGCTTGAGCTAAAATTTGAATACTTTATATTTTAATTTATTGCCTTGTTTGTGATTCCTACAATTAAAGTAGGAAAAACACGTCATCTAAGTATTTGACTAGTGTGATATGGTAAATGAGTTATTCGAGGAGATATCTCATTGCTTGAAATTGATTTTGATGTTTGCAAAAATTTGGAGTCTTGAACTTTGCATGATTCTCTCATTGGAAATTTAAATACCCACAAATGCCATATGATACATTTATTGAAAACCACATGCATATGCCACTTTGTTTTTCATTGAACTTTGTCAAACTCGTGACCCAATTGAGTGACATGCATGAAATTTTGACTTAGAAATTCTTGTGCACCCAATTCGTGCAAAATATCTCACATTGAGAATTTGTATCCACCATTCACCCGTCCAATAAAGAAACTCCATACATTATGGTTATCAAAATTTCTCTAGAAAAATAAAAAGGAGTAGAAGACATGGCTACAAAAAAGCAGCTACTCTTCAAAAGAGGAAGCATGCAAAAAAAGAGAGAAAGTAGCCATGTTTCATCCTTAAAGAGAGAAAACCATGGAGTCCACAACTATCCATTCCATCCATGTGCACAATGATTTTCTCTGTCAATCTCTTTGTTGCATAAGTCTGTCATGGGATCAAGTTTTTGACTTAGTAATATATGAATTGCAATGTGTGCCACATTTATCCCTACCAAGCTCCAAATATAGCCATATTTAGCATCGGGACAAAATTGGCAAAATATGCCAAGGTGAGAATCAAAACACTTTGAGAGATTCCAAATGAGAGATAAGGGCAATTGTTTCTTTGACTTCCCGAATATAGCAGATTGTTAGATCATTTCAGTAGAGAATGATCCAAGGGAACTACATTCTAACCATTCTACTCTTCAAACACCCAAGATTGTTGTGGTAGCCACATTCCAAAGAGAGAATTCATGAATTGAGGTATAAATTGAAATATCTATTATTCTCGTTTTCTAACTTATAGCAAATTTTTGACAACACCTTAGTTCTTCTTGCCTTCACTCAAGGATGAGCAAAGGACTAAGTGCGGGGGAGTTTGTTGACGGTCCTTAATTTCCATATTTAGACCGTCAATTTACCTCATAATGTGCAGAAAAGAGAAACACAACATAGTGGTAGGGTTAAAAACTAACCTGTCGGTACCTTGAGTACCGTATACCCCTTGAGATTGCAAAGATCTCAAGGAAATGTCATCTACTTAATTTTAAGACCTTTGGAGGCCCACATGTCAGACATAACCGGACCCGCTTCCCCAACATGGTTAGTCCCAGGGTCGCCACGTGTACCATCAAACCGGAGCTACCGCCCACAAGGGGGAAGCTTCGGGCTATGTACCATAACGGCACCCCCGAACCTAACCCCAGACCGAGGGAAGCTCCGAAATTGACACGTGTCTGGTGGCACCGGACCTATCTGTTCCCCACAGTATGCTCCAGAGCTACCACGTGTCCAACCGTCAGATCTTCAGCCTCAAACCTCCGGTAGAATCCACAACGGCTCTGGGTATTTAAAGGGGAATCAAGGACTTCAAGACCCGATTAAGTGTCATTAATACTATGTTAATGACACACGATCGGACGACCCTTATTACCAGTAATGGCGCTGTCAAAGCCCGTAACTCAGTCATTAAGGGTAATTAAGCGCATCAAATGTGTATCAATATTAGTAGCCGCCAGGGTCACATGTCGGGCCAGGCTAACTTGTAACGGCCTGTCCTTGTACTATAAAAGGACAGGTCGACAATACATAGAAGGGCTCTGGGCTGAGAACATCTGATCTGATCTGGTCTGATCGGCTCACACGCGCTCTCAACTCACGTCACATGAGTTGAGTTCATACATCCAATACAACACCAACACACCCCGTGGAGTAGGGTATTATGCTCGGGCGGCCCGAACCACGTAAATCTTGGTGTCTCCTGTGTCATTTTACATTTCACCTTCTTGAATCTCCGCGCGCCCACACTGAACCTCAAACTCTGCAAACACTTTTAGTAGTGTCGGGAGATCTGCCGGATCAAAACTACCGATAGTTGGCGCGCCAGGTAGGGGCGCCTGAGATTTCAAGAATGGTGAACTCAACTGCTGAATCATCCAATGGTCATCCCGCTGTTCAAGCTGCTGGGGGCAATCCTTCCAATAGGCGGCCACCAGCAGGAACCTCAGTTCCAGCAGGAGTCACACTTCCACCACCGCCGCCTCCACCAGCAAATCAAGCTGGGCAGCGCGATGGTGCACCGATGTCAATCAATGCGTCGGCGAATCATGACAACCCGGAACACGCGCTCCATGCAGCACATGCTCTCCTTCAGCGCCCACCACCTCCGGATGCATCCCGGGATGCAATGGAGCAGTGGAGGGCCGATGTGGAACACTTGGTTGCAGCAGCAACCGACCGCATCAGTAACCAGGATCCTCCTCCTTCAGGACGGGCCCCGTCGCAGCGACAGACCTTGTCTGGCAGATTTGGTCCGCACGTTTCCAACAACAGGAGACGTGTTGCGTCACAGCAAGTGACATCGTTGCCCTCCGGTGCGCGACGCACTCACACGGTATCAAGGCTTTCAACTCATGACTTCCGGGCGGAGCTTGATCGCCGATACCGTCAACAAGACGGTCGAGTCCATATCGAGCGTGCTCGTAAAAGACGAGAAGCTCATGACATTCGTGCTCCTGAAGGAGTAGGAGGAGGCTGTTCAGCCCTGGCCATGCATCTACGTATGGTCAGGTGGCCACAGAAATTCCGGCCTCACCTGCCGGAGAAGTTTGACGAGACCATTAATCCTGTCAAATTTCTTCAGATTTACTCCACTGCTATCCTGGCAGCTGGAGGAAATGAGGCCGTAATGGCCAACTATTTTCTAGTGGCTTTAACTGGGACCGCCCGGTCCTGGTTTATGAGCCTTCCACCCAACTCCATCAAAAGTTGGGAGGAGTTGTGCCGACAGTTCACCGCCAACTTCAGGAGTTCATACACCTGACCAGACATCGAACTGGACCTTTTTGCAGTCGTGCAAAAAGGGGGGGAATCTCTGCGATCATTCATCCAAAGATTCTCTCAGGTATGAAACACTATCCCTTCTATCTCTAGCGCTTCTGTCATTGTGGCATTTAGACAGGGTGTACGGGATAAGAAGATGTTAGAGAAACTGGCGATCAAGGAGATCACTAGTGTCACGGAACTCTTCAGCTTGGCCGACAAATGTGCCAGAGCTGCGGAGGGCCGTGAAATGCACTCCAAACCACCTCCGGGGGATTGCAAGAAATCCTCCAAAGGTGAAGCCACTACCTCCGGGAGTGGCAAAAAGAAGAAAAAGATCAACGACAAGAAGAAGCCGTCGGCCGGTGCATCTAATGCTGCAGCTGTTGCAGCTCCGGGTGGTTGGGGGCCACGCCCCGAGAAGCGACCTCGACCGTCTTCTGAAGATGGCGGCAAACCCAAGGTGTGGTGTCCAACTCATAAGACAGACAACCACAGTTTGGAAGACTGTCGGGAGGTCCAAAACCTTGCTGAGCCCTATAACAAGCGCTGGGAAGAAGTTCCTTTCCGACAGAGGGAAGGAAAACAAAAAGTTGACGAAGCTCCGGCTAAAGAGGAGTTAGGTTTTCAGGATCCTAAAAAGGTCCTGAAGGCTGTCTACACCTCCGTCGACGACGATTCTGACGTCTCTGACAACGAGCGTCAGAAGACCATGAACACCATTTTTGGTGGATCATGGGACATCACCTCCCGCCGCGTCCTCAAGACAATGCGTCGGGACATGGCCGCTGTAGCTCCTACAGCCAGGGCGGAGCCTCATCTTAAGTGGATGGACACAACCATCACTTTTGATGCTTCGGACTGCCCTCGAAGCATGGTTGGAGCAGGCCAGTTACCTTTGATGGTATCTCCTACCATCAATAACATTCAGCTCCACCATGTTATGGTAGACGGAGGTTCGGGACTGAACCTCATAAGCTTCAAAGCTTTTACCAACTTCAGCTCTGACCTTCGGATCTTCACCCCTCCCGACCTTTCTCCGGAGTAGGTCCGGGAGCCATTACCCCACTCGGTGAAATTACTCTCCCCGTTACCTTCGGGACCCGGGAGAAGTATCCCCGTTACGTTGCTCAGATCAACTTACCTTTCAACGCTATCTTGGGTAGGCCTGCCTTGTACAAATTCATGGCAGCTACTCATTATGGCTACCTGGTGTTAAAGATGCCAACACCAGTAGGCGTTCTCCGGATCCGCGGAGATCGCACTGCCGGAGTAACCGCTCTGGAAAGAACTTCATGCGCTTACTACGACGCAAGAGGAAGACTCCAGGCAGGAGCAAGCTCCAAAACCTCCGAGCATTCGTCAACGAGGCTCGACTTCTGCACCTCGTGTGCAGCCAAGTGGCGACACCGACATTCCCATCAAAGTCATCCAAATCGGTTCCGATGCCGCTCAGACCACTCGTATATCGGGGGGACTGAATAACAAATAGGAACTCGCGCTTATCGCTTTCCTCCGGGCTAATGTCGACGTGTTTTGCCTGGCAACTGTCACAAATGCCTGGGATCCCCAGGGAAGTGATTGAGCATAATCTGAAGATCTACCCTGACGCCCGACCCGTGCATCAGAAGCCTCGAAAGCAATCCATGGAGCGACAGAACTTCATTCGACAAGAAGTGAAGAAGTTGCTCGAAGTTGGATTCATCCGAGAAGTCTTCCATCCAAAATGGCTGACAAACCCAGTCGTTGTGCCGAAGGCCGGCGGGAAGTTTCGGATGTGTATTGACTACACAACACTAAATAAGGCGTGTCCAAAAGATCCATTCCCACTACCTAGAATAGATCAGATAGTGGATTCCACCTCCGGGTGTGAATTACTGTGTTTCCTAGACGCATATTCTGGGTATCATCAAATCAGAATGTCTAGGGAAGATGAAGAGCATACCTCTTTCATCACAGTAGATGGATTGTACTGTTATACAGCCATGCCATTTGGTCTCAAGAATGCAGCTTCAACCTTTGTACGAGCCATGTACAAAACTTTTGAAGAACTCATTAGAGACATAGTGGAAGTGTACGTCGATGACATTGTGGTCAAGGTCAAGAACAAGGAGTTACTCCTTGACACCTTACAGGCTGTCTTCGACAAGCTGCGGGTCACCCGTACAAAGCTAAACCCAGACAAGTGTGTCTTCGGGTTAGCTCCAGAAAACTTCTTGGTTTCCTGGTAAATCACCGGGGCATAGAGGCTAATCCGGCGAAGATCAAAGCCATTGAAGACATGCGGCCACCAGCCCACATCAAGGATGTCCAAAAGCTGACTGGATGTCTAGCAGCCCTCAACCGGTTCATTTCAAGACTGGAGGAACGGGCACTTCCCTTCTTCAAGTTATTGAGGAAGTCCGGACCATTCCAATGGTCTGAAGAAGCAGAAAAGGCGTTCCAGGAGCTAAAACAGCTCCTCACCACCCTACCAACTCTGGTAGCTCCGAACCCTGGTGAGCCTTTGCTGCCTTACATTTCAGCAACTGACGAAGTCGTCAGTATGGTCCTGGTTGCGGAGAGACCAGAACCATCCCATGCTTAGGAATCCAGACCCCTCTGGGAGGGTCCGGAGGTTCCTAAAAGCGAGTCTGGGTCCCAGCTCCCAGACTTAAGTCCACAAGAAGTTACTTCAGAAGACCCAGACCCCTCCGGGAGGGTCCATGTCGCTTCTGAAGAAGCTCCGGGTCCCTCCAGCAAGGACCCGAAAGTCCCCGAAGAAGGTCCGGATCCCTCCGGGAGGATCCGGGTCAATGAAGAGGAAGCTCCGGGCCCCTCCGGGAGGGTCCAGACCATCTAGCGCCCAGTGTACTTCATCAGTGAAGTACTTCATGACACCAAGACTCAATACCTAGAGGTGCATAAGCTGCTCTATGCAGTTCTTATTGCCTCCAGGAAGCTTCGCCATTACTTCCAAGCTCACAAGATTTCAGTGGTGACTTCTTACCCACTTCGAGCAATCTTGCATAATCCCAATTCAACAGGGAATATTGCAAAGTGGGCAGCGAAATTGGCCAAATTCGATCTCGAATTCATTCCAAGAAAAACAATCAAGAGTCAAGCATTGGCAGGTTTTGTGGCGGAATGAACTCCCTCTACATCAAAGCCTGGGGGCCCCAGTGAGCAGAAACCGGAACACAAGGCTCCAGTCTTCACCGAGCCTCACTGGACCCTCTACTTTGACGGCTCCATGCAAAAGCAGGGGGCCGGAGCTGGAATCCTTCTCCTTGCACCAACCGGGGAGAAGGTAAAATACATGGTACACCTTGACTTCAAGGTGACCAACAACATGGCGGAGTACGAAGCACTCATCTATGGACTAAAGGTGGCACTGTAATATGGTGTCAAGCAGTTGTTGGTCAAGGGAGATTCACAGCTCATCATTAAAAAAGTGAAGGGTGAATGCTCCTGCAACAATCTCCAGCTAGCTGCTTACCTCCTTGAAGTCCAGAGGCTTCAGAAGGACTTCGAAGTCCTAGACCTCCACCACTTCCAGCGTGTCCACAACGCTGAAGCCGACAAACTCTCAACGAAAGCGTCAACCGTAGCTCCAGCTCCTGATGGAACTTTTGTCTGGAGGTTGTCAAAACCCACAGCTCAGCCTGCCGAACTGAGCGAAGGGGGCGAGATCAGCATCCCGAAGCTGACGGTCCCGATGGCCCTATTACCATGGCAGCCATCAAGGGTCGTAGGTGCTGCCGGAAGCTCCGAGCAACCCAGCACGCAAGACTCAAATGCTCAAGTTAGCTCCGATGCATGGATCTCGGAGATCCGGAGCTACTTGAAAGACAACATCCTTCCTGACGATGATGTATCCGCTGACCGGATAGTCAGATTGGCTAAAAGATACACATTGGTAGAAGGGGATCTCTACCGGCGTAGTGCCAACGACGTCCTAATGCGGTGCATCACAAGGGAAGAAGGCTGCGAGCTCCTCGTAGAAATCCATGGAGGCGAGTGTGGAAACCACGCGTCTTCCCGCAAGCTGGTCGGTAAAGCCTTCCAGCATGGCTTCTACTGGCCTACAACACTCCAGGATGCAACTGAGCTGGTGAAGAAATGCGAAGCATGCCAATTTCATGCAAAGCAAATTCACACACCGGCTCAGCCTCTACAAATGATACCTCCTACATGGACCTTCGCTGTGTGGGGGATGGACATCTTGGGACCTTTCCCAAGAGCCGTCGGAGGTTACAAGTTCCTGTATGTCGCCATTGACAAGTTCACCAAGTGGCCGGAAGCAACTCCAGTTGTGACAATAAACAAGCAATCTGCTATCAACTTTTTGCAGTCCATTGTATGCAGATTTGGAGTCCCAAACAAAATCATTACTGATAACGAGACCCAATTCACAAGCTCTGCATTTCAAGGATATTGCGAAGACCTCGGCATTCAAGTTTGCTACGCCTCCGTAGCTCACCCGGCAAGCAATGGCCAGGCCGAGAGAGCAAATGCTGAAATCCTGAAAGGACTCAAAACGTGCACCTATGAGCGCTTGAAAAAACATGGATCCAACTGGATTGAAGAGCTTCTGCCCACTCTGTGGGCCAACAGGACAACTCCAAACCGGTCAACTGGAGAGACACCCTTCGTCCTGGTGTACGGAGCTGAAGCAATCCTTCCTCCGGAAATCACCTTGGGGTCACTCCGGGTCCAGACCTTCAACGAAGCCACGCAGGACCAGCTCCGGCGTGAAGACCTAGACCTCCTTGAGGAGGGAACGTGCCAAGCAGCTGTTCGGAATGTCCGATACCACCAAGCCCTTCGGCGCTATCATCAGCGGCATGTACACAACCGACAGCTCGAGGAAGGTGATCTGGTGCTACGGATAATACAATCCAGAGAAGGGTTAAACAAACTCTCCCCCAGCTGGGAGGGACCCTTCCGAGTGATTAAAGTATCCCGTCCCGGAAGCGTTCGCTTGGCTACCAAGGATGGGACACCTCTCACAAATCCTTGGCATATTGAGCACCTCCGTAAGTTCTACACCTAATATCGTGGAGGTGAGTCTGTAGTAACTTGAGGTGTATGTTATAGAGTCATTGTACAGAGTCGAGTAGTTCCTCCGGGAGAACAGCCGGACCTTTCCCGGAAGGTCCGCAAAGTTCATGCTACACTTGTCACAGTCTCAGGACTAAAAGTGTGGCTAGCTACCCTGGGTCAAACGAGAAATGAAACGTTTAGCTTGGTTCCGTACCCTAAGAGTGTACTTGTTTCCCCCTGTACCCCGGACCTATAATGAAAGACATATTCATGTGAAACAGACTCCACGTGCATTTATTTTGTACAGGCTCAACATTTTTTATTTTTCTCTTTCTTGTCTATAACAAAGTTGTGCAATTCTTAAGAAATTTTAGTTCGACCAGTTCATGTACATTTCGAGCTGTATTGTCAATTCTTTTGGATTCAAATATTGTTCATGACCCACTCGCCTGAATGCCACCAAGCAAATCTAGGGCCGGGGTGTGCTATCGACTTAGCCTGGTCAAGCACCCTAAGTACGCCACTCTACCTACACCCCGGCAGGCCGAAGTAAGGCGGGTCCAAGTACAATTGGATGTGGAAGAAAGAAGGCAACACATTCAGTTGTATTCAGAATTGTGTTTGACCTAAAACTTTCTTGGGAATCGTAAGCCACGACGAAGTTATAGGCAAGGAGCAAATTTTACTATTTTTCTTGGCTTCAGTGTGCAGGAAAATAAAGAATCCACGTTGATGGAGAAAAGCCAGAGCTAACAAAGCTCCGACTCCCCCTAGGTGGCTTGTGATCGATGTTAAACATTGAAAACGAGCATTACCAGAGCAACCAAGCTCCGGCAAAGCTAGGGGGGCAACCGTCGACGTAGAATAAAAGATGGTGAGAAGACCCCACAAGCGGAATCTGCTGCCGACAAGCTACGCGTTGGCAAAGGTCACTGCCGGAGCTACTAAGCTCCGACACCTCGGAGGGCTAACTATCGATGCTCTACGCGTTGATAGGGACTATTGCCGGAGCTACTAAGCTCCCACGGTAGTCAATGTCGGGGCTTCTGAGCTCCAACAACCTCAGGGGGCCTTCACTATCGAAGACTTCGGACCTACACTCTGCAAGTTCGAAGCAAACGAGTCTTCAACAAAACACAATATCCTCTTGGTACATGTTCACAATCAAATTGTGTACATCTACCAGGGGGGCCAAGTGAAGACAGAAGTGTTGAAGACAAAAAATGAAATTCATTAACAAATTGTGGATTTCATTCATCTGGAGACAAGGGATTACAAAATTGGGGAAGAAAAAGAGAGAATACAAGTGGGAGCTACAGAGATGGTCCTAGACCCTATGGAAGAACTGGGCGACCTTCTGAGCAACCTTCGACACGTTGGCTCGGGTATCTTCACCTTCTCCTTCGACGGGACCTTCAAGCACCGGGTCCAGAGGAAATTGGGGATCCCGGCTGGTGTAGCACGTCAGCACATACTCTGCGACGTTCTTCGCCAGGGATTGCCCCACAGCCTCCAACTGGTCCGCGATGGCGTCACCCACATTGGAGAGTTTGTCACCCGCCGAGCTCAACGCTTGCAACGCCAGGTCCGGCTCCGGCTCCGGATCATCCGGACGCACGGGACTGAAGCCCATTGGTGTCAGCACGTCATTAGCTTTGCTCAGGAACTCCCAAACCTATAGGGAGTCTGCAGTCCACAAGCCCTTTAGTTCTTCTAAGGATCTTTTGGCCGCCGCCAGTTCATAATTCTCACGAGCAAGGCGCCCAGCCTCTTTGGCATTTTGCTGAATCTTTTCAGCAACCTGCTTCTCGAGTTTTCTGAGCTCCTCCTCCCGGAGGTGGATCTTGTTCCAGCGGTCGACCAGGTCCTTCTCCCGGCCCCTAACTTTCTTCTCCCTGGCAGTGATGGCACACTATTGCTTGTAGAGTTCCTGCCCTCGCACCCATGCCTTCTCCTCCTCCTCAACGAAACGCTCCTCCAATTTCTTGGTGCGTTCCTCGAGGCCCTTGTCAGCCAGAGACACCTTTTCGGCAAGCTCCTCCTCCCTCTTCAAGACATCATCCCGAAACTCTAGGAGTTTTTTCTCTTCGTCTTTGAGCTTCTTCTCCCTCTCCTCAAGTGCCTCCCGGCGCTTGATGAGGCTAGTGTTAATGGCTTCAAGCCTTTCTTGGCGATCATCAACCGCACTATTAGTTGCCTTGGCCTGCTCATAAATGGCCCGGGATTGAGTGTCGAGGGCACGAGTCAAGCTCTCCCTATCATCCAATAATTTGCCCCAGTATTCCAGGCAGACCTTCTCCTATTTGATCCACTCTTTGTCGTCTGCCAGCCTCGACTGCGCCAGCTTGGTCTCAAAGTAGAGCCGATTACGCCACCGCCTAAGGGTTTGGCGCTCCTCTTCAAGAGCCTTGCTGTCGTGGTAGAACGCCAGCTGGACTTGACGCAGACTGGAGCAAGCGTTGTCAATGGACAACGACAGGGGAATAGGGTCCGGACCTGCTGGGGTCTCCTCCGCTGGTTCCAGCGGGTTCTCGCTTACAAAAATTGGATCCCACTACACAAGAGTGGTCCCCTGAGCCTCCACGGCACTAGGGCCGTCCTCTGGGATAGCATCAGTCGCCACCGAGGAGGGTCCCGCAAAAGAAGTTCCGAACTCCGGAAGTGGTTCCAAAGGCCCTGTCGCCAGGTCTTCATTTGCCCCCTCGGGCAGGGGGCCAGCGACTTCATCAGGGCACCCTGGCTCAGCAGCAGGCACCTCCGCCGTCATCACTTCCGGAGCAGGGGCTACTTCTGGCTCCGGCCTGGGCTCCTCCTCCGCTGGTGGCTCGGGTGTTGGTGCCTCGACCATCGTGGGTTCGAGTGCTGATGCCTCTGCAACGACCGACTCGGGCGCCGGAAGGTCAACAACAACCGGCCCTGAGGCCGGAGCTTCAACCTCAATCGGCTCAGGCACCGAAAGGTCTTCAACTGCAACCGGCTCTGCAGCCGGAGCTTCAGTGGCAACCGGCTCTAAGGCCGGAGCTTTGGAGGTAGTTGACTCAACCGCCAGGACTTCCTCAACATCTGGCTCGCTCGTCGGGACTTCAATAACCTCTGGCTCAACCGTCGGGGCTTCGACAACTTCCAGCTCTGGGGCCGGAATCACTGCTTCCTCTGGCTCAGCGGCCGAAGCTTCCAACATCTCAGCATCAAGACCCGGGGCTTCAACCTCTGGGGCAGGTGCCGCTGGCGCATCTTCTCTCCCGTGGTCCGGTGCTACCACGGGAGTCTCGGGGGATGAGTCGAGGTCCATGACCATGACAGCTGGCGCCAGAGCTGCCGCAGCTTCAGCCACCACTTGGGGCGGCACCGGGACAGGAGCAGAAGCCTCCGCCCTTACAGCTTCAGCTGGTGTGGATGAGGGCAGAGCCTCACTCCTCTTCTTGGGGACACTACAGATGATGGATGAAGAAACTTAAAAAACAGTTACTACAACAAAACAACTGTCTGAGGTAGAGATTAAAAATTACCTCAGAAGGCTTCCGCACCAGCTTGCACGGAATCTCTTTCCCGGGCGTTCTGGACTGACCATGGCCGCCGCCGGCGTGGTAGCTCTGGAAGGCCCCCGGAACTTGTTGCAACCGCGGGCATTTCCTTAGTCGAGGTCCCCCTCGACCGGGAAGGACCTCCGGACCTAGAGACCTCAGCTGGCCCTGGTACTGGAGTCACATGCCCGTGGCTAGCACCCTGGGAAGACACTGCTGCAGATGCAGTCGCCGCAGTTGTAGAAGACCTCCCCTTCCGGGGAGAAGGAGCTGCTGCAGAGGGTGCAGGCCTGATGGACCTTCCGTCGGCATGCTTTAGCTTCCTGTTCCGGCTCGAGGGTTCGGCCGCCGGCTCCTTGCCCTTGCCGACGACTTCGGTCCTTGGCTTCGGGGCAAGGGCGGAGCCACCCTCAAAAGCCCCAGGGATCACCACCCTGGAAGTCGATCGTCTCTCGACGACACCGAGGTCGTCAAGCACCGGCATCATCCGCCGGAGCTCCTTGCTGAACTGTACTTCCACGTTCAGAGGGAAGAAAGCTGGTGGAGGGGTCAAGTCATCACCCGCGACGTCGATGCCGTGCTGGAACTTCTTGAGATGAAACTCCAAGGTCGCCCCCTCCATGTTGGACTTCGGCCCGGTCTCGACCCGGTCGTCGTCCATCACACTGTTGAGGGACCAAGTGAGTTTTTCTCTCCTCTTCAGCGGTGACCACCTGTTGACCAGGAAATTGCAAAATACCGCCTGAGAAGTTAATCCTCCCTCCACAAAATGGCGGATCCTGGTCAGAGCAGGGTTGAAGGCATCCGACAGCACCTGAGCTTCACTCCAGACTACAGTGTTGATGTTGGGGAGGCCTTCGGGCAGCTCTAGCTTCTCGTGCTCCTCCACCCGGATGACTATCCAGTCTTTCTTCCAATTGTCCCACTTTCCAGAGGGAAATGACCGGAGGAACTTAAATGGGCACTTCTTGCGCTTCACAAAGTAGTAGAAGCCAAGGTACTCATCACTCCTTCCGGTGGTATGGACGGTGAAGAAGGTCCGGAAAAGCTCAATGCAGGGGGGGATGCCCACCCACATTTCACAGAAGTGGACGAAGACAAACACTAGAAGAATGGAGTGGGGGCCTAGGTGGTACAGCTGCAGACCATAGAAGTCTAGCAGCATCAAGAAAAAGGAGGAAAAAGGTGGGATCAACCCCACCATGGCGTACGCAGAAAAGTACACCATCTCACCGGCGTGCTCCTTCTCAAATGGGAGCTTTCCCCCGGCGCGGACCAGGTGGTTGAAGAAGTCCGAGGACCACCCCATGAGGGCCCGTACCTTCTTCAAGTCACTTTCGGTCTTCAAGCGGCTCTCGCGGAGATCCAACTCCATCGCAGCACAGCGAGGCAAGGGAGGAAAAGCAAGCACAAGTTTGGGAGTTCGAGCGCAAGTTCAGATGAGAGGCGTAAAGAACCCCATACGGTGCGCACTTTCCTTCTTAAGTAAGCCCTCGCAACGCTTGGATGGAAACCGCAGGGAAGCCGAAGATACTATTCAAAAATTTCACCCCGCCGATGACAAGAGGGCCCGGGACCACCCCGACGATCAAGTCGAGGTTCTTACCCAGGCGAACGGTTGTCATCATGAAAGGCGGGAAGCCCGAAGGCAGCGGCCTGACAAGGCGTGCGGAACCGATACGATTTTCGCATCGGGAACCGGCGACCTTCAATTGCGTGAGATCCGCACGCCAAAGATCTCATTTGCCGCACCCGGGATATGCCACGCGGCGAGGATTTAACTCTAAAACTATCGCCAACGGCACATCTGAAGACCTTTGAAGACTCGGCTCAAAAGTCAAAGGATGGACCCACCTCCGGCGGAATGACTTCACCCAAGGGGTCATCCCCAGAGGTGGGCCCAGGGGGCCACTGTCGGTACCTTGAGTACCGTATACCCCTTGAGATTGCAAAGATCTCAAGGAAATGTCATCTACTTGATTTGAAGACTTTCGGAGGCCCACATGTCAGACATAACCAGACCCGCTTCCCCAACATGGTTAGTCCCAGGGTCGCCACGTGTACCATCAAAGCGGAGCTACCGCCCACAAGGGGGAAGCTCCGGGCTATGTACCATAACGGCACCCCGGACCTAACCCCAGAGCGAGGGAAGCTCCGGAATTGACACGTGTCTAGTGGCACCAGACCTATCTGTTCCCCACAGTATGCTCCGGAGCTGCCACGTGTCCAACCGTCGGATCTTCAGCCTCAAACCTCCGGTAGAATCCACAATGGCTCCGGGTCTTCAAAGGGGAATCAAGGACTTCAAGACCCGATTAAGTGTCATTAATACTTTGTTAATGACACACGATCGGACGACCCTTATTACCAGTAACGGTGTTGTCAAAGCCCATAACTCGGTCATTAAGGGTAATTAAGCGCATCAAATGTGTATCAATATTAGTAGCCGCCGGGGTCACATGTCGGGTCAGACCAACTTGTAACGGCCTGTCCTTGTACTATAAAAGGACAGGTCGACAATACATAGAGGGGCTCTGGGCTGAGAACATCTGATCTGATCTAGTCTGATCGGCTCACACGCGCTCTCAACTCACATCACATTAGTTGAGTTCATACATCCAATACAACACCAACACATCCCGTGGAGTAGGGTATTACGCTCAGGTGGCCCGAAACACGTAAATCTTGGTGGCTCCTGTGTCATTTTACATTTCACCTTCTTGAATCTCCGCGCGCCCACACCGAACCTCAAAATTCGCAAACACTTTTAGTAGTGTCGGGAGATCTGCCGGATCAAAACCACCGACATAACTAATTCCACAAGTGTTGGTGTTTATTTGTATGCTGGTGAATTATACCCAAAAATACCAAGACATGCAGGGGTAATCCATTAAATTGGATTTTGACAAATCAAGTGATGACACATGTCATCACATGAATCAAATGGCACACAAACAGAAGTATCTGAGGCCATCCAACGGTGTAGCACCCATATCAATGTATGGGACCCACCTGGCAGTGACCTGGAGAAAGCACACGCAAAACAGTGCAAAGACCAAGTCGGCCGACCCCCCTAGTCGGCCAACTTGGTCCTGGCGCAAAACTGAGTCAATCACCATGTGTTGGCTCCTCCCGGCTTCCTTAAGACGATGGTGACTGACTCGTGCACATTTGGTGGCGAGAACCAACCCTTCTCCCAGTATAAATAGCATCCCACACCTCACTTCACACACACACACCAAAAGTTGAGAATAGAATACCACTCCTAAGGTTTAGATTAGTCCTAGGCCCCCTTTGGTACAACTCCCAGCTTCTGATTCTCTGATTTCAATTTTGATTCTCTGATGAAGTGATTATGTGGCTGAAAGTGATTCTCAATGATTTTCTAGAATGAACTCTTAGAATCAGGATTGAGAATCACTTCACAGAATCAGGAGAAGCTACTTTTTTCAGCTCCCAGCCTCTTAGTTCAATACAGAGAATCACTTCTCAGAATCAGCTAAGAACCACTTCTCCTGAAAAATAGTGTTTGACACAACTCCACTAATTTTGCCTGAGAATCAGCATTGTGAAGCTCTGCCAAAGGGGGCCCTAGTGTCTGCCAAGTAGAAGGAGTGTGTGGTGAAGAGTCTAGGAGAAGGAGGTTTGGGTTTGTCAAGTCCCTCTTCTACACTTGTACCCCTACAAAGGTTTGATTAAAAATCAAGTAAGCCTTTGTGAATTCATTCCAAGTTTGATTCCCAATTCTAGGTAGTTTGGACAAGTAGTTACTTGTAGGTTCATTGCTTTAATTTATTAGAGGCTCTAGTTGTAGCTTTGTGTTCGAAACAACTAGAGTAGTAATTTAAAATGTAAGCGTGGTGCTCAAGTTAGAAATCACCAGTGAATATCTTGTTGACCCACAGATTGAAGAGGTAGGCAGTAGGTGGTGACAACCCATCTATCCTTAGTAATACTCCACGTTTGGCTATGCCACAGGCTCTTGGCGGGAGTCGTCTTAGTGTTGTTAGGGGTAAATTCATACCTGAAGCAAGAAGCTATCGCAAATTCCTTTGAATTAGAATCAATACTTTGAGTTCCTCTCTGTTCCTTGCCTACCAAACAACTTTGTATCCTTGGGTGAATTAGTTCATAAGATTAGCACAAACGTTCTTTGACTTCGATACCCTTGGGAATACTCTTTAAGGGGAAGTGATACACAACAGTTTTCGTGCGCTTGCGGATTTTTATCTGTGACGTAACAAACGTGAACAGTCACTCCGCCTCAGTTGTGGCTGTCTCAAGTGTTACAAGTTCCACCTCCATAGTAGGTTTTTGTAATATGGTCTGCTTGCGAGACCTGCATGAAACTACAACACCACTAACAATGAATATGTATGCACTAGTGGCCTTGATCTCATCAGCATATGAGATCCAATTAGAGTCACTATACTCTTCTAGTACAGTTGGGTATCTCATATAGTGAAGCCCATATGTTGAAGCAGCTCTCAAGTATCTCATTACATGTTCTAGTGCACACTATTGATCTCTTCTAAGATTGGAAGTAAATCTGCTCAATTTCCTTATTGCAAATGAGATGTCAGGTCTGGTTGTATCAGCAAGATACATGAGAGAACCAATAATCTGATAATATCTCAACTGATTAATTCTTTGTCCTCTGTTCTTGCGAAGCTTTAAGATCATATGACGTTGGAGAAGCTTTAGAATCTGAGTACCCAAAGCGACTTATAATATTCTTCATATAATGAGATTGTTTTAAAGTAATCTCATTCTCCCCCTTAATCAATTTAATGTTTAGAATAACATCAGCCTCTTCCAAATCCTTCATTTCAAAATTTTGGGACAAGAATGATTTCACATGATATATCACATCGGTACTTGTCCTAAAAATTAATATATAATCAACATACAAGCATAGTATTACTCATTTACCCCCACCAAACTGATAGTACACACATATGTCGGCTTCATTTATCATAAAGTTTGTTGAGGTTATAGTTCTATCGAACTACTCATGCCACTGTTTTGGTTCTTACTTGAGGTCATACAAAAATATTCGTAACTTACACACTTTATTCTCTTGCCCAAGCAACACAAAACCATCAGGTTGCTTCATATAGATTTCCTCCTCGAGCTTGCCATTTAGGACTAATGAGCTTAGTGGATCTTAAGCACAGGTGTGAAATTGAAATGGATGAAAAACCCTCAAATAGGAAAAGATTGGAGCGGGCGTCGAAGACTCAAGCATAGGAATTAGGGTTTCTTATGTGTTGAGTTTAGACTAGCCTATTGTGTGTGAGGGTATGTGTATCAAGTGCATTGAGATCATAGAAGAGGGCTCAAAGTCTTAGTTGAGAGAAAATCTAAGTGAAAATCCTTGGTGATAGAAAACCTCAGTTGGCCGGACTTGTCCGGGCTCCAGGCCGGACTAGTCCAGGTGTGTCAACTTAGTCCGTTTTGGGACGAAATAAGAGTTGTTGTGTGAGTTCAGACTTGTCCGTTTGGGGATGGACTAGTCTGTTCCACACTTGGTGAGAGATTTTAAGCTAAGTCCTAGAAGGCCAGACTTGTCTGCCACAGAGGCCGACTAGTCTGGGCCTACCAGAGTAGTCGTTTTAAGCCGGACTAAAGATTACTGTTGTAGTTCGGACTAGTCCATTTTTAGCCGGACTAGTCCATGTTGCCATGACCGTTTGAAATTCAAATGTTGGCGGGTACGACACACTTTTGCATATTGTGACATAGCATGGACCCAATAGGTCGGACTAGTCTGGGATCTTGGTTGGACTAGTCCGCACTTTAGTTGGTGGCAACGGTTGGCTGTCGATACCCCTATAAAAAGGGACCCCCGACCTCCAACTCAGGACTCTGGAACCCTAGCACTGCCACAAGCACCCTTGAGCCTTCCAAAGCCTTCTCCTCTGTCTACTTGTCCTATAGAACCAAATCTTGAGTGGATTAGGGTTTGGGAAGTGGAGAGAAGGAAGAAGTTCTTGCTTTGGCTCTTGGTTTGATATCTTGCACTTGGTGTTGCGTCTTTGTGACTCGTGGTTGTTGAGATTCGTTTGCTTATTTTTGTTGATCATTTGTGGGAGCCTCAACTTGTGAGATGCCCCAAGAACATTGTAGTTACCCCTTGTGGTTAGTGGAATCCAAGCCGGCCTTTTGTGGTGGCTTGGTGAGAATAGGGTCAGGTGAGATCCAGTCCTTTGTGGACTTCTCAACGGGGATGTAGGATTCTTCGTGAAGCTGAACCTCAGGATAAATTCTTGTCTCACTTGTCACTTTACTTTCCGCTCTCCTAGAATTGCTTTTAGGTTCATGTCATCATATTGTTCATCATTGTAATGTTGTAATCTAATCACTACTACCTGTCAATCCAACTTGTATTAGGTTGCTAGATAGTGTATCCACTTTTCGTTGAACTAAAAAATCAAAGTAAAACTTATAAAAAACAAGTTTTTAGAGTTTTTCTATGTACTGAACGGACTAGTCCGGCCCTGACCCAAACTAGTCCGGGCCCTATTATTTAATCTCATTTTATCAAGTGATTTCAGGTCATTTCGCCTATTCACCCCCCTCTAGGCAGCTTTCAATTGGTATCAAAGTATGTTCTTCATCAAGAGTCTAACCACTGAGAGAGAAGATGGCCGCAAGGGGTGAAAACGAGATTCCGATGATCATCGATAGAGATGACAAGACGAAGAACGTCGATGTCCTTCAAGATGATCCCAATGAGTATGAGGAAGTACGCTAACTCAAGGTGCAACTTCGCGAGAAGCTAGGTCAACCCAAGAAGGAGACTAAGGGGACCAATGAGACCAAGGACGTCTATGGGGGTGGTCCACAAGACTACTTCCAATATCCTTTCAATTATGAACGCTTAACTTCTAGCAATCCTTACTTGTTTATTACACCATGTGGAAGCATAACATGAAGATGCACCTAATCTCCTTAAACCCTAGCTTATGGCAAATTGTTTTGATAGATGTTCATCTTCCAAAGAATGAAGAAGATATCACCCCGGAGAAAGCTGTCCTACTCCACCGGAATGCTCAAGCGATTAGAGTGATCACCTCCTTCTTGACCTGAGTAGAGTTCAATCAAATTGATGGGTTGGAGGTGGCCAAGGACATTTGAGACACGCTCAATACGGCGCATGAAGGGAACCAATTTATAAGGGAGGTGAAGATAGAGATGATCAAAGGAGAACTTGGGAGGTTCACCATCATGGATGGTGAGACCCCCAAGACATGTACAATCGCCTCAAGGTCCTCATCAACAAGAGTCGTTCATATGGACGCACCCGATGGACCGACCACGAAGTTGTAAAGAGGACGATTCGGACATTCATGCCTCGAAATGTCGCTTTTTGCTCCATGATCTGTGAGAGTCTGGGGTTCATCAAAATGACTCCGGAAGAAGTGCTTGGAAGAATCATCAACCACGAGATGATGGAGCGAGAAGCCATTTTCTACTATGATCTTTAAAAGCTCCCCTCTTCAAAGAAGAAGGATGCTGCATTCAAAGCAACATCATCCAAATCCCAAGAACAAGAAGAAAGCGATGAAGAGAACCTCGACGCCAATGAGGAAGAGGCGCTCTTCATCAACAAGTTCAAGAGGATGATGAGAAGGAGAAAAGGGAGCTACCATCATGAGAACAAGAACAAGGAGAAGTAGAAGTCAAGGTAAAATAGGGCTTGCTACAATTGTGGGGAATATGGCCACTTCATTGTGGATTGCCCACATGAAGACAACAACGAGAAGAAGAAGGATGGCAAGTCCCAAGAGAAGAAATTCTTCAAGAAGAAGAAGCAATCGGGACAAAACCACATTGGAAAGGAGTGAGACTCAAATGAAGACTCCTCCTCCAAAGAAGAAGAGAAGGTGTCAACAATTGCCATGAAGAGAGCAACCAAGGAGAACAAGCTCTTCCCCAACTTGGAGAGCTCAAGATCAACATGCCTCATGGCCAAGGAGGGAAGAAAGAAGGTTAAATCTAAACCGTCCTCTTCAATTTCATCGCATGATAATTTTGATAGTAGTAGTGAAAGTGAACACATGCTTAAAGATATGAGTAAGAGCAACTTGAAAAGATTGAAGTTGTTGTCGGGTGAGATATTTGAGAAGGAAGAGATCATTAACCATCAAGAGGACATTGTCGGTACCCTAAAAACCATACACCCCCCTGAGGTTACAAAGATCTCAAGGGAAGGACATCTACTCAAATTGAAGACCCTCGGGGGCCCACTCGCCAGACGTGACCGGACCCGCTTCTCCGACATGGTTAACCTCTAGGTTGCCACGTGTACTGACAGACCAGAGTTATTACCCACAAGGGTGAAGCTCCGGGCTAGGTACTGAAACGGCACCTCCGGAGGTAACCCCTGACCGAGAGAAGCTCCGGACCTGACACGTGCCAGGCCACCCCGGAGCTTCCCGCTTCTCCCAAGCAAGCTCCGGAGCTGCCACGTGTCCATACGTCGAAGCTAGCTGCTTAAAACCCCCGGGAGACGTTGTAACGGCTCCGGATCTCCAAAGGACAGCCGCAGACTTCAAGACCCGATTAATTACCATTAATTCCACGTTAATGATAATTAATCGGACGATCTTAACACCTGTAACGGCACTGTCGGAGCCGTTACAGGGTTATTAACAACAATTAATCTCGTGTATCAATACTAATAACCGCCAGGGCCACATGTCGGGCCAGGCTGACTTGTAACGGTTTGTCCTTATGTTATAAAAGGACAAACCGACGATACACGGGGGAGAACTCTGGAACACCCTGAAGTTCACAAGTTAATACAACACACACACACACCCGTGGAGTAGGGTATTACGCTCAGGCGGCCCGAACCACGTAAACGACTGTGTCACTCGTGTCCAATCGCGTTTCACCTACTTGAGTCTCTGCGCGCCCAAACCGAACCTCAAACTCCTTCCACACTTTCGTAGTGTCAGGGGATCTGCCGACTCCCAACAGTCGACAGTTGGCGCGCCAGGTAGGGGTGCCTGAGATCTTCAAGAATGGTGAATTTTGCGGCAGGATCATCCAACGGGCAACCTGCTGCTCAGGCTGTCGGAGGCAATCCCTCCAACATGCAGCCACCGGCAGGAGCCTCAGTTCCAGCGGGAGTCACACTCCCACCACCACCATCTTCTCCGGCAAGACATGCCGAACGACATGATGGTGCACCGGCGTCACATTCTGCGCCGGCAAGTCGTGACAACCCAGAACACGCGCTCCATGCAGCGCGTGCTCTCCTTCAGCGACCACCACCTCCAGATGCATCTCAAGGTGCCGTGGAGCAATGGAGAGCTGATATTGAGCATTTGGTCGCAGCAGCGGCCGAACGCCTCAACCATCAGGGTCCACCTCCTTCAGGGCGGGCCCCGTCGCAGCGACGAACGTTGTCTGGAAGACTTGGTCCACATGTCTCCAACAACCGGAGAAGGGCTGCATCACAGCAAGTGACGTCGTTGCCCTCTGGGGCACGACGTGCCCATACTGCATCTCGGCTTTCGACACACGACCTCCGGGCGGAGCTTGATCGCCGATACCGCCAACAGGATGGCCGTGTCCATATCGAGCGAGCTCGAGAAAGACGAGATGCTCAAGACCTTTCTACTCTGGAAGGAGTAGGAGGAGGCTGTTCCGCCCTAGCCATGCACCTGCGCATGGTTAGATGGCCACAGAAGTTCCGGCCACACTTGCCGGAAAAATTCGACGGGACAGTCAATCCCGTAGAATTTCTACAGATATACTCCACTGCGATCCTAGCAGCTGGAGGAAACGAGGCCGTAATGGCCAATTACTTTCCAGTGGCCTTAACTGGGACCGCCAGGTCCTGGTTTATGAGCCTTCCACCCAACTCTATCGACAGTTGGGAGGAGCTGTGCCGTCAGTTCACCGCCAATTTCGGGAGTTCATACACCCGTCCGGGCACTGAACTGGACCTTTTTGCGGTCGTGCAAAAAGGAGGAGAGTCTTTGCGGTCATTCATCCAGAGATTCTCTCAGGTACGTAACACAATCCCTTCTATCTCAAGCGCTTCTGTCATTGTGGCATTCAGACAGGGTGTACGAGACAAGAAGATGTTGGAGAAGCTGGCGATCAAAGAGATCACCAGCGTCACGGAGCTCTTCAGCCTGGCTGACAAATGTGCCAGAGCTGCGGAGGGCCGTGAAATGCACTCCAAACCAGCCCTGGAGGATCATAAAAAATCCTCCAAAGAAGAAGCCGCTACCTCCGGGAGTGGCAAGAAGAAAAAGAAGACCAACGACAAGAAGAAGCCGTCGGCCGGCACATCCAATGTTGCAGCCGCTGCAACTCCTGGTGGCCGGGGGCCACGCCCCGAGAAGCGACCTCGACCGTCTTCTGAAGACGGTGGCAAATCCAAGATGTGGTGCCCCATTCACAAAATGGGCAGCCACAGACTGGAGGACTGCCGGGAGGTCCAAAACCTTGCCGAGCGCTACCACAAGCGCCGGGAAGGGTCTCCCTTCCGACAGAGGGAGGGAAAACAAAAAGTCGATGAAGCTCCGGCTGAAGAGGAGTTAGGGTTTCAAGACCCTAAAAAGGTCTTGAAAGCCGTCTACACCTCCGTCGACGAAGATTCCGACGTCTCCGACAACGAGCGTCGAAAAACCATGAACACCATCTTTGGTGGATCATGGGACATCACCTCTCGTCGTGTCATCAAGACTATGCGACGAGATATGGCTGCTGTAGCTCCTACAGCTAGACCGGAGCCACATCGAAAGTGGATGGACACACCCATCACCTTTGATGCTTCGGACTGTCCTCAAAGCATGGTCGGAGCTGGCCAGTTACCCTTGATGGTATCTCCCACCATCAACAACATCCAGCTCCATCATGTCCTGGTAGATGGAGGTTCGGGGCTTAATCTCATCAGCTTCGAAGCTTTCACTAAGCTTCAGCTCCGACCTTCGGACCTCCAGCCCTCTCGACCTTTCTCCGGAGTAGGTCCGGGGGCCATAACCCCACTCGGAGCTATTACTCTCCCTGTTACCTTCGGGACCCGGGAGAAGTATCGCACCCAAAAGTTGATCTTCGACGTCGCTCAGATCAACTTACCATTCAACGCCATTTTGGGTAGACCTGCCTTGTACAAATTCATGGCAGCTGCTCATTATGGATACCTGGTGTTGAAGATGCCAACACCAGTAGGCGTTCTCCGGATCCGTGGAGATCGCACTGCCGGAGTAACTGCTCTGGAGGAACTCCATGCACTCACCACAGCGCAAGAGGAGGACTCCAGACAGAAGCAAGCTCCACAACCTCCGAGCATTCGACAACGAGGCTCGACCTCTGCACCTCGTGTGCAACCAAGCGGCGACACCGACATTCCCGTCAAAGTCGTCCAAATTGGTTCCGATGTCACCCAAACTACCCGCATATCGGGTGGCTTGAACGACAAATAGGAACTCGCGCTCATCACTTTCCTCCGGGCTAACGTTGACGTGTTTGCTTGGCAACCGTCACAAATGCCTGGGATCCCCAGGGAAGTGATTGAGCACAATATGAAGATTTACCCCGACGCTCGGCCTGTGCACCAGAAACCTCGGAAGCAATCTGTAGAGCAACAGAACTTCATCCGACAAGAAGTGAAGAAGTTGCTCGAAGCCGGATTCATCCGAGAAGTCTACCATCCAAAATGGCTGGCAAACCCAGTCGTTGTGCCTAAAGCCGGCGGGAAACTTCGGATGTGCATCGACTACACCACACTGAATAAGGCATGTCCAAAAGATCCATTCCCACTACCTAGAATAGACCAGATAGTGGATTCCACCTCCGGGTGTGAGTTACTGTGTTTTCTAGACGCATATTCAGGATACCATCAAATCCGGATGTCTAGGGAAGATGAAGAACATACTTCATTCATCACAGTGGATGGATTGTATTGTTACACAGCCATGCCTTTTGGTCTCAAGAATGCAGCTTCAACTTTTGTACGAGCAATGTACAAAACTTTCGAAGAACTCATCAGAGACATAGTGGAAGTGTACGTTGATGACATCGTGGTTAAAGTCAAGAACAAGGAGTCCCTCTTGGACACCTTACAGGCTGTCTTCGACAAGCTGCGGGCCACCCGCACGAAGCTAAACCCAGACAAGTGCGTCTTCGGGGTTAGTTCCGGAAAGCTTCTTGGTTTCCTGGTAAGTCACCGGGGCATAGAGGCTAATCCGGCGAAGATAAAAGCCATTGAAGACATGCGGCCACCAACCCGCATCAAAGACGTCCAAAAATTAACCGGATGTCTAGCAGCCCTTAGCCGGTTCATTTCAAGACTGGCGGAAAGGGCACTTCCCTTCTTCAAGTTACTGAGGAAGTCCGGACCATTCCAATGGTCTGAAGAAGCAGAGAAGGCATTCCAGGAGCTGAAACAGTTCCTCACCACCCTACCAGTCTTGGTAGCTCCGAACCCTGGTGAGCCTTTATTGCTTTACATTTCAGCAGCTGACGAAGTCGTCAGTATGGTTCTGGTTGCGGAGAGACCGGAACTACCCAATACTCAGGAATACAGATCCCTTCGGGAGGATCCGGAGGTTCCTGAAAGCGGGTCTGGGTCCCAGCTCTCAGACTTGAACCCACAAAAAGCCACTTCAGAGGACCTGGATCCTTCCGATAGGATCCAGGTCATTCCTGAAGAAGCTCCGGGTTCCTCCACCCAGAACCCGGAGGTCCCCGAAGATAGTCTGGACCCCTCCGACAGGGCCCGGATCAATGGAGAGGAAGCTCCAGACCCCTCCGGGAGGGTCCGGACCATTCAACGCCCAGTATACTTCATCAGTGAAGTGTTACATGATGCCAAGACTCGATACCTAGAGGTGCATAAGCTGCTTTACGCAGTTCTTATTGCCTCAAGGAAGCTTCGACACTATTTCCCAGCTCACAAAGTCTCGGTGGTAACCTCGTATCCACTTCGAGCGATCCTGCATAATCCCAATTCAACTGGGAATATAGCAAAGTGGGCAGCGGAACTGGCTGAATTCGACCTCGAATTCATTCCAAGACAAGCAATCAAGAGTCAAGCATTGGCAGATTTCGTGGCAGAATGGACTCCCTCTCCATTAAACCCTGGGGGCCCCAGCGAGCAAAAGACGGAACCACAAGTTCCGGCCTTCACTAAGCCTCACTGGACCCTTTACTTCGACGGCTCCATGCAGAAGCAAGGAGCCGGAGCTGGAATCCTTCTCCTCGCACCAACCGGGGAGAAGGTGAAATACATGGTACACCTTGACTTCAAGGCAACCAACAACATGGCGGAGTACGAAGCACTCATATATGGATTAAAGGTGGCACTATCATATGGTGTCAAGCAGTTGCTGGTCAAAGGAGATTCACAACTTGTCATCAAACAGGTGAAGGGTGAATGCTCCTGCAATAATCTCCAGCTGGCTGCTTATCTCCTTGAAGTCCAGAGGCTTCAGAAGGACTTCGAAGTCCTAGACCTCCACCATGTTCAGCGTGCTCACAACGCTGAAGCTGACGAACTCTCGACCAAGGCGTCAACCGGAGCTCCGGCTCCAGACGGAACCTTTGTCCGGAGGTTGTCAAAACCCACAGTTCAGCCTGCCGAACTGAACGAAGGGGGCGAGATCAGCATCCCGAAGCTGACAGTCCCGATGGCCCTGTTACCATGGCAGCCATCAAGAGTCGTAGGTGCTGCCGGAAGCTCCGAGCAACCCAGCACGCAAGACTCAAATGCTCAAGTTAGTTCCGATGCATGGATCTCGGAGATCCGGAACTACTTGAAAGACAACATCCTTCCTGACGATGATGTATCCGCTGACCGGGTAGTCAGATTGGCTAAAAGATACACGTTGGTAGAAGGGGATCTCTACCGGCGCGGTGCCAACGGCATCCTAATGCGGTGCATCACAAGGGAAGAAGGCTGCGAGCTCCTCGCAGAAATCCATGGAGGTGAGTGTGGGAACCACGCGTCTTCCCGCACGCTGGTCGGAAAAGCCTTTCGGCACGGCTTCTACTGGCCTACAACACTCCAGGATGCTACTGAGCTAGTGAAGAAATGCAAAGCATGCCAATTTCATGCAAAGCAAATTCATACACCTGCTCAGCCCTTACAAATGATACCTCCTACGTGGCCTTTCGCTGTGTGGGGGATGGACATCTTGGGACCCTTCCCAAGAGCCGTCGGAGGTTACAAGTTCCTGTACGTCGCCATCGACAAGTTCACCAAGTGGCCGGAAGCTACTCCTGTTGTGACGATCAACAAACAATCTGCAATCAATTTTCTACAATCTATCGTGAGCAGATTCGGAGTCCCAAACAAGATCATCACTGATAATGGGACTCAGTTCACAAGCTCCACATTTCAAGGATATTGCGAAGACCTCGGCATACAAGTTTGCTACGCTTCCGTAGCTCATCCTGCCAGCAATGGGCAAGCCGAGAGAGCAAATGCAGAGATCCTTAAAGGACTCAAAACGCGCACTTATGAGCGTTTGAAAAAGCACGGAGCTAATTGGATCGAAGAGCTTCCGCCCACTCTATGGCCTAACAGGACTTCTCCAAGTCGGGCAACCGGAGAAACACCCTTCTTCCTGGTGTACGGAGCAGAAGCGATCCTTCCTCCGGAAATCACCTTGGGTTCCCTCCGAGTCCGGACCTTCGACGAAGCCGCGCAGGACCAGCTCCGGCGTGAAGACCTAGACCTCCTCGAGGAGGGAAGGTGCCAAGCAGCTGTTCGGAACGCCCGATACCGCCAAGCTCTACGGCGCTATCATCAGCGGCATGTACACAACCGACAGCTCGAGGAAGGCGATCTGGTGCTACGGAGAATACTATCCAGAGAAGGGCAAAACAAACTTTCTCCCGGCTGGGAAGGGCCCTTCCGAGTGATCAAAGTATCCCGTCCCGGAAGCGTTCGCTTGGCTACCAAGGATGGGACACCTCTCCCAAATCCTTGGAACATCGAGCACCTCCGTAAGTTCTACACTTAATTCCACGGAGGTGAGTCTAAAGTAATTTGAAGTGTATGTTATAGAGTCATTGTACAGAGTCGGGTAGTTCCTCCGGGAGAGCAGCCGGACCTTTCCCGAAAGGTTTGGAAAGCTCATGCAACACTTGATACAGTCTCCGGACTAGAAGTGTAGCTAATTACCCTGGGTTAAACGAGAAACCAAACACACTTAGCCTGGTTCCGTACCCTAAGAGTGTACTTGTTTCCCCTGTACCCCGGACCTATAATGAAAGACATCTTCATGTGAAATAGACTCCACGTGCATTCATTTTTGCATAAGGCTCGACACTTTTATTTTTCTCTTTCTTGTCTATAACAGAAATGTGCAATTCTTAAGAAGTTCTAGTTTAACTGGTTTATGTACGATTTGAGTTGAATTGTCAGATTTTTTAGATTTAAATATCGTCTATGGCCAACTCGCCTGAAAGCCGCCAAGCCATTCTAGGGCTGGAGTGCGCTATCGACTTAGCCTGGTCAAGCACCCTAAGTACGCCACTCTACCTACACCCCGGCAGGCCAAAGTAAGGTGGGTCCATGGACAATTGGATCTAAAAGAAAAGACAATTCATCCAATCATACTAAAAATCGTGTTCAACTTGAAATTCTCTTGAGAACCGTAAGCCGCAACGAAGTTATAGATAAGGAACGAATTTTACTGTTTTTCTTGGCTTAAGTGTGCAGGAAAAATAAACCCAACATTGATGGAGAAAAATCGGAGTTAACCAAGCTCCGACTCCCACCGGCGTTAACTTAAAGATGGTGAGAAGACTCTATCACTAGAGTCTGTTGCCAGCAAGCCAGGCGTGGCAAGGGTCATTGCCGGAGCTACTAAGCTCCGACACCTTGAAGTATTAACTATCGACACTCAACGTGTTGGTAGAGGCTACTGCCGGAGCTACTAAGCTCCGACGATGGACAGTGCCGGAGCTTCTAAGCTCCGACGACTTCAAGGGACCTTCACTATCGAAAACTTCGGACTTAAACTATACGAGTTCGAAACAAATTTGTCTTCAACAAAACTCAACATCCTTTTGGTACATGTCCACAATCAAATTGTGCACATCTACCAGGGGGCCAAGTGAAGACAAAGATGTTGAAGACAAAAAATGAAATTCACGAAAAATTGAGGATTTCATTTCATTTGAAGACCGGAGATTACATCTGGGGACAAAGGATTACAAAATTGAGGAAGAAGAGAAGATACAAATAAAGGCTAAGAAAGATAGTCCTAGACCCTATGGAAGAACTCAGCAACCTTCTGGGCGACCTCCGACACGCTGGCTCGGGTAGCTTCGCCTTCTCCTTCGACGGGGCCTTCAAGCACCGGGTCCAGAGAGAATTGAGGGTTCCGGCTAGTGTAACACGTCAACATATACTCTGTGACGTTCCTAGCCAGGGATTGCCCCTCGACCTCCAGCTGGTCCGCGATGACGTCGCCCACCTTGGAGAGCTTGCTGCCCGCAGCGCTCAACGCCTGCAATGCAAGGTCCGGCTTCGGCTCCGGATCATCCGGAAGCACAGGGCTGAAACCCATAGGCGCCAGCGCATCGTCGGCCTTGCTCAGGAACTCCCAAATTTGCAGGGAGTTCGTCTTCCTCAGGCCCTTCATCTCTTCCAGGGACCTCCGGGCCGCCGCCAGCTCCGAATTCTCGCGGGAGAGGCGCTCAACTTCTTTGGCGTTTTGCTGAATTTTCGCAGCAACCCGCTTTTCGAGTCTTCCGAGCTCCTCCTCCCGGAGGTGGATCTTGTTCTGGCGGTCGACCAGGTCTTTCTCCCTAGCCTCTATTTTCTTCTCTCGGGCGACGAGGGCACACTCATACTCGTAGAGTTCCTGCCCTCGCACCCAGGTCTTCTCCTCCTCCTCGAGGCAGCGCTCTTCCAATTTTTTAGTGCGCTCCTCGATACCCTTGTCCGCCAGGGCTGTCTTCTCGGCGAGCTCTTCTTCACGTCGCAAGACGTCATCCCGTAGCTCCAGGAGTTTTTGCTCCTCATCTTCGAGCCGCTTTTCCCTTCCCTCAAGTGCCTCTCGGCGCTTGATGAGTGCGGTGCTGATGGCCTCGAGTTGATCAAACCGAGCGTTGGCCGCGTCGTTAGCAGCCTTAGCTTGGTCATGGTACTCCCGGGATTGGGCATCGAGGTTGTGAGTCATGCTCTCCCTCTCGTCCAGCATCTCACCCCAGAGCTCCAGGCGGACCTTCTCCCGCCTGATCCATTCCTTGTCCTCAGCAATCCTCGACTGCGCCAGCTTGGTCTCGAATTGGAGTCGATTACGCCACCTCCTAAGGGTTTGGCGCTCCTCTTCAAGAACCTTGCTGTCGTGGAAGAAGGCTAGTTGGACTTGGCGTAGACTGGAGCAAGCGTTGTCGATGGACATCGACAGCGAGATGGGCTCCGGACCTTCTGGGACCTCCTCCGCTGGTTCCAGCGGGTCTTCATTTACAAAAATTGGGTCCCACTCTACGAGAGCGGAACCCCGAGCTTCCAAGGCACTAGGGCACTCCTCCGGGATGGCCTCAGTCGCCACCGAAGAAGGTCCCGCCACCAAATCTTCATTCGCCCCCTCAGGCTGGGGGCCGGCGACTTCGTTCAGGCCCTCTGGCTCCGCCACGGGTACCATCGACGTCGTCGCCTCCACTAGCTCCGGCCGGGACGCTTCTTCTGAGGGAGGCTCAAGCTCCCTCGCCTCTTCGACCACCGGCTCTGCAGCCGGCACTTCCACAATCACCGGCTCTGCAGCCGGCGCTTCAATAGCTACCGGCTCTGCGACCGAAGCTTCGGAAGTAACCGGCTCAATTGCCGGAACCACTTCTTCCGGCTCGCACGCCGGGGCTTCAGCTACTTCCGGCTCAACCGCCGGGGCTTCAGCACTTTCCGGCTCTAAAGCCGGGACCGCTACTTCCTCCGGCTCGACAGCCGGAGCATCTACTTCTGCAGCACAGGGGCCCGGAGCTTCAACCTCCGGAGCGGGTGCCGCTGGCGCATCTTCAATCCCGTGGTCCGGCGCTACCACGGGAATTTCTGGAGACGAGTCGAGGTCCATGACCACGACAGTTGGCGCCGGAGCTGTCGTAGCCTCCGCCTGGGGCGGCACCGGGGCTGGAGCAGAAGCCCTCGCAGCCTCAGACACTGTGGCTGAGGGCGGAGCTTTACTCCCCTTCTTGGGAACGCTGCAGATGAAGAATGAAGAAATTGAGCAAACAGATGCTATAATTAAAAGTTAATTGAGGTAAGCAAGAAAAATTACCTTGGGAGGCTCACGCACCAGCTTGCGCGGAACCTCTTTCCCGGACGTTCCGGGCTGGCCACGGTCGGCGTATGAGCTCCGGGAAGACTCCCAGGACTTGTCGTAGCCGCGGGCGTTTCCCGGGTCGGAGCTCTCCTTGACCGGGAGGAACTCCTAGACCTGGAGGCCCTCACCGCTTCTCGAACTGGAGTCGCCTGTCCGGAGCTGGCACCTCCGGAGGGACCCATCACGGGGACAGCCGCACTCCGGGAGGATCCCACCGCCGGAACAGTAGCACTCCGAAAAGACCTCACCACGGGGACAGACGCTACAGCGGCGGAGGATCCTCCTTCCTGAGGACGGGGAACTGGCGGGGAAGTAGCAAGCCCGACGGACCTCCCGTCAGCATGTCGCAGCTTCCTCTTCCGGCTCTCTGGCTCCTCCGCCAGCTCCTTGCCCTTGCCGGTGACCTCAGCTCTTGGCTGAGAGACAGGGGCGGAGCCGCCTTCCGACAACCCGGGGATCGCCAACCGGGCGGTCGATCTTCTCTCGACGACGCCAAGGTCGTCAAGCGCGGGCATCTTCCGCCGGAGCTCCCTGCTGAACTCAACTTCCACGTTCAGGGGGAGGAAAGCCGGCGGCGGAGTCAAGTACTCTCCGTCAACATCGATGCCGTGCTGGAATTTCTTGAGGTGAAACTCCAAGGACTTCCCCACCATGCTGGACTTCAACCCGGTTTCGACCCGGTCTTCGTCCATCACGCTGTTGAGGGCCCAGGCGAGCTTCTCCCTCCTCTTCAGCGGTGCCCACCTGTTGGACAGGAAGTTGCAGAACACCGCCTGGGGAGTCAGTCCTCCCTCCACACATTGGCGGATCCTGGACAGGATGGGGTCGAAAGCTGCCGCCAGCACCGGAACTTCGCTCCACACCGACGTGTCAATGCCGGGCAGACCGTCTGGCAGCTCCAACCGCTCGTGCTCCTCCACCCGGACGACTACCCAATCTTTCTTCCAGTCATCCCACTTCCCGGAAGGAACGACCGGAGGTACTTGAACGGGCACTTCTTGCGCTTCACAAAGTAGTAGAAGCCAAGGTACTTGTCACTTCGGCCGGTGGTTTGGACGGTGAAGAAGGTGCGGAAGAGCTCGATGCAGGGAGGGATGCCCACCCACATCTCGCAGAAGTGGACAAAGATGGACACAAGAAGGAGGGAGTGGGGGCCAAGGTGGTATAGCTGTAGACCATAGAAGTCCAGCAGCATCAAGAAGAAGGAAGAAAACGGTGGGATCAGCCCCACCATGGCGTACGATGAAAAGTACACCATTTCGCCGGAGTGCTCCTTTTTAAAGGGAAGCTCCCCGCCGGCGCGGACTGAACGGTTGAAGAAGTCCGACGACCACCCCATGAGGGCTCGGACCTTCTTCAGATCGCTCTCTGTCTTCAAACGACTCTCACGCAGACCCAACTCCATCGCAGCACAGCTAGGCGAGAGAAGAGAAGCAAAGCACGAGTTGGGAGTTTGAGCGCAAGAACAGATGGAAAGCGTAAAGAACTCCCGACGGTGCGCTTTCCTTCTTAAGTAAGCCCTCGCAACGCTTGGATGGAAACTGCAGGGGAGTCAAGCATACTACTCAAGAATTCAACCCAGCCGATGACAAGAGGGCCCGGGACCACCCTGACGATCAAGTCGAGGCTCTTACCCAGGCGAACAGTTGTCATCATGAAGCGGGAAACCCAAAGGCGGCGGACTGACAAGGCGCGCGGAACCGATACGGTTTTCGTATCGGGAACCGACGACCTTCAATTGCGAGAGATCCGCACGTCAAAGATCTTATCTGCCGCCTGAGGTGCGCCACGCGTCGGGACTCAACCATAAAGCCCCGACAAAGGCACCTCCGAAGACCCTTGAAGACCCAGTTCAAGAGTCGCAAGTGTGGACCCATCTCCGGCGGAATGACTTCATCCCGTTAGCCTTCCCCGGAGGTAGGTCCAGGGGGCCACTGTCGGTACCCTAAAAACCATACACCCCCCTGAGGTTACAAAGATCTCAAGGGAAGGACATCTACTCAAATTGAATACCCTCGGGGGCCCACTCGCCAGACGTGACCGGACCCGCTTCTCCGACATGGTTAACCTCTAGGTTGCCACGTGTACTGACAGACCAGAGTTATTACCCACAAGGGTGAAGCTCTGGGCTAGGTACTGAAACGGCACCTCCGGAGGTAACCCCTGACCGAGAGAAGCTCCGGACCTGACACGTGCCAGGCCACCCCGGAGCTTCCCGCTTCTCCCAAGCAAGCTCCGGAGCTGCCACGTGTCCATACGTCGAAGCTAGCTGCTTAAAACCCCCGGGAGACGTTGTAACGGCTCCGGATCTCCAAAGGACAGCCGCAGACTTCAAGACCCGATTAATTACCATTAATTCCACGTTAATGATAATTAATCGGACGATCTTAACACCTGTAACGGCACTGTCGGAGCCGTTACAGGGTTATTAACAACAATTAATCTCGTGTATCAATACTAATAACCGCCAGGGCCACATGTCGGGCCAGGCTGACTTGTAACGGTTTGTCCTTATGTTATAAAAGGACAAACCGACGATACACGGGGGAGAACTCTGGAACACCCTGAAGTTCACAAGTTAATACAACACACACACACACCCGTGGAGTAGGGTATTACGCTCAGGCGGCCCGAACCACGTAAACGACTGTGTCACTCGTGTCCAATCGCGTTTCACCTACTTGAGTCTCCGCGCGCCCAAACCGAACCTCAAACTCCTTCCACACTTTCGTAGTGTCAGGGGATCTGCCGACTCCCAACAGTCGACAGACATGCTCATCCAAAAAACGAAGAGATGTCAAGAGTTTGAGGAGCTCTTAGAGCTTGAAAGATAAAGAAGCAAGGAACTTGAGCATGAACTTGCTTTGAGCAAGGAAACTTGCTCAAATCTTGAGGACACGACAATTGTGCTAAATGATGAACTTGTTAACTTGACAAAAGTTAACAAGATCCTTGAAACACAAGTAGAATCCATCAAGGTCAATGCACCTTCTTCCTCCAAGAGCTCATCTTGCACAAATTTCAAATCCAAAACAACTCAAGCTTGCAAGTGTTCTAACTTAATTCTAAAACTAAAGGATGAGCTCAAATTGGCACAAAATAAGCAAGCACCAAAAGGTGACATCTTTGACAAGGATAAGATGACATATGCACGTAGTGGATATACCAACACAAGACATCCTCTTGCCAAAGATGGTCTTGGTTATTCTAGAGAAAGGAAGCAAAATGAGGTTTTACGTGCTTTCATTGGTAAATTTGTGGTGGTTTACTTTGATGATATCCTTATTTACAGCAAGTCATATGATGAGCATCTTGAACATTTGCGTGCTGTTTTTAATGTCTTGCGCGATGCACATTTGTTTGGTAACCTTGAGAAGTGCACCTTTTGCACCAATCGTGTGTCTTTTCTTGGTTGTGTTGTTACTTAGTAGGGCATTGAGGTGGACGAGGCAAAGATTGTTGCCATCACGAGCTGGCCACTTCCGACTACGGTCACACAGGTTTGGAGTTTTCTTGGTCTCGCAGGTTTCTACCGGCGTTTCGTGCTGGATTTCAGCACCATTGCAGCACCTCTCCACGAGTTGACAAAGCATAGAGTGCTGTTTCGATGGGGACCAGCACAACAACAAGCTTTTGAAGTTCTCAAGTCGAAGCTCACACAAGCACCATTGCCGCAACTTCCTGATTTTGAGAAGACCTTCAAGCTTGAATGTGACGCGAGGAGCATTGGCATTAGAGCAGTGCTAATTCAAGGAGGTAAACCAGTTGCCTTCTTTAGTGAAAAATTGCATGGGCCTTCGCTGAATTATTCTACATATGACAAAGAACTTTATGCTTTAGTGCGTGTCTTGCAAAGTTGGCAACATTACCTATGGTCTAAAGAATTTGTCATACATTCATATCATGAGTCTTTGAAGTATCTTAAAGGACAAGCTAATATGAACAAACATCATGCTAAATGGATTGAGTTCATAGAATCATTTTCTTACATCATTAAACATAAGAAAGGGAAAGACAATGTGATTGTCGATGCTTTATCTAGACGTTATACCATGCTATCCCAACTTTCTCATAAAATCTTTGGTTTGGAAACCATAAAGAGGTTATATGCTACTGATTTGGACTTCAAAGATGCCTTTGATAATTGTATAGAGGGAAGAACGTGGCAAAAATTCCTGCTGCGTGAAGCTCTTCTCTACCGTGCTAACAAGTTGTGTGTTCCAGCTAGCTCTGTTCGTCTTTTATTGTTGCAGAAAGCGCATGGAGGTGGCTTGATGGGACATTTTGGTTTTAAAAATACAGAGGATGTGCTGGCCGCTCACTTCTTTTGGCCACGAATGAGGCTTGATGTGGAGCGCTACGTTTCACGTTGCACGACATGCAACAAAGCTAAGTCTCAACTTAACCCACATGGTCTTGATATGCCTCTTCCTGTTCCTAGTGCACCTTGGGAGGATATTTCTATGGACTTTGTTTTTGGATTGCCTAGAACAAAGAGGGGGAGGGGTAGTGTCTTTGTGGTTGTTGATCATTTCTCTAAAATGGCTCATTTTATACCCTGCCAAAAGACCTATAATGGTTCAGATGTTGCTGATTTGTTCTTTAATGAGGCTGTGCGTTTGCATGGTGTTCCCAATACTATTTTTTCTGGTAGGGATGCTAAGTTTTTTAGTCACTTTTGGAGAACTTTATGGTATAAATTGGGAACAAAGTTGCTATTTTCTACTACTTGTCATCCACAAACTGAAGGGCAAACGGAGGTAGTTAATCGTACTTTATCTACTATGTTGTGGGTTGTTTTGAAAGACAATTTGAGGGTGTGGGAGGAGTGTTTGACACATATTGAGTTTTCTTATAACATTTCTATTCACTCCACAACCAAGTTAAGTCCGTTTATGGTAGTCTATGGTTTCAATCCTCGTGCTCCAATTGATTTGCTACCTTTACCACATACTGAAATTGTGAACTTAGATGCTACACAACGTTCTGAATTTATTCTTAAGTTGCATGGAACTACTAAGTTACAAATTGAAAAAATGAATGAAAAGTATTGCATTGCTGCTAATAAAGGTAGGAAGGAGGTAAAATTGGAACCCGGTGATTTGGTGTGGGTTCATTTGAGAAAAGATAGGTTCCCGGATTTGAGGAAGTCCAAACTCATGCCACGTGTTGCTGGACCTTTTAAGGTTCTTGAGAAGATAAATGACAATGCATATAAACTTGAGTTGTCTCCCGAGTTTGGGGTTAGTTCCACATTTAACATTTTAGATTTGAAGCCATACTTGGATGAGGAAGATGAGATTGTGTCAAGGACGACTCCAATTCAAGAGGGGGAGGATGATGAGGACACCTCTCCTTTGCATACAATGCAAGGACCGATCACTAGAGCACGTGCGCAACAATTGGATCTCCAGGTACGTTCTAACCTTGTCAATTGTTTTTCAGAACTTACACTTGTTTCCATGCATGTTTTATTGATTAGGAACAATGGAGAGGACCAGCAAGGGATTGGAGGATTCCAACGAGTCAAGGAGGAGGAGATAGGACGTGCACACAAGGGAGGAGCCCAAGTCCAACTCGACTTCGACTCCACCTTGGGTTCCAGGAGCTGTCTTCACCAAAATTGACGCCCCAGACACATACGGAGTCGGATTTGGACGTTCTATATACGGTTGAGTGATTTCATAAAGCTTCCAATGGAACCAGACCCACCTCAAAATTCCTTCTAAGTTGACGGGAATCAACGAAACAAGTGGGCATCTAGAATCTATCCGGTGCTGCGCTACCGTCTTTTGGGCTGCTGGCCCGTGTATCGTGTGGAAGCCCATTAGGGTTGCGTCCAGAGGTCTTGCACGCCCCTAAACTTATATTTATACAGCATCCATCACCACATTAGGTTTGGGTTTTGCTTAGATACAATCTTTCATTGAATAGTGTCGCCGATCATCGGTTGTGAGACCCCAATTTTGTGATCAATTCAGTTTTGATTGCAACTTTCTCTGTTCTTGCTTGTGTTCTTGATTGCACTTGCAGGGATAAGCCTTCGTGGGGAGGTCATTCGTGTGACACGGGTGATAACCAACAGGGAGCAGTGGTGTAGTGATTGTGGGGTTTTGTTCGTTCGGAGCCTTGGATCATCAACGTCGAGATCTCCATCCAATCAAGTTTACCATACCTCTCGGAAGATCGGGACTCATCCTCCTATCAATTGGTATCAGATTTTCAGGCTCACCGTGAGGTATACTTGTGTGCCTTTTTGATTTATTTTGTTTCAATCCTATCGTCCATAAAAGCCACAAAAAAATCTTTACTTTCCCTGACCTACAACCCCCGCTCAGCCTTTTGCACAATTTAGTTTTGGAGTCCGTAGTTCTGAGTTTGTGTCCTAGATTGAGTCTAGTTGCTGGTTTAGATTTTTTTTGGTTCAGTTTTGTTTCTTCCATCCGCTGCCATCTACAAAAAATCAATCTACAAAAAAATTCGTCCACCGATTCGTTTCTGTTGCAGTTTCCACTACCACCAAAACCTGATTCGGGGTATCCTCCTTAAAACGGGCATAACTTTTCGCTCGGAACTCCGATTGAGGCGCATTTTTTTGCCGGAAAGGTCTGGAAAAAAGTCCACATATGATACACCTGCTACGCTGATCACGGCATTTTCAAAAAATTAAAAAAAAATTAAGAAGGCCCTGGTTTCGAACTTTGAAGGTCCATCATCAGTTTTTCCAATTGCTCCTGAATTTGTACCAATCACATATTTCATTGGTTTGAGTTAATACTTGGTGTTATTTCTATTGTTGTGACCCTGGTTGAGAAAAAATATCAAAAAAAGAGAGAGAAAAAAGATTTTGATTTCTACTAGTGCTTAAAGACAAAAACAGGAGGCTAAGGGGTTTTCTAGTTGTGCTGTTTCGGTGTGAGTGCTGGATACTTGTTGATATTGTCCTTGTTGTACATCGTCATTCATCCTTATCCTTGCTTGTCGCCACAACTGTTCTAATACATTCTTAGGCCAACAACTAGGTGAAATTCTTTGGACACTTATTCAGCATTGCTATCTGTTACTAACTTGTGTGCCACATACATATACTGCATTTGAGCCTTCCAAGCTCCACCTTCTCTTGAGCAGAATAGGTAACTTCTGCAATCACACCCACTCTCTGCCTGCTTTCACACCGATCACTATTGGCCACCTGCGGTGCTGGTAAGAAACTTGTAAGAGCGGGGTAACACGCATCTTACTGATCGAATTTCCACTTCCACTTCAGAGAGTGTAGTAATAGGGTTCTTCACGATCTTTTTGTCTTCGTTTCTGTTTTGTACTAACAGTGATAGGAAAGAAGCCTATGGATAAGACCTCTGGTTCTACACCTCCATATGATGATGAGTGTGTGTCCCACATGGAACTAAGGGACATGATGCGAGTGATGACTGAAGCTTTTAACAATTACCAGACCACTACAACAGCCACCTTTCAGAGTCTCCATACAAGTGTTGCTGGTCTGACCACACAGTTGGAAGAGATGGAGACTCGTCTTCCCCAACAAGCTACACCGTCTATCATCCTTGATGCTGATGCACATGCTCACTACGACACATAGGATGACTTCAATAACGATGAGGTTGATGCACAACAATGCTGTCGCCCTCACGAAATCATCAAGGTATGGGAGGTAGACCTCGTCCTCATGCTCCTGAACAAGATAATGATCCTTACGCTAAGATTAAGTTTTCTATGCCACCATTTTATGAATCTTATGATGCTGAGACTTACATGGATTGGTAGAGGACGGTAGAACAAAAATTTAGCTCTCATCTTGTTCCTGAGCGACATAGAGTTATACAAGCCACTAGTGAGTTTAAAGATTTTACTATAATTTGGTGGAATGAACTTGTCAATACACGTAATGCACCACATACATGGGCTACGTTAAAAGAAGAGATGTGCGCTAGGTTTGTTCCTCCTTCATATAGATGTGATCTTCTTAAGAAATTGCAACGTTTTGATCAGGGTAGCATGACTGTCCAAGAGTACTACCAAGAGTTGCAGAAAGGTATGCTTCGTTGTGGGGTAGTTGAGGATCAGGAAGATCAAATTATTAGGTTTTATGGGGGCTTGCGGCGTGATATCCAGGACATAGTTGACCAGAAGGAATATCATTCTATTCAACATTTATTTCAACTTGCTATGTTAGCAGAAAAAGAAGTGTAGGGTCGCCAACAACAGCAGCAGAAAAACACCTTCACGCCACGACAACTTCTGATGCCATCCAAAGAAGAACCCTCCTCGAGCGTACGTGCTTCTACACCACCCTCTACATGTGTTGTACACAGCAGCACCACACCTTCTACATCATGGGGACAAGATAACAACAAGTCCCAGATGCCTCCAGGTGTTGCAGCAAAGGCGGTTGCACTCAACACTTCGACAAGTCGCACCTCCAACATCAAGTGCTACCGCTGCCAGAGACTTGGCCATATGCAATGAGATTGCCCCAGCAAACGGGCGATCATTGCCACTGCTGATGGTGGGTATGTTAGTGCTTCTGATATTGAAGATGAAAATATTATTGCAACTAACATTTTAGGTTCGGATGATGGTGCTGAGGAGGTTCTTGGTACATCTGCGACCAACAACTATAGGATTTTGATTGTGCAGCGAGCTTTAAGTGCCACGGTTAGATAGGACGACAACCACCAACGTCACAACCTTTTCAACATTTTTCTAGTCGTCAAGGACTGCCGTGTACATGCCATCATTGATGGTGGTAGCTGCAACAATTTGGTGAATGTTAGGTGGTCAAGAAGCTTGGCTTGACCACACGAGAGCATCCCCACCCTTATCACATTCAATGGTTTAACAACAATGGTAAGGTAAAAGTAACACAAACAGTAAGGATACATTTTTCCATTGGTTCTTATCATGGTTTTGCTGATTTTGATGTGGACCTATGGATGTTTGCTCTCTTTTGTTGGGACGTCCTTAGGAGTTTGATACTGATGCTATTCACCATGGTCGATCTAATAAGTATACTCTCATGCATAAGGGCAAGAAAATTGTGTTGCTTCCTATGAGTGCCACTGAAATTGTGCAATTTGAGCAGGAGGAAAAGAATATTGCTAAGCAAAAGGGTGTTTTCAATTCTGAAATTCAGCAACCTATTAAGTTGAAAAATCCTATTTTGTTTGCAACTAAATCTGAACTTGATGATTTATATGCCTCTAATGGAACTTGCTATGCTTTAGTGTGCAAACATGCTTTATATTCCATTGAGGATACATCCATTGTCTTGCCATCTGCTGTTGCTAAACTTTTGCAGGAATATATGGATGTTTTTCCATCAGAGATATCCCCGGGACTACCACCTATGCGAGGCATTGAGCACAAGATTGATTTGATTCCAGGGGTGAGCTTGCCAAACTGTGTCGCCTACAGGACCAACCCCGACGAGACTAAGGAAATTCAGCGACAAGTCCAAGATCTTCTGGACTGCGGGTACATACGTGAGAGCCTTAGTCCTTGTTCTGTTCCTGTTCTTTTGGTTTCCAAAAATGATTACACTTGGCGCATGTGTGTTGATTGTAGAGCCATCAATAACATTACGATTCGTTATCGCTATCCTATTCCTAGATTGGATGACATGCTTGATGAGTTGAGTGGTTCTGTTATTTTTTCCAAGATTGATTTGCGTAGTGGGTATAATCAGATTCATATGGCTTTAGGTCATGAATGGAAAACTGCTTTTAAAACTAAATTCGAACTTTATGAATGGTTAGTCATGCCATTTGGTTTAACTAATGCGCCCAACACTTTCATGAGGTTGATGAATGAGGTTTTACGTGCTTTCATTGGTAAATTTGTGGTGGTTTACTTTGATGATATCCTTATTTACAGCAAGTCATATGATGAGCTTCTTGAACATTTGCGTGTTGTTTTTAATGTCTTGCGCGATGCACATTTGTTTGGAAAACTTGAGAAGTGCACCCTTTGCACTAATTGTGTGTCTTTTCTTGGTTATGTTGTTACTTCGCAGGGTATTGAGGTGGACGAGGCAAAGATTGTTGCCATCACGAGCTGGCCACTTCCGACTACGGTCACACAGGTTCAGAGTTTTCTTGGTCTCGCAAGTTTCTACCAGAATTTCATGCCGGATTTCAGCACCATTGTGACACCTATCCACGAGTTGACAAAGCATGGAGTGCCGTTTCGATGGGGACCAGTACAACAACAAGCTTTTGATGTTCTCAAGTCGAAGCTCACACAAGCATCACTGCTGCAACTTCCAGATTTTGAGAAGACCTTCGAGCTTGAATGTGACGCGAGCAGCATTGGCATTGGAGGAGTGTTAATTCAAGGAGGTAAACCTGTTTCCTTCTTTAGTGAAAAATTGCATGGGCCTTCGCTGAATTATTCTACATATGACAAAGAACTTTATGCTTTAGTGTGTGTCTTGCAAACTTGGCAACATTACCTATGGTCTAAAGAATTTGTCATACATTCAGATCATGAGTATTTGAAGTATCTTAAAGGACAAGCTAATCTGAACAAACTTCATGTTAAATGGATTGAGTTCATAGAATCATTTTCTTACATCATTAAACATAAGAAAGGGAAAGACAATGTGATTGCCGATGCTTTATCTAAATGTTATACCATGCTGTCCCAACTTTCTTATAAAATCTTTGGTTTGGAAACCATAAAGAGGTTATATGCTACTGATTTGGACTCCAAATATGCCTTTGAAAATTGCAGAGAGGGAGGAACGTGGCAAAAATTCTTGCTGCGTGAAGGCCATCTCTACCGTGCTAACAAGCTGTGTGTTACAGCTAGCTCCGTTCGTCTTTTGTTGTTGCAGGAAGTGCATGAAGGTGGTTTGATGGGACATTTTGGTGTTAAAAAGACAGAGGATGTGCTGGCCGCTCACTTCTTTTGGCCACGAATGAGGCGTGATGTGGAGTGCTATGTTTCACATTGCACGACATGCAACAAAGCTAAGTCTCGACTTAACCCACATGGTCTTTATATCCTATTCCTAGTGCACCTTAGGAGGATATTTCTATGGACTTTGTTTTAGGATTGCCTAGAACAATGAAAGTGATGGATAGTGTCTTTGTGGTTGTTGATCGTTTTTCTAAAATGACTCATTTTATACCCTGCCACAAGACCGATAATGCTTCACATGTTGCTGATTTCTTCTTTAATGGGGATGTGCGTTTGCATGGTGTTCCCAATACTATTGTTTTTGATAGGGATGCTAAGTTTTTGAGTCACTATTGTAGAACTTTATGGTATAAATTGGGAACAAAGTTGTTGTTTTCTACTACTTGTCATCCACAAACTGATGGGCAAACGAAGGTAGTTAATCGTACTTTATCTACTATGTTGCAGGCTGTTTTGAAAGACAATTTGAGGTTGTGAGAGGAGTGTTTGCCACATATTGAGTTTACTTATAACATGTCTATTCATTCCACAACCAAGTTAAGTCAGTTTATGATAGTCTATGGTTTCAATCCTCGTGCTCCAATTGATTTGCTACCTTTACCACATACTAAAATTGTGAACTTAGATGCTACACAACGTTCTGAATTTATTCTTAAGTTGCATGAAACTAATAAGTTAAAAATTGAAAAAATGAATGAAAAGTATCGCATTGCTGCTAGTAAAGGTAGGAAGTAGGTAAAATTGGAACCCGGTGATTTGGTGTGGGTTCATTGGAGAAAAGATAGGTTCCCGGATTTGAGGAAGTCCAAACTCATGCCACGTGCTGCTGGACCTTTTAAGGTTCTTGAGAAGATAAATGACAATGCATATAAACTTGAGTTGCCTCCCGAGTTTGGGGTTAGTTCCACATTTAACATTTCAGATTTAAAGCCATACTTGGATGAGGAAGATGAGCTTGAGTCGAGGATGACTCCAATTCAAGAGGGGGAGGGTGATGAGGACATCTCTCCTTTGCATATAATGCAAGGACCGATCACTAGAGCACGTGCGCGACAATTGGATCTCCAGGTACGTTCTAACCTTGTCAATTGTTTTTCAGAACTTACGCTTGTTTCCATGCATGTTTTATTGATTAGGAACAATGGAGAGGACCAGCAAGGACTTGGAGGAGTCCAATGAGTCAAGGAGGAGGAGATAGGACGTGCACACGAAGGAGGAGCCCAAGTCCAACTCGACTTCGACTCCACCTCGGGTTCCAGGAGCTGTCTTCACCAAAATTGACGCCCTGAACACATACAGAGTCGGATTTGGACGTTCTATATATGGTTGGAACTGTGATTTCATAAATCTTCCAATGGAACCATACCCACCTCAAAATTCCTTCTAAGTTAACGGGAGTCAGAAAAACAAGTGGGCGTCCAGAATATGTCCAGTGCTACGCTACCGTCTTTTGGGCTGTTGGCCCGTGTATCGTGTGGAAGCCCATTAGGGTTGCGTCCAGGGGTCTTGCACGCCCCTAAACTCCTATTTATACAGCAGCCATCACCACATTAGAGTTGGGTTTTGCTTAGATACAATCTGTCATTGAACAGTGTCGCCGATCATCGGTTGTGAGACCCCAATTTCGTGATCAATTCGGTTTTGATTGCAACTTTCTCTGTTCTTGCTTGTGTTCTTGATTGCTCTTGCAGGGATAAGCCTTCGTGGTGAGGTCATTCATGTGACATGGGTGATAACCAACGTAGCAGTGGTGTAACGATTGCGGGGTTTCGTTCGTTCGGAGCCTTGGATCATCAAAGTTGAGATCTCCACCCAATCAAGTTTACCATACCTTTCGGAACATCGGGACTCATCCTTATATAAACTATGCTAGCATATTAAGTAATTACCTTAGGAGCCTAGGCACAAGCCATCCTAAGGCAATGAACTAAATCATCGTTGAACCAATGTTAATGCATAGCATAAGTGATTCATATTAACATAATCATGTCATAGCTAATTATATTATAGTGGGGGTTTGCAATGTTTATGATGATATAATGAGAATGGTATAGCATAATCATAAATACTACTCCTACCACATATATGGAATCCACAATCAAACAAGAAATGCTTCATCCAAGTATATGAACAATAGAAGACTAAAGATAACATCTTTATTAAGAGCAAAGTCACAAATACAAATAGGAATATGAGAGGCATACCTTTCCCAATTAGGAATTGGGAAGAGACTCCTTCTACTCCTCTCCTACTTGGACTATAAACTAGATTCTCTCCTCTCTACAGCCTAAACTCCTCCAAACCTATGGAGAATAGTGTATACAATGGATGAATACTCAAGTGATGTGTGTATGAAGTGAAGGTAGGGGGTTTTGGTACCCTGTGTATCGGGTACCCCATGATACCGCAAGAAAAGCTAAGGAGTTCCACCCGTTCAAGTTGAAGACTTGTGAAGGCCGCACGTGTTACACAGTACTGGACCCGCCTTCCTCGTTCGGGTAGCTCCGGCGCTGACATGTGTAACTCGAGGATGAACCTAACTCCCTTCATTGGGAAGATCCAGTCTTGCCACGTGTCCATTGACCCCAGACCTAACCCCCAGTAGAGAGAAGCTCCGGTGTTGCCATGTGTATAATGGCTTCGGACGTGCCTCCCCACGATGGGAAGCACGGAGCCGCCACATGTCGAACTTCTAGAGCTAGGACTTCAACGGAAGACTGAGAGAATTCCAACAGCTCGTACTTTCAAGGGACAGTTAAAGCGACAGTTACAAGACCCGATTATGTGTTATTAATGCTATATTAATGACACATGATAAGTGGACTGTTAATAGTGGTAACGCTGTCATAAGGCGCTTTATCACACTGTTAATCACACTTAATTCTTGTAGATCGTGTATTAGGCTATTAACTACGCTAGGGCCACATGTCGGGCCAGACAAGTGTTGTAACAGCCAGTCCTTAGACTATAAAAGGGCTACGTTGCACGGTACATCGGGGAAAGGCTCACACGCTCACAAGCACCTCTGAAATTCATACATACAACACACAACCCGTGGAGTAGGGTGTTACGCTCAGGCGGCCCAAACCACGTAAAATCCCTCGCATCATCATCTTGTTCGTAATCTCAATTGCGCCCCAACCAATCAAGAACCTCCATGGGCTACGATCTTGTAGTACTGGGGGAAGTGTCGATTGCACACTTCGACATTTGGCGCGCCAGGAAGGGGCGCTCTTTGAGATTTTGAGATGGTGAACTCCGTCGCAGGATCATCCAATGGCAATGCTGCGCAACCTGCTGGGGGGAATCCCTCCAATGTGCAACGGCCACCATGTGTTGTTGCCCTGGCGGGCGTCGCACCACCTCTACCTGCTCAAGCTAACAATGTTCGGAAACAAGATGGAGTTCTGGTGTCGATCACTGCATCCACACACAACAACCCTGAGAACGCGTTGATTGCTGCGCGTACTCTTCTGGAGCGTCCACCAGCGCTCAGAGCACCTCAGGGTGCGATGGAGCAGTGGTGCACTGATGTGCAGCATCTGGTTGTAGCCGCAGCCGATGCCATCAGCAACCAAGGTCCTCCCCTTTATGGGCAGGCACCTTCTCAGCGTAGGACCATGTCTGGAAGACTTGGGCCTCACACATCACAGCACCGGAGGCGTGCTGTGTCTCAGCAGGTGACGCCGCTGCCCTTCGGGGCGCGTTGCACTCACACTGCGTCAAGAATTTCGATGCATGATCTGCGGTCGGAGCTTGACTGCCATTACAGACAATAGGACAGTCATGTCCACATCGACCATGCTCGCGAAAGGCCGGAGGCTCGGGAAAACTCTCCTCCTTCGGGAGTGGGGAGCGGCTGTTCAGCCCTGGCCATGCACCTGCGCATGGTCCGCTGGCCCCAAAAGTTCTGGCCTCATCTGCCAGAGAAATTCGGCAGGACTGTCAACCCCGCCGAGTTCCTCGAGATATACTCCATCGCCATTCTAGCGGCGGATGGCAATGAGGCCATGATGGTCAACTACTTTTTGGTGGCTCTGACTGGGACCGCCAGATCCTGGTTCATGAGTCTGCCGCCTGACTCTATCAACAGTTGAGCGGAGCTATGCCAATTTCGGGAGTTCCTACACCCGGTCGGGCACCGAACTAGACCTTTTTGTTGTGAAGCAAACATTGGGAGAATCACTGCGGTCCTTCATCCAACGATTTTGTTAGGTACAAAATACCATTCCCTCTATCTCCAATGCATCTGTCATCGTGGCATTCAGATAGGGTGTCAGAGATAAAAATATGTTGGAGAAGCTCACAACAAAGGAGGTCACCAGCGTCACGTAGCTGTTCATCCTGGCTGACAAGTGCGCCTGAGCTGCTGAGGGCCGGAAAATGCACTCTAAGCCAGCTCCGAAGGATAATAAAAAGTACTCCAAAGTTGAAGCCACTACATCCGGTAGTGGAAAGAAGAAGAAAAAGTCCAACAGCAAGAAGAAGCCGTCAGCTGGCACACCTACTGCTGCAGCAGCTGCAGCTCCGGGTGGCCGGGGGCCACACCCCAAAAAGCGACCTCGACCTTCATCAGAAGACGGCGGTGGTCCAAAGGTGTGGTATCTGATCCACAAAACGGATAAACACAACCTAGAAGACTGTCAGGAGGTCCAAAACCTTGTCGAGCGCTACAACAAGCGCCGATAAGAAGCTCGTTTCCGTCAATGGGAACGAAAACAAAAAGTCGACGAAGCTCCGGCTGATACGGAGCTAGGCTTTTAGGACGCCAAAAAGGTTATGAAGGCTGTCTACAACACAGTCGACGATGACTCTGACGTCTTTGACAACGAGCGTTGGAAGACCCTCAACACCATATATGGAGGGTCCTAGGACATCACTTTTCACCGCGTCCTCAAGACTACGCGGCAGGAAATGGCCGCCGTAGCTCCTACTACCAAGGCAGAACCATATCGGAAGTGGATGGACACTCCCATCACTTTCGATGCAACAGACTACCCCCCCCCCCCCCCCGAAACATGGTCGGAGCTGGCCAACTGCCACTGATGGTGTCTCCAACCATCAACAATGTCCAGCTCTACCATGTCTTGGTAGATGGAGGGGCGGCGCTCAATCTCTTGAGCTTTGAAGCTTTCATGAAGATCCAGCTCCAACTCTCGGACCTTCGCCCTTCACGTCCATTCTCTGGGGTAGGTCCGAGGGCTATCAGTCCACTCAGATCCGTTACACTCCCAGTGACCTTCGGGACTCGGGAAAAGTATAGGACCAAGAAGCTGGTCTTCGACGTCGCTCACATCAGCTTGCCCTTCAACGCCATCCTAGGCAGGCCTGCCGTGTATAGGTTCATGGCCGCAGCTCACTATGGCTACCTGGTGTTGAAGATGCTGACACCTTCGGGCGTTATCCGGATCCGCGGAGATCGCACTGCAGGAGTCACTGTGCTAGTAAGAACTCCATGCGCTTGCTACAGCGCAGGAGGGAACCTCCGGCAAAGAGCTAGCTGCTGAACCTCCGAGCACTCGTCATCGAGGCTCAACCTCTGCACCACGCTTGCAGCCAATTGGCGACACCGATGTTCCCTTCAAAGTTGTCCAAATTGGGTCCGATGCTGCCTAGACCACCCGTATATCGGGAGGCCTGGACAACAAATAGAAACTCGCGCTCATCATTTTCTTCCGGGTGAATGTTGACGTGTTTGCCTGGCAACCGTCACAAATGTCTGAGATCCCTAGGGAGGTGATTGAGCACATTCTGAAGATTTATCCTGACGCACGGCTAGTACACTAGAAACCCCGGAAGCAGTCAATCGAGAGGCATAACTTCATATGACAGGAAATCAAGAAGCTGCTTGAAGCTGGTTTCATCCGGGAGGTTCATCATCCAAAATGGTTGGCAAACCCAGTCGTTGTACCCAAGGCCAACGGGAAGCTTCGGATGTGTATCGACTACACCATCTTAAATAAGGCATGTCCAAAAGATCCATTTCCACTACCTAGAATAGATCAGATAGTGGAATCCACCTCCGGGTGTGAGTTTCTGTGTTTCCTAGATGCATATTTTGGATACCGTAAAATCCAAATGTCTAGGGAAGATGAAGAGCATACTGCCTTCATAACGGTAGATGGATTGTATTGTTATACTGTCATGCCCTTTGGTCTCAAGAATACAGCTTCAACTTTTGTGTGAGCTATGCACAAAACCTTTGGAGAGCTCATCAGGGACCTGGTGGAGGTGTATGTCGATGACATCATCGTCAAGGTCAAGAACAACGAGTCACTCCTTGATAACCTACAAGTCGTCTTCGACAAGATGCGCGTGGCGCGCAACAAGCTGAACCCGGACAAATGTATCTTCGGGGTTAGCTCTGGGAAGCTCCTCAGATTCTTGGTGACCCACCAAGGAATCAAGGTAAATCCGGCGAAGATCAAGGCTGACTGGCGGAGCGGGTACTTCCCTTCTTCAAGCTATTGAGGAAGATTGGGCCTTTCCATTGTTCCGAAGAAGCAGAAAAGGCGTTCTAAGAGCTCAAGCAACTCCCCACAACACTACCTATCTTGGTAGCTCCAAACTCTGGTGAGCCTCTACTCCTTTACATTTCTGCAACTACAGAGGTTGTTAGCATGGTCCTGGTCACGGAAAGACCGGAGCTATTTCCAGTTCAAGAGCCCAGACACCTCCATGAGGGTCTGGAGCTACTTGAAGGAGAGTATGGGCCCCAGTCTCCAGGCACGGATCTTCAAGGCGAAATGCTAGAGGATCAATCTCTCTCATCTGAGGGAGTTCACATGGCTGATTAAGAAGATCCGGACCCCTCCGGGAGGGTTCAAATTGAACAAGAAGAAGTTTCAGACCCCTCTGAAAGGGTCTGAGAAGATCAATATGAAGGTCTGGACCCCTTTGGGAGGGTCCGGATTGATGGAGAAGAAGCCCCGGGCCCCTTCAAGAGGGTCTGGATTGTCCAGCGCCCAGTGTACTTCATCAGCGAAGTACTCCATGATGCCAAAAGTCGATACATTGAGGTGCATAAGCTGCTTTACGCAGTTCTTATTGCCTCAAGTAAGCTTCGTCATTACTTCCAAGCCCACAAGATATCAGTGGTAACTTCTTGTCCACTGCGTTCTATACTGCACAACCCGAACTCCACTGGGAACATTGCCAAGTGGGCAGCGGAGTTGGCAAAATTCGATCTCGAATTCCTGTCGCGACAAGCTATCAAGAGTCAAGCTTTGGTTGATTTCGTGGCGGAGTGGATGCCTTCTCCATCAAATCCTGGGGGGGGGGGGGGGGGGGCCATTGAGCAGAAGCCGGAACCCAAGGTCCCAGTCTTCATCGAGCCTCACTGGACCCTCTACTTCGATGGCTCCGTGCAGAAGCAGGGGGCCGGAGCTGGAATACTTATCCTCGCTCCGACCGGGGAGAAGGTCAAATACATGGTGCACCTCCATTTCAAGGCAACCAATAACATGGCGGAGTATGAAGCTCTCATATATGGGCTCAAGGTGGCGCTATCTTATAGTGTCAAGCAAATGTTAGTGAAGGGTGATCTGCTGCTCATCATGAAGCAAGTCAAAAGCGAATGCAGTTGCAACAACCCTCAACTCGATGCTTATCTCCTTGAAGTCCAGAAGCTCCAGAAGGACTTCAACGTCCTGGACCTGCCATGTCCAACGTCTCAACAACTCAGAAGCTGACGAACTCTCGATGAAAGCCTCAACCGGAGCTTCGGCTCCCGACGGAGTCTTTGTCTCGAGATTGTCAAGACCAACCGCTCAGCCCGCCAAACTGAGTGAAGGGGGCGGGACCAGCACCTTGAAGCTGGTGGTCCCGGTGGCCCTGTTACCATGGCATCCACCAAGGGTCGTAGGTATTGCAGGAAGCTCCGAGCAACCTCGCACGCAAGACTCAGAAGCTCAAGTTAGCTCTGATGTATGGATCTCGGAGATCTAGAGCTACTTGAAAGACAACCACCTTCCTGAAGACAGTGTATCCGCTGACCGGATCATCAGATTGGCTAAAATATACACACTGGTAGATGGGGATCTCTACCGACGCGGTGCCAACGGCGTCCTAATGCGGTGCATTGCAAGGGAAGAAGGTTGCAAGCTCCTCGCGGACATCCATGGCGGCGAATATGGGAACTATGCGTCTTCTTGCACGCTGGTCAGTAAAGCCTTTCGACATGGCTTCTACTGGCCTACAACACTCAAGGATGTAATTGAGTTGATGAAAAAGTGTGAAGCGTGTCAGTTCCACGCAAAACAAATTCACACACCGGCTCAGTCACTGCAAACGATACCTCCTACATGGCCATTTGTTGTGTGGGGCATGGACATTTTGGGACCTTTCCCAAAAGCTGTCGGAGGTTACCGGTTCTTGTACGTCACCATCGACAAATTCACCAAGTGGACGAAAGCAACTCCAGTTGTGACTATCAAGAAGCAATCAGCTATCAAGTTCTTGAAGTCCATAGTCTGCAGATTTGGAGTTCCAAATAGAGTCATCACTAACAACGGAATCCAATTTACAAGTGCATAATTTCAAGAGTATTGCGAAGACCTCGGCATTCAAGTCAGCTACGCCTCAGTAGCTCACCCAGCAAGTAATGCCAAGCCGAGAGAGCAAATGAAAAAATTTTAAAAGGACTCAAGACGTGCACTTATGAGCACCTGAAAAAACACAGAGCCAACTAGAATGAGGAGCTTTCATTCACACTGTGGGCAAGAAGGACTACACCTAACCCGTCAACTGGAGAGACTCCTTTCTTTTTGGTGTACAGAGCTGAAGCAATCCTTCCTCCGGAGATCACCATTGGGTCACTTTGGGTTCGGACCTTCGATGAAGCCACGCATGACCAGCTCCATCGTGAAGACCTTGACCTCGTCGACGAGGGAAGGTGCCAAGCAGCTATTTGGAATGCACGTTACCGATAGGCGCTCTGGCGTTATCATCAAAGGCATGTGTGCAACCGACATCTCAAGGAAGGCGATCTGGTGCTGCGGAGAATACTAACTCGTGAAGGGATGAAAAAAAATTTCCCCAGCAGGGAAGGTCCCTTCGAGTGATCAAAGTATCTCGTCCCGGATGCGTTCGCTTGACAACTTAGGATGGGACACCGCTTCCTAATGCTTGGAACATCGAGCACCTCCATAAGTTTTACATTTAGTATCACGGAGGTGAGTCTGTAATTACACGCAATATAAATTATCGAGTCTATACACAGAGTCGATTGGTCCTCCGGGAGAACATTCGGACCCCTTCGGGGGGGTTCGGGAAGTTTGAGCAACACTTGACATAGTCACAACACTAAAAGTGTAGCTACCTGCCCTGGGTTAGTACAAGATGTATAGCACACTTAGCCTGGTTTCGTACCCTAAGTGTGTCCTTGTCTCCCCTGTAATCCGGACCTATAATGAAAGACATTGTTGTGTGAAAGCAGACTCCACGTGCATTAATTTTGTAAAGGCTCAATTTCTTTTATTGTCCTTTTCCTCATTGTCTATAACGAAGTTGTGCAATTTTTTTGACCTTTAGTCCGAGTTACTCATATGTTGTACAAGTTATATCGTGGATTTTTTCAGATCTTAGCATTGCTAGATGGTCTACTCGCCTGAACGCCAAGCCAACACAGGTCCGTAGTGTGCTATCGACTTAGCCTGGTCCAGCACCCTAAGTACGCTACTCTACCTACATTCCGGCAGGCCTCGGTAGGGCGGGTCCTAAAGGCATTCGGATCTAGAAAAATTACATCAATGTACTTGTTATCATATCGAGTTTCTTCGGATTTAAAATTCAAATAAGAATAATAAGTCACAAAAGAGTTATAGACGAGAGGATGAATTTTACGGTTTTTTCTTGTCTTTGATGCGCGGGAAAAATGAAAACTCATGATGATGGTGGAAGATGCCAGAGCTACTAAGCTCCGACATCCCCCAAGGGGGCCCGCCGTCCATGTTTGAGACGTTGAAAGTGGATGCCGTCGGAGCTAATAAGCTCCGACAACTCCCATGGGGGCCCGCCATCGACGTGAAGCATAATGGAAGTTCAAGTCAAGATGGTGAAACCACCCGAGGGGATTTGCCGTCAATGTATTCTACCATTGATGGTGGATATTGTCGAAGTCGGAAAGCTTCGACAACCCCAGGGGGCATGCCGTCAACATTTTATGCATTGACAGTGGGTGCCATCGGACCTACCAACCTCTGACAACCCCAAGGGGCCCGTCGTCGACGTTTTACGCGTTGATAGTGGGTGTCGTCAGACCTACCAAGCTCCGACAACCCCAGGGGGCCGCCATCAGCGTCTTATGTGTTGATAGTGGGCACCGTTGGACCTATCAAGCTCTGACACCTCCCAGGGGGCCCGCCATCGATGTCACAAAGCGTTCAAGTCATCAAAACATTGTAAAATCTTTTGGTACATGTTCACAATTAAATTGTGTACATATACCAGGGGGCCAATAAGATAAAGGGCAATGCATTAAAGACAAACATAAAATGGAATTCATTCATGCAAAGAGTGGATTTCATTCATCTGAAGTATTGGATTACAAAATGAGGATTACAGCAAAAGGCAAAAGGAAAAGGTCCTAGCTACTGGAATCCCTAAGTCATGCGGAAAAACGAGACAACCTTCCCAGCGGCTACTTGGACGCTAGCCTTGGCGGCATCCTCCTCTTCGGCAATGGGTCCTTCGAAGACCAGGTCTAGAGAAAGTTGGGGGGTCTCAGCTCTTGTAACATGCCAGAACATATTCGGTGACGTTCTTGGCCAGAGATTTCCCCTCCGTCTTCAGTTGGTCGGCGATGACATCACCCATCGTATCGAGTTTGCTGCCAGCAGAGCCAAGTGTCACCAGTGTCTGGTTCAGCTCGAAGGTTGGGTTCTCCGAACGTACTGGGATGAAGCCAAGCAGCACCAAAGCTTTCTCTGCACGCCCCAGAAAATCCGACAACTGTTGGGACTCAGTTGCCCTTGAGCTCCACAGCTCCTCCAGTGACCTTCTGGCTGCCGCAAGCTCCAAACCTTCCCAAGCGAGACGCTCGACCACTTTTGCATGTTGTTGAATACTCTCAGCTATTTGCTTTTCGCGGCTGGTGAGCTCCGTCTCCCGGAGGTGGATGCGGTTCCGCTATTCGGCCAGGTCCTTCCCCTGGCCTCTTACTTTCCCTTCTCTAGTGGCAACATCAGCTTCTCTTTTAGAGATGTCCTGCCCCAGCTTCCAGTACTTCTCTTCCTTATCCTTGCACCGCAGATCAAGCTTTTTTGTGTGGTCAGCCAAGTTTTGCTCTCCTAGAGACAGTTTCTGGACGAGCTCCTCCTCTCTCTTCAAAATATCCTCCTGCTGTTCCAAGAGTTTCTCTTCCCTCCCATCGAGATCCGCCTGGCGCTTTAGGAGAATCTCATTTAATGTATTGAGGTTTTCTTGATGTTCTTCAGCAGCATCATTGCTTCTCCTGGCGTCCTCGAGAATATTTCGAGACTTAGTGTCGAGGGCCCTGATGGAGGCCTCCCTTTCATCCAACAGCTTGCTCTAGTACTCCATCCGGGCCTTCTCCTTCTCGACCCATTCCCGTTGGTCCGCAAGCCTCGTTTGTGCCAGCTTGGTCTCAAAGTGAAGCCTGTTGCGCCAACACCTTAAGGTGTGGAGCTCTTCCTCGAGGACCTTGCTGTCGTGGTCGAAGCAAGCTGGACTTGACGGAGGCTCAAGCAGGCGTTGTCAATAGACAGCGCCAAGGGAATAGGCTCCAGACCTGTTGGGGTCATCTCCTTCGGCTCTAGGGGGTCTTCAAGAACAAAAATCGGGTCCCACGCCACAAGCATGGTCCCCTGTGGTCCTGAGGCACTAGGGCCGCCCTCAGGGAGTCCTCAGCCTCCACTGTCACCGTGGAAGGCCTCGCCAAGGGGCTTCAACCTCTGGATCTGATGTCGAAGGTTCCCACGCTGAAATTTCCACCGTCGGCTCACAGAGTTGAGGGCCTGCCGCAGACTCTTCTGGGTGCTCTGGCTTGGACATGGGCGCCCCTGGAGCAATCGCCTCCGGGGCGCACATTGGAGCGTCGTCCGGAGCCCCCACTACCTCCGGCTCAGGCGCCAGTACATCCACCATCTCCGGCACGGAGGCTGGAACTTCAATCATCTCTGGCATGGAGGCCGGAACTTCAATCATCTCCGGCACGGAGGCCGGAACTTCAACCATCTCCGGCACGGAGGCCGTAGCTTCAGGCACCACTAGCTCACTTGCCGGCTCTTCAACAACTTCCGCCACAAGCGTTGGAGCTTTGGTTGCTTCCGGCTCAAATGTTAGAGCTTCCGCCATCTCCATGTCTCGCGTTAGAGCTTCAGCCACTATCGCTACCATTGTCGGCGCGTCCTCACAAATGTCTCTCCCGTGGTGCAGCGCTACCACGAGAGCCTCTGGAGTCACCTCGGGATCCAGATCCACAACAATCGGTGTCGGAGCTGTCGTGACCTCAGCCACCACTTGGGGAGGCGTAGGGGTCGGAGCTAGAACTTCCACCTGCATAGCCTCAGTTGCTGTGGCGGGTGCTAGAGCTTCCGTGCCCTTCCTTGTTGCTCTGCAAACAAAGAATCGAAAGACTCAATACATGACAAAATAAAACATCAACTCAAGGTGCGGACGCAATGTCTACATCGGAAGGTTACCGCTCCAACTGGCGCGAAACTTCTTCACTAGGCGATCGGAGCCAGAGCCCACTGTGGTCGGTGTGGCTGGAGCTCCATATTGTTGCCCAGAACTTGTCGCCGTCTTTGGCGTCACCTCAGTTGGGGCCTCCCTCGACTGGGAAGGACCTTCGAACCTGGAGCCCATGCCCGGCACTGGGACCAGAGTTGATCTGCCAGAGCTGGTGCCCCTTGAGGATCCCTGCACCGAAGGAGGCATGGCCGCCAAAAATCTACCTCGCCGGGGAGAAGGGGCACTTTTAGTCAGAGCTGACCTGACGTGGATCCCGTTAGCATGCCTCAACTTTCTCTTCCGGCTGGAGGATTCGGCTGGCTCCTTGCCTTTGCCCTGGCCCTTGCCAACGTCATCGACTTTCTGGCTCGCTACAGGTGTAGACAACCTCTCAGAAGCTCCAGGGATTGCAACCCCAGAGATAGGGCGCCTCTCGACCACACCCAATTCATCCAATGCTGGAATTCTCCTCCGGATCTCCTGGCTAACCTCCGGAACCATGTTCAGAGGCAGGAAGGCAACCGGTGGAGTCAGGGCATCATGGGAGATACCTCCATTTTGAAATTTTTTGAGATGGATCTTCAAAGCTTCATCGTCCAAGTTGGTGTTCAAACCGACTTCAATTCGGTTATGATCCATCTCGCTATTGAACTCTCATGTGGGCCATTCCCTAGTCTTCAGCAGAGCCCACCTATTCACCAAGAAATTGCCGAAGACCAATTGGGGGGGGGGGGGTCACTTCTCCCTCTATGCATTCTTCGATCCTTTCCAGGATGGGCTTGTACGCATTCGACAGCTCCAGAACTACGTTCGAGGCGTCAGTGTCGACATTGGGAAGGCCCTTGGGCAGCTCCAGCTTCTCATGCTCCTCCACGGTGATGATCACCCAATACTTCTTCCAATCGTCCCACTTGCCGGAGGGGAAGGTCTTCAAGTACTTTGAAGGGGCAATTCTTCCGCTTCACGAAGTAGTAGAAGTCGATGAGCTCCGTCCCCTTGCCGATGGTGTGGACCGTGAAGAGGGTCCAAAACAGCTCGATGTAGGGAGGCACGCCCATCCACATCTCGCAGAAGTCGATGAAAGTCGCCACTAGCAAGAGGGAGTGGGGGCCGATATGATAAAGCTGGAGGCCATAGAAATCCAGCAACATCAAGAGGAAGCTTGAGAAATGCGGGATCAGACCCAGCATGGCGTACGCCGAGAAGTACACCATATCTCTGGTGCACTCCTTGTTGAAGGGGAGCTTGCCAAAGCGGATGTCCTTGTTGTAAGAGTCGCTGGACAAACCCATGTAGGTCCGGACACTCGCCATCTCCTCGTCGGTCTTGACCTTGTTGTGGGGAAGACCCAACTCCATCGCGGCAAAGTGGAGCGAAATTTGGAAGGCTATGCGAAGGTTGCAAGGCTTTGTGCGCAAGTTTGATCGAAAGCGTAAAGAGTCCTCAAACCGTGTTGGCTTTCTTTCTTAAGTAAGCCTCCGCAACGCTTGGATAGAAACCTCAATGGGATCAGGATCGTGTTTTCAAAAATCTACCCTACCAGTGACGAATGGGATCGGGTCCACTCCGGCAGAAAGGCCGAAGTTATTATCCCAGGTGAAACGTTGTCATGATGGGAAGTTGGAAGCCCGAGGGCAGCGGCCTGACAAGGCACGCGGAACCGATACGGTTTTCGCATCGGGAACTGGCGGCCTTCAATTGCATGAGATCTGCACGCGAAGATCTCACCTGCCGCATTCAAAATAAGCCATGTGGCGATGGTTTAACAGTGTACCATCATCCCAACGGCACATCACAAGAACTTTGAAGTCACATCACGGGAATTGAAGATGGCCCCACCTCCAGTAGAATAACTTAACCCAAAGGATTTCTCCCGGAGGTGGGCCCGGGGGCTAATGTCGGTACCCTGCGTACCAGGTACCCCATGATACCGCAAGAAAAGCTAAAGAGTTCCACCCGTTCAAGTTGAATACCTCTGAAGGCCGAACATGTTACACAGTACTGGACCCGCCTCCCTCATTCGGGTAGCTTCGACACTGACACGTGTAACACGAGGTCGGACCTAACTCCCTTCATTGGGAAGCTCCGGTCTTGCCACGTGTCCAGTGACCCCGGACCTAACCCCCGGTAGAGGGAAGCTCCGGTGCTACCACATGTATAATGGCTCTGGACGTGCCTCCTCACAATGGGAAGCTCCGGAGCCGCCACGTGTCAAACCTCTAGAGCTAGGACTTCAACGGAAGACTAAGAGACTTCCAATGGCTCAGACTTTCAAGGGACGGTTAAAGCGACAGTTACAAGACCTGATGATGTGTTATTAATATTATATTAATGACACACGATCAGTGGACTGTTAATAGTGGTAATGTTGTCATTAAGGCACATTATCACACTTAATACTCGTAGATCGTGTATTAGGCTATTAACTACACCAGGGCCACATGTCGGGCCAGGCAAGTGTTGTAACGGCCAGTCCTTAGACTATAAAAGGGCTACGTTGCACGGTACATGGGGGAAAAGGCTCCCACGCTCACAAGTTCCTTTGAAATTCATACATACAACACACAACCCGTGGAGTAGGGTGTTCTCAGGCAGCCCAAACCACATAAAATCCCTCACATCATCATCTTGTTTGTAATCTCACTTGCGCCCCAACCAATCAAGAACCTGCACGGGCTACGGACTTGTAGTACCGAGGGATGTCGATTGCACACTTCGACAGGGGTCCTATTTATAGGTGGAGAAGGGTCGGTTCCTGTCACCAAAAGCGCTTGAATCAGTCCTCATCGTGATCAGGGCACCACAGGGAGTCGATACGTGGAAGCTGACCGAGTTTGGTGCCAGGAAGGGGTTGGTCGAACCCCCTAGTTGGCCGAACAGAAACTTGGACCAATTCCAGTGTGCTTCCTCGGGGTGACTTCCAGGTGGGTCCCATTGACTGATATGAATGATACATCGTTGGATGGCCTCGAATACTTCTGTTTGTGGGCTATTTGATCCATGTGGTGCCACATGTTGTCGCTTGATTGGTTGGGATGGTATTTTATAGGATCCCCCTCTTTTACCCCATTTCCTACAATAATCCTCTGCATGCACTATTTCTCCAAGGACAATTGGAAATGAGTTAAATATAAGGTGATGTGTGCAAGAAATGAAAATTCCTTCATATAGTTGAGTTATATTGACAGGTGAAATTGGTATATAACAGCCATCAACGATATGTCTAAAAATGAACCTCATCCATTGTTCTATGATTTTGATACTTTATATGTTTTATTGAGGTACAAGTTTGGCAAGCCTTATGCTAGGTATGTTGGGCCACCCCTCAAGAGTCCAAAACCTTATGTGAGGGTGCCCAAGTGCCTCTTGACTAACATCAAGGGATCCAACACCACTTGGATATCTAAAACCAAGGTTTAACTCTATTATGTATGCATACTCCTCCAGTGGAACAAAGTGGGTCCTTGATAGTGGTTGTAAAAATCATATGACCTAAGAGAGGAAAATGTTTGTGGAGTATGAAGAAAATGAATATCCAAGTGAAAGAATATACTTTGGGGACAATAGCCAAGGGAAAATCCTTGACACCGGTAAAATTGTTATATCCCCTAATCACACTCTTTCCAATGTTTTGCATGTTTATTCACTTAATTATAACCTATTGTCCATACCACAATTATGCGACAAAGGTTATAATTGTCTTCTCACTAACGAGGGTGTCATCGTCCCAAGAAGGAGCAATGACTCAATTGCTTTTAAGGGCGTGCTCAAGGGAAAGTTCTATCTTGTGTATTTCTCCACGAATAAAGTGCAACTTGACATGTGCTTAATGGCAAAAACCAACATGAGATGTCTTTGGCATATAAGACTAGCCCATGTTGGGACGAGAAATTTGCAAAAACTTCTTAAGGGCAAGCACATCTGCGGTTTGAAGAATGTTGTTTATGAAAAGGATAGGCCATGTAGCGCATGCCAAGCCGGAAAGCAAGTTAGAGCTCAACATCCATCTAAGAACATCATGACGACAACAAGACCATTAGATCTTCTGCACATGGACCTCTATGATCCAATCGCCTACATAAGCATTAGAGGTAACAAATATAGTCTTGTAATTGTTAATGACTTTTCACGTTACACTTGGGTGTTCTTTTTGCATGATAAGAGCGAGACTCAAGGTATTCTCAAGAAATACTTGAAGAGAGCTCAAAATGAGTTCTCCTTGAGAATCAAGAATATAAGAAGTGACAACGGCACCAAGTTCAAAAACACTCAAGTTGAAGAGTATTTGAATGAAGAAGGCATCAAGTATGAGTTATTGCCCCCTACTCCTCTCAACAAAATGGGGTGGCCGAGAGGAAGAATAGTACCCTCATTGATATGTCTAGAACTATGCTTGATGAATACAAGACATCAGACCATTTTTGGGCAGAAGCGGTTAACACTGCTTGCCATGCCATAAACCTGTAGTATCTCCATCGCATATTGAAGAAGACGTCTTATGAGCTCCTAATCGGTAAGAAACCCAACATTTCGTATTTTCTATTTTTTGGAGCAAATGATAAATTCTCAATAAGAATTCTAGGACTTCGAAGTTCGCTTCAAAGCCCGATGTGGGTTTCTTGCTTGATTATGACTTAAACACCTACGGTTATCGTGTCTTCAACAAATCCTCCAGAATTGTTTAGGTAGCACATGATGTGGTGTTTAATGGGACTAATGGCTCCTAAGTGGAGCAAGTTGATCGTGGTGTGCTAGATCAAGAAGAGGCTCCACAAGTGGTGATAGGGAGGATGGCACTTGGAGACATTCGACCACAAGAATAATCTCAAGACTCAAGTGACCATCCTGCAAATCAAGCAAACTCTTCCTCATATGATCAAGCTCAAGACCCTCAAGATGGACTTCAACAAGATCAAGATCAAAATGGAGGCATCAATCAAGGGGGTGGGCGAAAAAGATGAGGAAGAAGATAATGAAGTTCCAAGAACGCAATCTTTAGACCCTCTCAATATGAAGATGCACACTTGTACTCTAAAACTGTAAGATAGGTTGACGACTAGCCTTAATGTGTTTTTGTTGGGTATATGTAGCAAAGATGTCGTCCTATAGGACAATCTTAAAAAAAACCTATGAGGTTTGATTGTCTAATATCGCAGTCTGTGAGATTTGGCTTATCTCTGAAAAGCTCATGAAGAGACCAGAGAGTATGACGCATATGCTCTACCCACGGGGTAGAATACTGGTACTAAGTACTAGTAATGGTATTTAGGTGAAGTCGGTTCGCACAAAACTTGCAATTCAAGACGTAGTCCATTGTTCAAGTTGTGAACTGATGTAACTTAAAGATTTAGGCAGAAGTTTAACTTAACAGCCTCTACTGAAACAATGGTATATCAAACAAGGAACGAGAATGACTTCTCTCCTGATGGCTTTAAATCTGGTGGAGGATTGTTAGAATTAATGGGTTCGGCCCAATAATAATTCAAAATAAATCCTAAAAATCTCAAAGACCCATTAGAGCAAGAGTGAATTATGCTAAATATTTAGTCCCACATGGAAAGTTGAGGGGGAGCAACCCTACATATAAGGGAGGTTGCTCCTCCACTCCTTGAGTGAGAGAAAAGAGGAGAAGGGATATGTGGCTCACGCGTGCTCCTCATCCTCCTCGCTCGCTCGCCATGCCACGGCCCGTCCCGCCCAGTTCCGCACACGGGCGCGCGCGTTTTTGTGTGAATTCGAGCCTCGAGCCGAGCCTAGATTTTATATTTTTGCAAAAAAAAAAATTAATCGGCCTTTTTGGACTTCTGAATTTTGGGATTTCGAGACTGGATCCAAGTCGTTGGAGATGGACACGTCTACGACTACGAAGTTGGATCGAATGCGAGTCCTCCAGATCGCAATCAAACCGCCTCTGCGGGACTCGATAAATATGGGTGTGTGCGGCAGGACAAGTTATCCCACAATCATGTCGTTCTCGTGTTCGCGTTCCCTGCGCCACCTTTGAGTCTACTCTATTCCGAGCACCAGCGTGCACCAGCGATCAGGAGAGCAAGTCTCCGGAACCACTCGCTCTTGCGATCCTGCACCGAGAGAGGGCGAATAAGGTTTTTGGAAAGCGCTCCGCGCGACTACTCGTTTTTCACCACGGTTCGTCTACCGAGGAGATCGAGCGTTGCTGCCTAACGTCGCCACCAATGTCTGCACTGACAGTTTGTCGCTAGATCTACAACGGTTTTTCTGGCTTCAAATCGGTACGCGATATTTCACGTCCCGTCTGTCCACCGATGTTGATTGCTGTTGTTTTATTTTATGTGTTTTTTTACGAAATTGTTTGGTAAATTGACTCGTATTTTATAACTAGCCGACGCAGCTTCACCCTGCAGCCGAGGAGAGCAGCAGCCGAGGAGAGCAGCGCGCGTCAAGAGGGAGTCGGGCGTCCCGATCATGGGCATTGCTGGCTGTGTTAGATCTGAAAGTGTAGAATACGTGTACAGGATATATCGAAAATATAGAGGATAAAGTATGTGTTTAGATTAAGTAAATGGATAGCCTTACCTTGATCGGCTGAAGAAGATCGACAATGAAAGGGCTGATCGGCAAAGCAAGAACGCTCGAGCAGACGCCCGGGCGGCGCACGGCGGTCCGTTATCCGCATATACGGCTACATCCCGGCCATGTCGAATGCTTCCGCAGCGCCTGGGGCTAGGAGCGTCACGTTGGACGCATGATGGTTGAGGCAAGGTTCCCGGTGGACCAGCAGGCATCCCAGCCAGCGTCTGTTGCAGTTGCTGCTGATGGGGAGGAGGCCAGTTGCTGCTGCAGGAAGCTAGCGGCCTGCGAGCTCCTCCACTTTCAAGAGGATCAGTGCTGGAGCTATGGAGTTCTGAAGTCGGCAAAGACGGAAGAGTACAGGAAGATTTGCTAGGAAAAGCCGACAAAAGCTACGATGGGCAATACGGTGCCCGGGCAAGGAACATACCAGAGAGCATGACTGTCCAGAAGTAGTTTATGTTATTCACTACTAAATCTGTACTCATTTGATTCATGCTTTTCTTCGTTGGCTTGCACTTTAAATCCTCATATACTCAAGACAATGTAATTCTAGCAATGGGCAGTTCTCTAGACACATGTCACACATCTCTAAGCAGCACGCAACACCAACCCAAAAACACAATCCATGATATTTTTATAACGAAACATAACTGCACATAAATTGAATAAAAAACTGCAAGCAATAATACAATCTCGTAAGAGCGTTCATCAGGATTTTTTGCTTCCGCCAACACCAATCATTAGCTACAAATGATACTACTTGGTCAAAGAACTTATCACTAAGAAGCGGCGTTGAAACAATTCCATGTTTGCAATACTCCAGTCAGTTTTCCCCTTTACGTATATCTACTCGCTCAAGTTGCATCCACGGATGTAAGGGTGATCATACTTGATATACTTCGTCCAATATGGTCGGTACTTGGTCATTGCTAGCTCCAACCATGGCTTCATGTTCCCATTGTAGTGGACAACGGCAGCATTATCTATCTCTGAACGGTCTATGCTTGGATTGTACCCTAATCCAAGAACATGCCATGACTTGTCCAGGGGATGTGTCAACTTGTAGAAGGTCAAGAGGCCAGGTGGGAGTGTCCCAAGCTTCCAGAGAACTCTGTCTTCATTCTGATAGAACAAAAAATAACAGCAGGAGTAGTACGTGAGATATGATGTGTTCAAACTAGAACATGCTAATTTGCACAACAGGTTTCTTTTTGCAGATCAATGCAATTCTGCAAGGGAAAACAGAGAACTCACCATGTTTTGCCATTTGTGGTAGATCCCAGTGATATCTTTCTTCTTCCACTCCTTAAGATCAAATATGTTCATCCCATAAGCCCATCCACAAGCACTAGGGTCGAAATTCCGAGCAATATGTGGATTTGAAAAGTTAAGATACTTGTCAAAACGGTGGAAACTCTCCCCACAAGTCTCCACAGCGCCATTGACTTTTCCGTTAAGATCAACATCCCATAGACCTGATAAATCTTTCTGCACAACAATGTCGTCATCGAGAAAAAGTATCTTATCCAACTTTGGGTAGACCTCTGGGAGATAGAACCTCAAGTGGTTCAGCATAGAGAGGTACTTGGGATTCCGATACTTTAGGTTTGATGAACCTGCTGAGAGAGTGCTGGGTCGATCAGATTTGAAATAATACTCTTTCATGGCAGCAGATTCAAGCTGCCGTAACACAGGACAGTATGATGAGTTCAACCACTTAAATTCGTCCACATTCTCAACATGGATGGTGGCTCTGCCAGGTGGGTTCAGCAGGAACCACATGTTCATGGCTCCAAAGTTCAACTTATCAGTCACGAGATGGAAAACATGTTTCTCTGGCTCCTGAACAAGTCATGTCAATTGTCAAGAATTAGTGCTCAAAAATACTACCATAGAAGAATGCAACAAATTATAATGACATGCAAATTACCTTGGCATTCATGATGGTTGAATTGACAACAACAGAGGCTGCTAAGACGTTGTCTGAGAAAAGTGCGTAATGGTAGAGATTTGGATTTTCTAAGTTTTCACTCCTTGGGAATTTCCGTTTCTCCAGAGGGAGGACATAGTAATCAATTGTTAAACGCATAGACAAACAGTGAATGCTGTTTGGGATAGTCTTTGCTGCCAACTGGCTAAGAAATGTACTTTGCTTCTTCAAGCTCCGAACCTGTTCATCTGCTGACTGAAGCATAGCTCTGAGTCTCTGAGTTACTGCTCTGCAATCATACACTTCTTCTCTAGCCTTTGATAGAATTTGACCCATTGCTCTGATCTTCTCAGGTGCGCTGCAAAGGAGACAATTTTTGAAAAGAAAAAGATGAAAGTAATAAAGTTTCTTTTCATGAATAAGAAAATAAAGTACAATAGTGTAGATGCAGACCTGTGATGCAGGTCAGCATCTGTAGTAGACTCTCCAACAGCCCGATGGCTCTCCTTGATTCGGGTCTGCAGTTCTTGATACAGATCAGTCTTGTTTTTCGATTTAGCAAGCAAGGAGTAAACACGAGCCATGATTAGTTGGTCCCTCATCAACCTAACTGTAGAGTCTGAATTTTCGTTCTCATTCTCTTTCCTCCATATGCTGTATTTCCCAAGCACAGCAGAATCAACGGCCTTTGACCGCTCAATAGCTGCATTCTCCAGCTTAACCCTTGCTTCATCATCCTTACGAACCAAATCCATTGCTCTTTTCTCTCGCCTTTTCTCCCTCAGTTTCTACAGTATCAAAAAAAAATGTAAGGAATACTTATAAAAAATCACAAAAAAAGAAATATGTATACAAGGCTAGAACTGTTACCCTTCGAGCTATTTTTTCTGCTGTGTCAATTTGATGGTTATCTGCATCAAAAAACACTTTATTTTCTGGTGTATAACCAACAAAATATGGAAAATGCTTTTGGAATTCACATTTATTTTGTACCAGGATCATCTTTGGGTAATTTATTCTTTGGTAAATCATGGTCAGCACCACTGTTTTCAGCTTTAGCCTTGTTTTCAACATCTGTGCTCTTATCACTGTCTAGATCATCGGTTTTCCAAGAGGGGGATGCATGATTCCTAAAAAAGTCAAGACTCAATGCGCCTGCTTCTTGTTGACTAGCGGCTACAGCATCAATAACCTGAATTCAAAAAATATGAAAATATAAATTAGTGGAGGAAACATCAAGAGGCTCATGACTATTTCATATGCACTCAACATAATAAGTGAAAAGCATCAAATGAGCACAACATGAAAGATACAGACTGCAAACACGTGCATACAGTAACTAATATGGTAAGTCCTGAAAACTATTTGGCAGATAGAGTGAAGTGCATTCTATAGAACGGTGATCAGACCTGCGATGTTGTATGGAACGGAATGTTAGTCAACTAAAAGGCAACATGTCCAACAAATGAGTGTTGCAGTGATGCACATGCTACGGTGGATGCGCGATCACACAAAAAGAGACAAACTTAGAAACAAGGTGATACGTGATAGGGTAAGGGTGGCACCGATTGAGGAGAAGTTATTCCAACATCGCCTACGGTAGTTTGGGCATATCCAGTGAAGACCTCCAGAAGCATCACTTAACAATAGGATTATAAAGAGTAGAGAAAATTTTAGGAGAGGTAGAGGTCGACCAAGGATGACATGGCAGGAGGCGGTGAAGCGATACTTAAGGGAGTGACATACCTAGAGATTTGACTCATGATAGGAATACATGAAAATTAGCAATTCATGTGTTAAAATCTTAGTTTATTCATATTTTGTTACTCTTATCTTCTTTCTTATTATTCCATTCCAAAATAAATAAAATTCAGAATCTTATGTTATTTGTATTTTTTTACTCTCATCTTATTTTTTATTACTTCTCTTCTGAAATTGTTAGATTTCATTTCTAGCCAACCCCAACTTGCTTAGAACAAAGGCTTGGTCGTTGTTGTTGTTGTAGAGTGAAGTGCATCACCGCTCCGTCAGTTCCGAAAGTTGTTCAGAGACATCACCTATGTACTTTAACTTTTAATTTACAGATTCATGTCTCTGAACATTCCAGTTAGTTCACTGTAGGTCCCCAATCTCTCTAATGTCTAATCAGTGTTGACATGCCTCCTTGGCATCTGTCGGTACCCTGTGTACTGGGTACCCCTCAGTACCACAAACAAAGTCATGGAGTTTCTATGTCCAGGTGGCGGACGTCCGGAGGGAATACACGTCTGCCCGTATCGGGTCTGCCTTCCTCCATAAGGTGGCTCCGGTACTGCCACGTGTCTAGAAGAGTTGGATCTGTCTCCCTCGGATGAGTAGCTCTGGTGCTGCCACGTGACTTGCAGAGCCGGACCTTGCCTCCCTCTTAACGGAAGCTCTGGCACTGCCACGTGTCTAATAGTGCTGGACCTACCTTTCAGTAGAGGGAAGCTCCGGAGCTGCCACGTGTCAACGGCCGAACTAAGTCTGCAACGGGAAGACAGTGAGATCTCCAACGGCGCGGACATTCAAGGGCTATCAATTAGCCATTACAAGACCTGGTTAACGCGTCATTGATGCCATATTAATGACACATGATCAGAGGACTATCAAGGCCGGTAACGTTGTCATTAAGACACGTTATCACACAATTAACCACCCTTAACACTATAGATCGTGTATAGGGCAGTTTATTACAGTCGGGACCACCTGTCGAGCCAGACACACACTGTAACAGCTAGTCCTTGACATATAAAAGGGTTGCACTGCACGATAGAAAGGACAACTAATCTCAGGCCATCTCATACACTCACAAGCTCATACAATCAACACACACCTCCGTGGAGTAGGGTATTGCGCTCAGGCGGCCCGAACCACGTAAAACTCTCGGTGTTCACCTCTTGACTTGATCTTGACTCGCGCTCCAACCGAATACGAACCTCCGCGGACTACTTCTTAGTAGTACCGGGGGAAGTGTCCTAGTCCACACTTTGACAACATCTATGGGGCATCCATGTGATCCAATTTTATCAATGTATCATGCATAGAACTCATGATGTGGTGAAGAGATGAGGGAACATCTCAAATCATGTTCATGGAGGGCAGTGAGTGTAGTGACATGATAATATGGCAGGAGAGATATCCGACTGCAGTAGATAGGAGACAGAGAATACAGATATGGGCACATTGGCAGTTTGGCATGCTTTGGAAATTGGAACTCAAGTGCCACACAAGTTCAGGGATCCAGATATGCAAAATTCATAGTTTACAGACCTTATGGACCTATGTGACAATCCTGAATAAGTTTGAGGGCCACTAGTGCATTTTGCTAAGGCCTTTCATTCAGCCTACATGAATAATCAATTGATATTCTGCACATCATATTAACTGCCACAGGTCAGCAGCCAATGTAATTCAAGCTAAGCAGCATGTGTGACATTGGGAATATTTGAACTAGAGTACTGAAGAAAGTAAGGGTCTGATACGTTCCTGCATAAGTAGATAAGACCTTAAGAAGTATCGAACAATGCACTACTAGTTGCAAATTGCAATATGTCCTAACCTCCTTAGACAAAATGGATTTCAGGTTCTTCATTGCCTCTGCAACCTGCAAGACGGTATTCAAAGTGAGACGGAGACAAATCCTCAGAAACAAGACTAGTAAAGCAAATTGATGTCCTCTGAAAATGGATAAGTACCTGATCAACATTCCTACCCTTGGGATCTGCAGTTAAACAAAAGAATGTCACCTCATTTAAGCCATTGTAACATATTATGTACATTTATGCTGGGGCTTCACAGATGTTAGTAGTTTTGTTGGATCACTAAAATGTCGTATTACTACAAAACTTCAATTCAGTTTTCACCCACTACCATACAACAAGTGTAGAAACGGTGGAATGCAGAGCCAAGTGGCATGGGAGAATAAATTATGCAATCCATTGGACACGATCATAACGTTGTAAGATGCTTATTCTGCTCCACCAACACTAACTCCATCGAAACGAACAGCAGACAGACTACCAAATAACAATACCTAATCACCCCAAATCTCCAGAGATTCCACACTCCAACGAACACACGTCGCACTGACATCCGCAAGAAGCATCCAACCCTCAATGTAGATTTCAACAAAATTCTATTCAACCTTGACCCTTATCGCACGATGCAACACGGAATTTAACTGCTCAGTCATAATGGCGCCACCACACATCGGGGAGGGATAATGAAGGAGACGCGAATCGGACCTGAGGCGACATGGACGTGCCCACCGTTCCGCGCGACGAAGAAGAGCGACGGCGCGACCACGAAGAGGAACACGAGGACCACCACGGGGGATAGCATGCTGGACCCGGAGGCGGTGCGCCTCCCTCCTCCGCCCCCGCCGGCGGTGGAGACCGGCAGCCGCTGCTTCGGGGTCGGCATCGGCGGAGAGAAACGGTGATCCCAGTGCGGACTCCGGATCCGATCCTATCCGCCGGCGGCGAGCTCGCCGGAGGGCCGGGCGTGCGCGCTTCCTTCCTTGGGAGAGTGGGGAGTGAGGTGCGGAAGCCAGGAACGGAACGGAACGGGACCGAGGGCCGCGCGTGCTCCGTGCTCGCGGTGTTTGGTTTAGTGGGCTCGGTCGTACATGGCTTCTAAATGAAAGCCTGTTTAGTGCCAGGAGGCTCGTTTGGGCCGACCGTGGCGGAAAAAAATGCGCTATGGCATCTCGATGTGTTTCACCTTAAAAGTGAAAACCCAAATGCAGAAAGTGAAAGGCCCAAAACATACAGGTGCTCTTTAAAAAGCTTTCAGATGCTCAACAAAACAAAATATCTTTAAGCTAATGATCGTCAATAATATATTTTTTCAAAAAACAAGACTAATCTTCAATAGCGTATGTGAAGATAGACGACACTCTTATTATTGGAGGGACAAGTGATATTGACTCCTCATGAGCTTATGTACCAAAAAACGACACAGAAAAGATGCCAGAAGGCGTATGCATCAAGCAAGGCCTAACAAATTGACGTCTGCTGACAAAGTGGCCGATCACAGCAACGACGCACAGGCAATATGACCTTTCGCCTTGAACGCCCCCAGCAACTTGGAGAAACCCCATGGATTTACGAGAAAACTCCAGAAGGGCTCAAGAGCCAGGGAGCTTCATCAACGCCGGTACGCAATCTCGAAAGCTACCGTTAATTCGAAAGTCCTGGCACAGGCGCATTTTCGTAGCAACAGTTACCAAACTCGCAACAAACTTCTCCGGTTCTCCCAACGCTTCCACACTTCAGAAGCGTCTTGACACGTTCTGACGGAGACTTCGTTGGTATACATCATACGACACGATTTTATTCAATCGATTAAATGGTTTAATTTACAAGTATGAATTTTCACTGTACATACTTAGCTTAGGCCCAGTCCAGCTCAAGTGCTGAGTCTAATGAATATGAAACTTGCCATCTTGAACTCGAAGCAACATATACAAACACTCGAGCATGCACATCATTCTTTGCCACCTAGATTCTAGAGTTCTATTTACAAAGTCCACACGTTCATCCACCTGACCTCGGATGTGCTATTGTTGAAGCTAAGCGTACGTGCGGAGATGCTGCTAAACTGAGGTTGAGCTAAGCTAGTAAAGCTAAGGCCTCCTTCGGACTGAAGGAATTTTTTTATATCCTATAACTGTTTCCTATGAAATTCCTATACGAATCCCACGTCCCAAAGGAAGGCAGCGAGCAATTAAAGAATAACAACGCAGGCATGCAGGTCATCTTTGTCTTAATTGGTGCTACTGCATGCGCTTGCGTATACAGCTACACATCCAATAGCTGAACTATACGGCTTACGTGGTGGTGGCGGCGGCGGCGGCGAACGTGCGGTATCCTGTCGCCGGCCGGGTCACTGCTGCGTCTGGCCGGTGGCGGGGGAGTCGGCGGCCATGTCGTGCTCGTTGGGCCAGGGGATGAGGCTGTGCGGCGGGAAGCAGCACTCGCACTGCTGGGGGCACCGCCGCGGCCACTCGCCCGCGGGCAACCGATCGCTCTGCTGCCCCTCCTCCTCGGCGGGCGCTGCGGCGTCGCGGAGCGGGCCCCAGCACTCGACGCGGTTGAAGCGGGGCAGGTTGGAGTGGAAGTAGACCCAGACGGTGGCCTCCTCGAGCTCCGGGTGCCGGCTGAACAGGGCGACGTCGCCGTGCACGAACGCCTGCAGCACCTGCAGCGAAAGCAGAGTCGCAACATAAGCAGCTGGGGTAGCTGGTAAAAATGGCAGTGAACGAATGTAATGGGAGTGCCTGATCTAAAATTTACTCAAAACTCTACAGAATTTTCATTCTTCCATAGGTACTAAAAGGATATCTTGTTTCAATACATGATTTAATCGTTGTGGGGTAGGCGGCATCGACGTGATGCGAACGATGGCACAAGGACAGAGGCTGTTTACTGGGTCGTCTGCGTGGCCTCTGGCTCTCCAATCAGAAATCCGGGGAAACAATTTTGCAGCGTGTACGGGTTGTGGTCCACGGGAGGGGAGGCATCTGGTACGTACCACAGGAAGCTCCTTCCGGAAGATGTAGTAGCGGAGGCCGGCGATGAGGTCGAGGAGGAAGTGCCCGCCGGAGATGTGGCAGTGGACGTGCAGCGACATCCGGCCGCGCACCTTCTTCCACTCGGCCACCACCTCGTCGCGCTGCAGGCGGTTGTACCACCCCTGCAGCTGCGCGCGGTTGATGGTGTGGGAGACGGCGAGCGTCAGGCTGGCCGTCACGTCGCTGTGCGTCAGCGTGTACGTCCGCGGCAGCGGCGGTGGCTTATTCTCGGCCTCTGCAGCCGGGTGGTGCTTCGCCGCCTCGTCCTTGCCCAGGAACAGCACCTTCAGCTTCGACGCCTCGAAGATCGCTGGTCCGAACAGCCTCGCCGTCTGGAATCAAACAGCCACTCCCGATTCGTCAGCTCACGACGGACTCCCCAAACAAGCAAACGAAAACAGAGCAAGGTTTTGCGCGCAAGAGAGAGAGGGAGATGGGTTGGGATGGGAATCTGCGCGTACCGTCGCGACGTACCGCCTCCGCCGCAGATCCCGAGGCCGGCGCCGGATCACGACCAGCGCCCCCGCGGCGTGGCGCTGATGCTTGAGCTGGGAGATCGGGAGCAGGGACATGGTAGAAGCAGAAGTGGCCGCAGCCATGTTCTCGCCTCCCTTCTCCTTGGAACGGAACAGAAGTGGGTGGCAAATCAACCGGGGCCAAGAAAAAAAGCTGCAGAATTCGGTGGATCGGGCTCGGCCGGCGGCTAATCAACCTCGGCGAAGCAGGAATCCAGGGTTCCCGAGCGATGACCAGATCAAGAAGAAGCGAAGCCTAGCTAGGGTTGTGCAGACGCGGGCAAGCGGTAACGATGGACCGACCGACGTATGGTAGTAGTAGTTGGCAGCGCGACGCGAGCTGGTTCCGGTCTCACTCCCTGACTTGCGATTGGCTTCTTGCACCGTTCGGTAGTTATACGAGCGGCCTGGGCCGTGGTAGGGACGAAGAAAAATGCGTGCACAGTGGCGGTGGAGAAGTGGAGTGAGGGATCGGGAAACATCGCGGTTGTGTGCGCGGACGGGCAAGCTCGCGCAGATTCTCTCTCGCTTCCTGTCTTTCGGGCGGCGTGTGGACTGTGGAAGCGGGAAGAAATAAACTCCTACCCCTAAATATAGCAGTCTTCCCCATGCGTTTGATCGTACGCTTACTCACTCATCTACCTCTCTCTCCTTTTAGCACGGTTGTTATCCACACTCGTAGATCTCTATATTCTACCTCTATATCTTATTTCTAAAAGATTCCCTTCTTTACAGTTTCATTTTCCACGCTCGTTCACCTCTATATTACACCTCTATACCAACTTTTACTTATTTTATTCTTTTTTTCTTTTTTTCTTTCTTTTTTTCCCTTCTTTTATTTCTCTTTCCTACCTTTCTCTCTCCTCATACCGGCTCTACAGCAGTCGCCACAGATGGCGGGACGCTGGTGCTGGCGCTAAAATAGCGAGGCTTTAGAGGCTCCGCTGCCCCCGTTGCGAGATAGCGGTCATTTACAGGGACCCGGTGCGGGCAGTCTTAGCAGCTTTACCTGTATTCGTCAACGTCCGTGATAAGCTGGTTGAAAGATTTAAATTTCCAGTAATTTCGTAGCCCTTGATCACGGGGTAAACAAAATAGATCGGCACCGACCATCTGTGATAACCTGTGTTTAGTACCATTCGTGTCGCACCTTCAGCATTTTTCATGGCTGGTTGGTCCAAGCGACGCGTTGACGAAGGGCACGAACGAGATATTTTTCCGGAATACGTTGACGTTCCATACACGGTTCCGATCAGCGGCGCGTGCTGTGTGGAAACTGTACTCTCTCGTCTCGTGTTGCTTGCCATTTAGGTACTCCCTCCGTCCCGGAAAGGTTGTCCCTTTGTAGTTTAAAAAATGAACTACAAAGCGACAACCTTTCCGGTACGGAGGGAGTACGAGCTAATGCGTGCACTTCTGCTACTATAGGTAGTATAAACTGGACGCAACGCTGTGGAAATTTGTGACGTCGACGTGTCTGGCCAAAGAAGGAACGTTCAGCGCACTTACCCCCTGGCCATTAACGGCCAGGCAACAAGTTGGAAGAAGATGAACTAACTAAGCAAGACGAAAACCCGTGATGGTTATCTCCTAGTACTACCTTCAACACCTCGTGCTGTGGCCAGCTGAGCAACTCAATTTTCCGCAGAAAAACTTTGTCCATTTTCTCATCTCTCTGTTGGGTAAAGAACATGCATAATTTTGTCTCTCAGGGAAAAGGCATAATAGACATAATTATCGTGTGCAGCGAAAAAGGAAAATGGTCCGTAGGGACAGGACCGGACGGGGCACCTTTTACACACGCGGTGCCATCTTTAAGTTCCGTCGGCGGCGGCGGCGGCTTACTTTTACGCGCGACCCTGTGTGTCCTTGCCTCGTCTTATCTCAAGTGTGGATGAGTCAGACCACTCCAAATAGGAACGTGTCGATGCGTGGAACTCCACACGTACGAGACTCTAGGAGAGCACGTGTTCGGCTCCAGTTTTAAGTTCAAGAAAGATGGGATCGTAAAATATCTCTCGTCCTACGTACCGGCCGCGGCCGGAACGACGACGACTGTATCAGCTGCCCGGCGCCGGCGGCGGTGATGGACGGTAGTACAGACTGCCGTGCGAGAGGCGAGAGCGAGACTGGTCAGAAGGATCTCCGGCTGCGAGCGGCGACGTGGAGAGGAGCGTGTCGTGTGGTGTGGCGCGCGGGACGTGTTGGCGATGCGTACAAGGCACGTCGACCGACGAAGCGCGGCGTGTGGTGGCGCGGCCTGGCTTTCGGGCGCTTTTTTTTCCTTTTTGAAGCGAGGGAGGGGTGCCTGGCTCTGGCCCACGCGCGCGCGTCGTCTGGCGAGATCCGCGGCGCTCGGGACTAGCCAACCGGCGCCGGTGGTGGCCTGGGGGCGCGACCCGGCCGGCTTGCAGAGACTGCGACGCGTTCCGCGTGCCTAGATGCTCTCGTCTCGTCCCGGCGCGCGCGCCGCGTGTGCATGCAGCTACGACGGGCTGAGTCACCGCCACACCGGCCACGGAAGAGCATGGTCCGAGCGGCGGTCACGGTCGAGTCGAACAGCAACAGTTCCACGGAAGCTGCTGCAGATTTTGGTTGAGGCCAAGTTTCGTACTGCAGATTTATTAGGCTTTAGCCAGATTCTCTTAGAAACGTGTCTTCGTTCCGTTCTCTCTTTTAAAATGTAATATCTCTGCGAATAAAAATTGCTTGGTCAAATAGTTTGGCTGGTAATCGTCAAAAAGAAAATAGTTTGGCTAATTCAATGTTGACCGGACTCTGATTCAGAAGTGAGGGTGATAGGTGAAATGGAATCAGAATCTGGAGGAACACTAATCGGAATTAGATCTAGCTGTTGAAAACACAATCTAGTAGGTTTTCAGTGATCGTTGTTACTGGAATAGAGTGGGCCGGCCGGAATGTCCATCTGCGAACCAAGAGATTAGCGTTTGGGCTATATGTGCAGCACTGGCCCGTTTCAAATGCTAGGCCGAATCGCTTGTTGTTCGTGGCCTGTCAGGTCATGTGCAACCTCTGTTTTCAGTACACAGAACAGATATATATCAGTACTCCATATGTATAGATTTCAGGTTTTCTGAGTTGTGCTGGTCAACCTCCAACTACAAGATAAATGCTTTCCGCGATTCCTTATTTGCCATCTCTCAATTGATCATCAAGGTGGTAAGCATCATGAGCCCATCAGCACGAGCATGCCGTCAAGCATCCACGAAGCAGTTTGGACACTCGAGCAGCGGCACGTTACCGACGCCGCCACCGCCCGGCGGGACATCCCTCCCGCCGCCTGTCCCGAGGGTGACGTCGCAGCGCACGTACAGGTCCCGCCACCCGGTGCTGAACGGCCCCGTCCTGTACCTGACCCGGCCCATCACGACGAACCGGAGCCGCACGCGCCGCGCCGCGCAGTCCGCGGCCAGCGCGCCCGCCGCGTCCGCCGACACCGGCACCGCCACGCCGCCGCCGCCGAGCAGCGGTGACAGCGCCACGTCCGCGCCGCGCTCCTGGACCAGCGCCGGGAGCGTCGCGGGAGGCGTGACGACCTCCCCGCGGTACGTCGCGTAGGCTTGGAGGCCGTCGTAGAGCAGCGTGGCGCGGTCGCTCGGGTTGTGCAGCATCAGCGTGAACTGCACGCTGGCGGTGAGCGCGTACGGCGAGGGGGAGGTGGAGGAGACGGGGCCGCTGTTGTTGTTACCGGCGGCGTTCGCCAGCTGGTACACGGCGGCGCGCGCCACGGAGGCCTGCGGCTTCATCGGGCGGTAGACGACGTACAGCGTGAGCGCGAAGAGGCCGGCGAGGACGGCGGTGACGATGGCGGTGACGAGGATCCGGCGGCGGCGGCGGCGCGAGCGATGCATGTCGCAGAGGTGGTGCTTGTTGGATGAGGTCTCCATTGTTTCACCATGGCTTTTCGCTGATCCTTGCCCGGATTTCTGCCTTTATTTTTGGCATCGTTCGTTTTGGTATGGCTCGCTTTTCTCCGTTGCTTTGGGGTGTCGTGCACAACACCGCAGAAGGAACTGCCATCTTGTAGCTAGGACAAAGCCACAGAATATGTACGTACGTGCCGCGGCCGTGCATTGGCTTGTTGCATGCGAGCGACTCCTCGTGTTAATCGCGCGTTCACGCGCACGGCGCACCCTTTCCGTTGGCGACTTCAACGAGCAACTTTCCGCCACTCGAACTCACGCTCACCACCACTCCACGGAATGACAACGCAATCATGTTTGGGTTTGGCCCATCAGGTTCCGGTTGCCAAAAACCTGGGCCTGATGAGACAGCCCAAGCGGGCTTAGATTCGATTAGCCGACCAGCGTGGTGCGCTGCTACGGCGGCTGCGTTTGCCAATCAGTCTGCACCTAGCGGAACAAGACTGAAGCGTGACCAGGGAGGCGGCAGGAGCGCACGGAAAGGCCGGAGAACGGCCTCCCGCATGGAATCGCAGGGACTGTCTCGCATGATAAATGCTTGTGGATGTGGACGAAACTTTGTTAAGATTATATTCTCTTTTCTGAAAGTTTGTCGCGACAAACTTTCTAGGGAGTACTAACAACAGTCACTCCTCGGAACACGGATAAAATCACATGGGTATCCCTCAATTTCACAGTCCTTCGCTTTCTTTGTTTAAAGGAAGTTCCTCAGTTGTATCCGCGGCACGAAATTGCTTAACACTTAACAGAAGCTACAGCATCACCAACGCTCGTTGTAACAGGCTGCACGCAAAGGCGAATGTCTCTGGACATCATTTCACACATTGAATCCACAGAATGTGTCCAACCCATCAAACAAAACAGCTAGTCACAAAGTTTCACCACACAAGCGACATGTCGTTTGACCTGAAACAAAGTATTCCAAATGTGTGCTCTAGTGTCTACCCACAAAAGCCTAAAACGTAACAAGTCCAGTACCTAACCTAGGAAAAGAACAAGTTAGCCTGTAGAGACTATATTGTACAAGCTTTAATAAATATACAGTGCATTCTGCAAGTCAGCCTGGCTGAATTGAACTCTTCCACAAAACTGACATTGGCGATCAGAATACCCACAGCACGATGTATTGGGTACCCCTAACTCCCCTGAATGCTGTGGTCCTGACGAACAAATTGACCCTTAACCCGCGGACGCTGCTCCGCAAGTAATTTCCTGCTCTGGTACCTAACCTGCAGAAGAACGTAACGGTGTAAACCACAAATCACAGTAGGTGACACCATCAAAACAGGTGAAACGATACGGCAAAACTAGTTGCTAGCCTACCTTTTTATCGAAGCACCTATCCTTCCTCTTTAGCCGAAATTTGTTCAGTGCAGCCTCCCGCTGGCTCAGGTGATGCGATCCTTCGGTGCTTGGGTTTTCAGGAACACCCTGAAACGTCGATGATTCAGTAGGGGCATTGATCTGGTGGGATGTCGTGTCACAACCACTGCTGAGAGTATTTCTGGCTCTATCTAGCAATGTAGTTGTTCCGCTTTCACCAGTCATAGGGGAAACATTCCTTTGCTCATCTGTCGGAATTTCATTACGCATGTGCTTCCCATTGACGTTCAGAGGACTGAAGAGAGTTTGTTGTTCTGCATTTGCAAATTGCTTAAAGTCCATTTCCTTTGGATCATTTTGTCGTGACTTCTGCTGCAATGAGATTGCGTGTGGGGTTGATTCTGGGCACATGGAAGGTTTGCTATTCCACATGGGAGGGCCTGATTGTGGGCACAACAAGGACGCCGCTGGTGTACCGTTCCAGAATGGCTGCCCATCAAATGTGAGACCTCCAACTGGGACAGGAAATGGCACAACTCTAATAGGAGGGCGATTTGTTTCTGTCTTGTCTTGAGAGGAAGCTGCCAAACCTCCATTTTGATTGGTTTGTGTTCCTGAGGTGCTGTATATCTGGGCATCACCTGCATTTCCTAAACTGGTTGCAGTCCTGCAGTTGTACCTGTGAATGAGGAACTTACAACTGTGAGATATCAGTTTTTCACTTGCAAAATAGTGAAAACAAGCAAACTGTGCATTATTATACAAAAAGGAATTTCATGTCCAATATTATGTCGTGACTTCAATCCTTCTATCTTTATGGTTTCAAAATCATGTTATGCCAAGTCCTCAACAATATTTTGAATTTTTTTATAATAAATGATTGCTCAAACTATCTAAAAAATAATAAAAAAACCTCAAATAATAACAACTATACGTGAGCTGCATTACAGCGTCTTTGAAAGACAAAAGCATCACTACAATGACAATTGAAGGAGAGCATCACTTACAAGGAAAATGCAGATGAAGTTGAATGATTCAGCATTCTCCTATCATTCTTCTGGTTATCTAATTTACTGTAGTCAGTTCTTCTGAGAGACAGTTCTAGGTGAGCTGGGATGGAGCATTTCTCATCATTTTCTTGAGATGTTTTCAAATTATCGGTATCACCCTGTATGTTATGCATTGGCTGGTCGTCAATAATATAGATTAAATCTATATCTCTGGAAGCTTTATCAGAGTTGCTGTCATTCGAACAAATCCGTTTCTTTGGTGGTGAGCCATCTTCTCTTGTTCGAATCAAGGCATTATCTTTAGATGCTGCCAGATCAGAATCAGGTGGAATTAGTAAAATTTTCTTGAAACAAATTTATACTATTATAAAGGGTAAGAGAAAGGATTTTTACATTGAATTTTGGCATGTCCATTTTTCTCAGTGTTCTCGTGGTCGAGAATAGAGAAATGCCTTTCCGTTGGCTGCTTATACTCCAGAAAGTTGTTAGTTTGCTTACTCTCAGCCTCTGGCTCTGACCTTGTACAAGAGCTCTGCACAAGAGGTGTTGAATTCAGTACATGAAGACCAGAGTGAGAAAACCGAAAAGGCAAACAGTACAATAACCCATAATAAAAAGTACATTATCAGGTATTTCAAGATTATGCAGCTAGCTATATATCACTGATTGACTGATACTTCACTAAACGTAGCTGTATCCAATGCCGTCATAACCATATCGGACACAATGATACTTCGTCTATATTACCATAGCCTTATTCTGGGAAAATCATGTTTTGTAATATTACAGTACCCAATTGTTATCCATATTGTACACACAGCTATTCAGTATGACGCCATGAAGAAAACATCACAACACTGATTAAGTGTTCCATGAACTATCCAGTATTTTAACAATTAAAATCATGTGCTACATCAATAGTTCACATGTAGCGCATCGTGATCCTGCAAGCAGCTGAAAACATACTTACCTACTTTTTTGGCAGATGCAACCATGCCCAAGAGGACCGAACCATGACACTTCGTCAATGGAAACAATACTCTTATTCAACAAATAGTTTCATTACCCACCTGACTCGGGAAATTAGTAAATTAGTTGCCTATTATTAATAAAGATTCAAATTGTTAAGTAACTTAACATGTCCTAACATCATCTTTACTCGTGGGTAATGAAACTGCCTTTGGACCAAACATCAGTTATTGGAAATGTTAGTGTTCAGTCCTGATTGGGCAACGAACGAGCACAAATGCCATATGTAACTCAAAAAAGAATATTACAAGACAAAACTAAAACATTGGCCACCGGTAGTAGGAAAAGGCAAAAGCAAGATCCTGAAACTTACTTGAGCATCACTTTCTTGTTCACTGCTTTCCTTATTTCTGCGGGCTAAATTTTCAGTCATTAGTTTAGCTTTTGTCACAGCAATTTTCTCCTCAACTCTTTCTGTAAGATTCTCTTCTTGTTGTATACACTGCAAATCAGGCCCACTGTTTGCCTGTAAATAGGGCAAAAAAAAATTAGTTCTGCTTAAATATGGTGAAGAGCGACAAATCTAATTCTGTGAATAGAAACAAGAAAAGAAATGCAAGCATGCAAACTTGATGCAAATATGCTATATTACCAGTTGTTTTCTCCAAACGTGCTGCCACAAGTTCCTTAACTCATTCTTTCTTATTGGTTTAACAAGGAAATCTGCTGCACCCTTTAGCATGCATTTGAAAACCATGCTTACTGAGTCATGTGAGGACATCACTGGATGCACCAAAAAAAATCTTAGCATTAGGTCCAATAGTGGCATAAGAAAAAATCACAAGTGACACAATTTAACACGTACTTATGACAGGGATGTTCTTGGATGCGTCATGTTCCATGATCGTGGAGAGCAGAAGGAACCCAGACATTGAAGGAAGTTCAACTTCGGTTAAAACTAGGTCTATGTTGAAAGATTTTTCCTTTAATATGTCCCATGCCTTCATTCCGTTGGAGGCCGTGGTAACTGCATGAACAAATATGATGCATAAGACTTATGAATAATACAATTTGAAGGAAAAGGTTATGGAAACAAATTCAAAAGGCCAAAAACCCAAAGAACAACAACCACTTCAACAACATTTCTAACGATGCTAATTCCTTTACTGGAAAAAAGAACAACTATGCTAATCATTATTTTTGGCAGTATATACCTTGAAATAGGCAAATTTAGAGTACATCACCATATGACCTTCTTAAGTTAGCCACAAATATTGTTCTAGTTGCATCATGGCTCATGCTAGTTCTAAGAGCGGCAATCCTAAAGCGCAGCCAGCAATACACCAAATTTCATTGTACTGCAGCAACAAAAAAAGCTAGCACGATTCAGGAAGACGCTAACTATCCAGGATCCTCAAAAGGTACTGTGAACTAGAGCCATAATTAGCATGTCTGATAAAAGACTGTTTCCTGGAAAGCAGATCAAGGCGTCATCACAGATCAAACTAGACACACTAGGCACAGATAACACTTTAGAGAGCAAAATTAGCAGTCGCCTCCCAATTTTACCGCCCAGAAACATCGGCACTTCCCAAACTTGGCAACTTTCCCGCCACACACCACAATAGCACGTCTGCACGTGTATTCAGTCCCAACCAACTACTGACACCGCGACACCCAGCTCATGCTTGTCCTTATCTGGTTAGCCATTGTTAACCCGAACCTCTGACTCTTTGCGGCCTAAACCAATTACCAACCAAACAAGCAATCAGCCGATTCGATTCAGCGAACTGTCTGTCGCGCGCGGATCGGAGGCGGTGCGCACCTCGGTAGCCGCAGTTGCGGAGCAGCGCGGTTATGACGTGGCGCGTGGAGTCGTCGCCCTCGGCGAGCAGCACCCGCACCGGCATCCTCGGCAGCATCAGCGTCTCTTTGTCCCACCCCTCCGCACGCGCAGCCTCCTCTCCCTCCCCGTCCTCTACATCCACCACCTTCATCTCCTCCTCCGCTCCTCCCCCCATCCCGCTTGCCTCCAGTTCTTCTCGCCGGAGCCCGCGAACAACTCCAATCTCTCTCTCTTATCGCGCTCGCCACTTGGAAGAAACCGGGATTGGTGGGCGGCCAAATCAAATGCCAGTGTGAGAGATTCCGGTGGGCGGCGAAATCAAATGCTAGTGTGAGAGACTGGACAAAGCAGAGGCGTTGCAGCTATATACATAGTCCAACCCCCCAACACAGACGAGTGGGCCACATGCTCATGGGCCCAGCTTATCAGTGGGAGGAGGAGGCTGTGGCAAGTGGGCACGTGAGCGGCCGCCGGTCCGGAAAATATCTGCGGCCACTCGACCGGTGGGCGAGTCCGCCACGTCAGGCGACGCACAGCCCGCGCGGGATCGCCGGCCCGGGGCCCACGGTAACGTGGTTGATATTTCACGCGCGCGGCGAGGGCCGATATTTTTCCAGCGCGTGGGGGACACGTGGTAGGCCAGGAGGTAAAGTGATTAATCTACGGCTGTGGCAGCGACACGCGACGCGGTCGAGAGGCGAAGAAGCAGGATGTGTGAGGTCGTGGATGGGAACTGGTGTGCGGCCCCCTCGCGCTACCGGATCGTGCGGCTGTGGAGAAGGCGGCAAGAGGGGACACGGCTTCCCTCCTCCTGTTTGTCTTCCTGCGTCATGGTAGTTAAACTGAGTATTAATGAAGAACCAATAATATTTTGACACGTCAACGGGAGGACGGACAACCAAATGGGAGGAGGGAAGCCGCATTCGGCAAGAGGAGGGTGGGACCCGGATTTGGTGGGAAAAAATTTATTCTTAATTTGCAACGTCAGGTACGCTAGTGGTTGACGTTTCTCCGCGGCCACGATAATATCTTGGGACTGCTTGGACTTTGGAGCTCGGAACTCGTGGTTGGTGTAGTTCGCTTTGCTTAACAGTGGCTTAGGTCGGTAAAAAAATGGTTTTCGGAGATCGGGAATATCTGTTTCGCTCGTTTCAGTGGCTGGGACGGATGTCATGTGGAAGTGGATTGCTTTTTACGTGGACTTTGTTGTTTTGCCCATGTCGCTTGTAACTCTGGATAACTCCGAATACCCAAACTCTTCCGTGCGGTGGGGCATGTGCAACTGGCTTCTTATCAACTTTGGGTATTATCACTCTATTGTCTTGCATTTCGAAAAATGTTTATCGGTACCTTGTGTATCGGATATTCTACGATACTGCAAGAAAAGCTAAGGAGTTACACTTGTACAAGTTGAAGATCTCTGAAGGGTGCACGTGTTACACAGTAATGGACCCGCTTCTCTCAGTTGGGTGGCTTCGGCACTGACACACACAACATGAGACCGAACCTAACTCCTTCCATAGAGAAGCTCCAGTCTTGCCACGTGTCCGGTGACCTCGGATCTAACCTCCAGTTGAGGGAAGCTCCGGTGCTGCCACATGTATAGTGACTCCAGACCTGCCTCCTCACGTTGAGAAGCTCCGGAGCCGTCACATGTCGAACCTCTGGAGCTAGGACTTCAACGAAAGACAGAGAGATCTCCAACGGCTCAGACTTTCGAGGGACAGTTAAAGCAACGGTTACAAGACCTGATTACGTGTTATTAATGTCATATTAATGACACACGATTAGTGGACCGTTAATAGGGTAACGCCATCATTAAGGCGCGTTATCACCATATTAACCACACTTAATATTCAGCGATCGTGTATTAGACAGTTAACTACGCTAGGGCTACATGTCGGGGCAGACAAGTGATGTAACGGTCAATCCTTAGACTATAAAAGGGTTGCACCGCACGATACATAGACAAGCAAGCTCATACGCTCACAAGTGTCATACAAATTCATACATACAACACACAACCCGTGGAGTAGGGTGTTACGCTCATGCGGCCCGAAACACGTAAATCTCTCGTGTTATTATCTTGTTCATAATCTCACTCGCGCTCCAACCAATCAAGAACCTCTACGGGCTACGATCTAAGTAGTACCGAGGGAGTGTCGATCGCACACTTCAACATTTTGGCGTGCTAGGTAGGCACACTGTTTGAGATTTCAAGATGGTGAACTCCGTCGCGGGGTCATCCAACGGCAATGTTGCGCAACTTGCTAGTGGGAATACCTCCAACATGCAACAGCCAACGCGAGTTGTTCTCCCGACGGGCGTTATACCACCCCCACCTGCTCAAGCTAACAACGTTGGACAACAGGATGGAGTCCTGGTGTCAGTCACAACATCAACACAAAACAACCCTGAGAACGCGCTGATCACTGTGCGTACTCTTCTGGGGCGTCCACCAGCGCCCGAAGCACCTCAGAGTGTGATGGAGCAGTGGCGCACTGATGTGCAGCATCTGGTTGCAGCCGCAACCGATGCCATTAGCAACTAAGGTCCCCCCTTTTGGGCAGGCACCTTCTCAGCGTAGGACCTTGTTTGGAAGACATGGTCCTCACGCATCACAACACCGGAGGTGTGTTGTGTCTCAGCAGGTGACTTCGCTGCTCTCCAGGGCGTGTCGCACTCACACTGCTTCGAGACTCTCAACGCTGTAGGGATCGAATGCCCAAGAGGGGGGGGGTGAATTGGGCTACTTCAAATTTTAAGTTAATTTAAAGCTTAAGTGAAATCTAATTCTCTAAGCAAGCCAACAGTGCAATTAAGAGAATTAAGTGCGGAATTGAGAATTGCGTAATCGTAAAGGAGTAGGGAGGAGGAATGCAAACGCTCGAAGACACGGGGACACGTCGATTTTTCCCGTGGTTCGGTGAGATCACTAGGATCCACCTACGTCCACGTTGTGGCACCCACCTAAGGGTATCGCCACTCCCAAGTCACCGAGACGAGGGAATCCACTAACTTCCTCCGTTCGCCATCCTTGGCAAGGTGGAGCTCAAGCCTTGTACAACTTCGATCCTCCGGGCTTCCACAATGGTCTCGGCAAGCTCCGGAGCGATCTCTTCACTCTCCTCTTGATACAAGGTGAGTGCAATCACCAAGAATGCACTTTCTCACGGCTCTCCCTACTCTAGAGTCTCCACTCACCCAGAGAGGACGCACACAAGCTTAACTCTAAGAGGAACTAGCCTATATCTTGAGGTGTGAAAGGGTTACAAGAGTGTGAAAATGAGTATTCTAAGTCTTGGACACTTGGGGAATGTGTAGTGGTGCTCTTGTTGTTCAGCCTCTACGAAATGACTGGTGGGAGGGGGTTAAATACTCAGCCCAACCGAATTAGCCGTTGGAAAAGTGGGCTGATTACTTTTTCTGTGTACATCGGATGATCCGATGACCCTCTTTTATGAGCATCGGTCTAATTTGATTGGCTGACGTCATTCTGTCAGAAATGACCGTTATTAGACCGATGCTTCACCTCCTTCATCATCGGAGGATCTGATGAATAGATCTTCAGTCTGGTTGAGCTGATAATTTGCTTCTGTTGTAATCGACCGATGTGTATCTGCCTTCACCATCGGATGATCCGGTGTTCAGTCCTTCAGAACACTTCAGAAAATTTGCTTACTGTTGTATTCATCCGATGTTCACTTGATACACATCGGATGATCCGGTGTGTACTTCATTCTGAGGTCTTCTTCTTCCGTTGAGTCCAAATCGACCGATGCAGTCATTCTTCAGATCACCGGATGATCCGGTGTGTACAATTTGTTTCCTTCGAGTTGAGTTGGACTGATCTTTTGGATTTTGGACTTGTGACCTCTTGAACACTTGTTTGTATGGCTCTTCTGATGGATATGAAACTTCTTGTGTTGCCAATTTTGATAAGGTTGCGTCGTTGTACGAGTTCCTCATTTGTCTCCGATTAACCCCTTAGGTTAGTTCGTTGAGGGGTCTCCTTTTGCATCCAATGAGCAGTAGATGACATTTATGAGTGATTGATCGACGTTTGATTCATTGTACATGAAACCTCGCATCCACAAACTCATTAGTGGTAATTAACGGTTGTCATTAATCACCGAAACCGTACCTCGTGGGGGCCTAGATGCTTTCAATCTCCCCCTTTTTGGTGATTGATGACAACACAACGAGTAGAGCATAAAAGTAATGGAATTTGAAACGCAAACGCAATGCTCATAAAGAAATGTAATCGGAACAACATGCAACACAAGGAGCTCGAAGGCTCAAACAGTGATCAAATATAAATCATAAGAGTGAAGTAGCATACTGAATTACAAATAGTAGCAAATGATAACAATCAAGTCTCAAATAGAAGCAAATAACAAGTCTGAAAGCAAATAGATAACTAGCACTCCCCCTAAGCCCAAGACACTCCCCCTAACTCTAACTCTTCTCCCCCTTTGGCATCAAGACACCAAAAAGGGAAGAGGAGTACCTAGGACTCCGGAGCTCTCGGGGCGACGGTGAAGCGGACGACGTCGGCGGTGCTGTCGTCGGAGCTGCTCGAGGTGGAGGTCGCAGGTGCTGGCGCTGGAGCGGGAGGAGCTGGAGCTGCTGACGCTGCTGGGGCTGCTGGCGCCGCTGGGGGATCTGCTGGGGCTGCTGGCGCCGGTGGAGAAGGTGCTGGAGCCTGACCAAGACCCGGCTGCTGGGGCGGAAGGGCTATCCCGGTCTGCTGGTAGAGGTTGGTGATCAACCCCAGGATGCCCATCATAGCCTGCTGAGTCTGCTGCTGCTGGTCCAGGGTCCTCTGGTGCATCTGATCCACCAAGCTCGTGAACCGGTCCGTGTCCTCGCGCCTCTGGCGAGCCATCTCTAGCTGCATCTCTGTCTGCTGCCTCTGAAGCTCTGCGAGCCGCGCAGCCTGCTCTGCCCTGGCCTGCTCGGCTGCAAGCCGGTCCTGCCGCTGCTGCTCGACCATCTGCTGGAGCAGTGTGGTGAGCTCGGACGGCTGGGACACCTGAGCCTCTGACACTGGTGGAGGCGTCGGTGGTGCAGCAGTGGAAACTCCCGCCTCCGCGTCGTGCTGCCTCGGAGAAGGAGGCGGAGGAGGGAAGTACTCCTCAACACTGTCGCTGGTGTCACTGTCTGACCACACGTGCTCAAGTCCACCTCCCTGAGCCTCAGCCTGAGCGAGCGCCTCATCCTCCTGAGCTAACTCGGTCCAGTCCTCCTCAGAGAGACGAGCTCTGACCTGACGCTCGACTGGACGGCCAAGGCGGCGATCTCCAGGAGTAGGCACTCGGTAGTGGCCGAACCGAGTGGCGTGGAGCTCTGTCAGGGGAGCAGTGGCTGGCGAGTCCTCAGGTGCTAGCAGGAACAGCAGACGGCAAATCCAATGCCCGTAGACCAACTGCCTCAACATCCCGACTCCGTCAGTGATCACGTCCTCCATCTCGCAGATCAAGATGTCCACGATATCAAATTCCATCCCGTTCATCACATAGAACAGGATGGTCTGCTGGAGGCTCGTAAAGCCCTCTAGGTAGCCGGACCTCGGTAGAAGGGTACGCCTGAGGATGTGGTGAACTGTCCGAGCGGCTGGAGTGAGGAGAGCTGGCACCCTCGGCTGGTCTGGCGTGAACGGAGCGGTGAACAGACCTCTGATCTCCTCAAACGGTGGTGACACTCCCCCTGTCAGCGGCCTCCTCGGCGGGTCGGCTCCACCGTAGACCACCTCGTGTAGGCAAGTGAGGTGCGTGTCCACTCCAAGTAGCTGTGCCAGTCGCTCTCGAGACACGGTGTGCTGCTGCCCCAGAAACATGAAGTGGATCGAGCGCCGACCCTCTGAGATATAGAGAGTGGCGTAGAAGACTCGAACCCACTCCTCCACGTAAGCGCTCCTCTGGCGTGAGAGCAGGTCCACAAGGCCTCTGTACCTCTCGAAGAACGGCTTGATCCCGTGGCCAACTGCTGTGGCAAGCTGATTCCAGTCGATGTAGGTGTGCTGGAACAGCTTATGGCCCCGACGCCTGTACGTCTCGTACAGGGACGCCTGTGTCAGGGTCCAAAAGCGAGGATCAACCCTAGTGTCCCTGGGCTGCGGGAACCACTCCTCTGGCAATACTGTCCATCTGAGCTTCTTCAGTTGTTTTGCCTTGAGCTTGCGATAATCTGTAAGCCTGACATCCTCAGCAACTCTGGCAGCGGTATCCATCTCGTAGATGGCCCTCTGGGCCTCTCTATCCTCTGCGCGGTCGGCAGCAGTGGGACGCTGACTCGCAGTGGGGGTCTGACCTCCCCCTCGGGTCCTGACGGTGCGCCGGCGAACCAGTGGCGTCACCTCAGTCTCCTCCTCGTCCTCAGAGTCGTCGGGCGGCACGAGCTGCACTGTGGGCCGCTGCTGCCTCTGCCGAGACTCGCGGATCCGCAAGGAACCGCGACGGCCGCGCTCACGCTCCTCTGCGGCGCGAGCGGCCAACTCTGCCCGGCGAGCTTCCTTCGAGAGCTTCTGTTTCTTCGCTGCGGGCTCCTCGATGGCCTTGCCTTTGTCCTTGCGATCACGGCCCATCTTGATGCAAAAGAGAGGGCTAGGGTTAGCGAAAAGATGATCGATGAGAAACAATGACGGATGTCGCACGGCACGGAACAAACCTCAGCGACAAAAAGGATCACACGATCGTCGAACCGCGACGCAGCGATCGGGACGATGTCGCGTGGTTGTGGGAACCCTAACGACGAAAATCGTCGAAAGAAAGGAGGGCTTCCGGCGGTGAGGTGGAGAGACGACAATGGTGGCGATGTGGAGAGGTGACGACGACGGTGGTGCCCTGAAGAGGCGGCGGCGGCGGCGTGGTCTGAGGTGGCGGCGCAGGAGGCGCGGCGGCGGAGCGAAGGCGCGGCGGCGCGGGGGGCGAGACGCGGCGGCGGCGCGAAGGCGAGGCGCGGCGGCGGCTCGAAGGGGCGGCGGCGCGAAGGCGCGGCGGCGCGGGAGGCGAGACGCGGCGGCGGCGCGAAGGCGAGGCGCGGCGGCGGCTCGGCTTGTGGTGGCGGCGCGGAGAGGTGGCGGCGTGGAGTAAAAGTGCCCGTACAACTTCTAAATAGGAACCCGATGACCTAATGGTTACGCGAACACCGGATCGACCGATGCGCATAAGGGGGGGTCATCGGTCGAGTTCAACAGAGAGTTGGTCCAAAAACTCTCTTTGCACACCGGATGATCCGACGTTGCTACGTCGATCATCGGTCGAATTCTGCAGGGTAACAGAGGATTGAACATCGGATGCTCCGATGTCTCCTGAAATGAACTCATCGGTCGATTTCTTGGTTCTGACTGATCTGCTCGTTGAACTGAAGCACCAATTGATCCGATGTAGCTGCTGACCCTAGCATCGGATAATCCGATGACTACAGAAAATCTAAAACTGCCCATATATGTCCTTCGACCGAACAAACAATCAAAGAGAAACACATGTCTTAGGACTTTTTGGGCAACCCCTTACCCCTCAAGAAGCTAATATGCCAATAACTTGGCTAGTCCTTAATGCAAATGGAACACCGAGGAAAAAAAGGAGGAAAAATATCCAAAGAAAATGTAAGGCCCATGCTTTGTGAGCTAGAGTATGGAAACTTCTATCTCATTAAAGCATGTTCCTTTAGAATTTTGCTCTTTCCACATCATATGAGTTGAGATATTGCATTTCAAACAGGTCTCCTTCTCATGATGTGGGTTCCCCTTTGTGACAATCTACCGTATGCAATGTCAAACAAGATAATGCAAAATATTAGATGAATGCAAGTCTATATGACAGGAATCATGCAAGGCATAAAATAAATCTATCTTGCCAAGTTTAAACCTGCCAAAGGCTTACTCAGGGAAAACTATTTCTAGCTCGCCCCTATCCTTTGGGAGTTAGGCAAGACCTATATGACATGCAACCTTACATGAACATGGCAATTTACATGACGTTAGATGCATCTAGCACATTTAACTCACTTCTAAGCCTAGAAAAAGTTTTCTCATCAAGTGGTTTGGTGAAGATATCCGCCAGTTGTTCTTCGGACCTAACACCTTGCAAAGAGATTTCTCCCTTAGCCTCATGGTCCCGCAAGAAGTGATGGCGAATATCAATGTGCTTAGTGCGGGAGTGTTGAACGGGGTTTCTAGCTATCTTAACCGCACTTTCATTGTCACAAAGGAGAGGCACACAACCAAACTTAATTCCAAAATCCAAGAGGGTTTGCTTCATATATAGGATTTGGGCACAACATGCACCGGCCGCTATATACTCCGCCTCCGCGGTGGACAAAGCCACGGAATTTTGCTTCTTGCTCGACCAAGAAACTAGGGAACGCCCAAGTAAGTGGCAACCCCCGGAGGTACTCTTGCGGTCTACACGGCATCCGGCAAAGTCCGAATCCGAGTAACCTAAGAGATGAAAACTAGCGTTCTTGGGGTACCACAAACCTACACTTGGGGTATGCTTGAGATACCGAAGTATCCTAAAGACCGCCTTCTTGTGCGATTCTTTAGGTGCCGCTTGAAAGCGAGCACACAAGCACACACTAAACATAATATCGGGCCTAGATGCGGTAAGATATAGCAAAGAACCAATCATGGAACGGTAATGAGATTGATCAATAGATTTACCGTCCATGTCCGCGTCGAGATGACAATTTGTCGCCATTGGAGTGCTTCTTGAGCTACAATCTCCCATCTCAAATTTCTTCAAGAGGTCCTTAGTGTACTTCTCTTGATGGATGAAGGTCCCCTCTTGAAGTTGCTTGATTTGAAATCCTAGGAAGAAGTTGAGCTCTCCAATCATTGACATCTCGAATTCCCTAGACATCATTTTGCCAAACTCATGGCTAAGAGCTTTGTTAGTTGAGCCAAAAATAATATCATCGACATAAATTTGACAAAGAAATAAGTCTCCGTCGATGTCCTTGGTGAAGAGTGTAGTGTCCACCCTCCCAATCTTGAAACCTTGCATGACGAGGAAGTCCCTTAAGCGCTCGTACCATGCCCTTGGAGCTTGCTTGAGTCCATAGAGTGCTTTGTTTAGCCTATAGACATGGTTAGGGTTTCTTGGGTCCTCAAACCCGGGAGGTTGCTCAACAAACACAAGTTCATTAATATAGCCATTGAGAAATGCACTCTTAACATCCATTTGATAAAGCATGATATTATGATGAGAAGCAAAAGCAAGGAGTATGCGGATAGCTTCTAACCGTGCTACCGGGGCGAATGTCTCCCCAAAATCCAAACCTTCAACTTGAGCGAATCCCTTCGCCACAAGCCTAGCTTTGTTGCGGATCACCACGCCATTCTCATCTTGCTTGTTGCGGTAGACCCACTTCGTTCCAATCACATTCTTGTCCTTGGGTCGCTCCTCCAACACCCAAACTTCATTGCGGGTGAAGTTGTTGAGTTCCTCTTGCATAGCCATCACCCAATTGGAGTCTTGGAGAGCTTCCTCAATGCTTTTGGGTTCTACACACGACACAAAAGAGTAGTGCTCACAAAAAGATGCAACATGACGTGAACGAGTACTTACTCCCCGTGAAGGACTTCCAATGATTTGATCCATTGGATGTGCCTTGGAGATGCGCCCATGTCTCATCAACGGTTGTGAGTCACTTGGTGGTGGTGAAGCATCTTGCTCGTCTTGTGGTTGGACTTCATCTTGGACTTCATCTTCTTCTTGGTGTTGTGTGGCTTGTTGGTCTTGCATAGGCAATGGATCATCTTTGTCTTCTTCTTCATCCACTTGAGGCACCATGGAGGTGTTGATGTTCGGACTTGAAGCTCCCCCTTGATCATGGCTCTCCTCAACTTCGGGCTTGATGTCTCCTATGGTCATGTTCTTCATAGCTTCTCGTAGAGGCTCATCATCTATATCATCATGACCAAAACTCTCCTCTTGGGAGCCATTAGTCTCATCAAACTCAACGTCACAACTTTCTTCAACTAACCCGGAGGTTTGGTTGAATACTCGATATGCCTTTGAGTTCGACGCATAACCAAGGAAAATACCAACATCGCACCTTCTTTCAAACTTACCAAGTCTTTTCTTGCGGTAGATGTAGCACTTGCATCCGAAGACCCGGAAGTAGGAGATGTTGGGCTTTCTCCCAATGAGGAGCTCGTAGGGAGTCTTTTGGAGAAGTCGATGAAGGTAGACTCTATTTGCGGCATGGCATGCCGTGTTGATCGCTTCCGCCCAAAACTTCTCCGACGTCCCATAATCATCAAGCATGGCTCTCGCGAGGGTGATTAGTGTCTTGTTCTTTCTCTCAACAACACCGTTTTGTTGAGGGGTGTATGTAGCCGAAAATTCGTGCTTGACTCCTTCACGGTCACACCACTCCCCAATATTGTAGTTCTTGAACTCGGTGCCGTTGTCACTCCGGACCTTGATGATGGGAAGTTGGAATTCCCGTTGAGCTCGTTTTGCAAAGGTCTTGAAGACTTCCGGGGTTTCACCCTTGTCACCTAAAAACAAAGTCCAAGCATAGCGAGAGTAATCATCAACAATAACAAGACAATAGAGATTACCGCCAAGGCTTTGGTAGGTGGACGGTCCGAAGAGGTCCATGTGAAGTAGTTCGAGCGGCTTGGAGGTAGACACCATTGTCTTCATTGGATGGTGCGAAGCCACTTGCTTCCCGGCTTGACATGCGCTACATAGCTTGTTCTTTTCAAACGTCACGTCCTTTACGCCGGTCACCATCCCTAGCTTGAAGGACTTCTTGAGCTTGCTCATTCCTATGTGAGCAATCCTCCGATGCCATAGCCACCCCAAACTTGTCTTGGTGAAAAGACAAGTGGTTAGGCTTGCGCTCTTGTTGGAGAAGTCCACCAAATATAGATGACCATGCCTAAAGCCCTTGAATATTAGCTCTTTGCTAGCTACACTAGACACCACAACACCATCTTTGTCAAATGTGCACGTTAGTCCAAGATCACAAAGTTGAGCAATAGAGAGCAAATTAAAGCTAAGAGACTTAACGTAAAGCACATTCGAAATGGACAAGTCATTAGAAATTGCAATTTTACCTAAACCAATTACCTTCCCCTTTGAGTTATCACCAAAGGTGACTTGTTCATGATTGCCGGGGTCTTCTATGGAGGTGAACATACCATCATTGCCGGTCATGTGTTGAGTGCACCCACTATCGAGTACCCAATGTTTTCCTCCGGCTTTGTAGTTCACCTACACACATGAAGTTAGTTTTTGAGTTTAGGAACCCAAGCCAACTTAGGTCCTTGTATGTGTGATACAAGTGATTTTGGGACCCAAAGTTGCTTGGGGAGCTTCCCCTTCATGCCCTTGATGTTTTTGCCAATGAACTTCGCCTTCACCTTTCCACCTACTTTGCTCAATAGATAGTGACAATCATTGAAAGTAGATGAATAGTTAGGAGGTAATTTTGGAGAAGGACGAGTGGGAAGAGGGCACTCCCTAGTGTGATGTCCGGTGACCTCACAATGTTGGCAATAGGATCCCACTTCCTTGATGAAGCTTGTCCTAAGCTCCGGTGAGGGCACCTTCCATTTGTTGGGTGTAGGGAAGGTCCCAAGTCCCCTCTTGTTGAAGCCTTTAGCTTGTTGGAAGAGGATCTCCTTGTGCTTGTCCTCTCCCTTGGAAAGTCTAGCCACACTAGTGCGGAGACTTTCGATCTCGTCCATTAGCTCCTTCTCCCTATTAGCTTTCAATGGCAAAGACTCATGCAAATTGTTAGTGGCATGTGAACTAGCGGGTGTTTTGCCATCAAGATTTTCTTTCTTCAAGTTATTCAATTTCAGTTCCATTGCTTCATAGGAAAGACTAAGTGTCTCATGCTCTTGAACTAACTCGTTATGCTTAGCCAATAGTGCCGAGTTAGCTAAGTCAAGCTCATGGAACTCAAGCTTGATTTGAGCCTTCTCCTCCTCGATTTGCTTGACATGTGACTTGAGCGTTTCATGCTCATTAAGTATGGTGACATACTTGTCTTGCAAATCGAGGTTGGCACCCTCTAGCTTAGCGCGAGTTAGCTCAAGTGCCTTAACCTTAGCCTTTTCCCTTTTGATAATGGCATGATATTCATTAATCATAGATGCTAGTTCATCGGGAGAAAGTTCATCATCACTTGAGTCATCACATACCTTTGTGTTACCTTTCGCCATGAGGCACATAGGCGGTGGAGGAAGGGGTGAGTCATCCTTGTTGACGATAGCGAGGCTTGCCAAGTTTTCTTCCTCATCTTCACTATCATCACTTGTTTCTTCATCGGTGACCCACTCATTTGCTTCGCACATGAAGACCTTTTGAGGTCCTCTTCTCTTCTTTGGAAAGAGCTTGGTCTTCTTGCTTTTGTCAAGTTTCTTCTTTCCAAAGGTGCGCTTGGGCTTTGCATCTTCATCATCATCACTCTCTTCTAGCTTGCGATGCTTGCCCTTGTCCTTCCTCTTGTCCGGTCTTGGACAATCATATGATATGTGGCCTTGATTGCCACAATTGTAGCACGTCTTGTTTTCATCTTTCCTTGGCAAGAAGGCTTTCTTCTTGGGATCAAACGAGTATCCCTTCTTGGCAATCTTTGAGTTGAGACGTGAAAACTTCCTCATCATCAATGCAAGCTCATCATCATCATCATCTTCACTTGTAGCTTGTTCTTCCTCACTTGAGCTAGGCTCAACCACTTTCTTCTTCTTGGTATGTGTCTTCTTGGTTGAGGCCTTGAGAGCAATGGTCTTTGATGATGATGACTCCTCCATCATTCCAAGCACACTCATCTCATGAGCATGTATCTCTCCAATGAGCTCCGAAACCTCAATGTTGTCAAGTGACTCCTTTTGGAGCATTGAGTTGATGATGTTGTACTTGGGCTTGGGAAGTAGCATGAGGATCTTGCGGTTGATGAGTCCCTTGCCAAGAGAAGCAATGTCAAGAGCATTAATTTCCTCAATGAGTACATTTAAGCGAGAAAACATTTGATTAACATTCTCATGAGGAAGCATTTTAAAATCATCATACTTGGATTTAAGCAAGTGATATTTGAGCTCTTTGACACGAGAGGAACCCTCATGGATCTCAATCAAGCAAGCCCAAATTTCACAAGCTTTCTCCTTACTAGCAATTCTAGCAAATACATCTTGACTAATGCACTCATAAATAGCATTCCTAGCCTTAGCATCCCATTTTAGTTGATCACCAATATATTCATGGTTGCCAAACCCCGCATGGGTCGCTTCCCACACTTCGGGAGAAATTGCCTCAAGGTAAGCGCGCATGCGTGCTTTCCAATAAGCAAAATTCTTGCCCTCGAAGGTAGGAACCGAACCCCCATTCTTGGCCATTTTTGCTCTCTAGCGGTGAAGCTAGAATGATCCAATGAGCAACCAAGCTCTGATACCAATTGTAGGGATCGAATGCCCAAGAGGGGGGGTGAATTGGGCTACTTCAAATTTTAAGTTAATTTAAAGCTTAAGTGAAATCTAATTCTCTAAGCAAGCCAACAGTGCAATTAAGAGAATTAAGTGCGGAATTGAGAATTGCGTAATCGTAAAGGAGTAGGGAGGAGGAATGCAAACGCTCGAAGACACGGGGACACGTCGATTTTTCCCGTGGTTCGGTGAGATCACTAGGATCCACCTACGTCCACGTTGTGGCACCCACCTAAGGGTATCGCCACTCCCAAGTCACCGAGACGAGGGAATCCACTAACTTCCTCCGTTCGCCATCCTTGGCAAGGTGGAGCTCAAGCCTTGTACAACTTCGATCCTCCGGGCTTCCACAATGGTCTCGGCAAGCTCCGGAGCGATCTCTTCACTCTCCTCTTGATACAAGGTGAGTGCAATCACCAAGAATGCACTTTCTCACGGCTCTCCCTACTCTAGAGTCTCCACTCACCCAGAGAGGACGCACACAAGCTTAACTCTAAGAGGAACTAGCCTATATCTTGAGGTGTGAAAGGGTTACAAGAGTGTGAAAATGAGTATTCTAAGTCTTGGACACTTGGGGAATGTGTAGTGGTGCTCTTGTTGTTCAGCCTCTACGAAATGACTGGTGGGAGGGGGTTAAATACTCAGCCCAACCGAATTAGCCGTTGGAAAAGTGGGCTGATTACTTTTTCTGTGTACATCGGATGATCCGATGACCCCCTTTTATGAGCATCGGTCTAATTTGATTGGCTGACGTCATTCTGTCAGAAATGACCGTTATTAGACCGATGCTTCACCTCCTTCATCATCGGAGGATCTGATGAATAGATCTTCAGTCTGGTTGAGCTGATAATTTGCTTCTGTTGTAATCGACCGATGTGTATCTGCCTTCACCATCGGATGATCCGGTGTTCAGTCCTTCAGAACACTTCAGAAAATTTGCTTACTGTTGTATTCATCCGATGTTCACTTGATACACATCGGATGATCCGGTGTGTACTTCATTCTGAGGTCTTCTTCTTCCGTTGAGTCCAAATCGACCGATGCAGTCATTCTTCAGATCACCGGATGATCCGGTGTGTACAATTTGTTTCCTTCGAGTTGAGTTGGACTGATCTTTTGGATTTTGGACTTGTGACCTCTTGAACACTTGTTTGTATGGCTCTTCTGATGGATATGAAACTTCTTGTGTTGCCAATTTTGATAAGGTTGCGTCGTTGTACGAGTTCCTCATTTGTCTCCGATTAACCCCTTAGGTTAGTTCGTTGAGGGGTCTCCTTTTGCATCCAATGAGCAGTAGATGACATTTATGAGTGATTGATCGACGTTTGATTCATTGTACATGAAACCTCGCATCCACAAACTCATTAGTGGTAATTAACGGTTGTCATTAATCACCGAAACCGTACCTCGTGGGGGCCTAGATGCTTTCAAACGCCTGATCTACGGTCGGAGCTCGACCGCTGCTACACACAGTAGGACGGTTGTGTCTACATCGAGTATGCTCGCGAAAGGCGGGAGGATCGGGAAAACCCTCCTCCTTCGCGAGTAGGGGGCGGCTGTTCAGCCCTGGCCATGCCCCTGCGCATGGTTCGATGGACCCAGAAGTTCCGGGCTCATCTGCCAAAGAAATTCGATTGGACTATCAACCCCGCCGAGTTCCTACAGATATACTCCACCGCCATTCTAGCAACAAGTGGCAATGAGGTCGTGATGGCCAACTACTTTTCGGTGGCTCTGACTCAGACTGCCAGGTACTAGTTCATGAGTCTGCCGCCCCCTAGTCCGCTAGGGACCGGACAAATACATTGTGCACGAGAACATCAACTTAAGGTTTTCTATATCGACGTGAATTTGGAGATTTGGGGTTAAATTCACGTAAGAAAAAGAAAATAGAAGGTATACCAGGGTCTTGGAGGCAACACTTGAATCTTGAAGATCTAGGGTTGATGAAGAACTTAATAGTGAATTGTTGACAAAGAACACAAAGTTGATGGAGATCTTGATCTCTTTCATTTCCTCCTCTTCTTATTCTTGCTCTAGATCTCCTTCTTCCTCCTTGGTGGCGGCTATTCACGAGCTAGGGTTTGGGGTGAGATGAAAAGTGGTAAATAGATGTCAATTCAAGGGGTGGGGTTGTTTATATAGAGGTGGAGGTTAGGGTTAGATGGATTTCGAGTTTGAGATGAGTAGGGGCCGGTTCAATTGTCCCACATGGGCTCTAAAAGAGTTAGGCATGATGTCCTTAGGCCCATTTAACGTAAAACCCAAGAAACAAGTCGTGAAACAAAAGATCAACTTGGAGTCGCAATTTATCGGACAAGTTCGCAAAAGGACCGGACTAGTCCGAAGTTGGACAAAGAGATATCGGACAAGTCCGGGCTGGACATCAGACAAGTCTGAACTTATCCAGAGGTGAAAAGCAGACAAGTCTGGCCAAAAATCGGACAAGTCTGACTTTAGTCAGAGAGAAAAACGGACAAGTCCGCTGGAACACCAGACTAGTCCGTACAAGTCCACGGACTTAGTAAAATTTTCAAGAAATTGGAACGACTAGTCCGCACAGGACCGAACAAGTTCAAAAGTGTCCAGAGGGAAAAACAGACTAGTCCATAGAAAAACGGACATATCAGTTCGAAGTTAGAGAGAAATATGTATGCAATGCATGATAGAAAAAAATGAGGGTGTTACAGGGAGACTGTCTGGCATCATAGGACCCCAAATGAGAGGACGATCGAAAGATCGCAAATACACCACATGTACCTTAAGAAGACTTGCATGCTGTCCACGCTCGTAGCCGACGATGTACTTGTTGTCGTGGCAGTAGGAAGTTGTCGTTGCGGCAGCCGCGTGGTTGCTCGCCTGGCTGGATCGGCCCACTCTGAAGCAGGGAGTGGCCTCCTTCTCCCCTCTGAAGCCACGACTGGGGGGATGAGAGGAGGCGACGTTGAGATGGATGTTCACCATCGTGTATGAATGTGCTAAACCTTCAGGAAACTCCCCCCCCTACCTGGCATGCCAAATGTTGAAGTACTCTTGCGAAACTTTCCCCAGACCTACTAAGGAGCATGCCGTGGAGTTTTTCTTACGCGGGGCTAGTCTTTGGTGAGGTTGCGCGTATGAGGGACGGTGAGACGGTGGTTTAACGTGGTTTGAGTCGCTGGAGCGTAAGACCCTACTACACGGTGAGATTTGTATTGCTTGAGTCTTGTGAGCTACGGAAGCTCGTGTGTGTTTAAGTGGGTGTGTGTTTAAGTGGCGTGGAGATGGGATCTGTCTAGAGTCGGTGGATGCCCGAACCTTTTATAGTAAGGTCAGACATCTTACAAGTGGGTCCCAGGACCCGACAGGTGCCCCCTGGGTGATCTTATACCTGTACAAGATCTAATAGTTTGTTACGTACGCTGCCCCTGACCGCGGCTTGAAGACTCACCGTCTTACCCTGTCGGTCGCCAGTAGCTAGGCGTAGTCACTGATGATAGCAGTGAATGTCTCATTTGTCTTGTCACCGTAAGCTACCTAGTCAGGAGCGTGAGGTAGCTATGCTGAGCCTTCACTGCAATGTGATTGGGCACAGCGGCACCTGACAGGGGCGTGCGCCGCACCTGTGCGCCTAGGGAAGGCGTGTGCTTTCATTGTATGATTGAACATGACGCACCACTCTTTACTCTTCGAGACCCACAACCCATTGCAGATCATGGGACACATGCCAACTCCGGAGCCATCCTCGATAAGAGCAAGGATGCGAAGCCGGAGGACGCGTAGCAGCTCCGGAGCCCACCTCAGTGGGAGCAAAGATCCAAAGACGAAAGACGTGTGGCAGATCCGCAGCCCTCCTCGGTAGGATCAAGGGTCCAGATTCAAGAGAATGTGGCAGCTCCTTAGCCCTCCTTGATAGGTGCAAGGGTTTAGAGTTTCTTCTTGCTTGTACGCTGAGGTACCCGGTCTGCAGGGTACCGTCAGTATTGGTTGCCAAGTGGGACCTTAATCCATCTAATACAATTTGTTGTGGTATGCACAAGATAAAAAGTAAGAAAACATTTCACGTATATACTACAGAAAATGACATTTAGAAGATCAGAATGTTAACTAAGGCATCATGGGAATATTAGGTTTTACCATGGAAGATCTGAATTTTGAGTTTTTAATGATGAGATATAAGGAACTATATGATTGTGAAGGTATGCAATCATATGTGTCGGTACCCTCAAGACTGGGTACCCCCACATACAAGAAGAAGCTTCGGACCCAACCTCCTCGCTGAGGCGGACTCTGGCTACCACACGTCCTTCGGTTCCGGACCCTTGCTCTCACCGAGGAGGGCTCCGGAGCTGCCACGCGTCCTCTGGCTCCGGGCCCTTGCTCCCGCCGAGGAGGGCTCCAGAACTGCCACACGTCCTGCAACTTGCTCTGAGCGGTAGGTTGCGGGAGTAAAGGGTGGTGCGTCATGTTCAATCGCGCATTGAAGGCACGCGTCTTCCCCAAGCGTACAGGTGTGATGCACGCCTCTTGTCAGGTACCGTTGCGTCCAATCGTATCACAGTGAAAGCGCCGCAAGCCTACCTCACACCGCCAAGTAGGTAGCTTACGACGACAAGACGGATTGGGACATTCCCTGCCATCATCAATGACTACGCCTGGCCACTGGCGACCGATGCGGCAAAACAACAAGTCTTCAAGGCGCGATCAGAGGCAGCGTACGCAAGAAGCCCTAGATCTTGTTGTCGACTGTTGGAGTCGGCAGATCTCCTGACACAGCTAAAGTGTCGAAGGAGTTCGTAGTTCGGTGTGGGCGCGCGGAGACTCAAGAAGGTGAATTGCGGTTTAACACTGGAGACACTAGGATTTACGTGGTTCGGGCCGCCTGAGCGTAACACCCTACTCCACGGGGGATGTTGATGTTGTATTGGCTTATCACGTATGATCTACCGTCCGTGTCTCCCTCCCCCTGTGTATCGTCGGCCTGTCCTTTTATAGTACAAAGACAGACCGTTACAAGCTACCTGGCCCGACATGTGTCCCTGGCGGTTACTAGTATTGATACACGATTAATTGTTGTTAATGAGCCTGTAACGGGCTTCGATAGTGCCGTTACAGGCGTTAAGATCGTCCTTTTAAGTGTCATTAATATGGCATTAATGACATTTAAACAGGTCTTGAAACCCTTGGCTCTCCTTTGAAGATCCGGAGCAGTTACAAGGTCTCCCGGAGGTTTGAGGCGGCTTGCTCCGATGTTTAGACATGTGGCAACTCCGGAGCTTGCTGCGGGAAGCAGGAAGCTCCGGGGCTACTTGACACGTGTCAGGTCCGGAGCTTCTCTCGGTCAGGGGTTAGGTCCGGAGGTGTCGTTTCGGTACTCAGTCCGGTGCTTCCCCCTTGTGGGCGGTAGCTCCGGTTCGGTAGTACACGTGGCGACCTAGGGATTAACCATGTTGGAAAAGCTGGTCCGGTCATGTCTGACAAGTGGGCCTCCGAGGGTATTCAACTCGAGTAGTCGTCCTTCCCCTGAGATCTTTGTAATCTTAGGGGGTGTACGGTTTTTAGGGTACCGACAGTGGCCCCCTGGACCTACCTCCGAGGAAGGTCACCGGGGTGAAGTCGTTCCATCGGAGGTGGGTCCACCTTTGCGACTCTTGAACTGGGTCTTCAAAGGTCTTCGGAGGTGCCGTTGACAGGATTTTACAGTTAAATCCCGACGCGTGACACACCTCAGGCGGCAGATAAGATCTTTGGCGTGCGGATCTCACGCAATTGAAGGTCGCCGGTTTCCGATACGAAAACCGTATCGGTTCCGCGCGCCTTGTCAGGTCGCCGCCTTTGGGTTTCCCGCCTCATGATGACAACCGTTCGCTTGGGTGAGAACCTCGACTTGATCGTCGGGGTGGTCCCGGGCCCCCTTGTCATCGGCTGAATTGAACTCTTGAGTAGTATTTTCGACTTCCCTGCAGTTTCCATCCAAGCGTTGCGAGGGCTTACTTAAGAAGGAAAGGGCGTACCGTCGGGAGTTCTTTACGCCTCCCATCTGATCTTGCTCTCAAACTCCCGACTCGTACTTTACTCTTCCTCTCTTGCCTAGCTGTGCTGCGATGGAGTTGGGTCTGCGCGAGAGTCGCCTGAAGACCGACAACGATTTGAAGAAGGTTCGGGCCCTTATGGGGTGGTCTTCGGACTTCTTCAGCCGCTCGGTTCGTGCCGGCGGAGATCTCCCCTTTGAGAAGGAGCGCGCTGGCGAGATGGTGTACTTTTCTTCGTACGCCATGGTGGGACTGATCCCACCATTTTCTTCTTTCTTCTTGATGCTGCTAGACTTATATAGTCTGCAGCTATGCCACCTTGGTCCCCACTCCATTCTCCTTGTGTCCATCTTTGTCCACTTCTGCGAGATGTGGGTGGGCATCCCCCCCTGCGTCGAGCTCTTCCGAACCTTCTTCACCGTTCACACCACCGGCCGGAGCAACGAGTATCTTGGCTTCTACTACTTCGTGAAGCGCAAGAAGTGCCCGTTCAAGTACCTCCGGTTGTTCCCTTCTGGGAAGTGGGATGACTGGAAGAAAGATTTTATTGTCGTCAGGGTGGAAGAGCATGAGCGGTTGGAACTGCCAGACAGTCTGCCCGGCATCGACACGTCGATATGGAGTGAAGTCCCGGTGCTGGCGGAAGTTTTCGACCCTGTCCTGACCAGGATCCGCCGATGTGTGGAGGGAGGATTGACTCCCCAGGCGGTGTTCTGCAACTTCCTGACCAACAGGTGGGCGCCGCTGAAGAGGAGGGAGAAGCTCGCCTGGGCCCTCAACAGCGTGATGGATGAGGACCGGGTTGAAACCGGGTTGAAGTCTGACATGGTGGGGAAGACCCTGGAGTTCCACCTCAAGAAATTCCAGCACGGCATCGACGTCGACAGAGATTACTTGACTCCGCCGCCGGCCTTTCTCCCTCTGAACGTGGAAGTGGAGTTCAACAGAGAGCTCCGGCGGAAGATGCCTGCGCTTGACGACCTTGGCATCGTCGAGAGGAGACCAAGCACCCGGGTGGCGATCCCTGGGGTGCCCGAAGATGGCTCAGTCCCTGCTCCACAGCCGAGGGTTGAAGTCATCGGCAAGGGCAAGGAGCTGGCGGAGGAGCCGGAGAGTCGGAAGAGGAAGTTGCGGCATATCGACGGAAGGTCCGTCATGCCCGCTGCTTCTACCTTGGCTCCTTCTCCACAAGGGGGAAGATCTTCTGGTGTCGTGGCGACTGTCCCCGTGGTGGGGTCCTCCCGGAACGAGACTGTTCCTGCAGTGGGATCCTCTCGAAGCGCTTCCGTCTCCGTGGTAGAGCCCTCCGGTGGTGCTAGCTCCGGGTGTACGACTCCGGCCCCCGGGGCAGTTGAAGTCTCCAGGTCCAGGGGTTCCTCCCGATCGAGGAGAGCCTCAACTCGGGAATCTCCCGTGGCTGCGGCGAGTTCTGGGGGGCCTCCTAGAGCTCCTACGCCGACTCTGGCCAGCCCGGAACGTCCGGGGAAAAGGTTCCGCGCAAGCTGGTGCGGGAGCCTTCCAAGGTAATTTTTGATGTTTACCCTGATTAACTTTTTAGTTGTAGTGATTGTTTGTTAATTCTATTTATCCATCCTCTGCAGCGTCCCTAAGAAAGGGGGTGAAGCTCCACCCTCGGCCACGGTTTCTGAGGCCGTGGGAGCTTCCGCTCCTATCTCGGCTCCGCCCCAAATGGTGGCTGAGGCTGCGACAGCTCCGGCGCCGGCTGTCGTGGTCATGAACCTTGACTCGTCCCCAGAACTTCCCGTGGTAGCGCCGGACCACAGGAGTGAAGACATGCCGGCGGCACTTGTCTCGGAGATTGAAGCTCCGGGTCCTTGTGCTGCAGTAATGGAAGCTCCGGCTGTAGAGCCGGAAGAAGTGATAGTCCCGGTCTTAGAGCCGGAACTCGTTGAAGCCCCGACGATTGAACCGGAGGTGATTGAAGCTCCGGCGTGCGAGCCGGAAGTCGAGGTAGTTCCGACAGTTGAGTCGGTTACCTCCGATGCACCGGTCGCTGAGCCGGTTGTTGTTGGAGCGCCGGTCGCAGAGCCGGCGGTTGAAGAGGCGAGGGAGCTCGGGTCTCCCTCAGAAGAGATGCCCCGATCGGAGCCAACAGTAGTTCCTGCTCCGAGGGCAACGACATCGATGGTACCTGTGGCAGAGCCAGAGTGCCTAAACGAAGTCGCCGGCCCCCTGCCTGAGGGGGCGAATGAAGACTTGGCGGCGGGGCCTTCTTCGATGGCGACTGAGGCCATCCCGGAGGAAGGCCCTAGCGCTTTGGAAGCTCAGTGTTCCGCTCTCGTAGAGTGGGACTCAATTTTTGTACGTGAAGACCCGCTGGAACCAGCGGAGGAGACCCCAGCAGGTCCGGAGCCCATCCCACTGTCGATGTCTATCGACAACGCCTGCTCCAGTCTACGTCAGGTCCAACTGGCCTTCTTCCACGACTGCAAGGCTCTTGAAGAGGAGCGCCAAACCCTTAGGCGGTGGCGTAATCGGCTCCACTTCGAGACTAAGCTGGCGCAGTCGAGGCATGCGGATGACAAGGAGTGGATCAAGCGGGAGAAGATCCGCCTGGAGTGTTGGGAGAAGCTGTTGGATGAGAGGGAGAACATGACCCATGCCCTCGACACTCATTCTCGGGAGTTCCATGATCAGGCCAAGGCTGCCAATGACGCGGCCAATGCTCGGTTCGAGCAGCTTGAAGCCATCAACGCAGCTCTCATCAAGCGTCGAGAGGCACTCGAAGGGAGGGAGAGACGGCTCGAAGACGAAGAGCAAAAACTCCTGGAGCTGCGGGATGATATCCAGAGAAGGGAAGAGGAGCTCGCCGAGAAAACAGCTCTGACTGACAAGGGTCTCGAGGAGCGCACTAAGAAGTTGGAAGAGCGCTGCCTCGAGGAAGAGGAGAAGACCTGGGTGCGAGGGCAGGAACTCTACGAATACGAGTGTGTCCTTGTTGCCCGGGAGAAGAAAGTAGAGGCTAGGGAGAAAGACCTGGTCGACCGTCGGAACAAGATCCACCTCCGGGAGGAGGAGCTCGGAAGACTTGAGAGGCGGGTTGCTGCAAAGATTCAGCAAAACGCCAAAGAAGTTGAGCGCCTCGCCCGTGAGAATTCCGAACTGACGGCGGGCAAGAGATCCTTGGAAGAAGTGAAGAGCCTGAGGACAGTGGACTCCCTGCAGATTTGGGAGTTCCTGGGTAAGGCCAACGATGCGCTGACGCCGATGGGTTTCAGCCCCGTGCGCCCGGATGATCCGGAGCCGGAGCCGGACCTCGCGCTGCAAGCGTTGAGCGCAGTAGGCAGCAAGCTCTCCAAGGTTGGCGACGTCATCGCGGACCAACTGGAGGTCGAGGGGCAATCCCTGGCGAGGAACGTCACAGAATACGTGTTGACGTGCTACACCAGCCGGAACCCTCAATTTCCTCTGGACCCGGTGCTTGAAGGCCCCGTCGAAGGAGAAGGCGAAGCTACCCGAGCCAGCGTATCGGAGGTCGCCCAGAAGGTCGCCGAGTTCTTCCATAAGGTCTAGGATCATCTCTTTAGCTCCCGCTTGTATTTTCTCTTCTTCCTCAATTTTGTACTCCCTTGTCTCCAGATGTAATCTCCTGTCTCCAGATAAATGAAATCCCCAAATTTTTGCGAATTTCATTTTTTGTCTTCAACATCTTTATCTTCTCTTGGCCCCCTGGTAGATGTACACAATTTGATTGTGAACATGTACCAAAAGGATACTGAGTTTTATTGAAGACAAATTTGCTTCGAACTTGTAGAATTTGGTTCCGAAGTCTTTGATAGTGAAGGTCCCCTGAAGTTGTCGGAGCTTAGAAGCTCCGGTACTGTCTATCGCTGGAGGTTAGTAGCTCCGGCAATAGCTTCTATCAACACGTAGAGCGTCGATAGTTAGTACTCCAAGGTGTCGGAGCTTAGTAGCTTCGGCAATGACCTTTAGCAACACTTGGTAAGTTGGCAACGGACTCCATGTACGGGGTCTTCTCACCATCTTTTACTCAGCGCCGATGGTAGACCCCCTTGAGGGGGTCGGAGCTTGGTTAGCTCCGGCTTTTCTCCATCAACGTATATTTTGTTTTTCATGCACACTTAAGCCAAGAAAAACGATAAAATTTGTTCCTTGTCTATAATTTCATCGCGGCTTACGATTCTCAAGTAAATTTTAAGTTGAACGCGATTTTAAATACAACTGGAAGCGTTGTCTTTTCTCTTAGATCCAACTGTCCATGGACCTGCCTTACTTTGGCCTGCCGGGGTGTAGGTAGAGTGGCGTACTTAGGGTGCTTGACCAGGCTAAGTCGATAGCACACTCCGGCCCTAGATTGGCTTGGTGGCTTTCAGGCGAGTTGGCCATAAACGATATTTAAATCCAAGAGTTCTGACAATTCAACTCGAGTCGTATATAAACCGGTCAAACTAAAATTTCTTAAGAATTGCACGTTTCTGTTATAGACAAGAAAGAGAAAAATAAAAATATCGAGCCTGCACAAAATGAATGCACGTGGAGTCTATTTCACATGAAGATGTCTTTCATTATAGGTCCGGGGTACAGGGGAAACAAGTACATTCTTAGGGTACGGGACCAGGCCAAGTGTGCTTGGTTTCTCGTTTGACCCAGGGTAGTTAGCCACGCTTTTAGTCTGGGGAGTGTAACAAGTGCTGCTTGAGCTTTATAGACCTTTCGGAAAAGGTCCGACTGCTCTCCCGGAGGAACTACCCGACTCTGTACAATGACTCTATAACATACATCTCAAGTTACTCAAGACTCACCTCCGTGGAATTAAGTGTAGAACTTACGGAGGTGCTCGATGTTCCAAGGATTTGGGAGAGGTGTCCCATCCTCAGTAGCCAAGCGAACGCTTCCGGGACGGGATACTTTGATCACTCGGAAGGGCCCCTCCCATCCGGGGGAAAGTTTGTTTAGCCCTTCTCTGGATAGTATTCTCCGTAGCACCAGATCGCCTTCCTCGAGCTGTCGGTTGTGTACATGCCGCTGGTGATAACGTCATAGAGCCTGGCGATATCTGGCATTCCGAACAGCTGCTTGGCACCTTCCCTCCTCGAGGAGGTCTAGGTCTTCACGCCGGAGCTGGTCCTGCGCGGCTTCGTCGAAGGTCCGGACTTGGAGCGAACCCATGGTGATTTCCGGAGGAAGGATTGCTTCAGCTCCGTACACCAGAAATAAGGGTGTTTCTCCGGTTGACCGGTTTGGAGAAGTCCTGTTGGCCCATAGAGTGGGCGGAAGCTCTTCGATCCAATTGGCTTCGTGCTTTTTCAAACGCTCATAGGTGCGCGTTTTGAGTCCTTTAAGGATTTCTGCATTTGCACTCTCAGCTTGGCCATTGCTGGCGGGATGAGCTACGGAAGCGTAGCAAACCTGTATGCCGAGGTCTTCGCAATACCCTTGGAATGCGGAGCTTGTGAATTGAGTCCCATTATCAGTGATGATCTTGTTTGGGACTCCGAATCTGCTTACAATGGATTGCAGAAAGTTGATAGCAGATTGCTTGTTGATCGTCACAACTGGAGTTGCTTCCGGCCACTTGGTGAACTTGTTGATGGCGACGTGCAGGAACTTGTAACCTCCGACGGCTCTTGGGAAGGGCCCCAATATGTCCATCCCCCACACAGCGAAGGGCCATGTAGGAGGTATCATTTGTAAGGGCTGAGCAGGTGTATGAATTTTCCGTGCATGAAATTGGCATGCTTCGCATTTCTTTACCAGCTCAGTGGCATCCTGGAGTGCTGTAGGCCAGTAGAAGCCATGCCGGAAGACTTTTCCGACCAGCGTGCGGGAAGATGCGTGGTTCCCACACTCGCCTCCATGGATTTCTACGAGAAGCTCGCATCCTTCTTCCCTTGTGATGCACCGCATTAGGATGTCGTTGGCACCGCGCCGGTAGAGATCCCCTTCTACCAGTGTGTATCTTTTAGCCAATCTGACTACCCGGTCAGCGGATACATCATTGTCAGGAAGGATGTTGTCTTTCAAGTAGTTCCGGATCTCCGAGATCCATGCATCAGAACTGACTTGAGTATTTGAGTCTTGTGTGCTGGGTTGCTCGGAGCTTCCGGCAGCACCTACGACCCTTGATGGCTGCCATGGTAACAGGGCCATCGGGACCGTCAGCTTCGGGATGCTAATCTCGCCCCCTTCGTTCAGTTCGGCAGGCTGAACTGTGGGTTTTGACAACCTCCGGACAAAGATTCCGTCAGGAGCTGGAGCTCCGGTTGACGCTTTGTTCGAGAGTTCGTCAGCTTCAGCGTTGTGGGCACGCTGAACATGGTTGAGGTCTAGGACTTCAAAGTCCTTTTGAAGCCTCTGGACTTCAAGGAGGTAAGCAGCTAGCTGGAGATTATTGCAGGAGCATTCACCCTTCACCTGCTTGATGATGAGCTGTGAATCTCCTTTGACCAACAATTGCTTGACACCGTATGACAGTGCCACCTTTAGCCCGCAGATGAGTGCTTCATACTCTGCCATGTTGTTGGTTGCCTTGAAGTCAAGGTGTACCATGTATTTTACCTTCTCCTCAGTCGGTGCAAGGAGAAGGATTCCAGCACCGGCCCCCTGCTTCTGCATGGAGCCATCGAAGTAAAGAGTCCAATGAGGCTCGGTGAAGGTTGGAACTTGATGTTCCGTCTTCTGCTTGCTGGGGCCCCAAGGGTTTGATGGAGAGGGAGTCCATTCCGCCACGAAATCTGCCAATGCTTGACTCTTGATTGCTTGTCTTGAAATAAATTCAAGATCGAATTCACCCAATTCCGCTGCCCACTTTGCAATATTCCCAGTTGAATTGGGATTATGCAGGATCGCTCGAAGTGGATAAGAGGTCACCACCGAGACTTTGTGAGCTTGGAAGTAGCGTCGGAGCTTCCTAGAGGCAATAATAACTGCATAAAGTAGCTTATGCACCTCTAGGTATCGAGTCTTGGCATCATGTAATACTTCACTAATGAAGTATACCGGACGTTGAATGGTCCGGACCCTCCCGGAGGGGTCCGGAGCTTCCTCTCTATTGATCCGGATCCAGTCGGAGGAGTCCAGATTCTCTTCAGGGACCTCCGGGTTCTGGCTGGAGGAACCTGGAGCTTCTTCAGAAATGACTTGGACCCTCTCGGAGGGGTCTGAGTCTTCTGAAGTGACTTTTTGTGGATTTGAGTCTGGGAGCTGGGACCCAGACTCACTTTCAGGGACCTCCGGACCCTCCCGAAGGGGTCTGGATTCCTGATTATGGGATAGTTTTGGTCTCTCCGCAACCAGAACCATACTGACAACCTCGTCAGTAGCTGAAATGTAAAGTAGCAAGGGCTCACCAGGGTTTGGAGCTACCGGAATTGGTAGGGTAGTGAGGAACTGTTTCAGCTCCTGGAATGCCTTCTCTGCTTCTTCGGACTATTGGAATGGTCCAGACTTTCTCAACAACTTGAAGAAGGGGAGCGCCCGTTCCGCCAGTCTTGATATGAACCGACTGAGGGCAGCTAGACACCCAGTTAACTTTTGGACGTCTTTGATGCGGGTTGGTGACCGCATCTCTTCAATGACTTTTATCTTCGCCGGATTAGCTTCTATGCCCCGGTGACTTACCAGGAACCCCAGAAGTTTTCCGGAGCTAACCCCGAAGACACACTTGTCTGGGTTTAGCTTCGTGCGGGTGGCCCGCAGCTTGTCGAAGACAGCCTGCAAGGTGTCCAATAGGGACTCCTTATTCTTGACCTTGACCACGATGTCATCGACGTACACTTCCACTATATCTCTGATGAGTTCTTCAAAAGTTTTGTACATAGCTCGTACAAAAGTTGAAGCTGCATTCTTGAGACCAAATGGCATGCCTGTGTAACAATACAATCCATCTACTGTGATGAAGGAAGTATGTTCTTCATCCTCCCTAGACATCCTGATTTGATGATACCCAGAATATGCGTCTAGGAAACACAGTAACTCACACCCAGAGGTGGAATCCACTATCTGATCTATTCTAGGTAGTGGAAATGGATCTTTTGGACATGCCTTATTCAGTGTGGTGTAGTCGATGCACATCCGAAGCTTCCCGCCGATCTTGGGCACAACGACTGGGTTTGCCAGCCATTTTGGATGGAAGACTTCTCGGATGAATCCGACTTCGAGCAACTTCTTCACTTCTTGTCGGATGAAGTTCTGTCGCTCTACGGATTGCTTCCGAGGCTTCTGATGCACAGGCCGAGCATCGGGGTAAATCTTCAGATTGTGCTCAATCACTTCCCTAGGGATCCCAGGCATTTGTGACGGTTGCCAGGAAAACATGTCAACATTAGCCCGGAGGAAAGTGATGAGCGCGAGTTCCTATTTGTCGTTCAACCCTCCTGATATGCGGGTTGTTTGAGCAGCATCGGAACCAATTTGGACGACCTTGACGGGAATGTCGGTGTCGCCGCTTGGCTGCACACGTGGTGCAGAGGTTGAGCCCCGTTGACGAATGCTCGGGGGTTTTGGAGCTTGCTCCTGTCTGGAGTCCTCCTCTTGCGCCGTGGTTAATGCATGGAGCTCCTCCAGAGCAGTTACCCCGGCGGTGCGATCTCCGCGGATCCGGAGAACGCCTACTGGTGTTGGCATCTTCAACACCAAGTATCCATAATGAGCAACTGCCATAAATTTGTATAAGGCAGGTCTACCCAAGATGGCGTTGAATGGTAAGTTGATCTGAGCGACGTCGAAGACCAACTTCTCGGTGCGATACTTCTCCCGTGTCCCGAAGGTAACAGGGAGAGTTATAGCTCCGAGTGGAGTAATGGCCCCCGGACCTACTCCGGAGAAAGGTCGAGAGGGCTGGAGATCCGAAGGTCGGAGCTGAAGCTTGGTAAAAGCTTCAAAGCTTATGAGGTTCAGCCCCGAACCTCCGTTCACCATAACATGATGGAGCTGGATGTTATTAATGTTAGGAGATACCATCAAAGGTAACTGTCCAGCTCCGACCATGCTTCGAGGACAGTCCGAAGCATCAAAAGTGACGGATATGTCCATCCACTTTCGATGTGGCTCCGGTCTAGCTGTAGGAGCTACAGCGGCCATATCCCGCCGCATAGTCTTAATGGTGCGACGGGAGGTGATGTCCCATGACCCACCAAAAATGGTGTTCATGGTTTTCCGACGCTCGTTGTCAGAGACGTCAGAGTCGTTGTCGACGGAGGTGTAGACGGCCTTCAGGACCTTTTTGGGATCCTGAAACCCTAACTCCTCTTCAGCCGGAGCTTCGTCGACCTTTTGTTTTCCTTCCCTCTGTCGGAAAGGAGATCCTTCCCGGCACTTGCTGTAGCGCTCGACAAGGTTTTGGACCTCCCGGCAGTCTTCCAAACTGTGGCTGCCCGTTTTGTGAATGGGACACCACACTTTGGGTTTGCCACCATCTTAGGGAGACGGTCGAGGTCGCTTCTCGGGGCGTGGCCCCCGGCCACCAGGAGTTGCAGTAGCTGCAACGTTGGATGTGCCGGCCGACGGCTTCTTCTTGCCGTGGGTCTTCTTTTTCTTCTTGCCACCCTCGGAGGTAGCAACTTCTTCTTTAGAGGATTTCTTGTGATCCTCCGAGGCTGGTTTGGAGTGCATTTCACGGCCCTCCGCAGCTCTGGCACATTTGTCTGCCAGGCTGAAGAGTTCTGTGACGCTGGTGATCTCTTTGATCGCCAGCTTCTCCAACATCTTCTTGTCTCGTACGCCCTGTCTGAATGCCACGATGACAGAAGCGCTTGAGATAGAAGGGATTGTGTTGCGTACCTGAGAGAACCTCTGGATGAAGGACCGCAAAGATTCTCCCCCTTTTTGCACGACCGCAAAAAGATCCAGTTCAGTGCCTGGTCGGGTGTATGAACTCCCGAAGTTGGCAGTGAACTGACGGCACAACTCTTTCCAACTGTTGATAGAGTTGGGTGGAAGGCTCATAAACCAGGACCTGGCAGTCCCGGTTAAGGCCACTGGAAAGTAGTTGGCCATTACAACCTCGTTTCCTCCAGCTGCCAAGATTGCAGTGGAGTATATCTGAAGGAATTCAGCGGGATTGACAGTCCCGTCGAATTTTTTCCGGCAGGTGTGGCCGGAACTTCTGTGGCCATCTAACCATGCGCAGGTGCATGGCTAGGGCTGAACAGCCTCCTCCTACTCCTTCCAGAGTAGAAAGGTCCTGAGCTTCCCGTCTTTCACGAGCACGCTCGATGTGGACACGGCCATCCTGTTGGCGGTATCGGCGATCCAACTCTGCCCAGAGGTCATGAGTTGAAAGCCTAGATACCGTATGGGTACGTCGTGCCCCGGAGGGCAACGATGTCACCTGCTGTGACGCAGAACGTCTCCTATTGTTGGAGACGTGCGGACCAAGTCTCCCAGACAAAATCCGCCGCTGCGACGGGGCTCGTCCGGAAGGAGGAGGTCCTTGGTTGTTGAGGCGTTCGGCCGCTGCTGCGACCAAATGCTCCACATCGTCCCTCCACTGCTCCATTGCATCTCGAGATGCGTCCGGAGGTGGTGGTCGTTGGAGAAGAGCACGCGCTGCATGGAGCGCATGTTCCGGGTTGTCATGACTTGCTGACGCAGTCAGTGACGCCGGAACACCATCGCGTTGTCCAGCACGATTCGCCGGAGAAGACGGTGGTGGTGGGAGAGTGGCTCCTGCTGGTGGTTGCCTGTTGGAGGGATTGCCCTCAACAGCTTGAACAGCAGGTTGGCCATTAGATGATCCAGCCACGGAGTTCACCATTCTCGAAAATCTGAGGCGCCCCCCTACCTGGCGCGCCAACTGTCGACTGTTGGAGTCGGCAGATCTCCTGACACAGCTAAAGTGTCGAAGGAGTTCGTAGTTCGGTGTGGGCGCGCGGAGACTCAAGAAGGTGAATTGCGGTTTAACACTGGAGACACTAGGATTTACGTGGTTCGGGCCGCCTGAGCGTAACACCCTACTCTACGGGGATGTTAATGTTGTATTGGCTTATCACGTATGATCTACCGTCCGTGTCTCCCTCCCCCTGTGTATCGTCGGCCTGTCCTTTTATAGTACAAAGACAGGTCGTTACAATCTACCTGGCCCGACATGTGGCCCTGGCGGTTACTAGTATTGATACACGATTAATTGTTGTTAATGAGCCTGTAACGGGCTTCGATAGTGCCGTTACAGGCGTTAAGATCGTCCGTTTAAGTGTCATTAATATGGCATTAATGACATTTAAACAGGTCTTGAAACCCTTGGCTCTCCTTTGAAGATCCGGAGCAGTTACAAGGTCTCCCGGAGGTTTGAGGCGGCTTGCTCCGATGTTTAGACATGTGACAGCTCCGGAGCTTGCTGCGGGAAGCGGGAAGCTCCGGAGCTACTTGACACGTGTCAGGTCCGGAGCTTCTCTCGGTCAGGGGTTAGGTCCGGAGGTGTCGTTTCGGTACTCAGTCCGGTGCTTCCCCCTTGTGGGCGGTAGCTCCGGTTCGGTAGTACACGTGGCAACCTAGGGATTAACCATGTTGGAAAAGCTGGTCCGGTCATGTCTGACAAGTGGGCCTCCGAGGGTATTCAACTCGAGTAGTCTTCCTTCCCCTGAGATCTTTGTAATCTCAGGGGGTGTACGGTTTTTAGGTTACCGACACTTGTATAGGATAAAGATCACCCTGGGGCCACCTGTCGGGCTTCGGGTCCTACTTGTAAGTTGTCCGATCTTGAACTATAAAAGGATTGGGCAGCCACTGACTTAGACATCTTCTCTAGTCCGCTCGGACTAAAAAGGAACATGCTAGAGAAACTGGAGACAGGCTTGAGCAATACAACACACAAACCACCGTGTAGTAAGGTATTATGCTCAGGCGGCCCAAACCACGTAAATCTCTTGTGTTCATCGTTCACTGCACTTGATCTTGCTAGGGCTAGCCCCGGAAAATACATCGAACCTCCGCGGCCTGCTTCTGAGCAGGTCCGGGGAGGTGTCAGTTAGACACCTCGACAATATGCATGTATGTTACTATTGTTATTAAAGAAATAGTTGGCAATTTAGTTATTTTCTAAATGTGTCATGAATAGAAGAAGAGTCCAACAAAAGATATACTAAGGTTCTTTTAGTTCAATTTTACAGAACAGTCAAGAATATAAAACCTCAATTAAAGAGTTTTTTTCCTATAAAGTAGATCCTTGAAAATCTGTATATCTTCCCAATACAAATTATAATCACTTCCAACCTCATAGTTCTCATATTCTACGAACGGATGGACGACGGATGGTATGTCGTCAAAAGGATGGACGAGATTTACCAACGCATGGCGGCCTACACAAGGCTTTCGTACGCTCCCGGTGCATCAATCCAAACACATGTCGGATTCTAGCTCGGACACCGGTAATCCGCCATCCACGAAGGGAATTGGATCCGCCCGACACACACTACACGGCACGCACGGGCTCCGTGCAAGGTCTCGCGGTAGCTGCAATCCAGTCGGTCCTCCTAATCACCTCCTGATCACGACGTGAAGCATCGACACACATTTCTCGCTCCTCCCCAAAGCGAAGATATTTGCTCGAGCAGCTCGCACCACAGGGAGACAAGACAGGACGGGCCACCGGGCGTGGCGTGCGAGAGGGGCACGATCGTTCGGAGGACGAGGAGACAAGCAAGTCGTGCCGTGTTGCCGTGGAAGCTCCTTTCGGATGCAACGTCTGGCCCTGGTCGCCGCTCTCTGTTCCTGGGTTTCCAAGGTATCACGGGGTCTGACGTGGCGCGCTAGTGGTACGAATGAATGGCAAGTGGCAACGGTATACCAGACCGCCACATTTTCTCCATGATCTGAAATCCTGTCCGCTCAAATTAAGTTTCTGCTTATCGTGGTCTTGCCGATGCCATGCGCTTGGCGGACCATGAAAGGCTACATTTTTTTTCGATTGGTGTGTGGAATATCGTGGTTTGGGGATGACGACACCGGACCCACGGATGGCCCCCGCTGCCACGAGCACGAGTAGGTAATAAGCCATCGAAGCCGATGGGTGGACGCCATCGGTCACTGCCGCGTGCCGTTCGTCGAAATATCTCAGGGATGCAGTTAGGCCATGAGTCACGTCAGCACGGCGCCAGTCAGTACTTCGAGACGGCGCTGGCTCGAAGTCTCGATCGAACACAGCAGTGCATGGGCTCCCCTGCGATTTCTTTCCGTTGCTGCCTCTTGGCCTCAGGCACATCGGCATCGCTGCTGCTGGTGCGTCGGCATTCGGCAACTCCGAGGCGGCAGCTGCACGCAGTCCGCAGATATTTTACCGCGAGATCTTTCCCAGATCCGTCGTGCGTCACGCGCCAGCGCCCGCCCTTTGTTTCTGGACGGATCGATGGTGTTGGTGCGGTCAGCTGGCATGAGCTCGTGGCCTCGCGTGTGGCCGGGCTCGCGCCGGGCGTAGCTGTCTCGCCGCGATCTCGATCCACAGGTTGACAGGTGAAGCTGAGGCCATCTTTACTTTTCCTCGGCGGAATTGGTTGGTTGGTTGGTTGCCGCGCGAAACATCGAACATTCTTGGGAGAGGAGGAGGAACGACATCTGCGGGCGGAATCAAAATAGCGCATATCGGCGGAAAAAGAGAGCAGAACGAGAGGCGGAGCGGCGACGGCCACGCACCACCGCGGGACCAATCGTCGTCCCGTGCAAGTGCATCGACTGAGCTATAAATGCTTAATTACCTGCTCCACCGAATCTCTGGGGACGCGCGAGGAAAATATCTTATGAATGTGCGTCCCGTTGACACGGAGTCGTAGATATCCGGTGCAGAAAATATCTTCCCCGGTGGACGCACCGGATTGTTGCAGGCAACGTTGCCAAGCTAGCAGGTACTGTACTGTACCTTCTCGTCCCGGACACACAATTCACCTGTTGTAAATCGTTTCCAAAGTGGTGCGATCTGATTTGTCTTTCGAATGGGCCATGAGAAATTAAAACTGGTAAACTAAAAGATTTTTTCAATAAGGATAACTCCACGTTGCTATTACAATACTTTCGGATAACTATAGATTTTCGGTATACAATTTGAAATGAGTGTATAATGTAAGTATTTGCAGGTAGCCAAATAGCATACATAGATTAAAAAAAATTAAAATAACTTCAAATACATGGTAGATAGATATTTGTAGTATTAAAGTCATGTATCATATGATTTGAGCACTAATGCACACATTAATTAAATATTACAACGGACAAGGGTTATCTAACAATCTTCTCGTTGGAATTGCTCCTCAATTTATTTTTATGAACTTCAATCTTTAAGAGTAGCTCCTTGAACATCAGGTGAGAGAGTGCTAGTCCCGACATGTTCTTGCCAACAATTTCCAACAGTCTGTAACTTGACACCACATCTTCCTCAACGTCAGATCAGTTGTTTGCGACGTTGTGTACCCGCACCGTGAACGGTTCCTCCGAGTCATGCTCCTCCTCGACGTTGACACCCTGACAATGGAAGAGGTGACAAGGGGGACGCACAATGTTATTGAATTGACCAGTGTTATACTAGTAAGTTAATGCACATATTAGTATAAGTAATGATTGTTATAATATCTAACTAATACACGCATTAGTGCATGCTGCAACTATAATGGATAAGTTAATGCGTGTATTGCTGCATATTATAGCGTGTATTGGTAGATCCATATCTATAAATACCGCAAGAAAAAATTCCAAAAAATTGTGATTCTTTTCGCAGCATCAATTATTGTCTTTGTTCTTATTTATGCGTGTACTCGCTCGCTGACGGACTCTAAGAGTCTGAATTTCTGACACGTGCAGGCGACGTGGTTCAAAAACATTCTCTTTGCGGTGCACCTCAGCTGCTCGAGCAAAGACCGACTCCAACGGCGTACGCAAATGGACACCCAAATATGAAATGGACCTTCTATGTCTACTGTAGCATCAATTTTTGACTCTCAAACCGAATCCCTAAACGAAAACACATTTTAGGAGAGCGACCGAATGGGATGAAAATATGTGTTCCCTTCTGGACCCCCCAATCTACTACTCCCTCCTTTCTCAAAAGATTGTCACCTTTAGTTCAAAAAATGAACTAAAGGTGACAATCTTTTGAGAAAGGAGGGAGTATGCATCAACGACTTTGCGAGCGAAATAAAAAGCCACCGATGGCGTGTGCAGGGTTCGGAAATGGTGAACGATGAGGCGTGCAGGCATCAGCGGGCGCGAGGTAGGAGGTGACGTCCTGGAAGCGGTTGGCGAGGCTGCTTGTGTGCTCCGAGAGGTCCTCGCGGACCCAACGCCATGGCGAGCAGCTGGGCGGGAGGAGGGACCCAGGTAGACAGGACATCATCGTCGTCGCCCTTGCAAGATCACGGTCATCTTCGTCGGCACTGCCCCATGCTCCCACGCGCGGCGCCGCTGCTCCGCGCCTCGCCGCCACTGTTGCTCGTGGGGAGAGCGGCCACCCCACAGAGTCGACCTTTGGTCCATAAATGTTAGTATCTAAATTGTACAATGTGTAATCTAGAAATGAAATCAGATATCTGATTCATCGTTAAAATGAAATCCAATGTAGCCGACAGCGCGAACAGAGGCATAGCTAATGGGTCAGCCTCCATTAGAGTTAGAACTGAGGAAAACGATGGCAGCGCGCGGCCGAAACATAATCGTGTGGCCTTCTATTTGAGATGGAAAGGGGAGAGCACTTTGTTTGCCTAGACCCTAGAGCCCATGTTCTTTCGAGGCCGACATCCTTGTTCTCCTGTGGCGGGAGAAACTCACGATCGCAATTCGCATATAAATATGAAAGTGGGACAGTTTGCGGTGGCTCGTCCCGCCGCCGCAGACACCGCAAACACAGACGGGTCGAGCGGTTAATGCTAGCGGGGCCCGTGTTTTCTTGGCGGCGGCCAACGGTGCTCGCCAGCTCACCAGACTCGCTCGCTCTTCTGCCAGACTCGCTCCCACGTGCTTATGAGTACTCACGGCTCACTCGCATGTTGCAGACTTCAAAAAAAAACTTTTGATACCCCGCAAGGCAGCGCCGAAGCGCGGTGTCACTACAGGAAACGCGATCATTTGCGACGGCTGCAGTTATTTGCGACGGCCAGTCGTCAGAAATAGTGTAATTTGCGACGGCTTGTCGTCCGCCGTCGCAAACACAGGAGCTGTCGCAAATAACCTATTATTTGCGACGGCCAACCCTAGGGCCGTCGCAAATAACATCTTATTTGCGACGCCCAACCCTAGCGCCGTCGCAAATAAGTAGCCCGTCGCAAATAAGGTGTTATTTGCGACGACTCCAAAAAGAGCCGTCGCAAATAAACCTAATTGTGACGGCCGCGGACTGTCGCCGTCGCAATTAAGAAAGCTGTCGCAAATAAGGGCTTGTATCTGCCGCCCCCGACCCCGACGGTTCATTTAACTCCACACCGCCTGCCTCGCCCCCGCCGCACTGTCGCGACTCCGCTGCCGGCCCGCAGTCGCCGCCCCGAGACGCCCCCATCGCCGCCCCGCCGCCCCCGTCGCCGCCCCGAGCTGCCCCCGTCGCCGCCCCGCCGCCCCGAGCCGCCCCCGTCGCCGCCCCGCCGCCCCGAGCCGCCCCCACCGCACTGTCGCGGCCCCGCGCGCCGCCCTCGTCGCCGCCGCCCCACCCCGAGCCGCCCCCACCGCACTGCCGCGGCCCCGCGCGCCGCCCCCGTCGCTGGCCCGCCGTAGCCGCCCCGCCGCCGCCGCCCCGAGCCGCCCCTGCCCCGCCCCTGCAGCGCCGCCCCACCGGCCGCCGGCCCGCCTTCACTGCCCCATCGCTGCCTGCCCCGCTCCTGCAGCGCCGCCCCTCCAGCCGCCGACCCGCCTTCACCGCCCCGCCGCCGCCTGCCCCGCCCCTGCAGCGCCGCCCCTCCGGCCGCCGGCCCGCCGCGCCACCGGCTCTGTGCCCTAGCCTCGGACAGCAGCGCCGCCATCCCTCCGACACCGCCGGCCGCCGACCTCCTCCAACGCCGTCTCCTCCAACGCCCTGTCCCTCAACGCCTCCACCGACTAGGTATGGGAATGCGTTTGAATGATGGAATGAGACGATGATGCAATGTTTAGATGATGGATGTTTGATGCAATAGTTAAATTTTCAAGTTATGTTTGGTAATGCATGATGGACGTTTGAATGATGGAATGATTAGATGATGTAATGTTTAGATGATGCAATGTTTATATGATGCCATGTGGTAATGTTTAGATGATCCTACTTTATTGCTAGTTATGTTTAGATGATGCAATGTTTTAAATTGTGCATGCTCATATACGTGCTCATATATGATCATACATTGCTAGTTATGTTTAGATGATCCTGCTTCATTGCTACTTCATTGCCAATGATCATACACATGCTCATATAACATATTGTCTATTGTTTGATATTTATTTTTTTATTGGTGCTTATTGTTTATTGATATTTAATGTTTATGAGTGACTACTTAATATATGTAAATAAAGGGGTTTTGGTCCGGCTCGGACCAACCCGGAAGGGCACGACATGCAATAAGTGTGATCGTGTCGTGTAGACCATAGTAGTAGGCGACATGGAAGCGAAAGGGTTGGTAAGGACGTAGATGGAGATAGAGGGAGGAAGATAGAGGGAAAAGGATAGCAATAGAGAGATAGAGTGAGAAAGAAAGATACAGTGAGAGACAAAGAGAGAAATGAAAAGAGAAGAAGAGAGGGGGATTTAGATGAAGATAGAGGGAGAGGAAGGGAGGGAGAGAGATGTTGATGCATTTATATTCTAACTCTAAGTTTCATAAATTGCAGGGATCTGCGACGGCTGCACAAACGCCGTCGCCGTCGCTACCGCCGCCTGGAATGAGGCACGACGAGGACTTCGACTTCGGAGGTGGCTCCGGAGGTGGCTACGGAGGTGGATACGGAGGTCAAACCAGCGAGTGAGCCCATGTTTAGTTTGTTGATGTTGATGCGATGTTTGTACGATGTGTTTTGAAACTGTTGTGATGTGATGTGTTCTGTGAATCTGACCATCGAGCCGGTTAGTGTTTTCTGTTTTTTTAATAAAAACCTTATTTACGACGGCTTTTTATACAGTACCGTCGCAAATAAGGTACAAAGCCGTCGCAAATAAGCCACTGCTATTTGCGATGGCCTGGCCGTCGCAAATAAGTTTAAATTGTAACGGCCCGGCCGTCACAAATCGCAGAGTGGGTCCCGGAGGAGGACATGTGGGCCCTGTCCACTGAACTTATTTGCGACGGCCGGGCCGTTGCAAATAAGCTTTAATTGCGATAGCCCGGCCGTCGCAAATAATGTTGCGGGGCCCACCGGCCCGCGGCAATAACTTGCGACGGCCAATCCTAGCTGTCGCAATTAATCTTATTTGCGACGGTGGCCGTCGCAAATAAGCTTAATTGTGACGATTTAGTTGCGACGGCTAAAAATCGTCGCAAATAAGGAAAGCCGTCGCAAATAGCTTATTTGCGACGGCATATGGCTTATTTGCGACGGCCTTGGCCGTCGCAAATCGTCGAGATTCCTGTAGTATATCCTCTGCAGTACTGTCCATGCAGTAGCAGTTACTGACATGTGGGCCATGTAGGGCGCTGGACCCACACGTCAGTAACTACTACTATATGGGCAGTACTGCAGAGGATTTCCACGGGCCGAAGCGGTATCGTGGCCTCGCGGGTGGGACGATACCCGACGGCAAGAACGGGTTCCCTAGCGGCGTCGCATACACTTCATGGCCCCGCGAGAAACAACCCAATGGGCTAGCGACACGGAAGGCCTAACGGGCTCGCGGCGAGGAGCGGCCCACTTTCATGTCTATTTGCATGGACTAATGCTCTGATGAGGGAGGGGAGCTGAGAAGGAGCTGAACTATCGGCGTTCGTTGGAGTCGTGTGGTGCGGACTCGTGCGTGACGTGAGGGCGAGGGAGTCAGACGGAGAATTCTCGGTTGGAGGCATGGGTCCACGCGGCAAAATCCTAAATCTATATGGGATTCGTGCTGCTGCGAATTGCGAATGGTTGGCAGAGAATAAGGTTGTACTCACTAGAGAAATATTCTCTCCTGCATCAAAATATTTATCGTTTGAGGCAAAAAAAAAACTATTTAGAGTTGTCCTCAGTGGCGAAGCTAGGTAAAAGTTGATGGTGATGCACAGCACAAAAAATGTCTATTTTCTTAGCATAACTATCAGTTTTAGCTTGTTAAACAGAGGTGCTTACTGCTAATTGCTTTTCCTACCGTGGTGCCCATTGTAAGGATCGAAACGCCCAAGAGGGGGGGTGAATTGGGCTTTCTTTCAAATTTTAAGACAATTAAAAAGACGAACGACTTAAGCCCAATTCCCAATGCGGTTCTAGCTATGCAATCAACGTAGATATAACTTGAAGTAAAGATTGCAAAATGTAAAGAGAGGGAGAGGAATGCAAACGCTAGGGGACACGGAGATTTATCCCGTGGTTCGGCAAGATCGCAAGGATCTTCCTACATCCACGTTGTGGCACCCACCGAAGGGTTTTGCCACTTCCAATGTCACAGAGACAATGGAGTCTTCACTAATCTTCTCCGTTCGCCATCTCCGGCAAGGTAGAGCTCAAGCCTTGTACAACCGTCGATGTTCCGGGCTTCCACACACACCTTGGCAAGCTCCGGAACGATCTTCTTCAACTTCTCATTAGCCTAGAGAGTTCAATCACAGAGAATGAACGCACACAAGCTTCTCTCTAGCCTATTACAAATGATCTAAAAGTGTGGAAATGTATGCTCTATGGTCTTGATTGCTCTTGGATGTGTAGTGTGCTTCAGGTGATCAAGACCTGTCGAAATGACCGGGTTGGAGGGGTTTTATAGCGAGCTTAACCGAAATAGCCGTTGGAAAAGTAGGCTGACATAACTTTTCTGTGCACACTGGATGATTCGATGTCTTCCCTCTAGTTATCATCGGTGTAATTACTTTGGCTGACGTCATTGTGTCAGATATTACCGTTATTAGACCGATGTTGCCCCAGTCTTCTCATCGGATGATCCGGTGGCTCTTCCTCCAGAATTTGCTTGATCTTGATGCTTACTGGAGTGATTAACCGATGTGTGTAACTCTGCACATCGGATGATCCGGTGCTTCATTGTTCCATTTGTACTGCAAACTGTATTGATGCACCGATGTTGTTGAGCCCTTCACATCGGATGATCCGGTGAGTTCATTTGTCTGAGGTCTTTTTCTTTAGTTGAATCAACTCGACCGATGTGTTTATTTTGGAAATCATCGGTTGATCCGGTGAGTTGATTTTGCTTGCTTCGAGTTGTTTTGAGTGAATCTTTTGTGTCTTTCTCGAATGACCTCTTAGACATTTGTTCCACACGGCTCTCTTATGATTCTTAGGCATTGTATGATGTCAGTTTTTGATTGAGTGACTTGGACATAGAGCCTTCACATCTTGTCTTTATCTCATGAATTTTGATCTTGAAAGTTGAGTATCTATGGGTCTCCAATGACATAATCATTTCATCTTATTTAGTGTTAATGGGGACCTTGCATTCACAAATTCATTAGTAAAGTTCAATGGTTGTTATTAATCACCAAAACCATACAACATGAGGGGGGCCTAGATGCTTTCAATCTCACCCTTTTTGGTGATTGATGAAAACACAATAATCAAAGCGTAATAGTAATGAATTTGAGAGAATGAATCATAAGAAAATATGCAATGAATACGGATGATACACTTGAAGCTTTAAACATCAATAAATGACACAAGTGAATTCAAAGAGATCATAATCATAGATACACATCAAATGAGTTCAAATGATTAACAACTAATGGAAGATGGAAATAGGTTCATTACACACCAAATGCAAATACGCAAATACAATAAAGATAAGCAAACACTCGACTCCCCCTAACACTATGACTCCCCCTGACTCTCTAACTCTTCTCCCCCTTTGGCATCAAGACACCAAAAAGGAATCCGAGCACCTACAGACCCTGAGAGCTGGGCGCGATGACGAACTGGTCACCGCCGCTGTCGTCGGAGCTGCTGGCCGGAGTAGCGGAGGAGGGTGCTGCCGGAGCCGAAGATGCCACCGTCGGTGCCTGCTGAGGAGGAGGTGCTGGAGGTGCTGGAGCAGGTACACTGGTGACAGAGGTCGGCGTCTGAAGGAACAGTGAAGTGGCCGGCAGTGGGGAGTGAAGAGGAGCACCTGGAGCCAACAGCGGGGTCATGCTGAACGAAGGGATCGGAGTGGAGGGAACTGGAGCCACTGGTGCAGCAGCTGGAGCCAAGATAGGAGGCGGAGGAGCTACTCCAGGCAGCTGCGATGGAAGGGCGATCCCGGTCTGGGTGTAGAGGTTGGTGATCAACCCCAGGATCCCCATCATCGCCTGCTGCGTCTGCTGCTGTTGGTCCAGAGTGCGCTGGTGCATCTGGTCGATGAGCCCCGTCAGCCGATCAGTGTCTTCACGCCTCTCACGGGCGATCTGACGCTGCATCTCCTGCTGCTGCTGCTGGAGCTCAAGAAGACGCGCAGCCTGCTCCGCGCGGGCCTGCTCGGTGGCCAGCCTGTCCAGTCGCTGCTGCTCGACCATCTGCTGGAGGAGCGAAGTCAGCTCAGACGGCTGCGTGACCTGCGCCTCAGTGACGGGAGGTGGAGTGGGAGGTGGCACTGTAGAACCTCCAGCCTCCGCGTCGTGCTACCGGGGAGAGGGGGGAGGAGGGAAGTACTCCTCGACACTGTCGTCTGTGTCGCTCTCAGACCAGATATGCTGCAGGTCCTCCCACTGAGCCTCAGCCTCAGCAAGCCTCTCGTCCTCCCGCTCTAGGTCGGACCAATCTTCCTCTGACAAACGGGCCCAGACCTGGCGCTCAACTGGACGACCAAGGCGACGGTGTCCAGGAGCAGAGGCACGATAGTGACCAAAGCGGGTCACGCTCTCGTCAGCAAGCCTGGCCTGTGCTGCATCCCCCTCAGGCTCCATCATAGAGCATATGAAACTGATCCAGTGCCCATAGACCATCTGCCTCATCATGCTAACCCCGTCTGTGATCACGTCTTCCATCTCGCACAGGAGGATGTCCACAATGTCGAAATCCATCCCGTTCATTATGTAGAACAGGAGGGTCTGCTGCAGACTAGTGAACCCCTCCAAGTATCCTGACCTCGGCAGGAGCGTGCGACGCAAGGCAAGGTGCACAATGCGCGCAACTGGGGTCAGAAGAGCTGGAACTCTCGGCTGGTCCGGAGAGAACGTGGGGCCAAACAGGGACCGGATCTCGTCAAGCTGTGGTGCTACTCCTCCAGTAAGTGGCCTCCTCGGTGGATCTGCCTGCCCATAGACCTTCTCGTGCACGCAGGTGTCGTGCAGGTCCAAACCAAGAAGCTGCCCCAAAGTCTGCCTCGAGAGGTGGTAGCGCTGTCCCATAAACATGAAGTCAATAGACCTCCTGCCCTCAGAGATGTACAGGGTCGCATAGAAGACACGGACCCAATCTTCCACATAAGCACTTCTCTCATAAGCAAGCAACTGCACCAAACCTCTGTACCTCTCAAAGTATGAACGGACCTCTGACTCCGCTGCCACTGCAAGCTGCCCCCAGTCCAAGTAGTTGTGCTGAAAAAGCTTGTGCCCCCGACGTCTGTAGGTCTCGTAGAGAGACGCCTGGGTGAAAGTCCAGAAACGACTGTCCACAAGAGCTTCACGGGGCTGAGGGTACCACTCCTCAAGTAGCACGCTCCAACGAAGCTTGCGTAGCTGCTTGGCCTTCATCTTCCGGTAGTCCGTGAGACGGACTCCCTCACCGACACGGACGGCCGTGTCCATCTCGTAGATGGCCCTCTCGGCTTCCCTGTCCTCACGACGATCGGCAGCCGTCGGTCTCGGACGAGGAGCAGCCTCGGTGTGACCCCCACGCGTCCGGGCTGAGCGCCGGCCGACGAGAGGCTCAACCGGCTCCTCTTCGACGTCGGAGTCGTCGATCACGGGAGGCTGCCTTGGACGGGCCTCGCGGATCCTCAGGGAACCCCCTCGGCCACGCTCACGCTCCTCGGCGGCGCGAGCAGCCATTAGGGCCTCTTTCTCATCCTTCGATAGTTTGCGCTTCTTCGCGGCGGGCTCCGCGATCGCCTTTCCCTTTCCTTTGCGGTCGCGACCCATCTAGATGCAATGTAGAGTTAGGGTTAGCGACGAGGAAAGAAAGAACAACGAAAGCAACAATGGACGTCGCACGGTATGAAGCAAACCTAGGCGACGGAGAGCAAACGGGGTGCGAAGTTGAAACGGCGGCGGCGAGGAGAGGCGGCGGCGAGGTTGATGGTGGAGGCGGTGCATCGAGTGGCGAGTGGCAGCGTGAGGGTGATGGAGGTGGCGCGGTGGTCTTGCGGTGCGATGGAGGCGGCCCGTGGCGAGGAGAGGCGGCGGCGGCGCTGTGGGCGGCGGTGGCGTTAGGCGGCGGCGCTGCGAGCAGGGGGACGGCGACGGCAGCCGGTGGACGGCGGCGGCGGCGGCGGCGGCGCTGCAGTGGGCGGCGGTGCAGGTGAGTGGTGGCGCGTATGAAGGCAGTGGCGGCGCGAGGTCGGGATCGGGAGAGGGAGGAAAAAGGGTACGGCCGGGTTTAAATAGTGGGTCCCAAACCCTAGCCGGAAATTTAACACCGGATGGACCGATGCTAGGTGAAGTGCACATCGGTCGAATGCCACAGTAAGGTTTTCCAGAAAAGTGCAATTGACACCGGATGGACCGACGTCTAGGGTTTTGATCATCGGATGAATAACACAGTAAGGATATTCAAGGAGTCACTGAGGACATCGGATGGACCGACGATAAAAAGGCATCGGTGGAATTCATCAAGGTTGCAGATTTGTGAACATCGGATGAACCAATGTTTTTCAGATTGAACTCATCGGATCACTTTGAGATTCTGACTGACTTGACACTTGAAGATTGAACACCTATCGATCCGATGGGGGAAGTACTTAGGCATCGGATAATCCGATGAAAACTAAACCCCAACATCCCATGTATGTCCTTTGACCAAACAAACAAACAATGGGAAACACATGTCTTAGGACTTTTTGGGCAACCCCTTACCCCTCAAAAAGCTAATATGCCAATAGCTTGGCTAGACCTTAAAGCAAAAGAAACACCAAAAAAAATGGGAGGAAAATATCCAAATGAAATGTAAGGCCCATGCTTTGTGAGGTAGAGTATGAAGACTACTATCTCAATGAAGCATGTTCCTCTAGGCATTAACGCACCTAACATTTTGTTCTTTCCACCTTATATGAGTTGAGATATTGCATTTCAAACAAGTCTCCTTCTCACGAGGTGGGTTCCCCTTTGTGACAATCTACCGTATGCAATGCCAAACAACTTAGTGCAAGAAATAGAATGAGTGCAAGTCTATCTGGCAGAGATCATGCAAGGCATAAAATAAATCTATCTTGTCAAGTTTAAACCTTCCAAAGGCTTCTTCAGGGAAAACTATTTCTAGCTCGCCCCTATCCTTTGGGAGTTAGATAAGACCTATATGATATGCATCCTTACATGAACATGGCAACTTACATGACGTTAGATGCATCTAGCACATTTAATTCATTTCTAAGCCTAGAAAAGGTTTTCTCATCAAGTGGTTTAGTGAAGATATCCGCCAATTGTTCTTCGGATCTAACACCTTGCAAAGAAATGTCTCCTTTAGCCTCATGATCACACAAGAAGTGATGGCGAATATCAATGTGCTTAGTGCGGGAGTGTTGAACGGGGTTTCTAGCTATCTTAATCGCACTTTCATTGTCACAAAGGAGAGGCACACAACCAATTTTAATTCCAAAGTCCAAAAGGGTTTGCTTCATATATAGAATTTGGACACAACATGCACCAGCCGCTATATACTCCGCTTCCGCGGTGGACGAAGCCACAGAATTTTGCTTTTTGCTAGACCAAGACACTAGGGAACGCCCAAGCAAGTGGCACCCACCGGAGGTACTCTTGCGATCTACGCGGCATCCGACAAAGTCCGAATCCGAGTATCCCAAGAGTTGGAAGGTTGTACCTTTAGGGTACCACAAGCCCATACTAGGGGTATGCTTAAGATACCTAAGTATCCTAAAGACCGCCTTCTTATGCGATTCTTTATGAGCCGCTTGAAAGCGAGCACATAAGCATACACTAAACATTATATCGGGCCTAGATGCGGTAAGATAAAGCAATGAGCCAATCAAGCGGTAGTGAGATTGGTCAATAGGTTTACCGTCCTTATCCGCGTCGAGATGGCAATTTGTTCCCATTGGAGTGCTTCTTGAGCTACAATCTCCCATCTCAAATTTCTTCAAGAGGTCCTTGGTGTACTTCTCTTGGTAGACAAAGGTTCCCTCTTGAAGTTGCTTGATTTGGAATCCAAGGAAGAAGTTGAGCTCTCCAATCATTGACATCTCGAATTCCCTAGACATCATTTTGCCAAACTCATGGCTAAAAGCTTCGTTAGTTGAACCAAAAATAATATCATCAACATAAATTTGACAAATGAACAAATCTCCGTTGATGTCTTTGGTGAAGAGTGTGGTGTCCACCCTCCCGATCTTAAATCCTTGCATGATGAGGAAGTCCCATAGTCGTTCATACCACGCCCTAGGTGCTTGCTTGAGCCCGTAGAGCGCCTTGTGCAACCTATACACATGGTTAGGATTCCTCGGATCTTCAAACCCGGAGGTTGTTCAACATAAACAAGCTCATTAATGTAGCCATTAAGAAAGGCACTTTTCACATCCATTTGATAAAGAGTAATATTATGATGTGAAGCAAAAGCGAGGAGAATACGAATTGCCTCTAACCGGGCGACCGAAGCAAATGTTTCGCCAAAATCTAGTCCTTCAACTTGGGAGAACCCTTTGGCCACAAGTCTTGCCTTGTTGCGGACCACAACGCCATTCTCGTATTGTTTGTTGCGGTACACCCACTTTGTTTCGATGACGTTTTTGTCCTTGGGTCGCTCCTCCAACACCCAAACTTCATTGCGGATGAAGTTGTTGAGTTCTTCTTGCATAGCCATCACCCAATTTGGGTCTTGGAGCGCTTCCTCAATGTGAGTGGGTTCTACACACGAAACAAACGAGTAGTGTTCACAAAATGAAGCAACATGGCGGGAACGAGTACTTACACCCCTTGAAGGACTTCCAATGATTTGGTCCATTGGATGCGCCTTGGAGATGCGTCCATGCCTCATAAGTGGTTGTGAAGCACTTGACGGTGGTGAAGCGTGTTGTTCCTCTTGTGGTTGGACTTGATCATGGACTTCTTCTTCATCTTGATGTTGTATTGCTTGTGAGTCTTGAGTTGGCAATGGATCATCTTTCTCCTCTTCGTCTACTTGAGGCGCCATGGAGGTGTTGTTGTTGGAACTTGAAGCTCTCCCTTGATCATGACCCTCTTCAACTTCCGGCTTGATGTCTCCAATGGTCATGTTCTTCATGGCTTCTCGTAGAGGCTCATCATCTATTTCATCATGACCAAAACTCTCCTCTTGGGAGCCATTAGTCTCATCAAACTCAACATCACAACTTTCTTCAACTAGACCGGAGGTTTGGTTGAATACTCGATATGCTTTTGAGTTTGATGCATAACCAAGAAAAATGCCAACATCACATCTTCTTTCAAACTTACCGAGCCTTTTCTTGCGGTAGATGTAGCATTTGCACCCAAAGACTCTAAAGTAGGAGATGTTGGGCTTTCTCCTAATGAGGAGCTCATATGGGGTCTTTTGGAGTAGTCGGTGAAGATAGACCCTATTTGCGGCATGGCACGCCGTGTTGATTGCTTCGGCCCAAAACTTCTCCGACGTGCCGTAGTCATCAAGCATTGCTCTTGCAAGAGTGATGAGGGTTTTGTTCTTCCTCTCAACAACACCATTTTGTTGAGGAGTGTACGTGGCGGAGAATTCATGCTTCACACCTTCACGGTCACACCACTCCCCAATGTTGTAGTTCTTGAATTTGGTGTCGTTGTCACTCCGGACCTTGATAATGGGAAGTTGGAATTCCCTTTGAGCACGGTTGGCGAAGGTCTTGAACACTTCCGGAGTTTCACTCTTGTCACCTAAAAATAGAGTCCAAGCATAGCGAGAGTAGTCATCAACTATAACAAGACAACAGAGGTTACCGCCAAGGCTTTGGTATGTGGACGGTCCGAAGAGGTCCATGTGGAGTAGTTCAAGTGGCTTGGAGGTTGACACCATTGTCTTCATTGGGTGGTGTGAAGCAACTTGCTTCCCGGCTTGACATGCGCTACAAAGCTTGTTCTTCTCAAACTTCACATCCTTCACGCCGGTCACCATCCCAAGCTTGAATGACTTCTTGAGTTTGCTCATTCCAATGTGTGCTATGCGTCAGTGCCATAGCCAACCCAAGCTTGTCTTAGTGAAAAGACAAGTGGTTAGGCTGGCATTCTTGTTGGAGAAATCTACTAAGTAGAGATGTCCATGCCGAAACCCTTTGAAGATAAGCTCTTTGCTTGCCTCACTACTCACAACAACATCATTTTTGCTAAATGTGCACGTTAGTCCAAGATCACAAAGTTGTGCAATGGAAAGTAGATTAAAGCTAAGCGACTTAACATACAACACATTAGAGATGGATAAATCATTAGAGATAGCAATTTTACCTAATCCTATTACCTTACCCTTAGAATTGTCACCAAAAGTGACTTGTTCATGATTACCGGGGTTTTCTATGGTGGTGAACATACCATCATTGCCGGTCATGTGTTGAGTGCACCCGCTATCGAGTACCCAATGCTTTCCTCTGGCTTTGTAGTTCACCTACACACATGAAGTTAATTTTTGACTTTAGGCACCCAAGCCAACTTAGGTCCTTGTATGTGAGATACAAGTGTCTTTGGGACCCAAAATTGCTTAGGGAGCTTCCCCTTCATGCTCTTCATGTCTTTGCCAATGAACCTAGCTTTCACCTTGCCATTCACTTTGCTAAGAAGATAATAGCAATCATTGAAAGTAGATTTGTAGTTAGTAGGCAATTTAGGTGAAGGTCGGTTAGGAAGAGGACACTCCCTTGTGTGGTGACCGGTGACCTCACAATGTTGGCAATAAGAACCAACTTCCTTGATGAAGCTTGTTCTAAGCTCCGGTGAGGGCACCTTTCCTTTGTTGGGCACCGGGAAGGATCCAAGTCCTCTTTTGTTGAAGGCTTTCGCTTGTTGGAAGAGGATTTCCTTGTGCTTGATTTCACCTTTTGAAAGTCTAGCCACACTAGTGCGGAGACTCTCAATTTCCTCCAACAAGTCCTTCTTCCTAGCATTAGCTTTTAAAGACAAAGACTTGTCCAAGACATTAGAGACATGCGAAGTAATGGACATCTTATCATTAAGAGTTTGTTTCTTTGCATCTTTTAACTCTTGATCAAGCATGTCATGAGCAATGTTAAGTGTTTGGTATTCATGAATTAGCTTGTTGTGCTCCTCCAAGAGAGTTTGGTGTGCTATGTTGAGCTCTTCATTGTCTACCTTGATTTTAGCATTTTCTTCCTCAATTTGCTTGACATGAGATTTGAGCGTGTCATGCTCTTTGAGTATGCTTTCATACTCGTCAAGCAAATCAAGGTTGGCACTCTCAAGTTTAGTACGAATTTCTTCAAGAGTTTTAACCTTACTCTTCTCTCTCTTAATGATAGCGTGATATTCATTAATCAAAGAAGTTAAATCATCGGGGGAAAGCTCATCGTCACTAGAGTCGTCACATACCTTGGTGTTACCTTTAGCCATGAGACACATGGGTGGTGGAGGAAGAGGTGAGTCATCATGGTTGGCAATGGCAAGGCCGGCCAAGCTTTCTTCTTCTCCTTCACTATCTTCATTACTTGTCTCTTCGTCGGTGACCCATTCATTTGCCTTACACATAAACACCTTTTGTGGACTACTTCTCCTCTTTGGGAAGAGTCTTGCCTTCTTGCCCTTGTCTTGCTTCTTCTTCCCAAAGACTCTTGGTTTGGGCTTGGCTTCTTCTTCATTATCATCACTTTCTTCAAGCTTGCGTTGCTTGCCTTTGTAGTTCTCTCTCCTTTTGTCCGGTTTTGGACAATCATAGGAGATGTGGCCTTGATCTCCGCAATTGTAGCATATCTTGCGATCGTCCCTTCTTGGTAGAAATGCATTCTTCTTGGGATCAAAGGTGTATCCCTTTTTGGTGATCTTGGAGTTCAAGCGTGAGAACTTTCTCATCATCAAGGCAAGCTCATCATCGTCATCTTCACTTGACGCTTGCTCTTCTTCACTTGAGCTAGGCTCAACCACCTTCTTCTTCTTGAAGTTAGTCTTCTTGGTGGAGGCCTTTAGAGCAATTGTCTTTGATGATGATTGCTCCATCATCCCAAGTACACTCATCTCATGAGCGTGTATTTCTCCAATGAGCTCCGAAACTTCAATGTTGTCAAGTGATTCCTTTTGGAGCATGGAGTTGATGATGTTGTACTTCGGCTTGGAAGGAGCATGAGGATCTTGCGGTTAATAAGTCCCTTGCCAAGAGACGCAATGTCAAGAGCATTAATTTCCTCAATAAGAACATTTAAGCGTGAAAACATTTCATTAACATTTTCATGAGGAAGCATCTTAAATTCATCATATTTAGCTTTGAGCATGTGATATTTAAGTTCCTTTACACGAGATGAGCCCTCATGGATTTCTATCAAGCAAGCCCAAATTTCACAAGCTTTTTCCTTACTAGCAATTCTAGAGAAGACATCTTGACTTATGCATTCATAAATAGCATTCCTAGCCTTAGCATCCCACTTAACTTGATCACCCACATAGTTAAGTTCTCCAAATCCCGCATGAGTCGCTTCCCAAACTTCAGGGGCAATAGCTTCAAGGTAAGCGCGCATGCGTGCTTTCCAATAGGCGAAGTTCTTGCCCTCGAAGATAGGAACCGAACCCCCAACCTTGGCCATTTTTGCTCTCCAGCGGTGAAGCTAGAATGATCCTATGAGCAACCCTGCTCTGATACCAATTGTAAGGATCGAAACGCCCAAGAGGGGGGGTGAATTGGGCTTTCTTTCAAATTTTAAGACAATTAAAAAGACGAACGACTTAAGCCCAATTCCCAATGCGGTTCTAGCTATGCAATCAACGTAGATATAACTTGAAGTAAAGATTGCAAAATGTAAAGAGAGGGAGAGGAATGCAAACGCTAGGGGACACGGAGATTTATCCCGTGGTTCGGCAAGATCGCAAGGATCTTCCTACATCCACGTTGTGGCACCCACCGAAGGGTTTTGCCACTTCCAATGTCACAGAGACAATGGAGTCTTCACTAATCTTCTCCGTTCGCCATCTCCGGCAAGGTGGAGCTCAAGCCTTGTACAACCGTCGATGTTCCGGGCTTCCACACACACCTTGGCAAGCTCCGGAACGATCTTCTTCAACTTCTCACTAGCCTAGAGAGTTCAATCACAGAGAATGAACGCACACAAGCTTCTCTCTAGCCTATTACAAATGATCTAAAAGTGTGGAAATGTATGCTCTATGGTCTTGATTGCTCTTGAATGTGTAGTGTGCTTCAGGTGATCAAGACCTGTCGAAATGACCGGGTTGGAGGGGTTTTATAGCCAGCTTAACCGAAATAGCCGTTGGAAAAGTAGGCTGACAGAACTTTTCTGTGCACACTAGATGATCCGATGTCTCCCCTCTAGTTATCATCGGTGTAATTACTTTGGCTGACGTCATTGTGTCAGATATTACCGTTATTAGACCGATGTTGTCCCAGTCTTCTCATTGGATGATCCGGTGGCTCTTCCTCCAGAATTTGCTTGATCTTGATGCTTACTGGAGTGATTAACCGATGTGTGTAACTCTGCACATCGGATGATCCGGTGCTTCATTGTTCCATTTGTACTGCAAACTGTATTGATGCACCGATGTTGTTGAGCCATTCACATCGGATGATCCGGTGAGTTCATTTGTCTGAGGTCTTTTTCTTTAGTTGAATCAACTCGACCGATGTGTTTATTTTGGAAATCATCGGTTGATCCGGTGAGTTGATTTTGCTTGCTTCGAGTTGTTTTGAGTGAATCTTTTGTGTCTTTCTCGAATGACCTCTTAGACATTTGTTCCACACGGCTCTCTTATGATTCTTAGGCATTGTATGATGTCAATTTTTGATTGAGTGACTTGGACATAGAGCCTTCACATCTTGTCTTTATCTCATGAATTTTGATCTCGAAAGTTGAGTATCTATGGGTCTCCAATGACATAATCATTTCATCTTATTTAGTGTTAATGGGGACCTTGCATTCACAAATTCATTAGTAAAGTTCAATGGTTGTCATTAATCACCAAAACCATACAACATGAGGGGGGCCTAGATGCTTTCACCCGTGCACCAGGGTAGAGCAATGTGGCTTCGCCACTGGCTGTCCTAACAATAAATATTTTGATACAAGAGGAAGTAATGCTTAAACGAAATTGGAAAGGTGATACATATTGCTGGTTTTGTAATAAATTAGAATCTTTGAATATTTTTTTTCTCACATAGGACTGCATGATTGTTGGAATATGATCCAAATTTTGATCTCGCTAGGGACGCCTAGGGGATGTGAGAGGTGGAGTCCTCCCACGTTACGGGTCGTATTTATTTTGAGGGATTTATTTCCTTTTGTAAGCCACCCCTATAAATACATCTTGTAGGCTGTTGAGGGAGAGCAAGAGAGAGGAGACCATCATTGTAATCTCTATTGTAAACTCTCATCATATAATGAAGATCGCCGGTCGGCGCCCGTGGTTTTTTTTCCCGCAAGGGTTTTCCACGTAAAATCTGTGTCTCGTATTAGATCTTGTTTACGCATTAATTTGCTAACAAGTGGTACCAGAACCAGACATGAGATTGATTAAAAAAAGTTAGGGTTTAAGTCCCTGTTTGTGCGCCGCCACCGCCAGGTAATTAGATCTGTTATTTTCTTACGCCGCAACTCGCGGATCTTTGGCTGTCGCCGCATTTGTCCCGACGTCTGCAGTGTTCGCCTCCGCGTGCGGCCTTACCCCGGCTTGCATCGTCCTTCGCTGGGCCCGCAGTGTCGCGCGCTGCAGACCAGCGCCCGCCGCCGTTCCTGCTGTGCAGCCATCGTGTGCCGAGCCCAGAGTGACTCCGCTCCGCGCTTGGTTCGTAAGCAGCGCGTGTACTACGGGCTCCTCCCTATCGATTGATGCTACAGCACCATTGATCGGTCACATCAAACTACAAGTCCAAAGATCGATCTAGGAGGTTGCTGCTATCACCTACTTCACTCAATCGATATAGCAGGTTGCTGCTATCGCCTACTTCATCCAGGAGAGAATATTTGGGAATTTGGCTACAACCACACGATTGTTTCTACCAGCAACATCTTTCTCAATTTTCTTTTATGTGGATTAGTGCATTGCAAATTATTGTTGCTGATTTCCTCTCATAATAGCTTCTCTCAAATATGATATTCCGCTGCTAGACCGTGATACACGGTTCACTCTGTGGCAAGTCAAGATGCAGGCAATATTAGCGCACATCGATCTGGATGATGCGCTTGATGGGTTCTTCAAGAAGCAGGAGAATTGGACCGACGATGAAAAGTGTCGTGATCGTAAGGCTCTTTCACAAATTCATCTTCATTTATCTAATAATATTTTACAAGAGGTTTTAGAACAGAAAACCGCTGCTGCTTTATAGCTCAAGCTGGAATCGATCTGCATGTTCAAGGATCTTACCAGCAAGATGCATTTGAAGATGAAATTGTTTTCTCACAAGTTGCAAGAGGGTGGTTCAATGTCCTCTCATGTTCAAGTATTCAAGTAGATTATTTCGGACCTAGCGTCCGTGGAGGTAAAATATCATGATGAGGATTTAGCTCTTATGCTCTTGTGTTCATTGCCTCAGTCTTATTCAAATTTCAGAGATACTATATTATACAGTCATGATACTCTAACTGTTCAAGAGGTTTATGATGCTTTGCATGCTAAAGAAAAGATGAAACAGATTGTGTCTACTGATTCTGCTGCCAGTTCTGATGGAGAAGGCTTGTCTGTTCGTGGTAGAACAGAGAAGAAATCAAATAAAAATTCGAGTGGTCGGAAACACAGCTCTAAATCCAAAGGTAAAGATAAGTTCTGCAGATATTGCAAGCGTGATAATCATGATATCTCTGAATGTTACAAGCTGCAGAATAAAGAAAAGAGAAAGGATGTTCAAAAGTCTACAAATAAATCCAATGATGATGATAGTGCTTCTATTGTCTCTTCCGATGGCAGTTCTAATGGTGATGTTCTCGTTGCTTTTGCTGGATGTGCTAAAATTAATGATGAATGGGTTCTTGATTCTGCCTGCACGTTTCATATTTGCATTAATAGAGATTGGTTCTCCACTTATGAATCTGTCCAGGGTGGAGGTTCCGTTTTGATGGGTGATAACACACCTCGCAAGGTTGTAGGGATTGGATCTGTTCAGATTAAGATGTCTGATGGTATTTGTCGGTACCCTAAAAACCGTACACCCCCTCAGATTACAAAGATCTCAGGAGAAGGACGACTACTCGAGTTGAATACCCTCGGAGGCCCACTTGTCAGACATGACCTGACCAGCTTTTCCAACATGGTTAATCCCTAGGTCGCCACGTGTACTACCAAACCGGAGCTACCACCCACAAGGGGGAAGCACCGGACTGAGTACCGAAACGACACCTCCGGACCTAACCCCTGACCGAGAGAAGCTCCGGTCCTGACACGTGTCAAGTAGCCCCGGAGCTTCTTGCTTCCCGCAGCAAGCTCCGGAGCTGCCACATGTCTAAGCCGCCTCTAACCTCCGGGAGACCTTGTAACTGCTCCGGATCTTCAAAGGAGAGCCAAGGGTTTCAAGACCTGTTTAAATGTCATTAATGCCATATTAATGACACTTAAACGGACGATCTTAATGCCTGTAACGGCACTGTCGAAGCCCGTTACAGGCTCATTAACAACAATTAATCGTGTATCAATACTAGTAACTGCCGGGGCCACATGTCGGGCCAGGCAGCTTGTAACGGCCCGTCTTTGTACTATAAAAGGACAGGCCGACGATACACGGGGGACAGACAGTAGATCATACGTGATAAGCCAATACAACATCAACATCCCCGTGGAGTACGGTGTTACGCTCAGGCGGCCCGAACCACGTAAATCCTAGTGTCACCAGTGTTAAACCGCAATTCACCTTCTTGAGTCTCCGCGCGCCCACACCGAACTACAAACTCCCTCGACACTTTAGCTGTGTCAGGAGATCTGCCGACTCCAACAGTCGACAGTTGGCGCGCCAGGTAGGGGGGCGCCTCAGATTTTCGAGAATGGTGAACTCCGCGGCTGGATCATCCAATGGCCAACCTGCTGTTCAAGTTGTTGAAGGCAATCCCTCCAACAGGCAGCCACCAGCAGGAGCCACTCTCCCACCACCACTGTCTTCTCCGGCGAATCGTGCTGGACAACGCGATGGTGCTCCAGCGTCACTGACTGCGTCAGCAAGTCATAACAACCCGGAACATGCGCTCCATGCAGTGCGTGCTCTTCTCCAACGACCACCACCTCCGGACGCATCTCGAGATGCAATGGAGCAGTGGAGGGCCGATGTGGAGCATTTGGTCGCAGCAGCGGCCGAACGCCTCAACAACCAAGGACCTCCTCCTTCCAGACGAGCCCCGTCTCAGCGGCGGACTTTGTCAGGGAGACTTGGTCCGCACGTCTCCAACAATAGGAGACATCCTGCGTCACAGCAGGTGACATCGTTGCCCTCCGGGGCACGACGTACCCATACGGTATCTAGGCTTTCCACTCATGACCTCCGGGCGGAGTTGGATCGCCGATACCGCCAACAAGATGGCCGTGTCCACATCGAGCGTGCTCGTGAAAGACGGGAAGCTCAGGACCTTTCTACTCTGGAAGGAGTAGGAGGAGGCTGTTCAGCCCTAGCCATGCACCTGCGCATGGTTAGATGGCCACAGAAGTTCCGGCCACACCTGCCGGAAAAATTCGACGGGACAGTCAATCCCGCTGAATTCCTTCAGATATACTCCACTACAATCTTGGCAGCTGGAGGAAACGAGGTTGTAATGGCCAACTACTTTCCAGTGGCTTTAACCGGGACTGCCAGGTCCTGGTTTATGAGCCTTCCACCCAACTCTATCGACAGTTGGGAAGAGTTGTGCCGACAGTTCACTGCCAACTTCGGGAGTTCATACACCCGACCAGGCACTGAACTGGATCTTTTTGCGGTCGTGCAAAAAGGGGGAGAATCTTTGCGGTCCTTCATCCAGAGGTTCTCTCAGGTACGCAACACAATCCCTTCTATCTCAAGCGCTTCTGTCATTGTGGCATTCAGACAGGGCGTACGGGACAAGAAGATGTTGGAGAAGCTGGCGATCAAAGAGATCACCAGCGTCACGGAACTCTTCAGCCTGGCAGACAAATGTGCCAGAGTTGCGGAGGGCCGTGAAATGCACTCCAAGCCAGCCTCGGAGGATCACAAGAAATCCTCTAAAGAAGAAGTTGCTACCTCCGAGGGTGGCAAGAAGAAAAAGAAGACCCACAGCAAGAAAAAGTCGTCGGCCGGCACATCTAACGTTGCAGCTACTACAACTCCTGGTGGCCGGGGGCCACGCCCCGAGAAGCGACCTCGACCGTCTCCCGAAGATGGTGGCAAACCCAAAGTGTGGTGTCCCATTCACAAAACGGGCAGCCACGGTTTGGAAGACTGCCGGGAGGTCCAAAACCTTGCCGAGCGCTACAGCAAGCGCCGGGAAGGATCTCCTTTCCGACAGAGGGAAGGAAAACAGAAGGTCGATGAAGCTCCGGCTGAAGAGGAGTTAGGGTTTCAGGACCCCAAAAAGGTCCTGAAGGTCGTCTACACCTCCGTCGACAACGACTCTGACGTCTCTGACAACGAGCGTCGGAAAACCATGAACACCATTTTTGGTGGGTCATGGGACATCACCTCCCGTCGCGTCATTAAGACTATGCGGCGGGATATGGCCGCTGTAGCTCCTACAGCTAGACCGGAGCCACATCGAAAGTGGATGGACATATCCATCACTTTTGATGCTTCGGACTGTCCTCGAAGCATGGTCGGAGCTGGACAGTTACCTTTGATGGTATCTCCTACCATTAATAACATCCAGCTCCATCATGTTATGGTGGACGGAGGTTCGGGGCTGAACCTCATAAGCTTTGAAGCTTTTACCAAGCTTCAGCTCCGACCTTCGGATCTCCAGCCCTCTCGACCTTTCTCCGGAGTAGGTCCGGGGGCCATTACTCCACTCGGAGCTATAACTCTCCCCGTTACCTTCGGGACACGGGAGAAGTATCGCACCGAGAAGTTGGTCTTCGACGTCGCTCAGATCAACTTACCATTCAACGCCATCTTGGGTAGACCTGCCTTATACAAATTTATGGCAGCTGCTCATTATGGATACTTGGTGTTGAAGATGCCAACACCAGTAGGCGTTCTCTGGATCCGCGGAGATCGCACCGCCGGGGTAACTGCTCTGGAGGAGCTCCATGCATTAACCACAGCGCAAGAGGAGGACTCCAGACAGGAGCAAGCTCCAAAACCCCCGAGCATTCGTCAACGGGGCTCAACCTCTGCACCACGTGTGCAGCCAAGTGGCGACACCGACATTCCCGTCAAGGTCGTCCAAATTGGTTCCGATGCAGCTCAAACCACCCGCATATCGGGTGGGTTGAACGACAAATAGGAACTCGCGCTCATCACTTTCCTCTGGGCTAATGTTGACGTGTTTGTCTGGCAACCGTCACAAATGTCTGGGATCCCTAGGGAAGTGATTGAGCACAATCTGAAGATTTACCCCGATGCTCGGCCTGTGCATCAGAAGCCTCAGAAGCAATCCGTAGAGCGACAGAACTTCATCCGACAAGAAGTGAAGAAGTTGCTCGAAGCCGGATTCATCTGAGAAGTCTTCCATCCAAAATGGCTGGCAAACCCAGTCGTTGTGCCCAAGGCCGGCGGGAAGCTTTGGATGTGCATCGACTACACCACACTAAATAAGGCATGTCCAAAAGATCCATTTCCACTACCTAGAATAGATCAGATAGTGGATTCCACCTCTGGGTGTGAGTTACTGTGTTTCCTAGACGCATATTCTGGGTATCATCAAATCAGGATGTCTAGGGAAGATGAAGAGCATACTTCCTTCATCACAGTAGATGGATTGTATTGTTACACAGCCATGCCATTTGGTCTCAAGAATGCAGCTTCAACTTTTGTACGAGCTATGTACAAAACTTTTGAAGAACTCATCAGAGATATAGTGGAAGTGTACGTCGATGACATCGTGGTCAAGGTCAAGAATAAGGAGTCCCTATTGGACACCTTGCAGGCTGTCTTCGACAAGCTGCGGGCCACCCGCACGAAGCTAAACCCAGACAAGTGTGTCTTCGGGGTTAGCTCCGGAAAACTTCTGGGGTTCCTGGTAAGTCACCGGGGCATAGAAGCTAATCCGACGAAGATAAAAGCCATTGAAGAGATGCGGCCACCAACCCGCATCAAAGACGTCCAAAAGTTAACTGGGTGTCTAGCTGCCCTCAGCCGGTTCATATCAATACTGGCGGAACGGGCGCTCCCCTTCTTCAAGTTGTTGAGGAAGTCTGGACCATTCCAATGGTCCGAAGAAGCAGAGAAGGCATTCCAGGAGCTGAAACAGTTCCTCACCACCCTACCAATTCTGGTAGCTCCAAACCCTGGTGAGCCCTTGCTACTTTACATTTCAGCTACTGACGAGGTTGTCAGTATGGTTCTGGTTGCAGAGAGACCAGGACTATCCCATACTCAGGAATCCAGACCCCTTCGGGAGGGTCCGGAGGTCCCTGAAAGTGAGTCTGGGTCCCAGCCCCCAGACTCAAATCCACGAGAATTCACTTCAGAAGACTCAGACCCCTCCGAGAGGGTCCGAGTCATTTCTGAAGAAGCTCCAGGTTCCTCCAACCAGAACCCGGAGGTCCCTGTAGAAAATCTGGACTCCTCCAACAGGATCCGGATCAATAGAGAGGAAGCTCCGGACCCCTCCGGGAGGGTATGGACCATTCAACGTCCGGTATACTTCATTAGTGAAGTATTACATGATGCCAAGACTCGATACCTAGAGGTGCATAAGCTGCTTTATGCAGTTCTTGTTGCCTCTAGGAAGCTCCGACACTACTTCCAAGCTCACAAAGTCTCGGTGGTGACCTCTTATCCACTTCGAGCGATCCTGCATAATCCCAATTCAACTGGGAATATTGCAAAGTAGGCAGCGGAATTAGCTGAATTCGATCTCGAATTTACTTCAAGACAAGCAATCAAGAGTCAAGCGTTGGCAGATTTTGTGGCGGAATGGACTCCCTCTCCATCAAACCTTGGGGGCCCCAGCAAGCAGAAGACGGAACATCAAGTTCCAACCTTCACCGAGCCTCATTGGACTCTTTACTTTGATGGCTCCATGCAGAAGCAGGGGGTCGGTGCTGGAATCCTTCTCCTTGCACCGACTGGGGAGAAAGTAAAATACATGGTACACCTTGACTTCAAGGCAACCAACAACATGGCGGAGTATGAAGCACTCATCTGCGGGCTAAAGGTGGCACTGTCATACGGTGTCAAGCAACTGCTGGTCAAAGGAGATTCACAGCTCATCATCAAGCAGGTGAAGGGTGAATGCTCCTGCAATAATCTCCAGCTAGCTGCTTACCTCCTTGAAGTCCAGAGGCTTCAGAAGGACTTTGAAGTCCTAGACCTCAACCATGTTCAGCGTGCCCACAACGCTGAAGCTGACGAACTCTCGACCAAAGCGTCAACCGGAGCTCCAGCTCCTGACGGAATCTTTGTCCGGAGGTTGTCAAAACCCACAGTTCAGCCTGCCGAACTGAACGAAGGGGGCGAGATCAGCATCCCTAAGCTGACGGTCCCGATGGCCCTGTTACCATGGCAGCCATCAAGGGTCGTAGGTGCTGCCGGAAGCTCCGAGCAACCCAGCACGCAAGACTCAAATACTCAAGTCAGTTCCGATGCATGGATCTCGGAGATCCGGAACTACTTGAAAGACAACATCCTTCCTGACGATGATGTATCCGCTGATCGGGTAGTCAGATTGGCTAAAAGATACACACTGGTAGAAGGAGATCTCTACCGGCGCAGTGCCAACGGCATCCTAATGCGGTGCATCACAAAGGAAGAAGGTTGCGAGCTTCTCGCAGAAATCCATGGAGGCGAGTGTGGGAACCACGCATCTTCCCGCACGCTGGTCGGAAAAGCCTTTCGGCATGGCTTCTACTGGCCTACAGCGCTCCAGGATGCCACTGAGCTGGTAAAGAAATGCGAAGCATGCCAATTTCATGCAAGGCAAATTCATACACCCGCTCAGCCCTTACAAATGATACCTCCTACATGGCCCTTCCCTGTGTGGGGGATGGACATCTTGGGACCCTTCCCAAGAGCCGTCGGAGGTTACAAGTTCATGTACGTCGCCATCGACAAGTTCACCAAGTGGCCGTAAGCAACTCCAGTTGTGACGATCAACAAGCAATCTGCTATCAACTTTCTGCAATCCATTGTAAGCAGATTCGGAGTCCCAAACAAGATCATCACTGATAATGGGACTCAATTCACAAGCTCCGCGTTCCAAGGGTATTGCGAAGACCTCGGCATACAGGTTTGCTATGCTTTCGTAGCTCATCCCGCCAGTAATGGCCAAGCTGGGAGAGCAAATGCAGAAATCCTTAAAGGACTCAAAACGCGCACCTATGAGCATTTGAAAAAGCACGGAGCCAATTGGATCGAAGAGCTTCCGCCCACTCTATGGGCCAACAGGACTTCTCCAAACCGGTCAACCGGAGAAACACCCTTCTTTCTGGTGTACGGAGCTGAAGCAATCCTTCCTCCGGAAATCACCATGGGTTTGCTCCGAGTCCGGACCTTCGACGAAGCCGCGCAGGACAAGCTCTGGCGCGAAGACCTAGACCTCCTCGAGGAGGGAAGGTGCCAAGCAGCTGTTCGGAATGCCAGATATCGCCAGGCTCTACGGCATTATCACCAGCGGCATGTACACAACCGACAGCTCGAGGAAGGCGATCTGGTGCTACGAAGAATACTATCCAGAGAAGGGCTAAACAAACTTTCCCCCGGATGGGAGGGGCCCTTCCGAGTGATCAAAGTATCCCGTCCCGGAAGCGTTCGCTTGGCTACTGAGGATGGGACACCTCTCCCAAACCCTTGGAACATCGAGCACCTCCGTAAGTTCTACACTTAATTCCACGGAGGTGAGTCTTGAGTAACTTGAGATGTATGTTATAGAGTCATTGTACATAATCGGGTAGTTCCTCCGGGAGAGCAGCCGGACCTTTTCCGAAAGGTCTGTAAAGCTCAAGCAGCACTCGTTACAGTCCCCGGACTAAAAGCGCGGCTAACTACCCTGGGTCAAGCAAGAAACCAAGCACACTTGGCCTGGTCCCGTACCCTAAGAATGTACTTGTTTCCCCTGTACCCCGGACCTATAATGAAAGACATCTTCATGTGAAATAGACTCCACGTGCATTCATTTTGTGCAGGCTCGATATTTTTATTTTTCTCTTTCTTGTCTATAACAAAAACGTGCAATTCTTAAGAAATTTTAGTTTGATCGGTTTATATACGACTCGAGTTGAATTGTCAGAACTCTTGGATTTAAATATCGTTTATGGCCAACTCGCCTGAAAGCCGCCAAGCCAATCTAGGGCCGCAGTGTGCTATCGACTTAGCCTGGTCAAGCACCCTAAGTACGCCACTCTACCTACACCCCGGCAGGCCAAAGTAAGGCGGGTCCATGGACAATTGGATCTAAGAGAAAAGACAACGCTTCCAGTTGTATTTAAAATCGCGTTCAACTTAAAATTTACTTGAGAATCATAAGTCGCGATGAAATTATAGACAAGGAACAAATTTTATCATTTTTCTTGGCTTAAGTGTGCAGGAAAAACAAAATATACATTGATGGAGAAAAGCTGGAGCTGACCAAGCTCCGACCCCGTCAAGGGGGTCTACCATCGGCGCTGACTAAAAGATGGTGAGAAGACCCCGTACATGGAGTCTGTTGCCATGTTGCCAACTTACCAAGTGTTGCTTAAGGTCATTGCTGAAGCTACTAAGCTCCGACACCTTGGAGTACTAACTATCGACGCTCTAAGTGTTGATAGAAGCTATTGCCGGAGCTACTAACCTCCAGCGATGGACAGTACCGGAGCTTCTAAGCTCCGACAACATCAGGGGACCTTCACTATCAAAGACTTCGGAACCAAATTCCACAAGTTCGAAGCAAATCCGTCTTCAACAAAACTCAGTATCCTTTTGGTACATGTTCACAATCAAATTGTGTACATCTACCAGGGGGCCAAGAGAAGATAAAGATGTTGAAGACAAAAAATGAAATTCGCAAAAATTTGGGAATTTCATTTATCTGGAGACAGGAGATTACATCTGGAGACAAGAGAGTACAAAATTGAGGAAGAAGAGAAAATACAAGCGGGAGCTAAAGAGATGACCCTAGACCCTATGGAAGAACTCGGCAACCTTCTGGGCGACCTCCGATACGCTGGCTCGGGTAGCTTCGCCTTCTCCTTCGACGGGGCCTTCAAGCACCGGGTCCAGAGGAAATTGAGGGTTCCGGCTGGTGTAGCATGTCAACACGTATTCTGTGACGTTCCTCGCCAGGGATTGCCCCTCGACCTCCAGTTGGTCCGCGATGACGTCGCCCACCTTGGAGAGCTTGCTGCCTGCTGCGCTCAACGCTTGCAGCGCGAGGTCCGGCTCCGGCTCCGGATCATCCGGGCGCACGGGGCTGAAACCCATTGGCGTCAGCGCATCGTTGGCCTTACCCAGGAACTCCCAAATCTGCAGGGAGTCCACTGTCCCCAGGCTCTTCATTTCTTCCAAGGATCTCTTGGCCGCCGTCAGTTCGGAATTCTCACGGGCGAGGCGCTCAACTTCTTTGGCGTTTTGCTGAATCTTTGCAGCAACCCGCCTCTCAAGTCTTCCGAGCTCCTCCTCCCGGAGGTGGATCTTGTTCCGACGGTCGACCAGGTCTTTCTCCCTAGCCTCCACTTTCTTCTCCTGGGCAACAAGGGCACACTCATATTCGTAGAGTTCCTGCCCTCGCACCCAGGTCTTCTCCTCTTCCTCGAGGCAGCGCTCTTCCAACTTCTTAGTGCGCTCCTCGAGACCCTTGTCCGCCAGAGCTGTCTTCTCGGCGAGCTCCTCTTCCCTTCTCAGGATGTCATCCTGCAGCTCCAGGAGTTTTTGCTCTTCGTCTTCGAGCCGTCTCTCCCTCCCTTCGAGTGCCTCTCGGCGCTTGATGAGAGCTGCGTTGATGGCTTCAAGCTGCTCGAACCGAGCATTGGCCGCGTCATTGGCAGCCTTGGCCTGATCATGGAACTCCCGAGAATGAGCGTCGAGGGCATGGGTCATGTTCTCCCTCTCATCCAGCAGCTTCTCCCAACACTCCAGGCGGATCTTCTCCCGCTTGATCCACTCCTTGTCCTCCGCATGCCTCGACTGCGCCAGCTTAGTCTTGAAGTGGAGCCGATTACGCCACCGCCTAAGGGTTTGGCGCTCCTCTTCAAGAGCCTTGCAGTCGTGGAAGAAGGCCAGTTGGACCTGACGTAGACTGGAGCAGGCGTTGTCGATAGACATCGACAGCGGGATGGGCTCCGGACCTGCTGGGGTCTCCTCCGCTGGTTCCAGCGGGTCTTCACGTACAAAAATTGGGTCCCACTCTACGAGAGTGGAACCCTGAGCTTCTAAAGCGCTAGGGCCTTCCTCCGGGATGGCCTCAGTCGCCATCGAAGAAGGCCCCGCCGCCAAGTCTTCATTCGCCCCCTCAGGCAGGGGGCCGGCGACTTCGTTTAGGCACTCTGGCTCTGCCACAGGTACCATCGATGTCGTCGCCTTCGGAGCAGGAGCTACTGTTGGCTCCGATCGGGGCACCTCTTCTGAGGGAGACCCGAGCTCCCTCGCCTCTTCAACCGTCGGCTCTGCGACCGGTGCTCCAACAACAACCGGCTCAGCGACCGGTGCATCGGAGGTAACCGAATCAACTGTCGGAACTACCTCGACTTCCGGCTCGCACACCGGAGCTTCAATCACCTCCGGTTCAATCGCCGGGGCTTCAACGAGTTCCGGCTCTAAGACCGGGACTATCACTTCTTCCGGCTCTACAGCCGGAGCTTCCATTACTGCAGCACAAGGACCTAGAGCTTCAATCTCCGAGACAAGTGCCGCCGGCATGTCTTCACTCCTGTGGTCCGGCGCTACCATGGGAAGTTCTGGGGACGAGCCAAGGTTCATGACCACGACAGCCGGCGCCGGAGCTGTCGCAGCCTCAGCCACCATTTGGGGCGGAGCCGGGACAGGAGCGGAAGCTCCCACAGCCTCAGAAACCGTGGCCGAGGGTGGAGCTTCACCCCCTTTCTTAGGGACGCTGCAGAGGATGGATAAAGGGAATTAACAAACAATTACTACAACTAAAAAGTTAACCAGGGTAAACATCAAAAATTACCTTGGAAGGCTCCCGCATCAGCTTGCGCGGAACCTTTTTCCCGGACGTTCCGGGCTGGCCAGCGTCGGCGTAGGAGCTCTAGGAGGCCCCCCAGAACTCGCCGCAGCCACGGGAGATTCCCGAGTTGAGTCCCTCCTCGATCGGGAGGAACCCCTGGACCTGGAGACTCCAACCGCCCCGGGGGCCGGAGTCGTACACCCGGAGCTAGCACCACTGGAGGGCTCTACCACGGAGTCGGAAGCGCTTCGGGAGGATCCCACTGCAGGAACAGTCTCATTCCGGGAGGACCCCACCACGGGGACAGTCGCCACGGCATCAGAAGATCTTCCCCCTTGTGGAGAAGGAGCCAAGGTAGAAGCAGCGGGCATGACGGACCTTCCGTCGACATGCCGCAGCTTCCTCTTCCGACTCTCCGGCTCCTTCGCCAGCTCCTTGCCCTTGCCGATGACTTCAACCCTCGGCTGTGGAGCAGGGACTGAGCCATCTTCGGGCACCCCAGGGATCGCCACCCGGGTGGTTGGTATCCTCTCGACGACGCCAAGGTCGTCAAGCGCAGGCATCTTCCGCCGGAGCTCTCTGCTGAACTCCACTTCCACGTTAAGAGGGAGAAAGGCCGGCGGCGGAGTCAAGTAATCTCCGTCGACGTCGATGCCGTGCTGGAATTTCTTGAGGTGGAACTCCAGGGTCTTCCCCACCATGTCGGACTTCAACCCGGTTTCAACCCGGTCCTCATCCATCACGCTGTTGAGGACCCAAGCGAGCTTCTCCCTCCTCTTCAGCGGCGCCCACCTGGGGAGTCAATCCTCCCTCCACACATCGGCGGATCCTGGTCAGGACAGGGTCGAAAACTTCCGCCAGCACCGGGACTTCACTCCATATCGATGTGTCAATGCCAGGCAGACTGTCTCGCAGTTCCAACCGCTCATGCTCTTCCACCCTGACGACAATCCAATCTTTCTTCCAGTCATCCCACTTCCCGGAAGGGAACGACCGGAGGTACTTGAACGGGCACTTCTTGCGCTTCACGAAGTAGTAGAAGCCAAGATACTCGTTGCTCCGACCGGTGGTGTGAACGGTGAAGAAGGTTCGGAAGAGCTCGACGCAGGGGGGGATGCCCACCCACATCTCGCAGAAGTGGACAAAGATGGACACAAGGAGAATGGAGTGGGGACCAAGGTGGTATAGCTGCAGACCATAGAAGTCTAGCAGCATCAAGAAGAAAGAAGAAAATGGTGGGATCAGTCCCACCATGGCGTACGAAGAAAAGTACACCATCTCGCCAGCGCGCTCCTTCTCAAAGGGGAGCTCTCCGCCGGCACGGACCGAGCGGCTGAAGAAGTCCAAGGACCACCCCATAAGGGCCCGGACCTTCTTCAAATCATTGTCGGTCTTCAGGCGACTCTCGTGCAGACCCAACTCCATCGCAGCACAGCTAGGCAAGAGAGGAAGAGCAAAGTACGAGTCGGGAGTTTGAGAGCAAGGTCAGATGGGAGGCGTAAAGAACTCCCGACGGTACTCCCTTTCCTTCTTAAGTAAGCCCTCGCAACGCTTGGATGGAAACCGCAGGGGAGTCGAAAATACTACTCAAGGGTTCAATTCAGCCGATGACAAGGGGGCCCGGGACCGCCCCGACGATCAAGTCGAGGTTCTCATCCAGGCGAACAGTTGTCATCACGAGGCGGGAAACCCAAAGGCAGCGGCCTGACAAGGCGCGCGGAACCGATACGGTTTTCGTATCGGGAACCGGCGACCTTCAATTGCGTGAGATCCGCACGCCAAAGATCTCATCTGCCGCCTGAGGTGTGCCACGCGTCGGGATTTAACTGTAAAATCCTGTCAACGGCACCTCCGAAGACCTTTGAAGACCCAGTTCAAGAGTCGCGAAGGTGGACCTACCTCCGATGGAACGACTTCACCCCGGTGACCTTCCTCGGAGGTAGGTCCAGGGGGCCACTGTCGGTACCCTAAAAACCGTACACCCCCTGAGATTACAAAGATCTCAGGAGAAGGACGACTACTCGAGTTGAATACCCTCGGAGGCCCACTTGTCAGACATGACCTGACCAGCTTTTCCAACATGGTTAATCCCTAGGTCGCCACGTGTACTACCAAACCGGAGCTACCGCCCACAAGGGGGAAGCACCGGACTGAGTACCGAAACGACACCTCCGGACCTAACCCCTGACCGAGAGAAGCTCCGGTCCTGACACGTGTCAAGTAGCCCCGGAGCTTCCTGCTTCCCGCAGCAAGCTCCGGAGCTGCCACATGTCTAAGCCGCCTCTAACCTCCGGGAGACCTTGTAACTGCTCCGGATCTTCAAAGGAGAGCCAAGGGTTTCAAGACCTGTTTAAATGTCATTAATGCCATATTAATGACACTTAAACGGACGATCTTAACGCCTGTAACGGCACTGTCGAAGCCCGTTACAGGCTCATTAACAACAATTAATCGTGTATCAATACTAGTAACCGCCAGGGCCACATGTCGGGCCAGGCAGCTTGTAACGGCCCGTCTTTGTACTATAAAAGGACAGGCCGACGATACACGGGGGACAGACAGTAGATCATACGTGATAAGCCAATACAACATCATCATCCCCGTGGAGTAGGGTGTTACGCTCAGGCGGCCCGAACCACGTAAATCCTAGTGTCACCAGTGTTAAACCGCAATTCACCTTCTTGAGTCTCCGCGCGCCCACACCGAACTACAAACTCCCTCGACACTTTAGCTGTGTCAGGAGATCTGCCGACTCGAACAGTCGACAGTTGGCGCGCCAGGTAGGGGGGCGCCTCAGATTTTCGAGAATGGTGAACTCCGCGGCTGGATCATCCAATGGCCAACCTGCTGTTCAAGTTGTTGAAGGCAATCCCTCCAACAGGCAGCCACCAGCAGGAGCCACTCTCCCACCACCACCGTCTTCTCCGGCGAATCGTGCTGGACAACGCGATGGTGCTCCGGCGTCACTGACTGCGTCAGCAAGTCATGACAACCCGGAACATGCGCTCCATGCAGCGCGTGCTCTTCTCCAACGACCACCACCTCCGGACGCATCTCGAGATGCAATGGAGCAGTGGAGGGCCGATGTGGAGCATTTGGTCGCAGCAGCGGCCGAACGCCTCAACAACCAAGGACCTCCTCCTTCCGGACGAGCCCCGTCTCAGCGGACCGAACCACGTAAATCCTAGTGTCACCAGTGTTAAACCGCAATTCACCTTCTTGAGTCTCCGCGCGCCCACACCGAACTACAAACTCCCTCGACACTTTAGCTGTGTGAGGAGATCTGCCAACTCCAACAGTCGACAGTATTGTCAGGACATTGACAGATGTGAGGCATGTTCCAACTATGACGAGAAATCTTATTTCTTTGAGTACTCTTGATCTCAAAGGTTACAAGTATTCTGCTGAAGGTGGAGTTATGAAGGTAACTAAAGGCTCTCTTGTTGTTATGAAAGGTGACTTGTTAAAATCAAATTTATATATTCTACAAGGCGTTACTATTATCGGTAATGTTGCTGTTTCTTCTAAGTCACCTGATTCTGATGCTACAAGTTTATGGCATATGCGTCTTGGTCATATGAGTGAACTTGGTTTATCAATTCTGAGCAAGAGAGGTCTTCTTGATGGGCACAACATCAGTAAATTGGACTTTTGTGAGCATTGTGTGTTTGGCAAGCATAAGAGGGTGAAATTCAACACTTCGGTTCATACAACTGAAGGTATTCTTGATTATGTGCATTCTGATTTATGGGGACCGTCTCGTAATACATCTATTGGAGGTGCTCGTTTTATGTTGACTATTATTGATGATTATTCGAGAAAGGTATGGCCTTATTTCTTAAAGCATAAATCAGAAGCATTTTCTGCATTTAAAGAGTGGAAGACTATGGTGGAGAATCAAACTGAGAAAAAAGTGAAGGTTCTTCGTACTGATAATGGGATGGAATTCTGTTCTAATGAATTTAATTCTTATTGTAAGTCTCATGGCATTGTGAGACATCGCACTGTTGCTCACACACCTCAGCAAAACAGTGTGGCTGAGCGTATTAACAGGACTATCATCTCCAAGGTCCGTTGCATGTTGTCTAATGCTGGTCTTAATAGACGTTTCTGGGCTGAGGCTGCTTCTACTGCTTGTTATCTTATTAATCGTTCTCCCTCTATTGCCATTGATAAAAAGACTCCAATTGAGGTATGGTCTGGTTCTCCAGCTAATTATTTTGAGTTGAGGATATTTGGTTGTCCTGCTTATGCTCATGTTGATAATGGAAAATTGGAGCCTAGAGCTATTAAGTGCATTTTTCTTGGTTATGGTTCTCGTGTTAAAGGTTATAAATTGTGGGATCCTGAATCAAAGAAAGTTATAACTAGCAAAAGTGTTGTCTTTAATGAATCTGCTATGACCACTAATACTATGAATACTAATGCTCCTCCTCAGAGTTCTCAGACCTCTAGTGTGCAAGTGGAGCATTTAATTGATTCAGCATATACACCAGATAATAATGACTCAGATGCACTTATTGATGATGATTCATCTGTTATCCCACATTCTCCTGTTGTGCAGCCTCCACAACAGTCTATTGTAAATGACAGGTCTAGGAGACCTCATATTCGACCCAAGAGGTTAATTTAGGAATGCAACGTTGTTGCTTATGCTTTGAGTTGTGCAGAAGATGTTGAATCTAATGTTGAACCTTCTAATTATTCTGAGGCTATTACTTCTGTTGACTGCAATAACTGGGTTGCCGCTATGCAAGATGAGATGGAGTCACTTGAAAAGAATGGTACTTGGGATTTAGTGCCATTGCCTAAAGAGAAGAAATCTGTTCGTTGTAAGTGGATTTTCAAGAAGAAAAAGCCTATTTCTCCTAATGAGACTATTAGGTATAAAGCAAGGTTGGTTGCTAAAGGTTATAGTCAGGTTGCAGGTATTGACTATAATGATGTATTTTCTCCTGTTGTGAAGCATAGCTCTATTCACAGTTTATTCAGTATTGTTGCTATGCATGATTATGAGTTGGAACAACTCGATGTTAAAACTTCATTCTTACATGGAGAATTAGATGAAGATATTTATATGGATCAACCTGAAGGCTTTATTGTTCAAGGCTCAGAACATCTTGTCTGTAAGTTGAAGAAATCTCTTTATGGCTTGAAAAAATCTCCTAGACAGTGGTATAAGAGGTTTGACTCCTTTATGCTCTCTCAAAACTTTAAGCGGTCATCTTATGATAGCTGTGTTTATTTGAAGACTGTTGATAATTCAGCTATTTATTTACTTCTCTATGTCGATGATATGTTGATTGCTGCAAAAGATTAGTCAGAAATAGCCAAATTAAAAGCTCAATTGAGTAGTGAATTTGAGATGAAGGATTTGGGTGCAGCAAAGAAAATTCTTAGCATAGAGATTATTAGAGAGAGGCAAGCTGGAAAGTTATATCTTAGTCAGCAAAGTTATATTGAAAAAGTCCTTCATCGTTTCAGTATGCATGATGCTAAACCAGTGAGTACTCCATTAGCTTCACATTTTAGATTATCTTCAGCTTTATGTCCTGAGTCTGATTATGATATTGAGTACATGTCTAGAGTTCCGTACACTAGCGCAGTTGGATCTCTTATGTATGCTATGGTTTGCTCTCGTCCTGATTTGTCATATGCATTAAGTGTTGTCAGTAGATACATGGCTAATCCTAGTAGAGAGCACTGGAAAGCAGTTCAATGGATTTTGAGATATGTGCGCGGTACTTCTAATGCTTGTTTGCAGTTTGGAAAATCTGGAGATAGACTTGTTGGTTATGTTGACTCAGATTATGCTGGTGATTTGGACAAACGGAGGTCTCTTACAGGTTTTGTTTTCACCATTGGTGGTTGTACTGTTAGTTGGAAAGCTTGTTTGCAGTCTACTGTTGCTTTATCAACTACAAAAGCTGAATATATGGCTATTTTTGAAGCTTGTAAAGAAGCTATTTGGCTTAGAGGTTTATATTCTTAGCTTTGTGGAGATGATTCTTGCACTACTATATTATGTGATAGCCAGAGTGCTATTCACCTTACCAAAGATCAAATGTTTTATGAGAGAACAAAACATATTGATTTCATGTATCACTTTATTCGAGATGTTATAGCTCATGGTGATATTAAAGTGTGCAAGATCAGTACTCGTTATAATCCTACTGATATGATAACAAAGCCAGTTTCTACTAACAAGTTTGAGCTATGCTCAAGCTTGGTTGGCATTACAGTTTGAGTCCTAGTGACTTATTGGCGCGCGGTGTTATTTATTATTGAAGGGAGTTGATTGATGATCCTTTTCATTGACTACAAGATGGAATTTGTCTCAAGGTGGAGTTTGTTGGAATATGATCCAAATTTTGATCTCGCTAGGGACGCCTAGGGGATGTGAGAGGTGGAGTCCTCCCATGTTACGGGTCGTATTTATTTTGAGGGATTTATTTCCTTTTGTAAGCCACCCCTATAAATACATCTTGTAGGCTGTTGAGGGAGAGCAAGAGAGAGGAGACCCTCATTGTAATCTCTATTGTAAACTCTCATCATATAGTGAAGATCGCCGGTCGACGCCCGTGGTTTTTTTTCCCGCAAGGGTTTTCCACGTAAAATCTGTGTCTCGTGTTCGATCTTGTTTACGCATTAATTTGCTAACAAAGGTATTGTGTAGGGTATTATTGCTAGATGTTTTAACTATCAGACAAGACCATCTAGCCTTGATCGATATTGGGACTGGATTAACGTATCATTGCCACGAGGTAAGTCAGTATATTCTATAGAAATTGCTGCAGTATGTTGGGCGTCATGGAAAATGAGAAACAAGGCTTACTTTAAAAATAAAATTCTCAATAATCATTGTGAAGTGATTTTTCTATACTTGCTCACTTATGAAATATTGGGCCGGATACTACTCTTAAGAGATGTGGGAAATTATAGAAGAGGGGGTTGAGATCATAGAGTAGGAAGCTATGAAACTGATGGAGGCGCAAAGGGGGATGATGCAGCTACCACTGCCAGATCAGGGGAAGGGCGACAATTCAGGATGATGAAGTTGTGTTCTTCCTTAAAGAGATTTTTTTTAGATGATGGTAAAGTCCCGATCTTCCTCTCCGAGGAGGTAATGGACAATTTATTATTAGCGAGTACAAATGCAGACACTCACAGCCTATTGTCTAAGTGCACCCGACTGTGGACTGGACTTCGTAAGCTAATATTACGGCACGTTCATCTCTTCACATTTTCCGTAAGTGCACCCCAGATCCAACATCTATAACATCATTTGTAGAGTACCTGCATTTAATATTGTAAAATTCAGCTTAAAATTCGCTGCTACCGGGAATCGAACTCAGGACCTGAGTAGTGCTACTCAGAGTACTTAACTAATAGGCCAAACCCCATTTCACTTCATTAAGAGATGGCAAGTGATTTTATTTTTGAAGTGCTGCTAAACTGTATGAAATGGCAGCGTCTTTTGGTGCATGGTTTGCACTGATTTTTTCGCCCCTATTAACGTGGCCAAATTTTTCGCCCAAAATTGTTAATTCGATTTCAACTCTGTCTAAACTATGACGCTTGTTGGTATCTGACGGACCTGGTACCCATAGATACAAGGAAGAGGACGTGTAAGACCCCGCCTATCATGGAGGCAGGCCCCGGTGTAAGCCACGTGACGCGAAGCTCCTGGGCCAACCTCTCCGCTGAGGGTAGACCTGACCCCGCCACGTGTTCAGTACCTCTGGACCAGCCTCAACACTGAGAGGAGGCCCGGAGGTCCTGCGCGCATTGCAGCTCCAGGCCGGCCCGCTCAATTGAGGACGCAACCGGCGCTGCCACGTCTCTCGTAGCTCTGAACCTTCAGGTCTAGACCTGCCTCCCCGCTGGGGAAGGTCCGACGCTGACACGTGTCCTGCAGCTCCGGATCCGCCTCCCCGACGAGGAGAGGTCGCTGAGGAGGGGTCTGGCACTGCTGCGTGCCCCGTAGCTCCGGACCTGCCTCCTCGCTTAGGAAGGGTCCAGCGCTGTCACGTGTCTAGCAAGCTCCGGACCAGCCTCCCCGCTGAGAAGAGGTTCGACGCGGCTACGTGCCCCACATCGTCTGGCATAGGCCTTCCAGTGGAGGTGGTCCCAGGCTCAGCCACTTGGTTAACGGCTACCGGGGAATGAAAAGAAGGAGGAGTAACGCAAGGCATGTCCACCACGTATAAGGAGTAAGCACGCGCGCCTTCCCTAGATAAACAGGGGTGCACACTCGTAAGTCAAAAGGCCTGTACACAGTCTTGTTATGACAGATCAGAGCCGAACTACTACATATGGCGGATGAATGAGAGGCCACGATAAGACAACAGGACGCGACCAGCCATGATGAGGGGCTATCTGTAGCCCTATAGCAGGGCATGGCCAGGTGGCACATTGAAGCCATTGTCAGGAGATAGCATTTACTCCCAGATCTTAGAATGAATTTGGTTACTCCCGGGGCCACCTGTCAGACCCTGAGCCCTACTTGTAAGTTGTCTGGCCTTGGACTATAAAATGACCAGATAGCTATCGACTTAGACAAGTTCACTCAGACTCAGACACACGCTTGAGCAATACAACACACAAACCACCGTGGAGTAGGGTATTACGCCCAGACGGCCCGAACCACGTAAATCCCTTGCGTTCATTGTTCACTGCGCTCGATCTTGCTAGAACTAGCCCTCGAAAATATATCGAACCTCCGCGGGCTGCTTCCGAGCAGGTCCGAAGGAGGTGTAAGTTAGACACCTCGACAACGCTGGTTTAAATTAATTATGTTCCAACATTTTTATAAATTGTTTCAATAATTTTCACATGAAATGTTCAATGAGTTGCAAAATTATTGAACATGTCATACGATATTGTTGAACTAATAAATAATTGTTGAACCAAATATTTTGTGATTTTGAGTCCATTCAAAAGTTATAAAAATAATTTTTCCTAATGTTGGTGATTTAATGATATGGATTTGAAAAAAATCCAAGTTAAAACTGAGGTCCGTACTAGCCTGCTGGGCTTCCCTTTGCCCAGGCGGACCCAAACTCCCCGGTCTTCCGTCGCGCCCCTTCGAGCTCACGACGCCACCACGGTCGCGCCGATGCTCCCGTCGCCACCGGCGGTCTCGCCGGCGCGGCTGCACAAGCTAGTGTCTTCGCAGCCGGATCCGCTCCTCGCGCTAGAGTTCATCACTGTCACCTCCCCGACCACCACGCCACACCCTGCCACGCTCCACTCTCTCCTCCTCCGCCTCGCCCGCCGCCGGGACCATCTCCCGCACGCGCTCGCGCTACTCCGTCGCCTCCCGTCGCCGCCGTCTCCCCGCCTGCTCCTCCCGCTTCTCCTTGCCGTTCTTCGGCTCCGCCGGCCGCCCGACCTGTTCCTTTCCACATTCAGCTCCCTCTTCGTCTCCGGCCCCAATCCCTTGCCGCTCCACCCCCAGCTTTTCCTCCGCCTCCTCTCCACCCTCTCCTCCACTGCTTCCCATTTCCCGTCCGCGCTCCACCTTCTCCGCCTCGTCTCTTCGCGGCTCCCCCTCCCCTCGCCGCTCATCCTCGCTTCCCACAACCTCCTCATCGATGCTGCCGCCCGCACCGGCCACATCGCCGTGTCACTTTCCCTCTTCCACCGCCTCAGGTCCTTGCACGTAGCTCCCGACGCTCACACCTACCGTATCCTCACCCAGTCACTCTGCCGCAAGGCACAGGTCCGCACCGCAGCTACACTGCTCGACGAAATGCTGCACAGGGGCATCCCTGCTGATCCATTGGCGTATACCACCGTGTTGAATGCTCTCTGCCGCAAGAAGCAGCTCCGAGAGGCATACCGTCTGCTCTGCCTCATGCGAGGCCGTGGGGTCTCCCCTGATATTGTGCACTACAACACAGTCATTGTTGGGATGTGCCGTGAGGGGCGACCACTGGATGCCTGCAAGATTATTGGGGATATGGAAGAGAGTGGATGTACACCGAATGCAGCAACATATGGAACATTGGTGAGTGGACTGTCCGTAAGCGGATTATATGACAAGGCACAAGCTTACCTGGAGGATATGGTTGGAAAAGGGTTTGTACCACATTTCTCGGTGTTTCATTCTGTAATCAAGGGTTACTGTTCTGTTGGGAAAGTAGAAGATGCTGTGCAAACCATGAGTCAGATGCTTGATCTTGGGGTGGTTCCACATGTTGAGAGCTGGAGTTCAGTCATGTTGAGCATGTGCAATGATGAGGATAATATTGAGACACTAGTGTTGCCATTGGTGACAGGAAGGTGGCATATTTCGAACACAATCTCAAGCAGGGCCTTAAATTGATGTCACTTGACAAAGATGCATTACACAAAAATAAGCTTCAATTGAGCTTCATCTGGTGGATAAAATCATTTTTGCAAGAAAACAACCGGAGATGTTGCAAAAACTGGAGAGTATAATCATTCTTGATAAATTGCTGCTAGTGGAGTGGTGAGGGCCAGTTTGTTAATTAGCTTTCAATAAGGTATGCCATCTCCTGATAAACCATGATACAGTCATGGAAACAAAATCGAATGCCTACGTAGTGTCCATAGGTAAAAGAACAGCCATATACTTCCTGAAAGATCGATGTTTCAAACTTGTTTCATCAGCTACTTTCATATGCTTGGTAGTTGAAACTTTTTTGTAGATCTGTTCAAATAATAATTCGCTTTTCGAGCCAATCAACCAAACCTGTTAGTTGCATTTTTATTCCCTTAAACATCTTTTTTTCTGCTCTTTTGCCTCGACATCCGTATATTGTCTAATACACTTGCATCTTGTTGTGCTCAGAAAGTGTTTTTGGTGCATCTGGGTTTCTCAGACTGACTCCAACGGAAGGACGTATAAAAGAAGACCGATTCTTCTCTTTGGGTCTGTGCGAGAGCCTCCCAAGGATACTTAAAAATCACGGTCTCCAACGGACAACGCTCAAAATTTCTGCATCACGCGAAACAGCCGCGAGCGCCCACGCCCACGCGCGAAACTGCCAGGCTTGCCCACGTCCGCGTGCGAAACAGTGGTGCGCGCCCACGCCTGCGTGTCATACCGTTCGTGGAGCCCGCACAACAGTGCTCCGTCACCATGCTGAGAAGACCGACATCTAGGTTACCATCATCCGGCTACGCAAAATCCGTGTCCACTATAGCTAGCCCGTTGGAGACCTTTGGGTAGCTCCGCAGCACTCATTTCCGGTATCGGTCTTCATATGGCAACTCCGTTGGAGTCAGCCTCAGATATGAATCCTCAGGGGCTTCTGGCAGCTGTGGGTTTAGCATCAGGAGCTAAGACAAGGAACAACCATCCAGGGAGACAACTTGGCGCCGATCATTTCACATTTCATTGATGCACTGAGAGTGGGACTCCAATTGCTGCTTATTTGCTGAATTGAAGTTGCATCTTGTTAATCTTGTACATGGCTCCTGTGAGAAAGAAAACTGCATTTATCACCAGGAATGTCTTAAAGTATTTTTTTTTACCTAAGGAGCATCGAGTATCCGTGTCACCTTTTATCCCAAAAGATCCGCAATTTGTGGCCAGAAACATTTACAGATCATGATGGTGGTACAGATTCCATCCAGGTTTACATTTTTCTTTTGAGCCAAAGATGTGTTCTACCTCCCTGACCATACACTACTTAAGTATCTAAACTGTGAAAACTAGAGTAATATAAATGGTAAGTGCTTCTCATATTCCTTATTTTTATCTTTAACGAACAGCAAGAGCCGAGTCCCCATGCTTGTTTCATTGTTTGGTTCTCCATCTCTCTAGCTCTCTTCTGCACAAATGATGCAACGCCTGATTCTGTACCTCATCTTCATTGCTGTGCAGGCCTGCCCGATTAAGAGTATGTTCAATGAAAAATTGACATAGGATCGTTGAGTTGAACCCATCAAATACAATCTTAGTATTTATTGTTGCAATTGAACGGTGGACGTTATAGGATACTCCCTCCATTTATTTTATTTGATGTTGGTTAGCTTAAAAAAGGGTAGACTTGTGGGAGGCTTGGAAGAGACCCATGTCAGGCTGCTTCGGTAACTCAAATAGCAGATAAAGCGAATTTGTAAGTTTTAACTTATCTCAGTTAGTGATATGGATGAGTCGGGCCAAACGGGCGGGTTCGAAGCTCGGCTAAAAAACACGGTCTGAACCTAGGCTTGGCCTCTGGTCCGTCAGGCTAACCCGGCACGGCACGTTTAGAGCTGATTGGTCAAGCTCGGCAAAACGGCTGGAGTGGCCTATGGAGTCGGATACGACCGTTTAAGCTCGTATAATATATTTTTCCCATCCTCAATGCATTTTTTTTAATTTACAGGTTGCTCGGGCTTCAGCTTCGGCCCGTAGTGGTAGGTTTTCTGGTCAGAATGTTCGCTCTCGAAGGGGATAAACTGTTTCCTGTAACTTTGCTGTGGTATTAGGCGGTCCCGTATCTGAACTTATCACAGGAATGAGTGTACCGACACGAAGATTTTTCCCGCTAGCGATTCTTCGAAGCGGCCACGACAGTCCAGGGACGGCGACTCCTAACTCGTTGTGTGTTGCGCGTTTCTCCTGCGCTCTGCTGCCGTATCCCGTCCCAGACGCGGAGAGCCCCACTGCCCCCTGGCCACCGCCACCGCGAAGCACTCGTCGCCACAGAAAATTCGCAAGGCTCGTACGAGGGTCCGAGCAGCTGCCCTCCGCCACAACTTGGCCATGGGCGCTCCCGAGCCCCGCCCTTCTTATCCCCGCGCCCGCCTATGACTGAGGCCGCTGCGCTGCTCCTTTCATGGCTCTCCTCGCGCTCAGGCTCGGGCCCCTCACCCCAGCCCCGCGCCGCCGCTGGAGCCGGAGCCGTTGCCGTTGCCGGGTCGCCGCCTCCAGTGCTGCCGCGCCTGCGGTGGTGTGGTTCAAGCATGATCTCCGCATCGACGACCACCCGGGCCTCGTGGCCGCCGCCGCAGAGCCGCGGCGCCCCGTCGTGCCGCTCTACGTATTCGATCACCGCATCCTCGCTGGTAAGTTGCTGGCTCTAAGGTATAGGAGATCTCGCTCCCGATGGTGTGGTGGTTTTGTAGCAATGCGGAGCAAATTGAAGCTGAATACTGGGCAAGGTGTCTGTTGTTACCTTGAACATCCAGTCTCCATTGTTTGCTAATGCTGATAGCTGCAACTAATTGTGAAGTTGACCAGCATAATAATTGGCTGCTTCCATCAAAGGCTAATATATGCGCGAACATGTTCTGCATGGTGCTGAATTCTACATTTATGCTCATGGGATAGTGTATCCTTGCCAAAATCCGGTTACTTGCAAGTAACTGTTGTATACGGCTCCAGAAGCTCATCCTTTGTTGCTTGTCAGGCCAGTATGGTTGGACCTGTGGAAATGAGGATGGATTTGTACTTATTGTTACCCATGCTACCAAATCAAGACACCAATGCTGCTTCCGCAATACTAGAATTATGTACCGTTGGGAAATTGGTATATCACATCGACAAATAATATTTATATAATTATGTTTTCATCCCTTGCAGGCTATTCAGACAAAAAGCTGGAACTGCTGCTTTTTGCTCTGATAGATCTTAAGATGATTTTGAAGTCTCAAGAGTCTGATCTGCTCGTAGGCTTGGGAAATGCTGAAGATGTCATTTTGAAGATCGTGAATGAGGTCACTATGCCAGGTTTATGTTGGGAATTGAGCTTAAGAATTCACATGCACTTTTCAGCTCTTGCCATCTAACACATCCTGGTCTCCTGGTTGCATGCATTGCCACATTGCTGGAGCAACAGGTACAAGCGGGTCTTATTTTTACTGAAGAGGAGGTTGAATACGGAGCGTGCAGTGTTCTGGCCAATGTTGAATCATCTTTGTCCAACGGATCATTCTCATGGGGAAGTCCTCCCAAGATAGTATCTTGGAGTGCTCCATTGTACGAATATAAGGTAGGTTTGATATATTCAGTTCATTCAATCTCTCCTATCTTCCTTTAATTTATTCAATATGTACATCATACTAAAGTATTCATTTATACCAGAGTCTGATAGAAGTACCAACATCACACGACCAATTTTTGAAGGCAAAATTACCAATGCCCATACCTCTTGCTGCCCCAAATTTGCCTGCTATAAATGTGGACTTAAATGGAGGTGCATTTCAATTCCATTTCTTGAGAATATGTTAATATTGTTGATACCTTTGAACAATTTTGTGGGTTTGTTTTCCTGTTCAGATTCTCTACCGACACTTGAAGAACTAAAAGGGTTCCTTAAAGACAGTAGAACACAAGGGGATAATTGGGTTCCTCTCAAGGGCACATCTGCGAAATCTATTCTAAAAAAGACTTTCGATCAAAGAAAGATCAAAAGTACTGCTGCATCAAGTATCAGCAATGGAGGAAGCATAGATGATACCATCATGGTTTCTTCCACATCAGGAAGGAGGATTACAGATTCAATGTTTGCATCTGAAAGCTCGCTTGAAGTTAGGGGTGGTACTGAAATTACTTTGGATGCTTTAGCTGCTTACCTAAAGTACCTGGAAGGCACGGGAAAAGCCAGTTGGCAAGAGTACGTGTCACCAATCAATTAAATTCTTTCTGGGATCTTATTCAGTCAAATCCATAACTGTAACCAGTCCTTTATCCACACCATTTGTGTCCTATAATTCTATTGGGAATGCTTTGGTGCCGCCTGGTACCTAATGGAACATATATCACTTTATGTTTCATATAATGCAATCTGATGTTATACAAATACTTGGTTGTTTTAGTGGCAAATCTGATTTAACTTCTGTATGCAGGCTGCATGATAAAGTCCGTTTAGCTGAAACCAGGGATGGTGCCTCGTTCTACACGTTATTTGGTACTGCAATTCAGCTTGGAGTCATATCCAGGAGGAGAGTTTACCATGAAGCTATTCAATATGAGAAAGATCGAAATGCTGGATTTTTATCACCATTTGGGTACTCAACACCTACGGTTACAGCAGCGGTAGATTCTATTTGTTCAATGGAGGTACTTCTATTTTTCCCCTTGTTTCCAGTGGCATACCTTTTCCACCTCTCTTGACTGGTCCCTGTTTGGCAAACCAGATATTTTATGTTGCTTCTAACAATCTATTCTTTGCATTGAAGTGGTACTGGCAATTGGCATTGATATCCCAATTATGCATTGAGAGAAATTATCCTATACGGATCTGGAGATGGAAGGGTTATCTTGTACAGGTGCGGTTTATCATAATATTGGGTGTTTAATTTTAGTGCTTATAGATGATGTATTTTGTTTCCAATGCTTAACACCCTAAATTCTGATGGAGGATATAACCACCCTGAAAAACACGGAGTGTATAATCCCTTAATCCTATCCTTATAGGTGGGTACATCAAACGAGAATAGTTTGTAAAGTAGGGTTCTGAGAAGCAGCATTTTATATAGACGACTAAATCAGCTAAAAGCTGCTAATATTTTATGAAAGACCATCTGAACTTCACTCTGCAAAATAATTTGTGCTTACTTATGCTTTTAATATGGTATGCTACTGTTTTCTGCTCAACTTTCTGTGCTTACGCAACTAAATTGTCTGCTGCAAATCCTCATTTCAAGCATTCTTTGCAGTACACTTTTTGCGGCCATGATGGTCCTGCTGTCCTTCTTGTGCATGGCTTTGGAGCTTTCCTGGAGCACTTCCGTGATAACATAGGCAATGTTGCTGATGCAGGCAACCGAGTTTGGGCAATCACTATGCTTGGCTTTGGGAAATCAGAGAAACCAAATGTCAACTACTCAGAACTTTTCTGGTCTGAGTTACTGAGGGACTTCATAAGTCATGTTGTGAGGGAGCCTGTTCATCTTGTTGGCAACTCTATTGGAGGTAACTAACGTTGATATGAAAAATTATGGGACCTAAAACCATATGATTAATTTTAATGAAATCATGTGCTTACTCTCTCGCTCCGATGTTCTCAGGTTACGTATGTGCTATTACTGCTGGCTTATGGCCTTCTCTTGCAAAGTCTCTGGTTCTTTTAAATTCAGCTGGTTCGATTGTTCCAAACTATCCATTCATCCCATTAAATGAAGTAAGACAGTTGAAATTCAGTAGATTTATTTATAATTATGGTTGGTTCGCTATATCTTTTCTGCTGTATGATATTCATAGGTCACAGCTAAAATGATGCAGTGCTGCATGAGTAAAATTAGCATACGGTGCCATGTTTTTATTAGTAAACAAGAAGTGACAAATTATAATTATATTGATTTGCTGAGCCAATGAACGTATATACACAGGTGTCTGATGTATTTTCATGTTGCCCATGACTAAAAAATAAGACTGAGAAAACATGCACGACAAAATGAGCTTGGTACTGTTGTTTAATCTGTATTCATGTGACTGTATATCAACCATATATAGCAGTTAAGAGCTTTATGATAAAGTTTTCAGTTAAAATTTCCGTAGGCATTGTGTTGTGTTAGTTGTTAGTTTGCGGGAAACTGGAATCAAAAAGCATCTTAAAAGTATAGGCGAGGCTGATATTTAATTGTCAGATACATATAATTAATGCTCTATTCTGATTATTCAGAAGTAGGGGAAAGTACAAAATCGCGATTTAGTTTCTGTAAGATGTTACTGGTGCAGTTGACTTAATTCTAACAATTTTTTAATAAGTGTAGGAAAGACGGTCATCATGGCTATCTAGGTTGTCGTCACAGCTTCTTTTGCTCTTCTTGAGATCAAGGGTAGAAGGCATTCTTAAGGACTACTATCCAACAGTACGTTAATTTTGATGTTACTTCTGTATCTTTTCCAGTTATCGTTTTAGTATCTTCTGTTACTAAACAATACCATTCTTCTTTTACTGTCAGAGAACTGAACGTGTTGACAAATCACTTGTGGACCAGATTATAAGAGCTGTATCCTCACTTTTACCATATATTTGGCATGCATTTACCTTTCAGATGCAGCATTGTTTGCAGAAATGGTCGTCCTTGACTAAAAAAATCAGTCATATGATCCTGGGGCTGCAACAGTTATTGAGAGCATTTTCAACTTCAATCTTTCGATTCCCCTTAATTTTCTGTTTGATTCTTTTGGAGGAAGAATCCTTGTTATCCAGGTATATAACTAATATCACCCACAAAATAAAGATTAAGTTCCTCATTCCCATAAGGAATCATCCGCTGATGACATATCTACCATGCTGTTACGTAACGGATGGTTGAAATGTGGGAGACTAATTTAGGTTTTTATTCTTCTTCTTCTTCTCGAACAGGGGATGAAAGACCCACTTAGCAAATCAGAGGTGTTTATTACCATGCTCCGAGAGCATTGCAGGAAGGTGCATATTCGAGAGTTAGAAGCAGGTAACTTACTCCCCCCCCCCCTCCTGTGTCCTTGATTGCTTTGCGATGCTTGTATCCCTTTAAATTATACTTCTTTACCTTGTGCCTTTGAAAGAGTCTTACGATTTATGTCTGCCCGTCTTCTCGTGATGAATATGTCAGGTCACTCTCCACATGATGAAATTCCAGATGAAGTAAATTCTTTACTGTGTGAATGGTTGGAAGAAACCGAAGTTACACCAGCCTTGGAGAAATCCAAGTAAATTTGGGTAACATAATATCCCTTACAATTAGACTTTTCTACCTTATGCCCTTGAAAGAGACTTGTAGTTTGTGTTTGCTTCTCTTCTCATGATGAATATTTCAGGCCAAGCTCGACACGTGAAGTTCCAGATGAAGTAAATTCTTTGCTGTGTGAATGGATGGAAGAGACTGAAGTTTCGCCAGCCTTGGAGGAATCCAAGGCGATTTACGTAACATATAGAGTTTAGAGAACCCATTGATGAATTTTGTAACATGATTTTCATATGTATCATGGTAACACCTTGATCCAAGAGTGGATGTCTACAGTTCTATACAAAAAAATATTCAAAAAATATGGAGTAAATCATATGTGATGAAAGCGCTATGAGTTGTTAACCATGTAAAAACTATATATAATGGAACCTTGAAGTTTACTAGCATTTTCTGGTAGCTCAAAAGAAACTGAAATGTAATTGAAATAAAAACTAGAGTTTGAACTGGTTTGTGGTCAAGTTAGCAGATGCGAGATTCAATCTGTATAACTTGCTATGGTTATCAATAATGTTACATTTGTTTATAGAGTGGATTTATCTCGAAATAAACCTTGAATTCTACTCTGAAGTGATCTCTAATACTATAATGCAATATGTTTCTGACCCCATTATGCATTTAGTTGTTTATCATATTTCATCTATACTTGTTTTTGCATCACTTGTTTTTATTTTTGCACACCATTTAAGTAAAAAATAATTTGTCATCTCATACCAACTGACCTTTCTGTACAAGATTCCCAGTGAAACCAACTTTAATCACCTCATTGAACTTTCTTGTGCAAATCGAATTATTGAAACTTTTGTTGAAGGAGTTGAACTGGGTGCAATCTTTGCTAAAGGAATATGTTAGATATCCAAAGTGTTCGTAGTTGTCTGGGTTGAAATCTTGGATCATACATACTTGGGATTAACGACAAGATGAGACTGAATTCCTTGGGATCTTAAAGCACTATTCAATGTTTGATAGCAGCTCTTGCTCTAACTATAGATCCAGACATATATTTCGCAGCCTTTTTCTTATGATTGAAACGTCAAAGAACTTAAAAGTGGTTCCGGCATTGAAAAATCCTCTTTCTGTGCACTGGAGGAGTTTCATCATACTGAGCGAGCATTACATCAGTTCATTTTTAGTTCCATTCAACGCCATGTGGCAACGACTGGTGCTTCCAGCTTTTGCAAGATCATGAAACGGTCTTGCCACTTTGGTCATCGGGCCCCCAAAAAAGAATTCGAGCACCAGCACTCAAGGACAGCAAAGCTGTCCCTTGTTCTCCAAAGTGGTATCACCTCGTGACAGCAATTCATCACACATGCTGTTATTTTTTGCCCCTTTGGCCGTGACCCACAATATTCAGTGCTTTCCACAACAAAGCAGCGTGCTTCAACAAGTCAGTAGCCCTGTCATCCTGCCTCATTTTGTAATATTTTATTTGGTGGTCATCTGAAAAATCTTTGAGCGGGGATCCCATCACCGAGGTCATAAAACAAAGCTCTGAGTAAGATCACCCAACAAACCCACCTTTCACCAGGGCCTTGTCGTGATCTCACCAAACCGGACAGCGACACAGCCAGTCCAGGACCTCCAAAAGATGTCAAATTGCAGGTGACCAATTCATCCTGACAAGCTACTGACCTCTTCTCCCCCGTGATGACAACATGCCCGCCCCCAAGATTATTTGCACAAAGGCAAAGCACTTGCCCACGGCCACTACTAGTAGCTAGTGTTGTTCCCTCCAAGCCTCCTCGGAATTGTTAATGATTCAGTTGCTTTCGCACGTGTCCCGTTGGTCCAATCGCTTGGGATGTTACAACTTACAAGCTATTGCTCTTCTGCTACATCTTTTCTGTCTGTTTCAAGCAAGTGCGCCCTCGTGATTCCCCTTTGCTTATATCGCTTGGTGAGTTCTTACGCTACCGTCTCACATTTCAACGTGTGTCTGGGAAGTTTGGGTGATAGAATCCGGGCATATGCACTGTCAGAATGTCAGATGACGAAACTTCTGGAGTTTTCCAGCAATTATGGTTTGTGTCTTAGTTTCCTTTTTTCAACCGAAGCTGATGCTTCAGGATTTATACAGGAGGAAAGTTAATTTAGAGCACGGAAAATTTTTCCTCGAGAATGGAACTGTTTCATACTCCCTCCGATGTACAAAATATTGTCGTTCTACACTAGAGCCAAGAGTGCACAAAAAATTGTCGTTTTACACTACATGCTATGGAAAATGGTGTAAAAAAATGGGATAGCGTGTACCTAGGAATCGAACCTGCATCAGATTGGCTGGAAAAACGTGAAGAAGACCACTCAGACCACTAAGGAGAGTTGTATTGTAAAAGAAACAAATGTATTTAATGCTTCCTTGGTATGCGAGAATATGTCCAAAACGACAATTTTTTGTACACCGGAGGGAGTATGGAATTGTATATCCAAATAGCCCTAAACTGCAAACGCCGAATTACCTGTTTGGTCATTCGCATGATGACGCTGTGACATGTGCAAGATACAGGTTCGTAGATGTACGAGATTTCATATTTTCTTTTATTTTTTTTCTAGAACAGCGTTAGATATATAGTTGCCTGAAATGTTTGTACACTTGTGACTGTTTCTGTTCGTCGGTGATGATGTGGTGTAGAGAATGTTGCAGTCTTCGATATCTTCGTCACTTAGGGGAAAAACACGATAGCTTAATAGACTTATGATCGCTAAATGTCCAGAAGTTGAAAGTGACATTTGGTTAGAAAATTGATTTGACGTGTCTATATCACCGTCGTTTTCAAATTGGTATCGTTAGGATAACATGTCTAAATTCAAAATGAATTAAAATTATTGTACAAACGATAAAATTTTTAAAACTGCGGGGTATGTAGGAAGAAAATAAACATTTCTCAATTTTAGGGAGCAGGTAGATTAGGGTAGCATATGAATTATAACTTTTGTACCACGTTCATCAAGGAGCCATACACAGTGCAACAGAGTAGTTAGATTAGGTCAGTCCAACATCGTGCGTATTGATGTAGAGGAAGTCAACATCGTGCCATTCGTACCAACTAGTAAACTGAGCTACTTCATTCAATTATAACTCTAATGTGTTTATTTCTCGAGAACCTTCTGACAATCATCAGTGGAGCAGGTAATTACTGAAAAGGATATGCCCGTTGAGGTGGCTGCACACTTTGCATATCCGAATTTTTTTTAGTCATATTTCGTTGGATCAAGCGTGGAGTAGCATGAACGAAATTCGCGTCGTTTGCACACGTCTGTTACTGGCTAAGAATGGAAATCCACGTATCACCAAAGCACATAGCAGCAACACCATGATAGGAAAAACGTGTCCAGGGAAAGCTACTCACTTGATCTTCAAAAGTTTGTCATTTGTTAGTTATTTTTGAATTAACAAACGACAAAATTTTAGAGGCCGATAGAGTATCTAGCTTAGATATGTAACAAATTAACAAGCAATGCAACATGCATTTTTTTTCCATACGAATGCTTGGCAAAACCTCAATTGGACAGCAACTTTTTTAGTTTCAGATAGCAGGTCGATTATTTGCTGCATATGCACCTATGAGAGCCGTGGTTAACATTTGCAGAGTTCATTTTTTAGAGAAACGTTAAGGCACCATTAATCGGATGGGAACCTTTGAACAGCGAGTTTAATCAGATGGGGCTCATTGGGTGGTTGCCTAGCATCATTGCTGACAAGAAGCAGTGGAGGAGAGGCATGTCACTGTTTGCATCACCTCAAATGCTATGTTGTTTGTAATACGCGCTAAGGCGTGTTCAAAGAAGTTAACACATAATAATACATACATCTATATATGTGTAACCAAATGTACACTATACCTACTCAAACTAATTCTATGTTGGCAACATGTATAACAATGGGTTCTACAACCTCTCGCTTTTGAGAAGAGGCACATCTTTCAAGTGACACGAACCCCTTTTAAACTCAAAAAGGGGGGGCCAACAACACACGGCTACATAAATCAACAGCTCTGTGTCTCTCCTCTCCTCTCAACAATGCATCGTCCCAGCCATCTTGTTTGGATCATCGACCCAGGAGAGCAAACCTTAGCTTGATCACCCTGCAAATTAATATATTTGGCATTCATCCCTCAGCGGTGCATGCCTTTATTTTTATCTACATTGTTGATAGCAACACAATCGATCTGATATCTTAAATTTCTAGCTAGAACTTTAATCCTTTATTTTGAGTTGTTGACCATGTACTCATCGACCAAGCTTGAGTCCTCCAGTCCAAAATCTTGGTAGTCGACCAACCAGTCGGTTGCGCCGTCCCACGGCAACGCCGCCGAATCGGCCGCGATACTGCTCAACTCGTCGACGTCGACATTGCCGGCGAAGCTGAGCCACGGCTCGTCGCCTGTTGGCGGGTCCTCTTCCAACAGCCACTTCACGAGCGGGTCCTGATCATGGCTGCTGCCGCCGCTGCTACCGCCGGTGCTGGTAGTGTTCGTGCTCGACGACTCCGGCAGATTACTGGAGCCATCGGCAGAAACATCTTTGGCGTCGTCCTGTGGACGCTGCTTCTGGGTCGCCTCGTTGGACTTGGACTCGGACGTGGCTGCAGACTGCGAGGCAGTAGCCTGGCTGCCCGTCCGGTCGAGAGGCTCGTGCGTGACCGGGTCGATGCCCATCTTGATTAGCTTCTTCTTGATGTGTGTGTTCCAGTGGTTTTTGATCTCGTTGTCGGTCCTGCCCGGTAGCTTGGCAGCAATTTTAGACCATCTGCACGGACATACATATGTGTTGAAAACTATATAACCATCACAGATTCCGCTGATATTTTTTTCTGAAAAATTCTTCGCTGATATGAAATACTCCTCCCTTCTCACAATAATTGTCGTTTTGTACAAAACTATTAGTTTATTTTGAACTAAAAACTTGTACAAAACGACAATTATTATGAGAAGAAGAGAGTATAGATCTCTCGTTCACATTTGTGCACCGTTAAGCTACATGGGGACTGGGGAGTAGCATTTGTAGAGTGACGACTAAGTAACTAATAAGTGGTTGGTAGAGTGACCTTAATTTACAGGAAAAAAGAAAAGTCTAACCCCTTTCCAATTTGCAATTGGCCAAGTGAATCAAAGAGCGATGGTTTCCATTTGTGAATTCAACGTGTAGACTTCCTAACCACTGAAGTCAAGACAGTATTATTGGCTAGTGCTCTAGGTTACACATCAAGAAAGTGATCCAAAAAGTTTAGGGGCGTTGGTGAAATTTCATCATTCTGTGGCTATCAGGCCTAGAGTGATAAAGCACGCCTTGAATGCTAACATATGCATGTTGGATGCTAATGTCCAATGTATACATCATAGCGATGAGGTGAGCAAACTCGTGATTATTCAGAAGATAGCACGCCCTAATCAAACTTTCGTAAAAAAAACAACCTAATCAAACATCTTTGAATGTGAAAAGTCAACTATAAGCCGTTCAGTCAAATGTGAAAGAAGCCGCCATTAGTACAATTTAAGTATGGGTCTAATTGATATGTTTAATTATCATGTTGATTGTATGATTCACATAACACCAGTGAAAGAAAAATTCAGCCAAAATTCATCAAAAATCACCAAATTTTCTGGTTTACCAGTCAACGCCTGTATTCTACTCACCGGACAGTTTTGTCCGATTTTTTATTAAAATGTATTTATTTTGACAAATTTTCATCAAAAAATTTGAACAATTTTGGGCCAGAACTTGATGATTTTCAGCCAGAGCAGTTTTACCGAACGGCACCAAAATTTTTTAAAAATTCAAAATTCTTTTCATGTGGCATATATAATGCAAAGTGGTATAGCTCAATTGTTTGGGTTGATTGCGGTGAAACCTATCCATCCAGACTCAACATGAGTATTTTATTTATGTGTATTTATTCTTTTAGTGGAAGGTGGCATCCCCGTCGACAGCAAGACGTCTGTCGTGACTTCATGAATCGTAGAGGTTAACAAATAACCCTTTTTTCACAAATTAATGTAAATAATATTTTAGTAGTTAGAAGGTTCACAACACTCGTGAATCTGAGCCAAGAACCAACTTCACCGATTAGTCTAGGTTCTGAATATGGATTTCTTTCAGTGCACTAATATTAGATCCACATGCATGTACCACCCATCAAACTCGTTGTCTACAACTTCTCGAGATATATCTACATCAGTTGGTAAGATAGTGATTGAGAGGCCATTGATTACCTTCCGCTAAAGTAAAACCTGCACTAATATCATTGCATATACATGACCATATCAAGGACCACAGAGAAACACACGTTCATACACGCTAGTCGCTACCCCAATAAGAGTTTTTTTTTTTAAAAAAAAAGATACTCGTTACGAATAAGAAGTCAAGGCACGTGTCAGCTACCCTGTTTCCTCGTCAGATGGCCACATACACGTCACTAGTATGTCATGCTTCCTACTATGTTTATATATTTTTCATGGTGAAGTTATGAAACCTTTCAGAGCACCATATTTTCAAGTGCTACGATAAGCGCTATTGATTTACGAATAGCTAGAAACTGTTTGACTTCACGTACGGTACATAGTAATTTATGTGACAAGCTTGAATTGCTTGCGAGGACTCTTCCTAAAATATGTTTATGTCTCATTGAAGAACAATCAAACATACCAGCGCGTTTTTCCCTTTTGACTACGATATCATCACCCTCGTGCAGTAAATGTACGTCTGCATGGGCGGCTCTACTACTAGCTCTGAATTTTGCTGCTTTCTGATGGATACATTTGGATTTTTTTTCGACTGATCTTACAAATCAGTGGACAATAACTGGTCTGCGAATTGGGTGTGAGCAGCCTACTTCCGTGAAACAGTCCACGAGAGTTTAATGATTTTTCGCAATGATGAATGACATATGTGTACTGGGCGCTGGTCATTGGTCAAACAAATCATTTTACTTGCTTCATCGTTGATCGGCAAAAACGACATGAACAAATGGCACAATATAAGCCTTTCTTCTTGAGTGCGACAGTGTGCCTTACGAATGATCATGTGATTGTTTTTTCCTTTTTTTTTTGCTACTGCTGATGACATATAAGTTATCAGTTCGCTGTCAAGTTATTTAGCGTGCTTTGCGGCCGATCACGCACATTAATAAACACACAAGAAAAGATCAATTTGCGACATGAATTAATTACCACCTACGCGCACATAGTGTTGCGCACGTGATTAATTACGTACCTGTTGCCGAGCTTGGCGTGGAGGTCGATGACGACCTGCTCCTCGTCGTCAGTGAGGAGTCCCCGCTTGAGGTCGGGGCGGAGGTAGTTGGTCCAGCGCAGGCGGCAGCTCTTGCCGCAGCGCAGCAGCCCGGCCAGCTTGGGCACGGCGCGCCAGCAGCAATGGCCGTTGGTGAGGATGAAGTCGACGAGCTTCCGGTCCTCCTCCGCCGTCCACGGGCCCCGCTTCACCCCCAGCTTGTCGCAGCACGGCTGCCGCCCCATCCCGTCGACGTATATACCCGACCGGTGGCCTTGCTTGCAGCCCGCGCGCGAGCTCCTGTTAAAAAGCCCGCGGCGCGCGAGGGACGGAGCGAGCGAGCGAGGCCGGCTACCAACCCCACCTGCGGTTGCGCGCGGCTAGCTTCTCGTCGGGGCAGACGGGCTAACCGAGCATCGAAGAAAAATGGGCGTGACAGGCGCGTCGCAACCGCAGCGCGCGGGCGGGGCGTTTATATAGCTCCTTGACAAAGCTCTCTTCTTAAATCAGCGGCGATGGCGACGGGTCACAAACAGAGGGGACGGCCTGTGTCCACAAGCAAGAGGTCCCCAGGGCTAGCTAGCAGTACTTTGTTGGTCTCTCTCACTAGCTCCTACCTGCCAGGTTTTGCACTGGGCAACTAACAAACTTCGACCTTGGATCACTTGGCATTTAAATCAAACCTCGCTCTAACAGGCACTAATATATACTTTCCACGCACGTCATGAATTGTTTTGCCACCTCACGCCTTTAAAATCCTTATCGGCAACGCCTAATTAAGCACACGGATTAGAACCCAAAATAACTACTGCAGTACACTAGTCTAGTCTCTGCACAGGGGCGTAGCACCACCGCCATGCATATATAGGAATTCTAGCTACGCGCCACACCATGCACGATTAAAAGCTACAGTTTGGTGTGCCTGAAGAAGGCTTTGTGATTGTCAACCTCCATTTTCCACGGGGGCAGAGGGCAATGTCATGTCCGCCTCAATTGCATCCTTACGCAAGGATTCCATCAACCATTCCGTCATCCTCCCGCGAACTACCTCGCGCATCGAACAAGGCACACGAGCCCCCGCTCTGTGAGGGGGCTGCAACTGCAACTGCAAAGGCTGATGCTGGTGCACACACCTGCGGCCCCAGGCGCCATGCCTTTGAGCACAAGTCCCTTTTAACCCCGGCCCCCGGCCTCTCGCTTACCATAAGCTGCATCCATCTTTAGCTGTAGGGACCAAAGAAAGCACGGCACAGCGCATGGAGGGGCTCACCTCTGCTCTGCTGCCGACCACCAGAGAATCCCTGGCCACACGTCGGCAGGACAGGATCTCGGCTACTTGGCCAGTTGGCCTCGTCACCCACTGGGGACTAGGCGTGCCTCTTTCGTGCGATGGCCGATGGCCACGAAGGAACTGCAAAAGTTAGACAGGGTCTCATGTCAGCCATACCGTCCGTCGCCTTCCTCTGTTCTGTAGTTACTACTGTAATTGATTTGCTGCAAGACTGTAACTCGCAAGCCAGCCAACCAATCTTGGATACACAGTTTTCCTGGTAAACAATATCCAGAAACGACATATGATTCGGTAGAACAGTGGTTACTGGATCAGATACTATAAACTGTAGGAAACTATTCTTAGTTCACTGTCAGCTATGCTGTTCCATTGGCGATGAACAAAATGGCTCGGTGAACCTTAGTTCAAGGCAGAATGAGAGCGGAGCTACTGCTGCTTAACAAACCATGTAATTGTATCCATGCAAAATGAGAGCAGAGCTCCTTGCATCAAGGCAAAACACAGTCAAACCACCAAAAATAAGGACATGGCAACTGAGAAGAAGCTAGAACTCACTCCTGAGCGATTCTGGACATTCAGCGTCCATGTCTTGTCAACTGGCTCGGGCTGGTGTGATGTAGCTAAGATAGTGGTAGGTCGGCAATTCTACTTTTTGCCTATCTTGTACTGGCATCTACATCTATAAATTTACATGATGGTGATGCAAGTCTGAAGGCGCGAGGTACCATGAATTACGGGAGGTAGGACATCAGCAACAGTCAAATACCTTGCTCGAACCTGTAGTTCCTAATTGAATTCCTATAACATGTAAGCCAACCTAGGGACAATCGTTTGTACATCAGCAAACAAAAGAAAATGATGATAGGTCCAGAAAAGAGCAGTAGCTGGAAGATTGTATCGAATACTAAGCACTTCTTCAGCTAAGATATTCCATTAAGGGGCACAAAACCAATGAGCTTTTTTATGATCCATGGAAATGTACCAAGTGGTATCAAAATCATAACTTGGCTCTTGGCTGGTACCAAATTTTGATGCCTGTGGTGTACCAGTGTACCACCCTAGTTATAATCAGCGGAAACGTTCCAAGGATGGTAAAAAGCCTCAAAGCCGCTTCATCATGACAAAGCATGCAGATCCATGCACTAGACCAAATTCATTTATAAAACAAAATTTCCCAGTGAAATAAAACTTCTAGGTCCCAACTAAATAATCAACATATACTTTCAGATGGAAGGTGTGCAAAAACTCACTTCTGCATAAAAAAAAAAACATCTGCAGTATTGGAGGGTTAGAATGATTGCTTAATTAACCAGGGGACAGCGTACATATTTATAGATACATAGACGGGCCGGTACATAGGCCAGACCCAAACACATAACTCAACACAGTCCAACACCCCCGCAGTCCTAACATCTAGCCACAACAGATGTTGAGACTAGACCGAAACTCAGAAAATAATGACGTCGGGAGTCCCTTCGTGAAGATGTCGACAAACTGTGACGTCGTCGGCACATGGAGAACTCGAACCTCACCGCGTGCAACCCGCTCACGAACCAAGGGACAGAATGATTGCTAATGATACCATATTAGAGGGCTAGAATGATTGCTTAATTAACCAAGGGACAGTGTATATATTTATATATACATAGACGGGCTGGTACATAGGCCAGACCCAAACACATAACTCAACACAGTCCAACATGCAGGTATGACTCATTCTGCTGACTGACCATTCTCTGCAATGAGAAAAGTAATACCAATTCAATGTTTATGCGCTTTGGAAAAATTGAGATGAGAATGCACCATCACGAAATCCTTGACATGAAACGTGTCAATTGATGTGATTCAAGTTCCAGGCCAATCAACAGCTAAATAAATCCTAATACTGTATCTCAGAGAATCAAAGACCTGAGCAAGATTTTGTAAGTTACAAGCAAAGTTTAAATACTGCTGATGGAATGACTGCAGCCTTATCTGACATGTCATATCCACTGCTGAAAAGAATAAAGAGCGAAAATTCATATAAATAGCTAATATTTTCAACCAAAAAATAAGAATAAAACTAGAGTACGCTAAGATGCAGAACTAATTGATTGAACAAGTATTATACCCATTGTCGAGGTGTCTAACTGACACCTCCCCGGACCTGCTCGGAAGCAGCCTGCGGAGGTTCGATGTATTTTCGGAGGCTAGTCCTAGCAAGATCGAGCGCGGCGAATGATGAACGCAAGGGATTTACGTGGTTCGGGCCGCCTGAGTGTAATACCCTATTTCACGGTGGTTTGTGTGTTGTATTGCTCAAGCGTGTGTCTGGGTCTGAGCCAAGATGCGACCAGAGAAGATGTCTAAGTCGGTGGCTGCCCATTCCTTTTATAGTCCAAGGCCGCACAGCTTGCAAGTGGGGCATGAGGCTCGACAGGTGGCCCCGGGGTGATCTTATCCTATACAAGATCTAATGTTTCTTGTGTACGCTGCCTCTGACCGCGCCTTGAAGACTTGCTGTCTTGCCGTGTCAGTCGCTAGTGACTAGGCGTAGTCGTTAATGATGGCAGGGAACGTCCCATTTGTATTGTCGGTGTAAGCTACTCACTTGGCGGTGTCGGTTAGGCTTGCAGCGCCTTCACTGCGATGTGATTGGATGCAGCGGTACCTGACAGGGGGCATGTGCAGCATCGTGCGCCTGAGGAAGGCGCGCGCCTTCAATGCGCGACTGGACATGACACACTGCCCTTTACTCTTCGGGGCCCACGGCTTATTGCAGATCGTGGGACACACTCCAGCTCTGGAGCCCTCCTTGGTGGGAGCGAGGGCTCGATGCTGGAGGCCGCGTGGCAGCTCTGGAGCCCTCCTTGGCGGGAGCAAGGACCCGGAGCTGAAGGACGTGTGGAAGCTCTGGAGACCCCCTTGGTGGGAGCAAGGGCCCGGAGCCGAAAGACGTGAGCCCTCCTTGGCGGGAGCAAGGGCTCGGAGCCGAAGGACGCTTGGCAGCTCCGGAGCTCTCCTTGGTGGAAGCAAGGGCCCAGAGCCGAAAGACGCGTGGCAGCTCCAGAGCCCTCCTCGGTGGGAGCAAGGGTCCGAAGCCGGAGGACGCGTGGCAGCTCCGGAGGACGCCTCAGCGGGAAGCCGCCTCCAAAGCTTCTTCTTGTATGCGGGGTACCGGTCTTGAGGGTACCGACACCCGTGTATTGCAGCTTCTGCCCCGTCCTTACCAATGCTCTTACTAATGCAATAAAGATGCCTTTGTACTTCATAGTGCAGAGGGGTCTGCCAAAAGATAATTAGGAGGCAAAGCCTAGCCAACTTATGTTGCTAGTTCATTCTTATATTTATTTTCCAGAGAGATTTCTACAAAACATGACATTCACAAAGAGTTTGTGGACAAAATGTTCGAAATGGAGTAACAAACTTCGTATCATAGTTTTTTCTAATGCATCTTCATATCATAGTTGAAGACAGTTTTATGACACAAGGATCAGACTGAATCTTAAAGGGCATGCATTTCATTAATTAAAGGCCTTAATATTATTTGCATATATTGCCATCTCAGTAGATGTTATTTTGTTGCCCAAACTGCTCATAGCAGCAGAACACGAGAAGTACTCTTCTTCAGACACCACATGTTGAAGGTGTTGGTCTTTTAACCGGCATGTATGGTGTCATTTCATCATAATACTTCATTGTAAAAGGGTAAAAAAAATTGTGAAAACCATCCATTCAGTGGAATCATGAAAACCATCGAAAAAACATGTCTAGAAGTTAAAAAAAAACTGAGAAAAATCAGACATGTAGCTGAGGTGGTTACCAGCATACGTATGAAAGTTCAAATTTAAACTCGAGTTCATTTATGAGATATGAAAAAATAACAAATTAAAGAAAGAGGGATATGTGTTATATTTGTCCTCTTGTTTTATGCTTTGTCATTTTGATATCTCACAAATGAAGTTGACTTTGAATATGAAATTTTATATGCATGTTGGCCACCAGCACATCTATATGTGTGATTGTTTTTCAGAATTTTAGAGCTTCTAAACATGCTTTTGTAAAGCGTTTTGACGATTACATCAAATGAGCTATTTGCACTGAATATTTTCCCTTATACTTTTGGAACTACATATTGTCAGCCAGTAGGACAAAGGTACAAGCAAAGAAAAGGCAGATTACATTAATCATACATGTCAAACATATAATCAATGAAAATGCTTAAAACAAATCAAAGGGAAATAACAATTTGTTTATGACTATGCAGTCCAAACAGAAGTGCATGAAACATTAAAAGGTGGAAATCTAATGATTATTCCTCTTCTGCGTTCAATATTGCAAATACATTTGCATCTGACAACGCCATTTTCTTGGGAAGAAAACTGTGATTTCAGTAAAAGTACACGAGCTTGGAAAAAAATAACACCACCAGCTTAAGAGAAGCTAGAAGAGGGAAAAAACACAAAGCTAGAGGCAGTCACTCTACATTGGATTATATAGTTACCAAATTTACAAAGCGGTAGTTATTTTAATTGGTCAAAGATAATTAACATGGAAAAAATAATATTTCAGTACTTATAGCACTAATCCGATGAAATTCTTTTAGGTGGTAGGTCGATTCTATCCTGTCTTTGAATGCTTGTAACACAAGATCAAAGGAAAAGACAAGAAATATGTGGTTACTGTTTGATTCCTGTAACATGGAACCCCACATCTTTGTTGATTGCACATAAGAAAGACAATTAGCAATCAAGCAACCAATAATGTTGTATTATTTCATTTGTCACTTCCCATTTGTCAAGAAGAACTGTACTTGATCACGGGTCATCGTGTAAATGATGCTCCATGATGTTGCTCGAGCTTCATATCAAAGTAGGTACCTACAGACAAGTTCCTGGGACTTGATTTATACATGGTTGAGCTGGACAATGATGTAGGAAAGCATTTCATAGCATCAATTAATACTAATTTCTCTTCACATGCCGACAAGTGGAACAAGATTATAGGAAGAAATCTTGCAGCTATGCATCAGTGTTTAAAGTTTAAAGTTAACATAAGGCCCATGTTGTCAAGGTGACATTGAAATGAAAACACTATCAGAATAGAAATTTTGGATGTGAGTAACTTCCCCAAAACAGGGGTAAGACAGCCTAGAAATAACCTTTCCCCAGACCCCACAATGTGTGGGAGCCTTCGGCATTGAGTACGCCGTTTTAGTAACTTTCCAAAAATTTCATCATATTAAGTTATATCAGCTAAATGTAATGCAAAACAAGGAGCGTGAAAGCAAAGTGCAGTAAGGAGAAGGGAGGCACAACTCCTAGCTTCTTTCTTCATATCATCAATTAGTATTCCCATGCAAAGGTTGCTGGTTTACCTGGTTCTATAGAATTTTTTCTTGCGCCGGGGGGGGGGGGGGTACCCAACCAGAAACCAATTCAATTATTTTAAAAACAACATTTTTTCCCTAAATCAAATTCGGTTATTTTTTAAAAAAATGAAAAAACAGCCTAGATTGACACCTGTCCACCTAGAAACAAGCCCAGTGTGGATTTGATTTATGTATGTGAAGTTTCAGTCTTGATTTCACGTTTTTGCATCTTCTTCAGTAACATAGCACCCAGAGACTTGATCACAATAGTTAACTATAACTCAAAAAATCGATTATTCTCTATGTCTGACATATAGATAGATAGACAGACAGAACAACCCAATGACTCAATCTAGCTGGATTCAATTGTTTATGACAAATCTGTAAGAATAACAGCAACAGAAAATGCAAACCTTATGTGCTGCATTCCTGTCTTGCTTTCATCTAGATGTTGATGTGAATGACAGTGACACAACATAAATCCCAAAGGATGTGAGATTGCAGAAGGGTCTACAGTCTCAAAAACCACAGAAGCCAAATTCTGTTTCTATATGAATTGATTGCCAGTATGGCTGGCTGAGCAAGTTTGACGTGTATCCTGCACCTAGTCCAAAGAGGATATGGTTTACATTTCCCCCTTTTGGAAACCGCAGTAGGAGAACTGCTAGGAATATATTGGAAGGAAAACGAATTGAGTGACACGTTCTGAAAGGCTCCCGAATTTAGCGGCAAGAGTAGTGAGGCCCCGCTTTAGTCGCAAGAACTGAAAAATCTTGGCAGGATTACAACATATGACGTTACCCTACTCAATTGATGCTTCAAGTTGGAGCAATGAATCTATATCGTATCATGAGACAGCTATGCGTCAGCGAAAAATGCAGTGAAGAGCGCTGATGTACCATGAGAGAGGATGATTCGCGTTAAGGAGCGGGACGGCGAGTACATCGTAGCTGGGTTAGGATTCAGGAATACCAGGTGAGGTGGCCTCAAAGGATTCACAGCCACGCATTCCGTTTTCCGTGGCAACCACCAGGCAGCAGCCGTCGCGCGACGGCCCGCGGCTGCCCCTGAAAGGGCCGGCATGGCCCCGCAGCAAACTGAACGCCGCCCAATTTCCGGTGGCGGTCACGGATTAGGGGCAATGCGGCGCAAACTGCGCCGAATTGGGGCTCGGTCTCCTCCTGTTTGCAATGGGAAACGCTAAAACGAAGTGCACCATCCTGTCAGCTTGAGGGGTCGCGCGGAAGAAGGCGGCGGCGCAAGTAGGGAGTTCTGCAGGTACCTGCTGCCGCTGGTGCGTCGGTATCCGGGGATCCTTGCCTGTTTCGCTGCGTTTGTCAGAGGGCGCAGTGGGGAAGAAGGGGTCCCTTCGTCCCCGCCGTCGTCACATTGATCGGTTCGATTCGGCGCTGCGCAGGCGCGAGCCATGAGCGTGGCGAGGCTAGTTTGGAGGCGCGGTGGAGCGCTGGCGTCAGCACCACCGGCAAAGCGCCGCGGTAAAACGAACAGGGGAGTGATGTGTGTAATGCTGATCGCGGAAGCGGCGCGGATGAATGGACGCCTGGACGGGTGGCGGCCAGATCGGCGGCAACATTTTTTACCGCCAGATCCACGGAAATCATGCACCCTGTTTAGCACAATACAGTACAACATTAGCAATACTCCCTCCGTCTCCATGAACTTATCGCTTTGTAGTTCATTTTTTAACTACAAAGCAACAAGTATCATTCATTAGGAGTAGCTTGTCCTAGTTCTCGTCAAATTACACCTCAAAAGCTTAAGTATGCTCCATCCTTGTAAATTTGTAATTAAATAGGCATTTTATCATGCAAACATAGAAACAGATCCTTGCAGCTTGCTCTGAAGACCAAAGGTTTGTTGCTTACTCCTTCCGTTTGAATTATTTGATCCTCAAAGTCAAGTGAAAACATGACTCTCTAAGAAAATAAAAAATATTATATATTTTTTCTGTGTAGTATCTTCAACTTCATTTCCTAAGCACGATCCTCAAAATACGAAAAGGATAGGAGTAACTAGTGGAAGAGTAAAATCGTCATTGCACGTATTTTTTTAATTTTTACAAACATGTTCGAAAAATCAAATAATTCAGAACAGAAAAAGTATTATAGCAGCCTGTTAAATACGTAACATCTTGGGCCGGGCTGTCGGTGAAGGCCAAAGTTAAATACCGTACTCACTCATTTCTTAAAAGATTGCCACCTTCTAGTTCATTTTTTACTAAAAGGTGACAATCTTTTGAGAAAGGAGGGAGTAACATTTTGTACCGAGCTGTCGGTGGAGCCCAAAGTCCAAACGCAAGTCAAAGCGTTTGACTTTTCTGCAGCATCTTCTCCAGAGAAAATGCCCCAAAATCGCTTAAGCAAAACAGGCCCACAAGCAACAAATCCACGCATCAGTGTCCGTCTCCACCCAGTGCGCCGCGAGTGCGGAGGCCATCTACCGATGGCCGTCGCCGATTCGCCGTTCCGCGGGTGGCGAGGAGGATTCCGTTACCTTCGCGAGCCCGTGGTTTTTTCGATCTCCCCAAGGCGGCAGGCTGCAGCGCCGAGCGCGCCGCGAGGGTTTGGTTGGTGAATAGTTGGTGGCTGCTCCACACCACTGCACTGCACTGGTCCAACCCAAATGGCGGCCAGTAATAGCAGTAACCCGATCCAGCACCAGGAGGAGCTGGGGCAAGGAGGAGGGGGGAGAGCAGGCGTGAAGCACGAGGCGGAGGAGGATGCGTCTTCCTCCGCCGTGCAGGCCAGCGCGACGACGATGCTGCACCGGTCGAGCTCGCGGCCGCAACTTGACCTCAGCGGAGCGGCGATCCACGGCACTCTGGAGGACAGCAACCCCACTACCCTGCTGCCCAATCAGTCCGACGATACCTCCCACCTCGCCCTCCACATCGGCGGTAGGCTCTCCCCGGCTCCACTTCACTGTTGATTCACCGCCTACCTAATCGATGAAGTGTTTGTCGTTTGGTAGCTGTGTAAGCTATTTTATCGAGATGTATTGGAGTGGATGAGCTATGCAAACTAGTTAGCATGTGACCGTGGAACCCAACTGGTGACGAATGTTGAGAAGCTACTGCATCCTGGGTAGTCGGGATGACTTGCATCTCTAGTGTTGGTCGTTGTGAAATATCAATCACTTTATCAGTGTTTCTACGAAGTTGATCATGGTGACAACCAGTTATCTGTAACAATAAGCTGCTGTAGGTGGGACTGCGGATATGGTTTTAGCTTGTTTTATTAGGCATCAAATTGTTTTCATGTTTTCTGAACTGTTAATTATATATACACTTAGCCATTGAGTTACGTTGGTTTGCCAGTCTTGGTTCAGATGCTCTTCCCCTCTCATTCTTCAATTAGAAACTGGAGTTGCAACCTTCACCTTATAGTGTGCACCTCAGAGGCTGGCCAACCTATTTTTCCAGTTGTGTTATCGGAATTTGGAGACTGCCTGGCACCTACTGGTGGAATACCCAACAGCAAGATATACTGGTGTCAGATTGCACTATGGTTTGATGCTCCATCCCTGAGGCCTGATGCCTGGGCCCCTCAGGACAATCTACTGTCCTGGCTTGCTAGCCTTAGCAGTGCACAACGGACGGCTCTTGCCATTCTATCACTTTCAATCCTGGTATGTTGGTCCTTGTGGAAAGAGTGCAGTGCGTGAGTCTTCGAAGGCCTGGAACAGTCGGATGCACAAATCATACAGGAGATCAAAGAACAGACCGGGCTTTGGGGACGGGCAGGGGTGAAGCATTTGGCTGTCTCTCTTTCTATTCTACTATACTGGCGTGAATTGCTCAGCATGGTTCCCTTTGTTGAATTTTTTGTTGTCGGTACCTCTGCTGCCTGTTAGGTGTTAGAAACATCTCTTTTATACTCCTCTGTACTCGGATTTTCATCTTAATACATTTGGTCTCGCCGGCGCTGCCAGGAGCCTTCTAAAAAACATTTTGTAGATTGAACTAACTACTCCCTCCGTTCTTAAATACTTATCATCTTCTTATTCATTTTTGTACTAGAAAGCGATATGTATTTAGAGACGGAAGGAATACATGTTTTCTGTCAGGTTCACTTATAAAATTGGTATACTTCTCACCACATGCTGAGCACTCTACCGAGGACGGTACCCATAAAGAGAAGACTTGGGTTGTTTAATGGTGGCAGAAGTTACCCAATTCTTGGTGGAGGGCTCCACTTTGTCAAGTTTGACACTGAGAAGCTCAATGAATGCCTGGACTTCATTTCTTCCAAACAACTACATCGTGGTGGTATGCAGACACTCCATTTAATCATAAACAATTGGAATCCTCAGCATCCTAATTGTTTCGGTCATATTTGGAATTCTGAATCAGCATTTAGTTGCTTATGCAACCTTGATGTCTATATGATTTCTACTTCTTTCCTTTCTTCACCTGTTAATTACAGCTGGCCTGCACTTTCTGAGCATTGAGTTGCAGTTTTATGCTGTAGGAATTGATTCACCTTCATGGCGCTCAGGAGCCCAGCCTGATGACATTGTAATCAAGGTAATAACTAAAGAAACAAAATCCTTGATTTCCTGAATAACTCTAACTTATCAGGATCTTACTTGGTTTTGAAAGAACAAATTATACATCCTTAATTTGATTTGCAGTATTCTAATACTTTTTATAATATTTTTGGAAAGGCAACACGTGGTGGAGCATACAAGTATGCTGATCTCTTCAAGGAGATATTGGGAGTTAGCCTTGAAAAGGAAGATGAAATGAACTGTCTTGTAGCTGGAGCAAACTTTTCTGCTTAAGGTTGCCATTAAAAGTTGCTTTATTACTATTTAGGAGATCAGTTCTATGTGATTTTTATAATAGATCTTTGAGCTGTATAAAGCTTCTAAATGTTGTTAATCGTAGAACTTGTAAATCTGAATTATACATTACAGGCAAACTAAGTGCACTGGGTTTCAACACGGTAGGCTATCGGCACGAAGCTTTTACACACATGGATGGACAAAAGGAATATGTGCAGATTGATCAGAACGATTTGTTTCCCTTCCTTCTTGTTTAATATTGGAGCTGGTGCCAGCATAATAAAGGTAATATTGGGGTTAATTTTCTTGTTCAAAAATGTCTTTTGAGTTTCAGTGGATCTTATGTCAAGGACGTCGGTACCTAGGTAGCTGGCCCTCGACTACGAAGCTCGTAATCTCGGTCCGTCTTCTCCGGCGAGGTTTGTTCCTCTGTCGTAGGCTTTGTTAGAGAATAGGGAGAGGAGATTAGATTGATAATGAATTGCTTAATTCCTCCACAAGTCAGGTTACAAGCATATATGGCCAAAGGCCCAACCGCCCGGGATACTCTCCTTAATTGTAGCAACTAAAGATAGATAATAATCCTAACTTTCCCTAACAGCCTCAGGTCACTGGCTTCTCGCGCGCGGCTCGACCGCCCTGTGCACATCTCGGGCTCGCCTGCACCTGCTGTAGGTGCTGCCCCACATGACATCTCTCTCCCCCTCGAGACCCAACTCGTCCTCGAGCTGAAAGTCAGGGTACTTGCCGCGGAAGGAGTCCAAGTCTTCCCACGTCGCTGATGCAACAGACTGGTCCTTCCAGTGGACGAGCACTTGACGGACGCCACGAGCCAGGCGGCCGCGCATGACATTGGTTGGTTCAGGCTCCATCGCACCATGATGAATGTTGGGCAATGGAGGCAGAGCTGCTGGAGGGGTGCCCAACCACTTCTTCAAGAGGCCAACATGAAAGACGTCATGGAGCTTGGCGCGAGGAGGGAGCTCAAGCTGAACAACGACGTCATTGATGGGCTCAGAGATGCGGTAGGGCCCGAAGTACCTCATTTGAAGCTTGCCTTTGACCGCTGGTGACAGGGAGACAACTGGGCAGTGTCGAAGGCGGAGCAGAACCCAATCGCCCACACTGTAGGAGACCTGCCGGTGGTGCTTGTCGTAGTGGAGCTTCTGGACAGCTTGTGCTTGCTTCAGTCAGTACCGCACATCAGCTAAGAATTATGCCCGTTCTTCCATCGTTTTTGGCCATAGCGACCACGCGAGTATCCCTGGGCTCATAGGATCGGATGGATGAATGATCCCGCCCGTAAACCACCCGAAAGGGCGTGTCACATAGGGATGACTGGTAGGCAGTGTTGTACGTGTACTCAGCCCACGGTAATCATCGGAGCCATTGGCGGGGACGATCACCTATAAAACAGCAAAGATACATGGCAATAACACGGTTAGCAGCCTTCGTCTGACCGTCGAAATGCGGATGGAATGCCGACGTCATATGCAGCTTGGTGCCCATCAGGCGCATCAGCTCCTTCCAGAACGTAGAGGTGAACACAGGATCCCGATCACATACCATGGACTGCGGCATCCCATGGAGACGGACAATGTCGGTGAAGAATGCACGTGCCACGGATTCTGCCGAATAGGGATGGGCGAGTGGAATGAAGTGGTAGTACTTGCTGAAACGATCCACCATTGTTAGGATGACCGATTTTCCGCAAACTCATGGCAGCGCCTCCACGAAGTCAAATCCAATGTCCGCCAGACAGCTGTTGGAACGGGGAGCGGTAGAAGAAGGCCAGCCTGGTGTAGGTGCTCCGATTTGTACCTTTGGCATGTGGCGCAGGCGCGCACAACATCCTCAACAACACGACGCATGTCGGGAAAGTGAAAGTCCTGGCGGAGGCAGTGCAAGGTGCGTTGCACCCCTTCGTGTCCGTCCTCATGGACTGTCCCCAACAGCTCCTGCGGGGGTAGAGAAGCTGGTGGCACGTACACCCGCCCGTCATAGGTCACCAAGCCGTCGGTGAGAGCAAATGGAGCCGATTGACTTCCAGTAGCCAACTCCTCACGAATGGCCACCAGCGTCGGGTCGGTGGCCTGAACGTCATGCAGACGTGTGATGAAGTCGAAGAGCGGCGCTGAGACAGCCAGAACAGCGCCTTTGGTGGCCTCCTCCTCTGTGTCGCGGCGAGAGAGGGTGTCCGCCACCATGTTGAGGACGCTGGGCTTATATTCGACGGCGAAGTCGAAGCCGAGGAGCTTGCCGACCCAATGATGTTGTGGGATCGTGGCGAGGCGCTGATCAAGAAGGAATTTAAGGTTGTAATGGTTTGTCCGCAATGTGAAGCGCCGACCCCAAAGATACGACTGCCAATGTTGAATGGCATGCACAAGGTCGATGAGTTTCCGCTCATAGGCAGCGAGGGAGTGGTGCTGGAGTGCCATGGGTCTGCTGAAGTACGCAATGGGGTGTTTGTCCTGGATCAACACTGCCCCAAAGCCGATGGTAGATGCGTCGCACTCCACAACGAATGGGCCTGCAAATTCGGGAAGTGCCAAGACCGGATCAGAGGTCACCGCGACCATGAGGGCCTGGAAAGCCGCAGCGGCATCGTCGTTCCACGAGAAGTCGTCCTTCTTCAACAGCGCGGTCAGAAGGTCCGCAGTCGTACCATAGTTGTGGACGAACTTGCGGTAGTAGCCCGCAAGACCCAAGATCCCCTGTAGATCCCCTGTACAGCCCGAGTTGACCGGGGTTGGGGCCAATCAGACACCGCCTGCACCTTGGCGGGATCCATGGCGACGCTGGCGTCGGAGATGACATGCCTCAGGTAGGTGATGGAACGCTTGTCGAACACGCATTTGGAGCGCTTGATGAAGAGATGGTGCTGCTGCAGCACCGTGAGGATGGCTCGAAGATGCCGAAGATGGTCAGCCCATGACGCACTGTAGATCAAAATGTCATAAAAAATATCAGCACAAAACGGCGCAGGAACGGCCGTAGCACGTCATTCATCAACGCCTGTAACATCGTCGGCACGTTGCCCAAGCCGAACGGCATCACCAAGAACTCGTACAAGCCGTCGTGGGTACGGAAGGCCGTCTTGTCGATGTCAGTTGTATGCATGCGGACTTGATTATAGCCCAAGCGCAGGTTGAGTTTGGTGAAGAACTTGGCGTCATGGAGCTCGTCGAGCAGCTCGTCCATGACGGGGATGGAAAAAAGCATCCTTGACTGTGATGGCGTTTAGGGCGCGATAGTCAACCGCCACGAGCCATCCGACTTCATGACGAGGAGGACGGGTGAGGAGAACGCCGAGGAGCTCTGGCGAATGAGCCCTTGCTCGAGCATGGCGGCGCACTGTCGTTCCAACTCGTCCTTGTGGGACGCCAGGTAGTGGTAGGGACGCACTGCGACAGGCTGCAAGCCGTGGACGAGGGTGATGCCGTGGTCGCGAGAGCGTGTCGGTGGGACCCTCATGGTTCAGAGAAGACGTCGGCGAAGGACGTAAGTAGCTCGTCCAGTAAGGATGGTGACGCTGAGGTGGTGCGAAGGGTGGACAATGCAGGCCCGTGGACGCCCTACCAGCAGATTGGCTTTCCCTACCGATAAAACATCAGTTTTCGGGCGTCAAAATCCTAGAGGACAGGTCCCAAAGTGGCCAGCCAGCGAGTGCCCAACACCATGTTGAAACCTGCAAGGGGCATAACAAACAAATCGGTGTGGAAGGTGTCGCTGTTGATGGTAAATGTGGCCTGCTGGAGGACGCCCTCGCATGTGACGCTTTCGCCATTCGCCACTGTTGATGTAAGCTGAGGTCGGCTTTGGAGGGGCAGCCCAGTGCGTCTGGCCACAGACTCGGAGATGAAGTCATGGGTCGACCCGGAGTCGAGTAGCGCCAGGAGAGAGGAGGCGCCCAATGGTGACGTCGACCTGCATTGTGTCACCGGCTAGGGCGTGCAGGGAGAAGACAGGAGTTGTTGTGTCTGTCTCCGTAGTAGCGTCGTCATCATCGGTGATTTCCACGCCATTGACGTAGAAGAGCCGCTTGCAGATGCGGTTGTGCCCCGCATATATTTCTCATCACAGTTGAAGCACAGGCCATGCCGGCGGCGCTCCTCCTGTTCCAGGTGCGACACGCGCTTCGCCGGTTGCCCGTACACCATGACAGTGGATGCAGTCGCCTTGTCTGTTGTGCCCGCGGGAAGGGCGAGACGCGGCGGAGTGGCCGACAGAATGCCACGCTGCACCGCCTTGGCGTGTGCCGGCGTGTACAACTCCATCTACTCGACCTGCCGCGCCAGGCTCATGGCAGTCGCGAGCGACTGTGGATTGTGGATGCGCACGACGTGGCTGAGGAGAGGAAGCAGCCCGCCCGTGAACAGTTGCACCCGCTGGATCTCCTGCAGCGGGCCGACGCGAGGTAGAAGCGCTTGGAAACGGTCCTGGTACTCGGTGATCGTGCCTGTGCACCGGCAATCGGTGAGTTCAAATAGCGGGGCGGATCGAAGCAGTGGCTTGTAACGGAGGTTGAGGAGGTCCTTGAAATGGCACCATGTGAGCATGTCGCCCTCGTCCTTCTGGACGTGGATGTACCACATCTGGGCGCCTTCCTCCAAGTTGTATGAGGCCATCCAAACCTTTTCTTCCTCCATGATGCGTTGCTGATGAAAGTACGACTCGCAACGATTGATGAAGATGAGGGGGTCGGACTTGCCATTGTAACGGGGAAAATCCAACTTCTAAAACCGCGGCGGTCGATCGTTGTGGTGTTCGCCGGTTCCCTGCTGGTTCCCGTTGGAGGACGACGACGAGCAGTCCGCGGTCAGGGCCTGGATCGCCGCGTCATTGGTCTCGACGGGGTCTGCAGGGTCTGCATGTTGGTCGCGAGCATCTCCAAAGTGGTCTTGATGTCGTCAGCCATGGTTCTGGCGGCGGATGAGGATGTCGCAGCGGTGGCGGACAGTGGAGAGCGGGCGGCGGCTGGTGGTGGAGAGGGGGATCAGACAAGGATCGTGATACCAAGTTGTCAAGAACATTGGTACCTAGGATAGCTGGCCCTTGACTACGAAGCTTGTAATCTCGGTCCTGTCTTCTCCGGCGAGGTTTGTCCCTCTGCCGTAGGCTTTGTTAGAGAATAGGAAGAGGAGATTAGATTGATAATGAATTGCTTAATTCCTCCACAAGTCAGGTTACAAGCATATATGGCCAAAGGCCCAACGGCCTGAGATACTCTCCTTAATTGTAGCAACTAAAGATAGATACTAATCCTAACTTTCCCTAACAGCCTTAGGCCACTGGCTCGTCCTCGCGCGCGACCTGCACGCTCGGCCGCCCTGCGCATGTCTCGGGCTCCCCTGCACCTGCTGTAGGTGCGGGCATGGGAAGTTTCAGCGAGTAACAGCGGGCATGGGAAGTTTCAGCGAGTAAGTGGAACGAACGTTGGTGGTGGTACGTACTGGGGATTGGGGAGGTTAATGACAAAGTGCAAAAGGTTCTCCTTTTTCTTCTCATGGACATAAAAGGTTTCTGTATACAAATTCACTTGTTCCTATAACCGTGATTTTGTAACAGGTTTGATGAGTTACCGGAGCTGAGTCAGCGTGGAGACAACAGCACAATTGACATGCTTGTAGGAGACATGTGGTGGTCTGGACTATTCCAAGGTTACTATCAACTTAAGAATGTGAAAATAGCCTTTATTATCATTTTGAACTTTCCCTTGTGTTATTGCTGATGCTGGCTTCTGTGCGCACTGCTTAAAGCTGTTAGTTCGGCATTCAATTTGGATAACGTTCAGTGTGTGTAGCATTTTAGTGTTGGTGTCTTCCATCTTGTACCCACAATGGATGGGTTTCCATTATTGGAAGACCCAAAGACGTAAGACACATATATTCAGCTCTTGTCTATATTATGTGTACAAGAGTTGATGACGGTTTGTAGAATGACTGAATGAGCTCTTTCCCAGACGGTGAAACCCATTATCTCAACCTTAAAATACCAAGTAATGTTGATCTAATGATCTGTTCCAGTAAATTCAGTATGAAAATGGAGCGCAACCTCCATTCCCCCAAAAGCTCAAGAAGTTAGGGATAGTTTTTTCCCTTTTTCAAAACGACCACTTCATTGCATTTTTCCTTGTAATGACGAGCACAAATGTTAGAGAGGAGTTTTAGCATACATCTAAATCTTCTAAACTGTGATAATTATTCTATATTGCAGGTATGAACCAAACACAATTGACCTCGATCAGGATGAATTCAAGTATTCTTCTCCCTCCCGTCCTATCTCTCTCCCCCTCTCCCTCTCTCCCTCTCTCTTCCCCTCTCTCTCCCTCCCCCCTCTCTCCCTCTCCCCTCTCACTCTCTCTCTTACATATTTACATTATAGGATTTGGGGTGCTTTGCTGATATCAGAGATTACCGTGCTAGGTACTGGTTAAGGTTTTATCAGACCATTCACCAGGCCTTGTGGATAAGGTACGATCTAAGTCTTGTTAAGGCATCTAAACAGACAGTGAGACAATTCCTATTTGAGTACTTTAATGGAAGGGTTTCGACAAAATAGAACTTACATCGTGTGCTTCGATAAAATAGAACTTTTAACGTTGATCAAATGTTAAAATAGGATTTTAGACCATTTTAACTCCTTTAAATATCATTTCCCTCTCTATATTTACAATACATCTGAACGGACGAAAAATACCTTGAGTTTTTTTGCCGCACGCAGCACAACGGCATGCTAGCGCTCAGGTAGCGTTCCTAGATCATTCTCTGTCACCATGTTGTTTGAAAAAGAGTAAAGTGTACTAATGGTTCTTGAATTTGTATGGATGTGCCATTTAGGTTTATAAACTTTGAAAGTGCATATTTATGTCTATAAACTTGTTAAAATATGTCATATGAGTCCGCAATATCAAAAATATCTCTAACTATTGACAAAATTGTTATCTGAGCTTTATTTTTCATATTTGTTCTCTTACAAAATCAACATTGATTTTTTTTAACCGAAACTGCAAGAGAAACTCAGATAGTGAATATATTAATTATTAAAACGGTGGTGTTAAAACCACAGTACAGACACTAAAGACAACATGAGTTGGGAGAGGTAAAGCGCGTCGCTCTTGAGATAAGAGGGAATGAGGCTTAGACCTACAACTCAAACCAATCGTCTAGCACGACTGACAAAATCAACATTGTTATCCTAATTCATATTAGAGGCTAACAAAACTGATTTTGGGAGAGAATAAATATGAAATACAAAGCTCAAGTAACAGTTTTTTAATAAACATAGGGGCGTTTTCGATATGTTGGACTTAGATGACAGTTTAACAAGTGTATGGACGCAAATATGCACTTCAAAAATTCATTGACCTAGGTGACATATTCAGTCAAATTCAAAAAAGAATGATGTACTTTACTCTTTGAAAAAACAAGTGCAGCACATTGAAGCAGCGCAGCAGCAGGAAAACTGCTCCTAGGTGCTAGCCTCTAGCATAGCTGTTGTTTCAATTTAACGGATCGAAATTATCTGCAGTATGTCAATCTCTGCTACTGCACATGCAGTTGCTTTTAATCCATTGTAAACTGCTTCTGCTTATAATAAATATATGCTGGTAGGACCGGATCTTCGGTAAAAAGATGAAGATCGATAATCACAACAAGCAACTAGATGGAGATGGATAAGCAGAACAATGACCAAATCAAAGATTGACGATTTTACTGTTATGGAGAGGCAGGGGCGCTGCACATGGCGCCGTTGCGGCACGCAGCCGGTGGCGCCTCCAACTACCGGCGGCCAGAACGGAGCAGTGAAACGCGGCAGGCTGCGGGCGATGGAGGCGGAGCCGCGAAACGCGGCAGGCTGGCACGAGTCCTCCAGTTGCTGTGTTTTCTATTCCATGGTACCGGAGAAATAGAGGAGTAATTAGATTAGGCTGGAAAAATTGAACGGAAGGGTATTTTGGTCTATTCAGGTGCATTGTAAATAAAAAAAAAAAAGAAGAAGAAGAAATAAAAAAAGAGTTAATATGGTTCAGAATCCTATTTTAACAGTTGACCAACGTTAACAGTTCTATTTTATCGAAGTTTACGGTGCAAATTCTATTTTGTCAAAGCCTTTCGATGAGAGTTCTAAAATAACAATTGTCTCATCTAAAGAAGTCTTGATGCACTTTGAAGGGCTTAGCGTCTTTAAAATAACATACTCCCTCCGTCCCCATGAACTTGTCGCTTTGTACTTCATTTTTGAACTACAAAGCGACAAGTTCATGGGGACGGAGGGAGTATATAGAATAATGTACTTCTCCAGAGTATCCATTTCTGGTTCTTTTGTAAAATAAAAAGTTAAATATGGCTATTGGATGCTATTAGTTTGAAGCTATTTCTTTCCTTGCTACTGGTAAAAGCTACAATGCTAATATCTTACAACAACGACAACCAAGCTGCATATCAGACTGAAAGGGTTGTAGTCAAATCGCATTGCGTAATAAATACAACTGTATCTTCAATAATATGGCATTAGATGGCAAATATAATCGTAGTAATGAGCATTAGTGGTTCAGCAAGTACAACTGGATTTTTGTATCTAGCAAATGCAATCTAACTCTACTGTAGTTATCAAATTGAATAAACATGGAGAAAAAAGATTTGCAAGCCTTTCACAACTCTTGGCTTTGGCTTATCTGAAATACCTATGTCACTGTTCAAGCTAAAAGAAACCAATGGTATGTTTCATTTAATCATGAGTGTTTTGAAAGCTAACCACCAAACTGTATGTGCAGCTTTGTATGGTGAAAAACCAGAGGTTCGCGGAAAAGCTTCTCAATGGAAATATATACGACAGCATTTGTAAATTTGAACCCGTTTCTTAACGATACGGGAGTGACGGCAGAGGGTTTGATATTACTCTATCGAGCACCACAGTACCTATTAGCTGGTATTGGCCACTACAGTTGTGTATATGCAAAGTGGTGTGTCTGTTCTTCCGGCGGCGCAATGCATCTTAACTGTTCCTCCCCAGTCTTAGCTTTATTCTGCTGCAAATTGCAGAAGCGAAGCAGCAACTTAGTTCGCTTGCCCTTTCGTTCCTAAAAACTTATTTATAGTCTTCTTATTCATTTTTGTACTAAAAAAAATAAATATTTAGAAAGAGAGAGAGGGAGCAGCCAATTAGACGAGCCCAGATTGATCCTTTCAATGAAGCAGGTACTCAAATGTCACTGTGAAAATAGTGATAAAAACTGTGATGGTCATCCTATTCCTAGAAAGGTAACTTTGAGGAGATTAAACATGTCACCGGAACGCAGGACTCACTATCGAGGTTGAAACTGTGTTTCTCCTTGGAACGGACATTTCGAATTCAAACTAAAATGTGACGTATTTAGTTTGCCAAAATAATCAAAGCAGAGCACATATGGAATCATGTAAGAGTTCACGGTCAACTCAACAGGAGAACAATATTCCTTCCGTTTCTTTTTATTTTTCGATAATTAATTCTTTTTTTATTAGTCGGTGACAAATAAAAAAGAATCAAGAGAGTACACAAGTTGATTCACAGATCATTGCATCGCGTCAGTTCAAACGCAATGAACTCTACACGAAGTTAATATCGTATGGCTTGCTCCTGTCCCCGCCTGAAGATCCCAAAGTGCCGCTGGAACTCGGCGCCGAGCTTGCCAGGAACGCCTCCACTCCACGGGCACGCCGACGCCACGCGCGGTCCTCTCCACGATCTTGCGTTGTACGCCGCCATCCACACGTAGCCGCGCAAATCAAGGCCACCAAGGCCGAACTTATGGTTGTGCCGCACCGCCGACCGGTGATGTCTTTCACCTTCAGCAAGATAGAACATAAAATTCCTCCACTCACTAGAATAAGCCCCTAATGACACGCTTGCTATTGAAGTCGCATATCCAACTTTTACATCTTCGTCACCAGATAATGACCATCGAGCATGATGTAGTCACGCCGGAAAGGCTGGCCGCAGGCAACAGTAACCGAGGCACGTCCAAATAAGAGTTGTGAGCCCAAAATGGAGTTCGTAACCAAGTCGCTTGTTCATGGCAAACAACCGGACAAAACTTTCAAACAGCAAAAGATGGAAATGCAGTCTCCCAAATACGGAGCCATTTCCATGTAATTTGCTGGTCAAGAGCTAGGAAATGACGTTCCCTTAACTGTAAGCATTATAATAAACCTCAACTCTTGACCAGAACGTTTTGGTTGAATTTTGTTGAGAAGAGCAAATTTCTGCAACCAAATTGCATCTGGAAAAGAAAATCAGCTTGCGAAGAAAATGCTCTGATAAGAAATTCCTTCAACGACACATCCATCGATATTGCACAGATTCCAAAAGACAGGGACTCCACTAGATCAGCGCCGAACCCATCTACAGATACCCAGATCTAAACACAGCACACCATAGATCAGTACCCAACTACAGATCTCTAAAGACAGCACGGCATAGCACATGTCTCTATGCCTTCTTGGGGGACTTGGCGCCCTTCTTGGGCGACTTGGGCTCCTTGGCGCTGTTGGCCGCCTTCTCCGCCGCCTTCTTGGGAAGCAGCACCGACTGGATGTTGGGGAGGACGCCGCCGTGCGCGATGGTGACGCCGGACAGCAGCTTCCCGAGCTCCTCGTCGTTGCGGATGGCCAGGAGAACGTGGCGCGGGATGATCCGCGACTTCTTGTTGTCCCTCGCCGCGTTCCCGGCCAGTTCCAGCACCTCGGCTGCGAGGTACTCGAGGACGGCGGCGAGGTAGACGGGGGCGCCGGTGCCGACGCGCTGGGCGTAGCGGCCCAGCTTGAGGTAGCGCCCGATGCGGCCGACGGGGAACTGGAGCCCGGCCTTCACGGACCGCGACACAGACTTCTTCCTGGAACCGCCTGCCTTGCGCCCGGCCGCCGCCTTCTTGACCTTCCCACCTGCTCCGGTGCCGGACGCGTCCATGGGTGCTGCTGCTGCTCTTCGAGGGGGCTTGAATTAGCTGTGGCTGTGGTGAAGCAGTACGTGGTGCGATGCCAAATGGGGAGGAGGGGTCGGGGTTTTAAACGCGCGGGCGAGGAACGGCGGTGGGCCCGTCGATCCGTGGGCAGGAACGGTTGGTTTCTCCGACTATCCGCGGAAGAGGTAATGGACGGCTGATTGAAAGTAAGTTGAACGGCTGAGATGGGGGGACTTGGGGTGATCCGCGGGAGGGTCCGCTGTCCAATCAGTGCGGAGGCCGAAGTCCCGTGTCTCGACCGCACCCATCCCGTCCCACGGCAACGCTCTGGCGCTCCCGCACCGCACCGCCGCCCAGATCCCGACCCCGACTCTAACGCTGAAGTCAGATCCCTAATGATGGTAAAGAATTGGAACAATCAGCTAAGGACACGGAAGGTCGGAAGCTGTGAGCTTGGTAAACTTAGGGGGTGTTTGGTATGGCTCTAGAGCCGAGCTTCGAGAGGGAGCTAAAAATATTCAGCCAAACAGCTCAACTCTAAAACTCCACGGAGGGCCCCAACTTCATGAAGTTTGAAGAGTTCTAGTTCATTTTTTCAGAGTACCTCTTTTCTTGCTCCAAAACCGGTAAATATGAACCTAGTTGTGGAGTTCAAAGATATTTACCCGCAATTGCCACTCGTTATGAAAAAACGATTCGCACGTTATGTTCCCATTGATCTCTCTCTCCTCCGCTGGGTGTCCAATGCGGCAATGCGTCAACCCTACGGAGCCGCCAGCCCACCCATCGGCGCTCGTCAGCCAGTGCCGCCCTTCAGCTCCCGCCGACCAGCGCCGCCTGCGGCTCCGCCGCCGACGAGGAGGCATGAAGACCCGTGACCACACCTTCTCGGGCCGCCCGATGCTGCTCATGCCAGAGCGCCGGAGCACCTCCTCTACAGCTGCGGCGACGTAGGCTTCACTCCATAGGATCTTGATTATTTTTGTGTTTGAGTATAATTCAGTTGAGACATGGCCAGTATGATTCGTACACGCGAACTGGTTATAGAAATTGATATATGAACAAACTATGTTTTGTGTTTTGGAACAGACTCTTTGTTTTCGCAATGAATTGTTTCTACAGGCTTCACTAGATGAGTAGGCAAAAACTTTTCATTGTGTTGTTTTGATGATATATTGTCTAGGTAAATGGTTAAATGGGTTCAGACTTGTCCTATCGTGTGTTGAACGCTATCCAGGGCCCACCAAATCTTACGTTAAGCCCAACTTGAACCCAAAAGTACAGCTGTTGTTTCTATTAGGCCCATAGGATTCATCACATCCGTAAAGGGTAAAAATGGTACTGCAAACAAAAATCTTTCATTTTAGAGCTGATAACAGTTATCCAGCCAAACAACGCAACAAAAAGCTCCACCTTCACAAGAGAGTTGCTTCATCCCAGCATTTTAGAGTAGAGTTGCTCTTTTATAGAGCAGAGCCATGCCAAACACGCTCTTAGTGAATCATAGAGTTTATGAAGCCGTGTTCATTTTCTTCTCTATTTTGAATCAGATATGTAATGAAGTTGGTCTTAGGCCTGCTGTCCTGCTTTGTTAAATTTTGTAATGGAGTTGTGAGATATTTAAAATACTGTGACGAATCTGTGACTTGTGAGGAGATTATGATAGAGGTTGTGAGGAGATTATGACTGAAGCGCACAGAACTGAAGCTGAGACAGTTCGAGTTTTCCTGTTAGTCTTCTGTTGCGTCCTCACCGTAGCAGCAACTTACATGGATACGTTGTTTAGATTGGTTAGCCACCGAGCAGCAGCAACAGAAGCAGTCGCCATCCTACAACTCGAGGAGGACCACGTCGATCGTCGTACCAGATCAACAACTATTACGATCACACCACCATCAGCGGCGGCGTGCAGTACTACTACGACCAGCACCAGCAGCGGCCGTCTAACTGGAGTTGTGTCAAGAAGAATGCGGCAGCAACACCTACCACAACCTTCACACGAATGAAGACTTTTCCTCCTCATCAGGCAGCACTTCGATCCGCACGACGGGTGTCGGACCTCAACCTCGACTCCTCGTCCCGGCATTGTCATCCGCTGAGCCCAACCGGGGAGTAACGAGCGTCGGGGAGTAGAGAAAACGTGAGCCCAGCCGCGTGCGTCAGATAAATAGAGTCGAATCGAGTTGATCGGGAGCATCAGGTGGGGCCGAGGGGGAACCAATCGATCTCGCGGATGTTTTACCATCGGTGAGGTGCCACGTGGTGAAGATCCAATCAGGAATGCACGAGCACAAGTTTACATACGGGATGCAGAGAATTTGCTTCCTCGGGCCAGTGTTATCCTAAACGGTAAACGGTAGACAGTCGGTGGAGCTCTGTTTACCGTTTAGAAGGTTTAGACGGCGTTTAAACGGTGTTTAAACGGATTAAACGGTGTATACTGTAGCTGTAAGAAAAAATATTTTTACTGTCATGCGCTAAGATGTTCAAATCAAGTTCAAACTCATATTTGAGATCAATTTAACTTTGACATCATATAAAATTAAAGAGATGATCACAATACCACACCATCAAATAATAATATTCAGACTGAAAAAAGTACATGTGGTGTCCTAAACAAATGTTTTAAACTTCTGCTGCTAATGGTTGTTTTATTATATTTTTTGAAACATGAGTAATATTACTTCTGATGTGTTTAAGTGTTTAAGTGAAGCTTAGAAAATATATTGATTTTAATCAATTTGGTGATATTAATTTTAAACTTGCATCTGACTTAAAAGTGTAAGTTCACTTTGCCTAAACGGTTCTAAACACGTTTAAACATGTTTAAAATCCGTTTTGTTTAGCTCGTTTAGCCCGTTTAAACGGGCGTTGACCCGTTTAAACGGGTCAACCGTTTAATCCATCGTTTAGAGGCTAAACTGTGCAGTTGCCCCCTGTTTAGCGTTTAAACGCGTTTAAACAGACCGTTTAGGTCGTTTAGGATAACATTGCCTCGGGCTATCTCCAACATCCAACTGGCGATGCAAAACGAAGCTCATTCGCATTTTTAGTGGCCCGACGAAGTCAGGAGCAGATCCATAGGGTATTGCCGGGTGAGCTTCGGCATACCCTCGGAACACCAAGCTGACGGGATGTCGTCGGACGTTGATACGATAAATATTACCATGCGCCTCGTGATTCCATAAGCTGGACTGCTGATGTGATTCCATTATCTAGCACTCCGTGCAGGCGCGCGACAAGTAGGATGGTGGCGACCATGTAGCGCGTAGGGCTGTAGGGCGTAGGTGGGTTCTTGAATCGTTGTTCGGGGCTTCCGGCGATGGAGAACGAGAATACGAGATCCTCCCATTCTTGAGTGACTCAGGCTCAAGTTGATCAACTGCACTTGCAGCACGTCCTTGCGGCGTGTGCTGCGACTGCATTCACAAGCGTCGATCGATTCCAGCAGCAAAAGGATCAGGCTAGCGTGTGTCTTCCAGCCTACTGGAATCCCTGCCCGAGTCTCCTACAGGCTACAGTAATCAACGACTCAAAAATTACTATGAACATTATCGTAAGGGCCGTTAGAACTTTTTTAATATAATAAGGAATTTGTCTTTTAGATTATATCCGACTTATATCAACTATTGTACTTACACTAACATTGTTTTTACTTAGAATGCTTCGAATATGAAGAGTAGTCATTGCATCTCCTTTTTTTAAAAAAAGTGATGCGAAAGCCAATGCTGCCTCTTCAATTGCCCGCCTATTGAATGATTATTTGTCACATTTATTGAGCGGAATATTCTATTCAAAGTGGAAAAAGAAGATATAATCAGTGCACTCATATTGTTTAGAAAATGGTGACTAGAAAAGGACTACGAGTAATATCGTGTATCATATTTAAATTTTTAATATATAATTTATTAAATTAAGACTTATTATGTACTCTTTTCATCCCAAATTACTTGTCACTCTCTAGATCAAAAAATAAACTAGAGAGTGATAAGTAATTTGAGATAGAGGAAATAATCTATTATCTAATGTACTAGAGAGTGACAGGTAATTTGAGATAAAGGAAGTAATATATTATCTATGGCAGCGACTAGATCTGCATCTTATGATTGTTGCAATTTTTTACTTAACCTTGTTCACCTGATGCACTTGGATGGAGGGGATTAAGTAAAAAGATGCATATCCAATAGATGAGGATTGTTGATTGCACGATTGTACTATAATACTGATTGCATTCTAATCGTTACCATTATCTATATACCTAATTATGTTACAGTTTTTACCGAATTGGTAAAATGTTCCATAGAATTGCATATAAAAAAATTTGGCATACCTTTAGATAAAATACTGGACGAAGCCCACACAACCATCAATAGGCAGTCCATTATTTCCGACTCCGTTAGTCCCGCGCCCTAGATATGTGGTCTGCCTCAACTACTCAATCTAACCGACAGCTTGCGAAGGACATCCGTCAAATGCTATTGTTGTGCTCCTCCACACCGTTGAGCTTCGTCTAGTCCTCCGCGCCACCCGATCTATGTCCACCTCCACACTGCCCCATCGAGCTTCTCCTCGCGTCCAGCCAAGCTCCTCCTCATGCACTGTCGACTCGTGCACTGTCGTGTTGAGCTCCTCACGTCCTGTTGAGCTCCTCCTCCATGTCACCCCACCTTCTCGTGTGCCATTGCGTCGAGCTCGTCTAGAGGCCTTGTCTGTAGCGCCTGGTAGCGAAGGTGACACCCTGCTTCAGCCCCTCAAGCCACGCGACGTCTTCCTCCAACAGGGATGAGAGTTCTAAAATAAATGATATTTAAAATAATAAATTAGTTTAACTTGAATTAAATTATCTATCCTAAATGTTATTTATTTCAAAATAGAGAGATTATGTAGGATGCAATTCGTGTGGGCCACGTGTTAGAAAAGTTGCTTGTGCTGCAGCCCATGTTTGTTGGCTCAAGCTGATGAGAAGCTTATGATTTTTTTTCAAAAACATGGTAAAGTAGTTTACATTTATATTCATAATTTGCAGTTATATTTTAGCACTACACAAATATTATTGAAACTTCTAAATTATTTTAAAAGTTTTATGAGCACGGTGTAGCGCGCCTGCTTGGCTAGTGTACTCATCAACAGTATATTGGAATGAATTTTGAACAAACTCATAAGTTTAACTTCCTGAAGATGGAAGTAGCTATAAATGTAAAATGCATTTTCACCATTCTATACTATATATGATTCTTTGAGAGTCATGTCCTATTACAGTGTTGGGCCTGTACTATTCATGAAGTACTGTAGCATATGTGAACAGTATGTGTAGCCCACACACCACACAGAAGGCACACACAGGAAGATTAGATCAGTTGGTGTTTTGTTGCTTGCGCAGAAAGAAAAGATCGAGTCAGTTGGTGTGTGTTAGTGGAATAAGATAGTTTGTTTAATAAATATACACTACAGGAAACGCTAAATAAGGTGTCGGTTCAGTTAGATGCATCGGCCCCGACGCATTTAAATCAACTAAGAGTGCCAGTTTAAAAACCCGTAAACTAAATGCGTTAGTCAGATTTAAAAAACTGACACACTTAGTAAATACGTCGGTTTAACCGGCACTCTTAATAAATGTGTCGGTTCAACCGACGCTTTTTGCCGGTCCCGTAATTTTTTTCCCTGCCCGAGCGCACACGCTCGATCCCGAAATTTTTTTCTTCCCGGTGCTGGCTTTTAGTATTCAACGCAGTGCACTGCCCCTCGCTTTATTTTATCCTCACCGCTCCCTTTTAAAACTCTAGCCGCTGCTCACAGGACCTCCGCCCGCCAAGGCCGTCGCTACCGGCGCGGCGAGCACGAGCACGAGGTCCGGCCCCGGGGCGGCCTCCCCGTGACTCGCGCGGCATCCCGGACTTGCAGCCCACGCGCAGCTCCCCACGGCCTCCATCCTCCATGCGCACCTCATCCGCCTCGACCTCCTAATCTATGCGGACGCGGTGGCAGCAGCGAGGGCGAACGCGGCGGCGGCGGCGCGGGAGGACGCGGCGGCAGCGGCGCGGGAGGACGCGGTGGCCGTCTCTCGGGCGCGCGGCAACTCCACCAGCTCGCGCGGCCAGCTCCACCCCGCCCGTGCCGTCGACGGCGGACGCGGCGGTGGGAAGGATGCAACAGCGGCGGTGGGGCGGACGCGGCTGCGGGTCAGACGCACGGCGGCCAGGGCGGACGCGCGGCTTCCAGATCCTCTTGCTTGCAGTAGCATGCTCTTCCTCATGAGTCGAGTTTTTTATAACATGATCAGGACTATTTTTGTGTTTGTAGAACGTGTTTGCATTATCAGATTTTGGATTCTGAAGATGAATTGTATATAGCACAATTTTCTGAATTCTGAATTGAAACTTTGATGTTGAAAATGAATGGGTGAAGCACAGCTAACTGAGGCATGAAGAGAAATTTTGAACTGCACAGCTCACTCGCGGAGGGAGTGTTTTTTTATGTCAGAGACTTAAAGGTGTCGGTATTTTTGGGAGGCCGACACTCATAGTACTCATAAATGTGTCGGTTTTCGTGACCGACGCATATAACTTTAAAGGTGTCGATTTTTTTCTAAACCGACGCTCATAAGGGATAAGAGTGTCGGTCCCGACACATTTATGAGTTAAATGCGTCCACTAGATTTCGTCGGCTAAGAGCGTCGGTGCATCGACGCTTTTAATGTATGAATGTCGGTTTCTATAACCAACCGACGCTCATATGGCTGACGCCCTATTCACGGATTCCTGTAGTGATAAATCTAGTGTTAGAGAATGTTGAGTTGGAGGGGGCTGGTGCCTACTATAAAAGACCATAACCGTAGTTTGTATTAGGATTATCGAGGGAAAAAAATTACCCTGTAGTGAGCGTACTACCTTTGATCAAGCGGCTGGAGGTTAGCCCAATCCCGATTCTCTACACCTACAATTCTACCTCAACCAATTTCATAACAATTTGGTATTTAGAGCCAATCCGTCTACATTGCCGCTATCATCAAATTCAAAGCCCATCCAACCCTATCTATTTTCATTGAACTTCCACCAACCATAAATTTACATCGTCTTAACTAGCAACAATGTTCGTGATCATGGACGGTGCCAACGATCCCGTGAACACCTCCACCATTTTTGTCAAGGTGGATCTTGTTAAGAGTATATTCCCTTTTGTATTTTTCCCGTTGTAAGGTTTTTTTGCATATTGTACCTCTCTTGTACCTTTATATATTTGAGCTTTTGCTCCCACAATTATACAAGAGCATCATTCATAACATGGTATTAGAACCCCCTAGAGCCTCTAGTACCAGCACCACCAGCACTCTGTGAAGAATGACGGGTCTGAGCCTTCTTCTTTCTGAAACAATGTGCCTCCTCATACCCATCTTTACCACAATAGTCACAATGAAGACCACCACAGCCTCCACATGCAAAAGGAGGAGCGACTAAAGAAGGTACTGTCGGTGGAGTGGCAGTGTGAAAAGGAGCCGATATTGAAGAACGAGTAGCCAATACTGAAGAAGATTGTAGCAGACCAGCAACACAAAGACGAGTCTCCTGTAAGTGCATCTAGGTCCCTTGTGGGTTTTGGTGGATTGATGATGAACCATTAAAGTGCTAATGAACTTGGTTGAGCATGAGCGCAGATCCGGAGTACAGAATGGAGCTTTGAAGAAAGACGGCAAAAGGAGAAAAGTTGTGGTGAAGAAGAATAGAAATAGGGTTTTCTATTTTCTCCTTGAGTCGTAGCAAAACCGTACTATTAAGAGGGACACAACACGTAGACACTTAGTGAGTCATTCGGGTGCTCAACCCCTTTGTAGAAGCTTTTAGTAGGGCCTTTGTGGCTTGGGCGGACTTGTCTGACTTGTGGTGTCAGACATGTCCGAATTCCCTCTGTTGGAAGTCGGACATGTCCAAGACTGTGTGTCAGACTTATCCGAATTGGTACTGGAAGGGTTCCAGTGAGAGTTCCAGTGAAGTTTCGGACTTGTCCGAACCTGGGGGTCAGACATGTCCGAGATGGATCTGTTCCCGGGACTAAGAAAATTTTTTCTAAGTCCCAGAGAGTCAGACTTGTCCGAGTTATCTCTGCAGAACTTCAGACATGTTCGAGATTGTGTGTCAGACATGTCTGAAGTGGTTTTGGTCAGACAAGTCTGAAGTGAAAGGCCTGACCTTTGAGGTCAGACATGTCCGACTTTGTGTCAGACATGTCCGAGGTGGCTTTTGGTGCACTATTTAAATTCCAACAGGTAGCCGTACGCTTTATGACATCAGCAATTCGGACAAGTCCGACTTTATGTCAGACATGTCCGACGTGGGCTGTGTCAAACGGCTCTAATGACCTTTTGGAGTATAAATAGTGGGTGGTTTTGACCCACCAACCATGCCTAACACCCCTGAACAGTTCTAAACGCCCATTTTGAACTCAAGAACCTCTCTCCACTTGTTCTTCACCTCTAGAGCCCAAATTCGAGTTTTTGGGAGAGTGAAGAGTGCTTTGTGAGAATCGGGAGAAACGGTTTGTTGAGGGGTTGAGCAACGTGTGATTCGCTAAGTTTCTTCGTGATTGCGTGTTTGTTGCTCTTGGGGTTATCCCCTAGATGGTTAGGCGTCGCCCCGCGATTTCTTTGTGATCTCTTGTAATCGGGGAGTTTGTAATAATCTTTGTGATAGTGGAAGATTTGTGAGTTGGCCTTTGTGGCAACTCGTGAGGGAAAGGGTAGAGAAGGCTTGGTCCTTTGTGGACTCCTCAACGGGGACGTAGGATCCTTTGTGGTTCCGAACCTCGGGATAAAATCGTTTGTCTCTCGTTGTTCTTCCTTTCCCGCGATTTTTGATTCTAGTGTTTTCCGCGTGCTATCTCTCCCTCAGCTTTCTTTCTACTCCCTACTTCGTGTAGAACTGCTAGGGATCGATATCTCTAACTAGATAGCTTAAAAATTGGATTTTTGGTCTGATCGTGCAGTCTTGGACTTGTCCAACTTAGGTCAGACAAGTCCGACTAGAAGTCAGACAAGTCCGACTTCTCTGTTTTTATAACTCTGAATTAAGTTTAAATTATCGATTATCGCCTATTCACCCCTCTTTAGGCCGCTTTTAATTGGTATCAGAGCAGGTTTCTCCGGAAGAGACTAACATCTCGGAGAATCGATGGCGAAAGAAAGGAACAAGGATGATACCTCATATGTCGAGGGTGAAGGCTCAAATGACAAGAACTACGACGTTCTTCTTGATGATCCGAAGGACGATGAAGAGACTCGCCAACTCAAGGCGAAGCTTCGGGAGAAGCTAGGGAAACAACCCAAGATCAACAAAGAGAAGGAGAAGAGTAACGATGACTATACTCAAACTCACTTTGATTATGATCGTCTTCATGCTAACAATCACTATTTGTCTATTCCACTTGGCAAACCTCCTCAATTCGATGGAAATGACTATTCAATGTGGAAACACAATATGAAGATGCATTTAATCTCTTTGAATCCTAGTTTGTGGCAGATTGTGCAAACCGGAGTTCATATGCCAAAGAATGAGGAAGACGTCACTCCACAACAAGCTATCCTACTTCATCGCAATGCTCAAGCCGTGGGAGTCATAACCTCATCTTTGACCCGGGATGAATTCAATCGAGTCGAAGGTTTGGAAGTGGCCAAAGATATTTGGTATACAATCAAGACGGTGCACGAGGGCAACCGAGTCATCCGGGAGGCGAAGATTGAGATGATCGAATGAGAGCTTGGGAGATTTACCATCATGGATGGTGAGTCGCCCCAAGACATGTACAAACGCCTCAAGGTGCTCGTGAACAAGATTCGTGCCTATGGAAGCACTCGATGGACGGACCATGAAGTGGTGAAGAGGATGCTTCGGGTATTCATGCCTCGAAACATCGCTCTTTGCTCCTTGATCCGTGAAAGCCCCAACTGCACCAAGATGACTCCGGAAGAAGTGCTTGGGAGGACAATCAACAATGAGATGATGGAGAAGGAAGCTATGTTCTACAACGATCTCCAAAAGCTTGCCTCATCAAAGAAGAAAGACATAGACCTCAAAGCAACTTCCACATCCTACAATGAAGATGCAAGTGATGATGAGAGCATGGACTCCGATGAGGAAGAAGCTTTCTTCATCAACAAGTTTAGAAGGATGATGAGAAGGAAGAAAGGAGGCTATCACCAAGAAGGCAAGAGCAAGGAGAAGCTAAAGAAGAAGACTTGCTACAAGTGTGGTGAACATGGGCACTTCATTGCGGATTGCCCATACAATGAAAGCAAGAAGAAGGAGGGCAAGACCCAAGATAAGAAGCTCTTCAAGAAGAAGAAGCCATCGGGACATGCCCACCTTGGGAGAGAATGGGACTCAAATGAAGACTCATCTTACGACGATGAAGAGAAGGTGGCAACCATTGCCATCGGAAAGAGCTCAAGTGCAAGCAAGCTTTTCCCCAACCTTGATGATTTCAAGTCCACATGTTTTATGGCAAAGGAGGGAAGGAGAAAGGTCAAATCTAAACCCACTCCCTCTATAACTTCTTGTGATGAATTTGATAGTGGTAGTGAACTTGAATCCATGCTTAAAGGCTTAAGTAAGAGTGCCATGAGAAAGATGAACTTTCTTATGGATGAGATCTCCGAGAAGGAGGATCTTCTTGAGCGTCAAGAGGACATGCTCATCCAAAAATTGGAGAGATGTCAAGAGCTTGAGGAGCTCCTCGAGCGCGAGAGATAAAGAAGCAATTCATTGGAGCATGACCTTGCCATGAGCAAGGAAGCATGCTCAAATCTTAAGGACAAGACCGTTGAGCTCAAGGATGAACTTGTTAACTTGACAAAGGTTAACAAGATTCTAGAGACAAAGGTTGAGTCACTTAAGATCAATGCACCTTCTTCCTCAAAGAGCTCATCTTCTCAAAAGATTTCATCCGAGGAAGTTCACACTTGCATGTGCTCAAGCTTGATCCTAAAACTTAAGGATGAACTTAACTTGGCACAAAACAAACAAGCACCGAAAGGTGGCATCTTTGACAAGGAGAAGGTGGCCTATGCACGTAGTGCATACACCAATGTGAGACCTCCCCATGTCAAGGATGGTCTTGGTTATTCTCGGGAGCGGAGGCAAAATGCCAAAGCCCCCAAGAATAACAAAGACTTGATTGTTTTTGTCAAGGAAGGTTCATCCACCCAAGATAAAGGAAAGAACATTGTCTCAACATCTTATATGCCTAAAAATGAACCTCATCCTTTGTTCCATGACTTTGATTCTTCTTATGTTTTATTGAGGAACAAATTTGGCAAGACTTATGCTAGATATGTTGGGCCACTCCGCAAGAGCCCAAAGCCTTGCGTGTGGGTGCCCAAATGTCTTGTGACTAACATCAAAGGACCCAACTCCGTTTGGGTACCTAAAGGAAAGACATAACTCTTTTTTGTAGGCATACTCCTCCGGTGGATCAAAATGGGTGCTTGACAGTGGATGCACTAATCATATGACCGGAGAGAGGAAGATGTTTGTAGAGTACAAGGAGAATGAAGATCCTAGTGAAGGAATCTTCTTTGGGGATAATAGCCAAGGGAAAATCCTTGGCACCGGTAAAATTGTTATCTCCTCAAAACACACTCTTTCTAATGTGCTTCATGTTGATTCACTTGATTACAAGCTCTTGTCTATTTCTCAATTATGTGATAATGGTTATGATTGTATTTTCACTAACAATGGTGTGACCGTCTCAAGAAGATGCAATAACTCAATCGCCTTTAAGGGCGTACTCAAGGGAAAGCATTACCTTGTGGATTTCTCCACGGATAAAGCCCAACTTGATACGTGCTTAATGGCAAAAACTAACATGGGATGGCTATGGCACCGAAGGCTAGCCCATGTTGGGATGAGAAACTTGCAAAAACTTCTTAAGGGGGATCACATTCGTGGACTAAAAGATGTTGTTTTTGAGAAAGATAGACCATGTAGCGCATGTCAAGCCGGAAAGTAAGTAGGAGCTCAACATCCGTCCAAGAACATCATGACAACCTCAAGACCATTGGAGCTACTACACATGGACCTATTCGGACCGATCGCCTACATTAGTATTGGCAATAACAAATATAGTCTAGTTATTGTTGATGATTTTTCTCGCTTCACGTGGGTATTTTTCTTGCATGACAAAGGTGAAACCCAAGGAGTTCTCAAAAAGTTCTTGAGGAGAGCTCAAAACAAGTTCTCCTTAAGAATCAAGAAGATTAGGAGCGACAACGGGACGGAGTTCAAGAACACTCAAGTTGAAGACTTCTTGGATGAAGAAGGAATCAAGCATGAGTTCTCCGCTCCCTACTCCCCTCAACAAAATGGAGTAGCGGAGAGGAAGAATAGGACTCTTATCGAGATGTCAAGGACGATGCTTGATGAGTACAAGACGTCCGATCGGTTTTGGGCAGAAGCGGTTAACACCGCTTGCCATGCCATAAACCGGTTGTATCTTCATCGACTCTTGAAGAAGACCTCGTATGAACTCCTAACCGGTAACAAACCCAACATCTCATACTTTCGTATTTTTGGGAGCAAGTGCTATATTCTCAACAAGAAGCCTAGGAATTCGAAGTTCGCTTCGAAATCCGATGAAGGTTTCTTGCTTGCCTATGACTCAAACACCTACGCCTATTGTGTCTTCAACAAGTCCTCCGGGATTGTTGAAGTAGCACATGACGTAGTGTTTGATGAGACTAATGGCTCTTAAGTGGAGCAAGTTGATAAGTGTGTGCTAGATCAAGAGGAGACTCCACAAGAAGCACTTAGGAGAATGGCACTTGGAGATGTGCGACCACATGATCCAAATGATCTTCAAGCAAGCGAAGAAGATGCAAATCCCCCACATGAACAAGATCAAGATCCTCAAGATGAATCTCAACAAGATCAAAATCAAGGAGGAGGCTTGGATCAAGGGGGAGATCAAGAAAATGATCAAGATGAAGACAATGATCGAGAAGCTCAACCACCACACCCAAGAGTTCATCAAAGCGTTCAACGGGACCATCCCGTTGACAACATACTTGGAGACATCTCCAAGGGGGTAACTACTCGCTCACGTATGGCTAACTTTTGTGAACACTATTCCTTTGTTTCCTCTCTAGAGCCACGGAAAGTAGAAGAAGCTCTACAAGACCCGGATTGGGTAATGGCGATGCAAGAAGAGCTCAACAACTTCAAGAGGAACAAGGTGTGGGAACTCGTGAGGAGACCAAATGCAAATGTTGTTGGAACCAAGTGGGTGTTCCGTAACAAACATGATGAACACGGGGTGGTAGAAAGAAACAAGGCAAGACTTGTAGCAAAAGGATACGCTCAAGTTGAAGGTTTGGATTTCGTTGAAACCTTTGCTCCCGTAGCTAGGCTTGAATCTATTCGCATATTATTGACCTTTGCTACTCACCATGATTTCAAGATATATCAAATGGATGTGAAAAGTGCATTCCTCAGCGGTCTAATCAAGAAGGAAGTGTATGTGGAGCAACCGCCCGGATTTGAAGATGAAGAGCATCCCGATCACGTCTACAAGTTGTGTAAGGCTCTCTATGGCCTCAAACAAGCACCTAGAGCTTGGTATGAGTGCCTTAGGAATTTTCTCACTCAAAATGGTTTTAAGATTGGGAAGGCCGATTATACTCTCTTCACTAAGCATTTTGATAATGACTTGTTCGTATGCCAAATTTATGTTGATGATATCATATTTGGTTCTACTAACAAGACTTTTTGTGATGAGTTTTCCAAAATCATGACGGAGAGATTTGAGATGTCTATGATGGGGGAGTTGAAGTTTTTCCTAGGTTTCCAAGTAAAGCAACTCAAGGAAGGGACCTTCATATGCCAAACCAAGTACACTCATGACATTCTCAAGAAGTTTGGCATGGAGAAGGCGAAGCCCATCAAGACACCTATGGGAACAAACGGGCATCTAGGACTAAATGAAGAAGGAGCGAGCGTGGACCAAAAGGTATACCATTCTATGATTGGCTCTTTGCTTTATCTTTGTGCTTCTAGACCCGACATTATGCTTAGTGTGTGCATGTGTGCTCGATTCCAAGCCACTCCAAAAGAGTGTCACTTGACAGCGGTTAATAGGATCCTTAGGTATTTAGTTCACACTCCTAATCTAGGTCTTTGGTACCCTAAAGGATCCAAGTTTGATCTCGTTGGTTATTCCGGTGTGAATTATGTGGGCTGTAGGGTAGATAGGAAGAGCACATCCGGGACATGCCAATTCCTTGGTAGGTCCTTGGTTGCGTGGTCTTCCAAGAAACAAAATTCCATTGCCCTTTCCACAGCCGAAGCGGAGTACGTTGCAGCCGGAAGTTGCTGCACACAGCTTCTTTGGATGCGACAAACTCTTAGGGATTATGGTTACAATCTGAGTCATATTTCTCTCCTATGTGACAATGAGAGTGCCATCAAGATTGCTCACAACCCCGTCGAGCATTCTAGAACCAAACACATAGACATCCGTCACCATTTCCTGCAAGACCACTCTATCAAGGGAGATATCGTTATCTCTCATGTTAGAAGTGAGAAGCAATTGGCGGATATCTTCACCAAACCCCTTGATGAGAGACGCTTTTGTGACCTAAGGAGTGAGCTAAATATCTTGGATTCTCGAAACATAGCTTGAGTCGTGCACATCTGATTGCTATTAGTTTTCAACTTCAAATTGTTGTGTGTTTTCGAAAATCTCATCTATTTTTCTTGAAAACTATGTTCTAAACTTCTCTTTGGTGAAAATGATCATAGTTTGATTGTTGGTTGCTTACTGATCATTTTTTTCAAAGATATTTGCAAAAACTTGTCCAAAATGTCCATATATACCTATATTTAGATCCCCAAGTGTTTGCACATTGCATGCACTCAGGGGGAGTCCGACAAGTCTGACAAAAGTCAGACATGTCCGAAGTGGGTTTTAAGTCTGGAGAGAGAATTCAGACTTGTCCGAAGTACAAATTCGGACATGTTCGAAGTGGGAAATTCGAACCCCTTCAAAGAGGCCGACGGTTTCCTTTCCTTCTCTCTCTCCTCACTTCAAACCCTAACCTCTCTCTCTCTCTCAAACCTCCCAAGGCGAACCACATTGCTTTTGAGGCTTTTGTGAGGTGTTCTTGAGGGCATATCTCCCTCAAGGGTGGAGGATTCGCATCCCCTTCGGATTCTCTCAACTTTTTCTTCCTCCGAAGGTATTTTCCGCATCTTTCCTCTCAATTCTAAATCTAGCGGCAAGTTTGCAAATTTATGCCCTTGGAACTGTTCCTAGGCATGTTTGCAACCTTGGTGCAAAATTTGGTCGGTAGAAAAATTGATTTGCTTAGTTTCCTTAGCAATTTGGGTCAGTTCTGTACAGGTCGGACAAGTCTGATAGAAATTCGGACATATCTTTTTCTAGCTATGGGTCATGACAAGAGAGGCAAGGAGCCCGCAGATCCCGACACTTCGGCTCAACCCTCGAAGCGACCAAAGAAAGTGATCGTCAAGCGACCCGCTAGTGGTCAGCTTGCAAATGTCAGTGGTCAGGGGGGCAACTCGAGCTCCCAAGGGCAGCAGGAGATCGGACCGTTGGTCGTGCACTCTCCAGTTGGTGACACCCGACGCACGGCCGACAGAGTAAACTACTGGAGGAACATCCACAACACCATGCACATGAGAGATGTGCGTTGTTATGACAAGCCAAGGGAGAGCAAGGATCCCTGTTTCTGGTGCTTCTTCGACATGGATTACTACCGGTCAGTTCTCACAACCAAGAAGAACTCAGTCACGGAGATGCAATGGGTTGATTGGAAGGCTGCATTGAAGAAGAAGGACCGCTACCTTCTCTTCAAGGGGGTGCTCGAAGCTTGCGAGCACCACGAAGTCAGCGAGATCATGGGTCTCCAATACCCATGGAACGAGGAAGTCATCCTCCAATTTTATGCAACTGTGTTCTATTGGGTTGACAAGCTCGGCTTCACCTGGATGACCAATGGGGTGAAGTACGAAGTCAGCTATGAGGAGTTTGCCCGCATTCTCGGGATGGAGGACAGCCTGCAACACTCACTGAAGATCCATGAGATGGATCTAGTGAACCTCCTCGAGATGGAGAGTTTCTATGAGGATGGGTATCCAGCTAACCCTCCTCATATCCATGGCCTCAAGCCATTCCATGCCGTGGTGAACCGTCTGATCAGGAAGACCTTCTCGCCCAAGGATGGGGATGCCAACAGAATCAATCACAACAGCAGAAATCTGATCCAACTCTTGGCAGGGGAGCAACAGTTCAACGCCTTCGACTATATCTACGAGGAGATCTATATCGCCTCGGAGACACCAGCCAGATCCTGCTGCTATGCCCCGTACTTGATGAAGCTCATTGAGACGGTGTTCGGGCAGTGGTTTGTGAAGGATGTGCCTCATAGGCGCCTCGTGCCTCAGAAGCCTTCCAAGCTTCACCGCCCGATTCGAGCAGCTGCACCGGCATCGGCACCAGCAGAGGGAGGACCTAGCTCCTCGAGGAGGAAGTCTGCTCAGCCTCCCAGCTCATCCTCCGTGCCCCAGCAGCAACCATCTTGCTCATCAGGACTGCTCAAGGCACTCAAGTCGATCTTCACCGTCCGTCGGTCGACTCAACGCTTGGCAAAGAGGAACCAGAGGAACCTCGAAGCCATCAGGGAGCACCTCCAGCTTCCTCCTGTCGACGACGCTAGCTCAGACGAGGAGCCACCGGAGTTTCCGGAGCTCACCGAGGTGGATATGGCTTTCTTCACCGGCACCAGCGCCTCTTCCTCAGCACCTCCTGCAGCTCACGGCGACTCCGGCGAGGAGAGCGACTATGAGCAGGAGAGCGACGACGACGATGATGGTGACGACGACGAGGACGACAACGAGTAGACTAGGTCTTAGTGTCCACTTTTCTCCTTTTTGGTGCCTTGATGCCAAAGGGGGAGAAGTATTAGACTCTTGTGCTTATTCTTGTACATGGACATGTATCTAGTCATATTTTCTATCGTGGTGTGTCTTGTACTTATTTGTTACTCGTTTATGACTGTTAATGCTTAATGATGTTTATTGATGCCTTATGATGATCATTATGATGCTTCATTGATCTCGTGTGCATTTCTTCATTTGTATCACATTATTGCACACACACGAGCATATAGGCATCCCACGACGATTGAGTGTATATGAGTTGTTTTTATTGTTATTCCAAAAGCTCATATACACTTGAGACTCAAAACTTCTATCAAATCTTATTTTTGTCGAAGACTCTAGTTGGTTGTCATCAATCACCAAAAAGGGGGAGATTGTAAGTGCATCTAGGTCCCTTGTGGGTTTTGGTGGATTGATGATGAACCATTAAAGTGCTAATGAACTTGGTTGAGCATGAGCGCAGATCCGGAGTACGTAATGGAGCTTTGAAGAAAGACGGCAAAAGGAGAAAAGTTGTGGTGAAGAAGAATAGAAATAGGGTTTTCTATTTTCTCCTTGAGTCGTAGGAAAACCGTAATATTAAGAGGGACACGACGCGTAGACACTTAGTGAGTCATTCGGGTGCTCAACCCCTTTGCAGAAGCTTTTAGTAGGGCCTTTGTGGCTTGGGCGGACTTGTCTGACTTGTGGTCTCAGACATGTCCGAATTCCCTCTGTTGGAAGTCGGACATGTCCGAGACTGTGTGTCAGACTTATCCGAATTGGTACTGGAAGGGTTCCAGTGAGAGTTCTAGTGAAGTTTCGGACTTGTCCGAACCTGGGGGTCAGACATGTCCGAGTAGGATCTGTTCCCGGGACTAAGAAATTTTTTTCTAAGTCCCAGAGAGTCAGACTTGTCCGAGTTCTCTCTGCAAAACTTCAAACATGTCCGAGATTGGGTGTCAGACATGTCTGAAGTGGTTTTGGTCAGACAAGTCTGAAGTGAAAGGCCTGACCTTTGAGGTCAGACATGTTCGACTTTGTGTCAGACATGTCCGAGGTGGCTTTTGGTGCACTATTTAAATTCCAACGGGTAGCTGTACGCTTTATGACATCAGCAATTCAGACAAGTCCGACTTTGTGTCAGACATGTCCGACGTGGGCTGTGTCAAACGGCTCTAATGACCTTTTGGAGTATAAATAGTGGGTGGTTTCGACCCACCAACCATGCCTAACACCCCTGAACAGTTCTAAACGCCCATTTTGAACTCAAGAACCTCTCTCCACTTGTTCTTCACCTCTAGAGCCCAAATTCGAGTTTTTGGGAGAGTGAAGAGTGCTTTGTGAGAATCGGGAGAAACGGTTTGTTGAGGGGTTGAGCAACGTGTGATTCGCTAAGTTTCTTCGTGATTGCGTATTTGTTGCTCTTGGGGTTCTCCCCTAGATGGTTAGGCGTTGCCCCGCGATTTCTTTGTGATCTCTTGTAATCGGGGAGTTTGTAACAATCTTTGTGATAGTGGAAGACTTGGGAGTTGGCCTTTGTGGCAACTCGTGAGGGAAAGGCTAGAGAAGGCTTGTCCTTTGTGGACTCCTCAACGGGGACGTAGGATCCTTTGTGGTTCCGAACCTCGGGATAAAATCGTTTATCTCTCGTTGTTCTTCCTTTCCCGCGAGTTTTGATTCTAGTGTTTTCCGCGTGCTATCTCTCCCTCAGCTTTCTTTCTACTCCCTACTTCGTGTAGAACTGCTAGGGATCGACATCTCTTACTAGATAGCTTAAAATTGGATTTTTGGTCTGATCGTGCAGGTAATCTCGGACTTGTCCGACTTAGGTCAGACAAGTCTGACTAGAAGTCAGACAAGTCCGACTTCCCTATTTTCATAACTCTGAATTAAGTTTCAATTATCGATTATCGCCTATTCACCCCCCCTCTAGGCTGCTTTCATCTCCTCATTACGAACGCTAGCCAGAGCTTCCATAAGAGAGACACAAGGGTGACGAGCAAGTAGTTGAGCACGAAGAGGCTCAAACTCATGCTTCTTCGTCGCCTCGTTGCCTCTACGCCATCAGGAGTTGCTGGTTTTGTGACCCAGCCTTCTGCACCTTCAGGTTCTGCTGCTGTTTCTAAGTCTTTCACTAAGGGATCACCTACCACTTCTGCTCCAGATACCCGTCCATGAATTCTTGATTTTGGTGCCTCGTCCCATATGACTCCCTATCGCACCAGTCTATATACTTTAAGTTCATCCTCTCGTTCTCTTACTGTTCATACTGCTGATTGTTTCTCTCTTTCTGTTGTTGGACAATGCACTCTTTTATCTGACTCTTTTCATGTTCACGATGTCTCTTATGTTCCTGGTATCACCATGCAGCTTATATCTGCTGGTCAGCTAACTGATCATGGTTGTCGAGTAATTCTTGATTCAGATCTTTGTTATGTTTAGGATCGTCGCACGGGTCACCTAGTTGGCACTGGCCCCCGTCATCGTGACTCACAACGTCTTTGGGAGCTTGACTGGCTTCGTCTTCCTTCCGTTGTGCCTGCTAGTCTTGATGGCTCCACATTAGCTGCTTTATCTACCTCGTTGTTTGCTCAGTGGCATCATCGTCTGGGTCATTTGTGTGGCTCTCGTCTGTCAGTCCTAGTACGTAGTGGTCTTTTAGGATCGGTTTCAGGTTCCAAGTGTTTAGCTTAGTGTTAGGGTTGTCGATTAGGGAAACAGATTCAACTTTTCTATCCTTCTAGTGAGTCAGTGTCTGAGCGTCCGTTTGATCTTGTTCATTGTGATGTAAGGGGTCCAACTGCTTTTATTTCCAAAGGAGGACACCGATATTACATCATTTTTATAGATGACTTTTCTCGCCACACATGAATTTACTTTATGAAACATCGTAGTGAGACCTTGTCTATCTATAAAATCTTTTCAGCTATGATCCACACTCATTTTGACACGTCTATTCGTGTTTTTCGTGTTGATTCTGCTAGCAAGTACCTTTTTGATGCCCTTCGTCAGGTTCTTTCTGAGCAAGGCACTCTTGCTCAGTTTTCTTGTCTTGGTGCTCATGCATAGAATGGTGTGGCCGAACACAAGCATCAACATCTGCTTGAGACTGCTCATACTCTTCTGCTTGCTTCCTCTGTTCCTCCTCACTTTTGGGCCGAGGCTGTTTCTACTGCCACATACCTGATTAACATTCAGCCTTCGTCTGCTCTTCAGTGTGAGATTCTCTTTCGGCATCTTACTGGCAAGATGCCTGACAATACCAGCCTCGTCTTTTTGGTTGTGTTTGCTATGTGTTGTCTGCACCTCTTGAGCGCACTAAGCTCACTACTCAGTCGGTCGAGTGTGTTTTTCTTGGATATAGTGTTGAGCATAAGGGGTATCATTGTTGGAATCCTGTTGGTCGACGGATGAGGATCTCACGGGATGTTGTCTTTGATGAGACACATCATTTCTATCCTTGTCCTTTTCGGATACTCCTCCTGTATCTTTGGTTGATCCGATTTCGTTCCTATTCCTTCCAGATACCCCTATTGCTAGTATTCCTACTTCACACTCAGTGTCATGTCCTACATTGTCTTATTTGGAGTCTTCTTCTATGGTTCCTGACTATATTACAAAGTCTCCTGTGACACAGATCTACACTCGATGAGTTGTGCCTTCTTCTGATGAGTCATCAACTCCAGTTGAATCCTCTTTGTCTGATGACCTATCTTCTCCTGAGGCACCCTCTTCTCTTGAGGAATCATCTTCTTTTGATGATTCTTCTCCTGAGGAGCCTCTTGACGTGGTCATCGCTCTCGTCAGCCTCCTAATCAATACTCTCCTTCTAGTTTTGCTGTTGCCGTTCTTTTTTAGCCAGCTACGTATCGTGATGTTGTTCCTTATCCGGAACGGCAGCATGCGATGGCTGAGGAGATTGCTTCTCTCGAGCGCATCGATACGTGGGAACTTGTGCCCTGTACTCTTCATGTTTGTCCTATCACTTGTAAGTGAGATTATAAGGTTAAGACCCGCTCTGATGGTTCAGTTGAGCGCTATAATGCTCGATTAGTCGCTCGTGGCTTCCAGCAGGAACATGGTCGTGACTATGATGAGACTTTTGGTCCTGTCACTTATATGACCACTGTTCGCACTCTACTTGTTGTGACCTCTGTTCGTGACTGATCCATCTCTCAGCTTGATGTAAAGAATGCCTTTCTTAATGGTGAGCTGCGTGAGGAGGTTTATATGCAGCCACCATCTGGGTATTATGTTCATGAGGGTATGGTTTGTCATCTTCGACGCTCTCTTTATGGCCTTAAGCAGACTCCTCGTGCTTGGTTTCAGTGTTTTGCGTCTGTGGTCACTGTTGTTGGTTTCTCTGCCAGTACTCATGATCGCGCACTTTTTTTGCACACTTCGTCTCGTGGTCGCACTCTTCTTCTTATTCTCTATGTTGATGACATGATCATCATCGGAGACGATTCTGAGTACATAACCTTTGTAAAGGTCCGTCTCAGTGAGCACTTTCTTATGTCTGATCTTGGGTCCTCTTCGCTACTTTCTTGGGATTGAGGTTTCCTCCCCCTCTGAAGAAATTTATCTATCTCAAAAGAAGTGCATTCAGGATCTTCTTAATCGAGCTTCTCTTACTGATCACCGTACTGTTGAGACTCCCATGGAACTCAATGTTCATCTTCGAGCCACTAATAGTGAGTCTATTGATGATCCTACATGTTGTCGGCATAGTGTATTTTGGTGTCACTCGTCTTGATATCTCGTACTCTGTTCACATTATGAGTTAGTTTGTTTTGGCTCCCACCCAGGTCCACTATAGTCACTTGCTTCGTGTCTTGCGTTATCTTCGTGCGACTATCTCTAGATGTCTGTTCTTTCCATGCTCTAGCTCTTTACAGCTCAAAGCATATTCTGATGCTATTTGGGCTAGTGATCCCTCCGATCGTCGATCTCTTTCTGCCTATTGTGTTTTTCTTGGTGGTTCTCTTTTGCTTGGAAGACTAAGAAGCAGGTAACAGTTTCTCGTTCGAGTGCAGATGTTGAGTTGCATGCTATGACTCTTGTGAGTGCGGAGGTTACTTGGTTGCGGTAGTTGCTTGAGAACTTTGGTGTTTCTGTTGGTATGCCGACTCCTCTTTGGTCTCACAATACAAGTGCTATCAGTATTGCTCGTGATCCGGTCAAGCATGAGCTTACCAAACATATTGATGTTGATACTTCTTATACACGAGCACATGTACATGATGGTGTTGTTGATCTTCAGTATGTGCTTCAGAGATTCAACAGGCGGATTTCTTCACGAAAGTACAAACCAGAGCTCAACATATTTTTTTATCTCTCCAAACTCAGTGTTCGTGACTCACTTTGAATTTGAGAGGAGGTGTTAAGAGTATATTCCCTTCTGTAGTTTCCCCGTTGTAGAAGAGATTCTTTGCATATTGTACCTTTCATGTAGCTTTATATATTTGGGCTTTGGCCCCCATAATTATACAAGAGCATATTCATAACAAATCTAATATTCACTTAAGTCGAGTTTCTCATGAGGTGCATCAACAACCATTTCGACGAGGATGAGACTCACATCATGGCGGTAGAGAAGAAGTTGTCGTTGCCACCGCTTTCACCGGGGCCACCAGCAGTTGATGCAACATCAACATCGTTGCAGCCAACTGTGACCTTGGCGGTGGTAGAGAAGGCACTCGTACTGCCTCAGATTCTGCCAATGAATCTAATCTGGCTGACGTATCCTTCAGTTAAGTCATCGGCTACGGCTACTATATGTTTACGGTAGGACGAGACTCGCGATAATAGTCTCTCTGTTGACGTCATCAACATGATGTGCTTTCCAATATCAACTCCGACCATGACTGAAGGAACATGCAATGCACCTCTCTTATCTATCCGCACTGACCACACCGTACTGTAGCACATGACCAATAACATAGACCACACGGGAGGCATACACGGAGAGAAAATTAGATCAGTTGGTGTTTAGTTGCTAGCACAGGGAGAGAAAGATGGAGTCAGTTAGAGTCTGTTGGTGGGATAAGATACTTTGTTTGATAAAGATAAGGTTAAGGTTATGTTTGGCAACACAATATTTTTGGAGTTAGAATACCGTGGTATTTGAGATTACTATGGTATTGTTTACAGAATGATATTTGGCAACCAACTCAAAAACTATGTATTAAAAACCACGATTTTGTCTATACTACGAATTTTTGGGGTATAAAAAACTTTGGTCTGAATCAAAGTTTTTCTCTTCTTGCTTGCTCTAGATGCTTGCTACTTTGCTCCCAAACAATTCTATGTATTGCAAAACCATGATATTACAAAACTGTAGTATTAAAATACTTTAGTATTACTATGTCATTTTAAAAACTGTGGTTTCTAAAACTTTAGTATTAAAATAATGTGCTCCCAAACACAGCCTAAGCTGTGTTCTTGAGTAAGAGGGGCTGACACCTACTATAGAAGGCCCTACCATACTTTGTACTCTCTTTATCCTTAAAAGTTTATCGTTTTATAATTCATTTTTAAACTTCAAAGTGACAAAATTTTGAAGACTGTGTAAGTATATAGATAAAAGAAAGAGGAAAACTTCTCCCTTGCGAGTGTACTACCTTTGCTCGCTGGGCTGACCGTTATCTCAACTACTACAATTCCACCCCAAACCAATTTCATAACATGTCCACTTGTAGCATATATCTTTATTTTTATTTTTTTATGAAAAGAGATTTCATTAAAGGAGTGCATCTTTATTTTATACTTTACATTCTACTTATTTAAGAGGCCACAGATTGTGCAATGTAATAAGAACTTATTCTTTTCCGTTCCTGCTTATTCAAGAGGCCACAGAAAGTGAAGTAGGGAACAATATATTCAGAAAAAATTGAGAGCAAGGTATTTATTCATTGATATGTGTGGTGAAGGGAAATGTGTCGACACATTTCGACCGAGTACCTATAAACAACCTGCATTAACTACATTTCCCTGTTAGATTACATGTACACGCAAATTCAATCAGCATGTGGATCGCCTCCAGCTAGTATGATCTGCTCATATAGACCAGTAGCTGGTATCACTATATAAATTTGCAGGGGATTCCGGCAGAAATGCAGATGTCTCAACTTATATCTGAATTCTCACCAGTTTACAAATTCCAGATGTGAACTTGACCGAAAAGGGCATGTCCCAGGATCAGCGCCGGCAAAAGAGCTAAGCACTCACCATTTCACAGCATAGCTCACAAGTGAATGCTATAACTTGTAATGTGACCACGATGAGTCTCAAGAGAATACTCAAATCAAACACGAGTTAATGCTATAACTTCGAGCGTGATCTCAGTAGACATCCACCTTCAAAAGCATGGCCAAGTACTTCCTCAATGCGCTTAACAAGTAGAATCTGCAAGCATCAAAATAAATGCAAGTAAGCACCAAAAATTGAAAGATATTTTTTTTAAATAATGAAAGGATAGATTCTGCGCAGAAAGTGAATATCTTCTTTCACAAATCTCTTGTATATCAAGAGTACTTCACACGTATCATACGATCAGTTAATAATCTAAAGTTAATGTTGGTGGTCGAGCCACATGTCGTCAAGAATCAAACTGCACCGAACAGCAGCCCTGTGCAATCTGAATAAAAACAACAATGCAGCCAAATACCTCCATGCCCGAGAGAATGGGTGATGGAACCTCAGACAAGTCCTTCAAATTCCTTTCAGGTAAAATTACTCTCTTGATTCCATATCGATGTGCCGCAAGTACCTGAATTCCAAGGAAGTTTAAATTTAAATAGACAATACATAAAAAATCATTAAACCTTCCCTATTTTCAAAGGGAACAAGAAACAAAGGAAGTGTCAGGCAATCGCGGTGTACCTTGTCCTTAACACCACCAACTGGCAATACAAGGCCCCTTAGAGTCATCTCTCCAGTCATGGCAGTATCTGCTCTGACTTTTCTGTTACTGAAAAGTGACACTAGTGCCGTTACCAATGTGACTCCTGCAGAAGGGCCATCTTTTGGCACAGCACCAGCAGGAAAATGTATGTGAATATCGCGGCTCTCCAATAAGTTAATATCAGAAGTAGGTGACAAATTGAGGTCAGCAGCTCTTGCTCGCACCTATAAAAATTAATCGATGTCATTTTCTTATAATACCAAAGGAAAATTATTCAATTTGAGATGCTACAGTACACATCTAGTCACAGAATAATGACAATTTGCAACATTTAATACAGGTAGTAATGAGCATACTTTCCAAAATTCCCCTAGTAATTAAGGACTTCAACTGGCAATGACGGGATTCCCAACAGAACTTATACGCATACATATCAGTAGGATTCCTTCAAGGCAGATAAGAGATAAGTGATAAAGAGAGTCCATACCCATGTCAAAGCTAGTTGCGCTGACTCCTTAATAACATCACCAAGCTGTCCTGTCAAGTGCAGGTCACCCTTACCCACCATGGATGCCGCCTCCACAAACTGAACCTCCCCACCAAAGGAAGTCCAAACAAGACCAACTGAAACACCTGGGTTTGCTACACGATCTGCAGCTTCTCTATCATCAAACCTAGGAGGCTGTATCACAAATATAGTGCCAGTTCAGAACTTCAGATTGAGCAAAAGGAAAACGATTGGAATCTAGTTGTCCATGAGGTTAGACTAAATTGTTAATAATGTTTAAAGAACATACCCCGAGCACTTTTTCGAGCATAGCTTCATCAACAATCATAGGAGATGGATTTTCATAACTATTTGATATATCATGGCCCATTGGAATAACTTCCATTTCAACTTCCCCACTATCGGCAAGCCTCGAGTCTAGTAGAGTTGAAGTAATTGGTTGTATTTCCTTGCCAAGTCTAAGTGTGCTAACTTGCTCCGCAACCTTGACAGCAGCTGCACGGGCCAACGCTGCTAGATTCCGCTCAAGGTTACGCACACCGGCTTCTCGTGTGTATCTCTCAATAATCAGTTTGACCATATCCTACACAAAGCAACAAGGGATGGATAATCAAATATTTATATTTAAGAACCCAATATGACACATAAAGGAGAGGTGTAGGAGTGATGGAGGTAATCTGAATATTCACAGGGCAGCTGTCAGCCGGAAACACTTGATCTACTAGAATATATGGTTTGTTCACCAGCCATTGAGGCATATTTATGCATAGTACAGGTCGGTTTGTATATGGATCGACTGAACACAACTTGCCTGCTGTATATAGGCAGGTTTTAATCTTTATGTCACTCAAATTTGACTTCTATTCCTACTAAGCTAAGTTACTAAGCAAGTAGAGTGGCCGCTGATGAAGCACACAGCTAGATCAAACAGCCATACAGGCTGCTGATACAAATATGGTGCTTAATCACCAGTAAAGCTAAGGCACACACACCTAAGCTCCACTGTAATGACAACTGTAAGGTGCATACTGAAATCAGTTTTATGGTCTAGTTGGAAGTTCAATTGTTGCAAACATGGTGAAAAGATGGATAGAGAATATTCCTCTTCATGACCAAATGAGCTAAAGTTGTTAGGGCTAAAATAATCAAAAAATGAAGAATCAAGATACCAGAAAACTGTCTAGCATCAAATGGATAACAGCACTCAGCCATTAACCTGCACAACTATATTGCCAGACATACACTGTAACGCGGTTGGCATTTTTTGTTTTCATTTTTTCAACTGTACAGCAGGGGAAGCCCCCACTGTGGTATATATATATATATATATATATATATATATATATATATATATATATATATATATATATATATATATATATATATATATATATATATACACACACACACACACACACACACATATACATACATATACATACATACACCATTATCTTTGCCTTTGCCATAAAAGCTCTAAATATTATTGTCAAAAAGAACAAAGCGAATAATTATATTTGTAACAAAGACATTTTGTCATTCAGTTATTTTAAACACAATACAATTTAATAAGATCAACAGAGCATACAGCATATAGATAGGAAATGTGGAGCAGAACTGTCATACCTCAGGAACCTGAAGATACGTCGAACTCAAGCCGTGTTGTTCCAATACCCTCGGTACAAGATGTTTCATGGCAATTTTTAGTTTCTCTTCAGGTGTGTAGCCTGGAAGCTCAATGACTTCCATCCTATCTAATAGAGGAGGGGGGATTGGCTGCATCCTGTTGGCAGTTGCAACGAATATAACTTTTGACAGGTCAAATGGGACATTCAAATAGCTGGTGAACGTGTGTTAAGGAATTCTTACAGTACATATCACAGACCAAGCACCAAAATATTTTCTCAAACAATTCTAAATTGTGCAATAAAGCCATAAATAATCTGACAGACTCTTAATCTCTCATGTAGAAGAACTGTGCTTCAATTAGAAATCAACAAACAGATCAGAGCTGCACTTATTTTAAAGATAGGGGAAAGGATACTGATCATTGAATGTTTTGTTCTGTTCAGGGTCAAGAACTTCTAATAGTGCTGATGCTGGATCCCCACGTACATCAGATCCAGTCTTGTCAATTTCATCAAGAAGCATCACCGGGTTGCTGACAGATACTCTCTGCATTGTTATTAATCAAAGCATGTGAGCATCAAAATCTTGAAAATACTTTACTGAAATTTTATTGACATTCAACTATAGTCTAGAGCTCTGATCGAAAGCATGTACATAAAGTCCCTTAACACCAACATGGTGTCAATTATGGCACTTTGACCAATAATATCTATTGAATGTAGTGTTTCAAATAGAAATACTTGTATATTATGAAACTGCTTCATGATGAATCTGCTAACATCAACTTTTTTGGTAATCTACAGGATCTTTTAGTAATTGATGGAGAGATGATAAGGACTGACTGAGGACAAACTCAAAATGACTTTTATTTGGGATCACATGGAGTATTTTACAAATCATGACTATAGTTGTTAAGGCAGTAAGGCGACTTAAGGTGGTGGACCCCTTTTTTGCCTTTTAAGCGATAAGGCGTAATGGAGGCGACGCCTTAGTTTCCGATTTCCGGTTCAGTTTTGGACTTCTATTAACCACAATAGCCTGATTAAAAGAATTTTTTGTGGCCCACCTTCACTCGGCCCAACAGACAACAGCAGCCCCCGCGGCCCACCCCCATTACCTAAATCTAATTGGTCACACCACGCCTCCCCCAACCTCCCCGCTCGGCCGCCCCCGCTTCCCAATCTCCACCTCGCGCAATCCTCCCAAGAGAACCTGCCCTGCCACAGCCATGGCGTCCTTTGAAACCCAAGCCCACTCCCTGTCCCCGGACCCATCCTCCGACCCGCCGCCGCGTCCTCGAAGCTCCCCGCTCCCCAACGCCACCACGAGGCGATGGCGCTAGTGGAGCCGCCATCCGGATAAGCCCCCCCCCCCTCCCCGGACCCCTCCTCCGACCCGCCGCCGCGTCCTTGAAGCCCCCCGCGCGGTTCCGCTCCCCAACACCACCATGAGGCGATGGCGCTAGTGGAGCCACCGTCCGGATCTGCGGGCCGCTGCCCCCCCCCCCCCCCCCCCCCACTGCCTGGATCTGTGCACCAGGTACGCCTTACCCTGAAACCAAGGGGACAGGGACGCCTTACCTGCCAGACCGCCTTACTGCTTAAGCAACGCCTTAACAACCATGATCATGACACATAATATCATTTAACAGAAAGCAAGCAGACTAGCAGCAAGATTTTTTTGTAATGGCTGTAAATCTATTAATCCAATACCAGTATGTAGGTGTTAGAAGAATATATTACAGAAAACAAGTATTAATGAGCATAATTACAGCACAAATTTGGTTTTCCCGGTGGTATTGCATATAGGAATAAGCTATTCCAGAAATGGGAGAAAGAACAGGATCTGAACCTTTAGTCCATCAATGAGTCTCCCTGGCATGCTTCCAATGTATGTTCTTCGGTGACCCCTAATATCAGCTTCATCCTTTACACCACCGAGAGATATTCTTATGAACTTCCTGTTTAGGGCCTTTGCTATGGATGAAGCCAAAGATGTCTTTCCAACACCAGGTGGTCCAACAAAACACAGCACTGGACCTTTTGCATCAGACTTAAGCTGAAAGCAAATTAATAGAACTCCATAGTTAGACAAAACTATGCAAGCCAAGTAGGCCTGTTTACACATACAGGCAAGATTAACAAGTGAAATCACCGACCTTACGAACAGCCAGATACTCAATAATCCGCTGCTTAACTTTAGTCAACCCATAATGATCCTGGTCAAGACTCTCTTTTGCAGCCCTAAGATCAAGTTCCCTTTCTTCACTGACCTTTTGCCAAGGAAGATCAGCAAGAAGTTCCAAGTATGCTCGAGAGCTACTATATCCAGGTTGCTGAGGTTGCATCTTCCGTAGCCGCCTGTAAAGGAAAACTAGCTAGATATACAAAGCTCCAGTATCCATGTGTGTGCAACAGAGAAGGATGTGACAGGATAGATTACCTCAACTCCCTCTGAGCATGCTTCCAAATGTTAGCAGGCATTCCAGCATTCTGCATTTTCCTTTCCAATGCAGCCACATCATCTTCATCATCATCGTTATCACCAAGTTCCTCTTTAATAGCCCTCATCTGTAGAATAGTAGGGTCATCATATCAGGAACAAAAATTATGCTGCCAATGAATGGTGCTGTGGAAAACAAACCTGCTGTCGCAGTAGAAATTCTTTCTGAGATTTTGACAGCTGTCCTTCGACCTTTTGTGTTATTTTTTCAGCTACAAGAATGGACTGCCAACAGAAGAAAAAATAACAACTTAGTAATGAACTTGTTACCTCAAAAGTAATAGTAAACAACAAATTACAAGGTATCTTCACCTGCAGGTGTCTGTCAACAAGTTCAGTTGCCTTGGAAAGTCTAACTTTCAGGTCGACTGAGTCCAGCATAGAAAGCTGCTCCTCAAAGCTTATTTCAAAGCTAGCAACAAAAATGTCAGCTAGCCTATAGACAGGAACTGTCTCAAGAAGCACCTTTGTCCTACCAACTGTTTTCTGCTTCTGCATTTAGAAATGACAACATTGTGTTAAGTCAAAGCTCACTAATAATTCCAGGTATTTCACAAGCACAGACTGCACAGTTTTCCATGCTAATCGCCACTACAGAAGCACTTCTAAGGAATGAGTACTGCGCAATTTGTCCGATATAGAAAACTTCATCCATCATCATCGTTTTCAATTGCTCAGGAAAGTCGGGGTATCAACCAAAACATGAAATCTTACATTAAACAACTATGTAAAGTTCTGATCAAATTGTTTACCTGTTCTAGAACAGAAATAAGTTCCATGGCGGTAGCTTTAAATTGCCTAGAAAGAGCAATGAGATCAGGATCTTGTTCAGCCTGCTCCAATTCTAAAAATTACAGATGTATCAGGTTTATAAAAAGTAAATTTCAAATTTGCAAAACACAAAAAATAGATGACAAAATAGAGAGTACTTAATGAAAGACAACGTAATTATGATATGGCACAAACTTATGATGGATTGTGAAGACAAACAGTGAGAATAATACAAAATATTTTTTAATTTAAAAGACATACCAGTCTTTGTCATGTCAAGGCGTGAAACACGGGCAACATGGTATGATCCTCTCGCACTGAGTTCCTGAACACTGAACCTACAAAGACCTTCAAGAACAACAATGTATGTAACTCTTCCACTTGGCTTCTCCACCCCTCTGGAAAGGTGTAAAGCTCTAGCAGCAACTCCCCTACACATAGAGGGAAAACAAAGATGAAGGCAAAGCTGAACAAAACAACTCCACAAAGAAGGGAAAGACCAGCAAACCAGGCCTGTGATATCAGAACGGAAATTACAAGGCATAAGGAAAGTTATAGATTAGCACCATATTTCATCAATTTCTGTAGTCAGGTCAAATATACATCAAGTTATAGCTGGAAATGATAAGAGTTCACAGTAGAGCTAATCACCTGTATGAGGAAGTAAAGTGAAGTACAAACAAACACGTCTTTAACCTTATGAGGGATCATGAATAAATAGAGCTAAGCTTATTAACAGTATTGGCCAGAATATTTGCTCAATAACAGTAACGAAAGCTAATGAGCTGTTGCACTTGTGTGCACATATGCATAGGCAGGGCTAAATAAACAACGAAGCAATCATTTGCTTCCACCATTGTTCATAAATTCGTGGAATGCAGTATAACACCGCATGGTTATAGATAACCAGCATTCCAGCAGTTGCTCACCTGAACATGTTTATCTTTGAAACCTTGTTTGTATAAAATAAATGTATTAGATGAGCAAAAATAATGGTGTCACGCACCGGCTGTGCCAGTGAATGGGTTCCTTCCCATTCTTTGCGTCCTGCTTTGCTGACTCTCCCCCCGAACCACCAGCTTTGCTGCCTCCCTCACCAGAATCACTTCCAACTCCTAGAAGAGCAACAACAACCCCATCAACAAAGTATAAGCCCACAATGCCAAAGAATTTGTTCATATAACAAAAGCTGCAGTCTTTTGTCGCACCAGGTGACAACAATGAACCAACAGCTGCAGCATCGGAGTCCCGGACAGGAAGCACACCGATCAGACCCTTCTCCTCCTTCTGCCACAGCTCTTGCTCCACCAGCTTGACGCTGCAGACCAAAGCAGTCACAAAAATGAAGTCACAACCACGTCAAAGTTCAACACAAAGCCGCAATTTACCCCCAACCCAGTCAATAGCACATGACAAGTCACCCTTTCCTGTACTTCCAAATTAAGATCAATCGCAAGTTGACAGACAGCACCTAGAAGAGTCGACCAATAAATGCAAGGTGGACAATTGGAAGCTGAATTTGTCAGCTTTCAAAGTACCCACTGAACACCCCACCCTCAATTCAACGAGAGGATCAAATTGAAACAAGAAATTTCAAATTCTCCCATTACAAAAGAGAGAATCGCATAAAAAACGAACACTGATAAGTGAAAGCACATGGACATGACAAAATACTGCACAAGCGACACGACACTACAAAATTGAGGCGAACTCCTTTCAAATCAGGAGCAACGGACTGTAACTCGAGACAAGGACACACACAGAACTACGCGCCCAGCAATTCCAAGGGGAAGAAAACCTAACAGAACCACTGAACTGGAAGCCTCCGCTCAATATGGCTGAGCACACCGGACTAGCGAATTACACCCTAAATCCAAACTCGGGAACCACGCGTCTGATCGGTCGAAGCTTCAATCTCTTGATGATTGGCAGCCGGCCCCGGCTGTGCGCGAGCTGACTCACCTGCTGGGGTTGGTGCAGCGGATCCGCACGATGGCGCCGGGGAGCAGCACCTTGTTGCGGAACGGCAGTATGGCGAGTCGGCTCGGCAGCTCCACCTGCGAGTCCGCCATGGCGGGCCGCGCGAATCGCGTCGCGGTCGGGGTCGAAGGGGGAGGCGCGCCGGCGCACGGCAGAGAGGAATAAAATAAGGAAAGATTAATTGGAGGGTAAAGAAGGCGAGAGGTGGGAGACGAAGTCCGGATATTTAAGGGACCCGCGTCGCGAGCCGGCGAGTCAAGGAGGCCGGCGGTGGGGCCGGCTGGCGGGTAAGAAACGCTATGGTGGGAGTAGTTTAGATGCGGTTGCCGGTAGTGGGACCCGGACTGTAGTACCCGACAATCTCCGTAAGAACTACACACGAAAAACCACAGCCAAATGACGAATAGAACAAATCGGAGAGTGGACAGCAAACGACAGGCCAACGATCAACACAGATATGCGAGGCTATTACTCTCCCTTCACTCCATGTTCATATCATCACTCATGGTCTCATAGTTACAGAATTTTGGGGGTAGGGAATAGAAGAACAGGATAACAGAGAAGAAGGGACAGGAAAACAGAAACGTAACAAACTGCCTGCCTCTCCCAGTAGCGTACGTCTTCTATTTATCGATCATTCCTCCGGATTGGGTCCTGGGCCGTACTCCTGCTCAGTCGGGCCGTCAGCTTCAATGGGCCTAATGAACGAACTGTTCCCGTCACCATTCCAAGGCTTAGCGCTAACTTCTGTACTTGACATATCCACGGCTATGGCCTGCTGGGATATGACATTACCCCCTCCTTGAGCTGCAGCAGGATCCCAAATCTTTGCATCAGGAAAACGGCTCTTGAGTACATAATAATTTTCCCATGTAGTCATGCTCTCTGGAATGCCAGTCCAAGAAACACGTACTTGAACAGTAGCTGAATTCCCTTTTTTCACAAGACGACGCTCCCATATCTTGTCAGGTTTTGAGTCTTGAACATCCAGGGCAACTGGGTCAGGCAGAGTGCTGAACACCGGAGAGTACTTAGAGGTGAAAGGTTTGAGTTGTGAAACGTGGAACACAGGGTGGACTTGACTGGTAGGTGGCAGTTCCAGTTTGTAGGCCACTGCACCAATCTTCTGCAGCACTTTAAAAGGGCCAAAGAACTTATATGCCAGCTTTGGAAATGGTCTGTTCACTACTGAGCTTTGGGCATAAGGCTGAAGTTTGAGTAGCACTTGGTCCCCAACTTCAAAACTCCTCTCAGATCTCTTGCTATCAGCATACTGCTTCATCCTAGCTTGTGCTTTCTGGAGATTCTGTTTCAATGTCTCAAGTAGAAGTTGTCTGTCCTTAAGAGTGTTGACAGCTTCAGTGTTCTCTGAAATATGAAGATGAGGAAATAATCCAGGAGATGGGGTGGTTCCATACAAAGCCTGAAATGGAGAGCATTGAAGGGCTGTATGAAATGCAGTGTTATACCACAACTCAGCAAGTGATAACCACCTGGACCATAGTTTTGGATTGTCATTAACAGCACACCGCAAGAACATTTCTAGACATTGGTTCACACGTTCCGTTTGTCCATCCAATTGTGGGTGATAGGCAGAGCTAAATTGCAATTTAGTGTCCAACATTCTGAATAGCTCTTGCCAAAAAGAACTGGTGAACACTTTGTCTCGATCTGATACAATAGTTTTAGGTATGCCATGGAGTTTGACCACATTGTTGAAGAACAGTTGGGCCACTTGGTGTGCAGAATAGGGATGTTTCAGAGGCAAAAAATGTGCATATTTGGTGAATCTGTCCACTACTACAAGTATGACAGAGAAACCATCAGAGATTGGAAGGCCTTCAATGAAATCCATAGATAAATCTTGCCAGGAATTTTCAGGGATTGGTAGAGGCTGTAAAAGACCAGGGGATTTGATGTGCTCATGTTTTGCTTGCTGGCAAATGAGACATTGCTTCACAAATTCCTCAACAGCATGTTTCATTCCAGTCCAATAAAAGCAATGCTTCAATCTCTCATATGTTGCCTGTACCCCTGAGTGACCTCCCATAGGAGAAGTGTGAAATGCATGCAGTAGCTTTGTCTGCAGAGCTGCATTATCAGCCACCCACAACTTATGTTTGTATCTGATGAGACCATTGTGCAAGGAAAATCCCTGAGCATTAGGAGTAACAATGGCTAATTCAGTTAACAGTGCCTGAGCTTTTGGGTCAGTAACATAGGTATTAAGTACCTCTTGGACCCAAACTGGAACAACAGAGGAAACAGCCATGTTGTTGAAGTAATGACCAACCCTTGACAATGCATCAGCCACAATATTACTCTTCCCTTCTTTATACTGAAAAGTGAATTGTAGCCCTGCAAGCTTTGACATTGCTTTTTTCTGAAGATCTGTGGACAGGGACTGATTCTGAAGATGGCATAGACTCTTGTGATCAGTCCTTATGACAAATGGGCTTTTGTGAAGGTAACTCCTCCATTTATCCACTGCCATCAACACAGCTAAAAACTCTTTCTCATAAGTGGATAACTGCTGATTTTTCTTGCTTAATGCTTTGCTGAAGTAAGCAATGGGATGACCTTTTTGTAATAGCACTGCTCCAATTCCCAAGTCACATGCATCAGTCTCAATCTCAAACTGCTCAGCAAAATTAGGGAAAGCCAACACTGGGGTACAAGACATAGAGTCTTTCAGAGCAGTAAAAGCTCTTTGAGCTGCTTCAGTCCACTGAAATTGCTTAAGCTTCAGAATACTAGTAAGTGGCTTAGCCATAATGCCATAATGTTTTACAAATCTGCGATAGTATCCTGTAAGCCCTAAGAAGCCCCTGAGCTCAGTGAAATTTTGAGGCACTGGCCAATGAAGCATTACTGCAGTTTTAGAGGGGTCAGTAGAAACACCTTTGTCAGAAATAATATGTCCCAGATAAGCTAACTGGTTTTGGGCAAAACTGCATTTGCTGAATTTAATAAAGAAATGATTGTCAGACAAAGTCTGAAAAACCAGTCACAAGTCATGGGGCTGTGAGCCTCCAACCAGTCCATGCCCAAAATCATGTCATAAGCACCCATATCCAACAATTTAGCAGAGCAAGAAAATGTATGTCCCTGCAAATACCATTCAAGGCATTTTATCTCAGCATCACACTGAATAGTGGTGCCATTAGCCACTTTCACCTGCAGTGGGGATATCTTGGAAATATCACAATGCAGTCTTGAAGAAAATATAGAATTAATGAAAGTGTCGGTGCTACCAGAATCTACTAATATAAGCATAACTTGATTCTGCACCAATGCTCTCAACTGAACTGTTTTTGAGCCTTGTTTGCCAGACAAGGCATTCAGCGAAATAAAATGGTCAGATTCATTTGAAAGAATAACAGGAGGGTCAATGGCATCCAGTAATTCTTCAGTAAGAAAACCACCTCCATCATTAGTGTCAGAACACACTGCATGCAGTTGAGGAGCAGAAGCCAAAGTGCACTTATGAGTGGGATTATACTTTTCCCCACATTTAAAACATAGACCATTCATTCTGCGGTATTCCTTAAGTTGCTTTGCTCTCCAAAGTTCAGCACTACTGAATTGTTGTTTACTGTCTTTTGTGACAGAAACAGTGGAGTGTTTAAATTGAGACTTCCCAACAAACTTCTTGTTTCTCATTAACACTTGTTCATGCATCAGTGCCAGAGAGGCGGCTTTGGCTACAGATTCAGGAAAATGTAATTCCACCACAGATCTAATGTCTTCCTTAAGGCCAACCAAAAACTGAGATACTAGCATTGTTTCATTTAAAGTAGGGTCATACATTCTTATGTGATAAGATAATTCATCAAAGGACTTGTGATAATCCTCTACAGAACCATGTTGTTTCAATACTACCAGTTCCATAGTTTTAGATCTGTGAATATCAATGTCAAATTCCCTAGTAACTGCATATGCAAAATGATCCCAGTTCTGAAACCCAACAGTTTGCTGAAAAGTCTGAAACCAGTGTGCTGCGCGGTTCACCATATGCAAGGATGCAGCTATGATGCGATACGATGCAGGAATCTGATACAACTCAAAATATGTAGAACACTTGTGTAGCCAAACTTTTACATCAGATCCATCAAACACTGGGAAATCCATTTTAGGCATCCAAGTGCGTTTTCCTTCCCCACTCTTATCAGTTTCAGACTGCATACCCCCCATGTGTTGCTGGAAACAGTTTGGAGCAGGAGTAGTCAGTACCTTATATGGCAAACGAGTAGAATCAGGAGATCCCTGATGCAGAGAACTTCCATGATTACCAAACTGTGGTGCTGGACCGACTACACCATCATCTGTCACAGGAGTTTTACCACCCAGTGCAATACGTAGTTTCTTGGAAACCTGCACCTGCTCTTGCTGCACCAGGTTAAGATGAGTCATGGTGAGATCGCACTTAGAAGAAACAGCAGAAATCTCTGAAGACAATTTAGTGTCAAGAGAGTCCAATCTTTCTGAAATTTTTGCAATCGATTCAGCAAGAGATTGAACTGCGTCAGCCATATGTGCAACAATAAAACGAGCCTGCGGACCAGGTTTTGTAGGAGCCGTGGTGAAAATCTGATAGGAGTAAGAGAAAACTGCGGCAATCCCAGGCTAGTCTGATACCAGTGTAGTACCCGACAATCTCCGTAAGAACTACACACGAAAAACCACAGCCAAATGACGAATAGAACAAATCGGAGAGTGGACAGCAAACGACAGGCCAACGATCAACACAGATATGCGAGGCTATTACTCTCCCTTCACTCCATGTTCATATCATCACTCATGGTCTCATAGTTACAGAATTTTGGGGGTAGGGAATAGAAGAACAGGATAACAGAGAAGAAGGGACAGGAAAACAGAAACGTAACAAACTGCCTGCCTCTCCCAGTAGCGTACGTCTTCTATTTATCGATCATTCCTCCGGATTGGGTCCTGGGCCGTACTCCTGCTCAGTCGGGCCGTCAGCTTCAATGGGCCTAATGAACGAACTGTTCCCGTCACCATTCCAAGGCTTAGCGCTAACTTCTGTACTTGACATATCCACGGCTATGGCCTGCTGGGATATGACACGGACGTCGGTGACAGGCGGCGGGTCGCGTGTGGACGTGGCGCCCTGGTGGAGATAAGGGTGGCGGCGTGGCGCCGCGGGATCCTGCGCGCGGAAGAGGTGACCGAGACCGGCTCGTTGTCCGTATAGGACTGGTTAAAGCGGATTATTCTTTGGGCAGGCTACGTGGCAGACTATGATAGGTTCAAATCCTGTTTCGTGTTCGACGGTTTGGCGAGTGGCGACGCTGCGTGAGATGTGGGCTTCTTTCTTCAGACCGTAAAACGGTTGGAAAATGGATGCCAGAATAGGGCTGGTTCAAATCCTGTTTCGTGTTCATGGAGGTTGGAGTGATGAACGGTGCTGATCTGCGATGGGAGTCCACTTGGAAACTCACTTGTACCGCGTGGATCTTAAGGGTGCATTTGGTTCGTGGGATGAAGTAAGAACGGGACGGGATGGATTCATTTTCGATAGTGTTTGTTTCGGAGACGAGAGGGATGGAGTCATCCCATGGACGAACATTCCTCCAAAATCTGGGATGGCTTCGCCCCCACCAAACCGAGCGGACAAGTTCGTTCCAGTGCAACGTCGTGAGCCCTCCGTCTCGCCCCGTCCCTCCATGTACGCGCTTGGTTCCTATGCCCTGGAGAGTGGAGAGAGGTGAGCAAAGGAGCGAGTGAGATATGCCTGGTACGGTCGCCGCCACATTGGGAGAGATTCTGACAGCGCTGACCGTGTTCTTCCCACTCCACGACGAGGCCCCGCTGCTGCATTGTCACTCCAGCCTCGAGGAGCTTGTAGGAGCGAGCACGTTTCTAGTGGCGGTGTCCGCTGGAGGTGCGTGAACATGTTGTCCTGGTCTGATTCTGATATTGATGTGTGTTGTCCACGTCTGTAATTAGCTATCTTTAATCAACAGACAATTTGCTCCGACGAGTTCAACAAGATGGTGAAGGTGAGCACCGAGATGGAAGCACTTGTGAAGCAGGTCAAGGTCCGGCAGCTCGCCAGGGAACCCAGCGGCGGCAACGATCACCATGATACCGGAGCGTGAGCGCACACCTGGAAGAAGCAGGGCGTCTCGTTCGGCACGGAGGCAAGGAGCTGCGCGAAGTCCTCAGACGATGACGAGTTGTTTGCAGAGTTGGAGTGCTTGAAAACGAGTTCCATGCCAAGCTGCAGCGTAGTTTTACCTACGTTTAGGTGTCCTACTGTTTGCCGCGTCGAGAGTGATGCCGGAAGTAGGCCTGCTTAACACCCGCTACTCTGTCCACAAGATGTTTGATAAAATGCATAAGTGACGAACAGCTAACGGAGCAATTAACGTCGTTCATTCCCATCCCTGTTTGTTCCTCTAATCAAACAAAAAATAAGGATCGCTCCATCCCTCAAGACAAACAAAAAATAGAATCATCACATCTATAAAAACCGGAATGGATCCAACCCATCTCACTTTGTCTCCAAACCAAACACATAGTGTGCCCGTTGAGACCACTTCAGTAGTTCAGCGGTACACAAGCAGCATCAGATATTCGCTGTCATAGAGAGAAGTTACAAGGGAACACTGCAGATCGTGCTGCAGGCGATGATGTACAATGGATGTTTGTTTCCCTAGCCCTACAACTATAAACGTGAACCTTCTAAAATTAAGTCTGTGTGTTCTTGATAGTCCCATGTCATGATACCAGTGGCGAAGCTAGATCGAAGCTCAGGGTGGTGCACTGCAGTAATTTAGAGTGGTGCTTTATAGTATTTAGTAGTAATTGATAGGACAATTAACATTGAAATTTTAATTTACCCTGGTGCCAGTGCACCAGGGTAGATACACCTAGCTTCGCCACTGCATGATACTTCAAATTTGTGCGTTCTTGAATCCTCTCTTTTGGGACCTCTTGCTTCCCCTTAATGCCGTGGGATCATGTTTGGGCCTACGTGAAGGTGAGTACCACTACAGGAAACACGATCATAATATAACCTCTGATTGTCACAAAAAAGGCGGTCGCCACAAATAGGACCTTATTTGTGACGGTCCTCGCCGAAGCCGTCGCAAATAGTCGTTTATTTCGACGACCAACCCTAGGGCCATTGCAAATAAAAAAACCGCCACAAATAGAGGTTATTTGTGACGGCCGGAAAAAGAAATGTCACAAATAATGTAAATTAAAACGGCCAGCCGTCGCGAATAAGTGGGATATACCCAGCCCTGTCGGTTCCTGACTCACACACTCACGCACACACACCCGCCCCCGCCGCCGCCCCCGCCGCCGCCGCTGTCACCCGACGTCGTCGTAAGTTCTTCCCCTCCTCTCCCCTTTCCTCCCTCTCCATGGTCGGCCCCCCTCCATGGACGCCCCCTCTCCTTCCATCCATGACTGCCCCCCTTCCCCTCCCTCCATAGCTGACCCCCTCCCCCCTCCATGGCTGCCCCCCCCTTCCATGGCCGCTCTGCCCTCCCTCCTAGCTGACCCCCCTCCCACCCTCCATGGCCTCTGAAAGCATCTAGGCCCCCATGAGGTATGATTTCGGTGATTAATGACAATCGTTGGATATTAATAATGAGTTTGTGGATGCAAGGTCTCTTGTATATCTCATCACACTTAATGTATTCTACACTTATATCATCTACTGCTCATTGGATACGATTGGAGACTCCTTAACAAATCATTCTATAAAGTCAATCGATTTTTATGAAGATTAGAAGAAAAAGCTCATATGTCAAAATTATTCAACCAAAATTGACAACACCCAAGACTTGGTAATCATCAGAAGGATATTTCAAACCAATGTATAAGAGGTCACTCGAGCAAATTCCAAAAGAATCACTTAGATCAACTCACCGGATCAACCGATGTTTCAAGAAAACAATACATCGATCGAGTTGGTTTAGCAGAAGAAGAAGACCTCAGAAGTAAGTACTCACCGGATCATCCGATGATGAAAAAGTGTTACGTCGGTCAATCATCACATTAAGCAATTAACTTGGACCAAGTGTAACACCGGATCATCCGATGTACAACTATAACACATCGATCGATCACTCAAGTAAGCATTAATTCTGAACCAATTCTGGATGAAGTGTCACCGGATCATCCGATGATGAGGCCAGTGTTACATCGGTCGAACAACGGTCATATCTGACACAGTGACATCAGCTAATTTGGATTCGACCGATGACAACTGAAGGGGGAACATCGGATCATCCGATGTTTGCAGAACAGTGATGTCAACCTACTTTTCCAACGGCTATTTCGTGGAAGCTGGCTATTTATACCCTTCAACCAGTCTATTCGACATGTCTTAACAACTAGAGCTACTCTACACATTCTCAAGCATTCAAGACATTGAGCTACCACTTCTACATCATTTACACTACTTGTACACCAAGAGATAGGCTAGAACTTGCTAGAGATAGTGCTTGTGTGCCTCCATTCTTGGTGATTGGAGTCTCTAGTGTAGTGAGAGCTGTAAGGGAGTGTTTCTTGGTGATTGCACTCACCGTGTAAGAGTCGATGATTGGAGAGAGCCTTCCGAAGCTTGCCAAGACAGTTGTGGAAGCCCGGAGGATCCAACTTGTACAAGGCTTGAGCTCCACCTTGCTGAGGTTGGCGAACGAAGAAGTTTAGTGAAGATCCCTGGTCTCGGTGACTTGGGAGTGGCTATACCCTTTGGTGGGTGCCACAACGTGGATGTAGGAAGATCTTGACGATCATGTTGAACCACGGGATAAATCTTCGTGTCTTCGTGTCTCCTCGAGAGTTTGCGCTTTCTTCCTCTCCCCTTATGAAAGTGCATCTAGGACTCCCTTGTGGGTTTTGGATGATTTATGACAAGCAATTTCGATCCTAACCTTTTTGTTGAGATGAATGCAGACCAATAATGAAAAATGAGCAAAATACCAAAAAGAAGGGATAGTGAGGAGCAAAGTGAACTTGAGCTCAAGGAAAAGAAATAGTAGATTATTGTGTATGGAGTGTGTTAAGGAAACACACCTAAGAGCTCAATCATATTTAAGCACACACACATATTGCACAAAGTTACACAGGACCGGACTAGTCCGATATCAACTGGACTAGTCCAATATCCTTTCATCGGACAAGTCTGATATCTGTCGGACTAGTCTGATATCTTTCTGACTTGAGTCAGACTAGTCCTCCCCAGGGCGGACTAGTCCTCAACACACTTCACAAGTCACACAAAATCGGACAAGTCCGTTGTTAACCAGACTAGTCCGATATTCCTTCTGATCCACTTTGGACAAGTCCGATGCTTACACGGACTAGTCTGAAATACCCACTGATCTAAATCGGACAAGTCCTCCAAGTGCGGACTTGTCATCCAACACACTTAGGGTTTCACATGGTCGGACAAGTTCGATGGCTATCGGACTAGTCCGAAGATTTCTAGTAGTGAAATCGGACAAGTCCGTTTTCGACTGGACTAGTCCGATATTTCGGGACATTTAGGGTTTGCTACACACAGCACACCGGACTAGTCCGGTGACCACCACGGACTAGTCCGATCTTTCTGAACCCTAACGGTCACTTTTAGAAACCCCATATAAATAGAGGTACACGGCCAACTTTTATTCTCTCTCGAACCCTAGCGCCGTCACACCTCCCAAGAGACTCAAAAACCACCTCTCTCCATGAAATTAAGTGCAAAATCGATCAATCCTTTGAGGATCACTTCTAGATCATTGGAGAGACACTTGGCACACATCATTGAGCTCTTGGTTTGAATCTCTAACACACTCCTGCATTTCAATTGTAATTTCTGAGTGTGTTTTTGGTGGCATTGTGATTTGTAATCTAAGAGAGCTCCCAACGTGTGAGAACGCCCCTTGAATTTGGTTATTCACCCCTTTGTGATTAGTGGAAGAGGGTTGGCCTTCGTGGCGATCCGACGAGGGTAGGGTTGGAGAAGACCCTGTCCTTTTGTGGGCTCCTCAACGTGGATGTAGGTTGCCTTCGTGGTAGCCGAACCACGTGATAAATCGTGTGTCTTGTCCTTTTTGTGTTCATCACTCAAATTGATCAACTTACTCTAGGGTTTGATACACATTGTTCAATTTACAATAAATTGTAGAACACAAGCCTTAATTGTGATACAATCCAATATACAACTGTTAAACTGTTGTTTGATTCTATATTTCCGCTGCACACATTGAAGAATCAACTTAATCGATTAATCTTGATCAACTTAGTCCGTGAACACCGGACTAGTCCGCACTTTACTGGACTAGTCCGATTTCTCTAGTATTGAACTTGTTGTTGAGTGTTGCAGGATCCGACAAAAATTCAAAAGGCCTATTCACCCCCCCTCTAGGCCTACATTCAATTGGTATCAGAGCTTGGTTCTTCAAGAAAGAGTTTAAATACTCGAAGAGATCATGTCGGACATGAAGGACGTCCACAAAATCAACAACCAAGAGGAAGTCAACAACGACAAGAACCAAAAACTGGAGAAGTACCTCGAAGCCATTCAAGACTTCGAGGACAACGATGAGGAGACGCTAGAGCTCAAGGCGCTCCTCAGAAAGAAGGCACTTTTCAAAAGGGAAAGCGAAAGTTGGAGAGAAGAAGAAGGGGAGTAGTCACACCGACTACTCCCGATATCCTTTTAATTATGATCGTCTAAATTCCAATAACAATCACTATTTATCTATCCCACTTGGAAAAGCCCCACACTTCGATGGGAGTGATTACTCCATGTGGAGGCAGAATATGAAGATGCATTTGATTTCCCTCAACCCAAGTTTATGACATGTTGTATGTATAGGGATAGATATTCCGGATGACGACGAAGAGCTCACCCCAAGTCAAGAGCAGACCATCCATAGAAATGCTTAAGCCGTAGCCGTAATCACCTCCTCTCTCAGTAGAGACGAGTTCACCAAGGTGGATGGACTCGAAATTGCTAAGGAGATATGGGATACACTACAAACAGCACATGAAGGTGACTGACATGTGCGTGAGGCAAAAATTGAAATGATCGAAGGCGAACTAGGAAGATTCGCAATTGAGGAAGACGAGTCACCCCAGGATATGTACAATCGATTGAAGACACTTGTCAACAAGGTTCGATCATATGGGAGCAAGAAGTGGAATGACCACGAGGTGGTAAAGCTCATCCTTAGAGCTTTTATGCCTCGCAATGTCACGCTATGCTCAATGATCAGAGAAAGCCCCGGTTACAAAAGGATGACTTTGGATGAATTGCTTGGTAAAATTATCAACTTTGAAATGATGGAGAAACAAGCCAAGCACGTCAAACAAATTGCTGACCTCACCTCGTCCAAGAAGAAAGGAGTTGCCTTAAAATCTACTCTCAAGCCTCTATCCAAAGAAGCAAGTGAAGCACAACTAGAGGAGGATAGTGATGACGAGAGTAGTGAGCTAGATGAAGAGGATATGATTTTGTTCATGAAAAAGTTCAAGAGAATAATGAAGAAGAGACAAGGAACAAAATCAATTGAAGGAAAGTACAAGGAAAGGACAAAACCAAAGATGAAGCGGGCGTGCTATAATTATGGTGAGTATAACCACTTTATAGTCGATTGCCCGTATGAGGACAACAAGAAGAAAACTAAAGAAATCAAGCCTCAACCTAAGAAATTCTTCAGGAAGAAGAAACAAGCCGAACAAGCACACATTGGGAAGGAGTGGGACTCAAACGATGAGTCCTCATCATCCGATGAAGAAGAGATGGCTAACATAGCCATAGAAAGCACATCCAAGAAATCCACACCCTTCCCCACACTCGATGCAAAGAAGGGAAATGGCACTTGTCTCATGGCAAAGGAAGGTAAACGCAAGGCCTATTCCTCCGGTGGATCAAAATGGGTGCTAGACAGTGGATGCACCAACTACATGACTGGAGAAAGGAGGATGTTCGTGGAATATGAAGAAAACGTTGACCCAAACGAAGACATCTACTTCGGAGATAATAGTCAAGGAAAGGTGCTCGGTACCAGTAAAATTGCAATATCCTCTGAACACACGCTTTCTCATGTTTTACATGTTGAATCTTTAGATTATAACCTGATGTCCATATCTCAACTATGTGACAAAGGTTATAATTGCTTGTTCAATAACGAGGGTGTGACCGTCTCAAGGAGGAGTGATGGTTCCGTTGCATTCAAGGGTATGTTGAAGGGAAAATTTTACCTTGTTGACTTCAACAAGGATAAAGCCGAACTCGATACATGCTTGATTGCAAAAACCAACATGGGTTGGTTGTGGCATAGACGGCTAGCACATGTTGGTATGAGGAATCTTCAAAAACTCCTCAAGGGCGATCACATCCGAGGTTTGAAAGATGTTGTTTTTGAGAAAGACAGGCCTTGTAGCGCGTGCCAAGCCGGAAAGCAAGTTGGAGCACATCATCCCGCAAAGAACATCATGACTACAACAAGACCGCTCGAACTACTTCACATGGACTTGTTTGATCCAGTTGCTTACATAAGCATCGGCAGCAACAAATACGGTTTGGTTATCATTGATGATTTTTCTCGCTTCACTTGGGTTTTCTTTTTGCATGATAAGTCAGAAACACAAGGAACACTCAAGAAACTCTTAAAGCGAGCTCAAAACGAGTTTTCATTGTCAATCAAGAGTATTCGAAGCGACAATGGCACGAAGTTCAAGGACATACAAGTGGAGGAGTACCTTGATGAAGAGGGCAACAAGCACGAATTTTCAGCGCCATACTCACCACAACAAAATGGAGTTGCCGAAAGGAAGAACCGAACACTCATAGAGATGGCAAGAACAATGCTTGATGAATACAAGACTTCGGATCGATTTTGGGCGGAAGCGATTAACACCGCTTGCCACGCCGCAAATCGGCTTTATCTTCATCGACTACTCAAGAAAACTCCCTATGAGCTACTCACCGGTAACAAATCAAACATTTCATACTTTCGAGTTTTCGGTTCTCCATGTTATATCCTGAACAAGAAGCTCAGGACTTCAAAGTTCGCTTTGAAGTCCGATGAAGGTTTCTTGCTCGGTTACGATTCGAACACCTACGCCTAACATGTTCTCAACAAGGCCTCCGAACTTGTTGAAGTAGCACGTGACGTAGTGTTCGATGAGACTAACGGCTCCCAAAAAGGAGCAAGTTGATCCATGTGAATTAGGTAAAGAAGAAGCTCCTTGTCTAGCATTGAAAAGAATGGCTCTAGGTGAAGTTCGACCACAAGAGTCACCTTCACACATAAATGAGGAAAATGAACCACAAGAGGAGACCAACAATCGAGGGGGAGCTTCAACACAAGCACGAGAGTATGAAGATGATCAACAAGTCAACGAGGGCAACCACTCAGGGGGAGAAGAAAACGATCATGAAGACACAACTCCCCAAGTGCCCCACCCAAGAGTACACCAATGCATTCAAAGGGATCACCCAATCGACAACATCATCGATGACATCCAAAAGGGAGTAACCACTAGATCTCGCATAGCTAACTTTTGTGAGCATTACTCGTTTGTCTCCTTCTTGGAACCACACAGGATTGAGGATGCATTGAAGGATCCGGACTGGGTGATGGCAATGCAAGAAGAATTGAACAACTTCAAGAGGAACGAGGTGTGGGAACTTGTGGCAAGACCCAATGCAAACATAGTGGGCACCAAGTGGGTCTTCCGCAACAAACAAGACGAACACGGAGTGGTAACAAGAAACAAGGCGCGACTTGTGGCCAAAAGGTACTCACAAGTTGAAGGTTTGGATTTTGATGAGACTTTTGCTCCAGTAGCTAGGCTTGAATCTATTAGAATATTACTTGCATATGCTACTCACCATGACTTCAAGCTGTATCAAATGGACGTGAAAAGCGCCTTCCTCAACGGACCGATCAAGGAAGAAGTGTACGTGGAGCAACCACCCGGGTTTGAAGACGAAGAATTCCCCAACCACGTATATAAATTGTGTAAGGCTCTCTACGGCCTCAAACAAGCTCCTAGAGCTTGGTATGAGTGTCTTAGAGATTTCTTAATTGAAAATGGTTTTCAAATTGGCAAAGTAGACTATACATTATTCACAAAGAATTTAAATAATGATCTTTTTATCTGTCAAATCTATGTTGATGACATAATATTTGGATCAACTAACCAATCATTCTGTGAAGAATTTAGTAGAATCATGACAGACAGGTTTGAAATGTCAATGATGGGAGAATTGAAGTACTTCTTGGGACTCCAAGTGCGGCAACAAAGGAAAGGAACGTTCATAAGCCAAACCAAGTACACGCAGGACATACTCAAGAAGTTTGGCATGGACAAGGCAAAGCCCATAAAGACCCCCATGGCAACGAATGGCCACTTGGATCTCAATGAAGATGGACCTAGCGTCGATCAAAAGGTACATCGCTCCGTGATTGGATCTCTACTTTACTTATGTGCATCTAGGCCAAATATTATATTGAGTGTATGTTTGTGTGCACGATTTCAAGCCAACCCTAAGGAATGTCACTTGACAACCGTAAAAAGAATCTTGAGATATTTAGTTCATACACCCAACCTTGGTCTTTGGTACCCAAAAGGCTCAAAATTCAATCTCATTGGTTACCCCAATGCAGATTATGCCGGGTGCAAAGTAGATAGAAAAAACACCCCCGACACATGCCAATTCCTAGGGAGATCCTTAGTTTCTTGGTCATCCAAGAAACAAAATTCTATTGCTTTATCCACAGCCGAAGCGGAGTATGTTACAGCCGGGAGTTGTTGTGCACAACTCCTTTGGATGCGACAAACTCTAAGAGATTACGGTTACAATATGAACTGTATTCCTCTCCTTTGTGACAATGAGAGTGCCATTAAAATAGCCCACAATCCAGTTGAGCACTCAAACTAAACACATAGACATAAGACATCATTTCTTGAGAGACCATTCCATGAAAGGAGACATTACCATCTCACATGTCAACATACAAAAACAATTGGCCGACATATTCACCAAGCCACTTGATGAAAAGCGTTTTTGCGAACTCCGAAATGAACTAAATATCCTTGATTCTCGGAGTGTGGCTTGAAAAGTTGCATACCTGTATGACCTCTTCAAAATTTTGACTGAATTGTGAAAATCACCCCTCTTCATTTTTTTCTCAAAAAACTATGTCAATTATTAGATCTTGATGAATTATGATCATTGTGTGATTGTTGTATGCTTACTAGTCAAATTCATCAAGATTAATTGATTTTTTTTGTCCCACCTATTCTCTATTAATGAACCTTCAAATATATATGAATGGGCTATGCAATTTCTCCTGGTGACCACGGACTAGTCCGTGGTTATCCGGACTAGTCCGCTCTTGCAGACTAGTCCGCAGAGTGCCGGTTAGACCGGACTAGTCCGATAGACCACAGACTAGTCCGATACAGCTCTCTGGATGACTTTGGACTAGTCCGGTCATGTCCGGACTTGTCCGATATAGCTCTCTGGATGACTTCGAACTAGTCCGGTCATGTTCGGACTTGTCCGATTTTTCGTGTCCATAACCCTAGCCGCCACCAAACCTTAATCTTCTCATCCCCACATTTGCTCACGCCTTCCTCTCTCTTGCGCTCGAGCTACCAAGGCGATTCTCTGCTCCCTCCATCGAAAAAGTCCACATTTGGGCGGAGATCAAACTTGACCTCTTGGGGAGCTAGCGGACTTGCCCGGCCTCCAACCCCCAAACCTTCAAGCTTCAATCGATTTCTTCGATCATGTCGAGCTCAAACAACAAAATCTCCGACTTTGAGGCCGAGTTGGACCACGAAGTGGCACCTCGGTCCTCGACGGGTCTTGGCAAGAAACGTCAAGAAAGACCCTCAGAGCCAGCTCCTTCACCTCCTCGGGTTCGGAGGAAGGTGCTGGCAAAAAAGTCAGTGTCAAAGGCAGCAGCATCCTCAGGTGCCTCTCGCCAAGCCAAGGGCAAGGGCAAGGGGATAGCAACGGGGCCAGTCGGGCCCTTGAAGCTCCATGCTCCCATGGAAGGGGTCCGTGACCCCACTCAGGAGAAGTTCAACGGCAAGGGCAGTGATTCTGCAGCCAAGTTCAGAAGCATTGACTTGTATGGCAGGCCAAAGCAAGCTGTCGATGGAAGGTTTTGGTGCAACTTCCATGCAGACTTCTACAAATCGGTGTATCTCCCAATGAAGACACCAGTGGTGCACAGTCAGTGGATTGACTGGGCACACCTTGAGAAGAAGAAGTGCTCAGCTTTTGATGAAGTCATTGCAACAGTTGAGAGGCATGGCCTAAAGGATCTCTTTGCCTTCAGGCATAACTGGAATGATGAAGTGATTGCACAGTTCTTTGCAACTTCCCACTTCTCAAGTGAGGATGAAGAGAGTGTTACTTGGATGACACATGGATCTAAGTATAGTATCACTCAAGAGGACTTTACTAATCTGCTCTATCTGGACACCTCTGGACATGACAAACTGATCATCCACAACATAGGTGTCATGGAGAAGGATAGGATGAAATTCCTATATGAGCCAAACTCAAAGTATGTCCCTCCCTCTACAAAGAACATGAAACCATTCTTTGTGGTCCTCAACAGAGTGTTGAGGAAGACTATTGCTCCTAAAGATGGAGATGCTGGGAGCGTGCAGGGTTACCTCCGGACCCTAATGAGAGTCATAAGCAAGGACCGCCCATTTGATGTGGCGGAATACATTTAGAATGATATGGTCAACATATCCTGCACGCCTAACAGGTCATGTGGTTATGCTCCCTACCTCATGTATATGATTGAGAAAGTCACAGGTATTGAGTTCGTGAAGGATGTGGAGCACACTCCTTTGAGGCCCCAGAAGCCTCAACCAGTGAGTGTCCAGGCTGCTCCCTCGTCGGCCTCCAGTCCCGAGGCACCGACAAGATCAAGAAGCGGTGCTAGGGCTGTCCCTACCTCTAGGGAAGCCCCTCAGAGAGGATCAGCTAGTGGGATCCTCAAGTACCTGACCGCCATATTCTCCTCCTGCAAAAAGACCGAAGTGAAGGTCCACAAGATCAACAAGAGAAGAAAGGAGGACATGAAGTATATAAAGGCCAATATGAAGCAAATCTGCCAGAAGCTGGAGATCGACCCCATTGGATCTCCAGTGATTTCTGAGGAGTCCGACCCGGACTTCACCGAGCTCGTGATTCATGTTAACTATGATTCTGTGTTGAAATGCTTAATTAATTTGCAAGTATGTGTTGAAATCTGCAATTTTGCTCCTGAAATGACATATGTACTTTGTATTGATTCATCAATGTAAATTATGTCATTCTCAATGTTTCAATGCACTTAGTTATGCATCCCACTATAAAGAATGCACATATGGATATTTCTCTTACTGCTTGATGTATTTTTGAGTCATATGTGCATACTTTATGAAAATCTCATCTCTTTTTGTCATATTTTGTGAAATCTCAATTGGTTGTCATCAATCACCAAAAAGGGGGAGATTGGAAGTGCATCTAGGACTCCCTTGTGGGTTTTGGATGATTTATGACAAGCAATTGGGATCCTAACCTTTTTGTTGAGATGAATGCAGACCAATAATGAAAAATGAGCAAAATACCAAAAAGAAGGGATAATGAGGAGCAAAGTGAACTTGAGCTCAAAGAAAAGAAATAGTAGATTATTTTGTATGGAGTGTGTTAAGGAAACACACCCAAGAGCTCAATCATATTTAAGCACACACACATATTGCACAAAGTTACACAGGACCGGACTAGTCCGATATCAACTGGACTAGTCCGATATCTTTTCTGCACCAGATCGGACAAGTCCGATATCTGTCGGACTAGTCCGATATCTTTCTGACTTGAGTCGGACTAGTCCTCCCCAGGGCGGACTAGTCCTCAACACACTTCACAAGTCACACAAAATCGGACAAGTCCGTAGTTAACCGGACTAGTCCGATATTCCTTCTGATCCACTTCAGACAAGTCTGATGCTTACACGGACTAGTCCGAAATACCCACTGATCTAAATCGGACAAGTCCTCCAAGTGCGGACTTATCATCCAACACACTTAGGGTTTCACATGGCCGGACAAGTTCGATGGCTATCGGACTAGTCCGAAGATTTTCAGTAGTGAAATCGGACAAGTCCGTTTTCGACCGGACTAGTCCGATATTTTGGGACACTTAGGGTTTGCTACACACAGCACACCGGACTAGTCCGGTGACCACCACAGACTAGTCCGATCTTTCTGAACCCTAACGGTCACTTTTAGAAACCCCATATAAATAGAGGTGCACGACCAACTTTTATTCTCTCTCGAACCCTAGCGCCGTCACACCTCCCAAGAGACTCAGAAACCACCTCTCTCCACGAAATTAAGTGCAAAATCGATCAATCCTTTGAGGATCACTTCTAGATCATTGGAGAGACACTTGGCACACATCATTGAGCTCTTGGTTTGAATCTCTAACACACTCCTGCGTTTCAATTGTAATTTCTAAGTGTGTTTTTGGTGGCATTGTGATTTGTAATCTAAGGGAGCTCTCAACGTGTGAGAACATCCCTTGAATTTGGTTATTCACCCCTTTGTGATTAGTGGAAGAGGGTTGGCCTTCGTGGCGATCCGACGAGGGTAGGGTTGGAGAAGACCCGGTCCTTTTGTGTGCTCCTCAACGTAGATGTAGGTTGCCTTCATGGTAGCCGAACCACGGGATAAATCATGTGTCTTTTCCTTTTTGTGTTCATCACTCAAATTGATCAACTTACTCTAGGGTTTGATACACATTGTTCAATTTACAATAAATTGTAGAACACAAGCCTTAATTGTGATACAATCCAATATACAACTGTTAAACTGTTGTTTGATTCTATATTTTCGCTGCACACATTGAAGAATCAACATAATCGATTAATCTTGATCAACTTAGTCCGTGAACACCGGACTAGTCTGCACTTTACCGGACTAGTCCGATTTCTCTGGTATTGAACTTGTTATTGAGTGTTGCAAGATCCCACAAAAATTCAAAAGGCCTATTCACCCCCCTCTAGGCCTACATTCACCTTACACTTATGCATTTCATATACCGCACAGTTACTATTCACTTGAATGCATAGGTTTTTTGCATAGGAAATTAGGCTTTTAGTAATTAAGTTTTATTGCTTTAATTTTTGAAAAGGAGCCTAATTCACCCCCTCTTGGGCATTCGATCCTTACAGCCGCCCCCCTCCATGCCCCCCTCCCCCTCCCTCCTAGCCGAACCCCCCCTCCATGGTCGCCCCCCTCCATGGCCGCCCCTGCCTTCCTCCATGACTTAAGTTAAATTGATAAATTTCTTGTTAATCATTCTTAAGTTAAATTGATATGTTCAGATACTAGGCTAGCGATGAGTTTAAGGCTAAGTCCGACAAGGCTCGAGAGTGCAGAGGGGTCGAGGGGAAGCACAACCACGACTAAAATAACCACTTGCATTTAGCTAAACACATGGTAAGTGTATGTAACTTATGTTTATATATTCATAATATATTGTTCATACTAACACGTATTGACAAGAGCGCGAGACAGGGGTGCTACTGACTCCTGCTAAGATCTGGAAGAGAGGTCACATGGACCCTTCTCAGCCTCATGGGTGCAGTCAGGCCACAGTCAAGCAGTTGGTAAGTTTAGAAATCATTCATATTAAATATAACTATATGAATTGTTGAACTTACACGATTTTCTTGTTTTCCATGCTAGGTACGGGGAGGAAGTTAGGAGGATACACGTCGCAGATTTCGATTGGAAACATGAACCAATCGATCCTCAAGCCCCATATGCAGACGAAGGTGGAAAAGCATACGAAGGTGAGTTCATAAGTCATTTTATCGTTTTCAATTCAAAATAATCAAGATATTTTAATTTCATATTACTGATTCTTTTATATAGACTCGCCATATTCAACGGAGTTGTCGACTCGAGGACAGTGAGACCTGCGAGAAGCTGCTCCACACAGTCTTCATCGGTGGGCACGTCAAGTCGCCGCGTCTCGCAGAGAGATATCAAGATGCAGTCTCTCCGACAAACCGTAGAAGAGAACCTTAGGCGACAGAAGGAGGAAAGGAAGGAGACGGAACGACATAGGATCACGATGGAGGCCACAATCTCTTCTCACGCAGCCTGGATGGCGCAGACGCGGGACACAATGGAGGTAAAAAAAATGAAAACTAAAGTTCTCATTAATTCAGCGTAAATGACTTCCTAATAGGTAACATCTAATATCTGCAATGACAGGTCATGGCTTGGGCACAAGGTCTGGGGATCCAACTACCGCCACTACCGGTCGTTCCAGGCAACCCTTATTCTGCGGGTCAGGTAATTTTTTATGTCAACTTAACAATTCTAGTTTTACCTCAACTTAGCTAGAAATAGAGTGAGAAAAGAGAGTGAGAATGAGAGATAATTAGATAGAGTTAGAAGAGGGAGGAAGATGGAAGGAAAGGGATAGCGATAGGGAGATAGAGTGGGAGAGAGAGATGGATTGAGATGGAGAGGGAGCAATAGAGAGGAGGATAGAGATAGATCGAGATAGAGAGAGAGGAATGAAGAAGGAGATGTAGATAGATATAGAGGGAGAGAGATGTTGATGCATTTCTATTCCAACTCTAAGTTTCATGAATTGCAGAGATCGGCGATGGCTACTCAAACTCCGTCGTCGTCATTACCGCCACTCGGAGTGAGGCGCGACGACGACTTTGGTGGCTCCGGAGGTCATACGGGCGAGTGAGCCCTTGTTCGGTTTGTTGATAATAATGTGATATATTGACGTTGTAACCGTGCGATGTGTATAGTGTCTGTTGTGATGTTGATTATGTTTCTTCTGTATTTCTGGCCTTCGAACCGGGTAACATTTTCTGTTTTTTTTTAATAAAAAATTATTTGTGATGGGTTTTTATACAATACCGTCGCAAATAAGACTTCTGGTCATCGCAAATTAACTTTTGTTAGGTTCGTAATTACGACGGCTCGACCGTTGCAAATCGTATTGTGGGGCTCGTCAGGCTGGGCCCGACCTATAGTTTGCGACGGTCGGGCCATCGCAAATAGTCTTGTGGGGCCCATCGGCTGGGCCTGCGCTATTGTTTGCGACGTTGGCCGTTGTAAATAAGCTTAATTGCGACAAGACACTTGCAACAACCAAATACCGTCACAAATAAGAAAAACCGTCGCAAATTACTTATTTGCGACAGTTTTATGCTTATTTACGACAGCCGTGACCAACACAAATCGTCGCAATTTCTGTAGTGTAATATCAGAATTTCGTAGGAACCATTTGAACTCTGTATGGATTTAAAGAAGGAAATACTAGTGTTGAAAATAATGATATACCTATAAGCAAGGGTAAAGCTTCCTTGGGGCCAAAGTGGGTCTTCGATCAACTCTATGTAGAACATAGTAATATTCGAGTTGATTCATTAACAATTTCAAAATCACTCCTAATAATTATCCTTCTGTGCTCAAAAGTTGGTCAATTTTTTTTCAAATGAAGTAGAAGATAGCAAACTTTTGCGGACGGATGAAGTATCATCGCACCGTATAGAACACTCCGCAGCCTGACACTAAAAAACTCAACGGGAGTTCTTGATACCTTAGCCTCTACGCATTCAGTATTCACACGGGCAAATGGTACACCCGTACGTACCAAAAAAAAGTGCCACTTTGCACATGACAAAACGCTAACAGCTGCGGCGCGTCAGCCAGCATCCAATTGCTCGCCAAAAGAAGCCACCGGCGAGAAAGATCTGGCATTGTTCAGACCTGGACAGCATTACAAATACACAGCGATTTCTCCGCCTCATCGAGATGGCTACGCGCATCTGTACCAGCTTGGCATGCACGTCGAGGGAGGAGGAGGAGACTTCGGCACAAGCTCCGTGGCCACCGGAAGACTGGAGCAAGCTAGTCCACGGCTGACGCAAGCGCAGCACGCAGATTGACGAGAAAGCGTTAACCCAATCATTCATGCTTATCCAAGGCTAAAGCGTTAACCCAATCATTCCTGCTCATCCGAGGCTGAAGATTTAAGCGTAAGGCAAAAGTAGGTCACTGGGCTACAGCATTTCAAATCCAGAATGATTGGCAGCAGAACCAAGACTTCAGTTTGCGGATGTCGTCGCCGTCGTGGTAGGAAATTCCACCCGAATTCAGGTCAGCTGAAAGGAATCGTCGTATCCGACTTGATCTGAATGCTATCGATTTAACAAAACTAACCGCATCATGTATGATTGTGAAAACGAAACTATATATATGATGCGTGTAGTGGCGGTTCGTTCACATTATGTGAACAGCGCGGCAACGCGTGTGGCCATATCTTATCTACGACGGCGATGATGGGCTTCTTCATCCTGTCACTTGGCAAGAAAGCGAAGTTCATCAAGCGCCTAGCTGGCTATATATAGTTTAATGTGATGCATGCAAGATGACGATTACTGGGTGACGGTAGCAGCACACGTCCATAGCACTTCCTCCGTTCTTTTATGTTTGACGTCGTTACTTAGTACGAAACGTAGAAGAATGGATCAATGGAGGGAGTACGGTAGATGCTAGTAGTATACGGATTTTGAACCATTAATTTTGTGTCTGATTTCTAGCCCCCGTGACAGCAACTTGGCTATCGGTGGACCACAGTCATAAAGGATTTGATACAAATAATTTCAATCAAACATTTTTCAGTATGACTAATGCCGACCTTATAGGAGGTTCGATGTTAATTAAACTGACAACTGACAACGGCCCTTTGCGGGTAGGTTACAAAAAACATGGTGCAGTCCACTCCTGAAATGTGTTTTTTTTTCACGGTTTATTTGGAAACCGCCAGTGGTTTGTAGTATATATTATCAGAACTGTTTGCATTCTGGTCATTATTATCAATGAAATATCGGATGTAATTAGTATAATACTCTCTCCGTTTCGTTTTAATTGTCGTTAGTACAACCTTTGTTAGTTTATTTATAGTTTACTTGGTTGTCTGAAACGACAATCATTTCAGAACGGAGGGAGTATAAAAGATTAGAGAGGAAAGAGGCAAGGGATGGCGACGAAAGTCACCTTGCTGCCGAAGATCCAGACGCCGGTGAGCCCACCGACGACCGCCGCGTCCCAAATGGCCACCGTCTAGGACAGCAGTGATCAGTTCCGATAGATCATCTCCGCCGCCCTCAGCCCCTCACCTTGACGCGGTCGTCTCTGTCTCCCAATTGTTCTCGGGTTGGAGGTATCGCGGGCTCTTTCAGTTTATCATTACTGGGCTCAAATGCCCTGTGCTTCTCGGCCCATTCTTTGTGTTTAGTGGCCCATTATCTCCGTGTTTAAGGCCTTTTAGGTACGCAGTTGAGTTTAATGGCCCAAAGAACTCGAGCGCAACGTTAATAACGGGCCGATTTTTTTTTTCGTTTGAGCATGCATGCCCCGGGTTTTTTTTTCCGGGAATAAGCACATAGGCCACCAATTTCCAAACGTAAGCAGGACGCGAACGGGTCGTGGCGTCCACCCGTGAGCCGTGACGTGACCGCTGGACGCTCCGGTTCCATGGCGCTCGCGTAGCGTATCTCGGCTGCCTGCCTGGACTCCGCCGTTTTCAAGCGCTCCTGAACTTCACCATCGGAAGCCCACCTACGTTCCAAGACAGACTACAACAAGTCAAGTCAACAACTGGGGCGGCGTCGGCTAAACCTAACCCCGGCGTCGGCCATCGGTTCTTGGGCGCGCACTGCCGACACTGGTGATTCCCGTTACTGTAGGAGTAGGTCCTTGTCCTGGCGATTCTTCGCGGCGTTGGCACGGTTCTTTGGGCACACCGCATCGCACCCCCTGCTAGAGCACACGAAAAACAGGGAGGATCGTGCTTATTTAAGGTTAGTTCATGAAACCTGTGCTTGATTCTTCGCTTCAGTAATCAGAAGTATGCCGTCAGAGAGACGCGCTTTGCCGCGCATTATTTTTATCTTAGATACTCCAACGTTCAGCTGTGAACTGCTTGACTTCTGATAGTGTGAATGTGGGTAGATCAACAGGTTTCAGTAAATCGACTTGATGATCGTAAATTAAGGCTTCCTGTCATCATAGTCAATGTCTTCCACCGCACCCAGTTCTGATCCATTGAATGAGAAGCCTGTAGTACTTGATCCAGGCATGAGCCACTATCTCTCTGGTTGCATAGGTTACGGCATCCGCGAACTGATGATGGAAGAAGACGACGGCCGCGAGCGAAACTATAGGCCTCACGTACGCAACGAAACGGCAGAGTCCAGCAGGCACGCACGAGCGCTGTGAATCCACGGCATCTGGCGGACGCTACGATACGTCCGCGACCTGCGCATGCATGCTCAAATAGTGGCAAAAATGAACAACAACGGGGTTTGGATCACCATTGATCCAGGATGAGCAAATGGTGTCTCAGATTTTCAGCGTGTACCTGCTGGTACACAATCTTCACTATCATTTAGAGAGCGACTAGCGTACAATCACCGTACTGACTCAACCATATAAGCAATCAGTTTCTGAAGATCACACAATCTTTATGCTACGGTACTTGTATTTTTTTTAATCCAACACTTGTCAAGATAATTTGACAAATAAACCACACCATATAGCCGATCGATGAAAATTGCGTAACCTTAAAAAAGTGCTTACATGATTACACGTACAGTGGTCGCATTCGAGACACTCTCCCACTACTAACGGAAACACATCAGCCTCGCCCCCTCTACCACAATTCGCTGAGGCAACGGAACCTTAGCCGACGACGGCACGCAGTGACCTGCCGGACGGTGTCGTGGCCCCGTCGGTCTTCTTACCCATGCCGCTCCTGCTCCTGTGGATGTCCCCACCGGCCGGCTCGGCGTGCGCCTGCACGGCTCCCCTGAGCACCTTGACCACCTCGGCCATGGTGGGCCGCTCCTTGGCGTTCTTGTTCAGGCAGCGGTCGGCCAGCTTGGCGATCTCCCGGGCGGCCCTCACCGAGTACTCGCCGCGGAGCTTGGGGTCCATGATCATCCGGAAGCTGCGGCTGTCCGGCGGGAACTGGGCCACCCACTCCAGGAGCTTCTGCTCCCCCGCCGGCCTGTTCCGGTCCAGCGACCGCCGCGCCGTCAGGATCTCGTACAGCACCACCCCGAAGCTCCACACGTCGCTCTTCGACGTCAGGTGCCCCGTGTCCACGTATTCCGGCGCTGCGTACCCGTGCGTGCCGACGACCTGTGACACCACCACCACATCACGCTCATCAAGAACCATCAAAGCGGAGCAATCTTTCAACAAGGGCAATGAATTAATTCGTCATGGTGTAATTAGTTCAGAGTCCCCCCAAATCCCAATGCCATGCACGGAACATAAAACGTATCCAACGAAAGAAAGTGAATGCGCCGTTGACAACTGAAGGGTACGTATGGACGGATTGCCTACTACTCCCTCCTTTCTCAAAAGATTGTCACCTTTAGTTCATTTTTTGAACTAAAGGTGACAATCTTTTGAGAAAGGAGGGAGTACCTACTAGGGTGATGGTCAGCAAAAGTTAATGGCAATGCGGTTGCGGAGAACTACATGTTGATCGAGAGAGACATACCGCAGTCGAGACGTGAGTGTTCGCTCCGGTTGGCCCCTCCCTGGCTAGCCCAAAGTCTGACAACCTTGCTCTGAAGTCCTTATCCAGTAGGATGTTCGACGTTTTGAAGTCCCTGTAGATTACCTAACAAAATCGAGAGACCGAGCTAAGAAGATTTTCCTTTGAAAAACGAGAACCTGCTACATAACAGGACAATATCTTTTTTTTTTTAATTTGCAAAAGAGGGCATCATCAGGCTTTAAACACCAGTGATAGCTTGACTAAGCTGCAGTGTTTAGTTCAACAACACGGCAAAAGAGAAATTGAATACGTTGTCCGGAATTGGGCTTCAAGACAATGTCAAAGAAGTTGGCTCCGGGAATCTTTCCTGCGTAGTCTGCGAGACTTTTTCTAGCTAGGAACCTAGGACCTACGACCCTTACCCTTTTTTTTTTAAAAAAAAAATTGAACTTGAATTATACCTGAACCTCTACACCTTCATGCAGGTACGCCAATCCTTCTGCAGCACCCAAGATAATCTGAAGCCTTCTATTCCACGACAGAGGAGGACTAGCTCGGCTGAACAAGTGATCTTCCAAGCTTCTGTTGGGCATATACTCGTACACCAGCAATCTTTGCGCCCCTCTTTCAGTATCAACAGCACAATATCCAAGTAGCTTTACAAGATTTGGGTGCTCTAGAACACCAAGAAACTGTACTTCTGCCAACCATTGCTTATGTCCCTGGTAGAATAAAAATTCAAAACAAACTGCAAACAGTCAATAAAACTTAAACAACGAGGCACTAGAAGACAGGATAACTAAATATTCATTTCATTAAGAAGGGAAGTGTAGGATGCAAACATTTTTTGATAGTCTTAGAACTTGAAGTAGATCCAATACACTACGCAGTTATAATTGTGTGCTAGAATACGATTCTTACATGGTCCACTAGTGCATGAAGACAAACTGCAGAACCAAAAGGATCTTTGAATTTCAATGCTTATCACAAGTCACAGAGAGCAAATAAATTAAGCGCTTAAGTACATAACATCGTCAATTGCATCTAAGGAAGGTAGAACAGGAAATATACATCTTTATCACCTGAACAGGTATTGGCACTTATTTCCTTACCATGCTGCATAAATCATAGTTCCACTTTGTATTGTCGAAAAAAAAAACTCGTTACTTTCTCACAACAGAACTGCTAAAACCTTAAGTTCACTAGTATCACTTCCAAAAAAACTTCTTCTCATTAGGACGGGATGCTCAGAACTAAGTTTAACTAAGCACCTTGTCCTGTCAACAGGGAAAAAAAAACATGGAGTGACTAGTATTTGTCAGTCAATCAGAATCTTCACAAAATCAGGTCTCTAGCTTTAGCTAACTTTTCTTTGGTGTACCAAGTTTGGTCACCAAATAAACAGTAGTCAACCAAGTAGCAACATGAACGCATAGGTTGCGCACAAGAAGCTTCTAGCTGACCTTGCTATTTGTTGTCTCCTTGGATTGGGCAAATTCATTGATGCAATTTTGAATACGACTATAAGGTTCGTTGACAGTTCTCCGGAAAAGATATTTTCTCCTCTCAGTGATCTAAAAGGACTTTGTTGATTTATAATGCTCTGACTACTACGAGCCATTTTTTGTATGCCTATGAATATTCAGCATGCATATTTTTTTCAAAACAAACCTTTTCCGTCGTTTTTGGAAGCACAGTTGATCAAAAAGTTATTATATTTCCCCTCCATTAGTATGTTTTCTAATGGATCAACACGTTGATCCATGCTGAAAAGGAAAAACAAATTTTCTACTCCACAAAAATGAGGTGTTCTCAACTTCTCATTGCTCCTGTACAATACACGTCAACAAGCTACTAATCATAATTATATGCAAATCAACAACCGCCAGCTAAAGTGGACTGCAGTTCTAACGAAATTTGGTAATTCTTCTACGACGGGTGTACCTATGTTTTACATGGCTGGTATCAATTCATACGACAGAATGTGTTCATAAGTTCGTCTCAACATGTACCCATGGTCCAACTGCAAACGCAACCTTTTAATAGTCAACATGAGTGACCCTTGAAAGTTCTTCACTACATTTTCCCTGTCCTGTCATAACTCGACCGTACTAACATTGCATTCTAGCATCAACAAACATCGAGGACTACCAATTACTGTACTGAAATACACCAACTCTTTGTAGTTATAGCTTATCTATGTCAGCGATTCAAGAATTTTTAGAGATGTCTTTTTGCTCAATTTCGCAGAACGACGCACTACTCTGCACATAAACAGATTCATGACGAAAAGAAAAAAACATAACCCGCAAGGTATCAGTGGAAACAGAACAGAGAAGGGAACAGTATGTCAGACCACCGACGAGTGGGGACAAAGAGTCGAACAAGAGAAGAGAGAGAGAAAGAGAGATATAATAAAGCAGAGAGGTAAAAAGAAGATGTGCGGACCTGCAGGCTGCGCTGGTTGAGCCTCTTGACGGCGACGGCGACGCGGTCGGGGTCGGGCGCGCGGATGAAGCCCTTGTAGACGCTCCCGAAGCCGCCCTCGCCGAGCTTCTGCGCGCGGCCGAAGTCGGCCGTGGCGGCCTGGAGCTCCTCGTACTCGAACGCCCGCAGCTGGCCGTGGCCCCGCTCCTCGTACAGCGACGAGATGCTGTGCTGCGACTGCGACGAGCCCCCGGACTTGCTGACCGGGCGCACCGCGCCGGAGTCGTCCGACCGGCTCGTGCTCACCGCCGACCCCGACGCGGTCGTCGCCGGGCCCGATGCCGGCGCGGACCCGCCGCGCCGCCCCGACGACCCCCCGTTCTTCTTCGGCCTCCGCTTTAACCAGCTGAAGCAGCTCATCTCTGCCCAACCCAGGCACAAGCTGGCTGCAACTGCAAGCCGCCGACGCGGAGCAGCTTCCTGCGCGCGTTCGCGCCGGGAGAGAAGCTCTCCGCCTCAGGGGGTCGGTGGCGACGCCTCTGTATGACGCGGGAAAGGAAGGGCAGAGGGCACCGTGAACCGCGCGGCGGAGAGGAGGGGAGAAGAGGAACAGGAGAGCAGGACTGCAGGAGAGGCGGGGAGAGCGCGCGACGGAGTGGAGATGTCAGGGAGCTCCTCAGCGCGGCGCGTACGTGCGTTTCGTGCACCTCTGGTGGTGAGAGAGCGCGCCCGCGGCCCCCCTTTTGTGCGCGGGGCGGGGGGCGGGGCACGTGGTGTTTTCTGCTGGCTGCTTGTGGTGGTGGGTCGTCTCGTCTCATCCGGTTGCGGATGGAGAACGCGGTGTGAAGCGGACGGTGACGGCTCTGGAGTGAGTGAGGTGGGGGTCTCGTCAGGTCTGAACGGCTTTTGTCGCGGCGCAAACAGCGAATGCCTCGCCGTTGCCGCGCTCCTCTTCCTTTCCGGCCACCGGTTTCGATCGCGGTTAGACCATCCGCAGGCGCACTGTAAAGCATACTAGATACACTGTTTCGCAGTGTAATTTAGAGTACATACTGTAAAAGTTGAAGGAGAATAATGTATAGAGTATGCTTTAGAGTATGCTGGTGCGGATGGTCTAAGACTGCACGCCACGCCAAGGAAAAAATTGGAGGACTTTCGTACTTACCTTGTTTCTACAGGCTTTCTAGTACGTACTTTCTACTGGTTTTGGCTTCTTTGCGGACTGGAGTTACCGGTTGTGGGAGTTCCATGGTCCACACCACACCTCCGAAAAGCCAAAATAAACAGTCTTTAACCGGTTCTCTCGGGTGGAGGTACTATGATCCGTGAGATATCGGCGCTGAATGACACGAGGGAGGCACGCAATCTGTTGGGGTAGTTTGACTTCCAAGCTAGACCGGTTGCACGTCTTGCAGAAGAAAAGAAAACTTGTTGGGTAGTTTGACATATCTTGGACTTGCGGTCCATGAGATCCATGACAAGACGGAATGCATGGTCTAAAAGCTGTTCACGCAACGAATTTCGGAAGCTTTACTCTAACAAACTATGCACTTCTTGTGATCTCTAAAAAAAAACTGGGGTGCACTTTTGACTATAAATGATCATGCGATTTGCTAAAAGTTCTGTACTAATTAAACATCGCGACCATCCCCTTTTGAACTTCCCGTCCAGTGAACTAGTACCAAAATGGAGCGAAAAAAAAGGTGTTGGGTCACCTTCATTCCTCGGAGTGATAGAGAGAGAGAGATTGGTTGAGGGATGCCATCTCAACTCAACCGTGAGGTCTGAACGAGTCTTTTGGGTCAAAGCAGCACACGGGATGGGATCGCAACCGTGCGAGGAAGACGAGGGCCCGTTCAATCAATGCAAGGAGGCATTGGTTTCGTGCGAGCGCGGGACACGGCTGTCAGCCCGCGCCGGCCGGTCAGTGTCTTGACTGGGACGGGACTGCGGCCTGGCCCGGGCGATGACGCCCGGTTTGGGCGGTTCTGCACGTCGTCGTTTTTCTGGACTCTGTAAACAGTTTTTGCTTCCGAGTCCTTGTTCCGGTCTTCCTCTCTCCATCTGATTAGCGTTGTTGAGGAAAGAGCGAAGGGAAAGTCACGACGCAGTTAGGCGGTACGGATGTGGAGGTTCGGTTGATGCTGGAGGACTGGAGAGACAGGTCATGGCGGTTGGCAAATTTATGATTCACGGGCCATTGCTAACTTTACATCGACGCAACGCGTGTGTAAGATGTGAGCTCATCATCGAGCTAGCTCGTGATATGTAATCGCATGCCTTGATGATTGCGTACTTGATTTAAAACAAAAGTGATTATGTAATTTGAAAAGAAAAGTACCAGCAGAACGGTTATTTTAGGCGTACAGTGATCGACCACGCGGACCGCACGGCCAGGAAACCATGACGAGATGTGAGATGGTTCCTTTTTTTTTAAAAAAAAAAAGATGAGAGATTGTTCGTCGTCGACCGACGCGTAGCGCGCGCTAGCCTGGCCGCGGTGCCGCAGTACGCGCCGACAAGCTAGCGTCGCCGTGCAAGCTCGGGCCAAAGGAAACTAGTAATAACACGCGGAAGCAGATCCGGGCGAGGCGTCCACATTGCTGCAGCTGGGACCACCCGGCTTCGATCCCATATTCTTCAGATGATTTTACATGGTGTCGATTCGACGTCTTCCGCGGCGTCGCCGCTCTCAGACTGTTAGCACTCGTGTCCTCGATCATACTCTGTCTTAGACCATCCGCACCAGCGTACTCTAAAGCATACTCTATACACTATTTTTCTTCAGCTTTTACAGTGCGTACTCTAAATTACACTGTGAAACAGTGTATCCAGTATGCTTTACAGTACGCCACTGCGGATGGTCTTACTCACTCTATACTTCTAGTATTTTTTTGAACTTTCAGTATATTAATTTTACACATCTGTTTTGTACTTCCAGTATATCTATTTCCACATATTAATTTTACACATCTATTTTGTACTTCCAGTATATCCAAAATATAAAATATAATATGCTTTACATCACGACGTAGGCGACCTGCGAGTCGCGTCGTCCTGGTCTTCCTCCGCGCCATGCCTCGACAGATCCAACTTTTACCAACGTAGTATGCCACTGCACTGGGACGCTGGACGCGTCGACGTGTGGGCAGCAGTTGAGCTTCGAGGCGTACGATCGAGGGTGCGAGACTGTGAACGCGTCCGAGTGCACTTAATGTATTGGCAATTGGCAAGTCGAGGCGCACAGGACGTTGACTGGACTTCACTGCAACTAGTACATGCGTAAGGCTATGCGTACTCGTATACTCTAAAAACTTACTCTAAAACGTGGGTCCCAAAGATTTCTAGCAATTTTCTCTTAACATCCAGCATCCTCTAATTTTACAGCACAATTCTCATAAATTTTACATACGGCATGGGTCTCACCTAGACCTTTTGGCGTCCCGTAGGCATCCAGTAGCCCCGCTGCAGACGGCGTAATACTGCAACTAGTACATGCATAATACTGCAATTAATAAAACGATAGTAATACCGTGCTAGCCGTTTTATTGATCCCGGCAAGAGGAGCAAGTGATGAGACAGGACTCGGTCTTGACCAGACAATTTGCTCTTTCACTATCATGTTTAGAGATGAGGCGGAGTCAAAAATCTACTAACTAGTCCAACCTACGGGCTTGAATCGACAAGTTTACATTTGCGCTTCGAAGATAATTTCACAGCTTGCTGGCTTGAACCGAGTTGATAGGCAAACAGACAATGACAGATCATTTCCCACCTAAACCGCTTTTTCAGCTCCGCAGCTTTAAGGTTCTGAGGCTAAGCTAAGCCAAGCTATGTCGCATTATGGTTATGGATGCTTGAGATGGTTGGACGGTGCCTCAATCTCCTCATAGGGGAGTGAATGGACACGGCGCTGTTCGTTCAGTTTCAGATCGCTGTCGTTGAGACGACGTTGACAGAGTTGACCGTCCATAATGCGCGACAGGCATGCATCAGTGTCCAGGCATTACCGAGACGCGTCTTTAGGAACCAGCTGCACATCATGGAATCGTTCACACGCACTGAATGAAGTATACAGTTAATACGAAGTCTCTGGAGTCTGAGGCTCTGAGGCACCAATTTGGTCAGGATTTAGGTAGGTTAATGTTGACAGTGAACTGCCTACGTGAAGACTGGGCAGAGGCATACACAGCACTCCCGGTCAGTGCAACAGTCTGCGCGGGATCACCGTACCTGCCCGGCCGGGCCTCCCGCGGCCTGCGCCTGCGACGAAATGCTGCGGACGGCCTCGGCGACCCGCGTCCGCGCGAGGGACACGGCCGACGCCGCGGCGTCCCTGGCCCTGGCCCTCAGCTCCAGCGCCACGCGGTCGATGTCCGCCTCGTGCGTCGCCAGGAACGGCCGGAGGTAGCCGTCGTACACGCGCGTCGCGCCCTGAAAAATGATCGTTCAGGCTCGCGTGTTTTTTTAATGTGTCTGTAAAATCATTCATTCAGGCAGAGGTGTGTTGTGTTGCTGGCGGCTTGCCGTTGTTTTGGGGTGCCAGAGGTACACGACGAGCGCGATCTTCGCCGCGCCGTACAACGGCAGCCAGGAGACGACGCGGTCCGCGACCCTCTCCAATGCCGTCAGGAACGCGAGCAGGATCCTATACCATGACCAAAAAAATTTCAGTTAGTTGGAGATTCGTCAGAAAGATTGACACTGACTGACTATTGGGTACGTACAACGTCAGAATAAAGTTCAGGCAGGCTCCATTGAGGTTTACCAGTACTGGCACCAGAAACGCAGGTTTTCCGTCCGCTCCAGCGTCTTGTAGCAGTCGTACGCCGGGTAGACGTACCCAAAAACCAGGCTGCATCCCAGATGCGAGAAACAGGACCGTAGGTAGGATATTCAATTTGGGCTCTCTGGTCTGACTGCAAATTTGAAAAGGGACTGAAATTGCAAGACTGCTTACATTAAAACTCTGGTGACGAATGATACCGCCATCTTCAGCGTCGATTCTGCAGAGGATCGCTCATAAATTCATCGTTTACACCATGAAAGGAAGCAGAAACGTGAACATGGCGATGATTTCTCGAATGCAACAGGCGAGAAAACCTATGAAATAGCCAGGCCCAAGATGAGTTCGGAAATGAAACGATCGAATGAAGTTCACCAAGTACTGCTTCAAGAACGAGACTTCAGAGTTTGTTTTGGGCAAAGCACATGCGATCGCAATGCAGAAGTACTGGATGATAGTGAAAATGAGATACAGTAGCATTACCTGCGGTTTTCGTTCTATTGCCTTGTGGAAATATGGTTGATCAGATTCTTGGGTTGGGTAAGCGAGAAACTGAAGTAAATGGGGGCGCGCAGTTTAAACTTTAAACATGAAGGCGAAAGCGGTTGTATCCAGCAGGATTCAAGGACCAGTGAACCGCCACGTCCTTCGGCGCCATCGGAGATTGGGCCTCCACGAAACGGATGCAACTGAAAGCAGCACTCTCGGTGAGGCTTAAGCTTCATCTTGGCAGAAAATTTATGTCCTAGTAGTATAGTACTAGCGTATATTATGGTTTCTCCTAAGTTATAGCAACCATCACCTCTATACGTTTCTGCTTATGATTTCATCCGACATGGATAAGCTGCAAGAGAGGAAACATTCTTCCATAGGCAAATTTCGAGGTAAGTTCTGTCTGCTATGATGAATTTAATCAAAATTTCGGAGGGGTCGTCATGCTTCCTATTTTTTTGTACAATACAGTATCAAGGTTAAGCCCTAATCAAACTTTCTAAAAGTCAGGCTATCAAATCTCAGTTAACCGCATCATCTGGACCAAGCATGTAAGCATCAACAGTACACCGTCCCTCTCATAATAGTTGTCCTTTCAAAACAATAGTTGTACCTAGATAATTACTCCATTCGAATCTTTTTATTTGTTACTAGTTAGTTTATTTTTGAACTAACCAGTGACAAATAAAAAGATCCGGAGCGAGTATTTCGAAATAGATGCCGTAGCAATCATCTCCAGCAACTTGCCAATTCAATAATTATCCTCTATCTGTAACACGGAAAGGCAGAAACTATCATTACATTTCTCCATGGACCATGGTGCTTTTTCCGAACACATGCTAAGCAATCATACAGTCGTAGGTCATTAACAGGCATTGGTAACCGCTATGAATAGTTGTAGCGGGGTGCATCAATTGGCTGTAAAAACTGTACGAACAAATGTTAAATGCATATCCATGACCCACCAAATATATATCAGCTATCGTAACACTCACATAGACAGAATAGGAGGTACGCACATAAATTGGAAGGAAGCAGACAGTGAGAAGAGGAAATGCTAGGGGTGATGAGGGGGGCGATAGCGACATAGATTGGGAATGGGAGACATGAAGAGCTCAATAGATTGGGACTGGGTGGTATGAAGAGCTCAATACGCGCTGGCTGAATTCTGGTGCAGTGCAGCAACAGCATGCTCACTATTAGTTTGGTCACGTTGTGTCCATGTTTTATTTAGAATAAACTGGGTGAGGTTCAGACTGGGCCAAGAGAGTTTCGTGTATAGTTGCTATCATGAATACATTTTTGTGTACGGTTTGATCATAGTATTCCAAGGGTCAAACTTTCCTATGATGATTTAATATAAAAATTTGGACTGTTGTTCAATTTTCCACGATATTGTAAAAATACAAGAACTTCTTATTGAAATTTTCTGTAAAATCTAATTACCTACATCTCAAGCATGTTAGCATGAACAATAGCAGGAGATAAGAAATTGTCCTCGCGCTCACCGTGCACCATTAGTGTTTTTTTTTTCACTAAAACACATCTAGCAATCAGACATTGGTAGGGCATTATCCGACAACTTCAGTTCGTTATAACTGTAGCGAGTGTTATAAACAGGCTGTAAAAATTGTATCAGAGTATCAGTACGTGCCTCCACCTATAAATTTGAATTCACTTGATCACGGACATTTCAGTTGAGGCATTGCAGTTCGACGGTACAAGCTTTGAAGAATCACCGCACCATAGAATCAACAAATGAAATATGTCGTACAAATACATCACTCGTAGTTACAAACTTACATGTACACCAGCAAACCAGATAGGACCAGGCAGCAAAAATTACAGCTGCAGGAGCAGCACCAACAATTCAAGCATGAAACACAGAATATGGCACTAACTACTACCACTAAGCATCAACCCTAAATGATGGCCAATGAAGATTCGCGCATACCATTTGCCTCGCTAAAAATTGTGATTGTACATGTCAATCATAGGGCGGAGCTTTGATAGACGTCTATGTGAATGACTGTGCAAGGGAGGAAGTGGTGACCAGACCAGAAAGCAGACCAACAAGGGTGCCACTGTTGTAAGTGCTGGACTCCGTCTGAACCGCGTTGTCACGAGAGTCGACGAAAGAGTCATTCTGGAAAGGCCCACCCACAAGAGCTCCCGTGGCCACATTTGGGTTTGGACTGGCTGAATGAAGATACTGGAACCCTTTGCAGCCGGTTTTCACATCTGCAGGAATAGAGGCTCCTCTATGGTGTACTTGTTGGGGATAACTGCTCCCATATCCAACAAGGTAGCTAAGCTTCATCGGATTGTCACCCAAAATGTAATTGGCCTGGCACATAACATGACAACATGAATTAAAACTTATGCAGTGTCTCCATATCCATACTTCAGCTAGTAAGAAATAACAATTACTCTAGAATTTGTTAAGGGTATAACAGTCAAGGTTATTAGTGTAATCTCTTGCCAACCGCAATACTACTCACCAAGATAATGATAGCATTGTTGTTGATAGGAGATTACACTAGTAGACTTGACTATTATACTCTTAATAAACGAAAGTAATCACAGAAGAATCTTTTTACTGTTTAGCTTGATAAATCTTGGGAACAAACAAATGTCATGCGTATAGCATGCCAATATCTCTTATGATTCTGCTTAGCGCACCTGTGATACAGCAAAATTGCGTATATCAGTAGGACTGAAGGACTTCCCGCTGCATTGCACTGCCGCTGTCCGTGATGAGAGCATGTAATCACTGTAAACAACAGCAAGGAATGCAGCATTTGCAGCATGCTGGAGCGAATTCCACCCGCTTATCCATACCAATCCTCCTGCAAAAAGTTGCAATGCAAAGATGAACATACAATTCAGATCCTTATCATAAATGTAGAATACTCCAATTTATGTTGAGCATGTGAAAGGGACAGTTGAAAGATCACAATTATAGAAGTGTCCTATTTATTTTGCTTGGAACTACCGTATAAAGATCAGAGCCATTACAACGTACCTGCAGTTCTACTAGCAGTGGCTGATGGGGAATCTGGAAGCAGGCCACATATTACATCTTCAGCCGTATCTCTATAATTATTTAGCCCCTCATTTTCAGCATTAGATATCTGTTTGGAGCCAAAGAAATTTAGTCTTGACAGAAGGACCTGCACAGAACACCTCAATTATAGTCTTGAATGAAGATATAATTAAGATAAATAGCTCCTGTCATGAAACACAAATTCATTCAGTTCAGTCCCTGCAAACCTGTGTCCCTGGAAGTTTGTCATCCCAACTGAACCATGTTGGCTTTCCCCAATTGGCATAAGCTTTTCCATTCTGCACAGTAACATAACTGAGATATGTCTGGTCTCCTGTGGCATGATAGAGCCAACTTGCTGCCCAAAGGAGTTCATCAACAAAACTAGTAGAATTATAGTAGCTTTGGAGCTTTGGATAGCTGTCACTTGCGAGGCCTCTATAAGTATCGGCAAAAGTAAATAGCTTCTGGGCATGTTGAAGAAGCTCATCAGAATATGTTGTATTGATGGATTTAAAGACCATTGATGCTGCTGCCATGGCTGCAGCTGCCTCAGCGGCAACATCTGACCCAGGAGACTTCGTGTTAATCTGTGTGAGTGGCCTTTTCTCGGTCATTGTTTCTGGCCTTTCCCAGCAATTGTGGTCCAGATCAGGATCACCAACCTAGTAACAATTCTCATAGTTATTGCTAATGAAAGCAGCTAAACAAAACAAAAGTGGTACCTATTGCAATGAAGTATCGCTAACCAAGCATATAGTATTGCTCAGACATGAATCTGACCTTGTCCATCCAAAATACAGTTTCTCACAAAATATTTAAACAGCGAAAGGTAATTCACTAACTCAATTCCCTGATGCTAGGATCTGACTTCATAAAAATGAATTCATCTCAGCGCCAATAGCACAATTTTGTTCAGGGAAGGAAACATCCCTTTTTCATATATATTGTTAAGACTAAGGTATCACATTTCTGAACTCACATTGCAAAAGGATTCACCCACTCAAAATAAAACTTGCCTTCGAGGATTAACTATTTTTATCGGATGAGATTAAATGTCCACAATTTTGCAATTTACATCCTCCCCTTCATTCCGATGCCCCGTGTCATCTCATTACAGTCATCAATTCCCTCCAGCCAACAGACAAAATAGAAGGTGACAGGGCATTGGAATTATCCCTCTGCCAATTGATACCCAAGAATCACAACAACGGGTGTGTCGGTTTAAACATATCAAGCAGACAGCCAAGTACCTACCAACTATTAGGTAGCTAGATCATGACGTCTGACCAGTGTTCTTGCTTCCTAACCAACCAAGTTTTCTGCATCTACTGAAATAACATCAGGGTCCAATATAAGCATACTTACAGCAAACGGCAACCCATACATTCACCATTCAAGCATCATTACGATGCTGGACAGGATGACATCATTTCTCAAATAAAAAAATGCCTCTTAATTTCTAGTGCATATATGAAAGTTACATCTAATTACCTAAAGAAATAATAACCAACTCTAACCTGAATATAGAAAACGTTGTCAGAAGGATGTGCATTGATAAGGAAATCTGTAATCCACTTGAGCGCATCCAGTGCAGGATCCAGTTGCTTCGCTGCACTCATCTGATCCCCATATTCTAGCACCGACCATGAAAGCACCGTCCCAGTGAACGCCATGGGGAAGCTGAACTTGATATGATCTCCGGCATCATACAATCCCTTGGAAAGATCGAGCCCCGCTTGCTTCCCATCATCCAGTGCGGAGTCACCGCGCCACGGGATCTTGTTGTTTTCCAGCTTCCCAGCTGCACGGAAACAACAAAGTTGACTAACATTTCAGCTAAGAAGCAGCAGCCTCCGAATTTTGCTCATATCACATCATAGTGAAGTTATTTGAATCTGAATCCACAAGACAGCAGTCCCAAATCTAAATGAGCAACTAATGCATCATTAAACCAGTCAATTTGACAGCCCAACGAGAAAATTCAAGTGACATCTGGGAGGCCACATTGTCAAAGCAACATCCGGACATCTAAGAAAGCAGCAATTTTCATGGTCTTGGGATTCGGTGAAGCAATTATAGTCCAAAGAGCCGAAACTAACAAGGTAAGGCAGCTGGAATTGGCGAAAGATCCAGCCAATCGCCAATTTCCCTACAGAGAAACCATAGGTAAAATTCCAGAAATGGATCCACCATACACTACAAAAGAGTCAACGACCAACTTTGCTACTCCGAATGTGGAGAAGTGACATCTCCTGAAGAAAAATTCGGAAGGCCACCTGCCTCGGCGACAAAGAGGACAATCTTTGAAGCTTAAGCCGGCACAAAAGCAATGCATGGCTCAGTGAAGCAAAGCGGGGTGCGGCGGTACCCACACTTCTGGACCTGGAAGAACTGGAGCGCGACGTCGAGCGCGTCGCCGTACTTGGAGTCGATGGCCCCCGGCGGCCCCGGCACGGGGAGCGGCTTGAGGTGGCGGCCGCCGGGCTTGCGCTTCATGATGGCGAACATCGCCGCCGTGGCCACGAGCGCCGCTACCAGCCCCACGATCAGCCACCCGCAGCACCCCCGCGTGTACTTGGACCCCATCTCCGCCCGCCGCCTATCGCACTCGCCGGCCGAGCGCCTCCTCCTCCGCCTCGCGCGCGGGTGCCGTGCCGCCGCGGCGTCCCGGCTGTTTGGCTCGGCGTCCTGGAGGCGGAGCAACTAGTACAGCGCTACGGCAACAGGAGCAGGAGCAGCAGCAGCCTGGCTCGCCACGCGGCGGATCGGGTCCCCTCGTGGTCGTGGGCTGGGCTGGGTTGGTTGGCGCGGATCTCTGCGGCTGCGGAGGAGAGGATTAATAAAGAACTGTTGGGTGCACGGTCGAAGTATTGGGTCGCTGTCGGTAGGACTGCATGGCCGGTAGGTGCTGTGGGCCTCACTTATCAGTGGGTGAGGAGGGTGGCGGGGCGCTTCGCGCGAGGTGGCTGATGGGGAGAGGTCAGAGGTCGAGCACCGACAGGACGGGAGACGGCCCGGCGGGACATGGATCGTCTGTGACGGCGAGCGAGCGAGCGACGTACCGGTGCGTGGAATGTTGCACGGCTTAGGAGAGGATGGTGAAAGCTGTAGCAAGGTAGGTAGGCAGCAGCAGTACTGCCGCGGTAGCCTTGCACGCTAGCAAACAGTGACGGGCTATTTTGTTGAGCAAACAGTAGTAACGGGCTATCTATCTCGCCGAACGTAAAAAGTTGTCATCACGTCTGCATCCACCAAGAGGGGATATAAAACGCTGCTGGTTTCATTTACATTAATAATGTAATTGTTTAAAAGATCATTATGCTCTTGAATAGGAAAATAATATTAACACTTACAGAACAGCTTGAAAAATCCTTAGACCATCCGTAATGGAAAAAAAATTCTATGCAATACTGCTACAAACCCCTCCCCTTACAGCACCTCCTAGATGGTCGACACGTGTCTTGTGCGGATCTCAAAGCAGCAGCGGCCCAACCCCACGTCAGGCCCGAGTGCTGGGTCCTTGAGGGCGGTGGCCATACGTCAGCGGAGGCAGGTGGGAATACGGGCAAGGAGTGAGTGGGGTGGAGGTGCGACGGCTGCTGCGGCCTTGTTGCCAGAGGTGCGCGGGACCCGGGTCAGAGAAGGAGGTGGAGGCGGAAGGTTTGGGGGCAGGGGTGAAAGTGAGCGGAAGGGAGGCGGCAGGGCGCTGGGAGGCGAAGGGGATCAGAGCGGGAGGGGATGAGATGGAGGTGGAGAGAAAGAAGTCGTCGGGGAGGTCGTCCCAAGGTGAGGCGATGACGAAGGGGTTCTTGGTGTCGTCAGCCCGGGATCCGCCATTGGAAAGACCAAGAAGTGAGGTTGGAGCGGAAGCCGAGGTGAATCTGTGAGATCCGCACAAGGACACGTGTCGGCTATCTAAGAGGTGCTGTAAAAGGAGGGATTTGCAGCAGTGCTGCATAAAAATTTTTTCCTCTGTAATGGTACATTGTAAAGCGTATTGGAAAGCATACTAAATTTTTTTTTGTGAAAGCACACATTGGAAATATAGTATGGTTTAGAGAGTAGAGTATGATTTAGATGGTGCTGGTACAGATGGTCTTAACATGTTGCATGCTATCATGATTATGCAAGTACAACGTCATTCATATTACCTTGGTTTAATACATGAATTGCTACGAGCACATGTGCACCATAATATCATACTCGTTATTTGGATTTGTTAAAAAAAAACACAGCCGTTCAAACTATAGATGGTGGAAGTAGATGCAGGTTCAGCTTTAAAAAAAGTACAGCTTAAAAATTTAGATGCAGGTTCACATGTAACCATAAAAATACTTAAAATTCAATTTATTAATTGACATTCTTTTAACAGTGCCTCCTTAGGACCTTTCCAATTTCATGTGAGGTGGCTAGATCTAAAGTGTAAGTTGAAAATAAGATATGTTAAAGCTATCAATACTTGTTTCCTTTAAACCATACTCTATACACTATTTTTATTTTACTTTTTCATTATTTATTTTAAATTCAAACATATCCAATGTTTTACAATATACCACTGCCGACAGCCTAATATCACAACTCCTTCCTCGTGAACGAGCTTACGACCTGTCAGTCCTCCGCACTTCACATGGATCACTGGAACAACCAGGCATGATAACATCCTCCAATTTCTGAACTTGCGAGCGTATAGCATACCACAATTTGGCAAGTTTTTAATCGAAGAGAGAAGAACTCCTCTCGCAGGAAACAGGGCAGGAACAATAACCGTATCTGCTGCTACTGACTACGACTATGAGGATAGCAAAACAATCGTCGCAATACCAATACAGTTGGAGTCTGAAGAGGAAGGCGAGGGGACGTTGATGTCTGATCTCGTGGTAGTTGGGAGGACCGGCGAGCGGACGCCGAGACATGTCAGCTTTACCAATGCACAACACAAACCCGGTATGGTTTGGTGCTTTCGCTGGCTGCTGCTGGTGGATTAGTACTGTTGTTGATTAGGAATCGCTAGTCTACCAACCTGTGCACTGCTCGGATTAAGATTTTAGAACACCCGATGACAAAATTTGTAAATGTTATGTAAATTAAATATTAATTATTGTGGATATTATATATGTTTCTTCCATGGATTTTCTCGAGCGACAATAGTGTATCTGATTATTTGCTAAGCAGTAAAAAGATGATATAATGGTCAAAGAACATGTTGCATATTATACAAAAAGGACAAACCTGTGCACATAGCTTACGCTTACGCCGGGTTGAATGGTTCATCAACTTTGGGTTTTTTTTTACACAACCATTCTTTGCATTTATGCAAATAGGTTGTTTCATATTATACAATTTAAATATTTTCATTTTACTCATTTTATTTGTCCTATTCATTATTTGTGAATTTGATATGAGCATGGGACAACTACATTCAGATGTTTTAACTATATATATTATTCTCATTTACTGTTAGCCCTTTTAAAAAATTAAAATATGACTTATAAATGTGCATTTCTCAGTGTTCTCTACCCTGGTGTGAGGGACACCATACTTCACCTAGTGTTCTACTATCCTAATTTTTCTTTTCTGGGTTCCACTTCTACACATGAATAGTTGGAAGCTTAGGAACATACTCACATTTTCTACGTGAATGCTTCTAAGCTAGCGAAAGATTGCATAACACCACAGGTAATCCACTAGGAACATCACACCTAGAGCTTCTCGGTGGGATCCAAATCCTCTGAATTGCTTCTTATCGATGCAGCGAAATTGTTTTTGTGCAGTAGCTCTGATCTCCACCATCAATATTCGAACCAAGGCTAGGATTTCTTGTCACTTTCCAATTAAAAAGAAAATAGAAAGAGCTGCGGCCCACATTTATCTTCCCACACCGGCCGCAGCTTCCACGGCGAGCACACCGGCCGGCTCCGGTGCACACGTGGTAGCAGCATTTGGCGAGCGCACATCAGGCCTCCACGGCTCCACCCAATCCTATCGTGAACGTGGTTGTGACCTCCATTCTCATTATTTTCCCAACGCCTCCATTTCTTCTCTGATGCGATAAACTTCGATCTCACCAAGCAAACCCAGGCGCACCGGAACCGCCGGTGCCACTTGTCGATCGGGACTGCTTGGTGCTGCTCGATGCGCTCCCAATTGTGGCACATCCGCTCCTTCCACGACGACAAGATCTAGAAGCCCGCTCTTCACGGAGCCAGGCGCAACCAAGTGTCGAGACCCTTCCCGGTCGGCTTTGCACTGAGCTCCACGGCCTCTTGGAGTTTGGGAGTTCATGGATATCCACGAGCTTAAGCCGTCCGCATATGGCATATTAAATATGTGTAAATTTAAAAGAGATACTATAAAATTAGTAAAAAAATAGCGTATAGAGTATACTTTAAAGTAAACGAGTGCGAATAGCCTCAGCTTATAACAGAGTTGTCGTCTTCACGGTAAGTCATAGAAGTTCCCTATCTCCGGCAGTTATGGAAAAGTCCATGTAATCGCAGAGACGATTGTAGCTTGCAAGACTTGAGCACTTGGTGCTGGAGAGGAGCAGCAAAGCAAAGGCTAGTGTCATAACCGTTCGTTGCTGTACGAATGGTCCAGATTCGAGCTAATGCCCAAAAGGGTCCTTCTGCATTAGCAAGTTATAATGCAGAGGATCTCCATCCTCTCGATAAGTATAGATCATGGGTTGAAATGATTTATAATATTACAGGTGCAGTAGCTATCACTAACATATGAGCCTGATGCTTTATAGACTCACATGTCAATGATAACATATGAGTCCGTAGACCATATCTTCAACATTTCATAATAGCCAGGAATAACAAATGTGAGCACGTGTAGTACTGCTCAAGTATAAGAAAATATGACATGAAAGCTTAAACAAAATTAAAGCTAATGTAGTTACTTAAATAAATACCATATATACCGAAGACCAATTAAGAATCTATTCTACTTTACTAAGTGTATAGTATAAACTAACGGGTTACTTCTCACTTGACCAACACCACAGGTCATTCTTCTCAAATTCCTTCCGCAGCCCAGACAGTGTTTCCTTTGGTCCGAAGGCTTCGCAGGCATGGTCTTATATGTTCATAGATCACGTTCAGAGTAACCTGAATGTTGTTTCCACCTATGTTGCCCAAAGTTTCCAAACCTCGACAGAAACGAGATCCACCAACCCTGTAAAAGCTACCGCCGGGTGGCCAAACATCACACAGCTGCATCAGTTGCTCGTGGTACATTGAACCACAGCAACCCCGTATTTTCATTTATTCTGAAATCGTACATTACAACAGTGAGCTAAGTAGCAGCAACACCATGTCCACTCCTGGGAAATATACAAGGTCTACAGCAAACAAGCGCAAACATCAATTCGAAAACAAAGAGCCCCATACTACTCCAAACAAAAAGGGTCCATCTCCAGTTCCAGAGTATTCTCTTGAAAAGAGGATGTTCAGCCTCAAGTTTTAATGACGCAGCATAGATCTCTGGGATGCCTGCACCAGGACCAAACTCTGCTCTTTGTTCAAGGATTATCCTTACTCCTGTAGTTGGCTCCAAACCCTCAGTGCTACCCCTCATTTTTAGTCTAATAACCTGTGATTCTGAGGAATAGCCAGACAAAAGCGAAACACTCCGGAGAAAAGTCTCCACAAAGTGCATGTGAACGCTCTTGAACTTAAGCATGCATGGCTGACTGGATCTTGACATGATTTTGCCATTTGCAGATAGAAACTCTGCCTTTACCTGAACACAATAGGAAGGTAGATCAGATGAAAATAATAATAGTGCAGCCAGGGGTGAAAACAAGCAATGCATGCACATAATTAGATCCTAATGCATTGTGTGTTGACTTTACTCTTGTTTTCTGGAGTAGAGTTTTCTAGAAGGTTTCTAGAAGTTTTAGAGGAGTTTGAGATAGAGTCCAGGGTCAGTTACCCTTAGAGATAAAGTAAAGATAGATTAGAATACACAGTCATATGTAATTGAAGTTATAATTCTCCTGTAAGGGGCTGTACAATTAGCCGGCGCCCCAGGCAATCAATCAAGATCAAGAAAGTTTAAGAGGATCGGATTTCCAACATTGTGTCCCGTTGAAAATGCAGACCAGGGAAGTATTGATCAAATCACAAATCCTAGTAACCCTGGCATCTTCTAACCAAACAAGTAGAACATCTCAATTCTCAATGCACATCGGAGCTCACAATTGTTATATTCTTATTAACCACACTATACTATTTAACTATGATATGAAAGCCAGTAACATGCTTCTGCCAATATTGTCGACACAGGTTCATGTACAAAGCTTCAAGGGATGAATGATAGTTCATGCTTCTGCCCACATTATTAACATCAATTCTTCATTTTCAAAGCATAATCAGATTGAATTCCTTCTCTCGATAGAGAATGAATACTTCCAGATATGATTTATTACACAGAGCTACCTTCACATCGACACAAGCTGAAAATATACCTGAAATACACCAAGCCTCCGGTTGTAATCCGATTCTGGCAGCATCAATGATACCTCGAGCTGCATCTTTTGATTCGGCCTCACCAGCGAGGGCACAGGCACAAATGCAACCGGACTAGGCTTCGTATAATCGAAATTCAGAGTCTCCGTCACCTGAACAGGTTCCTCCACTATTCTCCCTACCAAGAGGCCCCCTCCCAGGAACGCCATAACCAGCAGGGCGAACAGAACAACACAGACGTACACAGCCCAAATTGACCCCCACGCCAGCCTCTGCGCCACCTTCCCCAGCCCCTCGCCTCCTCCAAGCCGCGTGGTCACGACGCCCGCCGCCTCCCCAGCAACCCCGAGCGCCCATGCACGCGCACGGCGGGCAAGGCTGAACGGGTCTGTCACGAAGAGGAACCACCATTGCAGCAGACGAACCGGGAACGACATGCAGCTGATGAGAGCGCTGACTTGAAAGATCACAGCTTTGATGACGAGCATGGCGAGATGCTCGAGAATGCCCGGCCCCGGGATCGGAGCAGGGGCACAAGGCTCCACCTCAACATCCTTTTCCTTCTCGTGTGCTTCCTCTTCGGGCTGCAGAGATGGGGCGCTGGTAGCCTCGGAGGAATCGGGCTTGAGAGGTGGGTCGTCGTCGGCGGCGGTGACGGTGGATGTGGCGGCGGAGGCCGAGGGGGAAGGGGAGAGGATGGGATCTTGCTGCTTTAAGCTTTTCGCTCGGCGCGGCCGGCGGCGGAGGATGGAGGAGGGTGTGTGGGGAGGTGGCGGTGAAGGGGAAGGGGAAGCGGAAGGGAGGGAGTCAAGGGCGTCGAAGAAGGTGTCGTCGGAGGTGGAGGAGGAGGAAGAAAAGGTGGCTGCGGAGGGGTCGTCGGCGTCCATGGGCGGGCGATCGGTGGGGCGGTGGTGGGATTGGTGGTCGTGCGATGGTGGTACGGAATGCGGACGAGGGAGGTGGCGGTGCAGAAGCATGGAGAGAGGAGAGGAGGATTCGCGAAGGGGAAATTGTGGGCGGTAGGAGAAGACGGGCGGTGGGTATTTTCGGCTACCACCTTGCACTTGTACTTATTTGTTTTTCTTCCAAAAACTAGTTTTTAAATTTAAATCTTTTGTAAAATTTGGTGTAGCTGAAAAGCCAATGGACAATGTGATATGGGTTTGTCTAGATTTCATACGCCTGAAATCAGACTGATAATTAATATCTAATTACTATCATTAATGAAAGGCAGCCTAGAGGGGGGTGAATAGGCGATAATCGATAATTTAAACTTAAATCAGAGTTATGAAAACAGAGAAGTCGGACTTGTCTGACTTCTAGTCGGACTTGTCTGACCTAAGTCGTACAAGTCTGACCTAGGTCGGATAAGTCCGAGATTATCTGCACGATCAGATCAAAAATCCAATTTTTAAGCGGTCTAGTGAGAGATATCGATCCCTAGCAGTTCTACACGAAGTATGGAGTAGAAAGAAAGCTGAGGGAGAGATAGCACGCGGAAAAACACTAGAATCAAAACTTGCGAGAACGAAAGAACAACAAGAGACAAACGATTTTATCCCGAGATTCGGAACCACAAAGGATCCTACATCCCCGTTGAGGAGTCCACAAGGGACCAGGCCTTCTCTGGCCTTTCCCTCACGAGTTGCCACAAGGGCCAACTCCCGATCTTCCACTATCACAAAGATTGTTACAAACTCCCCGATTACAAGAGATCACAAAGAAATCGCGGGGCGACGCCTAACCGTCTAGGGGAGAACCCCAAGAGCAACAAACACGCAATCACGAAGAAACTTAGCGAATCACACGTTGCTCAACCCCACAACAAACCGTTTCTCCCAATCCTCACAAAGCACTCTTCATTCTCCCAAAAATTCGAATTTAGGCTCTAGAGGTGAAGAACAAGTGGAGAGAGGTTCTTGAGTTCAAATGGGCGTTCAGAACCGTTTTGGGGTGTTAGGCATGATTGGTGGGTCGAAACCACCCACTATATATACTCCAAAAGGTCATTAGAGCCGTTTGACACAGCTCGCGTCGGACATGTCTGATACAGAGTCGGACATGTCTGACCTCAAAGGTCAGGCCTTTCACTTCAGACTTGTCTGACCAAAACTACTTCAGACATGTGTGACATACCATCTCGGACATGTCTGAAATTCCGCAGATAGAACTCGGACAAGTTTGACTCCCTGGAACTTAGAAAATTTTCATTAGTCCTTGGTAACAGATCCGTCTCGGACATGTCCGACCCCCATGTTCGGACAAGTCCGAAACTTCACTGGAACTCTCACTGGAACCCTTCCAGTGCCAATTCGGACATGTCTGACTTACAGATTCGGACATATCCGAATTCCAACAGAGGGAATTCGGACATGTCTGACATCACAAGTCAGACAAGTCCGCCCAAGCCACAAAGGCCCTACTAAAATCTTCTACTAAGGGGTTGAGCACCCGAATGACTCACTAAGTGTCTACGCGTCGTGTCCCTCTTAATAGTACGGTTTTTCCTACGACTCAAGGAGAAAATAGAAAACCCTATTTCTATTCTTCTTCGCCACAACTTTTCTCCTTTTGCCGTCTTTCTTCAAAGCTTCATTCTGTACTCCGGATCTGCGCTCATGCTCAACCAAGTTCATTAGCACTTTAATGGTTCATCATCAATCCACCAAAACCCATAAGGGATCTAGATGCACTTACAATCTCCCCCTTTTTGGTGATTGATGACAACCAACTAAAGTCTTCGACAAAAATAAGATTTGATAAAAGTTTTGAGTCTCAAGTGTATATGAGCTTTTGGAATAACAATAAAAACAACTCATATACACTCAATCGTCGTGGGGTGCCTATATGCTCGTGTGTGTGCAATAATGTGATACAAATGAAGAAATGCACACGAGATCAATGAAGCATCATAATGATCATCATAAGGCATCAACAAATATCATTAAGCATTAACAGTCATAAACGAGTAACAAATAAGTACAAGACACACCATGATAGAAAATATGACTAGATACATGTCCATGTCCAAGAAAAAGCACTAGAGTCTAATACTTATCCCCCTTTGGCATCAAGGCACCAAAAAGGAGAAAAGTGGACACTAAGACCTAGTCTACTCGGTGTCGTCCTCGTCGTCGTCGCTGTCATCGTCGCTGCTCTCCTCTTCGAAGTCGCTCTCCTCGCCGGAGTCACCGTGAGTTGCAGGAGGTGTTGAGGAAGAGGCGCCGGTGCCGGTGAAGAACGCCATCTCCGCCTCGGTGAGCTCCAAAAACTCCGGTGGCTCCTCGTCTAAGCTGGCGTTGTCGACTGGAGGAAGCTGGAGGTGCTCCCTGATGGCTGCGAGGTCCTCTGGTTCCTCTTTGCCAAGCGCTGAGTCAACCGGCAGACGGTGAAGATCGACTTCAGGATCTTGAGCAGTCCTGAGGAGCAAGACGGTTGCTGCTGGGGCACGGAGGATGAGCTGGGAGGCTGAGCAGACTTCCCCCTCGAGGAGTTGGGTCCTCCCTCCTGAGAATGCGGGCAAACTCCTCATAGCTGACTTCGTACTTCACTCCATTGGTCATCCAGGTGAAGTCGTGCTTGTCAACCCAATAGAACACAGTTGCATAAAATTGGAGGATGACTTCTTTGTTCCATGGGTATTGGAGACCCATGATCGCGCTGACTCCGTGGTGCTCGCAAGCTTCGAGCACCACCTTGAAGAGAAGATAGGAGTCCTTCTTCTTCAATGCAGCTTTCCAATCAACCCATTGCATCTCCGTGATTGGGTTCTTCTTGGTCGTGAGGATTGACCGGTAGTAATCCATGTGGAAGAAGCATCAGAAACGGGGAACCTTGCTCTTCCTTGGCATGTCATAACACCGCACATCTCTCATGTGCATGGTGTCATGGATGTTCCTCCGGTAATTCACTCTGTCGGCCGTGCGTCGAGTGTCACCAACTGGAGAGTGCACGACCAACGGTCCGATCTCTTACTGCCCTTGGGAGCTCGAGCCGCCCCCCTGACCATTGTGAATAGTTAGCTGACCGCTAGCGGGTCGCCTGACAGTCACTTTCTTTGGTCGCTTTGATGGTTGAGCTGAAGAATCGGGACCCGCGGGCTCCTTGCCTCTTTTGTCGTGACCCATATCTAGAAAAAGATACAAGGATAGGTAAGAGTCAAAACAAGAGAGATAGAGCAATTAACTTGATAGTTTCGATAGAAATTAGGTCTCAGAGTTATACAGGATCGGACATGTCTGACTGGAAAGTCAAACTTGTCTGACTCAGGAATTTCGAACATGTCCGAATCTCAGAGTCAGACTTGTCCAACCTGTACAGAACTGACCCTAATTTCTAAGGAAACTAAGCAAATCAATTTTTCTACCGACCAAATTTTGCACCAAGGTTGTAAGCATGCCTAGGAACAATTTCAAGGGCATAAATTTGCAAACTTCCCGCTAGATCTAGAAATGAGAGGAAAGATGAGAAAAATATCTTCGGATGGAGAAAAGATTGAAGAACTCCGAAGGGGATGTGAATCCTCCAACTTCGAGGGAGATTTTCCCTCAAGAACTCCTCACAAGAGCCTCAAAAGCAATGTGGATCGCCTTGGGAGGTTTGAGAGAGATGGAGATTAGGGTTTGAAGTGAGGAGAGAGAGAGAGAAGGAAAGGAAACCGTCGGCCTCTTTGGAGGGGTTCGTACTTCCCACGTCGGACATGTCCGAATTTGTACTTCGGACAAGTCTGAATTCTCTCTGCAGACTTAAAACCCACTTCGGACATGTCTGACTTTTGTCAGACTTGTCCGACTCCCCCTGAGTGTATGCAATGTGCAAACACTTGGGGATCTAAATATAGGTATATAGGGACATTTTGGACAAGTTTTTGCAAATATCTTTGACAAAAATGATCAGTAAGCAACCAACACTCAAACTATGATCATTTTCACCAAAGAGAAGTTTAGAACATAGCTTTCGAGAAAAATAGATGAGATTTTCGAAAAACACACAACATTTTGAAGTTGAAAACTAATAGCAATCAGATGTGCACGACTCAAGCAATGTTTCGAGAATCCAAGATATTTAGATCACTCCTTAGGTCACAAAAGCATCTCTCATCAAGGGGTTTGGTGAAGATATCCGCCAATTGCTTCTCACTTCTAACATGAGAGATAACGATATCTCCCTTGATAGAGTGGTCTCGCAGGAAATGGTGACAGATGTCTATGTGTTTGGTTCTAGAATGCTCAACGGGGTTGTGAGCAATCTTGATGGCACTCTCATTGTCACATAGGAGAGGAATATGGCTCAGATTGTAACCATAATCCCTAAGAGTTTGTCGCATCCAAAGAAGTTGCGCACAGCAACTTCCGGCTGCAATGTACTCCGCTTCGGCTGTGGAAAGGGCAATGGAGTTTTGTTTCTTGGAAGACCACGCAACCAAGGACCTACCAAGAAATTGGCATGTCCCGGATGTGCTCTTCCTATCTACCCTACAGCCCGCATAATCCGCATCGAAATAACCAACGAGATCAAACTTGGATCCTTTAGGGTACCAAAGACCTAGATTAGGAGTGTGAACTAAATACCTAAGGATCCTCTTAACCGCTGTCAAGTGACACTCTTTTGGAGTGGCTTGGAATCGAGCACACATGCGCACACTAAGCATAATGTTGGGTCTAGAAGCACAAAGATAAAGCAAAGAACCAATCATAGAACGGTATACCTTTTGGTCCACGCTCGCTCCTTCTTCATTTAGTCCCAGATGCCCGTTTGTTCCCATAGGTGTCTTGATGGGCTTCGCCTTCTCCATGCCAAACTTCTTGAGAATGTCATGAGTGTACTTGGTTTGGCATATGAAGGTCCCTTCCTTGAGTTGCTTTACTTGGAAACCTAGGAAAAACTTCAACTCCCCCACAATAGACATCTCAAATCTCTCCGTCATGATTTTGGAAAACTCATCACAAAAAGTCTTGTTAGTAGAACCAAATATGATATCATCAACATAAATTTGGCATACAAACAAGTCATTATCAAAATGCTTAGTGAAGAGAGTATAATCGGCTTTCCCAATCTTAAAACCATTTTGAGTGAGAAAATCCCTAAGGCACTCATACCAAGCTCTAGGTGCTTGTTTGAGGCCATAGAGAACCTTACACAACTTGTAGACGTGATCGGGATGCTCTTCATCTTCAAATCCGGGCGGTTGCTCCACATACACTTCCTCCTTGATTGGACTGTTGAGGAATGCACATTTCACAACCATTTGATATAACTTGAAATCATGGTGAGTAGCAAAGGCCAATAATATGCGAATAGATTCAAGCCTAGCTACAGGAGCAAAGGTTTCATCGAAATCCAAACCTTCGACTTGAGTGTATCCTTTTGCTACAAGTCTTGCCTTGTTTCTTGTTACCACCCCGTGTTCATCTTGTTTGTTGCGGAACACCCACTTGGTTCCAACAACATTTGCATTTGGTCTCCTCACGAGTTCCCACACCTTGTTCCTCTTGAAGTTGTTGAGCTCTTCTTGCATCGCCATCACCCAATCCAGGTCTTGTAGAGCTTCTTCTACTTTTCATGGCTCTAGAGAGGAAACAAAGGAATAGTGTTCACAAAAGTTAGCCATACGTGAGCGAGTAGTTGCCCCCTTGGAGATGTCTCCAAGTATGTTGTCAACGGGATGGTCCTGTTGAACGCTTTGATGAACTCTTGGGTGTGGTGGTTGAGCTTCTCGATCATTGTCGTCATCTTGATCATTTTCTTGATCTCCCCCTTGATCCAAGCCTCCTCCTTGATTTTGATCTTGTTGAGATTCATCTTGAGGATCTTGATCTTATTCATGTGGGGGATTTGCATCTTCTTCGCTTGCTTGAAGATCATTTGGATCATGTGGTCGCACACCTCCAAGTGTCATTCTCCTAAGTGCTTCTTGTGGAGTCTCCTCTTGATCTAGCACACACTTATCAACTTGCTCCACTTGAGAGCCATTAGTCTCATCAAACACTACGTCACGTGCTACTTCAACAATCCCGGAGGACTTGTTGAAGACACGATAGGCATAGGTGTTTGAGTCATAGCCAAGCAAGAAACCTTCATCTGATTTCGAAGCGAACTTCGAATTCCTAGGCTTCTTGTTGAGAATATAGCACTTGCTCCCAAAAACACGAAAGTATGAGATGTTGGGTTTGTTACCGGTTAGGAGTTCATACGAGGTCTTCTTCAAGAGTCGATGAAGATACAACCGGTTTATGACATGGCAAGCGGTGTTAACCGCTTCCACCCAAAACCGGTCGGACGTCTTGTACTCATCAAGCATCGTCCTTGACATCTCGATAAGAGTCCTATTATTCCTCTCCGCTACTCCATTTTGTTGAGGGGAGTAGGGAGCGGAGAACTCATGCTTGATTCCTTCTTCATCCAAGAAGTCTTCAACTTGAGTGTTTTTGAACTCTGTCCCGTTGTCGCTCCTAATCTTCTTGATTCTTAAGGAGAACTCGTTTTGAGCTCTCCTCATGAACTTCTTGAGAACTCCTTGGGTTTCACCTTTGTCATGCAAGAAAAATACCCACGTGAAGCGAGAAAAATCATCAACAATAACTAGACCATACTTGTTACCGCCAATGCTAATGTAGGCGATTGGTCCGAATAGGTCCATGTGTAGTAGCTCCAATGGTCTTGAGGTTGTCATGATGTTCTTGGACGGATGTTGAGCTCCTACTTGCTTTCCGGCTTGACATGCGCTACATGGTCTATCTTTCTCAAAGACAACATCTTTTAGTCCACGGATATGATCCCCCTTAAGAAGTTTTTGCAAGTTTCTCATCCCAACATAGGCTAGCCTTCGGTGCCATAGCCATCCCATGTTGGTTTTCGCCATTAAGCACGTATCAAGTTGGGCTTTATCCGTGGAGAAATCCACAAGGTAAAGCTTTCCCTTGAGTATGCCCTTAAAGGCGATTGAGTTGTTGCATCTTCTTGAGACGGTCACACCGTTGTTAGTGAAAAGACAATCATAACCATTATCACATAATTGAGAAATAGACAAGAGGTTGTAATCAAGTGAATCGACATGAAGCACATTAGAAAGAGTGTGTTTTGAGGAGATAGCAATTTTACCGGTGCCAAGGATTTTCCCTTGGCTATTATCCCCAAAGAAGATTCCTTCACTAGGATCTTCATTCTCCTTGTACTCTACAAACATCTTCCTCTCTCCGGTCATATGATTAGTGCATCCACTGTCAAGCACCCATTTTGATCCACCGGAGGAGTATGCCTACAAAAAGAGTTATGCCTTTCCTTTAGGTACCCAAACGGAGTTGGGTCCTTTGATGTTAGTCACAAGACATTTGGGCACCCACACGCAAGGCTTTGGGCTCTTGCGGAGTGGCCCAACATAACTAGCATAAGTCTTGCCAAATTTGTTCCTCAATAAAACATAAGAAGCATCAAAGTCATGGAACAAAGGATGAGGTTCATTTTTAGGCATATAAGATATTGAGACAATGTTCTTTCCTTTATCTTGGGTGGATGAACCTTCCTTGACAAAAACAATCAAGTCTTTGTTATTCTTGGGGGCTTTGGCATTTTGCCTCCGCTCCCGAGAATAACCAAGACCATCCTTGACATGGGGAGGTCTCACATTGGTGTATGCACTACGTGCATAGGCCACCTTCTCCTTGTCAAAGATGCCACCTTTCGGTGCTTGTTTGTTTTGTGTCAAGTTAAGTTCATCCTTAAGTTTTAGGATCAAGCTTGAGCACATGCAAGTGTGAACTTCCTCGGATGAAATCTTTTGAGAAGATGAGCTCTTTGAGGAAGAAGGTGCATTGATCTTAATTGACTCAACCTTTGTCTCTAGAATCTTGTTAACCTTTGTCAAGTTAACAAGTTCATCCTTGAGCTCAACGGTCTTGTCCTTAAGATTTGAGCATGCTTCCTTGCTCATGGCAAGGTCATGCTCCAATGCATTGTTTCTTTCTCTCTCGCGCTCGAGGAGCTCCTCAAGCTCTTGACATCTCTCCAATTTTTGGATGAGCATGTCCTCTTGACGCTCAAGGAGATCCTCCTTCTCGGAAATTTCATCCATAAAAAAGTTCATCTTTCTCATGGCACTCTTACTTAAGCCTTTAAGCATGGATTCAAGTTCACTATCACTATCAAATTCATCACAAGAAGTTATAGAGGGAGTGGGTTTAGATTTGACCTTTCTCCTTCCCTCCTTTGCCATGAAACATGTGGACTTGAAATCGTCAAGGTTGGGGAAAAGCTTGCTTGCACTTGAGCTCTTTCCGATGGCAATGGTTGCCACCTTCTCTACATCGTCGGGAGATGAGTCTTCATTTGAGTCCCATTATCTTCCAAGGTGGGCATGTTCCGATGGCTTCTTCTTCTTGACGAGCTTCTTATCTTGGGTCTTGCCCTCCTTCTTCTTGCTTTCATTGTATGGGCAATCCGCAATGAAGTGCCCATGTTCACCACACTTGTAGCAAGTCTTCTTCTTTAGCTTCTCCTTGCTCTTGCCTTCTTGGTGATAGCCTCCCTTCTTCCTTCTCATCATCCTTCTAAACTTGTTGATGAAGAAAGCTTCTTCCTCATCAGAGTCCATGCTCTCATCATCACTTGCATCTTCATTGTAGGATGTGGAAGTTGCTTTGAGGGCTATGTCTTTCTTCTTTGATGAGGCAAGCTTTTGGAGATCGTTGTAGAACATAACTTCCTTCTCCATCATCTCATTGTTGATCATCCTCCCAAGCACTTCTTCCGGAGTCATCTTGGTGTAGTCGGGGCTTTCATGGATCAAGGAGCAAAGAGCGATGTTTCGGGGCATGAATGCCCGAAGCATCCTCTTCACCACTTCATGGTCCGTCCATCGAGTGCTTCCATAGGCACGAATCTTGTTCACGAGCACCTTGAGGCGGTTGTACATGTCTTGGGGTGACTCACCATCCATGATGGTAAATCTCCCAAGCTCTCTTTCGATCATCTCAATCTTCGCCTCCCGGATGACTCGGTTGCCCTCGTGCGCCGTCTTGAGTGTATCCCAAATATCTTTGGCCACTTCCAAACCTTCGACTCGGTTTAATTCATCCCGAGTCAAAGATGAGGTTATGACTCCCACGGCTTGAGCATTGCGATGAAGTAGGATAGTTTGTTGTGGAGTGACGTCTTCCTCATTCCTTGGCATATGAACTCTGGTTTGCACAATCTGCCACAAACTAGGATTCAAAGAGATTAAATGCATCTTCATATTGTGTTTCCACATTGAATAGTCATTTCCATCGAATTGAGGAGGTTTGCCAAGTGGAATAGACAAATAGTGATTGTTAGCATGAAGACGATCATAATCAAAGTGAGTTTGAGTATAGTCATCGTTACTCTTCTCCTTCTATTTGTTGATCTTGGGTTGTTTCCCTAGCTTCTTCCGAAGCTTCGCCTTGAGTTGGCGAGTCTCTTCATTGTCCTTCGGATCATCAAGAAGAACGTCGTAGTTCTTGTCATTTGAGCCTTCACCCTTGACATATGAGGTATCATCCTTGTTCCTTTCTTCCGCCATCGATTCTCTGAGATGTTAGTCTCTTCCGGAGAAACCTGCTCTGATACCAATTGAAAGGCGACCTAGAGGGGGGGTGAATAGGCGATAATCGATAATTTAAACTTAAATCAGAGTTATGAAAACAGAGAAGTCGGACTTGTCTCACTTCTAGTCGGACTTGTCTGACCTAAGTCGGACAAGTCTGGCCTGGGTCGGATAAGTCTGAGATTATCTGCACAATCAGATCAAAAATCCAATTTTAAGCGATCTAGTGAGAGATATTGATCCCTAGCAGTTCTACACGAAGTATGGAGTAGAAATAAAGCTGAGGGAGAGATAGCACGCGAAAAAACACTAGAATCAAAACTTGCGAGAATGAAAGAACAACAAGAGACAAACGATTTTATCCCGAGGTTCGGAACCACAAAGGATCCTACATCCCCGTTGAGGAGTCCACAAGGGATGAGGCCTTCTCTAGCATTTCCCTCACGAGTTGCCACAAGGGCCAACTCCCGATCTTCCACTATCACAAAGATTGTTACAAACTCCCCGATTACAAGAGATCATAAATAAATCGCGGGGCGACGCCTAACCGTCTAGGGGAGAATCCCAAGAGCAACAAACACGCAATCACGAAGAAACTTAGCGAATCACACGTCGCTCAACCCCTCAACAAACCGTTTCTCCCAATCCTCACAAATCACTCTTCACTCTCCCAAAAATTCAAATTTGGGCTCTAGAGGTGAAGAACAAGTGGAGAGAGGTTCTTGAGTTCAAATGGGCATTCAGAACTGTTTTGGGGTGTTAGGCATGGTTGGTGGGTCGAAACCACCCACTATTTATACTGCAAAAGGTCATTAGAGTTGTTTGACACAGCCTGCGTCGGACATGTCTGACACAGAGTCGGACATGTCTGACCTCAAAGGTCAGGCCTTTCACTTCAGACTTGTCTGACCAAAACCACTTCAGACATGTCTGACATACCATCTCGGACATGTCTGAAATTCTGCAGATAGAACTCGGACAAGTCTGACTCTCTGAGACTTAGAAAATTTTCTTTAGTCCCTGGGAACAGATCCATCTCGCACATGTCCGACCCCCAGGTTCGGACAAGTCTGAAACTTCACTAGAACTCTCACTAGAACCCTTCCAGTGCCAATTCGGACATGTCTGACTTACAGATTTGGACATATTCGAATTCCAACAGAGTGAATTCGGACATGTCTGACACCACAAGTCAGACAAGTCCGCCCAAGCCACAAAGGCCCTACTAAAATCTTCTACTAAGGGGTTGAGCACCCGAATGACTCACTAAGTGTCTACGCGTCGTGTCCCTCATAATAGTACGGTTTTTCCTACGACTCAAGGAGAAAATAGAAAACCCTATTTCTATTCTTCTTCGCCACAACTTTTCTCCTTTTGCCGTCTTTCTTCAAAGCTCCATTCCGTACTCCGGATCTGCGCTCATGCTCAACCAAGTTCATTAGCACTTTAATGGTTCATCATCAATCCACCAAAACCCACAAGAGACCTAGATGCACTTACAATTAACAATTAAATCTTATAATTAAAAATTAATTCTAATATTTTTCTATAGTCTATACAATCACAAAATCTTATTGATCAATTATTTTGCAACTAACATAATTCTTAAAAATTACTAAAATTAACAAAAACTCACTTTTTTTCCTCTTCGACGGCTTCCGCCGACGTGCACCTTGCGTTTACCGCAGCCTTCGTCCAGCCAACTCGCACCGTCATCGGATCTGACAGTGAGAGGGAGAAAATATCGGAAGAGGAAGAGGAAGAGGAAAGACAGGAGAAAAAGGATAAGGTAGTTGGCACTAATCTTAAAGCAAAATCAAACAATCGTCTGAATTCGTGGAGTATAGATGTTCAAGATGTGAGTGCCCTGCATAACTTATGTAATATCCTAACAGTGTGTGTTTAAGAAAAATAGAAAGGACGGAATAAAAATAGAAAAAAAAACATAACCACTAATGTGAGCAACCAAGATGTAGTGTTGAAATTAGGAAGGATCATAGCACATAAAAAAATATTAAAATCTCACCGTGTGTAATAACCTAGTGAGCTGAAAATCTGCAAGACATTTTTGACTTACTCATTCAAAATTCTACCGTGCTGCAGAACGGTGGAAAGATGTTTTGTTTACATTTTCTCTAATTAAGCACAACACATCCAAAGTTTTGTGGCTCCATCGTACCATCCCAAAACTCGTGTGAAAAGCCAAATGCTCAGGAAAGGCGTTATTCGTATATGCAAGGAGACCTAGGGTGTCCTGTGTAAGTCGATCGAAGAATTCTTTCACGTGTTGTTGCTGGCACGCCACCTCGGTGGTCTCGCCGCGTCGGCGTTCCGCGTGTCGTCGCGCTGCCGGACAGAGGACTTGATCAGAAAGGGAAGAGGGAAAGGAGCCCGCGCGATCGTCCTGCGCAGTGCGCACAGCTTGTGACGGAAGACGACAGAACCGAACTTGGAGGTTTTCGACTTCAATCGTTTTCTGGTGCAATCAGCTCGTGTTCTGGGAAACAAAAGCTTGCGATTCTCAGAAATATTGAGCACGTAGCCTATCCATGCCTGATTTTGGCCTCGTTGCCAGAGCGTGAAACCTGTTCTATATTCGGATTTCAACGTGAACACGGTTCAAGACGCATGCCAGTTCTTGATTTGAAACGGAATGGATGCGGCAGGGAACGGATATGTGTGACCGCGAGAAATTCGCAACAGCTTTAATTGGCGACTGCAAGTCTGCAAAGCTACTGTACGCGAATCTATGTGATGTCTCCGAAGAGAGAATCGAGACATTCAGGTTTCAGATACAGTATATAGAAAAGTTCGAACTTGCTCATTCTGCACTCTTTTGATCGCTCAAACATGTTGAAGTACCGAGAAGAATTTAGAGGACAACTGGGTGGAGCTAGCGCACAACATCTGCAAACGGCATTTAAGGTCGTGTTTGACATGGCTCCAAAGCTAAACTCCGTGGAAGAGCAAAAAAATGTTATCAAATACTCTAATTTTAAAACTCCACAGAGGGATTCAACTCTATGAATTTTTCAGAGCTTTAGTTCATTTTTTCGGAGAACTTCTTTCTCACGGATCCAAAACAAAGTAGATACGGAATTGTGGAGTAATTACTCGCAATGTTACTGGTTACACAAACATCTAATTGTTTTTCTTTTTTTTTTCTATCGGGCAGACGACCGGGCGTACGGCACTGCAGCCGCTGGCGACGGAGGAGACCGACGAGAGCTGTCGCGGGCGTGCGGCACCGCAGCGCCTCCGCCGGCGAGAGCGCTGGGCGCGGCTCCCCTCGGCCAGATCGGGCGAGGCGGCCTCCTCAGCGCCGGCAGGAGAGCTTATGTGCCTGCGAGTCTCATTTCTGACAGATCGGGATCGGGAACCTGACAGCGCTGGAGGAGCTCGACATCTCAACGTGCTACTCATGGGACCTCGTGAAGGAGCTGAGTAGCATCACGGAGCAGAGGGTGGTGAGAGTCAGGCTGTGGAGTCCGCTGCCCAACTCTAGCCTGGCACCGTTGCTGTAGCATTGCTGTAACATTGAAACAAAAGAATTTTAAAAAAAACGATGGTGTAGCAGTAACGTTGCTGTAAACATTGCAGGAAGAAAAAGCTAAAAAAAAACGTAAGTTCCAACCATTACGTACTGTAGATGAAGAAATCGCAAGAAAAAAAAGAACTCTCTTCCAGCCATCCTATACATAAAGAAAAAGCAAGAAAAAAATAACATCAAACATCTTCATGCTACAATTCAGCCCACAATTTCTGGTCCAAAACCAACAAAATGTTGAGGGTAAAATAGATATTGCATCAAAAAATGTCTTGTTTCCACAGCTGACAACCATTTCTCAGCCAAACACCTCTAGTGTCATTTTTACCACTTCAACACCTCTAGTGCCAGCTTCACCACTTCAATAGAGTTGCTCAACACCAGCATTTCAGAGCAGAGTTGCTCCACTGAAGAGTAGAGTCATGCCAAACACGTCTTAAAAATATCTCAGATTTGCACCAACGTACTTTAAAACATACTCTATACACTGTTCTCTTTTTATTTCTACAATACGTACTCTTAACTTCTACTGCGCTACAGTGTATACAATATGCTTTACAACGTAACACTGCAGATAGTCTCATTTAGCTACCCAAAAGGTTTGTGATTCGAGACGGAATCACTTCAATCCCTACCAAGCAGAGTTTTTTACAAGTGATTCGAATTAAAAATGGTTAAAACATTTTTTTACACTAGAAATGAGAAACGGGCAAGGTGTTTCATTTGATTAACTTCATTCACATTTCAACTGCCTTACTTTCTTTTGAATTAGAATCCAAGCAATAAGCCAAACCAAACAATTCTACAATCTGATTCTGATTCAATAGGGGAATATTTCATAGGAGAGTTTAAATTCGAAACATTACAAGATAATTTTGAAACCGTACTAAACATGGCCTAAGTTTCTGCTGCTCACGAGCTCATTTGTCACACACTAATAGAGGTGGTCAAATGGATCGGGCTAAATGGGTCGACCCGAAGCACTACTATTTGGCCCGGTTCAAGCACAACACGACAGGATGGGGCTAGGTCGGGGCCGCCCCGAAGCTCGTCTCGGGCCGTGCCTGGGCTTCATCTGAGACCGGTCGGGTCGGCCCATCACAACATGTGTAACAGTTGGCCCGATTAGCCCGACTACCAGCCCGTTTGCCCCGTGGTTGCCGGCTCGAGCTTGGCACGACCCATTTAACCCGTCTCTATATATAAATGATGGAACCCCTAACTCTAATCGAATCTCTATTTTTACAGTTATACCTCTACCTCTCCTGGTCCTTGCTCTGACTGCTCATGGATCACCCCATTGTCCTCCTTCCTCTGTCTCTCCCTCCCCCATCCGCCTTCGCCTCTCCCACCTCCCTTTGCTTCCACCGCTCCTTGTCCCATCCTCCCTCCTGCATCGCGAGCAGCCGAGCCCGAGCGGACCTCCCTCACGCCCCCTCCAACAGCGGTGCCTCACTAATCGGGCTCCGGACCGTGTCTAGGCCGACACAAATGACCATAGGGATGGCCCGACACGATCCGTTTATTAATCGTGCCAGGCCGAGCCTTGGATTTCCATGCCTAAGTCACGATCGAGCTCGTGTCGGGCTGATCCGACACGACCCGTTGGCCACATATAGGCACTAAACATATTAAGTGTTATTCACGAAAGATTTTTTGAATGTCGAATACCCCATTTTCCTCAAAAGAAAGAAGTTCCCAAACAAACAAACAAAAAATATGTGACCGTTTGTAGTAAATCACATTGACATGAAAATAGTTCAATTATATATATTGTAGATGCCCTGTTTTTGTCCATTCTATTTATCTATTAGTCATCATTAATGGTATCTGGTTCTTTGTTAATAGACAATGACAATAAATGTTGTCTAAAAATTACAGAACCATCTGCTCTTGCACTATTCGGCGTTTTATATTTGTGCCTCTAATTTTTCACAGACACGGTTTGTATACTCCCGTTGAGTGCTCTCATGCGTGCTCCTGCTTATATGTCATGATTTTATTGGACCCTTCATTTAACCAACATAATGTTTGATTTAACTACAACCAACTAGATGATGACATATAAGCGGGAGTACACATAGGAGCACAATCGGGAGCACCAAAGTTGCATCCATTTTTCACTATCAGTTCCCAACTGCCACGTTCATGAGACATATTCTATTTGGTTTAGTTTTATGAAACAAATGTACCATTAAAAATTTGAAATCTCAATCTAAGGAGTTTTTCATGTGATTTTTCCTATACAAATTGGGATGTCCTACACCCACATGTCACTAGTTACACATCAAAATATTTTCTTTCTCATAACTTGCAATAGTTTTTTCTCATGATTACAATAGTTTTTCCACACTTCCTAAGTAAAATTAGATTTTCAGAAATTCACGCTAAACATACACACCTATAAGCAGCACCTACTATCATCATCAACTCAAATAAACCACAAACAATAAATGAAACTTCATCGTATCTCACATACTCACCCCTACTATATACATACCCGCCAGTTAGCATATAGTTTAGATTTTATCATATGCCTGAGGGTAGGGCTGGTGGTGGGCCCGGCTCAAAGGGCCTTTTCCCAAATTATTTCGGCCCTTATCAAAATTTAGGCTAAAAATGAATAAAAATTTGGTCGGATCTAAATCCGGTCCGGTCCTTTCACTTTTAGTTCATTCTTTTTGGGTCCTTTACCACGCCTAATTGAGGGCCGATTCTATGTTAACCTCAACCTAGAAATGTTTGTTTCACTTCCTAATAGAGCCAACTGACATGCTCTATCTCCATGCTGACTTATCGTGGATTGATTAGAAAATTCAAATTAGCCCCATCTAAATTTCAGAAACAATCAGCAATAGTTGTTTGTAGTCGAGGGCTGTTAAGGAAAGAAAAATTACTTTTCTCTCGGCGGTTAAACCAACTATGAGTGGGTTGGGTTGAGAATCAGCAAAAACTCTATAGCAAAATACTCCTCTGATATCAAAATATTTGTCATTTCAGATAAATAAAAAGAACTAAAAATGATCATGCAACATTGTTGTCCCGAACACAAATATTTTGATACCGGAGGGAGTAGTTTGTACAAAATCTGGATCTGAATGAGCTACCGTTCAAATCAAATCAAATTAAACTGAATAAAAGATCTTTCCAACTCATAACAGTCCACGGTCCACTATAGTTTGAAATTAGTTCCAACCTATACACGGCTAACTGTTCTAGATCAGTCTGCGTCAAGCTCGAAGTCCTGTAGTTATTTCGCTTGGGTGCTTACCAGCTAGTTGTTTTCGCTTTCGTGATTCGATTTACCGCAGATCCAGCTTCATTAGTTCAATTTCACATAGCAGATTCATTATTAAAAATATAAAATCTTAATCAAAGAAAATTTCTGTGAAATAATTTTTTAATAATATATAGATTTTTACAATACAAAATAGAAATATTTCAAAATTCATTTCTTTCAAGTTTTCATTCATTTATTGAAAAGATTACTCACACGCCATTAATTATACATATAAATTAGTTTCTTTATTCTTTTTTTGTCAGCTCCTAATAATTTTTTTAACAACTGGAGTTTTCGAACACATCCCCAGTATCACCTTCTCACCGTCGTGACCACTGGCCATCTGCTCACGCGGGCCCTCGCGGATGGATCCTGAGGGACGAATTAATGGAGAGGGAGGCGAATTAACGGGGATGGATGCCTCTCTATTAATTACCTCCCTCTCAATAAAAAAAAAACGGCAAAGAGCCAAATTACGAGCCCAGCCCTCCGGCCCGATCTATCCGTCGCCCCCAAAAACACTCGAGAGAAATTAGTAAGAAAAAGAATCCCGTGTTCTTCGACCGAAGAGGAGGCGAACGCGACGCGACCGAGGCGAAGCGAGATGAGGGGCGCGAAGCGGCCGCTCGGCGCGGTGATGGCCTGGGTGCGGCGGCAGCCGCCTAAGGTAAAGGCCTTCCTCGCCGTGGTCACCGGCATGGCCGCGCTCGTCTTCATCCGCTTCATCGTCCACGACCACGACAACCTCTTCGTCGCCGCCGAGGCCGCGCACGCGCTCGGCATCGGCGTCCTCGTCTACAAGCTCACCAAGGAGAAGACCTGCGCCGGTTCGTTTTCCTTGTCCCCGTCGACTCCCGTTCCCGATCTGCCGTGATCAGGACTAGGATGTTGTAGTGGCTGAACCCTAGATTCATCGTTTTGCTATATGTTTCGTCGGTCATGATTTGCATTTTTTTGTTGTGGAGAATTGATGATTCAGTAGAGTATAAATGTAGAGGGGCGGCAGGTTGGAATATTATGGTCGATCTATATGGTTCCTTTCTGGAGTTTGTAGGTGTTCTAATTTGTGCTGGAGCTAGAAAGAGCTGTAGTCCTGAACGCTTTAGGGTTTCCATGTCGAATTTTTCTTATCGTGATCTCGTGTAGGAGGTTTGGCTTGCTGGTAGGGTAATGTTAGCAAGTTGTTTTGACTTGTTCAATTGCGGCAATCCTTCGATCTGGCTAAACAATTGAAATGTGCTTTGTTAGTCTGCATTCTGCAGTGTGAGATTATTTGAACAAGTCAAGTTGCTTTGACTTGTTCAATTGCATCAATGTTTCGATCTAGCTGAACAATTGAAATATGCTTTGTTAGTCTGCATTCTGCAGTGTGAGATTATTTGAAACAAGTCAATAAAATTAACTTGTCAGTTGAATTTTTGATGTCTCGTTTTTGGATCTTTCTAGCAGCATTAGTGCATATATTGTGGTAGAAATTGATTATATGTTCACATGGAATGGTTTGCAATTTGGAGTTAGAAATTATCGGACCCAAGATCTACAAATGGTCTATGTGAAAAATTTGTGTTCTGTATGGACTAAGTTATGTAAGTACAGCTCATTATGGCTAATGCTTCCTCATTCCATTACTTGAAGGATCAAGTGTTGTGTTTAGCCAAATAGTTGCATATCGTGTTATGTAGTACGATGTTTTTCATGGTTTACAATTGTATACCACAAATTAGTGTGCCATTTGATTTAATGATGGAATTTATTAGCATGCCACTCTGTGCATTGATAACTTAGTGGTACTAGTCTGTCTAGAAGAGTCCTAATCCCTTTGATCTTCATCTTGCAGGACTATCCCTAAAGTCTCAGGATTTGACCGCGTTGTTTCTAGCTGTTAGACTGTACTGCAGCTTTGTCATGGAGTATGACATACACACAATTCTGGACACTGCTACACTTGTGGCCACACTGTTTGTTATCTACATGATACGGTTCAAATTGAGGGCAACTTATATGTTGGACAAAGACAATTTTGCATTGTACTATGTGGTAAGAACCTGCGAAACTGTACCTAACATTTACGAGTTTGTTCACGCACTCAATTGCACACATCCTTGGCTATGGTATTATATCAGAGTTGTCCAATGAGTGCACAATAGAGTTTCATTCTTGTTTTTTTATCAGTATATTCACTGTCTACTTACATTTGTTTAAGTAGTATAAGGCTGAGGCTCCTGGAACTCTGCGTAGGCCGTACATTAAAAGTATTGGGTCTACCTGATAGGTTCTTTTATTTATTAAAACCATTTAAAGTATTTTCTGTGGACCATTTTGCTAATCTGGCGGGACTAGGCAGTGTTGCCCTACCTTCATTAGGGGCTACAGTAGCATTCTGTTCTCATAGCTCTGTTGAACCTTATATGATTCCAGAGCTGCCTTTACAACTTTTGATCTAGATTATATCTTTTACAAAACTATCATGTATGAATGTCATTTCATTGATAATTGCAGTATATCTATTGACCTAATTTCCACCAGCTTACAGAAGGCATTGTTTCTAACTATCTATTCATAGTTCCAATTGTCCTGCCACAACATTCACACATGTTAACATTGCAAACAGCAATACATGCCATCTTGGTATACTGAGGTTTTGTTACATTCTTGTAAGGTGGTACCATGTGCTGTTTTAGCATTACTTATTCATCCATCAACATCTCACAACATTGTGAACCGGATCTGCTGGGCGTTCTGTGTTTACCTGGAAGCTGTTTCAGTGCTCCCGCAATTACGCTTGATGCAAAACACCAAGGTAAATCTGTTTATCCCACTTCCCGGTTCCCCTTGATTGCAGGATCAAACATGCTGACTCCAGTTTTCCATATGTTCAGATTGTTGAACCATTCACAGCTCACTATGTATTTGCATTGGGAGTTGCAAGGTTTCTAAGCTGTGCACACTGGGTTCTACAGGTTTGTCTTTCTAAGTAGACCATCAAGGTTTTGTACTGTATTTGATTTCTACCGTAACCGTAACTTAAATTCGTTGTTGCATGGGTAGATGCATCCATCTTACCATCTATATCGGAAAGAGTTGTATGTTTTCTATAAGTATTTTTCCTTGCTGCTCTTGATGTTCATTTATACCTAGATGGGTAATGATTCTTTTAGTTTTATCTGCACACTTTATTTTATGAACTTTCTTCTGAAGAATTAGAGTTCCTGTTCTCAACTTCTCATCAGTGCATCCAGGGATCTCAACTTATGACTAGTAGTTGTATAGTTTACTTTCCCCTATCCATGAATTGCTTTCACACTCCCTACCTGTTGATGTTACTGAATTTTACTCGTATCCAATATTTGGATGCAATAAAATCTGCTTTGTAGGTTTTGGACACCCGTGGCCGAATGTTGACTGCTCTGGGCTATGGTCTGTGGCCATCTATGGTGCTCCTGTCAGAGATCGTGCAAACATTCATTCTTGCAGATTTCTGTTACTACTATGTGAAAAGGTACATTCAGTGTCGCTGTTAAGTTTATAAAGTGCTATTTTGGACATTATCTAACGGTTGATTGTGGTGGTACAGTCTGGTTGGTGGGCAGCTGGTGCTACGACTACCCTCAGGTGTGGTGTAAGAAGTGCAGCTGGACGCAAACCTTCGTGGTTTATCCATTTTTATGTACTCTGAATAACAGTTATGCTCTAGTTTCCAACCTTCTGCGTCTCGTATCAAACATGAGACCGGAGTCTTTTAGTTGATATGGTGAGCTATGGCTATTTATGACAAATTTGCAGCGAGGATAATCTTTAAACGTGTTGCCGATGTGACTATAGCTCAGGACGTCTTGATACGTAACCTCTAAGTACTTGGTTTCCTTGTGACTTGTGATTTTAAAATTGGGAGGTTAATGGTTTAAGCGTAATAAGCTTCTTGTGCTTTCTGGTCGTCAATAAATTAAATTTCAGCAGAATTTTCTGGATGATGATCGTATTCACGTAATTTTGGGATGATTAGGCTGTCCGTATCAACGTACTTTAAAGCATATTTTATACACTATTTTTCTTCTATTTTTATATTACATACTCTAAACTCACTCTGCGTTACAGTGTATACATCATGTTTTACAGTGTGTCATTGCGGACAGTCTTAGGTGTGTATCTGGTCCGCTATTTTATTTAGGTCCTAAATACTGCCTAGCTCTATTGTCTGATCTTTACCGTTCGTTTGGTGCGGTTTTGGAAGGATATCAGTTGCTCATGCATTCGTGATAGGAACTCAGGCAAGTTGCGTTCGCGAATCCTTGAGTTTGTTGACCAACCTCTTCTTCCATTTCACTTGATGGTCCAGATCGAGCAAGTCGTCTTCAAATTTTACTACTCGCTTTGTTTCCTTTTTTCTTATTTTACGTTGAATAACTCAAATATAAACTAACTTATACTCTCTCCTTTCCATCTCCTCTTTCCATATTAGTTGTCATTTGAACAACTTTTTAGTTCAATTTTGAACTAAAAAGAAAAGAAACGGAGTTTTTGTTTTGCGGCGACAGGACGCATTCTTCTGCTGCTGGAGCCGGAGCCAGAACAGAGCCATTTCCGCGACAGGACGCTGGTGCTCTATTGCCTTTACAGCGTTGCTACCCCGTTCCCTGTTATTTTTTTTCGTGACGTCGTGACATCGATCCGTGATGCCTTATCCAAGGCACCTCCTAAGAAAAATCCAAAATGTTGAAAATCTAGAGTACTTGAAAGTAAAGTAGACAATAGTTTGCAAATGAAACTTGTGTATTATTCATTACTCATTCCGGGACTTATATACATGTTCAATGGTTGCGAGGGAGGAAACCGTCGACGGCGTCGCGTCTGTTGGAGGAGCAACCGCCGACGGCATCTACTGTTCACACTTGTAACTGTTGTGTTGTAACAGTTTCTTAACACTCCCCCTTGGACACTCGATGCCCATTACATGAGTTATATTATATTCCATGTCTATATGTCTCCTTCAAAAAAAAACCTTTGGGAAAAAATAGAGAGACAGACATATTATTGTGTGCACATTGCCTCGTTAAAAACCTTTCAATGAGAAATTCTATAAAAACTCATAAAGGGAAAAAGAGTACAATGTGATGCCTTTAATTAGGATACTTTACAGAGGTTCTCCCCCTGAACCCTGCAAATCTCTATGTCTTCTCATTCCAATGCCTTTGACACATTTGTCAAATATGGCTAATGGTAATGACTTTGTGAACAAATCTGCAAGATTATCGCAAGACTTTGTTTGGGTTACACATATTTCTCCATGTTATTGTAACTCATATGGATAAAACAATTTTGGAGAGATATGTTTCGTGTAATTAGTCTTTATGTATCCTGTTTGCATCTGAGCAACACAAGCTGCATTATCTTCATAGATAATCGTAGGTGACTTCATTTCACCTATACCACATGAAGTTTCTATGTGGTTAATCACTCTTCGTAACCATACACATTCTCTTGATGCTTCGTATAGTGCTATTATTTCTGAGTGATTTGTGGACGTAGCTATTAAAGTCTGTTTTGATGACTTCCATGATATAGCAGTCCCATTGTGTAAAAACACAAAACCCGTTTGTGATCTACCATTATGTGGATCAGATAAATATCCTGCATCGGTATATCCGACTAAATCAGATTCTTGTCTTCTTTGGTAGAATAAACCAAGATCTATTGTGCCATTTAAATATCTCATGATATTTTTAACTCCTTTCCAATGACGCATAGTTGGTGCTGAACTGTGTCTAGCAAGACAATTCACTGCAAATGCAATGTCGGGTCTCGTATTGTTTGCTAGATACATTAATGCACCAATGGCACTAAGGTATGGGTATTCTGCTCCCAATACTGCTTCATCTTCTTGTTTCGGCCTAAATGGATCTTTATCCTTTTCTAAGGCACGAACTATCATTGGAGTTCTTTGGGGGTATGCTTTGTCCATATTGAATCTTTCCAATACTTTCTTGACATAAGCAGACTGATGCAGAAGGATACCCTTCTGCAGATGTTCTATCTGTAGTCCTAAACAGAATTTGGTTTTACCCAAATCTTTCATTTCGAACTCTTTCTTAAGATGATTACGTGCTTCATTTATATCCTTTTCATGACCAATGATATTTAGGTCATCCACATATACTGATATTATACAAAAACCAATATTGGATTTTCTTATGAACACGCATGGACAATCATCATTATTTGAATATCCTCTTTTTATAAGGAATTCCTTTAGTCTGTTATACCACATTCTTCCTGATTGTTTTAATCCATACAAGGATTTAACAAGTTTAACACAATACATATTGCGATTTATATTTCTATTCGGCACAGAAATTCCATCTGGAACTTTCATGTATATATCCGAATCTAATGACCCGTATAAATACGCGGCCACGACATCCATCAACTGCATTGATAGATGCTTTTGCATTGCCAGAGATATTAAATATCTAAATGTTATTCCATTCATTACTGGGGAGTAAGTTTCATTAAAATCAATTCCAGGTCTCTGCGTAAAACCCTGTGCAACCAGCCTCGCTTTATATCTTACCACCTCATTATTTTCGTTTCTTTTTCGAACGAAAACCCACTTGAATCCTATAGGAAAGGTTCTTGGAGGTGTAGGTATTACTTCAGTAAATACCCTTCTTTTCTTAAGCGAGTTAAGCTCAACTTCAATTGCCTCTTTCCATTTGTTCCAGTCTGAGCGTGTCTTACACTCTGCCATGGACTTAGGTTTTGGATCATCTTGGAAATTTTCAGCAATGATTGTTGAGAAGCATAGGTCTGCAATTGTAGTACTACGATTATAAACTTCCCCTGAACTAGTATAATTAATGGAAATCTCTTCCATCCCTTTTGACATCTCATGATTTCCCAATACGAGATTGTCGGAATTTTCCGATCCTCTAGTCTCATTTATATTGCGCGCTTGAGAACTAGACTGTGGATCATTCACATTCACTTGAGGTTGTTTACCTCTTGGTTTTCTCACATTCCTAGGTTTTCTTGGAGCTTTTGGTTTCTCTTTTCTTGGTTGCTTTTCTTTAGCAATTTTCTTTTTAGGTTCTACCCTCCCCTCTTCCGTGTAGAAGGAGTCAGAGTGGTTTTCTTTGGTACCTCCACTCGTTCGGGTGCATTTACCGCGGGATTCCAAGATTTCATAACTCCACTATAATCTGTGAATGCATCTGGCAAATTATTTGCAGCATTCTGCAAATTTATTATTCTCTGAACTTGTAGTTCAGTCTCTTGTGTACGTGGATCTGAGGATATTATGGATTTATCATCCCAATTTATTTCCTGGCATTCTGAACTATTCTGAAATTCTCCCCCTAATGCCGGGAAATGATCCTCATTAAATATACAGTCAGCGTATCTTGCTGTGAATAAATCACCAGTCATGGGTTCTAGGTATTTTATAATTGAGGGAGAATGATATCCCACATAAATACCCATCTTTCTATGAGGACCCATTTGTGTACGCTGCGGTAGTGAAATTGGTGCATATACTGCGCACCCAAATTTCCGCAGATGGGAAATACTCGGAGCATTACCACGTACTAACTGTAGTGGGGAAACACTATGATATGCAGTTGGTCGCAATTGTATCAAGTCTGCAGCGTGTAAAACTGCATGACCCCAACATGTAATAGGTAAATTACAGTTATGTAATAATGGTCTTGCAATCAACTTAATTCTCTTAATAAGTGATTCAGCCAAACCATTTTGAGTATGTACATATGGTACTGAATGTTGCACTTCAATTCCTTGAGCCATACAATAATCATTGAAGGCTTTTGAAGTAAATTCTGCAGCATTATCTAATCTTACAGATTTCAATCTATGTTCAGGATAATTTGCCTTTAATCTTATGACTTGAGTCATAAATTTAGCAAATGCATGGTTTCGTGTGGACAAAAGACACACATGTGACCATCTAGTAGATGCGTCTATTAAGACCATAAAGTACCTGAATGGTCCCGATAAGGGTCTTATAGGTCCACAAATATCTCCTTGAATTCTTTCAAGGAATTTAAGTGGTTCAACTTTAATCTTAAGAGGTGATGGTTTTAAGATTAATTTTCCAGTTGCACATGCTGTGCATACAAAATCTGAAGATTTAGGCATTTTGGCTGTCTTTAAATTATGACCATAACTATTACCAATAATCTTCCTCATCATTCCAACACCCGGATGTCCAAGTCTTTCATGCCAGGTTTTGAATGCATCTACATCTTGGAAGATTACCTTGTATGAAACATGTGGTACAGGTCGTATGTATGTATAATACAATCCAGATGGTAAGCATGGCATTCTTTCTAGAATATCATAGCTATCACCATTTTTCTTAATAATGTGGAGAAACTCCTCATTATTTTCTTCATGGGTATTCACATGTAACCCATTCATTCTTATATCTCTATAACTTAGCAATGTACGAGTAGAATCGGGATACAACAATGCATTCTCGATTGTTACTTGCGTACCCATTGGAAGGACTATAGTAGCACGTCCAGAGCCTACTATATTTGTATCATGTCCTGCAATGGTCAAAATATTCCCAGTCCTCTTTGTAAGAGTTTGAAAATACTTTGTCTCTCTAAGTATAGTGTTTGTTGTGCCACTATCCACAAGGCACATTTCTTGTTCCATTGGATTGACTTCAAGGATCTATACAAAATAACAACTTTATTTAGTATAGAACACATATATACATATGTATATCTGTTCACATAGTATATTACATACTATATATACAATACATATCACAATCCATATTATCACTAATATTTACATAGACGCTAGATTAACGAAAATCTAGTAAGACAAATGGAGCTACTCTTGATCTCCATACACATCGTTGTTATATTCAACGAGCATTTCTTCGTCGTCAATGTCATCATCCTTTGATGGACTTGGCTTAATTTCTTCATCGGGGTCCTTTCCCGAAGTAGTAGCCTCATCAGATGTATCATTAAAGTGTGCTTCATATGATCCTTTAGCTTTTTCTTCTTCTTTGATGGATTTCTGATATAAATCAACCAAGTGTTGGGGAGTCTTGCATTTCTTTGCAATATGATTAGGACCACCACACCTGTAGCACTTGTATGGTTTCTTTCCTTTCCCCTTTTTCTGTCCTTTGGGTTTGTTTTTCTTGTGCTTATTTTTCTTACTTTTCTTAAATTTACCAACATTTTTAGATGATTTAAAATCATCTTTCTTTCCTTTACCCTTTGAACCATAGTTGACCTCAGGCAGTGGAGCAGCACCAACAGGACGTTGGTGATGATTTCTCATAGTGAGTTCATCATGCTTCTCTGCTTGTAGAAGGTCTTGTATGAGTTCTGAGTAACGTTGGTAATTTCTAGCACGGTATTGGTGCTTTAAGACCCTGTCTGATGGGAGCATAGTGGTGAGAGTTTTCTCAATCTTCTCCTCATCAGTTGGTTCCTTCTCACAAAACCGTAGTTTAGCACAAATTTTATGAACAGCATGATTGTAATCCCCAACAGATTTGAAATCCTGTAGGCGTAATTGTATCCAATCATGGTTAGCCTCAGGTAGGATTACTGCTTTTTGCTGTTCATATCTATTTTGTAAAGCACTCCAAAGAACACTTGGTTCTTCCTCCAGCACATACTCTGCCTTCAAGTCAGGGTGTATGTGATTCCTTAATATATACAAAGCATTGTATATATAGGTGTTAGGCAACTGTTGTTGTCTTTCTTCTGGTGGAAGTAATGCATCAGAAATCCCTCTAAGATTCAAGCTTATCTTGATGTCCATCGCCCATGTAGGATAGTTATGCCCATCTAGAGCAAGCTCTTCAAATTCACGAGCCATTTATCCTACAATATTCAACCAAGATTTATTAGAATCAAGGTTATATTGTGACATACACTAGTATATTAGTGATCTTGTGATAGTTGAGTGATCAACACTCATTCAACATCATGTGTTGTTATTTCTGATTTCACATCAAATGAAATCTATAATTTCATGTTTAGTTTCATAATTATGGTTGTTGTAAAATAAACTCCATGAGTTTATCATTTTATGTGTAATTCATCTCTTTAAACTCCATGAGTTTGATGAATTTTGCAAGGAAATAATCATAATTTCATGCCTCACATAGAATTATGGTTAATACATCATTGAATAACCATATATTCAATTTCCACATAATGGAAAATGACTAAGTACAATTACAATACCATAATTATCCATTTTACAACACTAAACAGAAATTTACAGAATTTAAATGCTAAATACACACTTAAAAGCAAATAAAACTGTACATATAAACATCAGCCGCAGTAGGCTGTTTTTTTTTTCTTCTTTTTCTTTGGCCCATCTGGCCTTTTGGCCTGGCCCACTTGGCTATTTTCAGCCATCCAGCCCAGCCAGCCATGCGGCCCAGCCGGCCCATGGGGTATAGAGATGGGGGGGAGGGAGGTAGGGTTGCCGACACCTCAGTCCCTCCCCACGCGCCGCAGCTTCCCGAGTCTTCGGACTCGGTCCTTCTTCCTCCTCGGTCCTTTGCGATGCCGGCGGCGCCGCACCTTTCTCCGGTCCTCCTCCTTCCCCCACCCCGCCTCCCCCTCTCTTGGTCCTCATGACCGATTAGGGAAGGACCAAGCCCCCGGGCGTCTGCCCGAGTTGTTTGGTTTCGCTAGGTGGGCGAACCGCTTGAGGATTCGGCCCCCGTTGGGGCTCCGAAGCGGCGGCTCTTCGCTTGTTGCGGTTGAATCCGAAGGATTTGACGGTTTGTTCGTCGGTTGGTCGCCGGATCCGGTAACCGTTGCCCTTTGTTCATCTTATTTTGCACTTGTTCTTGGTGCTAGGGGTCCGGTAGGGCGTCCTAGTGGCCCGATTCGGATCCTTGCAGTTTGCTTGTATTTTGGGCGCGGTGGTAGAGACTCGGGCACCGAGTCGGGGTCAACCGATTGGTTGTCTCCGGCGGCGACGGCCACCACTAGCATATTGTCGTCTTGTTGGACGACGGTTACTTCGTCTTCACCGACACGGTCGGTTCCTTCCTCCTCCCCTTCTTCTTCTCCCTCGTCTTTTCCCGGTGATGAAAGAACCGATTGTTGATGCGCAACCGGGTATGAGCAAGGGCCCGCACCATGGATGGCGCACGGCAATCTCCGGCGATTCCATGGTGAATCCGTCGGATCTGAGGGTTCCATCGGCATATATGCCGGTGGACTTAGGGATGAGGGTCTTGGTCTTTTGTTAACCCTAACCCTAGGGTTAGGGATTTGGTCCATTGCATGACTTGATGAACCGGCCCCGGCCTCATCTCTGATCTGGTGAAATTGTTCCAGATGCTTGTGAGAGCGCCTATGGCGTCGACGACGACGGCATTTTTTTCTTTGATGATGTTCATGTCTCTGTTCATCACTTTGCCGTCGATACCCTCTGTTTTTTCTCTTCAATCTTCTTGCAGAGAATCGCCGGCGACGGTTGTGGCGGCCTCCTCATGATGAAGCAAATTGATCCAGTACATGGCGAAGATCATGGATTAAAGATTCGGTAAGTGAATTCTTCTTCGCCATTACCTTTATGTTCCTGAAGCCTATCAACTTCCTGGTTGATCTAGCGTGCTTGATAACGTGTTGAAAATCTAGAGTACTTGAAAGTAAAGTAGACAATAGTTTGCAAATGAAACTTGTGTATTATTCATTACTCATTCCGGGACTTATATACATGTTCAATGGTTGCGAGGGAGGAAACCGTCGACGGCGTCGCGTCTGTTGGAGGAGCAACCGCCGACGGCATCTACTGTTCACACTTGTAACTGTTGTGTTGTAACAGTTTCTTAACACAAAAGAGAGCCGCGAAAGCACGCGGCGACGCAACGCAAGCAACCCGACCAGTCGGTGGGGCGGGCACCTACGCGGGATCCCTCAAATTATCCCGAATCTCAAAGCACATCCGCAATACCGCATCCGGCAGACTCCCGAGCTGACCAGCCCAACAAACAGAAACCGGCGCAGCAGACCGAGCGCAAAAGTCTCGCCGAACTCATAAAAGCCCAACCCAAACTGCCCCTCTCCGTCTCCACCCCCTCTTCCTCTCCTCCCCACCTCCCCCTCTCCTGCCCTGCGCTCGCTCGCTCTTCCCCCACCCCCAAATCGCTCCCGAGCACGCCACAGCAGCCGCGGGAAGAGGAGGAGCGGCGGCGCGGGCAAGATGAGCGACTCCTTCTGCCCGGACTGCAAGAAGCACACGGAGGTGGCGTTCGACCACTCGGCGGGGGACACGGTGTGCACCGAGTGCGGTCTCGTCCTGGAGGCGCACTCCGTCGACGAGACCTCCGAGTGGCGAACCTTCGCCAACGAGTCCAACGACAACGACCCCGTCCGTGTCGGCGGGCCCTCCAACCCGCTCCTCACCGACGGAGGGCTCTCCACCGTCATCGCCAAGCCCAACGGCGCGCAGGGCGACTTCCTCTCCTCCTCCCTCGGCAGGTGGCAGAACCGCGGCTCCAACCCCGACCGATCCCTCATCATCGCCTTCCGCACCATCGCCAACATGGCGGACAGGTCCTATGTTTACACCCTCGATTCGATTCGATTCGATTTTTATTCCAGTGCGAGGTGGCCCTCGTGCTTTCCGATAGCTTATGAGCGATGATATGTGATCCATCACGCGCGAGCGTGTGGCGCGCCGCCTGATTTGGGTTAGGTGCGACGGATTTAGGAGTTAACTAGTATGATGAGGATTTTAGCGTGGCTTTGGTTTCTTACCCTTGTGGAGGCTAGATTTGGAGCGTGCGATTGCTCTGTAGACACTAGGGTTGTGCAATACTGCGCCAGAGTCAAGAGTTTGTATGATGGCCCCCTGGATTGTAACGTCCCTTGGCCGGAGCTCGTCGGAACTCCGGCGTGAGCGCGCACAGGACCGACCGGCGACGGCGCGGCGGCGGGAGCGACGATGGAATTTTGGGAATCTCTCAACTGAATTCGGTTTCTGGTCACTTCATTTCATCACGAGGAGGTTCGTTTACATACCCGACCGGGAGCTGACCCGTGGGCCCATCACCGCACTCAAGACCCCACCTGTCATACTAGATACAACTCACACCACCCACGCTCTCACACACGCCCATCGCTCTCCAGAATCTTCTCTTCGTCTTCACAGCACCTCGGCGACTCCGATGGCGGCTCCACCTTCCTCCCTGGGATCCATGGCCGTAACAGCTTCCCCCCCTCGAGATTCGGCTTGTCCCCAAGCCGCCACTTCTGGAAAACTTCTCAGCAGTACGTACCAATCCTCCCAGCTCTCAGCCTCTTCAGTTCCCTCCCAACGAACCCTAACTTGCGGCATCGCCTTGCTTCCCTTTTTGACCAGCCGGCGCTCCAGAATCCGACTCGGCCTCAGTGGATCTGCACTAAAGTCGACCACTTTCGGAGGATTGGAGAAGATTGGAGAGTAATTTGGTGTAAAGGGCTTGAGTTGGGATGTGTGGAACACCGGATGGACCAAGGCACCAGCAGGCAACTCCAAGCGGTAAGCCTCCTTACCAATCTTCTCCAGTATTTTGTAGGGTCCAAAGAATTTGTATGCCAGTTTAGGGAAGGGTCGGTTGACCACCGAAGCTTGCGCATAGGGTTGCAGACGCAGGAGCACCATCTCCCCTACTGCAAAGTTCCGCTCTTTCCTCTTCTTATCTGCCATTTGCTTCATTCGGTTGCGCGCCATAGCAAGCTTATCACGCAACATATCCAGATGTGCTTTTCTCTCCTGCAACATCTCTTGAACCGTATTGTCTTCTGTAGCAGGCACTATGGGGGCCAGAAATGGATTTGGAGCATAACCATAGAGGGCCTGGAAGGGAGAACACCCCAAAGTGGAATGGTGAGATGTGTTGTACCAATATTCTGCCAAAGGTAACCAGCTCTTCCACTTTGTAGGAGAGTCTTGCACTGCACATCTCAGGTAAGTCTCTAGACATTGATTCACTCTCTCAGACTGGCCATCAGTCTGGGGGTGGTATGCAGTACTTAATAGTACCTTTACTTGCATGCTAGTGAATAGATTTTTCCATACCCCACTAGTGAATACTTTGTCCCTATCAGATATCATGGTCTTAGGTAGACCATGTAACTTGACCACATTGTCCAGTAAAGCAGTGGCCACTTGAGCAGCTGTATCAGGATGCTTGAGTGGAATAAAGTGAGAATATTTGGATAGCCTATCCACCACCACCAGGATTGTATTAAACCCATCAGACCTTGGTAAACCTTCCACAAAGTCCATGGTGATGTCTTGCCACATTCCTTGAGGTACTGGCAAAGGCTGTAAGAGTCCTGCTGGTACAGTCCTTTCCCCTTTGGCTTGCTGACAAACCTGGCATTGCTTGACCCAATCCTCCACATCCTGCTTCATTCCCCTCCAAGCAAATAGCTTCTTCACTCGGTGATAGGTGTTGTGAATGCCAGAATGACCACCCACAGCACTGTCATGACATGCTGCTATGATCTTGGTTCTCAAGGCAGAATTCTCACCCACCCATATTTTCCCATTTTGCCTGATCACCCCTTGATAAACAGAAAATCCATGTTGGTCAGGGCTGGAGATAGTCAACTGAGCCAACAGATCTTGTGCATGTTGATCAGTCACATAAGAGTTTTTGACTTCCTGAATCCACATAGGAACTACCTCAGAAACTTGAGACAGCCCCATCAGATGAGCTACCCGTGATAGAGCATCAGCAGCCAGATTTTCTTTCCCTTTTTTATAGACAATTTTGAAATTTAACCCCATCATCTTAGCCATTGCCTTCTTCTGAAGATCAGATTGAAGTACTTGCTCATCCAAAAAACTGAGGCTCTTGTGATCAGTCCTAATTTGGAATTCAGTCCGCTGTAGATAGGGCCTCCATCTATCCACAGCTACAATTAGAGCCAGAAACTCTTTCTCATAAATAGACCATTGTTTGTGCCTTTCAGACAATGCTTTACTCAGAAATGCAATGGGCCTATCATGTTGCATCAACACTGCTCCAACCCCACAGTCACAAGCATCAGTCTCTATCACAAATGGTTCATTAAAGTTGGGCAGGGCTAACACAGGTGCTGCACTCATAGCCTCCTTGAGTAACAGAAAAGCCTCTTGTGCCTCCTGAGACCACTGGAACTGTTTATGTCTCAGTATTGCAGTCAGTGGCCTGGCAATCACCCCATACCTCCTCACAAATTTCCTATAGTAGCCAGTCAATCCCAAGAAGGCCCTGAGTTCAGAGAATGAAGTGGGTACTGGCCAAGCTTTCATTGCCTCAACTTTCTTGCTATCTGTCTGAACCCCTCTTGCTGAGATGACATGGCCCAAATAGACCAATTCCTCTTGAGCAAAGTGACATTTAGACAACTTAAAGTAAAACTGATGTTGTCTCACTAACTCAAATACCAGTCTGAGATGTTGCACATGGGACTCTAAGGTGGGACTATAAACCAAGATGTCATCAATAAAGACTAATACAAACTTTCTTAGATAGGGACTGAGAATAGAATTCATGGCACATTGGAATGAAGCTGGAGCATTAGTTAGGCCAAAAGGCATCACCTTGAATTGGTAGTGTCCACAATGAGTTTTGAAGGCTGTTTTGTATTCTTCCCCTTCCTTCATTCTAATTTGATGGTAACCAGCTTTCATGTCTAGACAGGAAAAATACTGAGCCCCATGCAATTCATCTAAGATCTCTTCCACTCTGGGCATAGGGAATCTGTTCTTGATAGTAATATCATTCAGCTTCCTATAATCAATGCAGAGTCTCCAACTCCCATCCTTCTTCTGCACTAACAATACTGGGGAAGCAAAGGGGCTGACACTGTGTTCTATCAGCCCTGACTGCAATAACTCAGCTACTTGTCTTTCAATCTCATTCTTATGCAGAGGGGAATACCTATATGGTCTTGCATTAACAGGTATAGCCCCTGGAATCAATGAGATCACATGATCAAAAGGCCTTTGGGGTGGCAAGATTTTAGGGTCTTCAAATACATCTCTAAACTCCTCTATTAACTGCTGCACTACCTTCAGACTCTCCCCCATCACCCCAGACTTCACACGTTCCCCTGGATCCTCCACCACTGCCATGGCCCACACCTCATTACCTACCAGCCACTTTTCTAGCTGCATTGGGGTGACCAGTGCCAATTGTTGACTAGGTGTTTGAGTACCCTGCAGCCTCACCTCCTTTCCCTCCTTCATGAAAACCAAGTACTTTTGGACCCAGTCACAAGTCATTGGGCTGTACTGTGTTAACCAGTCATACCCTAATATAGCATCATAAGCTCCCAGAGATAGAATGCGCATGTCAGTTTTGAAGGTATGCCCTTCACACCACCATTCCAACCCCTTCACCATGTACTCGCTCCATAGCTCCTCTCCAGAAGCTACCTTAACCCTCAGAGGAGAACACTTGTGCTTTTGTAACCCTGCTCTGTCCACAAAAGCAATATTAACAAAGGACAGTGCACTTCCTGAGTCCACCAAGATCAAGAAGGTTTGGTCCCTCACCAATGCTTTCAAGCGCAAGCTCCTTTCATCTTGAGTACCAGAAATGGCATTGACTGACATATGCAGACACTCAGCTTCCTGATCATCCTCCTGCTGCAGTTGATGCAACACCACATCAGACAGTACCTCCTTCGAGTCTGCAATCTCCACCAGATTGAGATGAGCTGGGGCTCTCTTAGCACACTGTTGTATGTGTCCTGGTTCAAATTTTTCTCCACAAGCATAACACAGCCCATTCAACCTTCTATAGTCCCTCAACTGCCTTTCTCTACTCAATTCTCCTTGAGCTAGTACCACCTTACTCTCCACCTTGTTGCCAACCCCTATCCTAACTCCTCTACTACTTCTGTAAGTGCCCCTCTCCTGAATATCTCTCTGCACTTTAGCCAGCACCATAGCTCTACTCACAGTTGTAGGTATCTGTGATTGAACTGGCCCTTTCAGCTCAGACTTCAGTCCCTTCATGAACTGTGTCACAAAGAAAACTTCATCCAGTTCTGGATTGTGCATAGAAGTTGAGTACCTTGCTTCCTCAAACTCTGAGATGTACTCATCCAGACCACTGGTTTGTCTCAGATGCAGCAGATGGTGCATGGCTTGGGGATACTCATAAGAGCCGAACTTCTCCTTTACTGCCTCCACAAACCTCCTCCAAGAGCTCAACCCTTCAGTCAGCTTGAAGATCTGGAGCCACTTGGATGCATTTCCCTCCATATGCATGCTTGCAGCTTTGACCCAGGTCTTCTCTGGCACATGATAGATGGAGAAATAATCCTCACATTTATCAATCCAAATGGTAGGATTATCTCCAGAAAACTTAGGGAATGACAGCTTCATCAGGGTTCTGTCCTCCTGCACCTCTCTCTGCTGATTTCCCCCAGGGCATCCTACCTCCTCAACCTCCCTGTTTAGTGGTTGCTCTCGACCCCCTCCTCTGTGCTGCTGCACGCCCACTTCACCTCGATGCTGTCCTACCTCCTCTATTCTTCGGAACTGTGATGCCTCCACCCTACGCTCCAGATATATAGCCTCCATCTTCTTCTCAAGTCCTTCCATCTGCCGGGCAAGCAGATCACGCTCCTGGGCTGCCTGCTCCGCGATAGATGCCGCAAGAGCCTGTTGACCTTGGAGATTGCTCTGACCTCTGGCCAACTGCTCCAACATCCCAAACACCTTGTCCCATCTCTCCCCTTCTGCCTTCGACTCCTCTGCCATCGCCTGTAACACGAATCGAGTCTGGACCGAAGGCTTGGGTGCTGGCGCCGTGGTGAGAGACGCGGATTCACGACGATCTCTACACCCGATCACCCGTACGCCAAATCACGAACACTGGAAGGCCCCCTCCCCGAAAAATTTCGAGACCCAAGGAAGGAGAAGGCTCTGATACCAGCTGTAACGTCCCTTGGCCGGAGCTCGTCGGAACTCCGGCGTGAGCGCGCACAGGACCGACCGGCGACGGCGCGGCGGCGGGAGCGACGATGGAATTTTGGGAATCTCTCAACTGAATTCGGTTTCTGGTCACTTCATTTCATCACGAGGAGGTTCGTTTACATACCCGACCGGGAGCTGACCCGTGGGCCCATCACCGCACTCAAGACCCCACCTGTCATACTAGATACAACTCACACCACCCACGCTCTCACACACGCCCATCGCTCTCCAGAATCTTCTCTTCGTCTTCACAGCACCTCGGCGACTCCGATGGCGGCTCCACCTTCCTCCCTGGGATCCATGGCCGTAACATGGATCTAGGTTGATTCCCTTCTTTCGTACCCTGGGCATTGGAGCTAGCATGGTCACTCTCTCAGGGAGTGGGAAAGATTGGGTTTTTATTTTGGCATGCTACAAATTATGTAACAATTTTGTTCCTTGCATCTCTAGGTTATATCGCGCATTAAAGAATTGGTTGAAGAACTGCTAGTGACAGCATTTAGACCTATTTGCTTGAGCCACATATTCACCCAACCTAACGAGCTGGTGGCGTAGTGAAGATCGTTTGTGACGAGACCTGTGCAATTGTGGAACGGCCCACTTTTATAGATGGGTTTAGAATGGGAATTTGTATTGTAAAAGTATTGCAACGTGTACCTGATTTGGGTGGATAGGCTTGTAATGCTCATAACTTATGTTGATTTACTACAAGCAGTTTGGACCAGTACCCTTGTAGCATATGGCTTCTACAATATATGCTGACGTGATATATTTTTCGCAGGTTGGGTCTTGTGGCAACTATCAAGGTAAGTGGTCTGACAGATCTTGCTCACTATTGAACCTACCACCTTTTTTTCTATTGGTAGTTGTTTACGCCTTCTCGCAAAAGTTATGTCATCATGTGCGTTCTTGTGAAAAGTAGTATGAGATCATTCATTTTAGGCTTGCCCTAAAATACTGAAGCCTAGTATGATATATTGTTTTCCACAATTCCACATTCGAAGTTCATCAGATTGTATGAGATCATTCATTTAGGCTTGCCGCCTTGCCCTAGAATAGTGAAGTTTATAGTATGATCAGTATTATCCGAAACGGTATTAAATGACCATCTAAACCTGTTTAAATGGTAAACATAAGGCTACTGCATTGTTTAGGGCTAAACGGAACAGTTCCGAGACAGTTTTAGATATCATTTTGGCCCTCTACCGAACCGTTTATAGGATAGGATAGAAAGAGAACAGGAGTATATAAGGAAACATTAGGTTTGACAGTCTCCTCTTATCCTATTTGCCCTCACCTCTTCATGAGAGCCAAAGCTGCCCACGTGTGCTCGTCAAGGTGCCGCCGTCCACGAGCACCATTCCACCCGCGTGCGGCCGCCAAAGCGTTGGTGGCCTTGATGCGATGTGGAAGCGGCGGTGGCGGCCTAGACGCTGCGCAAGGAGGGAGGAATAAGAGCGGAAGAGTGGGAGGGAATCCTACCAGCAAGGGCATTTCCTCTGTCCTCATTAGATCCGGTGCTAGTGGCTGGTCGCTGGCAAGCTGAGAGAGCACTGGGACTGTCGATTTGTTAGGGAGCGCAGAGAGGAGCAGGGAAGTGAGAGGGGTGGCGCCTGACGGTAGTGTCAAGTGAAAGGAAAGAAAGGGAGGTGCAAGATTGAAGAAGCACTGTGAAGCGGTGACGGTGGTTTATGTTGATTGCTGGGAGCTTGGGGCATACACGGACACACAATCATATAACCTAGAGAAGCTCTTGTGGGCTAGCTACTGAGCTAGGCTGGACACCTTCCCTCCCTTTGTTCTTTTCTCCGTTTTTCCTTTTTCTTTCCTCCTATCTGCCTCTATTTTTTCTCTACTAGTATGATACAGCAGTGAACTGTTTAGCCTCTCTAAACACTGTCTAACCGCTTGTAGAACGTCTAAATGATGGGTCACCGACTGCTTAGCATTTACTGTTTAGGATAACACTGAGTATGATCTATGTTTTCCGTGTTTGAAGTTCATTAGATTGCTTGTTGGTATTATATAAACCTTTTGCTGTATATCATCAATGTGAATAGCAAGGATCCATGTTATCCAGCATAACCTTGTTTGTTTATCTAGATAAATACATGCAGGGTCGTTTTAAATGCCTATTATATATTGCACAATGTGATCAATGCCCTCATTCTGATGCCTCATGGTTGCTTCAAGCAAAATGCAGTAACACAATGCTGGTCTAACTCTGCTAAGTAGTGATTGTCTTATGTTTGTCTCTTTGTTCCCCTCCAGGATCGAGCCAATGAAATCTACAAGAAGGTTGAAGATCTGAAGTCTATTAAGGGAAGAAATCATGATGCCATAGTAGCTGCTTGTCTTTATATTGCTTGCAGACAAGAGGATCGGCCTAGAACCGTGAAAGGTGCGTAGTATTATAGGGAAGCTTGACTTTTAATTGGAACTAATCACTTTTCATGCATCTGATCCCATTCTTCTTTGTTGTGTTGTATTGTCGCAGAGATATGTTCAGTTGCTAATGGAGCTACAAAGAAAGAGATTGGCCGTGCAAAAGAATTTATAGTGAAGCAATTGGAAGTTGAGATGGGTCAATCTATGGAGATGGGAACCATCCATGCCGGGGATTTCCTGGTTTGTTGGTTCCACAGATATTTAGCCTGCCTTCATTATTGGCAGAATTAGTAATTTGTGAGCTTGTGAATTCTTAAGTTGGTAGCTTATAAATTGATCAAACTGCAGAGGCGTTTTTGCTCAACTCTTGGGATGAATAACCAAGCTGTTAAAGCAGCCCAGGAGGCAGTCCAGCGTTCAGAGGAGCTTGATATCAGGTTTGGCTTTATGGACTTTGTGCAGACTGTTCCTTGCTCATTTTTGCTTGTTTGCAGATTGGGCATGATGAGACATGAAAGTTTAATCATGTTTTGTGCCTATTCAGATTTAGATCCGTTTTAGGCAAATGCCCTCAGGGATTATATACAATGGATGAACTAATCAGATAAAAAATTGCATACATGGATATTTCTGTTTATTACTTCACTCGTGAGTCATGACACAAGTAGTGTTTTGTTGTGATGAAATCATGTTTCATGTTTGTGTTATGCTGGGCTTTTCTTCGGCTCCCACGTACGAGTATTACTAATTAGCCATCTTTTGTATTGCACATTTGTGGCCCCAAGTGTAACGCTTTCTTTTAACGTGCTGTTCAGGAGGAGCCCTATCTCAATTGCAGCTGCTGTAATTTATATGATAACCCAGCTCTCGGAGGACAAGAAGCCCCTTAAAGGTTTGAACCCTGTCACAGTTCTGTCATCTTTGTTACTGATATAGTGATACTGATAGCACTCTGAACATGTCGCAGATATTTCCTTGGCTACTGGTGTAGCTGAAGGCACCATCAGAAACTCTTATAAGGATCTGTATCCGTACGCATCGAGGCTCATTCCAAACACCTATGCCAAGGAGGAAGACCTGAAGAATCTCTGTACACCTTAGGAAGTTATTTTCCTTTTTGCTTTCGTTACATAAGTTGAAGTTAGATTTGCGGAAGAGTAACGTTGTGGTTGTGAATTTACCGGGCCATGTGGTGTCCTCGCTCCTAACTTTATGTACATGGACCTGTGAGAACAAAGTTGTCCTGAAGTTAAGATCAAATTAAATTTTCAGAGACGAGAGGTGACATTACCTGTCTACTGAGGATCGTATCAGTTTTTCGAATGCTACATTTTTTTCGTATGCTACCTGGGGTGTTGCGGCCTGGCCTCGGGGGCAAACTGACAAATGTAGGTAGCGACCAAATTTTGGACAAGCATTAGCTATAAACCTGGGATGTTGGAGCCTGGCCTCGTACATTGAGGCTTCCAAGTTGATTCTTTAGATTCACTTCTGATTTTCTGGTAAAGTGATTTTGAGGCTGAAAATGAGTCTCTATGATTTCTTAGAATAAGCTCTAAGAATCAAGATAGAGAATCACTTCACAAAATCAGAAGAAGCTATTTTTTTCAGCTTCCAGCCTCTAAGTTCATTTCAGATAATCACTTCACAGAATCAGTCAAGAATCACTTCTTCTGAAACAACAGTGTTTGACACAACTTCTTTGGTTCTGTCTTAGAATCAGCTCCGTGGAGCTCTACTAAAGGGCCCTGAACTGATCCGCACCAGCTACGAAACTGAGAAACGTTTATTTGTACTATTCTTAAAAGTTTATTAACTTTTATTCAAAAAAGTAAAAGATGATAAACTTTTGAACACGGAGGAAGTATGTACGTTCGTTTTCTGTAGTCTGTGCAAACTCTGAGCGGAAACGTGTGGACACTGGGAGAAATTTTGGTTCGTGTATCTTGAAGCCGTTGGGAATTGGAATGTGTGAATCTTTGGCACCTGGTCCATGCATGCCGTGGGTCATGCCTGCTGCGTGCATGGCAGGCTGGCGGCAGACACGGAGGTGAGTGGCCGGTGGACGGTGGAGGACGCTGTGCTGTGCTGTGCTGTGCCGTGCATTGGGTTGGGTGGCTTGGCAGGTACTCCCTACGTTTTCAATTACTTGACATTCCAAATCAAATGAAAAATATTTTATTATTTGATCATCTAAGTGTATGAACAGCGGAGCTGGGCGCGGGGGCGCCTCCCTGTCAGCCGCCTGATTTTTTCCTAAATTTCAGATGACGATTTGAACTATCGATCTTACTTTTAGATTCGTGCGCACTCAGGTATATATAACTTCTCAAACCCTTACAATGAACAAGCCGAACTCCTCACGGGCGGGGGCGGCTCCTCGCGAGCAAGGTCTGATGGCGGCATCGCGGGCGTCCCCTTGAGCGCAAGTCACTGCAGGAGGTGGTGGCGCAGTGGCGGATCTCACTGGCGCCGGCAGCAGCGGATCTCGCCGATCCGCAGGCCGCGCTCAAATCGGCAGTGGCGGCGCCGGCAGCGCGGGCTGAGATCTGCAGAGGAGGAGGTCGTGGCCTTGACGGCGGCTGCGGAGGCTACGCCGACAGCGCGAGCCGAGCTCGACGGTGGCCGCGGCCGCCACGACGGCGCGGACGCCGGAGAAGAAGGCAATATTTGTTTAATTTTTGTGTTCATTGTAATTGTTAATATGTAATTGTGAGGGTTATATTAATTATAAAATAATCAACCAAAAATTTGTTATTGATTAACCTATAGAAGTAAGGGTTAATAACTAATTATAGTATTAGTGACTAATAACACTAATTAGCTACTAATTACTAAGTGTCTGAAATTTTCTTAAATTTCAAGCGTCTGATAAATAGACAACCTCATGAATTTTTTTTATCATTATCGAGTGGTGAAGCTAGGCTGGAACTGATAGTGGTGCACAACATAAAACATGTCTAATTTTCTAGCATAAATATCAGTTTTAGCTTGTCAAATAGAGCTTATTAGTGTTAAACGTTTTTTTACACCCTGGTGCCGGTGCACCAGGTAGGTCAACATAACTTCATCACTGTTTATCCTTATAATATCTCCAACTTCAGATCAAAAATGATACTCTATTTCAGCATTTGAGGAGTGCTATAGTACATTTCTCCTACTCTATTTTTTTCATCTCCAACAGCAGTGGCGTTTTAGTTGTCTCCAACCGTATCTAGATTTTGATGGACTTGTGTCCGCCAGCACCACGCCCCGGTCGTGAACGCCTTGGTGAGCACGACGACTATGAGCAGCAGCGGTGGCATCAAAGCGGCGGCGGCACGGACCATCGACGAGGCAGGCCGAAGGGGGCATGCGGGAGAGGAGGCGGCGGCCACCGACGAGGCGGGTCGGAGGCGGCGCGCGTCGTCGGTGCAGGCCATTGACGAGCTTGGCAGGAGGGGCACGCAGGATCGGAGGGGGCGGCGTGGAATCGGGAGGAGGCGATGCGGAGGGAGGAGGTGGCCGCGTGAGGATGGCGTGCGGCGCGCGGAGGGAGGAGGTGGCACGCGACTCTGCGAGAGGAGGAGGCGGGGCGCGGCGACAATGTTGGCGGAGGAGCAGGAGGCGATCGCTGCCCGACGAAGTGCGGGAGGAAGAAGAGCCTGGGGGGCCCACGGCAGTTGGAATGCCTCGAGCGCTTTGGGCCTCCATTTTTGGGAACGGGGCAGACCGAAGAGAAAATAGAGATCCAGTATATGGAGGTTGTTGGAGAATGGAAAAAGAAGTTCAGAGAATGCATTTTAGGGATGGGGTAACATTTACCCTGTTGGAGATAGCCTCACTTTTTAAGCATATCGTCTAAAGAAATGAAGAGGGTGAGAGTGACTAATAAGTGGATAAAATCATCATTTCACATATTTTTCTCATTTTTTACAAACATGTCTTGAATGGAGTATACACTAGTCACGTTGGACGTGCTCCACGTGGAACGTTTTGAGATTTGCACGAGATGGCCATGACGCTGGTTTTAGAGCTGTTTGGGACTGCTTCGCCTTCGCTCTAGAAAAATCAACTCCACTCTCAAATTCTCAAAGTCAGACATCCCAGCTCCACCACTTCCAGCCAGAAAAATGTGAACCTAGAGACCAACTCTACTTATTCGTCTGACAGGCTGTGGGACCGGCACGATAGACCGCCGTCATGTAGCCGGTCCCCTCCCTCCGTACCGGGTCGATTTGGCTGGTCTTTGGGCTGACCTGTTTAGAACGGTCCATTTTATCACCTATAATATAATGATACAAAAAATGAGGCACCAACCGCTTAAACAAAAAAAGATGCTGACAGTGGTTGTGCTAACTACGTCAAATAACTAATCTCAAGCCATCATCTTGCACCACTCTCATCTGTTCAACAGGCGTTAGCTCTTCATCAATTTGAATGCCATTTCTTACGCAGGTTCTGCTAAACTTGGAACCATATGTGAGTGGACTGCTCGATCGCGGTGTTCATCACCTTTTCTTCTCGGGCAGGTTTGAAAAAGACCAGAAGTCGCATGTCACAACACAATATTTCCAACACCAGAAGATATTATTTCAACTGTGTTACTGACCACTCACGCACAAAATGAACTCCCAGTCACGTACAAAAAGGTCTACGACCAGAAAAATAGATGGTGATATTTTGCATAATTATTTTTTTTGGTATTACAACCTCCATCCCAAATTACTTGTCACTCTTCAGTTCATTTTTAAACTAGAGAGTGACAATTAATTTGAAATGAAGAGGGTAGCAAAACCAGGTGGCGGCTCAAAACAGTCACGTGTTATGGTATGGCAGCCGGGCTGCCTCTCTGAGTGCTTATTTCTAACAGGATGCATCAGGCTGCAACTTTCTTGGAAGTCACCGAGTTAATAATGGTGGCAAAATCCGGAGCCTGCAAAACACAAACATAACGGTTAACACTCAACAATCAGAAATGACATAGCAAGAGTTTCACTGCTTATTTAGTTTTTTTTTTCAAACCGTTATGCTGCATATGGTGTAAGAGATCAATATAGACAAATCCTATTCAGAACCACTGAGAACAAACATACAAGACGCTGAAAGCAGAAGAGTTCAAGAACTACAAGTAGCAGCAACTAATTAATGACAGGTTACAGTACACATGAGTTCGTGTTTTGATATCAGATGTTAATTTCTCATACCTTCAAAGAGGCACCACCGACCAGAAAGCCATCAATATCTTCTTTCTTCGCTAGTTCTGCAGAATTGCCTGCATTTACAGAACCTGTAACAGAGGCAAGGGAAGATGGTCAGTCAGTGAGACATATTAAACACCCCAACACAGTACTGAAATAAAAACAACATGGCATCAATGGCAAAATCTTAGCACCGGTCCCAAGGTTACAAGCCTTGATAGGTCTTGAGATCTCAACATGTCATCTCTACAATTATTAAATAACATCTCAAGAAAGGGTCTCAAGATATTTCCTAGATATCCAGATTCCAGAGAAGCATGCTTGCAAACGTGATTCTATGAAGATGTTTTCGGAGTTGATATCTTTGTACTAAATTATCAAACAATAGATTCCAATAACTTAAATATTTAAGAAATGAGTTTAGTGTAGGAACAAGAAAGCATAGAAACACATTGATCATGATAAATAGCAATATGACATGAGAAACTAACCTCCATAAATAATCCGAATGCTAGAAGCAACATCAGGTGATACATTGGTTTTCAACCAATCACGTACAGCAGCATGAACTTCCTGGGCTTGCTCAGGAGTAGCAACTTTTCCAGTTCCAATTGCCCAAACAGGTTCGTATGCAATTACAACGTCGGTCCAGTTTGTAATGTTATCTGAAAGCAGATGCACGTTGCAATTCATCAACACCTGAACATAAATCAATGCTGTACAATTTCTTCACAAGAACACCCATAGAAAAACTCGACTTAGGAGTCAAGAAGATGAAACTTGACCTGCATACGCCTTCAACTGCTTAAAACACACATCAAATGTTTTCCCCGCTTCCCTCTCTTCAAGCAGCTCTCCTATGCAGGCAATAACCTTAACATTTTGGCTCAATGCATATGCAGCCTTCTTCCCAATAAACTGCATTTGAACAACTTGGTATATTAAATTAAAGAACTATAATCATGCATCTCAACGGGAAATTTCAGAATCATAAGGCATGCGTAGGCATCTGGCGCATGTAACAATTACAGCATCATCTTCACCAAGAATATTTCTACGCTCCGAGTGTCCAAGAATAACCCATTTACACCCAATGTCCACCAATTGCTCTCCGCTGGAGGTTTTGTTTCAGGAAAAGTAAAATTCTATCAGCACAGTGAAGCCAGAAGTAAAACAAACTAAAATTCCAGATCCTTTATTACCTACCACAAAGTTCATGTAGTAAAAAAAAAGGTGAAATACTACACTGCTTTTGTAACCATTACTGTACAAGTAGCTGCTACAGTGAACCTGTAATCAACCTGATTTCTCCAGTGTAGGCTCCTCCTTTTCCAATCCACATATTTTGAGCAGATACCTCAATACGATCAGTTAGTGAATTCTTCACTTGATCAATGTAAATGAATGGAGGTGCTACCACAACATCTGCAGTATTTCCACAACTGCACATATTAGTATGCTTGCTATATTAAGAGAAGAAAGCAGCTAAGGGATATAAAGTTATCGTAAGAATCATCTCTACTACAGGTGTCTTACATCACGATAAATTACATTCTGATGATAATATGGACTATGCAGCCACCATAAGATAACACGCTGTGATGATAATTTGGAGCCCATGAATGAAATTCCATCTAAATTACTATACAATTAAAGTGTTCATATAGAACATGGAGAATACGGGACAGACGTCATGTTGTGAATATTTAGGAAGCTACATTGCAAATATTCAGGAAGCTGTCCATATTAAAGGAAGGTTAATGGAAATCCTTGTGCAACAGGATGGATATGGAGAGGAAGATCATGATACGTGATAATGTGAAGACGAAACAAATGATCTTACCTACATCGGACTCAAGTGTAGCAGCATTCAGTTCTGAGACAAGCTTGCTAATGGAGTCCTTTGTTCCGTTCTGAAGCGACGGGAAAAGAGGGTGGGGGAGAAAGAAAAAGACATCAACATCGAAAATTCTGAGATCTTTAACCAAAAACAGCCGGGTATATAATTTAAATTGTTAGGCCAAGTCCCTTAAGTCAAGAAGCAGAATATATGAAATAGTTAAATGTAAGAAAATATATACGAAATAAAAAAGATTTCATCAAGACAAATGAATCATCAGGTTAGCTAATCTAAATATGCCAAAAAAATTGAAGTTTTATTTTGGGCTGACGAACTGAGTAATTGCTGGGAGTCTGATATACGATCAGAACTCGAACGTTCACAACATCCATCATTTGCCCCCCACACTCCCCTCCCTGTAGGTAGAAAGAGTCTCCCCGAGCTTACAGAAAAGGGTTAAAAAAAGGCACCGTGGCTTGTTCATCATGAGGACACAGGAACTGGCCCATTCTGGCTTCCCAACTTATACGTTCCAAAATCCCATCTTAAAGAAAATTTACCAAATTAAGTCTTCTATAGACAGGCGACGAAAGATGCAAGTTCCAGGATAGGCCAAGCTGGCCTTTCGAAAAAGGATAAGCCAAGCTAAATCAAGGCAGCACACAACCAGTTCTATCTCTAGCAAACATCTAGGTGCGGAGTAGATCACGATGTACGAATGAAGACAAAATCCCATCCCAGTTCGGTTGGAATCTCCAAGGCGGCAAACGCAATGCAGCAACGCCAAAAGACCATACAGTTACGACACCACCTCCAGCGTCAGCAGTACTGACACCCAAACCAAAGGCGCGCAAAGCTGAAGGAGCAGAGCGAGCAGTCGATCACTTACGCATTTCCAGTTGCCGCCAACGAAGAACTGCAGAGCAGAGCAGAGGCAAACGGGACCGTGAGCGTCAGAAAGGAAAAAAAAACAAAACGAGGCGGATGTACAGGGAAACAGCGGCGGCGCACCTTGCCGGATCCGGCCATGGAGACGATGCGCTGCGCGCGGCTGCGGCGGGAGCATCCGAGGCGGAGCTGCTGCGGAGCCGGGGTCGCGGGGGCGACGGCCACCGCGCGGCGGCTGGAGCCGGCGAGGTGGGACATGTGGGAGGAGGCTAGGAACGACGGCGCCGCCATCCTCCTAGCGCTGGGTGCGGTTGGTGGGCGAGGGGTGGTGACGCGAACAAAAGCTCTAGCTTCCTCCCTCGACGCTCTGACGATGCGCGCAGCCGGCGGGGGGGCGGGACAGGTGTAGTAAGAGCGTAGGACGGGGCTGGTGAGGGACAGCGACCGGCGCGCGGGTTTCGTCGCCACGCATTTGTATGGCCGCCCCGCGCCTTATCGGCCCACGGATAGGGCGCCGACGGCCGCGGATCCTGCCACGTCACGTCCGAGCGGTCGAGAGGCGCGGCTGGGCCGACGGCCCAGGTTGGCCGCTGCTGGATCCTGGATTTTTCTTTCCTGTTTGTTTCCGGGGACGTGGCCCTGAAAAGTTGAAAACACTCATTTCCTGTTTGGATGATTCAGCGACGCACGTTCGCATCGCACGACGGATACTAGGATCATTAGATTGAGGTGGGTGGGTAAACATTCCCCGGGGATACGGTTGGTCCAGTGCTCTTCCGGTGATATCACCCTCCCGCGTGCCGGTTGTTGCTGGGCAGCCGAGAAATATGTTTGTTTGTTCTTGGCGCTGGCTATGAAAAAGGCTTACTACGTATGTGAGATTCTGAGCAAGACATGTCTTCGCCCTCACCCCCTCACCACGCTAAATGCTCAACTCTCTCGCAGACTTTGTGTGTTTGTCGTGAGATACATGCTAGCGCGGGTGTGTTTGGTTATATGTATGAATCTTCACCAGTTGTCAGGGATACATGATGGTATGAGAATGAGATACTGCGTCCGTCATCAAAATTCAAAACTTAATCACATTTTAATTCAAAAATGAAATAAAAAAGTGATAAATTTTTAGGGACAAAAGGAATACAGGCTAAAGCCAGTAGTGAAGCTTCAGTGAATAGTCAGGGACGGGCCTCACCATTTGTGCTAAAAATGTTGAAGAATAGTACCAGTTTAATCTTATTGCAAATTTGTGTAGGTAGGGGGAGGACGGGCATGGCTTACTTTGGTCCCCACAAAGATTCGCCAATGCCAAAGATAAACTCGTAGGAAAGTTTCAAGAGGTTAGATCTCTTGCTTATTTTCTCCCAAACTCTGAGGAATGCAATTCATAGAAATTTCAAATGTAATTGATAGTATTCAACAATGTGTTTCAAAAACTATTGTGGGAAAAATTTCTGTAGGGACTGAATATTTAAAAATTACATATTTTCCTTCATTCACGAGAGAGGGCAAGACACGAATGTTCCAGATTTCACATGACAAGCATGTTTGGACTGTTACTATTATGACAGAGTTCTGTACTCGAGGTACCGAAAATATGAGGCCCGACGACGGTATGCGATCACTATACGGCAACGAACTGTATCTACCCTCTAGCGCTAGGAGGACCCGCCGCCAACACTCCGACCTACCGAGGTTGGGTAATCTAGCCCGCCAGAGTTCTGACCTCCGAGGTTGGACAAACAATTTCTTTCGGGCCTGAGCTCGAGAGAGATAGACAATTGATGATATTTAAGACAAATGGTGGACGCCATTACTTTTGTGGAAGGGATAACACGCGGGTGTGATCCTTTACAAGATAACCTAACATCCTCTCATTTTGTCCTATCTGTCGCAGGGGAATACGTACATCGTACGTGCAACACAACCATGTATGAAGTTAAACGATGAAGCTTCCACATCTCGAACTGGCTGACGTAAGAATAATGTACAACTCGACCTTACTATGAGATACATGACTTAGTTTGGTCTCCATAAAGCTTCGCCAATACCTAAAAGATGGTATGTTATACTAATAACATGTATAAACTCATGATTTTGGATGCAATACGAGGAAAAAACATGAATTTGAAGAGAGGAATACACTCGTAGGAAAGTTTCCAAGATCGAGGAATGCAATCCATAGGAATTTCAATGTAATTGATAGGGTTCGATTATGTATGTTCAAAGGCATGTAGGAAAATTTCCAATAGGATTGATCTTACAAATAGAAAAAAATTATGCATTCGTGAGAGAGGCCAAAACACGAGTGTCCGAGATTCTATCTGACCGAACTCAACATTTTCGAATCAAACCCCTAAGGCTATATGCACTCGTATCTTCTAAATTATACTATCTTCTGTACTTACTTTATACTTTCAGTATATAGTATATATTTTCAGTAGGTTCATTCTACACATCTACTCTTTTGGTAGCAACTACTGTGCAATTGGTCTAATTGTGCAATCCTGCAATAATAGATTCTCATGCGTTGGATTCTCATCGTATGGTGGCTGCACATTTTCACTTATTCTCTCACCCATGTTCGAAAATATGCAAAAAAAAATATGGGAGAATTTAAGTGAAAATGTGCATCCACCACAAGATGGAAGTCCAAAGCATGAAAATCCATAATTGCGTGATTGCTCAATTTGTATGATCGCATAATAGTTGATGCCTCTACTCTTTGTATATAGGGATAAAAACGGCCGAAAACGGACGAAAAAAATGGTCAAATCATTTTTCATTTTCGTATTTAATTTTCGGAAGCGAGGTCGGAAATGGAGTTATTGGATACAATTACGGTATCGGAAACTTCAGAAATATTGAAATCGGATAAATTTGAACGGAAATATGTTGATACTGGAACAGTTTCAGAATTTTTATCGGAACCAACACTAAATCAACATGTGGTTTGTGTTTCACACAATGACACAACGACAACATCAACATTGTCTATGTGAAGCACAAATAATTAGGATGAATACCAAAGGAAAAAAATACAATCAGGACAAAGTGAAGTTTTCATGTTGCACGAGTGCACGTACAACACTGCAGGTTTACAACATACTCAGAACAAAATAAATCAGATTTGATGGTAAACAACAGACTGCACAACAAGTACAAAATTTTTCAAAGCACACAATAATTTATTACATTGTTTGAGATTAAAAAACACCAAGACTGAAACAAATATTTGGAAATCCTCTGCACGGTTCTTTTGAATGTAATTCTAATTCAGCTTCAGTCAGGTGACGCAAACATGACTGTTGTCGAAAAATGTAATTGTAATTCAGATTCAGAATTCTAATGCGGCAAGCACTTCGGAAATTACTCAGATATTATTCGGAATTTTTCCGATTAAATATGGTATTCCGACAACTCTGTCCGTAAACTGCTAAATCATTTTCGTACCGTTTCCGATTAAAATTTTCGATTACCGTATCATTTCCGTATGTTTCCAACCAAAATGACAAATGGTTCGAAAATCTCAAACGATATCAGATGGTCGGAAAATTACTGTACCGTTTTCATCTCTATTTGTATATATAAAGTACGCTTTACAGCACAGCAGGTCTAAAGCATCTCTGAAGATAGTTCCATGACACGTGGGGTCCAAGAACGCATTCCCCACGCGTCGGTCGAGTAACGGAGTAGGTGAACCCCGCACCCGTTACCGTGACGGTGCCCCTAGCACACCCAGCGGAGCGCTAACCAACGCATATAAACCCACTGACAAGGAGCCCCAGAACGGCCCGAGACTACGTGTCACGTTCTAACGGACACGTCACGTGTCGGTTTCGGAGGCTTGGGATTAACCAGACCAATAGGTTTAAAACCAAAATCACACGGCTAATCCTTCATCCATCAGCTACCCAGAACGCGCATTATTTTTCCCCGTCGTACCTCGTAACAGAAGTTGCTAACCCAGCTTTTCTCGTTTCGCCCCCGTCATGGAGGATTCGAAGGGGAGCGGCGGCGGCGGCGGCGGCGACAAGCCCGGTGCCGAGCCAAACCCTATTCCGAATCCGCCCCCGCCGCCCGCGGCGGCTGGGGACGACGGCGACGCCGCGGCTGCGGCGGGGCGGCGTCCTTTCACGGCCCTCACCCAGGAGGAGGCCGACCTTGCCCTCGCCCGCGTCCTCCAGGAGCAGGCAAGCGACGATGAGATCTCGCGGCCTTGGGGCTGGCTGTTCCTAGGGTTCCCTAGCACGCCCGATTAACCTGTGGTTCGGATCGGTGTAGGAGCGGGCGTACATGATGCTCCAGATGAATGGAGGCGGCGGCATGGGCAGCGACTACGGTAGCTCGGAGGCTGGGAGCTACGAGTACGACGATGAGGTTGAGGAGGAGCTGGAGCACCACCTCCCCGTCCACAACCACGAGCACCCGGTGCGCGATGGTGATGGTGGGGACCACGATGCGGACGGCGCCGAGGGGAGCGACTACGAGGAGGAGTTCGAGGAGGATGAGGAAGGAGACCCAGAGGTGGACCCCGCGGAGTTTGAGGACGACGAGGCCTTTGCTCGTGCGCTGCAGGATGCTGAGGAACGTGAGGTTGCTGCACGGCTCATGGCCCTTGCTGGTCTCAGTGATTGTGAGCACACACAGATTGTTGTTACCGAGCTCATATCTTATTTTTGTTAGTTGTATCTTATTTTTGTTTCCTTTTGCAGGGAGAGCAGTGGATGTGGAGCATGACGAAGAGCACATTAATGACCCACAGGTGGTAACTCATCTCTAGCCTTTGAGCATTCCTTGAATATGGAATAAATCTTGAGAATCAAAATTGCTTATGCTATCTCTATTTGACTATTTCTTTCATTCATTGTATATAAACTCATGTTTGCTTCTAGTTTATAAAAGCACATATGAAGCTTTTTTGTGAAATAATACCATAATATATTGTCGACTTGTAATTTAATATGATATCTATCCTACCTGAAATTGTAGTATGGGTTTATTGGTCATAGAAATGTGATACAATCACACATATTATATTATGTTGCGTTTTCATTTTACATAAGGGGCATTCACTTACACGAGGATACATAACATTATGTCGTGCTTAAAATGGCAGCTTATGTATCGATGACAAACAAAATCATACTAAACTGATGCCTTATTGCGAATGATCTGGAGAATGGAGATAATATGTTATGTTGGCCATTTATAGATTGATGCCTTCTGATTAATACAAATAGCTGACGAAGTTAATTTCATAGAAGTGACATGATGGTAGCAACGATATAATGATGCAGTGAAAATAAACTCGACTTAGAAATGTAGAAATATCATAATGCTTTCTTTACATAGATTGTCAACGTTCTCTCCTATGATCCTATCTGAAACTTGGCTAGTCAGGTTCTGGATTCATTGTGCAGTTAGATTGCACATATTCCTAGGGTATCATCTTTTCCTTTACTTAGGAATTCATTCACTTCATTACTTGATGGTATGCTTGTTCAATATTATTTCTAACCTAGAATAAACAAAATATTGTTGCAATGAAAATGTCAGATAGGCTATATATGAAACCCAACAATCTTATCTATTTAGAGTGATGTCAAGTTGTCAACAGCCTACCCTAACGTGCTTGGTACAAAGGCTAGGTTAGTTGGTTGTTGTTGTTGATGTCAACAGATGCAGCAAATTCTTTCCGAGGATACATCTGTTGTACCAAATTTTAGCCGGGTTCTTTGTTATTCATATAGATCAGCAATCTGCCCTTCCAAAGATCACCTTGAATTGATAAGCACATTTTTGTGATGGTTCGGTTCAAATTTTTAGTCCAGATCTTCAGGACCTAAATAACAAATCTGATCTATTTTTAATTTTTAAGTTATGATATGATTTTCCTTGATAATACTGAACTGATAAGCAGACTCTGTTCCAACTGAGATCACTAGTTGGTTGTTGAGCGATAAAGAAGCAAACTCCGTAGCAGGTCTAGCAGCTATGAGTTCTGTGTTTTGTTTTCATCTGCATGAACTACTGTAGTTTGGCTTCTTATTTTTCTTTTACTTTTTTCGTTTTTTAAAGACTGGTTGACATCACTGTGATTTTGTTACCTAGTAATGATCCATGGGTGATCCCCTGTTCTGGAAAAAAATTGATCGGATTTTCCTTGATAATACCAAAATAGTATGGCTTTCTAGCAAGAAAAATCCTGAAGAAACTTACAGAACCTATAATTTCTTGATAACTAGTCCAAGTTTAATCAGTTCCTTCTTCCACTTGGAATTGACATACTAGCTTCAACGATTCCTGGAATTTCTTTGGAGTATCTATATCTTGTTCCCATGTTGTTCTTACTTTCTTGCATACAGATGCCATGATTAGTCATAGACATTTTAGACTTTTATTTTATATGCTTTATAAGCTTTAATCAAAATCCAGGAGGCATGGCAGGAAGTTGATCCAGATGAGTACTCTTACGAGGTAATTTCGCATTCTTGTTTGGCTTGCCCTTAATTCGCCAAGACCTGTATTTTGAACAATCCAAAATCGTTATAAAAATGTTGAATGTTCGCATATTGATTTAGGAACTAGTTGCATTGGGCGAAGTAGTTGGTACAGAAAGCAGAGGTCTCTCTGCTGATACACTTGCTTCTTTACCATCAGTAACATACAAGACAAAAGATGTTCAGGATGGCAACACAGAACAGTATGTGCAACTAATTGAAGTTTTATATTTAAGTATAATAATATATCTTCTACTCATTGATGTTTATTGTTGTTTATAGATGTGTAATTTGCCGTGTGGAATTTGAGGAAGGCGAATCTTTGGTTGCACTTCCTTGCAAGCATTCATACCATCCTGAATGCATAAACCAATGGCTGCAAATAAATAAGGTACAATGGCCATTCTAAAGCTCGACACATTTGAATGGATATAGAATTTACTTCAAGTCCGTTTTTGAACGCTGTGGTCGAGTCTTTCAGGCTTACATACACATGCACCTGAAGGGAATCTGCTTCACAACTAGGGTGTACAGATTAGTTAATGCATTCTATAGTTCGTTCTAGATCATTTATTTTTGGTAAAAAAAGTTCAAGGTCTTTCTAAGTTTCTATAGTTGGTTCTAGATTAACTAATGCCCCAGTAACAGGGATAGTCATGTATACTTTTGAAAGAACAATGATATATTATTTTGCTTGATAGAGCCCCTTTTACTGTTTTAGCAAATTCTACAAACTTTTAGCTGCTATGCACCAATGCATACTTTGGTTAGATTGATTTGGTTTTGCATGCTGTTTAGGTAAAATACTTCAATTTTTCTATTCAACCACATTAATCTTGTATTCTTGGGTGTATTTTAAAAATAGTTAATACTCCACATGCCTTTTTAATATAACCATATAAGGAATAACATTGGAGAATGGTTCAGGGACCTTAAATCAATCTAGTCTGTTAAATGGATTGTCTTTTTACTGATGTGCTAAAAACACTTGATCAGCACTGTCTTCTCGATATTGAATCAGTGCCAATATCTGGTCTGTACTCTATTTGATACCACATAATGTGACTGGAAACTTAATGCCCTGGACAGATAACACTTTTAATTTGTCCATGGCAAGTTCAGCATAAAAAACACTGTACTCTGTGTCTCTGTAGTTGGACCAGTTGCTTCATAAATCTGTAGTCAGATCGTGTTATAGATTCTGAAATATATTGCTCTGCTCGACTTTTTTTTTCTTAGACTGAGCACGGTGAGTAGGTATAGCCGTACATGTTAAGTCTATTTCAGTACTCCCTACTGGTAGATTGTGTCATGTTGATCCTTAACTTGCAAAGTAACTCATTATGTGTACTCTCTGTCTTGTTGCATTTTCAACATGTTGTCAATCTCAAGCTTAGCGTGAGCAATTCTGCACAACAGTATCTGTTGGCCCAAAGTTTGACAAAACATTCCTGATTATGCAGGTATGCCCTATGTGTAGCGCAGAGGTTTCAACCTCGGGCAATAAGGACTAAGGAGGCATGACCTCTCTCTCATGGCCATCATCAGCAGTTGATGGGAATAACTAGCAGCATCACAGTAGCGGCTATATTGTTGAACTGAAAGAAGCAAAAATATTTTACAAACATGCAAGGAGATCAGGATTTAATCCTCTGTCAGTCTTAAGATCTCCCCAGATGTGCTCACCGAACTTTATTTGTCTTGCTGTTATTCTCTATATTCCCTTGAAATGCCTTACGGCTGCTGTATGTTCCACAAGATACGTCAATTATATTATATTATTAGTCATTCTTTTACTAACTCCATGGTCATTATATTTATTCTGCTTGAAATTACTGTTTTATTATTCTCCCGTGTACACCTTTCAACTTATTGTAGGCTGATTGAACACATTGACAATTGGAAAACGCGGAAGATGAGAATGAAAAAAAATTGAGTGCTTCGAGAAACTGGAGCTGTCACTTCTCTTTCGAGATTTAAACATTTTCCGCAGCTGGCAGATTTCAAAATTAATGGATGGTGGTGTTATTAGAAAACACTGAATAATGCTAGACGTGCGTGTCTAATCTCAAATCTGTTTAGATATTATGAATTGATTGCTAGAGATTGATTTTTAGGATATGTCATGAAAAAATGCTCCAAAATTATCTTATTGTACGTACTTGGTAGAGAGATTTCTCTACCAAGTAGAAACTAGTGAGGTCCACCTTAAAATTATTGTCTAAAAGTAAGCTTTGAAAATTTTGTGGCACTGCTACTATCTGCTTGCTTCATTGGTGAGGCTTCATTCTTTCGGATTTTGATCTGCCTATCGGACGGTCTAAACCTATTCCGACTTGGCGGGGACCTAGGCTGGTGTTCCTTTTCAACTCATGTACTTGCATCTGCACAAGTCTATGTTCCTATGGTTCTCCCCACTCTGTTTCAAGTCTATGATCATTTGAGAGGTTGTTGAGTATTTTCTCCGTCTCCAAATGTTTTTCGCTTGTTAGTTCAAAAATAAACTAAAAACGACAAAAAATTCAGGACGAAGAGAGTAGTTTGATAGATATAGTTTTGGACTTCCGGTGAGATTGTTAGAGTTTTCGTAACACCCAATGATTTTCATAAGGATGTTGCAGGAGCTTACTTTTGTTATGTACTCCCTCCTTTCTCAAAAGATTGTCACTTTATAGTTCATTTTTATACTAGAAGGTGACAATCTTTTGAGAAAGGAGGGAGTAAAACTGTACGCAGACTATGTTAGTTCTTGGGATTGTATGCTTGCTAGGTTGGTTAGAGGGTCCCGTCAGTCTGAACCTTAACGTGTGTTCACCTCCTGAAGTGTGAGTATCATATCTTCAGACATATTTTTTAAAGATAATTTGTGCTCTGAATTAAGCGTTTGATAAAGTATTAGTGTTTCTGAAGATAAAAATACCACGGTTAATCAACCATAGTTTAGCAAATATTCATGGGTACATGGTTGTTGAGGCAAACACAGATGGGCTTGTGTAGTTTTTACATGCCATCTACACGACACATAGGTTCAGGAAAACAGAGGCAGAAATTTACATTCACGCGAGTCTTATGGAGCTCTTACGCTCGATAGTAGGCATATCTTAAAAGCCGTAGAGAATTACTATTGTGCGCTATAATGAATATTGGTTGGGTGTCTCAAAGGAACAAGGGGATCCTTCTTTTCCATGTAAACCGGAATATTTTTATTTTGTTCTTTAGCATGCGATTCACTAGATGTTATTTTGCAATATAGCTGTTTAGTTCTCTTGGGATTGTTGTAGAAGTTTCTGTAACGCCCTGTGATTTTCATAAGGATGTTTCAGAAGTTTACTCTCGTTATGTAGGTGTTTACACAAACTCGGTTGGGTATGTGTAGTTTTTATGTGCCATCTATATGACATTTAGTCATATTTAGGAAAAATAGAGGTAATAATTTGCATTCGTGTGGGGTTCATGGTGTTCTTGCGCCGGACATTAGGCATATTTTTTTTTTTTTTGAAAAACGACCGGAGGTCGGCGTTTATATTATAAGAGGAGTAGAATTACATGTACAAGATTGCTAGAGTGGAAACTTCCATCACAAACCGATGGTGTTAGTGGAACAACCAGGCGAGTTTGGAGTTTCCGGCGAGTAGCCAGAGTCGGAGCTAATCCCGGATGTCGGATACAATTTGGTTAACTCGGCGCTCCTGATTCCTGAAAAGGCGCGCGTTGCGCTCTCTCCAGATTTCCCACAAGGTAGCCAGCAGCAGCGATTGCAACCCTCTTGTTCGATCGGATCGGTCCACAGGGGAGAGGTCGGTGAACCACGCCTGTAGATGTTGCTTATCCTCCCATCCCGATGGTCGAAGATTTCGATGCCGCGTCCACTGTGCCATATGCTCCCATATTTCTTTTGATATGGTGCATTCCCTGAATAGATGAGAGACCGTCTCTAAGTTCCTCCTGCACAAGGGACATTAGGCATATATTAAAAGCCATATGGAATCACTGTTGTACACTTGAATGAATATCAGTTGAGTGTATGAAAAAGACCAAAGGGGTCTCATTTTCCATTTAAACTTGAACACTTTATTTTATTCTTTAGATGCAATTCACTAAATGCCATTTTCCATGTAAATCGGAACACTTGATTTATTTCCCTTGAGATTGTTGCAGAAGTTTTGTAATGCCTTGCGGTTTTCATAAGGTCGGGATTTGGAGTTGGGGAAAGATTGACCAATGGTCTGGTGCCATAATCACCGGATAAGGGGCTCGCGATTTGGAGTTGGGGAAAGGTTGCTCGCATGCCCAATGTATAGTGTATGCGGTGTCTAGTGAGGTTGGTTGGTGAGTATTGTTTTACACTGTGGGTTAGGATAAAACATACTGCTAGGCTATTTGAACATCCGGTGGATATCCGTGGGTGAAAAACTAAACTCGCATCGCACTCACGACATATCGAGTGCGGGTCAAACATACAAGTGGAAAATCCCACCGGTCCCCTATACCTGCTAGTGAGATTGCCATCTCCACATGGGATTTCAACGCTTACGTTGCTCGATGCTGCACTCGACGAATCTGCAGTCGCCACGTCGGTGTTGTCTAATGAGTAGTTGTCACATCACAGCTTCTTCTGGTCATGGCTTGTTTCAACTTCTAAAAAACCAATAAGGTTAAAAAAGTGGCAACAGATGTAGATTGAACTTGAGACCTCAAGCACATCAATGACTGGCCTTACCAATAATCTACTATTTCAACGAACATATCAAACAAGTTATTTGTACTTTCAAAATTTGTTGAAACCAACATAGTGTTGCACTGGGTATTACATCTTGATGGGTGTGAGTGAAATTTTTCATCCTTGAGTCTGATCCGCAACTGATCTAATGTTTTGCGAGTACGGGCCTTATTTTCCACCCACGAATACCCACTGAGTGCTCAAAATAGTATAGCAACAAGTTTTGGCATGACCCAAGAGATAAAACAGAACCAAGCAACCTACCTCATAACCTCATTAGTCATCACGGGTTCAACCTACACTTACACCCTCGATTCCTGACCCCCATCGAGTCACTGCACGCATGAGAGCGCTGATGCTCCGCCGCCTGTGCTTCGCGCTGCTGGCCGTCTTAACATGTGTGTTCATCCTTGTTGGCCACGATCCCAAAGAGTTCTACCTATGTACGCATCTACGACAACATGTCCTCACGCGCCCCCAAATCTTATAGCAAAGGCGCTGTGTAGAAGTTTGTTCACTGTAAAAACCATTCTGCACAAACTGTTCCAAGTGGCAACTGAAGATGAACTGCTATCACCGATTCAAGGGTAGGGCTCACCGCTCCGAGTATCGCTCTACGCTGATGATGTTGCCCTATTGTAAACCCCACACATGCAGATGTGCCTTGTATGATGAACTTACTGAGTGCCTTCGGAGATGCCACTGGCTTGTATGTCAGCCTTGCGAAGGGCTCAGTGGTGCAGATCAACTGCCATGACTTGCCAACCTCTGATATCTTAACTGATTTCCAGGGCATACGAGCTAAGTGGCCGATCAAATACCTCGGTCTGCCACTCACCCCCCACCGAGTGTAGATAACCCACCTCCAAGAAGTGTCTGATCGTATAACAGGGAAGATGTCAAGCTGACAAGGGAAATTACTGAGTTTTGCAGGAAGAAAGGAGTTGGCAAGCACTGTCCTGACCTCCATGGCAACCTACCTGCTCGCATCTATAAAGCCACCACGATGGTTTATTAAGGACATCGATAAGGTGCAGCACAGATTCCTCTAGTCAGGAGGCCAAGTGTCTACGGGAGCTAGCTGCAAAGGCAAACTGGCTGACAGTCTGCTGGCCTTGACCTGTGGCGGTTTGGGACTTAGAGACCTTGCAAAATTCAGTCGGGCATTGAGAACGCCTTGGCTCTGGCAATCTTGGAAGCAACCAAACCAGCAATGGCATAAAATGGACCTCCCTTTGGATCTGTCGGACTGGAACCTATTCATGGTGGCCACCTCAGTGCAAGCAGGGGATGGACAGTCAACGCTTTTTTGGCGCTCTAGCTGGCTCCAAGGCCGCGCACCAGCGACCTTATTTCCGGCTCTCTTCCAGGCCAGCCGCGGTAAACACAGGTTGTTGTGCAATGCAGTACATGACGATACATAGATGAAGGACCTGCAACGCAACTTGACTGCAGACTTACTAGTAGACTTTGTATGTCTTTGGTTCCTAATAGACGATCTGAATTTGCAGTTGCAGCCGAGCCAAAGTGATGAAATCAGTTGTAAGTTTTCAGCCAATGGGGAGTACACGGCAAAATCAGCCTATCTGCTGCAATTTGAAGGATCATCTAACTCATTTTTGCCATCTACACCATGGAAGATCTGGGCACCTCTTAGGTACAAAACCTTCATCTGGCTCATGCTCCAAAATAGTATATGGACGACCGACCACTTGCAGCAGCGACAATGGAGAAATAACTATTTTGTGTCCTCTGCTATCGGTAATTGGAAATTGTTACACACTTGTTCTGTCATTGCCCTGTCACCCAGGTCTTCTGGGAACAAGTCAGCGAATGGTTGCATGAACCAAGCCTGCACCCGCGCCACTAGATTCATCACCATCTTATCACACTATGGTATGATGCCCTGGCGAGTGGCACAAGTCGGCCGCGGAAAAAAGGTATCAGTCTGTCATCATAGCAATAATATGGGAGCTATTGAGAGAGCGAAATGACAGTATTTTCAGATCCTCAGAGCAATACGTGGATGAAATTGTGTCCTCAGTCAAATCGGAGATCAGACTGTGGTGTTGAGCTGGGTGTAGGAAACTGAACGTGATAGTGGCTCCACCCAGCACTTAAAATTCTACACTGTATGTTGGTAGCCATCTCGGCTGTACACAGCGGTCTACTGTAATCCTCTTGTATTTTTAAACTCTCGGCTTATAATATAAAGCCTTACGGCCCTGTTCGAAAAAAATTGTAAAAACCATTGTCGTGAACTCTTTTTATTTATTAGGCACATACATAAAGTAAAAGAGGCTTAAGATGCTAACATGCTAATACACTTTTATGACCATCAGGTAGAGGTGCAATCTAGCTATAATAAATATTTTTTTTTTAAAAAAATCTCCTATATATGCCTTTACTGCATGTACACTTCCTCTAATTTTTGCCGTAAGTGATAGATCCGATAGTCACAAAATTATAATAACATTGTAAACTTATACTAGATATGTCCCTTCATTTATTCTACTCACCCCTTTTCTTGGAAGAGGAGAGCTTTTGCAGATCGTTGTAGAACATAGACTCTTGCTCCATCATATCATGGTTAATAATTCTTCCTAGCACTTCTTCGAGTGTCATCTAATGGAATCTCGGACTCTCACGGATTAGTGAGCAAATAATGATATTTCTAAGCATGAATGGCCGAATCATTCTCTTTACCACTTCGTGGTCCGTCCACCGAGTGCTTCCATAAGATCGACTCTTGTTGATGAGAGTCTTGAGGCAGTTGTACATGTCTTGAGGAGACTCACCATCCATGATAGTGAACCTCCCAAGTTCTCCTTCGATCATCTTGATCTTGGCCTCCATTATGACATGATTGCCCTCATGTGTCGTCTTGAGAGTGTCCCATATCTTCGTGGACACCTACAATCCTTCAATGCATTTGAACTCCCCTCGAGTCAATGAGAAGGTGATTACTCCAACCGCTTGAGCATTGCGATGGAGCAGGACGGCCTGCTCCAGAGTTATGTCTTCCTCATTCTTGAGAATATGCACACCTGTCAACACAATTTGCCATAAGCTAGGGTTTAAGGAAATGAGATGCATCTTCATATTATGCTTTCACATAGAATAGTCATTTCCATCAAATTGAGGAGGTTTGCCAATGAGAATGGATAGATAATGGTTGCTTGCGGTTAGTCTCTCATAGTTGTAAGGATATCGGGAGTAGTCTTGTGAACTACACCCATTGTCGACGTTGACCAGAGCGATTGACTTGATCTCCTTCTTTGGGATATTGAGCTTCTCATGAAGCCGCGCCTTGAGTAGATGAACTTATTCTTTGTCATTTGGATCATCTTGAAGAACATTGACGTTCTTCGTCTTGGTGTTATCAATGATCACCAGAACTTCGTTGTCACCCCTTCCGGCCGTTTTCTCTCCGAGTTGTTAGACTCTTGACAGAGAAACCTGCTCTGATACCAATTGAAAGTCGCCTATAGGGGGGTGAATAGGCAATAAGATCTGAAATTCTTAATCAAACGAGATTAAATTGCTGAGGCCAGACTTGTCTGGACAGGGCCGGACTAGTCCGCTCAGCACAGGGAGAAAACCTAAAAACTTGATTTCTACAAGTTACTTGCGGAATTTAAGTTCACTAAAGATGTATACAATATATGGTAACCTAGTACAACTTGGATTGACAAGTTAAATCAATTAGATTACAGGATTTCAACAAAGATCAATATAAAGAACAATATGAACCCTAAAAGCAATTCTAGTGATTACGGAAAGTAAAGTGACAAGTGATACAAGATTTATCTTATGGTTCAGCTCCACGAAGAAGCCTTCATCCTTGTTGAGAAGTACACACAAGGATCGGGTCTCACTTGACCCTCTTCTCACCAAGCCACCACAATGGTCGGCTTGGTTTTCACTATATCAAAGGGTAATCACCAAGTTTGATTGGGGCTGCTCACAAGTTGAGGCTCCCAAGAATCAATACAACAAGGAGCACTTGAAGCTCAACTCACACTAGCCACAAAACACAACACAATATGCAAGATATCAAACTGAGAGCCAAAGCACGATGATCTTCCTTCACTCTCCTTCTCAAACCCTAATCTCTTCAAGATTTGGTCTTAGAGGGATACTAGGACGAGTAGAAGGATTTGGATGGCTCTAGGTCAGTTGTGGCGCGCTAGGGTTCGAGAGTTGTCAAATAGAGGTCGAGGGTCCCCTTTTTATAGGGGTCCCGACAACTAACCGTTGCCATCAGGGCAACTCCAGACTAATTCGGCCCTATGCCACATACTAGTCCGACCTTTTGGAACCACCGACAATTTCACGTCATCGATCGACAAAACAGATGACGTGCACGCCAACATTTGAATTTCAAACGGTCACTGACAACATGGACCAGTCTGGTCAACAACGGACTAGTCCGAAGTCGGACATAATGATTTAGTCCGTCTCCAAACGGATCAAACTTGGTAGGCCCGGACTAGTCCGACCACAGGGGCGGACAAGTCTGGCCTTCTAGGGTTTGCCTTGGTTTCTCACACTAAGTCTCAAACGGACTAGTCCATGCCACAACAGACAAGTCCGAACTCTTCCAGAATGCTTTTGTCCGTCCCAAAATAGACTTCTCTGGGGGTCCGGACTAGTCTGACCCTTTTGGCGGACAAGTCCGACGTCCCAGGACTTAGCTCCAACTTTACTCACCAAGGGATGAACGAACTAGTTCGTATCAATACGGAAAAGTCCAAATTCATCCATAGATGTTTAGTCTGACCCATAAAGGACTATTCTGACTGGCCAAACTAGTCCGGCCCTAAGGCCTGGACTAGTCCGACCTCCTAGTGTTTTCTCTCATTTTTGGCTTCTCACTTAGGCTTTCTCTCAACCACCATTTTGAGTCCTCTATAATGATCTCAATGCACATGATACAGTCACCCTAACACATGATACGGCTCTTCTAAACTCAACACCATAGAAACCCTAATTTCAATGCTTGAGCCTTTGACGCCCATTTCAACCTTTTCTTTTTTGAGGGATTTTGTCTCCTTCCATTTATCACACCTGTGCTTAATATCAACTTAGCTCATTAGTCTCTTAATTATTATCATCAATCATCCAAAATCCACGGGGATGCCTAAATGCACTTTCAATCTCCCCCTTTTTGGCGATTGATGACAACACATTAAGCTTCAACAAAAAGATAATAGTTTGTTTTCATAACATGTATGTGTATGAGTAACTCCCTCTCAATGTATGCATCATGAGTAATAGGGATTGAGAGAGTTCTCATACATATACATGTTATGGTGGGGTGCCTAAGTGATGTGCTCATAAATTGTGATAAAGAACAAATATGCAAGATAAACATGTAATACAAGCATAACATCATAATTTAGACATAATACATGAGAAACATAGATTAAGTCTTACATCAATTGAAATGAGAGTTTTAAAACATAGTCCATAGTGGATCAAAAGAGACAACGACATAAAACTATCTAAGTACCCCCTTCCAATCTCTCCCCCTTTAGCATCAAGACACCAAAAAGGAAAAGAGAGAAGGAGAGCCCTAAGATCTATTCTGCATCGTCGTCGTCGTCGTCATCTCCACCTTGCCTTTCACTGTCGCTCCCCGTGGCCTCCGAATCATGAGCATCATCATCATCTTCTTTCTCAGATGGAGCCGCCATAAAGGTGCTAACTTCACCAAATTGTGCAAGTTCTTCGGCGGTAAACTCCAGGAATGGAGTCATCTTTCCATCACTCTCCACGGAGGGAGACATGGGGACTTCGATCTTGTTGCACATCGCCTTGAGGTACTTCTCTTGGCGATGCTCCATGCAACATTGCCGAACTTCCGCTTTCTGGCAAGAGGCAAAGATTGTCTTGAAGCACTTGAAGAAGCCACTACCGGATTGTGATGGAGGAGGATGTGGAGGTGGTGAAGGAACGAAGTGAGAGGAAGAAGCAGGAGGATCCGCGTTCTTCCTTCGAGGTGAAGCTGGCTCCAAAGGTGGTATTTGAGGACAAAGTCTTCTGTGAATGATATCCTTCCTGAAGGTGAGCCCGAACAACTTCTCGATCATGAACATGATATAACGAGCATATCCACATGATCAGTTGGGTGTGTGAGAGATGTTGAAGATGTCATTGAAGATGTAGTCAACCACGTTGAAACGGACATCTCCATCAATAAGCACCATTATGTGCCTCAAGCTTCCTTGAATAATGCCCGCGTCTCCATCGTTGGGGGTAATGTTCTCACAAAGCCCTCGATTGAGAACACTGTAGAAGGGCTTGATGTTCCGTATATGTCCCGCCTCATATTGGACTCCATGACTTGGATACATGTATTCCAAGGTGTATCGATCAACTGGCGTTAGGTTGGAGATGATGATTTCGTTCTCCAGTGGATCTTCCAAGTCAAGGAGTTGAGCAAACTCCCAATAAGTAGTGGAGTATTGCTCTCCATGGGTCATCCACGTGATCCTCCGATCTCCATCGGGGTGGAAGTAGACGGTGGAGTAGAACTGAGCAATAACCTCCACATTCCAATCATATTGGAATGTCATGAGCTTCTTCAATCCATGTCGCTCGGTGGCCTCAATACAAGCATTGAAGGCCAAGTGATCCTTCTGGTCCATGTAATCCCAATCGATCCATTGGGCATCTGTCACCGACGTCTGCTTGGACATGTAGACTGTCCTATAATAGTCACAATGAAAATCACACCAGAAGCGAGGATCCGCGGTGCTCCTCTCATGTTGATACACATTGATCTTCCTTAGCTTCCTTGATTTTTCATCCCCTTTGCCTTTGAAGATGTTAGCATCAAAAGCAGGTGAACGGTTGGGGTTCCTTGCGGGTGAGGACATCCTCAAGGGGACTATGGGTTGAGAGGGCCCCTTCTTTGCCTTGCTTGCAGGCTTCTTAGCAACCACACCCCTTTTCTTGGGCGCATCATCCATTGGTGCGTGTCCCTTGTCCTTGGATGCCCTAGCCTCCTGAGTTCTAGTCTTCTCTCCCATGGTGTCAAGTCTCTTCTTCTTTGGAGCTGCCTCAGCTGCAGCTGAGTTGTGTGCCTCCCTTTGCTTCTTCTTAGCCTGCCTTGCCTTCAACTGCGACTCTAGGTATGCTATGGCAAGCCCGCACTCCTTGCGAGCATGACGGTGAATTTCTCGCCTTCCCGCCTCGACCTCAGGATCAGAAAGGGGAACGTAGTTGGAATCCAACATCATCACTGCTAAGAGATGTAAAGAGAGAGTATATGAGTCCAAGGAAGTAGAACATTGTGTTAGAATTCACAAAATCGATCGAGGTTAGGGTTTTCACTGTGTAACCCGGACTTGTCCGCCCAAGGACCGGACTAGTCCGCATGTGCTGGACTTGTCCGCCCTGTAGCCGGACTAGTCCGGTGCACACAGTAAGAACCCTAATCCCAAGAAATTTTGCAAAAACTACGGATACGACCACCAAATTTGAGGTACATGATCACAATGATATAGAGAACAACTTTTTTGAAGAGGTTTCTATCAAAAGACCTAAACGAATTGAATTTCGAAGGTTTTAGGGTTAGGTCAAGAATACCTCTTTAAATCTTCGAATCGATGCAATATGGATGAACAATCGTCTTAGGAAGCTTGGGGAAGAGTTCCCAAGCACCTAGAGGCTTCAATCCACGGATTGGAATCAAGATTTGGTGGGCGGAATCGAAAATTGCTGATTTGAGGGCGGTTTTCGTGCATTTGAAGAGAGGGACTTTGAGTGGGAGTGAGGAGGTCGAGGGCTTCCTGAGGAGGTTAAGTCCCCAGGGGCCAGACTAGTCCGGTTGGAGATCTGAACTTGTCTGCCCTCCAGACTGGGTTCGAACTACTCTAAATAGCCAGACTAGTCCGGTCAAGGGGCGGGCTAATCCAGTTCGAAGGCTGAAAACTCATATATATTGAGTTTTCAACGGATATTTGATCCTTTTGGACTAGATTTTCACAAAATATCGTTGTAAACATGGTCAATAAGTAATCAACAACCAAACTATGACCATAATTCACAAGGATTCAATAATTTCAAAATAATTTGTAGAAAATTGAGGAGGAAGAGTTTTTTTGCAAGCATGTGCGAATTTTAAAGTAACAATCAGATGTGCAAGACTCAAGCCACATTCCGAGAATCTAGGATATTGAGCTCACTCCTAAGTTCACAAAATCTTTTCTCATCTAAGGGTTTGGTGAAAATGTCGGCCATTTTTTTTTTGGTTCTCACATGGGAAATTGCAATGTCTCACTTGATGGAGTGATCTCTCAAGAAGTGGTGGCGAATATCGATGTGTTTGGTCCTTGAATGTTCAACTGGATTGTGGGCTATTTTGATGGCACTCTCATTGTCACATAGTAGGGGGATATGGCGCAAATTTATGCCATAGTCCATAAGAGTTTGTCGCATCCAAAGAAGTTGTGCACAACAACTTCCGGCGGCGACATACTCCGCTTTGGCTTTGGAAAGAGCAATGAAGTTTGTTTCTTTGAGGACCAAGACACTAGAGATCTACCAAGGAATTTGCAAGTTCCGGAGGTACTCTTTCTATCAACTTTGCACCCCGCATAACCCGCATCGGAATATCCAATGAGGTTAAACTTAGAGCCCTTGGGGTACCAAAGTCCTAGGCTCGATGTGTGAACCAAATATCTAAGAATTCTCTTAACAGCGGTCAAATAACACACCTTAGGAGCGGCTTGAAATCTAGCACACATACAAACACTAAGCATGATATCGGGCCTAGATGGACATAAGTAAAACAATGAACCTATCATGGAGCGATATACCTTTTAGTCCACACTTGGACCATCTTCATTAAGATCGAGATGCCCATTGGTTCCCATGGGAGTCTTGATGGGTTTGGCTTTGTCCATATCAAATTTCTTAAGTATGTCTTGTGTGTACTTGGTTTGACTAATGAACATGCCTCCCTTGAGTTGTTTCACTTGAAAACCTAGAAAGAACTTCACTCCCCCATCATGGATATCTCAAATCTCTCAGTCATTATCTTTAAAAACTCATCACAAAAGTCTTTGTTAGTATAACCAAATATAATGTCATCGACATATGTATGGTAAACAAACAAATCATCATTGAAATGCTTAGTGAATAAGGTGTAATCCGCATTCCCAATTTTGAAACCATTTTGAGTTAAGAAGTCTCTAAGGCACTCATACCAAGCTCTAGGAGCTTGTTTGAGGCCATAGAGAGCCTTACACAATATGTAGACATGGTTTGAGAATTCTTGATATTCAAAACCGGGAGGTTGCTCCACATACACCTCTTCCTTGATTGAACCATTGAGGAATGCACTCTTGCCGTCCATTTGATATAGCTTAAAATCATGGTGAGTAGCAAAGGCAAGTAATATACGAATTGATTCAAGCCTAGCTGCGGGAGCAAAGGTTTCATCAAAATCCAAACCTTCAACTTGTGAACAACCTTTGACCACAAGTCTTGCTTTGTTCCTTGTAACCACCCCGTGTTCATCTTGCTTGTTGCGGAACACCCACTTTGTGCCCAAAACATTTGCATTAGGCCTCTTCACGAGCTCCCACATTTGATTTCTTTTAAAGTTATTGAGCTCTTCTTGCATGTCCATCACCCAATCCGGATCTTGTAGTGCTTCTTCAACCTTGTGAGGCTCCAAGAAAGAAACAAAATAGTAATGTTCACAATAATTTGCAACACGAGATCGAGTAGTTACCCCCTTGGAGATGTCTCCTAGGATTTTGTCAACGGGATGATCCCGTTGAACGCTTTGATGTACTCTTGGGTGAGGTGCTTGAGGTCTTGAATCTTCATCTTCCTTATTTTCATTGTCTCCCCCTTGATTGATGCCTCCATTTTCATCTTCTTGGAGCGCATCTTGGGGGACTTGAACTTGATCATTTGAGGAAGAACTTGCTTGAGGCATAGGATGATCACTTGAGTCTTGAGGTTGCTCTTATGATCGTATGTCTCCAAGTGTCATCCTTCCTATCACCACATGTGAAGCTTCTTCTTGATCTAGCACATGACGATCAGCTTGCTCCTCTTGGAAGCCATTAGTCTCATCAAACACTATGTCACGTGCTACTGCAACAATTTCAGAGGATTTGTTGAAGACACAATAGACGCAAGTGTTTGAGTCATAACCAAGCAAGAAACCCTCATCGGACTTAGAAGTGAACTTTGAAGTCCTAGGCTTCTTGTTGAGGATGTAGCATTTGCTCCAAAAAACACGAAAGTAAGAAATGTTGGGTTTTTACCGGTTAGGAGCTCATAAGACATTTTCTTGAGAATGTGGTGAAGGTACAACCGGTTTATGGCGTGGCAAGCGGTGTTAACCGCTTCTGTCCAAAATTGGGCCGACGTCTTTTACTCATCAAATATGGTTCTTGACATCTCAATTAGAGTTCTATTCTTCCTCTCGGTCACCCCATTTTGTTGAAGGGAGTAGGGGACCGAGAACTCATGCTTGATGCCTTATTAATCCAAAAATTCTTCAACTTGAGTGTTCTTGAATTCAGAGCCATTGTCACTCCTTATAGTCTTGATACTTAAGGAGAACTCATTTTGAGCTCTCCTCAAGTACTTCTTGAGGACACCTTGAGTCTCACTCTTATCATGCAAAAAGAACACCCAAGTGAAACGTGAAAAAACATCAACAATTACAAGATTGTATTTGATACCGCCAATACTAATGTAGGCGATTGGACCAAAAAGGTCCATGTGTAGAAGCTCCAATGGTCTTGTTGTTGTCATGATGTTCTTGGATGGATGTAGAGCTCCAACTTGCTTTCCGGCTTGGCATGCGCTACATAGGCTATCATTTTCACACACAACATTCTTCAAACCTCGGATGTGCTCGCCCTTAAGGAGTTTTTGCAAATTCCTCACCCCAACATGGGCTAGCCTTCTATGCCAAAGCCACCCCATGTTAGTTTTGCTATTAATCATGTATAAAGTTGGGCTTTATCCGCGAATAAATCCACAAGATAGAGCTTTCCCTTTAGTACACCCTTAAAGGCAATTGAGTCATCGCTTCTCCTTGTGATGGTCACACCCTCATTAGTGAATAAGCAATTATAACCTTTGTCATATAGTTGTGATATGGATAAGAGGTTATAATTAAGGGAATCAACATGTAAAACATTAGAAAGAGTATGATTAGGGGATATAGCAATTTTACCAGTGCTAAGGATTTTTCTTTGGCTATTGTCCCCAAAATATATTCCTTCACTTGGATCTTCATTCTTCTCATACTCTACAAACATCTTCCTCTCTCCGGTCATATGATTAGTGTATCCGCTATCGAGAACCCACTTGGTTCTACCAGAGGAGTATGCCTACAAAAAATATTTACGTCTTGGCTTTAGGTACCCAAGCGGTGTTGGGTCCTTTGATGTTAGTCAAGAGGCACTTGGGCACCCACACACAAGGTTTAGAACTTTTGTGGTGTGGCCCAACATACCTAGCATAGGTCTTTCCAAACTTGTTTCTCAATAAAACATATGATGCATCAAAATCAGGGAATAAGGGATGAGGTTCCTTCTTAGGCATTTTAAGTGATGTAGCAATGTTCTTTCCTTTATTGGTGTTGTATGAACCTCCTTTGACAAAAACAATCAAGTGTTTGCCATTCTTAGAGTTTTGGCATTTTGCCTCCTCTCCCTAGAATAGCCAAGACCATCCTTGACAAGGGGATGTCTTGTGTTGGTGTATGCACTACGTGCATATGCCATCTTCTCTCTGTCAAAGATGCCACCTTTCGGTGCTTGGTTGTTTTGTGCCAACTTAAGCTCGTCTTTAAGTTTTAGAATCAAGTTTGAGCATTTACAAGATTGAGTTGTTTCGGTTTTGATATTTGTGGAAGATGAGCTTTTAGAGAAATAAGGTGCATTGACCTTGAGAGACTCTACTTGTGTTTCAAGGATCTTGTTAACTTTTGTCAAGCTAACAAGTTCATCTTTAATCACAATTGTAGTGTTCTAAAGGTTTGAGAAAGTTTTCTTGCTCAAAGTGAGTTCATGCTCAAGTGCCTTGCTTCTTTCTCTTTCAAGCTCCAATAGCTCCTTAAACTCTTGAGATCTCTCCTTTTTTGGATGAGCATGTCCTCTTGACGGTTAATGAACTCTTCCTTCTCAAATATTTCATCCGTCAACAATCTCAATCTTTTCAAAGTGCTCTTACTCATATCCATAAACAAGTGTTCATTCTCACTACTACTATCAAAATCATCATGCAAAGAAATTGAAGAAGATGATTTAGATTTAACCTTCTTTCTTCCCTCCTTGGCCATGAGGCAAGTTGGTCTTGAATTATCCAAGTTGGGAAAGATCTTGTTCTCCGTAGTTGACTTCTTCATAGCAATAGTTGTCATCTTCCCTTCTTCATCGGAGGAGGATTCTTCATTTGAATCCCACTCCTTTCCAAGGTCGGCATGTCCTGATTGCTTCTTCTTCTTGAATTACTTCTTCTCTTTGGACTTACTCTCCTTCTTGTTTTCCTCATGTGGGCAATCCACAATGAAGTGGCCATACTCCCCACAATTGTAGCAGTCCCTCTTTGATCTTGTCTTGGGCTTGTCTTTGCTCTTGCTTTCATGATGGTAGACCCCTCTCTTTATTATCCACATCCTTTTGATGTTGTTGATGAAGAGTGCTCTTCCTCATTGGTGTCGGGGCTCTCTTCATCACTTTCTCCCTTTTCTTGAAATCTTGAAGATGTCATCTTGAATGCAACATCCCTTTCTTGGAGGAGAAGAGCTTTTGTAGATCGTTGTAGAACATAGCCTCTTGCTCCATCATCTCATGATTAATAATTCTTCCTAGCACTTCTTCGGGTGTCATCTTATGGAATCCTGAACCCTCACAGGTTAGTGAGCAAAGAGTGACATTTCTAGGCATGAATGCCCGAATCTTTCTCTTTACCACTTCGTGGTCCATCCACCGGGTGCTTCCATAAGATCGAGTCTTGTTGATGAGATTCTTGAGGCGGTTGTACATGTCTTGGGGAGACTCACCATCCATGATAGTGAACCTCCCAAGTTCTACTTCGATCATCTCGATCTTGGCCTCCCTTATGACACGATTGCCCTCATGTGTCATCTTGAGAGTGTCCCATATCTCCTTGGCCACCTCCAATCCCTCAATGCGGTTGAACTCCTCTAGAGTCAATGAGGATGTGATTACTCTAACCGTTTGAGTATTGCGATGGAGGAGGACGACTTGCTCCGGAGTTATGTCTTCCTCATTCTTGGGAAGATGCACACTTGTCAACACAATTTTCCACAAGCTAGGGTTTAAGGAAATGAGATGCATCTTCATATTATGCTTCCACATAGAATATTCATTTCTATCAAATTGAGGAGGTTTGCCAATGGTAATGGATAGATAATGGTTGCTTGCGGATAGTCGCTCATAGTTGTAAGGATACCAGAAGTAGTCTTGTGAACTACTCCCATTGTCGAGACTGGAGCGATTGGCTTGATCTCCTTCTTTGGGTCATTGAGCTTCTCACGAAGCCACGCCTTGAGTAGACGAACTTCTTCGTCGTCATTTGGATAATCTTGAAGAACATCGACGTTCTTCGTCTTGGTGTCATCAAAATGATCACCGGAACTTTGTTGTCACCCCTTCCGACCATTTCCTCTCCGAGTTGTTAGACTCTTGGTGGAAAAACCTGCTCTGATACCAATTGAAAGTCGCCTAGAGAGGGTGAATAGGCAATAAAACCTGAAATGCTTAATCAAAATAGATTAAATCGCTGAGGCCGAACTTGTCTAGACAGGGCCAGACCAGTCTGCTCAACACAAGGAGAAAATCTAAAAACTTGATTTCTACTAGTTATTTGCAGAATTTAAGTTCACTAAAGGTGTATGCAATGTATAGTAGCCTAGTACAACTTGGATTGACAAGTTAAAGCAATTATATTACAAGATTTCAACAAAGATCATTATAAAGAATAATATGGACCCTAAAAGCAATTCTAGTGATTACAAAAAGTAAAGTGACAAGTGAGACAAGATTTATCCCGTGGTTCAGCTCCACGAAGAAACCTACATCCACGTTGAGAAGTCCACACAAGGACTGGGTCTCACTTGACCCTCTTCTCACCAAGCCACCACAATGGTCGGCATGGTTTCCACTATATCAAAGGGTAATCACCAAATTTGATTGGGGCTGCTCACAAGTTGAGGCTCCCAAGAATCAATACAGCAAGGAGCACTTGAAGCTCAACTCACACAAGCTACAAAAACACAACACAATGTGAAAGAGATCAAACCAAGAGCCAAAGCACGATGATCTTACTTCACTCTCCGTTCCAAACCCTAATCTCTTCAATATTTGGTATTAGAGGGTTACTAGGACGAGTAGAAGGCTTTGAATGGCTTTAGGTCAGTTGTGGCGGCGCTAGGGTTCGAGAGTTGTCAAATAGGGGTCGGGGGTCCCGACAACTAACTGTTGCCACCAGGGCAACCCCATACTAGTTCGGCCCTATGCCACAAATTAGTCTGGCCTTTTGGGACTATTGACAATTTCACGTCATCGATCGACAAAACAGATGACGTGTGCGCCAACGTTTGAATTTCAAACGGCCACTGACAACACGGACTAGTTCGAAGTCGGACATAATGGTTTAGTCTGTCCCAGAACGGACCAAACTTGGTAGGCCCGGACTGGTCCGGCCACAGGGGCGGACAAGTCTGGCCTTCTAGGGTTTGACTTGGTTTCGCACACTAAGTCTCAAACAGACTAATCTGTGCCACAACGAACAAATCCGAACTCTTCCAGAATGCTTTGGTCCGTCCCAAAATGGACTTTTCTAGGGGGTCCAGACTAGTCCAACCCTTTTGGCGGACAAGTCCGGTCTCCCATGACTTAGCTCCAACTTCACTCACCAAGGGAAGAACGGACTAGTCCATTCCAATACAGACAAGTCCGAATTCACCCGAAGACGTTTAGTCTGACCCATAACGGACTATTCTAACTGGCCTGACTAGTCCGGACCTGAGGCCCGGACTAGTCCGACCTCCTATTGTTTTCTCTTATTTTTGGCTTCTCACTTAGGTTTTTCTCTCAACTACCACGTTGAGCCCTCTGGAATGATCTCAATGCGCATGATACAACCACCCTCACACATGATACGACTCGTCTAAACTCAACACCATAGAAACTCTAATTTCTACGCTTGAGCTTTTGACGCCTGTTTCAACCTTTTCCTTTTTGAGGGATTTTGTCTCCTTTCATTTATCACACATATGCTTAAGATCAACTTATCTCATTAGTCTCTTAATTGTCGTCATCAATCATCCAAAACCCACGGGGATGCCTGAATGCACTTTCACTGAGTCAATTGGGTATCAATCTACTAGACTATTAATGAATTGAACCTACTCAAGTTCTCAAGAATAGGGACCCTACAAATTAAGGGTATATTTGGTCCACAATTTTCTATATTTTGTCATGTTTGAGGTTAGTCAAGTTTGATAAATTTAGTCATTTGTTTGATTCATAATCACAATTGTGACAAGATTTTTTTTTATCTAACTAGGTCCTACAAGTTAAAAGACTTTGAAAATATGGCAAGATTCTCTTATACTTACCAAGTTGTTGATGGAAATTTGAACACCTAAGCTTAGTCAAGTTTGATAAAAATTATGACAAATGATGACAACTTTAGTATAATCAATCAAACATGCTCTAAGAATCATGTTCCTATGCATGGGCCGCACATGCCAGTGATCACATAGTTTTTTACTTCTCGGGTCTAAAACCGACACATTATCATCCCTATGCTAACATCACAAATGCAAATAAATGTGTCTTAATGATCTAGTCATAGACTAAGAAGTCAATTATTTATATATGGAAAACAACTAGAATGCAATAAGTATTCTGGGGCAATTTTGCAAAAGTTAAATCTGAACCACATGTTATCCATTCAATGGTTACTGTATTTTATACTTAAATCCATTCATCTAACAGTAGTGTTTATACTGCATTTATGTTATCAGGTAAAAGAATTTAAGTGCAAGAATGCAGTAAGTATTGGATGAAGATCGTATAGTTTAGATATAATTTTGCACGATTGTTCGTTCTCTTATATATGAGGTGTGACTAGGATGTAAACATATTTTGTGTAATCATCCAAAAAATTATCATAGCCCACACTCTCTCTCTTACGGTAACTACATTTTTTTGTCTTAAATCTTTCACCCAACGATGCAATTTTTTTTTTTAAAAATGTACTCAATTATTAAGTCGGTTCGGCCCACCTACCTAAGGACTCCGGCGGCGGCGCTCCGGTGAACGATTTCTCGTCGCGTCCTCCGAATCCCTATCCCCTTGCTCGCTCTCCGCGCGCCGGTGGCTGTCTCCACTCTCCATCCGGCAGCCGCAAGCTTCTCCCTCGCCTGACCTTGGTGGAGGAGAGCGAAGCAGGGGAAGGTCCCCCTCAAAGTTGGTGAGGATGTCGGGGTTCGGCGATGGGTACGTGGGGACGGCGCAGGACGCTGTGAAAATCCGGCGGCTGGAGAAGCAGCGCGAGGCGGAGCGCCGCAAGATCGAAGAGATCAAGAACAAGTCTTCTGATGGCCAACCCGGCCTCCTCCAGTTCGGCTCCAGTACCTCCGAGGTAATCACCGTCACGGCACGTCTCACCTTCCTCGGTAACGCTCCAAAATTCGGTCCCTCCTTTTGATGTCCTGGTAATTTGCTCGTTCGTTAGGGATGGGAGATGGGATTTGGTTGTGCTTAGGCTTGGAGATCTCATGAATCATATAACAATAAGGTCATTCTCCACTTATGTGGCCGTGGAACTTGTGAATTGTGATCTGTTCAACCTACACTTGTATATAATTCCCCATAGAATAGCTTTTCCCTGGAATTGCTTTTGTTGTACGTTTCATAATAAGAAGGGTTTTATATGTTCGTGATTTCATAGTCTAATATCTGTCTTTGCATATTTACAATTCGCTTTTCCACACATTTTTTGGTTATTTCATTTCTGAAAGCTGGATGTTACTTTTCATGGTATGCGCGCCTATATTTCATTTTCAAGTTAACCTTATAAGTTGCATTCAGATTTTGGAGACGGCATTTAAGAAGGAAACAGTTGGTCTGGTCACAAGGGAACAATATGTAGAGAAGGTAATTACACAATTGTTACATGCGCCAGTATTTGCTGTACATGTGTGGGAGAACTAAGGTCTGCGTTTAATTTATCATCCTTATGCGCATGTAGAGGGTTAACATACGAACCAAGATCGAGGAGGAAGAGAAAGAGAAGCTTCAAAAGTTGCAGCTAGAGTAAGTTTGAACTGAGGACCAAGCCTGTCAAAACCATAAGTCTTGATTTATTCTTTCCCTCAACCAAACAATAATGTGGTTGTTTCAGGGAAGAAGAGTTACAGATGCAGAAAAGGAAAAAGAGAAGAGTGAGGGGTGATCCGCGTTTATCTTTCTGTGACGACATTGAGAATGGAAGTGATGAAGATGATTTTGAGAGTCGTATGCACTCTTTTACTACTCTATTGTTTCCATAACTTTCTTATGGGCATTTCTTAAACGGATCTTTTTTTTATTTCATTTTGTTTGTTGCCTATTGCATTGACAAAGGCTTTCCCCTTGTTTTGTTAGCTACCTAATTGCGTACCCAGATTGTTGATAATCATATCTCATTTCTGTCTTTATTTAAGCATATCATAGATAAATTATATTCAATTTGCCGCATCTATGCATTCCTTGATCTTGTACTTGTTTCCTTCTTTTTCCTGTAAATGCTCATTGTATCATACATTTAAAATGACTATCCTCTGGTTCAAGCATTTTGTTGATGCTTTAGTGCAATAGAATTCTCATGCTTCCTTTTTTCTATTGTGTAACCGTTTTGAATGAGAGCTTACTACTGTGGAAGCTGTTTGCTTTTAAATTTGCTTCACTGCTGTTTTGATCGACATAGCTGATTGCAATAGTCCTGGACAACATGTGTCATTATGATCATTTCACATGTAGATGAACTGCAAAAGCATCGCCTGAAAATAAAACTAAAAGCTGTTTGCTTTTAAATTTTCTTCAACTGCTGATTTGATCGTCACAAATGTAGATTGCAATAGTCATGTTGTCATCTTGATCATTTCACGCGTAGATGAACTGCAAAGCATCAAATGAAAATAAAATCAGCACATCATATGGGCCAAGGGTAGTGATTAATCCAGAATGACAGTTCTCTAAGTGTCATTAGCAATGTCTTTCTGTGCCTTCTTTTTAAGCTATTTGAAATTACTCGAGTATTAGAATTACATTAGAGCTAATTTGAAGATGATTCTTGCTATTATGCAGAGGAGCCTCAAAAGAAAAGTAGCCCTATCAAATTTGGAAAGGATCCAACTGTGGAGACAAGTTTTCTACCTGACAGGTATTGCTGTTAGTTAATGAGTACCACTTAGGGGTTTGATTGATTATTTCTTTGCAAGCTTTGTTTGACCTGCAAGCTGTTTGCTAAGAATGATCCATCAGAGAGAGGGAGGCAGAGGAACAAGCAGAACGGGAACGACTGAAGAAGCAGTGGTTGCGTGAGCAGGAATTGATCAAAAGTATTACCGCGTTCTGATAGTGTTACCTACCTTTAATCAATTGACTAAAGCTTTTTTTTTTTGATAAACTTTTAGTCTAACTGATTGGCCAAACACATTTCAGATGAACCCCTTTCAATTACTTACAGTTACTGGGATGGTACTGGGCACAGGAGAAGTATCCAGGTTGATTTCTTACATCGTTGAACTTTCTTATCTTTTTACTGTTTAAACAGAAGACATTAAAATTAAAGCAGAGACAATTATGATGCCAGGTCCGTAAAGGTGACACCATTGGAGAATTTCTAAGGTCTGTTCAACAACAGCTTGCCCCAGAATTCCGTGAAGTACGGACGACATCAGTCGAGAACCTACTTTATGTGAAAGAAGATCTTATCATTCCTCATGTATGCAATCTGAGTTTGTTCTCTTGTTACTTAGTTCTGTCTTAAGTATGTCCATCCCTTTTCTTGTCCCATGTTTTTTTTTTCTTTTTTACAGCAACACAGCTTCTATGAATTGATTATCAACAAAGCAAGGGGCAAGAGTGGACCGGTAATGATTGTTCCTTTTGTACACCTTGATATTATTCTGTTCAAATATGTTGGAAAAATGTCATATAACTATATAAATAACTCATGTGCCGCTCCTTTTCTGTTGGGTTTTCTGTTTGCCTGATGATTGTATTCTTACAACTGATGACCCTTTTGACTTCATCAAAGAAGCCTACAGTTTATTCTATCTGCATCGACTCTTGAATTCATTATTTATCATTTAAAAGATATCGAAGCTGAAACCAAATGATTCGGTATTCTAATAGGAAAAATGGAAAATGCAGAATTCTAGTTGCTTCTCGATTGGGCATCTATTTTGCTTTTCAAGATGAACTAAATTTCCGTGACCTAATAGCTTGAACACACGCTGAGGTGATTTCTGTTGCAGCTTTTCCACTTTGATGTTCATGAGGATGTGCGGACTATTGCAGACGCAACAAAAGAAAAGGATGAGGTTATTGGTGTTTTGTGATGTCTTTGATTTGGTGTTCCCACATGTTGCATTCTAATCTCTCTTTTCTTTATGGCAGTCTCATGCGGGGAAGGTTGTAGAGAGACATTGGTATGAGAAAAACAAGCATATATTTCCAGCCTCAAGATGGGAGGTTCCACATCTTATGTCTTTCACGTTTATCAGTTATATGATTTGTCAGCAATTTCGTTCCTGCGCTAATGACTCGGATTACCTTGCAGATCTATGACCCAACTAAAAAATGGGAGCGCTACACAATCCATGGTGATTAGAGTTTGGAACACAATAAAGGAGCAAAATTATTTGTACTGACGATGTTTGGATCAACCAGTTCTGTTTGCAAACATGTATGATGTACTTCTAAATCTGAAGCTGTATGATTTAAGGGGAATTTAAGGGTAAAAACTGATATTGTATACATTGCTATTTGTTGATGCCAAATTTTCACCAATTTCAGACCCTGCAAGAATTGTGGTACTCTGACTACCGTGATTCTGCGATATGTTATTCGTTTATTACGACATCAGGTAACCTGACTCGACTCATCACTGCTACTTGTCGGCATGACCAACTTAACAAATACTACCTCCGGTATCCATTTATTTGTCGTTCAGACAGGGATGGCCAAGTTCTTTTCCTATTCTTTCAGTTGTCCGGAGCGACAACTAATAGGAACCGGAGGGAGTATATTATAGTGAGTTGGTGGCACAAAGTTCTCCTTTGTTTATGCGGATCTATCAATCTAACGGCGGCAAGTACAAATCATGCTGACTCCTCAAACGAGATTGAAAAGTTGGCAAGTACAAATCATGCTGAACTCAAACGAGATTGAAAAGCTGGCCTTCAAATTTTGGCAGCTTGTAGGTACGGTACATCAGCTGTAATAGAGCACCTAATGCCCTATTTATTGGAACAGGCGACCACAATAAGAATGCAACGAGTCGATGACCACCCGAGCCATTGCGTTAAGCAGCTGATAACTGCCACACCTAGTACACACAGGATGAGGATTCCTCTGCTCCATGCAATACTCACCTCTCTCCTACTACCACTACGCTGGAGTTGCTCCACAAAGCTGCACCAAACCCTCCTCTGCCTCGCTTCAAAAACCCTGCCCCTCCCCATTGCCGAGCTCACCACATCTCGCCATGGCTTACCTTGCCATCCTCCTCCTCTTGGCGCGAATCTCAGGCTCCATTGCCGCTTCTTCCAATTACTACATCTCAAGAAGCTCCCAGCAGCTGATCATCACCTCCGTTCCGCCGCTCGTTATTCCTGACGCTGATGGCCAGATCGCGCAGCCATTCCTCAAATCGCCCTCTGGGTCTTACGCCGCGTACCTCCGCCGAGCTGCGGACAGCACGGGCAGCCTCGGCGGGGAAGCGTGCTATGTCCAAATTCAGCAGGCGGGCGGCGGGGGCAGCGTGTGGGAGTCGGACTGCACCCCGGTTAGCGGCGCCGACACGTGCAACCTGTCGTTCTCACCGGTGGGGCTCGAGCTCTTCGCCGGCGGGCACTCCTTGTGGGACACCGGGGTCGACGCCGATCCCGGGACGCTGAGCCTTGATGACAACGGCGACATGAGCATTCTTAGCAAGGAAGGCGTAGCAGTATGGAAGGCCAGCGGCGAGCCATGGACGGGGCAGCAGTGCGGTGCACCCTTGCCGGCGTCGACGTCACCTTCAACGGACGCGCTCCCACCACCGTCGACAACAGCTACAAAACTGGTGACGCCACCGGCAGCGACCCTTGCCGGTACGGGGAGCACGGACTTTTCTTTCGGAGACCAACTGGCACCCCCGCCGGTCGACACCATGCCCGCGCCCGACTTACCGGCCCAGCCGCCAGTTGACACGGCAACCGAACAGCCACTAGCACCGCCTCCAGCAGACGTGTCCCCTGACCTGCCGGACCCGTCGCCGCCGCCGCCGCCGGCTTACACGTCTCCCGAATCTCCTGACCTTCCTATGGCGCCACCGCCGGCTGACCTGTCGCCGAACCAGCCGCAGTACTCGTCGCCGCCACCTGCCTCGGGTGTCTCTGGCCCTCAAAGGGCGTTGCCACCTTTCGGCATTCCCCTCCCTCCGCCGGCAGGCACCGGCGAGACATCCCCCGACACACCACTCCCGGGCGCCACCACGCCAACAGGTGGCGTACCCTTCTCACCTGTCGGCCCACCACACAAGCAGGGGTCACCACATCACGACCTGCCCGTAGGAGCCTCGCCGCCGCCGCTGCCGGACACGCTGGCGCCGAGCGGCCACGGCGAGGGAGCGGGTGTCCCCTTGGGACATGGGCAGCCGCGGCCAGGGCAAGGCGTGTTCGGCCAGCAGACGCAGGTGCTGGACGGCGAAGGGCATCCGCTTCCACTGGCGGAGGACAGCTCCGGCGGCTGGTTAAGAATTGAGCATGGCAGAGTGGCCATGTGCGTCGTTCTGGCTGCTCTGATCGATCTCTGTTTTGGCTTCTAATTTATTTCCCTTCTTCTGATGAAGGCATCTCAATTACTATCTTGTTATTGGTTGGATCCGGGTTTTTATATTTTTTTTTTCTGCTGCAAATGCTGTATCAATTTGTGTGTAAAACATGTCCTATGATCAGCTTGCCTGATTTGTTGTGTAGAATACCGTATGTATGTATGCATGTCTATGTTGCTGCAATTGGTTATCCTTACGTACGAAGTTGCAAGTTTTTGCATGACTAATCTATGAGTTTTTCATTTCATCTTTTTCTTTTCTACAACTAAGGTGGCACTAAAGATTGTCGCGACAACATTAGGCCGCTCACGCCATCAGCATAACAGGCTGTGTTGAAGTGTAGCAATGACACTTCCTTCGATACCAGTATGAAGCAGTCTGCGGAGTTTTTTTAGAATGGGCAAATTCTCGAGAACTATGAAAAGCGATGAACAGGGTGAACACTGGGGATTTACATAGTTCGAATCGCCGGAGCATAATACTCTACATCCACTGGAGAGTGTGTGTTGTTTTAGTGTATGAGCAGATATGAGAGTATAGTGCGTATGAGTTTTGTGTCAGTTGCCTCTTAGTTCTACGGTAGCAGCGCAAGTTTTATATGCCAAGGTCCGGCTGTTTACAATGAAGCCAGAGCCTGGTGGCCTCAGGTAATTAAGTACTCTAGGCACAATCTAAGGTACTTAATTCCGTTTTGGAACGTGTATTAACGTGGCTTTCAGGACACGTTAATACACGTTGAACGCTCACCGGTCGTGCAGTGCTAATGCGGCCTTTAATGATGCACTAACGCCGCTTTGAAGGAGCAGTTTCCAATTTCGTGGTGTTGAATATCCACGACACCATGCTTCAGTCTTGGACATGCGACAGCGTCAGAGCCCTCCTCGCGGAGAGGAAGAGTCTGGATTTGTCGGACACATCGCAGCACCGAAGCCCTCCTCAACAGTGAGGCAGGGTCCGAACCTGCAGGACATGTGGCAGCACCGGAGCCGTCCTCAGGAGAGAGGCGGACTCCAGAGCTAGTGTACACGTGGCAGCACCAGAGCTCTCCTCAGCAGGGAGGCAGGCTTCAGAGCTGGTGTACACGTGACAGCACCGAAGCCCTCCTCGGCAGAGAAGCGGGCTTCAGAGCAGCTAGACACGTGGCGGTATTGGAGCCCTCCTCAGCAGGGAGGCGAACTCCAAAGCCGGACACATGGCAGCACTGGAGCCCTCCTCAGCAAAGAGACGGGCTCCAAATCCGCTGGATACGTGGCAGCACCGGAGCCCTTCTCAGCCAGAAGACGGGCTCCAGAGCCTCTGGACACGTAGTGACTTCTGAATACCTTCACTCCTGGAAGGTAGAAATCAGTATCTTCTCTTCATTGTACGCGTAGTATCCAGTTTACATGGTAGCGACAGGCTGCATGCCCGGCAGCACATGCTGCTTGCCGTCCCAGGCGATGGCATGTCCTTCTCACCACTGGCATGTCCTTCTCACCACTGGCATTGTCATTGCCATCTGGCATCTGCCCTCTAGGCTCTGGGTCACCGAACGTTGGGAAAGTCGCGACTGTCGTACCATGCCGGTCTTGACCAGCAGCTGACAGCCGTCATCACCGAGATCACTCCGCAACGGCTATTCGGTGGCAACACAGTACACAGTTCATCAGTTCGGTTCAGACGTGTCGTGACGAGTTGTGCGGACAAGACACGAGAGCTAGCCGCTCTTCAGCTCCGGCTATTCGCTCGACGAGCTTTTGCGCGGCAAGCAAGACGCACGACCGGGTTAGGAACCCGGATCAGGATGGGCATGTCCGTACTTCCGTACATGCACGCCGCTCAAAAGAGGTCAAAAGCTTCTTAAAGATTTCATCGTCTTACTGTATTATCGTTCTGGGCAGCTACAACAACACCATGCCAGATTGCTACATTCATTTCCCTGCATTTTAGAGGCCTGCTACTACTACTACAGGAAGCACGGCATCGCCGGTCGCGCAGCCCTTGGCGTCGAGTAGTCCCTCAGAGGTCGCGGCGACGGGGGCGCGGCACACGGGGCAGGTGGGCGCGCGCGTGAGCAGCCACCGGTCGACGCACTCCCGGTGGAACCCGTGCCGGCACGCGGGCAGCACGCGCACCTCCTCCCCGCTCGCGTACTCCGCCAGGCACACGGCGCACTCCTCACCCGCCGCCTCGTCCTCCTCCTGCTCGACGCCTCCCTCACGGCCTCGGCCGCCCACAGGGTCGTCGCCCACATGCATCACAACCACAGGAATCTCCTCGAGCGCGCGCTTGGTCTCCAGCGCATCGTGTTCGGCGTCGGGTCGCTGTGGCCGTCTGGCGGCGCGGAAGCAGGCGAAGAGCGAGCTGAGCGCGACGTACGACACGCTGGCGACGAAGAGCATGGCTGTGGTCGCGCATAACGCCTTCTCCAGGCGCGCGTGTTCCGAGTCGAGCGAGGGGGGCGAAGGAGCCGGCATCGCCGCCGCTGGAGAGACGCCGCCACCACCGACCAGGAGGCGAGCAGAGGAGTAGCAGTGCCCCTCCGTCGCGCAGCGGCCGCCGCTTCTTGCGCGCATGGCTCACACGTCTCAGCAGGCCTTATTAGCTAGTACTACTAGCCTACTACCACCATTCCACCAACGCCAGTACACCACACGGAGTTTATGGGCTCGTCGGGCTGTGCATGAACGGTGGCGCACCGCGTACGCGCGCGCGCCCAGGTGGAGGAGAACGGACGGCGTGCGGAAACTTCGGGCGTGTTTGGTTACCGCTAAGGCTATCCGTACTTGCTTCCTCTAAATCATACTTATACACTATTTCTTTTTATTTTTTCAGTATTTACTTTAAATTTATACATATCCACTATGCTTTACAGTATATCATTGTAGTCAGTCTAAGTGTGCTCCACTTCATCACGCTGAGCAGGAATACTTCTCGATTGGTTACCCATCCATAAATTGTTTCGAGCCAAGCACACATAATCTTGAAGTTCTTTGCAGGTAGGCTTACGAAAAAAAGGTATATCTTGATGATATGAGTATTATATCAATCATTAAGCCTTGAGCTAGGGTGTCATACGTTCAGTTCTGGTATACTGTACTACGTCACTGATCCGTACGTATCCGTGAAATCGCGAGAGTCATCTCTTGGCCACGTACGTACATTCAGTACTGACCCATGCGCACCCGTGAAACTGTGAGATTCAGTTCTGATACTATTTGTAACACCCCAGCCACTACGGGTCTGACAGTTGTTACTTCTGGCAGCTCTATAAGATCACAGACTAGCCCACAGACTAACACTAGTCTTTTCTGCGCATTTTGTTCTCATTCGTGCGCACCCGGAAAAACTTTCCGGCCGGTCACCCATCCGTAAATTGCTCCGGGCCAATCACGCTTAACCTCAGAGTTTTTTCAGGTGAGCTTCCGAAAAAGAAGATATACCTTGATGGCATGAGTATTCTATCATTCCTATTAAGCCTTGAGCAAGGGTGTGACATGTAGCACATCAAGTAACGTTTGTTCTTGGCTTGCCACTACAGGAAACACGACCATTTGCGATGGCTAACGTTATTTGCGACGGTCCGCCTCTGGTCGTCGCAGAATAGGCAGCCGTCACAATTAGAGCTCTATTTATAACGGTCGTAGTCGAAGACATCGCAAATAATCTTTTATTTGCGATAGTCAACCCTAGGGCCATCGCAAATTAATTGACCGTCGCAAATAGATGGTTATTTGCGATGACCAGGAAAAAACCGTCGCAATTAACGTACATTGCGACGGTCAACCCTAGGGCCGTCGCAATTAAAGAAGCCGTCGCAAATAAATAGGATATACCCGGTCCCGACGACCGACTCACACACACTCACGCAATCGTCCCGACCCCAACGCCCGCCGTCGCCATCGCCGCCGCGCGCCCGACGTCGCCGCCTCTGTAAGTTCTTCCCCTCCTCTCCCTCTCCATAGCCGCCCCCCTCACCCCCTCCCCCTCCCTCCATAGCCGACCCCCTCCCCTCCTTCTTCATGGCCGCCCCCCCTCCATGGCCCCCCTCACCCCTCCCCCTCTCTCCATAGCCGACCCCATCCCTCCCTCCATGGCCGACCCCCTCTCCCCCCTTTATGTTTACTTTTAAGTTTATTAATTGATAATTTACAATTTAATAATTTTTATATTTAAAATTGTTTACGTTTAATTGAATTGTTTAGTTTTTTAGATTATAATTATAATTTGATTGCTTGAGTGTTACTATATGTACAAAAATGGGATTCAGGTCGGTTTGACCCGACACAACCCATTTAGGGCCTGACAAGGTCTATTTAGTTGGAAATTAAAGTATGCGTCTAAACTAACACGCGCGTGTGGACGGCGGACCTCGACGGACCCACTTCTATGTCTCTCTCTCATTCTTTCCTCCTCTCTCGTCTTGAAGAGCTGCATCCCCCGACGAGTGGCGGACGCGGCGGCGGCCCCGACGAGTGGCATACACGGCGGCTCCGAGACAGCACAAAACCATCGCAAATAAAGTCTCGTAGCCATAATTGGCGATGGTAACCGTCGTTTGTCCACAGGATGTCGTTCCCGCGCGTGGACGGCGGGCCCCGACGGGTGGTTTTCTCCCGTTCATTCCTCCTCTCTCGTTCTTTTCTCGCCTACTAGTCGTTGTTTGATAGTTGACCCCAAAGCTTGAAGAACTGCGCCATTTTTTGGGGGTGCAGTGTAAAACAAGTGAGGTTATGCTGCCATTTTTTTTTTGGATTCAGGTTTAGTTCTTGTCAGAAGTAGGATAAATCCTGCATACATTAACAATAATTTCTTCTGCTTTAAACTGCAAAGTCAAACATGAGTGAGACTGCAGTTGGATGTATACTGGCTGGAAGAGCAGAACTGGTGGTCACTTGGATGAGTGATACATCAAGTTAGATAATTTTTTGGATCGAGCATTTTTTGTTGGCAACGGATGATAAGGTGCAGTGCTCATGTACGAAATACCGGAACACCAAGTTTTTGAGCAGATTGGATCTTTCGTTTCACTTATGTCGAAATGGTTTCACGCCATATTATGAGGTTTGGACCTTTCAAGATGAGACTAAATCTCAAGTCATAGTAGAAGTGATGAGGATGATGATATAACGGGGGTTGATAGGATGAATGAGATGCTAGAAGCTCTGGAAGCGGAGGATCCTCTTACAAAGAGGGCAAGCGAGTTCTTCGAGGAGCTCAAGAAATCACAACACCTGTTGCATGAATACACGGATGTGATCGTCCTTGCTTTCCTAACTAGATTTATGGCAATTAAGTCTAAGCTGCTACAATGATCTCATAAAATTGATCCGCGATACCCTTCCACAACCTCACAAAGTGCCTAAAGATATGTATTAGTCAAAGATTCATATATGTGATCTCAGTATGAACTATGAGAAAATTGATGTGTTCCCAGATAACTGCATGCTATTCTAGAAAGAGCACGCCAATGAGAACATGTGCTTGAAATGTGATAAACCGAGATATGTCGAAGTTGTTAATGACGATGGCGATAATGTGATGACAGATATCGCACATAAGCAACTTTGTTACTTTCCTGTGACACCTCAGTTGAAGCGGTCGTTTCTTTCAAAAAGAACCGCAAGACACATGAGATGGCGCAAAGAAGGTAAACGTGAGAATAAAGAATTCTTTACGCATTCGTCTGACGTGATGCATGGAAGGCGCTAGAATGTTTCGATCCAGATTTTTCTCAAAATTCGAGAAATTTTCGCATTAGGTTAGCGACAGACGGATCCTCACCTTTCAGTACAAACGCCACATCATACTCCTATGAGCCCATCTTTGTCATTCCGTACAACCTGCCACCAGCTTTGTGTATGAAGAATGAGTTCATGTTCCTCAGCCTCAGTGTACCTGGACCTGATCATTCTGGGTCAGGTCTCAACGTGATGTTGAAATCGCTGATAAAAAAATTGAAAGTGTTGTGGACGGGAGTCAAATTGTATGACAGTTACAAAAAGCAGAAATTCAACCTTCGAGCTGCTTATTTGTGGTCTGTCCATGATTTGCTGGCATACGACATGTTTTCCGGATGGAGCACTCATGGTCGTCTGACGTTCCAATATGTTCTTCGGACATGGATTGCTTTTGACTAACTCATGGAGGCAAGATATCTTACTGTGATTGTCACAGACGTTGACTGCCTTCGAATCACATATTTAGGCAACAGAGGCATGTCTTTAGAAAGAACACCGTTGTCACTAAAGGACCACCAAAACATCTCAACAGGTCAGAAATTTCTGATATGTTGGACAAACTGGTGCCAGATGAAGGTCTTTCTGGATATTTCGTAGGTTATGGAGAGGAACACAATTGGACTCACATATGTGGACTTTGGGAGCTACCGTATGTGAAGTCGTTCATTCTAATGCACAACACAGATGTTATGCATCAGGAGCGTAACATGAGCAAAAGTATCATAAGCACATGCATGGATATGTCTGGCAAAACGAAAGACAATATAAAAGCTAGACTAGATTTGGCAGACATTTGTCACCGTCCAACTCTTGAAATCTCTAAAAGTGGTGGTAAGCCACGTGCTTTTTTTCTGTCTTCGATCTAAAGAAAAGAAAGAAGTCATGAAATTGTTGAAAACTTTGAAATTCCCAGATGGTTATGCAGCTAGCCTGAAACGAGCCGTGGGTGTGAACAAAGGAAACCTCACTGGGTTGAAGAGTTATGATTAATCACATTATCATGGAAAGACTCTTACTGTTTATGTTTCGGGGCTATCTAGATGATGCGGTGTGGAAGGTTTTAACCGAGCTCAGATATTTCTATAGACAACTTTTTGCTAAAGAAATCAAGATAGGGATGATGGATAATTTAGAGAAGGAGATACCCGTACTTTTATGTAAGATGGAAATTTTTTCCACCGGGTTTCTTCAATCAAATGCAACATCTGCTTATCCATCTTCCATTCGAAGCTAATGTTGGCGGTCCTGTGCAATACAGGTGGATGTATCACATTGAAAGAGCACTACGATATCTGAAACCAATGATTCACAACAGGACAAGGGTGGAAGAGTGCATCGATGAAACATATGCTCTTAAGGAAGTATGATACTTTTCAAGTGTCTACTTTGCAGAAGAACACAATGTCAATACTTCGTCGATGCGGTACAATGTGGATGAAGCAACCCTTTAAGCGACCTCTTTATTTTTCAAACGAGAGGCACTACCGTTCGTAGCATACACGACCTACGTCCTACCTGAACGTGATAGGACTGTTGCTTTACTCTACATGTACGCAAATATAGAAGGCATGGAATACTTCGAGTAAGTGTTTGTCCTACATTTATGCTAATCGACATATTTTGATACACATGTATTCTAAAAAATGTTTTTTCACGTTCAGCGAGTTCCACATACAATGTTGGCCACATAGGCATCAACTTACGGCCAAACAAGTAGAAGGGATGCAAAAAGAAGGAATAAATTGAGGGTCGGGTTTCCTATCCTAGTTTTGAAATTATGTAATGCTCTCTTGTCTTTTATATATTATAAGATATTATTATTAAAGAAGTATTATTTTAGCTTACGATCATTTTTGATAGTGCCAAACTCACAATGTTCATAAAGATCTGCGGCAACTATCTTATGGATTTGTGAACGTTAGAAGCTATGGTCGATATGACAAAAATGGCTTTCGATTCCGGACAACTCATTTTGAAGCTCTTCGTCCTCTCGCAGCAACATCAAATTCCGGTGTTGTGACGAGAGCAATAGACACTCAAGAATGTAACCAATTATTATGGGATCATTAACAAAATCCTTGAATTTACTTTTATTGAAAATAAGACACTTCGAGTTGTCTTCTTTGACCGTGACTGGTTTGATAGCACTCATGGAACTCGAGAAAACCAATTTGGAATGGTGTAAGTCAAACACAAGGACCGACTACGAGGTTACGATACATTTGTTCTTGCACACCAAGTGGAGCAAGTGTATTATCTACCTTATCCATGCACAAAGCTCAGTGCTTGGTGGGTGGTATATAAGATGAATCCTTGTGAGCGGTTATATACCGTTGGGGATGATGGTTACCATGATAGTGAAGATGTTGAAGAAGTGTACCAAGAAGAAGAGTTGTCAGACACTTTTGTCATCGAGCCTGGTGTAGGACTCGATCAATTAGTTGGAGATGTTGAAGATGTAGAGACAGATGATATGCGAAAACAGAAATTAGAACAGGTCACGATGGAAGATATTTGTGCTAGTTTAAGGACTAGGGCACATGATAATGATGTTGATGAATTTTGAAAGTGATTACAAATAATGTTTTCTTGAAGATAGTAACATGAAATTTGTATATCTTATTTGCATATTTACTGATTATCTATTAAAACAGGATGGCGTCAAGGAAGGGTAAGAAGGTGGCGCCGACGAGGGGGTTCTTCCCCTCTAGAGCTGAGGACGCTTTCGCTGGTGCCTCGTCGACCGGGAGCAGCCGCTCTTAGCTGCTGGGGCACGTTCTGCGCATCTCTAGGGCTTCGTCACAACAGCCCACACTGGTAAATTTCACTAGTCTTTGATAAATTCTTCAAGTTTAGTTTCCAATTAAACTTACTTATAAATCATTTGAATGTTGTAGTCCTCACCGACTGACTCAGAGGCTTTAACGCCAGTTGATCTTGGCTACCCTTCGGTGAGCCAGCCCTAGGCCAACCATCCCTTGGTTGGCGAGCCTTCTGTTCCTGAGCCCTTTGGATCGGCTGGTGACGATCTTTCTGGTTCACCATACATGGTGCCCCGAGCAGACACGAAGGACGAGGAGGACTCACTTTGTCAGTCCTCCCGCGGTCCCTTCACAGAGGATCGTGATTCGTCCGGTCGGAGACAGGTAATAAAATCGTAGTGTTCAATTCTGGTTTCTTTTAGTTACTTAAGTAATGAATCAATAAATGTCTTGTAGCGCTTGGTAGTACGATGCGTCTTTCACTGGTGAGAGACACCACAGACCGATGAACGGTGTCCTCAGGTCCTTAGTGCGTTTGCACTATCCAAGGGTCATCGACGGGGTGCCTGCTTTGTCATGGGAGGACTTGAATGTGGCCTAGAGGGGGGGGGGTGGTGAATAGGCCTTTTTGAATTTTAGTCAGAACCTGCAACACTCAACAACTTGATCAAATATCGAGAAATCGAACTAGTCCGGTCGTGTGCGGACTAGTACGATGCGTGCGAACTAGATTGATCAAGTTAGATCAATGATCTCTATCTAAGTACTCTATGCAGCGGAAATTAAGATGTAACTAGAGTACGTTGCTTCAATTAAACTTAGTATATCACAAGGTAATCTTTAGATTTAGAGTTTTAACGTAAGACATGTAAGATCAAGTAAACCCTAGAATGTGATATGAAAAACTAAGAACAAAATTGATGCAAGATTTTATCCCGTGGTTCGGTTCCCACAGATGCAACCTACGTCCATGTTGAGGAGCCCACGAAAGGACCGGGTCTTCACCAACCCTAACCTCGTCGAATCGCCACAAAGACCAATTCTCTTCCACTATCACAAAGGGGTAAGATAACCGTGTTCAAGGGGCCTTCTCACAAGTTGAGGGCTCCCCAAGATTACAAATTAAACACCACCAAGACACACTCGTAAGATCTGCAATGAAACAAAAAGAGTGTGCGAGAGAATCAAACCCAAGAGCTCAAGATGTGAAGAATTGTGTCTCTCCTTTGATCCAAAGTTAATCCTCAAGGATTTGATATTTTTTGCGTTGGATTGTGTGGAGAGATGTGTTTTCTAGGATCTTGGAGGCTATGACGGCGCAGGGGGTCGAGAGAGTTCATAATTGGGCCGTGCACCTCTATTTATACTAGGGTTTCCAAATGTTACCGTTAGGGTTTACAAAGTCTGGACTAGTCTGTGGTGTACTCCGGACTAGTCCGATGTGCGGTGTGTGGAAAACTCTAAGTGTCCCGAATTATCGGACTTGTCCGGCCAGGAGCGGACTAGTCCGTTTTTGTCTCTGGAAAAGTTCGGACTAGTCCGACACATATCGGACTAGTCCGGTGGTGGTGAATTCCTTAGTGAATTGGGGACAAGTCCGAACTTGAAGGACTTGTCCGATTTTAGTCAGAAGGTTTTTCGGACTAATCCGTGCAGATATCAGACTTGTCTGATTTAGATCAGAAAGATATCGGACTAGTCCGTGATGATATCAGACTTGTTCGATTTCGTGTAAAACTTCTGAAGTGCTGAGGACTAGTCCGCACTGGGGAGGACTAGTCCGATCTTAGTCAGAGAGATATCAGACTAGTCCGTGGTGATATCGAACTAGTCTGGTCTATGTGAACCTGGACTGTGCAGACAAGTCCGCACTGGGGGGACTTGTCTGATTCTGAACAGAGAGATTATCGGACTAGTCCATGGTGTTATCGGACTAGTCCGGACCTGTATAAATTTGTGCAGTGAATGAGTTTTCTTGTGCTTGAGCTCTTGGGGTGTGTTTCTCCAACACACTCCATACACAATGATCTAATTTATTCAGCTCTTGAGCTTTTTTCCATATAGATCCTCATTCTTCTTTCTTTTTGTGCTTTCTTCATAATTTCATTAAAACCTGCGCTTATCTCAACAATTTGGTTAGGATCTCATTTGTTTGTCATAAATCAACCAAAACCCACAAGGGATGCCTAGATGCACTTTCAATCTCCCCCTTTTAGTGATTGATGACAACCAATTGAGATTTCACAAAATATGATAAAAATTCAGAATTTTCATAAAGTGTGGACATATGTGTTTGGAACAAATTAAGCATGACAACATAAGGCATATGTGCACTCTTTATGGTGGGGTGCGAAACTACATGTGTGTGAACAATAATTGTGATGAGAATGAAATGGTTGACATGGATATATTAGCATTAAGTATAAATGTCAATTGTAAAGCATAGGCACAGATTATATCAAGCTTTCATCACAGATTTCACAAGCATAAGCATAAACAGTCATTGTACCACATCACAAGTCCACAAGCATAAGAGATCATTAAAGTTTTACAACCCCAAATAAACACAAATAGAGCTTGCTCTCCTCTCGCAACCTACAGCTAGGACTTAGTGACTCCCCCTCAATCTCTCCCCCTTTGGCATCAAGGCACCAAAAAGAAGGAGAGGAGGGATCTAGAAGCTCATTTGTCGCCGTTGATCCTCTCCTCATCTTCATCTTCATCTTCAGGTTGTGGTGGAGGAGGAGGAGCGGATCCACTCGAAGGGCTCCCAATGCCAAAATAGGCAAGCTCAGAAGGTGAAAGGGGTGCAAGCTCGAAGACGTCAGAGGCTGAATCTTCAGAGATAACAGGGGATCCAATTGTCTCAATCTCCAGCTTCTGGCAGATATGCTTGACATATCTCATATCCGCCTTCCTCGCCTTGTTCAGCTTGTGAAGCTTTACCTCAACCTTCTTGCATGAGCCAAAATTGGCGGCCAAGTACTTCAAGATTCTACTAGCAGATCCCTTCTTGGATGGAGTACCTCCTATACCGGATGGGGGTCTTGCTTCAGCTCGGGCCCTCCTAGGAGCCTCCTCACTAAATGTAGGGGATGGAGCAGCTGGGAGTATGGCTTGGGTAGGCTTCTAAGGCCTCAAGGGAGTGTGCTCCACATCCTTAATGAACTCAACTCCTGTGACCTTCTCAATCATGAACATCAAGTAAGGGGCATAGCCACAGGATCTGTTGGGCGTGCAGGAGATGTTCACCATGTCATTCCATATGTAGTCAAAAATATCAAACTCCCTACTTCTGCTTATCACCTTCATCAGTGTCCTTAAGTAGCCTTGGACACTTCCTGCATCTCCATCTTTTGGAGTTATGGTCTTCCTCAGCACCCTATTAAGAACCATGAAGAAGGGCTTCATGTTCTTGGTCGATGGAGGGTTGTACTTCAGGCTAGTATCATAAAGGAATTCCATCTTATCCTTCCCCAATATACCAATGTTGTGGATAGTTAGTTCATTGTTGCCAGTGTCTTCTAGGTGAAGTAGTCTTGCAAACTCATCATAAGTAATAGTGTACTTGGATCCATGTGTCATCCAAGTCACCCTCTCCTCTTCATCACTAGCAAAGAAGCATGTGGCATAGAATTGAGCGATGATTTCATCGTTCTAGTTGTACCTGAAGGCAAATAGGTCCTTCAGTCCATGCCTTGCTGCAACCTCCACCACTTGATCAAAAGCACCACAACTCTTCATTTCAAAATGATTGCAGTCAATCCACTGGCTGCGGACAACTGGGGTCTTCATGGTGAGGTACACAGAGCTGTATAAATCTGCGTGAAAGTTGCTCTCAAACCTGGCATCGGCTGCCTTCTTGGGTCTGCTGTAACAGTCAACAAATCTGAGCTTGGAAGCTGTATCGCTTCTCTTGTCATTGAACTTCTCCTCGGAGGGATCCTTGTTCCCCTGCCTCGGAGCTGCCATCTTGAGAGGGCCGATTGGGTCCGAGGCGATTACCTTTCCTTTGCCCTTAGCTTGGCGAGAAGCTACCGAGCTAGAGGAAACTGCATCCTTGGCTTTGGACGCAGGCTTCTTAGCTAGGACTTTGCACCTGAGGTGGAGAAGGTGTCAGCTCGGAGGGGCGTTCTTGGCGCTTCTTCCCTTGCCCTATCGAGGACCAAAGCAAGGAGTCTTGGTCCATCTCGGCCTGATAATCGGAGATTTCATCATTGGAGCTCGACATTGTCCTGAGAAGGGATTACACAATGTATGGATGAGAATTTATGGCAAGGAAGTGCATTGAGTAGCAAGAAATTAGAGTTGAATTCAGTTGAAAATTGGACTTGTCCGGTGTTCAGGTACGGACTAGTCCGGAAGGACCGGACTTGTCCATACAGGGATCGGACTAGTCCGGTGTTCAACACCTTAAACCCTAACTATGAGACCAATGGTGTTGCTCAATGCAAAACTAGCTTAATAAAGATGTAATACAGCAAGGAAGCATGCATTAGCTGAAAGGAACTAAGCTATTTGATCCAAAACGGAAGAAATCGAAGTTTTTAGGGTTTGGGGGGACATTTACCAAAAATCTTTGATTCTTGATGAAGGAGGAGTTGGAGGTGCGGACAAGTCCGTGGTCTTCAATCCCCTAGCAATGGAGACGATTTCCATACAAACTTGAAGAGATTTGATGGATAAATCTCCAAATCGCCTTGGGGGCTCTTGAGTGAAGAGAGAATGTGAGGTGAGTTGTGAGGGTGAGGGAGAATAGGTTTTGGCGGCACCTAGGGTTAGGGAGTCAAAAAATCAGACTAGTCCGTGGTCCACCGGACTAGTCCGGACTACCGGACACTCTGCGGACTAGTCTGCAGTGTGCGGACTAGTCCGGGTAACCACAGACCAGTCTGTGGTCACCAGAACAAAATCAATTTGCCGATTCATATATATTTGATGGTTCTTAGAGAAAAATAGGGGGCAAAGCAATCAAATATTCTTGATGAATATGATCAGTAAACATACAACAATCAAGCAATGATCTTAATTCACCAAGATCAAGTAATTGAAATAGTTTTTCAGAGAAAATTGGGAGAGATGATTTTCACAACACAATCAACATTTTTTGAAGGAGCCATACAAGTATGCAAGTTTTCAAGCCACATTCCAAGCATCAAGGATATTTAGTTCATTTTGGAGCTCGCAAAAACGTTTTTCATCAAGTGGCTTGGTGAATATGTCAGCTAGTTGTTTTTCGGTGTTGACATGGGAAATAGCTATGTCTCCTTTCATTGAGTGGTCTCTCAAAATGTGATGTTAGATGTCTATATGTTTGGTCCTAGAGTGCTCAACGGGGTTATGGGCAATCTTAATGGCACCCTCATTATCACAAAGGAGTGGAATACGGCTCATATTGTAACCGTAATCCCTTAGAGTTTGTCGCATCCAAAGGAGTTGTGCACAGCAACTCCCGACTGCAACATACTCCGTTGCGGCCATGGATAAGGCAATGGAATTTTGTTTCTTGGAGGACCAAGAAACTAGGGATCTCCCTAAGAATTGACAAGTACCGGAAGTACTTTTTCTATCTACTTTGCATCCGGCATAATCTGCATTGGAGTACCCAATTAGATTGAATTTGGAACCTTTAGGATACCAAAGGCCTAGGTTGGGTGTATGAATTAAATATCGCAAGATTCTCTTGACGGCTATCAAGTGGCACTCCTTAGGATTGGCTTCAAATCTTGCACACAAGCACACACTCAACGTAATATCAGGCCTAGATGCACATAAGTAAAGTAGGGATCCAATCATGGAGTGATATACCTTTTGATCCACGCTTGGTCCATCTTCATTGAGATCCAAGTGCCCATTAGTTGTCGTGGGAGTCTTTATAGGCTTCACCTTGTCCATTCCAAACTTCTTGAGTATGTCTTGAGTATACTTAGTTTGGCTTATGAACGTCCCTTCCTTTTGTTGCCTCACTTGGAATCCCAAGAAGTATTTCAGCTCTCCCATCATGGACATCTCGAACCTATCTGTCATAATCTTACTAAATTCTTCACAAAAGGATTTGTTAGTTGAACCAAAGATAATGTCATCAACATAAATTTGACAAATAAAAAGATCATTGTCAAAATGCTTTGTGAACAACATATAATCAGCTTTTCCAATTTTAAAACCATTTTCAATCAAGAAATCTCTAAGACACTCATACCAAGCTCTAGGAGCTTGTTTGAGGCCATAGAGAGCCTTACGCAGTTTGAACACATGGTCGGGGAACTCTTGATCTTCAAATCTGGGGGGTTGCTCCACGTACACCTCCTCCTTGATTGGTTCGTTGAGGAAGGTGCTTTTCACATCCATTTGATAGATCTTGAAATCATGGTGAGTAGCATATGCAGGTAATATTCTAATTGATTCAAGACTAGCTACGGGAGCAAAAGTTTCGTCAAAATCCAAACCTTTGACTTGTGATACCCTTTGGACACAAGTCGTGTCTTGTTCCTTGTCACCACCCCGTGTCCGTCTTGCTTGTTGCGGAAGACCCTTTGGTGCCGACGATGTTGAACTTGGGTCTTTCGACTAGTTCCCACATCTCGTTCCATTTGATGTTGTTCAATTCTTCTTGCATTGCCATCACCCAATCTGGATCTTTCAATGCATCCTCAATCCGGCACGGTTCCAAAAAGGATACAAAAGAGTAATGCTCATAAAAATTAGCTATTCGAGACCTAGTAGTTACTCCCTTTTGGATGTCACCGACTATGTTGTCAACAGGGTGATCTCTTTGGACGCATTGGTGTACTCTTGGGTGTGCCACCTGTGGTCTTGAATCTTCATGGTCATCTTCTACTCCCCCTAGATGGTTGCCCTCATTTGGGTGTTGATCATCTTCGTCTTCTTGAGGTTGATCTTATGTGGAAGCTCCCCCTTGATCAGTTACCTCCACTTGTGGTTCATCTTCTTCATTTGCCTTTGGAGGTGGCGCTTGTGGTCAAACATCGCCCAACGCCATTCTTCTCAACGCTTGACATGGAGCTTCTTCTCTATCTAGCACACATTGATCAACTTGCTCTTCTTGAGAGCCGTTAGTTTCATTGAACACTACGTCACGTGCTACTTCAACAAGTCTAGAGACCTTGTTGAAGACATGATAGGCGTAGGAGTTCGAATCATAACCAAGCAAGAAACCTTCATCGGACTTCGAAGCGAACTTTGAAGTCCTAGGCTTCTTGTTCAAAATGTAACACTTAGAACCGAAAACTTGAAAATAGTAAATATTAGGCTTGTTACCGGTGAGTAGCTCATATGATGTTTTCTGGAGAAGTTGATGAAGATAGAGTCGGTTTATGGCGTGACAAGCGGTGTTGACCGCTTTAGCCTAAAACCGATCTGAATTCTTGTACTCATCAAGCATTGTTATCGCCATCCCTATGAGGGTTCAGTTCTTCCTTTCGGCCACTCCATTTTGTTGAGGTTACTACGGTGCTGAAAATTCATGTTTGATGCGCTCTTCGTCTAGGTACTCCTCAACTTGAGTGTTCTTGAACTCCGTGCCATTGTCACTTCTGTGTTCTTGATCTTCAAAGAGAACTCATTTTGGGCACGCTTGAAGAACTTCTTGAGGGTTCCTTGTGATTTTGTCTTATCATGCAAAAAGAAAACCCACGTGAAGCGTGAAAAATCATCAACAATTACTAATCCGTATTTGTTACCGCCGATGCTTATGTAAGCAATTGGACCAAATAGGTCCATGTGAAGTAGCTCGAGCATTCTTGTTGTCATGACGTTCTTCGCGGGATGAGGTGCGCCTACTTGCTTTCCAGCTTGGCACGCTCGACAGGGACTGTCTTTCTCAAAAACAATATCCTTAAAACCTCGGATGTGATCGCCCTTGATGAGTTTTTGAAGATTCCTCATACCGACATGTGCTAGCCGTCTATGCCACAGCCAACCCATGTTGGTTTTTGCAATCAAGCATGTGTCAAGTTCGGCTTTATCTTTGTTGAAGTCAACAAGGTAAAACTTTCCCTTTAACACACCCTTGAAAGCAACCGAGTCATCACTCCTTCTAGAGACGGTCACACCCTCGTTAGTGAACAAACAATTATAACCCTTGTCACATAATTGAGATATGGACAAAAGGTTATAATCCAAGGAGTCAACATGTAAAATATGAGAAAATGTTTGTTGAGATGATATTACAATTTTACTGGTACCGAGCACCCTTCCTTAACTATTGTCTCCAAAATAGATGCTGTGTTGAGATGATATTGCAATTTTACCGGTACCGAGCACCCTTCCTTGACTATTGTCTCCAAAATAGATGCCCTCGCTTGGATCCTCATTTGCTTCGTACTCAACGAACATCCTTCTTTCTCCTGTCATATGGTTGGTGCATCCACTATCTAGCACCCATTTTGCTCCACCGGAGGAGTAGGCCTGCAAAAACAAATTATATCTTGGTTTTAGGTACCCAAGCTTGCTTGGGTACTTTGAGGTTAGTTACAAGTGATTTGGGCACCCACACATGGGACTTGGTGTTCCCATGGCGTGGCCCAACATATTTGGCATGCACTTTACCAGAAGCGTTTTTCATAAGAACATAAGATGCATCAAAAGTTCTAAATAATAATTGTTGATCATATGTGTTAACGTTTTTGAACTTATCAACATTGTTAGGTTTTCTAACTTGAGGGGAGTTTCCCTTCACAAAGACAATGCGCTCCTTGTTATTCTTATGGTTTCTAGCATTTTGCTTTTCACCATAGGAATACCCAATGCCATATTTGACATTAGGAGGTCTTGTGGTCAAGTCTGCACTGCATGCATACTTGACCTTCTCCTTGTCAAATATGCCACCACAGGAAGTATGCTTGTCCTTGGTCGAGGTTGACTTGTCCTTCAAGCTAGTATCAATTTTAGCACATGCACAAGTAGTAGTAGGTTCAACTTTAAGGGGTTGAGAAGGAGAGCTTGAAGAGGATGAAGGTTCACTTTTCTTGGGTGAATCAACTTGTACCTAAAGGATTTTGTTAACTTTGGTTAAGTTAGCAAGTTCATCCTTGATTATAGCATTTGAGTCGCTCAACTTCAAGCAAGTTTCCTTGCTTGAAGCTAGCTCAAGTTCAAGTGACTTGCTTCGCTCCTTTTCAAGTTCAAGGAGCTTTTTGATCTTAATATACTTCTCTTTTTGAAGGATGATCATATCTTCTTGGCAATCAACAAGCTCCTCCTTATCAATAAGTTTATCCATTAAGAATTTCATTTTTGCGGTAGTTTTCTTATCTAGGCCAACAAGCATATCTTCATTATCTCTATTGGCATCACTATCACTAGAGTAACAATGCGAGGAGGAAGATTTAGATGTTACCTTTCTTTTACCTTCCTTCACCATGAGGCATGTGTCATAGTCCTTTCTTGCGCCAATGTTGGGGAAGAGAGTCGATCTCTTGGTCATCTTGTTGATGTCTATGCTAGCCATCTCCTCTTCCTCTTCGGACGAGGACTCATCATTTGAGTCCCACTCCTTTCCTAGGTGTGCCTGTCCAGCTTGCTTTTTCTTCTTTAAGAACATCTTAGGTTGAGCCTTTGTTTCCTTGGTCTTCTTCTTGTTTTCTTCATAGGGGCAATCAACTATAAAGTGGTCATATTCACCATAGTTATAGCAAGCCCGCCTCAACTTCGGTCTTGAATTTTCTTTGTGTTTTCCTTCACTTGATTTCCCCCCTTGTCTTCTCTTCATCATTCTCTTAAATTTCTTCATGAAAAGGATCATGTCTTCCTCATCTATGTCGTTGCTCTCATCATCACTGTCATCTTCATCTTGAGCCTCTCGAGCTTCTTTTGACAAGGGCTTGCAAGTGGATTTTAGGGCGCCCCCTTTCTTATTTGCCGAGGTGAGGTCGACAATCTCCTTTACATGTTTTGCTTGCTTCTCCATCATCTCGAAATTGATGATCTTCCCATGCAATTCGTCTGGGGTCATTTTCTTGTACCCGTGGTTTTCTCTAATCATCGAGCACAGGGTAACATTGCGAGGCATGAAAGCTCTAAGGATGAGCTTCACCACCTCGTGATCGTTCCACTTTTTACTTACATATGCTCAAACCTTGTTGATGAGAGTCTTCAACCGATTGTACATGTCTTGCGGCGACTCATCTTCTTCTATGGTGAATCTTCCCAATTCGCCTTCGATCATTTCGATCTTCACCTCTCACACATGACAATCGCCTTCATGTGCAGTTTGCAGTGTGTCCCATATTTTCTTTGCAATCTCAAGTCCATCCACCTTGGTAAACTCGTCCCGACTTAGTGATGATGTGATGACCACTGCAGCTTGAGCATTCCGATGAATTGCTTGCTCTTGGCTTTGTGTGAGCTCTTCATCGTCGTCTGGGATATCTATACCTGTGCACACTATATGCCACAAGCTGGGGTTAAGTGAGATTAAATGCATTTTCATATTTTGCCTCCATATTGAGTAATCATTGCCATCAAAGTGTGGGGCTTTTTCTAGAGGAATAGACAAATAATGGCTATTGTTAGAAATTAGACGATCGTAGTTGGAAGGATATCGGGAGTAGTCGGCGTGACTACTCCCTTTCTTCTTCTTTTCGCCCTCAATCTTCATTTCCCCTTTGGAGAGAGCTTTCTTCCTTAGAAGCGCATTGAGTTCAAGCGTCTCCTCATCGTCATCCTCGAAGTCCTAAATAGCGTCGAGGAGCTTCTCCAACTTTTGAGCCTTTTCATCTTCAACCTTCTCTTGGTTGAGGCTCTTGTGCACATCCTTCATGTCCGACATTTTCTCTTCGAGCGATTAGTCTCCTCATGAATAGTCCTGCTCTAATACCAATTGAATGTGGCCTAGAGGGGGGGTGAATATGCCTTTTTGAATTTTAGTCAGAACCTGCAACACTAAGCAAGTTGATCAAATACCGAGAAATCAGACTAGTCCAGTCGTTTGTGTACTAGTCCGCTGCGTGCGGACTAGATTGATCATGTTAGATCAATGATCTCAATCTAAGTACTCTATTCAGCGGAAATTAAGATATAACTAGAGTACGTTGCTTCAATTAAACTTAGTATATCACAAGGTAATCTTTAGATTCAAAGTTTTAACGTAAGATATGTAAGATCAAGTAAACCCTAGAATGTGCTATGAAAAACTAAGAACAAGATTGACGCAAGATTTTATCCCGTGGTTCGGCTCCCACAGAGGCAACCTACGTCCACGTTGAGGAGCTCACGAAAGGACCGGGTATTCACCAACCCTAACCTCGTCGAATCATCACAAAGACAAATTCTCTTCCACTATCACAAAGGGGTAAGATAACTGTGTTCAAGGGGCCTTCTCACAAGTTGAGGGCTACCCAAGATTACAAATCAAAACACCAGCAAGACACACTCGTAAGATCTGCAATGAAACAAAAAGAGTGTTCGAGAGAATCAAACCCAAGAGCTCAAGATGTGAAGAATTGTGTCTCTCCTTTGATCCAAAGTTAATCCTCAAGGTTTTGGTCTTTATTGCATTGGATTGCGTGGAGAGATGTGTTTTCTAGGCTCTTGGAGGGTGTGATGGCGCAGGGGGTCGAGAGAGTTCATAATTGGGCCGTGCACCTCTAATTATAATACGGTTTCCAAAGGTTACCGTTAGGGTTTACAAAGTCCGAACTAGTCCGTGGTGGACCCCGAACCAGTCCGGTGTGCAATGTGTGAGAAACCCTAAGTACCCCGAATTATCGGACTTGTCCGGCCAGGAGCGAACTAGTCCATTTTTGTCTCTGGCACCCGGACTGACGCGCGGCAAGGATGTTGGTGGCTCTGGAGGTAGTGGGCACTAGCGGATAGCCTCTCTTCTTTGTTTTATGTTCTTGTGATCTGATGCGAGGCCTTTTGTGATGTGGTGATGCAAGACATTCTTGTAATGAATGTTGTTTGCTGTTGTTATATGTGATATTATTTTCTTATGTCTGTTGTGTTTCTGGGCATCTAGCCGGGCAACATTTTCTATTTTTCTAAATAAAAACCTTATTTACGACGGCTTTTTATACAGTACCATCGCAAATAAAGCTTCTGACCGTCGCAAATTAACCTATATTATTTGCGACGGTCCGGGCTGTCGCAAATAGTATTGTGGGGACCGTCGACTGGGCCCGGACTATAGGTTAGCTAAGAATGCTACCCCCCTAATGCTTATGCTTACATTAGGGCATACTTGCCTTGTCAACATCTCTCCTCCAGGAGAGTTGACTACTAATACTTGATTCATTAATGTAACAGTCATTCCATGTCTTCTTATGAATGCTTTTCCTATGAATGAATGCGTTGCACCAGAGTCAAACAATACTGTAGAAGGATGGGAATCAACAGGGAACGTACCGATCACCACATCTGATGCGTCTTGGGCTTCCTCCAAAAAAACATGATTGACCCTTCCTCTGGACTGGTTCTGCTGTGATAGCTTCTTCGGGCAGTTGTTGGAGTAGTGTCCCTTGTCACCACATATGTAGCAAGCTCCCCGAGTACTGGTGTCTTGAGCCTTGTTTCGTTGTTGATTTTGCTATGATTGCCCAGTTGGTCGAGGGTTTGAAGTCATAGGACGCTGTTGATACATTTGAGGGCGTTGCGGTTGCATCTGCTGGTACTGTGGACAAGCATACTGAGCTTGAGGCCTGAATGAAGAGTTGCTGATGTATCGCTGACCTTGATTTTTGCCCATGGGATGATTCATGTGTCCCGACTGCTGTGGGTTGAAGCGAGGACGATTGTTGCTTGAAGACTACCCCATCATAATTTTCCTTTTGCGGTCTTCTCCTTCGCATTCCTTTTTCTTTCTTTCTACCGTAAAAGCTTTGTCCACCAGATGTTGGAAGCTAGCATAGTCACTGGAAGACATCATCAACTATATCTCTTTGTCCAGTCCCTCCTTGAAACAAAATTGTTTCTTGGCATCAGTGTCAACATCTCCAGGGGCGTACCGAGATAGTTGTGTAAACTTGTTCAAATACCCCCGTATGTTCATGTTCCCTTGCTTCAGTGCTAGGAACTCCAGACGCTTGGCTTGAATTTATCCTTCAGGCACGTGATGATTGCGGAAGCTTTCTCTGAATTCCTCCCAGGTGATGTTGTCTGGGTTGCCATGAGCTGCAGTATAAGCGGTCCACCAATCAGCTCCAGGTCCATGGAGTTGGTGTGATGCCAATAACACCATTTCCCTTCCTTCACATTGAACAATCCTTAGTTTACTTTCAATCGTATTAATCCAGTCGTCAGCATCCATAGGTTCCACGTCGTTGGAAAAGTGTGGAGGTTGAGTGTTCATAAAGTCTCTTAAGCAAAACCTTGGAGGTGGGGTGGTGGGGGTGGAGGAGGTGGTGGTGGTGCTTGCTGAGCCTGTTGCATGTTGTTCACAATTTGGGTTAAATTTTGCATCATTTGAAGCTGCATAGCCATCATATGCTGCATTTGATTTGCATCTGGTGCTCCACGGGCACCTCGTCCATTCCATTGAGGTAGCGGGACTTCATTGTCTTGATTGGGTGGCACACCACGTCCACGTCCTCTTCCTCTTCCTGCCATCTGAGATTGGGGCGTTGTTATAGCATGAGGAGATAAGATAGAAGCTATTCTATACGACTTTCCCACTATATACATCAATAAGGAATAAGAGAAATAAAGGTCATTTCATTAAGCAAACTCAAACATGGATAAACAAGTTCTCAAAGCAAAAACATACAACTCAAGATTACACAAATCGTTACTACATCGCTCTTATTACGACTCATGGGTAAGTGTCTTAATCTTGAGTCGTAGGGCAGGTCGGAGTCTACTCTCGCTCCTTGGGATCCTCCTCCTCGTCCGATTCTTCATCATCATCTCCATCATATCCCGAGTTGCTGCCACGAGACTCATTGCCATGCGGAGGAGAGTTGGCTGGCTGCTGCGGTACATAAGGCTCCTCAGAATCTGGCTCCTCGTCTGAAGACTGGTCCAGAGAGTTAGTGTTGCCACGTCCGACACGGCGATCAGGAGAGTCCGGAATCCAAGTGGAGGTGTCTGAAGCATACCCATCTGGGTCCTCATTGGTGATCCGACGGTACCTCCTCACCTGCCTTTCATAGTGAGCTGCAAGGTCACGGACATCCTGAATTTCTTGCTGAGCCTTGTTGAGGCGAATGCTGAGGCGCTCCACATCATCAACCGTCTGGTGAGTCTGTGGAAGGGTCAGGGGCCCCTCCACGTACCTGGTGACGAAGTTGCCAGTGCCGCTGGGACGCTGGGGAGTGTAGGCGTGCACCGAGTTCCGAAGCCTTGTAGCGGTAAGTGTGACTCCAAAAGGTGATGGCCTCCCAACTGACATCCTTCTCAGCGTGACATCGGTAGCTCCTCGCGGCAGGAGTACGGTGCACCTTGAGTAGTTCATCCCCATAGTAGACAAATAGCTTGCATGACCACTCAATCCGGTAGGGGCGCTGCATCCCGATGGAGTGGTAGGTGAGTGCCAGTCTCTCGTGCCTATAGCCGGCATCGTGCAGTATGGCCTGAAGTCAACGTCGGAGTCGTCCTGCAGCTCTCCCATCGGTACGTATCACCACCGCACGTCGAGGATCGTTGAGCGGGGTACGGCGGGCAGCAATCATTCGGTTAGGGACATAGCCTCCAGTGGAAATGCGAGCGGTTCTCCTGAAGTTGGCCGTCTAAAATTTTGAAACAGAAGAGTGTCAGTAATAAAACAAATTAGGGAGTAAGTGAAACAAGTACAAGGTAAAGAATACAAAGAAATTTTATAATTAATAATATTTGAAAATAGTAAAGTCCTTAAATCGTTCTTTTCTATCTAGGCTTGCGTCCTACGGGCAACACGGCTCTGATACCACTTTGTCACACCTGGTAATAAGAAGACAACCAGATGCTTTCCACATGTATGCTAGGATCAGTTCAACTCATACATGTATAGACGAAAGTGAAATACCAAATAAAATACCATGTTCGAGTACATCACCTTATTACATAAATGACCTTCCAGGTCTAAAATAAAAGTACACAAATAGCGGTAGAACATAACAAGGGCTCCAAATACAGGCGTTGCACGGGGGAGCGCCAGCCTAGAACATCTCTTCGGGATCTCCATCGAAGTCCTGGTTCTCCACCTCAGCGTCTTCGTAGGCTGGGGGGGGGGGGGAATATGCAACTAACAAGTTTGAGTACCAACGGTACTCGCAAGTTGGGAAGTTATGACATGTGTGGTTCACAATAAGGAAGGCAATTAATAGGCTAAGCACTATAGCAGTAACAACCTACTCTTAATTGTTTATTAAGCACCTACATCTAGGTGAAATCCCAACCAACATCCAAAAATTAATCTAGGTAAAACCAAACCCAAACCATCCATTATGTAACCATGTGCTAATTATGAATTTGGTTTCCAAGCCGCTCGTGTCCGTGAGCACAGCTGTCTAGACAGTTTGACAAAACTCTGCAGAGTGTGTATCCTTTACCCACAGTTCATGATTTCGTCCCCTGTTGCCAGGTGGACTAAGGTAAACCTCCCTGATGCCCGTGGTAGCTAACCAAAATTACACACTTCCGTAGGTGTGTGGCCAGGAGTTCACTACGAGGTGTTTCCAATGGTTCTCCCGACTTGCAATGGGTACTCTAAGGTTTCACCGCTCCGGCACCTGGAGTCTATTTTCCCTCTGCCAGGAGAAGCCCCCTCTTGAGCCATGCAGATCCCAAGGCAAAGCCCATTCCCCGCCCGATCAATTACCTATGCTACACCAGGAGAGACCAAATTACTAAACCAAGTTGTCCCATATACAATTCTGTGGTGATACTAAAAGGCTTAGCAACTTCTTCCATAAACCGGTCCTTAGAATCCGATAGGTGTCAAGCCCCAAACCAAGGTCTTGTGCATGCATGCACCAATCCATACAAAACCCCCTATCAGATTCCTATCTACTAATTCCATTATAGCCATCAATTCATGAATCAAAGTACTTCAAATGTAATATTGTAGAATAGACCATATTTCATTAAAGCATGGCTAAGCGTAAACTAATTTATTAGTAAAACACCCAAACCATGTTGACAAGGAATATTGTGGAAAATCTAGGAAAACATAACATAGGATTCATATTTTGATTTAGCATGCAACTAACTAAAACTTAACAAAAAGGGTGCAAGATGGTCAAGGAACTTGCCTCCAAATTGTGCTTCGGGGTCATCGGGAAATTGTTGCTCTTGAAGATTAAAAGTGGGTTCTGGCCCCGACTCTACTTACGACAATGCACAAAAAATAACATACAATAAGAACATAACAAAATGCAAACAATTCAAATAAATGCAAATTCCTACGCAAAAGTGATTTTAGGGTTGATTTATATTATAGACATAGATCTATTGATAAGAATTTAAAGTTAAATGAAATTTATTGAGTAAAACACATTTTTATAGATTTTTATACCATTTTTATATTTATTAGAACCCTAAAATTATTTTCTAGAAATTTTATCCTTCAAAATAAGCCTAAAATAGATTTATAATCAATAATGTAAATTTTACAATTTTTACATTATTTTTACTAATTATTTCTATGTGCAAAACATTTTTTATGAACTAAATATACTTAAAAAGTATTTTTATGACTATTTCAGCAAATTAAATGAATTAATAAAAATAATACAGAAATGAAAATAAATAAAACATACTTAAATCTGTTTCTATAATTATTTTATACAAATTAAGGACTTTTATTTAATTTCTAGAACTAACAGGGGCTTTTGTGTAAAAATAGAATTGTTCGAGTGGTTAAAAATAATTTTTATTAAGTCTGGGGTTTATTCTACAATTTTCCAGATTTTATTTGCTATTTTATAATACTCGAGGGGCTTAAAAACACTTTTTATTAATTTAACCAGTATTTTACTAATTTCCAAAAAGTCCAGGGGCTAGTTTGACATTTCTAGGGGCTAGACCTGAATTCCAGAGAAACCCAGGGGGTAGCCCGCAAGTTTCCAGGGGCTTGGACGCAAAACAGGCGGCAGGAAAAGTGATTTGAACGTGGGCCGTTGGATTTAAAATGGGTGGCCCAGATTTAATGTATCGAAGGGGTACAGGGGTTCTAATCTTGGCCGTTGAAACAAAATGGACGGGCGACAGAGGGCCACGTCACCCCGAAAGGCGGGAGCGACGACGCAGGGGCGGCACGCTGCGGCGACGACACATGCGCGGCGGCGGGCTCGTCGGTGATGACCTAAAACGCGCTACACAGGCCACGGGGTACATCTACTTAGCGCAAAATGTAGAGGGGATCAAGGGGGTCTCACCGGAGGTTGTCGCGCAGCCAGAAAATGGACGGAGGTGGGTCGGCGACGGCGAAGGGCGGTGGAGCTCGTCGGCGCTCGATGAAAACGGTGACACAGCGGCGTTCCACCTCAACGGCGATGTCCGGCGGGCTCCTAACAACATGAGGAAGGTGTTAGACGAACTCCCGAGGAGAAACAATGGGTGGAAAGTCAGGAACAGTGGCGCCATTACCGAGCTTGTCGGAGCTAGGGTTTAGGGCATCGGGGTGAGGAAATTGAGGGGAAATCGGCCGGTATTTATAGGGCTTTGGTTGAGTAACGGTCGGCGACCATGATGGGCACGACGGGGGTGATTGATTCGGGGTAGCGGGCGACATTGAAAGGGGGGGGGGGATGGGCGGCGCGGTGATGGCGCGTAGCCGTTACAGCGCGGGTGCGGGAGGTGGGAGGAAGCTTCGACAGGCGGGGCCGGCCTGTCAGCGAGGGGGAGAGAGAGGGTGCGGGCGCAAGGAGTGGGCTGGCGCGCGGGGCCCGAGTGACAGAGAGGAAAGGAGGGGAGAGGAGGCGCGGGCCGGCGCGGGAGAGAGGAGGGAAATGGGCCAGGGGCGGAAATTCGGCCCAGGGGCAGTTTTTCTTTTTCTTTTTCTTTTCTATTTTCTTTTTCTTCTCTTTTATGTTTTGAATTTGTAAATCAAATTTCTCGCGAATATAAATTTTCAAAAATTCACACAATCATTCAAACATGATGCAACTTGCCTTATATGAATTTTGTTCCCAAGAAAATGTTTTTATCTCAAGAGAAATTCATTTTACAATTTTTTTCTCTTAAAAATAATGGGTGTTACAGATTCTGTAGTGTGCTGCTGTGCAGTTATGCAGCACCCGTTTGAGATGGTTGTGTCCGTGCGGCGCCGCTGTCCGCCGAACACTCACGATCTGGGCATCCCGACAAGCTGCGTCGCACAGCACCGGGGGCAAAATACGAGGTATGCGGATGAATCCGTGGGCCCAAAACAGCACCGTCGGTGCTCGGGTTATTGGTTTGATTTGGCGTGCTCTGAGATTGGGATTTGGGAGTAACAGTGGCATATCCTAGGGATGGCAATCAGACCCGCGGGTTCGGGTCCCCGTCGGGTTTGGCACCCGGCGGGTTCGGGTTCAGTTTTCCACCCGCGGGTCAGACCCGAACCCGACCCGACATTTTGCGGGTTTGGGTTTGTTTTTGCACTCGCGGGTCCCCGTCGGGCGCCCGAAGAGCCCAATATAGCCCACTACAACTCAGACCCATGTTCACTAAAACGTATATAACTGAGATTCCAACCTTGGGAGAACCCTAGCCGCAACACTCCTGACCAATCTTGATCCTTCGTCCGGCGTCCCGCGCCCCTGCTCCACTCCTCCCTCCCAGTCCAGATCGAGATCGAGTCCCGACGGCCGTCTCCCGCGCGACGCCCGTGCCCCGTCTCGGCCAGCTTTGGAGTCCGGAGCTCCATCACCAGCCCCCTGCCCTCCCATTCACGGCGCCCATCCACGGCGCCCTCGCCCCGTCTGGCCATCCCGACCCGTCGGACCATCACGATCACGGCCAGCTCGGCAGCAGGCAGCTCCCTCGGTCCTCGCCCTGTCATGACCAGCTCCGAGCTCCCTCTCCCCGTCCCGACCGCGCCAGTGCTCCTGCACTCGGGCCTCCGCCAGTCCGCTACCTCCTGCTGTCTCCGGCCACCGGCCTTCTGTCTCTTACGTGAGCTTGCTTCCCCCTTCCTCCTGACCTCCTCCATCTTCTCACTTTTTTAGGGTTTGAAATGGTTAATCCTTAATCCTGGTACTTCATCTAATTACTTCCTCTTCCCTATTCTTAATTAAATTTAGATTACCTAGTTGTAGGATTAGGAACTTAATATTAATCTGGTATCAATTTTATGTTTTTCTGCCAAACCCGACGGGCACCCGAAACCCGCCCGAAACCCGTCGGGTGCGGGTTCGGGTGTGGATTTTCACCCGCGGATGCGGGTTCGGGTTTGAAAATCCACCCGCGGGCTTTTTCAATTCGGGTAGGTTTTCGCTCGACCCAACCCGAACCCGACCCATTGCCATCCCTAGCATATCCACAGGGTGCTAGGTGGACCCCGACAATACCCTGCACCAGGTCTATCAAACCTCATGTTCTCGCTCTTACTTGCCTACTGGTGTCGTAGCAATACATGGTTGGGAACTCGACTCGCGGGAACAAATCGGCGGCAATAGATCTTGATATACACGGAGCACGGAGGGTAGAATACATCGGATGCAAGATACACAGTATATGGCCCAACCTGCACCATTGCTTGCGTGTGAGCCATACTCAGATATAATATTGTGTGGGTATCAATATAAGTCATTGTGCTATTCATGTCATTTATGAAGTGACGACTAAAAAATTCTCAAAATTTGTATTGTCGCTCTTATATCTATATTTTTAAAGTATCATATTATATTGAAATATCTATATTATCACTTGGTGCATTTAAAATTTATTATGTTATTTACTGCATATATATGAATTTGTCACACACTTTCCCACAAATTTTACAGGTATTTACCAGATTGATAAAAGGTTTTAGCAATATATATATATATATATATATATATATATATATATATATATATATATATATATATATATATATGTGTGTGTGTGTGTGTGTGTGTGTGTGTGTGTGTGTGTGTGTGTGTATGTGTGTGCGTATGTGTGTGTGTGTGTATATATACCCCACTAGAGAGTAGCAGAGCTAGAGCAGCGCGCGTGTATACGCCCTCGTTTTGGTTTTCTCGACCTCGGTTGGCCGTGAGGTGGCTGCAGTAACAAGGAGTGTGCGCCGTCGGTGAGCGTGGCCACATTCAAAATTTGTAACCAAAGAACAACAAATAATTACTTACATCACTACGTGAGAAAGGCTCATCCGAGACAAGCCTGAACAAAGAACGGAGACGAACAAACAGTGCGTCTCCGTCATCTCGTCTCGCATTAAGTAGTCATCAGAGACGGACAGCGAACACTTCGCTGATCAGCATAAGTGCAAGACAAGCTCAAAGATAGCGCGTCTCCTTTCTTTGAGTCATACCAGACGTGCTTTACAGAGTCATCGGTGATGAGCAACTAGCTCGTCGCCCATCAGCGTACATGCGAGAAAAGCTCTAATATAGTGTGTCGCAGATTTATTGACTGATTCGAGACGGGTTTTATGGTAGCGCGTCGCAGATTTATTGACTGATCTGAGATGGGCTTTAAGGAAGATGGTCTCCTTTATTTAGGTAATGCGAGATGATCTTTGTTATAGATCGTCGCGAATTGTTTACAGGTAAGGTCTCCTATTAGGTGCCCCGCCCTGTGATTATCCTGGTTGTCGGGTGCATCCTGGAGCTAGCCATAATTTGGCAACCGCATTAACAGTGTCAACAACATACACATACATGAACATATGTATAGCAAAAAAAATCACACTTTAAATTATATTGAGTAATCAAATATTAAAAAAGTGTCAATCGTGGTTATGAAGTATATTAATTACACAAAGAATGCCCCATGTTCATCCTGATTACAAAGTAACTAATTACACACATCATAACTATCATCATCTAATCCTATATACCGTAATGAAACTCTCCTGATCAATGACTTTATTAACGATGGGCCTTCATAGCCTCTAATACTTTGACTGAGACATCCCCAAATTCAATAAAATCACTAAAATCATATAAAACATTATCAAATAGCACGCTTAAATAGTCACATAAGGGAGCAAGTATATGAAGGCTTAGGAACAAATTGGTATACAATTGTAGTAAACACAAGAATTATTAGTGAATGGAGAACCGAACTTACTTGCAGCATAGGCAGTTGGTGAGCATCTGCAAAGCATCAGCGGAGAAATTGTTCTTATCATAAAGGACATGGTAGTGAGCTGGTGTGCTTGTCTCCTGAAAAGACAAACAATTTATATTCCACTGATGCGTTAATAGCTTGATATTAAAAACTCGTGAGAGCAACACCAATTATCGCATAGGTACCTTAATTCCAGCATAGCTGCAAAGGCAGAAATCAAACTCACTGGGATGACAAATGCTAGTGTCAACCACAGTTCCTGCAGTTTCTAGGATTTGTGAATCAGAATTCATAATATACATTGATAGTCAAAACAAATACATTACTTTTTGAAAGTGCATCTAGGCACACCGTTGTGGGTTTTGGTTATTGATGACAAATAAGTGAGATCCTAATAAAATTTGTTGAGATGAGAGCAGGTTTCAAAGAATGAACTAAAGGTGCAAAAAGGTGAAAGATGAATATCAAGAAAGGGAGGAGCACAAGTGAAGAAAAGGCACAAAAGGTGAAGAAATAAGAATCAAGAAATGGAAAAGAACAAGTGAAGAAGAGGCGCAAAAAGTAGTCCTAACTGTATAGAGTGTGTGTGAGAGAGACACACCCCCAAGAGCTCAAGTCATTGCAGGAAGAATAAGGGCTAAAACACAAATTCAAGTTGCATGAATAGTAGACTAGTCCAGTTCATAGCGGACTAGTTTGGTCTCTCACAGTACAAAAATAGGACTAGCCTGTTTTCTGAAAGGACTAGTCTGTTTTCTCATAGTTCCAAAAGCAGACTAGTCCGGTTGCTTTGCGGACTAGTCCGATATCCTCTCTGGACAAAAACGGACTAGTTCGGTCCCCAACGGACTAGTTTGGATCACTCACAAAAGTTAGGGTTTCCTAGTGTGCTGCACATATCCACGTCAAAATGACTCAGCACATTAGACTAGTCCGATCATTAGCGGACTAGTCCGGTAGTCAAGATCCAAACGGTAACTTTTCTAAATGTCTATAAATAGGTGATTCACGATCCCACAACCACAAACAAAGAACCCTAGCACCGCCACTGCATCCAAGAGCACAAAAACACTCCTTTCCACACATTCTAAGGTCCTAAGAGTAAAATCTTTGGGAGTTGGCAATTGGGAAAGGGAGAGTGATGATCTTATCGACATTGAGCTCTTGGGTTTGATTTCTCACACACTCCTGTTGATTATTGTGTAATTCTTTGAGTGTGTTGATCGCTCTTTTCGTTTGTAATCTTGTGGGAGCCCTCAGCGTGTGAGATTGCCCCACCAACTTGGTGATTACCCCGTGATAGTGGAACTCAAGTCGGCCTTGTGTGGTGACTTGACGAGGGAAAAGGGTTTAAGGAGACCCATCTCTGTGTGGGCCTCCTCAACGAGGACGTAGATCTGTTTGGTGAGATAGAACCTCAGTAAAAATCCATGTCCTATGTGTTCCATTCTTTTACTATTGCAATTATCAATATCTAGGGTTTAAAGTTAATCAATCTTGTAATTTGAATTAACTTTGTATTTAACGTGCAAATTACCCACCCTCAATATTTGCTAGAATTGTTAGGACAATTACTACATTCTGCTGCGAGAGATTCAAAGGAAACACATAAGAGATCTCAATTTGACATTTGTGCTTATACACACCGTACTAGTCCTTACTAACACCGGACTAGTCCGACCTTCCTTGTTTTTAACAGTTTTGCTAAGTGTTTCAAGAAAATTTTCAAAGGCCTATTCACCCCCCTCTATGCCACATTCAATTGGTATCAGAGCCAAACTCTCCATAAAGGGACTAATCACTCGGAGAGATGATGGTCGACGAGAAGGAAACACAAACATCCGGGAAGCCCATCAATGAAGATTCTCAAGACACTACAAAGATGCTAGATGTGCTAAAAGACTACGAGCATGACGATGAAGAAGTGTGTCAACTCAAGACATTTCTAAGAAATAAGATAGCTAACCAAAAGTGCAAGAAAGAAGTTGAGAAGTCGACCGGGAGTGGTCGTCAAGACTACTCCTGATATCCTTTTAATTACGAGCGTCTTAATTTTGACAATCACTATCTTTCTATTCCTATGAGTCGGACCCTTCCCCGGACCCTGCGCAAGCGGGAGCTACATGCACCGGGCTGCCCTTACTATCTTTCTATTCCAATGGGGAAACCTTCACATCTCGACGGAAATGATTATACAATGTGGAAGTACAATATGAAAATGCATCTCATTTCCTTAAACCCCAGTCTTTGGAAAATTGTGTGTACAGGCATAGATATCCCAAACACCGACGATGAACTCACTCCGGAGCAAGCCCAAGCTCTTCACCGCAATGCAGAAGTTGTTGCGGTGATCACCTCATCACTAAGCTGGGAGGAGTTTAACAGGTTTGATGGACTCGAGGTGGTCAAAGATATACGGGACGCCCTCAAGACGGCGCATGAAGGAAATCGCTCCGTACGAGAAGCGAAGATTGAAATGATTAAGGGGGAGCTAGGGAGATTTGCCATCGAGGATGGTGAAACTCCTCAAGAGATGTACAATCGGATGAAGATGCTAATTAACAAGATTAGATCATACGGAAGCAAGAAGTGGACAGACCATGAAGTGGTCAAAAGGATGATTAGAGCCTTTATGCCAAGGAATGTCACCTTGTGCTCCATGATCTGAGAAAGTCCGAGGTTTCACAAAATGACTCCGGATGAGCTTCTGGGAAAAATCATAAATCACGAGATGATGGAAAGAGAGGCTAAATATGTGAAGAATCTTGCCAAGCTCACCTCGTCGAAGAATAAGAATATCGCTCTCAAGGCGACTTGCAAGCCAAGAGGCAAGAAAGCCTATGAGGTGCAAGACGACGAAGATAGAAACGATGCGGACACCGACATAGATGACGAAGAGATGGTTCTCTTCGAAAAGTTTAAAAGAATGATGAGAAGGAGAAGAGGAGACAACTACACTAAGGGCAAGAGCAAGAGCAAAGACAAGTCTAGGACAAGGCAGTCTTGCTACAGCTGTGGTGAATATGGGCACTTTATAGTTGATTGCCCATATGAAGAAAACGATAAGAAAAAGAAGGAAACAAATCCACAAGACAATAAAATATTCAAGAAGAATAAGCGAGTTGGCCAAGCACAGCTTGGCAAGGAGTGGGACTCAAACAATGAGTCCTCCTGTGAAGATGAAGATAGGGTGGCAACAATTGCTGTCAAGAGACCTTCATGAAGACCACTCTCTTTCCAAATTTGGGAAGATTGAAAAACTCGAACGACACTTGCCTTATGGACAAGGAAGGTAAGAAAAAGGTTAAATCTAGACCTTCATCTTTACATTCCCTTAGTGATGATGATTTTGATAGCAGTGATGAAAATGAATACATGTTTAAGGGCTTAAATAAAACTGCATTAGCTAAAATGAAAAAGTTGTCGGATGAAATATTTTATAAGGAAGACCTTATCAACCGACAAGAAGATATGCTCATCCTTCAAAAGGAGATATACTTTGAGGTTGAAGAGGCTCTCGAGCTAGAAAAGGAAAAGAGAGAAGCACTTGAGCGTGAGCTAGCTTTGAGCAAGAAAACTTGCTCAAATCTAAATTATTTGAATGTTGTACTTAAGGATGAGCTGGTTAACTTGACAAAAGTTAACAAGGACCTTCAAGTACAAGTTGAATAACTCAATCAAAGTGCCTCCTCCTTTTCTAAGAGCTCACCTTCTTCAAATATCGAGTATATTCCACCTAAAACCTGTAATTGTGCAAATTTGGTTCTTGACCTGAAAAATGAGTTTAAAGTGGCACAAAGCAAAAATTCACCCAAAGGTGGCATTTTTGATAAGGAGAAAATCAAGTATGCACGAAGTGCATACTTGGTTACTAGAGCTCCTAATGTCAAGGATGCCCTTGGATATTCTCAAGGTGAAAAGCGTAATGCTAGAAACCTCAAGAATAACAAGGAATCAATTTCTTATGTCAAGGAAAGCTTAAATCAAGTTAAGAACACCAAAATGTTCCTTCCTTTCATAAGAAAACTAAAAATGGACCCAACATTATGTTTCGTGACTTTAATGCCTCGTATGTTCTTACGAAGGATGAATTTAACCATGTTTATGCCAAGTATGTTGGGCCACTCCACAAGAGTCCAAAATCTTGTGTGTGGGTGCCCAAATGTCTTATCACTAACATCAAAGGATCCAAGCAAGCTCGGGTACCTCGAACCAAAGCATAATCCTGTTTTGTAGGTGTTCCCTCATTGGTTGATCCAAAGAGGTGCTTGATAGACATCAACCACATGACTGGAGGAAAAACAATATTCATGGGGTACAATGAAAAGTCCAAGTTCATCTCCACCCGAACCATCATCACAAGACTCAAAATGTACATGATCAATCTCAACAAGATCGAGATAATCAACATAACGATGGAGGCAATGATCAAGGGGGAGCTGAAAAAAATGAAGAAGAAAAGGAGGTCATATTAAATTGGTATATCACCCTTGTTCGATAATTTATTATACTCGTGTCATCTAGGCCTAATATCATGTCAAATATATGTTTTGTATGCAAGGCTTCAAGTTGTTCTGACATGTGGCTTGAAACGTTGCGTATCTGATTGCTAGGAGTATAGAACTTCAAAACACCAGCATGATTGTGAAAAATTATCTCCTATATCATTTTCACTCTAAAAATATTTTAAATATTAATTCTTGGTGAATTATGGTCATAGTATGATTGTTGTTTGTTTACTGACCATATTTACCAAGAATATTTGCTAAAACTATGTCCTTATGACCAACACTAGGGATCCTTTCAAATCCACTTCAAAATTCTTACCTGCATTCTTTGTCTAACTGGACAAGATCACCGGATTAGTCTGGTGTCCTGTTACTCTTGAGCTTTTGGCCATTGTTTGATGATTAAGTGTTTGTTGATCATATCCTTCAAGGGTATTTCCTACAATAATGTACTAATCATCATCCAAATGTCAAATCTCATTTTTACCCTATTAATCTTACCTCAACTCTCTGTTTGCTATGGACTAGTCTGTGGGTCATACCGGACAAGTCCGGTATCTTGACTAGTCCATCCACAGTCCGTTGCTCCGGATAAGTTCGGGGTCCACCGGACTAGTCTGGTGTTTCCGTGACTTAACTGTTTGATTCTCCTCGTGTCTCTCTTCTTCCTCCTCACTCCATACTCGACACTCTCTCTCCTCCTCTCGAGATCCCAAGGCGACTTCTCATCCACACCGCAGAATATTTAGTTCATCGAGGGGGAGGTTGGAGCTTCGAAGGGAAGTCCATCCCAGACTTATCTGCACTTAGGATCTTCTTAGCTTCGCGCAATGATCCTCTATTGGTAAATACTATCCCTAACCCTCATCTTCATTCCTTTTCTAGGGTTTAGGCCATTTCTTCCACTCACTAGGGTTTTAGTACACCCTAAGTATCCCACATTATCACTATGCTGCACATTGACCCATGTCCCCAAAGATTTGATGAATTTCGAATACCTAGGGTTCATGCTGATGAACATGGGACTAGTCTGGGTTCCTTGCGGACAAGTCCGGTGCAACAGACTAGTGCGCAGAAGCCACAGACAAGTCCGTTTGTTAACAAAATTAAGCCTACTATGTCAATTTCATTAAGTTCTGTGTATCAACCTTGTCTCCCTTTTCTCATTCACTTCTACCGTGTCAGACATCATGTCAGAGTGAGATGAAAGCATGTTTAGTGAGTCGGAGCATGACACAACACGTCCCGCCTCAAAACGTCAACTAGAGATTGAGCAACAACGAAGGACAAAGTTTCGGTCTGATAAGGATGCCGGAGCATCAAGCACGAGCTCTCGACAGAAAGTCCCATCAAAGAAAGCTACTGAAAAGGGCAAACAAGTAGTCACTCAAACATACAAGCCAGATAAAGTAAGGACAAGGGCAAAGGTCCTATGAGGTCCACAGGCCCGATTGGGTCACTCGAAATGGTTGCCCTGATGCACGATCATAACCGTCGTCCCAATGACGATGCCTTCATTCGGAACGGAGCTGACAAAGCCAAAAAGTTGAGGGAGATTGATGTATACAGTCACAAGAAGGCGGTGTTGACATTTCCTATGCACTACTAACAATTCATCCCTAGCAGTGGTGCCAGATATTCTTGTTGGTAGGTTTTGATTCTTAAATGAACGTCTGCAAGCGCACAGAAACTATCGATGTAGCATTTCCACTTTAAAGAGTATTCCCAAATGGGGTCATTTATATTTTTCCAAAGGAAGGATAGATGGAAGTAAAACAATCATCAAGTGGAAAGGCTCGGTTGATCTAGGTAGGGCTCTGGCAAGGATGGGTTAATTGATAAGTGGAGGTTGTATGACACACATGAGAGCATTCTATCCTACGGGTATAAAAAGAGATAATAGATGGACTAGTCTAAAAGTTAGGTAGATACTCCTACTATGCTTCTAATGTACATATACATATTCTAAGTTAGTTACTAATGATCATGTTAATTATGAATTCTCATGCTAAGTGGATTAACACATTGGGCATGGGTTTACCCCTAGCAACACTAGGCGACTCCCACCAAGAGCCTGTGGCATAGCTGAACGTGGAGGATTACAAAGGACAGATAGGACTGTCACCACCTACTGCCTACCTCTTCAATCCGTGGGTCTACGAGACATTCAACACTACTCTCTATCCTAGCACCATGCTAGCATATTAAGTAATTACCTTAAGAGCCTAGGCACAAGCCATCCTAAGGCAATGAACTAAATCATCGTTGAACCAATGTTAATTCATAGCATAAGTGATTCATATTAACATAATCATATCATAGCTAATTAAACTATAGTGGAGGTTTATAGTGTTTATGATAATGTAATGAGAATGGTATAGCACAATCATAAATACTATTCCTACCACCTACATGGAATCCACAATCAAACAAGAAACGCTTCATCCAAGTATATGAACAATAGTAGACTAAAGATGTCATCTTTATTATGAATAAAGTCATAAATACAAATAGGAATATGGGAGACATACATTTCCCAATTGCAAATTGGGAACATACTCCTTCTACTCCTCTCCTACTTGGACTATGGACTAGAGACTCTCCTCTCTACAGCCTATACTCCTCTAAACCTATGGAGAGTAGTGGATACAATGGAGGAATACTCAGGTGGTGTGTGTTGAAGTGAGGGGTGAGGGGTCCTATTTATAGCTTGGAGAAGGGTCGGTTCCCACCACCAAAAGCGCGTGAATCAGTCACCCATGACCTCTTCAAGCCGGGAGGAGCCAACACATGGCGTTTGACCGTGTTTGGAACAAGAACAAGTCGGCCGACTAGGGGGGTCAGCCGACCTGGTCTTGGCCTCGTTGGGGTTGTGCTTCCTCCAAGTCTCTACTAGGTGGGTCCCATTCCTTTATATGGGTGCTACACCGTTGGATGGCCTCGGATACTTCTGTTTGTGGACCATTTGATACATGTGGTGCCACGTGTTGTTGCTTGATTGGCTGGAATAATATTTTATAGGATCCATCCCCTTGTTTTACTTAATTTCTACATAGAATCCCACCATGCACTACTTTCTCCAAGGACAAGTGGAAATAGATTAATTAGAAAGGTGATGTGTGCAAGAAATGACAATTCCTTCACATAATTGAGTTATATTGACGGGTGAAATTGGTGTATAACAGCCGTCAACAGGTGGCAATAGATCCACGGTTTTGGAGCGAGTTTCACTATGATTATTACCGAACTGTGTACCTTCGCACGAAAACTCCAGTGGCTAAGAATCAATGGATTGATTGGGAGTACATGGAGGGCAAAGGAAATGAGACATTTGAAAGTGCATCTAGGCATCCCCGTGGGTTTTGGATGATTGATGACGACGATTAAGAGACTAATGAGTTGAGCTGATCTTAATCAAAGGCGTGATGATTGAAATGAGATAGAATCCCTCAAAAAGGAAAAGGTTGAAATAGGCGTCAAAGACTCAAGCATAGAAATTAGGGTTTCAATTGTGTTGAGTTTAGACTAGCTGTATCATGTGTGAGGGTGGCTGTATCATGTGCATTGAGATCATCCAAGAGGCTCAAAGTGGCGGTTGAGAGAAAAACCCAAGTGAGAAGCCAAAATGAGAGAAAACACTCAGAGGCTGGACTTGTCTGGGACTATGGCCGAACTAGTCCAGGTCGGGAAGATTAGTCTGTTTTGGATCAGACTAAACGTCTCTCGATGAGTTCGGACTTGTCCGTATGGGTACGGACTAGTCCGTTCTTCCCTTGGTGAGTGCATTTGGATATAAGTCCTAGAAGGTCGGACTTGTTCACCACAGAGGTCGGACTAGTCTAGACCCCCAGAGAAGTTCGTTTTGGGACGGACCAAAGCATTCTGGATGAGTTCGGACTTGTTCGTTGGGACACGGACTAGTCCGTTTGAGACTTAGTGGGAAAACCAAGACAAACCCTAGGAGGCCGGACTTGTCCGCCCTAGTGGACGGACTAGTCCGGGCCTACCCAGTTTAGTCCGTTTTCTGTCGGACTAAACCTTTCTGATGTACTTCAGACTAGTCCGGGTTGCCATGACTATTTGTCGATCGATGACAAGAAATTGTCGATGGTCCCAGAAGGTCGGACTAGTCCATGGCATAGGGCCGGACTAGACTGGGGTTGCCCTGGTGGCAACAGTTAGTTGCATGGACTCCTATAAAAAGGGGACCCTGACCCCTTTTTGACAACACTTGAACCCTAGCGCCGCCACAATTGACCTAGAGCCTTCCAAATCCTTCTACTTTGCCTTCTAGCCCTCTAAGATCTAATCTTGAAGATATTAGGGTTTGGGAAGGGGAGTGAAGGAAGATCATCGTGCTTTGGATCTCGGTTTGATCTCTTGCACTTGTGTTGTGTTTTGTGGCTTGTGTGAGTTGAGCTTCAAGTGCTCCTTGCTATATTGATTCTTGGGAGCCTCAACTTGTGAGCAGCCCCAATCAAACTTGGTGATTACCCTTTGATATAGTGGAAACCAAGCTGACCATTATGGTGGCTTGGTGAGAAGAGGGTCAAGTGAGACCCGATCCTTGTGTGGACTTCTCAACGTGGATGTAGGCTTCTTCGTGGAGCTGAACCACGGGATAAATCCTGTCTCACTTGTCGCTTTACATTTGGTAATCACTAGAATTGCTATTAGGGTTCATATTGTTCTTCACTTTGATCTTTGTTGAAATCTTGTAACCTTACTGCTTCCACTTGTTAATCTAAGTTGTACTAGGCTACTAGACATTGCATCTATCTTTGTGAACTTAAATACCGCAAATCATTTGTAGAAATCAACTTTTTAGGTTTTCATCTTGTGTTGAGCGGATTAGTCCGGCCCTGATCAGACTAGTCTGGCCTCAGGAATTTAATCTCGTTTGATTAAGTGATTTCAAATCATTTTGCATATTCACCCCCCCTATAGGTGACTTTCAATTGGTATCAGAGCAGGCCTCTCCACCAAGAGTCTAACAATCGGAGAGGAAATGGTCGAAATGGGTGACAATGAGATTCTGGTGATCACCGATGACGATAAGACGAAGAACGTCCATGTTCTAGAACAACATTCAAAAGCTCTCCTCTTCCAAGAAAAGAGATGTTGCATTCAAGGCATCCTCAAGATCTCAAGAAAAGGGAGAGAGTGATGAAGAGAGCCCCGACACCGATGAGGAAGAGGCACTCTTCATCAACAACTTCAAAAGGATATGGAGAAGAAAGAGGTGGAGCTACCACCGTGAAGGCAAGAGCAAAGACAAGCCCAAGACAAGATCAAAGAGGGATTGCTACAATTGTGGAGAATACGGCCACTTCATTGTGGACTGCCCACATGGAGAGAACAAGAAGAAGAAGGAGGACAAGTCTCAGGAAAAGAAATACTTCAAGAATAAGAAGCAATCGAGACATGCCCACCTTGGAAAGGAGTGAGATTCAAATGAAGAATCCTCCTTTGATGAAGAAGAGAAGATAGCAACTATTGCTGTGAAGAATTCAACCACGGAGAACAAGCTCTTCCCCAACTTTGAGAATTCAAGGCCAACTTGCCTCATGGCCAAGGAAGGAAGAAAGAAGGTTAAGTCTAAATCATCCTCTCAATTTCTTCACATGATGATTTTGATAGCAGTAGTTAGAATGAACATATGCTTAAGGATATGAGTAAGAGTACATTTAAAAGATTGAGATTGTTGATGGATGATATATTTGAGAAGGAAGAGCTCATTAACCGTCAAGGGGACATGCTCATCCAACAAAAGGAGAAATGTCAAGAGTTTGAGGAGCTCTTGGAGCTTGAAAGAGAGAGAAGCAATGCACTTGAGCGTGAACTTGCTTTGAGCAAGTAAACTTGCTCAAACCTTGAGAACACTACAATTGTGCTTAAGGATGAACTTGTTAGCTTGACAAAAGTTAACAAGATCCTTGAAACACAAGTGGAGTCTCTCATGGTCAATGCACCTCGTTCCTCTACAAGCTCATCTTCCACAAATATCAAATCCAAAACATCTCAACCTTGTAAATTATCTAACTTGATTCTAAAACTTAAAGATGAGATTAAGGTGGCACAAAACAACCAAGCACCAAAAGGTGGCATCTTTGACAAGGAGAAGATGGCATATGCACGTAGTGCATAAACCAACACTAGACATCCTCTTGTCAAAGATGGTCTTGGCTATTCTAGGGAGAGGAGGCAAAATGTCAAAACTCCCAAGAATGGCAAAGACTTCATTGTTTTAGTGAAAGAAGGCTCTTACAACACTAATAAAAGAAAAAACATTGCTACATCTGCCAAAATGCCTAAGAAGGAACCTCATCCCTTGTTCCATGATTTTTATGCTTCATATGTGTTACTAAGGAAGAAGTTTGGTAAAGCTTATGCTAGGTATGTTGGGCCACACCGCAAGAGTCCTAAACCTTGTGTGTGGGTGCCCAAGTGCCTCTTGACTAACATCAAAGGACCTAACACCGCTTAGGTACCTAAAGCCAAGGCTTAAATCCTTGTTGTAGGCATACTCCTCCAGTGGAACCAAGTGGGTTCTTGATAGGAGATGCACTAATCATATGATCGGAGAGATGAAGATGTTTGTAGAGTATGAGAAAAATGAAGATCCAAGTGAAGGAATCTATTTTGGGGACAATAGCCAAGGAAAAATCCTTGGCACCGGTAAAATTTCTATATCTCCTAATCATACTCTTTCAAATGTTTTACATGTTTATTCACTTGATTATAAACTGTTGTACATATCACAACTATGTGACAAAGGTTGCAATTGTTTATTCACTAATTTTTGTGTGACCGTCACAAGGAGAAGCAATGACTCAATTGCTCTTAAGGGTGTACTCAAGGGAAAGCTCTATCTTGTGGATTTCTCTGCGGATAAAGCCCAACTTGATACATGCTTAATTGCAAAAACTAACATGGGAAGGCTTTGGCATAGAAGGCTATCCTATGTTGGGATTAGAAATTTGCAAAAACTCCTTAAGGGCGAGCACATCTGAGGTTTGAAGAATGTTGTGTTTGAAAAGAATAGGCCATGTAGCGCATGCCAAGCCGGAAAGCAAATTGGAGCTCAACATCCATCCAAGAACATCATGACGACAATAAGACCATTGGAGCTTCTACACATGGACCTCTTTGGTCCAATCGCCTACATTAGTATTGGCGGTAACAAATACGGTCTTGTAATTGTTGATGATTTTTCACGTTTCACTTGGGTGTTCTTTTTGCATGATAAGAGTGAGACTCAAGGTGTCCTCAAGAAATACTTGAGGAGAGCTCAAAATGAGTTCTACTTAAGTATCAAGACCATAAGTAGCGACAATGGCACCAAATTCAAGAACACTCAAGTTGAAGAGTTTTTGGATGAAGAAGGCAACAAGCATGAGTTCTCGGCCCCCTACTCCCCTCAACATAATGGGGTGGCCGAGAGGAAGAATAGGACCCTCATCGAGATGGTAGGAACCACGCTAGATGAGTACAAGACTTCGGACTAGTTTTGGGTGGAAGCGGTTAACACCGCTTGCCATGCCATAAACCGGTTGTATCTTCACCACATTCTTAAGAAGACGTCTTATAAGCTCCTAACCGGTAACGAACCCAACATTTCTTACTTTCGTGTTTTTGGGAGCAAATGCTATATTCTTAAGAAGAAGCCTAGGACTTCAATGTCTGCTTCTAAGTCCGATGAGGGTTTCTTGCTTGTTTATGACTCAAACACTTATGCCTATCATGTCTTCAACAAATCCCCTGGAATTGTTGACGTAGCACGTGACGTAGTGTTTGATGAGACTAATGGCTCCCAAGTGGAGCAAGTTGATCGTCCTGTGCTAGATCAAGAAGAAGCTACACAAGTGGTGATAGGAAGGATGGCACTTGGAGACATTCGACCACAAGAACAATCTCAAGACCCAAGTGATCATCCTATGCATCAAGCAAGATCTTCCTCAAATAATCAAGCTCAAGTCCCCCAAGATGCGCTCCAAGAAGATAAAAATGGAGTCATCAGTCAAGGGGGAGACAATGAAAATGAGGAAGATGAAGACACAAGACCTCAAGCACCTCACCCAAGAGTGCATCAAAGTGTTCAACGGGATCATCCCGTTGACAACATCCTAGGGGACATCTCCAAGGGGGTAACTACTCAATCTCGTGTTGCAAATTTTTGTGAACATTACTCTTTTGTTTCTTCTTTATAGCCTCACAAGGTTGAAGAAGCACTACGAGATCCGGATTGGGTGATGGTCATGCAAGAAGAGCTCAACAACTTTGAAAGAAATCAAGTGTGGGATCTAGTGAAGAGGCCCAGTGCGAATGTTGTGGGCACCAAGTGGGTGTTCCACAACAAGAAAGATGAACATGGGATGGTTACAAGGAACAAAGCAAGACTTGTGGCCAAAGGTTATTTACAAGTCGAAGGTTTGGATTTCGATGAAACCTTTGCTCCCGTAGCTAGGCTTGAATCAATTCGCATATTACTTGCCTTTGCTACTCACCATGATTTTAAGCTATATCAAATGGACGTAAAGATTGCATTCCTTAATGGTCCAAACAAAGAAGAGGTGTATGTGGAGTAACCTCCCGGTTTTGAAGATCAAGACTTCCCAAACCATGTCTACAAATTGTGTAAGGCTCTCTATGGCCTCAAACAAGCTCCTAGAGCTTGGTATGAGTGCCTTAGAGACTTCTTAACTCAAAATGAATTCAAAATTGGGAAGTCAGATTACACTTTATTCACCAAGCATTTCAATGATGATTTGTTTGTTTGCCAAATATATGTCGATGACATTATATTTGGTTCTACTAACAAAGTTTTTTTGTGATGAGTTTTCAAAGATAATGATCGAGAGATTTGAGATGTCCATGATGGGGGAGTTGAAGTTCTTCCTAGGTTTTCAAGTGAAGCAACTCAAGGAAGGCAAATTCATTAGTCAAACAAAGTACACACAAGATATACTTAAGAAGTTTGACATGGACAAAGCCATACCCATCAAGACTCCAATGGGAACCAATGGGCATCTCGATCTTAATGAACATGGTCCAAGTGTGGACCAAAAGGTATATCGCTCCATGATAGGTTCATTGCTTTACTTATGTGCATCTAGGCCCGATATCATGCTTAGTGTTTGTATGTGTGATAGATTTCAAGCTGCTCCTAAGGTGTCTCATTTGACCGCCGTTAAAAGAATTCTTAGATATTTAGTTCACACACCAAGCCTAGGACTTTGGTACCCCAAGGGCTCTAAGTTTAACCTCATTGGATATTCCGGTGCGGACTATGCGGGGTGCAAAGTTGATAAGAAGAGTACCTTCGAAACTTGCCAATTCCTTGGTAGATCTCTAGTGTCTTGGTCTTCAAAGAAACAAAACTACATTGCTCTTTCCACATCCGAAGCGGAGTGTATCACCGCCGGAAGTTGTTGTGCACAACTTCTTTGGAAGTGACAAACTCTTATGAACTATGGCATAAACTTGAACCATATTCCCCTCCTATGTGACAATGAGAGTGCCATGAAAATAGCACACAATCCAATTGACCACTCAAGGACCAAACACATCAATATTAACCACCACTTCTTGAGATATCACTGCATCAAAGGAGACATTGCAATTTCCCATGTGAGAACCGAAAACAATTGGCCGATATTTTTACCAAGCCCCTAGATGAGAAGAACTTAGGAGTGAACTTCCTTTCAAACATTCTCTCTCCTCAAAACGTGAAAACCGCTCCCCAAATCGACGGTTTTTTATTCCAACCACCAAAACTCGATTCCAATCCGTGGATTGAAGCCCCAAGGTGCGTGGGAGCTCCTCCCCAAGCTTCCTAAGGCGATTCTTCATCCACATTGCTTCGATTCAAAGATTTGAAGAGGTATTCTTAACCTAACCCTAAATCCTTCAAAATTCAATTCTTTTAGGTCTTTTGATAGAAACTTATTCAAAAAAGTTTTTCCCTATATCATTGTTATAATATCCCTAGAATATTGTGGTCGGATTCGTAGTTTTTGCAAAATTTCTCAAGATTAGGGTTCTTGCTGTGTGTAACGGACTAGTTCGTCTCATGCGGATTAGTCCGACCCTTGGGTGGACAAGTCTGGGTTACACAGTAAAAATCCAAACCTTGGTCGATTTGTGAATTCTAACACAATGTTTCACTTCCATGGACTCATATACTCTTCTCTACATCACTTCTCAGCGACGATGTCGAATTCCGACTACGTACCTCTCTCCGATCCCAAGGCCGAGGCAGGAAGGAAAGCACTCTATTGATAGGACGTGAGGAGTGAGAGCTTGCCATAGCTCTCCTCGAATTGCAGTCTGAAGCGAGGAAAGCGAAGAAAAGGCAAAGGGAGGCGCATAACTCAGCTGTTGCAGAAGTAGCCCCAAGGAAGAAGAGACTTGTCACTATGGGAGAGAAGACAAAGACCCAAGAGGCTCGGGGATCCAAGGATAAGGGAAAGGCGTCAGTGGATGATGTGCCTAAGAAAAGGGGTCTGGTAGCTAAGAAACCGGCAAGCAAAGCCAAGAAGGGACCCTCCCAACCTATTGGTCCTTTGAGAATGTCCTCCCCTGCTAGGAACCCCAATCGCCAAGCTACTTTTGATGCTAGCATTTTCAAAGGCAAGGGGACTGAAAAGGCGAGGAAGTTAAGGAAGGTCAATGTGTATCGACGGGAAAGGAGCACCGCTGACCTTCGGTTTTTGTGTGACTTTCATTGTGACTATTATCGGACCGTCTACATGACGAAGCAAACCCCGGTGATAGATGCCCAATGGATCAACTGGGACTACATGGCACAAAAGAATCATGTCGCATTCAATGTTGTGATTGAAGCTATTGAGCTCCATGGTTTGAAGAAGCTTATGGCTTTCCAATATGATTGGAATGTGGAAGTAATTGCCCAATTCTACCCTACCGTCTACTTCCACACCGATGGAGATCATCGGATCACTTGGATGACATATGGAGAACAATACTCTACTACCTATTGGGAGTTTGCTCAGTTTCTTGACTTGGAAGATCAACTTGAGAATGAGATCATCATTTCCAACCTCAAGCCAACTGATCGAGACGTATTAGACTACATGTATCCAAGTCATGCAGTCCATGAGGCCGGGCACATTCGCAACATCAAGCCCTTCTATAGTGTCCTCAACAGTGTGCTCCGGAAGACAATAGCCCCCAAAGATGGAGATGCGGGCATCATTCAAGGAAATTTGAGACACTTAATGGTGCTCATTGATGGAGATGTCAGTTTCAACGTTGTGGACTATATCTTCGATGACATCTTCAACATCTCTCACACACGCAACCGATCATGTGGCTATGCTCCTTATATCATGTTCATGATCGAGAAGGTGTTCGGGCCTACTTTTAAGAAGGACATCATTCATAGAAGACTTTGTCCACAGATCCCTCCTCCAAAGCCAGCTGCACCTCGAAGGAAGAATGCGGATCCTCCTGTCTCATCCTCTCACTTCGTGCCTTCACCACCTCCACATCCTCCTCCTCCATCACAATCCGGTAGTGGCTTCTTAAAGTGTTTCAAGGCCATTTTCGCCTCTTGCTGGAAGGCGAAAGTTCAGCAACATTGCATGGAGCATCACCAAGAGAAGTATCTCAAGACAATGTGTAACAAGCTCGAAGTCCCCATTTATCCCGCCGCGGAGAGTGATGGAGAGATGACTCTATTCCTGGAGTTCACCTCTGAAGAACTAGCTCAATTTGGTGAAGTTAGCACCTCCATGACGACTCCTTCCGAGGAAGAGGGTGATGATGAAGATGCCAATGACCCGGAGGCCAAAGAGAGTGATAGTGAGCAGCACCAAGGTGGAGATGATGACGATGACGACAATGATGAAGAGTAGATCTTAGGGCTCACCTTATATTTTCCTTTTTGGTGTCTTGATGCCAAAGGGGGAGAGATTGTAAGGGGGTACTTAGAGAGTTTTTATGTCGCTGTCTCTTTTGATCCCTAATTGGACATGTATTATGGTTTTAAAACTCTCATTTCAATTTATGTAAGACCTAATCTATATTTCACATTTATTATGCTTAGTTGTGATGTTATGCTTGACTTGAAATGTTTATCATGCATATTTATTGTCTTATCACAATTTATGAGCACATCACTTAGGCACCTGTGAGGACCGGGTCCACACATTCTAGGAATCGCATAGGGTGGTGCCATGTGATGCGGCACCCAATAGCACACATGAAAAGAATACGACAAAATACAAAGTTTTATTTATGTAAACAGTGAAAGTCTTTTACAATACTTAATATACAGTTAAAGATAATACTCATAGCTAAACTCTCAGCTTAGCTATGCAAAGTACAGCCGTCCAGCCCGCGGGCGCTGCACACTAGCAGCACACAATTTTACAGCGGCGTGCAGGGCTCCCACTCGGCAGTATACGCTGACGGGGGCATCGCCTCATCCTCGGGCCCTTCCTCATACGTCTCACCTGCAAACAACTTAATATAGCAACTGTGAGCACGAAGGCTCAGCAAGACTTAACCGTCTCACCTAAACATGGAACTCTATATGCAGGGATACTTAACATAGGCATAAATATTGCAGTAAATGACTCGCCTACATGTTGATCCTTAATTTTCAAGTTATTAACAGCAACTTCCAAGTTTAATAAAGTAGCTTTAGTGAGCATATTTGATAGATCAAAGTTTCAAAACAATTATAATTCAATACATCGTATTCTCCTGACTTCTTCAGTATTTACTACGTCATAGCGCAGTGAACAAGCGGTACTCAAATAACCATGATGGACGGTGATTGCAATCACGATGCACCCGGATAACATGTCACATACACCCATTTTGGAAGTGGATCAAATCACACTTCAATACTATGTTGTACGTATCAACCTTTCAAAGGAAACCCAAATGTCGAACCGGTCCTTCCGTAACGGGCAGGAGGTCCCCGCGCGGAGCATCTTCTATGCCCGCCAGCAGATTTATACCTTGCTACTCTCAGCCCACTCTTATAAAATGGTAGGGTAAGCCTCGATACCCAGGTTGACCAATTACATCGGTTTCCTGGTTTCCATATAGCCAGTATGCATCCGGTACAGTTCAAACTTGTCCAGTAGGGCCGCACACGGATCGATCCTCAATCGGCACTTAAATGCAAACTGGGGCTTGCCTGGTTGTGAGTCAGGGGGGAAGTTATATTCTGGAAGGATGTTGTCCAAGGCCTCCGGGTCCTCCTCGATCTCAGTCACTATATGATATGCAATATATAAAGTACATGAGTGATTTTGAAACTATATACAAGATCTTATAATTAGTGATCAGTATATAAAATGATTTTAATTAGCTTTGGTATTTTTACAGTGGATACTAGGTTCTATGAGGAAGATCTGGACCAAAACTTGGAGATGTTCAAAGAAGCTTGTTGTCTCTAAAATTCCAACAATTAAAAGCCTTCTCTGAAATTTGGTTTTAATTTTGGAGCTTTGTCATGGCTAAAAGTGGATTATCAAGGTAGAGGGGGTCTCACTGGTTCTAGGAAATTTTGTTTCACAATTGTCTAAGCTTCCTACAGGGAGAAATTGATTTTACAAGTTTGCAAGAAATTCTGAAAAATTTTCTGTACATTTTACATTTCTCAATTGACATAGGTAATTTGAACACTGTTTGATCCAGTAAATGAAGTACAATGAACTTGAAATTTTTACTGGAGATCAAGTGTATTTTTATGAGTGTTCTGACCAAATTGGGAATTTTCCAATTAACAGAACAAGAGTAATTAATTTCCCAATCAGTTATCTCAAAGGAATTAATTGTGAAAATCCTGGGAGTTTCATGTCCAACAAATTGTACCACTGCAAATTTGAGCTCAAGATGAGTCTACCAGAATTTATTGGGAATTATTTGAGCAAGTATGTTAGGAGAAATTGATTTTCAAAGTTTGCCCAAATTCTAGAATTAATTTCTGAAAGGAAAATTTGAATAATCCAGGCGGTCCCACTTCATTTAAATGGGCCAATTGCATCTGGGCCACACCGAGGGCCACGAGGTTAACCCGCGCAGCCGCATTAGATCTATGGCCACAACTGATCCCGCACAGGTGAAGCCGTCGCTGACATGCGGGACCCGCCACCCTTTGTCTACCTTGCGCCAGGGGCAGCGCTCCTCGCCGGAGCAGTGGCGGCGCGCCCGTACTTGCTGTGTCGACCTCATCCCGGCACATATTTGACCGCCTGGCTCTAGAATCGGTCGCGCAATACGATGGTGGGTCCAATCGTGGCGGCAACGACCGGAGATGGCGGCGCGACGACGGCGGCGGTGGCTAGGGTTCCGGCAAAGTCGAAAACACCTATCCTTAGCTCAAACATCTCATAAATCGATCAGAAAGGCTCCTGGGATCAAGGGAAAGATGAAACAAAGGTGCAAAAGCCGTGGAACGGCCGACAACGATGAGTTCGACAGCGTGCCGACGGTTTTTCACGACGGCTACGAAAATTGGCATATCATAGCCGTTCCTTGATTATTTTCTCTGGTTTTTGTTCGTGCAGACGCGTAAGGAGGTTGGGAAACTATTATGCAACTGGATTAGCAGATAGTTACATCTAGAAAATGAATTGAACAGTAAACCTAGCAAGAACGTTAAAGGCATGCCGAAAGGGAAATGAATATTTCGTGCTCGATAAGGGATTAACCTAAGAACAGTTTTCATCATGAGCAAGGTGGTGTCCTGGCGCTCAGTTTCTCTGTTGAAGTCGAAGCTTGAAACGACCTAGTTTGCCGGTGCCACGGTGGACAGAGGACGACATCCATGGCGGCTCAACGACGACGTCCGCAGAACTTCAAAATACGGGCAAAACAATGAGTCAATTGGTGGAGGTGATAGAGCATAGCCTTGGTGCCATCTTTGTTGTTTGCATCGACGAGAAAATAGGCAGGACCGAGGTGCTCACCCGGGAGGGAAGGAAGGCGGCGGTGCTCTGTTTTTCCTGGGAAGAAAGAACGACGAGCGGTGCTGGCTCTGGTCGATGGCGTGGGGGAATGAGTTTGGGGAGGGGATGAGGACGCCTTAAATCCATTTTGCCACCGAGCTACTTGCATGTGTGCTTGGCAATCGCGGTGTCGAGTTCTCCTGATGTTGAAGCGCGGGGATAGCCGAGGAACAGAGGGCTCCGTCGGTTCACCGTATTAGGGAGGCTGACCAGTGGGTCCCACCGCCCCTCTCAAGCCTATCTTCTCTGGTACTTTAATTCCCCCACCTAGATTGTCCAAAAATTCTAGAATTTTATGGAGAGGCCAATCCAAATACGGAGATTATGATTCTGCAATTGGATTTCAAATTTGGACAAGTTTCAGGTGAAATTCAAATTCAAATTTGAATTTGAATAGAATTCAATGGAGCTACTGAATTAAATAGCAAATGAGCTTCAAAAATTTTGAAACTTTGCAGAGAAGCTATTTAGAATATTTGGAGTTTAATGGTGAACTCAGATTTTTATTTTGGCAAAGTTTGAATAGGAGATAATTTGAATTTTTGAATTCCTTCTATTGAAGTTTGAATTGGTTTGATTTTTTAGTTTATCTTGATTTCTTTTTCCTATTCAAATTTAAATTCTCCTATCTGAACTTTGTACTTTGAATTTAGGTCTTTTACAACACCCCACCATAACATGTATATGTATGATAACTCTATCAATTTCTATTTCTTAATGCATACATTGAGGGGGAGTTACTCATACACATACATGTTATGAAAACAAATTATCCTTTTTGGTTGAAGCTTAATGTGTTGTCATCAATCACCAAAAAGGGGGAGATTGAAAGTGCATCTAGGCATCCCCGTGGGTTTTGGATGATTGATGATGACAATTAAGAGACTAATGCGTTGATCTGATCTTAAGCACAGTTGAGTGATGATTGAAATAAGACAATCCCTCAAAAAGCAAAAGGTTGAAACAATCATTAAAGACTCAAGCATAGAAATTAAGGTTTCTATCGTGTTGAGTTTAGACTAGTTGTATCATGTGTGAGGGTGGTTGTATCATGTGCATTGAGATCATACAAGAGGGTTGGGACACCCGGTTCCGAAAAATGAACCAAGTGAACGCATATGTGTGTCCAGGATGTTCATCACACATACACGAGTGCATTCACAAAAGAGTATACAGAAAATTACCACAAAACAAGATTAATTAACCAAATTTTATTACACAAACCATATTATCCTCGAATACAAGCTCTAATGAATATTAATGACAAGTTCAAATTAATGCAGCGGAAATAACTAATTAAGCAAACTAAACAGCTAGGCAACATAAGCAATAGAGTATAGCGCAGATCCAATCAACACCATAGGCAAGCTGACGGTAGGCACGGCCTAGAACTCTGCATTATCGCCATTAAACTCCCAATCCTGACCTACAATTGTTGGGGGGATTGCAAGAGTGAGTACATGTCGTACTCAGCAAGTGTGGAAAGTATGACATGTAGCTGATTCAAATGACGAATATAATAATGTTTGAGTGCTGAAAAGTACATTAAAACATTTGAAAAGCAATATATTACATGTATATAAAATAAACCCATCATAAGCCATGTAGTTATCATAATACCAGTCCATATTCCATATTCATCATCATATACCAATATCCATATTAAATACCAGAATTCAATTCATCATCCATAACCATAATACCAACCATAATCATCTCAAATACCATCCCAATACTGAGTTTTCTCTAATCATGTGAGGGTCCAGGTTGCTCATAACCGGGAGCACGGCTATCATGATAGTTTTGGACACACTCTGCAGAGGTTGTACCGCTTTACACACAGGTTTATGATTTCATCACCTTTCGATGACTATAGAATCTCAATTATGCCGTCTCACACTTCCGTAGGTGTGTGGCCAAGAGATCACAAAATAGCCTTTACAAAGGGATTACTAGCCTATTTAGACTCCACTGAGGTTTCACCAGCGGCGATGTCTCCAACTGAGCACATCTTCAACCAAGGGCCCCCTCTTGAGCCATTCGGATCCCAGTGTAGTCCCACCAATCATCAACAAACCCAATCCGACTACCCCTTCCCCGAGCATCCTTTATGGTCCAAATAGCACTTGAAAAGCCCTAATTAATCAGCTACGCTGCACCCATACTTGGCCTCGTGGTGGCACTATAAATTTTGGATGGTCGGTCCATGAACCGGTCCTTAGATCTAAAGCAAGCAAATCACCATACATCCAACCCATCCACATATCAGGCTTGCTTAGATCACCAATTACCATATCATATTTAACCAGTTCATGTCAACCATAATCTCATTAATGCATAATTAAATTGAGTGGTATAGTTGTTTTCCCATCCTAGTTGATTAAGCGAAGCAAAAAAGGTAAAAAGCCCTTCCCGACTCTCTACCATATATTCCAGGTGACAAGGGTGATTAAACAAAGCTAGTAAACTTTCTATCATAGGATTCCATCAAATTGACACAAGCATGCAGTTTTGCAAACAAAACATTTATTTCAAAATAGGATCAATATGCTCAAGGACACTTGCCTTGTTCTTGCAGTTGATTAGGGTCAAAGTCTTCAAACTCTTGGTGTTGTAGATCCTCCGCGTCACTCTCTAGCGCAAATCCTTCTAATCCACACAATAAACATACAAACAAGAAACACAATCAAAGAGTGCACAAATATTACTCAATATGACATGATATGCATGATTGATGCAAATGCAAGGTAGAACTTGTTAATAGATTGCTTTTAATGATCACTAACTAGTTCTAATAGATTTTAACAAGTTTATTCAGGTTTGGATATGATTAGATCTAATTTTAGAATTAATTCAATAGAATTTAGTCAGCACAATTGAACTAGTCTGCAGAAGGTCGGACTAGTCCGCACTTCGCAGAACTAGCGAACTAGGGTTTTCTAGATCGACGTAAATTTGGAGATTAGGGGTCAAATTCACGTAAGGAAAAGAGAATATAAGGTATACCAGGTGTTTAGAACTCCAATGAATCAAGAAACTTGGAGGTAACACTTGGATCTTGATGATCTGGGGTTGGGGGATGAACTTGGAGATGAATTGGTGATGAAGAACGAAACTTGATGGAGATCTTGATCCTCTTTCATTTCCTCCTCTTCTTCTTCTTGCTTGGGATCTCCTGCTCCCTCCTTGGTGGTGGCTCTCCATGAACTAGAATTTGGGTGGGGTGGAAAAGTGGCAAATAGATGTCAAGCTAAGGGGTGGGGTTGTTTATATAGAGGTGGAGGCTAGGGTTAGATGTATTTAGAGTTTGAGAGGAGTAGAGGTCGGTTTAGAGTCCCACATGGGCTCTAAAAGAGTTAGGCACGGCGTCCCTAGGACCACTTAACGTGAAACCCAAGAAACAAGTCGTAAAACAAAAGATCAACTCGGAGTCGCAAAATATCGGACAAGTTCGAAAAGGACCGGACTAGTCTGAAGTTAGTCAGAAAGAAATTGGACAAGTCCGACTTTAGTCAGAGAGGAAAACGGACAAGTCCGCTGGAACACCGGACTAGTCCGGACAAGTCTAGGGACTTAGCAAAATTTCAAGGATTCTTGGAATATCGGACTAGTCCGCACAAAACCGGACAAGTACGGAAGTGTCCAGAGGCAAAATCGGACTAGTCCGCAGCAAAAACGGACAAGTCTGATTTTAGTCAGAGAGAAATCAGACTAGTCCTCACCAAAATCGGACTAGTTCGCACTTTTCAGCATTTTAAGTGTGGTTTTGTTCCAAATGAAATTTTAAACTCATTCCTCTTTATGTGGATTAAGGTTAAACATGTGTATGAATGTATGCAAGGCATGATGCATGAAAATGAGGGTGTTATAAACCTACCCCCTTAAAATTAATCTCGCCCTCGAGATTCGATGCGGAAGAGAAGAGATAGGGAAATTCCTTCTTGATATCATCCTCCAATTCCCACGTTGCTTCTTTTTCTGTGTGGTGCTTCCATTGAACTTTACACCATCTACCTTGTTCCTTGTGACTCTCTCCTTGGCTTCCAAAATTTTGATCGGTTGTTTGACATAAGTCAAATCTGCCTCTAATTCCAATTCTTCCATCGGCACTTGTTCTTCTGGTACTCTCAAGCACTTCTTGAGCTGGGAAACATGAAACACATCATGGACATCTGAAAGATGAGTTGGAATCTCCAACTTATACGCTACTTCTCCTCTTTTGTCCAAAATCTTGAATTGTCCAATGTATCGAGGTGCTAGCTTGCCTCTTATGTTAAACCTCTTATGACCTCTCATTTGTGACACCTTGAGGTAAACAAAGTATCCTATTTCAAAGCCTAATTTCCTTCTCCTATTGTCTGCATAGCCCTTTTGTCTTGATTGGGAAGCCCTAAAGTTTTCATGAATTATTTGGACTTATTTTTCGGCTTCTTGCAACACATCCAGACCAAATACTTGAGTTTCTCCTGCCTCATTCCAAAATAAAGGTGTCCTACACTTCCTTCTATAAAGCGCTTCATATGGTGACATTTTCAATCTTGCTTGATAACTATTGTTGTATGAAAATTCTGCATATGGCAAGCTCTTGTCCCAACTTTTCCCATGCTTTAAAGCACAAGCTCTTAACATGTCCTCTAAAATCTAATTGGTCCTCTCGGTTTGTCCATCCGTTTGAGGGTGATATGTTGAACTAAATTCAACCTCGTTCCCAAAGCTTCATGCAATTTTTGCCAAAACCTAGAAGTGAATTGTGAACCTCTATCCGAGACTATGTTCTTCAGAACTCCATGCAAACATACTATTCTTTCCATATACACTTCCGCCAATTTCTCTCCATTATAGGTGGTCTTGACGGGAATAAAGTGGGCTGACTTAGTTAACCGATCCACAATTACCCAAATTGAGTCGTAACCGGACTAAGTACGTGGTAAACCAACTATGAAGTCCATACCGATCTCTTCCCACTTCCATTCTGGAATCTTCAATGGTTGCAATAATCCAGCTGACCTTTGATGTTCCACCTTGACTCATTGGCATACATCACACAATGCTATGTATTTAGCAATGTCCTTCTTCATGCTAGCCCACCAATAGCAAGTCTTCAAGTCTTCGTACATCTTTGTACAACCAGGATGAATTGAGTATGGTGAGTCATGTGCCTCTTTTAATATCGTCTCCCGAATATGCTTTACATTAGGCACGACAATCCTTTTTCCCAGCCATAAGGTACCATGTTCATCCTCATGAATTCTCTCCCCTCTTGGATCCTTTCCTTGATTTCCCGAATTTCCTCATCCTTGGTCTGTGCCTCCCGAATTTCTTGCTCCAAAGTCGGATTTAACTCCATTTTCCCCATCTCATGTATGAATCCGAGATACAACCATTCAAACTCCTTACATAACTTGGATGGTAACTCTCGAACTGTGAGTTGATGACTTACTCCTTTCCTACTCAATGCATCAGCCACAACATTAGGCTTCCCTGGATGATAATTGATTCCCAAGTCATAATCCTTGATAAGCTCCAACCATCTTCGTTGCCTCAAATTTAGATCCGTTTGTGTGAAAATATACTTAAGACTCTTGTGATCCGTATAAATTTCACACCTATGTCCAAGGATATAATGTCTCCAAATCTTCAATGCATGTACCACAGTTGCAAGTTTTAAATCATGTGTTGGGTAATTCTGCTCATGTTTCTTCAATTGTCTTGATGCATAGGCGACCACTTGACCTTCTTGCATCAATACACATCCAAGTCCTTGTCTCGATGCGTTGCAATAAATATCAAAACTTTTGCTCACATCCGGCAATACCAAAACTGGGGTTGTTGTCAACCTCTTCTTCAACTCCTTAAAACTATTTTGACAAGCTTGAGTCCATTGGAAAGCCTTTCCCTTCATTAGCAACTCCGTCATAGGCTTGGCTATCTTAGAAAAGTCCTTGATGAATCTACGGTAATATCCAGCCATCCCAAGAAAACTCCCTATTTCCTTTACATTCCGCGAAGGTTCCCATTTCAACACATCTCTCACTTTTCCAGGGTCAACCGATACTCCTCCTCCTGAGATGATATGACCCAAAAATGACACCTCTCTCAACCAAAACTGACACTTGTTGAACTTGGCATACAATTGATGCTCCCTCAATTTCTGCAACGTAAGCCTCAAGTGTTCCTCATGTTCCTTCTCATCCTTCGAGTAGATCATAATGTCATCAATAAACACCACAACAAACTTATCCAAGTACTCCATGAAGACCTTATTCATGAGGTACATAAAGTAGGCAGGCGGATTTGTCAATCCAAAAGACATCACGGTGTACTCATAAGATCCATACCGCGTCCTAAAAGCTGTCTTGGGTATGTCTGATGGTCTAATCTTCATTTGAAAGTATCCCAACCTCAAATCAATCTTAGAGAAGACACAAGCACCCTTCATCTGATCAAACAAGTCTTCTATGCATGGCAAGGTGTACTTGTTCTTGATTGTTACCTCATTGCGAGCTCGGTAATCTACGCACATCATTTGCAATCCATCCTTCTTGTCCACAAATAGAAAGCGCTCCCCAAGGTGAAGAGTTGGGCTGAATGAAACCCTTCTCTAGTTGCTCTTGAATTTGCTTCTTGAGCTCCGCTAATTCCATAGGAGGCATCCTATACGGCCTCTTAGCTATAGGTGCAGTTCCAGGTATTAAATCAATAACAAACTCAATATCTCGATCAGGTGGCATACCTGGCAACTCGTCCGGAAAAACATATAAAAATTCACACACCACCGGAATCTCCTCAATTGTGACACCGTCCATGTGATTCAGCTCCAATTGCTTCGGTGCGGTTTGAGATGCTTCAAATTCTACGGTGATCCCTTCCTCATTAGTCAACTTCACCGTCTTCGTGACACACTCAATAACTCCATCGTGCTTCCTCAACCAGTCCATACCAAGTATAATGTCCAATCCTTTAGAATCCAAAACAATGAGGTTGGCGGAGAAGTCTACCCCCTTATTCTAAGGCTTACTTTTGGACATACTATATTTGTCCTCATCTCTCCTCCAGGAGACTTAACCAATAGAGTAAACTTCATATGAGAGATAGGCAAACTATACTTGGCAACATACTTTGATGCAATGAATGAATGCGATGCTCCTGAATCAAACAACATAGTCGTGGGGTTGGAGTTGGCGAGAAACATACCAATGACCACATCATCCGCTTGTTGAGCATCCTCCGTAGAGACATGGTTCACATTGCCACGAGCAAAATTCTGCTGTCTGTGGTTTCCTTGCGGCTGTCCTCCATTGGGTCTTGGGTTTTGCCTCGGCGCATTGCTTCCTTGACCAAGGACTGACTTAGGACATTGATGCGCAAAGTGTCCAACTTCTCCACATGTATAGCACTTCTTAACTCCACCAGAATTATTGGGGCGAGTTTGGTTCTGAACATTTGCACCAGGAAAATTAGCACGAGGTGCATAAGGCATTCAAGGTCTAGGTGCTTGCATGACAGGGCGCTGCTGCACAAACTGAGCTAGGCGTGGTGCAAATCCAGGGCGTTGTATAGGAGTAGAGGAGTTGTAATATGGCACATTAGGAGGCGCAAAGCGAGGGCACACATTACTTCCTTGTTGCTGTCCTTGGTATGGCGCCTTCCTCTTGTTGTCCTGTTCCATCTCATGGACCTTGTTCTTTACCACAATTGCTTTGTCCACAAGCTTCTGAAAATTTGCATAATCACAGTTGAGCAATTGCACTTGGATTTCATTGTTCAAGCCTCTCATGAACAAATATTGCTTCCGGCTGTCCCGGCTAACATCCTCAGGCGCATATCTTGAGAGTTAAGTGAACTTGTTGAGGTATTCACCCACACTCGATTTTCCTTGCCTCAAGTTCTCAAATTCTTGCCTTTTCAAGATCATAACTCCCTCGGGCACATAATGAGAACGGAAGCTCTCTTTGAATTCGGTCCAAGTAATCCTCTCTTGGTTCTCATGAGCATTGCATAAGGAATCCCACCAATCCGCAGCTGCTCCAACTAGTTGATGAGAAGTGAAAAGCACTTTCTCCCAGTCACTGCATTGGACAATAGCAAGTTTCTTCTCCACGGACTTGAGCCAATCATCCGCATCCATAGGGTTAAGGGCTTGAGCAAAGGTTGACAGCCTAGTCCTCATAAACTCTCCCAACCGATTATGGGGAGGCGGGGGTGGCAGTGGAGGCATGTGGGGCTGATTGTTGATGTTGCCAGCCTGCAGCTGTCCCATAGTTTGTATCATGGTCTGCATGAGCTGGTTTTGCATAGCCAATAGCTGCTCAATATTAATAGCTCCTTGGGCAGGTCCTTGTCCATTGTTGTTCTGAGGTGCTCCATGGTTTTCCTCCTCATCATTAGCATCCCTCTAGTTGCGAGTCCTCACCATCTGGAGAAAAGCAATAGGTAAGAATTAGAAAACATCCACATCTATATGCATCAAGGGATATGAAACTAAACAACTCACTAGCCTAGGTGGACTTGGCAATGCTAAAGCATCCCAAAATCCTCTATTAAGCACACAAGCAAGCAATGTATATCAACAGCACACCAAAAAAAACAAATCGGTTCCTGAGTGCTCCTATGTGCTCTAAAGTGTCCATTCTATCTAGGATACGTCCTACAGTCAACCTGTGGCTCTGATACCAATCTGTGACATCGGATTCCAAAAAATGAACCAAGTGAACGCATATGTGTGCCCAGGATGTTCATCACATATACACGAGTGCATTCACAAAAGAGTATACAGAAAATTACCACAGAACAAGATTAATTAACAAAATTTTATTACACAAACCATATTATCCTCGAATACAATCTCTAATGAATATTAATAACAAGTTCAAATTAATGCAGCGAAAATAACTAATTAAGCAAACTAAACAGCTAAGCAGCATAAGCAATAGGGTATAGCGCAGCTCCAATCAACACCACAGGCAAGCTAACGGTAGACACGGCCTATAACTCCACATTATCGCCATTAAACTCCCAATCCTGACCTGCAACTGTTGGAGGGGATTGCAAGAGTGAGTACATGTCGTACTCAGCAAGTGTGGAAAGTATGACATGTAGCTGATTCAAATGACGAATATAATAATGGTTGAGTACTGAAAAGTACATTAAAACATTTGAAAAACAATATATTACATGTATATGAAATAAACCCATCATAAGCCATGTAGTTATCATAATACCAGTCCATATTCCATATCCATCACCATATACTGATATCCATATTCAATACCAGAATTCAATTCATAACCATCCATAACCATAATACCAACCATAACCATCCCAAATACCATCCCAATACCGAGTTTCCTCTAATCATGTGAATGTCCAAGTTGCTCATAACCGGGAGCACGGCTATCATGATAGTTTTAGACACACTCTGCAGAGGTTGTACCGCTTTACCCACGTGTTTGTGATTTCATCACCTTTCGATGACTATAGAATCTCAATTATGTCGTCTCACTTTTCCGTAGGTGTGTGGCCAAGAGATCAAAAAATAGCCTTTACAAAGGGATTACTAGTCTATTTAGACCCCACTAAGGTTTCACCGGTGGTGATGTCTCCAACTAAGCACATCTTCAACCAAGGGCCCCCTCTTGAGCCATTCGGATCCCAGGGTAGTCCCACCAATCATCAACAAACCCAATCCGACTACCCCTTCCCCGAGCATCCTTTATGGTCCAAATAGCACTTGAAAAGCCCTAATTAATCAGCTACGCTGCACCCATACTTGGCCTCGTGGTGGCACTGTAAATCCTGTATGGTTGCTCTACGAACCGGTCCTTAGATCTAAAGCAAGCAAATCACCATACATCCAACCCATCCGCATATCAGGCTTGCTTAGATCACCAATTACCATATCATATTTAACCAGTTCATGTCAACCATAATCTCATTAATGCATAATTAAATTGAGTGGTATAGTTGTTTTCCCATCCTAGTTGATTAAGCGAAGCAAAAAGGTAAAAAGCCCTTTCCGACTCTCTACCATATATTCCAGGTGATAAGGGTAGTTAAACAAAGCTAGTAAACTTTCTATCATAGGATTCTCATCAAATTGACACAAGCATGCAGTTTTGCAAACAAAACATTTATTTCAAAATAGGATCAATATGCTTAAGGACATTTGCCTTGATCTTGCAGTTGATTAGGGTCAAAGCCTTCAAACTCTTGGTGTTGTAGATCCTTAACGGCACTCTCTAGCGCAAATCCGTCTAATCCATACAATAAACATACAAACAAGAAACACAATCAAAGAGTGCACAAATATTACTAAATATGACATAATATGCATGACTGATGCAAATGCAAGGTAGAACTTGTTAATAGATTGCTTTTAATGATCACTAACTAGTTCTAATAGATTTTAACAAGTTTATTCAGGTTTGGATGTGATTAGATCTAATTTTAGAATTAATTCAACAGAATTTAGTCAGCAAAATCGGACTAGTCTGCAGAAGGTCGGACTAGTCCGCACTTCGCAGAACTAGCGAACTAGGATTTTCTAGATGGACGTAAATTTGGAGATTAGGGGTCAAATTCATGTAAGGAAAAGATAATAGAAGGTATACTAGGTGTTTAGAACTCCAATGAATCAAGAAACATGGAGGTAACACTTGGATCTTGATGATCTAGGGTTGGGGGATGAACTTGGAGATGAATTGGTGATGAAGAACGAAACTTGATGGAGATCTTGATCCTCTTTCGTTTCCTCCTCTTCTTCTTCTTGCTTGGGATCTCCTCCTCCCTCCTTGGTGGTGGATCTCCATGAACTAGAGTTCGGGTGGGGTGGAAAAGTGGCAAATAGATGTCAAGCTAAGGGGTGGGGTCGTTTATATAGAGGTGGAGGCTAGGGTTAGATGGATTTCGAGTATGAGAGGAGTAGAGGCCGATTTAGTGTCCCACATGGGCTCTAAAAGAGTTAGGCACGAAGTCCCTAGGCCCACTTAACGTGAAACCCAAGAAACAAGTCATAAAACAAAAGATCAACTCGGAGTCGCGAAGTATCGGACAAGTCTGAAAAGGACTGGACTAGTATGAAGTTAGTCAAAAAGAAATCGGACAAGTCTGGCCAAAAATCGGACAAGTCCGACTTTAGTCAGAGAGGAAAATGGACAAGTCCGCTGGAGCACCGGACCAGTCCAGACAAGTCCAGGGACTTAGCAAATTTTCATGGATTCTTGGAATATCGGACTAGTCCGCACAAAATCGGACAAGTTCGAAAGTGCCCACAGGCAAAATCGGACTAGTCTATAGCAAAAATAGACAAGTCCAATTTTAGTCAGAGAGAAATAGGACTAGTCCTCACCAAAATTGGACTAGTCCGCACTTTTCAGCATTTTAAGTGCGATTTTGTTCTAAATCAAATTTTAAACTCATTCCTCTTGATGTGGATTAATGTTAAACATGTGTATGAATGTATGCAAGGCATGATGCATGAAAATGAGGGTGTTACAAGGGCTCAAAGTGGTGGTTGAGAGAAAAACCCAAGTGAGAAGCCAAAATGAGAAAAAACGCTCAGAGGTCGGACTTGATCGGGTTAGGAAGATTAGTCCGTTTTGGGTCGAACTAAACGTCTCTGGATGAGTTCTGACTTGTCTGTATCGGTATGGACTAGTCCATTCTTCCCTTGGTGAGTGAATTTGGAGCTAAGTCCTATAAGGTCAGACTTGTCCGCCATAGAGGTCGGACTAGTTCGAACCCCCCAGAGAAGTCTGTTTTGGGACGGACCAAAGCATTTTGGATCAGTTTGGACTTGTCCATTGGGGCACGGACTAGTCCGTTTGAGACTTAGTGGGATAACCAAGTCAAACCCTAGGAGGCCGAACTTGTCCGCCCCAGTGGACGAACTAGTCCGGGCCTACCCAATTTAGTCAGTTTTCAGCAAGACTAAACCTTTCTGATGTACTTCGGACTAGTCTGTTGTTGGCTAGACTAGTCTAGGTTGCCAAGACCGTTTGAAATTCAAATGTTTGGCGCGCACGTCATCTGTTTTGTCGATCGATGACGTGAAACTGTCGGTGGTCCTAGAAGGTCGGACTAGTCCGTGGCATAGGGCCGGACTAGTCCGTGGCATAAGCCGTACTAGTCTGGGGTTGCCCTGGTGGCAACGGTTAGTTGCAGGGACTCCTATAAAAAGGGGACCCACGACCCCTATTTGACAACACTCGGACCCTAGCACCGCCACAACTGACCTAGAGCCTTCCAAATCCTTCTACTTCGCCTTTTAGCCCTTTAAGATCTAATCTTGAAGAGATAAGGGTTTGGGAAGGGGAGTGAAGGAAGATCATCGTGCTTTGGCTCTTGGTTTGATCTATTGCACTTGTATTGTGTTTTGTTGCTTGTGTAAGTTGAGCTTCAAGTGCTCCTTGCTGTATTGATTCTTGGGAGCCTCAACTTGTGAGCAGCCCCAAGCAAACTTGGTGATTACTCTTTGATATAGTGGAAACCAAGCTGGCCATTGTGGTGGCTTGGTGAGAAGAGGGTCAAGTGAGACCCGATCCTTGTGTGGACTTATCAACGTGGGTGTAGGCTTCTTCGTGGAGCTGAACCATGGGATAAATCTTGTCTCACTTGTTGCTTTACATTTGGTAATCACTAGAATTGCTATTATGGTTCATATTGTTCTTCACATTGATCGTTGTTGAAATTTTGTAACCTAACTGCTTACACTTGTTAATCTAAGTTGTACTAGGTTACTAGACATTGCATCTATCTTTGGTGAACTTAAATTCTGCAAATCACTTATAGAAATCAAGTTTTTAGGTTTTCACCCTGTCCTGAGCGGACTAGTCCGGCCCTGATCAGACTAGTCAGGCCTCAGGAATTTAATCTCGTTTGGTTAAGCGATTTCAGATCATTTAGTCTATTCACCTCCCCTCTAGGCGACTTTCAGCATTTCATCAAGTGGTTGTAGCAGTTGACAGACATGGCTTGAAAGACCTTCTATCCTTCAGATATTGGAACAATAAAGTCACAACTTAATTATATGCCACTTGCTATTTCTCTAAGTCTCGATCTGATGAGATCACATGGATGACTCATGGAAAGAAGTACTCAGTTGGTTAGGAGGAGTTTGCTGAGATACTTGAATTGGGTTGATCTCTTAACAACAGGCTCAAAGTTCACAATGTCAAGGCGCTAGACAAGAGTTGGTCTTCCTCTATGACTCTGCCTATCCGTTCAAGGCCCCCTTCACCAACTATTTGAAGCCATTCTTTGCTTTTTAAACTAGGTGCTGAGGAAGACTATTGCACCCAAAGATGGTGATGTGGGAAGCATTCAGGGCTTCCTCTGCAACTTGATGCAAATCATAAGTGAAGATGAAGAATTTGATGTGTTTGATTATGTCTACAATGATATATTCAACATTGCTCACACTCCAAATCGGTCCTGTGGATATGCCCCCTACATTATGTTCATGATTGAGAAGTAACAGGATTGGATTTTGTCAAGGACGTTCCTCACACCAAGCTCAAACCTGAGGTTCCTATAGCTTCTCCTCCACTATATTCCTCTACAAGACAGCGGTCCACTCGTGCCACTCCAGCAAGTGCCTCATCTACTGCAGTTCGCTCATCCTCAAGAGGCTCTAACAGCGGCATTTTGAAGATGCTACGTGCCATATTCACCTCTTGTCGCAAAGTGGAGGTTAAGCAACATAATGAGAGGCAGGCAAGGAAGAGGCACTCTCTATACTTGAGAATGTGACTGCCATATGTCAGAAGCTCAAAATCTCACCTATTGGCTCTCTAGAAGTTTCAGAGGACTCAGATGAAGTTTTCACTGAGATGCCAACACTTACAGATGATGAGCTTGCATTCTTTGATATTGTCCCTCCATTCGATCTACTGCTTCTCGAGCAAGTGATAATGATGATAATATTGATGAGGAGCAAGACAGTGACAAGAGACAAAGTGAGGAAAATGTGGAACAAGAAGATGAAGACAACGAATAGCTTTTCTCAGTTTTTCCCTTTTTGGTGTCTTGATGCCAAAGAGGGAGAGATTTAGGGGGAGTAGGTTGTCATAGTCGTTATTCTTAGATTTGTTTGGTCATGGAGGAGTATCTTTAAAACTTGTAATTTTTTATGTTTGAGTCCTACTATGATTTATGTAAGACTTATTGTGCTTTGTGTAAGACTTTGCATTCTCTTCACCAATGTTATCTCGTTGTTATGTTCATTATGTTCATGTTTATGCCGAATTGTCATAATGTGATATTCTTATACTTATTCACTTGTACACTTGGTCATCTTTATATCCATGCCTGCTTTAATGTTCATGTGTGATGCCTATTATCATGTCTCCATAATAATTGTTGATTAAGCTCATCATATTGTTGTTTATGTTCATCACAATTATTAGTCACACACACTTGATAGGCACCCCACCATAAAGAGTGCATATATGGGAAGTGATTCATGCTCATAAATTCTTGTACTCATATGTGCACACTTTATGAAAATCAAGTTTTTACTCTTATTTGTGTAATCTCAAAATGGTTGTCATCAATCACCAAAAAGGGTGAGATTGAAAGTGCATCTAGACACACCCTTGTGGGTTTTGGATGATTGATGACAAACAAGTGAGATCCTAACAAAATTTGTTGAGATGAGAGCAGATTTCAGAGAATGAACTAAAGGTGCAAAAAGGTGAAAGATGAATATCAGGAAAGGGAAGAGCACAAGTGAAGAAAAGGCGCAAAAAGGTGAAGAAATGGGAATCAATAAAGGGAAAATAACAAGTGAAGAAGAGATGCAAAAAGTAGTCCTAAATGTATAGTGTGTGTGTGTGAGAGAGACACACCCTCAAGAGCACAAGTCGTTGCGGGAAGAATAAGGGCTAAAACACAAATTCAAGTTGCAGGAATAATGGACTAGTCCGGTCCATAGCGGACTAGTCCGGTCTGTCACAGTACCACAATAGGACTAGTTCGTTTTTTGAAAGGACTAGTTTGTTTTCTCACGGTTCCAAAAGTGGACTAGTTCGGTTGCTTTGCGGACTAGTCTGATATCCTCTCTGGATAAAAACGGACTAGTCCGGTCCCCAACGGTCTAGTCCAGATCACTCACAAAAGTTAGGGTTTCCTATGTGCTGCACATATCCACGTCAAAATAATTCAGCACACCGGACTAGTCCGGTCATTAGTGGACTAGTCCGATAGTCAGGATCCAAACTGTAACATTTCTAAATGTCTATAAATAGGTGATTCACGAACACACAACCACAAACAAAGAACCCTAGCACCGCCACTGCATCCAAGAGCACAAAAACACTCTTCTACACACATTCTAAGGTCCTAAGAGTCAAATCTTTGAGAGTTGGCAATTGGGATAGGGAGAGTGACGATCTTATGGACATTGAGCTCTTGAGTTTGATTTATCACACACTTCTGTTGATTATTGTGTAATTATTTGAGTTTGTTGATCGCTCTTTTCATTTGTTATCTTGTGGAAGCCCTCAACGAGTAAGATTGCCCCATCAACTTGGTGATTACCCCGTGATAGTGGAACTCAAGTCGGCCTTGTGTGGTGACTTGATGAGGGAAAAGGTTTTGAAGAGACTCGGCTCTGTGTGGGCCTCCTCAACAAGGATGTAGATCTCTTTGGTGAGATCGGACCTCGGGAAAAATTTGTGTCCCGTGTGCTCCATTCTTTTACTATTGCAATTATCGTTATCTAGGGTTTAAAGTTGATTAATCTTGTAATTTGAGTTAACTTCGTATTTAACGTGCAAATTACTCACCCTAAACATTTGCTAGAATTGTTAGGACAGTTTACTACATTCTGTTGTGAGAGATTCAAAGGAAACATATAAGAGATCTGAATTTGACAACTGTGCCTATACACACCAGACTAGTCCTTACTAATACCGGACTAGTCCTTACTAACACTGGACTAGTACGGTCTTCCTGGTTAGGAAAAATTTCAAAGGCCTATTCACCCCCCTCTAGGACACATTCACTTCTGCATTGGACATAAACAAGGAAGATGAATGTGTTCCAGGACACCAACTAGGGAGAACATTTCCACTTATGTGAAGGTGGTGGCGTGCCCATACCGATTACCAAAGTCAGAGTCGAGGCAGCGTCGTGCTCCGGGGACAAGGGACGAGGCGGCGTGCTCCAACGTGCTCAACTCTCTAATGACGAAGGTCGGAGTCGACGACGGTAGCGCAACAATGACAAAGAGCGAGTTAAGGAAGAGGGACGGTGGCGACGTGCTCACGAACTGTGGTTTCTAGGTCGAGAGAGCATGCAAGAGCTAAAAAATTTCGCCATGTGTTGGGAGAGAGCGCGCGAGAGATAAAAATAGCAAATCTCAGAGACGAGCCCCTATAACACCCGTCTCTTATTTGAGTGTTTCTCTTAGGTCGAGAGGGCACAAGTAAGTTTTGTGTGAAAATTTTCACCAGAGAGCGCGCAAGAGCTAAAAATAGATCAAAAATCGGAGCCGAGCCTGTATAATGCCCGTCTCCCTTTTGTCGAAGGTCAAAAATCGAACACGTGCATGTTTGATGTTCGTCTTTCATGTCCTCATCTCTTTTTTGCCACTCGCACGACATCGTGAGCGTCCATTGCCACTTGCGCGCAGAGTTAACATCGTGAGCGTCCGTTGTAGGGGTAAACAAACGCAATGACATTGCAATCCAGGGATAAACAAACGCAATGACATTGCAATTCAGGGATATAATTGGAATTCAGGGATAAACAAACGCAATGACATTGCAATTCAGAGATAATTTGCAACTCAACAAATTTTATAGTTCATACACATTGTGTGCCCTCTAAACTATATATTTCTAAACTTATTCCTATGAAGCTCCCATCGATCAATCTAAACTGCACCGTCCAGCTTGCTCCCAAACACGTCTCTTATATTCCCCTCAATCATGAAAATATTAACATTCTTTAAATTAACAAATATCAAATGAGGAATGATATATAACCTACGTTGGTCACTGACACAAAGCTACTAACCTTGATAAGTAGATTATAGCAATTATTTTCAACATCACGCACATTTGGCTGATGAAGCAAACGCTGAACTTCAAGTACTATAGTTTTGATTGTAAAACCAGACCACCACCCCTACGAAATATCAATTTAAGCAACATAAAAAGCCAGTTCAAATAAGTTCGACAACAATTACTAATTACTTGAGTAAAATAAGTCTATCTTACAGTCTCTTGATCAAGAACCCAAAGGCAGAGTGCTCCTGAGCGATGGACATTCGGGTGGAAGAAACCACGTGGAAAGGTGCATCTTGGAGGCACCATCGGATAGTCATCCGAGAAGAAGATTGTCAGGGAGTAGTAACCATCTTCTCAGTGAGTCTACAAAGGAAATTCATTAATAAGAGGATGATGTTAAACTGGATATGATTGTGCTTGTTCTTCATGACTTGCCTCTTTTTTACCACTTTTTTACCAGGGACAATGCATTGTCACTTCAATAAATCTTCCGATTCAGGCTTCACAGAGAAACCCTACACAGAGAAATTGGACAAACAAGTGACGCAAATGGAAGCGAGCCATGAAATTGCAAATACCAAAAACAAACAAGACGGAAAAACGTAACTACATTAAGTTCATCAGTCCATTGCAGAGCTACATACAACCATGCGACTGGTGTGCCATATGTACACACATGGGGATGGTTCTTGCGCCATGCCAAGTGATCCTCCTTCAGTCAATTACGTGCCAAGTCGATATCAAACCTAGCCGTGAACAGTGACGACGATGAGGACGGCGACGACGACGACGATGGCGAACAGAGGCAGTGATCGCACTGGAGTTGGTCAAACCGAGACGGCGGTCGCACTGGAGTTGGTCGATCATTGAAGGAGCACCGGTGGCGAAGAGATGCGGGAGATAAAAGTGAGACGCACGAGGCTGAAGCGAGAGGAGCGAGATATGAAAGCGCATCTTCCATTGTTGACAAAGAGATACACGCGGCACGGGGACTGCGGGGAACTTAATTTCGGTGGCGGTGGTTCAGAGACACGTGCGACCGCCGTGTGTGACCTTTTGTTTCCTTAAGGAGGTTTCGATGTGTCTCGTACTCCTATCAATGCACGCCAAACCAACCGCTCCATCATCGACAACACACAGACCTTATATAAGACACCCATCAGTTCTCCACAAGAGCGTCTCTCCTTTTGCATCCGTTTCTTCTTCTTTGTCTTCTTCGCACTAATGACCCACCACCACCATGACCAACATTCCACCGCCAAGCCCGTCGAGTGAGCCACTTTGCAAGAGACAGTGTTGCGGCTCCCCCGAGAGGCTCAACAACAAGCGGCGCCTCGTTATGGTGCGCGAGGAGTACAACAATACATCTCGCGCCATGAGTTCCTTGGATTTGGGTACCCTTCCAGAGTTTACTGGAATGGGTATCTGGCCACTACCACTATGCCCTCACGGGATTGTCCGATCGTCTCGACATTCTGTTCGAAATGATGGCCCAGGTGCTCGACGTTGAGGGCCGCAGTAACCTGGTGGCGGCGACGGAGAGGAACCTTGGTCGCGCGGTTGCACCAACGGTGCACCCGGAGCAACTGGCGCAGCCGAAGCAGCCGGCCCAGGCTCCTATTGCACCGGCGCCAGAGTCACCACTGGGGGAGTAGTAGTAGTAGTAGTAGTAGTAGTAGTAGTAGTAGTAGTAGGAGGAGGAGGTTTAGTTTTTCTTTGTTTTTTTAGTTGATGTTTTTCTTTTCTTGTGTCTTATTTTACTTTTTTATTGTGTTTTTTAATATATTGTGTTAATAAATGAAATTTATCTGTGTTCATCTGTGTGAATGAATATTATCTTGTGTTCAACTGTGTGAATTAATGAATGTGTAGTGTGTTCAACTGTGTGAATGAATGAAGTGTGGTGTGTTCATTGTGTTCTTCGAGAATCATAAGGAAGGATTTGATTATTTTTTGGACAAATGAATGATTTAGTTATCAAGTGAATGTGCCCTAAGTTCAGTGATGTGTTGTCTGTGTGATATCAACAGTGAACCAAAGCAAAATGGAGAAAATCACGAAGCTAAAGGAGACATGGGAAATAGGAGACGAGTTTTGCCGTTAAGCTCGTCTCCCTTTTGGTAGAGGAGAGGGAGACATCAAAAATAGGAGACACGCTTCATTATTAAGCTCGTCTCCATTTTGCATCGTGTACTCCGCACAGACCTTATATAAAGCACGCCATCAGTTCTCCACAAGCACATCTCTCCTCTTCTCTTCTTCATTCGTCTTCTCCCCGCAGACAACCCCTCATGTCCAACGTTCCGCCGCCAAGCCCGCTGAGGGAGCCACCCTGCAAGAAACAATGTTGTGGCTCCCTCGAGAGGCTCAACAACGAGTTGCTCGAGATGATGGCCCAGGTGCTCGAGAGGCCGTTCGACAGGCTGTTCGAGACGATGGTCGAGGTGCTCGGCGCCGAGAGCCGCAGTAACCTGGTGGTGGTGATAGCGAGGAACCTCGGTCGCGAGATTGCACCGCCGTACTAGCCGAAGCAAATTGCGGAGCAGCTAGCCAGGGCTCCTGTTGTACCGGTGCCGGAGTCGCCGCCGGAGGGGGAGAGTAGGATTTAGGTTTTCTTTTGTTGTTTTTAGTTGATGTTGTTTTTTTGTTGTGTCTTATACTTTTTCCTTGTGTTTTGTGATATATTGGTAATGAATAAATGTATTATCTGTGTTCATCTGTGTGAATGAATATTATTTTGTGTGTTCAACTGTGAATGAATGAATGGTGTGTTCATCGTGTTCCTCAGGAATGACAATTCATAAGGAATAATTTGATTTTTTTTATTTAAAATACTACCGCGAAGGTACTCTACATTGAAATAATTATTTAGTTATCCAGTGGATGTGGTCTACATTCGTTCAGCGATGTGTTTATGTTTGTCTGTAATCAAAGCCAAAGGAGATGTGCTTTCTGTAAAGTTCTCCTCATTTCTTTCGCAAATAGGATATTTCATTAAATGAGATGCACTTTATAGTACCTCTTCTCCTTTTACGCTTAGTCGCGCCTTTCTTTCGTGAACCAGCATTCTCGTTGAGGCGGGCTCGTCTCGTTTATCCATATTAGTGACGATCGCCTTTGCGCTCGTCTCTGATCTTTATTTCCTATTTGCGTTTCTTACGTAGTGCATATACTCGAATCATTTGAAGTTTTTGTTGTACTCGCTAGCAGCTTCAGCTCAAATCCGGGAGATATTTTGTCCCTCACTACGCTCCGTCCCTGCTATATATTTTGGCCCTCACTAGCAGTGAGGGCGATTTCTGAGATCTCACTGGACTACGTTCTGAAATTTCAAACGAGGCCACCGAAATTTTTTCAGAATTTCAGAATCCAGAGCTCAATAGACCTTGCATGTCCAACATATTATCCGAGACGGCCTGACAAGTCATTATTGACCTCTCGTAATCTCCTCGGGGTAGCTTGTTTCCCTCGTTCCCTCTCCATCCAACGGGCACCTTCAGGCACGACACAGCAAGTCGGCATGAAACCACGGCTCCGTCCTCTGACAAAGGTGCCACCACCCTCCCGTCGTTGTAGCTAGGGTCTCATCAAGGCTTCCATCTTCGTATAGATGGCCAAATGGACCGGACCAAATGGGTTGGTCCGAAGCACGGCTGTTTCGGCATGACCCGAGCACGACCTGACACGGAGCACACTGGGCCCTGGCCAGCCCGAAGCACGATTTGAGACGTGCTTGGGCTGAGACTCAAGCCCGTCGGGCCAGCCCGACATGACCCTATTAAGGGTCGGCCCGTGTAACACCCCATTTTTGTAAGCTGATTATAACAAACTTATGAAACTAATCAACAAACACATTTATACATAGAGAAAATCAAAATATTAACTGCGAGTAATAATAAAATGAACAAGAAAGAGAAAACTAAATAATAATAGAATAATAATAATAATAAAATAAAAACTATGATAAGGAATCCCCGCCTCTCTTCTCCGTATCAAAACAATCCATTCATTTTCCAAACACCTCCCTATTCATTTTCTTTAATTGCACAATCTAGCATCTTCGTCTGTCTGTGACCAAAACAGCAGCACTGTAGCTGTAGGATCCTTCTCGTGGCCAGAGTTTTTCCCTAACACCCCTCCTACTCTCCCATAATCGCAAGAACTCCCTTCTTCTTCCTCAGTAAAAGCAACGCACGTATTCTCTGGACCGGAGCAGCAAGCACGCCATCCATGGTGGGCTGCCAACTTCACCTCTCCCCCCTTTCTCCTTTCTCAACTCCGCCGGAAGCCTCAAAAACTCTGTACGACTCATTAATCTCGCCTACCCGCTGCTAGACCCGTCGCCCATTTGAGTTACTCACACCACGACGACGTCGACCACACTGCTTCAGCAGACGTGCGGGTACGCCGCTATAGACGACTCACCGATGAGACATCTTGGGCAGGCGCCGTAAGTACCACTCACTAGACGACGCAACACCCCGACTGAAGTTCGCACACGCTTGTACCGCGTAATTATTGTGCCCGACCGACCAACCGCCTTTCCACTCCTATAAATTGACCTCGCCGGCCTCAGCTTCACCCACACCTCGCCCTACACAGACCACCCGAGCTCCAGGCACCCAACTCACTTCGCCTCATCCACCCGAGCCTTCGTCGTCCCCTCGCTTTGCCGCTCATCCAAGGTGCCACGTCGATTTCCGACGAGAAGCCATCCCTGTCCAAGCTGAGGCACAAGTGAGCACCCCCAGCGTCCAAGATACCTCCCAGATTTGTCCCTGAGCCGATTCCTTTCCTCCTTGGACCTAGCCGCGACCATCAGCCACCATGGCTGCTCCCCCCCCCCCCCCCCCCCCCGATTGATGCCCAAATTGATACCCCAATCGGATTCATTGGCCTCTAATCCTCCACCCCCCCCCCTCCGTGGCTGTCATCTCCCCTGATTTGCTGCCCGATTTGAGCTCCCAGAGCCTATCCACGGTGACCAGGGAGAAAAAGGGCACAGGAAGACGAAAACTCTTCGTACTGACCGCGTTAAGCTAATAGATTAAGCCAATCAACCATCAGTTAATTAAAGCCTTGGTCCACGAGGCCAGGCGCAGTCCAGCCCAGCACTTGGCCGACATCAAACCAGAATACTAAACCAACAGAACCTTATTCCTCAATATATTTTCTATTTTCAGAATTAATCATCCACCAAACCATAAAACCCATAACACACTCATACGAGCTCCAATTAATTCGATTCCTCCTCTAAAAATCATGTAAAATTATATTCTATTTAATACAATCATATTTGTATCATGTATTGATGTATGCATTCCTTGCTTGTATGTTTGCTTGCGTGCGCGCTTCGGGGCAGAATCAGTACCAGAGGAGAACCCGGAGGAGCCAGCTAAGCAGGAGCACGGTGCTGCAGACGATAGCGAAGACAAGTTCCATCTATCCCTTTTTGATCATATCGCACCTATGTGAGATTATTCCATTATGGCCAGTAGACCAGGTTATTGCATTTGTAAAGCATGAGTTATTCAGAGTGACAGGAAGAGGAACCATGTTAGTTTCCATTGTTGTATATTGAAATGATGAGATTGTGCATGATGATGTTGCCTCTTGTATGTTGTATGGTTGGTGAGAGCATGCATGAGTTGTGACCGGGCAGATGAGTTAGTGTTGGTGTATGTGCTACCGTGATGGTAGACTTACGACGAGTTCTATCATGAGGATAGGCTCGTGATGTGTGTATTGAGGTTGCCCCGGTGAGCCTTAAGGACCGAGTTATTTTGACATCTCACCTAACTTCCTTTCAGTACGACCACATGTCCTTGTATGGGCGGGGCTTAGCATAATCTCGATGGCTACCCCGACAGTCGTCCAAGGTGGAGATAGAGTTATGTTGAGAGATTATTGAGTTCACTGATAATATTAATACTGGGTTGAGGGCGACTGGTCTAGGTGATGTTTCGAGTGGGTGTCTGCTATGTCAGGCTATCTTTGATTGTTTGTGCATGTGGGTACAACATACAACCTCTGCAGAGTGTAAAATTCGTTCGGATGGTCGTGTCCTGAGTATAAGATGAGTTATGGTGTGGTCCTAACAACTAGAAAACCACCTATCGTGAGATTGAGATGAGTGGTATGTCTGTATGAGATATTCAGTTGCATTATGTTGCATTACTATTTATTTTGTGTATTGCATTTATATATGTCTTATCCCCTCTCGAAGGACGAGGTAGAGCTTGTTGAGTACTTTTGTACTCAAATATTGTTGATTGATTGTTTTTCAGAGGATCCTGACTTCGTGCCAGAGGACTTCGAGTAGCATCGCATCCGCACTCAAGTTGTGTGTAGTGGAACTATGGGCGACGACGAGCTACTAGTCTACATGTTGATGATCATTATATTTAGATTGTCAGTACTTGCAGTTTTTATCCATAAGGCTATGTCGTTGAAATAAAGCTCTGTATGGTTGTGGTTCCACTTATATTATAATATTATGTACCGAACTTTGTATTTAGTAATAATATTATATGTTTAGTTCCGATCTTATGGGTTGAGACGCTTCAGCCCGACTGGCCCGACATGCGGACCGTATATCCTGTCGGCGCCGGTCCGGCAAGAGCACGACCCGTTAAGCAGGGATGTATGAAATGTGACACTCAAACCCTAATCTCCACTCCCACTAGCCACCCCCAGCCGCCACGCCATCCACCCCGCCTCCAATCACGATCTCCGCCCAGACCACCTCCAATGACTTATGTTCCTGGGTCTCCCACTGCCTTCCATTTCTGCTGCTCTAGCTCTCCGACGCCCGACTTCGCCCCCTCCCCGGCTCCCCAACGGATCTGACTTCGCCTCCCTCTCCCTCCTCGAGATTGCTACAAATTGTTACTCCTCGACTGACGCTCACCGATTGCTGCTCCTCCGCACCATCGCTCGCATAGATCTACCTGCACCCAAGGGAGACAGGGCAGGCCGACCTCGAGCAGGTAGAGGTTGTCGGGCTCTGGGTCGGCCCGACATGCAGAACCCGTGATGGTCCCGACACGACACGACACGATCCGTTTTAATATGGTCTGGGCCGTGCGTGGATCGAGGTGTCAGCCTGTCGTGCCAGCACGACCCGACCCGTTGCTCTTTCGAGTCGTTCCTGTGCCTAGGTGTCTCAGGCCCGAGCCCAGCTTTTCTCGGGTCGTGTCGGGCCGACATTGGCCCACTGGCCATCTATACGTCTTCCTTTCTGGGTAAACCCTAGCTTTGATCCATGTGCTCCCCCACTTGTTCCCCATGTTTATAATCAATTATATAGTTTAATAGCCTCTATTAATATCTTAATATTTGGGATATAAAAACTTGTAATAGATATTTCATGATCAATTTTATCATATATAATTACAAAATTTTATGATTTAAACTAAGTCTATACAATGAAAAAACAAAAATGATAGATTATGTTGAATTAACTACTTTACGATAGTAAAATTTGAATCTAGAATTAAAAACCAAACAAATTAAGTACCCTTTACTATCTTTTACTTCATGCGGATCTTTTTATTTATCACCGATTAGCTTATTTTTGAATTAATCGGTGATAAATAAAAAATTTCAAAGGGCGTACTTTTTTTAAGTTGCCGTCGCAGAGCTCAACACCAAAAAAAAAATTGAAGGCAGTTATTTCCAATTAAACTTTTGCTCTGAAAAACAACACCGCCTATTTTTCTTCTTTCTGTTCTGTCTACCCTGCCGCTATAGTTGCCAAACGGGCCATGCCTAGGCATGACATTTTAGACACGGCCCAATGCCCCGAGCCGTGCCGGTCCGTAGTGGCGTGCCTTGACCGGTTGACCCTGCCGCCTCACCCTCGCACGCGTCGCATCCTTGCTCGCGCCGCCGGCACCTTCCACCCGTTGCCATCTTTGCAGTGCCCGAGCCGCCGGCACCTTCCCTTAGCTGTCGAGGCCTGCCGCTAGATTCTGCGTCGAGGCCCGAGGCTGTCTCCCGCCGTTCTGCGCCGCGCGTAGTTCCTGGGGCGGCGACCGCCTAGGCCGTCGCCACATACAACAACACTCAGATTCCAGGGAGTGCAGCACCACAGCAGCGCCGCAAGGACGGTGGGGGCAGGCACCTAACAGCAGCACGGTCTCGAGCGGCCAGCGCTTCCTCCTCCAGGTAAGAGCCGACCTCTCCTCCCCCATCTTCTAGAGAATATTCCTCCTTCCTTTTGTAGTAGACATTTAAGGTGGACGTAGAGTTCATGGGTCGATCCCTGCGCGAGGGCGAGGGCGTGGCATTGTTTGATGGTCATGTGCTACTAAATTAATTTTCCTGTTCTCACCATTGTACCCAATGTGGTAATAGATGTAGAGTAGTTTGTAAGAATGGTCCATGGCTGTCCAGAGTCCAGATAGTCTCGTTTCTTTCTTCCTTACTTTCAGGAGCAGTTTGATGTCACCTAGTTCCTGGATGAATCAAATGTTAGTTACCACCTTCTGGATTGATTCCTGAGATTTCGCTACTGATTCTCCATTTGAATATTCAGGTCAACGGATCTTGATTCATGGCGAAGCATGCCTACGCAACGAGTAGCCTCATAGTAGGGTATGCCTTGTGCTCCAGCTTGCTGGCCATCATCAACAAGTACGCCATCACCAAGTTCAGCTATCCTGGTCTCCTGACTGCCCTTCAGTACCTGACATCAGTGGCTGGTGTATGGATCCTGGGAAAGCTCGGTTTCCTCTACCATGATCCTTTCAACCTCCAGACTGCCAAGAAGTTTGCCCCTGCTGCGGCTGTCTTCTACCTTGCCATTTTCACCAACACACATCTCTTGAAGCATGCCAATGTTGACACCTTCATAGTGTTTAGATCCTTGACTCCGCTTCTGGTGGCTATTGCAGACACCACATTTCGGAAGCAGCCATGTCCTTCTAAGCTAACGTTCTTATCCCTGGTGATTATTTTGGGAGGTGCTGTTGGCTATGTGATGGCAGATTCAGCATTTACCCTCACAGCTTACTCATGGGCACTCGCTTATCTGATCACCATAACTACTGAAATGGTGTACATAAAGCACATGGTGACAAATCTGGGGCTGAACACTTGGGGATTTGTGTTCTACAACAATCTTCTTTCACTGCTAATGGCACCCGTGTTTGGTTTCTTGACGGGGGAGCACTTGTCCGTCTTCAAAGCTATTGAATCAAGAGGACAAAGCTGGTTTGAGTTTGATACGTTTGTGGCAGTTTCCTTGTCCTGCGTGTTTGGGTTGCTTATCAGCTTCTTTGGTTTTGCGGCGAGGAAAGCAATCTCTGCCACAGCGTTTACAGTGACAGGGGTGGTCAATAAGTTCCTCACAGTTGCAATCAATGTAATGATCTGGGACAAGCATGCCAACGCTTTTGGTCTGGTTTGCTTACTCTTCACTCTCACTGGTGGAGTGCTCTATCAGCAGTCTGTTTCTTCTAAAGAGAATTCTGCAGCGCAGCCTGTGGTGGCTGCGAACCAAGGTAGAGTTGATGATGATGCGATGGAGTTGGATGAAGAGAATCAAAGCTTTGTTTCATCTCCGAAGGTTGCCTGAAGTATGGGATCCCTAGTGATATCCAATTTTGTTTATTTTTCTAAGATTTATCATAGTCATATACTCTAGGAGATTCCATTGGCAACATTGTTGCTGTAAAATGCACTTGTTAAGTGTTTACTGTATAATTATGTGTGTCATTGCGCCCTGTTTAGGCGTAGTTTGGATGTTGTAATATTTGAAAAACCACGGTATATGAAAACTACAGTTTTTAAAGTACCACATGAAATACTACAATATATCAATACCACAGTTTGTTACAGTATTCAGAAAAAATGGTATGTTTGGTAGTTGCAACACGATGAGCGTTTTGCTTTCCCATGATTTGGTTGGGACTCCCTGGCCGCTAACGTAAGCATTCCTAGAATCCCGAAGTGAGAACAGCCTAGGAGCCAAGACCATTTTATCCTGATGTTGCTGCTCACCTCTTTTGTACAGCATGCCTCTTCTATGCCGCCCGCCTCAGCGGAAGAAAATTATATGCAACACTGCTGCAAATCGGCTTCTGTACAGCACCTCTTAGATCCGTGACACTGACACGTGTGCACGTTCATTAATCTAGAGGTAGACAAACGTCAGCTCCACCTTTCGCCTGAGCTCCAATCACGCCGGCTCGACTCGGTTGGTACTTTTAAGCTATGGCAGACTGTCTTTTCAACAGGAGGAACACGTGTGCTTGCACAGAGATGCTACCTCAAGCCTTGAAACAGGAAAGTAGCGCGTTTAGTTGAGCGCCTGGGAATTTATATGGCGCATTCAATTCATCTTAAATACCATTCACTGATATAAGCTAGCGAGTCAGCACACGAGCGCGTAAGACCAAGCCGAGCCGGCGTGATCAGAGCGGGCACCAGGCAGGAGGCGCAGCTAGAGGTGGTCAAATGGACCGGGCCAAACGGGCCACCTCGAAACACGACAAAAATGGTCCAGCACGAGCATGACCTGGCTCGAAAAAATCGGGCTCGGGCCGGCCCGAGGCACGACACGGGCCGTGCCCGGGCTTGGATCTTTGGCCCGTCAGGCTTGCCGGCACGGCCCGATTAGGCCCGGCACGATCGGCTCGCCAGGTGGCCCGGCCCAGCACGATCCGTTTAGGACTGAATAGTGATTTTTCGGTTATTTTTATTATATTTTTAACTAAAATTGGCTACGGGCCAGCCCGGCACGCTTAAAATGGATTTGGGCCGTGTCTGGGCCTGGATCCCCGACCCGTGGGCCGGCCTGGCACGGCCCGAACTTTTTCCGGGCCGTGTCGGACCCAAGTTTTTTAGGCACAAGCCCGGCCGGGCTCAGGCCGGGCCGGCCCGGCACGGCCCATTGGCCACCTATAGGCGCAGCCGGAGTTCTCACCTCAAGATTCATAGACGTGCACACGTGTCGCCAACCTAAGAGATGTTGCACAACAGTCGGTTTGTAGCAGTGCTGTATAGAATTTTATTCCGCCTCAGCGGCGATGCATTCTTCCACCTCTATTGTGCCTCCCGCCTCCACCCTGTCATCCACATCATCTTCCACGGTGTCCATATCTTCCACGTCACGAACTTCCTGACCGCTGTCCACATTCTGTAGCCTTGAGTAGGGCACAGACCGAGTCAAGGACAAACTCTTTGGCGGCATCTCCATTGAAATCGGAATTAAAGGTGAAAACAAACAGATATGGACGAACAAAATGATTTTCCATATCCATATCCACATAATAGATTCGGAAACAGATTCAGATCGGATGTTGTCAGGAACGTATTTGGTATCGGATATGTCGGATATATCGGAAACGTATTCATCGGATCGGAGATTTATAGATATCGGACGGGCTCGAATATTTATTTCAGAAAAAACATTTCAAATATCACATCGTTAAATCATAGACAGTGAAAGAAATATATTGTTCGCACACATAACACATGTAATTAACATTTCACATATCACATCATTTTACATAACACATTGAAAGTGCATCTAGGCATCTCTTGTGAGTTTTCGTTGATTTATGATAAACAAATGAGATCCTAACCACATTATTGAGATGAGCGCAGGTTTCAATGAAAGAATAAAGAAAGTGCCAAAAAGAAAGAAGAATGAGGATCAATTCGGAAAGTGCTCAAGAGCTGAATAGAATACATCATTGTATAGGGAGTGTGTTGGTGTAACACATCCCAAGAGCTCAAACATAAAAATCCTCACACACTTCACATTTCACAGGAAAAATGGACTAGTCCGATATACACCGGACTAGTCCGATATCCTCTCTGGATAGGTTCAGACAAGTCCAGCCAATGCGGACTTGTCCACACCGGTCTAGTCCGATAATGCCTCTGACTAAAATCGGACAAGTCATCTAAGTGCGGACTTGTCCTATATTCACTAAGGGTATCACCATATCGGACTAGTCCAATATTACCACGGACAAGTCCAAAAACCTTTCTGACTAAAATCGGACAAGTCCGCTCCTAGCCGGACAAGTCCGGTATTCCTGGACACTTAGGTTTTCCTGGACGTCGCACACCGGACTAGTCCGGACTCCACCACAGACTAGTTCGGACCCTCGAAACCCTAACGGTAACTTTTGAAAACCCTAATATAAATAGATGTGCACGACCCAACTATCAACTCTCTCGACCTCCTGCGTCGTCACACCCCCGAAGAGCCTAGAAAACACATCTCTCCACGCAATCCAACGCAAGAAAGGTTAATCTCTTGAGGATTCACTTTGGATCAAAGGAGAGACATGATTCCACATGTTTGAGCTCTTGGGTTTGATCTCTAACACACTCCTTTGTTTCATTGTTGATCTTAAGAGTGTGTTCTTGGTGGTATTTGCTTTGTAATCTTGGAGAGCCCTCAACTTGTGAGAAGGCCCCTTGAACTTGGTGATTTGCCCCTTCGTGATAGTGGAAGAAGAATTGGCCTTCGTGGCGATTCGACGAGGTTAGGGTCATTGAAGACCCGATCCTTTCGTGGGTTCCTCAACGTGGACATAGGTTGCCTCTGTGGGAACTGAACCAACTTGTTCTTAAGTTTCTCATATCATATTCTAGGGTTTGATTGATCTTGTTCGTCTTACGTTAAAACATTCAAATCAAAGCTAATTTGTACTACACTTAATTTCATTGACTCAATACTTCCAATTTACATACTATATTCCGTTGCGTACTATGCTTGTATTGAGATCATTGATCGATGATCAATTTAGTCCGCACGCACCGGACTAGTCCGCACATTACTGGACTAGTCCGATATCTCGGGATTTGATCAGTTTGTTAAGTGTTGCAGGTTCCGAGTAAAATTCAAAAAGACTTAGTCACCCCCCTCTAGGCCAAATTCACACATGTAATCGAAATTTAAAAATAACACATAATTTTTGTTAGGGTTTCCACCGGAAGCGAACAGTGTGGCTTACAGCACTCCTCCCTCCATATTACTGTAACTTACACTTATAGGTGGCCAACAGGTCGTGGCGGACCGGCCCGGCTCGAACCCGACCAGGCTTGTGCCTGAAAAGTTGGGCCTGGTATGGCCCGAAAATTAGCCGTGTTGGGCCGTGCCCGGCCTGTTGGCGTGTCGGGCCGGCACGAGCTCAGTACCCCGAATTGTACCTCAAAATACCAAAAAAAAAATTTGTATTATACATGCATCCATCTCACTACCTCAGATTTCATAAAATAATGATCATAATTGACAAAGCAAATAGCCAAATACAGTCATACATACACATAATCAGTGTCATACAGAACAGAATAGAGGTATACAGTGAGTGTCATACAGAATACAGAACAAAACAGTCACTCATTTTTATTGATCACAAAGCTTAAAAGAGTTTTACAAGGGCCGCCTCGTTAAAAAACCTTTAGGTAAAACCTCATAGAGGACAAAACCCTAAAAGAAAGTACAACCAACATTTTTAGTGACCAAAATAGTCAATGTTCCAAATAGTCCAAGTCCAGATCATACATATACAATCAGAATTCAGAATGAAATCAAGAATTTTTGTCAAGATATAAGTTCTCCATCTTCTCTTCGAGGTCTTCGTTCACCATTTGGTGTTGCTGTCGAGTGTCGCCTTGCTCTCAGTCCTTAAGCAAGGACAACATTTCCACATGCTCGGGAGTTAGACTCCGTGGACGCTCTTCAATTAACTTGTCACATGAACCAAAGCGGATTTGGAGGAAATAGTAGAAACTGGAACAATCATTATGTCTTTGGCTAAAATAGACAAAACAGGGTAAGTTTTATTGTGTTCATGCCACCAAGTGAGAATACTAAACGAATCATCAAATTCTGAAACTGAATCTAAATCTAAATAAGAACATAATTTTGAAACAGAACTGATAGTAGTAGTAGGATAGACAGAACTAGAACCCAAAGTAGAAGGGGTTGGGGTTCTACCAAATATTTTATTTCAAGAGCTTACCTGCTGATGTGTAACTTTGCATCGGTCATTGCAATCTAACAGAGCCAAATATCTTCGACTTTTGAGTCTTGCCTCCGATATCTCCAGGGACGCTTTGTTACGTCGACCGCGGGCCCCCTAAGAGTTGTCAGGGATTCGTATCTTCGACGGCGCCCACTGCCAACGCTTAGAACGTCGACGGCGGGCCCCCTAGGAGTTGTTGGAGCTTTGTAGCTTCGACGGTGCCCACTGTCAACGCTTAGAACATCGACAGCGAGCCCACTGGGAGTTGTTAGAGATTCGTAGCTTCGACATCACATACTATCAATGCGTATAACGTCGACAGCGGGCCCCTTGGGGGTTGTCGGAGCTTGGTAGCTTCGATAGCGCCCACTGCCAACATTTGTAACATCGACAATGGGCCCCCTGGGAGTTGTCGGAGTTTGGTGCTCCAGCAACATCCACCATCGTCGAGCAAATCTCCATCGAATATTCATTTTTCATGCGCATAAGAAACAAGGAAAGCAATAAAATTCGTCCTCTTGTCTATAACTTATTTGCGGCTTATTATCCTTCTTTGAATTTTAGGTCCTAAGGAACTCAATGGAATAACATAAGTGTACTGGTTAGGTCCGAACGCCTTCCGGATCCGCCCTACTAAGACCTGCCAGGATATAGGTAGAGTGGCGTACTTTGGGTACATGACTAGGCTAAGTCGATAGCGCACTCCGATCTTGTCATTGTCTGGTTTTTGGGCGAGTAGACCATCTAGTAGTACTAGGATCCACAAGGAGATTACCAATACAACTTATATATCACACGAATATCTAGGACTAAACTTCAAAGGGACTGCACAACGTTGCTATAGACAAGAAGGAAAAGATGATAAAAGTAACGAGCTTGCACAAAAGTAATGCACGTGGAGTCTGTTTTCACACAAAAATTTATTTCACTATAGGTCCAAATAACAGGGGACACAAGGACATACATAAAGTATGGAACCAAGTTAAGTGTGCTATTCATCTTGTTCTAACCCAGAGAAGGTAAAGACACACTTAAAGTACAATGATCAAGTTAAGTATGCTTTTTAACTAGAACCTACTCGGCTCTGTGCATAGACCCTCTAAGGTACATTATGTGTAAATACAGACTCACCTCCGTGAAACTAAGCGTAAAACTTACGGAGGTGCTCGATGTGCCATGGATTGGGAAGCGGGATCCCATCTTTTGTTGCCAAGCAGACGCATCTGGGACGGGAAACTTTAATCACTCGAAAGGGACCTTCCCAGTTGGGAGAGAGTTTGTTCATCCCTTCACGAGTTAATATTCTCCGCAACACCAAATCGCTTTCTTCTAGCTGCTGGTTGTGCACATACCTTTGGTGATAGCGCCGGAGCGCCTGACGGCATCGTGCATTCCGAACAGCTGCTTGGCACCTTCCCTCATCGACGAGGTCCAGGTCTTCACGCTGGAGCTTGACCTGCACGGCTTCGTCGAAGGTCCGGACTCGGATGGACCCCATGGTGATCTCTAGAGGAAGTACTCATTCAGCTCCGTAGACCAAAAAGAAAGGTGTCTCCCTAGTAGCCTAACTATGTGTTGTCCTGCTTGCCCACAGAGCAGACGAAAGTTCTTCAATCCAGCTGGCGCCATCTTTTTCAAGCGCTCGTATGTGCGCGTCTTGAGTCCCTTGAGTATCTCTGCATTTGCTCTCTCAGCTTGGCCATTACTTGTCGGGTGAGCTACTGATGCGTAGCTTACTTGTATGCCAAGATTTTCACAGTACTCTTGAAAGGTTGCACTTGTGAATTGGGTTCTGTTGTCAGTGATGACTCTGTTCGGAACTCCAAATTTGCAGACGATGGACTTCAATAACTTGATATTGTTTGTAGATTGTCACAACCGGAGTAGCTTACGGTCACTTTGTGAAGTTGTCGATTGCGACATACAGGAACCTGTAACCTCCGACGGCTTTTGGGAAAGGTCCCAAAATGTTCATCCGCCACACAGCGAATGGCCACGTGGGAGGTATCATTTGCAATGACTAAGCTGGTGTGTGAATCTGCTTTGCATGAAACTGGCATGCTTCGCACTTCTTTACCAACTCGACTGCATCCTAGAGTGTTGTAGGCCAATAAAAACCATGCCAGAAGGCTTTACCGACCAACGTGTGGGATGATGCATGATTCCCACACTCGCCTCCATGGATCTCCGCGAGTAGCTGGCGGTCTTCTTCCCGGGAAATGCACCGCATTAGAATGTCGTTGGCACCATGTTGGTAGAGATCCCCTTCAACCAACGTGTATCTTTTAGCCAATCTGACGACTCGCTCAGTGGAAGCATCGTCTTCAAGAAGGATGTTATCCTTCAAGTAGTTTCGTATCTCCGAGATCTATGCATCGGAGCTAACTTAAGCTTCTGGATCATGCATGCTGGGTTGCTCGGAGCTTCCTGCAGCGCATACGGTCCTTGGTGGGCGCCATGGTAACAGGGTCACCGGTACCGCCAACTTCGAGGTACTGGTCTCGCCCCCATCAATCAGTTCGGCGGGCTGAGCAGCATATTCTAACAATCTCCTGACAAAAACTCCATCGAGTGCTTAAGCTTCGATTAAAGCTTTCTTTGAGAGATCGTCAGCTTCAGCGTTGTTGAGACGCTGCACATGACAGAGAACCAGGATGTGGAAGTCCTTCTGCAACCTCTGGACTTCAAGTAAATAAGCAACAAGTTGAGGGTTGTTGCAACTACATTCACCTTTGACTTGTTTGATGATGAGTTGTGAGTCACCCTTAACCAGCAGCTGTCGTACGCCATATGATAGCGCCACCTTGAGTCCGAAGATGAGAGCTTCATACTCTGCCATGTTGTTGGTTGCCTTGAAATCAAGATGCACCGTGTATTTGACCTTCTCCTCGGTTGGAGCGAGGAGAAGTATGCCAGCTCTAGCCCCTGCTTCTGCACGGAGCCGTCGAAATATAGAGTCCAGTGAGGCTCGGTGAAGACTGTAGCCTTGGGTTCCAGCTTCTGCTCATTGGAACCCTCCAGACTTGATGAAGATGGAGTCCATTCCGCCATGAAGTCTACCAGTGCTTGACTCTTGATCGCATATCGCAGCAGGAATTCGAGATCGAATTCTGCCAACTCTACTGCCCACTTGGCGACATTTCCCGTAGAATTGGGATTGTGTAAAATAGCTCGCAGTGGATAAGAGGTTACCACTGATATCTTGTGGGCTTGGAAGTAGTGATGAAGCTTTCTTGAGGCAATAAGAACTGCATATAGCAGCTTATGCACCTCAATGTACCAAGTCTTGGCATCATGGAGTACTTCGCTAATGAAGTACACCGCCCGTTGGACAGTCCGTACCTTTTCGGAGGGGGCCAGAGCTTCCTCTTTATCAACCCAGATCCTATCAAAAGGGTCCGAAACTTTTTCTTGTTCAGCCCGGACCTTCCCAGACGGGTCCAGACCTTCTTCTTGAACTGTAGGAACTCCCTCAGCTGAGAGAGGTTGATAAACAGACATCTTGCCTTTAGGATTTGTGCCTGGGGCTGGGACCCAGACTCGCCTTCAGGTAGCTCCGGACCCTCTCGGAGGGATCTAGGTTTCTAAACTGATGATGGCTCTGGTCTCTCTGCAACCAGAACCATGCTAACAACCTCCGTAGTTACCGAAATATAAAGCAAAAGTGGCTCACCAGGTTCCGGAGCTACCAAAACTGGTAGTGTGATGAGGAGTTGCTTGAGCTCTCAGAATGCATTCTCCACTTCTTCAGACCATTGGAATGGTCTGGACTTCCTCAATAATTTGAAGAAGGGAAGTGTCCGCTCTGACAGCCTTGAGATGAACCGGTTGAGCGCAACTCGACACCCAGTTAGCTTTTGGACGTCCTTGACGCAGGCTGGAGGCCGCATCTCTTCAATGGCCTTGATTTTGGCCAGATTTGCCTCAATTCCTAGGTGAGTCACAAGAAACCAAGGAGCTTTCCGGAGTTAACACCGAAGACGCACTTGTCTGTGTTAAGCTTTGTACACGTCAAGCACAGCTTGTCGAAGATGGCTTGCAGATTGTCAAGGAGTGATTCCTTGTTCTTCACCTTGACGACGATGTCATCGACATAGACCTCCACCAAGTCCATGATGAGCTCTCCAAATGTTTTTTGCATGGCTCGCACAAAAGTTGAAGCAGTGTTATTGAGACCTAAGGCATGGCAGTGTAACAGTACAACCCATCTACTGTAATGAAGGCAGTATGCTCTTCATCTTCCTTAGACATTTGAATCTGATAATATCCAGAATATGTGACTAGCAAACACAATAATTCACACCTGGAGGTAGAATCCACTATCTGATCTATTCTAGGAAGTGGAAATAGGTCTTTTGGGCATGCCTTATTCAAGGTGGTGTAGTCGATGCACATCTGAAGCTTCCCATCGGCCTTTGGTACAACGATTGGGTTTGCCAGCCACCGAGGATGGTGAACCACCCGGATGAAACCAGCGTCGAGCAGCTACTTGATTTCTTGTCTGATGAAGTTTTATCGCTCGACAGATTGCTTCTATGGCTTCTGATGTACTGGTCGTGCATCCGGGTATATCTTCAAGCTGTGCTCGATCACCTCCCTAGGGATCCCAGACATCTGTGACGGTTGCCATGCAAACACGTCGACATTTGCATGAAGGAAAGTGACGAGTGTGAGTTCCTATTTGTTTTCCAGACCTCCCGATATACGAGTGGTATGGGCGGCATCGAAACAAATTTGGACGACTTTGACGAGGATGTCAGTGTTGCCGCTTGGTTGCACATGAGGTGCAGAGGTTGAGCCACGCTGATGTGAAGCCAAAGGTTGTTGAGCTGGTCGCTCCTTGCCAGATTCTTCTTATTGCGCCGTTGCGAGCGCATGAAGTTCTTTTAGCACAGTGATTCCTGTAGTGTGATCCCCATGGATCCGAAGGAATCCTGAAGGGGTCTGCATCTTCAACACCAGATAGCCGTAATAGGCTACGACCATGAACCTATACAGGGCTGGCCTGCCTAGGATGGCGTTGAAGGGAAGGCTAATGTGTGCCACATCAAACACAAGCTTCTCGGACCTTAAATTGTTCCGAGTCCTGAAGGTCACCAGAAGTGTAACTGATCCAAGAGGAGTGATGCCTCCCGTACCTACTCCGGAGAAAGGACGTGAGGGCCTAAGTCCAATAGGCTGAGCTGGAGCTTCACAAAAGCTGCGAAGCTGAGGAGGTTGAGCACCGCACCTCCGTCCACCAGGACATGGTAGAGATGGATGTTGTTGATAGTAGGAGAGACCATCAAAGGCAATTGACCAGCTACAGTTATGTTCTTCGGGCAATCCGAAGCTTCGAAGGTGATGGCAGTATCCATCCACATCTGATGAGGTTCTGCCTTGGCGGTGGGAGCTGCGGCAACCATCCCTCGATGCATTGTCTTGAGGATACGCCGGGAGATAATGTCCCAGGACCCTCCATATATAATATGGAGTCTTCCGAAGCTTGTTGTTGGAGTTATCAGAATCGTCGCTGACGGTGTTGTAGATGGCCATCAACGTCTTCTTGGCATCCTGGAAGCCTAGCTCCTGATCGGATGGAGCTTCGCCGACTTTCTGTCCCCCCCCCCCCCCCCCCCCCCCGTTGGCGGAAAGAGGTTTCTTCTTGGCGCTTGTTGTTGCGTTCAACAAGCCGCTTGACCTCGCGACAGTCTTCAAGGTTGTGGGTGTTCGATTTATGAATCAGACACCACATCTTCTCATCGTCGCCATCCTCAGACGATGGTCGGAGTCGTTTTTTAGGGTGTGGCCCCCGACCACTAGGAGCTGCAGCAGCAGTAGGTGTACTGGTCAATGACTTGTTCTTGCCGTAAGACTTCTTCTAATTCTTTCCACTGCCGGAGGCAGTAGCTTCAGCCTTGGAGGAAGATTCACCATCCTCCGCAGCTGGTTCGGAGTGCATCTCATGGCCCTCCGTAGCTATAGCGCATTTGTCTGCCAGGCTGAAGAGTTACATGACACTGCTGACATCTTTGGTTGCCAGCTTCTCCAGCATCTTCTTATCTCTAACTCCTTGTGATAATGTAACAACGACAGAGGCGTTAGAGATAGCGGGTATCGTATTCCGTACCTGAGAAAACCATTGGATGAACGATCACAATGACTCTCCCGCCTTCTATTGTATGGTGAACAGATCCAGCTCAATGCCAGGTCGGGTGTAGGAGCTCCCGAAATTGGCGATGAACTGGCGACCGAGTTCCACCCAACTATAAATGGAGTCACGAGGTAGGCTCATGAACCAGGATCTTGCAGTACCAATTATATCCACGGGGAAATAGTTGGCCATCACGGCCTCATTGCCTCCAGCTGCGAGGATAGTAGTGGAGTAAATCTGAAGAAACACGACAGGGTTGACTGTCCCATTGTATTTCTCTGGTAGATGAGGCTAGAACTTAGGTGGCCAGCCGGCCATGCGAAGATGCATGGCAAGGGCCGAACAGCCGGCCCCCACTCCCAGTGGAGAAGGGTTTCCTCGAGCCTCTCGTCTCTCGCGAGCACGCTCGATATGGACACGATTGTCCTGCCTCATGTAGCGGCAATCGAGCTCTGATCAGAGGTCATGCTTTGGGATCCTCGATGCCGTATATGTGTGGCGAGCCCCGGAGGGCAGTGGCGTCACTTGCTAGGAAGGTACACGTCTCCTGTGTTGTGAAGTCTCAGGACCAAGTCTACCAGACAGAGTCCTGTTCTTTGAAGGTGCCTGCCCAATATGGGGCGGACCTTGGTTACTGATGGCATTGTCTGCATCTACAACCAAATGCTCCACATCATCACACCATTGCTCCATAGCAGTCGGAGGAGCTCCGAGCGCTAGAAAACGCTGAAGAAGAGTCTACACTGCATTCAGCATGTCCTCTTGGTTGTTGGTCGATGCAGTGACCGACGCAAATTCACCATCCTGTTGTCCAGCATTGTTTGCTGGTGCAGGTGGTGGGAGTGGTGCGACAACACCCGCCGGGACAACGATGTTGGTTGGATGCTACACATTGGAGGGACTTCTTCCAGCAGGCCAGCAGGCTGCTCAACCAAACCGTTGGACGAAGCTACAGCGGAATTCACCATCTTGTGATCTTAGGCGCCCCTACGTTGCGCGCCAGGTGTCGAAGTGTAGCAATGACACTTCCCCCAGTACTACTAAAATGTAGTCCGCATAGGTTCGTATTCGGTTAGGACGCGCGTAAGATCGAGAACGAAAGGTGAACACCGAGGGGTTTTATGTGGTTCTGGCCGCCTGAGTGTAATAACCTACTCCACGGGGTGTTTGTTGATTGTATGAGTGTTGCCTAGTGAGTCCTTGAGATTGCTTGTATGCGTATGAGCTTGCCCTCTACCGTATGACACAACCCTTTTATATGCTAAGGACTGACTGTTACAGTGTATGCCTGGCCCGGCAAATGGCCCTGGCTGTCATAAACACCCTATACACGATCTACTGGTGTTATGGGTGATTAACAGTGTGATAGCATGCCTTAATGACATTGTTATCAGTCTTGATAGCCTTCTGATCATGCATCATTAATACTGCATTAATGACGCGTTAACTAGGTCTTGTAACGGCTGTTTAATAGCCTCTTGAATGTATGTGCTGTTGGAAATCCAGTTGTCTTCCTGTTGTGAGCTTAATTCCGAAGGTCTGACACATGGCAGCTCTAGAACTTCCCTCTGCGGGGAGGCAGGTCTGCAGCTACTTGATACGTTGCAGCACTGGAGCTTCCCTCTACTGGGGGTTAGGTCCGGAGCTACTGGACACATGGCAGCACCGGAGCTTCCCAACGAAGGGAGGTAGGCCCGACCCTGCGGAACACGTGGTAGCTCCAAAGCTACCCAAACGAGGGGGGCAGGCCCAGTGCTGCGGGACACGTGTTGCCTTCGGAAGTCCTCAACATTAGAGATCTGAACTACATGACTTTATCCACAGTATCAGGGGTACCTGGTATTCAGGGTACCGACAACACTAATATAATAAAAAGAATAATCATGATGAAATAATTGAGAAAGTAAATTAAAAACATTGGTGAAACATGATAATTTAGCTCTATGGTCCAAAATGAAAGCAAGAGTATAAAAGAGGAATGGGGCAATTGTGGTTTGATCATAGTTTTCAAATTCAATTGTGATATAGATCCTGATTTTAGAATTTTGCGTTTGTACCGTAACTTTTTCACTGAAGATCAAGATTATCACAAATCTGTTAAGTGTCCCTTACAATGTTAATTTTTACATATAAGACAAATATACCCTATATATATATATATCAATTGTGATCATTTTTAAGAGAGCATTAATGTTTTTGCCACGTACTCGGAGTTGTTGAATAAGAACAGCAAAGAACATCTGTATGTATACAGGAAATATACCAAATAAAAACACTGCAAATAAAATGAAGTCAAGCACACAGACGTTTTCATCTTTTCTTCAATTTAGGTTCAAGTACTTTCGGCTATTCATGGATGCACGATTTCATTAAATCGGCAGATCTACCGACCTGCCTGCTTGCAGCCTTCGCTGCTCGCGCGGGTTGGCCCCGCGCTCGCCTGCCGCTGCTCATGGGACATGGCTGGTGCCGTGTCCGCTTGCAGCCGCCGCCGGTAGTTAGGGTTGCTCTGGTAGAGGGTGGTTGAGATAGAAATCTCAGAAGGAAAGATAAGAACAGGAGGGGTAGTTTGGTTCTTTTTCATTTTCACATATTTCTTTTTCTTTTTCATTATGTTTATTTCAATCCAACTAACGTTGTTACAAAATTGTGGTTAATGGCAGACTCAAGCGGAAAAAAGTTGTAGTAGAAACGCAAAATCTTAAAATCAGGGTCTATACACAATTGATCTCTAAATCTATGACTAAAACACAATTATTCCTGTAGAAATTTAGACTTTATTGGGACTACAACAGTTTGAAATATTTCATTATTTTCATATTGGTTTAAATGATCAGCAACTTCAATTACAGTATGCATCATTAATAGAGCAGTGGGTTAGTAAACTCCAGAGAGGAAAATTGTGGATACATAAAACAATTCTAAAAACTTCAACATATTTTCAGCAATGCACCAATGTGAATTAGTTAACAATGTACCTGGACCTAGATAGTGAGTATGAATAAAAACTAAGAAACTATCCTTATATAGTACAAGATGTTTAAACATGAGGTATGTTGTATTCCATCAAACATCCATATCTAACCTTACAAAGGTAAATATAATCTAGCAATCAACCTTACAAGTTCAGATCTTGCAACTTCTTGAACATATTGAAAATAACGAACAACTCCATCAGAATTAAAATGTATTTGAGATTGAGATCTAGATGATGCAGCCAAACTTTTTCCTTTACATGATGCAGCATGACGTAGTAAATGACCAGTACCAATAGCAGATCTAGCAGTAAAAGTAGTTTTGCAATACTTGCAGTGAGCTTTATACCTGATTTCCTTACCTTCAACCATCTTCGTCAATTTGTCCATATCATCCCATACATTTGAAGTTCTCTTATGCTTCTTGGCAGTGGTGCTCGTCGAAAGACTCACATCAGTCACTGGCGTGGAGGCACTTGCTACAGCAGCAGCACCAAACAGGGCCTCCCCATCTGTAGCATAGCTAAACAACCATAGACAGTACTTGAATCATAGAACTTGAATCAAGGCATAGAGCAACAAGGCATACTAACAACAAGGCATATCAATAGTGAAAGTCGCCTAGAAGGGGGATGAATTGGCAATATGACCTGGAATTACTTAATCAAATGAGATTAAATCTCTGAGGCCGAACTAGTCTCGTCAGGGCCAGACTAGTCCGCTCAGTACACAGGAAAAAACTAAAAACTTGATTTCTACAAGTTATTTGCAGATTTTAGTTCGATGGAAGATTGATACAATGTCTAGCAACTAATACAACTTAGATTAACAAGTGTGAACAAATAGGCTGCAAGATTTCAATGAAGCACAATATGAAGAACGATATGAATCCTAAAAGTAATTCTAGTGAATAGCGGAAAGTAAAGCAACAAGTGAGACACAAATTATTCCATGGTTCAGTTTCATGAAGAAACATACATCCACGTTGAGAAGTCCACAAAAGGATCGAGTCTCACTTGACCCTTTTCTCACCAAGCCACCACAAAAGCTCGGATTGGTTTCCACTGATCACAAGGGTAATCACCAAGTTCTTGGGGCTTCTCACAAGTTGAGGTCCCCACAAATGATTTACAACAAGAAGCACACGAAATTCAACTATCACAAGCTACAAACCGCGATACCAAGTGCAAGAGATCAAACCGAGAGCCAAAGCAAGTCGATCTTCCATCTCTCCCCTTTCCAAACCCTAATCTCCTCAAGATTTGGTTCTAGAGGGCAAGTAGGCGGAGTAGAAGGCTTAGAATGGATCAAGAAAACTTGTGGCAGCGCTAGGGTTCCAGTTATCTTAAAATGGGAGCAGGAGTCCCCTTTTTATACGGGTCCCAAAATCTAACCGTTGCATGCATTGAATGAGCGAACAAGTCCGACCAGGACCCTGAACTAGTCAGGCCTACTGAATCCGCACTACGTCACACTCCGTAGAGGGTGATGTACCCTCTAATGTTTGAATTTCAAATGATCATGGCACACTAGACTAGTCCGGCCAACAACGGACTAATCCGATCCCAAACAGAATGTCTTAGTCCACCGAAAAATGAACAAGTCTAGAAATACATGACTAGTCCGACCACTAGGGCGGACAAGTCTGGCCAACATTACTTAGCCTCAGAAACCCTTTCTCACTCGATACCACAAACTAGTCTGCCTCATAACGGACAAGTCTGAAGTACAACAAAAACTTCTAGTCTGGTCGAAAACGGACTACTCTGGGAAGTCCAGACTAGTCCGACCTCTGTGGCAGACATGTCCGGCCTCCCGGGACTTAGCTCCGAAAACTCTCACCAAGTGTAGAACGGACTAGTCCGCCCCAAATAGACAAGTTCGAACTCACACAGAAACCTTTAGTCCGTCTCAAAGCGGACTACTCTGGTACACACGGACTAGTTCGGTCTCCTGGGAATTCTCTTAACAAGGCTTCTCACTTAGGTTTTCTCTCAACCACGATTTTGAGCCCTCTTCTATGATCTCAAAGCACTTGATACACACACCCTCACACATAGAAGGCTAGTCTAAACTCAACACATAAGAAACTCTAATTTCTATGCTTGAGTCTTCGACGCCCATTTCAATATTTTCCTTTTTGAGAGATTTTCTTTCATTTCAATCATTACAACTGTACTTAAGATCAACTGAGCTTATTAGTCTATTAATTTATCGTCATCAATCATCCAAAACCCACGAGGATGCCTAGATGCACTTTCAAATAGCAACTTGAATCACAATACTTGAATCAAAGAACTTGAATAATAGAACTTGAACATATTAACAGCAAGGCATATCAACAGCAAGACATCATCATCACATATGACATATTAATAGCATTAACACTTAACAACAAGGCATACTAACTTGAACATATTTATAAGAATGCATATTAACTTGAACATATTAACAGCAAGGTTGCAAGACATATTAACTTGAACATATTAACAGCAAGGCCTATTAACATTTAACAGCAAGGCATCACATTTTAATAGCAAGGTGCAAGGCATGTTAACATTTAACAACAAGGCATCACATTTTAACAGCAAGTGCAAGGCATATTAACATTTAACAACAAGGCATCACATATTAACAACAAGTCATATTAACAGTAAGGCATTAACAACAAGGCATATTAACAAAGAACACATATAGCATATTAACAATCAAAGCATCACATTTGCATAAATCAAAGAGGAAACAGAGAACACCTGCTGTAATATCATCATCATTGTCATCACTATGAAGACTTTGTAATAGAAGATCTTCGTAAATGGATCTATCACCCTCTCCCTCTACAGCCATGGAGCTGGCTACGGCCTACGGGGCACCGAGAGCCCACACGCGATGGCGAGCAGGGGCATCGACGAGCAATCGTCGAGCTGACACTCTGCAGGGGGCACTGAGGTCCGGTGGACGGCGACGCTGTCACTCCGCAGGGGAACCGAGATCCGACGGGCGCAGACGTCGGGGGGGGGGGGGGGGACCGAGCTCGACACTAATGAATGACACCGTCACTCCGCGGGGACATCGTCAGTCCACCACGAACACGGAACATCAGAACCGAGACTCCGACCATCCGATGAGTCGGTGACTTTGCGGATGTCGAGATATGCACTACACTGTGTAGTGGTGTGAAGGAAGTTGTTGGGCACGGGCGCAAGGCCACGACAAGAAGTCGTCGACGGTAGGCGAAGCCGACTAGACGTAGGGGAAGCGCTAGAGGTGGCGAGGTGCGGTACTAAGAGGTGGCGGCATGGCGCTGGCGCCGTGGTGGGGGCCGGGGGATTAGGGTTAGGGTTTCGCTTTCGCCTGAGCGGAGAGGTCGAGGGGGGAGGGGGAGTCGAGATCCAAATGTGCAGCGGCGGGGTAGGATTTCGCATCGAGGGGAAGGGGGTCCGTTTATATTACAGACTGTCGGGCCAAATGGGTTGTGTCCGTGTCGGGCCCGTGCTGGTGGGCCAACTGGGCCAAACCGTCGCGCCTTATGGGCCGCCCGAAAATGGGTCGTGTCGGGCTAGCACGACGGGCCTGAGTCCAAGCGCAAGCATGACCCAAGGCAGGCTTTGGATCAGCCCAGGCCCGTATTTTTCGTGTCGTGCCATGTTCGTGCCGTGCTTTTTTGACGGACTTTCGGAATGGCCCGGTCCATCTAGCCATCTATACTTACAGACTGCTTTGGTTTGATGTTGAGAGGAACAGGACTGAAGAAAATTTACTCACCTACTTTTTTCAAATTTAATTTTAATTAGCTAGAATTTATAAAGTAAGCAATGAAAATTAATAAAATTTATCAGTTATTTGTACTTAAAAGTCAGGTCCTAAAAATATAATATTCTATACACATATGAAGCTTCTTTTTCTTTAGAGAAAAAATGCATCTGTGAGATATCTGCAAAACCTGTTGGCTGTGAGTATAGCAAGCACAATGGACCAAAAAATGAGCCCACGATACGATAGCTCGCTTTTTAAAATGAAAAAGCCTTATCCGATCCGTCCGGGATAATTTGAAAAAGCCTGCACAGTCCACCCCCTCAGCGAATTCGTAACCTTGGTAGCCTCCGTCATGCCTGCGACCCGACCACACGAGCGGGCCTTGCCGCTGTCCTTTACGATAGTATTATAAAAGAAAAGTACTCCACTCAAGTTTGTGGTCTTAGTTCAAAAATAATTAGGTCAGTCTATACATCACGCTTCTGAAATCTCAGAAAATTTCAGACACTAAATGATTAGCAGCTCATTACAGTTATTAACCACTAATTTTGTAATTAATCATTCATTCTATAGGTTAATCGATTACAATTTTTTGTTTGATTATTTTACAATTAACAAAATCCTACAAATCACGAATTAACAATTACAATCAACAAATTACAGATTAACAATTACCAAAATAAAAAAGTTTACCTCTCAAATCCGGCGGCACCGCCTCCATCACCGTCGGCCTCGTGCCGCCAGCGAGGGGTCGCACGCGTCGCTCGGACTCGCCTCCGAAGCCCCCAGCCTCCGCCATGGATCGGGCACAAAATAGAGTTGAGGGTGAGAGAGAAGAAATAGGGATTAGAGTTGAGGAGCCTGCACGAATCTTAAAGTTGATTTAAAGGTCGCCTGAAATTTTTTTAAAATTTCAGGCACCTGGAAACTAGGATTTCTCTAAATTAAAAGTTGATAAACTTTTGCAATTTTTTAGTCTTATATATCGCTCAGATAAACGTAACGAAATGGCTAAAGGTCCAAAACACTTTTGTACATCGTGTTATATCACCAAAAGCGATTCATCACTATGTACAGCACATGTTCACACGCACATGACCAAGAATCACACACTGAAACCGTGATCACTTGACCCAAACGTACTGCCACAATTCTTCGTGAATCCACAAACCACAAGCAACAATGGCCACGGCAAACACACATTAGCTGCTCTCTGCACACTAACCAGCGAACTACGTACTGATCTTCTGGTCGTGGCAATGTTTCTAATTACTATTACAAGCCCCTGTGCATGCACGCCTCCTCCTCCTAATCGATCGGAAATAGTATCCAGGCAGGACCCTCTCACCTCGGCATCGATTTCGTGGTCAGGCGTTGCCTTCGACGCGCGCCTTGGTGACGCCGGCGCAGGCGTCGACGAAGTCGCCGTCGATGAAGTCGGTGGAGAACACCTGCAGCTTGTCGCCGAGGCCCTTGGCGAAGACCTCAGCGATGAAGAGGCGGGCGTAGCCGTGGATCCGGCGCGTCACGGGCCTCACGCACAGCACCGGGTTGTCGGCCTGCGGCGTCACCGTGTTCTCGACCCGGTAGAAGAACCTCCGGTCGGCCACCGGCGGCTGCTTCCCGAGGAAGTTGATGTTGCTCTCGTACTTGGTCTCCGGCAGATCCGTGTCGATCCAGTTGTCCTTGAGGTACCCGGAGCTCCACAGCAGCTCGCCGTGCTTGGGCACCGGCGACTTTCGGGGCTTCCACACGCAGATGACGCGGCGCGGGAGCAGCTCGGCGAGCGTGTTGTGGAACACGGCCTCGTCCTGCGGGATCAGGTGCTCGCTGAGCTGCTCGACGAGGAACTTGTCGAACTCCGGCGGGTCGTCGTGCCCGAACTCGGTGCGTATCTCGAGGATGACCACCTCGGACTCGGTCTCGCCGAGGAACCGCTTGACGTCGTCGAGGACCACTTCGACGGGGTACGTCGCCAGCACGCCGTGGCAGACGCGGCGCTCCTCCTGGACGCGCACGTCGATGACGCGCGTGCCCGTGGCGAGCTGCTCGTACACGGACATGGACTGGCACTGCGCGAAGGGGCGCGTCACGAACGGGATGCCGATCTTGTTGGTGGCCGAGTCGTGGGTGCCCGGCCACACAACCTGGTGCACGCGCACCCGGTCGGGGCCCAGCTCCGCCATCCACCGCATCCGGTCCGCCGGCCGGTGGCCCGATCCGGGGAACGTCTCGCCGGACGCCGACAGCCTGGTGGCCAGCGCATGCTTCTCGCTGGTGACCAGCTTGCGCCGCTCGACCTGCTTGGAGAAGAAGGCGCCCATGGCGTCCAACGGATTCCTGCCATTCTCGCCAGCCATTATAAATATAGGATCTTGGCTTGAGCTATGTATGACCTGGACGTCGCTGTAAACTGGCGATTGATAGCAGGCAGCTAGCAAGACAGCAAGGGGGAAAAAATCTCAGAGCATGGGCATGGGAACATGCGGATGGTCTATTTGAAAGGGCTTGACTGATCGATCGATCAATCAACGCGGAGGAAGCAAGGCGTGTTCTTTGTGAGCTCCGGTGATGTTTTGCGTTTCCTTTAAGGCTTTTCGGTTTCGCTGGCCGATTCAATACTTCAATTGGCGTTAGGTGGAGATAGTGGCAGGCCGGGAAGATTTTTAATCTTTGATGATGAAGAAGAAAGGATTGGTCCGTTGCTTTACTCGTTTGGAGCTTGGAGAGATGGCTTTTTTTAAAAAAGAAAAAGTGTTCTTTTTCTTTATGGCGAGACGGTGACTGGATGGGGGCCACAAGGACAACGATCGGAGCATTACATGTTCTGTATAAAACGGAATGCCGTACTATTGGCGAGTGGATATGAAGGTTCCAGGTTCAAGGGGTAGCTTGTCAGTCAAATGTTTCAGACTTCTGTTCATCTATGGGATTGCATACAAGCAGGAAAGTCAGGGACGGTACAATAGCCATGTGATCCACTGGCACATATGCGTATATGGTTGTATACTGGATAGTGGAAGTGACGAACACGAGGGCATGCCAATATGCATCTTCTATAAATGAGCGCTTGCGTTTGCCTAGATAAGCACAGATTGCCAGATAAACAGCCATGGGAATCACGCTGCCTGTAGGCGAGGAAACCGCTAAGAGACGGCCTGCAAAAGCTTTTCCGAAACGAAAACCAGTAAACCAGCATGCAATAAGATTACGTGTTTGGTTCAGATCAACGCCGTGTGAAGCCAAAACTTAGCCAAATCCTTAATTTGGTCGCCTATTGGTTTGATGTCAAAATTCGGTCACTCAAACAGTCTGCAAACCAAATATAAAAAACGTAGTGGAAATTCAGCGAGCGTGAGGGACTTCCTAACGCTTTAATAGGATTGATAGAATAACTCATATCACCAAGATATACCTTCTTTTCCGAAAGCCTACCTGCAAAGAACTCCGAGGTTAAGCGTGCTTGACCGGAGCAATTTACGGATAGGTGACCGACCGGGAAGTTTTTCCGAGTGCGCGCGAGTGAGGACAAAATGTGCAGAAAAGACTAGTTTTGAGTGTTACAAAATGGTATCAGAGCCGACCCTCGCGGTTTCACGGGGGTACGGGTTGGAGACGTGGGTACGTACGCATAACGCGTGTGTCCTCTAAGAGGGACACAATATGGTACGTATGTCAATACTAAACGTATGAACGTGATCAAGATGGGACATTCCTGGCTTGAGAGTTGACCGAAGAAAATGTCGGTCTTCTAAGGGGTGAATTGTGACATCCTAGCTCAAGGTTTAATAGGATTGATAGAATAACTCATACCACTAAGGTATACTTCTTTTCTGAAAGCCCACCTGCAAAAAACTCCAAGGTTAAGCGTGCTTGGTCCGAAGCAATTTACGAATAGATGACCGACCGGGAAGTTTTCCTGGGTGCGCACGAGTGAGGACAAAATGCACAGAAAAGACTAGTGTTGGTCTGTGGAGCTAGTCTGTAATCTTAGAGAGCTGTCAAAAATAACGACTATTAGACAAGTAGTGGTTGAGGTGTTACACTAGATTGCTATGTGATTTTGTCTGCTTTGTTTAATTGGCCTGTTCATTGATTGGGACGGTTGACCTGGATTCACTCCGAATGGTTGTTAGCAGAGGTTATCAGGTAGTCAAAGGCAGTTTTTGACTACTCCCTCGGCGTTTTGAGACTTTGAAAATGTCCAATAAAAACCGTCGTTTCGTGTCTATTCCACACTACCAGTTAATGCCCTTCAATGCTCCTCTTCCACCCCTAGAAAGGAACCAGCGCTCAACGCTGCCTTTGCTTCTGCTTGCCAAACAGTTAAACACTTGAGGGCACATGCGTAATTTCTGTTGTCCACTATTTTATCTCAAAATTGTTACAACGTCAGTCCTTGCGGAACGGAAGGAGTATTTTCTAATACATTCTCTGTATATCTTTTTTAAAAATGAAATAAATAAAGCCAAGCAATACATGCCACGTGGTGCAACTAAACAAATATATCTGTGAGCATAAATGTTGCAAAGAGAACGTATAGTCTCTCCCTGGACAGCTGGCACTTCAAGTCTTGAGAAAGACGGGCAACACCATAAAAAAACAACACAGAGTTAAATTTATTAACCTACTGTGGCCCCGTTGATTTCGTCAGATTTCTACACTACAAAACGTTTCTATTAAGAAATTTCATGTACAGGTTGTGAAGATGAGCTAGCCAACCAGGAGAACAAAAAAGCTTGAGACCTCTGAGCTGACATTTCTTTGTTAGCCAACCAAAAGAAGGCTACGCACTGTTAGGTTACAACAACCAACTTAACTAGTATATTGCACGTGCTAACAATGCTAACAATATGGTGACGTAAATCAAATAACAAAGTGCTGCTAACGCTACAAAATGTTTGGAGGCAGTAACCTGAACTCATCAGTTTCATCGTCCCTCACCAATTGAAGATCATCTTGTGCACTTTTTCCATCTCAGCATAAGTCCATCCAGTTGCTCATAATCTGACCCCACATAACCTGCAAACAACACCACATCTAGTAGAGCATGCAGTTAGTCTTCTAAATCTTCTTTATCATAAGAAAATATCATTCAAAAAAGTATCTAAATCTGCACATGTATTATGGCAACATCTGAATTTATAGCAAAAAATAGTGCCCACCTAATCTTATCTACAAACCTCACATTGTCAAACCTACCACACAAGTAGTATCGATTCAATTGCATCCTATCAAAACATGGACTCAAGAAAGAGGGACGGGGGCGCGCGGGGGATCGGCGTACGAGTTCTAGGGAAGCACGAGCGACATGAGGCTTCGTATGGGAGATGCGTGAAAGACCCAGGCCGCTAAGTGCGTGTGTGGGACCGTGAAGGTGGAAGATCCAAGTGAGATAATCCGCACGATCTGTGAAAGGCATGTGAGAAGGATTGTGATGTGTTGAATGTGTGATAGGGACGTTTCTGGGTGCAACTAGCTGTGTACATGAAGTTTAGTGCATCTCTATTGGGGAAACGATTGTTGATGCACACAGTATAGTGCATTATAGTAGGGATAGGGATACAGAGGGTTAAAATATGTACCTGTCCTGGCTAAGAAATCAGTGCTGATCTATAAATATCATCACACACTCCAAAGCTACATGGACATGCCATATGTACATTGAGTCCAATTATATACCAGACTCATGGGAAGCAAAATGTCCTAGAGTCCTGATTAAAACTGAAAGTTAGCACAAATTTGAACTAAATCGTCTGAAGGATGTATAACGGCATGCCATGCAGAATAGGTAATACTCACATTGACTGCTGAAGGAAATCATTCACTAAAAAGTTGAACGGAAACTATCACGGCTGTTTATGTTTAAACTTCACAGGTGCCCACTGAAAGTGACCACAATTTGCTTCTGGATTTGATGCAGGTCCCTGATAATATCCAGCAACAGTGGTCACAACATGATAATGATGCTTTATGTTATCCAAAATGACAATTGAAATGATTCACAGTCACATCTTATTTGACTGATCCAGATGTCTGCTGGGCAGTAAATCGTGAATAAGGTACCTGAGCACGAGCGCAGACATAAAACAAACGACCTATATTGGGGCCCTTCTTCACAGACCTCGGAATGCATGGTTCATGATGTCTGCACCGTGGTAGAGTCATCTTCATTTTTTGTTGTATTCTTTGCCACTCCAATGTTGCAGAAGTACTCTTGTCCTTCGAAAAAGTACATGGTATATTTGTATTATCCTGATCTTCGGCAGCTGAAGTTGTGCACTGCATGTTTTCAAGTAGGTTGTCATAGTTCGGAGCACACAATTCCCTCGTACAACATACTTTTTCCACTGGAGTAACCACGGTACTAGTGCTGTCATTTCCTGCCTTTGACCCTGGCTGTTGGAAAAATGACTTTATTGTCCTTTGGGATGATAAGTTGGGTTTAACCTTCTTGTTCGGGGACTTGGTGCTAGAAAACAAAGCATTCTTACTATCACGTTCACGTGAGATGCCACTTGAACCATCAGTTATCCATTGATCGAGATTTGTCCCCTTACACATCAAACTAGGAAGGTTACCACCTTTTGAGAACCCAGATATACCACCTGCCAGTTTCTCCTTACCTACAGTTTTACTTTCCCAATCATCACTACAGCATATATCATATGCTCTATCCTTGGACAAGTTCAAATCTGTGGCAGCTTGCAATTCATTATTTTTCCCTTTCTTGAGGAATGATACTGCAAATTGTAACGATACAGGTTCAGTGTAACAGGATAATGATACTGTGGTTGCAAATGTGTACAAAGAATTTAGGACGTTTGGCTTGTACATAAGAATGTAGTGTTTGCCTTGTCAAGTTATAAACTACAATGAACTGATACTGAATATGGTATGCTTTCTGAACTGAATCAAGCAAAGCATGATGCACAGCTGAACATGCTATTAAAACTCAATCAGTGGGGGAAAGACCGCCCCCACATATCATAAGAAGGAACTAAGGCCCTGTTTGAATACAAAGTATTTTTAGAGTTATGGGAGAGGAATACCACGATTTAGCAGAATACTTTGGTTTTAGAAAACAAGGTATTTGGATGCAACAAATCTTGCAGTTTTAGAAACTACGGTATTGCTAAAAGTGCAGCCATTTTGGAGTTTTAGAAACTCCACCCAAGACCTTTTTTTTATAAACCATGACTCTGCTTGACACTGGCTTCTAAAATCATAGTTTTTGATACTTTGTTTTTGAAAAAACTACAGCTTCCAAACAGGCCGACTGAGAAACCCCTTGAAACCCGTGTACCCTATAGGAGCTGGAGGTGCTACTGAAACACCACAACCACTACATTATGATCCCATTCGACAAAAACATGCTATTAAGCATTACACAGCTAAAATTGTGGACTGAACCAAGTTCAGAATCAACATATTCCATATTTCAGAAATCAACCATGAAACAAAGGAAATGTGAAGATAACTTGCAGAGATCAGTGCTCCATTGACATAGTTTAGTTATATGTCTAATAAACATATAAGAAAGCCAAAGTCCTGAAGCAATTTATGAATTCTTCCCATAGTAGTTCTGAAATACAACAGCTGTTTATCCCAAGATTTTTCTGAGGATAGGCTAGGTATGTACGCTACAACAACACCAGGAGAACATTACAAACAAGAAAATGAAGTGCTTAGTCATGCATCTTTCGGAAGCTGTGAGTCACACATAATCATTCATGAACAACTTGCGGTGCTTAAGCATAATGAAACATAGATACAGCCTGGTTTTAGCACATATAAAGAAAGGAACCAAAGCAAATTGTATGTAACAACAAAACTTACATACACAAAATTCACTTACCAATACTCTGTTGCCGACCACGGATCTCTGGAAGATATCTTGCAGCTAAATGTGGGATATTATGAACTGGAAGATCAGGTATGTCTTTCAACAAAATATAAACTGGAATATGATCAGATCCGTCTAGCTTAATACTTCTTCCTCCTTTCCACCTGCAGACCATGGAAAGGAGTACATCATTCTAATGTAATACTGCAATCGTTGTACATTATTCGTTTTTCGCTCAAAAAAAAAAAAGAATTAGTTTCCACAATTCTTTACTTTGACAAATTTTCGGAATTCCCTCTTTTGAAGTGATGCATTATATCACATTCTTCTACATGGCAATAGAAAATGATATGGTCTTCCACAGAATCGAATTGATGGAGACAAGCACCAGAAATAAGAATATGGTCTATTCGGGAACCATAATTATATTCTTCAGCACCAACTTTTTGATTAAAGCAAGTATAAGCGCCTGTCCTGCATAAAAGAAATGCAGCAAGGTCAGAATAGCAAAGTACAGGTTAGAAAATATTATCTTGCAGGAGAAGTCTAATTTACGTTCACAAGTCAAACATGTAAAAGGAAAAGTAAAGCTCAAAGCTAGTTGTTGCAAAGAGGGACCTAAATTGATCAGAATTATATAATGTTTGTGGGACCTGTCAAACATGAGTAACTAGTAATAAAAAATCAAAAGAAGAAGAGTTTTGAATAGGGCATTATATAAACATGAATCAACTACAAGGGCATTACAGTACCTTTCAGGGTGTTTTGATCTAAAAGCATCAAAAAAGGGACCTCCATGTTCTCGCAGCATAGATCTCAACCATTCCCGAAACCTTCAATTAGGGGGAAGGATAATTAAAATCAGTAATGTTATATCTGGATACTTCATAACTAGAACTCCTTTAAAGAGATGAGATAATAACATGGATCACGTAAGCATTTTCATCTAGTACCAAGTGTCGAAGGCTCCCACACATTGCGGGATCATGTAAGCATTTTCATCAAGTATATTAAACTAATTTATCTGTTATATGTAACATGTACAAAACAGAAGTTTCAAGTTTCCTCTTAAATGGTGGTGATTAAAACAATATCCTACCAGGCTCAAAGCTTTCACACCGTTAAGTTTATGAAGCTATTATAGATGGAAGTAAAAGGTAGCTAGAAGAATACCAAACAGCACCCCGATAACAGATGAAATGTCTCTCTTTTGTCTTAAATTCGAGAAAAATAACTACTGTTTTGCATTTGATTAGTTAATTGCAAGACCCAACTTTATGAAATGGCAGATATTTGTAGTATAAAACATGCATGATCAATATTATGAGCATATAAACAGTTTTATGTAACAGATTGACATCTTACTAGTTGTAGCAAGACTGCTGATCTTATCCATTTTCATCAAATCATGCACGATCATCAGATTGTGCACCCCCTCCCCTCTTTGAATCCACTAAAACCGAAGCAAATAAATCTAAAAAGGGTAAGAAATACTTACATTTGTTTCTCAAAACCAGGTGGCGCATCACATCTATCTATAGAAGCAGGAGCAATATTCAAATCGCCAACAACAAAGACTCTCTTTCCAAGAGATAATAGATGCTCCCACCGTTTCTGTAATGTATTAGAAAGCATATACTAATAGCAGAGGCATCTCATAGCTAAGCAATTAACATATGAGAAATAGAAGTGCTGTTAAAATATTCCTGATAAAAAATATATATTAACTGATGCACACAAAGTACCTGCAATATCTTATAAAATAGTAGCTTAAAACGAACCCGCTCTTTATCATCTTCTTCAACAGCTGGGCCATATAGGTTGAAAAGAACTACACAAATTGTGCGGTAATGTCGTTACACACAGTGAATAAATCAAATATTCAACGAAAAAACATTTTTAAAACTGATGCATGGCAGCTATATTTCTTTCTATTGATGCAAGCTACTTACCGAAATGCCCGTGATCAGTGATGATACACCGCCCCTCATTATCCAACCTTAGCAGGTCCTCCCTTGTGATTTTGCCAAGACCCTCCTCTTCTACAGGCATTGCAAGAACGAAATCACCAATGGTTTCACTATATTTTGCATAGTCCTGCAGTCCAGTAAAGCCTTCTTCAGCTGCTACTGGCAAAGCAACCTCCTGGCTGGAAAATGCTGATGATACTCTGCAAAACGTGGCAACACCTACGAAGGAGTAAGTCACAGTTATTAACTACCTGACGACATGCTGTTATATAGTTATGGTAAAAAACTTAATCTTCAAATTGCCACAAAACACAGATAACATCTTCAACCCTGGTACAAGGAATGCAGTAACACTATGCATCAGCAGTACTCGAATCAGCCAGGTTGGAAATTCTGACTAGCAATCGTCTTTCCATAACAACTTACCAGAGTATGCACCACGCCCTTTAGAAGAACGATTGCATGAAATGAAAGCCTCATATCCCTCTGCCATTATGACATCTCCAGACAGGTCCTGCCTTGACAACTTGGTCTCCTACAATAGGCCATGCATTGATACAGTTAGGTCGAGACACTTGCACAACCTCATTTCAGCCAGCTACACAGTGCACACTGAACTCTACAAGTAATAAGATGCACTGCATCGCACCACAGAATCAACTCTTTGACCTACAATAAACGAGGGGGGATTTTGATCGTCCTAGGAAATTGAGTACATCCACATGGAATTCGAACGTAGCCCATTCGCGTTTTGCCGAATAAACAATGGGGTTCTCTGGGGAGTAACGGTTACTAATCAACAAAGGCACGAGCAAGCTGGTAATTAAGAGCTAGGGTTTCAATCCATCTGCTATATAGGTCATGTGTGAGCGCGACAGTGAGGGGATCTGGGATCGCGAAGCAATCGACCATACCTGGAAGCAGATGATGTCGGCATCGAGGGCGTCCAGGAGGCGGCGGAGCGAGCCGTGCTGCGCCACCCGCGGCCGCAGCCCGTTCACGTTGTACGTCACTATCTTGACCATCTCCAGCCGCGAGCTTGTCGAGCTCGCGCGCGCGGAGGCGGGAGGGGGACCAAGAGACAGCCGGAACCGCCTCGCCGCTGCTCGACTGGGGCCGTGGTGGAGAGGGGATGGCGCACAGGATCAGGATCCCCTAACTTAATCTTCAGTCACTGACACGTGAGTTCGGGACCACATGTCAGTGACCAGTCACAAACTGCACTAAATCAAGGGATCCGTGTCCGGCGCACAGGCGCAGCCGTACGCGGGCGGAAGTGTCCGGACCGGGACCGGGCCCGATACGAGCCGACGCAGTGCTCACTCTCCTGACCCGTCAAGGTTCACCAGAACCGTCAGATGTAAGAGGTTTGGATGAGATTTCTTTCGGATGCAGAACTCCACAATAGCTCCTTAAGCTGTCTCCAACAGTTAGTCTAAATGGAAGCTCATCCTCATTAGGCTTTGTTTGGATAAATAGAATCTATTTGTGTTGGAGTGGATTGAAGTGGAAAATGAACTAATTTTTATCTCAATACTCTCCAATCCACTTAGATTGGAGTGGATTCACTCATATCCAAACAAGCCGTTATAGATATTAAGAAGGGTCAAAAACACTCTCCAACAGATACTTCAAAAGAGAAGTACATTTTAATCACTCCTCATCCCATAGCCCAAACATAGTCACCCAAGCGAAGCAGCCCATCCCAACCGACGCTACATTTTTCCTTTCTTCTTCCGTTCTTCGCTGCCTCGCTCCGCCTCGCGAGCGCCACCCCGCCGCCATCGCGCGCGCTGCTCCACCGCCCTCCGCCGCCTCGCGCTCCGACCTCCGCCGCTCGCGAGTGCCGCCCCATCGCCCTCGCGTGCGCCGCTCCGCCCTCCGCCGCCTCGAGCACCGCCCACCGCCGCCTCGCGAGCGCTGCCCCGCCGCCCTTGAGCGCGCCGCTCCACCCTCCGCGCCCCGCGCTCCGCCCTCTGTCGCCCCGCGCTCTGCCCTCCGTCGCCCCGTGCTCTACCCTTCGCCGCCTCGCGAGCGCCTTTCTGCCGCTGTCGCCTAGCGAGACCTGCCTCCGTCGCCCTGCCGGCTTGAGCGGCAGTGGTTACGTAGCCTAAATTGGAGCAATTGTTGGAGATTGTAAAAAAATAGGCTATAATTTTCTAGCCATAGGAATCCCAAATGATGAAACTAAAGTCCTATTTTGGGATTTGTTGTTGGAGATAGCCTTAGAAATATCATGTATTGTTGCGTAAAACACCTAACCAGAACTGCGAACATAGCATCCCAATAACCCATGCTACTGGAATGGAACGATGCTATGCACATACATAGACAAATAACCATAGACAGAGAACCGAGCAGCGCTCGGGTGGTTGTCGTGGTCGGTTGGTAGGCAACCGATGCAGGTTCGATTTTTAGAATTGTCTGCGTCTCTCACCATAGTTTATCTCTAAATAATATTTTAGGTACCTCTCACACGTGATGACACAAAGAGAGTGTGATGTTCCCATCACACATCGGATTTCAGAGGATTTCAGTGATCTTCCGAATGACGTGATTGTTAATTACGGTCGTGTGTAGTTGTAGTACTGGATGTGTGTGGGCGTTGTGTGGGTGGCGTGAGTGAGTGTGTACACACATGAACAGATACTACAATTGTACTCTATTAAAAAAACACAAACACAGTCACCAGATCTGTATATAGCTGAATTGGTCATGTGTTCTCCTCGCCGTGCGTTCAATTCCGATGTGTCATCTCCCCATACACTTGATGTTGAACTTGTGACAGTAATGGTGCGTTTGGTTTAGGGATACGGTGGGACGGGATGGGATGATTCCAATTTTGTTGGTGTTTGATTCGGGGACATAGTGGGATGGAATGAACCTACTAAAAAATATTCCTATAATATTCGGGATCGAGCTATCCACCTAAAACCGAGCGGATGAAGCCATCCCACTCGAACGCCGTCAGACTTCCATCGAGTTCTGCATGTCTTCAAGCTCGAACAGGACCGCGTACTTGCCGCCGGTGTCCAACCAAACCACATGTTGTGTGGATGATCCTCTCTCTGCATACTTGTTGTCGGTGTCCAACCAGATTATATTCGTTCTGCCATTCTGTTCCACGAGTTCAGCGCGGCCTCAACCTTCATGGCGGCCTCCGCCGCATCCAGCACCAGCGTCCCGAAGAGGCGCAACTGCGGCCCTGCGGTCTCTACAAGATCGCCATCAAGGGGCCTGCACCGCAGCACAACCGTCCGCCCTCAAGCTCAAGACACGAGCTCGATAGTACGCTCCGTGGCTTCCTTTTGCTTTGTGGGATTTTACATTGAATTTGTTGTAAATTCGTTTGGTTTGTCTGGGATCTCTGTAGCTTATTTGTGCCAATGTTCCCTGGGCACTAATTTGTTTTAACTGAGTGCTGCTAATGTGTGACCAGAACCAGGAGTGTAGATGGTCGGCTTGTCAAGTTCATGCATGGTAGGTATTTGATGAAATGCTTAAGTGACTAGCATCTAACGGAACAGCTAACGGACAGTAAACACCGTTCATTTTCATCCTTCTTCGTTCTTCCAATCAAACAAGAAGCAAGGATCATTTCATCCCTCTTAACAAACACTAAACTGGAACCATCCCATCCCTAAAAGCAGGGATGAACCCGTCCCATCCATCTTCGACTCCAAACCAAACACACCCTAAGCGAATAATCAGTGTCGTGAGCCCCTGCCGTCGCCGATCAATGTCACATGCCTTGCTTTTCCAAGACTGCACCGCGCACAGACCATTCCACTGGTGGTTGGTGAGCTACACGACGTTCAGGAGGTGGGGGTTCCGACTGTAATGGCGCTTGTATGCGATCGAGGCTTCGCTCGACCGGAGGTTCGGGGATCCCGTCGGCCGCGGTCGCGCGGGGCAGCGATCGGGTTCTCGAGGCTAGGGTTATGGGGGAATTCTCCAATCGTCGCGACGAGAGGTGGAGATAGGCGCTGCCGCCGGCCGGCCGCACGGACGCGGACAGCGGACTTGCCAACCAAAGAGGATGCCCAGTCCGCCATCCACGGCGATCATGATCGGCGACCACGATTGGTGACCATGTTCGGCGATCACGATCGGCGTCCACGATCGGCGACCACGATTGGTGACCGTTCGGCGACCTCAGGCGATAATCATGTTCGTCGATCTCGGATGGAAGTAATTGGGGAATTTTGCAAGATTAATTCAGCTGAGGACGCAATCCATTTTAATCGTTTTGTGGAGGGGCGGCAGCCTAAATCCAAGATTATTGGTCGAGTTTGCCCCTCAATGCATTCTTGTATGGATGAGTTGGATGAGGGGTGTTTTCGTCTTTTTGTTATGCCAGAGGATAAGGATTCCTCTCCTCCATCGGTTGTGACGGCGCCCTCCTCAGTTCAGAACTCAACCCTAGCATCTTTCTTTGGTCATTTCTGGGGGAGGTCGCGCTCATACGCTCAGGTGGTGAGATCTAGAGTGGCACCAACGGTGATGACTTCCAAGGATGGGAAGGTTGGTGGCCTGAAGAACGAGTTCGCTCATGCTCAAGTAGCGGGTGGTGGTGAAGGTCGGCATGGCGCTGGATCCATCAAGTTTACATCAGGTATGATTGGATCAGCTTCTGATTCTAGGGGCTTTCCTGGTTCAGAGATGGGTGAGCGCGGTTGGAGCGGTGGTGGTAGAGGTGGTGGTCTGGATGGTAGGGGTTTGGCCTGGAGAGGATGGCGAGGTGGTGCTGAAAGGGGGAGATGGAACCGTGGTAGAGGTAGGGGTCGGTTGGATTCTTTTCAGAATGCTTGGTCGGGTAATTCTTGGTACAGAGATCAGGAATGGAAAAACTGGGAGGAGACGAAGCATCCTGATGTGAATCCTGTTAACTCAGAAAAGGAAATTGGTGGTTCTAGTAAGGGTGTTGTTCAGAATGAAGATATAATAGATGGGAGAAAGAATTATGCTCTGAATAGTGGTGGATTACAGAAGATGCAAGAGGCAAACCCTAGTTCCTCGGAGACAGTTAAGATCAAGGATCTGAGGGAGGATCAAGGAATACAAGGATCTCAGGAAATGAAGGTTGGTTCTGAAGTGGAGTGCTTCAACTGTGGTAATCTGGATCATAAGTTGAATGCTTTTCCTAGTGCAAAACATTGTGCTAGATGTGGCAAAGTGGGTCATGAAGCTATATTTTGTTATACCAAGATGTTGAGTGATTTCACAGCAACACTTTGTGCGGCTCAGATCGAAGGCCAAAGCTTCTTTAGTATTCCTAATATTAAATCTGAAGTCAAGAACAAGGTGAAGGAAAACATTGCCCTCATCACTGTAATCAGTGGTGTTGCTGAAGCTAGGGATGTTGAGGAAGAATTCAGAAAGTGTGCAACGCCAAGTAACTGGGTGTGGGTTGCACAACAGTATGATGATAATCATTTCACTATGAAGTTCCCTGATGATAAGAATTTAGAGGATTGGGGAAATTTCAGACTGGGTTTAAGTTCTGGGGCACAGATTACTATCAAGCCTTGGATTCCAGTTGTCAAACCTAAAGGAAAGTTACAAGCTGCTTGGTTTAGGGTCAAGGGTATTCCTTTTGAGAACAGAAATAAAAAAACTCTGGCTTATGTTGGGTCTTTGGCTGGATCTACTGTGGACATTGATGTGGACTCAATGGAATCAAATGAATGGGTTAGGATAAAGATTGCTTGCTGAGATGTGTCAAAGGTCCCTGCTTGTCTGGAGGGCAATATTGAACCGTATTTTTATGATTTTTGGTTCCAGAGAGAGGTGGATAGAATGGTTAAAGGAAAGGATGATGGTGTAAAAATTGGTACATCAAATGTGGGTAAGGCTATGGATTCTTGGTTTCAGCAGGAAAGTAGTCAGGGAAGGAAGGAGGACAAGGATGAGACTAGTCAGAGATCTAACCTGAAAGTTGGTAGCTTCAAGACCAAATCAGTGGGTGGTCAGATGGGGGATGTTGCCAACAAGTATGGAGCAGATGGTCTGCAACAGGGAAAGAATTTGAAGAGGAAGGAATCTGAAATGAATGATAGCTCTGAGAGTTGGAATGCTGATCAGGATGATCTTTTAGGAGAGGAGTTGGATGATATATCTATGAAAATGATTGTCCCATATCAGCAACCAACTTCGGCTAAACTCTCAAGATGTGAATTCGCAGGAATAGCTCAGAAGGTGAATGATATGCAGGGCAGCGAGACTAAGAAGATGAGAGTCAGCAACATGTTCAATATTACAAAGTCTCAGACTATTCCAGTGGCAAGAGAAAGTGAGAGAATTCAAAACCTAAATATTCAAAAGTTCAAGACTCAGGAGGTGGGTGGAAACCAGGAGGATATATTCAAAGGTAAACTTGATAAACCTACCTCTTTTACTAATTTATCTTATGAAAATATTGCTTCCCTAGCTAAGGGTATGGGGGTAGTAATTTCAGATAATGATTTTGACATGGTTGATGTAATGAAGGATTTAGAAGTAGCTAGATTAGCACTTTCTGATAAATCAAAAAATAAACATGATTCAAGGGCAATGGATTCTGAAGGGGCTGGTGGTAACAAAGACTTAGACAAGAACATTTTATTACTAGAGGGGAAAAATGATAGTGATTCTAATTTTGAGGGTAAAAGGAATAAAAATAAGGGTAAAAGAATAAGGAAGAATATTAATAATGTGAAGGTGGTGGCTCCCAGAAGAAGTTTGAGGAGCACCCCTTCTGTATATAGAAAGAAAAGGGATCTTGAATGATCAGATCCTAAAGAATTAAATATAAGTGTTGCATAATGGAAGGTCTCTTTTGGAACTGTAGAAGTCTGAGGAAGGTGGGAAAAATGTCATTCTTAAGTGAGATGATAAAGAAACATAACTTTGACTTTATCTATCTTCAAGAAACCAAATTAAATGATATAAAGGATGGTTTCTTGAGGAATATAGATAGGAAAAAGATTTATACATGGTATGATGTTCCAGCTCAAGGTATGTCTGGAGGGGTTTTAACTGGTATTAAAAATGAAAGATTTGTAATACATCAGTGTAAAATGGGTCAATATTTGCTTCAAATTAATGTTCTGGATAAAAGAAACAATAAGGATTGGAGTTTGGTGAATGTTTATGGTGCTCCTCAAGAGAGAAATAGGGAGGAATTTCTTATTGAACTTTCAGCTTTTTGTGATAAGATGAACTTACCTTTTTTGCTAGGTGGAGACTTTAATTTGTTGAGAGATGCAGATGGTAAGAATAAGAAATTTGTTTATAACAGATTCTCTAGTCTGTTTAATGCTATCATTGAATTTTATGATTTAAGCCAAATGGAGATGGCAGGTGGTTCTTTCACCTGGTCTAATAATCATTCTAATCCTACTTTAGAAAGACTTGATAGGATTTTAGTGTCTGAGGGTTGGGATTCCATATATCCCAATATGATTTTATATAAAAAGCCTAGAGAACTCTCAGACCATAATCCTTTGGTTTTACGTAATAAAAATTCTGAAAATCTCAAATCTATTTCATTTCACTTTGAATTGTTTTGGCTTAAGAATCCTGAGTTCCTATCTATTGTGGGAAGAATATGGAATGAAAAAGTGAGGGATGTAAATCCTCTAAGTAAAGTTCTTTTTAAAATTAAAAAGGTTAAAAAGTACTTGAAAGGATGAAATTATCAATTGGTAGGAAACACAAAGGTGGAAAAGAGGAATTTGGAGAGGACGATTGAAGAATTAGAAAGGAAAGAAGAGTTTGATTATCTTAGTGGTAATGAAATTAGACAGAAATGTGCTGCTCAGACAAGATTATTCCAAATTTATGAGAATGAGGAATTGTATTGGTTAAAAAGAAGTAGATAGAAATGGTTGTTACATGGTGACAATAATACTTCTTATTTCCATAAGATAGCCAATAGTAATAATAATAGAAGTACCATTTTTTCTTTGAAGTGTAATGATAATGTCATACAAGGGACTGACAATTTATTAATTCATGCTACTGATTTCTACAAAAGCCTATTTGGTAAGGATAAAGGTAATGCTTTTGATTTTTGTTCGGACTTTTGGGATACAGAAGATAGGATCTCTGTAGAGGATAATGATTTTCTTAACAGAAAGTTTGATGAGGCTGAGATCAAAAAAGCACTGTTTAGTATGGAGAAAAACAAAGCTCCTGGCCCTGATCAAATACCTATTGAGTTTTACCAAGCTAGTTGGGAGATTATAAAAGATGATATTCTTGCTGTTTTTGAGGCTTTTCATTCTGGCAATTTACCTATTTTTAGACTAAATTTTGGTTCTATTATTTTGATTCCTAAGACTAAAGAGGCTGAGCACATTAAACAATTTAGGCCTTTTTGTTTGTTGAATTGTTTATATAAATGGATTACCAAAGTCTTGACTGGCAGATTAGAAGTTATTGCTGCTAAAGTCATTAATAAGGTTCAAACAGCTTTCATTCCTGGTAGATATATTATGAATGAAGTGATGGCTTTACATGAAATATTGCATGGGGTTAAAACTAATAAAAAAGAAAATGGGTTAATATTGAAATTAGACTTTGAAAAAGCGTATGATAAAGTGAACTGGGATTTTCTTATTAAATGCCTTAGATCTAGGGGCTTTAATGAGAATTGGTGTGCTTGGATGAGAAATGTTTTGGAAAATGGATCTCTTAGTGTTAAATTGAATAACAGAAGTGGTCCTTATTTTCAGAGTTATAAGGGAGTTAGACAGGGAGACCCATTATCCCCTCTTCTTTTTAATTTTGTAGCTGACAGTTTGACTAAGATGGTTCATAAAGCTCAAATGAATGGTCTCATTAAAGGTTTAGCTGTAAATTTAATTCATAATGGGGTAGCTATCCTGCAATACGCTGATGATACGATAATTTGCCTTAAAGATGATGAAAAGGTGGCTAATAATATGAAATTGCTTTTAGCAATTTATGAGCAAATGTCTGGTCTAAAAATTAATTATGAGAAGAGTGAATTAATTCTTCTAGACAATGACATTATTAAATCTCATAAGTTCGCTAAGATTTTTAATTGCCAAGTGGGATCTTTGCCTATTCATTATCTCGGGGTTCCTGTTTCAGCCAATAAAACTCATGTGTCTGACTGGAATCTGATGGAAAGTAGAGTGGCTAGGAAAGTGGAAAACTGGAAAGGCTCTAATATTTCAAGAGCTGGTAGAGTTGTTCTTATTAATTCTAGTCTTTCTAATTCTCCTATTTACCACATGTCGATGTTTCTTATTCCAAAGACTGTGATTAAAAAGATGGATACTGTTAGAAGGAAGTTTTATTGGCAGGGTGGATGCAAGAAGAAAAAGTATCATCTTGTTAAATGGATTAGTATTTGTAAGCATAAGTCTAAGGGAGGCCTTGGAATTAAGGATCTTAGGATTATGAACTTAAGTCTTTTAGTCAAATGGTGGTGGAAAATTGAAAATGAAGATAGCCTTTGGAGTCAATTGGTTTCAGCCAAATATATTAAAGGGAGACCCATAAGTTGTGTTAAGAGAAGTTATAAGGATTCCCCTATATGGTCTGACCTTTTAAAAGTTAGAGGTTTATACTTGTCTGGTAGGCGTATCAGTGTGGGGAATGGTAATAGAACCAGCTTTTGGCATAATTCTTGGTTAGGTGTTAGACCTTTGAAGAGTTCTTATCCTTTTTTATTCAATTTCTGTAAGGATAAAGACATCTCTGTGGCTGAGTGTGCTCGTAGAGGTTGGGTCTTACATTTCAGACATGATTTTCCTACAGTTCTGCATGATTCATGGTATTCTGTAGCGGAAATTTTGAATGATCAGGTTATCTCTGATAAGGAGGATTTGTGTTGGTGGAGTTTTAATAAAGGGAGATGTTTTACTGTAAAGTCGTTATATAAAAAACTTACTTCTAAGGATAATGATTGTAATTTCAGGCATATTTGGAAATCAAAGCTCCCCCCTAAAATTAAATTGTTTCTTTGGGAAATAGAAAATAAGGCTATTCCGAGTAAGTATAAACTGGCAAGGAGAAATTGGAAGGGAGATACATCTTGTCGGTTTTGTAATCAGATTGAAACAATGGACCATTTGTTTTTTTCTTGTGTTTGTGCTAGAGCAATATGGGCCCTTGTTGCTAAGTTCATTGGGTCTTCTGTGAAACCTGGAAATATTAAAACATATTGGTTCACATGGAAATATTAAAACATATTGGTGTTGGATTGATAAACTTTTTCCAAAAAAATAAACATTTACAGTCATTAGGAATTGGAGCTGTTTGCTGGGCAATTTGGAAGCTCAGGAATCGATCGTGTTTTGAGGGAAAGGAGATCAAGCATCCTTATGATATTGTATTTTTGATGTGTGCTCTGATGTTATATTGGGCAGGTGGTTATTCTATTGAAATGCAGGAGTTAATTCGCCAAGAAACTGGAAAGTTTATGCAGGAAGCATTGGAGATGATGCAGAAACAGGATCAGAAAAGACTGATCTGGCCACCGACTGGTGATGGTAACTTCTCTCAGGACAAGTAAGAGGTTGAAAGTTGCCTAGAGGGGGGGTGAATAGGCTAATTGACCTGCAAATGACTCAATAAAACGAGATTAAATTACAGGGGGCGGACTAGTCCGGTCAGGGGGCGGACTAGTCCGGTCAGCCTGCGTGAATAACCCTAAAAGGATGTTTCTAACAAGTTTTAGGGGATTTTCTCAATGCTACAAGTGAGTGTATGTTTAAGTCAAGTTTAGCAACAACCTAAACAAGAGCAAGTCAAGTTTCCACGAGTTTGTAGCAATGCGGAATATGAAACGAGACTACCAACTCTAGGACAAAGTAATCAATAGAGTAAATGCGAAGAACACAAGGAGACAAGGATTTTATCCCGAGGTTCGATCCCACACAAGGAATCTACGTCCTCGTTGAGGAGTCCACAAAAGGACCGGGTCCAACAACCCTTCCCTCACCAAGTTTACCGCACGGGCCTAACTTGGTTCTCCACTAATCACAACGGTGATTACAAAGTTCGTTGGGGCTTCTCACAAACTGAGGCTCCCACACCACAAAGATGATCAACACAGTAAAACAAACTCAATACACAGCCCACAAAGACTCAACGAGTGCAAGAGATCAAACCGGGAGCACAAGCGCGATGTTCTTCCTCTTCTCCACCTCACTAAACCCTAATCCACTCAAGAATTAGTTTTAGAGGGAAAGTAGGCAAGAAGGAGGCTTAGGAGTGCTCCAAGTTGGCTGTGGCGGCGCTAGGGTTTGAGTTTTTCCAAGGGTGTTTGAAATGAGGCCGGGGGTCCCCTTTTTATAGAGGTCCCAACCCCAATTTGCTGACTTCAGCAAAAGGACGGACTAGTCCGGCCACTGGCCCGGACTAGTCCGGCCTAGGGGACCACTGACTCCTTTGTCAGGTCCCGACAGCTGACACACGATCGTCACGCTACCCGCCAAAATTCAAATTCAAACGGTCACTTCCAGGACGGACTAGTCCGGTCAACCCCGGACTAGTCCGATCACACACAGAGCCTTCTGCTCCGGGTGAAAACGGACTAGTCTGAGGACCACGGACTAGTCCGGCCCCTAGGGCGGACTAGTCCGGTCCTCCCAGACTTAGCCATAGAAGCACCTTTTCTTAGCCAACCCGGACTAGTCCGGCCCCACGGGCGGACTAGTCCGTTCTCACTCAGGACCTCTTGGTCCGGTCCAAAACGGACAGGTCCGTGGTTTTGGGACTTCATCCCAAAACTCACTCACAGCTAGCCGGACTAGTCCGGTCATAAACGGACTAGTCCGATCTCAGTCAGACCCTTCTGGTCCGGCCAAAAACGGACTTGGCTGGCCAGGGACGGACTAGTCCGGCCTCCTGCACGGACTAGTCCGGCCCTACGGCCAGACCACTTAACCACTCATTTCTTTCATAGGTTTGACCTCTAAACCACTTTGAGCTCCCAAACTTGATCTCAATGCACTTGACACACACACCCTCCTATTACTACGGCTAGTCTAACTCAAACACGCTAGAAACCCTAGTTTCTACGCTTCGAGTTGACTCCGTTTCCTTCCTTTTCCTTTTTGAGGGTTTGCGTCTCCAATTGAGTCCATACCTGTGCTAAGATCACTTGAGCTCATTAGCGACTTAATTGTCGTCATCAATCATCCAAAACCCACGGGGAACCTAGATGCACTTTCAATCTCCCCCTTTTTGGTGATTGATGACAACACATTAAGTCCTTCACAAATAAGAGTATAAAGATGGTTTTCATAACATGTGTGCGTATGAATGACTCCCCCTCAATGTATGCAACATGTAAAAGAGGTGGAGGAGTTCTTTCATACCCACACACGTTATGGTGGGGTGCCTACGTGATGTGCTCAACAGTTTGTGTCAAGACATGAATAACATCAATACATTCATAAGATTGACAATAAGAGCAATATATTGATAGTAAGCAACATTAACGAGTCTTGCACAAATGTAAAAGCATAAATATGTTACAAGATAAGTCAAACATCACAACACACGCCCACAAAAGATTAACTCCCCCTTAACTCTCCCCCTTTGGCATCAAGGCACCAAAAAGGAAAAGAAGGGAGGAAGCTAAGACCTAAGAGCTAGTCCTCATCTTCGCCACTCCCACTCTCCGTGGCCTCGGAATCTTCGACGTCGTCTTCATCATTGACATCGTCGTCGTCGTCGTCGGAGTTCCTTGCCGAGGGAGCAGCCCGAGAGGAGCTTCCATCCTCTTGGAGCTGGGCGAGCTCATCGGCGGTGAAGGTGGGGAAGGGAGTGATCTCCCCATCACTCACCTCCGGGGAGGACATCGGGACCTCCAGCTTGTCGCACACCGCCTTAAGATACTTCTCTTGGCGCTTGTGTGCCCTCTGAGCGCGAATCTCTTGCTTCCGGCACGAGGTGAAGATGTCCTTGAAGCACTTGAAGAACGCACTCATGGACTGAGGCGGAGGCGGAGAAGGAGGTGCCACTGGGCGAGACGGAGGATCTGCATTCTTGCGACGAGGAGGCACCGGCACATTTGGCGGCTTCTGGGGGCGCAGAGGTCGGTGCGAGACATCCTTGACAAAGGACACGCCCGATACCTTCTCAATGAGGCACATGATGTAGGGGGCATACCCGCACGCCCTGTTGGGAGTATGCGAGATGTTGAAGATGTCGTCGAAGATGTAATCGACGAGGTTGAACTTTTCTTCCCCATCAATCAGAAGTAGAAGGTGCCTCAAATTCCCTTGAATCACCCCAGCATCACCATCCTTTGGTGCTATCGTCCGTCTGAGGATCCTGTTCATGATGCTGTAGAAGGGCTTGATGTTTCGAGCGAGTCCGGCATCAAACGGGAGGTGGCTTGGATACATGTAAGCCAGCTCCTCACGATCCACAGCCTTGAGGTTCGAGATGATGATCTCGTGGTCCATGTGAGCCTCAAGACCAAGGATCCTTGCAAACTCAGCATAGGTGACAGAGTATTGCTCACCATGAGTCATCCAGATAATTTTCCTGTCACCAGAGGTTGAAAAGTAGATTGTGGAGTAGAATTGGAGAATGACTTCCACATTCCAATCATATTTGAAGCCCATGATCTTCTTGAGATCGTGGCGCTCGGCAGCTTCAATCACGGCATCAAAAGCGGAGTGCTCCTTCTTTGCCATGTAGTCCCAGTCTACCCACTGAGCCTCTATCACTGGCCTCTTCATCTGTTGGTAGACTAGCCTGTAATAATCACAGTGGAAGTCACACCAAAATCTGGGATCTGCCGTGCTCCTCTCATACTTGTAGACCTTTTCTTCCCTCAGCCTCCTGGCCTTTTCAGACCCCTTGCCATGAAATACATTGGCCGACAGTTCCTTCTGCCGGTTGGGATTCCTTTCCGGTGTGTGGACTTCAAGGGGGCCAATAGAGGTGGCCTTCCCCTTTTCCCTGATCACAACCCCTCCGGGTGCCTTCTTGGCTGGCACCTTGATGGAGGGCTTCTTCTTCTTCGGCTCGACTGGAGCCGGGGCTTTTCCCTTCTTTGGGTCGCCCTCGACCCTAGGGACAGCCTCTTCTTGGGCTGGCTCCTTGCCCTTCGCTTTCTCGCCAACAGTGACGAGCTTCTTTCGCTTAGGAGCGCTGGCCTCAGCAGCCCTGGAGTTGTGGGCCTCCCTATCCTCTCTTTTCTTCTTCCTCAGCTCATGGAGGGATTCCGCGGTGGCACGAGCAATGGCTTCATCCTCATTGTAAATGCTCGCAGCCACCTTGGATGCTTCGAGTGCCTTGAGCTTTCTTTCCTCCTTGGCCTTCTGCGCCTCAATTAGCGCAGCCTTAGTCCGAGCCTCGGCAATTTGGGCCTTGGTACGCCCCTCGAGGTGGACACGCAGAGGAGAGCGCTCGGAGTTCGACATTCTGTGAAAAAGATGGAGGAAGGAAGATATGAGCCTAGGAAGAAGAAGTATTGCCGAAAAGATCTCGAGAACCAGCTAGAGGTAGGGTTTGCCCTGTGCAGACCGGACTTGTCCGCCCCAGGGACGGACTAGTCCGCTGGCCGGACTTGTCCGCCTGGTGGCCGGACTAGTCCGGGTTACACAGGAAGAACCCTAACCCTAATCAATTCGTCGAAAAATTTGTGAATCAATGCGCAATACTCCTAGGCTATGATCACAGGGGTGTATGGAACAACATTAACGAAGATGTTCCTATCAAAAACTTGAAGAATCAAGAATGGGGCTAGTTTTTGAGGAACGGTGAAATACCTTCAAAAATCCGCTTGATTCGTCTAAATCGGCGTGGATCTCGAAGGTGGAGCGCGGGGAAGTGATCCCTAACTCCCAAAGGCTTCGATGTGCGGATTGGAGTTGAGTTTTGGTGGTTGGAGCGCAAAATCGCCGATTTGGGGGCGGTTGTGCGCGTGTGGAAGTTTGAGAGGCAAATGAGAGAGAGAGAGAGAGAGGGTTTGGGCCACCTGGGGGTTTAAGTCCCCAAGGGCCGGACTAGTCCGGTTGAGGGGCCGGACTAGTCCGGTCTGCGGACCAGACCCAGACTAGTCCGGGTCCGGACTTGTCCGGTGGAAGGCCGGACTAGTCCGGTGTGCGGACTAGCCGCGGACTAGTCTGACCCGGACTTGTCCGGCCGTAGGGGCGGACTAGTCCGGTTCAGCTGGGCTGAAAAAGAATGTATTTGGGTTTTGCCCATAGAGTTAAGTCCTTTTGTACGAGTATGGCAAGGAAAACATGACAAGCATGATTGTGAGCTAATAAGGAACAACTTATGAACATTTTCATGAGGAAAATAGATTTCTCAACCAAATTTGAGGAGAGATCGACATAGAGAGGAGTTTGTCGAAATGTGGCTCAAAAAAATATGAGGAATGGTGCTTTAAGCCACGTTTCGAGAATCCAACACATTGAGCTCACTTCTTAGCTCACAGAAACGCTTCTCGTCAAGAGGCTTTGTGAAAATGTCCGCAAGTTGATGTTCCGTCCTCACATGCGAAATCTCAATGTCTCCCTTCATTGAGTGATCTCGCAGGAAATGGTGTCGAATGTCTATATGTTTGGTCCTAGAGTGTTCCACCGGATTATGGGCTATCTTGATTGCACTCTCATTGTCACACAAGAGTGGAATTTTACGCAAGTTAATCCCATAGTCCCTAAGAGTTTGTCGCATCCAAAGAGGTTGTGCACAACAACTTCCGGCCGCAACATATTCCGCTTCGGCGGTGGATAGAGCAATAGAGTTTTGCTTCTTGGAGGACCAAGACACAAGAGATCGACCTAAGAATTGGCACGTACCCGATGTGCTCTTTCTATCAACTTTGCACCCCGCATAGTCCGCATCGGAATATCCAATGAGGTTAAACTTGGATCCTTTGGGGTACCAAAGTCCTAGGTTAGGTGTGTGTACAAGGTATCTCAAGATCCTTTTAACGGCGGTCAAATGACAAGCCTTGGGTGCTGCTTGAAAGCGTGCACACATACACACACTGAGCATGATATCGGGCCTAGATGCACAAAGATAGAGGAGTGATCCGATCATAGACCTATATAGCTTTTGATCCACACTTGGACCGTCCTCATTTAGGTCTAGGTGTCCACTTGTCCCCATAGGGGTTTTGATGGGTTTTGCTTTGTCCATGTCAAACTTTCTTAGAATGTCTTGAGTATACTTAGTTTGACTTATGAACGTACCTTCTTTGAGTTGTTTCACTTGAAATCCTAGGAAGAACTTCAGCTCACCCATCATGGACATTTCAAACCTCTCCGTCATTATCTTGGAGAATTCATCACAAAACACCTTATTTTTGGAACCAAATATGATGTCATCCACATATATTTGGCACACGAAAAGATCCTCATTGAAGTGTTTTGTGAAAAGGGTATAATCCGCTTTTCCTATCCTAAAACCATTTTCAACTAGAAAGTCTCTTAGGCACTCATACCAAGCTCTAGGAGCTTGCTTGAGACCATAAAGAGCCTTTCGTAATTTGTAAACATGGTTAGGATAGTCTTGATCTTCAAACCCTGGAGGTTGCTCTACATAAACTTCTTCCTTGATTGGTCCATTAAGGAATGCACTCTTAACATCCATTTGGTAGAGTTTGAAGTCATGATGAGTAGCAAAGGCTAGTAGTATCCGAATGGACTCAAGCCTAGCTACGGGGGCAAATGTCTCATCAAAGTCCAATCCTTCAACTTGTGAGTATCCTTTTGCCACAAGTCTTGCCTTGTTCCTAGTTACCACTCCATGCTCATCTTGTTTGTTGCGAAACACCCACTTGGTTCCAACAACATTAGCTTGGGGGCGCTTGACAAGCTCCCAAACCTTGTTCCTTTCAAAGTTGTTGAGCTCCTCTTGCATGGCAACTACCCAATCCGGATCTCTTAAGGCGTCTTCAACCTTATGTGGTTCCAAGGATGAGACAAAAGAGAAATGCTCACAAAAGTTTGCAACACGTGAGCGTGTAGTTACTCCTTTTGTGATATCTCCTAGAATGTTGTCAACGGGATGGTCCCGTTGAACACTTTGATGAACACGAGGATGTGGGGGTTGACCTCTTGAATTACTTGGTTCATCTTCTTCACTTTGGTCTCCCCCTTGATCCAAGCCTCCCCCTTGATCCTCATTCTCATTATCACTTTGGGGAGCTTCTAGTGGATCTTCAACTTGTCCAAAGGGGATTTGACCTACTTCATAAAGATGATGGTCACTTGGGTTTTGAGATGGTTCTTGAGGGCGAACATCTCCAAGTGCCATTCTCCTTAGAGCTTCTAGTGGAGGTTCCTCTTGATCAAGGGCATGTTGATCAACTTGCTCCACTTGAGAGCCATTGGTTTCGTCAAACACCACGTCACGTGCTACTTCAACAATTCCGGAGGATTTGTTGAACACACGGTACGCATGAGTGTTTGAGTCATATCCAAGCAAGAAACCCTCATCGGACTTTGAAGCAAACTTTGAAGTCCTAGGCTTCTTGTTGAGGATATAGCACTTGCTACCAAAGACCCGAAAGTAAGAAACATTGGGTTTTTTACCAATGAGAAGCTCATAAGGGGTCTTCTTGAGGAGGCGATGAAGGTACAATCGGTTCACGGCATGGCACGCGGTGTTAACCGCTTCCGCCCAAAACCGGTCCGATGTTTTGTACTCATCTAGCATCGTCCTTGACATCTCAATAAGCGTCCTATTCTTTCTTTCGGCTATGCCATTTTGTTGTGGAGAATAGGGAGCGGAAAACTCATGCTTGATGCCCTCCTCATCTAGGAATTCTTCTACTTGCATGTTTTTGAATTCGGTGCCATTGTCACTCCTTATAGCCTTTATCCTTAAGGTGAACTCATTTTGAGCTCTCCTTAGGAATTTCTTGAGGACACCGGGAGTTTCACTTTTATCATGCAAGAAGAACACCCAAGTATATCTAGAGAAGTCATCAACGATGACTAGACCATACTTGCTACCACCAATGCTAATGTAAGCAATGGGGCCGAAAAGATCCATATGGAGTAACTCCAAAGGTCTAGTTGTCGTCATGACATTCTTAGAGGGGTGTTGAGCTCCTACTTGCTTTCCCGCTTGGCAAGCACTACATGGCCTATCCTTTTCAAAGACTACATCCTTTAGGCCACGAACATGCTCACCCTTAAGGAGCTTTTGAAGGTTCCTCATTCCAACATGGGCCAGCCTTCTATGCCAAAGCCATCCCATGTTGGCTTTAGCCATTAAGCATGTGTCAAGTTGAGCTTTATCCGCGGTGAAGTCCACAAGATAGAGCTTTCCCTTGAGCACTCCCTTAAAGGCTATCGAGTCATTACCTTCTCTAATGACACTCACTCCCTCACTAGTGAACACACATTTATATCCTCTATCACATAATTGTGATATGGATAGGAGATTATAGTCTAGGGAATCAACATGCAAGACATTTGATAAAGTATGTAATGAGGAGATAGAAATTTTACCGGAACCAAGGATTTTCCCTTGGCTATTATCCCCAAAGAAGATTCCTTCACTTGGGTCCTTATTCTCCTCATACTCTATGAACATGCTTCTCTCTCCGGTCATGTGGTTGGTGCATCCGCTATCCAACACCCATTTCGATCCACCGGAGGAGTATGCCTACAAAACAAGTTCATGCCTTCCTTTTAGGTACCCAAGCTGAGTTGGGTCCTTTCACGTTAGTAGTTAGGCATTTGGGCACCCACACGCAAGGCTTGGGGCTCTTGCGGAGTGGCCCAACATATCTAGCAAACACCTTGCCGTGTTTGTTCTTCTTCAACACATAAGATGCATCAAAATCATGAAATAGAGGATGCAATTCAGATTTAGGCAATTTGTTGCTTGAGGGTGAGTTCTTTTCATTTTTAGTTTGGGATGAACTCCCCTTAACAAAGACAATCATGTCTTTGCCATACTTGGAGGTTTTGGTGTTATTCCTTGCACCTCTAGTATAGCCAAGACCATCCTTGACATGGGGTGGTCTTGTGTTGGTGAATGCACTTCGTGCATATGCCACCTTTTCCTTGTCAAAGATGGCACCCTTAGGTGCTTGTTTGCCTTGTGCTAGGTTGAGCTCATCCTTAAGTTTAAGGATCAAGTTGGAGCACTTGCAAGGTGATGTTGCCATGGATGAGGCCTTTGATGAGGTTGAGCTCTTGAAGGAAGAGGTTACATTGTTCTTGAGTGACTCAACTTGAGTCTCAAGAATCTTGTTAGCTTTTGACAAGCTTCCAAGTTCATCCTTGAGCTCAATCGACTTCTCCTCAAGACTTGAACACGTTTTCTTGCAAAGAGCAAGTTCGTGTTCCAATGCATTGCTCTTCTCTCTTTCGAGCTCAAGGAGCTCATCAAGCTCTTGACATCTCTCCTTCTCAAGGATGAGCATGTCCTCTTGTCTATTGATGAGATCTTCCTTCTCAAAGATCTCATCCATAAGCAACTTCATCCTACGCAAGGTGCTTTTGCTTATGTCCTTAAACATATGCTCATTTTCACTAGCACTATCAAAATCATCATGTGAGGAAGTTGGGGAGGAAGGATGAGATGTTACCTTTCTCTTTCCTTCCCTTGCCATAAGACAAGTAGGCTTGTGGTCGTTGTTGAGGTTGGGGAAGAGCTTGCCTCCCTTGGAGTTCCTCCCGATGGCTATGGTGGCCATCTTCTCCTCTTCTTCTTCGGAGGAGGACTCATCGTTAGAGTCCCACTCCTTCCCCAAATGGGCTTGTCCGGAGGACCTCTTCTTCTTGAAGAATCTCCTTTCTTGAGGCTTCCCTTCCTTCTTCTTCTTCGTTTCTTCGTGTGGGCAATCAGCGATGAAGTGCCCATACTCGCCACAGTTGTAGCAAGACCTTCTTGATTTGGGTCTTGCTCTTTCCTTTCCCTTGCCTTCATGATTGTGCCCCCCTTTCTTCCTCCTCATCATTCTCTTGAATTTGTTGATGAAGAAGGCCTCCTCCTCATCGGTGTCGAGGCTCTCCTCATCACTTTCTTCTTGCTCCTTTGAAGAGGGCGTTGCCTTGAGTGCAACGTTCTTCATCTTGGAGGCGGTGAACTTTTGGAGGTCGTTGTAGAAGAGCGCCTCCTTCTCCATGATTTCATGGTTAATGATCCTCCCAAGGACCTCCTCCGGGGTCATTTGAGTGAACCCCGGGCTTTCCCGAATCATGGAGCATAAAGAGACGTTCCTAGGCATGAATGCCCGGATCATCCTCTTCACCACCTCGTGGTCGGTCCACTTGGTGCAGCCATAAGATCGGCTCTTGTTGATCAGCACCTTTAGCCGGTTGTACATGTCTTGGGGGGATTCACCATCCAAGATGGCAAATCTCCCAAGCTCTCCTTCGATGAGCTCGATCTTGGCCTCCTTGACCACTCGGTTTCCCTCATGCGCCGTCTTGAGGGTGTTCCATATGTCTTTGGCCACTTCAAGGCCATCGACACGGTTGAACTCATCTCTAGAGAGAGATGAGATGATCACACCCGCAGCTTGAGCGTTGCGGTGGATGAGGATGGCTTGTTCTTGAGTTATGTTGTCCTCATCCTTTGGAATCTCCACCCCGGTCATGACAATTTGCCACAACGCTGGGTTGAGTGACACGAGGTGGATCTTCATGTTATGTTTCCACATACCGTAGTCCGTTCCATCGAATTGGGGAGGTTTCCCCAATGGGATGGACAAGTAGTGGTTGTTGGCGGCAAGGCGTTCATAGTTGAACCCTTGCCGGTTGTAGTTGACTCCACCACCACCGCTTGATTGGTTTGATGGATCAATCTTGGAAATGTTCAACTTCTCCCGGAGCTTCGCCTTGAGTTGGCGAGTCTCCTCATCGTCTGTTGGCTTATCTTGATAAGCCAACGTCTCCTCACGGGTCGCCTCGTAGTTGCTGCTCGATGCATCATCATTCACCACTCCGGCCATCTCTCCGAGTTGTTAGACTCTTTGTGGAGAGTCCTGCTCTGATACCAATTGAAAGTTGCCTAGAGGGGGGGTGAATAGGCTAATTGACCTGCAAATGACTCAATAAAACGAGATTAAATTACAGGGGGCGGACTAGTCCGGTCAGGGGGCGGACTAGTCCGGTCAGCCTGCGTGAATAACCCTAAAAGGATGTTTCTAACAAGTTTTAGGGGATTTTCTCAATGCTACAAGTGAGTGTATGTTTAAGTCAAGTTTAGCAACAACCTAAACAAGAGCAAGTCAAGTTTCCACGAGTTTGTAGCAATGCGGAATATGAAACGAGACTACCAACTCTAGGACAAAGTAATCAATAGAGTAAATGCGAAGAACACAAGGAGACAAGGATTTTATCCCGAGGTTCGATCCCACACAAGGAATCTACGTCCTCGTTGAGGAGTCCACAAAAGGACCGGGTCCAACAACCCTTCCCTCACCAAGTTTACCGCACGGGCCTAACTTGGTTCTCCACTAATCACAACGGTGATTACAAAGTTCGTTGGGGCTTCTCACAAACTGAGGCTCCCACACCACAAAGATGATCAACACAGTAAAACAAACTCAATACACAGCCCACAAAGACTCAACGAGTGCAAGAGATCAAACCGGGAGCACAAGCGCGATGTTCTTCCTCTTCTCCACCTCACTAAACCCTAATCCACTCAAGAATTAGTTTTAGAGGGAAAGTAGGCAAGAAGGAGGCTTAGGAGTGCTCCAAGTTGGCTGTGGCGGCGCTAGGGTTTGAGTTTTTCCAAGGGTGTTTGAAATGAGGCCGGGGGTCCCCTTTTTATAGAGGTCCCAACCCCAATTTGCTGACTTCAGCAAAAGGACGGACTAGTCCGGCCACTGGCCCGGACTAGTCCGGCCTAGGGGACCACTGACTCCTTTGTCAGGTCCCGACAGCTGACACACGATCGTCACGCTACCCGCCAAACTTCAAATTCAAACGGTCACTTCCAGGACGGACTAGTCCGGTCAACCCCGGACTAGTCCGATCACACACAGAGCCTTCTGCTCCGGGTGAAAACGGACTAGTCTGAGGACCACGGACTAGTCCGGCCCCTAGGGCGGACTAGTCCGGTCCTCCCAGACTTAGCCATAGAAGCACCTTTTCTTAGCCAACCCGGACTAGTCCGGCCCCACGGGCGGACTAGTCCGTTCTCACTCAGGACCTCTTGGTCCGGTCCAAAACGGACAGGTCCGTGGTTTTGGGACTTCATCCCAAAACTCACTCACAGCTAGCCGGACTAGTCCGGTCATAAACGGACTAGTCCGATCTCAGTCAGACCCTTCTGGTCCGGCCAAAAACGGACTTGGCTGGCCAGGGACGGACTAGTCCGGCCTCCTGCACGGACTAGTCCGGCCCTACGGCCAGACCACTTAACCACTCATTTCTTTCATAGGTTTGACCTCTAAACCACTTTGAGCTCCCAAACTTGATCTCAATGCACTTGACACACACACCCTCCTATTACTACGGCTAGTCTAACTCAAACACGCTAGAAACCCTAGTTTCTACGCTTCGAGTTGACTCCGTTTCCTTCCTTTTCCTTTTTGAGGGTTTGCGTCTCCAATTGAGTCCATACCTGTGCTAAGATCACTTGAGCTCATTAGCGACTTAATTGTCGTCATCAATCATCCAAAACCCACGGGGAACCTAGATGCACTTTCAGAGGTAGAAGTGAACTTTGCCAGCTGACAAGAGAGAAGGTTGAGATGCTCAGTTGGCTGAGACTTGGTCTATGTCTATGTTCCCTAATTGAGTAATGTTTTGGTGTAGCTAAGGATATGAGAAGATGTTAAACTCATTATCTTACCTGTATATTCGGTAGTTCAAAACAATGTGTAGAACTAGGAATTTCAGGTAAGATATTCTCTGTATTTTGGACCTCCGTTTAATGAAATGGAGTTGGCTGGGCCGAGTCAAAAAAAAAAAAAACTGGTGGTTGGTCGCGAACCCTCGGTCGTTGGGCACTTGCCTGTTTGGCACATGCGATCTTGAACGGACCAACGACTAGGTCCTCACTGGTATTGCTGCTCTCATCACAAAAATGACAGACCAATTTGTTCATGTTCGGACGATGCTCTAAGACACAAGTCTATAAAACCAAAAGTGATAGTAAATGAGATGCCACCCCTAACCAATGATCATGGGCTCTTTTATATAAAGAAGAAAGAGGCTTGATTCTCACTCAACCTTGCTTGAATAATTTACATATCGGTCATTAGGTGAAAGTTTAATTTACTCTCTTCAACTATGTCTTGTGTCCATATAACCTCTCGTATCATTTATCCACATGGTTTGCTAAACCAGTCCATAATAAATATTTGTTTAGCCTCTAATCTGTTTTTTGATGACATGTACAACATGTTTACTGATTAATCTGCAATGTACGATATCTAACATGGCAAGCATATCATGTGTATAAATTGGTGAGTGGAGGCTAAAACATGTCAGTTTCGGGGACTGTGAATTTCTTGAAGGCTGATACAGAGCCACAAGGTGGAGATTCAGAGTCATGCACCGCCAAGGGCTAGCGAGAAGACGAACAGGGATAGCAGAAGCAGCGATCTCTCCTCTTGGTTGACAAACTAAAATAATTTGAGTTATTTTCTTCTTTCGGGGTGCCCATTCCTAAGTTAATAAGGCTTGCCTGCTTGCTAGTCTTGCATTGTTAGTGGATTATGAAGGTCTTAAACAACAACATCAGAGGAGTGCTCGAAAGAGACGGATTTGTTGAAGAAAGTTGTAAATTGAGGCTTCAAGTTGATATTATGCCGCAACATACATTTTTCAGATAATGAAACCCAGATCTCGACTGCTACATCCTCATAAAAGATGCGCAAAGTAGTCCAGCTCTTAGGTTCACGAGACAACACAAATGCTTCATACATGATATCAGCCACATAGGAGTCTTGATTGTAATATGCCGGCAGCTAGCAAAGCACGAGGCAGAGAACAGGAACATGTACAACTAGAGTACGGATGAAAGCAAAACCAAGAGGAGTGGCTGTTACTTCCACCACTTCCGTCCGTAGTGCGACTTGGGAGCTCCGCCTCTTGCCCCGTATTGTCTCTCAAGAACTTTCTTGATTTCTAATGTATACTCCCTCCTCTATCAAATTATTTATCGTTTTAGACAAACAAAAAAACTAAAAATGAACTACATAGGGTTGTCCTAACTGTAGAGAAGCTCGGCTTGAGCATTTCATTGATCACACGTTGATTTATACAGAGGGAGGTCTAATGAACACACATATGGTGATGCATGCAGCTAATACACGGAATGGGGCCGTTGCATGCAACTAACAACTATCGGTTACAGGAGATATACTCGGAACAGAGTGGAGACGTAGTCATCCATTTCCACACCCCCCTCAGTCTCCACCGTGGCAGGAACTACGCAGAGACTGCTTCTAAACTCCTAGAAAACAGAAGTAGGCAGACCTTTGGTCATAATGTCAGCAAATTGCAGTTGTGTAGGAACGTGTAACACCTTAATCTCATGTATAGCCACCTTCAAACAAAATGAATAACCAACTCTACTTCAAGGAACGTGTAACACCTTAACCTTGCGCCTGTGATGCACCGGATTTTGAGTGAGATAAACCACTGAGATATTGTCGCAATATATGATTGACGCCTTGCCAACTTGGATATGAAGTTCTTTTAGAAGTTGCCGAAGCCAACAACATTCAGCTGCCGCGTTAGCTACCGCAAGACACTCAGCTTCCACACGTGATCGTGATACTGTTGTTTGTCTCTTAGACAATCAAGAAATCAGAGAGTCACCTAGGAAAGCACAATAACCAGATGTCGACCTTCTCCTGTCGGGGCATCCCGCCCAGTCGACATCAGAATAGATTGTGAGATCCATGGACGAAGAGACCCGAATCTGGAGGTCATTATTTATCGTCCCTTTGATGTACCGAATGATTCTCTTGACAAGTGCCTAATGGCTGGTTGTTGGAGTGTGCATGTGCAGAGAAATTTGTTGTACCGTATACGCAAGATTTGGACGGGTTAAGGTCAAGTACTGCAAGGTGCCAGTAATGCTTCAATATAGAGAAACATCTTCTGATGGTTTGCCATCGCTAGCACAGATCTTGGGCTTCGTATCAGTGGGTGTCGATAGTGGTTTACAATTGAACATCCTGACACGTTCAAGCAGTTCTTTTGCATATGTCGTCTAATCTAGCAAGAAACCATGAGCAGAACGCTGAACCCGAATGCCTAAGAAGTGATGCAGAGGGTCGAGATCCTTTATTGTGAATTTGACAGGAAGATGGCCAATGATCTTGTGTAGCAATGTTGTTGTCGATGCCGTGATGACAATATCGTCCACATAGAGTAGAAGGTAGGCGACATCATACCCGTGTTTATAGATAAACAGAGATGAATCTGAGCTTGCTAAAGAAAACCCCAAAGAGTTAATCTCGGATGTAAAAGTTTGAAACTAGGCACGTGGCGCCTGTTTCAAACCATAGAGGGACTTCAAGGGTAAGCACACATAATCTGGATGATGTTTGTCAATGAAACCTGCAGGCTAAAGACAATATACTTTCTCATTTAGATGTCCATGCAAGAAGGTGCTTTTGACATCCAATTGATGGACCGGGCATTGACGAGATGTTGCCAGATGAAGAACAATTCTTATGGTTGCAGGTTTGACCACCGGTGAGAAAGTTGGATCCAAATCCACTCCAGGTTTCTGATGAAATCCCCAAACAACCCATCTAGATTTCCGTTGTTAGAATGATCCATCTGCATTGAATTTATTTTTGAAGATCCACTTGCCACTGATGATATTAATGTCTTGCGGCTTGGGTACGAGAACCCAACTTCTGTTGTCATGCAGTGCGATGTTCGCGTAGCGTCGGTTAGGATCCTGAATTCCATCACGTGCGCATGTGACCATTGGGTGTTGAGGCAAATAGATTACTTGTTGTGGACTTGTTGGAGCACGAGATCCGTAATTTGGTGCAGAAGATACAGATGCAGGCGGCAAAGACTGGCCCGCGAGAGAATCCCAGGTGGCAGATCCGATGTTGTCGGCCTCAACAGAGACGTACCCGACAGTCAAAGGAGGTCTGCCTGTTGCGCCATGGGGGCAGGCAATCTCGGATTTAGTTCCAAAATTATTGGTCTCTCATGCTGCCACACCGCTGGGTCCACAGGGACATGGCGCGCCCTGATTGGTCCTGGATGAGCATGTTGTTGATGTCCATGATGAAAATCCGGCAAGAAAATTGGATAGACTTCCGTAGAGTGAGTTTTTGCCACCGATTTTTTGTTGTGCTCCATGTTCCTGAAAAGAAAAAAAAATTTCATCGAAAACAACGTGTCGAGATGTTATGACACATTTAGTCGATGGGTTATAGCACCTATACAACTTGGATTTCGTAGAGTACCCAATGAATATGCAAGGAGTAGATATAGGAGATAGTTTGTGTGTGGCCATTGAAGACATGTCTGGATAGTAGAGGCTGCCGAATGTATGTAAGTGGTCATAAGAGGGAGGATGGCCGAGCAACAGCTGATATGGCATGGTACTGTTTTTGGTGTGGCAAGGTCTCCTGTTGAAAAGGTAGGTGGCAGTGGCCAAAGCATCCAACCAAAATGAATATGGTGCAGCAGCATGAAGCAAGAGCGTGCGCATGCTGTCATTGAGTGTGCGTAGCACACGTTTGGCCTGCCGTTTTGTGGTGAAGTGTATGGACAACTCAATCGAAGACAAATACCATGATGTGTGAGAAATGATCTTATGGCATGATTGTTGAATTCTCTACCATTGTCAGTTTGTAGGCACATGATGGGCCGATAAAATTGTGTTAACACAAAAGCATGAAATTATATAAATGTTGCAAGAACGTCGAACTTGTGGCGATGGGGAAACGTCCAAGCAAAATGTGTAAAGTCATCAAGAATGACAAGGTAAAATTTAAAGATGTCCATACATCACAATGTAATAGTTGGAACGGAAATAGTGAAATACTAGAAGACTGCAAGAATTGTAATCTCACGTGTTTCCCTCTCCTACAAGAATGACATATATGATCATCTGATTTGGCACAGGAGAAGTCATAGGTGCATGGGACATGTCAGAGATGGTTGTGTCCTAGATGACCCAACCTTGCGTGCCAGAGATCAGTGATGTGCTCGGCGAAGAGGTTTTGTGGTGTTTATTGGAAGCTTGACGAAGGGTGAAGAGATCGCTCAAGGAATCACAACAGAGAAGTATCATTCCCGTTCAAAAATCCTTAATGGAAAAACCAAGAGGATCAAAAGTTACGGAAACTGAATTATCTCGAGTAAGAGCTCTTACATAAATGAGATTTTTAATCAAATGTGGTGCAATAAGAACATTATTGAGGTGCAACGAAGGAGTAAAGGAAGTATGACCGATTTTGTGTACTGGTATATGTGTTTCATTGCCAATGACAATGTTAGTGGAATGTGAAGGGGAGGAAAGTAGGCAACAATACCAGGGTCGTTGACCATATGAGAAGTTGCACCGGTGTCCATAATCCAATCACTGCCACCTTGATACTGTGACGATGATGGGATAGCATTGAGAGCAGACAGGAGACCACCTGACGCTTGAGTTTGATGAACACCAAGATAAGACTGATCGTTGTAGGAAGGAGCAGTGTTGGTGTGCATGTCCTGCTATTGAAAGTTGGTTGGTGTTGACGGCTATTATATCCCAATTTCACCTATCAATATAACTCAATTATGTGAAGGAAAAATCATTTCTTGCACACATCATCTTTCTACTTAACCTATTTCTACTTGTCTTTGAAAGAATAGTGCATGCAGGCATTTTATGCAAGAAATGAGTTAAAAGAGGGAGAGCAATCCTATAAATTATCATACCAACAAAACAAGCGCTGACATGTGTCATCACATGGATCAAATGGCCCACAAACATTAGCATCACATGGATCAAATGGTCCACAAATGGTGTATCACTCATATGAGTCAATGGGACTCACCTGAAAGTCACTCCGAGAAAGCACACTGGAATTGGTCAGAAGACCAGTTTGGCCGAAGTAAATTTTTTGCTAAACTCGGTCAACTTCCACATGTCGACTCCCCGCGATGCCCTGATCACGATGAAGACTAATTCGCGCGCTTTTGGTGGCGGGAACCAACCCTTCTCCAGCTATAAATAGGATCCCCCTACCCTCACTTCTCACACACACCACTTGAGCATCATTCTATTGTATACACTATATTCCACAGTCTTAGAGGAGTTTATGTTGTAGAGAGGAGAGTCTCTAGTCCCTATTCCAAATTAGGAAAGGAGTAGAAGGAGTCTCTCTTCCCAATTTCAATTGGGAAATGTATGACTCACATATTCCTTATTATATTTGTGACTTTATGCATAAAAGATGTTAACTTTAGTCTTTTTTTATTCATATACTTGGATGAAGCATTTGTCTTTGATTGTGGATTCTATGTATGTGGTAGGAGTATATCATAACAATCTTATTCTATCATCATAAACACTACAAACCTCCACTATAGTCTAGTTAGTTATGATATGATCATATTAATATGAATAACTTATGTTATGTCTCAACATTGGTTCAACGAAGTTTAGGTTAGTCATTGCCTTAGGATGGCTTGTGCCTAGGCTCTTAAGATATTTACTTAATATGCTAGCATGGTGCTAGAATAGTTAAGTAGCGTTGGATGTTTCGTAGACTCACCGATTGAAGAGGTAGGCAGTAGATGGTGACAGTTCTATCTGTCCTTTGTAATCCTCCATGTTTGTCTATGCCACATGCTCTATAGTTTTATACATAAAGTAATTTTCTGTCACTAGTTCCTCAATTAGTCTGTATTTTCTTATCTCTAGTTGTAGGTTGTGAAGTTTTAGAAGGAATGCTACATAGGAAACAATTGTCTGTAATGAGTTTTTAGTGTTTGCTCTTATTAGTGGTGTAATCATATTTGCTCTATTTACCTCTAAAATTTTGATTAGTTGCTAAAAACAAGAAAACAAATTTAGATGTTAATCTTGTTAGTTACTTCATATTTAATGGTTAATCTTTTGATATTATACATATGCATTATGACTGTAAATATAATATTTATATAAACTCAAGGGCCCTGACGTTGAGCTCGGCCCGGGGCCTCAAAATCATAGAGCCCGCCCTGGATATGCAGGATACTCTCCAACAGCTCGATCGCGTTGACCAGGGCCGGCATGGCACGCGGTTCACTCCTGTTCCATCCTTCTTACAAAATAAAATAAGATGTTCTTGACACCGTGATTATTTCTTTATTATAGTACTTCCCCCGCTTTAAAATATTTGTCACTTAGAACAAAAAAATTAATTTAAAATGAATTAAAATTCTTGTGTTATCTGACAAATATTTTGGGGTGAAAGGAGTAGCCAGTAATTGATGGTTGACCTGTTCGCTGCTGTCTTGACAGTGATGATAACATCAAACTGGACTGCACGAAGAAGTTTATATTTGAAAACTGCTTCCGCACACGATCCCGCCACAATGTATTGGGCTTCTAGCCGTATAAAATGTTTTAGTGTATCGAACAGAGGCCAGAGCCAGGCGGCCGGCCAGGAACGGGCTGTTCAGCTTCAGCCGGCAGTAAAAATAAGCTAATCTTTTACTTAGTACGTACTTATTGCTTTGTAGTTTAAAAATAAATTACAAAATTAGTTTTTAAGAACGGAGGAAGTACTCTGTAGAGTTTAGTCTAGCAGGATGTGAGACTTGAGATGAGCCTTTCTTTTTATATGCCGATGAACGATGGTGACGACGATCATCGTGTACGTTCTGTTCGGTTGCCTTGCTGAACTTTCAGCTCTCTCTGTCCGCCTCCCTGTCTCCATCGTCCCTCTGTTTGTGGCTGCGGTACGCTTCGCTTCGTCTCATTCGGTGCTAGTATATCAGCTGGACGCCGTTGATCCGACACTTGCATCGTATTCCTTCTCGCTCCAGAACGATTGCGGCTGGCGGGCAAGCTGGATATCGTTGATTCACCATTCTGGTCTTACGCGGCCGTTAGTACGTGCCAAACCCGGCCGTTTGACGGTTTGAGTGGCGTCCATACGTCACTATCTTTGTGACCTTTTTATCTTGCCTGTATTGAGGAGCAGGGTCGGATGCCTAGCTGTGACTGATGTGGACAGCGGTACAGGGGAACGGATGATATCAAGGCATTTCGGGGAACAACCAATCCACTGAATTGACTACTACAGTACTAGGTTAATTGTTTCGGTTATGTGCTCCTTTGTGCGTTTCCACCTGGCTTCCAACACTCCCTTCATCTCTAGGAATATATATTGCCATTTGGAAATTTGTATTTTTAAATGTTTATTGCATGCTCTAACTCGTGATAAATTAACGTGGCTCTTTGACTATTTCTAGTCATTTGCCAAAAAATTCCAATCATCCGAAAAGGAGTCTATTACGGGCTTGGCTCACCTAAATAGTAGTGGCACGGCATCAACGTGCTTTTATTTCGTTGACGGAATGGTTTTTCTCTGCTTGATTCATCAGAGTTGTGTACGTAAGGAATTATTTGGCTCTTGATGGCCAATATTAAAATCACTTCCAATGCAGTCCATCCATCAGTTACAACCATTAATTGGTACTCTCTCCGTCTCTAAATATTTGTCGTCTTCTAAGTAAAAAATAAGAAGACGACTAGTATTTAGAGACGGAGAAAATAGATGTCACTGGGCATGAAAAGTGTGATGAAAATGATTGGGTGCATTCCATACGATCCGATGAATCACGATGCTCATTTCTTTATCTTCAGAATTGACAAGCTTGAAATGATCCGCACAGCCAGGAAAATGGTTTTAAAATTCAGAACATTGATGCCTTTTATTATTTGCACAAATCAGGTTTCATTGAATGTCCGAAGATCCGATGGATCGCAGTATCAATGATGGTCGGAAATCATCATGGAAAAGAATATATCATAAACTAGTAAAGAGATAATCATATGGAAGTGCCACTGGATGAAGGCAGGCCAAAATACTCAGCGTCCCTGCATTTTGGTCACGGAAAGATACAATATCAGTTTTAGTTTCATAGAAAACTGAATTTCAATATGGTTTCTAAAAAATGGTTTCCTAAAAGAAATTGAATGAGAGTTGTTTGGATCCTAGTTTCTTAAAACATATGAACCAATTTTTCGCTAGTTAATAACTAAGTTGTCCATAGCACATAGGAGTAAACAGAGATTTTTTTCTATTTTTTTTAAAGAACGGATGCAATGGCAAATTTTGGTAATTATTTAAAATTTTGTCTTTTGTCAAAAAAATCTGACTTTAGGTAGGTTGATGCAACTTTTTTGTTTAGAGGCAACTAGGATGCAATCAGACTAGGACAGTGGGTCTGGTGGTCTATAGTATAGAGCATGACTGTCTTCTTCCCTCTCATACCGGCAGCAGCTCGGTACTGGAGGAAAGGGCTCAGTGCTCAACCTAAAAAACTAGGCAAACAACTATTTGATATAATCGTGCAAATATTTTTAAGTCACACGATCTTTATTTTAGATAACTTCTTTCTTACTTAATAAGCTCCTTCCACATGGTATATGTGTCTATACTTAATTTTTTTTAATTTGTGTTGTTAGATAGAGCGTTGTTAGATAGAGCGGCTCAGTGAACAAAACACAATGACTGCATGATGAAGATTGTGTAGCATATGAGAGTTTTTTACACGTTTATAAAAAAATACTCAATTTGTTATTAAATAAATAACGTTTATGATAACAAATTTAGTTCAAATTGAATTAGTTTTTATCCTAAAATCATATATTTCAGAACAGAAGAAGTAATTACATTCTAGTCATCCCCTTCCTATTTTCTTAAAAACCGGGAACCTAATTTCTATGTTTGGACGCCTTCAACTTTGTAAAAACTGATTTCTTAAAAACTGGAGGGTATTGCAACGCCGACCCGGTCTACCCAAAATAAGCGGCCTGCCCGCGAAATGCAAATCTGCAAAGCAGGAGCCAGCTGGTGTGGTCCCCATGTGACAGGACGGCTCATTCATCCACGTGGTGCGGCACCTAACAATAAGCCTGGCACGTCGCCGCTAGCCAGCCAAGCCAACCAACTCCGAACGGATTCCAGTCAGTCATCGCCTCGGCGCCGCGCATTTGACCCCGCCCGCACCGGCACCATGCACAGCGAGAGAGAGAGGGAGACGCGAATATAGCCCCGCGAAATCACCGTGCCCGATTGCTGCCGTCCGCGCGGCTGGCTCCGCCTGCAGCGGTGTGTGCCGTCCGCCAGCTCACGCACGCACGCCCCCATCCAAAAAATAAGAAAACCAATACGTACCAAATTAACTCCCCACCACCACCGCCCACGCCCAGCGGCACCAACCCCCGTTCTCCTCCGCTTCCTCCTCCAAGTCCAATCCCCTCTCCATTTCCCACCCCGTCGGAGGAGGAAGGCCGGACCGAGCAGCCCGCCGCCCCGTTGGTGGATTAAGTCTTGGGGGCCGGCCGCCATTCCGTCCATTGGCTGACCGAGCCGGCGCAGCGAAGGCACAGCGTCGGCCGAGATGGACGACCTCAAACAGATCCTGGCGCGGCCGATCCAGCTCGCCGAGCAGGTGATCAAATGGTCCGACGAGGCCTACACCTTCCGCCAGGATTGCATGGACCTCAAGGCCAAGGTCGAGCGCCTCGCCGGCCTGCTCCGCCAGGCCGCCCGCGCCGACCTCTACGAGCGCCCGGCGCGCCGCATCTTCGACGACACCGAGAAGGCGCTCGACAAGGCGCTCGCCCTCGTCGACAAGTGCCGTGCCCACGGCCTCGTCCGCCGCGTCTTCACCATCATCCCCGCCGGCTCCTTCAAGAAGATGACCAACCAGCTCGACAACTCCATCGGCGACCTCTCCTGGCTCCTCCGCGTCTCCTCGTCCGCCGCCGACGGCGATGACTTCGATGACCACATCGGGCTCCCGCCCATCGCGCAGAACGAGCCCATCCTCTTCCTCATCTGGGAGCAGATCGCCATGCTTTACACCGGCAACCTCGACGCCCGCGCCGACGCCGCCGCCAGCCTCGTCTCGCTCGCGCGCGACAGCGAGAGGTACGCCAAGCTCATCATAGAGGAGGACGGTGTGCCCATGCTGCTCAAGCTCGTCAAGGAGGGACGCCTAGAGGGCCAGGAGAACGCCGCGCTCGCCATCGGACTCCTCGGCCGCGACCCGGAGTGCGTCGAGCAGATGATGCTCGCGGGGGCTTGCTCGGTCTTCGCCAAGGTGCTCAAGGAGGGCCCCATGAAGGTGCAGGCCATGGTCGCCTGGGCCGTCTCCGAGCTCGCCGACAATCACCCCAAGTGCCAGGACGCGTTCGCGCAGCACAACGTGATCCGGCTGCTCGTCGGCCACCTCGCCTTCGAGACCGTGCAGGAGCACTCCAAATACGCCGTCACGTCCAAGATGTCCCTACACTCAGTCGTGATGGACAAGAAGAACAGCACCGGTGCCACATCCCACCCAGATTTGCTGGATGCCGGGGAGCACAGCGTCCTCAAGTACCCGAATGGAAAGGCGTCCCAGAGCAAGAATGAGATGCACAGTTTGGTGCAGTCCACCATGGCCGCAAAATCAAATGGGGGCAGTGGTAAGCACATGGCAGCTAGCAAAGGTGCTGTTGTGGCATCGAAGCAGCACAACGCGTCATTGTCAGGAACGAGTACAAGGGGAAGGGAGTTTGAGGACCCTGAGACAAAGGCATACATGAAAGCTAATGCCGCTAAGGCGCTGTGGAAGCTTGCCAAGGGCAATGCAGCTATCTGTAAGAGCATCACAGAGTCAAGGGCTCTGCTCTGCTTTGCGGTTCTTCTTGAGAAAGGTGAAGGTGAGGTGCAATATAATTCTGCGATGGCTCTTATGGAGATCTGCTGTGTTGCCGAGCAGAATTCAGACCTTCGGCGATCAGCATTCAAGCCAACCTCTCCTGCTGCTCGAACTGTTGTGGATCAGCTCCTACGTGTTGTCGAGAAGGCCGAGTATGATGATCTGCTAATCCCCTGCATTATATCACTCGGTTGCTTGTCCAGAACCTTCCGTGCTACAGAGACCAGGATAATCGGACCATTGGTGAAGCTTCTTGATGAGAGGGAAGCGGATGTCTCTCGGGAGGCAGCAATTTCCCTGACCAAGTTTGCTTGCACGGACAATTATCTGCATGTTGACCATTCTAAAGCGATCATCAACGAAGGTGGAGCGAAACACTTAGTGCAGCTTGTGTATTTCAGTGAGCAGGTGGTTCAGGTTGCAGCACTCATCCTTGTATGCTATATTGCACACAATGTCCCAGACAGCGAGGAGTTAGCACAAGCAGAAATCCTCACAGTGCTTGAATGGGCCTCCAAGCAAGCTTACATGATGCAAGACCCTATAATTGAGAACTTGTTGCCAGAGGCCAAGATCAGCATGGAACTGTATCAATCCAGGGGTGCAAAAGGCTACCATTAGAACACATGCTGTATGGAAGAAGAATTTTAAGGTGTTTTTCTTTGCATTATCCGAGAAATGTATATACATCCAGCGGGTTCTATTTATATTCTGGCTAAGCCTTTTTGGTCCACAACGTGGCGGAAATTGTTCAGGTGACATCTTTGGTTGGGTTATCGACAAACGGAAGTAAATTTTGTCTTTAGGCTTGGATGTTAAGAATTCCAGATGATCGTGTTGGTGGTATAGTTTCGGGAGATTAGCATCTCGTACTCTCTTTGGTCTAATGATGTATCGTGTATATTACATTTCACTCATCAATCTGAGAAATTTTCTTAAATCCAGGAGCCGAACAATTTTCTTGCAAATGAGCTCATGGTTTACTCTTGACCGCTTCTTGTAGGTAGCGTTTGAGCTCATCTGTTACTAACTATTTTTTATGTACAGTTGATGGCTATGCGCTAATTCTTTTATGCTTCAATTTCAATTGTAGGTTCCTATCTTCTATTTTTTTTTCCTTATTTGTTGATTAATGCGTATTCAGTATCCAAAAGTCGTTCTTTCATCTGCCAATCTTATTGTTCCATAACAATAATTCTCAGTGAATCCTGACATAACCTGCCTAGTATTGCTACCTCTTAAGACTCCTCTTTTCCAGTTGGACCAAAAGATCCAGTCTCTCATTATGTGATATGCCTTGTTCAACAACTATTACTAGTGTAGACAAGAAAAAGTCTAAACAAGTGCCAGTTGATCTTTGTAGTTCCTCAAAGTTGGTCCATGGGTCCATGATAGGATGAACCTTTGTGGTGGATGAACCATGTTCAGGTATTTATCTTTCCTGCTGCTGCGCGGCAAGGGAAAGGACGCAAAAGCTGAATCGTGGAATGGGATTGTGACATCCGAACGGATTCATGCAGTAGCATTCCAATAATTCGTGCCCAATCGAGAAGACGGCCAGGCTCCCCTCTGTCGCTCACAGTAGCAGATGGTCCTGTGGCAGGAACTGGCCAACTGGGCGTGCATCAGGTAGAGCATGTGGAGCTCTTCCGCTTCGCAGTGCGGATGTCTGGCCCGCTTCGGATTCGGTAGTTTCCCCCTTTTCCTTTGCTCTCCTCGGTGGACCTGTCACCGTCTGCTCGACCGGTGTGGTAGTGGGTGGTCCATCCCAGAACATGGCACTTGGATGCTTTCTCTCGTCTGATCTTGTGCTTGCAGTTTGACGGTTTCATCTCTTCTGCTGCAAAGACTCAAATCAATTGTCAATGCCGCAAAGCATGCGCCGCTAAATCTTTCGTCTCTTGATCGGAATCGTCATACGCAAACAGCTACCGGGTCGTCGTGTTGGGGAGATGGTGGTGGTGACGCCGCTGTTGCGACTTGTGGGTTAGTTGGCGCGGCGCCCAATGGACCGATCGATTGGTTCGGTTGGTGAAGCTGATTGTTTGTTCGTGACTTGATTTGTCATGGATTTGTTCAGTGTGCTGGTCGCATATGTAAAATATAGGGCGGGCAGCTGAAAGGCCGACGTGCCTACCACTGTAGCAATCGAGCAGATCAGATTATCTCCCTTTTTCTGCCGGTGGATCAGATGCGTCTTCACGTTTAGTCGTCATCTGTCACGTCTGTTGGATGTTCGTTCAAGTTTGACACGCAGTTTCTGTCGCGGTGAGCCTGTTAGGATTAGGAGGTTCCAATTTGAATTCACATGTTTATCCGACAGCCCGAAACTGCTAAAAATAACCATGGATTGTTTAAGGCTCTGGAATCTTAAGCTGCTAAAAATTAGCTATAGACGTTCTAAACCTCCTCAACAAATAGAACAACTAATTATTAGCTATCACCTCAGTTAACTATTATCTTATTAGCTGCTCTAACCCAGCTAATTCCAGCTAATTCTTGACTAAAGTCTATTTTACATCTGCCCTTATCTCTCCATCTCCTCCCAAATCGAACCCTTAGTCCTTCCCAAGCTGTCGCACCGCTCGGGCAGCTAGCGCCGCCGCCCGTCATGCCGCTCGGCCTCCGTACACCGCACCGTGACCGCGATGTCGTGCGACTCCAACACCGAAACCCCGTCGCACGCTTCTAACGATAAATCAGGTGAGGGTGATGAAGTTCCAATTTAGAGGCACATTTGTCAATTAGTGTGTAGAGACAAAATTACCTCTAGTGGTTCCAAATAACCTCCAACTAGTAATATGCTAGCTAATAGTTAGCTGGTCAATTCAGTTAATATATTATTAGCTAGCTAACAATTAGCTTTAGAAGTTCCAAACATGACCTAAGTATCATGGACCGAGCATGAGGGTAGTCTTGTCTCGTGCACTACCGTAATCCAACTGGCGGGCCTTACTGGGCCGCATTTCCTCCAAAAACTCCAAACGGGCTTTCTCTACGTGAACCAATCATTGGGCCTGGACGCGATCCAAGTTCTGCCGCTGCCAGTATAGTATGGCAGGAGAATCTTCGCAATCGTCTAAAAATCCTGTCAAGGACTGGTTGGAACTTAGAACAATGCATCATGCCGCCAATATATGTGCACGGCTGGTTCATGCTGTCTGGGGCGCGCGTGTGATGTAGTACCCAATCCACACGGCCCTCGTAAACTGGTGAGCCGTCCATATGTAAGGAGGTTGATTATCTGTTACTCCGCGCACTACTTGCATCAATCATCGCTATCCGCTCTGTCAAACATATAAGCATTTTGGGTTTCATTAATGTAAAGCACTTTCAATTTTGACGGTCGATTGCAGAAATTCATGATTTCTAATCAAGTATAAATGATACTATTAGATTCAGCATAAAATCTAGTGGTTAACTACTCTGATTAGCATAAAACCTAGCACTACTAATGTCCTGCAATTTCCGGTGAGAACGAATTTCAAGCTGAATTTCACGATGCTAAATGCAGGTACTCTACAGAAGAAGTCATGAGCGATGGATCTGGGGTGCACTTACAAAAAATGTGAAGGGATGAACGTGTCGTAATATTGGTCTACGAAGTCCATCCACAGTTGTGTGCATAACTATCTAGTTATTGTTGCTTTGTTCTAAACAATAGGCTGTGAGTGTTTGTTTTTGTACTCGTTTGTAATAAATTAGTCATATCTCCTTGGAGGGAGGGAAAGATCGGGACTTACGTGTATCCATTCACTACGTAAGAAACTCAAATACGAGACAAAGATATGCAACATGCTAAAAGGAGAACATCTCTGATAAGCTTATGCGAGACGAGCCCGCTTCAGCGAGGATCTGACATTGCTAGATTGAATGTAAAGGAGACGCGTTATAATACAACCAGTATGAGTTAAGTAAGTATCCGAGACGTGCCCCCCTCTTTGATAAATGGGAGACACGCTTTCATTGAGGGCGACTCATATTTGTTACGTAACTGAGATGGTCTTTCCTTGCAGTGTGTCTCCTTTCATAATCGAATCTGGCGTGTCTCCTTTTGTTATGGAAGCAAGCTTTGTTGGAAGTACCAGACTAGTCCGGTTAAGACCGGACTAGTCTGATGTTGTCCAGTAAGGGTAACCGGACTAGTCCGGACCCTTAGAGGAATAGTCCGATATTGTCCAGTAAGGGTAACCAGACTAGTCCGGACCCTATACGGACTAGTCCGATTTTTCAGTAATTGTCAGTTTGAACTCGAAATTGATATGTGTTCTAATTGAAAGGACACAACCCACCGAATTTTGAGTCTCTGATCGGGAGACTCAATAATTCCTAAGGGTGAGAGGCCCCCTCTTGTGTCTCTTGGTCAACTATAAGAAGAGGGTCAAGTGTGTGATCAAAGAATGCTTGAAGGCATACACTCATACACACTTGAACACTCTAACCCACTCAGAATCCGATCAACATACCAAGAGAAGAACAAGGGGAAACGCCTCTCGCCGTCGTTCTTCTTGCGGCCTCGTCTTGTTGGCTAGATGGTCGTATCGTCAAGCAACAACAAAGACGGAGGATAAGGTATTATTGGTGTTCTTGTGCTATTTGAGAGATAGCACTTGGTGTTCATATTGTATTCAAATTTCTCCATGTAATTCGAGATGATTTAGTGGCTATTTGATCTTTGGGCTCTCTCTCTCATTTTCTAACAATGGCATCAGAGCCGTTTAGACCACTAATCATTTTGAATTGAGTTTTGATCGAAGTTTTTTGTTGAAAGTTTTGAAGATCCGAACTTGTCCGGTCTAAGGGCCGGACTAGTCTAGTGTGCCACAATTAAGTGGTTAGGTTTTCGGATCAGGGCGTTTTGACGCGTTCATCTGATTGAAAACCAATTAAGCACTTTGGATTGAAATCCATTGTGAAAATTAAGTTGATTTGGTAAAATGGTAAGATTAAGATTCCCTTTTGGGTATTCCGACATTTTTTCCAGTTTTTTATATGAAACTTTTCCGGGGTTGGTCGTACTAGTCCGGAATAGTACGAACCAAACTCGAAAAGTTCAATAAAGAACGGATCAAATGTTTTTGATGGGACCAGACTTGTCCGGCGTATGGACCGGACTAGTCCGAAAACCACACTGTAAGAGTTCGGACTAGTCCGGCCATGTGCGTACTAGTCCGTGCTATACAATTAAGTTTGCTTCTTTAATAAGCTTCCGCTGTGAATTAAGTTTATTGTCATAGCAATTTGGTCGAGTAACCAAAGTGAAAGATAAATTGCTATGTCAATTTAAGTTGCATGGAATTCTATTGAGTAACCAAAGTGAAAAATAGAATTGTCATGATTTTAAGTTATATTAATGTCATTATTGGCCGATTAACCAAAGCGAAATGCATTAATGATATTTTCTTTTCTAAGTACATAGTAATTTGGTCGAGTAACCAAAGCGAAAGATAAATTACTATGTATTTCAGTTGTTCTTCAATGTTCAGTTTTAATGTCATTATTGGCTGAGTAACCAAAGCGAAAGGCATTAATGACATTCTTTTTTTAAGATATAGTAATTTGGTCGAGTAACCAAAGCGAAAGATAAATTACTATGGTGATTTTCAGTTATTCTCAAATGTTGAGTTTTGGTCGAGTAACCAAAGTGAAAGATAAAACTCATCATTTTCTTGTGGTTAACATCTATGCATTCTTCTTGATTTTGCTTTTTTGATTATGAAGGTTCCTCCAACGCGAATTCAGCACTGAGTTTCATCGCTTCTATTGATCCACTCAATGGAAGCAGTTATGGGAGATGACGAGAGAAGTTGGAGATTCCTTTGTCAGTCTCTAAGATAGACTTAGCTCTCACTACTCCATATCCGGTTGCACCGGTTGAACCAGTAAGAAATGATGATGAAACTTAGGAAGCCTTTGCTGTGAGGACAAAAGAATATACTACTGAGTTATTGACTTATGAGATTGATTGTTATAAGTGGAAGAAATCAAACAGGAAATGTTTGATGGTTATTAAGGGCACTATCACTGAGGCCATTCGGGGAGCAATCCCTGATAGAAATTCACCGAGATAGAAATAAGGGGGTATTAGGCTTATCACAAAAGGCATACTTAGAGAATGCACTGAGAAAGTACAGTATGCATAAGAGTAAGCCTTCGCCTGCTCCGATTGTCAAGGGCGATAAGTTTGGGAACTTTCAGTGTCCCAGGAACCAATATGAGATCGATCAAATGAAGTCGGTTCCATATGCTTCTGCTGTCGGAAGCCTTATGTATGCTCAAGTCTGTACTCGCCCTGACTTAGCTTATGTGACTGGAATGCTTGGCAGATATTAGGCCAATCCAGAGATTGATCACTGGAAGGCAGTTAAGAAAGCATTTAGATATGTGCAAGGCACAAAAGGCCTCATGTTAACGTATAGTAAGTCAGACCCACTTGAAGTAGTGGGATATTCAGATTCAGATTTCGCGGGTTGTGTGGATACTAAGAAATCCACGTCAGGTTATATATTCACCCTCGCGAATGGAGCCATTTCGTGGAAAAGCTCCAAACAAACCATCACTGCATCATCCACAATGCATGCCGAGTTTGTTGCATGTTATGAGGCCACCGGGCAGACTGTTTGGCTTAAGAAATTTTTACCCGGTCTTAGAGTGGTCGACAGTATTGAAAAACTACTTGAGTTATACTGCGATAATGAGCCTGCAGTATTTTACTCTCACAACAATAAGTCGAGTGGTGCTGCCAAACACATCGACATTAAGTTTTATATTGTGAAAGATCAAATCCAGGATCATACCATAAGTCTTGAGCATATAAGTACCAAGCGTATGCTTGCGAATCCGCTAACATAAGGTCTTCCACCCAGCGTGTTCAGTGAACACGTAGCCGACATGGGTTTAAGGGAGAGCCTATGATCACTGGATACTTAGGGGCCAAGTAAGAGTAAGGTTCATTTTCAAGTGTGAGATGTATTGTGGTCTTCGAGTCCAACAATACGTAAATGGTTGTTGTGATGCATCGTGCCCTATATGTCAAGCATGAGAAAATGGACATTAAGTTTAGTACTAAGTAAGTTGGTAAGTTTCAGATTTGAGTTCAAGGGGGAGAATGTTGGAAGTACTGGACTAGTCCGGTTAAGACCGGACTAGTCCGATGTTGTCCAGTAAGGGTAACCGGACTAGTCCGGACCCTATACGGACTAGTCCGATTTTTCAGTAACTGTTAGTTTGAATTCGAAATTGACATGTGTTCTAATTGAAAGGACACAACCCACCAAATTTTGAGTCTCTGAACGGGAGACTCAATAATTCCTAAGGGTGGGAGGCCCGCTCTTGTGTGTCTTGGTCAACTATAAGAAGAGGGTCAAGTGTGTGATCAAAGAATGCTTGAAGGCATACACTCATACACACTTGAATACTCTAACCCACTCAGAATCCGATCAACACACCAAGAGAAGAACAAGGGGAAACGCCTCTCGCCGTCGTTCTTCTCGTGGCCTCGTCTTGTTGGCTAGATGGCCGCATCGTCAAGCAACAACAAAGACGGAGGAGAAGGTATTATTGGTGTTTTTGTGCTATTTGAGAGATAACACTTGGTGTTCATGTTGTATTCAGATTTCTCCATGTAATTCAAGATGCTTTAGTGGCTATTTGATCTTTGGGATCTCTCTCGTTTTCTAACAGGCTTGTCTCCCATTCTCTCTATAGAGAGACATGCTTTATATCGGTTCGTCTTTATTTTTTGTTGCCCTTCTATGACCTCTCATCTGTGGTAGAATAAGTGGCTACCAGATCTGCCCTGTTCTTGCTCTGTTCTTTATCTCTTTAGAGGTGCCCTTCTAAATGTCTTGAAGTGATTATCAGTGGATCTTAAAACAGAAGGTTAGTCCTCTTCTCCTATTCTTTACTATTTTTTATCCCTTTAGATCTTGACTATTAGTGGCTTCGAATTTCTTTGATTTAGCTCTTCTTTTCTGTACGTAGATGTCATCGGATATAAGTTGGATGTATGGGCCGTGCCTTTGCAATGAATATATCCAAGGGGTAGATGCATTTATTGATTTTGTGAAGAAAGACATGTTGGACAACATTAAAGGGACTATTTGTTGTCCTTGCAAACACTGAAAGAATGAGAAGAGATACCGCACAGATGAAGTGTTGAGGTCACATTTGATCACGCATGGATTCATGGTGGATTATCGATGTTGGAACAAACATTGGGAGGATTGGCTTAATGAAGTAGAGATGAGAGATTCATATCTGGATAGGGAAATCCCTACCAGTGTCGGTGAAGATCACAACAAGAATGTGAACGAGACGGATATATCAGGGTTCACCGATGACGACATTGAGTTTCAGGTGCATAACATAGAGGATATGGTACACAATGTCGAGAAGATGATTGAAGACTCGAAGAATCCATTGTATCATGGTTGTGCGGCTAAGTACACAAGACTGCGATGGTAAAACTTTTCCAGTTGAAAGCGAGCAACAGATGGAGTGATTGTAGTTTTAAAGAATTGTTGACACTCCTTAAGGACATGTTACCGCAAGGCAACACAGTTTCTACGATAGTTTATGAGGCAAAACAGATAATCCATCCACTAGATTTGGAGGTGGAAAAAATTCACGCGTGCAAGAATGATTGCATTTTATATCGTGGACCTCAGTACGAAAACCTCGAGAAATACCCTATTTGTGGAGCGGGCCGATTCAAACATAGGAAAGACGACGGTGATGATCAGAACTGCACTAGAAGAAAAAGAGGGCTTAAAAAGGTGTTTTTGTATTTTCCTATCATTCCTCATTTGAAGCGTTGGTTTGGAAACAAGAAGGAGTCAGAATTGTTGCGATGACACAAAGAGAAGCATAAGCTGGATGCTGGAATGATAAGACATCCTGCTGATGTCACACAGTGGCGAAATATTGATTCACAAAATCCTGAATTTTCCATTGATCCGAGGAATATTAGGATCGCAATGAGCACCAATGGCATGAATCCTTTTTTGAACAGTAGCATACATAGCACATGACCAATTGTGCTAACAATTTTGAACCTTCCTCCTTGGTTGTGCAACAAACGGAAATATATTATGATGTCAGGACTGATACCGGGGCCACAACAACCTGGGAATGGCATCGACACTTATTTCAGGCCTCTGGTTGAAGATCTGAAGCAGTTGTGGTATAACGATGGAGTGCAGGCCTGGAATAACCATAAGCGTGAGTAATTTCGCCTCAAAGCCATTTTACTTATGACTGTTAGTGATTCTCCAGCGGCACATAACTTGTCCGGAAAAAATAAGAAAGTAGGTTGCGTATGTCCACATTGTTTGAGAGAAACAGACTCACAATACTTGAGTCAGTCATGAAAAATAGTGTACATGGGACATTGACGCTACATTCCAATGAAGCACCCGTTTTGGAGTATGAAGGATAATTTCAATGGTGACACTGAGAAGTGGCGTCCTTCACCTTATCTCACAGGTCATGAAGTCTATGAAATGGTCAAGGATATCCATGTTGTCCTTGGTAAGCGGAAAAGGACTGGCAAAAATACTGGCGTAGATGACATGTGGAAGAAGCAATCGATTTTTTCGGAGCTACCGTATTGGAAAGACTTAGACGTCTGTCATTCGATTGATGTGATGCATGTTTAGAAGAAAGAGTGCGAGAGCCTACTCGGGACATTGCTTAACACGGATGGGAAAACTAGGGACCATGAATATGCACGGGCAGATCTAAAGAAAATAGGAATTAGGCCTGAGTTGTGGGTTGATGACTCGGTAAAAAGAACAGAAGTACCCACATCATGCATCACCCTTTCAAAAAATGAAAAGAAAGAGTTTTGTGAGTTCTTGAAAAATGTGAAAGTACCATTTGTCTACTCGATGAACATCTCAAGGATTATTTCATTTCCAGATCTAAAAGTAGCTCCCGATGTGAAGTCTTATGATTACCATGTATTGCTTACACAGATAACTGCTGTTGGAATTCGGAATATCCTACTGGTGAATGTTTGGGAGGCTATAATGAACTTTTGCTTTTTCTTCAATGCAATTGGTCAAAAATTACTATGTGAAGAATATCTTGCGTCATTGGAAAAAAGATACTATGAAACTTTATGCTTCCTTGAGATGTATTTTCCACCTGCCTTTAGTAGGATCGAAGAGCATGTGAAAAATCTACCAGAGGGAGGTGAATGGTAGATTAAAACTTTTATAGCAGAAGCAATAAAAACCCCTTGGTAGAAAAACATTCTGATAAAGAAACAATGTGTGTGACTAATCTAAATGTGATCAATCATGAAAAAAACAAATATAGATTGTGTCGAAGTGTAGCGACGACATTTCCCCCGGTACTACTAAAGTGTAGCCTGCGTAGGTTCTTGTTATGGTTGGGGCACGCAAAGATAAAGATCAAGATGGCGACACCAGAGATTTACGTGGTTCGGGCCGCCTGAGCGTAACACCCTACTCCACGGAGTGTATGTGTGTGTTGTATTATGAATTGCTAGAAGGCGTAGTTTATGGCTCAACCTCGAGTTAGTTGTCCTTTGTATCATGCGGCTCAGTCCTTTTATAGTCCAAAGACTAACCGTTACATCATTCACCTGGCCCGACATGTGGCCCTGGTGTATTAAATTGTGTAATACACTGTCTATGGGTATTAAGCATGGTTAATAGCGTGATATTGTGCCTTAGTGGCTGTGTTACGTCTATTAACAGTGCTCTGATCGTGCGTCGTTAATACAACATTAACGACACGCAATCAAGTCTTGTAACTGCTGCTTTGATTGTCCCTTGAATGTTCATGTTGAAGGAGATCTGTCAGTGTATACATTGATGAAGGTCCGGAGGCTTCACACGTGGAAAGCTTTAAAGCTTTCCTTTGTGGGGAGGTGGCTTTGGCACCACTGTACATATGTTAACACTGGGGCTTCTCTCTGCTCGGGGTTAGGTCTTGAGTTATTATGCACGTGTTGATCGCGGAGCTCCTCTGTGTTGAGAGGTTAGCTCCGGATTTACATTACACGTGTCATTCTCCAGAGCTACCCATATGAGGGATGCGGGTCCGGTGTAATACGACATGTGGGGCCTGAGGAGTCCTTCAATTTTGACGGGCAGAACTCTTGTGCACTTCTTGCGGTATCATAGGGTATTCGGTACGCATGGTATCGACAGTGGCCCTCGGGCCCACCTTTGGGAAAAACCCTTTGGGTTGAGTTATTCTACCAAAGGTGGGGCCATCCTTGATTCCCGCGCTTCAACTTTAAAAGTCTCGTAATGTGCCGTTGGGGCAATAGTCCAGGGTTAAACCATCGCCGCGTGGCTTGTTATGAATGCGGAGATGAGATATTTGATTGTGGATCTCACGCAATTGAAGGTCGCCAGTTACCGATACAAAAACTGTATCGGTTCCGAGCGCCTTGTCAGGGTGCCGCCTTTGGGTCTCCCGCCGTCCATCATAACAACGGTTCACCTGGGTAATAACCTCGATCTCTTCATCGGGGTGGCCCCAGGCCCATTTATCATGGACGGGGTAGATCTTTGAAATGTGACCCCACTCTTGTGGCGGTTTCCATCCAAGCGTCGCGGAGGCTTACTTAAGAAGGAAAGTGTGCGCGGTTTGAGAGCTCTTTACGATTTCGATCAAACTTGTGCTCTGAGCCTCCCAAACTTTGCTTAGCTTTCTCTTCCTTCGCTCCACTTTGCCGCGATGGAGTTGGGTCTTCCCAAGAGCCGCCTCAAAAGCAAGGACGATTGGATGAAGGTCTGGACTTACATGGGGTGGTCTAGTGACTCCTTCAGCCACTTGATCCGCGCCGGCGAGCTCCCGTTCAAGAAGGAGCGTAGTGGTGACATGGTGTACTTCTCAGCGTACGCCATGGTGAGATTGATCCCACCTTTTTCTACCTTTCTTTTGATACTGCTAGACATTTATGGTCTCCAGCTGTATCACCTTGGCCCCCATTCTCTTTTTCTAGTGGCGACTTTTGTCCACTTTTGTGAGATGTGGGTGGGTGTTCCCCACTGCGTCGAGCTATTTTGCACCTTCTTCACCATCCACACCACCAGCAAGGGGATTGAGCTTCTTGGCTTCTACTATTTCGTGAAGCGGAAGAATTGCCCCTTCAAATACTTGAAGTCATTTCCTTCCAGCAAATGGGCTGACTGGAAGAAAGACTGGGTCATCATTGCAGTGGAGGAGCACGAGAAGTTGGAGCTGCCCGAAGGCCTCCCCAACGTTGACACCGACGTTTGGAGTGTAGTTCCGGTGCTGTCAGATGACTTCAACCCCGTCTTGACCAGGATCCGCGAATGCGTGGAGGGTGGAGTGACTCCTTAGATGGTCTTCTGCAACTTCCTGGTCAACAGATGGGCTCCGGTGAGGAAGAGGGAGAAGCTCGCGTGGGCCCTCAATAGCGTGATGGATGTTGACCGGATTGAAACTGGTCTGAAATCCAACTTGGATGATGAAGCTTTGAGGCTTCATCTCAATAAATTCCAGCATGGGATAAACATCGACGGCACGACTTAGTTCCGCGGGCAGCTTTCCTCCCCCTGAACATGGAGGTGCAGTTCAGCATAGAGCTCCGGAGGAGGATGCCGGCGCTTGACGACCTTGGTGAAGTGGAAAGGCGTCCAACCTCTAGGATGGTGATCCCCAGAGCTTTCGAAGGAGGGCCTGCCTCCGCCCTAAGCCGGAGGGTTGAAGACACAGGCAAAGGCAAGGGAAAGAAGCCAACCGAACCCTCCAGCTGGAAGAGGAAGTTGAAGCATGCTGACGGGAGGTCCATCAGGGCTGCTCCCTCTATGACGGCTCTTTATCCTCGGCGGTTGATCCTTTGTGACTGCACCTTCCCTGACGCAGGCATCTTCAAGAGGCGCCAGCTCCGGGCAGTCAACCCCGGCCTCAGTGCCGGCTAAAAGCTCCAGGTTCGGGAGTTCTTCCCAGCCAAGAGAAGCTCGGGCCGAGAGGACTCCGGCTGTTGTAAGTGGCCCTCAACTGAGGTCCGAAGTCGTTGTCTCGCCAGACTTGGTGGAATCTGGCTCCGGGCCCCAGAAGAATAGGTTCCGAGGCAACTGGGGTGGTAGCATCCCTAGGTAAGCATTGATTGCTCACCTTAAAATGCTAGTCTTGTTTTTGAAATATCTTTAATATTTTCTTCCCTTTATTTCTAGGGTGTCAAAGAAGGGGTCAGGAACTTCGGCGCCTGTCGCAGGGACTGGGGCTGCGAATGCTGAAGCTCTGGCTTCAAGCACCAAGCCTCCTCCTCAAGTGGTGGCAGAAGTCGCGATAGCTCCGACGCCAGCTGTCGTGGACTTGGATTCAGAATCCTCGCCCGAAGCTTCCGTGGTAGCGTCGGACCACGGGGAAGAAGTCGAAGATGTACCCCTGGCGACAGTGGTGAAGGCTAATGCTCTAGCACCGGAGATGCCAGAAGCTCCGGCCTTTGAGCCGGAAGTCCTTGAAGCCATGGTCGCTGAGCCAGAGGTAATTGAAGCCCCGACCATTGAGTCGGATATGGTTGAAGGTCCGACCCTTGGTCCAGAGGATGTTGAAGATCCGGCGACTGAGCCGGAAATGCTTGAAGTTCCAGCCGATGGACCGGAAGTGACCAATGCACCGGTGTGTGAGCCAGCTGTGGCAGGTGCACCAGATGAAGCCCCGACCGCTGCCCCGGAAGTAGCTGTCCCGGAGGTGCCTGGGCCTGAGCCGAAGCAGCATGAAGAAGTAACAACGGGTCCTCCACCCTCAAAGCCAACAACTGAAAGCCTAGAGGTAACACCTTCAACTTCTGCTCCAGAGGTGGGAGTTCCTCTAGTGGGTTCCTCTTCTGCTGCTGAAGGGTTCCCATAGAGTGGTCCCAGTGCCGTAGAAGCTCAAGGGTCCTCTCTTGTAGAGTGGGACCCTATTTTTTGTAATGGAGAACCCTCTGGAACCTGCAGAGATGGTCCCAGCAGGTCCGGAGTATATCCCTCTGGCGTTGTGCTCCAGCCTCCGACAAGTCCAACTCGCCTTCGATCATGAGAGCAAAGCCCTAGAGGAGGAGTGCAACACCTTGAAGCGTTGGCGCAACAGACTCCATTTTGAGACCAGGCTTGCCCAGACAAGGTTAGCCGACCAGAAGGAGTGGATAAAGAGGGAGAAGAACCAGTTAGAATACTGGGACAAGGTGCTTGAGGAGAAGGAAGTCGCCATCCGGGCGCTCGATGCTAACTCCAGGGAAATCCTTGAGAAAGGCAAGGAGAGGCGTGATGCTGCTGACGAGTGTCATGAAAACCTCAATGAATTGAACAAGGTTCTCTTGAAGCGCCGGGCGAACCTGGAGGCGAGGGAAGAGAAGTTCCTTGAGCAGCAGGAGGATGTTGTGAAGAGGGAAGCGGAAGTCACCCAGAAGTTGACTCTGGGTGAACAGAATTTGGCAGATCGCAGTAAAAAAGCTGGATCTATGGAGCAAAGAAGAGAAAGAGAAGTACTGGAAACTGAGGCAGGAGCTCTCGAAAAGAGAGGCTGACGTTGCCACCAGGGAAGGGAATGTGAAAGGCAGGGAGAAGGACTTGGTGGAAAGGCGGAAGCACATCCACCTTCGGGAGGCAGAGTTGACCGACCGTGAGAAGCAAGTTGCTAAGAGTATGCAACAACATGCTAAATTGGACGAGCGCCTTGCTCGGGAAGGTTTGGAGCTTGCGGCTGCCCAGAAGTCACTGGAGGAGCTGTGGAGCTTGAAGGAGACAGAGTCCATTCAAGTGTGGGACTTCTTGGGGCGGGCCAACGACGCACTGACACCACTATGCTTCAGTCTCGTACGTCCGGACAACCTAGAGCTGGACTTGGATCGAGCATTGATGGCCCTCAATCGTGGTTGCGGCAAACTCGACGCGATGGGTGATGTTATTGCGGACCAGCTCAAGACAAAGGGGAAGTCTTTGGCTACTAACATCGCAGATTATGTGCTGATGTGATACGTAAGCCGCGACCCCCAATTCTCCTTAGACCCGGTGCTTTAAGATCCCATTGCTAAAGAGGAAGACGCCGCCAAGGCTAGCGTCCACGAGGTTGCCGAGAAAGTCACCACATTCTTCCATAGGACTTACATCCTCCAGTAGCTAGGACTTCTTCTCGCCACATTCTTCCGCAGGACTTAGATCCTCCAGTAGCTAGGACTTCTTCCTTTTGCCTTCTACTATAATCCTAATTTTGTAATCCAGTGCTTCAAATTAATGAAATCCATTTTGCCATGAACTTCACTTTATTTTCGTCTTCAATATTATGTGCTTTGTCTCTTTGGCCCCCTGGTAAATGTGTACAATCGAAATGTGTACATGTACCAAAGGTTTTGACAATATATTGATGACTTGAACGCTTCGCACTTGTAGATTTTAGGTCTGAAGTCTTCAATTTTGAGGCGTCGACGACAGGCCCCTGGGATTGGCGGAGCTTGGTAGCTCCGACAGTACTCAATATCAACATATAAACGTTGACGATTAGAGCTTGGTAGCTCCTGATATTGCCGCACGAATAGTTGAATTTAGGCCCCCAAGGGTTGTCGGAGCTTAGTAGCTCCGACGCCAACCATCACCGCTTTGAATTTTTGTTCTTCCTACACATTAAATACAAGGAAAAAGTAAAATTTGTCCTCTTATCTATAAATCGTTTGTGTCTTATTGTTCTTAGTTGAGTTTTATTCCAAAGCAACTCGATATGGTAGCGAGTATATTGATGTAACTCTTCCGGACCCATATGTTTTTTAGTACTCACCCTACTGAGGCCTGCCGGAGTGTAGGTAGAGTGGCATATTTAGGGTGCAGGACCAGGCTAAGTCAATAGCACACTTCGGACCTATGTTGGCTTGGCGTTCAGGCAAGTAGACTATACAATATGTTAAGACCCAAAGAGACCAACAATATAACTTGCAATGCATATGAATAACTTGCTTAAAACTCAAGAAGAATTGCACAACTTCATTATAGACAAGAAGGTTAAAAACAATAATTTGATAAGTCGAGCCTTGTACAAAAATAAATGCACGTGGAGTCTGTTTTTACATAACAATGTCTTTCATTATAGATCTGGATTATAGGGGAGACAAGGACACACTTAGGCTGTAGGACCAAGCTAAGTGTGCTATACATCTTGTACTAACCCAGGGTAGGTAGTTACACTTTTTAGTACGGTGACTATATGAAGTGTACTTGAACTTCCCGGACCCTCCCGGAGGTCCTATCCCTGTCTGTTTATCGACTCTATAACATACATTATGTGTAATTACAGACTCACCTCCGTGATTCTAAGCATAAAACTTACGGAGGTGCTCGATGTTCCAAGGATTAGGAAGTGGAGTCCCATCCTCAGTTGCCAAGCGAACGCATCCAGGTCGGGATACTTTGAACACTCAAAATGGACCTTCCCAGCTGGGGGAAAGTTTGCTCATTCCTTCCTGAGTTAGTATCTTCTGAAGCACCAAATCGCCTTCCTCAAGTTGTCGGTTGCGCACATGCCTTTGATGATAGCACCGGAATGCTTGGCGATTATGTGCATTCCGAACTGCTGCTTCGCACCTTCCCTCGTCGACGAGGTCAAGGTCTTCACGCTGGAGCTGGTCCTGCGTGGCTTCGTTGAAGGTCCGGACCCGGAGGGACCCCAAGGTGATCTCCGGAGGAAGGACTGCTTCAGCTCCGTACACCAGAAAGAAGGGTGTTTCTCCAGTTGACCGGTTAGGTGTTGTCCTGTTCGCCCACAACGTGGACGGGAGCTCTTCAATCCAGTTAGCTCCATGCTTTTTCATGCGCTCATATGTGCGCATCTTGAGTCCTTTTAAGATTTTTGCATTTGCTCTCTCGGCTTGGCCATTGCTTGCCGGATGATCTACTGAGCGTAGCTGAGTTGAATGTCGAGGTCTTCGCAATATTCTTGAAATGCAGCGCTTGTGAATTGAGTTCCGTTGTCAGTTATGACTTTGTTTGGAACTCCAAATCTGCATATAATGGACTTCAAGAACTTGATTGTCGATTGCTTGTTGATTTTCACAACTGGAGTTGCTTCCGACCACTTAGTGAACTTGTCAATGGCGACGTACAGGAACCTGTAACCTCCGACAACTTTTGGGAAAGGTCCCAAGATATCCATGCCCCACACAGTGAATGCCCATGTAGGAGGTATCATTTGTAGTGACTGAGCCAGTGTATGTATCTGTTTTGCGTGAAACTGGCACGCTTCACATTTTTTCACTAGCTCAACCGCATCTTGAAGTGTTGTAGGCCAGTAAAATCCATGTCGAAAGGCTTTTCCATCCAGCGTGCGAGAAGAAGCATGGTTCCCGCACTCGCCTCCATGGATTTCCACGAGGATCTCGCGGCCTTCTTCCCTTGCAATGCACCACATTAGGATGCCATTGGCACCGCGCCAGTAGAGATCCCCTTCTACCAACATGTATCTTTTAGCCAATCTGACAATCCGATCAGCGGATACACTGTCTTCAGGAAGGATATTATCTTTCAAGTAGCTCCGGATCTCTGATATCCATACATCGGAGCTTACTTGATCTTCTGAGTCTTGCGTGCTAGGTTGTTCGAAGCTTCCAACATCACCTACGACCCTTGGTGGACGCCATGGTAGCAGGGCCACCGAGACTTCCAGCTTCGTGGTGCTGGTCTCGCCCCCTTCGCTCAGTTCGGCAGGCTGAGCTGTTGGTTTTGACAACCTCCGGACGAAGATTCCGTCAGGAGCCGGAGCTCCGGTTGATGCTTTTATCAACAGTTCATCGACTTCAGCGTTATGAAGACGCTGAACATGGTGGAGATCCAAAACTTCGAAGTCCTTCTGAAGCCTCTGGACTTCAAGGAGATAATCAGCTAGTTGAGAATTGTTATAGGATCATTCACCTTTGACTTGTTTGATGATAAGTTGTGAATCTCCCTTCACTAACAGCTGTTTGACACCATAATATAGTGCCACCTTGAGTCCGTAGATGATAGCTTCATACTCCGCCATGTTGTTGGTTGCCTTGAAATCAAGGTGGACCATGTACTTGACCTTCTCCCCAGCCGGAGCCAGGTGAAGGATTCCAGCTCCGGCCCCCTGCTTTTGCACGGAGCCATCAAAGTAGAGAGTCCAGTGAGGCTCAGTGAATACCGGACCTTTGGGCTCTGGTTTCTGCTCACTGTGACCCCCTAGGATTTGATGGAGAGGGAGTCCATTCCAGCCACGAAGTTAGCCAAGGCTTGACTTTTGATTGCTTGTTGTAACATGAATTCTAGATCAAATTCGGTCAGTTCCGCTGCCCACTTTGCAATGTTCCCAGTAGAGTTAGGGTTATGCAAAATAGCACGCAGTGGAAAAGAAGTTACCACTGATATTTTGTGGGCTTGGAAGTAGTGATGAAGCTTCCTTGAGGCAATAAGAACTGCGTAAAGCAGCTTATGCACCTCAATGTATCTTGTCTTGGCGTCGTGTAGGACTTCACTGATGAAGTACAAGGGGCATTGGATGGTCTGAACCCTTTCAGAAGGACCCGAAGCTTCTTCTCCATCGACCCGGACCCTCCTCGAGGGTTCCGGACCTTCAGGTTGTGCTTCTTGGACCTTCCCGGAGGTGTCCAAAACTCCTTTTTGTTCGACCCAGACCTTGCTAGAAGGATCCAAATCATCTTGGTTGGCCAAATGAACTTCCTCAGGTAAATGGGGTTGATCCCCTAGCGTTTCGTCTTGAGGTTCCATATAGGGGTAGGCAAAAAAACCGAGACCGAAAAAACTGATCCAAAAAAACCGAGACCGAGACCGAAAAGACTGAAATATCGAATATCGGGTACCTATTCGGATATCAAATCTAAATAACCAATATATTAATTTCGAATTCGGGTATCACTCTCGGGTACCCAAAATAACCGAATAACCGAACAATAAAATCTCAAGTTAAATTAGGATCTATGAATCCTAAACAATATAGATTTTGATATTTCATTTGTGAGTTTTGACATGTGAAATCATTAAATTATACTATTTATTTATGATCTATTATTAATTAACTAATAATGTATTGTCTTTCGAGATTACATTTACGAATGATATTAAACTTATATTGATTATTGTGAGCATGAAGTAAGAATAATAAATAATTTGGGTATTTCGGGTAAGACCGAAGACCGAACCGAAATGTAAGTACCTAAAAATTTCGGTTACCTAATATTTATAACATTTCGGGTAGTGATTTTCAAAAACCAAAATTCAAAAAGACTGAAATGACTGAACTGAATTTACCGGGTAGACCGAACGCCCATCCCTAGTTCCATATCTGGAGGCTGGGACCCAGATATGCCTTCATTCAACTCTGGACCCTCCCGGAGGGGTCTGGCTTCCTGTACTGGATGTGGTTCCGATCTTTCCACAACCAGGACCATACTGACAACTTCGGTGGTTGCCGAAATGTAAAGCAGTAAAGGCTCACTAGTATTCGGAGCTACCAATATCGGCAGTGTGGTGATGAGCTATTTTAGCTCTTGAAATGCCTTTTCTGCTTCTTCAGATGAGTGAAATGGTCCGAACTTCTTAAAGAGTCTGAAGAAGGGCAGCGCCCGTTCTGCCAGTCTTGAGATAAACCGGCTGAGCGCAGCTAGGCATCCAATTAACTTCTGGACATCCTTAATGCGGGCTGGGGGCCGCATATTTTCTATGGCTTTGATCTTCGTCGAATTTTCTTTAATTCCTCGGTGAGTCACCAAGATACCCAGAAGCTTCCCGGAGCTAACCCCGAAGACACACTTGTCCGGGTTCAGCTTGGTGCGCATGGTGCGCAGCTTGTCGAAGACGGCTTGTAAGTTGTCAAGGAGTGACTCCTTGTTTTTCATCTTCACAACGATGTCGTCGATGTACACCTCCACCAAGTCTCTAATTAGCTCTCCAAATATTTTGTACATAGCTCGCACAAATGTTGAAACAACATTTTTAAGACCGAATGGCATGGTAGTATAACAGTACAATCCATCTACTGTTATGAAGGCAGTATGCTCTTCATCTTCCTTAGACATTTGGATTTGATGATATCCAGAATATGCATCTAAGAAACACAATAGCTCACACCTGGAGGTGGAGTCCACTATCTGATCTATTCTAGGTAGTGGAAATGGATCTTTTGGACATGCCTTATTCAAGGTGGTGTAGTCGATACACATCCAAAGCTTCCGACCGGCCTTGGGTACAACAACTGGGTCTGCAAGCCATTTTGGATGGAAGACTTCCCGGATGAATCCAATTTCGAGCAACTTTTTGATTTCCTGTCGGGTGAAGTTTTGTCACTCGATTAATTGCTTCCGGGGCTTCTGGTGTACAGGCCGTGCGTCGGGGTAAATCTTTAGATTGTGCTCAATCACCTCCCTAGGGATCCCAGACATTTGTGACGGTTGCCAGGCAAACATGTCAACATTAGCCCGGAGGAAAGTGATGAGTGTGAGTTCCTATTTCTTGTTCAGACCTCCCGATATGCGGGTAGTCTGAGCAGGTCGAAACCAATTTGGATGACTTTGACGGGAACGTCGGTGTCATCGCTTGGTTGCACACGGTGTGCAGATGTAGAGACTTTATGGCGAATGCTCGGAGGGTTCGAAGTTGGCTCCTTGTCAGATGCTTCTTCTTGTGCTGTGGTAAGCGCAAAGAGTTCTTCTACAGCAGTAACTCCTGCGGTGCGATCTTCGCGGATCCGGAGAACGACTGTGGGTGTTGGCATCTTCAACACTAAGTAATCATAATGAGTTGCGGCCATGAACTTGTACAAGGCTGGCCTGCCCAGAATGGAATTGAATGGTAGACTGATCTGCGTGACGTCAAAGACCAATTTCTCAGTTCTTTAGTTCTCCTAAGTCTCAAAGGTCACTGGGAGTGTGATGGAACCGAGAGGAGTAATGGTTCCCGGACCTACCTCAGAGAAATGTCGGGATGGGCGAAGGTCCGAAGGCCGGAGCTGAAGCTTAACAAAAGCTTTGAAGCTTATGTGGTTTAGCCATGAACCTCAGTCCACCATTACATGGTGAATTTGAATATTGTTAATGGTGGGTAACACCATCAACAGGAGTTGACCAGCCCCGATCATGTTTTGGGGGCAGTCCGAAGCATCGAAAATGATTGGGGTATCCATCCACTTCTGATGAGGCTCTGCCTTAGCAGTGGGAGCTACCACGGCCATGTCTCGCCGCATTGTCTTGAGGATGCAGCGAGAAGTGATGTCCCAAGACCCACCATAGATGGTGTTTAGGGTTTTCCGACGCTCGTTGTCAGAGACATCGGAATCGTTGTCGACAGTGTTGTAGACAGCTTTCAGGACCTTTTTGGGGTCCTGGAAACCTATCTCCTCTTCAGCCGGAGCTTCCTCGACTTTTTGTTTTCCTCCCCGCTGACAGAAAGGAGCTTCTTCCCGGCGCTTATTATAGCGCTCGGTAAGATTCTAGACCTCTCGGCATTCTTCCAGACTGTGTCTGTCCATTTTGTGAATTGGACACCACACCTTTGAATTGTTGTCGTCTTCTGACGAAGGACAAGGTCGCTTCTCGGGGCGCGGCCCCCGGCCACACGATGCTGCGGCAGCTGTAGCGGCTGGTGCGCCGGCTGACGACTTCTTCTTGTCGTTAGGCTTCTTTTTCTTCTTGCCACTGCCGGAGGTAGTGGCTTCAATTTTGGAGGACTTCTTTTTGGCCTCCAGAGGTGGCTTGGAGTGCATTTCACAACCCTCCACAGCTCTAGCACATTTGTCTGCTAGGCTGAAGAGTTCTGTGACGCTGGTGACTTCTTTGATGGTCAGCTTTTCCAACATCTTTTTATCTTGAACACCTTGTCTGAATGCAATGATAAAAGAAGAGCTCGTGATTGAAGGAATAGTATTCAGTACCTGAGAAAACCGCTGGATGAAGGATTGCAGCGATTCCCCCAATGTTTGCTTTACAGCAAACAAATCCAATTCAGTGTCAGGCCGGGTGTAAGAACTCCCGAAGTTGGCAGTGAATTGTTGGCATAGCTCCACCCAACTATTAATGGAGTCAGATGGAAGACTCATGAACCAAGACCTTGTAGTCCTAGTTAAAGCCATTGGGAAGTAATTGGCCATAACATCCTCATCACCTCCTACTGCTAGTATGGCAGTGGAGTAGATTTCAAGAAATTCGGCGGGGTAGACAGTCCCGTCGAATTTTTCTGGCAAGTGAGGCCGGAAATTTTGTGTCCATCTAACCATGCGCAAATGCATGCCCAGGGCAGAACAACATCCTCCTACTTCCTGAGGAGCAGGGTTGTCCCGAGCTTCTCGCCTCTCACGAGCATGATCTATATGGACGCGATTGTCCTGTTGCTGGTAATGGTGATCCAGTTCCGACCACAGGTCGTGAGTCGGAATACTGGTGACGGTGTGGGTGCATCGTGCCCCGGGAGGCAACGAGGTCACCTGCTGGGATGCAGCACGTCTCCTCTGTTGCGAGACTTGCGGACCAAGTCGACCCAACAAGGTTCGTCGTTGTGATGGTGCTCGCCCCGAAGGGGGAGGACCTTGATTGTTGATGCGAGCTGCTGCAGCTGCAACCAGATGGTCAGCTTCAGCCCTCCACTACTCCAAAGCACCCTGGGGTGCTCCTAGAGGCGGTGGGTGTTGTAGGAGAGCTCGCGCAGCAATGAGCGCATGCTCTGCGTTGTTGTTCGTCGATGCAGTGATCGACGCAGATGCACCATCTTGTTGCCCAGCATTGTTTGTCGGACCAGATGGTGGCTGTGGAGCCATAGTGACTGCTGGTACAATGGCACCTGTTGGTTGACGAGCATTGGAGGGATTGCCTCCAGTAGGTTGTTCAACACAATTGCCGTTGGAAGATCCTGCGGGAGAATTCACCATCTTGAGATCTCGAGTGAGCTGCTGACCCCCTTCCTAGCGCGCCAAATGTTGAAGTGTAGCTACGACACTTCCCTCAATACTACTAAAGTGTAGCCTGCGGAGGTTCTTGTTATGGTTGGGGCACGCAGAGATCGAGATCAAGATGGCGACACCAGAGATGTACGTGGTTCAGGCCGTCTGAGCGTAACACCCTACTCCACAGAGTGTATGTGTGTGTTGTATTATGAATTTCTGTAAGGCGTGGTTTATGGCTCAGCCTTGAGTTAGTTGTCCTTTGTATCATGCGGCTCAGTCTTTTATAGTCCAAAGACTGACCGTTACATCATTCACCCGACCCGACATGTTGCCCTGGTGTATTAAATTGCCTAATACACTGTTTACGAATATTAAGCATGGTTAATAGTGTGATAGTGTGCCTTAATGGCTGCGTTACCTCTATTAACTGTGCTCTGATCGTGTGTCGTTAATACAACATTAATGACACGTAATCAAGTCTTGTAACTGCCGCTTTGATTGTCCTTTGAATGTTCGTGTTGAAGGAGATCTGCCAGTGCATACGTTGATGAAGGTCCAGAGGCTTCACACGTGGAAAGCTTCGAAGCTTTCCTTTGTGGGGAGGTGGTTTTGGCACCGCTGTACACATGTCAACACCGGAGCTTCCCTCTGCTGGGGTTAGGTCCTGAGTTATTATGCATGTGTTGATCTCGGAGCTCCCCTGTGCTGAGAGGTTAGCTCTGGATTTATATTACACGTGTCAATCTCCGAAGCTACCCATATGAGGGATGCGGGTCCTGTGTAATACGACATGTGGGGCCTTAGGAGGCCTTCAATTTTGACGGGCAGAACTCTTTTGCACTTCTTGCGATATCATAGGGTACCCGGTACGCAGGGTACCGACAAATTGTGAAGAATCAAGTCAAAAATACACGACAACAAGAGTCACAAAAAACCGTCGAGAAAAACTCAAGTTATGATCGAAAGATCAAACAAGGGTCAATCTGTTCTACCGAGTAAAAACCTCTACAACACTGCAAAGAAACTCGTGTAGATCAGAAACCACAAATCCAATGACCATGCAATTTTCACAGATGATATATAATCAAGTTGTGAAGACAACCCAAAAAGAATCACATCAATTGGATATATAAAACTCGAGTTATGATAAAAACATCGACACAACGTAGTGCTGTGCAGAAACTCGACGAGAAAAACTTGTCTGAAACAAGTTGGACGAACAAAGAAAAAAGCTCCTCTCAACTACAAATTTTATTGATCAAAACACAAGAGGAACAGCCCCAAAGTGGTCTTACTACGAGCTGTGACCTCCCTTGCTTATATAACCAGCCCTTAGGCCAACCCAGGCCTAACTCGGACTCTAATCCTACTCAGTTTCAACCGAAACTTTTCATAACTGCTCAAGACTCTTCCATACGCAGATAGAAGCAATCTTAAGACTTCTAAACACCTTAGGAACATAACAAACTATCAGTACCTTGTGTATCGAGTACCCCTAGGTACCATAAACAAAGCCATAGAGTTCCTATGTCCAGGTAGCAGACGTCAGGAGGGAATACACGTCCCGTAGTATCGGATTTGTCTCCCTCCATAGGGTGGATACGGTACTGCCACGTGTCCGGAAGAGCCGAACCTTCCTCCCTCGATTGGGTAGCTCCAGTGCTGCCATGTCTCTTGCAGAGTCGGACCTTGCTTCCCATCTCAGGGAAGCTCCAACACTGCCATGTGTCCAATAGCACCGGATCTATCCCCCAGTAGAGAGAAGCTCCGGAGCTTCTATGTGTTAATATCCGGACCTAAGTATGCAACAGGAAGACAACGGTGTCGACTGTTGGAGCCGGCAGATCTCCCTACACTGCTAAAGTGATTGGGGAGTTTGTGGTTCGGTGTGGGCGCGCGGAGATTTTAAGAAGGTGAATTGTAGTTTGACACAGGAGACACAAGGATTTACGTGGTTCGGGCTGCCTGAGCGTAATACCCTACTCCACGGGTGTGTTGGTGTTGTATTAGCTTGTCACGTATGATCGCTTGTGAACGTCTGTGAACGTCCCTGAGTGTATCGTCGGCCTGTCCTTTTATAGCACAAGGACAGGCCGTTACAAGCTAGTCTGGCCCGACATGTGGCCCCGGCGGTTACTAGTATTGATACAAGATTAATTGCTGTTAATGATCCTGTAACGGGCTCCGACAGTGTCGTTACTGGTGTTAAGATCGTCCGTTTAAGTGTCATTAATATGGCATTAATGACGCTTAATCGGGTCTTGAAGTCCTTGGCTCTCTTTTGAAGATCCGGAGCCGTTACAAGGTCTTCCGGAGGTTAGAGGCTGTCAGGTCCGACGTTTGGACACGTGGCAGCTCCAAAGCTTGCTGTGGGAAGCAGATAGCTCCGGGGCTACCTGACACGTGTCAGGTCCGGAGCTTCTCTCGGTCAGGGGTTAAGTCCGGAGGTGCCGTTTCGGTACCTGGCCTGGAGCTTCCCCCTTGTGGGCGGTAGCTCCGGTTTGGCAGTACACGTGGTGACCCAGGGATTAACCATGTTGGAGAAGCAGGTCCGGTCATGTCTGACAAGTGGGCCTCTGAGGGTCTTCAACCCAAGTAGATGGCTTTCCTTTGAAATCTTTGTAACCTCATGGGGTGTGCGGTTTTTAGGGTACCAACAGTGGCCCCCTGGACCTACCTCCGAGGAAGATCACTGGGGTGAAGTCATTCCTTCGGAGGTGGGTCCATCCTTGCGACTCTTGAACTGGGTCTTCAAGGGTCTTCGGAGGTGCCGTTGGCAGGGATTTACAGTTAGATCCCGTCGCGTGGCGCACCTCAGGCGGCAGATGAGATCTTTGACGTGCGGATCTCACACAATTGAAGGTCGCCGGTTCCCGATACGAAAACCGTATCGGTTCCGCGCGCCCTGTCAAGCCGCCGCCTTTGGGTTTCCCGCCTCAAGATGACAACCGTTCGCCTGGGTAAGAGCCTCGACTTGATCGTCGGGGTGGTCCCGGGCCCTCTTGTCATCGGCTGGGTTGAATTCTTGAGTGGTATCTTCGACTTCCCTACGGTTTCCATCTAAGCGTTGCGAGGGCTTACTTAAGAAGGAAAGCACGCACCGTCGGGAGTTCTTTACGCCTCTCATCTGATCTTGCGCTCAAACTCCAGACTCGTACTTCGCTTCTCTTCTCTTGCCTAGCTGTGCCGCGATGGAGTTGGGTCTGCGCGAGAGTCGCTTGAAGACCGACAATGATTTGAAGAAGGTTCGGGCCCTCATGGGGTGGTCCTCGGACTTCTCCAACCGCTTGGTCCGTGCCGGCGCAGAGCTCCCCTTCGAGAAGGAGCGCGCTGGCGAGATGGTGTACTTTTCTTCGTACGCCATGGTGGAGTTGATCCCACCTTTTTCTTCTTTCTTCTTGATGCTGCTAGACTTCATGGTCTGCAGCTGTACCACCGTGGCCCTCACTCCATTCTCCTCGTGTCTATCTTCGTCCACTTCTGTGAGATGTGGGTGGGCATCCCCCCTGCATCGAACTCTTCCGAACCTTCTTCACCGTCCACACTACCGACCGGAGCAATGAGTACCTTGGCTTCTACTACTTCGTGAAGCGCAAGAAGTGCCCATTCAAGTACCTCCGGTCATTCCCTTCCGGGAAGTGGGATGACTGGAAGAAAGATTGGATAGTCGTCAGGGTGGAGGAGCATGAGCGGTTGGAGCTGCCCGAAGGTCTGCCCGGCATCGACACGACGATCTGGAGTGAGGTTCCGGTGCTGGCGGAAGCTTTCAACCCGGCCCTGACCAGGATCCGCCAATGCGTGGAGGGAGGATTGACTCCCCAGGCGGTATTCTGCAATTTCCTGGCCAACAGGTGGGCGCCGCTGAAGAGGAGGGAGAAACTCGCTTGGGCCCTCAGCGGCATGATGGATAGCGACCGAATCGAGTCCGGGCGGAAGTCCGACATGGCGAGGAAAACCTTGGAGTTCCACCTCAAGAAATTCCAGCACGGCATCGACATTGCGGGTGATGACTTGTTCCCGCCATCAGCTTTCCTCCCCTGAACGAGGCAGTAGAGTTCCGGAGGGAGCTCCGGCGGAAGATGTCGGAACTCGATGACCTCGGTATCGTCGAGAGGAGATTGACCACCAAAGTGGTGATCTCAGAAGTCCCCGAAGGTGGTCCCCCCTGCTCCGAAGCCCAGGACTGAGGTCGTCGGCAAGGGTAAGGAGCTGGCAGAGGAACCCGTGCGCCGGAAGAGGAAATATCCGGCTGCCATAGGGTCCTCCAGGTCTGCAGCCTTGGCGTCACCTCCTTCTCCCCGGAGGGAGAGGTCTCCTGCGGCCGCGACGATGGTGCCCATGGTGGTGCCTCCTCATGATGTCAGCTCCGAGCGCGTGACTCCAGCGCCAGGGTCAGTTGGGGCCCCTAGGTCCGGAGGTGCTTCTCTGCCAAGGGGGGCCCCGACTAAGGAAGCGCCCGCTGCTGCATCAGGTCCCAGGAGGTCCTCCAGGGCATCTACACCAGCGGCTACAGTGGTTAGCCCGGAGCGTCCGGGGAAGAGGTTCCGAGCAAGCTGGTGCGGAAACCTCCCAAGGTAAGTCTTGAACTTTACTTTGGACAGTCACTTTGTCATAATAACTGTTTTTTGAGTTTCTTTATCCATCATCTGCAGCGTTCCCAGGAAAAAGAGCGAGGCTCCACCCTCAGCCGCAGCAGCTGAGACTGCGAGGGCGGAACCCTCTGCTCCTGCCCCGGCGCCAGCTCCGGCAGTGGCGGAAGCCGCGACAGCTCCGTTGCCAGCTGTCGTGGTCATGGACCTCGACTCATCCCCTGAGGTTCCTGTGGTAGCGCCGGACCACGGGAGAGAAGATGCGCCAATGGCACTTGTCCCAGAGGCTGAAGCTCCGGGTCCTGATGCTGTGATGATGGAAGCTCCGGCGGTTGAGCCGGAGAAAGCGGTAATTCCGGCCTTAGAGCCGGAAGTTGTTGAAGCCCCGGCGGTTGAGCCGGAGGTTGTTGGAATCCCGGCAGACGAGCTGGGTGTTGATGAAGTCCCGGCAGTTGAGCCGGTTACCTCAGAAGCACCGGCCGCAGAGCCGGTTATTGTTGGAGCTCCGGCCATAGAGCCGGTTGGAGATGAAGACCTTACGGCGCCCGAGCCAGCCGTTGCTGAGGCTTCGGTGCTTAAGCCCCCATCAGAGGAGGTGCCCAGGCCAGAACCAGAGGCGGCTTCTGCTCTGGAAGCAGTGATGTTAGAGGTACCCACGGCCGAGCCGGAGCGCCCTGAAGACGTCACTGGCCCCCTGCCTGAGGGGGTGAATGAAGACTTGGCGGCGGGGCCTTCTTCGATGGCGACTGAGGCCATCCCGGAGGACGGCCCTAGTGCCTTGTAAGCTCAGGGTTCCGCTCTCGTAGAGTGGGACCCAATTTTTGTATGTGAAGACCCGCTGGAACCAGCGGAGGAGACCCCAGCAGGTCCGGAGCCCATCCCGCTGTTGATGTCTATCGACAACGCCTGCTCCAGTCTGCGTCAAGTCCAATTGGCCTTCTTCAACGACAGCAAGGCTCTTGAAGAGGAGCGCCAAACCCTTAGGCGGTGGCGTAACCGACTCCACTTTGAGACCAAGCTGGCGCAGTCGAGGCTAGCGGATGACAAGGAGTGGATCAAGCGGGAGAAGATCTGCCTGGAGTACTGGGGCAAGCTGCTGGATGACAGGGAGAGCATGACTCATGCCTTCGACGCTCAATCCCGGGAGATCCACGATCAGGCCAAAGCTGCCAACGACGCGGCCAATGCTCGGCACGAACAGCTTGAGGCCATCAACACTGCACTCATCAAGCACCGAGAGGCACTTGAAGAGAGGGAGAGACGGCTCGAGGACGAAGAGCAGGAGCTCCTAGAGCTGCGGGATGACGTCCTGAGGAGGGAAGAGGAGCTCGCCGAGAAAGTAGCTCTGGCTGACAAGGGCCTCGAGGAGCGCACCAAGAAGTTGGAAGAGCGCTGCCACGAGGAAGAGGAGAAGACCTGGGTGCGGGGGCAGGAACTCTACGAATACGAGTGTGCCCTTGTTGCCCGGGAGAAAAAAGTGGAGGCTAGGGAGAAGGACCTGGTCGATCGTCGGAACAAGATCCACCTCCGGGAGGAGGAGCTCGGAAGACTTGAGAGGCGGGTTGCTGCAAAGATTCAGCAAAACGCCAAAGAAGTTGAGCGCCTCGCCCGTGAGAATTCCGAACTGACGGCGGCCAAGAGATCCCTGGAAGAGATGAAGAGCTTGAGGACGGCAGACTCCCTACAGATTTGGGAGTTCTTGGGCAAGGCCAATGATGCGCTGACACCGATGGGTTTCAGCCCCGTGCGCCCGGATGATCCGGAGCCGGAGCTGGACCTTGCGCTCCAGGCGTTGAGCGCAGCAGGTAGCAAGCTCTCCAAGGTGGGCGATGTCATCGCAGACCAACTGGAGGTTGAGGGGGCAATCCCTGGCGAAGAACGTCGCAGAGTATGTGCTGACGTGCTACACCAGCCGGAACCCCCAATTTCCTCTGGACCCGGTGCTTGAAGGCCCCGTCGAAGGAGAAGGCGAAGCTACCCGAGCCAACGTATCGGAGGTCGCCCAGAAAGTCGCCGAGTTCTTCCATAGGGTCTAGGACCATCTCTTTAGCTCTCACTTGTATTTTCTCTTCTTCTTCCTTAATTTTGTAATCCCTTGTCTCCAGATGTAATCTCCTGTCTCCAGATGAATGAAATCCCCAAAATTTTTGAGAATTTCACTTTTTGTCTTCAACACCTTTATCTTCACTTGGCCCCCTGGTAGACGTACACAATTTGATTGTGAACATGTACCAAAAGGATATTGTGTTTTGTTGAAGACGAATTTGCTCCGAACTTGTAGAATTTAGGTTTGAAGTCTTCGATAGTGAAGGTCCCCTGAGGTTGTCGGAGCTTAGAAGCTCCGGCATTGTCCATCGCTGGAGCTTGGCAGCTCCGGCAATAGCCTCTATCAACACCTAGAGCGTCGATAGTTAGTCCTCCGGGGTGTCGAAGCTGGGTAGCTCCGGCAGTGACCTTTGCCAACACTTGGTTTGTTGGCAGCATACTCCATTTACGGGGTCTTCTCACCATCTTATATTCAGCGTTGACGGCTGGCCCCCTTGGGGGAGTCGGAGCTTAGTTAGCTCCAGCTTTTCTCCATCAACGTAGAGTTTATTTTTCCTGCACACTTAAGCCAAGAAAAATGGTAAAATTCGTTCCTTGTCTATAATTTCGCCGCGGCTTATGATTCTCGAGAAAACTTTAAGTTGAACGCGATTTTAAATACAACCGGATGCGTTGCCTTTTCTCTTAGATTCAACTGTCCATGGACCCGCCTTACTTCAGCCTGCCGGGGTGTAGGTAGAGTGGCGTACTTAGGGTGCTTGACCAGGCTAAGTCGATAGCACACTCCGGCCCTAGATTGGCTTGGCGGCTTTCAGGCGAGTTGGCCATGAACGATATTTGAATCCAAAAGAACTGACAATGCAACTCGAATCGTATATAAACCGGTCGAACTAAAATTTCTTAAGAATTGCACGTCTCTGTTATAGACAAGAAAGAGAAAAATAAAAATGTCGAGCATGTACAAAATAAATGCACGTGGAGTCTATTTCACATGAAGATGTCTTTCATTATAAATCCGGGGTACAGGGGAAACGAGTACACTCTTAGGGTACGGAACCAGGCTAAGTGTGTTTCATTTCTCGTTTGACCCAGGGTAGTTAGCCACACTTTTAGTCCTGAGACTGTGACAAGTGTTGCATGAGCTTTGCGGACCTTTCGGGAAAGGTCCGGCTGCTCTCTCGGAGGAACTACCCAAGTCTGTACAATGACTCTATAACATACACCCCAAGTTACTCAAGACTCACCTCCGTGGTATTAAGTGTAGAACTTACGGAGGTGCTCGATGTTCCAAGGATTTGGGAGAGGTGTCCCATCCTTGGTAGCCAAGCGAACGCTTCCGGGATGGGATACTTTGATCACTCGGAAGGGCCCCTCCCAGCTGGGGGAGAGTTTGTTTAACCCTTCTCTGGATAGTATTCTCTGTAGCACCAGATCGCCTTCCTCGAGTTGTCGGTTGTGTACATGCCGCTGGTGATAACGCCGCAGAGCTTGGCGATATCGGGCATTCCGAATAGCTGCTTGGCACCTTCCCTCCTCGAGGAGGTATAGGTCTTCACGCCGGAGCTGGTCCTGCGCGGCTTCGTCGAAGTTTAGGACCCGGAGCGAACCCAAGGTGATTTCCGGAGGAAGGATTGCTTCAACTCCGTACACCAGAAAGAAGGGTGTCTCTCCAGTTGACCGGTTTTGAGATGTCCTGTTGGCCCATAAAGTAGGCACTTCCCTGGGGATCCAAGGCATTTATGACGGTTGCCAAGCAAACACGTCGACATTTGCCCGGAGGAAAGTGATGAGCGCGAGTTCCTATTTGTCGTTCAGCCCTCCCGATATACGGGTGGTCTGAGCGGCATCGGAACCAATTTGGACGACTTTGACGGGAATGTCGGTGTCGCCGCTTGGCTGCACACGGGGTGCAGAGATCGAGCCTCGTTGACGAATGCTCGGAGGTCTTGGAGCTTTCTCCTGCCTGGAGTCTTCCTCTTGCGCCGTAGTGAGCGCATGAAGTTCCTCCAAAGCAGTTACTCCTGCAGTACGATCTTCGCGGATCCGGAGAACGCCTACTGGTGTTGGCATTTTCAACACCAGATAACCATAATAAGCGGCTACCATGAATTTGTACAGGGCAGGCCTACCCAAGATGGCGTTGAATGGTAAGTTGATCTGAGCGACGTCGAAGACCAACTTCTCAGTGCGATACTTCTCCCGGGTCCTGAAGGTAACGGGGAGAGTTATAGCTCCGAGTGGGGTAATGGCCCCCGGACCTACTCCGGAGAAAGGTCGAGAGGGCTGGAGATCCGAAGGTCGGAGCTGAAGCTTAGTGAAAGCTTCGAAGCTGATGAGGTTAAGCCCCGAACCTCCGTCTACCATGACATGGTGGAGCTGGATGTTGTTGATGGTAGGAGATACCATCAAAGGTAGCTGACCTGCTCCAATCATGCTCCGCGGGCAATCAGAGGCATCGAAAGTGATGGAGGTGTCCATCCACTTTCGATGAGGTTTCGGCCTGACTGTAGGGGCTAAAGCGGCCATATCCCGCCGCATAGTCTTGATGACGCGACGAGAGGTGATATCCCATGATCCACCAAAAATGGTGTTCATGGTCTTCCGACGCTCGTTGTCAGAGACGTCAGAGTCATTGTCGACGGAGGTGTAGACGGCCTTCAGGACCTTTTTGGGATCCTGAAACCCTAACTCCTCTTCAGCCGGAGCTTCGTCGACCTTCTGTTTTCCTTCCCTCTGTCGGAAAGGAGATCCTTCCTGGCGCTTGCTGTAGCGCTCGGCAAGGTTTTGGACCTCCCGGCAGTCTTCCAAACCGTGGCTGCCCGTTTTGTGAATGGTACACCACACTTTTGGTTTGCCACCGTCTTCAGAAGACGGTCGAGGTCGCTTCTCGGGGCGTGGCCCCCGGCCACCCGGAGTTGCAGCAGCTGCAACATTGGATGTGCCGGCCGACGGCTTCTTCTTGCCGTTGGTCTTCTTTTTCTTCTTGCCACCCCCGGAGGTAGCGGCTTCTTCTTTGGAGGATTTCTTGTGATCCTCCGAGGCTGGTTTGGAGTGCATCTCACGGCCCTCCGCAGCTCTGGCACATTTGTCTGCCAGGCTGAAGAGTTCCGTGACACTGGTGATCTCTTTGATCGCCAGCTTCTCCAACATCTTCTTGTCTCGTACGCCCTGTCTGAATGCCACAATGACAGAAGCGCTTGAGATTGAAGGGATAGTGTTGCGTACCTGAGAGAACCTCTGGATGAAGGAACGCAAAGATTCTCCCCCTTTTTGCACGACCGCAAAAAGGTCCAGTTCAGTGCCTGGTCGGGTGTATGAACTCCCGAAGTTGGCAATGAACTGACGGCACAGCTCCTCCCAACTGTTGATAGAGTTGGGTGGAAGGTTCATAAACCAGGACCTGGTGGTCCCAGTGAAGGCCACTGGAAAGTAATTGGCCATCACAGCCTTGTTTCCGCCAGCTGCCAAGATTGCAGTGGAGTATATTTGAAGGAATTCGGCGGGGTTCACAGTCCCGTTGAATTTTTCTGGCAGGTGTGGCCGGAACTTCTATGGCCATCTAACCATGCGCACGTGCATGGCTAGGGCTGAACAGCCTCCTCCTACCCCTTCCATAGTAGAAAGGTCCTGAGCTTCCCGTCTTTCACGAGCACGCTCAATATGGACACGGCCATCCTGCTGGCGGTATCGGCGATCAAGCTCCGCCCGGAGGTCATGAGTCGAAAGCCTGGATACCGTATGGGTGCGTCGTGCCCCAGAGGGCAACGACGTCACCTGTTGTGACGCAGCTCGTCTCCTGTTGTTGGAGACGTGCGGACCAAGTCTACCAGACAAGTCCGCCGCTACGATGGGGCCCGTCCTGAAGGAGGAGGACCCTGGTTGCTGATGCGGTCGGCAGCGGCTGCAACCAAGTGTTCCACATCAGCTCTCCACTGCTCCAATGCATCCCGGGATGCATCAGAAGGTGGTGGACGTTGGAGAAGAGCACGCGCTGCATGGAGCGCGTGTTCCGGGTTGTCTTGACTTGCCGACGCAGTAAGTGACGCCGGCGCACCATCACATTGCCCAGCACGATTTGCTGGAGAAGATGGTGGTGGTGGGAGTGTGGCTCCTGCTGGTGCTGAGGCTCCTGCTGGTGGCTGCTTGTTGGAGGGATTGCCCCCAATAGCCTGAGCAGCAGGTTGACCGTTGGATGATCCAGCCGCGGAGTTCACCATTCTCGAAAATCTCAGGCGCCCCCTACCTGGCGCGCCAACTGTCGACTGTTGGAGCCGGCAGATCTCCCTACACTGCTAAAGTGATTGGGGAGTTTGTGGTTCGGTGTGGGCGCGCGGAGATTTTAAGAAGGTGAATTGTAGTTTGACACAGGAGACACAAGGATTTACGTGGTTCGGGCCGCTTGAGCGTAATACCCTACTCCACGGGTGTGTTGGTGTTGTATTAGCTTGTCACGTATGATCGCTTGTGAACGTCTGTGAACGTCCCTGAGTGTATCGTCGGCCTGTCCTTTTATAGTACAAGGACAGGCCGTTACAAGCTAGCCTGGCCCAACATGTGGCCCCGGCGGTTACTAGTATTGATACAAGATTAATTGCTGTTAATGATCGTGTAACGGGCTCCGACAGTGCCGTTACTGGTGTTAAGATCATCTGTTTAAGTGTCATTAATATGGCATTAATGACGCTTAATCGGGTCTTGAAGTCCTTGGCTCTCCTTTGAAGATCCGGAGCCATTACAAGGTCTTCCGGAGGTTAGAGGCTGTCAGGTCCGACGTTTGGACACGTGGCAGCTCCGGAGCTTGTTGTGGGAAGCAGGTAGCTCCGGGGCTACCTGACATGTGTCAGGTCCGGAGCTTCTCTCGATCAGGGGTTAAGTCCGGAGGTGCCGTTTCGGTACCTGGCCCGGAGCTTCCCCCTTGTGGGCGGTAGCTCCGGTTTGGCAGTACACGTGGCGACCCAGGGATTAACCATGTTGGAGAAGCAGGTCCGGTCATGTCTGACAAGTGGGCCTCCGAGAGTCTTCAACCCAAGTAGATGGCTTTCCTTTTAAATCTTTGTAACCTCAAGGGTGTGCGGTTTTTAGGGTACCGACAAACGGGATCTCCAACAGCGCAGACATTCAAGAGCCATCAATTGGCCGTTACAAGACCTGGTTAACGTGTCATTAATGTTATATTAATGATGTGATCAAAAGGCTATCAAGACCGATAATGCTGCTATTAAGGCGTGTTATCATGCTATTAACTACCCTTAACACCATAGAACGTGTATATGATGGTAATTACAGCTGGGGCCACATGTCGGGCCAGGCACAAACTGTAACAGTCAGTCCTTAGCATATAAAAGGGTTGCGCTGCATGGTAGAAGGGCAACGGATCTGAAGCCATCTCATACACAGTAAATCTCATATAATCAACACACACCCCGTGGAGTAGGGTATTACGCTCAGGCGGCCCGAACCACGTAAAACACTCGATGTTCGCCTCTTGTCTCGATCTTGACTCACGCCCCAACAGAATACGAACCTCTGCAGACTACTTCTTAGTAGTACCGGGGAAGTGTCCTAGTCCATACTTTGACATTTGGCACGCCAGGAAGGGGCGCTTTCAAGATTTTAAGATGGTGAACTCTGTTGTCGCTTCATCCAACGGACTGACTGAGCAACCTACTGGGGGAAATCCCTACAATGTGCATAAGTCGACCAACGTTGTTGTTCCGGCGGGTGTCATTCCTCCACCACAACCACCATCTCAGCAGGATGGTGTACTCGCGTCGGACACTGCATCGACGAACAACCCCGAGAACGCGCTGAATGCAACGTGGACTCTACTCCAGCATCCACTAGCACCGGGAGCTCCTGCCGCCGCGTTAGAATAGTGGTGCGCTGATATTGAGCATTTTGTTGTAGCTGCAGCCAATGCAATCAGCAACCAAGGTCCACCCCATGCAAGCCATACACCTTCTCAGAACAGGACCTTGTCTGGTAGACTTGGTCCTCAGGCATCGCAGCTCAAGAGACGTGTGCCCTCCCAGCAAGTGACGACACTGCCCTCTGGGTCTCGCCGTACTCACACGGTGACGAGGCTCCCGACTCAGGACCTCCAGTTGGAGCTTGACCGCCGCTACATGCGGCAGGACGGTCGTGTCAACATCGAGTGTGCTCACGAGAGGCGAATTGCTCGAGAAAACACTTCTCCTCTTGGAGTTGGGGGCGGCTGTTCAGCCCTTGCCATGCACCTTTGCATGGTCGAGTGGCTACCCAAGTTGCGGGCTCATGTGTCGAAGAAATACGACGGGACAATCAACCCCATCGAGTTTCTTCAGAACCACTCCACCGCCATCCTCGCGCCTGAAGGCAATGAGGTCGTGATGGCCAACTACTTCCCTGTGGCTCTGACTAGGACTGCAAGGTCCTGGTTTATGAGCTTATCGCCCGATTGCATCTATAGTTGGGCGGAACGTTATCGCCAGTTCATCGCCAACTTCGGGAGCTCCTACACCTGGCCTGACACCGAGATGGACTTGTTCGCTGTACAATAGAAGTCGGGAGAGTCACTGCGATCCTTCATCCAATGAGGTATGGAACACAATTCCTTCTATTTCCAACACTTACGTCATCATTGCATTTCGACAGGGGGTTAGAGACAAGAAGATGTTGAAGAAGCTGGCAACCAAGAATGTCAGCAGCGTCACCAAACTCTTCAGCCTGGCTGACAATACGCCAGAGCCGTGGAGGGTCGTGAGATGCACTCCAAACCAGTTGCGGAGGCAAAGCAATCTTCCTCCAAAGCTTAAGATACTACCTCCGACAATGGAAAAAAGAAGAAGAAGTCAAGTGGAAAGAAGAAGTCACTTGCCGGCACACCTACTGTTGCCGCTACCGCAGCTCCGGGTGGCCGGGGGCCATGCCCCGACAAACGACCTCGACCATCGTTTGAAGATTGGGATGGTGAAAAGATGTGGTGTCCGATCTACAAATCAACAACCCACAATCTTGAAGACTGTCGCGATGTCAAGAGGCTTGCTGAATGCAACAACAAGCGTCAAGATGAGACCTCATTCCGCCAGCGGGAAGGGAAGTAAAAAGTTGACGAAGCTCTGTCTGATCAGGAGCTAGGCTTCCAAAATGACAAGAAGGCGTTGAAGGTGGCCTACAACGCCATCAATGATGACTCCAACATCTACGACAGTGGGCATTGGAAGACACTCCATATTATGTATAAAGGGTCCTGGGACATCACCTCCCGATGCATCTTGAAGACTATGCGTCAAGAGATGGCTGCTGCTGCTCCTACTGCCAAGGTGGAGCCACATTAGAAGTGGATGGATACTTCTATCACCTTCGATGCTTTGGACTGACCAAAGAACATGGTGGGAGCTGGACAATTGCCTATGATGGTCTCTCCGACTTGAAGTAGCAGAAGTCTCCAATTGGAGAGCGGTTACCTCTAGTTACAGAGAAGTCGCATCTGTCTCCAACTCTAGAGCTGCCGCAGAAGTCTCCACTTGAAGAGCATCCGCGTCGGTCTCCACCTTACACTCAAAGTGCCCTGCACCCTACACCTTATCAGCCTCCTGCAAAGCCGATGAAGAATGTACGCGCCAAGAACAAGAGCATGCTATAGCGGCGATTATCATCGAAGGAAGCTTCGAAGAAACCAATGAAAGAATCAGAAACTAACCCAGGGGTGCCAAAAGCTATGACGCATTCAAACCCGAAGTTTGAAAGGGGAAAGTCGATGTTAACTGCCGCTACACTCAAACAAGTTGGTAAACCTTGTGTTCAACTTCATCAATACTACATGGAAAATTATAAAACATGTGATACCATACTAGCGTCAATGAAGGATAAACACTTTCTCTCGGGTGATGGTGCTTTTGTGATCGCATGGTCCGATCTCTATGACCTTTTCAACCTCGACGCGTTGGATGTTTCTCTAATACGCTGCTTCGCATTTTAAGTCCTCAAAAACTAGGTTCTTCAATACATATACTCAATATAAGTGTTATATGTAAAAAATTTGACATTTTACGTGTAGGCACCAGCAACAACATACTCGTTATAACACGGGAAATGCGTCTTCTGCATATGTTGACCCGCAAGTACCAGCGAGAACTTATATTCAAACGTCGAGTGATTAAAAAGATGTTGTTCAATATTTTGTGAAGGCAATGATACACTATAGTGATAAGGAGCTCCTAGTCATACCATTCAACCCGGGTAACAATTAGGTAACCATAGCAATTTCTACAAGGTACGACCAAGTCTGGTACTATGACTCCTCAAGGCCGAAAGATGAAAAAACTAGCGAGCGAATAATCCGTACATGGAGTGATATCTCTTCCGTTATTGACGAGTAAGTTCCTACTTCACTTTATTTTCTGACTATTTCGTCCTTGCACGATAACTTTACATTTACTGTAAATGTTTTTGATTAGGGCTTTTGGACAAGTAAAAGGAAAACACCGACAACTTTAACATCATACTGCATCCGACATCCCACAACAAGCTCCAGACAACACGTGCGGCTTCCATGCCTGCTTACACATGGCTTTATTTGGAGAGCAGCCTAATTGCAATGTAGAGACATACTATGCAAGTTCATCATTTCTGAAATCATTAGTTCAAAGGGATAATTTCATTACCAAGTAGAAGATTAGGTGACAGTTATTCTTTTGTGTAATTAGTTACTTGTTAAGCTGGATGAACAGGAGATTTTTGTGTAAATAGTTACTTGGTAACCACGATTGACACTTTGTTAATATTTGATTGGTCAATGTCTGTGATCTCCATTTGTCTATACATATGTTTCTATATGTGTATGCTGCTGACATTGACAATGTGGCAGCCAAATCCTGGCTAGCTCCAGGATGCAGCCGGCAATGAAGATAATCAGGGTTGCGGGACGACTAATAGGAGACGTGCGTCTAGCAGGTAGCGTCTTCTATTAGTGCCACTGTGACCTGCCTGTAAACAATCCGCGATGTGTTGTAACAAATAACGTCTTGGATTACCTAAATAAAGGAGACACGCTTCCCTAGAGCACGTCTCAGATCAGTCAACAAATCTGCGACGTGCTAACGTAAAGCTCGTCTCAGATCAGTCAATAAATCCGCGACGTGCTGTATTAGAGCGTGTCTCACATGTACGTTGATGGGCGACGCGCCCGGAACCCGTCTCCAATGACCCTGTAAATCTCGTCTGTTATGACTCAATGAAAGGAGACGCACTATCTTTGAGCATGTCTCGCACTTAGTCTGATCGGCGACACGCCTGCCACGCGTCTCTGATGACAACGTAATGCGAGACGCGACGACGGAGACACACGGTTTGTTCGTTTCCCTTCTTCGTTCGGGCATGTCTCGGATGAGCTTTTCTTACGTAGTGATTAGCTAGAAAAAAAGATTTAGCATAAAACCAACTATCATAATAAGTAGCTCTTCATATTTGAAATAATGTATTTTAAATATATTATTAGTTAAATTTAAAATTTAACTTTAACTAAACCTAAAAATGTTTATATTGTTGGACAGAGGAAGTACTTGCTTTTAGCAGCCTTGAACAACTCTAACAACAAAACTACGCACAACATGTCATGAGAATATGCCTTCGGTGTTGTAAACTGTCAAACACATAGATTGGTGCTTAATATGGAAGGAATGAATCTTTTTATAATTAGATGAGCAGTTTGCGATGACAGATATGGGATCAATATCAAAGGGAGTTTAGCCTAATTATTAAATACCTTGAGACTCGAGTAACACCACTCAAGTCTTGAGTTGTGCCATATCTGGGCGCAACTACGAAGTGTAAAGTGAGAACAAACATGATGGGTCGATAGACCGATCTATAGAGTCTGCTACTATACGAGCGTTCGCCCATTTACAGATGACGTATAAGGTGAGTACGGACACGATGCGGGTGGCAATACCGCCCTATAGAGTCCACTATCAAGATGTCAATTTAGCAATAAGATTGTTGTGTAATATTGTAGTCATCTGATTATCGTCGTTTTGTTTTAGAACTGTGAGTGTCTGTATTTATATTCGATTGTAATAAATTAATCATAACATTCTTGAAGAGAAAAGTTCAAACTTCACCCATTGTCTAAAAAAAGATATGGGATGAATTGTGAATTTGAACAAATGTAAATGCAGGCGCACTAAGTTGGCAGCGAATTCGGAGATATTACATACTTAAGTCAGTGAGATTCTTCACCGCGAATCCTGTTGGTGGCCGCCCTGCCGCCGGGGGTGACGAATTCCTTTGAGACCCCGAACGTGGCATGGCATGGCTGATGGCGCGCCTCCTCTAGATTCACGACGTTGCTGTTGCTCACCCCAGCTCAAAGCATTCTCCTCAAGCTAATGTAAAGACTACTCCCTCCGTCCTCATGAATTTGTCGCTTTGTAGTTTAAAAATGAACTACAAAGCGACAAGTTCATGGGACGGAGGGAGTACTTGGTAATCTAGCGTAAAGTAGACATGGTAAAAACTGCAAGTGATCATCATTTTGAGTAACTTGTTCTGAAAACGACTTGCTAATTACGAATGCTTGGTACTCGGTTTATCTTCCAACTTTCTCCTCTGGCATATTACTACAGATTTAGCGCAGTCGCAGTCGCAGTCAAGCGGCACATGAGAAACTCCTTGGTTCTTGCTGACAACTGACGCAAGCCACGTGGACGTCTCCGATTGGGAGCGCCGCTCTCGAACTTTGTGCCACCTGCATCATTCATCAACAAGACCAGTGCCAGAGGCGTCACGAGAGGGCGCAGCCCGATGCAGCAGCCAGCAGCCGGTCATATGGGATGGTTTGCTGGCACGGGAGGACAACCAGTTGACCGCACATTGCGTCACTGCGCTCCATACACGCACCACCGTCCATCACGAGCTCCCGCGTCGTCCGAGAGCCTTCCTCTTATAAGACGGCTGACGGCGTACGATTCCATCGCCCCGCCGGCAAAGTCCCCGATCATATCAAGCCATCGAGAAACGCTGAGCAACTGTCTCATCATCATTTCTAGCTTTCAGCAATGGCGGCTCGTCTGCTGCTCTCCGTCTCCCTCCTTCTGAGCTCACTCTCAGGTGACGTCCTCGACAAAATGCTTTAGTATTCTGCATGCATGGCGCGGACCGGCGGGTGATTGATGACGTACGTCGTGTGTTTGCTGTGGTGCAGGGGCCGTGTCGACGACGTTCACGCTGACCAACTCTTGCGGCTACACGGTGTGGCCGGGCCTGCTGTCGAGCGCGGGATCGCCGCCGCTCTCCACGACAGGGTTCGCGCTGGCGCCGGGGGAGTCGCGCCCCGTGGACGCGCCGGCCGGGTGGTCCGGCCGCATCTGGGGCCGCACGCTGTGCGCCACGGACCCGGGGTCCGGCAAGTTCTCCTGCGCCACGGGCGAGTGCGGCTCCGGGACGGTGGAGTGCGCTGGCGGCGGGGCGGCGCCGCCCACCACGCTGGCCGAATTCACCCTCAACGGCGCCGGCGGCAGCGACTTCTACGACGTGAGCCTCGTGGACGGGTCCAACCTTCCCGTGGCCGTGGTGCCGCAGGGCGGCTCCGGAGCGACGTGCGGCGTCACGGGCTGCCTCGTGGACGTGAACGGGGCGTGCCCCGCCGACCTGAGGGTGGTGGGCGCCGACGGCGCCGCGATCGCGTGTAAGAGCGCGTGCGGCGCGTACGGGCGGCCCGAGGACTGCTGCAGCGGCGACCACAACACGCCGCAGACGTGCCAGCCGTCGGCCAGCTCGCAGTACTTCAAGAACGCGTGCCCGCGCGCGTACAGCTACGCCTACGACGACGCCACCTCCACCTTCACCTGCACATCGGGCACCGCCAGTTACCTCATCACCTTCTGCCCTAGCATTTCCAGGTAATTCAATCGGCCTTACTGCAGCTGCGCATCATCCGCGTTTTTATTAGCTGGCCTCGTACGTGTGTCAACCACCACTGCTTCTGGAAAGCCCAGCACGCGCATGCAGACAAAAATCATTGCCACGAACGTGAATCACAGCACGAATGGAATCACTGGAAGGTAGATCAATGATCACACACATGCACATGACTAATTTTGTAGGCTGAACGTCTTGGAAGGTTGATCTACCATCCATTTGATCATAACATTGCAACATAGGTTGTCGGTACGGTATAAAGTCAGGCGAACCTCCCTTTATTGAATGAGATTCGTTTCAATGCCTAAACCATTCTCCTGAAGTAGATGTATGTCTAGTTGGCGTGATATATATTGTAAAACAATTAGGATCAAAATTAAGCCACTTTGAGCCTAAAAACATAGAAAATGAAGGTAAAAATACATATTTCATCTTCTTTTCTGATTTTCTTTATAAACTATGGTATTTGCCACTGAAATTTTTCTGCTACCTTGCCCCTTTGAAAGCCCATAGGCCGCCCAGCTCAGAAACTCTGGGTCCGCAACTATATAAAGTAGTTACACAAAACTCTGTCACGATCACGCCAGGCACCCTAAAATGAGTACTAGTACAAAATTTGTAATGTTCCCAAGTGACTTGAGCTGTCTGACGCCTCTGAAGTTTGATACTGCAGCAGCCTGAAGAAGTCCGTGAGCAGCGTGAACCCGCCGGCGTCGGGTTCCGGGACGGGCCAGCCCCTGGTCAACGAGACGGTCTCCTTCGCCGGCCAAGGCGGGAACCCGTTCGAGTACGCGTCGTCGTCGCCGGCCTCGGCGCCGAGAGCCCTCCTCCTCGCGCTCACGTGGCTCTGCACCGCCCGTCGGCTCCTTCTTCCCGCGTAGAGAAGCCAAGCAGTCGATCGAGCCCATGCACGGGCCACGGGCGCTGTCCCCCGCAAACGCCGGCCGTCCAGGGACATGTCGGCAGGCACCGCACCGTATCGGCATCCCTCCCTCATGAAGCCGCGTGCGTGCGGGGTGCGCCCATGTGCCGGCCAGATTGACCTAATTGTGTAGATTAAATTATTGTGGGTCTGCTGGGTGCTTGATTTTGCAACCAAAGCAAGGCAGTAGCAGTGCCAGTACAAACAAAGCGTGGTTGATTAACTAGGACGTTCTCCAGGCAGATTCAGAATTGGGATCGCAGAAACCATCATGTTGCGTTGACTGATTCCTTTCTTGAGATGGGTGAGGGTGAGTGAACAGAACAGAACAGAGTCAGGTGGGCTTGGGGCCTGGGGAAATGTGTGCAGAGGATGGCCGGTGAACCACATGAGCGGTGGACCTTCTCCGGATGCTGTTAATGGCACGGGGAAAAACTACTCCGTACTCTGGATCCTGTTCATGTTCCTAGCATATTTTCGTCAGTGATGGAACGTGCCCTGATTAATAAGTTGAATGGATTTTGGTCTGGGCCAATAGATCTTGTTGGTTGCTGCTTGTTTTATTCGGCGACAGCTTGTGTAACCTATTGGTACCTGCTCCGTCTGGATGAGGAAACAGATCTGGGCCCGAATGCAGATGATCCCAGGAACCCGAAACATTGCTGCGAGAATTGCTGAAGACCGAAAAGAGGTGTCGGAGTGCCTAATCTCTTACCCGATATGTTGATCATCTTGGGCGCTTTACACGGCAGCAATTGTGTAATTGGGTTTACACGGCTGCAATCGTCGGAGTGGGATGGGAACATTTCCTTTTCACGTGAAAAATTAAGAACTGTAGTCTGCTGAATATCTCGAACAAGCGTTCATGTTACCGAGTTAGAACACGGAGTGGAAATACTTTTGTTTTCCATTGTCTGCAAAAAAAAAAAAAAAAACACAGTGTGGAAACTGGAAAGCGCTTCAGGTAGCTTTTGGTACTTTCGGTAGAGCGACCCCGCGACGTTAGCGTTACAGCTGCTCTCGAACGCGGAAAGAGAGAATGTTCAGCGAACCTTCGACGCTGTTCCCAAAAGCAGTACCGAAGTGCTAGGGCTGGTAATGGGCTGAAAAACGGTCCAAAACTGGAACCATAAGTATTATATTTTTACCAAAACTCAACCCAAATCACCCCACTAGCATTTTTAGGCCCTGTTTGAAACCTCTAGAGCTAATAGTTAGTTGCTAAAAATTAGTTATAGAGGTTCCAAACAGTCCAACTAATAACACAACTAATTATTAGCTAACCTCCCAACTAACAATAATCTCATTAGCTGCTTCAACCCAGCTAATTGCAGTTAATTGTTGGTTAAAGTCCATTTTACCCTTGCCCTCTCTCATCTCTCCCTCTCCTTGAGGGGTACTACAGTCAATTAGTGTATAGAAACAAAAATAGCTATAGAGGTTCCAAACAGACACCAACTAATAATTAGCTAGCTAATAATTAGTTGGTACAAGCCAACTAATAGATTATTAGGTAGCTAACAATTAGTCCTAGAGGTTCCAAACAGGGCCTTATTTACACCAAACCAAATAACAAACCGATCCGGTCTAGCCGAACTCAAACGGGTTCCAGCCCATTTATATACCAATTCCAATCTACAAAACTGGTCCCCCGCTGCAGTCACAGACCCAGCAATGGGCTGCCCCCCTCCCCCCATCGACGAGCTCGGAAGGCCGACGGTGCCACCGGCGGTAGCACCGCGTGACGCGATGCAAGCTCAGCGCGCCGTCCCCCTCCCCCTACAACACGATGTCGGTCCATTCTCCCACTCCCACTCAGGGCTGATTCACACCCTACCCGAATGCAATTTCAGCCCACGACGAGTATTCTGGATGGGAGTGTATTTCAATCCACAAGTGGAGTAGATTGGACCTGAATCTACTCCGATCCAGACCTTTCCAAACAAGGCCTGATGAGTTCGAAATTTCCGATGGTGGCGCCACCAACGCCCCACATAGGTGACGTGATGCATGCTCCGCCCGCCTCCCCACTGCGACGCAACACCACCAACCTCAGTAACGCGCTCGTCGCTCCGGACAGCAGCGCCCTACCCTGGCAATGCTAGGCTCCGCGTCACCCACCCAGTTGCGTGCAGTGCAGAAGAGTCTAGTGATTTGGTTTCCAATCCACAGTTTTAAATTGAAATACAACTGTTAAACTCAAATCATATGAAACCAACCTAAACCATATAACGTGAGAAATCAAACCAAACCATTACCTCAATCACTCCATCTCCATCTAGACCAATGCAAACCTAAAAAAACCAACCCAGTGGAGCCGGTTTGAAGCCAAACCATTACCAGATTTCAACTTTTTGCATTAGATTATTGCCTTTCACAAAAAAATTATTTCTCCCGATTTTATTTAGTAGAAATGTTGTTTCTATTAAGTCGGTAAACCACATTGTTGACCCATTGTATACTCCATCCGTTACTAAAAATTCGTTGCTTTGTAATTCAAAAATGAACTACAAAAACGACAAACTTTTTTTTTAGAGATGGAGAGATTACATTTGTATGATCGTATCACCTAAAAAACATATATATTCGTATGATCGTACCACCTGTTGTATTCTTAGACCATCCACAGTGGTTCACTGTAAAGCTTAATGAGCTATAAATATAGAGTAGATTAATAGAAGTATAAAGTAAGTGTCTAGAATTAAATGCTGAAAGTATAGAAGATATACTGAAAGTATAAAGAGATAGAGTAAATTAAAAAAAACCACTCCGAATGGCCTTAGTGACCAAGTGGACAATTTTATGTAAACTTATGCCACCGTTTTTTAGACCCGTTTCACCACTCTTATAGGGTACACCAGTAACACCACCGGACATGAGCTAATGGGAGACCAACAAAATCTGCAGCGGGTGCTCATCCTCTGCAGTACTGCAGATGCGGTAGAGGTGTCTGATATGTGGGTCCCACACCCTGTAGGACCCACATGTCAGACACCTCTACTGCACCTGCAGTATTGTAGGGGATTTGAACCCATCTGCAGCCCTCAGTGTCAGTAGTACTACTCCACAACACTTCCTTAAAGAACCAGCCATTTCGAATTTCCCGTGACAGAGCACTGCACCAATTGAATCGACCTTGTCCAAAAAATGAAGACGTGAATCCCTTTATTCACAGACACACAAAAACACAGGACCTGTTCTCTCCAAATTCCAAAACGCTGATGCGCGAGCTGTTCCCTCGAGTTTCCAACACACCAGCGGGCAGCGGCTAACTCACCCTCTGCACCGCCGCCGCCGACCTGCTGGACCTCTTGCTCTCGTGGATCTTGGCGTACACCCGCTTCGTCCGGACGCAGAGCAGGACGTCCAGCCCGAACCCCATGACGCAGGCGACCGCCATGACCACGAACACGAGGCCGTAGCAGTGCGTGCCGACGCAGGTGTTGCCGCCGCCCGGGACGGGGGTGGCCTGCGCGTCGTAGAGGAGGCCGGCGAGGAGGCCCGAGAAGAGGAAGGAGCCGAGGGGCAGGTTGAGGATGAGGATGTTGTAGATGAGGCCGTAGTACTTGAGCCCGAAGAGCTCCGACGCCGTCGGCACGGTGACCGCCACCCGCACGCCGTAGCAGGCGCCGACCACGACCGAGCCGATGAAGAGGGAACCCGGCACGGCGAGCGCCATCACGACGTAGCCCGCGGCCATCACGATCTGCGAGACGGCGTTCCAAAACGGGCGTGGGAGTGCTCTTGTCCTGAAAATTCGGAGACGTTCACGTGGTCAGAGACGCCCCGGACTTCACCAGAACAAAACGAAATGCTCGCCAAATTGCATCGTTCTTTAGAAAAATCAAGAAGTTAAACTGCTCACCTAAATCAGAATATCGAACATGTCAAAAATTAGTGCTCCAAATCAAATAAAGCATGTCAAAAAAGTGACAACGACGATTCGCCTTCAGGAAAGCTATGACAGTCGCGTATTATTATACAATCAAAACAGAAATGCAAGCCACTATCTGTTTATAACGGCACTTAATACTGAATCTAATGTAAAGATGACACGCCTGAGTTATCACGCTTAAATAAAAGGATCGAACGAATGCCCTGTCATGTGGCAAGCTACACACGATGCACGTTGCCGCTATCACAAGAAAAGGACATGACATTTCACTTCTGGGTGCTCTACTTCTTGTTCTCACTAGGCTACAAAAGCAATGAATTCACTAGTAACGCACCTTGCGATATCAGTGATAGTGATCCCATGACTTGCAGTTTCTAGATGGAACTGAACGCTTTCTAGAAAAATGACTAATTGTGTGAGGCCGGTTTAATTATCGAATCAAATGTATATTTTTTATTTAATACTTCCTCCGATCCTTTTTAATTGTCATTTCAGACAAGAAAACTGAACTAAAATAAACTGTACAAATGAAAACTGAACTAAAATAAACTGTACAAATGTGTCCTAACGATATTTATTTGGGACAGGAGGGAGTATCTAATAAGAAGCCAAAGGGTCCGAGGGCCAAAGCCTTTAACTACATCGGAATAAGGAAATTTGTATATACGATTGCCCACTTGGAGATAAACAAATGCATAGTTGCGTGCGGTCACTGAACTCCGTCGAACCAAATCAAATTTCTCACAAAACATTTAGATCATTCTTGTTCGATAGGTTATGTTGGCATATCAAGTTGACGTTTATGGGCATTCCCGTCCGTGCCAGCTCGAAATGTTGCCCGAGGAAAAGCTCACTCATCTCGTGCTTCAGAGCCGCTTTCATGGTGAGCCCCGCAATCTACCCACTCCGTACTACGGAGCCAAGGATGTGCTATGAAGAGAAGCGTGGGAATCCAAGTTCTATAATCGTGATCGTGATCCGAGTCCTACCCTACCTCATTTGGGAATGGATATTTCAAGTTTTTTATTCCAATCTAATTCGTGCATACGCTAAATTGCTGATGGAGTTTGATGCATGGGGAAAATGGCAACGTACATGATGAAATGCTCGGAGATCGTGCCGGAGGCGATGCGGCCGAAGAATCCCCAGATGCTGGTCATGGAGACGAAGAGGGAGACGTCACTGTAGCCCATGGCGACGCCCATCTGCCCGAGGTTGTTCATCACGGCCAGCCCCGTGCCCACGCCCATCAGGAACGACGCGAACATGAGCCAGAAGTCCAGCGACGTCAGCGCCTGCACGATCGTGTGCTCCTCCCCGAGCCGCGGCCGCTCGCCGGTGTCCCGCGCCTCCTCTGCCTCCGCCGCATTCCTCCCCGTCGCCTTGGATTCGAGGAGGAGCGGCGCGGTCGCGGAGTCCGCTTCCTCGAGGTCGGCGTTCGCGGCATTCCGCTCCTTCAGCCACGACTTCCACGCCACGTGCGCCGGCACCGCGGCGGGCGACGCGAGGAGCACCAGGAGCACGGCGACGAAGACACCCGAGACGACCCCGCCGCCGCCGCCGACGCCCGTGAGGTCGGCGGCGAGGAGGTACAGCGCGATGGCCACGGCGAGCGAGTTGATCGACGCGAAGCAGCGGCCGTCCTCCTTCTCGTCCCCAACGGCCACGTCCGAGGCGCCACCGGCCGGTCCCTCGCGTAGGAACACCATAGCGATGGCGCAGACCGCGGCCGGCACGACGGTGAGCATGACAAGGAAGGAGGCCGGGTCGTCCGCAAAGAGCGCGGAGCAGACGTCGGTGAAGATGGCGGTGCTGAGGCCGACGTAGCCCTTGAGCAGTCCGGACACGGGCCCCCTGCTCCCTCGGAAGTTGCGGATGCAGGTGACGAGCACGGCGGTGTTCATCCATGTGGTGCTGTTCCCTCCGAGGCAGAGGAAGACGCACATCTGCCAGTATGGGAGCGGCGCGACGGTCCTGGAGACGACGAGACACTGCGCGCCGTAGCCGAGGAGGCCCTCGACGGAGCCGATAGCGAGGAGGAGCCACGTCGGGACGCGGTCGGAGGCGAGGCCGGCGAGGAGGCCGAACGCCTTGCCGACGTCCTTGGCGACGGAGAGGCCGTTGAGCTGCAGCTGCGTGAGGCCCATGAGCGTCTTGAGCGAGTCGGAGTAGTTGGAGAAGGTGTAGTTGTTGCCGGAGATGCACTGCACCCACACCGCCGTCACCAGGCCCAGCCACCGACCCCACCGCGTCGCGGCCATTGCGTCCAGCGCCGCCGCTACCATTTCCCCCCTTTCCTCGATTCAAAATCCTTGGATAGTCGGATCTCCGACAAGCTCGGTAACGCTAACGCGTCCCGGTCGGTCGCTTGCTTCAAGGTGGCGCGCTGCCCGGCGCCGGATTGCTTGGGTTTGGACGCTGGTTGTTTGGCCGCTTCTCGGGAGGAGGCGGCGCTATGGGATGGAGGCCAGAAGCAGGCAGGGGCGGTGGAGGTGTGTCGCTTTCCGCGCCTGCCAACAGCGTTGCTTGGGTTTAGAGAGAGAGAGAGAGGCGTAAACCCAAGCAAAATCTTCTACATGAAGATATTTTGAAATATATTCTTTTTATTAACATGTTAAAAGATTTCTATTTGTTTTAAACTTATTGTATTTTATAATATATTATATACTACCAAAATATGATACGAACTTATAAGTCAACAAATGCATGGACGTACTTGTTAAACAAGATGAAAACATTTTATAGTATCCACAATAACATTACTAAGTTTATAGTATTATTTTTCATACTCTATTTTAAAATATTAGTTACAGTAATCGAATACGTATCTTATTCTATATATAAACTAGAAAGACAGTGGTGTAAGAAAAAGTCGAGCAAGAGACGGCGTTTTTAGAGACGCCTTGGATCTGCCGAGTCTCATGATGTCTGGCCGTCTGGGATCGGGTGAAATGGTTACTCTTGAAATAAATTAGTCGGCATGTAAGGGCTTACAATATTGTGATAGTGATGGTGATGATGATGTCGATGGCTTCGTGCATAGCTGCGGTGCTGACCCTGTGTACAAGAGCTTGAGTGAGATTTTTTAGGGTAAACAGGTAGCATTTCATTAATTTAAAAAATTATTACAGAACGAAGCCCAGATAATTTCTTGTGGTGCATAAAACCAGACAGATTCAGCGAGTTGATCGGCAGACTTCACAAGTACATGAGCTACCTCATTACACCCCATCTATTGACTTGGATAAAAGGGAAAGAAACACAAGAATACTCGAGCGGGCGCTGCCATCTTGATGTATTGAGTGATGATCCCAATATGAGAGCGATAAACAACAGCCTCCGATTTCACCTTTTTGAGCACCGATTTCACCTTTTTGAGCAGAGACAGACAATCAGAACCAACTATCACCTGATTGTGTTGAAGCTCTGAAGTGAAGAGCGCTGCCCGCCTGAAGAAAACAAGTGTTCCCGCTAGTTCTACCTTTATGATTATGTCAATGCCCAGCATGTAATTAAGCCGCTGAAAGATCACCCCTGTGGTTTCTGATCACAATGCCCACCCCCACGCACCATGTGACCCACTTTCCCAAACACAGCTACATAACATTCTTTTTTTGACGCAAATGACAGGTGCTCTGACTATTCATTAAAGAATAAGAAAATGAGAGGAAAATACAAACCACGAACATGGTTGTATGCAGCCTCAGCTGACCTAACCCAACACAACACAAGCACAAACAAACAACCAGACAACTTTCCAGACTGGAAAGAAGACTTACACCAACCCCGACAACATAACTGATAGTGAACGTTATGCCGCGATGACCAGACGCTAAACTTTGAACCCTCAAGTTGTCTAGGAGACAACACACTATAGAAAAAGAAGGGCGAGAGAGAAGAAAATCTGCTCCTTCTCTACATCAATGCCGCCATCCAAGTAATTGAAGAGTCAACGAAGAGCGACTTGCCGTCTCGTGAGTAAGTCAAGGTGGATTGTTGAAGAACCTCCAATAACGACGCTTCCAAAGAGGAAAACAACATAAAAGTGCCGCCGCCGCTCGTCCAGTGAGCCTGGACATTGGTTTTCACCCAAAGGAAGCCAAAGTGAGTGATGGAAAACTACAACAACATCCCAAAGAGGATTCATGGCGCCTGCATACGTCGTTGTTGTCGGTCCAACCACCGTTGAACTAGGTTTTCATATGAATCCATCAACTCCGCATCCATTTGACTACTACATAAGAATCACCATCGACTAAACCGACCGGTGAAGGACGGCGTATAACGCCTCCCCGACAAGTCAGTGAAAACAACCACCACACGACAAGTCATCTTCCTCTCGTCGACCAACTGCAACGCGCTCGCAACGACATGCCCGCTTCACACTGTCCATGCCGCACGTGCAGGCTTCTTCCACCTCGCAACCGAGGTACACTGCCTCTCTCCTCGGAAACCTCCGCTGCAGCAGCTGCGTCGATGGTGATGCTGATCCCCACTGTAACCTCCACCAGGCCGAGCCGCGCGTTGCTTTGACGCCTCGTCTTCCATATTCACGCGACATGCCACGTGCGACAAGCTGCACATGCCCGCAAACACTTCGACTGCTCCACGAAGTTGGCCGTCACTGCCTCCATCACGGGCCTGCCAGCTCCGCCTGCCACCAATACAACATAGGATAGGGACTCAAGCCCAGCCCCGGCCAGGCACAATTGCTCCAACCATAGTGCATGATAGCAGCTCCGAAGCAACTTTCACCAAGCGCCGCCCCACCATACTCCTCCGCCCGCACTTGTCATCGGCTCGGTCGCACTTCCTTTCCTCGCTGGATCCCGCCTCGACCGCCGAACAAGCCGCCGAGCCGGTGGATTCGCTCACTGCCACCCCAGAGCGGCGTCCGTCTTCACGTGCATTGTGCGGCGAGCGACGACGCCGAGGCCAGCACCGGAGAGGCACCAAGCCGTGCCTGCATCTGCGACGACTTCGCCACCCGCTCCTCCCGCTGGGGCTGGTCGGGGCTTGCCGTCGATGTCGCTTCTCCGCTTTTACTCCACTCCACCTCCGGATCCAGCCATCGGGTAGCCAGATCCACGCGCCAGGCCGCCGGATCTATACGTTGCCTCCGTCGTCAATGTCGGCCTCCACGCGCACAACGGCATCCATAGATCCGACTCTTCTTGCAACTAAGTGCCCCACCGCACCACCTTCCTTGCATGACGCGCTCCTACGGCGACGTGCTCCAGCGGCAGCGCAGTGAATGGCCGGAGGGTTAGGGCAGTCGAGGCGAAGTTTTGGCGGCCGCGTGTCGCCCTTGCGGAGGCGACGCGGAGCTCCGGATGCAAACTGACCTCCCAAAGGTTCAGCTACATAACATTCACCATAACCAATCTCCCCACCGTGGATTCCATCCTTCCTCCCTCGGCAGGGTCACACCTGTTGGGATTGATTGATTCATACAAGTGCAGCAATACCGTATCCATGTATGCAGGATTTTTTCAATAAGACCGTTTGCAGTGGCATACTGAAACATATTGGGTACACTGTTTCATAGTGTAATTTAGAGAATGTACTATAAAATAGAAGGAGAATATTGCATAGAGTATGATTTAGAGAGAGTTGGTACAGATAGTCTAACACTGTGAGTATGCATGTGCTGGTCTTCATATGCACCGCTTCACACAGCATGCCATAATACAAGTAGACTTAACAGAATATACGCCGTCTTTTGTGTCAGGCCAAGATACACAATCATGAATCCTATTTTTACTTGCTTACTGTACGTGCACCATCTATAGGACTAAAACAAAGATGTACAAGCTCAACATTCCACTCTCCACGATTTTGATCAATCAGTGAGCTCACCTTGAGGTCTTTAGGAATATAAACAGTGGGAGTGGTTGGATGCCATGGCAGATCAGGAACCCATCTGTCCTTCAAGATTCTAATATCTTCTCCATTACACACATGCCGAAACAAGCCACGATCCAACAAGGATTTCCCAGCCATCAAACTTTTCCATGCGAAGGAACAGGACCTTAATTGTGTTGTTGTAGCGTCTAAAGAAGGAACAATTTAGATACTACCTTCCTTCTAATACCCTTGCACAAAGAGATTGCTTCCACCAATAGCCTCCGCATCGCATAGTTGAAAACTTCAGATCTCTAAATCCCGTTCCTCCCATAAACTGTGCACTTAATTGTTAACCAGCCCCATGACCTCCGGTGCATTAGCGTCTTCGAAGCCTCACCAGTGGTTTCTCTCTTCCTGTCACAAATCCCATCGGGAAGTTGGACGCAGCTCATCACATATGTAGGAATTCATTGTGATACTGATTTCAGCATAACTTCCTTTATTGCCCCAGATATAGCCCATTGGCCCGTCTTTTCAGCCAACTCGTTTCCACGTGCCTTTCTCCCCCGAAGCCCGCCGGACTTCTAGACCCCCCACCCTAATTAAGGGATCGGCAGAGAAGATCCCTCTCATAGGAGATAGAGCCGGGGCGACGAAAACGGGCTGGACAAAGTGGAGAAGAAATTTCAGACAATGGGGCCCAGAAACGACGTTTTATCGATCTCCAAACAAGATTCCCTTCCGTTTGTGTACTCATTTTATTCTAAATTATTTGTCACTCTTTAATTTATTTTTGAAAGAGTAACAAGTAATTTTAGATAGAAGAGTATTATATTGTAGTTCAGACAATGGTGGTTAGCTGTTTTACTGTTCATTGCTCTAGTCCGAACACGACAAGAATACAGGAATGGAAGAGAAACGGAAGGAGTATAGCTTCTCTCTTTTGGAACTGCTGCTGAATGTGAGGATGATACGGTACTGTGCAGCTACGATTTGATGGTTTGATTGAACGAGCATGAATTAGCGTAGAAGCGTTAGACCGTCTGTAGTGACACACTGTAAAGCTTACTGAATATACTGTTTCACATTACTACAATAAGTCTTATTACAGACGGCTCCAAACCTATTATTATACGTAGTTTTTAAAACCGTCTGAAATGAAGAGTCTGTGATAATCCGAAATTTCACAGGCAGAGAAGTGACACCGCGACATATTATCACAAACGGTTTTTTACTTAGGCTAGCCGTCTGTGAAGATAAGTTATCACAGGCGGGTCGTGCAGTATATATAACCACAAGTGATAATTGTGCTATCACAGGCGGGTCGTACAGCATATATAACCGTCTGTGATAATAGTGTTATCACAGACGGATCTTGACCTACATCAAGCCGCCTGTGAAGACAGTTTATCGCAGCCGGTTGCTATCATAACAGTAACCGTCTATGATAATTAGGTTATCACAGATGGTTCTTTATCTATACCTAGCCGTCTATGATAAATGTTTTTCACAGACAGGTCTAGCTGTTGGTAAATAACCGCCTGTGATAAGGTATAGCCTATGCAGTACTAGCTGCTGTTATTTCTAATTTCCAGGATAATTCAATATAATCACAAAACAGAAGTCAACAATATCATCACAGAAGTCAACAATATCATCACATAAGTCATCTTGCAGAAGTCAATTTCACTAAAATAATATACATATGTACAAGTTACACATACAATTCATCTCATAGTTTACAAGTTTTTACTAAAAACTGTTTCTATTGGCATAGTCGCAAAGTTCTAGCATATCAGCTATTGCACAATTCTCATCAAAAAACTGCCCTCTTTTGTGCAAAATTTCGCGACGATTGAGTTGACAGAGTTCAGCAGCAATCTTGTCGGCTCCTCCACCAGGAATACTTCTACAAATCGGACATTCTTCATGTGCTGCAATGAAATACATAACAAGGTTTAGAATGTATTGATTTGAACAATCTCAAAATATAGATCAAAGTGGGAGTATACAGGAATTTATTTGATATTTTTGGAGCAGTTGTACTTTGAGCAATTGAATTTTGAAGTTGGAATCAAAATATGAAAATAATTTTTCTGGTAATATTGAAGCGCATAGAATATAAGTATTAAACTATGCTTGTTACAATGAAAATGAAACTCAAAAGTAAGAAAATAAGATATCGACATTAAGGATAACTTACATCCTCACGATTCAATCTATATTCGCTGGCGGTCCGAAGATGCTCGCATACATAATACCCGCATAAGGCACTCCCAGCAGGCTGCTTCGGACAAACATAATACGTTTATTGACCAATGCATTCGTATTAGGAGATCTCTGACCACCAAGCTATTCCGCGTAAAACCGTCAAGCGCTCTAATACAAGAAATGTCATATAAAACTTGTCAACACATTCTAAATGTATGTAAATTAAAATTATTGAATAAACGTACAATTTCAAAATGGAAAGGAAATCTTTGTAACGATCTGGTGGGTAATCGGCCGATTTCAAGACTGTTGTCATGAAGATAATTATGTAGTGATCACTACAAACATACAAACACACGTGTCACCAATTACCAGTAATTGCTATTTGAATGTCATGTGTAGAACTTACTCGAAGTGGTACGGAGCCTTTAAGAGGTCCTTGTCGTCTCTGACAAAGTTAAACATCGCATGTCCTATGTAAGCTGCAACTTCTGTCCTTCTATCCTTCTTAAGTTTTGCAACAAATTCTTTTTTTTTCATGTGCTTGAACTTTGTTAAATCTCGATCTGCCTTGATGTCGAATAGCATCTTTGCAATCCGTGTAGGGTCAAGATACCTGTCTTGTGTTCCATCTTTTCATTATCCATGTATTGCATCCTAATGAAAAAGTCCATAATTGTTATAATCTCATAAAATGTGTATGCGTGTAGTAAGAAAAGCAAATGCAAAATATTAGAGGCACTTACAAGCACCAGACGAGCAGCAGGTTGATTTCGAGCATGCCCCGATGGAAAAGGGGATGCATCTCTTCAAATAAAATGACACGTCTATCTGCTACGGTGCTCCAGAATGCTTCTTTTGGAATACAAAATGTGACGCAAGAAATCTCATATTTTGTGCTGGCAAGGATGTACAACTCAAGCATTCTTTTGAGCGGGGCAGGTTGTTTGCTAAGTTGTACGAATGTCATGAACGGCTTTCCAATCTTAAATTTAGGAGGAACATCCTCAAGCTTGTATATTGGAATTCCTACTTTAACTAAAGTCGTCCGCCGATTATACATGATACCGTCTTCTTCCCACTCCTCGATATCTTTTAATGCTGGCTCATGAGAAGAACGAGATGCACTCGATTTTCTAAAATTTTAATTCATAATTTCCAAATACTTTGACACTTCTGATGAAATGTTTCTTAATTTTGTATGGGCTAACTTTGATAGGCACTGCTAATCGAGGAGTAGTCGAAGATGCTACTTTATCAGTTGCTACCATAACTTTCTCTTCTCTTCATTTTAAAAACTTACAAAGATGCTACTTTATCAGTTATAATGGCTGAATATATTGACTACAAATTAGTACGATCTCTCTTAGTGCTTCACACAAGCGACGAAGCGTACAACTTCAATCACAAATCTTGTTTTTACCATTTTCATAGGAATTTGACCTTAATCTTTTAAGCATAGATTTATCAATAATTAAAGTTTCCTCATCAGACATGTTAATGGCAGTTACAAGTGAAGGGTGTGTCGAAGCTAATGAAATCTCAACGGGACTGAAGACAAAGAGATGCTGCATATGATTGACAATGTCCAGGTTAGACAACATGGATTTATGATGGTAGCCTTCAACAACATGAAAAGTAATGTCAAGGTTATGCTTGCATTAACCAAGACATGTTATGAGGGTATAAAACTTGTTGGGGCAAGCATAACCTTGGTCCAACAAGTGTTATACCCTCACAACATGCCTTGGTTGATGCAAGCATAACCTTGGCATCACTTTTCATGTTGTTGAAGGTTGTCATTATAGCTTCACGTTGTTTAACCTGGATATTGCTGCTCAAATGCAGAATCTCTTTATCCTCAGTCCAATTCAAATTTCGTTAGCTTCGACACATCCTTCACTTATAATTGCCATTAACATGTATGATAAGGAAGCTTCACTTATTTAATAAATCTATGCTTGAAAGATCAAGGTTAAATCCCTATGAAAGTTTAAAAACAAGATTTGTGATTGAAGTTGTTCGCTTACTCACTTGTGTGAAGCACTAATAAATTAGGTACTGATTTCTAGTCAATATATTTAGGCATTAAAATTGAGAAAGGAGCATCTTCCTAAGTTTTCAAATAGATAAGAGGGAAAGAAATCGTTCAAATGGATGGGAAAATCCATCCAAGGATCCCCAGGCTTCAAATTGATGCTTTAAACAATCTAAATGATGAGCTACGAGTGTCACTTGCATCTACAAGAGCTTGTTGTACACGGATTAACTTGACAGGAGCTTAGCAGCATCACATACGGTTCTTAAACAATGACCGCCCGGGAAAATCATGTATTTTCTCAGACGTTGGTTAATTAAGAACCGCCTGTGATGTTAGCTACATCACAGGTGGTTCTTAATTAATAACCGCCTGAGAAAATACATGATTTCCACGGACGGTTGTTTCTTAAAATCCGCCTGTGATGCTCTGTCATCACATGCGGTTATTGTATCATTCGTCATCACAGTCGTATTTTTTTACGGACCATCTGTGTTTGAAAAATTTAAGCGATTTAGAGTATGTAGAAGGAGAATAGTATATAGAGTATGTTTTATAAGATGCTGGTGCGGATGGTCATATGTACGTGACGAGTACAAGAGGGTGATAACGGAATGCGCAGCAGTGTTATATATAGTGTGTAAACTCGTTAAATAAAAATAGGTTGTTTCTCAACATGTATGTTTGACGGCAGGAACGTTTCGTCCCTTGGAAACAACTCATAGCGCAACTACCCTTCCTTCCACTACAGGAATTGTTGAATAAGACGTCGGCCATATAAATCTCGGTTAACTATAATAGCCGACACTCATATTCTAAAGGTGTCGGTAAACCGACGCTCTTAGCTGACGCAATTTTATAGACGCATTTAACTTTTATATGCGTCGGGGCCGACACTCATATTTGTTATGGGTGTCGGTTTCACTGCCCGACATTTTTATTGAAGTAAAGACGTCGGCTGTCGGCGGTTTGGAACCGGCAGATCTCCCTACACTACTAAAGTGATAGGGGAGTTTGATGTTCGGTGTGGGCGCGCGGAGATTCAAGAAGGTGAGTAGGAGTTTGACACAGGAGACACAAGAATTTACGTGGTTTGGGCCGCCTGAGCGTAATACCCTACTCCACGGGTGTGTTGGTGTTGTATTAGCAGTATGAGCTTGTGACGAGCATCTATGGCACGTGTGTCTGTCTCTGTCCATGTGTATCGTTGGCCTGTCCTTTTATAGTACAAGGGCATGCCGTTACAAGTTAGCCTGGTCCGACATGTGGCCCCGGCGGTTACTAGTATTGATACACGTTTAATTGCTCTTAATGACCCTGTAACGGGCTTTGACAGCACCATTACTGGTGTTAATATCGTCCGTTTAAGTGTCATTAATATGGTATTAATGACACTTAATCGGGTCTTGAAGTCATTGGCTCTCCTTTGAAGATCAGGAGCCGTTGCGGGGTCTTCCGGAGGTTAGAAGCTCAAGATCCGACGATCGGACACGTGGCAGCTCTGAAGCTTGCTGTGGGAAACAGGTAGCTCCGGGGCTACCCGACACATGTCAGGTCTGGAGCTTCTCTCGGTCTGGGGTTAGGTCCGGAGGTGCCGTTTCGGTACATGGCCCGGAGCTTCCCCCTTGTGGGCGGTAGCTCCGGTTTGGTAGTACACGTGGCGACCCAGGGACTAACCATGTTGGAGAAGCAGGTCCGGTTATGTCTGACATGTGGGCCTCCGAGGGTCTTCAAACCAAGTAGATGACTTTCCTTTGAGATCTTTGTAACCTCAAGGGGTGTACGGTTTCTAGGGTACCGACAGTGGCCCCCTGGACCTACCTCCGGGGAAGATCACTGGGGCGAAGTCATTCTGCCGGAGGTGGGTCCATCTTCGCGACTCTTGAACTGAGTCTTCAAGGGTCTTTGAAGGTGCCGTTGACAGGGATTTATAGTTAGATCCCCGCCGCGCGGCGCACCCCGCGTGCGGCAGATGAGATCTTTGACGTGCGGATCTCACGCAATTGAAGGTCGACGATTCCCGATACGAAAACCGTATCGGTTCCGCGCGCCTTGTCAGGCCGCCGCCTTTAGGTTTCCCGCCTCGTGATGACAACCGTTCGCCTGGGTAAGAGCCTCAACTTGATCGTCGGGGTGGTCCTGGGCCCTCCTGTCATCAGCTGGGTTGAATTTTTGAATGGTATCTTCGACTTCCTTGCGGTTTCCATCCAAGCGTTGCGAGGGCTTACTTAAGAAGGAAAGCGCGCACCGTCGGGAGTTCTTTATGCCTCTCATCTGATCTTGCGCTCAAACTCCCAACTCGTGCTTCACTCTTCTTCTCTTTCCTAGCTGTGCCGCGATGGAGTTGGGTCTCCGCGAGAGTCGTTTGAAGACCGACGGCGATTTGAAGAAGGTACGGGCCCTCATGGGGTGGTCCTCGGACTTCTTCAACCGCTCAGTCCGTGCCGGCGGAGAGCTCTCCTTCGAGAAGGAGCACGCCAGTGAAATGGTGTACTTTTCCTCGTACGCCATGGTGGGGTTGATCCCGCCTTTTTCTTCCTTTTTCTTGATGCTGCTAGACTTCTATGGTCTGCAGTTATACCACGTTGGCCCTCACTCCATTCTCCTCGTGTCTATCTTCGTCCACTTCTGTGAGATGTGGGTGGGCATCCCCCCTGCATTGAACTCTTCTAGACCTTCTTCATCGTCCACACCACCGGCCGGAGCAATGAGTACCTTGGCTTCTACTACTTCGTAAAGCGCAAGAAGTGCCCATTCAAGTACCTCCGGTCGTTTCCTTTTGGGAAGTGGGATGACTGGAAGAAAGACTGGATAGTCGTCACGGTGCAGGAGCACGAGAGGCTGGAGCTGCCCGATAGTCTGCCTAGCATCGACACGATAATCTGGAGTGAAGCTCCGGTGCTGGCGGAGGCTTTCAACCCTGCTTTGACCAGGATCCGCCAATGCGTGGAGGGAGGATTGACTCCTCAGATGGTATTTTGCAATTTCCTGGTCAACAGGTGGGCGCTGCTGAAGAGGAGGGAGAAACTCGCTTGGGCCCTCAACAGCGTGATGGACGACGATCGGGTTGAGACCGGGTTGAAGTCCAACATGGTGGGGAAAACCTTAGAGTTCCACCTCAAGAAATTCCAGCACGGCATTGACGTCGACGGTGATGACTTGACTCCCCTGTCGGCCTTTCTCCCTCTGAATGTGGAAGTGGAGTTCAGCAGGGAGCTCCGGCGAAAGATGCCCGTACTTGACAACCTTGGTGTCGTCGAGAGAAGATCAACCACCCGGGTGGCGATCCCCGGAATGCCCGAAGATGGCTCCGTCCCTGCCCCAAAGCCAAGGGTTGAGGTCGTCGGCAAGGGCAAGGAGCTGGCGGATGAACCAGAGAGCCGGAAGAGGAAGCTGCAGCATGCCGACGGAAGGTCCGTCAGGCCCGCTACTTCCGCCTCGGTTCTTTCTCCCCGGAGGGGAAGATCTTCTACCACCGTGGTGACTGTCCCTGTAATGGGGTCCTCCCGGAATGAGACCGTTCCTGCAGTGGGGTCCTCCCGGAGCGCGTCTGTTCCCGCGGTGGGTTCCTCCCGGGGTGTTAGCTCCGGGCGCACAACTCCGGCACCTGGGCTGGTGGAGGCCTCCAGGTCCGGGGGTTCTTCCCGATCGAGGAGAGCCTCGACCCGGGAAACGCCCGTGGCCGCGACAAGTTCCGGGGGGCCTTCCGGAGCTTCTACACCGACTATGGCCAGCCCAGAACGCCCGGGGAAAAGGTTCCGCGCAAGCTGGTGCGGAAGCCTCCCAAGGTAATTTTTAATCCCTACCTTGGACAATTATTTTAATTGTAGCAACTGTTTGTTAATTTTCTTCGTCCATCATCTGTAGCTTCCCCAAGAAGGGGAGTGAGGCTCCACCCTCAGCCACAGTGTCTGAGGCCGTGAGGGTGGGAGATTCTGCTCCTGTCCCGGTGCCACCCCAAGTGGTGGCTGAAGCTGCGACAGCTCCGGCGCCGGCTGTCGTGGTCATGGACCTCGACTCATCCCCAGAAGTTCCCGTGGTAACGCTGGACCACGGGAGTGAAGATGCGCCAGCGGCACCTGTCCCGGAGGTTGAAGCTCCAGGTCCTGGTGCTGCGATGATGGAAGCTCTGGCTGTTGAGCCGGAGGAAGTAGTAATACCGGCCTCTGAGCCGGAAATTGTCGAAGCCCCGATGGTTGAGCCGGAGGTGACTGAAGCCCCGGCATGCGAGCTGGAAACCGAGGTAGTTCCGGCAGTTGGGCCGGCTACCTCTGAAGCACCGGCTGCTGAGCCGGTCATTGTTGGAGCTCTGGTCACAGGGCCGGTCGAAGTTGAAGATCTTCCGGCTCCTGAGCCGGTTGTTGAAGAGGTGACGGAGCTTGAGCCTCCCTCGGAGGAGGTTCCCAGACCGGAGCCAGTAACGGCTCCTGCTCCGGAAGCGTCAACGTCGGAGGTACCTGCGGCCGAGCCAGAGTGCCCAAGTGAAGTCGCTGGCCCCCTGCCCGAGGGGGGTGAACGAAGACTTGGCGGCGGAGCCTTCTTCGATGGCGACTGAGGCCATCCCGGAGGACGGCCCTAGTGCCTTGGAAACTCAGGGGTCCACTCTCGTGGAGTGGGACCCAATTTTTGTATCTGAAGACCCGCTGGAACCAGCGGAGGAGACTCCAGCAGGTCCGGAACCCATCCCGTTGTCGATGTCTACTGACAACGCATGTTCCAGTCTGCGTCAAGTCCAATTGGCCTTCTTCCACGACAGCAAAGCTCTTGAAGAGGAGCGCCAAACCCTTAGGCGGTGGCGTAACCGGCTCTACTTCGAGACCAAGCTGGCGCAGTCGAGGCTAGCGGATGACAAGGAGTGGATCAAGCAGCAGAAGATCCGCCTGGAGTACTGGGGCAAGTTGCTGGATGACAGGGAGAGTATGACTCGCGCCCTCGACGCTCAATCCCAGGAGATATACAATCAGGCCAAAGCAGCAAATAGTGCAGCCGAGGAACGCCACGAAAGGTTGGAGGCCATTAACACTGCACTCATCAAGCCCCGAGAGGCACTTGAAGAGAGGGAGAAACAGCTCGAGGATGAAGAGCAGAAACTCCTTGAGCTGCAGGATGATGTCCTGAGGAGGGAAGAGGAGCTCGCCGAGAAAGTAGCTCTGGCTGACAAGGGCCTCGAGGAGCGCGCCAAGAAATTGGAAGAGCGCTACCAAGAGGAAGAGGAGAAGACCTGGGTGCGATGGCAGGAACTCTATGAACAAGAGTGTGCCCTTGCTGTCTGGGAGAAGAAAGTGAGGGGTAGGGAGAAGGACCTGGTTGACCGCCGGAACAAGATCCACCTCCGGGAGGAGGAGCTCGGAAAACTCGAAAGGCGGGTTGCTGAAAAGATTCAGCAAAACGCCAAAGAACTTGAGTGCCTCGCCCGTGAAAATTGTGAACTGACGGCGGCCAGGAGATCCCTGGAAGAAATGAAGGCTTGAGGACTGCGGACTCCCTACAGATTTGGGAGTTCCTGGGCAAGGCCAACGACGCGCTGACACCGATGGGTTTCAGCCCCGTGTGCCCGGATGATCCAGAGCCGGAGCCGGACCTAGCGCTGCAGGCGTTGAGCGCAGCAGGTAGCAAGCTCTCCAAGGTGGGCGATATCATCGCGGACCAACTGGAGGTTGAGGGGCAATTCCTGGCGAAGAACGTCGCAGAGTATGTGCTGACGTGCTACACCAGCCGGAACTCCCAATTTCCTCTGGACCCGGTGCTTGAAGGCCCCGTCGAAGGAGAAGGCGAAGCTACCCGAGCCAGCGTATCGGAGGTTGCCCAGAAGGTCGCCCAATTCTTCCATAGGGTCTAGGACCATCTCTGTAATTCTCACTTGCATTTTTTCTTCTTCTTCCTCAATTTTGTAATCCCTTGTCTCCAGATGTAATCTCTTGTCTCCAGATAAATGAAATCCTCAAATTTTTGCGAATTTCACTTTTTGTCTTCAACACTTTTATCTTCACTTGCCCCCCTGGTAGATGTACACAATTTGATTGTGAACATGTACCAAAAGGATATTGTATTTTGTTGAAGACTCATTTGCTCCGAACTTGTATAATTTAGGTCTGAAGTCTTCGATAGTGAAGGCCCCCTGAGGTTTCGGAGCTTAGAAGCTCCGGCATTGTCCATCGCTGGAGCTTGATAGCTCCGGCAATAGTCTCTATCAACGCGTAGAGCATCGATAGTTAGTCCTCCGGGGTGTCGGAGCTGAGTAGCTCCGGCAGTGACCTTTGCCAACACTTAGTTTGTTGGTAGCGGACTCCATTTACGGGGTCTTCTCACCATCTTTTATTCAGCGTCGACGGCTGGCCCCCTTAGGGGAGTCGGAGCTTAGTTAGCTCCGGCTTTTCTCCATCAACGTAGACTTTATTTTTCCTGCACACTTAAGCCAAGAAAAATAGTAAAATTCGTTCCTTGTCTATAATTTCGTCACGGCTTACGATTCTCAAGAAGACGTTAAGTCAAACGCGATTTTAAATACAACCAAATGCGTTGTCTTTTCTTCTAAAAGAACTGACAATACAACTCGAATCGTATATAAACCGATCGAACTAAAATTTCTTAAGAATTGCACGTCTTTGTTATAAACAAGAAAGAGAAAAATAAAAATGTTGAGCCTGTACAAAATAAATGCACGTGGAGTCTATTTCACATGAAGGTGTCTTTCATTATAGGTCCGGGGTACAGGGGAAACAAGTACACTCTTAGGGTACGGAACCAGGCTAAGTGTGTTTCATTTCTCGTTTGACCCAGGGTAGTTAGCCGCACTTTTAGTCCTGAGACTGTGACAAGTGTTGCATGAGCTTTGCGGACCCTTCGGGAAAGGTCCGGCTGCTCTCCCGGAGGAACTACTCGACTCTATACAATGACTCTATAACATACACCCCAAGTTACTCAAGACTCACCTCCGTGGTATTAAGTGTAGAACTTACGGAGGTGCTCGATGTTCCAAGGATTTGGGAGAGGTGTCCCATCCTCGGTAGCCAAGCGAACGCTTCCGGGACGGGATACTTTAATCACTCGGAAGGGTCCCTCCCAGCCGGGGGAGAGTTTGTTTAACCCTTCTCTGGATAGTATTCTCCGTAGCACCAGATCGCCTTCCTCGAGCTGTCGGTTGTGTACATGCCGCTGGTGATAACGCCGTAGAGCTTGGCGATATCGGGCATTTCGAACAGCTGCTTGGCACCTTCCCTCCTCAAGGAGGTATAGGTATTCACGCCGGAGCTGGTCCTGCGCGGCTTCGTCGAAGGTCCGGACCCGGAGTGAACCCAAGGTGATTTCCGAAGGAAGGATTGCTTCAGCTCCGTACACCAAGAAGAAGGGTGTCTCCCCAGTTGACCGGTTTTGAGATGTCCTGTTGGCCCATAAAGTGGGCGGAAGCTCTTCGATCCAGTTGGCTCCATGTTTTCTCAAACGCTCATAGGTGCGCGTTTTGAGTCCTTTAAGGATTTCAGCATTTGCTCTCTCGGCTTGGCCATTGCTGGCTGGGTGAGCTACGGAGGCGTAGCAAACTTGTATGCCGAGGTCTTCGCAATATCCTTGGAATGCTGAGCTTGTGAATTGGGTCCCATTATCAGTGATGATTTTGTTTGGGACTCCAAAACTGCATACAATGGATTGCAGAAAGTTGATAGCAGATTGCTTGTTGATTGTCACAACAGGAGTTGCTTTCGGCCACTTGGTGAACTTGTCAATGGCGACGTACAGGAACTTGTAACCTCCGACGGCTCTTGGGAAAGGTCCCAAGATGTCCATCCCCCACACAGCGAAGGGCCATGTAGGAGGTATCATTTGTAAGGGCTGAGCAGGTGTGTGAATTTGTTTTGCATGAAATTGGCATGCTTCACATTTCTTCACCAGCTCAGTTGCATCCTGAAGCGCTGTAGGCTAGTAGAAGCCATGCCGAAAGGCTTTACCGACCAACGTGCGGGAAGATGTGTGGTTCCCACACTCGCCTCCATGGATTTCTGCGAGAAGTTCGCAACCTTCTTCCCTTGTGATGCACCGCATTAGGATGCCGTTGGCACCGCGCCGGTAGAGATCCCCTTCTACCAGCGTGTATCTTTTAGCCAATCTGACTACCCGGTCAGCGGATACATCATCGTCAGGAAGGATGTTGTCTTTCAAGTAGCTCCGGATCTCCGAGATCCATGCATTGGAACTAGCTTGAGCTTTTGAGTCTTGCGTGCTGGGTTGCTCAGAGCTCCCGGCAGCACCTACGACCCTTGATGGCTGCCATGGTAACAGGGCCATCGGGACTGTCAGCTTCGGGATGCTGATCTCGCCCCCTTCGCTCAGTTCGGCAGGCTGAGCTGTTGGCTTTGACAACCTTCGGACAAAGATTCCGTCAGGAGCCGGAGCTCCGGTTGACGCTTTGGTCAAGAGTTCGTCAGCTTCAGCGTTATGGGCACGTTGAACATGGTGGAGATCTAGGACTTCAAAGTCCTTCTGAAGCCTCTGGACTTCAAGGAGGTAAGCAGCTAGCTGGAGATTATTGCAGGAGCATTCACCCTTCACCTGCTTAATGATGAGTTGTGAATCTCCTTTGACCAGCAGTTGCTTGACACCATATGACAGTGCCACCTTTAGTCCGTAGATGAGTGCTTCATACTCTGCCATGTTATTGGTTGCCTTGAAGTCAAGGTGTACCATGTATTTCACCTTCTCCCGAGTTGGTGCAAGGAGAAGGATTCCAGCTCCGGCCCCCTGCTTCTGCATGGAGCCGTCGAAGTAGAGGGTCCAGTGAGGCTCGGTGAAGGTTGGAGCTTGATGCTCCGTCTTCTGCTCACTGGGGCCCCCAGGGTTTGATGGAGAGGGAGTCCATTCTGCCACAAAATCTGCCAATGCTTGACTCTTGACTGCTTGTCTTGAAATAAATTCAAGATCAAATTCAGCCAATTCCGCTGCCCACTTTGCAATATTCCCAGTTGAATTAGGATTATGCAAGATTGCTCGTAGTGGGTAGGAGGTCACCACCGAGACTTTGTGAGCTTGGAAGTAATGATGAAGCTTCCTGGAGGCAATAAGAACTGCATAGAGCAGCTTATGCACCTCTAGGTATCGAGTCTTGGCATCATGTAATACTTCACTAATGAAGTACACCGGGCGTTGAATGGTCCGGACCCTCCCGGAGGGGTCCGGAGCTTCCTCTTCTCTGATCCGGACCCTCTCGGAGGGGTCCAAATTTTCTTCGGGAACCTTCGGGTTCTGGCTGGAGGAACCCGGAGCTTCTTCAGAGATGACCTGGACCCTCCCGGAGGGGTCTAGGTCTCCTGAAGCGACTTCTTGTGGATTCGAATCTGGGAGCTGGGACCCAGACTCGCTTTTAGGAACTTCCGGACCTTCTCGAAGGGGTCTGGATTCCTGAGTGTGGGGTAGTTCTGGTCTCTCTGCAACCTGAACCATACTGACGACTTCGCCAGTAGCTGAAATATAAAGCAAGAAAGGCTCACCAGGGTTCGGAGCTACCAGAACTGGTAGGGTGGTGAGGAACTGTTTCAGCTCCTGGAATGCCATCTCTGCTTCTTCGGACCATTGGAATGGTCCGGACTTCCTCAATAACTTGAAGAAGGGGTGTGCCCATTCCGCCAGTCTTGATATGAACCGACTGAGGGCTGCTAGACATCCAGTTAACTTTTGGACGTCTTTGATGCGGGTTGGTGGCCGCATGTCTTCAATGGCTTTAATCTTCGCCGGATTAGCTTCTATGCCCCGGTGACTTACCAGGAAACCAAGAAGTTTTCCGGAGCTAACCCCGAATACGCACTTGTCTGGGTTTAGCTTTGTACGGGTGGCCCGCAGCTTGTCGAAGACAACCTGCAAGGTGTCAAGGAGTGACTCCTTGTTCTTGACCTTGACCACGATGTCATCGACGTACACTTCCACTATGACTCTAATGAGTTCTTCAAAAGTTTTGTACATAGCTCGTACAAAAGTTGAAGCTGCATTCTTGAGACCAAAGGGCATGGCTGTGTAACAGTACAATCCATCTACTGTGATGAATGAAGTATGCTCTTCATCCTCCCTAGACATCCTGATTTGGTGATACCCAGAATATGCGTCTAGGAAACACAATAATTCACACCCGGAGGTGGAATCCACTATCTGATCTATTCTAGGTAGTGGGAATGGATCTTTTGGACATGCCTTATTTAGTGTGGTGTAGTCAATGCACATCCGAAGCTTCCCGCCGGCCTTGGGCACAACAACTGAGTTTGCCAGCCATTTTGGATGGAAGACTTCTCGGATGAATCCGGCTTCAAGTAGCTTCTTCACTTCTTATCGAATGAAGTTCTGCCGCTCTACGGATTGCTTCCGAGGCTTCTGATGCACAGGCCGGGCATCGGGGTAGATCTTCAGATTGTGCTCAATCACTTCCCTGGGGATCCCAGGCATTTATGACGGTTGCCAAGCAAACACGTCAACGTTAGCCCGGAGGAAAGTGATGAGCGCGAGTTCCTATTTGTCGTTCAATCCTCCCGATATACGGGTGGTCTGAGCGGCATCAGAACCAATTTGGACAACTTTGACGGGAATGTCGGTGTCACCACTTGGCTGTACACGAGGTGCAGAAGTCGAGCCTCGTTGATGAATGCTCGGGGGTTTTGGAGTTTGCTCTTGCCTGGAGTCCTCCTCTTGCGTCGTGGTGAGTGCATGGAGTTCTTCCAGAGTAGTTACTCTGACGGTACGATCTCCGCAGATCCAGAGAACGCCTACAGGTGTTGGCATTTTCAACACCAGATATCCATAATGAGCAGCTGCCATGAATTTGTACAGGGCAGGTCTACCCAAAATGGCATTGAACGGTAAGTTGATCTGAGCGACGTCGAAGACCAACTTCTCGGTGCAGTACTTCTCCCGTGTCCCGAAGGTAACAGGGAGAGTAATAGCTCCGAGTGGGGTAATGGCCCCCGGACCTACTCCGGAGAAAGGTCGAGAGGGATGGAGATCCAAAGGTCGGAGCTGAAGCTTAGTGAAAGCTTCAAAGCTGATGAGGTTAAGCCTCGAACCTCCGTCTACCATGACATGGTGGAGCCTGATGTTATTGATGGTAGGAGATACTGTCAAAGGTAACTGACCTGCTCCAACCATGCTCCGCGGGCAATCTGAAGCATCAAAAGTGATGGCGGTGTCCATCCACTTTTGATGATGTTCTGGCCTGACTGTAGGGGCTACAGCGGCCATATCTCGTCGCATAGTCTTGATGACGTGACGAGAGGTGATATCCCATGATCCACCGAAAATGGTGTTCATGGTCTTCCAACGCTCGTTGTCAGAGACGTCAGAATCATCGTCGACTGATGTGTAAACGGCCTTCAGGACCTTTTTGGGATCCTGAAACCCTAACTCCTCTTCAGTCGGAGCTTCGTTGACCTTTTGCTTTCCTTCCCTCTGTCGGAAAGGAGATCCTTCCCGGCGCTTGTTGTAGCACTCGGCAAGGTTTTGGACCTCCCGGCAGTCTTCCAAACTGTGGCTGCCCGTTTTGTGAATAGGGCACCACACTTTGGGTTTGCCACCGTCTTCGAAAGACGGTCGAGGTCGCTTCTCGGGGCGTGGCCCCCGGCCACCCGGAGTTGCTGCAGTTGCAACGTTGGATGTGCCGGCCGACGGCTTTTTCTTGCCGTTGGTCTTCTTTTTCTTCTTGCCACCTCCGGAGGTAGCGGCTTCTTCTTTGGAAGATTCCTTGTGATCCTCCGAGGCTGGTTTGGAGTGCATTTCACGGCCCTCCACAGCTCTGGCACATTTGTCTGCCAGGCTGAAGAGTTCCGTGACGCTGGTGATCTCCTTGATCGCCAGCTTCTCCAACATCTTCTTGTCCCGTACGCCCTGTCTGAATGCCACAATGACAGAGGCGCTAGAGATAGAAGGGATAGTGTTTCGTACCTGAGAGAACCTTTGGATGAATGACCGCAAGGATTCTCCCTCTTTTTGCATAACCGCAAAAAGGTCTAGTTCAGTGCCTGGTCGGGTGTATGAACTCCCGAAGTTGGCAGTGAACTGACGGCACAGCTCCTCCCAACTGTTGATAGAGTTGGGTGTAAGGCTCATAAACCAGGACCTGGCGGTCCCAGTTAAGGCCACTGGAAAATAATTGGCCATCACGGCCTCGTTTCCTCTAGCTGCCAAGATTGCAGTGGAGTATATCTGAAGAAATTCGGCGGGATCGACAGTCCCGTCGAATTTTTCCGACAGGTGGGGCCGGAACTTCTGAGGCCATCTAACCATGCGCAGGTGCATGGCCAGGGCTGAACAACCTCCCCCTACTCCTTCAAGAGTAGAAAGGTCCTGAGCTTCCCGTCTTTCACGGGCACGCTCAATATGGACTCAGCCATCCTGCTGGCGGTATCGGCGATCAAGCTCCGCCCGGAGGTCATGAGTCGAAAGCCTGGATACTATGTGAGTGTGTCGAGCCCCGGAGGGCAATGACGTCACTTGTTGCGATGCAGCACGTCTCCTACTATTGGAGACGTGCGGACCAAGTCTTCCAGACAAAGTCCGCCGCTGCGACGAGGCTCGTCCTGAAGGAGGAGGACCCTGGTTGTTGAGGCGTTCGGTTGCTGCTGCAACCAAATGCTCCACATCGGCCCTCCACTGCTCCCGTGCATCCCGAGATGCATCCGGAGGTGGTGGACGTTGGAGAAGAGCACGCGCTGCATGGAGCGCGTGTTCCGGGTTGTCATGATTTACCGACGCAGTAATCGACGCCGGCGCACCATCACGTTACCCAGCACGATTTGCTGGAGGAGACGGTGGTGGTGGGAGTGTGACTCCTGCTGGTGCTGAGGCTCCTGCTGGTGGCTGCCTATTGGAGGGATTGCCCCCAACAGCCTGAGCAGCAGGTTGACTGTTGGATGATCCAGCAGCTGAGTTCACCATTCTCAAAATCTCAGGTGCCCCCTACCTGGCGCGCCAACTGTCGGCGGTTTGGAACCGGCCGATCTCCCTACACTACTAAAGTGATAGGGGAGTTTGATGTTCGGTGTGGGCGCGCGGAGATTCAAGAAGGTGAGTAGGAGTTTGACACAGGAGACACAAGAATTTACGTGGTTCGGGCCGCCTGAGCGTAATACCCTACTCCACGGGTGTGTTGGTGTTGTATTAGCAGTATGAGCTTGTGACGAGCGTCAATGGCACGTGTGTCTGTCTCTGTCCGTGTGTATCGTTGGCCTGTCCTTTTATAGTACAAGGGCAGGCAGTTACAAGTTAGCCTAGCCCGATATGTGGCCCCGGCGGTTACTAGTATTGATACACGTTTAATTGCTCTTAATGACCCTGTAACGGGCTTTGAAAGCACCGTTACTGGTGTTAAGATCGTCCGTTTAAGTGTCATTAATATGGTATTAATGACACTTAATCGGGTCTTGAAGTCCTTGACTCTCCTTTGAAGATCCGGAGCCGTTGCGGGGTCTTCCGGAGGTTAGAAGCTGAAGATCCGACGATCGGACACATGGCAGCTCCGGAGCTTGCTGTGGGAAACAGGTAGCTCCGGGGCTACCCGACACGTGTCAGGTCCGGAGCTTCTCTCGGTCTGGGGTTAGGTCCGGAGGTGCCGTTTCGGTACATGGCTCGGAGCTTCCCCCTTGTGGGCGGTAGCTCCGGTTTGGTAGTACACGTGGCGACCCAAGGACTAACCATGTTGGAGAAGCGGGTCCGGTTATGTCTGACATGTGGGCCTCCGAGGGTCTTCAAACCAAGTAGATGACTTTCCTTTGAGATCTTTGTAACCTCAAGGGGTGTACGGTTTCTAGGGTACCGACATCGGCCTTGCTACCGACAAATTTACTACTTTAAAGGCGTCGGTCACGCTGGCAGCCGACGCTTTTAACCAGTGGTATTCTTTTTTTTTTTCAAACATGCTCTTCCCTGTCGCTTAGGTGTCACTGACTCTGTTTTATTTTTTTTGTTGTTGTTTACACATCGGGAGCTAGGACAAAGAATTGACAAACTTGAATTTCTCAATATCAGGATACACAGTACAAGCACAATCGATATACAAATATACATGAGCTCGAAGATACAAGAGCTCCAGATGAACACAATAATACATGAGTTTCAGATCTGAAAGAAAAATTGAACACAAAGCCTCGAATCACTCGGAGTGTGTCAGTACCCTAGAAACCGTACACCCCTTGAGGTTACAAAGATCTCAAAGGAAAGTCATCTACTTGGTTTGAAGACCCTCGGAGGCCCACATGTCAGATATAACCGGATCCGCTTCTCCAACATGGTTAGTCCCTGGGTCGCCACGTGTACTACCAAACCGGAGCTACCGCCCACAAGGGGGAAGCTCCGGGCCATGTACCGAAACGGCACCTCCGGACCTAACCCCAGACCGAGAGAAGCTCCGGACCTGACACGTGTCGGGTAGCCCCGGAGCTACCTGTTTCCCACAGCAAGCTCCGGAGCTGCCACGTGTCCGATCGTCGGATCTTCAACTTCTAACCTCCGGAAGACCCCGCAACGGCTCCGGATCTTCAAAGGAGAGCCAAGGACTTCAAGACCCGATTAAGTGTCATTAATGTCATATTAATGACACTTAAACGGACGATCTTAACACCAGTAACGGTGCTGTCAAAGCCCGTTACAGGGTCATTAAGAGCAATTAAATGTGTATCAATACTAGTAACCGCTGGGGCCACATGTCGGGCCAGGCTAACTTGTAACGGCCTGCCCTTGTACTATAAAAGGACAGGCCAACGATACACACGGACAGAGACAGACACACGTGCCATAGACGCTCGTCACAAGCTCATACTGCTAATACAACACCAACACACCCGTGGAGTAGGGTATTACGCTCAGGCGGCCCGAACCATGTAAATTCTTGTGTCTCCTGTGTCAAACTCCTACTCACCTTCTTGAATCTCCGCGCGCCCACACCGAACATCAAACTCCCCTATCACTTTAGTAGTGTAGGGAGATCGGCCGGTTCCAAACCGTCGACAGTTGGCGCGCCAGGTAGGGGGCGCCTGAGATTTTGAGAATGGTGAACTCAGCTGCTGGATCATTCAACGGTCAACCTGCTGCTCAGGCTGTTGGGGGCAATCCCTCCAATAGGCATCCACCAGCAGGAGCCTCAGCACCAGCAGGAGTCACACTCCCACCACCACCGTCTCCTCCAGCAAATTGTGCTGGGCAACGTGATGGTGCGCCGGCGTCGATTACTGCATCGGCAAATCATGACAACCCGGAACACGCGCTCCATGCAGCGCGTGCTCTTCTCCAACGTCCACCACCTCCGGATGCATCTCGGGATGCACTGGAGCAGTGGAGGGCCGATGTGGAGCATTTGGTTGCAGCAGCAGCCGAACGCCTCAACAACCAGGGTCCTCCTCCTTCAAGACGAGCCTCGTCGCAGCGGCGGACTTTGTCTGGAAGACTTGGTCTGCACGTCTCCAATAGTACGAGACGTGCTGCATTGCAACAAGTGACGTCATTGCCCTCCGGGGTTCGACGCACTCACACGGTATCCAGGCTTTCGACTCATGACCTCCGGGCGGAGCTTGATCGCCGATACCGCCAGCAGGATGGCCGAGTCCATATTGAGCGTGCCCGTGAAAGACGGGAAGCTCAGGACCTTTCTACTCTTGAAGGAGTAGGGGGAGGTTGTTCAGCCCTGGCCATGCACCTGCGCATGGTTAGATGGCCTCAGAAGTTCCGGCCCCACCCGCCGGAAAAATTCGACGGGACTGTCAATCCCGCCGAATTTCTTCAGATATACTCCACTGCAATCTTGGCAGCTAAAGGAAACGAGGCCGTGATGGCCAATTATTTTCCAGTGGCCTTAACTGGGACCGCCGGGTCCTGGTTTATGAGCCTTCCACCCAACTCTATGAACAGTTGGGAGGAGCTGTGCCGTCAGTTCACTGCCAACTTCGGGAGTTCATACACCCGACCAGGCACTGAACTAGACCTTTTTGCGGTTGTGCAAAAAGGGGGAGAATCCTTGCGGTCATTCATCCAAAGGTTCTCTCAGGTACGAAACACTATCCCTTCTATCTCTAGCGCCTCTGTCATTGTGGCATTCAGACAGGGCGTATGGGACAAGAAGATGTTGGAGAAGCCGGTGATCAAGGAGATCACCAGCGTCACAGAACTCTTCAGCCTGGCAGACAAATGTGCCAGAGATGCGGAGGGCCGTGAAATGCACTCCAAACCAGCCTCGGAGGATCACAAGAAATCTTCCAAAGAAGAAGCCGCTACCTCCGGAGGTGGCAAGAAGAAAAAGAAGACCAATGGCAAGAAAAAGTCGTTGGCCGGCACATCCAACGTTGCAGCTGCAGCAACTCCGGGTGGCCGGGGGCCACGCCCTGAGAAGCGACCTCGACCGTCTTCCGAAGACGGTGGCAAACCCAAAGTGTGGTGCCCTATTCACAAAACGGGCAGCCACAGTTTGGAAGACTGCTGGGAGGTCCAAAACCTTGCCGAGCGCTACAACAAGCGCCGGGAAGGATCTCCTTTCCGACAGAGGGAAGGAAAGCAAAAGGTTGACGAAGCTCCGGCTGAAGAGGAGTTAGGGTTTCACGATCCCAAAAAGGTCCTGAAGGTCGTTTACACCTCAGTCGACGATGATTCTGACGTCTGTGACAACGAGCATCGGAAGACCATGAACACCATTTTCGGTGGATCATGGGATATTACCTCTCGTCGCGTCATCAAGACTATGCGACGAGATATGGCCGCTGTAGCCCCTACAGTCAGGCCAGAACCTCATCGAAAGTGGATGGACACCGCCATCACTTTTGATGCTTTGAATTGCCCGCGAAGCATGGTTGGAGCAGGTCAGTTACCTTTGATGGTATCTCCTACCATCAATAACATCCAGCTCCACCATGTCATGGTAGACGGAGGTTCGGGGCTTAACCTCATCAGCTTTGAAGCTTTCACTAAGATTCAGCTCTGACCTTCGGATCTCCATCCTTCTCGACCTTTCTCCGGAGTAGGTCCGGGGGCCATTACCCCACTCGGAGCTATTACTCTCCCTGTTACCTTCGGGACACGGGAGAAGTACCGCACCGAGAAGTTGGTCTTCGACGTCGCTCAGATTAACTTATCGTTCAATGCCATTTTGGGTAGACCTGCCCTGTACAAATTCATGGCAGCTGCTCATTATGGATATCTGGTGTTGAAAATGCCAACACCAGTAGGCGTTCTCCGGATCTGCGGAGATCGTACCGTCGGAGTAACTGCTCTGGAAGAACTCAATGCACTCACCCACGGTGCAAGAGGAGGACTCCAGGCAAGAGCAAACTCCAAAACCCCCGAGCATTCGTCAACGAGGTTCGACTTCTGCACCTCGTGTGCAGCCAAGCGGCGACACCGACATTCCCGTCAAAGTCGTCCAAATTGGTTCTGATGCCGCTCAGACCACCCGTATATCGGGAGGATTGCACGACAAATAGGAACTCGCGCTCATCACTTTACTCCGGGCTAACGTTGACGTGTTTGCTTGGCAACCGTCACAAATGCCTGGGATCCCCAGGGAAGTGATTGAGCACAATTTGAAGATCTACCCCGATGCCCGGCCTGTGCATCAGAAGCCTTGGAAGCAATTCGTAGAGTGGCAGAACTTAATCCGACAAGAAGTGAAGAAGCTACTCGAAGCCGGATTCATCCGAGAAGTCTTCCATCCAAAATGGCTGGCAAACCCAGTTGTTGTGCCCAAGGCCGGCGGGAAGCTTCGGATGTGCATTGACTACACCACACTAAATAAGGCATGTCCAAAAGATCCATTCCCACTACCTAGAATAGATCAGATAGTGGATTCCACCTCCGGGTGTGAATTACTGTGTTTCCTAGACGCATATTCTGGGTATCACCAAATCAGGATGTCTAGGGAGGATGAAGAGCATACTTCATTCATCACAGTAGATGGATTGTACTGTTACACAGCCATGCCCTTTGGTCTCAAGAATGCAGCTTCAACTTTTGTACGAGCTATGTACAAAACTTTTGAAAAACTCATTCGAGACATAGCGGAAGTGTACGTCGATGACATCGTGGTCAAGGTCAAGAACAAGGAGTCACTCCTTGACACCTTGCAGGCTGTCTTCGACAAGCTGCGGGCCACCCGTACAAAGCTAAACCCGGACAAGTGCGTATTCGGGGTTAGCTCCGGAAAACTTCTTGGTTTCCTGGTAAGTCACCGGGGCATAGAAGCTAATCTGGCGAAGATTAAAGCCATTGAAGACATGCAGCCACCAACCCGCATCAAAGACGTCCAAAAGTTAATTGGATGTCTAGCAGCCCTCAGTCGGTTAAGACTGGCGGAACGGGCACACCCCTTCTTCAAGTTATTGAGGAAGTCCGGACCATTCCAATGGTCCAAAGAAGCAGAGAAGGCATTCCAGGAGCTGAAACAGTTCCTCACCACCCTACCAGTTCTGGTAGCTCCGAGCCCTGGTGAGCCTTTGTTGCTTTATATTTCAGCTACTAACGAAGTCGTCAGTATGGTTCTGGTTGCAGAGAGACCAGAACTACCCCACACTCAGGAATCCAGACCCCTTCGGGAAGGTTCGGAAGTTCCTGAAAGCGAGTCTGGGTCCCAGCTCCCAGATTCGAATCCACAAGAAGTCGCTTCAGGAGACCTAGACCCCTCCGGGAGGGTCCAGGTCATTTCTGAAGAAGCTTCGGGTTCCTCCAGCCAGAACCCGGAGGTCCCCGAAGAAAATCCGGACCCCTCCGAGAGGGTCCGGATCAGAGAAGAGGAAGCTCCGGACCCCTCCGGGAGGGTCCGGACCATTCAACGCCCAGTGTACTTCATTAGTGAAGTATTACATGATGCCAAGACTCGATACCTAGAGGTGCATAAGCTGCTCTATGCAGTTCTTATTGCCTCGAGGAAGCTTCGTCATTACTTCCAAGCTCACAAAGTCTCGGTGGTGACCTCCTACCCACTACGAGCAATCTTGCATAATCCCAATTCAACTGGGAATATTGCAAAGTGGGCAGCGGAATTGGCTGAATTTGATCATGAATTTATTTCAAGACAAGCAGTCAAGAGTCAAGCATTGGCAGATTTTGAGGCAGAATGGACTCCCTCTCCATCAAACCCTGGGGGCCCCAGTGAGCAGAAGACGGAGCATCAAGCTCCAACCTTCACCGAGCCTCACTGGACCCTCTACTTCGACGACTCCATGCAGAAGCAGGGGGCCGGAGCTGGAATCTTTCTCCTTGCACCGACTGGGGAGAAGGTGAAATACATGGTACACCTTGACTTCAAGGCAACCAATAACATGGCAGAGTATGAAGCACTCATCTACGGACTAAAGGTGGCACTGTCATATGGTGTCAAGCAACTGCTGGTCAAAGGAGATTCACAGCTCATCGTTAAGCAGGCGAAGGGTGAATTCTCCTGCAATAATCTCCAGCTAGCTGCTTACCTCCTTGAAGTCTAGAGGCTTCAGAAGGACTTTGAAGTCCTAGATCTCCACCATGTTCAGCGTGCCCATAACGCTGAAGCTGACGAACTCTCGACTAAAGCGTCAACCGGAGCTCCGGCTCCTGACGGAATCTTTGTCCAGAGGTTGTCAAAGCCAACAACTCAGCCTGCCGAACTGAGCGAAGGGGGCGAGATCAGCATCCCGAAGCTGACGGTCCCGATGGCCCTGTTACCATGGCAGCCATCAAGGGTCGTAGGTGCTGCCGGGAGCTCCGAGCAACCCAGCACGCAAGACTCAAAAGCTCAAGCTAGTTCTAATGCATGGATCCCAGAGATCCGGAGCTACTTGAAAGACAACATCCATCCTGACGATGATGTATCCGCTGACCGGGTAGTCAGATTGGCTAAAAGATACACGCTGGTAGAAGGGGATCTCTACCGGCGCGGTGCCAACGGCATCCTAATGCGGTGCATCACAAGAGAAGAAGGCTGCGAACTTCTCGCAGAAATCCATGGAGGCGAGTGTGGGAACCACGCATCTTCCCGCACGCTGGTCGGTAAAGCCTTTCGGCATGGCTTCTACTGGCCTACAACGCTTCAGGATGCAACTGAGCTGGTGAAGAAATGTGAAGCATGCCAATTTCATGCAAAACAAATTCACACACCAGCTCAGCCCTTACAAATGATACCTCCTACATGGCCCTTCGCTGTGTGGGGGATGGACATCTTGGGACCTTTCCGAAGAGCCGTCGGAGGTTACAAGTTCCTATACGTCGCCATTGACAAGTTCACCAAGTGGCTGGAAGCAAATCCTATTGTGACAATCAACAAGCATTCTGCTATCAACTTTCTGCAATCCATTGTATGCAGATTTGGAGTCCCAAACAAAATCATCACTGATAATGGGACCCAATTCACAAGCTCAGCATTCCAAGGATATTGCGAAGACCTCGACATACAAGTTTGCTACGCCTCTGTAGCTCACCCAGCCAGCAATGGCCAAGCCGAGAGAGCAAATGCTGAAATCCTTAAAGGTATCAAAACGCGCACCTATGAGCGTTTGAAAAAACATGGAGCCAACTAGATCGAAGAGCTTCCGCCCACTTTATGGGCCAACAGGACATCTCAAAACCGGTCAACTGGAGAGACACCCTTCTTCTTGGTGTACGGAGCTGAAGCAATCCTTCCTCCGGAAATCACCTTGGGTTCACTCCGGGTCCAGACCTTCGACGAAGCCGCGCAGGACCAGCTCCGGCGTGAAGACCTAGACCTCCTTGAGGAGGGAAGGTGCCAAGCAGCTGTTCGGAATGCCCGATATCGCCAAGCTCTACGGCGTTATCACCAGCGGCATGTACACAACCGACAGCTCGAGGAAGGCGATCTGGTGCTACGGAGAATACTATCCAGAGAAGGGTTAAACAAACTCTCCCCCGGCTGGGAGGGACCCTTCCGAGTGATTAAAGTATCCCGTCCCGGAAGCGTTCGCTTGGCTACCGAGGATGGGACACCTCTCCCAAATCCTTGGAACATCGATCACCTCCGTAAGTTCTACACTTAATACCACGGAGGTGAGTCTTGAGTAACTTGGGGTGTATGTTATAGAGTCATTGTACAGAGTCGGGTAGTTCCTCCAGGAGAGCAGCCGAACCTTTCCCGAAGGGTCCGCAAAGCTCATGCAACACTTGTCACTGTCTCAGGACTAAAAGTGCGGCTAACTACCCTGGGTCAAACGAGAAATGAAACACACTTAGCCTGGTTCCGTACCCTAAGAGTGTACTTGTTTCCCCTGTACCCCGGACCTATAATGAAAGACACCTTCATGTGAAATAGACTCCACGTGCATTTATTTTGTACAGGCTCAACATTTTTATTTTTCTCTTTCTTGTCTATAACAAAGACGTGCAATTCTTAAGAAATTTTAGTTCGATCGGTTTATATACGATTCGAGTTGTATTGTCAGTTCTTTTGGATTCAAATATCGTTCATGGCCAGCTCGCCTGAAAGCTGCCAAGCCAATCTAGGGCTGGAGTGTGCTATCGACTTAGCCTGGTCAAGCACCCTAAGTACGCCACTCTACCTACACCCCGGCAGGCCGAAGTAAGGCGGGTCCATGGACAGTTGAATCTAGAAGAAAAGACAACGCATTTGGTTGTATTTAAAATCGCGTTTGACTTAAAGTCTTCTTGAGAATCGTAAGCCGCGACGAAATTATAGACAAGGAATGAATTTTACTATTTTTCTTGGCTTAAGTGTGCAGGAAAAATAAAGTCTACGTTGATGGAGAAAAGCCGGAGCTAACTAAGCTCTGACTCCCCTAAGGGGGCCAGCCGTCGACGCTGAATAAAAGATGGTGAGAAGACCTCGTAAATGGAGTCTGCTGCCAACAAACTAAGTGTTGGCAAAGGTCACTGCCGGAGCTACTCAGCTCCGACACCCCGGAGGACTAACTATCGATGCTCTACGCGTTGATAGAGACTATTACTGGAGCTATCAAGCTCCAGCGATGGACAATGCCGGAGCTTCTAAGCTCCGACAACCTCAGTGGGCCTTCACTATCGAAGGCTTCGGACCTAAATTATACAAGTTCGGAGCAAATGAGTCTTCAACAAAACACAATATCCTTTTGGTACATGTTCACAATCAAATTGTGTACATCTACCGGGGGGCCAAGTGAAGATAAAAGTGTTGAAGACAAAAAGTGAAATTCGCAAAAATTTGAGGATTTCATTTATCTGGAGACAAGAGATTACATCTGGAGACAAGGGATTACAAAATTGAGGAAGAAGAAGAAAAAATACAAGTGAGAATTACAGAGATGGTCCTAGACCCTATGGAAGAATTGGGCGACCTTCTGGGCAACCTCCGATACGCTGGCTCGGGTAGCTTCGCCTTCTCCTTCGACGGGGCCTTCAAGCACCGGGTCCAGAGGAAATTGGGAGTTCCAGCTGGTGTAGCACGTCAGCACATACTCTGCGACGTTCTTCGCCAGGGAGTGCCCCTCAACCTCCAGTTGGTCCGCGATGACATCGCCCACCTTGGAAAGCTTGCTACCTGCTGCGCTCAACGCCTGCAGCGCTAGGTCCGGCTCCAGCTCTGGATCATCCGGGCGCACGGGGCTGAAACCCATCGGTGTCAGCGCGTCGTTGGCCTTGCCCAGGAACTCCCAAATCTGTAGGGAGTCTGCAGTCCTCAAGCCCTTCATTTCTTCCAGGGATCTCCTGGCCGCCGTCAGTTCAGAATTTTCACAGGCGAGGCGCTCAACTTCTTTGGCGTTTTGCTGAATCTTTTCAGCAACCCGCCTTTCGAGTTTTCCGAGCTCCTCCTCCCGGAGGTGGATCTTGTTCCGGCGGTCAACCAGGTCCTTCTCCCTACCCCTCACTTTCTTCTCCCGGGCAGCAAGGGCACACTCTTGTTCATAGAGTTCCTGTCCTGGCACCCAGGTCTTCTCCTCTTCCTCTTGGCAGCGCTCTTCCAATTTCTTGGTGCGCTCCTCGAGGCCCTTGTCAGCCAGAGCTACTTTCTCGGCGAGCTCCTCTTCCCTCCTCACGACATCATCCCGCAGCTCAAGGAGTTTCTGCTCTTCATCCTCGAGCCGTTTCTCCCTCTCTTCAAGTGCCTCTCGGCGCTTGATGAGTGCAGTGTTAATGGCCTCCAGCCTTTCGTGGCATTCCTCGGCCGCACTATTGGCTGCTTTGGCCTGATTGTATATCTCCTGGGATTGAGCGTCGAGGGCGCGAGTCATACTCTCCCTGTCATCCAGCAACTTGCCCCAGTACTCCAGGCGGATCTTCTCCCCCTTGATCCACTCCTTGTCATCCGCTAGCCTCGACTGCGCCAGCTTGGTCTCAAAGTAGAGCCGGTTACGCCACCGTCTAGGGGTTTGGCGCTCCTCTTCAAGAGCTTTGCTGTGGTGGAAGAAGGCCAATTGGACTTGACGCAGACTGAAACATGCGTTGTCAATAGACATCGACAACGGGATGGGTTCCGGACCTGCTGGGGTCTCCTCCGCTGGTTCCAGCAGGTCTTCAGATACAAAAATTGGGTCCCACTCCACGAGAGTGGACCCCTGAGTTTCCAAGGCACTAGGGCCGTCCTCCGGGATGGCCTCAGTCGCCATCGAAGAAGGCTCTGCCACCAAGTCTTCGTTCACCCCCTCGGGCAGGGGGCCAGCGACTTCGCTTGGGCACTCTGGCTCAGCCGCAGGTACCTCCGACATCGACGCTTCCGGAGCAGGAGCCGTTGCTGGCTCCGGTCTGGGAACCTCCTCTGAGGGAGGCTCAAGCTCCGTCACCTCTTCAACAATTGGCTCAGGAGTCGGAAGATCTTCAACTTCGACCGGCCCTGTGACCGGAGCTCCAACAATGACCGGCTCAGCAGCCGGTGCTTCAGAGGTAGCCGGCCCAACTGCCGGAACTACCTCAGTTTCCGGCTCGCATGTCGGGGCTTCAGTCACCTCCGGCTCAACCGCCGGGGCGTTGAAAATTTCCTGCTCAGAGGCCGGGATTACTACTTCCTCCGGCTCAACAGCCGGAGCTTCCATCATCGCAGCACCAGGACCCGGAGCTTCAACCTCCGGGACAGGTGCCGCTGGCGCATCTTCACTCCCGTGGTCCGGCGCTACCACGGCAACTTCTGGGGATGAGTCGAGGTCCATGACCACGACAGGCGGCGCCGGAGCTGTCGCAGCTTCAGCCACCACTTGGGGTGGCACCGGGACAGGAGCAGAAGCTCCCACCCTCACGGCCTCACACTGTGGCTGAGGGTGGAGCCTCACTCCCCTTCTTGGGGACGCTGCAGATGATGGACGAAGAAAATTAACAAACAGTTGCTACAATTAAAATAATTGTCCAAGATAGAGATTAAAAATTACCTTGGGAGGCTTCCGCACCAGCTTGCGCGAAACCTTTTTCCTGGGCGTTCTGGGCTAGCCATAGTCGGTGTAGAAGCTCCGGAAGGCCCCCCGAAACTTGTTGCGGCCACGGGCGTTTCCCGAGTCGAGGCTCTCCTCGATCGGGAAGAACCCCCGGACCTGGAGGCCTCCACCGGCCCAGGTGCCGGAGTTGCGCGCCCGGAGCTAACACTCCGGGAGGATCCCACCGCGGGAACAGACGTGCTCCGGGAGGACCCCACTGCAGGAACGGTCTCGTTTCGGGAGGACCCCATTACAGGGACAGTCGCCACGGTGGTAGAAGATCTTCCCCTCCGGGGAGAAAGAACCGAGGCGGAAGTTGCAGGCCTGACGGACCTTCCGTCGGCATGCTGCAGCTTCCTCTTCCGGCTCTCTGGTTCATCCGCCAGCTCCTTGCCCTTGCCGACGACCTCAACCCTTGGCTTTGGGGCAGGGACGGAGCCATCTTCGGGCATTCCGGGGATCGCCACCCGGGTGGTTGATCTTCTCTCGACGAAACCAAGGTCGTCAAGTACGGGCATCTTTCGCCGGAGCTCCCTGCTGAACTCCACTTCCACGTTCAAAGGGAGAAAGGCCGACGGGGGAGTCAAGTCATCACCGTCGACGTCGATGCCGTGCTGGAATTTCTTGAGGTGGAACTCCAAGGTTTTACCCACCATGTTGGACTTCAACTCGGTCTCAACCCAATCGTCGCCCATCACGCTGTTGAGGGCCCAAGCGAGTTTCTCCCTCCTCTTCAGCGGCGCCCACCTGTTGACCAGGAAATTGCAAAATACCGCCTGAGGAGTCAATCCTCCCTCCACGCATTGGCGGATCCTGGTCAAAGCAGGGTTGAAAGCCTCCGCCAGCACCAGAGCATCACTCCAGATCGTCGTGTCGATGCCGGGCAGACTATCGGGCAGCTCCAGCCTCTCGTGCTCCTCCACCCTGACGACTATCCAGTCTTTCTTCCAGTCATCCCACTTCCCAGAAGGAAACGACCGGAGGTACTTGAATGGGCACTTCTTGCGCTTCACGAAGTAGTAGAAGCCAAGGTACTCATTGCTCCAGCCGGTGGTGTGGACGGTGAAGAAAGTCCGGAAGAGTTCAATGCAGGGGGGGATGCCCACCCACATCTCACAGAAGTGGAAGAAGATAGACACGAGGAGAATGGAGTGAGGGCCAAGGTGGTATAACTGCAGACCATAGAAGTCTAGCAGCATCAAGAAAAAGGCGGGATCAGCCCCACCATGGTGTACGAGGAAAAGTACACCATTTCGCTGGCGTGCTCCTTCTCGAAGGGGAGCTCTCTGCCGGCACGGACTGAGCGGTTGAAGAAGTCCGAGGACCACCCCATGAGGGCCCGGACCTTCTTCAAATCGCCGTCGGTCTTCAAACGACTCTCGCGGAGACCCAACTCCATCGCGGCACGGCTAGGCATGAGAAGAAGAGTGAAGCACGAGTTGGGAGTTTGAGCGCAAGATCAGATGAGAGGCGTAAAGAACTCCCGATGGTGCGCGCTTTCCTTCTTAAGTAAGCCCTCGCAACGCTTGGATGGAAACCACAAGGAAGTCGAAGATACCATTCAAAAATTCAACCCAGCTGATGACAGGAGGGCCCGGGACCACCCCGACGATCAAGTCGAGGCTCTTACCCAGGCGCACTGTTGTCATCAGGAGGCGGGAAACCCAAAGGCGGCGGCCTGACAAGGCGCGCGGAACCGATACGGTTTTTGTATCGGGAACCAGCGACCTTCAATTGCGTGAGATCCGCACGTCAAAGATCTCATCTGCCGCACGCGGGGTGCGCCACGCGGCGGGGATCTAACTATAAATCCCTGTCAACGGCACCTTCAAAGACCCTTGAAGACTCAGTTCAAGAGTCGCGAAGATGGACCCACCTCCGGCAGAATGACTTCACCCTAGTGATCTTCCCCAGAGGTAGGTCCAGGGGGCCACTGTCGGTACCCTAGAAACCGTACACCCCTTGAGGTTACAAAGATCTCAAAAGAGAGTCATCTACTTGGTTTGAAGACCCTCGGAGGCCCACATGTCAGACATAACCGGACCCGCTTCTCCAACATGGTTAGTCCCTGGGTCGCCACGTGTACTACCAAACCGGAGCTACCGCCCACAAGGGGGAAGCTCCGGGCCATGTACCGAAACGGCACCTCCGGACCTAACCCCAGACCGAGAGAAGCTCCGGACCTGACACGTGTCGGGTAGCCCCGAAGCTACCTATTTCCCACAGCAAGCTCCGGAGCTGCCACGTGTCCGATCGTCGGATCTTCAGCTTCTAACCTCCGAAAGACCCCACAACGGCTCCGGATCTTCAAAGGAGAGCCAAGGACTTCAAGACCCGATTAAGTGTCATTAATGCCATATTAATGACACTTAAACGGACGATCTTAACACCAGTAATGGTGCTGTCAAAGCCCGTTACAGGGTCATTAAGAGCAATTAAACGTGTATCAATACTAGTAACCGCCGGGGCCACATGTCGGGCCAGGCTAACTTGTAACGGCCTGTCCTTGTACTATAAAAGGACAGGCCAACGATACACACGGACAGAGACAGACACACGTGCCATAGACGCTCGTCACAAGCTCATACTGCTAATACAACACCAACACACCCGTGGAGTAGGGTATTACGCTCAAGCGGCCCGAACCACGTAAATTCTTGTGTCTCCTGTGTCAAACTCCTACTCACCTTCTTGAATCTCCGCGCGCCCACACCGAACATCAAACTCCTCTAACACTTTAGTAGTGTAGGAAGATCTGCCGGTTCCAAACCGCCGACAGAGTGGATACTGAATCGAATACTCGGAGCGGAGTCCCGGGGCCGTGCGAGGCGCCGGAGTGGAGCCGGATCTAGAAGTGTCGGAGTCGAGGCATCTGCACGGCGAGGATGTGGAGCAGCCTCCCGTCGCCGGCGTGGAAGGCAGGTGGCGACCTGGTGGGCACGCTGCGCGTGCGCGGCCTCGCGCACCCCGGTGACGGCGGCACGGTTGGTGGCGGCGCCCAGGAAGACGCGCGCATTGCGGCTGGGCAGCTCGCGGCGCACGCGGATCCGGTGGGCGCGACGAGCCCATGGGAGGCGTAGACGACGGGGTGGCCCGCGAGCGCTGGGAGCTGGACGGAGTAGAGGCCGGCGGCCGTGGGCGCGCCAGGAGCCAGACGGATTGGAGGCCGGCGGCCGTGGGCGCGCCGGCGTGGAGGTCGAAGGCCATGGGCGGGCCTGCGTGGAGGTCGGAGGTCGTGGGCGTGCCGGGAGCTGGATGGAGTGGAGACCGGCGGCCGTGGGCGCGCTGGCGTGGAGGTCGGCGGTCGTGGGAGCGCCTCCGTGAGTCGGATCTTGGATGTGTCGAAGTGGAAGTGGGCGGGGCGGCGGGTGGGTGTGGGAATGGAAGGAGCAGTTAGGGTTGAGGGGATATAAAAAGTGAGTTTGGTGAGGGCGACGGGAAATAAAAAAATTGAAAGGCGGTAGCCGGCTAGTCATAGGCGTCGGTATCATGGTAGTCAACGTTTTTAAATTTATAAGGATCGGTTGAACCGACGCATTTAACATGTGTGTCGGTTCCCTAAATCTAACCGATACATTTAATTTATAGGTGTCGGTTGTTCTAAACCGACACCTTTAGTCGTTTTAAATGCGTCGGGGCCGACGACTCTATGTTAACCGACACCCTATTTAACGTTTGTTGTAATGTTCCACTCCAAGAGAAGGCAAAGAAGGCATTCATTCGGAGAACATCTCGTTCTTGCTTGTATCTATGCTTATTGCTCGCAAGCCGCAACCGTTACGTGAAAGTGATGCTAGCGTGTTGCCCAGAACCGCGGCAATCTCCTCTCCTCATCTCCTGATCTACCGGCTGCTTCCTCATCAATGCCAATCAATGCACGGATCTTTATCTGGAACAAGTTCGTCCTGGCAGCCAGTCCGCGCAACTACACAGGCATCTTCACGCACAACTGCACAAGCAACGCCCGGCTGTTTCCATCAACCTCCCCGGCCGTCTGTCGATAGCTGTTTCGAGCAGTATTGAATAAAAAGCATGTTCCAGCACGAAACTGGTTTTCAGTAAGTTTAAGACTTCTCCATTTTTCCATCACTTTTCATGCCACTTTCCCATTTTGCATGCGAGCCACTGTGTTGCGTTCAACTCCAACCTCTTGTGGCGCTTTGCGCGTGGATGTCGTGGTCGCAACTCGAGAAAGGTGAAATACCATATGAGCAGAGTACAGCCCGCTTTATTTTACCGGGCATTGTTTTCTCCGCCGGAAAAGAGAGGAGAGGTCACTGCTCGCTCTCGCTCATCTCGCATCACGTGCTGCTAGCGCGGGGGAGAAAGCAGAGCAGGGAATGAGGGAAAGGCATCAGACGCGACATATCATGGTTGGCAGCCTGTTGTACATGCTTAGCAGGTGATGCGAACTGTGTGAGGTGGGGAGGACAGAGGAAATAGGTGCGGGCACGCCGGTGCTGACCATATATTGCCGCGGCTGCAGCGCGGCGCTCCGGTTTCTTCGCGGAAGCAAAGCGCGATACGTCGGAATTACGTGCCCGCCGGCCACGGCGGCCATGCAGCCATGGTCGAGTGGCGAAGTGAATTGCGGCTCGCGCTCTGGGGCCGTCACAGTTGGGAGAACAGAGGACGATAACGACATCGACCTGATCTGGTGGCGCAGCGTCGTGCGAGAATCTTTCGCGGTTACTACCGCTCGCAGAGACCCGGCCAAAAGCTAGTACCCACCGCTTCAACTGCTATCTATGCACACAGTCACGTCGCGCTGGTACCAAGCCCGTGGATCGGTCGCTGTTACAGCGTCATATCAAAGATCTAATCCAGATAAAATTCGTAAATCCTGTTAGCGTCGTCGTCTACTCGGCTTCCTCTTGCTCGCGCGCGCTCTGGCATCATCGGCCAAGCTCGGGCCTAGCGGCAGCGGTCTGTAACGCCTCGGCGTGGCAAGTTTCTGGGCCAGCATGGCAACACGCTCGTCTCAAACGAACCCGCATCTGTGTGTGCCTTGGACCAGAGCCCATCGCAGCAAGAGACGTGGGTCTTCAGAGCCACCGACTGGCCCAGCGACCGCAAAACGAGCACACAGCCCAACTGGAAAACAGACCTTATCCTTCCAAGCGCCGCCCGGGAAGCATTTGCCCAAACCCTAAACCCCCGGCGACACCAGCTGTATGGCCCGTAATGGCAGCACGATCACCGTCTTCTTCCCCACGATTTTTTATTCATAACCGTCTTTTTATTAATTTAATAAAAATAACTGCCAACTTTTGTTTTCTACCAAAATAACCACCCAATCGTACACCTAATGGACGACTGTTAATCTTTTAATTAACAATTAATCCTGATAATTAATGAAACTAACATTTTTCCCTATGATCTATACATTGATAAAGTTAGTGATTAATTATTTTACAAATAGCATAATCCTTATAAATTAACAGATTAACAATTTAAAATTAACAAAAAATACCTTCTTCCTTGGTAGCGGCGACCGCCATCACGTGTCGCCGCTTCCCGCATCATGGCCGCCGGATCAGACGGCCATTGGGAGTTAGGGTTGAGGGAGAAGATAAAGATTAATGCACAGCTTTCAAGCGCTTGATAAATAGTATTTTTGAATAAAAAAAAGGGGTTGTCAGATATAACCAACACACAAAGTAGAAATAAGCAAACCGTTGGTCGTAACTACATATGTTATGATTTTGTATCGCGGGCAAACCTAATATTTTAAAGCTGTGTGTCAATAATACTTAACAAATTTCTACACAAATAATATGACAATTCAAATTTGTACTTGAATAAAAAGTAATATTACAATGACTTGCAAAATATAATATGACCATGTACGTACGTGCACTAAAGTTAGTGAGGTTCTCATCTTCAATCAACAGCGCGTTATCCTGGCAAATTATACAGTGAGATGTTGTTGGCAAACGATGTCATTTGAAACACTCAACTCATTCTAATGTCAGTACCTCAACTTGATGAACATTATTTGCAGAACTATAGTCAGTTTTTATGTATCCGTATATATTGAGCTGACACCCTTACGACATTATGTTAGTGCACATATTTTTTTTTCTTTCGAAAAACCAATGCACGTAGTAATAGTGATATACGGATGATTCTCCTTTCTGTAATTTTGAGCATGTGCAACATCCCAGGTGATATCGTTTTCTTAGTTTGGACCATTGGGAACGGCAAAACGCACCATGTAATGGAGGGATATTGAGGTGGTATATGTATATCTCTAGATATAGATTGGTTTTTGTCATGACACTATCTTAGGTTTCTACTTTAAGTTGGAAAAGATAAAATAAATTTTTCTAAATATGCCACACATCATATATAAATACAAAGGGCCTTTAAGCCTACTCATCAGACTCGTTCAAACAAAAAAAAACGCACGTGTCCATTCCGGTTGTTTTATATAATCTCTCTAAATAATATTGAAGTCGAAGCGAAAGGTGTTGCTTGAGAGAAGTTGTGGTCCAACTCTCTCGTGGTTTTACTGCCTCGTGTGGTCTCTGTCTGTTTGTGTGCAGTCTTTGTCGGCCCGGGTTAGAAATGCATAATGCCCCCCGGACGGAGGTGTTACCATCAACAGCAGCAGGGCGCCCGACCCTGATATAGAAAAATCGAGAGTCAAATCGAAAAGTCCAAAATATATTGAGTATGGATTATTTATTTAGATAACAAATCTAAATAATTGGTATATAAATTTTGAGTTTGATACCACCCCCTGATATCCAAATTCCCTATTAACCGACACATAACATCTCAAGTTAAATTGTAGTCTACGATTTATATGAATTTTAATATTTTATTCGTGAGTTGTGACATGTGAAATTGTTAGATTGAATTTATTAATGATCTGTCATAAGTGAACTTTCATTTATTTGCTTGTGAGATTGAATTTATGAGCGATATATATTAGAATGTGTTGATTGTTACAAGCATGAGATAAGTATGATGTACAACTTGAGTATTTCTCAGAAAAGATCGAAAATTGAATCGAAATCAACATTTGAGGTAATGATTTTAAACAACAAAACTAAAAAGACCCAAATACCCCTCCCGGCGAGTGGCAGGTATTTACCTGCGTGCAGCGCTAGCTAGGATTGCACGACACGAGACTGGCGGTGACATGCATGCGCCTATACGATGCACGCGTGTCGCCACGTATAGGTAGCAACAGCAAGGCCCAAAAACCCCGGTGTCTATCTGTATCTGCGGCAACGTGTATGGACACAAGCGAGCAAGAGGTCGATCGTTTCGCGCGCGCGGGGCCAAAAGCAGAAGAAATGGCCGGGGGGAGGGCGCGCGCGGTTGCTAGCTCTATAGTCTATTCCATCATCATTAACCTGTAGGTACGGCTACGTAGCGGCCGGCGAGATCGCGACCTGTGCGTTCTAGCTTCTTCTTCGATCGATGTACTACTCGTTTTCTGCGCGGATGGACAAAGCGACAGCTTTCAGCGTGGCTGCTGATAAGAGGAGATGATGTTTTATCACCAACGTGTGGAGCTGCCGCGCGGGGCTCCGGTCAGGTGGTGTGCTCGCGCGCGGCCGCGGCAGGACGAATTAACACAGCTTCTATACTCCGCTTTCGTGCATGTTCCGGCTCACAATGTCATAATTTTATTAATCTTTTTATTTACCTAATATAATGTTTCACACTACATAAGAAATCCAAATAGGAGACAAAGATGGATGACGGGCTCAAAAACGTGCGTCTCTGATAAGGTTAACAGAGACGAGCCAACTTCAGCGAGAATTTGACAATGACTCGGTTGAACGTACAAGGAAACATGTTACCAGAAAGCTCGTCTCAATTAAGTAGGTATCTGAGACGCGCTCTCCTCTCTGACAAACGGGGGACGCGCATCTAAAAAAGCGTGTCTCCTATTATTGAAAGAAATGAGACATACTTTATAGAAAACACGTCTCCTTTGTCTTCGGTTACAGATATACATGAACACATCGCTGAACGACGAGCATTCATTTATTCACAGTTGAACACAAAAGATAATATTTATCACACAGATGAACACAGATAATACATGCGTTCATTAACAACATATTACAAAATATAAGAAAAAAGTACAAGACACAAGAAAATAAAAACAACATCAACAAAAAAACAATAAAAGGAAACCTAAATCCTACTCCTCCTCCCCCTCCTCCTCCTCCGACTACTCTGGTTGCTCCGGATCCGGCAGTGCAATCTTGCGACCGAGGTTCCTTGCCAAAGTCGCCACCAGGATACTGTGAGTCTCGACGCCGAGCACCTCGGCCATCGTCTCGAGTAACCTCTGGAACCAGTCGAACAGTCTGTCGAACAGCATCTGGAGCAGCTCGTTCTTGAGCCTCTCGGGAGAGCGGCAACACTGTTTCTTGCAGGGTAGCTCTCTCGGCGGGCTTGGCGACGGAACGTTGGCCATGGTGGGTTTTTTGCGCGGAGAAGACGAACGAAGAGAAGAGACTGATGGCGCCTTATATAATGTATGTGCGGAGACGCAAAATGGAGACGCTCTTTTAGAAAGAGTGGGTCTCCGATTCCCCACGTCACCTTTAGCTTCGTGATTTTCTCCATTTTGCTTCGGTTTACTGTTGATATCACATATCACTGAACTTAGAGCACATTCACTTGATAACTAGATTATTCACTTGTCCAAAAAATAATCAAATTGTTCCTTGGATTCCCGAGGAACACGATGAACAAACCACACATTCATTCATTCACACAGTTGTTGAACATACAAGATACTATTCAATTACATAGATGAACAAAGATAGATTTCATTCATTAACACAATATATATTACAAAACACAATCAACTAAAAATAACAAAGAAAAACTAAATCCTACTCCTCCTCCTCCTCCGGCGGCGGCGACTCCGGCGCTGGTGCAACAAAAGCATGAGCAGGCTGCACTGGCTGCACCTGCGGTGCAATCCTGAGAACGAGGTTGCTCTCCGTCACCTCCACCAGGTTTCTGCGGCCCTTGGCACCGAGCACCTGGGCCATCGTCTCGAACAGAATGTCGAGACGATTGACCACCCCCGTGAGGGCAAAGAGGTAGTGGTCGATGTTACACATTCCAGTAAACTGTGGAAGGGTACTAAGACCCAAGAAACTCATGATGCGATACATATTGTTGTACACCTCTTGCGCTACAAAGAGGCGTTGCTCGGTGTTGAACCTCTCGGGGGAGCTGCAACACAATTCCTTGCACGGTGGCTCCCTCGGAGGGCTTGGTGGCGGAAGGTCGGCCATGGTGGTGTGGGTCATCGGCACGGAGAAGATGAAGAAAAGAAGAAACAGATTCAAAGTGAGTGACGCGCTTGTGGAGAACTCACGGGTGATGGTGTGTATTAAATAAGGTCTGCGCAGAGTCGACGATGGAGCGGTTGGTTTCCCGCGTATTGATGGAACGATAGGACGCAATGATACTGCCTCGGGGAAATGAAAGGTCGCGCACGCCGGACGCCGCACGTGTCTCTGCACCACGCCGCCGAAATTAAGTTCTTTGCGATCCTCGTGTCGCACGTCTCTCTTTCGACATTGGAAGACACGCTTTAACGTAACGCACGTCTCACTTTGTTCTCGCGCGTCTCATATTTATCTTCCTCGTCTCTTCGCCTCCAGTGCTCCTTTACTAATCGACCAACTCCAGTGCGACCGCCGCATCTGTTCGCCATCGCCCCCGTCGTCGTCGTCGTCATCGTTGCCGTCCTCGTCGTCGTCGTCGCTATCTTCGTCGTTGTTGTCGTCACTGTTCATGGTTGGGTTATATATCGGCTTGGCGCATAGCCGACTGAAGAAGGAGCGCTTGACGTGGCGCAAGAACCATCCCCATGTATGTACATATGGCACACTGGTCACATGGTTGTATATATGTAGCTCTGCAATGGATTAATGAACTTAACTGTAGTTTTGTTTTTCCGTCTTGTTTGTTTTTGGTACTTTCAATTTCTCTACGTAGGGTTTCCCTGCGAAGCCTAAATCGGAAGATTTATTGAAGTGGCAGTGCATCTCCTTGGTAAAGAAGGGGTAAACCATGAAGAACAAACACAATCATATGAGTTTAACCATTGTCCTCCTATTAATGAATTTCCTTTGTAGACTGACTGAGAAGGTGGTTACTACTCCCTGACAATCTTCTTCTCAGAAGACTATCCGTTGGTGTCTCCAAGATGCGTCTTTCCATGTGGTTTCTTCCACCCAAATGTCCATCTCTCATAAGCACTCTGCATTGAGATTCTTGATCAAGAGACTATAAAATAGACTTATTTTGCTCATATAATTAGTAGTTGTTGCGAAACTTATTTGAATTGGCTTCTTGTGTTGCTTAAATTGATATTTCGTACAGGTGGTGGACTGGTTTTACAATCAAAACAGTACTACTTGATGTTTAGCATTTGCTGCATCAGCCAAATGTGCCCGATGTTGAAAATGGTTGCTATAATCTACTTATCAAGCTTAGACACTTTGTGTTAGTGACCAATGTAGGTTATTCATTCCCCCTTTGACATTTGTTAATTTAAAGAATATCAATATTTCCAGGATCCAGAGGAATATATGATACGTGTTCGGGAACAAGTTGGACGGTACAGTTTAGATTGATTGATGGGAGCTTTAGGAATAAGTTTAGATTCAAAATTAGTTTATAGGGCACGCAATGTATGAACTATGAAATTCATTGATTTGCAAATTATCTCTAAATTGCAATGTCATTGCGTTTGTTTATCCATAAATTCCAATTAAATTCATTAATTGCAATGTCATTGCGTTTGTTTATCCCTGCAACAGACGCTCACGATAACATGTGAGTGGCAACAGACGCTCACGATGTCGTGCGAGTGGCAACGGACTTTAGAAATGCACGTCTCAGATTTATGAGATCCAGCAAAACAGAGACGCGCCTATCTCGGGCACGCTTCCGATTCATGCTGAAGATCTTTTGTCCCACCTCGGAAAGCTGTGGGCATAAGGCATTGCGCACAGTTTCCAGTCGACATGACGACATGCGAAAGTTGTTAGTCGCGGGAACAACAGCTTTCACATGTTGCGTGTTCGTTCGGCCACAAAATAATGAGAGACACGCCTTACCTTGGTGCGTCTCTGATTTACGCCAAAGATATTTTTCCCACCTCGAAAAGTTGAGCGCAATGCGATGATCATTTAAGGTACTACACACAGTTGCTTGTGGGACATCCCCGCATGCAAAAGATGTTGTTCTTGGCTTCAGCACACTGTGGCGTGTCCCCTGTCCCCGGAGCACGATGTCGCCTCGACCCCGACCTCGGTGATCGGTATGAGCACGTTGCCTCCTTCACATAAGTGGAAATGTTCTCCTTGTCCCCGGAGCACGCTGGTTGCTATCATCAGAGAGTGGAGGAACCGTCACTCCGACACCTCCGCTAGCTCGTCCCGGAGCACGCCGCCTCCTCGTCCCCTGTCCTTAGAGCATGCCACCGCCTCGACCTTGCTCTCAAAGCGTGCAATCTAGTGATTTTATTGAATTTGAGGATGTCCAATGAAGGTTCGTTGTTAATGAAGTCATTGATCCAAAGGAAGAATTTTCATTACGATATATATTCATCTTTCTTGTTTATGTTCAATGTAGAAGTAATGTATTTATTTTAACTATCAATGTATATAATGAATTCTGATTTGCAAACCCTTGAAACTGTAGGAACCATCCCAGTGAGTTTGATTTCTCCCTCTGCAACCATGCTGGAATCAAGGTACATATGCGATAATTGGTGTTTCTCTCACATTTTTTTGATATCAGGCTACAAATGCATCAGTGGAATGTAAATTGTTTGTTTTTTTAGGGGACAAGCCCACCAGCTTGCTACCATGTCATTTACCATGAGAACAATTTCTCTGCTGATGCTTTGCAGATGCTCACCAACTGCATGTGCTACAAGTAAGCTCGGTTCTCCATATACTAACATATATTTGCTATCTTATGTGATTGGTTAAGCGAATATGATTGCAATTTGATAATGTTTTATATAATTTTAGTGATTTTTATTGAATTTGAGGATGTCTCAGTCGGAGCCTTAGAGGCTATGAAGGCTCACTGTTAATAAAGTCATTGATCGGGAGAATTTTCATTACGGTATGCAGGATTAGATAATGACAGTTATGATGTGTGTATTTAGTTACATTATAATCAGGATGAACAGTATTTGTTGTGTAATTAGTATACTTGATAATCACAATTGACACTTTGTTAATATTTGATTGCTCAATATAATTTAAGGTGTGATCTTGTTGTCTACACATATGTTCATGTATGTGTATGTTGCTGACACTAGTAATACGGTTGTCATACTGGCTAGCTCCAGGATGCAGCCGACAATTAGGATAGTCAGGAGTGAGGGGCACCTAATAGGAAACTATGCATGTAAACAATCTGCGACGAGCTGTAACAGAGAACGTCTCGGATAACCTACATAAAGGAGACAAGCTTCCATAAAGGCCGTCTCAGATCCGTAAACAAATATGTGATAGGCTATGTCGACTGTTGGAGTCGACAGATCTCCTGACACTGCTAAAGTGTTGAAGGAGTTTATGGTTCGGTGTGGGTGCGCGGAGACTCAAGAAGGTGAATGCAGTTTAACGCAGGAGACACAAGGATTTACGTGGTTCGGGCCGCCTGAGCGTAATACCCTACTCCACGGGTGTGTTGGTGTTGTATTAGCTTGTCACATATGATCGCTTGTCCACGTCTGTGAACGTCCCCGAGTGTATCGTCGGCCTGTCCTTTTATAGTACAAGGACAGGCCGTTACAAGCTAGTCTGGCCCGACATGTGGCCCCGGCGGTTACTAGTATTGAGACACAATTAATTGTTGTTAATGATCCTATAACGGGCTCCGACAGTGTCGTTACTGGTGTTAAGATCATCCGTTTAAGTGTCATTAATATGGCATTAATGACATTTAATCGGGTCTTGAAGTCCTTGGCTCTCCTCTGAAGATCCGGAGCTGTTACAAGGTCTTCCGGAGGTTAGAGGCTGGCAGGTCTGACGATTTGACACGTGGCAGCTACGGAGCTTACTGTGGGAAGCAGGTAGCTCCGGGGCTATTAGAAACGTGTCAGGTCCGGAGCTTCTCTAGATCTGGGGTAAAGTCCGGAGGTGCCGTTTCGGTACGTGGCCCGGAGCTTCCCCCTTGTGGGCGGTAGCTCCGGGTTAGTTGTACACGTGGCGACCCAGGGATTAACCATGTTGGAGAAGCGGGTCCGGTCATGTCTGACAAGTGGACCTCCGAGGGTCTTCAAACCAAGTAGATGGCTTTTCTTTGAAATCTTTGTAACTTCAAGGGGTGTACGGTTTTTAGGGTACCGACAGTGGCCCCCTGGACCTACCTCCGAGGAAGATCACTGAAGTGAAGTCATTCCGTCGGAGGTGGGTCCATCCTTGCGACTCTTGAACTGGGTCTTCAAGGGTCTTCGGAGGTGCCGTTGGCAGGTTTTTACGGTTAGATCCCGCCGCGTGGCGTACCTCAGGCGGCAGATGAAATCTTTGGCGTGCGGATCCCACGCAATTGAAGGTCGCCGGTTCCCGATACGAAAACCGTATCGGTTTCACGCGCCCTGTCAGGCCGCCGCCTTTGGGTTTCCCGCCTCGTGATGACAACCGTTCGCCTGGGTAAGAGCCTCGACTTGATCGTCGGGGTGGTCCCGGGCCCTCTTATCATCGGCTGGGTTGAATTCTTGAGTAGTATCTTCGACTTCCCTGCGGTTTCCATCCAAGCGTTGCGAGGGCTTACTTAAGAAGGAAAGCGCGCACCGTCGAGAGTTCTTTACGCCTCTCATCTGATCTTGCGCTCAAACTCTCGACTCATACTTCGCTCCTCTTCTCTTGCCTAGCTGTGCTGCGATGGAGTTGGGTCTGCGTGAGAGTCGCCTGAAGACCGACAACGATTTGAAGAAGGTACGGGCCCTCATGGGGTGGTCCTCGGACTTCTTCAACCGCTTGGTCCGTGCCGGCGGAGAGCTCCCCTTTGAGAAGGAGCGCGCTGGCGAGATGGTGTACTTTTCTTTGTACGCCATGGTGGGGTTGATCCCACCTTTTTCTTCTTTCTTCTTGATGCTGCTAGACTTCTATGGTCTGCAGCTATACCACCTTGGCCCTCACTCCATTCTCCTCGTGTCTATCTTTGTTCACTTCTGCGAGATGTGGGTGGGCATCCCTCCCTGCGTCGAGCTTTTTCGAACCTTCTTCACCGTTCACACCACCGGCCGGAGCAATGAGTACCTTGGCTTCTACTACTTCGTGAAGCGCAAGAAGTGCCCATTCAAGTACCTCCGGTCATTCCCTTTCGGGAAGTGGGATGACTGGAAGAAAGATTGGATAGTCGTGAGGGTGGAGGAGCATGAGCGGTTGGAGCTGCCAGATGGTCTGCCCGGCATCGACACGACGATCTGGAGTGAAGTTCCCGTGTTGGCGGAAGCTTTCGACCCTGCCATGACCAGGATCCGCCAATGCGTGGAGGGAGGATTGACTCCCCAAGCGGTGTTCTGCAACTTCCTGGCCAACAGGTGGGTGCCGCTGAAGAGGAGGGAGAAGCTCGCCTGGGCCCTCAACAGTGTGATGGACGAGGACCGGGTTGAGACCGGGTTGAAGTCCAACATGGTGGCGAAGACCTTGGAGTTCCACCTCAAGAAATTCCAGCACGGTATCGACGTCGACGGAGATGACTTGACTCCGCCGTCGGCCTTTCTCCCTCTGAACGTGGAAGTGGAGTTCAGCAGAGAGCTCCGGCGGACGATGCCCGCGCTTGACGACCTTGGTGTCGTCGAGAGAAGATCAACCACCCGGGTGGCGATTCCCGGGGTGCCCGAAGACGGCTCGGTCCCTGCTCCACAACCGAGGGTCGAGGTCATCGGCAAGGGCAAGGAGCTGGCGGAGGAGCCGGAGAGCCGGAAGAGGAAGCTGCGACATGCCGATGGAAGGTCCGTCAGGCCCGCTACTTCCGCCTCAGTTCCTTCTCCCCAGGGGGGAAGATCTTCTGTCGCCGTGGCGACTATCCCCGTAGTGGGGTCCTTCCGGAACGATACTGTTCCTGCAGTGGGATCCTCCCGGAGCGCGTCTGTCCCCGTGGTGGAGCCCTCCTGGGGTGCTAGCTCCGGGCGCACGACTCCGGCACCTGGGATGATGGGAGCCTCCAGGTCCAGGGGTTCCTCCCGATCGAGGAGAGCCTCGACCCGGGAAACGCCCATGGCTGCGACAAGTTCTGGGGGGCCTCCCGGAGCTCCTATGACGACCATGGCCAGCCCGGAACGTCCGGGAAAAAGGTTCTGCGCAAGCTGGTGCGGAAGCCTTCCAAGATAATTTTTGATCTTTACCTTGGTTAACTTTTTAATTGTAGCAATTGTTTGTTAATTTTCTTTATCCATCCTCTGCAGCGTCCCCAAGAAGGGGAGTGAAGCTCCACCCTCGACCACGATGTCTGAGGCCGTGGGAGCTTCTGCTCCTGTCCCGGTGCCGCCCCAGGTGGTGGCTGAGGCTGCGACAGCTCCGGCGCCGGCTGTCGTGGTCATGAACCTCGACTCGTCCCCAGAATTTCCCGTGGTAGCGCCGAACCACGGGAGTGAAGACACGCCAGCGGCACTTGTCTCGGAGGTTGAAGCTCCGGGTCCTGGTGCTGCAGTGGTGGAAGCTCCGGCTGTAGAGCCGTAGGAAGTAGTAGTCTCGGCCTCGGAGCCGGAACTTGTCGAAGCCCCGGCGATTGAGCCGGAGATGACTGAAGCTCCGACATGCGAGCCGGAAGTTGAGGTAATTCCGGCATTTGAGCCGGTTACCTCCGAAGCACCGGTTGCTGAGCCGGTTATTGTTGGAGCGCCGGTCACAGAGCCGACGGTTGAAGAGGTGAGGGAGCTCGAGCCTCCCTCGGAAGAGGTGTCCCGGTCGGAGCCTGTAGCAGCTCCTGCTTCGGAGGCGACGACGTTGATGGTACCTGCGGCCGAGCCGGAGTGTCCAAGCGAAGTCGCTGGCCCCCTGCCCGAGGGGGCGAATGAAGACTTGGCGGCGGGGCCTTCTTCGATGGCGACTGAGGCCATCCCGGAGGACGGCCCTAGTGCCTTGGAAGCTCAGGGTTCCACTCTCGTAGAGTGGGACCCAATTTTTGTATGTGAAGACCCGCTAGAACCAGCGGAGGAGACCCCAGCAGGTCCGGAGCCCATCCCGCTGTCGATGTCTATCGACAACGCCTGCTCCAGTCTGCGTCAGGTCCAACTGGCCTTCTTCCACGATAGCAAGGCTCTTGAGGAGGAGCGCCAAACCCTTAGGCGGTGGCGTAACCGACTCCTCTTTGAGACCAAGCTGGCGCAGTCGAGGCTAGCGGATGACAAGGAGTGGATCAAGCGGGAGAAGATCCGCTTGGAGTACTGGGACAAGCTGTTGTATGACAGGGAGAGCATGACTCATGCCCTCGACGCTCAATCCCGGGAGATCCACGATCAGGCCAAGGCTGCCAACGACGCGGCCAATGCTCAGCACGAACAACTTGAGGCCATCAACGCCACACTCATCAAGCGCCGAGAGGCACTCGAAGGGAGGGAGAGACGGCTCGAGGACGAAGAGCAAAAACTCCTGGAGCTGTGGGATGACGTCCTGAGGAGGGAAGAGGAGCTCGCCGAGAAAGTAGCTCTGGCTGACAAGGGCCTCGAGGAGCGCACTAAGAAGTTGGAAGAGCGCTGCCTCGAGGAAGAGGAGAAGACCTGGGTGCGGGGGCAGGAACTCTACGAATACGAGTGTGCCCTTGTTGCCCGGGAGAAGAAAGTGGAGGCTAGGGAGAAGGACCTGGTCGATCGTCAGAACAAGATCCACCTCCGGGAGGAGGAGCTCGGAAGACTTGAGAGGCGGGTTGCTGCAAAGATTCAGCAAAATGCCAAAGAAGTTGAGCGCCTCGCCCATGAGAATTCCGAACTGACGGCGGCCAAGAGATCCCTGGAAGAGGTGAAAAGCTTGAGGACGGCGGACTCCCTACAGATTTGGGAGTTCTTGGGCAAGGCCAATGATGCGCTGACGCCGATGGGTTTCAGCCCTGTGTGCCCGGATGATCCGGAGCCGGAGCCGGACCTTGCGCTGCAGGCGTTGAGCGCAGCAGGTAGCAAGCTCTCCAAGGTGGGCGATGTCATCGCGGACCAACTGGAGGTTGAGGGGCAATCCCTGGCGAGGAACGTCACAGAATATGTGTTGACGTGCTACACCAGCCGGAACCCTCAATTTCCTCTTGACCCGGTGCTTGAAGGCCCCGTCGAAGGAGAAGGCGAAGCTACCCGAGCCAGCGTATCGGAGGTCGCCCAGAAGGTTGCCGAGTTCTTCCATAGGGTCTAGGACCATCTCTTTTAGCTCTCACTTGTATTTTCTCTTCTTCTTCCTCAATTTTGTAATCCCTTGTCTCCAGATGTAATCTCCTATCTCCAGATGAATGAAATCCCCAAAATTTTTGAGAATTTCACTTTTTGTCTTCAACACTTCAACACCTTTATCTTGGCCCCCTGGTAGATGTACACAATTTGATTGTGAACATGTACCAAAAGGATATTGTGTTTTGTTGAAGACTCATTTGCTCCAAACTTGTAGCGTTTAGGTCCGAAGTCTTTGATAGTGAAGGTCCCTTGAGGTTGTCGGGGCTTAGAAGCTCCGACATTGTCCATCGCTCGAGCTTGGTAGCTCCGGCAATAGCCTCTATCAACACGTAGAGCGTCGATAGTTAGTCCTCCGAGGTGTCGGAGCTTAGTAGCTCCGGCGGTGACCTTTGCCAACACTTGGTTTGTTGGCAGCAGACTCCATTTATGGGGTCTTCTCACCATCTTTTACTCAGTGTCGACGGTTGACCCCCTTGGGGGAGTCGGAGCTTGGTTAGCTCCGGCTTTTCTCCATCAACGTAGAGTTTATTTTTCCTGCACAGTTAAGCCAAGAAAAATAGTAAAATTCGTTCCTTGTCTATAATTTCGTCGCGGCTTACGATTCTCAAGAAAATTTTAAGTTGAACGCGATTTTAAATACAACCGGATGCGTTGTCTTTTCTCTTAGATCCAATTGTCCATGGACCCGCCTTACTTCGGCCTGCCGGGGTGTAGGTAGAGTGGCGTACTTAGGGTACTTGACCAGGCTAAGTCGATAGCACACTCCGGCCCTAGATTGGCTTGGCGGCTTTCAGGCGAGTAGGCCATAAACGATATTTAAATCCAAACGATCTGACAATACAACTCGAATCGTATATAACCGATCGAACTAAAAATTTCTTAAGAATTGCACGTCTTAGTTATAGACAAGAAAGAGAAAAATAAAAATGTCGAGCCTGTACAAAATAAATGCACGTGGAGTATATTTCACATGAAGATGTCTTTCATTATAGGTCCGGGGTACAGGGGAAACAAGTACACTCTTAGGGTACGGAACCAGGCTAAGTGTGTTTGGTTTCTCGTTTGACCCAGGGTAGTTAGCCACACTTTTAGTCCGGAGACTGTGACAAGTGCTGCATGAGCTTTGCGGACCTTTCGGGAAAGGTCCGGCTGCTCTCCCGGAGGAACTACCCGACTCTGTACAATGACTCTATAACATACATCTCAAGTTACTCAAGACTCACCTCCGTGGAATTAAGTGTAGAACTTACGGAGGTGCTCGATGTTCCAAGGATTTGGGAGAGATGTCCCATCCTCGGTAGCCAAGCGAACGCTTCCAGGACGGGATACTCTGATCACTCGAAAGGGCCCCTCCCAGCCGGAGAAGAGTTTGTTTAACCCTTCTCTGGATAGTATTCTCCGTAGCACCAGATCGCCTTCCTCGAGCTGTCGGTTGTGTACATGCCGCTGGTGATAACGCCGTAGAGCTTGGCGATATCGGGCATTCCGAACAGCTGCTTGGCACCTTCCCTCCTCGAGGAGGTCTAGGTCTTCACGCCAGAGCTGGTCCTGCGCGGCTTCGTCGAAGGTCCGGACCTGGAGCGAACCCAAGGTGATTTCCGGAGGAAGGATTGCTTCAGCTCCGTACACCAGAAAGAAGGGTGTTTCTCCGGTTGACCGGTTTGGAGAAGTCCTGTTGGCCCATAGAGTGGGCGGAAGCTCTTCGATCCAGTTGGCTCCGTGTTTTTTCAAGCGCTCATATGTGCGCGTTTTGAGTCCTTTAAGGATTTCTGCATTTGCTCTCTCGGCTTGGCCATTGCTGGCTGGATGAGCTACGGAGGCGTAGCAAACTTGTATGCCGAGGTCTTTGCAATATCCTTGGAATGCGGAGCTTGTGAATTGAGTCCCATTATCAGTGATGATTTTGTTTAGGACTCCGAATCTGCTTACAATGGATTGCAGAAAGTTGATAGCAGATTGCTTGTTGATCATCACAACTGGAGTTGCTTCCGGCCACTTGGTGAACTTGTCAATGGCGACGTACAGGAACTTGTAACCTCCGACGGCTCTTGGGAAGGGTCCCAAGATATCCATCCCCCACACAGCGAAGGGCCATGTAGGAGGTATCATTTGTAAGGGCTGAGCCGGTGTATGAATTTGCTTTGCATGAAATTGGCATGCTTCGCATTTCTTCACCAGCTCAGTGGCATCCTGGAGTGCTGTAGGCCAGTAGAAGCCATGCCGAAAGGCTTTTCCGACCAGCGTGCGGGAAGATGCGTGGTTCCCACACTCGCCTCCATGGATTTCTGCAAGGAGCTCGCAGCCTTCTTCCCTTGTGATGCACTGCATTAGGATGCCGTTGGCACCGCGCCGGTAGAGATCCCCTTCTACCAGCGTGTATCTTTTAGCCAATCTGACTACCCGGTCAGCGGATACATCATCGTCAGGAAGGATGTTGTCTTTCAAGTAGTTCCGGATCTCCGAGATCCATGCATCGGAACTGACTTGAGCATTTGAGTCTTGCGTGCTGGGTTGCTCGGAGCTTCCGGCAGCACCTACGACCCTTGATGGCTGCCATGGTAACAGGGCCATCGGGACCGTCAGCTTCGGGATGCTGATCTTGCCCCCTTCGTTCAGTTCGGCAGGCTGAACTGTGGGTTTCGACAATCTCCGGACAAAAGTTCCTTCTGGAGCCGGAGCTCTGGTTGACGCTTTCGTCGAGAGTTCGTCGGCTTCAGCGTTGTGGGCACGCTGAACATGGTGAAGGTCTAGGACTTCAAAGTCCTTCTGAAGTCTCTGGACTTCAAGGAGGTAAGTAGCTAGCTGGAGATTATTGCAGGAGCATTCACCCTTCACCTGCTTGATGATGAGCTGTGAATCTCCTTTGACCAGCAGTTGCTTGACACCGTATGACAGTACCACCTTAAGTCCGTAGATGAGTGCTTCATACTCCGTCATGTTGTTGGTTGCCTTGAAGTCAAGGTGTACCATGTATTTTACCTTCTCCCCAGTCGGTGCAAGGAGAAGGATTCCAGCTCCGGCCCCCTGCTTCTGCATGGAGCCATCGAAGTAGAGGGTCCAGTGAGGCTCGGTGAAAGTTGGAGCTTGATGCTCCGTCTTCTGTTCGCTGGAGCCCCCAGGATTTGATGGAGAAGGAGTCCATTCTGCCACAAAATCTGCCAACGCTTGACTCTTGACAGCTTGTCTTGAAATAAATTCAAGATCGAATTCAGCCAATTTCGCTGCCCACTTTGCAATATTCCCAGTTGAATTGGGATTATGCAAGATCGCTCGAAGTGGATAGGAGGTCACCACCGAGACTTTGTGAGCTTGGAAGTAGTGTCGAAGCTTCCTGGAGGTAATAAGAACTGCATAAAGCAGCTTATGCACCTCTAGGTATCAAGTCTTGGCATCATGTAATACTTCACTGATGAAGTATACCGGGCGTTGAATGGTCCGGACCCTCCCGGAGGGTTCCGGAGCTTCCTCTTCATTGATCCGGACCCTCTCAGAGGGGTCCAAATTCTCTTCGGGGACCTCCGAGTTCTGGCTGGAGGAACCCGGAGCTTCTTCAGAAATGACCTGGACCCTTCCAGAGGGGTCTGGGTCTTCTGAAGTGACTTATTGTGGGTTTGAGTCTGGGAGTTGGGACCCAGACTCACTTTCAGGAACCTCCGGACCCTCCCGAAAGGGTCTGGATTCCTGAGTATGGGGTAGTTCCGGTCTCTCCGCAACCAGAACCATACTGACGACTTCGTCAGTAGCTGAAATGTAAAGCAACAAAGGCTCACCAGGGTTCGGAGCTACCAAAATTGGTAGGGCGGTGAGGAACTGTTTCAGCTCCTGGAATGCCTTCTCTGCTTCTTCGGACCATTGGAATGGTCCGGACTTCCTCAACAACTTGAAGAAGGGAAGTGCCCGCTCCGCCAGTCTTGATATGAACCGGCTGAGGGCTGCTAGACATCCAGTTAACTTTTGGACGTCTTTGATGCGGGTTGGTGGCCGCATGTCTTCAATGGCTTTTATCTTCGCCGGATTAGCCCCTATGCCCCGGTGACTTACCAGGAAAGCAAGAAGTTTTTCGGAGCTAACCCCGAAGACACACTTGTCTAGGTTTAGCTTCGTGCGGGTGGCCCGCAGCTTGTCGAAGACAGCCTGCAAGGTGTCTAAGAGGGACTCCTTGTTCTTGACCTTGACCACGATGTCATCGACGTACACTTCCACTATGTCTCTGATGAGTTCTTCAAAAGTTTTGTACATAGCTCGTACAAAAGTTGAAGCTGCATTCTTGAGACCAAATGGCATGGCTGTGTAACAGTACAATCCTACTGTGATGAATGAAGTATGCTCTTCATCCTCCCTAGACATCCTGATTTGATGATACCCAGAATATGCGTCTAGGAAACACAGTAACTCACACCCGGAGGTGGAATCCACTATCTGATCTATTCTAGGTAGTGGGAATGGATCTTTTGGACATGCCTTATTCAGTGTGGTGTAGTCGATGCACATCCGAAGCTTCCCGCGGGCCTTGGGCACAACGACTGGGTTCGCCAGCCATTTTGGATGGAAGACTTCTCGGATGAATCCGGCTTTGAGCAGCTTCTTCACTTCTTGTCGGATGAAGTTCTGCCGCTCTACGGATTGCTTCCGAGGCTTCTGATGTACAGGCCGAGCATCGGGGTAAATCTTCAGATTGTGCTCAATCACTTCCCTGGGGATCCCAGGCATTTGTGACGGTTGTCAGGCAAACACGTCAACATTAGCCCGGAGGAAAGTGATGAGCGCGAGTTCCTATTTGTCGTTCAACCCTCCCGATATACGGGTGGTTTGAGCGGCATCAGAACCAATTTGGACGACTTTGATGGGAATGTCGGTGTCGCCGCTTGGCTGCACACGGGGTGCAGAGGTTGAGCCTCGTTGACGAAGGCTCGGGGGTTTCGGAGCTTGCTCCTGTCTGGAGTCCTCCTCTTGCGCCGTAGTGAGTGCATGGAGTTCCTCCAGAGCAGTTACTCCGGCAGTGCGATCTCCATGGATCCGGAGAACGCCTACTGGTGTTGGCATCTTCAACACCAGGTATCCATAATGAGCAGCTGCCATGAATTTGTATAGGGCAGGTCTACCCAAGATGGCGTTGAATGGTAAGTTGATCTGAGCGACGTCGAAGACCAACTTCTCGGTGCGATACTTCTCCCGTGTCCCGAAGGTAACGAGGAGAGTTATTGCTTCGAGTGGGGTAATGGCCCCCGGACCTACTCCGGAGAAAGGTCGAGAGGGCTGGAGATCCGAAGGTCGGAGCTGAAGCTTGGTAAAAGCTTCAAAGCTTATGAGGTTAACCCCCAAACCTCCGTCCACCATAACATGATGGAGCTGGATGTTATTAATGGTGGGAGATACCATCAAAGGTAACTGTCCAGCTCCGACCATGCTTCGAGGACAGTCCGAAGCATCAAAAGTGATGGTTGTGTCCATCCACTTTCGATGTGGCTCCGGTCTAGCTGTAGGAGCTAAAGCGGCCATATCCCGACGCATAGTCTTGATGACGCGGCGGGATGTGATGTCCCATGATCCACCAAAAATGGTGTTCATGGTTTTCTGACGCTCGTTGTCAGAGACATCAGAGTCATCGTCGACGGAGGTGTAGACGGCCTTCAGGACCTTTTTGGGATCCTGAAACCCTAACTCCTCTTCAGTCGGAGCTTCGTCGACCTTCTGTTTTCCTTCCCTCTGTCGGAAAGGGGACCCTTCCCGGCGCTTGCTGTAGCGCTCGTCAAGGTTTTGAACCTCCCGGCAGTCTTCCAAACCGTGGCTGCCCGTTTTGTGAATGGGACACCACACTTTGGGTTTGCCACCGTCTTCGGAAGACGGTCGAGGTCGCTTCTCGGGGCGTGGCCCCCGGCCACCCGGAGCTGCAGCAGCTGCAACGTTGGATGTGCCTGCCGATGGTTTCTTCTTGCCGTTGGTCTTCTTTTTCTTCTTGCCACCCCCGGAGGTAGCGGCTTCTTCTTTGGAGGATTTCTTGTGATCCTCCGAGGTTGGTTTGGAGTGCATTTCACGGCCCTCCGCAGCTCTGGCACATTTGTGTGCCAGGCTGAAGAGTTCCGTGACGCTGGTGATCTCTTTGATCGCCAGCTTCTCCAACATCTTCTTATCCCGTACGCCCTGTCTGAATGCCACAATGATAGAAGCGCTTGAGATAGAAGGGATTGTGTTGCGTACCTGAGAGAACCTCTGGATGAAGGACCGCAAAGATTCTCCCCCTTTTTGCACGACCGCAAAAAGGTCCAGTTCAGTGCCTGGTCGGGTGTATGAACTCCCGAAGTTGGCAGTGAACTGACGGCACGGCTCCTCCCAACTGTTGATAGAGTTGGGTGGAAGGCTCATAAACCAGGACCTGGCGGTCCCAGTTAAGGCCACTGGAAAGTAATTGGCCATCACAGCCTCGTTTCCTCCAGCTGCCAAGATTGCAGTGGAGTATATCTGAAGCAATTCGGCGGGGTTGACAGTCCCGTCGAATTTTTCCGGCAGGTGTGGCCGGAACTTCTGTGGCCATCTAACCATGCGTAGGTGCATGGTTAGGGCTGAACAGCCTCCTCCTACCCCTTCCAGAGTAGAAAGGTCTTGAGCTTCCCATCTTTCACGAGCTCGCTCTATATGGACACGACCATCTTGCAGGCGGTATTGGCGATCAAGCTCCGCCCGGAGGTCATGAGTCGAAAGCCTGGATACCGTATGGGTGCATCGTGTCCCAGAGGGCAACGACGTCACCTGTTGTGATGCAGATCGTCTCCTGTTGTTGGAGACATGCGGACCAAGTCTTCCTGACAAAGTCCGCCGCTGCGACGGGGCCCATCCTGAAGGAGGAGGACCCTGGTTGTTGAGGCGTTCGGCCGCTGCTGCGACCAAATGCTCCACATCGGCCCTCCACTGCTCCATTGCATCTCGAGATGCATCCGGAGGTGGTGGACGTTGGAGAAGAGCTCGCGCTGCATGGAGCGCGTGTTTCGGGTTGTCATGACTTGCTGACGCAGTAAGTGACGCCGGCGCACCATCACGTTGCCTAGCACGATTTGCCGGAGAAGATGGTGGTGGTGGGAGTGTGGCTCCTGCTGGTGCTGAGGCTCCTGCTGGTGGCTGCCTGTTGGAGGGATTGCCCCCAACAGCCTGAGCAGCAGGTTGGCCGTTGGATGATCCAGCCGCGGAGTTCACCATTCTCGAAAATCTCAGGCGCCCCCTACCTGGCGCACCAACTGTCGACTGTTGGAGTCGACAGATCTCCTGACACTGCTAAAGTGTTGAAGGAGTTTGTGGTTCGGTGTGGGCGCGCGAAGACTCAAGAAGGTGAATTGCAGTTTAACGCAGGAGACACAAGGATTTACGTGGTTCGGGTCGCCTGAGCGTAATACCCTACTCCACGGGTGTGTTGGTGTTGTATTAGCTTGTCACGTATGATCGCTTGTCTACGTCTGTGAACGTCCCCGAGTGTATCGTCGGCCTGTCCTTTTATAGTACAAGGACATGCCGTTACAAGCTAGCCCGGCCCGACATGTGGCCCCGGCGGTTACTAGTATTGATACACAATTAATTGTTGTTAATGATCCTGTAACGGGCTCCGACAGTGCCGTTACTGGTGTTAAGATCGTCCGTTTAAGTGTCATTAATATGGCATTAATGACATTTAATCGGGTCTTGAAGTCCTTGGCTCTCCTTTGAAGATTCGGAGCTGTTACAAGGTCTTCCGGAGGTTAGAGGCTAGCAGGTATGACGATTTGACACGTGGCAGCTCCGGAGCTTACTGTGGGAAGCAGGTAGCTCCGGGGCTATTAGACACGTGTCGGGTCCGGAGCTTCTCTCGGTCTGGGGTTAAGTCCGGAGGTGCAGTTTCGGTACGTGGCCCGGAGCTTCCCCCTTGTGGGCGGTAGCTCCGGGTTAGTTGTACACGTGGCGACCCAAGGATTAACCATGTTGGAGAAGCGGGTCCGGTCATGTCTGACAAGTGGACCTCCGAGGGTCTTCAAACCAAGTAGATGGCTTTTCTTTGAAATCTTTGTAACTTCAAGGGGTGTACGGTTTTTAGGGTACCGACAGGCTACAATATAGCATGTCTCGGATCAGCCAATATATCTGCGATGGACTTTGTTAGGGCTTGTCACGCATGTATGCTGATGGGTGACGCGCGCTACTCCCGTCTCCAATGACCCCGTAAAGACCGTCTGTTATGACACAGAGAAAGGAGACACACTTCATTTAAGCATGTCTCGCATTTAGGATGATCGGCGATGCATCATACGCACGCCTCTGATGACAACTATCGACTGTTGGAGTCGACAGATCTCCTGACACTGCTAAAGTGTTGAAGGAGTTTGTGGTTCGGTGTGGGCGCGCGGAGACTCAAGAAGGTGAATTGCAGTTTAACGCAGGAGACACAAGGATTTACGTGGTTCGGGCCGCCTGAGCGTAATACCCTACTCCACGGGTGTGTTGGTGTTATATTAGCTTGTCACGTATGATCGCTTGTCCACGTCTGTGAACGTCCCCGAGTGTATCATCGGCCTGTCCTTTTATAGTACAAGGACATGTCGTTACAAGCTAGCCTGGCCCGACATGTGGCCTCGGCGGTTACTAGTATTGATACACAATTAATTGTTGTTAATGATCCTGTAACGGGCTCCGACAGTGCTGTTACTGGTGTTAAGATCGTCCGTTTAAGTGTCATTAATATGGCATTAATGACATTTAATCGGGTCTTGAAGTCCTTGGCTCTCCTTTGAAGATCCGGAGCTTTTACAAGGTCTTCCGGAGGTTAGAGGCTGGCAGGTCTGACGATTTGACATGTGGCAGCTCCGGAGCTTGCTGTGGGAAGCAGGTAGCTCCGGGGCTATTAGACACGTGTCAGGTCCGGAGCTTCTCTCGGTCTGGGGTTAAGTCAGGAGGTGCCGTTTCGGTACGTGGCCCGGAGCTTCCCCCTTGTGGGCGGTAGCTCCGGGTTAGTTGTACACGTGGCGACCCAGGGATTAACCATGTTGGAGAAGCGGGTCCGGTCATGTCTGACAAGTGGACCTCCGAGGGTCTTCAAACCAAGTAGATGGCTTTTCTTTGAAATCTTTGTAACTTCAAGGGGTGTACGGTTTTTAGGGTACTGACAACAACGTAACGCGAGACGCAACGACGGAGATGCACAATTTATTCGTCTTCCTTCTTCGTTAAGGCATATCTCGGATGAGCATTTCTTACGTAATGTCAATCGACTTTGCATCTAATAAAATTATGACATATCAACGAGAGTACGTATGAAAGCACGAACGGAAGTATAGAAACCGTATGCCGTCAAGAATAAGAATGGAGGCCCCTGCTCGGACGTTTGGTAGCTAGCCATAGGCCACAGGATGCGCGCGTGACTGCGTGAAAGGTGCGTGGAAGCTGCGTGCACACCCACGTTTCCATCGATCACTCAGTCGAGTGGTACACAATAATTGTGTGTATATATGTGGGCACACGTACCTACGTAAAAGCGCCGCATCGGTTTCTGAGATGATCTGTGTGATGTGGCTACTCGACGCTGTGCACTGCGAGCAGTGTAGCCATAATACATAAGACTGACCGCAGTGGTGCCTCTAAAGGCACCGCTATGCACATTTAGTTGTGGGAGGTAGCCGTAGTGGCTACTCTAAAGCCACCTCTATTTTTCAGATTTGAACAGTAACACGCTAAATGTAGGGGCACCTCTATATGGAGAGAGAAGAAATAGAGGAGAAATAAAAGAAGGGAAACAAAGAAATAAAAGAGGGAGAAAGGAATAAAATAGGTGAAAAATGGTATAGAGGTCTGATTTAGAGTTGAACGAGTGGGGAGAACAAAACTGTAAAGAGGAAATCTTTTTAGAGGTGAGATATAGAGATGAGATATAGAGGTGAACGAGTGTGAGTAGTCTAACAGCGAGTGGTGGTCGTCTGGCCAGCGTATACCTTGTCCATTAATTTTACTGTGTGCAATTATGTTCACCATCATCGTCATACAAATAAATCAATCTGGCTGGCTCCTTGCCAACAAGCTATCCATTTTCGGACATGCATGATTGTCTTAGATCCATTTCCCAACGCGTTGAAGTCGTTAAATAATATGGAATAATGTAGCAAGCTGTGTCGAAGATGGATCACGTGTACATACGTAGGAAGTTCGGACGACGACATTTCACGCATTTAAGGCTTAAATTAAAGTACACATCAGAGTTTATTTCCATGCATGAAGAAAGAGAAGAAACGAGGCACACTTATACGCTGAGCACTGCAGCTGGTAGATACTGCATTGCTCTATGATGACGGAAGCTTATTCAAAGGAACGATGAGCTGGGTCGTTCTCCCGGGTCGGACGACGGTATTTGCGTGGCAGCTGGGGTCAGTAATCCATGGCGACGGGCAGCTTGATGGTGCCGGCGTCGTAGGATGCTGAAACGGCAGCGGCGGCCTCGGCGCCCTGGGGCTTCTTGAGCATCCACTTCTTGAAGGGGTGGAACAGGATCTCGCTGGAGCAGGTGTACTTTGGCGGCTCAGGGCAGTCGATGAACGTCTCGTCCCCCGCCGACACGCACACGAAGATCTGGTACAGCTGGAACTGGTCGAACGGGCCCTTGCTGCACTGGATCACTGGCGTCACGCCGACTTCCTTCTTGATCACCGTCTTGATCCCCTTCACGCTGTACAGACTAAAGTCCGGCTTGATGCCTGCAAATTGAAGCAGAACCGTAAATATATATTTGTTGTTGTTGGTACTCATTACCACCGACGTACGACTGGGTGCGCGCGTATATATATGGAACTCAAATCGTGGAGGGGACGTACCATTGTCGGTGAGGCGAGCAAGGGGGTTGAACCTGCTGCGAATGGAGAGAGCAGCCTCGAAGTAGTCCCTCTCGTCGAAGCCGGAGCAGACGCCGGACGTCTTCCAGGCGTTCTTCCAGCTGCCACGGCCATTGTTGCTGGGGCACTTGATGTTGCTCCAGTACTTGTCCAAACCTTGGATATCGATGATCTGTCAACAACGTGTAGCATTGTGCATGGCCTTAAATCAAAACCCCTTTAATATAAACGGGAACTACGTAAAATTGTTGTCCTAATGCTAAGAATTTATTAAGAACGGAGAGAGGGAATAGGGATGGTGGCCTCAAGTCTTTGGTTTGCTTTGCACTTACCTCGTTAAGGTCGAAAGGATCCTTGCTGCAGCTCGTTTTTGGATCATTGGTCGTTGCGTTGTAGACCGTAAAACTGGAGATATAGAAATCGGCGGCTGGCACGACGTCGGTCGCCGGCATGCAGCATCCACCGCGGGTCTGCGCGCAGTACGCTCCTGGCCACTGCGTAAAGGAACAGCATACAGAAAGAAGCACGGGATCAGGGTAAGGACAAATTAACCAATGATCAGTAGCACATCGCAACCGTGTTGCTATTGATTGGTTGATTCTTAATTGAATTGAAAGATTTATTATTTCGAAAAAATAAGCATATTTGATCAGTTAATTTAACCTTGAAATGAGACAAACAAAAGTTGTTCCTGCAACACAAAACTGCAGGGTCGTTATCACCTGGAGATAACCCAGGCCCCCTACGGCCCTACGTTCTTATCTGCTGGACAACTAAACCTGCTGGTGGTCCGTGACTGACACCACGTGCTCAATATCAGGTCATTATCTGTCAACGTCTCTTGAGTTGTTCATGTTAGTTTTATTGTTATTATATAGCTCTGCATGTTTCCTCTTCCTATGAAGAATGGATAAGTTTAATTTAAGGAAACATGTACGCGCTAGTAACTTGCAAATGAAACACATATCTATACTAGCTAGTAGCTGCTGTTAATAGTACGGTACATACAAGTATGGTAATAATATCCTTACGTATAGACTAAATTTTTTTAATTATTCAGTTGAATAAGTAGTAGCTAAGTAGAGATTGTGTACATACACTGAATGAAATGTATAGTTAGCTCCGTATATATGTGTCCATACCATGAAACCAATCTGGTAGTAGATACCAGAATCATCGGCAATTGCAGGAGAAGCCACTAGCAAACCAGCAAGAAGACACAGAAATGCTATCTTGGATGTCATCTCTCTTTTCATGGTGTGTACACCTGCCAATCGAGATGAACAAATGGGCTGCCTAGGCGCCTCTTGTGATATGAAGAATGACGCTCTGGAGCACGGCCTAGGCGTGGTATTTATAGTCACATGAATATATGAGCATACGTGTGCCCGGCCCCGGGGATTTTTTTGTCATTTTATTTATATCTATGTTGTATATATATGGATTTCTTGTGCTTGATTTCTCATCCTCCAGCATACCCATACAAAATATGATGATTTTTTTGAGGGAATTGAAAAACGAGAGCCTTATAGTTTTGCTTGTTGTTTTGTTGTCACGTCGGTTTATCTCTTCTCACTGCTTTCGTGGTTGTGTCGCCACTGTAGTCTACTATATCCTGATCGAGTGTCAACGTGCACTTGAACGAACATCAGAAGAGAGCAAATTAGGCTATCTTTGGATTGAAAGAATTGAAAAATACATAAATAAGAAAAACTTAGGAATTGAAATTGTATGTTTTTGCAATCCTATAGAAATTGAAAATATAGGAATTGAGATGAAAAGCTCTTTGGCAGCATTATAGAAAAAACAAAAGAATCTGCTACATGAGCCAGGAAAGAAAAAAGAGGTTCAATCTCATATTAGATTTCCTACAAAATTTAGTAGAGGAATCCATTCCTATGGAAACTACCATTTGTTTTTCCTGTGAGCCAAATGGTCATGTAGGAAAAAATCCTTTACAAATCATATCCTTCAAAATTCCTTTGTCATTTCTTCAATTTAAAGGGAGCCTTAGATTTTTTAGAACTGTTGTGTGTCTGCTTGTGTTCGTCATCACAGGTCATCTTCCGTTCATGTCTAATGGTGCAACTTTTCGCTATCTTCTTCGTTCAGTATTCCTCAGCGTTGTCTTTCATATCGCCACTGCGACAGCTACAAAAAATTCATATGCTAACAATCGGTACGTGGTTTAGTATGAGTATTGTTCATGTAAAAAATGCATTCAGTATGTTCGAGATTAAAATGATACAAATTGTTTTTGTTGTGATCTCTTTTATGAAATTGTCCAAAAAATTATCTAATCTTTTAACGCATTGCCATAGGCTGCTTTGATATCATCAGCTTTGAGAATAATAGGGGTATCCTCAGCCAAAAAAAAAAGATAAATTCCTGTTGCCCCTCAGGCAAATCTTCAAGTCCTTTAGTCGATTCTCCTAGACTCTTCAACAATGAGGGAATACCATCAGTGCGAAATACAGAATGCGATGATCGATGAAAACAAAATGAACCATTTTAATATTTCATTGCTGAAACAGTGGTGCGCGGCCTCGTTGGACACTTGGACGCATGCACAGCACGGCGCACGTACGTCCACGGTCCACCTGCGCCAACTACCACACGCACCGTGCAAACGTTGTTGTACACTCAAGTAAGACGCGACGGCGACGCGGCGCGACGCGCTAACCACCGTTCGTGCTCGCTCGAAAACGTGAGCTAGGGTCGTCGGCTTCCTGTCGCTGATTTTTTTATTAATAACCGATTTTTACTCATTTAATTAAAATAACTAGGTGGTTTTGGAAATTGTAAAACTAGACAGCCCGTCGCCTGTTCATTGTGTTCGCCACGTCGGCCGACCCTTAGGCGACTTTTAGGTTTTATTACTAAATGAGTGTAGTAAATAGTCTAATAATGTACCTTTTTCGCTTTTAAAATTTGTTGTTTTGTAGTTCATTTTTAACTAAAAGGAGTAGTTATTAGCACTTAAACTTCAAACCTAGAGATCAAAGTTAACGGTGTGTCAACGTGGCGTAACGTGCGCCACGTCAGTCAGTGGCCAGTTCAATTGATGACAGGCTAACCCATCGGCTGCTGTTGTTGCTTTTTTTTTTAAAATAAATAAACATTCATGTATTAATAAAAGACAACTAACCTCAACTATCAACATTGTTTATTATCCATTTAAATAAAGTTTTGATCCACTTTACTCTTCTAAACTATTCAAATTTATCAATTCACTATTTACTAAAGTTTTTATTTTTTTGTTATATTTTTATGTGTTAGGTTCAAAGTCAAATTTTTTATAGGATGGTAAATGACATCGTATACCATGCTAGAAAAATACTTATATAATTATTCATAACTGTTTTCTTTCATCATTTCATCTATCATGCGGGATATATTTACATGCTTTTACAACAAAAATATTTTTAAAATTTATATATTGTTTGTTATAACATATAATATTTTGGATTTTTTACATCAGACATGATGCTTACAAAGAGAAATGAAAAATCTATAGGAGATGAATTGAAAATAATTTAAATAATTCAGCAGAGTGAAATGAACAAAAAAATACTTAAGAGATCCACTGAATAACACTTGTACTTGAGACTGATCGCAGCGGTGGAGATCACACCTCTATATCAATTATCATTATATCATACAACTACCTCTTATTTTCTACTTTCCTATATTTCATCTTTATTCATATTATTTTGTTATTTTTCATCTGTTTATTTTTTCCCTTCTATTTATTTCCCTCTTTATTTTTATATTTTTGCTCTCTTTTCTTTTTCTCTCTTATTCACTCCCGTTATTCCCCCCACCTTCCAGAACATTCCCGGGAGATGTTTTCCTTCCCCCGTACCTTCTCTCTTCTCTCAATCTAGATTGTTCCCGATTCTCTTCTTCGCCTCCGACCTCGCCACATGTCTTCAGCGGCGCTTGACTAGCCGAGCAAGCGACTCCTACGCTCCCCCTCTCGTGGCCAGATCCGGGACAACGATGGCCATGGAGCTCGGCTCGACGACGGCCAGATTCGCGTCGACAGTGACGACCTCAGCTCCTCGATGATGGTGGTCGAGCCGGCGACTCCTTCGCTCCCCTTCTGCGGCCAGATCCGGGACCACGGCAGTTGTAACACCCTCATTTTCATCCACCATGCATTGCATACACTCTTATATATGTTTAACATTAAGCAACATAAAAAGAAACAAGTTTAAAATGAATTGGAAGCAAAACAACATTTAAAACATATATAGTTGCGGACTTTTCCGATTTGTACCCCGGACTAGTCCGGTTTTGCCCTCTGTTGACTCTCCGGGCTTGTTCATTTTTGCTGCGGATTAGTCCCATTGAGTTTCTGTTGCGGCCTGGACTTGTCCATTCTCAAGTACGGAATAGTCCGTTCCTAGCTACTCGAGCTTTTCGCAGTTGTCCAGGAGATCCCTTTTTTGATCTGATTTTTGGAGAATTTGTCAGGCCTCCGGACTTGTCCAGCCCATACCGGACTTGTCTGTTTAACTCTCTAGAACTTCATTTTGCCTGCGAACGGACTTGTCCAACTTGATACCCGACTTATACGTTCAACTTTCTGTCTTCCAAAGGACTAGTCCGGCCCCCTTGCGGACTTTTTCGGTATGCCCGACTCGGATTCAATCTTTTCCTCCACTACATGTTATTGGATATTTAGCTTAATTAGGTCCAAGAACGTCGTGCCCAACCCCTGTGGAGCCCATGTGGGACCCCTACACGACCTCCACCACCTTGAACTTGAAATCCATCAAACTGTACCACTTCCACCTCTATATAAACACCCCAATACCCATCCTGCCACCCCTTTGTCACAATTGGAGAAACCCCAAACCCTAGTTCATGGGAGCTGCCATCAAAAGAAGATCATTGCAGCCAGGGGAAGAGAAAGAGGAAGGAGAATGATCAAGTAAGTTCGATCTTCGTCAACTCATCGACATCATAGTCGATTCTCCACCAAATTCTCCATCTTCTTTGGATCTAGAAGTCAATTCTCGAAGCTCGACCTTTGGACTCTTGGATTCGTGGTAAATGTCTTAGATGCACCTTTCTACGTAAAATATGATCTTAATATTAGCTTTAACTATGCTCTAGTTGAAAATTCGCCAAAAAATCCTAGGCGAGCGGACTTGTCCGGTCCAGTGCAGACTAGTCCGGTCGACTTTCTAGTCCAGGGTGGACTAGTCCGGTCCGAGTAGGACTTGTCCGGTCACCTGAATTTGAAGTTGCTGAATTAATCCTAATTTGATTCAAATCAATTCGAAATATGTTCAAACTTGTTGAAAACCATTATTAGTTGTGAGTAAACATTAATAGCAACTCATTAACAAGTTTTACCACATAGTTGCATTAATCATTCATGTCATGGCATATTGAGTAATATATGAGTATTTATTGATTGTAATGTTTGTTTTGTATGTCTATTGCGTGGATAGAAGGTGTTGCTCTAGAGCGTGCTATCGAGGAGCTTCAACACCAGAACTTTGAAGATTTTGACTCTAATCAAGCTCAGGAGTAAGGCAAGTATCCTTGGATATTTTGATCCTGTTTTTAAAAGTTTTGTTTGCGAAATTGCATGCTTGTGTCTAATTGTTAAGAAACCCAAGCTAGGAGTTTACTAGTCTTGTTTGACCATCCTTGTCATTTGGGACATGTTGTAGAGTGTCGAGAACGGCATTTTTACCTTTTTGCTCCACTCTAACCAATTGGGATGGGGAAACAACTAAATGGCTTAACTATGAATTACTGAGCATGTATATGATGAAAATTGATGAATGTGGACAATTGGTAAACATTGGACTTGAGAGATCTAAGCAAGCATGAATTGTGGATTGGGTTGTATCTTTTGGTGGTTTCGCTTGCTTTAGATCTAAAGACTGGTTCGTGGAGCGACCATCCAGGATTTACAGTGCCACCATAAGGCCAAGTATGGGTGTGGCGTAACTGAATAATTAGGTGTGACACTGCTATTGTATGGACCATTGGATGGTGCGGAGAATGAGAGTCGAGAAGGGCTGCCCTGGGAACCGCATGACACATGAAGAGGCCCGTGAGTGGGAGAATAGAGATTCGAGCCTGCTGGTGAAACCTTAGTGGGTCCGTACATGCTAGTAGTTCCTTTGTAAAAGTTATTTTGTGATCTCTTGACCGCACACCAACATAAGCGTGACAGGGCAACATAGAGGTTCTTAGTCACTGAAAGGTGATGAAATCACGAACATGTGGGTAAAGTGGTACAACCTCTGCAGAGTGTTAAAAATTATCATGATAGTCGTGCTCTCGGTTATGAGCAGCCTGGACCCTCGCATGATTAGTGGGAAACTTGGTATTTTAGATGATTTGGTTATGGTTATGGGTTGAGCTGTGATAATTGAACTTGGATATTGACGATGGTAAGAATTTGGTATTTGGATGGATATTTATTAATGGATGTGATATCATGGTAATTGGTGGTATTGGATTAGAATTTGTAATTATTGGGAGATGATGGGATTATTTCACATAGATTTAGTATGACGCTTTTCACATGTTTTAAATGTACTTTTTAGCAAATAGTCATTAATTATTATCATTCTTAATTTAAGCTACATGTCATTATTTTCTGACACTTGCTGAGTACGACATATACTCACTCTTGCAATTTCTGCACCAGCAGTTTCAGGTGATGTTTGAGAGTATCCTGAGGATAACGCGGAGTACTAGGTTGTGTGCTACCGTCGAATTGTCTGTGGTGTTGCTTGGAGCCGCGCATTCTCCTATGCTTAGTTTGCTTAGTTGCTTAATTAGATTATTTTCGCTGCAGTTATAGTTCAATAATGATCATTAGAGTTGTAATTTGAGGATTGTTTGAATATTGTAATAAAAGTACTTAATTAACTTGTGTTGTGGTAATTTTCTGTATATCATTTGTGATGCACTTGCGTATGTGTGCTGAACATCGTGAGCACACATATGCGTCTCACTTGGTCCCTTTTCGGAACCAGGTGTCATAAATTGATATTAGAGCCACAGGTTGATCGTAGGATGCATCCTAGATAGAATAGACATATCAGAGCACATAGGAACACTCACGAAAACAATGTGGGTTGTTTGGTTCATTGATTGCTATATAATGTTTGCTTGTGTGCTTAGTAGAGGATTGTAGGATGTTTTAGCGCTTGCCACATCCATATAGGCTAGTATAGGTTGTTGCTTAATTTCATATCCCTTGATGCATATAGTTGGGGACGTTTTCTAAATTCTTCTATCTCTTGCTCTTTCTTCAGATGTCAATGACTCGCAACCAAATAGATGCCAATGAGAATGAGGAGAATAATGGAGCACCTCAGAACAACAATGGACCTGGACCTCAGGATGTCAACCTTCTGCAGTTGTTGGCTATGCAGAATCAACTTATGCAGACGGTGATGTAGACTTTGGGACAACTGCATGCCAATAATGAGAATCATCCCCATATGCCTCCACGATCACCACCCCTGCCACACCACAACCGTTTGGGAGAGTTCATGAGCATCAGGTCGCCTACCTTTGCTCAAGCCACAAATCCCTATGGAAGCTGATGATTGGTTGAAATCTGTTGAGAAGAAACTTGTCATAGTCCAGTGCAGTGACAAGGAGAAGATTCTTTGCTTCGCATCAGCTAGATGGAGCAACTGTAGATTGGTGGGACTCGCTATGAAACACACATGAAAATCAAGAGAGGATCACTTGGGCTAAATTCAAGGAGAATTTTCGTTCTCACTTTGTTTCGGAATGTGTTATGATCCTAAAAAGGCAAGAATTTGAGAACCTAAGGCAGGAGAAGTCAAGTGTGAGTGAATATCTCAATAAATTCACTCAACTCTCAAGGTATGCTCGAGAGGATGTCAACCGGGACAGGCACAAGCAATATTTATTCATGACGGGCTTAAATAATGATATTCAAGTCAAATTGCTAAATTGTGACTATATCAGTTTCCAGAAGCTTGTCGACAAGGCCATTGTGGTTGAAAACAAGGTTCGCAGAAATAAGAGGGGGATGCCATACCAAGGGCAACCGCAGGGTAGCAATGTCCGTCCTCGCCTTGCACCACCAAATGCGCAATATTATAACCCCTCTGCTCCTGCTTATCGAGCTGCTTATCCTCCACGCCCAATCCAGTAGCAGTAGCGCCATGTTATGCAAGCGCCTCGCCAGCCTGCGCCATATGCACCGCGCCCTAATATGGTGACTAACTCTCAGAATCAACAGCGCCCGAGTTTCCCTGGTGCTTCAGGCGGCAAGAAATGCTATGCTTGTGGAGAGGCTGGACACTTTGCAAGCCAGTGCCTCAAGAGGAGCTATGGACCAATGAACAATGCACCGAGGTAGAATCCACGGCCGAATGGAGGAGCAACACAAGGCAACCGTGGGAAGCAGAATATCACTCATGGCAATGTGAATCACGTCTCTACTGAGGAGGCCCAACAAGCTGATGACGTCGTGATTGGTATGTTTCTCGCTAACTCCAACCCCACATCCATTTTATTTGATTCTGGAGCATCTCATTCATTCATATCATTGAAGTATGTTTCCAAGTATAATATGCCTATAGCTCATTTGAAACATACTATGTTGGTAAAATCTCCTGAAGAAGAGATGATGACAAATATAATGTGTCAGAGAGTTAGTATCAAAATAAGAGGGGTAGACTTTCTTGTGAATCTCATCGTCTTGGATTCCGAAGGGATAGACATAATACTTGGTATGGATTAGTTGAGCAAGTATAATAGAGTGATTCTGTGTGCTGAGAGGATTGTGCAATTGACAAGTGAGCATGACACCCGTATTGAAGTTGAGACAGCCCAACCCCCAACGGATAAAGCGACGTTGAGTCATGTGGAAGGTGTGAGACATTGGAAAGTATTCCAGTTGTTCGCGAGTATCCAAATGTGTTCCTGGATGAGTTGCTAGATATGCCGCCTGATCGTGATATTGAGTTTGCTATTGATTTGATACATGGAACTGCACCTATAGCTAAGAGGCCATGTAGGATGCCTCCTAAGGAGTTAGCGGAACTCAAGAAGCAAATTCAAGAGCAACTAGAGAAGGGCTCCATTCGCCCAAGCTCTTCGATTTGGGGAGCACCAGTGCTTTTCGTGGACAAGAAGGATGGATCCCAAAGGATATGTGTGGATTACTGAGCTCTCAACGAGGTGACGATCAAGAACAAGTATACATTGCCCCCATATAGAGGATTTGTTCGATCAAATGAACGGTGCTTGTATTTTCTCCAAGATTGGCTTGAGGTCAAGTTACTTACAAATGAAGATTAGACCGTCGAACATATACAAAACAACTTTCCGGACACGGTATGGGTCTTATGAGTACACCGTTATGTCCTTTGGATTGACAAATGCACCTGGATACTTCATGTACCTCATGAATAAGGTATTCATGGAATACTTGGATAAATTCGTTGTGGTGTTCATTGATGATATTATGATCTACTCGAGGAGCGAGGGGGAGCATGGGGAGCATTTGAGGCTCACATTACAAAAATTGAGTGAATACCAATTATATGCCAAATTCAGCAAGTGCCAATTATGGTTAAGGGAGGTGTCATTTTTGGATCATATTATCTCTGGAGGAGGAGTATTGGTTGAGCCAGGAAAAGTGAGGGATGTGTTGAAATGGGAGCGGCCGCAGAATGTAAAGGAAATTAGGAGCTTTCTTGGAATGGTTGGATATTACCGTCGAATTATCAAGGACTTCTCCAAAATAGCCAAGCCCATGGTTGAGTTATTAATGAAGGGAAAAACATTTCAATGGACTCAAGCTTGTCAAAACAACTTTGAGGACCTAAAGAAGAGGTTAACAACAACACTTGTGTTGGTTTTGCCAAATGTGAGTAAAAGTTTTGATATTTATTGTGATGCCTCAGGGTAGAGACTTGGATGTGTGCTCATGCAAGAAGGTCAAGTGGTAGCCTATGCATCGAGACAATTAAAGAAACATGAGCAGAATTATCCTATGCATGATCTCGAACTTGCATCCATAGTGCATGCCTTGAAGATATGTAGACACTACATTCTTGATCATAGGTGTGAGATTTATATGGATCACAAGAGCCTCAAGTACATTTTCACACAAATGGACCTAAATTTGAGGCAACGAAGATGGTTGGAGCTCATCAAGAATTATGATGTGGGAGTCAATTATCACCCGGGGAAGGCTAATGTGGTGGTCGATGCTTTGAGTCGGAAAGGAGTAAGCCAGCAACTCACGGTTCGAGAATTGCCATCTGAACTATGTAAGGAGTTTGAACGGTTGAATCTAAGATTTGTGAATGAGATGGGAACAATGGAGTTAAATCTGATCTTGAAACAGGAAATACGAGAAAGTCAGTCCAAGGATGAGGAAATTCAAAAAAAATAAAGAATGGACCCAAGAAGGGAGAGAATTAAGATTTGATGAGGATGACCAAGGCACACTATGGCTTGGGAAGAGGATTGTTGTGCCTAATGTAAAGCAAATCTGCGAGATGATACTAAACGAGGCACATGACTAGCCTTACTCAATCCATCCCGGCTGTACAAAGATGTACAAGGATTTGAAGATGTGTTATTGGTGGGCTAGCATGAAGAAGGGCATAGCTGAGTATTTAGCTTTGTGTGATGTGTACCAACGAGTAAAAGCTGAACATCAAAGACCAGCTGGATTATTGCAACCATTGAAGACTTCAGAATGGAAGTGGGAAGAGATTGATATGGACTTCATAGTTGGTTTACCTCGCACTTCAGCAGGTTATGATTCATTATGAGTTATTGTGGATCGATTGACGAAGTTAACTCATTTCATTCATGTGAAAACTACCTATGGTGGATCAAAGTTGGCAGAATTGTATATGTAAAGAATAGTGTGCTTATACGGAGTGCCAAAGAGAATAGTGTCTGACAGAGATTCTCAATTTACCTCAAGGTTCTAGCAAAAGTTGCACGATTCGATGGGAACTCAATTGAATTTCAGTTCTGCATATCATCCTCAAACGGATGGGCAAACCGAGAGGACAAACTAGATTTTGGAAGACATGCTAAGAGCTTGTGTGCTAAAGTATGGAGGAAGTTGGAACAAAAGTCTGCCATATGCTGAATTCTCCTACAACAACAGTTATCAAGCAAGTTTAAAAATATCACCCTATGAAACATTGTACGGGAGAAGGTGTAGAACACCTTTGTTTTGGAATAAGACAGGAGAAACCCAAGTATTCGGACCTGATGTAATACAAGATGCCAAAAAGCAAGTTCAGATAATCTGCGAGAATTCGAGGGCTGCTCAATCAAGGCAAAAGGGCTATGCGGATAATAGGCGAAGAAACTTGGCCTTTGAAGTGGGAGACTTCGTATATCTCAAAGTGTCACCTATGCGAGGTTATAAGCAGTTTAACGTCAGATGCAAGTTGGCACCTCGCTATATTGGACCATTCAAGATTTTGGCCAAATGTGGAGAAGTGACATATAAGTTAGAGATGCCAGCACATCTTTCCGACGTTCATGATGTGTTCCATGTTTCTCAGCTCAAAAAGTGCTTAAGGGTACCGGAAGAACAAGTGCCAATGGAAGAATTGGAATTGGAGTCAGATTTGATTTATGCGGAGCAACCAGTCAAAATTTTGGAAACAAAGGAGAGGGTCACGAGAAACAAGGTGATTCGATGGTGCAAAGTTCAATGGAAGAATCATACAGAATCAGAAGCAACTTGGGAGCTAGTAGACGATCTCAAGAGAGAATTTCCCTATCTCTTCTCTTCTATGTCGAATCTCGAGGGCGAGATTCATTTTAAGTGGGTAGGTTTGTAACACTCTCATTTTCATCCATCATGCATTGCATACACTCTTATATATGTTTAACATTAAGCAACATAAAAATAAACAAGTTTAAAATGAATTGGAAGCAAAACAACATTTAAAACATGTATAGTTGCGGACTTTTCCGATTTGTACCCCGGACTAGTCCGGTTTTGCCCTCTGTTGACTCTCCGGGCTTGTTCATTTTTGCTGCGGATTAGTCCGATTGAGTTTCTATTGCGGCCTGGACTTGTCTGTTCTCAAGTACGGACTAGTCCGTTCCTAGCTACTCGAGCTTTTCGCAGTTGTCCAGGAGATCCCTTTTTTGATCTGATTTTTGGAGAATTTGTCAGGCCTCTGGACTTGTCCAGCCCATACCGGACTTGTCTGTTTAACTCTCTAGAACTTCATTTTGCCTGCGAACGGACTTGTCCAACTTGATACCCGACTTATACGTTCAACTTTCTGACTTCCAACGGACTAGTCCGGCCCCCTTGCGGACTTTTTCGGTATGCCCGACTCGGATTCAATATTTTCCTCCACTACATGTTATTGGATATTTAGCTTAATTAGGTCCAAGAACGTAGTGCCCAACCCCTGTGGAGCCCATGTGGTACCCCTACACGGCCTCCACCACCTTGAACTTGAAATCCATCAAACTGTACCACTTCCACCTCTATATAAACACCCCAATACCCATCCTGCCACCCCTTTGTCACAATTGGAGAAACCCCAAACCCTAGTTCGTGGGAGCTGCCATCAAAAGAAGATCACTGCAGCCAGGGGAAGAGAAAGAGGAAGGAGAATGATCAAGTAAGTTCGATCTTCGTCAACTCATCGACATCATAGTCGATTCTCCACCAAATTCTCCATCTTCTTTGGATCTAGAAGTCAATTCTCGAAGCTCGACCTTTGGACTCTTGGATTCGTGGTAAATGTCTTAGATGCACCTTTCTACGTAAAATATGATCTTAATATTAGCTTTAACTATGCTCTAGTTGGAAATTCGGCAAAAAATTCTAGGCTAGTGGACTTGTTCGGTCCAGTACGGAATAGTCCGGTCGACTTTCTCGTCCAGAACGGACTAGTCCAGTCCCTAGTACGGACTTGTCCGGCCATCTGAATCTGAAGTTGTTGAATTAATCCTAATTTGATTTAAATAAATTTAAAACCTGTTCAAACTTGTTGAAAACTATTGTAACTAGTGAGTAAACATAAATAACAACTCATTAATAAGTTCTACAAATAATTGCATTAATCATGCATGTCATGACATATTGAGTAATATATAAACATTTATTGATTACAATGTTTATTTTGTATGTCTATTGCACGGAATAGAAGGTTTTGCTCTAGAGGGCGCTGTCGAGGACCTCCAGCACCAGAAGTTCGAAGCTTTTGACTCTAATCAATCTCAAGAGCAAGGCAAATGTCCTTGAACATTTTGATTATGTTTTTAAAAGTTTTATTTGCAAAACGGCAATGCTTGTGTCAAATTGATGGGGAACCCAAGCTAGGAGTTTACTAGGAGTGTCGCGAAGGACATTTTTACCTTTTTGCTTCGCGCTAATTAATTGGGATGGGGAAACAACTAAATGGCTTAACTAGAATTAATGATCATGTATATGATGAAAACTGATGAATGTGGACAATTGTTAAACATGAGACTTGGAAGATCTAAGCAAACATGGATTATTGACTGGGTTGAATGTTTTGGTGGTTTCGCTTGCTTTAGATCTAAGGACTGGTTTGTCGAGCGATCATCCAGGATTTACAGTACCACCACAGGGCCAAGTATGTGTGCGACATAGCTGAATAATTAGATGTGCTACTGATATTGTATGGACCATTAGATGGTGCGGGGAATGGGAGTCGAGAATGGCTGCCCTTAGAACCAAATGGCACATGAGGGGGCCCGTGGGTGGGAGAATAAAGATTCGAGTCTGCTGGTGAAATCTTAGTGGGTCCGTACCTGCTAGTAGTCCCTTTATAAAAGCTATTTTGTGATCTCTTGGCCGCACACCTAAGGAAGTGTGACAGGGTAACATAGAGGTTCTTAGTTACCGAAAGGTGATGAAATCACGAACATGTGGGTAAAGTGATACAACTTCTGCATAATGTTAAAAACTATCATGATAGCCGTGCTTCCGGTTATGAGCAACCTGGACCCTAACATGATTAGTGAGAAACTTGTGTATGTATGTTGAACATCCTTGACACACATATAGATGAGACTTGGTTCCTTTTCGGAACTGGGTGTCACAGCGGCCACGAAGCTTAGCTCGACGACGGCCAGATCCGCATCGACGGCGACTGCCTCAGCTCCTCGATGACGGTGACCGAGTTGGCGACTCCTCCGCTCCTCCTCTCGCGGCCAGATCCAGGACCACGACAACCATGGAGCTCGGATCGATGATGGCCAAATCTATGTCGACGGTGAAGGCATCAACTCCTCCACGACGGCGGCCGAGCTAGCAACGCCTCCTCCCGCGCCTTGGTCACCCGGCGCCGCGCTCCTTCGTCCCCGAAGCTCCCGTTAAGCGCCCGAAGATAACCGTCGATCCGAACCGACACTTAGAGTGTGCTATAGAGGACCGCTCAGTTTGGAGGTGCCATGTAGCGATCACGAGCATAACAACCGCTATAAGCCCTGTTTGGCACATTTTCTGCTGCAGTTTCTTCATAAAAATAAGCTGAGAGTGTGCCAAACAGGAAGCTTCTGTAATAGCTTATTAGTACAGTTGCTTCTGAGAATGAACTAAAAACAAGATATAAGCAAAAGCTTTTTCCACCAGCTTTTCAAACAAGCTGCTTTTATAACAAGTTTCAGGTGTACTAAACAAGGCCATAGAGTGCCCCACTGCAGCCGTCACGGGCTCTATTTTGCAGTAGAGGGCCGTTTAGTGTCGTCCAGGTCTGAGAATGGTGACAAACTTATAAAAAAATCCCTGCTCACGCGCGCTCTAGCATCATCTGCCCTGATCAGGCCTAGGGCAGCGGCCTGTACGGCTCGGCGTGCCAGGTTTATGGGCCAGCCCGGCAGTACGCCCATCTCAAACGAGTATGGCTAATAGCTTGGACCGGAGCCCATCTCAGCAACCTTGGATCGGAACCCATCTCAGCAAGAGACGTGGGTTTTCGACGCCACCGACTAGCCCAACGACCGCAAAACGAGCACACAGCCCACCTCCTCCTCCTCCCAAACAAGTCACGGATTCAGCAGAGACACGACCACCACCGCCGGCCGGGAAGCCTTTGCCCGAACCCTAAACCGCCGCCGACGCCAGCAGTATGGCCCGCTACGACCGCGCGATCACCGTCTTCTCCCCCGACGGCCACCTCTTCCAGGTGGAGTACGCCCTCGAGGCCGTCCGCAAGGGTAACGCCGCCGTCGGCGTCCGCGGGACCGACACCGTCGTCCTTGGCGTCGAGAAGAAGTCCACCCCCAAGCTCCAGGACTCCAGGTAGGTTGCCGGATCCCTCCCTCCGTCGATCGGAACACCAGATCTCGCGGCCCCCGCCTCAACCCCCTCCCTTGAATTTCTCTACTCCTCCCCAGGTCCGTGCGCAAGATCGCGAGGCTAGACACCCACATCGCGCTGGCGTGCGCGGGGCTCAAGGCCGACGCGCGCGTGCTGATCAACCGCGCGCGGATCGAGTGCCAGAGCCACCGTCTCACCGTCGAGGACCCCGTCACCGTTGAGTACATCACCCGGTACATCGCCGGCCTGCAGCAGAAGTACACGCAGAGCGGTGGAGTCCGCCCCTTCGGCCTCTCCACCCTCATCGTCGGCTTCGACCCCTACACCGACAAGCCGGCCCTGTACCAGACCGACCCCTCCGGTACCTTCTCTGCGTGGAAGGCCAACGCCACGGGGAGGAACTCCAACTCTATGCGGGAGTTCCTGGAGAAGAACTACAAGGAGACTTCTGGCAAGGAAACTGTCAAGCTCGCTATTCGTGCACTCCTAGAGGTACATATGTACTGTCTTTACTTACTGTACAGTTCATTATGAAGTTGACTTAGATATGACGTTGTCAATGTTATGCAAATATTTGGTTCATGGTAAACATTGCATCTTTTCCTGTTAATGATGACTACAATAGGACCCTTGTAGAAGTGTAGAACAAAATTGACATGATCAGGAAATAACTGAATGTGTTTATTTGTCATCCTGTGAGTAGGGCGAACTGAATATATTTTAATGGCAAACTTGTCCTACATTCTGTCTTTTCTTGTTTCCTACCCTATGGTGCCATTTTCTCCCACTTTGCTGACAGTCATAGTAAGCGCAAGGAGTAGTAATTTGTCCAGTGATAAATTTGTTATTTCCTGACATGAGTTGTTTCGTAAGTTCCAAGTTACTTGAGCTACATCTTGACTTTGTCGGTCTAAATGTTAATCAGGCCTTTTATAAATATTTCACAGTGTCAAGAATTTCTTTTCTTAAATACCCTTTTCCGGGGTAGTCATCAAATTTTGTTTTCCTCAATAGCCCCATTCTTGATATTATGTTTTTGATAGACTTGTGCAAAGGATAAAGTAATACGAAACTACAGTCATATCAACTAACACCTCCTTTCAATAACTTAGTTAATGTAATGAAGGCACTGAAAAAATGTTGCACTGGATTTGTTTTATGTCTCTTGGTACTATATATTTATCAAGATATTTGTTAAACATGCATTGCAACTGCTGAGATAATTCATTTCATTTTCCAACCTTGGAAAACTGAATCATTTTTGAGTCCTTGTTTTGAACTTTTGGCCTTCTTTTGAGCTTTGACTTAATAAAAAAACCAATAGTGGTGCACTGCTGTCGATACCTTGCAGTTACGAGCAAATTAAGCTACTTGCTGCTAGGGTTTGCACCTCCAAACATGTGAGAGACGAGGTAGAGTTATAGAGACCAAGCAAGTTAGTAAATGAACAAATGGCTAGAGTCCTCTTCCCCAAGCCTTAGAGCTCTATTTATAGGAAGGTGATGGCTGTTTGTGTTTATTCCATTGGTGGGGTTAAATAATTACAAACAGGTCCTTATACCTTACAAAGATACTCCTGGATGCTGCAACTAAGTTACTAGATTTTACAAACAAGAAATTAGACATCATAAATGGGTTCTTGAACCTCTAAATTGGCCTTGTTACACAACGGGGTACCCTAGCATGTGGGTTACCTATGGTGTACCCCGACACATGCCTTCCAGAAGAATTTTCTAAAGCCTCTTTATGTCCTATTACCTAATCATTTCATTACTACATTTTATCTTTGATTGGAAAACCGGAAAATCTTCCTTTGCTAGGCAGAATGAATTATTACTTAATTGTTTAATCTTTTGCATGGTGAATGAAAACCTTATTCAGGATCCTTGGCAAAATACATGCATACTATTTATTTTATGCCATTTTTATGGTACAGCAAGAAGAGCTTTAAATATTCAGAATGCAATACTCAATCAATGTTGACACATAGACGGAGTCAGATTGGTTGGTTTATGCTGGGTGGTGTATTGTTAAAGCGTCATTGCAGAATAAGGGGGAGGCTAGGAGGAGGATAGGTAGTGCACAGAATTTCCCTTACCCATCAAAATCTTCACTAGTCCACAATTGACTAAGAAAGAAATGGCAAGGTTTATCCATCATTGAGAAACTCACAAAGCTAAGGGCAAGAGGCATATCAGTATACATTGATTTTGCTCGACATTGTTGTGATAAGCATGTTATTGTATTCAAAAGTGAGGTCAAGCCACAACTTGTATCATGCAAGAGGCTCCTCTTAGTGTCATGCAGTGGGAAGATACAGACAATAGCCCTCATGTAGCCGTATTTGCAGTGTGGAATTTCTGGAGGAATAAATTTCTTGACGAAACCATTTTTTTTATACTCCATATTGCATATATAGCAGTAGCTCCAGCGAAGGCATTGTTCATGTCTCTCCACTTTGTGACCCTAACAGGAGCCTCGTACCTAGTACAAAACGTGACCAGTGTTAAAAAAAAGCGTCCTAGGCGGCCGCTTAAGCGCCGCCTAGGCGCTGTGCGGCTCCTGCCCGCTTTGCTTTGTCATGAGCGGCGGTGTTTAAGCGGAGGTGCCGCTTATTAGGCTGAGCGGTGCTTAATTTTAGCTGGGCTCCTTTCCTGGCCCATAAAAAAGAGCAGTGAACAGAGGAAAACCTATTTTTCCTCCCGTGGTTGGCTGCCGGTTCACTCACGAAGCCTCGCTTGCCTGGCCGCCAGTTCCCGAAGCCTCGCCCGATCTTCTTCCTCCTGATTCCTGCCGCTCTTTCCCCAGTCTCGACCGGCAGATCGACCTCGCCAGCTCTTTTCCCAATCCCGTCCGCATCCTAGCATTATGCTACCCCTTGCAGCAGCCTATCGATTGATATGCCCTAGCCCAGGTAATCTCCTGCTCTGAGTTGTTTAGTACTGTTTTGTTAGCTCTACTAGTTCCTCTATTAGTTCTGTTACTGCTTTGAGTCATAGCAAATCGGGATCCTGATTGGCTGCTTTATTGTACATCGTTTTTGATAGTCCTCGATGCAGGTCTGGAATGTATAATAGGCTATTTTATTCTATTAGTTCAGAACTTACTTGTCTCTCTTAATCTTAATTTGTTCATGCAAAACAATGATCTTCCTAAATCCTAACATGCAGCTGGCTGGTGGCCTACTTATGGATGTCACACACCCACCTTACAAAGAATGGCTATAAGGTTTATAACATTGACTGCTAGTGCATCTGGTTGTGAGAGAAATTGGAACTCTTTTGAGGGTGTATGTGATTGAATAATATTTTCAAATTTTAAAATGTATATATACAATATATTATATAAATTTAGTTCCGCCTTTTATGAAACGCCTAGGCGCCGCTAGGCAGCCTAGGCGCTAGGCGGAGCTCCTCCACTTTTTTAAACACTGACAGTGACCTCATTTTTGCATAAGCTAACATACATAGCATAACATTGTCGAGCAATAGTGAATGTATTTTGGTATTCGGTAACCCTATTGCTCTTAGCTTTGAAAGTTCTTTTTTTTTTTGTTGCTGGCTACATCCTGTCCTCTTGTTGGTTGCAGCCGAATTCAGTGAAGAGCTCGGTGGGTATGGGAAATTTTGCAACATACCAACCTTTCTCTTCTCTAAGTACACTTAATGTATACATGGGCTCTAACACTCCCTTTCAAGATGGGCTAAGACATTTTTCATCCGTATCCTGATAGAAACTATCTCACATTCTTTTTTGACACTAAACCTTCACGAGACAATGTGCCACTTACTTTCCAAAAGTTACATGACTGGTCACTAATAATACAATCTATTTTATCCACGAAAAAAGTAATCCGGTTATTGTTGATGCTGATATCTGTTTTGCAGTGTTTTTAAGGTGTTGCCTAGGTGCCGCCTAGGCGTCCTGTCACACCGGCGTGGACGCCAGTCCCACTTGCCTCACCTGATCCACGCCGCCGCCGCCGATTCGCTCCGCCGCCTCTGCCCACCCACTCATGGTGTAGCCACTGGCAGCTTGTCGCCGCGGTTGCCAGATCTTCGCCGCGGTTGCTAGATTGCCGCGGCCGCAGCCACCGGTGGAATCGTGGAGAGAGGGGGAAAATGTGTAGGGTTAGGTGAAGGGTAGGTATTATATGGCCTGATCTGAAATTTGGACTGTCAGATTCTGACGGTTGATATTAATTGGGCCGACTCTGCCCTCAGCCCGCGTACCCACCTCCGCCACTGCAGCCCTGATGCCCCCCCCCCTGGCGCCGCCTCCATCGCCGACGTTGCAGCCCGCCGCCCCATGCTGCCCGCTGGCACCTCGACCCGCTGCTCGCCTGTCCAGTCGCCTAGGCGGTCATCTGGCCGTCGCCGATTTACAACACTGCTGACACTTTGTGGTGTTTTCTGGGCAAAGGAGAACCCCAAAAGTTTGGGTTAAAAATATCCGCATACTATAGAGGGGAAAACTTGTGGAATGAGGTAAAAAATGTTGAGTGATAACTAAGGTCATGAATGAGGAATGCTGCTGATTCCAGGGTGCTCATTGAAATGAACCATCCTTTCGCGTCCTACACCTTTACATTCTTCTCAATTTCGGACACCACGGTTTGATGATGGGTGGTGCGGAGTCTGGAGAAGAAGAAACACAAGCAGTAGACATGTGTGTGAATTATGAGTTCATCCGTTCCTCAATTTTTAGATTTGTCAAGTTTCCATGTCTACATTCTTTCCTTGAACAGTTAGAAAGTTTTTCTATGAACGCGGAGTGTTGTGTTTCCTGAGTCTGTACAAATGAGTTTTGATAAATTTAATCACAAAGAAATGAGTTGCACCTTGATTGTCTGTACCTACCCCCCCCCCCCCCCCCCCCCCTCCCCCCACACACACACACACCCCTCTTAGTTTTCTTTGTGGTGTTTTCTGGGCAAAGGAGAAGCCCAAAAGTTTGGGTTAAAAGTATCCGCAGACTATAGAGGGGAAAACTTGTGGAATGGGGTAAAAAATGTTGACTGATAACTAAGGCCATGAATGAGGAATGCTGCTGACTCCAGGGTGCTCATTGAAATGAACCATACTTTCGCGTCCTACACCTTTACATTCTTCTCAATTTCGGACACCACTGTAGGATGATGGGTGGTGTGGAGTCTGGAGAAGAAGAAACACAAGCAGTAGCCGTGTGTGTGAATTATGAGTTCATCCGTTCCTCAATTTTTAGATTTGTCAAGTTTCCATGTCTACATTCTTTCCTTGAACAGTTAGAAAGTTTTTCTATGAACGCGGAGTGTTGTGTTTCCCAAGTCTGTACAAATGAGTTTTGATAAATTTAATCACAAAGAAATATGAGTTGCAGCTTGATTGTCTGTACCTATCTCCCCCCCCCCACCCCCACCCCCTCTTAGTTTTCTTGGATAGCATTCATCTCCAGTACCCAGAATCCAAATGGAAACCACTTGATATTTCTTCAAGATTTGTTAAGCTGACTTTTATCTTCAGTTGATCTTCTCAATCTAGTTTCCGTTCAGCATTTATTAACAGACTGAACCCTTTTAGGTTGTTGAAAGTGGTGGTAAGAACATCGAGATTGCGGTGATGACAAAGGAGGACGGTCTTCGTGAACTTGAAGAGTCTGAGATTGATGAATATGTTGCCGAGATTGAGGCAGAGAAGGCTGCAGCTGAAGCTGCAAAGAAGGGTGCCACTAAGGACGCCTAGTTTCTTGGCTTGTGTTGCGCCTTCCTTCTATCAATACATCACTGTTTCACTTTTATGTTCCATTGCACTGCTTTTGAAGAAATGGTAGATGGTTAGGTGAAACTGTATGCTTCGGTGCTTACTGCTTGTCTAAATCTTTGTAGACAATGAAATGTGCTCGCCTCCATGCCTTTGGAATGCTTCAATTTCATCTACTCTATTGGCTGGACCGTTCAAATCCTTTTATAAATTATAATATGGCCACTTGATATGCTTGGCATGACTTTGCTGCGCCACTGCTGAAGGTTTCATAACTTGCAGAGGGATACGTTCATCTTTACTTATTGGTCCAAGGAAAGGGCAGCAAGCCCTATATCTGTATTATCCTGTCTTGTGGGCTGGGACTTTTCTTGTGGCCTTTTTCAGCAGCGCTATGATTCTACGGTTTGAATTGGAGCGGGTTTATTCAGCTGAGCCCTGCGCATCTGGCAAATATTTAAACAGGCTGACATAGCGTCGTTCTATAATCGTGCTTCGTATGTCATTTTGGTTCGTTATAATCTCAGACGATAATGCTGGTGCTTTCCTGGTATGTCACTTTGGCACACGACACTGAAACGATAATGGTGCTGCTTTGTGCCTGACGCATTTGCTCTTAGGGGTCAATATACAAGTTGCTAACAGAATAGCCTCTTGCTGTTCTCATATAGCACGAGCAAGATTTGATATGACAAATTAGTGGCTAATGTTTCTGCTAAGCGTCAGAGATCACCGTTCTTCTTGCAGCTTACATCATATACAGTTGATTTCAGAAACACAAGGAAAAACGACAAAATTTTGCAAACTCTTTCTGTGCTGGTTATGATGCAGGAAAGCAACGTATGCAGACCTACTATGCTTCGTCAGGCAGTGGATGCATGGTCTATATAGCCATCATCGAAACGACTTGCCGTGCCCAAATACATGAGCTGGTTGCCTTTTTTTTGTGCTGTCAAATATGGACGGTTATATTGAAAAAACAATGACTTGGCGTGCCCAAATACATGAGCAGCGAGCTAACCACTTTGAAAAAAAAAAACCAGCGTACGGGTAGGTATACGCGCCCATATTATGTACACCAAGCGTGCACACAAACACTAGCAGAACGTCAGCCATGCACTGGTGCACGCATAATTATAACTTCTCATTTCTGTGGGTCGGGTTGGTCGCACACGTTTCAAGAGCCGCCTGCTCATCCGGTTCCTAGCTAGTTCCTACGTACTCTGGTCGACGAATACGTCTGAAATACTGAAACTCTTTGACGTGCTAATCTACTCAATCAAGGACTAAACAAGTCGTTAATTCTCTGAACAAGCACTGTGTACCAATGGACATTTGAGTTCCGAAATCAATCATGACGCCTCAGGCTTCGAGGGGCTAGAACAGCACATGCATGATATATATAATAAAGCAGCATACCATGTTTGTTGGCGAGGTTGAGGTGTAGCCATCTGACGGGCATTTGGACTATCGTATCGACATGACCGGCACCGGCTCTGCCAGCACTATGGATCTATGACCACCTACTCACCGTGCACGATTTAACCCCCGCGGGACTGTACCCCTTTTCTAGAAACATATGAGCAAAAATATCAGCACTGATTGGACATCTTGGCGACGCTTTTTTACCACTGTGGCTTCGTACACACAACAATTTTAGCCTGTCCAATCGGCTCAAAAAGCAATTTGGAAACAGCCTTCCGACGTTGGTGCCTGCCAACCAACTAGAGTTGACCGGAGCATCCTGGTGCCAATGGATCGATGGAAGCTATGGGGAAGGACGTGTGTCCCATTACGCCGCCTGATGCGGGTAGGTGGTCCTAATTTTTAATATAAAAATTAGGTATCCACGCTGATACTGATCGATAAAAAAAATACTGTATCAAGTACTGAAAGCTCTCACACATTTTACCTATTTTACAAAGAGGGTGATTCAAACTCAGTAGCTTCAAAACTCAAGTAAAAGATTATACAACTCTCTTTGATAATTTTACCAAATCAGGAAAAGACACGAGCTCATGGTTTCAGATAAGACTGAGGACTAGGAGGAGGAGGAGGCTTATGGGCCCCGTGATGGCATGGCAACCCAACCAACCACTACCTTGCTCCACGTCACGTGGGCCCGCTGTTCCCGGAACAGGACAAGGACAGAAAGGGGAAGTTGCGGGCGTTACCAAAACCAACTACCTAATCTAGGCTCCTCCAATGGCGCTTTGCTATCGCCTACCTGGAGAGGACAGTGATATGATTCGGGTGGTTAATTACACTTGCCGACCATTCCGGCAAAGGTCACAGTCACACTGGGTTGTTTAGATCTCGTATGATGCCTCTTGTGTAACATCGTGTTTCAGGAGGTAATCGCGTGAAAGTTAACTAATTGGTGTTGGAAAAACAGAGCCCAATCAGAACGCACGAGCGAGCGAGTTTCCTATCCGGTCGTCGCACTCGATCCATGCATGCGCCACATAGATATGATACACGGTGAGAGATCTGAAGAAGCTCATCGGTTGGATCACTCTCACGATGCAAGTAGTCAGAAGCTCGAAGCTACTGTCATCGCCGGTCGATCAAGCTTGCCCCGCCCTGCTTGATAACGCGAGAGACCAGAGGAAAACGAACTTCCAAGAGCACAGGCAGCATCACGTGTCACAGGCAGAAATCTCCAAGATCTTATCAAGATTCCGGGGCCGGTCGCTACCATTAGCAGTCAGGTCGTTTGCTGCTGGATCGCGGGGGCGAATCATTGCTCGGCAGAAGCTAAAACGGGGGGAAAACACGGGACGAGACAGCGACCACGGGCGCCTTTTACGGCCGTGATGACAGGGTAGGCGGGCAGGCACGGCTCGGCGAGAGCAGCAGCGGCGGCGGAGATAAGCTTTGGTCTCGATCTCGATGGTTGCAGCAGCAGCGGCGACGACGGCCTAACGAGTCGTTTTCCGCCGACGCCTCGGCCGTTCCACGCAGAACGGATAAGGGAGGCAGCTCCGACGACGCGCGCGCACTGCCCACACAGCTCCAAAAAGAGGTGGAACTTCTACCGATGTTTAGTGGTGTGCTGGTTAGATTTTTAAGATGCTGTGGAGGGAAGATATTTTGTGAGTCCTGCGCTTTGCCACGCAAGCACAAATTGTAAACCGGTGTTATCCGTAAACTGTGGTTAAAACGACTCATCTAGCTAGATTCATGTTCCAGATTTGACATATGCGTTACGTTTACGAGTAATTAATCCTTCAGTGGAATGTGACGTCCCATTAACAGAGAGATACCTTGTGATTACTTTGTGAATCTCAAGATTAATCGTGGAGGACACTTGTAGAAAAGGTGTATGCACTTGTGTACATAAAGGATGAGTACTCTGCGTGTGTTGGGAGTGTTTGTGTGTCTTTTTTTTCTCCTAAAAAAGGTAAACCGGTGGTACGTACGTGGAGGCGACCGGGGAACTTTTAGAAGACACGGGTAGATATTTTGGATCGCCAGATATTTTCTACTACTGGTGGCTAACAGTTCTTATTATAGTGCAGTTTTGTGCTTTGTTCGTAGTGTTTGTGATGTAGATTTGCCGGAAACTTGCTGTTTTTTGCTGTATGGAGAGGAGTGCTGATGGGGTTTACTCCCTCCGTCTCCATGAACTTGTCGCTTTGTAGTTCAAAAATGAACTACAAAGCGACAAGTTCATGGAGACGGAGGGAGTACCATGACACTGATGAACAGGGAGGTTCTTGATGAGTACGATGGATATTAAATTTCTGAAGGTGAATCTCAACTGCGAGTACAGTTACTCACGAAATCAGTGTGGATATTTGACTAGCATCGGTCCCAAGTTCCAAGGAGCAGGCCATTCACCACATACCCTGCTCAGCCTGTCGCTTGGATCTACCAAGGGAAAACCAATGGATTGGTGAATGATTGGCGAGCAACAATCCGACCCGGCCTCGTCTTCGTCCTCTTCACTCCCGGGAGAGGTGAGTCCAGGCACGCAGGCATCTCCAGCCTCCACAGCGTCACGCTCTCTCATGCGTAGCTCCGTGGCAGCTGGAACAGTGCTACACTGCTGCTATGTGACAAAAGAGCAGTGAGAATGTCCTTGCCCCTCTCCTCGTGAAGAGAAAACTCGAGGCCATGTGACCTGGAGTCCTGGACTTTTGCGTCCTCCGAACAGTTGCATACGAGGCCATATGGCCCCCCATCTGACTCCGCTTGTCTATCCGTTTCCCATTGGATGGCTCCACCCTGAAACATTTTAAATGCAACAGTTTATGGTTGGTGTACTGTCTAACATTTCATATTATTATTATTTCTACTAATCCAAATTTTCAACATGCAATTTTTTCTATGGTTAGCTTGAAAAGGGATTATACTACATGCCTTGTCACACACACGTTGCATTATATGTCGGTTGGCTGATTGGTCACATCCTCAACAGTCTTGAACCAGCTGATCATGATCGCGTCATGCAACTACGAACGGCAGTGGCCACATGAAAATACGTACACAGCTCCTGCTGCCGATGTATAAACTCGAACAACGGCCGCAACAAACACCAAATACCAAGCACAATAAAATCATCGGACGGTGCTCTTAACAGTTGTGAGCGTTGTTGTCTTGTTGACACCTACCCAACCCAGGAAGGAAGACCAAGGAGGCCTGCATGGTGTCGCCATCGTCACACCTGCTCACAGGCCAGGCGCACAATAATTGATGTTTCCATTCAATATTGCTGCAACCACCATGCACGCATCAAACGGATGTGGCATGGGAAACAGGATAAAACCTTTCATCTCAGCAATGACCCTGCTAACTAATCCATTTTTTTCCTTCGCCTGCGGCGTGGGTAGTAGTACTGTTTGACACGAAGGCGGATTCTAGCACTTCATTATTACTCTATTATCTTACCGTTATGTCATGACAGCGATGTCAATGGCTATGTATGTATGCATGTGTGCGTATGTGTGTGTTGTATGTATATATATATATATATATAATATTGTTGTTGAGATGTAGGTTTGACGTGATGATTGAGTCTCTTCACTTGTGTTTGGGAAGTATTGAGTTTGAATAAACCTTCTTGTAAAATAAGCAATAGCAAGACTCACTAGCTAGAAATTCTCTCGTAAACCATAGTGTATGAAAGCTTTCAGTTTCAGCGCTACGCCTCCCTTTATATAAATATATGATATCATTGTTAGGGCTATCTATACAGTTTCATACGGCTCAACTACCGGGGATACCGTGACGCATATGTACACGCATGTATTTTAGTTTCCGCTCTGTTGGTAATTATATAGAAGTAACCGATTGATAGGATTGAAAAAAAAACACAGAGGCCAACGTGGGGTTGCCTTTATCTGCAACCTACCGAACTTGCCAAAATTGGCGACTTGGAGTGATGTATTGGTAGGTAGCACCAGAAAATGACTTGTCGCTTGTACATTTTTTTTATTCCTCCATGTACTGCCTTGTATTCAGCTCCGATCCATACTTTCTTTTGGTATGAATTCTAGTATGTAGTAGTACTCTTTTCGTCTTAAAATACTTGTCACCGGTTAGTTTAAAAATGAACTAATCGCTGACAAGTATTTTGAGACGGAGTGAATATTTCTTTTTTTACAGGTATGAACGCCACATATCATTTGACAAGGTATGTATCCTTTTATTCAACAAGATACATGATAATTAAGCTCTGGATCATGACCAAACAATACACATAAAAAGTCATATCAAATATTACACGAATCAGAAATCAAGACCATTCCAGATAATGAGATGTTTTAGCTGGTCTACTTGCCAATCACTTTCAGAGTTGAGAGAATATTGCAACACTGCAGTATAAATTTTGTTATTTTCTCCCACTTGTACATATTAACCAATGAGTGGATTCATATACTGTTCCAGGTCGTATCTCACAGGATCACGCTTTGATAAGCAAGGATATTGGTATTGAACTAGCTCAATTAGGTATCACAGCAAAAGCACAAATCTTGCGAGCAGTTCTTGTTTCATACTATCAAGAGAACTATTATATACTCTCTCCGTCGTTAAAAAATTGTCGCTTTCTAAGTCATTTTTGAACTAGAAAGTAACAAACTTTCGAGGTCGGAGGGACTACGATGCTATAAACAATATTTCACATTTTTAGATAGGACTGGAAATGCAATGCATGGCCCCACATATAATCGGTCTTCAATTCGTTGTTTATGTGCAATTGCATCAGGGCATTGGTGGAACGAAGGGGATTGTTCGGTGAATTTTACAGTAGTATTTTTTCCCCGTATCAGCAGGCCAAGAGCAGGGGGATTCAATCATGAACAGTACCTGTTAGGATTAACAGGGGACACAGGATTTAACGTGGAAAAAACTCCCCCAAGGTGGAGGAGAAAACAACCACGGGAAAACAGATCTATTATGATGGGTTGAGGTACAAGTACAGGTGTGGCCTATATTTATAGGCGTACAACAGATAGAGATACAATCCTATCCCAATAAAACGTACAAGAGATAGAGTCATATCCTAACAAATCTCCCCCTGACTCTAAATCTATAGAAATCTGTTTTCCAAACACCACTAGGGTGCTAAGCTCCACGAATGCCTACCAAGTCAAGACAATGCTTGAACTTGGTATTAGATAATGGCTTTGTAAGCATGTCTGCGGGATTTTCATCTGTATGTATCTTTTCAACCACAATCTTGCCTTCTGCGACAACATCACGAATGAAATGATACTTGATATCAATGTGCTTGGTCTTAAATTGATACATGTCATTCTTGGTCAAACAAATAGCACTATGGCTGTCATAATTAACCTTTATGACATCCTGAGGAACACCGAGTTCAGAAACAAGACCACGCATCCAAATAGCTTCTTTAACCCCTTCAGTAGCAGCAACATACTCCGCTTCAGTAGTAGAGAGAGCAGTTATAGATTGAAGGGAAGCCTTCCAACTCACCGCAGAACCACATAAAGAAAATACATAGCCGGAGATGGAGCGTCTTTTATCAAGATCACTAGCATAATCAGAATCAACAAATCCAATAACATCATTTGACTTCACTGAATTCTTATCAAATAATAATCCGAAGTTAGAAGTACCTTTCAAATAACGAAGAATCCACTTCACTGCATTCCAATGTTCTTTGCCTGGATTATGCATAAATCTGCTAACCACACTAACAGCATGAGCCAAATCGGGTCTTGTACAGATCATAGCATACATGAGATTTCCAACAGCACTGGAATATGGAATATGAGACATGTACTCTCTATCTTCTTCATTATTAGGATATTGCAAAGATGACAATTTAAAATGTGAAGCAAACGGTGTAGGAACAAATTTGCAATTATTGAGATTGTACCTTTCAAGCACTTTCTCAATGTAACTTTTCTGAGATAGAAATAGAGTACCAGCACAACGGTCACATTTAATTTCCATCCCAAGAATCTTTTTGGCTGGTCCAAGATCTTTCATATCAAATTCATCACTAAGTTGAGCCTTCAATTCATCAATTAGTGACTTTTCACGAGAAGCAATAAGCATATCATCAACATAGAGCAGTAAATACACGAAAGATCCATTGGAGAACTGCTTCAAGTAAATGCAATGATCATAATTGCTTCTAGAATAACCATGTGCAAGCATAAATGAGTCAAACCTTTTATACCACTGCCTAGGAGCTTGTTTCAAACCATAAAGAGATTTCTTCAAGTGACATACTAAGTGCTCTTGTCCAGGAGCAGAAAAACCCTCAGGTTGTGTCATATAAATCTCCTCATCTAAATCTCCATGAAGAAAAGCAGTTTTGACATCAAGTTGCTCTAGCTCCAAATCAAACATAGCAACAATTGCAAGCATAACTCGAATAGAAGAGTGACGAACAACAGGCGAGAAAACCTCATTAAAATCAATACCTTCCTTTTGTTCAAAACCTCTCACAACTAGACGAGCTTTAAATCTTGATGGTTCAACTCCAGGTACACCCTCCTTCCTTTTATAAATCCACTTGCACTTTAAAGGTCTTTTACCTACAGGAAGCTCAACCAAATCCCATGTAGAATTCTTTTGAAGGCTCTCAAATTCATCATTCATAGCAACTAACCATTGTGATGAATTATCACATGAGATAGCTTCCGAATAAGAAGAAGTTTCAAATGCACCATTAGTATCTTGAGCAATAATGAAAGCATAATGAGTCATACTATCAGTGTCACGATATCGTTGTGGCAAAACGATATTCCTTCTAGGTCTATCAATTGCAATACTGTGATTATCAATAACAGGAGGTGCAGGAGTAGAAACTGACTGTGTAGTAGAAGAAGCAACAGAATCATCATTAACAGGTACATCTACCTCAAGATTCTGAACAGTAGTTTCAGGTATAGGTGTGGATGAAGAACCAGTAGTAATACCTCCAGCAGATTTAAATGTACTTTCATCAAAAGTAACATCACGACTGACAATCACCTTTCTAGAATCTGGACAATATACACGATATCCTTTTACACCACAACCATAGCCAACGAAAATGCATTTTTGAGCTCTTGGCATAAGCTTTCCATTGTTAACATGAGCATAAGCAGTGCAACCGAAAATCTTAAGGTTGGAATAATCAACAGGTTTACCTGTCCATACTTCTTCTGGAATTTTGAAATCAATCGCTGAATTAGGAGCGCGATTAATCAAATAACATGCTGTAGAAGCAGTTTCAGCCCATAAAAATCGTTTTTCCCATAATCCTGCATTAGAAAGCATACAACGGGACCTTTCCAGAATAGTACGATTCATCCTTTCTGCAACACCGTTTTGCTGAGGAGTACCTGGAACAGTTCTATGTCTAGCAATACCATGATCAGCACAGAATGAATCAAACTCACCACTGCAAAATTCCAATCCATTATCGGTCCTTAATTTCTTGATTTTTCTGCCAGTCTGATTTTCAACTAAAGCTTTCCACAACTTGAACGTAAGAAAAGCTTCATTTTTATGCTTCAAGAAATAAGCCCAAACTTTGCGAGAAAAATCATCAATAAACGTGATCATATACTCATGACCTCCAATTGAACAATGTGGAGCAGGACCCCAAAGATCAGAATAAATATAATCAAGTATTCCTTTAGTGCAATGAGTTGATAAAGAGAAACTGACCCTCTTTTGTTTACCAAAAACACAATGTTCACAAAATTCCAATTTACCAATATCGTCCAAATAACCTCTCTTATGCAAGAGATGCATACCTTTTTCACTCATATGACCAAGTCGCATATGCCATAGCTTCGTGTTTGATGTGTTGGATGCAATAGAAATAGCTGCAGTACCTGTAACTGTGGATCCTTGCAAATAATAGAGATTATTCATACGATTTGCTTTTAAAACCACACGGTTACCTTGAGAGACCTTAAGAACGCCATTATCAGCAGAAAATTTGAATCCCATTGCTTCTAAAGTGCCCAAAGAAATAAGGTTTCTCTTCATTTTTGGAACATAACGAATATTGGTAAGGGTCTTGAAAGTGCCATCATGAACTTTAATTTGAATAGAACCAATTCCAATAATTTCAAGTGAAGATTCATCACCAATAATAACATCACCATCATGAATATTAGAATAATCAGAAAACCACTCTCTATGCGAGCAAATGTGAAAAGAGCAAGCCGAATCAAGAACCCAAGACATACGCTTTTCAACATTAGAGGTGACCATAAGTGACTCCCCACTATCCAAATTCTCAGCAATACTAGCTTCAACAGAAGATTTATCGAACTCTTTCTTTTTCTTTCTTTCTTCCTTATTTTTCAGCTTAAAACATTGGGAGATCTCATGATTATCAGCTTTACAATATCGGCAAAAAGTGTTGGATTTACGACTCCTAGACTTAGATCTTGATCTTGATTTACTAGAATTGTCCGCTTGTTGAGTTCGACCTCGAACAATAAAACCCTCACCCTTTGACTCAGAACGAGAATCACAATCAAATTTCTCCTTAGACAACAAATTTGACTTAACATTCTCAAAACTGAGTGAGGTATTATTTCTATAAAGCATAATTTCTTTAAAATGCTTAAACGAAGCGGGTAAAGAAACAACCAACAAAATTGCCTTATCCTCATCATCAATTTTCACATCCAAACTTGCAAGATCAACACAAATTGAATTAAATTCAGCAAGATGTGATTGGATAGAGGTACCTTCCGCCATGCGAATAGTGTACAGACGTTCCTTAAGACGGAGCTTATTTGCAAGACTTTTAGTCATATAAAGCTCCTCCAATTTCTTCCACAATTCTGCGGCTGATTTTGCGTTCAAGACTTCATGCAAAACATCTGTAGACAAACTGAGTTGCAAGGCGGACAAAGCTTTTTCATCAAGTTCCTCCCATTTATCAGCTGACATATCATTAGGCTTATCATTTAAAGCCTTACGCACGCCCAACTGAGTAAGAACGGCCTTCATCTGAATTTGCCATATGGAAAAGCTGATTTTTCCATCAAATTTCAGAATATCCAATTTAGTAGACATGGCGTGCAGCAAATAACAGAGAAAAAAAATATCTGGTAGACTTCCTGTGTGTGCCTAGAAAAGATTAATAAGCCAACACCAGATCTAGTAGTTTTCTTGTGTGCGTGTAGCGAAGATCAACACTTTTTTCCAAAGTCCAGCACGCCAACGATCTGCTGTGAGGCACAATGGGCACGTAGCCCAATAAAGTGAATTTTGACCGCAAGAAACAAAGTGCACAGCAAGAATCTCCGCACGGAAATTGAAAAATTTGGAAAATCCTTCTCTTCTCTCTCCGTGTAGCAGATCAGATTGCAGGTGCAGCAAATCCCTTGTTGCAGTCACGAAGAGAATTAATACTGGTGCAGCCGGACGAGGATCGAGGACATACACCAGAATAGAGAACCCCTCGGATCCTAGAGCGGCGCCAATACCCAGAAGTCGACGGGGTGGCCGCCCGTCTGGTGAAGACGGCAGAGTGATCGCACGTTAGGCGGATCTGCACGCGAAGAACGCAAGCCGACGTGACCTGCGGGATCGGTGCGGCACGAAGACGAAGATCGATCTGTTATTGACAGCTCTGAATACCACTTGTTAGGATTAACAGGGGACACATGATTTAACGTGGAAAAAACTCCCCCAAGGTGGAGGAGAAAACAACCACAGGAAAACAGATCTATTATGATGGGTTGAGGTACAAGTACAGGGGTGACCTATATTTATAGACGTACAACAGATAGAGATACAATCCTATCCCAATAAAACGTACAAGAGATAGAGTCATATCCCCCAATTAAACACATGAGACTAGGAGAGGAAACCCATCAACTGACCATGATGGCGTGATGGTGGAGAGCTGCCGAATTGCTGGTTTCTATCATTAACCCTGATGACCCAAGATGGAGTCCTTGTTTAATTGGGGAGCTAAACTCACCTAAATCTCATAAAGACTGTACCCCAGCCTTACAGCTCAGCATAATCAATTGATTAGTGAAAAGGGATCATGCTGTGCCCCTCTCCTCGCCAGGAGGATGCATCCGTGTCGGCAGTTAATAAATGGGGATTGGCTACCTACTCCTTCTCAGCTCTGATCTCTCCGGGCCCTGCATTCAACCCAAATCAACCGTACGTTCTGTGCACAGTGCTACAGTCCCTGTAGCTGACACGGTCACACCACACCAGCTCAAACTGCAGATGACGCCCGTCATGAGATGAAGGCTTGTCCTGACAGTGTTGGCACTTGCACATGCAGTCCTGTCTGATGAGTCAGCTCCTTCATCGTTGTGCAGATGTCTTGATCCGTGATTCTTCAATGTTTTCTTCAGGAGATACCAGTTCTCTTGGTAAGATCAACTGCAAAACTTCAATTAGGGACGGGAGTAGTTATCTTGTTATTTAACCTTGTTTGGCAGGTAATAAGGGCAATATTCCTTGCAAAAAAGTAAAACCTTGGATAGGCATTGGCGGTTAGCTTTCGGTGGAAAGTGAAAGCGATTAGATGCTAGCGTCCACTGGAACTTCTTTTTACCAACAGTAACTTATTTTTTTATCGTATTGGACTGTTCGTGGGAAATAACTTGCATTACGGTGACAATCTGATCGACAAAACTGCTGTCGCTTTACACCAACGTTGAGTAAGCAAAATGCTGCGGTAAATTTATACAGTGACACACAATGTTTTAACAATGCCATCAGGGTTACGGTTGGACCTTCCTGCACACTTCCAAACCGTCAATCCATGCGAGAGGTTGGGTCACAGTAACAGGCGATAATATTTTCAAGCCAAAACGGCAGAAGCAAAGCCGCGCTGTCGATCTCACCGCGTGTCGCTCTTCTCCCCCGTAGCAATCCAATTGATAATCGGCGCGTTGTTTATTACTTACTCTTAACTGTTTTGTGGCCGGCGGCGGCGCCAGCAGGAGTTTGACGGCTGTAATTATTTCCGTGGCGGCATTTCGAAACCATTTATTACGACGTCACGGTCACTTTTACCGTCAGAAAACCGAGCAAGAAGCAGCAGCAACCGGCGGCGGACCCGCGTCACCCGTCGCTCGCTGGTTCGCGGCGATGCAACCCCACCAAACCAAGCAACGCTGCCGCCGATGGCATTCATGGCTGACGGCGAGCACGGCTGCAAAGTTACGCGGAACACGTCCAAAACCCGCTGCTTTCTGAATGCGCAGGCCACGCCCCACCGCCTCGCCGGGGACTCCTCAAAAAGGGCGCTGCCGCTTACCTAACAAGCCCCAGCCGTTCAATAAAAAAAACAAGCCCCAGCCGTAAATAAATTCCTCTCATGCCATGGAGCGACAAAATGGAAGGTGACAATACCTGTCACGTTTCTAATTATGTGAATTTTGATGATCTCTTTAATAATTTTAAAACTACTTTGTAGGTTAATCATATTTGTAGTTGTGTTAGTTCGTAGCATGATATGAGCAAGGGTATGTTTGAATTGAAGCCCATGCTTACTATACAAATTTTGGTAGTTGATTGTAAAAAGTGTGTTTTTAGATTGGAATGGTAATCTAATGAACTCATATGTTGAAGTAGTTCATTTTTGTTACCAACATTGGCCAAGTTTTAAATGGCCAAATTCTACACCAAATTTTGGTAACACCAAACTTTAGAAAAGTGCACAATGAAACAATCCAAACAGATCTTAAGTTTGCATATGAACAGATACTACATCCAAACGTAGTTGAGCGTAAAAAAATCACAAACACAAAGGGTTCCCGTGTGCTTTGTGTGACCTAGCTGCTTGCCGCCTCCCTTGTACGCTTGGTTAAGTTACTAATCCATTACCAACAGTGGTAAAATCCGCTTTTAGCGAGGATAAGAAGCAGCAAGGAAAGCATCATGCCTCACCTTTCCTTTAATCACTTTCTCTCCGTTGTGGATGAGTCGAACAGGAACAGCGTATATACCTATGACCTGCCCTTTTTGTGCTGTGCCTGTGCGTGATAAAGCGGCCGAGTCAGATTAGAAAAAGCGCAGTCTAACTCACGAGGCGAAACTGCAGGATTAGGCGACGGTCACATGCGGGGTTTAGTGGTTTAGTAAACGTAAGATCTGGCTCGGGCGCACGAGACACCGACCCTTAGCTAATCTACTGTGGAAATGGAATTGTTTTCAAGTTAAAGAGACTTAGCAAAGAATATTGTTGCTGCTCATGCATGATCAATTCTGTTGTTGATGGTAATTACAGAGACAAAACGGAGCAACAATTAGGGGAGAGAGAGCAAGGCGACTATCTCTCCATTTCATCCACTGCTATTTTCACCTACAGGCTAACCAAATATCACAGAAACGAAGGGAAGAAAAGATGACATGCTCATTTCATTTCAAGGCTTCTGAAGTCGAGCATGGCGGCCCTGAGCCCCAGGAAGTTGCTGCACTTGCAGTCCGTGCTCTTGGGGAGCCCCAGGCTGCAGCTGAAGCAGAGACCGGCCTCCCTCTTCACCGCCGGCTTCACGGGCTCCTCCTGGCACGGCGGGCTGATGCAGAGGTCCAGGTTGAGGTCGGGGCACTTGAGCGGCTTCCCTTGGCCCCAGTCGCCGGCGCTCTGCGGCTCGTGGCTGACCTTCGGCTCCTCTCGCCGGAACACGGCAGCCTTGTCATCCCTCGCCGCCTCGAACGATATCGTTATGTTGGAGGCGTGCTCGTTGATCGGCCGGTGGGTCACCGGGTCGATCCCCCGGCTCAGCAGCTTCCTCCTGATGTGCGTGTTCCAGTAGTTCTTGATCTCGTTGTCCGTCCTTCCCGGCAGCCTCCCGGCGATCAGGGACCATCTGCGAGACATAACAATAATAAACCGATCAGCCAAGGGTCTTTAATGATGTAGTAGTAAATGTTATTTAAGATGAAAGATGAGACAAGTACTGATGCGTAACATACTTGTTGCCGAGCAAGCTGTGGAGCTTGATGATGAGCTCGTCCTCCTCCTCCGTGAAGTTACCGCGCTTGAGGTCCGGCCGGAGGTAGTTGATCCACCGCAGGCGGCAGCTCTTGCCGCAGCGGAGCAGCCCAGCGGCCTTGGGCAGCGAGCGCCAGCACCCCTCGCCGTGCGCCTTGATGTAGGCGACGAGGCGGTCGTCCTCTTCCTTTGTCCAGGCGCCCTTGTTGGTGTGCGCCTTCTCGCAGCACGGCGACCTCCCCATGGACGACGCTGATGATGATGATGCTTTTCTTGGTCCTTCCGCCGCGCGCGCGCCGCTTTCTTTCCCTCGCTATCGGTGGGTTGCGCAGCAGAGGCAGAGCAGTGGAGGTTGTTGCGATGCGAGCGAGTGGTGGGTGAAGAGGAGGCTGGATTTTATAGGCACTTGACTGGATCGGGGAGGTCTTCTAGAGGGCTGAGTTGGTGGGAAAAAGGTTAGGCGGGTAGGCCTCCTCCTCCTCCTCCTCCTCTCTTCCCCAGGCCTCCTCATGACCTCACCACTGCCCACTGGTTTACTACCAGTTTTGTTTTGCCAAGCAAAAGCCGCCGCCGCAACGCAGCCACAGGGCCACAGCCGTGGAACGGACGAACCTCAGATAGGTGTAAAGTGAGGTAAGCGACGGCGCGCCAACCGTGTGTGGTTGCTCGCCACGCGTGGTTTAAACAGCCAATCAACTAACCGCACCTCTCCACCACCGATGATGCGAACCTGTTGGTTATGGGTGTGGATTAGGTTCACCTCCCTGTTGCTGATGCCTGGCTTCCACCCCGTGAAACACTGGTGCCCTGCACAGGGGGTAACTCAACAATCAGAGGGGTCAGTCGGCCATCTGTGAACCGTATTCAGTGCAATTTGATCAGATCAGATGGAGGCATGGAGCCCATGCAGGTAGTTTCTATCCGCCATACGATTACGTTGACATGGAAATGATTTCAGCTGTATACTAATCACTACAGAGTAGTAGTTGTATACGATTCATTCATGCATTTAAAAAAACAGCCTGACCTCACCAGCTCTACTCATCTTGATGCCTCTTTGTTTAACAAGGCCAATGTTTCTGGTGTACCCACAAACCCACACGCTGATATCTGCACTAAAAAAACAGGTCAGGGTCCAAAACAATGGAAGCATAGATCATGGACTTTATCCTTGTTTATATCTCTGAATAAAATAGTATGGATCAGAATTGGCATCTGGTACCGCCTAAATGAATGCTATTGGCCAACCACCGTATTGTTTTTTTGTTTAACTTGTCTAGAATGTTATGTATCCAGAATCATAGATATTGTCACACTCCGAGCAACCTACTTTCGTTTGGGCAGACGTTTTTATAATCTAAAATATAGGTTAGTTCATCCGTTTGGTCAACCATAAATTAAAAATTCAACAAACGCATTACTCCTGCAGCTGTGTCCTTTGTCTTTCCTTAACAGGGCAGATCATGAAGATATCATATTATATGAGTAAATTAACATGGCAATAGTTAAACATATCAGCGATCCTTAATAAGACATCTACAATGATAAGGGCCTCTTTCACTTATTTAACATGTGCGTATTTGTATTTGTCGTAGAGGAAAAAATAATGCAAACATTGAATTTACGAGAATGCAGAAGTTCTACAAAAATTGGATCAACTCTGAATTAGTAAAAACCTGTGAGAATCACATTGTTGGGACACGGGAAGAAGATGAAATTATGACTTGGCGAGGTAGACCATTAATTGTATTTGTTAGGAGGAACTTACATATCCATGACAAAATCCAGCTGGGCTTGCATAAAATTTGTCTACCTAATATATTCGTTTTGGGATGGTTACCAAACTATGGACCATAGTTGGTTGGGTGTAAGGAAAGGAAATATCCAAACCATTAGCTTCGGTTGGGGCCAGAATGATTGGGACTCCACACTCCATTATGATCCTCCATATGGACTGTTTAAGTTTCTGGTGTGTTTCTCCCTCCTTTCTTTCCTGTTGTCATCGAGTGATCATACCTCCAGCTCTAAATTTTATTTAGTGGATGAGTAGGCTGGCTTAGTTTTATAACCTGAGATTACTTAATGACATGGGACAGTGTTTTATGCAGGCTAAATTTAATGAATGCACATTTCACAACAGATTGATGAGCAGTTTTTATCGTTTCGTAGTACAACGACATGCAAACAAAGCGGTGTATTTGGAAATCAAGCATTTGAAAAAAGTGCAGCAAGCACATCTACCAATTTTCCAACCATGCAATTGTGAATCAGCAAGTTAGACACCAATCTGTTTTATTGTACTATTTGATATCAGTAACTAGTCTTAATTGTTTTTCAAAATAGCAGTAAGCTATTTAGCCAAAAATAAATCGAGCTTAGGGTCCAGTCAGTTTGTTACCCACTGATTTAATACGCTTCAGGTACACGTAAACCATTTCACTTGTACCCTATGCGTAAACCATTTCACTAGCAAAACAAGTGCAGTCACTGAACAAATCACATCATCATTACTTCTAGTGGTTAAATGGTAGGCACTAGTTCTAGAAAGCATGAAGTCAGGAAAGAGGAGGGTAGGGGAATGGTTTGTAGCTGAGATGTGGTGTAGGTTATGTGCATTAGTTCTACCTTCCACTTCTTAGACACACACTTGTGGTGCAAGCCTACTTGTGCAAGCTGGGCTGTTTCAGGTTGGGGGGAGGGAAAGAAGGTAAGGAGAGAGGTAGGTCTAAGTCGCTCTTTTGTCAGCTCTTCAAGGGCAAATTTGCCATCCCCACCACATGGCACAAGCATGAACGACACTTGTCCATAACTCCTCTGCCCCAACTCCCTCTTTGTTTACCCAGCCTACATGCCCCTTATAGGCCTACATAAAGGTCCAAACTCCCTGCACTATCATCCTTTTCACCCATAAATCTTCTCTCTACCTACCAGTCCTCGCATTCTTCCATGCCCATTGCCTATTATTGGGTTAGGTGTGGTGTTGGTCTCCAGGACCTCAACCAAATTCATCAGCTAGCTGCTGACAATGAATTCAATTCTTGTCAAGCCCAACTTGCTTTTGGAGTAATGTAAATAAGAATACTAGAATGGAAGAGATGGATCTAGTGGTTTGAATATATGAATTAAACTACTTTTATGTTTAACCAAAGAGTCATGAAATTTCTGATTGTTTAGTTCCACAAAAGAACGTTTTCAGTCTTCATGAGAGTTATGGGACAATTAATTAACTACAACATCGTCATACTTCATTTCCTGACAACTAGAGTCTTTGACAGTTGACTGTCTCCAAATAGACTGAACAGCATGAGGTAAAACAAATGTCCTAGACCTTCGTTACTTCCAAATACGGTTCAACCATTTATAGCAAAAATGATGATGACTTAATAATTTGATTCTGGTTTTACTATAAAAAGTCTTAATTTAGTTTTCAATAAAATTAATTTCTTTGATAAAAGGGGTAACTTTTCATACTTCAAAAGTTGCTATACTAATTAGAATGCAATTTGTGAACACGAGCAACGGGGTTTCAAATAATCTAGCTTACTGTGTAAACTAGTGCTTACATACAGCGAAATATGATACTAACCGTGTTTCAGTCCTTTTACAAGTGCGTCCATCATAGGGATGACATGAAAAGCTTTCATATGTTCCATTGCCAGTACCTGAATCAGCAATTTCTGCAAAAAAAAGAGGCATACCTGGTGTCGAAGGCTCCCACACATTATCAGGTTTGGGAAAGCGTTATTTCTAGACAGCCTTATCGCTGCTTTTGCAGAAAGACTGGTTCGAACTCAATGACCTCAGGGTACAAGTGGAGACAGTTTCTGCAAAGAAATAAATCATCAAAACCCTACTGTGCATCCTAATTCCATTTGCTGAAACAATGATTATTCTTATCATGATGTATTTTTCTTACGCGGGGATGTAGTTTCTGTACCACCTTAACTATATTTTCTTAGAGCAAGTTTTACAACTCTTGAATTCCAACTTAATATACTATCATAACCAACTGAGTGAAATAAGACCCAATATGCAATGCAAATTTATCTCCATATGGATGTTGATGTTGGGTCAGGTTGATCCATCAGCAAGCTCCTAACAATAACACATACACGCAGCCTGTAAGTGGTCCTCTCTTAACTACCAGATCAGCTCATTATCAATTTAGAAACAGTTTTTCAAATAAAAAGAGATGTATAATATATCTTTCAGCTCCATCTGCATTGTATGATTAGTTGTTTAACAATGGATTGTCCCAAGAATAGCCAAAGGAAACCCTGAAGGAATGCAAAAGCGCATACGTAAATGATCATCCAACTCGAGTACTCGACTAGGAAGCCTAATATTGACCAAGCCCAACATGAGGTGTACAATTTTGGTATAACGTATGTCATAATCATACAAATATATCCTCTGATAGGATTGTTTTCATTCCATGATTTGCCTACATAACAGCAAGATGGACTGACAATGAGAGATGCTCTGGTTAATGAACGTATTCCTGACTAAACTTCTCATCTCAGGGTTCAGATACAGCCGACTAGAGCCTTTAAATCTGAATCAATCTAGACAGGTGTAGTTCTTTGTTCTTGTTTGGACATAACTAATATCCTACATTTGTACCCTATTAATGGAGGTCAAAGGTGGTCACTTGAACAGCTGAACCTATATCTATCTACCTAAGCAAGTAAGCATAAGGTCTGCATAGAGGCACTTGAGGAACATAAGAAAGCAAATCTAAACACTACTTTTCAGCCTTTTGCTGAAACACTTGGTTAACCATCTAGAAATGCACAGAATCTGCACCTATGAGGTTGCAACGCACATGAAAGCAGCATAAGAACTATCTCACTGACGAAACTGAGGGATGTTGCTTCGCCTGAACTTGAATTTGGACCACTTACAATCCTGTGAACCAAACGCTTTCGTGTCGGTGCCTTTTATTATTTACCGACCTTGTTCTGGTTATGCATGGGAGAGATGATCAATTCCTTGGAATCAGCGGCAATGCCCGTATGATCTCAATTACACTCATTGTCGTATATGAAGAGGAATTAATACATCCGAAATATCTTTCTGATTTCATAAATTTCCATTTCAACCATACAGCAGGCTGCGATAGAGTCTGGGAGTCAGGTGCACTGTTAAAAGGAAGCTTTCTAAACATCTCAGGACAGTATATATAAAATAGAATACAAATATTATTTGTTCTTACCATTCGGTACAATGTTCGGTGAAGGCACAACAACGTTATTAGAATGTCTATAATACAAATTGCAACCCGGCAGTGTCAAATGATAAAAAGCAAACATGATATGCTTATCCAACCATAAACTAGCCAAGCATGATATGTGTCCGGAGTTTCTATCATTTTACAGAAGACTTACTATTTATCCATAAACTATCTAGATAATTTAGCATAGATTTAGAGTTGTCAACTATATTAGGTTGTCCACACCAGCATACTCTATACACTATTCTCCTTCTATTTTTACAATATGTACTTTAAATTTTAACTGCGCTACAGTGTATACAGCGTGCCACTGCGGACGATCTTAGATGATTTGAATTAACATATAACTGCAAGACAGCCACAATACATGCCACTTGCTCAGATCTTTGGTTCACACAGATATGACCCGAGAACTACCGCTGTCATAACACGTGCTGTACAGAACAGTGACACTTTTGTACAGTGTTCAGTGAAGGCACAACAACATTATTAGAACATCTATAATACAAATTGCAACCCGGCGATGTCAAATGAAAAAAATAAAATAAAAACATGCTATGCTTACCCAACGATGAACTTATAGCCTAAGCATGATATGTGTCCGGAGTTTCTATCATTTTACAGAACAGTGACACTTTTGTATCTTGTAAGACGTGCTGTATAGAACTACCACTCTGTCATAAGGTGTGCTGTACAGAACAGTGGCACTTTTGTATCTTACACACTAGGACAACAGATTATAACACTGACGTATTCAATCAACAAGGAAATGTAAACAACTTGAAAAATGCAGTCATCCGAAGACGGCCACACTTCATCCGATCTGACAAGTTGGGAACATAAGAACTGCATATCTAATGGAACGAGGAACGCAGACATCAAGGGGATCTGGATTTGGATTTCGGACCACTTACAATGCCGTGAAACGAAAGCTTTCGTGTCGGTGCCTTTCCAGAAACTGTGCCCACTCCTAGTTTGAACAGAACGCGTCAACAATTTCCTTCGGACCAGCGCCATATTCCATCTGACGGAGCATTCTCTGACACAGAACCGTGGGTCCGTGTCGATCAGCGAGGACCGAGAAAGCATTGCAAGAGCCGCAAGCGCTTCGTCTTGCAGCTCTCCGGGCATTTTCGTCGAACACCTTGCGGGACACCGCCCCGGCCATCTCTCACGGGGCCACGAGGGGAGAACACACCGCCTGTTAACGCATCCACGACCACCAGTTCACACCGCCTGCTAGCAGGCTGATCTGGCGCCCAGCCGCGCCGGCGCAGGCGAGGCGACGCCTGACGGACTCTTGACGAGACGGGAACGCCATCGCTCGAACCGCGATAAACTATTGGGCTTAGCCCACTCGTGGGCTTCGTAGGCTGTATAAGCGACAGCAAGATCTGAATGGGCCGCAACATCAAGGCCCACGACGTTCCAACGGCTAGGTCTCCAACGGTCGAACCCCCCGTCGAACCGATTCATATATCTCCTGTGGAATCCAATGCCAGCTCCCGACTCCTTTCCTCCGCCGTCTCTTGCAGCGGTGAGCTCCACTCTCCTTGCGCTCGTTTCGCGGGGGGGGAGGAGAGACCCTACTACTTTCCTCCGCTGTTCTCTTGCTCCGCTCAGCTCCGTTCTTCTTGCGCTCGTTTCGCGAGGGAGGAGGAGGAGCTCGAGCCGCCATGATGCAGCAGCAGGAGCCGTGGAACCCCGTCGGCCTGGGGCTCCGGCCGACCAAGTCGGCGCCCTGCTCGCCCATGAAGCCGCCGCCGACGTCCATGCTCCGGACTCACTCCGACTCCTTCCATGTCGCCCACAAGGTGCCCGTCGGCGATACCCCGTACGTCCGCGCCAAGCGCGTCCAGGTACGTGCGTGTCTCGCGTTGCTTTTGTTTCTGCGGTCGGTGCTATGATTTGCGGTCGCGGGAGGTGGCGCCTCGATCTGACCTTGGATTTGCTACGCGGATTTGGTCGTGATTGCAGCTGGTGGACAAGGACCCCGAGAAGGCCATCGTGCTGTTCTGGGCGGCCATCAACGCCGGCGACCGCGTCGACAGCGCGCTCAAGGACATGGCCATCGTGATGAAGCAGCAGAACCGCGCCGAGGAGGCTATCGAGGCCATCAAGTCGCTGCGCAGCCGGTGCTCCGACCAGGCACAGGAGTCCCTTGACAACATCCTCCTTGATCTCTACAAGGTCCGTGCCCTTCTATGCCTCGACATGCATCTATAGAAAACTTGTGCTATTTATTGTTGATGCATCTCTGAATTGTTACTGAATTTTGGTGCGTTCCTGTTCCCGCGATGCGCAGAGATGCGGGCGATTGGATGATCAGATCTCTCTGCTGAAACACAAGCTGCAGCTGATCCACCAGGGTGTTGCCTTCAACGGCAAGCGCACAAAGACGGCGAGGTCGCAGGGACGCAAGTTCCAGGTCACCCTGGAGCAAGAAGCGACCAGGCTCCTTGTAAGTGCGCCCATTTCTTGGACTTTCGTGTCGATTAAAGATTTCAGTACAACTCCTTTAGATTGAAATACACCATTCAATTTTATTGGCGATTAAAGATACGATTCATCTCCTTTAGATCGAAATACCCGATCCAATGTTGATGATGCTTGCCATGTTTGATGCGCAGGGCAACCTAGGATGGGCGCTGATGCAGAAAGAGAACTACACGGAGGCGGAGGGGGCGTACCGCCGTGCGCTGCTCATCGGGCCGGATAACAACAAGATGTGCAACCTGGGGATCTGCCTCATCAAGCAGGGCCGCGTGCTCGAGGCCAAGGACGTGCTCAAACAGGTGCGCTCGGCGGCGGTTGACGGCCTGCGTGGCGCCGACTCGCACCTCAAGGCCTACGAGCGCGCGCAGGAGATGCTACGGGACCTCGAGGCAAAGCTAGTCGGTCGCCCGCGCGCCGACCCGCTCGACACGAGCTGGCTCTTCGACGCACTGCTGCTGGGTTCATCCTCAAGCATCTGGCAGCCGCAGCCGTGCGTGGACCACTTGCTGCCTCCCCCGGTCCCAGCCCCAGCGCCGCGCCACCAGTTCGCCGATGAGAACGCCGGCATGAGCAAGAAGATGGCGGCGCTGCAGGCGAACATGCTCAATGTGGACGCGCAACCGTTTTACTCTCTGAGGATGCCACCACTTTCAACGAAGCCTCAGAACACGTTGTCTTATCAAAAGCAGCAGCAGAAGCCAGCTCCGGTGCATGATCTGATGGGCAACCTGAAGAGGACACGGTCCGGCACTGCTACGGACAAAGCAGCAGAAACCGTAGAGAAGGAGCAATTCACCGACGAGAATAGCGGCAGGAGGAAGTCACTCTCTGCAGAGGACAGGTGGCCGGAGCTGCCCGACCACAGCGCCTTTGATGAAGCCCTTGTTGCTGCAGTTCTCGCCCCGGTCCTCGATGATGAACCAACAGGCACAGGCGAGAACGCCAACAACGGCAAGCATCCAGGAAGATGTGACACATCAACAGTGAAGGAGAAGATCGGCAAGAGGCTGAGGATCTTCCAGGATATCACACAGACAGTCAACACATTCTGATTCGTTTCATTTTTCTTTTGCTTTCTACTCACTACAGGCTGGTAACACCGTGAAGGAGATGGGCTTGTTCTCCTGGAGGCTCCTGCCGAGCGACTATAAGGTTAATCACAGATTGGATTGTATTTGGATTCTCAATTCAATTTAACACAGCCAAATTACAGCTGATTTTTTTGTTCAGTTAGTCTTAACACTTTAGCAAGGTTGTTGTTTTCTGCTTCTTTTGCCTAAAGGCAACCTTGTAATAGAAGTGGATTGCATCTTGTTCTTATTGAATAACACAGTGTCTTATCATTTGTCCAAAAAGTTTTTTATTTAATTCCTGTTTTTATCATTTTCTTCAAGGCATTAGCTTTCTGCTAAATACTCTTTTCACTTGTTCAATAAATCAAATTAGAAATAGAAAATCTGTCGAGTTCCACAACTAATTAGAGTTGTTGAGAAATTCCGAATGAGAAATGAAATTCCCCAATATTGAATGCAAGCGGAACAAGGCGTCCGAGGGGCAGAGGAAATTAAGGAATCTGGACGTCTGCGAGGAATGCAGCAGCTCGGCAGCAACAGAGAAGGCAAGGCAACGGCGACCTCTGCTGGTTGGTGGGCCTGCAAGCCATGATGAAAAAGCCCAGATTGCGATGGGCGAATTAGCATCGGCCCAAACAAAATTTTATTTACAGAGATATATGGCTGGTCTTGTTTTGCAACACGGACCAAAACTAGTGACAGCTGCAAAGGACAGTCTAGTGCTTGCGCTGCGATGGAGAAGGCGATGAACTTGCACTCGATGGCCGCGAAGCCGGTGGACGGAGGGGAGTGGAAGTGATGGCCAATAGCGATAGGTGGAGTGAGAAAGGAGATCACCTCTGTTTTTTTTGAGAGAGAGATCATCCGTTTCTTAAAGTTGCTATGGCGGGGCGGAAGAAGATGAGCGAAGTAAAGCTGAAGAAGGAGATGAAGACGGGCGTGGAAGGGGGCGGGGTCCGGGATTGACGTGTTCGGCATGGTTGCCTTGCGTGACTGACTTCGTGGATCACAAGCTCAGCCTCGTCTTCTACTGGTCAAGGGATAACGACCAGAAGTTCCCTTAAAAGGATCGGTATCTTGCACGGACAGGTCCTCCAACTCGTGTTGTTGTGATGGATTGGAATACCACTGTGATTCTTGAGTTGAAAGTGAGGATAAATGCTTGAGTTTCTTCCCGCTCGGTGTCAGCCCTCCTCCAGTATGAGCGCTTGAGTTTTATAGATGGCTAATAGGTTGTGCCCGGACGGTATGGCCCGAGCACGCCCGTGCCTATAATTTTTGAGCCCCGCACGGTCCGAAAGGACAGCCGGGCCATGCCGGGCTGGCACGTCGGGTCGACGCCGAGGCTCAGGCACGGCGCGAGCTGCCTTTGACCGTGTTGGGTTGTGCGGGGTCCGAAATGGGCCATTCGTGCCGGGCCGGTCCGAAACTGGTTCGACAGATGGTATTCAAAATGATGAGCTTTTTTATACATATCAAATTTCAACATAAACATACAGTTTAACAAAGCAATTAGCAATGTACATACAGTTACCAGAACCAAAGTCCAAATCAGATCACAAACTTCAAAATGATCGCTTAAATAGCTGTTTACAGTTACAAAATTGGCCACCTCATCAAAAACCTTTAGGTAAAATCTCATTTTAATTACATGAGAAGAAAACTCTAAAGGAAAAAAGAGTACAACTCAGCTCTTTGTGATCTAAAGTCAGTTCACAATTTTTAATACAACACATAATACAGACATGAAACATCATTCATCAAGGTATAAATTTGCCATTTTTTTCCTCCAAGTCATTGTCCACCATATTGTGTTGTTGTCTCGCATCACCCTGCTCTCAGTCCTTCACCAAAGACAACATCTCTATATGTTCTGGAGTGAGCTTCCGTCCACTACAAGAATCGAGCAATAGGACGCCGGGAATATTATGAACGTCGGGGCCGACACTTTTAAATAGACTAAAAGCGTCGGTATTTGAAAACCGACGGTTAAATATAAAAGCGTCGGGCCAACTGCGTAAAACCGCCGGCTTCTCTTCGGTGGCCGACGGGTATAATAAAATTGTCGGGATCAAAAATGGAACCGACACCTAAAATTTTAAACATCGGGTTATCATCTCTGGACGACGGCCATAAGTGGGCCCCGATACCCCATCGATCCTGTCGCGCCCCTTCCGATTTTTTTATTTCACCACGTGTCCCACCAATTCTTTGTTATCTCTCCCTCTCCCACCAAGACTCTCGAACCTTCCAGCTCCCTCTCCACGAATTTCGGCACCCAAACCCTAGCCACCCACCGCCCACGAACTCCGACGCGACAACTTTCAGCGCGGCGGCCTCCGGGCACGGCGCCTTCTGGGCGGACGGCCTCCCACGGCGCGGCGGCCCCGGTGCGGCGCGTCCGCCTCCCACGGCGTGGCAGCCCCGTCGCGTCGGCCTCCCATGGCCCGTTCGACTCCCACAACGCGGCGACCACGACACGTCTGGCGGCCACAGCGCGACGCGTCGACCTCCCATGGTGCGGCGGCCCCGGCGTGTCCGCCTCCCATGGCGCGTGTCACACCTGGTTTTATTAACCATAAAACCAGCTGCAAAATATATGTATGACAGGATCAGTTTCACCATACATGTACGAAAAAAGTGATAAACAGTTCTATATCGCATGCAAACAACATTTATACCTTTAAAAGAGTTTTGAATAGAAGCGGAAGAGGAAAAACTTTAGGGCAACCACATACAAATTGACTGGCAGCAACGCGGCCTATGCACCGTCTTCACTTGTCACTGTCCTCATTAGATCTTCTCTTTATTGAGCAGCATATCAAAAGTAAAACAAAGCAAGTGTGAGTACCATCTCGTAGTACTCCGCAAGTGTGGGAAATAAATGACATGAAGACCAAATCAAAGGAAAAGGTTGATAGTGGTTTAAGCACTAAGCATTAAACCTAACCTTAGCTTTCATTAGCAACCTACATCTAGGTGAGTAATCCCAACCATAATAACAGTAATAGCAATTATAATAATATCAACATCAATTTCAAGCATTATCCCAACCACCATTCCAACCATTGACTAATTGTGAATTCGACACCAAGCCACTCTTGTCCGTGAGCACGGCTGTCATGACAGTTTTCCAATCTCTGCAGAGAATGTATCCTTTACCCACAAGCCGTGATTTCATCCCCTGTTGCTAGGTGGACTAAGTAAACCTCCCTGATGCCAGTGATGATCAACCACATTTCACACTCTCATAGGTGTGCGGCCAGGAGATCACTACGAGGTCTTTACAAAGGTCCTTCCGGCTAGTAACCGACCCTCTGAGGTTTCACTGCTCCAGCTCCTAGAGTCCATTTTACCTCCGCCAGTAGAAGCCCCCTCTTGAGCCACGCGGATCACAAGGCAGATACGTTGAACCAATTCCCCGCACTGTCCAAGTACCAGCACTAAGCCGGGAGAGGCCTAATTAATTGATCAAGTTGCCCCATACTCAGTCTTTTGGCGATACTGTATAGCTTAGTGGCTACTCCATAAACCGGTCCTTAGAATCCGGCAAGGTTCAATCCCCAAATCACGGGTGTCGGTGGTTTTGATCCGGCAGATCTCCCGACACTACTAAAGTGTTAGAGGAGTTTGAGGTTCGGTATGGGCACGCGGAGATTCCAGAAGGTGAGATGTCGAGTGACACAAGGGACACGAAGATTTATGTGGTTCGGGCCGCCTGAGCGTAATACCCTACTCCACGGGGTGTGTTGGTGTTGAGCTCAACATCAGTTGAGAGTGTAAAGTCAGCGTGTCTCCGAAGAGTGTGTCCTATGTATCGTCGGCCTGTCCTTTTATAGTACAAGGGCAGACCGTTACAAGTTAGCCTGGCCCGACATGTGTCCCCGACGATTACTGATATTGATACACATTCAACATGTTTAATTGCCCTTAATAACCGAGTTATGGGCTTTGACAGCACCGTTACTGGTAATTAAGGTCGTCCGATCGTGTGTCATTAATATAGTATTAATGACACTTGATCGGGTCTTGAAGTCCTTGATTCCCCTTTGAAGATCCGGAGCCGTTGTGGAGTCTTCCGGAGGTTAGAGGCTGAAGATCCGACGGTTGGACACGTGTCAGCGCCGGAGCACACTGTGGGGAACAGATAGGTCCGGTGTTACCCGACACGTGTCAATTCCGGAGCTTCCCTCGGTCTGGGGTTAGGTCCGGGGGTGCCATTTCGGTACATAGCCCAAAGCTTCCCCCTTGTGGGCGGTAGCTCCGGTTTGATAGTACACATGGCGACCCTGGGACTAACCATGTTGGAGAAGCGGGTCCGGTTATTTCTGACATGTGGGCCTCCGAAGGTCTTCAAATTAAGTAGATGACTTTCCCTTGAGATCTTTGCAATCCCAAGGAGTATATGGTACCCAGGGTACCGACAGTGGCCCCTTGGGCCCACCTCTGGGGAAGACCCCTTGGGTGAAGTCATTCCGCCGGAGGTGGGTCCATCCTTCGACTTTTGAACTGAGTCTTCAAAGGTCTTCGGATGTGCCGTTGGCGATAGTTTGGAGTTAAATCCTCGCCGCGTGGCATATCCCGTGTGCGGCAAATGAGATCTTTGGCGTGGGATCTCACGCAATTGAAGGTCGCCGGTTCCCGATACGAAAATCGTATCGGTTCCGCACGCCTTGTCAGGCCGCCGCCTTCGGGCTTCCCGCCTCATGATGAAAACCGTTCGCCTGGGTAAGAATCTCGTCTTGATCGTCGGGGTGGTCCCGGGCCCTCTTGTCATCAGCTGGGTGGAATTTTTGAGTAGTATCTTCGACTTCCTTGCGGTTTCCATCCAAGCGTTGCGAGGGCTTACTTAAGGAGGAAAGCGCGCACCGTATGGAGTTATTTACGCCTCTCATCTGATCTTGCGCTCAAACTCCCAACTTGTGCTCGCTTTTCCTCTCTTGCCTTGTTGTGCTCCGATGGAGTTGGGTCTCCTTGAGAGTCGTTTGAAGACCGAATGTGACTTGAAGAAGGTTCGGGCCCTCATGGGATGGTCCCCGGACTTCTTCAACCGTCTGGTCTGCGCCGAAAGAGAGCTCCCGTTCGAGAAGGAGCACGTCAGCGAGATGGTGTACTTCTCTTCGTACGCCATGGTGGGGTTGATCCCACCTTTTCCTCCTTTTTCTTGATGCTGCTAGACTTTTATGGTCTGCAGCTATACCACCTTGGCCCACACTCCATTCTTCTTGTGTCTATCTTCGTCTACTTCTGTGAAATGTGGGTGGGCATCCCCCCTGCATTGAACTTTTCCGGACTTTCTTCACCGTCCATACCACCGGTAGGAGTAATGAGTACCTTGGCTTCTATTACTTCGTGAAGCGCAAGAAGTGCCCATTCAAGTACCTCTGGTCGTTTCCCTCTGGAAATTGGGATGATTGGAAGAAGGACTGGATAGTCATCCGGGTGGAGGAGCACGAGAAGCTGGAGCTGTCGGAAGGCCTTCCCAACATCGACACTGCAGTCTGGAGTGAAGCTCCGGTGCTGTCGGATGCCTTCAACCCTGCTCTGACCAGGATCCGCCAGTGCGTGGAGGGAGGATTAACTCCTCAGACAGTATTTTGCAACTTCCTGGTCAATAGGTGGGCACTGCTGAAGAGGAGAGAAAAACTCGCTTGGGCCCTCAACAGCGTGGTGGACGACGACCGGGTCGAGACCGGACTGAAGTCCAACATGGCGGGGGCAACCTGGGAGTTACATCTCAAAAAGTTCTAGCACGGCATCAACGTTGCGAGAGATGACTTTACCCCGCCATCAGCCTTTCTCCCTCTGAACGTGGAAGTAGAGTTCAGCAGGGAGCTCCGACGGACGATGCCGGTGCTTGACGACCTTGGTGTCGTCGAGAGAAGATCGACCTCCAGGGTGGTGATCCCTGGGGCTTCCGAAGGTGGTTCCGACCCTGCCCCGAAGCCAAGGATCGAAGTCGTCGGCAAGGGCAAGGAACCGGCAGATGAACCCTTGAGCCGGAAGAGGAAACTACAGCATGCCGACGGAAGGTCCGTCAGGCCTGCAACCTCTGCATCACCTCCTTCTCCCCGGAGGGGGAGGTCTTCTACAACTGCGGCGACTGTACCCGCAGCGGCGTCTTCCCGGGGTGCTAGCTCCGGGCATGCGACTACATCACCAGGGCCAGTTGAGGCCTCTAGGTCCGGAGGTCCTTCCCGGTCGAGGAGGGCCTCGACTAAGGAAGTGCCCGTGACTGTAACGAGTTCCGGGGGGCCTTCTGGAGCTTCCACACCGGCGGCGGCTATGGTCAGCCCAGAACGCCCGGGGAAGAGGTTCCGCACAAGCTGGTGCAGAAGCCTCCCGAGGTAATTTTTAATCTTTACCTCAGACGGTTGTTTTTTGTAGTAACTATTTTTTAAATTTCTTCATCCTTCATCTGCAACATTCCCAAGAAGAGTAGTGAGGCTCCACCCTCAGCCACATCAGCTGAAGTTGTGAGGGCGGAAGCCACTGCTCCTGTCCCGGTGTCGCCGCAAGTGGTGGCTGAAGCTGCGGCAGCTCCGGCGCCAGCTGTCGTGGTCATGGACCTCGACTCATCCCCCGAGACTCCCGTGGTAGCGTCGGACCATGAGAGAGAAGATGCGCCAGCGGCACCTGCCCTGGAGGTTGAAGCTCCAGGTTTGGGTGCTGAGATGATGGAAGCTTCGGTCGTTGAGCCGAAGGAAGCAATTATTCCGGCCCCAGAGCCAGAAATTGTCGAAGCCCCGGCGGTTGAGCCGGAGGTAATTGAAGTCCCGGCGTGCGCGCCGGATGTTGAGGAAGTCCTGGCGGTTGGGCCGGGTACCTCTGAAGCACCGGCTGCAGAGCCGGTCGTTGCTGGAGCTCCGGCCGCAGGGCCGGTTGATGTTGAAGACCTTCCGGCTCCCAAGCCGGTTGCCGTTGATGCTTCGGCCGCAGGGCCGGCTGTTGTTGAAGATCTTCCGGCGCCTGAGCCGGTCGTTGCGAAGGCGTCAGCGCTCGAGCCCCCAGTAGAGTAGGTGCCCAGGCCAGAGCCAGAAGCAGTTCCTGCTCCGGAAGTGACGACGCCGGAGGTACCCGCGGCTGAGTCGGAGTGCTCTGATGAAGTCGCTGGCCCCCTGCCCGAGGGGACGAACGAAGATCTGGTGGCTGGTCCTTCGGAACCACTTTCGGAGGTCGGAACTTCATCAGCGGGACTCTCATTGATAGCGACTGAGGCCATCCTGGAGGACGGCCCTGGTGCCGTGGAGGCTCAGGGGACCACTCTTGTGGAGTGGGACCCAATTTTTGTAACTGAAAACCCGCTGGAAGTAGCGGAGGAGACCCTAGTAGGTCTGGATCCTATCCCGTTGTCATTGTCTATTGACAACGTCTGCTCCAGTCTGCATCAAGTTCAGCTGGCATTCTTCCACGACAGCAAGGCTCTTGAAGAGGAGCTCCAAACCCTTAGGAGGTGGCGTAATAGGATCTACTTCGAGACCAAGCTGGCGCAGTCAAGGATGGCAGATGACAAAAAATGGATCAAGCAGGAGAAGGTCCGCCTGGAGTACTGGGGTAAGTTATTGGATGACAGGGAGAGCTTGACTCGCGCCCTCAACGCTCAATCTCGGGCCATTTATGAGCAAACCAAAGCAGCTAATAGTGCGGCTGATGAATGCCAAGAAAGGCTTGAGGCCATTAACACTACTCTCATCAAGCGTCGGGAGGCACTTGAGGAGAGGGAGAAAAGGCTCGAAGATGAAGAGCAGAAAATCCTAGAGCTGCGGGATGACGTCTTGAGGAGGGAGGAGGAGCTCACCGAAAAGGTGGCCGACAAGGGCCTCGAAGAGCGCGCCAAGAAATTGGAAGAGCGCTGCGCTGAGGAGGAGGAGAAGGCCTGGGTGCGAGGGTAGGAACTCTACGAGCAAGAGTGTGCCATCGCTGTCAGGGAGAAGAAAGTAAGGGGCAGGGAGAAGGACCTGGTTGACTGCTGGAACAATATCTACCTCCGGGAGGAGGAGCTCGGAAAACTCGAGAAGCGAGTTGCTGAAAAGATTCAGCAAAACCCCAAAGAAGTTGAGCGCCTCGCTCGCGAGAATTCTAAACTGGTGGCGGCCAAAAGATCCTTGGAAGAACTGAAGGGCTTGAGGGCTGCGGACACCCTACAGGTTTGGGAGTTCCTGGGCAAGGCCAACGACATGCTGACACCGATGGGCTTCAGTCCCGTGCGTCCGAATGATCCGGAGCCGGACCTGGCGTTGCAAGCGCTGAGCTCGGCGGGTAGCAAACTCTCCAAGGTGGGCGACGTCATCGCGGACCAGTTGGAGGTTGAGAGGCAATCCCTGGCGAAGAACGTCGCAGAGTATGTGCTGACGTGTTACACCAGCCGGAATCCCCAATTCCCTCTGGAACCGGTGCTTGAAGGTCCCGTCGAAGGAGAAGGTGAAGCCGCCCGAGCCAATGTGTCAGAGGTTGCTCAGAAGGTCGCCCAGTTCTTCCATAGGGTCTAGGACCATCTCCGTAGTTCCCACTTGTATTCTCTCTTTTTCTTCCTCAATTTTGTAATCCCTTGTCTTCAGATGAATGAAATCCCCAAATTTTTGTGAATTTCACTTTTTGTCTTCAACACTTTTTGTCTTCACTTGGCCCCCTGGTAGATGTACACAATTTGATTGTGAACATGTAGCAAGAGGATATTGTGTTTTGTTGAAGACTCATTTGCTTCGAACTTGTAGAGTGTAGGTCCGAAGTCTTCGATAGTGAAGGCCCCCTGAGGTTGCCGAAGCTTAGAAGCTCCGGCATTGTCTATCGTCAGAGCTTAGTAGCTCCGGCAATAGTCCCTATCAACGCGTAGAGCATCGATAGTTAGTCCTCTGGGGTGTCGGAGCTTAGTAGTTCCGGCAGTGACCTTTACCAACGTGTAGTTTGTTGGTAGCAGACTCTGCTTGCGGGGTCTTCTCACCATCATTTATTTTGCGTCGACGGCTGGCCCCCCTAGCTTTACCGGAGCTTGGTTGCTCCGGTGATGCTCGTTTTCAATGTTTAACATCGATTAGAAGCCACCTAGGGGGAGTTGGAGCTTAGTTAGCTCCGACTTTTCTCCATTAACGTGGATTTTTTATTTTTCCTGCACACTGAAGCCAAGAAAAATAGTAAAATTCGTTCCTTGCCTATAACTTCGTGGTGGCTTACGATTCCCAAGAGAGTTTTAGGTCAAACGCGATTCTGAATACAACCGAATGCGTTGTCTTTTCTTCCAGATCCAATTGTACTTGGACCCGCCTTACTTCGGCTTGCCGAGGTGTAGGTAGAGTGGCGTACTTAGGGTGCTTGACCAGGCTAAGTCGATAGCACACTCCGGCCCTAGGTTGGCTTGGCGGCATTCAGACGAGTGGGCCATAAACAATATTTGAATCTAGAAGAATCGACAATACAACTTGAATCGTATATGAACTAGTCGAACTAAAATTTCTTAAGAATTGCACATCTTCGTTATAGACAAGAAAGAGAAAAATAAAAAATATTGAGCCTGTACAAAATAAATGCATGTGGAGTTTGTTTCACATGAAGATGTCTTTCATTATAGGTCCGGGGTACAGGGGAAACAAGTACACTCTTAGGGTACGAAATCAGGCTAAGCGTGTTTAATTTCTTGTTTGACCCAGGGTAGCTAGCCACACTTTTAGTCCTGAGACTGCGAAAAGTGTTGCATGAACTTTGCGGACCTTCCGGGAAAGGTCTGGCTCTTCTCCCAGAGGAACTACCCGACTCTGTACAATGACTCTATAACATACACCTCAAGTTACTACAGACTCACCTCCGTGATATTAAGTGTAGAACTTACGGAGGTGCTCAATGTTCCAAGGATTTGGGAGAGGTGTCCCATCCTCGGTAGCCAAGCGAACGCTTCTGGGACGGGATACTTTAATCACTCGGAAGGGTCCCTCCCAGCTGGGGGAGAGTTTGTTTAACCCTTCACTGGATTGTATTCTCCGTAGCACCAGATCGCCTTCCTCGAGATGTCGGTTGTGTACATGCCGCTGATGATAGCGCCGAAGGGCTTGGCGGTATCGGGCATTCCGAACAGCTGCTTGGCACCTTCCCTCCTCAAGGAGGTCTAGGTCTTCACGCCGGAGCTGGTCCTGCGTGGCTTCGTCGAAGGTCCGGACCCGGAGTGACCCCAAGGTGATTTCCGGAGGAAGGATTGCTTCAGCTCCATACACCAGGAAGAAGGGTGTCTCTCCAGTTGACCGGTTTGGAGTTGTCCTGTTGGCCCATAAAGTGGGCGAAAGCTCTTCAATCCAGTTGGCTCCATGTTTTTAAAGCGCTCATAGGTGCGCGTTTTGAGTCCTTTAAGGATTTCAGCATTTGCTCTCTCGGCTTGGCCATTGCTTGCTGGGTGAGCTACGAAGGCGTAGCAAACTTGAATGCTGAGGTCTTCGCAATATCCTTGAAATGCAGAGCTTGTGAATTGGGTCCCATTATCAGTGATGATTTTGTTTGGGAATCCAAATCTGCATACACTGGACTGCAAAAAGTTGATAGCAGATTGCTTGTTGATTGTCACAACTGGAGTTGCTTCCGGCCACTTGGTGAACTTGTCAATGGCAACGTACAGGAACTTGTAACCTCCGACGGCTCTTGGGAAAGGTCCCAAGATGTCCATCCCCCACACAGCGAAGGGCCATGCAGGAGGTATCATTTGTAGGGGCTGAGCCGGTGTGTGAATTTGCTTTGCATGAAATTGACATGCTTCGCATTTCTTCACCAGCTCAGTTGCATCCTGGGGTGCTGTAGGCCAGTAGAAGTCATGCCGAAAGGCTTTACCAACCAGCGTGCGGGAAGACGCATGGATCCCACACTCGCCTCCATGGATTTCTGCGAGGAGCTCGCAACCTTCTTCCCTTGTGATGCATCGCATTAGGATGCCATTGGCACCGCGCCGGTAGAGACCCCCTTCTACCAACATGTATCTTTTAGCCAATCTGACTACCCGATCAGCGGATACATCATCGTCAGGAAGGATGTTGTCTTTCAAGTAGTTTCGGATCTCTGAGATCCATGCATCGGAACTAACTTGAGCATTTGAGTCTTGCGTGCTAGGTTGCTCGGAGCTTCCGGCAGCACCTACGACCCTTGATGGCTGCCATGGTAACAGGGCCATCGGGACCGTCAGCCTCGGGATGCTGATCTCACCCCCTTCGCTCAGTTTGGCAGGCCGAGCTGTGGGTTTTGACAACCTCCGGACAAAAGTTCCGTCAGGAGCCGGAGCTCCGGTTGACGCTTTCATCGAGAGTTTGTCGGCTTCAGCTTTGTGGGCACGCTGGACATGGTGGAGATCTAGGACTTCGAAGTCCTTCTGAAGCCTCTAGACTTCAAGGAGGTAAGCAGCTAGCTGGAGATTGTTGCAGGAGCATTCACCCTTCACTTGCTTAATGATGAGATGTGAATCTCCCTTGACCAGCAGTTGCTTGACACCGTATGATAGTGCCACCCTTAGTCTGTAAATGAGTGCTTCATATTCCGCCATGTTGTTGGTCGCCTTGAAGTCAAGGTGTACCATGTATTTTACCTTCTCTCCGGTTGGTGCGAGGAGAAGGATTCCAGCTCCGGCCCCCTGCTTTTGCATGGAGCCGTCGAAGTAGAGGGTCCAGTGCGGCTCGGTGAAGACCGGAGCCTTGTGTTCTGGCTTCTGCTCGCTGGGGCCCCCAGGGTTTGATGGAGAGGGAGTCCATTCCGCCATGAAGTCTGCCAATGCTTGACTCTTGATTGCTTGCCTTGAAATGAATTCGAGATCGAATTCGGCCAATTCCGCTGCCCACTTTGCAATATTCCCTGTTGAGTTGGGATTATGCAAGATTGCTCGAAGTGGGTAAGAAGTCACCACTGAGATCTTGTGAGCTTGGAAATAATGGCGAAGCTTCCTGGAGGCAATAAGAACTGCATAGAGCAGCTTATGCACCTCTAGGTATCGAGTCTTGGCGTCATGAAGTACTTCACTAATGAAGTACACTGGGCGCTGGATGGTCCGGACCCTCCCGGAGGGGCCCGGAGCTTCCTCTTCATTGATCTGGATCCTCCCAGAGGGGTCCAGATTTTCTTCGGGGACTTCCGGGTCCTTGCTGGAGGAACCCGGAGCTTCTTCAGAAGCGACCTGGACCCTCCCGAAGGGGTCTGGGTCTTCTGAAGTAACTTCTTGTGGATTCAAGTCTGGGAGCCGGGACTCAGACTCGCTTTCCGGAACCTCCAGACCCTCCTGAAGGGGTCTGGACTCCTGAGTATGGGATGGTTCTGGTCTCTTCGCAACCAGGACCATACTGACGACTTCGTCAGTGGCTGAAATGTAAAGCAGCAAAGGCTCACCAGGGTTCGGAGCTACCAGAATTGGTAGGGTGGTGAGGAGCTTTTTTAGCTCCTGGAACGCCTTTTCTGCTTCTTCAGACCATTGGAATGGTCCGGACTTCCTTAATAACTTGAAGAAGGGGAGTGCCTGTTCTGCCAGTCTTGAAATGAATCGGCTGAGGGCTGCTAGGCATCCAGTTAGCTTTTGGACATCTTTGATGCGGGCTGGTGGCCGCATGTCTTCAATGGATTTGATCTTCGCCGGATTAGCTTCTATGCCCTGGTGACTTACCAGGAAACCAAGAAGTTTTCCGGAGCTAACCCCGAAGACACACTTGTCTGGATTTAGCTTTGTGCGGGTGACCCGCAGCTTGTCGAAGACAGCCTGCAAGGTGTCAAGGAGTGACTCCTTGTTCTTGACCTTGACCACGATGTCGTCGACGTACACTTCCACTATGTCTCTAATGAGTTCTTCAAAGGTTTTGTACATAGCTCGTACAAAGGTTGAAGCTGCATTCTTGAGACCAAATGGCATGGCTGTATAACAGTACAATCCATCTACTGTGATGAAATAGGTATGCTCTTCATCTTCCCTAGACATTCTGATTTGATGATACCCAGAATATGCATCTAGGAAACACAGTAATTCACACCCGGAGGTGGAATCCACTATCTGATCTATTCTAGGTAATGGGAATGGATCTTTTGGACATGCCTTATTTAGTGTTGTGTAGTCGATACACATCCGAAGCTTCCCGCCGGCCTTGGGCACAACGACTGGGTTTGCCAGCCATTTTGGATGGAAGACTTTTCGGATGAATCCAGCTTCGAGCAACTTCTTCACTTCTTGTCGAATGAAGTTCTGTCACTCTACAGATTGCTTCCGAGGCTTCAGATGCACAGGCCGGGCGTCGTGGTAGATCTTCAGATTGTGCTCAATCACTTCCCTGGGGATCCCAGGCATTTGTGATGGTTGCCAGGAAAACACGTCGACATTAGCCCGGAGGAAAGCGATGAGCGCGAGTTACTATTTGTCGTTCAATCCCCCCAATATACGGGTGGTCTGAGCGGCATCAGAACCGATTTGGACGACTTTGACAGCAATGTCGGTGTCGCCGCTTGGCTGCACACGAGGTGCAGAAGTCGAGCCTCGCTGACGAATGCTCGGGGGTTTTGGAGCTTGCTCCTGCCTGGAGTCCTCCTCTTGCGCCGTAGTAAGTGCATGGAGTTCTTCCACATCAGTTACTCCGGCAGTACGATCTCCGCGGATCTGGTGAACGCCTACTGGTGTTGGCATCTTTAACATCAGGTAACCATAATGAGCAGCTGCCATGAATTTGTACAAGGCGGGCCTACCCAAGATGGCATTGAAGGGTAAGTTGATCTGAGCAACGCCAAAGACCAACTTCTCGGTGCGATACTTCTCCCGGGTCCCGAAGGTAACAGGGAGGGTAATAGCTCCGAGTGGGGTAATGGCTCCCGGACCTACTCCGGAGAAAGGTCGGGAGGGGTGGAGATCCGAAGGTCGGGGCTAAAGCTTGGTAAAAGCTTCGAAGCTTATGAGGTTGAGCCCCGAACCTCCGTCTACCATGACATGGTGGAGCTGGATGTTATTGATGGTAGGAGATACCATCAAAGGTAGCTGACCTGCTCCAACCATGCTTCGAGGGCAGTCTGAAGCATCAAAAGTGATGGTTGTGTCCATCCACTTCCGATGAGGCTCCGCCCTGGCTGTAGGAGCTACAGCAGCCATGTCCCGATGCATAGTCTTGATGACGTGGCAGGAGGTGATGTCCCATGATCCACCAAAAATGGTATTCATGGTCTTCCGACGCTCGTTGTCAGAGACGTCGAAATCGTCGTCGACGGAGGTGTAGACGGCCTTCAGGACCTTTTTGGGATCCTAAAAACCTAACTCCTCTTCAGCCAGAGCTTCGTCAACTTTTTGTTTTCCTTCCCTCTGTCGGAAAGGAGCTTCTTCCCGGTGCTTGTTGTAGCGCTCGGCAAGGTTTTGGACCTCCCGGCAGTCTTCCAAACTTTGGCTGTCCGTTTTGTGAATTGGACACCACACCTTGGGTTTGCCACCATTTTCAGAAGACGGTCGAGGTCGCTTCTCGGGGCATGGCCCCCGGCCACCCAGAGCTGCAGCAGCTGCAGCATTGGATGCACCGACCGACAGCTTCTTCTTGCTGTTGGTCTTTTTCTTCTTCTTACCACTCCCGGAGGTAGCGTCTTCTCCTTTGGAGGATTTCTTGTGATCCTCCGGAGTTGGTTTGGAGTGCATTTCACGGCCCTCCGCAGCTCTGGCACATTTGCCAGCCAAGCTGAAGAGTTCCGTGACACTGGTAATCTCCTTGATCGCCAGTTTCTCCAGCATCTTCTTATCCCGCACTCCCTGTCTAAATGCCATGATGACAGAGGCGCTAGAGATAGAAGGGATAGTGTTCCGTACCTGAGAGAATCTCTGGATGAATGATCGCAGGGATTCTCCTCCTTTTTGCACAACTGCAAAAAGGTCCAGTTCGGTGTCTGGTCGGGTGTAAGAACTCCCAAAGTTGGCGGTGAACTGCCGGCACAACTCCTCCCAACTGCTGATGGAGTTGGGTGGAAGGCTCATAAACCAGGACCTGGCGGTCCCAGTTAAAGCCACTGGGAAATAATTGGCCATTACGGCCTCATTTCCTCCAGCTGCCAAGATAGCAGTGGAGTAAATCTGAAGAAATTCGACGGGATTAATGGTCCCGTCGAACTTCTCCGGCAGGTGAGGCCGGAACTTCTGTGGCCATCTGACCATACGCAGATGCATGGCCAGGGCTGAACAGCCTCCTCCTACTCCTTCAGGAGCAGGAATGTCTTGAGCTTCTCGTCTTTTACGAGCACGCTCAATATAGACTCGGCCGTCTTCTTGGCGATATCGGCGATCAAGCTCCGCCCGGAGGTCATGAGTTGAAAGCCTTGATACCGTGTGAGTGCGTTATGCCCCGGAGGGCAACGATGTCACCTGTTGTGATGCAGCACGTCTCCTGTTGTTGGAAACGTGTGGACCAAGTCTGCCAGACAAGGTCCATCGCTGCGACGGGGCCCGTCCTGAAGGAGGAGGACCCTGGTTGCTGATGCGGTCGGCTGCTGCTGCAATCAAGTGTTCCATATCAGCCCTCCACTGCTCCATTGCATCCCGAGATGCGTCCGGAGGTGGTGGGCGCTGAAGAAGAGCACGTGCTGCATGAAGCGCGTGTTCCGGGTTGTCAAGATTCACCGACGCAGTGATTGACGCCGGTGCACCATCGCGTTGTCCACCTTGATTTGCTGGTGGAGGCGGCGGTGGTGGAAGTGTGACTCCTGGTGGAACCGTGGTTCCTGCTGGTGGCTGCATATTGGAGGGATTACCCCCCAACAGCTTGAACAACGGGATGACCTTTGGATGATCCAACGGCTGAGTTCACCATTCTTAAAATCTCTAGGTCCCTACCTGGCGCGTCAACTGTCGGTGGTTTTGATCCGGCAGATCTCCCGACACTACTAAAGTGTTAGAGGAGTTTGAGGTTCGGTATGGGCGCGCGAAGATTCCAGAAGGTGAGATGTCGAGTGACACAAGGGACATGAAGATTTACGTGGTTCGAACCACCTGAGCATAATACCCTACTCCACGGGGTGTGTTAGTGTTGTATTGGATGTATGAGCTCAACGTCAGTTGAGAGTGTAAAGTCAGCGTGTCTCCGGAGAGTGTGTCCTATGTATCATCGGCCTGTCCTTTTATAGTACAAGGGCAGGCCATTACAAGTTAGCCTGGCCCGACATGTGGCCCTGGCAGTTACTGATATTGATACACATTCAACACGTTTAATTGCCCTTAATAACCGAGTTATGGGCTTTGACAGCACCGTTACTGGTAATTACGGTCGTCCGATCGTGTGTCATTAATATAGTATTAATGACACTTGATCGTGTCTTGAAGTCCTTGATTCCCCTTTGAAGATCCGGAGCCGTTGTGGAGTCTTCCGGAGGTTAGAGGCTGAAGATCCGACAGTTGGACACGTGGCAGCGCCGGAGCACTGTGGGGAACAGATAGGTCTGGTGTTACCCGACACATGTCAGTTCCGGAGCTTCCCTCGGTCTAGGGTTAGGTCCGGGGGTGCCATTTCGGTACATAGCCCGGAGCTTCCCCCTTGTGGGTGGTAGCTCCGGTTTGATGGTACACGTGACGACCTTGGGACTAACCATGTTGGAGAAGCGGGTCCGGTTATGTCTGACATGTGGGCCTCCGAAGGTCTTCAAATCAAGTAGATGACTTTCCCTTGAGATCTCTGCAATCCCAAGGAGTATATGGTACCCAGGGTACCGACAACGGGTCTCGTGCGTACTGCACCATACCATTCAAACCAACCCGTCAGATTCCTATTTACTACAATCCATTTCCAACATCATAATCATAATAATAAGTCATGAGTAATAAATATGGTCAATGTTTTCCCACCCAACTATTATGCATGGCTAAGCGTAAAGTAAATCCCACGTACCAACCTTCCATACCGCAAGCGACAAGGTAATAAGGTAAAGCAACAGGACATAATATAGGATTCATATTAATTAACATGCAACTAACTAAACACTTAAAAAGGTGCAAGATGGTCAAGGGCAGTTGCCTTATATTATTTAGCTGCTCAGTCTTCTTGATGGAACTCTTGATCTTCGGATTTTTCATGTCACTTCTTGATCTTGATACGAGTATGTATAAGCTACCGTCAAAAGAACATAAAAACAATCAAGAACAATACACCATACAACAAACAATACAAATATTAGGATTGAATATATTATGATTATGACTTAAATTGGGGTTATGAGTAATTTATTATTTTTCATAGGCAAAGAAATGCATTTATAATTTATTTTCCATTTTTAGTATTTATTTATAGGCTAAAAACATTTTTCATGAATTTATCATAACCAAAATATATTTTATATGCATTTTATAAAGTTTATTTCAACATAGAAGATTCTATAAATAATTTACCTACTATTTCTACGTTTATTCTCTATTTTTAGTATTTATTTATAGCTAAAAGTATTTTTATTAAACTTTTCCATGATCAAAATATATTTTATATGCATCTACAATTTTATTTCAGCCTAAAATGATTTATGATATATTTTTCTACATTTTCTATATTTATTCTATGAACTAAATATATTTTTATGCAATTTAATTCTATTTACTGGTATGTTCAAATGAAATAGAAAATAATATGAAGTCTAAATTAAATTATATAAGGTCCAGGGCTGTTTTGGTAATTTTTCCTAATAAAATGGAGGTTAAAAGTAATATTTTATAAAGTTTCAGGGGCCTAATAATTAATCCCTTGATTTAACCTAATTCCAGAGAAGTCCAAGGGCATATTAATAAAAATGAGGACCTATTCATAATTTCAATAAAATGCGCAGGGACCAAACTACAAAAGACCATTTCCTTTTTATTTTCTTATTTATTTCTCTCTGCAAAACTACGTGGACCAGGTCTATAGTGTTGTGGACCAAGAATTTAGGGTTGGTCTACGGTCCACGGTGGACAAAAGGGCCATACCCCTTCAAGGCGCCTAATCTATGCCGTCCAACCCGGATCCGATGGCCCAGGGAGGATCCGGTGGGGCGAGCGGCGGCCGACGGCCAGGCGGCAGGACCATGGCCGGCCTCGCCGGAGGATCGTCGGAACGGCGTACAATGGCCAAAACTCAACAAGGATTGCGGGAAAATGGAGAGGAGAGCATGGGGAATCTCACCAAGGATGTCGCGCACGCGAAGATCGGCCGGAGGAAGGCGCACGACCACGAGATCGACAGCTTGGACTTTGGTGTCGTTGGGGAGGCGCTTGGAGCGTCGATTCGCGACCAAAAGAGGATCAATGTGGGCGGTGATGCGTCGCGAGGCTCGGTAGCGGATGAGGGGTGATCGGGATGGCCCAAACTCGTGGTGCACCGAGCTCCAATCGGCGGCAATGGAGGCATGGCACTACTAGGGTTTGGGGATGGGGAAAAAGGGAAATGGAGTGCGGCCACGAATTTGTAGGGGGGGGGGGAGAGGCAGTTGCGCCGGGGCGACGGGGCAAGGGGCGCGGCCATGCGGTTGTGGCGGTTGCCAGGCGCGGGCGGGGGAGAGGGAGTGGGCGGCGGCGGTTAGAGGAAGAAGATGAGGGCGCTGACGGGTGGGGCCCGCATGGCAGCGAGAGGGAGAGGGAGGGAGGAGGTGGGTTGGGCCGGCTGGGGGAAGAAAGGAGAGAGGGTGAGGGAGCTGGGCCGCGGGTAGGTTTTAGGCCCAGGTAGTTTTCTTCTTTTCTTTTTCTTTTCTTTCGTTTATTTTTGTTACAATCTTTTTTTAGATTCACTTGAATTTCCCTAGTGTTTTGAAATCATATTTTTAAACATGAACTCATAATTATGCAAATGGATTAAATATATATTTTTTTTGTAAAAGTATACTTATTATTTTAAGGAGAACATAATATTTCAAGGAAAGTAATAAGCAAGAAAATTTCTTTTTTTTTTCATAATTTACTTCAAATCTTTCACATCCCCAAAATTGAAATTTTGGGGTGTGACAGCGCGGCGATGGCGCAACGGCCTACCACGGTACGACCTCTTCTCCACGGCGGTCTCCCGCAGATCCGCTCCTCTTGCGGGTTCCGACAACAGCTTGTTCCGGCTATATTTGCGAGCAGATCTGAGCTCTTAGCTTGTGTTCATAATTTTCTTTTTTCAGCAGATCTGTTCAAGATTGATTATGAGAGATATTGTGTGTTTGAACTGAGTCAGATGCGCGAGATATTGTGAATAATGTTACTGTTTGTGATCTGAGCAAGTTTGTGCGAGAATGATTGTGAATAATGTTTTGTTCGTGTTCATTGTTGATCTGAACTGATGAATTGAGATTGAAATTAAAAAAAAAGAACCAAAGCTTACTGCTGTTTAGAAAAAAAAAACAACTAAAGGCGTCGGCGCTACACAGCCCGATGGCTCTAGGATAATAAAAGCGTCGGTCTGACAGCTGACAGTTTTAACGCAATAAAGGCGTCGGGTGCCCAGACCGGCGACTTTAGTGCGTAAATGCGTCGGGTCTGACGTTTTTAGGAGTTAAAAATGTCGAATAAAAGGCGTCGACTAAAGCTGTCGGTTGACCGATGGCTATAATTTATAGATGTCCATTTTAGTAGGCAACTGGCGGCTATAAGGCCGACGCCTTTTTACTCATTTCTTGTAGTGGTTGACGTTCCTCGATCAACCTGCCACACAAATTGAAAGTGGACTCCGAAGATATAGTAGAAACATAGATGGTCATGATATCTTTAGCTAGAGTAGACAAAATACGATATGTTCTTTTATGATTCTGCCACCAATTCAATATACTAAATGTATCATCAAACTGACTAGTTGAATCACTATCTAAATATGAGTTCAAATCAGAAACAAAAGCACAGAATGGTGTACTAAAAGAAGAAACTGAAGCTGCAGAACCAGAACAGACAGTAGAGGCAATGCAAGACCTTACAGTAGAAGGAGCAATACCAGGTCCAGGTCTAGCAAAAAAAGGTTTCAAGAGCTTACCTGCTTACTTGCTCTAGAATGAGGTTGTGGAGGTCTTTGCAATCTAATAGAACCAAATTTTGACTCATATTTTAAGAACATGTTAATCAATTCAGATCTGACATTATTGTAGTAAGCAGAATAGTCACGATTAAGACATTGAGAAAGTAATTGAAATGCACTGTTAAAATCACCTAATTTAGCTCTAGAGTCTAAAATAAAAGCAAGAGAGTACAAGATATGAATGTCTGACCAGTATCTTAGAAACTTTGATTTCATTGGAACATCTCTAAGAACAGGATCATTTTCATACTGATTTAAATGGTCAGCAATTTCAATTATTACATGCATCATCAATGGTGAAGTAGGATAATAAACATCAAAAAGTGAGAAGTGGATTCATGAAACAACTCTAAGAACTTTAACATATGTTCTGTGACATACTAATGAGCATATGTAAGTAGTGGTCCTCCTCCTCTCCCAACCTGGTAATAGGTTTGAATAAAAACAAAAATGTTTTCTTGTATGAAAGAAGATGTTTCAACATGACATAAGTGGCATTGCAATGAACATCCATGTCCAAACTAAATTTCCGGGAACGAACCCTCATAGACAAGTAAAAAGTCTTATAAGAAGCAATTCATTAGTTATATGAGTTTAGAAAAGATATAGCAGTTCTAAAATCCTCTAAATAACTTTTTATTCTTTTCGGACCAGATTTTACAATGAGGTTAATAACATGGCATACACAACATTGATGCAGTAAGTTAGAACTAGAATAAGATGACATTAGTGGAGCCAAGAATTGTATAGCACGAGTATTCGCAGAAGCATTATCAAGTGTAATGGACATTGCTTTAGAAGACATGCCATATTCTGAAACCACATTAGAAATACACTCAACAATATTAATTCCATAATGAGAGCAATCAATCAATCTCATGCCAACGATTCCTTTTTTCTAACTCCCAATCACTAGTAACAAAATGAAAAACAACACTGAGGTAGTCTTCTTTAGCTTTTCCAGACCAGGTATCAAATATCAAACATACACATGATACTTCATTCAACATCTCAATAATACTAGACCTTTTCGAATTAAAATAATCCACACGGTCCCTAGTAGTGTTATGTCTAGACACATGTTTAAAACTGGGATTTGAGCAGTTCTAATGTAATCTTAAGCAACAATAGCACCTATATTCAAAGGAAGATCAAGTCTTGCTATCATGCTAACCAATTCAGTTCTAGCAATTTCAGGATCATATTGGAAATATGAGATTGAGAAGTTGTTGTGGCTGTCATAGCTTTCCTTTTACATTTAGCAACATGGAAAAGTTAATGACTCGTACCCCCAGTACTTTTAGCACTCAATCCGGTCTTATAAAAGTTACACCTTGCTCCATACCTGATTTTCTTACCATTGACCATTTATGTGAGCGCTTCCATGTCCTGCCACACATATGAGGTACATGTACCCTGCCGAGCCCTGCCATATATGACAACAGTCAACAATCACTAAGTATAGTCAATAGTGCGCACAGATGTAAACATCAATCAAGGCACATAGATGTAATAGCAATCAATGTATCAATAGCAATGTAATCTTGATATCTCCAAGGCATGAAACAGTAAACAATCAACCAAGGCATAAAGCAGTAAGCAATACTTGCTATTGCTAGCACTAGCAGTAAACAATCAACCAAGGCATGAAGCAGACAAGCAGTAAGCAATACTTGCTATTGCTAGCAGTAAACATGAAGGCAGTAAACAAAGATACTTGCTAGCAGAAAGTAAACAAACCATGACAATAGCAATAGCATGAAGGCAGTAAACAACTAAACATCAATCACTAAGTGAAAGTGCATCTAGGTCCGTTGTGGATTTTGGTTGATTAATGACAAACAATTAAAGAGCTAATGAGTTTGGTTGAGTTCATGCAGAAAATTTAGTATGGAGTGAAATTTATGAAAAAAGAAGAAAAGGCGTGAAAAGTGGAGTAGAAATAAGTTTTTTATTTCTCCTTGAATCATAGGAAAATTCGTACTATTAAGAGGGACATGACGCGTGGAAACTTAGTGAGTCAAATGGGAGCTCAACCTCTTGGGTAGATTTTAGGAAAACTCTTGTCTCAGGGTCGGACTTGTCTGACGCCTTGGAACAAATAAGTCCAAAAACTCTCTGGTGGATTTCAGACATGTCTGAATTGTATGTCGGACATATCCGAAATCTCTGTGTTAGTATTCAGACATGTCTAAAGCGGGTCAGACATGTCCGACATACTTGCCTTATAAAATTTTCTAAGTGTCTGAAACTCGAAATTGTTCGAGATGGGGTTCATACAAGTCCTAAAAGTCTCTATTCGATTTCAGACATGTCCAAAGTCGGTCAGACATGTCCGAGGTAGACTTTTCCGACTTAGTGCCTCGGATTAGTCTGAGTTGAAAATCCTTCACTTGTTTGTCAGACATGTCTGAGGTTAGTCAGACTTGTCCGATGTGGCTTTTGCGCGCAATTTTAAATCAAAGTGGTTAGCCGTACTGTCTTTGATGTCAGCAGATCTCCCGACACTACTTTTGGTAGATCGAGGAGTAGTAGTTCGGTAATGGGCGTGCAGAGATTCAAGAAGGTGAAAGACACGTGTACACGGGGATTTATGTGGTTCGGGCCGCCTGAGCGTAATACCCTACTCCACAGGATGTGTTGGTGTTGTATTAAGCTCGGGGGTATAGAAGAAGCTCCAGAATAAGAAGCTCGTCTAGCTCAGAGTGTTCAGTGGTGGTCTGGAGTCGTCTTGTGTGTATTGTCAACCAGTCCTTTTATAGTACAAGGACTGGTCGTTACAACGTCAGCCTGGCCCGACAGGTGGCCCCGACAGTTACACACGCTTGATACACAATAAATGGGTCTGGTAATGGGCCTTAACAGTGCCATTACCAGTATTAAGGGCCATCCGATCATGTGTCATTAATATGGTATTAATGACACTTAATCGGGTCTTGAAGTCCTTGATTGAACCTTGAGGGACCGGAGCCGTTGGGGGGTCCACCGGCCTAATAGTTGAAGTTGAAGGTCTGGCGGTTGCCACATGGCAGCACTGGAGCTCATCGTCGTGGACGGGTAGGTCCGGTGCTGTTGGACACATGTCAATACTGGAGCTTCCCTCTGTCTGAGGTTAGGTCCGGTGGTTCCATATTGGTATTCTGACCGGAGCTTCCCAAGTGTGGGTGATAGCTCCGATCTTGTGATACATGTGGCGGCCCCGGGACTAACCATGTCGGGGGAGCAGGTCCGGCTACACCTGACATGTGGGGCCTTCGGAGGTCTTCAAATCTAGTATATGGAGTTTCCTTGTGATCTTTGCAATCCCAAGGGATATCTGGTACGGAGGGTACCGACAATACTGGATGCACAAATCATATGACCGGAGAGAGGAAGATGTTTGTGGAGTATGAGGAAAATGAGGATCCAAGTGAGGGAATTTACTTTGGAGACAATAGCCAAGGGAAAATCCTTAGCACCCGTAAAATTGCTATATCCCTTAATCATACTCTTTCAAAAGTTCTCTACATGTTGATTCACTCGATTATAATCTTTTGTCCATATCACAACTATGTGACAAAGTTATACTTGTCTTTTCACTAACGAGGGTGTGACCATCACAAGAAGGAGCAATGAATCAATTGCTTTTAAGGGTGTGCTCAAGGGAAATCTCTATCTTGTGGATTTCTCCGCGGATAAAGCCCAACTTGACACATGCTTAATAGCAAAAACCAACATGGGATGACTTTGGCATAGAAGACTAGCCCATGTTGGAATGAGGAACTTGCAAAAACTTCTTAAGGGCAAGCACATTCGTGGTTTGAAAAATGTTGTGTTTGAGAAGGATAGGCCATGTAGCGCATGCCAAGCCGTAAATCAAGTTGGAGCTCAACATCCATCCAAGAACATCATGACTACAACAAGACCATTGAAGCTTCTACACATGGAACTCTTCGGTCCTATCCCCTACATAAGCATTGGCGGCAACAAATATGGTCTTGTAATTGTTGATGATTTTTCACGTTTCACTTGGGTGTTCTTTTTGCATGAGAAAAGTGAGACTCCTCAAGAAATACTTAAGGAGAGCTCAAAATGAGTTCTCCTTGAGAATCAAGACTATAAGGAGTGACAACAGCACCGAGTTCAAGAACACTCAAGTTGAAGAGTTTTTGGATGAAGAAGGCATCAAGCATGAGTTCTCAGCCCCCTACCCCCTCAAAAAAATGGGGTGGCCGAGAGGAAGAATAGGACTCTCATTGAGATGTATAGAACCATGGTTGATGAGTACAAGACGTCAGACCGGTTTTAGGCAGAAGCGGTTAACACCGCTTGCCATGTCATAAACCGGTTGTATCTCCATCACATGTTGAAGAAGACGTCTTATGAACTCCTAACTGGTAACAAACCTAATATTTCCTATTTTCGTATTTTTTTGGGCAAATGCTATATTCTCAACAAGAAGCCTAGGACTTAGAAGTTCGCTTCAAAGTCCGATGAGGGTTTCTTGCTTGGTTATGACTCAAACACTTACGTCTATCGTGTCTTCAACAAATCCTCTGGAATTGTCGAAGTGACACGTGACGTAGAGTTTGATGAGACTAATGGCTCCCAAGTGGAGCAAGTTGATTGTCATGTGCTAGATCAAGAAAAAGCTCCACAAGTGGTGATAGGAAGGATGACACCTGGAGACATTTGACCACAAGAACAACCTCAAGACTTACGTGACCATCCTGGACATCAAGCAAAATCTTCCTCAAAAGATCAAGCTCAAGACCCTCAAAATGCGCTTCAACAAGATGAAAATGAAGGCATTGATCAAGGAGGATATGAAGAAAGTGAGGAAGTAGATGATGAAGCTCCAAGACCTCAATCACCACACCCAAGATTGCATCAAAGCGTTCAACGGGGCCATCCTGTCGACAACATCCTTGAAGATATCTCCAAGAGGGTAACTACTCGATCTCATGTTGCAAATTTTTGTGAACACTACTCTTTTGTTTCTTCCTTGGAACCTGACAAGGTTGAAGAAGCACAACGAGATCTGGATTGGGTGATGGCGATGCAACAAGAGCGTAATAGCTTCGCAAGAAAACAAGAGTGGGAGCTCGTGAAGATGCCAAATGCAAATGTTGTGGGCACCAAGTTGGTGTTCCGCAACAAACAAGATGAGCGTGGGGTGGTGACAAGGAACAAAGCACGACTTGTGGCCAAAGGGTACTCACAAGTCGAAGGTTTGGATTTCGATGAAACATTTGCTCCTGTAGCTAGGCTTGAATCAATTCGTATATTACTTGCTTTTCTAGTCATCATGATTTTAAGCTATACCAAATGGACACCAAGATTGCATTTCTCAATGGTCCAATCAAAGAAGAGGTGTATGTGGAGTAACCCCCGGGCTTTGAAGATCAAGCCTTTCCCAACCATGTATACAAATTGCGTAAGGCTCTCCATGGCCTCAAACAAGCTCCTAGAACTTGGTATGAGTGCCTTAGAGACTTTCTAACTCAGAATGGTTTCAAAATTGGGAAGGTCGACTATACCCTATTCACTAAGCATTTCAATGATGATTTGTTTGTATGCCAAATATATGTCGATGCCATTATATTTAGTTATATTAACAAAACTTTTTGTCATGAGTTTTCTAAGATTATGATTGAAAGGTTTGAGATGTCCATGATGCAGAAGTTGAAGTTCTTCCTAGGATTTCAAGTGAAGCAACTAAAGGAAGGCACATTCATTAGTCAAACGAAGTACACACAAGACATACTCAAGAAGTTTGACATGGACAAATCTAAACTGTCGAAGTGTTGCTACGACACTTCCCCCGGTACTACCAAAGCATAGTCCGCGAAGGTTCGTATTCGGTTGGAGCGCGCGTAAGATTATGAACGAGACGGTGACACAGAGGATTTTTACGTGGTTCGGGCCGCCTGAGCGTAATACCCTAATCCACGTGGTGGTTGTTGATTGTATGAGAGTGTACGCAGGTGTGCTTGAGTTGGCTTGGTTGGAGTTGGTTGGACTTGGTTGCTACCGTATGGCGCAACCCTTTTATATGCCAAGGGTTGGACGTTATAGGAGTTGCCTGGCTGAACAAGTGGCTCCGGCGGTATTCAATCACCTAATACACAATCTACATGTATTAAGTATGATTAATAGTGTGATAATGTGCCTTAATGCAGAATTAATGACACATTAATCAGGTCTTGTAACTGCTATTTTAATAGCCTCTTGAATGTCCGTGCCGTTGGAGATCCTGTAGTCGTTGCGGGAGTAGGTCCGGAGGTACAACACGTGGCAGCTCCAGAGCGTCCCTCTATGGGGAGGTAGCTACAGAGCCACTCGACACGTGGTGGCACTAAATCTTCCCTATACTGGGGGTTAGGTCCAGGGTTGCTAGACACGTGGCAGAACCGGAACTTCTCTGTGAAGGGAGGTAGGTCCGGCCCCGCTGGACATGTGGTAGTACTGGAGATACCCAAACGAGGGATGCGGGCCCAGTGCTGTTAGACGTGTGTTGCCTTCGAGGGTCTTCAACTTGGACGTGATAATTATTTGGCTTTTCTTGCGGTATCATGGGGTACTTGGTACGCAGGGTACCGACAGTGTCCCCCGGGCCCACCTTTGGGAGATACCCTCTGGGTGAAGTTTTCCTACCAAAGGTGGGCCATCTTCAATTCCCACGTTGCAGCTTCAAAGCTTCTTGATGGGCAGTAAGGCAACGACAAAGAGTTACGCTGCCGCCTCGCCCTTTTTCACTCGTCGCATGGGATCCTGCCATGTGGATCTCACGCAATTGAAGGCTGCCGGTTCCCAAGACAAAAAATGTATCGATTCTGAGCATAATCTTTGTAGCCCTGTCAGGCGGCCGCACTCGGGCTTCCAAATTCTCATCATGACAACAGTTCACCTGGGGTGACTTTTTAAACAAAGTGGACGCAGACCCCCTTGTCATCGATGATGTCATCTGTGATTCGGGACTGGAGGTAGTTTACATCCAAGTGTTGCAGAGGCTTAATTAAGAAGGAAAGCTTGCACGGTTAGAGGGCTCTTTACGCCTTCATTCGAACTTGCGCTCAGAACCTCTCCACGTTTGCATAGCTTTTCCAACTTTCACTTCACTTTGCCGCAATGGAGTTGGGTCTTCCCCGTAGCAAGATCAAGAAGGATGAAGATTTGGTGAGGGTTTGGACCTACATGGGGTGGTCCAATGCCTCCTTCGACAACTCGATCCGCTTCGAAAAGCTTCCCTTCAAGAAGCAAAGCGCCAGAGAGATTGTATTCTTTTTGGCCTACGCCATGGTGGGGCTAATCCCACCATTTTCAAGCTTTCTTCTAATGCTGTTGGACTTCTACGGGCTCCAACTTCATCACCTCGACCCTCACTCATTCTTGCTAGTGGCTACTTTCGTCCACTTCTGCGAGTATGAGTGAGCGTGCTGACAAGCATCAAGCTCTTCTGGACCTTCTTCACGGTCCACACAACTGGAAACAGGACTGAGTTGATTGGCTTCTACTACTTCGTGAAGCGCAAGAATTTTCCCTTCAAGTACTTGAAGACTTTCCCCTCCGGGAAGTGGGACAACTGGAAGAAGGACTGGGTGGTCATCACAGTGGATCATCACGACAGGCTGGAGTTGCCTACATGCCTCCCTAATGTTGACACCGACGCCTGGAATGCAGCTGCAAAGTTGTCCGAAGCATACATGCCCATCCTCAGAAGAATCCAGCAATGTGTGGAGGGTGGAGTGACCCTCCAGATGGTCTTCGTTGCTTCCTGGTGAACAGGTAGGGGTGAAAACGGTATGATAATTTTCCGGATCATCCGACGCCGTTTTCGAAAAAATCCGATTCGATTACCATTTTTTTCAGAAATACTCGGAAATGAGTCGGAAATCGAAAATTTTAATTCGGAAATCAGAACGGAAATGATTTGAGTTAATTTCCGACCGAATTGTCAGAATATCATATTTGTTCGGAAATTGTCCGAACAATTTCCAGATTAGTCTGAATAGAAAAAACACTCAGCGACACAGCCTCAGGCGGCCCAGCCCAGCCCACTTGGCGCAGCGCTCCAACTCCCTCTCCCCCTCCCAGAGTCCCACTCGGCCGCCGCGCCCCGACTCCGAGCCCCCCGACTCCTCTAATCCCCTTCGTCTTAGTCACTTCGTCAAGGGAGAGCCAAACAGTCGGCCGGCGGCTGCCACCTATCGCATCTCACCAAGACGAAACAGGGGAGCTTGGAGGAATCCTGAGCCGGTGTGTCACTCCGGCGGGCGGGCGAACGGATCGGGGCGGCCGTCGAGGCCGGATCGAAGCCATTGCGGCATCTCTCCGCGTGAGATTTTTCGTGAGATGGCCGGCCGGGACCTCAGAGAAGGCACAACAGAGATCGTGGGCCACCCGCGACCGTGAGATGTGGTGGAGTCGCGTTCCTATCCTAGCAATAAGCTATGAAAGACGTGTATCAAAAAATATTCCCTTCTTTCTCAAAAGATTATCACCTTTTAGTTCATTTTTGTACTAGAAGGTGACAATTTTTGAAGAAAGGAGGGAGTAAGTGATTTTTCCATTCGTTGGTCTTTCATCCCTGTCCCGAGCTGTATTAAAAAATAGCTATCCTTCCCCCAACCTAAATGAATATTGTCCTCTCTGCTTCCCTGACCAGTGGGCCGGCCACTTGTTTTGTAATATGTGAAGTAAAGTAGATCATAACTTTTTTTTCAGTTCAGTTCTGTCACTTGATGTCAGTTTTGGCTAAAATGTTCGTCCAGTTTCCAGTTGATTAATTCCTGGTTTCAGTAGTGCAAATATTGCCACTCGCAACTGCTCCTTCTTCTGGTTTTAGCACTGTGTTTTGATCACTGATCAGTCTCAATAGGCTACATGTTCTCCTCTACCAAATTAAGTGGTGGCTTTTATAATTTTTTCATTTTTGCTGAACTGAATATGTGAAATTGTTGTTAGACCAGTGGTATGTAAGTATGTGAGTGAGACATTGTTTAATAAGTGTTAAAAAAACTGATGTTTAATTATAATATTTTGGGTATTGTTTCCGAAAAAAAGTCGAAACCGATCCGATTTTGACATGTTTCCGTTCTGATATAATCGTTGTCCGATATTTCCGATATATCCGATACCGTAATCATTTCCGATGATTCCGTTTCCACATCCGTTTCTGAGAAGTATAAACGAAAATGAAAACGATTTGACTCTTTTTTCCGTCCGTTTCCGACCGTTTTCATCCCTATGAACAGGTGGGCTCCGCTGAAGACGAGGTAGTGACCCACATGGCTTTCAACAGCGAGATGGATCACAACCAGATCGAAGCTGGTTTTCTGACTAACTTCGATGATGAGGCTTTGAAGCTTCATCTCCAAAAGCTTCAACACAGAGCCATCACCAGGGACACCCTGACTCCACTAGTGGGCTTCCTCCCTCTGAACATGGTTCTTGAGTTCAGGAGGGAGAATCAGAAGGGAATGCCAGAGCTGGACGACCTCGGCTTAGTGGAGAAGTGTGGGACCGCATGGATTTCTATTCCCAGAGCTTCAGAAAGGGTGGTCCCCACTCCTCCAAGCCAGAAGGTTGACGATGCTGTCAAGGGCAAGGGTAAGGAGCCGACTAAATCTTGCACCCGGAAGAGGAAGCTGAGACATGTTGATGGGAGCTCCCTCAGGTCGTCTTCATCTCCAGCAACCTCTTCCCCTCGGCCAAGCAGAGCTTCGGCGGCCACGCCTTCTTCGGTGCTTACGTCCATGAGAGGCGCTAGCTTTGGCAAGTCAACCCCGACTCTAGTGCCGGTTGTGGGCTCCAGGTCCGAAGGTCCTTTTCAGCTGAGGGAGGTCCTGGCTGAGGCGAGTCCAGCCCCTGCAGCAAGCTCCTGACCGAAGTCTGGGGTCTCTGCCTCACCAGGTCTGGTGGGCTCTCACTTTGGGCCACAGAAGAAGAAGTTCTGCAGCGATTGGAGTGGAAGCTTCCCAAGGTAAGCATTGTCTTCTCACCTTGAGTTGCTATTTTTATCTTTACCATGTTTTGAATTTTTCAATCTTTTGCTTCCAGGGCGTCGAATAAGAACACTAAAGCTCTAGCCCCTGCTGCAGCAACAAAGGTTGTGCAAACAGAGGCTCCTGCTTCGGCCCCTACGCCCCTCCAAGTGGTGTGTGAAGACACGACAACTTTGGCACCAACTGTCATAGAACTGGATCCAGTGATGACGCTATAAGCTCGCGTGGTAGCGCTGGACCACGGGGGCGAGACTCGTGAAGAAGGGTCATCTATTTTTGAGCTGGCGACTAAGGTTCCGGCACCGGAGCTGGAGATGGCAAAAGCTCTGGCACCTGAACGGGCGGTAACAGAAGCTCTGAAACCTGAGCCGGAAGTATTCTAAGCTCCAACACTTGAGCTTGGTAGATCCGATTACGCCCACTTTCAACGCTTGGAAACGTCGACGACGGGCCCCCTGGGATCGTCGGAGCTTGGTAGATCCGACGGCGCCCACTGTCAACACTTAAAAACGTCGACGGCGGGCCCCCTAAGAGTTGTCGGAGCTTGGTAGGTCCGACGGCGCCACTTTCAACGCTTAGAAACGTCGACGGTGGGCCCCGTAGGATTGTCGGAGCTTTCCTAGCTTCGACAGTGTCCACTGTCACTATCAATCAGAGCTAACTTGAGCTAACTTGATTTATCCACCATCTTCGTTTAGATCGTCACTAGTTCTTCACGTCGGCGGCTGGCCCCCATGGGAGTTGTCGGAACTTGTTAGCTTTGATGACGCCCACTTTCAACATATAAAATGTCGACGACGGGCCACCTGGGGGTTGTCGGAGCTTAGCAGCTCCGACATCGTCCACCATCATCATGATTTTTTCATTTTTCCTGCGCATTGAAGACAAGAAAAACAATAAAATTGGTCCTCTCGTCTATAACTTGTTTGCGGCTTATTGTTATTATTTGAATTTTAGATCTGAAGGAGTTCAACATGATAACAAGTATATTAATGCAATCTCTTTATGTCTGAATGCCTTCCGGACCCGCCCTACTGAGACCTGCCAGAATGTAGGTAGAGGGGCTTACTTAGGGTGCTTGACCAGTCTAAGTCGATAGCACACTCCGGACCTTTCATTAGCTTTGGTTTTTAGACGAGTTGACCATCTAGCAATGCTAAGATCCGAAAGAAGATCAACAATATAATTTGTATACCATATGAATAACCCGAACTAAATCTCAAAAAGAATTCCACAAATTTGTTATAGACAAGAAGGAAAAGATAATAAAAGAAACGAGCCTGTACAAAATTAATGCACGTGAAGTCTATTTTTAAACAACAATGTATTTCATTATAGGTCCAAAATACAGGGGAGACAAGGACACACTTAGGGTACGGAACCGGGCTAAGTGTGCTATTCATCTTGTTCTAACCCAGGGTAGGTAAGCCACACTTAAAGTACAAGGACCAAGTTAAGTGTGCTTGAACTGTCCGGACCCTCCTAGAGGGGTCCTGATGTTCTTCTTAAGGACCTACCTGACTTTATCTATAGACTCTATAATTTACATAATGTGTAAGTACAGACTCACCTCCATGAAACTAAGCATAGAACTTATGGAGGTGCTCGATATTCTATGGATTGGGAAGCGGGGGTCCCATCCTCTGTTGACAAGCGAACACATCCAGGGCGAGAAACTTTGATAACTTGGAAGGGACCTTCCCAACTTGGGGAGAGTGTGTTCATCCCTTCTCGAGTCAGTATTCTCTGCAACACCAAATCACTTTCTTCAAGCTGCTGGTTGCGCATGAACCTTTGATGATAGCGCGAGAGAGCCTGATGATATTGTCCGTTCCGAACAGCTGCTTGTCACCTTCCCTCATCGACGAGTTCTAGGTCTTCACGTCATAGCTTTTCCTGTGCAACTTCATCGCAGGTCCGGACCCGAAGTGACCCCATGGTGATTTCTGGAGGGAGGACCGCTTTAGCTCTGTACACCAGGAATAAAGGTGTCTCTCCAGTTTACCACTTAGGTGTTCTCCTGCTCGCCCATAATGGAGATGAAAGCTCCTCAATCCAGTTGGCTCCGTGTTTTTTAAATGCCTCTTGATTTCTTTTAATATCTCTGCATTTGCTCTCTCGGCTTAGCCATTACTTGTCGGGTGAGCTACTGATGCGTAGCTGACTTGTATGCCGAGGTCTTTGCAATAGTCTTGGAATGCTGCACTTGTGAATTGGGTTCCGTTGTCAGTGATGACTTTGTTCGTAATCCCAAATCTACAGACTATGGACTTCAAGAACTTGATAGCAGATTGCTTGTTGATTGTCACAACTGGAGTAGCTTCTAGCCACTTAGTGAACTTGTCGATGGTCACGTTCAAGAACCTGTAACCTCCGGCGGCTTTTGAGAAAGGTCTCAAAATGTCCATCCCCCACACACCGAATGGCCATGTAGGAGGTATCATTTGCAGCGACTGAGACGGTGTGTGAATTTGTTTCATGTGGAATTGGCACGCTTCACACTTTTTTACTAGCTCAGCTGCATCCTGAAGTGTTGTAGGCTTGTAAAAGCCATGCCGGAAGGCTTTACCAACTAACGTGCAGGAAGATGCATGGTTCCCACACTCGCCTCCATGGATTTCCGCGAGGAGCTCGCGACCTTCTTCTAGGGCAATGCACCGCATTAGAACGCTGTTGGCACCGCGCTGATAGAGATCCCCTTCTACCAGCGTGTATCTTTTAGCCAATCTGACGATTCGGTTAGCGGAGGCACCATCTTCAGGAGGGATGTTGTCTTTCAAGTAGCTTCAGATCTTTGAGATCCATGCATCGGAGCTAACTTGAGCCTCTAGATCTTGCGCGTTGAGTTGCTCAGAGCTTCCTGCAGCGCCTACGATCCTTGGTGGATGCCATGGTAATAGGGCCACCGGGACCGTCAACTTTTGGGTGCTGGTCTCGCCCCCATCACTCAGTTCGCCAGGCTGAGCGGCAGGACCTGGCAACCTCCTTACAAAAACTCCATCGAGAGCTTGAGCTCCGATTGAAGCTTTCGTTGAGAGTTCATCAGCTTTAGCATTGTTGAGACGCTGGACACAGCAGAGGTCTAGGACATCGAAATCCTTCTGCAGCTTCTAGACTTTAAGGAGGTAAGCAGCGGATTGAGGGTTGTTGCAACTGCATTGACCTTTGACTTGGTTTATAATGAGTTGCGAGTCACCCTTCACCATCAACTGTTTGACACCATATGATAGCGCCACCTTGTGTCTGTAGATGAGAGCTTCATACTCTGCCATGTTGTTGGTTGCCTTGAAGTCAAGGTGTACCATCGACTTGACCTTCTCCCCGATCAGAGCGAGGAGAATGATTCCTGCTCCGGCCCCCTGCTTCTGCACGGAGCCGTCAAAGTAGAGAGTCCAGTGAGGCTCAGTGAAGACCGGTACCTTAGGTTCCGGCTTCTGCTCACTATGGTCCCCTGGATTTTATGAAGAAGGGGTCCACTCCGCCACGAAGTTAGCCAATGCGTGACTCTTGATAGCATGTCAAGGCAAGAATTTGAGGTCGAATTCTTTCATCTCCCCTGCCCACTTTGCAATATTTCCCGTAGAGTTGGGATTATGCAACATAGCACATAATGGATGTGAAGTTACCACTGATATTTTATGGGCTTGGAAGTAGTGACGAAGCTTCCTTGAAGCAATAAGAACTGCGTAGAGCAGTTTATGCACCTCAAGGTACCGAGTCTTGGCATCATGCAATACTTCACTGATGAAGTACACTAGCCGCTGGACTGTCCGAACCTTCCTGGAAGGGCCCGGGGCTTCTTCTTCATCAACCCGGACCCTCCTGGAGGGGTCCGAACCTTCTTCTTGAGCTTTCGAGACCCTCCCGGAGGGGTTCACGTCTTCTTCTTGATCAGCCGTGAGAACTCCCTCAGATGAGAGAGGTTGATCCTCGGGAAGCTTGCCTTTAGGATTCGCGCCTGGGGGCTGGGACCCAGACTCGCCTTCAGGTAGCTTCGGACCCCCCCCCCACCCCGGAGGGGTCTGGACTCCTGAACTGAAGATGTCTCCGGTCTTTCTGCGACCAGGACAATGCTGACAACCTCCATAGTTGTCGAAATGTAAAGCAAAAGAGGCTCACCAGGATCCGAAGATACCAAGATTGCTAGTGTGGTGAGGAGCTGCTTGAGATCTTGGAATGCCTTTTCTGCTTCTTCGGACCAATGAAATGGCATGAACTTCCTCAATAGCTTGAAGAAGGGAAGCCCCCGCTCTGCCAGTCTTGAGATGAACCGGCTGAGCGCAGCTAGACATCCAGTTAGCTTCTAGACATCCATGACGTGGGTTGGGGGCCACATCTCTTCAATAGCCTTGATCTTCGTTGGATTTGACTCAATTCCTCGGTGAGTCACCAAGAATCCAAGGAGCTTCCCGGAGCTAACCTCGAAGACACATTTGTTCGGGTTTAGCTTGGTGCGCATTACGCGCAGCTTGTCGAAGACGGCTTGCAGGTTGTCAAGGAGTGATTCATTGTTCTTCACCTTCATGACGATGTCATCGACATAGACTTCCACCAAGTCCCTAATGAGCTCTCCAAACATTTTGTGCATGGCTTGCACAAAGGTTGAAGCAGCGTTTTTTAGACCGAAAGGCATAGCAGTGTAACAATACAACCCATCTATTGTTATGAAGGCAGTATCCTCTTCATCTTCTCTAGACATTTGGATTCGATGATGTCCAAAATATGCATCTAGGAAACACAATATCTCACACACGGAGGTGGAATCCACTATCTGGTCTATTCTAGGTAGTGGCAATGAATCTTTTGGGCATGCCTTATTCAAGGTGGTGTAGTCGATGCACATCCGAGGCTTCTCACCGGCCTTTGGTATGACTGGGTTTGCCAGCCATCGTGGTTGATGAACCTACCGGGTGAAACCAGCTCCGAGCAGCTTCTTGATTTTTTGTCTTATGAAGTTCTGTCACTCGATTGATTGCTTTCGGGGCTTCTGATGTTCTGGACGTGCATTGGGATATATCTTCAGGCTGTGCTCAATCACCTCCCTAGGGATCCCAGACATCTATGACGGTTGCCATGCAAACACATCGACATTCCCCTGGAGGAAAGTGATGAGCGTGAGTTCCTATTTGTTGTCCAGAGCTCCCGATATACGGGTGGTCTCGGCAGCATCAGAACTGATTTGGACGACTTTGACGAGAATGTCGGTGTTGTTGCTTGGTTGCACACGTGGTGCAGAGGTTGAGCCACGTTGATGAGAGCTCGGAGGTTAAGAAAATTGTTCCTTACAGGATCAATCCTCCTTCGCTATTGCAAGCGCGTGGAGTTCTTCTAGTGCAGTGACTTTCGCAGTGCGATCCCCATGAATACGAAGAACGCCTGAAGGAGTCGGCATCTTCAACACCAAATAGACGTAATGATCTACGACCATAAACCTATATAGGGCTAGCCTGCCTAGGATGGCATTTAAGGGAAGGCTGATGTGCGCTATGTCGAAGACCAACTTATAGATCATGTAGCTCTCCCTAGTCCCGAAGGTCACCGGGAGTGTAATTGACCCAAGAGGAGTGATAGCTCCCGGACCTACCCCGGAGAAGGGCAAGGGGTGAAGGTCCGAGAGTCTAAGATGGATCTTCACGAATGCTTCGTAGCTGAGGAGGTTGAGCGTCGTGGCTCCATCTACCAAGACATTATAGAGTTGGATGTTGTTGATGGTAGGAGAAACCATCAACGGCAGATGGCCAGCTCCGATCATATTTCTTGGGCAATCCAAAGCATCAAAAGTGATGATAGTGTCCATCCACTTCTGATGAGGTTCTACCTTGGCGGTGGGAGCTGCTTCAGCCATCTCCCGACGCATGGTCTTGAGGATGCGCCGAGAGGTAATATCCCATGACCCTACATATATTGAATGGAGAGTCTTCCGACGCTCATTGTCAGAGACGTCGGAGTCATCGTCGTTTAGACAGCCTTCAGGAACTTCTTGGAGTCCTGGAAGCCTAGCTCCTAATCAACTGGAGCTTCATCGACCTTCTGCTTTCCTTCCCGTTGACGGAAAAGAGCTTCTTCTTAGCGCTTGTTGAAGCGTTCAACAAGGCGCTGGGCCTCGCGGTAATCTTCAAGATTGTGAGTGTCCATTTTGTGGATCGGACACTACATCTTTTGACTGCCGCCATTCTTAAACGATGCTCTATGACGTTTTTTGGGGTGTGGCCCCCGGCCACCCGGAGCTACAACAGTAGGTGTGCTGGCCGACGACTTCTTTTTGCCGTTGGACTTTTTCTTCTTTTTTCCACTGTCGGAGGCAGTGGCTTCAGCCTTGGAGGAGTTTTTACCATCCTTCAAAGCTGGTTTGGAGTGCATCTCTTGGCCCTCCGCAGCCCTAGCGCATTTGTCAACTAGGCTGAAGAGCTCCGTGACAGTGCTTACTTCTTTCGTTGCTAGCTTCTCCATCATCTTCTTATCTCTAACTCCCTGTCGATATGCAACAACGACGGAAGCGTTGGAGATAGAAGGGATTGTGTTCCGTATCTGAAAAAACCGTTGGATGAATGATCACAGCGACTCTCCCATCTTCTGTTGTACGGCAAACAGGTCCAACTTGGTGCTAGGTCGGGTGTAGGAGCTCCCGAAGTTGGTGGTGAATTGGCGGCAAAGCTCCGCTCAGCTATTGATGGAGTCACGCGGAAGACTCATGAACCAGGACCTGACTGTCCCAGTTAGAGCCACTGGGAAGTAGTTGGCCATAACGGGCTCATTGCCTCCAACCACAAGAATGGCAGTGGAGTAGGTCTGGAGGAACTTGACAGGGTTGACAGTCCCGTCGTACTTCTCTGGCAGATGAGGCCAAAACTTCGGTGGCCATTCGAGCATGCGAAGGTGCATGGCTAGAGCCAATCAATCGGCCCCTACTCCCAAAGGATAAGGATTATCACGGGCAGCTCGCCTCTCGTGAGTGCTACATGAGGAAGCGACCATCCTACCTCATGTATCGGTGGTCGAGCTCCGATCAGAGATCTTGAGTTGAGAGTCTCGACGCCATATAAGTATGGCGTTCCACAGAGGGCAATGACGTCACTTGCTAGGAGGGCACATGCCTCCTATGCTGTGACACTTGAGGACCAAGTCTACAATACAAGGTCCTGTTTCTTGAAGGTGCTTGCCCAGCGGGGGGCAGATCTTGATTACTGATGGCATTAGTTGCTGCTGCAACCAAGTGATCCACATCAGTATGCCATTGCTCCATTGCGCCCTGAGGAGCTGCGGGCGCTGGAGAATGCTGGAGAAGAGTTCGCGTTGCGCGTTGTTCGTCGATGCAGTGACCGACACGAACACACCATCTTGTTGCGATAGTGGAGGTGGTGGTGGAGCAATACCTGCCGGGACAACAACGTTAGCCGGCTGCTGCATGTTGGAGGGATTTCCTCTAGCAGGCTGCTCGGCGTTCCCGTTGGACGATCTTGCAGCGGAATTCACCATCTCGAAATCTCAGACCCCCCTACCTGGCGCGCCAAATGTCGAAGTGTTGCTATGACACTTCCCCCGGTACTACTAAAGCGTAGTCCGTGGAGGTTCGTATTCGGTTAGGGCGCGCGTAATTATGAACGAGACGGTGACACATAGGATTTTTACGTGGTGCGGGCCACCTGAGCGTAATATTCGCTCCACGGGATGGTTGTTGATTGTATGAGAGTGTATGCGAGTGTGCTTTATTTGGCTTGGTATGAGTTGTTTGGACTTGGTTGCTACCGTATGGCGCAACCCTTTTATATGCCAAGGGCTGGCTGTTACAGGGATTGCCTGGCCCGACAAGTGGCCCCAACGGTATTCTATCACCTAATACATGATCTACTTGTATTAAGTATGATTAACGGTGTGATAATGCACATTAATGGCGACGTTACATGTACTAAAGGTCCTCTAATTGTGTGTCATTAATGCTGAATTAATGACAAGTTAATCAGGTCTAGTAACGGTTGTTTTAATAGCCTCTTGAATGTCTGTGTCGTTGGAGATCCTATAGTCATTGCTGGAGTAGGTCCGGAGGTACAACATGTGGTAGCTCCGGTGTTTCCCTCTGTGGGGAGGTAGCTTTGGAGCCACTCGACACGTGGCGGCACCGGAGCTTCCCTATACTGGGGGTTAGGTCCGGGGTTGCTAGACACATGGCAGGACTGGAGCTTCCATATGAAGGGAGGTAGGTTCAGTCCCGTTGGACACATGGTAGTACCAGAGCTACCCAAACGAGGGATGTGGGCTCAGTGCTGTCAGACGTGTGTTTCCTTCGGGGGTCTTCAACTCGGAGATGGGAACTCTTTGGCTTTTCTTACGATATCGTGGGGTACCCGGTATGTAGGGTACCGACACAAATCCATCAAGACTCATATGGGAACCAATGGTCACCTCGACCTTAATGAAGATGGTCCAAGTGTGGACCAAAAGGAATATCACTCCATGATAGGTTCATTGCTTTACTTATGTGCACCTAGGCGCGATATAATGTTAAGTGTTCGTATGTCTGCTCGATTCCATGTTGCTCCTAAGGTGTGTCATTTGACCGCCGTAAAGAGAATTCTTAGATATTTGGTTCACACACCAAGCCTAGGACTTTGGTACCCTAAGGGCTCCAAATTTAATTTCATTGGATATTCCGATGCGGATTATGCGGGGTGCAATGTCGATAGTAAGAGTACCTACGGTACTTGACAATTCTTGGGTACGTCCCTAGTGTCTTGGTCCTCAAGGAAACAAAATTCCTTTGCTCTCTCCACAGCCGAAGGAGAGTATATCGCAGCCAGAAATTGTTGTGCACAACTTCTTTGGATGCGGCAAACTCTTAGAGACTATGGCATAAACTTGCGCCATATTTCTCTCCTATGTGACAATGAGAGTGCCATCAAAATAGACCACAATCCTGTTGAGCATTGAAGGACCAATCACATTGATATCCGCCACCACTTCTTGAGAGATTACTCCATCAAAGGAGACATAGTGATTTCCCATATGAGGACTGAAAAACAATTGGCCGATATCTTCACCAATCCCTTAGATGAAAAAAAATTGTGAACTTAGGAGTGAGCTCAATATCTTAGATTCTCGAAATGTGGCTTGAGTCTTGCACATCTGATTGTTACTTGTATTTGCTTCAAAGTTCATGCATGCTTGCTAAAAACTCTCCCCCCTCAATTTTCTACAGTTTTATTTCAAATTATTGGATATTTGTGAACTATGGTCATAGTTTGGTTGTTGATTGCTTACTGAACCTATTTGCAAATATATTCTGTGAAAACTTGTCCATAATGTCCAAATTATTTGACCTCTCCGCAAAATTCTAGTTGCACAATGCAACTAATCAAGGGGAGTTGGAGAAGTCTGACTCATAAATCAGACATGTCCGACCTTTGAGTCAGACAAGTCCGATGTGGGTCAGTTAGGGTTTCGCGAGAATGACGAACTTTTCTGACTTTTGCGCCTGACAAGTCCAATGTGGGATGTCAGAGGCCCTCAAAAGAGGCCGACAGATCCTCTTCCCTCTCTCTCCCCTCACTTCAACTCTCTCAATCGTGTTCATCTTCCTCCCTCTCAAAATCTTCATTGATTTTGAGTCTCTTGTGACGAGTGTGTGAGGTTGATCTCTTCCAAGTCTTGAGGATCAGCAACCATTCATTCTTCTCCACTCTTCCCTCTTCTTAAGGTATTTCCTCCATTCTTTCCTTGATTCTTTTGGATCTTGCGACAAGTTGGTTTATGCATGCTAATGAAATTGCTCACTAACATGATTAACAACTTGTGGTAAAATCTTGTTGGTAGAAAAATTGATTTGTGTAGTTTAGATAGAAATTAGAGTTAAAAATGTACAGGTCGGAAATGTCCGACATCTACTTCGGACAAGTCCGACTTAGTGTGTCGGATAAGTCTGACTTCCGAGTCAGATAAGTTTGATCCTGTATAGCATTAACCTCTTAACTTCAATACAAACTATGGATCAATGATTCAATCCCTCTTGCTTTATCTCTTACCTATCCTTTATGTTTCTCTCTAGCACGCCGTCGACAGCGAAGCATCAACTCAGGCCCCGAAGAGAGTCACACAGACTGTTCGTCGTACCAACTCCGCTCAGGGGGCCATTCTTGTTTCAACAGACTCTAAAGGTGGTGCTCAAGCTGGTCAATAGGATGTTGAGATTGGACTCTTGGTAGTACACTCACTGGTAGGCGACCCTTGTCGTCCGATAGACAGGATCAACTACAGAAGGAACCTTCTGGATACAGAAAATTAGAGAGATTTGAAGTGATATGATATTCCTAGGGTTGGGAGAGATCCTCGCTTCTGGAGCTACTTTCACATGGATTACTATCGGTTCGTGCTCATGACAAAGATAAATCCGGTGACCGATATGCAATGGATTGACTGGCCGACAACACAATGGAAGATAGTTGTACTATTTTCTAAGGTCAAGGACGCTTGTGAGTATCATGGAATAAAGGACATCATGGGGCTGCAATACCCATGGAATGTCAAAGTCATTATTCAGTTATATGCCACCATATTCTAATGGACAGACAAGCATGGTTTCATCTGGATGACCAATGGTGAAAAATACTCCATCAACTATGAAGATTTTGCTACCATCTTGGGTATGGGGCACTATTTGAAGCATCCATTGAAGATCCATGAGGAGCCTCTTGTGACTACTGAGGAGATGCTGGACTTCTACTCAGAGGGGTACCCTGCTCAGCTTCCTCACATCCACGGGCTTAATCGTCTCATCCGAAAGACGATAGCCCCTAAAGACGGAGATGCCAACCGTATTAATCACAACAGCCGAAATGTCATCAAACTCCTTGCCAGCCAATAGAAGTTCAATGCAATTCACTACATATATGAGGAGATTTACATCGCTTCTGAGGCTCCTTCCAGGTCTTTTTGCTATGCCCCATACATCATGAAGCTTATCGAGATAGTTTGTGGCACAAAATTTGTGAAGGAAGTGGTGCATAGGCCTCTAGTGCCTCAAAATCCTTCAAAGCTTCATCATCCCGTGAGAGCTCCTTCGGCACTGTCTCAGCCTAGCTCGCCCAGGAGGCGTTCAACTCATCCTCCTCTTCCTGTGCCACAGCAGCCTTCTTGTTCTTCGGGACTATTAAAGATTCTTAAGGCTATGTTCTTCGTGTGTCGCTCCACTCAAATATCAGTTTAGAAATTAGCAAAGCGGACTAAGAGAGACCTCACATCTATTAGAGAGCAGCTCTAGCTGCCCCCAGTGTCAGATGACAGTGAGGATGAAGAGTCTGCAGAATTTCCCCAATTGTCTGTGTCAGAGCTTGCCTACTTCTCAGGGACAGGTGCTACTTCTATTGCTCCCGCAGCCGCACGATCTGGTAATAATGAAGATGATGAAGAAAGCGAGTATGAAGAGGAACAAGAGAGTGGCAATTCTGAAGAGGGCGACGATGAGTAGATACTAAGGCTTTCTTATCTTTTCTCTTTTTTGGTGCCTTGATGCAAAAAGGAAAGAAGTATGTTAGCTATGGACATGGACATGTACTTATTGATTTCGTAGTGTCTGTGTGTGTGTGTGTGAAGATTTTTAGCTTGTCATTCTACTTATGAGGCTTGTGATGCTTGTGCTAGATTCATGTTATGAATGCTTTAGTTTGATTCACATGCTTTAGTTTGATTCAAATCATCGATGCTTATTCACTTGCTTTCATATAATGCATCACAATGTCATTCACACAAAATACATGTAGGCACCCCACGAGTATTAAGAGTATATGAGCTCATTTCAACCTGTCTTAATTGAAAGCTCATAGACTCTTGATACTCACAATCAAAATTTTTATTTAATTGTTGGAAGCTTTAATTGTTTGTCATCAATCACCAAAAAGGGGGAGATTGAAAGTTCATCTAGGTCCCTTGTGGGCTTTGGTTGATTAATGACAAACAATTAAAGAGCTAATGAGTTTGGTTGAGTTTGTGCAGAAAATTTAGTACGGGGTGAAATTTACGAAAAATGAGAAAAGGCGTGAAAAGTGGAGTATAAATAAGTTTTTTTTATTTTTCCTTGAGCGATAGGAAAATCCGTACTATTAAGAGGGACACGACGCGTGGAAACTTAGTGAGTCAAATGGGAGCTCAACCTCTTGGTTAGGTTTTAGGAAAACTCTTAGTGTTAGGGTCGGACTTGTCCAACGCCTTGGAACAAATAAGTCCAAAAACTATCTGGTGGATTTGAGACGTGTCCGAATCTGTATGTCAGACATGTCTGAAATCTCTCTGTTGGTATTAAGACATGTCTGAAGCGGGTCGAACATGTCCGAGGTACTTGTCTTAGAAAATTTTATGTGTCTAAAACCCGAAATTGTCCGAGATGGGGTTCATACAAGTCCAAAAAGTCATTTTTCAATTTCAGACATATTCGAAGTCGGTCAGACATGTTCGAGGTAGACCTTTCTGACTTAGTACCTCAGATTAGTCTGAGTTGAACAACCTTCCCTTGTTTGTAAGACATGTCCGAGGTTAGTAAGACTTGTCCGACGTGTCTTTTGCGCGCAGTTTCAAATCAAAGTGGTTAGTCGTACTGTCTCTGATGTCAGTAGGTCGGACGTGTCCGAAGTTATGTCAGACTTGTCCGACACGGGTTGTTATCTAACAGCTAATAACACTTTTGGAGTATAAATAGTTGAGGATTTCATTCACAAACAGTGTCTAACCCTAAAGAAACTCTCACAGCCGCCTCAAGCCCTCAAGAAAGCCTCCTTCCTTGTTCTTCACCTTCTTGAACCCAAATCCAAAGTTTTTGAGGAAGAGTGAAGGTGTGATTGTGAGACTTGGCAAGAGAAGTGCATAGGGGGTTGAGCAATGATTGATTCGCTGAGTTTTTTTGTGATTGCGTGTTTGTTACTCTTGGGGTTCTCCCCTAGACAGTTAGACATCGCCCAATGATTTCTCAAGTGATTTTTGATTCGGGGAAGTTTGTAATCTCTTGTGATAGTGGAACATCCAAGACTTGACCTTTGAGGCGTCTTGGTGAGGTTAGGGCTGTTAGACCCGGTCCTTCGTGGACTCCTCAATAGGGATGTAGGTTTCTTTGTGAATCCAAGCCTCAAGAGAAAAATCTCTTCTCCATTGTCTCCTTTACATTTCTGCAAAGTTCTTACTTTCTAGTGATCATCTAGATTTACTTCGTTTCTAGCACTTAATCTTGTTTCCATCAGCTATTAGAACTGCTAGGACGTATTTTCATTCACTAGATTGCAGAAAAACTTCATTTTTAGTACTTTCCTGTAGGTTTAGTCAGACTTATCCGAGCTGAATCACACTTGTCCGACTTCAGTCAGACAAGTCCGATTTCTAGTCAGACAACTTGTATTGCCAGGACATTTTTTAATTAAGTCTAGATTTTCGATTATTGCCTATTCACCCCCCCCCTCTAGGATACTTTCACTAAGGCAGTAAACAAACCATTAACCATGCTAGAAGTAAACAAACAATGACAATATCAATAGCATGAAGACAGTAAACATGAATCACTAAGGCAGTAAACACTAAACAAACCATGCTAGCACTAGCAGTCTGAACCTACCTCTCCGATGGGAAGAACTCCGGGATCTCCAACGGCACAGACATTCAGGGCTATAAATCAGCCATTATAAAGCCTGATTATTGCATCATTAATTCTGCATTAATGACGCACAATCAGAAGTCCATCAAGCGTGGTAACGCTGCCATCAAGACACGTTATCACAGTAATAAACCTTTGTTAAGCGCCTAGATTGTGTACAGGGTGGGCCACCTGTTGGGCCTTGTCTACACTATAACAGCCAGACCATGGCATATAAAAGGTTTGTGTTGTACGACAGTCTAACTAGAGCTGAGACTAGCTCACTTGCATACTCTATCATACATACAACACACCCCCATGGAGTAGGGTATTACGCTCAAGCGGCCCGAACATCATAAAATCACTGCGTCTTTCTGTTCCTGAGTTCTTGAGTGTATTACGCTCAGCGGAAGCTCCCTTTCAAGAAGTTGAGCTCTGGCAATATCGTCTTCTTCACGTCGTACGCCATGGTTGGGCTAGTGCTGCTGGTCTCCAAATTTCTGATGATGTTGCTGCAAGTGTACGGGCTTCAACTTCAGCACCTCAGCCCCCACTCAATCTTGCTAGTGGCAATATTCGTCCACTTCTGTGAGATGTGCGTGGGCGTGTGGCCCTGCGTGCCGCTATTCAAGACTTTCTTCACCCTTCGGACTACTGGGAAAGGTACCAGTCCCCTTCGGATTTTACTAATTCGTGAGATGTAGAAACCCTCTATTCAAGTACATCAGATCCTTTGCGTTTGAGAAGTGGGAGACCTGGAAGAGCGATTGGGTGGTTGTCCGGATGGACCAGCACAACCGATTGGAGTTGCCAATTGGACTTCTGACAGCGAACAACGACTTCTGGGAACTGCTCCCGGAGCTATCACAGGAGTACAACCCAGTGCTTACCAGGATTCAACAACTAGTCAATGGAGGGTTGACATCTCTGATGGTGCTTGGCAACTTATTGTCCACTCATTGGGATCCATTTAAGGAGCGGGAATTTCTAGCTTGGAATTACAGCGGAGAAATGGACTTCTACCGGATCGAGGTTGGCCTCAGAACCAACTTGGGTGAGGAGGCTCTGCGATTTCAACTTTAGAAGTTGTACAGCGGTTCTATCTCAAGAGACAACCTTGTGCCTCCATCAAAGTTCTTGCTCCTGTATGTAGTGCCGGAGCTCAGGAGGCAGTTGCAGAAGGAGATGCCAATTCTCGATGACACAGGTATTGCAGTGCGGCAGAGGAGTAACACCCCTGGAGGTATACTCATTTCTAGAGCATCGGCCCCCTGCGCACAAGAGAGGTCCGAACCTGCGTCTGCTGGTGGCAAAGGTAAAGCTGTTGTAGAGCCAAGCCAGAGTAAGAGGTTCGATTCAAGCCGGGGCAAGGGAAAAGAGTCTGCTGACTCTCCCAGCAGAAAGCGGAAGCTGGAGCAAGTTGATGCAAGCTCCATTAGGGCAGCTCTGCGCCCAACCCTGAGGTTTGTGGTAGTCATACCTCCAATGATTGCATCTTTAGTCTTGACGCCCAAGGTGAACACCAGGTCAGGGAAATCTTCAGCATCAGTCTCGATGCCTACGGAGGGCTTCGGGTCTAAAAAGTCTTCAGCCCTTGCCCGTGTGCTATCGGCAGTCACCAGATCAAGAGAGATTCCTTCGATGATAGCTCCCACTACAGGGAGCGCACTGTCTGCTCCAGAGGTCTTGGCTACTGTGAAGTCGGTGGCTACTTCGGAGACTCTTGGGGCAAAGTCCGGACCATCTGCCTCATCGGCGATGGTGGGGTCAGATGACTCCGGCCGCTCGAAGAAGAAGTTCCCCGCCGACTGGAGCTGTCGTGGTGCCAAGTAAGAATCGGGACTAAAAACTTGACTTTTCTTTCAGTCTCTACATCTTGTTGATTTTGTATATCCTCTATTTCCAAAGTATCAAGGCAAGCTGCTGCTTCGGCGCCACCGACTAGCGAGGCTAGCATCGTGGCCGAAGAGACCAGGCCGGCCGAGGCACCGTTTGATGTGGTGGCTCCCCCTATGGTCACGGGGAATAGTGGAACAAAATGGGTGTTTAAAAGTAAACAAAGTGAGGATGGGGTTGTGGTTAGGAATAAGGCTGGGTTGGTTGCTCAAGGTTTCGCACAAATTGAAGGTCTAGATTTTGATGAAACTTTTGCTCCTGTTGCTAGATTAGAAGCCATAAGAATTTTTTTAGCTTTTGCTGCATCTAAAGGTTTGAAGTTATATCAAATGGATGTTAAAAGTGCTTTTCTTAATGGCTATATAGATGAGGAGGTTTATGTCAAGCAACCACCATGTTTTAAAAATCCAGATTTTCCTAATCATGTTTACAAACTGTCCAAAGCCTTCTACGGCCTAAAATAAGCTCCTAGAGCATGGTATGATAGGTTAAAAACATTCTTACTTGAAAAGGGGTTTACCATGGGCAAGGTTTATAAAACTCTTTTTGTACTTAAGCATGGCAATGACTCATTATTCGTTCAAGTGTATGTGGATGCCATTATCTTTGGTTGTGCTTCTGTTGATCTTGTGTCCAAGTTTTCAGCTATGATGAATTTAGAATTTCAGATGAGTATGATGGGAGAACTCACATACTTTTTGGGATTGCAAATCAAGCAAACTAAGGAGGAAACCTTTGTGCATCAAATGAAGTATACAAGAGACCTTCTTAAGCGCTTCAACGTGGACAAAAGCAAGTCTCTTCAAACACCAATAGGAACAACACCAACACTTGAACTTGATGAAGATGGTGAACCCGTGGATCAAAAAGAATAAAGAAGCATGATCGGATCACTTTTGTACCTCACAACATCAAGACTGGAAATACAATTCAGTGTATGTCTTTGTGCACGGTTTCAAGCTTCCCCACGCGCTTCACATCGTCAAGTCGTCAAAAGGATTCTCATATACTTACATGGAACTCAAGAATTTGATATTTTTCTTCCTTCTTCCTCAACCGTTACTTTGAAAGCTTTTTCGGATGCTGATTTTGGGAGTTGTAGGATTGATAGGAAAAGTACTTCCGATTCTTGTCATTTTCTTGGTAATTCACTTGTTGCTTGGTCCTCTAAAAAACAAAACTCAGTTGCACAATCCACAGCCGAATCTGAATATGTAGCTGCTGCTAGTGCTTGCTCACAAATTCTTTGGATTGTTCAAATACTTAATGACTATGGGGTTGATCTAGATACTTTTCCACTATTTTGTGATAACACTAGTGTTATTTGCATTGCTAAAAACCCTATGCAACATTCTAGAACTAAGCACATTGATATTAGGTACGTGATAATATTGAAAAAGGAAAAATTGTGCTTCACCATGTAGATACCGAACAACAATTGGCTGACATTTTCAAAAAACCTTTGGATTTCACTCGTTTTTGTTACATTCGTAGTGAAATAGGGGTTATGCATCATCATGACTTAAATTGAGGGGGAGTTTTGAAACTTGGGAAGTCTATGTGTGAATATGAACTTAAAATAATATGAGCATAACATTTCATATATATATGACTTTGTGATTCCTTTTACATGCGAAAGTTCTTACTACATTACTCATGTTATACGTTTTGTAGTTTTTGCCATGACTAGTAATTGGAATAATTACTTACACTAAATCTGGTCATGATCGAACCTTCTTGTTGTTTTGAACTTGTTGCATGATCACAAGTGCTTTTAATCATAATGAATTAATCAAGTAATCAACTCACATGTTCAGTTTTATGAAGAAATATAAATTTAGAAAAGATCAAGAGAATATGCATGCATCACACTTCTTCTTTCGAGATGGTTTATCATTGCACTTAGATATGAACTTGGAAGAAGTTGTGTATGACTAAAATCATGTCCTTAAGCTTCTGATTGTCAAATGACATAGGCTTGGCTTGGTTGGTTAGAATAAGGAAGATGCACATATAACCTCTTGCAAATATCATATGATCTAAATTTGTGCTTTAAAAATTAATAAAATGCAGCAACAAGTGTCATGCTTTCAAGTTTTGAAATAGTTAAGTTTGTGAAATCATGACTTGCTAAAATTGAAAATTACATTTGATCTCTAGCATGGCTTATACTACTTTATGTATCTCATTATTGTAATGTGAAAGTTACTTGATAGTATGACTTGGATGAACTTTGTTCTATATGTATATGTTATAACGTGCTCATAACAAATTAAAATTTCTCTTTTGTACCTTGCTGAATACATTGTCAAAGGGGGTGAAGTATGCAAGGGGGAGAAATAAGTATAGGGGGATTTATTTCTATCTCATTTGATTTTCAAAAAGGGGGGGAATTTTTTTTCAAAACTTTTCATGTGAATAAGCCAATGATCGAATTTTAAGTGGTGTTGCCAATGCATTCATCAAGGGGGAGATTGTGAGACCTATGTGTGCTGAATACATTGGCTATGGCGATAAAAGTTTTGAATACTAACAAAACACATTTATCATCAAGGTCCGACTCTAGGTTCGAGCTCCAGCAAGGTCCAACGATAGGTCCGGCTTGTTTTGGGTAGTTTTGGCAAGGTCCAACGCTAGGTATGACTTCTTTGTCTAGGTACGACTAGCTTTGGTTAGCTCCGACTCTGGGTCTGAGGTAAGATTTGGGAAGTGCCACGTGTCAGGCGGCACCGAGCCTGAGCTTTCCCACGAAAGGCTCAGGGAAGGCAGGCGTGCTCGGGACGCCAAAGCTAGGATGTGCATGTTCCCTAGGAAAGCGAGAGCTCGCACTCATAAGTCAAGTGGAATGTGGCCGATCTTGTCATAACTGGTCACGGCCGAACTACTACATACGGCAGACCAATGAGAAGCCCCGACGGGATAGACAAGACATGGCCGACCATGATGAGGGGACTATTTGTAGGCCTGCAGCAGGGTATGGGCAGGCGGCACATTGAAGTTGTCGTCAGGGGATAACATTTACTCCCAGATCTTAGGGAGGATTCGGTATACCCAGGTCCACTTGTCGGGCCTCGAGCCCCATCTGTAAGACGCTCGACCTTAGACTATAAAAGGACCGAGTGGCCACCGACTTAGACAACTCCGCTCAGACTGAGACTCAGACTCAAGCAATACAACACACAAACCACCGTGGAGTAGGGTATTACGCTCAGGCGGCCCGAACCACGTAAACCCCTCGAGTTCATCATTCACTGCGCTTGATCTTGCTAGGACTAGCCCCTCAAATATACATCGAACCTCCGCGGACTGCTCCCGAGTAGGTCCGGGGGAGGTGTCAGTTTAGACACCTCGACAGAGCTTCATCGCAGTGGTTCTGCTTTTAATTTGCAATGTTTTGAACTTGCTTTTTGGATTATGGAAAGTTTGCTTAGTATTATGTTACTAAGTTTTTTGTGTGGTTTGGTGGTTATGACTGATATTATTTTGTTGTGGTTTGCAACATGCTTACGTGAGGTGCTCGCGTAAGGTGTTCTGGTTTTGAAACTGACAAGAGTCAAGTCGAGGACTTGTGCTCAGAAGTATTGGTTGTTTATTCATGTGAAGGTGTTGCTTGAGTTCAAGACATGGTTGGTGACGGGATCCATTGAACTAGTATTTGGGAGAAGATGAGGTTCAATAACCAAGCTCGGGAGGAATTATGGTTGAGTTGATCGGGAAGTCGCGCAGCATGTATGAATCAAGAACAACGGATATGAAGGTATCGTGGACGTTGTTGGAAGATGTTTGCACATGTGCAAGAAGTGCATGGATGTGGCTACATGGTTCCAAGGCGTGATGAAGAGATGTGGACGTAAAGAATTGGTCAGAAAGGTCCAACCGACTAGGTTAAGGACTCAGGCTGCGGTTGAGTCGTGTTTGACTCAAATATGGAAAGTTTTGAGTTGGTTATGATAGGATTTTGTGTGGGTCACAAATTTGAGTTGTTTTAGTAATGTGGGATACGTTCCTAAGGTGTTTGGAAGTCTTAAGATTTCTTCTATCTGCGTATAGAAGAGTCTTGAGCAGTTACGGAAAGTTTTGATTCGTGAATTGAGTGGGATTAGAGTCCTAGTTAAGTTTGGGTTGGCCTAAGGGCTTGTTATATAAGCAAGGGAGGCTAGAGCTCGTGAGAGACGACTTTGGAGATGTTACTCATGTGTTTTGATCAATAAAATTCATAATTTAAAGGAACTTTTGTGCCTTGTTCGTTTGACTTGTTTTCATCAAGTCTTTCTCGTCGAGTTTCTACACAGCACTACTTTTCTTTGGTGGTTTTATCATAACTCGAGTTTTAAATCCGATTGATGTGATTATTTTTGGGTTGTCTTCACAACTTGATTTTCTATCATCTATGAAGATTTCACAGTCATTGGATTTGTGGTTTTGGATCTACACGAGTTTCTTTGCAGTATTCCTGAACTGTTTTTCTTGGGTAAAACATATTGACATTTGTTTGATCTTTCGATCATAACTTGAGTTTTTCTCGACGAATTTTCGTGATTCTTGTTGTGACGTCTTCGTGACTTGATTCTCCACAATCTATACTTGTTTAGTTACAATTGATCACCTTTAGATTAGTCGCACACACAATTTCTTTAACAGCTCATTTTTCTACCGAGGGGTTCTTTGTTGCTTCCGCTGAAAAGTTTTAATCTACCATTCACCCCTTGGTAGCTTTACACATGCTCTTCGATCCTACAGATGAGCTGGTGAATGACTGGTGGGCCGCCATGGAAGCTCTGGATGAGAAGACTCCTGGAGTTTATGATAAAGCGACAGAAGCCAACGAGTTGGAAGATGCTCGCTTTGATTCTCTAAATAAGTTGAGGGATGAGCTCCTCAAGTGTCAAGAGGCTGTTGATAATAAGGAGCAAGAGCTCTAGAGGAGAGATGTTGAAATCTCTCAAAAGCTAGAGCTTGGTGAGAAAGACTTAACCCACCGCCTCAATGTGCTCAAGTCCCTTTGCGAAGAGGAGAAGCATCAAATATGGCAAGCGGGGCAGGAAGTCTCCAAGCGAGAGCTTGCTGTCTTCGCTAAGGAGGATAAGCTGAAGGCAGAGGAGAAGAACCTGGCAGCGAAGAAGAATCGCTTGAACCTCCGCAAAAAGCAAATTGCTGACCAAGAAAAGCAGTTGGTTGAGCGGATGCAGCATCATGCTAAGGAGGTCTAAGTATTCACCAAGGGAGGCTTCGCGGAGCTGACAACCGCCAAGAAGTCTTTGGAGGAGCTACGAAACGCGCGGAAGATCGAAGCCCAGAAATCTGGGACTTCTTGGGGCAAGATGATAATGCACTGGTTCCTTTGGGATTTAGTCCGGTCCGTCCAAGTGACCCGGAGCCACAAGTTAGGCAAGCCCTGACATCTCTAAATTCATCCGGAACCAAGCTAGGTGTGCTGGAAGATGTCATCAGCGACCAGCTTGAGACGAAGGGGAAGAATCTAGCCAAGTCAGTCGCAAAGTTTGTGCTGACTTGTTTCTGCAACTGGAACCCCTCCATCTCACTGGATCCGGTGCTTGAAGGGCCCGTCGAAGAGACGGAGGAGGCTGCCAAGGCTAGTGTGCAAGAAGCTACCTAGAAGGTCGCTGCGTGGTTCCAACGCAACTCCAGCGAGTAGCTAGGACCCCTTCATCCTCTTGTACCTTCACGCTTGTAAATACCTTTGAATGAATGAAATTCTCTTGAACTTCATATTTTGTCTTCATTGTTGTTATTGTCGTAGCTTGGTTGGCCCCCTGGTAAACGTACTCAATTGATTGAGAACATCTACCATTAGGAACTTGGCAATGTATTGAAGCTTCTAGGGTAGCTTCGAGCTTCGACTTTGGCCTCTGAGAGCACCTTGCCAACATGTAAAACGTCAACGGGGTGGCCCCTTGGGAGATGTCAGAGCTAGATGCTTCGACAGCGCCCATCATCAACGTTTGAAACTTTGACGCCAAGCCTCCTGGATGGTGTCGGAGCTAGATCCTCCGGTGGCGCCCATCATCAACATGTGAAACATCAATAGTGGGCCCCTTGGTGGTGCCGGAGCTAGATGCTCCGGTGGCGCCCATCATCAACGTGCGAAACGTCGACGCCGAGCCCCCTTGGGTATGTCGGAACTCCCAGAACGAGCGTGTAAATCATTTGTCCTACGCATGAGAGACAAGAAAAAGTAGTAAAAGTGCTTCTTCTTGCCTATAGTTTAGTTGTGGGCTTGTGGCTTACTATCCTTCCTTGAATTCTGGATCCTAATCAATTCAACGTGATAATACTTAGTATATCGGTTGTACTTTTATAGGTTCATGTGCTTCCTGACCCGCCTTACTTTAACGCAACACCAGAATATACTTAGTATATCGGTTGCCAAAAAAATCTAGGGAGGGGGTGAAGAAGAACGCTCAGCCATGAGAGCGAGAAGAGGGATAGAGGTCCGAGGTTGTCGGCCCGTCGGCCGGTCTCAGGGAGAAATGGTCGTTCGGGTCCTCGACTCCTCGGGTACAGAGGGTCGTCAGATCCACACGCTAGAAGGCCGGATGGCCCGCATCTACGAGCTCCAAGCCTCCAACTGTCGACTGGCGAGGAGGAACACCAGAACGACGTAGTCGGTCGGCAGAGTGTCGTGCTTGGGTCAGCCGACGAGGTCTTCGGAGCGCCGGAGCCCGGAGGGGAAGGGGTCGGGCCTTGTGGAGGCGAAGCATAGGCGAAGCTGCGCGCTGCGGGGGTGTTGATGCGAGATGCGAGTTGCAGCCAGGAGGGAGAGTAGAGGGATAAGGGATTAGGGTTTCGACTTTATATACCCTACTCGTGTCGGTCGGGCCATGCCTTTAGCTCATGGGCTGATCTGCCTGGACGTCGTGCTTAACAGGTCGAGGCTTAATCGAGTCGTGTCGGGCTGGCCTATCGTACCCGAGGCTGGGCCCAAGCATGGCCCAGGTCGTGCTTAGGGTCGGCCCGGGCCCGATGAGCTTCGTGCTCGGATCGGGTCGAAACAGTTGTGCTTCGTGCCGACTCATTTGACTCGGCCCATTTAACCATCTAGATTGAGTTGGACTCGTTATTACACGAGCAAGGACTACTTCATCTGTGGAGGCCACAAGTTTTGTTCGACTCAATGATGGTGTTCGTGGTCAATTTACCGTCTTTCATTCTTGTGCGGAACTCGTCTTGCATGACTTCGGAATGAACGACGTACTACCTGTTAGTGAAGTGATGACAGCGAGCTTTTCTCGCCGTGCTGTTTCTGTCGCACTTAATGAAGAAAAGGGATAGTTGTATGCATGTCGTCAAAAGTCTGCAAGTGATAGCAGCATTCATCAGCCTGTGCATCTTAGAAAAGCAGGAGTACGTAAAAGCCGAGCCATGGATATGCACGGAGTACACCGTGCCGGACCAACGCATTGACTCCGACGCCAAACAATCGTCACCGGATGACGAGCGCCGGCGCGTGCCCGGGTTGAAATCAAAGAAATCCCCGCGGCGCCGGTGGGTCAATCATCATACTAGCTGCACTGCAGCTGGCGACAGAGGGCCACGCATACGCATGCCGTTGCCCGCGGGAGCGCGCAGCCACTGGAGCCGCAGCCAGATGCAGCCAGCCACCCCCCACCGCATGCATCTGCCAATCGGCACAAGGAAGAGGGGCATTCAATACTCGCCTCGTCTCCATCCACTTCCTCCACTAGTACAGTAACGCTCGCCAGAAACGGCAAAGAAGAAGAGCCCCCCGCCCCCCGAAAAAACGCGAAACGTCTCTCAAGCCCCGCTCCAAGGCCGCGCGGACCGAGCACGCACCAACCCGGGCGCCGAGCCGCCTTTCGCACGCACCGGAGTCCGGCCGCGCGACCGTTGGAACCTCGCGGATTTCCCAGGCTGCCCCTGGTCTGGAGCGTGACGTGAGGGGTAAAGCCGAGGGCAGCTCAGGAATTCGGGGAGCCCGAGAAAGAGCATGGTCTCGCACACTGCCCGAAACCTCATGCCCCGCTCACTGTTTTTACTCGGGCCCGCCCCCTCCTTCTTCCTGTGCTGCGTGCGCCGTTGCGGTACATGCATGCGAGAGCCGGTTACTCTTGCGGGTGCGGTGGACCTGGCCTGGTGCTGCTGCTGCGGCACGCCTGTTGTCACAAGCAACACGCGTAGTAGAGTACTACTGTAGTACAAAGGATCTTGGTCTCTCTCCTCTCTACTGTTGTCAGTAAAAGGAGCGAGGTGAGTAGAGTGACCAGGAGAGCTTCGGAGTGAAGCAACGGTTACTAGCTGGGTTGGGACTTGGGAGCGAGAGGAAGAGGGAGCGGAGCGGCGATGGGCTGCTGCCAGTCGCGGCTCGAGCGGCTGGAGGCGGTGTCGCGCTGCAAGGCGCGGCGGCGGTACACCAAGCAGCTGGTGCAGGCGCGCCGGGACATGGCGGCGGCGCACGCGCTCTACCTGCGCGCGCTGCGGGCCACGGGCGCCTCGCTGCTGCACTTCGCCAGCGCCGAGGCGGACAACCCGCACCCGCATTCCTCCGCGGCCCACCACCCGCCGCCGTCCCCGCCGCCGCCCCCGACGCCCCCGCCCCCGCCTCCGCCTCCCCCGCCGCCGCCGCCGCTCAGCCCCACCCCGACCACTACCTCCTGGACCACCAACTCCTCCTCGATCAGCGCGTCCGCGATCTTGCCGCCTCCGCCGCCGCCGCCAATGCCGTCGAGCTGGGACTTCTGGGACCCCTTCGCGCCCTCCTCCTCCCGCTCCGCCACCGAGGACGCCGACTGGGACGACGCCGCCACCACCGTCGTCGACGCCCCCAACGCCGCGCCCGTGGTGGTCACCGCCGCCCCGGTGGTGGCCGCGCCCCCGTCCATCGTCACCGCCACCACCACATCCTCCACCCCCAGCGAGCTCACCGTCGTCGCGGTGCCTCGCGGCGCCGCCGGCAAGAAGGACCTCGCCGAGATCGCCACTGAGCTCGACGAGTACTTCCTCAAGGCGGCCGAAGCCGGGGGCCGCGTCGCCGCGCTGCTCGAGTGTCCCATCTGCGAGCCACCCGAGACGACGACCAACAACAGCTTCCCAGGCAAGCTACTCAGTCAATCGATTGCTTGATTTTGCCCACATTTCACTTGTTTCGGAATAATCCTTCTGTCGAATTCAATGGGGATTTACTTCTGATGCAGGGAAGGTGCTCAGTTACAGCAAGAGCTTGAAGCCTGCTGGATGGTCCTGGGGAGGAGGCGGTGGGTATGGAAAAGGTAGCAATGGCTTCTCCAGGTTTGGGAGAGGAGACGAAGGGATGTCCCTGGGCAATGGCGGAGGCAGTGGGGTCCTCAGCCACTCATCCACCGTGGAGAGGCTCTACGCCTGGGAGAAGAAGCTGTTCCTTGAGGTCAAGGTGGGTAACTGTTTTCTTTGATCTTTATCTTTAGCAGTTACAGCGGGTTTAACTTTGCTTTCGAATTAAGTATGGACTTGAACTATACGGAATGATCGAAAGGTACTGCAGCATGATTCTTCAGATCTCAAGTAGTGAGGGAGTGGCGTGGTGCTTTGTAGGAGCCCCCCCCCCTTTTGTTGTGTTGTTGTATTTTGATCTCTTACTGTTGTGATGGGGAGAGCGTATATACTAACAAGGATTCAGTGAGGTGGCAATTGGTTGTCTGTAGAAAGTGGACACAAGGACGAGACATGCACATGGATTCTGCTTGCGTTGTCTGTTCTGTTTGTCAGTGGTTTATTTCTCCCCGTGTCAGGAGCTTCTGTGAAATTGGAACACATTCTTCCCGGAGTGTTTTAAGGAGAAAGATCAGTAGATCACATCAAGGTTTAGTTTATCCTGGATGTATGAGCATGCAAAGATTGAATTATATAGCGTTGTCCTGATAACCATGTTGCTGTTCGTGGTCCTTGCTCTAATTAGTTCTGAAGTCTAATCACTTAGGCTCTTAGCCCTGGTAAAGATAGGATTTTTATGCTCCTTTCGACACATCTGATAAGTAAGGTTGTAGCTTCATCTACCACTTCAAAAAGTAACATGTTATGCTCCTTTTGATAGGATTTGACTCTTCTTTAACTGCACACAGAGTTACGAGGGGTATAAGCAGGAGCATGATAAGAAGGTGGGATTACTGAGGAAACAGGAAGTGAAGGGTGTGGATTACTTGAAGATGGAGAAGAACAAGATGGAGATCGAGAGCCTGGAATCCAGGATGCTGGTTGCAACTCAATCAATCGAGACTACAACCACTGAGATAATCAGGCTGAGGGAATCCGAGCTTTTTCCTCAGCTTCTAGAGCTTGTTGCCGGGTTAGTACAGTGCTCCTTTCGTCCTCCTCTGCATCTGGTAGTAATATTCTAGGAGGCTTCACGTGCTCACTACCTCCACTTGTAGCTGTCGCTTTGCTTACATGCAAATCAGGTAGAAAGTGGGCCATGATACGGCCTTCTGTCCATGCTTTTATGAGTAATCGAGAACACTGGTGTGTCTGTTGTTCTGTAACCGTTGACTCTACTAGCCACAGCAGCTTCACAGCATCCTGCTATTTTTCATTCTAGACATGTAAAGTACCCTTTTCACTGTGCAAGGTGCCTTTTCCCCTTCTGAGCTAACATTTAAAGTAGTGGAGCTTGGTGCAAGCAATGGATTGGAGAGCTAGTGGATCTCAGAGATTTGACTACCACAACAACCAAGCATTTGTCCTAAGCAAGTTGAGGTCGGCTAGAAATGAAATACAACCAACTTTTAATATTTAAAAAGAGAAGTATTAGAAAAATAGGGTTAGAGTAAGAAAATACAAATAAACTAAAATTCTGAGATTTATTTGTTAAAAATGAAGTAATAAGAAATAAGATAAGAATAACAAAATACACATAAACTACAATTATGACACGTGAATTACTAATGCAGTCCTATCACGAGCCAAATCTCTAGGTATATCTCACTCCTTCAAATCAGAGAGGTTTGACTATTATGACTAAATCTTTTGTCCTTTGATTTAGTCAGACCAGACCTATCGGTTAAATTCTCTAGGACATCATTGATTGATCAGCTTTGAGCTCTGACATTGTGATGTTTTAACACCTGAGTGTTTTTTCACCTGTGGTTTTTTATCTGTGCTCAGCAGTAGTTTTGATTGAGTGGTTGTTGATTACTGCCTGACAATTGTGGCAGTTTAAACATCGTAAAAAGAAATGTCAAATGCATTGTCAGTTTTAGCATTACCTTTCCGTCCTTTAGAAATAGTGTATTTGATATTCGTATGCAATCTTCTTTTGGTGATTTTTCAGCTTGATGAGCATGTGGAGAGGCATGTACGAGTGTCATCAAGTTCAGACCCACATCGTGCAGCAGCTCGAGTATCTCAATAGCGCTCGGAATACTAATCCAACATCCAATGCCCACCGGCAAGCGGCCCTCCAGCTTGAAATAGAGGTAGACAGATGGTATTCAGCCTTCTGCAGTCTGGTGAAGTCCCAGAGAGATTATATCTACTCGCTTACTGGTTGGCTGCGCCTATCACTTTTCTGCCACCACGACCCGCTCAGCAAAGTGCATCGGAACTCAGATATTTACAGCATGTGTGAGGAATGGCAGCTTGCCATTGATCGAATCCCTGACAAGGTGGCCTCAGAAGGGATCAAAACTCTCCTGACCGTGATCCATGCAGTTGTCGTGCAACAAGCTGAGGAACAAAAGCAAAAGAAGCGTTCAGAGGCTGCATTTAAGGAATATGAGAAGAAGGCAGAGGAACTGAGATCCCTCGAGTCGAAACATGGGTCATATATCGGTGCTGAAGGTTATGGAGAAATGACACGAAGGTCACCACTGGCTGATAAACGAGCCAAGGTGGAGGCTCTCAGGAGCCGAGCAGATGAGGAGAAGAGCAAATATGAGAAGAGCATTGGGGTCACAAGAGCAATGACCCTGAATAACCTGCAGACAGGCTTCCCTAATGTTTTTCAAGCGATGACGGGCTTCGCTAGTGTCTGCATGGAGGCGTTTGAGTTGGTGTACAATTTCAAGAGAAGTTCAGATCGGACCCTTGATGCGAAGAGGCTGCTGACCTGAAGCTATTGGCTCAAGCTGGTTATTGGCTGTTCCCTATGTAAAATGTATACAGTTCTAGACTTCTAGTAGAATAGTAGGGTGAAAGAGAGTTTAACTTGCAACCATCTGTGGATGTTATCAGGTTCCAATGACACCATAGTTGGTGCAAAAATAGCTCGTGTTCATTACTTGCTGTGAATGAGCCCAAGGTGTCATCTTTCTTTTTTGGTAGTGACAAGGAGTCAAATTTTAGTTGGTTAATGTCAATAGACTAGCGTGGTGCACTTGTAGCCGGAAATCTTGTATGGAAATAGGCTGTACCCTGCCCTCATAGTGGTTGTGACTTCCCCGCTTGGTTTGTCTTTTCAGCTTATAAGCAAGCGGGGAACAATCAATGCTCCTTGGAGATTCCAACGAAACAATCATATCAGAAATCATTTAGGGCATGTTCAGTTCTCGATCTGGTGTAGAAGCTCTATTTCCATTCTCTCAGTGTCAGTAAAACGCCTACATGGTAAATTTGAGTAGCTAAGAAAAACAGTCGCCATGAGATCAACAGATGTCTAAATCCAAAGGAAATATCTACATCACAGATTTTCGCGAAGTATAGCAACATTTATATATATTGTACTACGTTCATCTTTGCTGTTTCCTGTGTGTCTATGAAGTTCTCCACTGCAACTCAATTTGGATCTGACCATTTTTGGAGTCTATCAGATGGTACTTTTCATTAAGCCGCTTATTGCTGATCACGTCTGCAAGACTGATATCAATGTAGCCCAAAGTTTCCTGGATCATGAAAATACAGACATCAGGATACTAGAAAATTGATATGGTCTCTTCAAACAATCCATCATTCAGACTTTGACATACCGTTCTGCAATGGTTTCAGAAAGAGCAGTAACAACGCCAGGTATAGCGATTCGCATCATATAGTACTACAGTAACAACAACCACCACCAAGCCTTTCTTCCAAGCATATTAAGGTCGGCTAGATAAGAAACCCAACAAATAAATAAAATTGTTGACTTTCATATCTAGCCGATCCCAACGTGCTTGGGACAAAGGCTTGGTTGTTGTATAGTACTAGAGCAACCAAAGACTTCAGTACTTTCCAGAAATAATAAAGGGCCAGAATGTCATGTATACCTTGCCATGTATCAGCCCTTTCTTTGGGGCTTTACTTAGGACTTCAACATGTAGTTTATCATATACAGGTGGTTCCTCACATACAAACTCGAACTCATCCTCCCAGCGTGGATCCCTATTTTTCTTGATCACCTAGTACACGGGATGAAGGGGAAATAAAGAGTGAGATCGACCATGACCATTGCCTGAAGGTACATTGCATACTGTGTGTACATACCTTTGTTTTCTTCTCCTCGCCTTTGAAAATTATTTTTGCATATGGGTTTGTGTGGTGCTTTCCTTCAAGATCCTGAGCTTCATGAACAATGACATAAAGCAACCCACCACCAGCTGGAGTACCATCTGGAGCTTTCTCTACCGCATCACTACCCTCGGTGCCCTCATGCTCCATATCTTGTTCCTTGAAAGGCTTGCACGTAAGCTCCAGAGTAAGCTGCCCACGAGCCTTCTCATTTTGTACATCACTTGGATCCATAGTCTTAAGCAAGTTAACAGTAGTAACTTTAGTCTCCTCTGGTGTGAGTTCTTTCAAAGGGATCCTGTTCATGCCCATCTTTTCATGTTTCCCAACCTATACAGATCAATAAAAATAACTGCACATAATTGGTGATATGTTGGCATAAAAGCTACCATAAATTTAAATAAGAAAATAAGCATGCCTGTTCCCAGTCGAAGACATTAATTTCAAGTGCCTGGTTTTCTGGATCTGTGACGACAAATTTGAAATCTTCATTCCACTCAGGATTGAGATTGCTGCGCTTTACAGTTGTTTTCTTTGATGGAAGCTTGTCATCTGACATCTTAAGTTTCACATATGGATCTGATTTACCCAGCAGATCCTTCTTTCGCAGATTCTGAGCTCTAACAATCTTCACAAGTAGAATCCCAACAGGCTTCTTTGATGCTCTGGGAATGTGAAAACCATTAGCTATACTCATTTCTCATCAGGTTCATGGTTCTAGACAAAGTAAAATAGACAAAGCGCTAAAGAACTTACTTTGAGGGGTCCATGATAGCTACTTCCAGTGTCTTTGGCCACAAATACATGCTTGCAACTTGCTTCTTGATGGTCTCCTGCAGCGAGAAAGGTAGCATGACAAAATAAGCTGTACTGGAACTGAAAGGAAGGAATTAGATACCATAAGGAGAATGCACATTAATTGTAAAGAGCAAGGTAGACACTGCAGAGGCTGCTTTGGGTACGTACACAAAAGGGCTTTGCTCATGCATTCAAATACATGCAGACCAATAAGATGGACAAGCTATGAATTATTAAAAGGTTGTGACAATTCATTATAATCTATTTTCACAAGGAAAAAACATTCACAGCAGTGCAACCTATGCCATTACAAAGTTAAGAAAATTTCACAAGTTCAACAATACTCAACACATGGTTCACAATGAAATGTGACACGAGAACAACCTTCACATGAGAAGGTTCGGAGTAGGAGTCAATAGTACCTGAACAAATCTGTAAAGACCAGGAATAGCCATCAAATCTGCCCCCAGAAGTTTGAGCCCAAAGTCAACATGTGGCTGCAAAACCAATCATATTTAGTATGAAAATGGTACACCATGATAGCTCAAATATAACTAATCGGTTGATATACCTTCTCCATGAGAGAAACAAGGATTTTTGCAAAGCAAGGAAATGTAGGCACCAATGGCTTCAGAGTAATACGAGGCGACGCAAACACTTGCAGATCCACAATCTGAATTATCTCGACAAAAAGCAGATTTCACTTGCCTTGATTATACATGGCATTAAGTGAACCATTTTAAGAATTCAGCTTATTACAGAACAATTTATACCTGGATAGTAGCTTTCAGCCCATAAGCTTTTACAACAACAGTGACATTTGGATTTGCAGCCCATTTAAGGGATGGTTCCATTATCAGCTCTTGCTCCTCTGTGACATAGACTTTCATCCCTGGGAAGAAAAGCATGGATTCTCAAACCCAGTGTAAAACTAGTGCATGGAGTTCACTCGCGGTATTATCAGCTATACATGGGAAATTTGATGCATAGACAGCACAGTTCGATATAGATAAGCAGAAGACATGCCAGCAGTGATGTCTTACTGGTGAATGCAGCGTTCAGTTCTAATATAGCATCTTATCTGGAACAAAGATGTAGCAATGTCACCATATTCCATATCAGCAACGATATGAAATTTTGGGTCACAACAATTACTGATTCAAGTTTAAGCAATGTAAAATATCTTGCATCAAATAAATATTCTAGATTGAAATAAGGCTTAAAACAATGCAAACACATATACATGCATGCATCCATGCATAAACAACCTAAGAATGTGGCACAACTGACCTTGAAAGGTGGGCGGCAAGCTACCCAAAGTAAGTGATTCAAACTCAACAGAATCTATCTTATACTTTGCAGTATTCTCAGCAATAATTGGCTTTGCTATTTCCTGTGCAGTTCTACATATAGCCTACAGGATAAAAATCAGGAACCATGTAAATTCAATATCAATACGAGATAATCATCTCATACCCAGCGAAGACCATTAAATAGAGTACCTTGTCAAGAAAAGGCCACATCAACTCCAAAAACCTGTTTAACCAATCAATCTAGAGAAGAGGAGGAAGGTGAGGATCCCAAAGGAGAACTAAGATCAAGTTTCTTGCTAACTTATGGAAGGAGCATACTCTATCATAGTCAGGATTCTTGACCCACATAGGAATTTCAGGAAAGATAGCCTCCAAGGATTTTGAATCATATTCCACAATAGGGCGAACTTTGACATCCTGAAAGGAAAGAAGGAAGAAAATTATTTGATCCCTATGACCCCATATATTATCAATCTTGGCACAAAATATGGTGCATCGGTTACAAGCTCAGCAGGAGAAAGAAATAGATGTTGCATCGAGTAATTAGCAGATTACAATATTTTTTTGTTAAAGGAATTACTCAATGGATGCTGCAAACTAATTATACAAGTGTCCCACATAACTGTGCTGGACGAACTAAAGAAGCACTCTGATCGCACATTGGTCAGTGGTGGTCCTCAACGCTCAACAGCAGGGTAGGCCGGCACCCGCCGATCTGATTGGTCGCTGCTTCAATTGTTTCTCTACCACCCACATTGCTGCATTTTGCAACAACGCTTTTAGATGCTTCCACTGCAAGGGTGAAGGTCATAAAGCTTGCGATTGCAAGTCAATCAAGTCTCCGGTCCTGGCTTGTGCAAAAACTCCTTTGGATCCTGTAGAGGAGATTTGCATCAACCCTAGCTCTGGAAAGTTAGATTCTTATTGCCCTGATTGCCCTCTCCCCATGGCTGGGGCTTCTCTGGCTGCTACCTCCTCATCATCAGTCCAAGTGCGTCGTGTAACCATCCATATAGACAAGGGGTCAGGCTCCAAGTCCAACAGGAAGTTATCAGGCAATTCTAGGAAGTATCCACTATCACCTGTTAAGGTCGCTGATGCTCAGTTGGTTCATTCAGTGGCCGTTGAGCATATGACTGATGGGTGGGATCCGATGATTCTTGAGGCTTTTGCTTGGTGGGTGCTGCTTGATCTCTAAGGCTGGCTGTGGTGGCACATGTTATAATACTGCTTAAGAGTCTCTGGAGTGTTTAGGTCGGATTGTTGCCTGGTTGTGGTATGGACGTATGGTCGGTTGTTTTCCTAGTGGGGTCATGTTTGAACAATTGTGTTGGTGTGATTGTGTTGGGTCGTGTTGTTGCAGTTGTGATAGCATTGGTCGTTGTAACTGGCTATTTCAGCCATTACTTTTATTTTAATTAATATAACAGTAGTGAGCCATCCCTGCTGTTTTTTTCTGTTAAAAAAAACTAAAGAAGCATTAAACTAGATATTCCGAAGGGCTACATGACCTTGGGAGCAGATGATTTGGAATATCACCTACACAATCGTGCGATTTTGTTAGGTGGGTGCAACATGTGCCACAACCAAACAATGCATTAGTTTTGGAGGCAAACACTCAAAGAGTGTTATTTTAGTGCATAAGGCATGAAATGCACGTTGCATATGGACCTGCAGAGTTCAAAAGTGTTGGCATACATCACAAGGGAAGATAACCAACAAAACAACATAATATGCTCAGCTCATAACTTATGTCCGCAATGGTGATCAAAAGGAAGTGAATTATAGTGGGTATATGCAGAAAAGGTAAATTGTTTGCCGTTGTCAAGTTAAATTATTTCAATATATGTTGGCAAAACATTTATCCACGATTAAACTACCGATTATACCTCAACAGTCATGAACTATATAAGTAAGAGAGAAAGAAGAACAAAAGAAAAACCCCACCTTGACATCAGTTGGCTGGACATAGATGAAGATGAAGTACCCAATAACAATCCCAGCTGAGAATCCAAAGCCAAATCCAGAGAAACCAAGCACTGTGCTAACTATTCCCATCTTGGATTCCTTCTAAAACCTTCAGATGAAATACCAACTTTCAACTGAAGGTTGCAAAATAACAAACATAAAGGATATAATCAACCAAACTTTGCACTCAAAGAAGACAATAAACCAAAAACACTACTCTCAAAATTTCCTGAGGGGGCAATAAGTGTGACCTGACCTCCTGATAGCAGCTAGTCACCTAGCAGCAAAAACAATTCCCAAATTAGAAACTGGAGAGGCCCAGTCTATCAAAGTTCTCTCCAACTGTGAAAGTAATGCCTTAGTCCACCCATAACAAAAGAACACCGTTCGAAAATAGTTAAACTTTGTGAAGGTAATAGGCAGGTAGCTGAATCAAATGATATGGCAATGCAGAGCAGACAATCGTTCTGAACATCTGATAACAGGATAGCAAGGAGGATACTTGAAACTTTCAACAGTTTCAAGTTGGTAACGTGAGCTTCAGAGTTCAGAATAATATAGTGCCATCACTTCACGACAGACTATTGAATAACTAACTGAGAAGACTAAAGGTGGATACAAGTAGTGGAGGAAAAGAACATTCGAGGGTGGCATTCTGGCATCTTTATTAGTTGTTCTTGCTTGAGGGTGGGGTTGGTGCTTTAGTCTTTGCTTTTGAGGCAGGTTTCAGAATGGATCGAATCAGGAGTGGTGGTCTTGTGGAGCATAAAGATATAAACAATGGTGTGATTATTCTTGTTCATCATTCAGGTAAGAAACAATATAAAAACAATAAAGGGGCACCTTTAGGCTTTGCCCGAAATGACATGTCTGAAGAACAAAATTGAATTGAACCAGAAACATGAATCATAATATAGCATTCTCAACAGGTGGATTCATAAATTACAGATTTTATTCACTCGTCAAGGCACATGAACCCGTACTTCTAAGAAAAAATATTTCAAATGGAAGTAAAACAGTGGTAAACATTTGATCATGTTTGTCCTGGCCAAACATGTTTGATAGCTGTGTATTAATCAAATGCACTACGCCTCTGAAAAATTCTAAGAACCGCACAGAAATGCACCGAGCAACAGACGAACCACCACAGCCTCCCATCAAAGGTCCCCGTACGACGCGTCTTAAAATCCATATGAAAATGTCCAGAAAATGCACTGCTGCGCCGACGGAGCACAGTCTCCGTCGGAGGCCTTCCCGTGGCTCTGGGATCAAAATCACTACCGCCAGGGAACCTATGTGGAGAAATCCATAGCTGGGACGCCGAGACCTGCAAACCTCGAAAACGTATCCACGAGCGTCGCTCCTACGATCGCCGAGTCCCAACTCCCAACGGCGGCGAAATCTCTCGATTGCCGTAACGCGAAAGCGGGGAAACGAATCAAACTGGGAGTAAGAGACGAGACGAGACGAGACGAACCAGAGGAGCAGCGGCGTGGGTTGGGGCGGCGCGCCCGCGAGGCGAGGCCGGTTAATCTCTCGACGTCTCGGGAGGCGATGAGCCCACGGGAACAGCGTCCGGTGCAGGCGGCGGCGAAACCTCTTTTTCGTTAGCGAATTTTGGTTCGGCCGGCGGGGCGGAGGAATCGAACGGGTGTTCGTGTCGGGGAGCAGCGGAGCAGAGGAGGGCTCGCCTCTGGCACGTCGCGGCTCACGCACGCGGATGAACGGACACGGCTTCCATACTCCAATTCGGTGCTCTCATGCGTACTCCCGCTGATGTAAAGGTATGGTAGTTAATATAACCATTAATGAAAAGACCAATGAAATTGTAACACATCAGCGGGAGTACACATGGGAGCACCGAACGGGAGTATGGAAGCTGTATGAACGGACACGGCTTCCATACTCCAGTTCGGTGGTCTCATGCGTACTCCCGCTGATGTAAAGGTATGGTAGTTAATATAATCATTAATGAAAAGACCAATGAAATTGTAACACATCAGCGGGAGTACACATGGGAGCACCGAACGGGAGTATGGAAGCTGTGTCCCACGCACGCACGCGGCGGCTGCGACCCGTGATGTAAGGTGGGGTTAACAACAATCTTGCGGGAGCAAGTGCCAAATTAAGGTTGCTAAACAAGCATGCGTGCGCGTGACAGGGGATGCTTCCATTCTGATGTGGGACGGCCGAGCCACTGCTTCCCACCTGAAGCTGACGTGTGGGCCTGGCCTGGACGTGGCGACGCCGGTGTGCATAAGTCAGGCTGGAATCAGGAGACCGGTAACGACAGGCCGACAGATTACCGTCTGTAAATTCAAAATCGCAAAACAATACTGTTGTTGTAGCAACCCTGTGGCTTGTATTCCCTTTGTAGCAAAGAAAATACTTTCTAAAATTCTTCGCTTCAGAACCAGGCTCAAATCGCTGTAACAACACAGTACGAATCAATTCCCATCTTGTTCCTGAACAACATAGAGTTTGTCAAGCCACTAGTGAGTTTAAGTACTTTGCTATCATATGGTGGAATGAAATTGTTAAAACTAGAATTGATCCTCCAACATGGGATAGATTAAAGGAAGCTATGCGTGTTTGATTTGTTCCTCTATCTTTTCAGCGGGACCTTCACAAAAAATTGCAGCGCTTAGACCAATGTAGCATGTCCGTAGAGGAGTATTATCAAAAGTTACAAAAGGGTATGCTGCGTTGTGGGGTAATAGAGGACATGGATGATAAAATAGCTCATTTTTATGGGGGTTGAGGCGTGAAATTCAGGACATTGTTAATTACAAGAAATATGATAATGTTAACAGATTGTTTCAGCTTGCTATGTTGGCAGAAAAAGAATTACAGTACCGACAACAACAGCAACATCGCACGAGGAGCAACTTCACACCGCGTGCAGCGACTACACCATCCAAAACAGCACCATCTTCGACCCCCCGTGCAGCGACTACACCACCCAATGGCGGTCAACGAACTATACCTGCTGCTCCACCTTCTCGCGTGCCGGAAGGTAGCAAGACGACATCATTCAAGCCTTCGTCGTCCACTCCTTCTACGGGTCGTACTTCCGACATTAAGTGTCACCGCTGCCAGGGACTTGGTCATATGATGAGAGATTGCCCGAGCAAACGAGTATACATAGCACGTGACGATGGCGGGTATGATAGTACTTCGGATGTTAAAGATAAATATTCTCTTGCTACTGACTTTACAGATCCAAATGACGAACACATCGAAGAAGAGGTACTTGGTACAGCGGCGACGGAGAACTATAGGAGCATCATTGTGCAGCGTGCCTTGAGCTCCAAAGTGTAGACCGATGACAAGCTACAACGACACAGCCTCTTCCACATGTTTCTCGTCGTCAAGGACTGCCGTGTACACACTATAATTGATGGAGGTAGCTGCAATAATTTGGTGAACACGGACGTCGTCAAGAAATTTGGTTTGACAACAAGAGCACACCCTCATTCGTACCACATTCAATGGTTCAACAACAGCGGTAAGGTTCGGGTAACACAAACAGCGAGAATACATTTTTCAATTGGTTCATACCATGATTTTGCTGATTTTGATGGTGTTCCTATTAATACTTGTTCTCTTTTATTGGGTCGTCCTTGAGAATTTGATACAGATGCTATTCATCATGGTAAAACCAATAAATATATTCTCATGCATAAGGGAAAGAAAATCACTTTGTTGCCCATGACTCCTGCTGAAATTGTGCATTTTGAGAAGAGTAAAATTCGTGATGGCAAAGCAACAAAATTAGAATCTGAAAAACAGCAAGTTATTAAGTTAAAATCACCATCGTTGCTTGCAACTAAATCTGACCTTGCTAATTTATTCAATGCTAAGAGGATGTGTTATGCTTTAGTTTGCAAAGAAGCCATATTTTCACTTCATGAATTGTCTATTGCATTGCCCCCTATTGTTGCTAACCTTTTGCAGGAGTTTGAGGATGTGTTTCCCTCTGAGATACCCCTGGTTTACCACCGATGAGAGACATTGAACACAAGATCGATTTGATTCTAGGAGCAAGTTTGTCAAATCGTGCAGTATACAGGGCGAATCCACAAGAAACTAAGGAAATTCAGCGACAAATCCAAGATCTTTTGGACCACGGGTACATTTATGAAAGCCTTAGCCCTTGTTCCGTTCCTGTTCTTTTGGTTTCTAAGAAAGATGGTAGTTGGCGCATGTGTGTTGATTGTCGAGCGATTAATAACATCACCATTCGATATCGTTATCCTATTCCTCGATTAGATGACATGTTTGATGAATTGAGTGATTCTATCATCTTCACAAAAATTGACTTGCGTAGTGATTACCACCAAATTAGAATGACACTAGGAGATGAATGAAAAACAGCATTTAAAACCAAGTTTGGACTTTATGAGTGGTTAGTCATGCCTTTTGGTTTAACTAATGCACCCAGCACCTTTATGCGATTAATGAACGAGGTTTTACGTGCTTTCATTAGACAATTTGTGGTGGTTTACTTTGATGATATCCTCATATACAACAAGTCATATGATGAACATCTTGATCATTTACGTGTTGTTTTTACTGTTTTGAGAGATGCACGTTTGTTTGGTAACCTCGAAAAGTGCGTCTTTTGCACCAATCGAGTCTCGGTTTTTGGCTATGTTGTTTCCTCGCAGGGAATTGAGATAGATGAGGCAAAAATTGAAGCAATCACCAGCTGGCCAGCCCCAACAACCGTCTTACAGGTTCGTAGTTTTCTGGGTCTTGCAGGTTTTTATCGGCGCTTTGTGCGGGATTTCAGCACCATTGCAGCACCTCTACATGAGCTAACGGAGCAGGGAGTGCCATTTCGATGGGGCGAACAGCAGCAACACGCTTTTGATGCTCTCAAATTGAAGCTTACACAAGCACCATTGCTACAACTTCCTGATTTTGACAAGACCTTTGAGCTAGAATGCGGTGCAAGCGGCATTGGTATTGGGGACGTTCTCATACAAGGAGGTAAACCCGTTTCTTTCTTTAGTGGAAAACTTCATAGTCCTTCTATGAATTATTCTACTTATGATAAGGAATTGTATGCCTTAGTGCGAGTATTACAAACTTGGCAACATTATCTTTGGTCTAAGGAGTTTGTCATACATTCCGATCATGAATCATTGAAGTATCTTAAGTGTCAAACCAATCTGAATAAACGACATGCTAAATGGATTAAGTTCATAGAGTCGTTTCCATACATCATTAATGAAAGTTGCCTAGAGGGGGGGTGAATAGGCTAATCGACCTGCAAATGACTTAATAAAACGAGATTAAATCACAGGGGGCGGACTAGTCCGGTCAGGGGGCGGACTAGTCCGGTCAGCTTGCGTGAATAACCCTAAAAAGATGTTTCTAGCAAGTTTTAGGGAATTTTCTCTTTGCTACAAGTGAGTATATGTTTAAGTCAAGTTGAGCAACAACCTACACAAGAGCAAGTCAAGTTTCCACAAGTTTGTAGCAATGCGGAGTATGAAACGAGACTACCAACCCTAGAACAAAGTAATCAATAGAATGAATGCGAAGAACACAAGGGGGCAAAGATTTTATCCCGAGGTTCGATTCCACACAAGGAATCTACGTCCCCGTTGAGGAGTCCACAAAAGGACCGGGTCCAACAACCCTTCCCTCACCAAGTTTACCGCACGGGCCTAACTTGGTTCTCCACTAATCACAATGGTGATTACAAAGTTCGTTGGGGCTTCTCACAAACTGAGGCTCCCACACCACAAAGATGATCAACACAATAAAACAAACTCAATACACAGCCCACAAAGACTCAACGAGTGCAAGAGATCAAACCGGGAGCACAAGCGCGATGTTCTTCCTCTTCTCCACCTCACTAAACCCTAATCCACTCAAGAATTAGTTTTAGAGGGAAAGTAGGCAAGAAGGAGGCTTAGGAGTGCTCCAAGTTGGCTGTGGCGGCGCTAGGGTTTGAGTTTTTCCAAAGGTATTCGAAATGAGGCCGGGGGTCCCCCTTTTATAGGGGTCCCAAGCCCAATCTGCTGACTTCAGCAAAAGGGCGGACTAGTCCGGCCACTGGCCCGGACTAGTACGGCCTAGGGGACCACTGACCCCTTTGTCAGGTCCCGACAGCTGACACACTATCGTCACGCTACCCGCCAAACTTCAAATTCAAACGGTCACTTCCAGAACGGACTAGTCCGGTCAACACCGGACTGGTCCGATCTTACACAGAGCCTTTTGCTCCGTGTGAAAATGGACTAGTCTGAGGACCACGGACTAGTCCGGCCCCTAGGGCGGACTAGTCCGGTCCTCCCAGACTTAGCCACAGAAGCACCTTTTCCTAGCCAACCCGGACTAGTCCGGCCCCACGGGCGGACTAGTCCGTTCTCACTCAGGACCTCTTGGTCCGGTCCAAAACGGACAAGTCCGTGATTTTGGGACTTCATCCCCAAAACCCACTCACAGCTACCCGGACTAGTCCGGCCACAAACGGACTAGTCCGATCTCAGTCAGACCCTTCTGGTCCGGCCAGAAACGGACTTGGCCGGCCAGGAACGGACTAGTCCGGCCACCTGCACGGACTAGTCCGGCCCTACGGCCAGACCACTCATTCACTCATCTCTTTCATAGGTTTGACCTCTAAACCACTTTGAGCTCCCAAACTTGATCTCAATGCACTTTACACACACACCCTCCTATTACTACGGCTAGTCTAACTCAATCACGCTAGAAACCCTAGTTTCTACGCTTCGAGTTGACTCCATTTCCTTCTTTTCTTTTTTGAGGGTTTGCGTCTCCGATTAAGTCTTCACCTGTGCTAAGATCACTTGAGCTCATTAGCGACTTAATTGTCGTCATCAATCATCCAAAACCCACGGGGAACCTAGATGCACTTTCAATTAAGCATAAGAAAGGGAAGGAAAATATCATTGCTGATGCATTATCTAGGCGTTATACCATGCTGTCCCAACTTAATCATAAAATCTTTGGTTTGGAAACAATTAAAGCATTATATCCTACTGATTTGGACTTCAAAGTTGCTTTTGAAAATTGTAGAGAAGGAAGAACTTGGAATAAATATGTGCTGCGAGAGGGTCTCCTCTATTGTGTTAACAAGCTATGCGTTCCAACTAGCTCCGTTCGTCTATTACTTTTGCAGGAAGCACATGGAGGAGGTTTGATGGGATATTTTGGAGTGAAGAAAACTGAAGACGTGTTGTCCACACACTTCTTTTGGCCAAAGATGAGGCGTGATGTCGAGCGTTACGTGCCACGGTGCACTACTTGCAACAAAGCTAAGTCTCGTCTTAACCCATATGGTCTTTATATGTCTCTTCCTGTTCCTAGTGTACCTTGGGAGGATATTTCTATGGACTTTGTTTTGGGATTGCCTAGGACTAAGAGGGCGAGGGATAGTATTTTTGTAGTTGTTGATCGTTTTTCCAAAATGACACACTTTATACCTTGTCATAAGAATGATAATGTCTCACACATTGCTGATTTATTTATGACGGAAATTGTTCGTTTACATGGTGTGCCAAATACCATTGTTTCTGATCGTGATGCAAACTTTTTAAGTCATTTTTGGAGAACTTTGTGGTATAAATTGGGAACCAAGTTGCTGTTTTCAACTACATGTCACCCACAAACGGATGGACAGACCGAGGTAGTTAATCGTACTTTATCCACTATGTTGCTGGCTGTTTTGAAAACAAATTTGAAGTTGTGGGAGGAGTGTTTACCACATATAGAATTTGCTTACAACAGATCTGTTCACTCCACGACAAAGGTAAGTCCATTTTCAGGTAGTGTATGGTTTCAATCCCCGTGCTCCTATTGATTTACTACCTTTGTCTCCTTCTGAAACTAAAAATTTGGATGCTACACAATGATCTAAATTCATTCTTGAGATGCATGAAACTACAAAGAAAAATATTGAAATGATGAATGAGAAGTATATGATTGCAGGTAGTAAAGGTAGAAAAGAAGTAAAACTTGAACCGGGTGGTTTGGTGTGGTTACATTTGAGAAAAGAGTGATTTCCCGACTTGAGAAAATCTAAACTTATGCCACGAGCTGCTGGTCCTTTTAAGATCGTTGAAAGATTAATGATAATGCAATAAGCTTGAATTTTCTCCCGATTTTGGGGTTAGTCCTACATTTAACATTTCAGATTTGCGACCGTATTTGGCAGAAGAAGATGAACTTGAGTAGAGGACGACTCCAATTCAAGAGGGGGAGAATGATGAGGACATCACAATAGCGGAGACGCACATTGAACTGCAAGGACCAGTCACAAGAGCACGAGCACGGTTATTAAATCAGCAGGTGAATTTGTTCCTAACTTCTTTTGCATGTGACTTTGAGAATAGGTTGCTATGTGAGGATTTAATTGTTATTAGAAATAATGGAGAAGATCAACAAGTGAAAGAAAGAGGCCTTGGGAGCGTGGAGAACTAGCTGGGACGTCCACAAGTTTACAACTCGGACTCGAGTTCAACTCGGAGTCCAGGAGCAGTCCACCTTAAAACGGATGCCCAGGAGGCATACATACTCCATTTTCGACGTTCTATATATGCACGGAAAGAGGGGAAGATTAAATTTCCAATGGTTCTGGTCCCACCTCAAAATTCTTCTGGAGTAATTGGGAATCGTCGAAACAAGTCGATTCCAGATTTTGTCCGGTGCTGCGCCACCGAATCGGGCCTTTGGGCCTTGTATCCCGTAAGAGTCCATCAGAGACGCGTCTAATCGTGTTTTGGTCAAACCCTAGCCCATAAATACTACAGCCGCCGGTCATATTCGGTGGGTTTTGCTTAGATCAATAATATCACCGTTCTACGATTTGTGAGACCCCAACTTCACGATTTCCGATCGTGTCTTCGACGTTCTTGCTCGTGTTCTCAGTTGCACTTGCAGGGATTAGCCTTCTTGGCGAGGTCAAGCGTGTGCAGCACGGTTGATAACCAATGGAGCCGTGGTGTAGTGATTGTAGGGGTACTCGAACCGCTCGAGTGCCGCGGATCATCAACGTCGAGTTCTCCACCCCAATCGACATAACTTTCGGAAGATCGGGCCTAAACCTACTCATCAAGTTGGTCTTAGATGAAAATTCCACGTTCGGATCCACCGTTTGCGCAATCGCAGGTGATTGACATTCTCACCATCGCCGTTCGCTTCCGTGTAATCTCGACGCATACGTTACGACTACAATTGTTTATACGACACGAACACATTTATTACATGTCGTGTTGTGTCGGGTTGGGCTGGGCTAGCGAAAACCCGTTTATTTACACATTAATAAACTAACTAATAAAAAATTACAAATAACAAACAATTATTGATGAACAATATAATAAACTAAGTAACTAATGATCACTCGGGACGTCAATCTTGAGCCGCTCCACCTCAAGGCGGGCAAGGAACTAACTAATGATCGGTGTTGGTCCGGAGGTGAGGAGAGAGGGAGAGAGAGAAAGAGAGAGGGAAATGAGGAGAGAGGGAGAGATAGAGGGCGAGAGAGAGATAGAGGGAGATGAGGAGAGAGATATAGTCAATGAACGCAACTACCAATTTCCTTTAACTTTCTAATGAGTAAAACTTTTACTCCTCCTTCCCTAATTAATTGACATTTAAGACATGAATTTTAGTTCAAATTGAACTAAAAAATATGTTCTAAACATCAATTAATTAGGAAATGAGGAACTAGATTGGTCACCAACCACAAATGCTAGAGGATAACAAAAGCAAACGAACAACATGCATACATGTCCAGATTAGTCGCAATAATATTGTCAACTAGCTAGCTCAATAATATTGTCAGGTTGGTGATGCTACGATTTTTCACAAAAGAGAAAACGAACTACAGCAATGCATGAACCTGGCCTCAAGTTGCACCGCAAAATAAACTGGTCTTGCAGCCCATAATAAGTCTACTTCATCAATGTTTTTTAGCCTACCTGCAATTTGTGACCTACGCTTGAATAATGCCTACCACTGCAGAGAGGGCGAAGCTTACAATTACTGTCTTTTAACATTTGAGGGGTCATCGCAAACTACTATTTGTTAAGCTCAGAGTAGCAGATCCTACACTCTAATCTCTTCCTGTTTCAAACTATGCATAGCTTCACGCAACTTTCAAATAGAAATCTTCATTAGAAACTGCGTATAACAGAAGTTTATAACGATAATACAAAGGGAGCCGAAATGAATAAGTAACCGGGAGGAAGCGCACGGGGAGGGGGTGTCGGGAGGGGGTTGTGGGTAGGGGGAGGGGGGAGGGGGCATCGAGGAGGGACGGCAGGGAGGGGGTGTTGAAGGGTGAAGGGCGGCGAGGACGGGGCTGCCGATAGGGGGCGACGGGGAGGGGGCGCACGGGGATGGGGCGGCGGGTAGGTGGAGTGGGGAGGGGCGACGAGGATGGGGCGGCGGGGAGGTGGTGTTGCAGGATGGAGGGCAGTGGGGACGAGGCTACCGATAGGGGGCGACGTGGAGGGGGCGGCGGCGTACCTCCTCAACGGCGCGACGGCGGCCCTCGGCGACGGTCCTCGGCGATGGCAACCCTCCGCGGCGCAGCTCAAAGGCCGGGCGACGGCGACGAAAGTGGGAGGCGGCGCGAAATGACGATGGGAGACAGCGCGAAATGACGAAGACGCGCGGGTGGTCAGGAAATATCGATATACTCCCTAATTGATGACAGTGTAGGTCAACCGTCATCTATAACGATTAATTGACAACAGTGTAGGTCAGCAGTCGTATATTAAACCTCTGGTGGGCCCTGTTTTCAGCCCATACTGGCAACAAGCCTAATTGACGATAGTGAACCGTCGTATTTAACTAATTGACGACGGTTAAAAGACAATTGTCGTCAATAATCTCTTAATTAACGACAACCAAATTCTACCGTCGTCAATTAACTAAATAACGACGGTACCGTCGTCAATTATTTTGGTTGTCTTCTATTTTCGTGTTTTCTGTAGTGGGTACACAAGATGATCTAAACAGACTCCAAATAACCTTAGCCAATGACTAACAAACTAAAGGATAGAAATAAGAAGGATAAGGATAATAGACGGTAACAACAATATCCGGTGTGTACTAGCTAACACCTTTGACCGCTGCATGCTTACTTTTCAGCAGCCAGGAGAACTGTGTTGTGGGGGACATGCGGTGGAAATACGGAAGATGTTGGGTTGATTGTGTTTTTTTTTTCGGATGTACATATGTGTGATATTCTCTTCGTCTCTAACTACTTATAGTATTTTTATTCATTTTGGTAATAGAAGGCGACAAGTATTTAGAAACCGAGAGAGTATCACTCATCAGCGCGTCTGCAACGGTTCGACATACAAACTAAATGCCCGTCATCGTCTCGCCTCGTAGAACCATGCAAACGGATCGACTCGTCTAGTTTCGGCAAAGTCGGACTGGATTTTTCAACAAACATTTAGACACGGAGGGAGTAATGATTACTTCAGTTTAAAATCTTCTAGTAGGATCTTTTATAAATTTGAAAATATGGAAAAGTACACTGTCAAGGTCGTCTTTGATACTGCTTTGGCTGTGATGAATTGGAGCAGACCCATGACATTTTCTAGTGGTGGGAATCAGGCCGGCTCGGCATGGCCCATTCGTGCTTCAGGCCGAAACGATCCGAGCCCGAAAACACGACGGGCCGGCTCGTGTCGGGTCGATCAGCCGGCGGACGAAAATCGGGGTCCAGGCACGGGCCGGGGCACGACGAGCCGCCTTCGAGCCGTGTCAGGCCCGAGCACAGCCCAACAGCCCACCAACTGTAATTTAAAAATTAGAAAAAATGAAAAATGGCCAGCAACCCAACTGCACCAGCAGAAAGCAGCCCAAGAGCACCAAAAATGTAGCCCAACAGCAGCAATGCAGCCCAATACCTTTAATTTTTGCTTTTAGGTCAAATGCTTTTAAAATACATAGACAAAAAAATTCAAAAAATATGAAAAAAATAAGAAGGGTTAATAGAATTGAATTACATGTTCTTACAAAATTTTACACTCAGATAATTATATATTGTCAGGAATAAAAAACAAAGAAAAAGGAAATTTGACTTTATTGTATCTCAAAAAATAAAATGAATTTGAACATGAATTGTGTGGTGCAGTTGTTAAATAACAATAAATAACAATAAGAACCTCTATGATTTTTTTTGAAAATTTTCTAGCAATGTTTGCATCAATGTGCGTTCAAGTTTTAAAGAACGGCTCATGTGTTTATGAGCATATAAATGAAATGAGTGGTAATTTGAATTTTCGCATGTTGGAGTGCTTCAAAAAAATTGTACAAAAATCATACATATATACATAGATAATATGTACAAACCCACCAAATTTCATACAAAGATCCAATTATTTCGAAGAGATATAAAAACAAAACAATATATGCATATTAATTTGAGGTTTCCCAAAATATACCAAAGTTACCGCTAAAAGTTTGAAAATAATTATTCCAGATTGTAGATAATAATTTTTAAAGAGTATAGAAAAAATCATCGAATTTAGACCTAATTTGCGGAATATATACAAGTTTGAATATTTAAATTGGAATTTAAATAAAAAAAGAAGCAAGAGTAGACAAGCTGAAGAACAGCAGCGCTGGCCCACGTATCAGTGGCCAAGCATGGCCCGCATGTCAGCGCCCGAGCGCGGTCTGTCAGTGTGGCCAAATCGCGCAACTCAATAAGCAGCGATTTCAGCCCAACAGCTCGCGCAACGCACCTGTCCAGTGCGGTCAGCACAGGTGAGTTCATTAGTCCCACATCACGGATTTGAGGCGCGGTCGGCCACCATATAAACAAGGGTGCAGACATTGGCGTGAAAGCATATGTACTCCTGCCTACCGCAATGCCGCCATTGTTGGGCCTGTGTCACTCGTTGCTTCTTTGGGCCGCCTGTGCTACTTCTCTTTTGGGTTGTTGATCTCGTGCCAGCCGAATTTTTTCGCCCTTGGGGCCGGTTTTGTGCTGTTTTCAAACTCCGAGCCGATTCCCACCATGCCCGAGTTCCAGACACAATACGGGCCGAGGCTTCGTCGTGCCGGGCCAGGGTTTGTGCCCTGAAGTTGTGCTTCGGGCCGTCTGATTTCGGTTCGACCCAATTCCCAGCACTACCATTTTCTGTCACACACTTTCCATACACCATACTCCACAAGGGATGCCGCTGGACAAGTTTAGTTGGACTAAACAACTAACTGTCATATTTTCTTCGTAGTGGTTCTTTATCAATACAGTTGTTTTGAAAAGTTAATTACCACTCCAGTTTTTTAAACGTTGAACTTTTAAGATCTAACACGCTAAAGAATATTCTGCACGTTGTGCTAGGAGCCATGCATTTTAGTATGGGTTTTTTTTGCATTTTTTACTTCTTTTGTCATCTATATTCTCACGAATCCTACAAAACATTTTTTTTTCGTTTTACAAGAGTTGCATAGCAGTACATGTTCGAATTATTAGCTGCGATATGATGTACATTCAAGCTGCATTGTACCTTGGGTAATTTGCTTAATTCTCTATCTGCAGCTCTTGCCTTTCTCCACCTCAATGTTACACTGTGATCTGAGAACTTATCATTTCAGTTGCTTGTTGCTGCAACAAGTTTTAAATTAACAAAACAAATGGAGACCTGACACTTTTATCCATCAAACAGTTGTTGCCGTGCTCGGAAATGAGCTGTCATCATATGTTTTTAGCCTTCGGTCTAAAACGAGCAGCCAGGCCCAGACTCTAGAATGCTCCGTTTCAGCTCGGCGGTTCAAAGATACATGACAGACAGAAAGGATACAGTACTCAGTAGAGCTTTATTGAGAAGATCATCGGAACCGATCAATACATATGGTTCCATACAAACCTGAACCAGCCCCTAAGAAATGCCATTATTTCTGCCAAAAAGAATATCAACGAGAATTGAGAATATTATATGATGCACTCTCTTCTCTGAAGCGATACATAGCCTATTTGTATAAAAAGGGTGTGTCTAGTGTTGAAAGTTCTCAAAAACCACGGGGTCTGGGGGAGGTAATTTCTATACAAACTTCCCCTTCTTATTTTGCAAGGAGGATAATTCGCATCCAGGACCTCCAAGACACAAGTGAAGACCCTATCAGTGTCCCAGGCCCACTCTTCACATAGCCTATTAGTATACAGAAGCAAAACCAAAAAGTATCAGTTGTCGCAGAATGCATGAAGGGTTTCATCAAGTGCTTTCCTGTTGTATTCTCCAGTAAAAACACAGCTCCCCAGAGGTCCTTTTAGAAGGATGAGCCTCAGCAACCCATCAGCAACCTTCTTGTCCACCTGATGTGTCGTCCAGGAATTAAGTAAGATGCTTGTCTCATAGAATTAATGCAATCTAATAAGTGCTACAGTAATGCACTGGAATAGAACAAAATGACAATTTGCAAGTCCTACAAGGACAATATTACTTCATGCAATGGGGAAAGCTGAGTCAGTGCTAAATCAAATGCCCCAGGAAGTCTCACTTACAGCCATAATGTTTTTGAACTTCTCCACAGTCATAGTCTCTGGAGGTGCAATGGGAAGCTTGGCTTTCTCTAGTATTTCAACTACTCTCTTTTTGATTGACTCGTCTATCCACCCAAGGCGGTGAGACATGTCAGCTGCCATAACCTAGGGTAATGACATCCCCAAAAACAGAAGTAAAAGGTAAGCAAACAGAACTGAAAATAATCATTACTGAGAGGCTGTATAGAAAGGTCATGCCAAACTTACTGTCCCAGCAGCAACAGCCTCCCCATGGAGCCATGCTCCATATCCGGTCCCTGTTTCAATAGCCTGGCAATTAAATGCAACCATCAGTAAATAAGAGTTGTTTCACAAGAACCTAAGGTTCCTATGAGAATCCAATAAGGCAACAAATGCTATTGCACCAATGCATTTTGGTTGTCATTCAGTATAAATTACATAAAAAGTCAAAGTAATCATTATAAGGAAATCAGAGTACCTAATGATAACACTTACATGACCGAATGTGTGACCCAGGTTTAGTGTCGCTCGAAGACCACTTTCCTTCTCATCTTGTGCAACCACTTCAGCTTTGTTCTCACATGATGTCTTAATAGCATATGCTAAAGCGCTTGGTTCTCTACAAAAATGCATTCCAAATCAGATGTTAAGAGCAACATTCCAATTTGGTATCCAGCCAACAATTATCATAGGGCTAAACAAGTGTATGCAACCGTTCTTCCAAATTAAGTTCACAGAACAATTCTCAGCTACACTAATAACATAATAATGGAATAACACAAATAGTTCTATGCTTGCTTGTTCTGCAATTCAAATAAACAGCAAACAAGAGCTAAAAAATGTCATGTCGAGCAATGAGATGATTCAAATTGGCAGTGGCAGGATTAAACAATGGTTTTATCAATCTATCCAACCACAGTAAAAAATGACAAGCACCTCAGATAATGACAATTCAGCCATAGATGAACATGCCTTCATTTCACACCAATGAAAAACTAACAAATTCAGAAAATGTACAAAAGAAAAATGGCTATGATTCACATACTAGCCAAGATGCTGCAAAGTTATATGGGGATCTGAATATTTGATATTTTGAAGTGAGAAAAGAAAATAAGCATAGGGATTATATAGTAGAAACCCCCAAACAGGCAAACAACATTAGACCAAAAAAATGGAACCTTGAAATGATTACAATTTACAAACATCTTCCGCCTAGTGAGAACCTTGTCTACAAGAACCAAGTCTAATTGCAGTTGTAAACTGCTGTCTGCTGAATTGGTGACTAATCAGTCTACAGGAACAAGTTTAGTGCAATTGTAGACCGCTGTCTGCTAATCTTCAATTAAAAAAGAAGATAAAATGGCATTTTGAATATAAACAGCAGAATAAAATGAATACCTTGCTAACAAAGCCGACATATTCTTCTCTTGCCACTCAAAGAAAGAGGCATCTCTTATGAGCCCATACTTCACAACCTCAGCTATGCCTGAAGCCAGTTCCCTGTCGGGCAAAGTAATCAGTGTATCTGTGTCTATTAGTACACATTGTGGCTGATAAAATGCCCCAATCATGTTCTTCCCAAGCGGGTGGTTAATCCCAGTCTTCCCACCAACAGATGAATCAACCTGAACATGTTATCCAGCCGTTAGCACCAAATGACATGCTAACATGTACCTAATTATAGTTGAATTTTAGATCAAGCTTAAAACCTGCGCCATCAAAGTGGTAGGTATCTGTATGAAATTGACACCGCGGAGGAATGCCGCAGCTGCAAACCCACACATGTCCCCAATGACACCACCACCAAGAGCAACGAATGTGCAACGGCGATCTAGGCGAGATTCGATTGCCTTATCAAACACCTTCATCAACGTATCCTGCCAATCACAGCCAGAAAATTAGTCCAAATGAACTGAATACAAGTACTAAAATATCGCTGCATCAAACTCGCACCATGTTTTTGTACTTTTCGCCGTCGGGCAGGATCACACTCTCCACTGACACGTTTGGGTTGTTGTGGGTGAGTGCCCAAGTTACCTTCTCCAAGTATAGGGGAGCGATAGTCGTGTTGGTCACCACCAGAACCTTTTTCCCGTGAACATGCCTGCACAAATGGAAATCAGTAATCACGGAGCGAACACATCAGTTCCACAATCCAGAGGAACTTGTTGGTTCCAACTACCTCTGCAGCAGGTCCGGCTCGTCGAGGAGGCCGGCGCCGATGTAGATCGGGTAGCTACGGTCGCCGAGGTCGACGTCGACCACCGTGGAGACCCTGGACTCGGTCGGCGGCTGCATCGTCGGAGCGGCGCTGGGAACGAACCGGCTTCGGAACGCCCTCACGGAGGAAGCGCGGAGGGAAGGGCACGAGGGACGCGAGGGGGACGGGACGGAGGCGGCGGCCGGAGCCCCGCGGGGGAGGCGGGGAGAAATGGCCGCGCAAGTGGAGGAAGAAGCGGGGACGAGAAGGGAGGACGCGGAAGCCGCCATCGGATAGGCTGGGAAGCGCGGCAACGGCGGCGGCGGAGGGTGGTAGTGCGCGGTGGTTGTGTCCGAGTCCGATAGGGCGGCGATTTGAGGCGTGTATGGAGCGCGGTTGGTGGTCGGAGGTGGTAGGTGGGTGCCCGAGCCGATTGCTATTTTAAACTTATAATTACTAATAGCATTTACCTCGTGGACTTCAATAAAATAATCTCTTTTAACGTGGTGTTAAAATAGCATTACAACATATTTAAACTCTTGTATTTCTTTTATTTTATTTTCTATTTTTCACAATATCTGAACTGACAAAAATGCCACGCCGAGCATGCATCGCGGGCTCATACCCGCCGTCCGTAGCCGGAGGTGCCGTACGTCGCGGTCCCGATTCTACCGCCCGCAGTCAGAGGCGCCGCGATCCCGCCCCCGTCGCCCGTAGCTGGAGGCGTCAAGCGCAGCGATCCCGCCGCCCGGAGCAAGAGGAACCGCACACGTTGTCCTGTCTTGAATTTTGTTGTTTCTGTGATGAATGAACTCTTTTGTTCTAATGCATGGTTGTTTCGCAGAATGTGGAACGAATTGTATTATTGGTATACAGTCGGAGCCGAGGATTCAATAAAACTTGTACTCCTTCCTTTCTTAAAAGATTTTCACATTTAGTTCAAAAAAACGAACTAAAGGTGACAATCTTATAAAAAATGAAGAAGTATTATGTTTTGCTATGTGAGTTACTAAAATTGTTGCTCAGTATTTGAAACTTGAGATTGTCCTGGTGCCTTTTATGTTCAGATCAGAGTGTGGTTGCCCCTACAAACGAATGCGCACACCTACGTTCTCTGGGTCTGTAGTACTGCCAGAACATCTAGAAAGTAACTGATGGGAACCGGGTAGTGATCCCAGGAATTTTTTTATTAATATATGTTTTTGAACATTTTTAATATAAACAATACACAAAACTAAAAAAATTCAAAACTGATCCACCTTAGTCCTTGGTATGGACGACATTCAAATTCCGTCCATGTCATGAACGATATTAAAATTTCGTCCATACCAAGGACGAAATTCATTTCAAGCTGACACACAGGTATGTTTATTGAGTTTTGAATCTCATTTTGTAAAGACTTAGAGTAAGAATTTGTAAATTTTTCCATAACAAAATATGTAGAGTAGATTGTGAAGATATTTATGCAATGAGGAACATATTGTTGTAGTGTCCGAAATCAAAAGTTATTGAATATTGAATTATGTAATACGATCACAATTGTTCAGTTTATGTGATCGTCATACCAATTTCGTAAATCAATATCTCTCAATTCAATGGACGAAATATGTTAAAAACTCTTTCCTTAGACTCAACTGAAAGTGCATCTAGGATCTCCGTGGGTTTTGAATAATTGATGACGACAATTAAGTAACTAATGAGCTTAGTGATCTTAAGCACAGGTGTGGACTCAAGTGGAAACACAAACCCTCAAAAAGGAAAAGGATGAAAAATGTGATGTCGACTCGAAAAGAAGAAACTAGAGTTTCTAGTATGTCGAGTTTAGACTAGCCATATGTGTATGAGGATGTGCGCATAAAGTGCATTGAGATCAAGTTGGGAGCTCAAAGCGGTTTAGAGATCAAAACCTATTGAGAGAAGAGAGTTGAAGTAGTCTGGCAGGAGTGGCCGGACTAGTCCGTGCAGGTGGCCGGACTAGTCCGCTCCTGGCCGGCCAAGTCCATTTTCAGCCAAACCAGAAGGGTATAACTGAGTTCGGACTACTCCGTAGTGAGACGGACTAGTCCGGGTAGTCATGAAGTGGGTTTTCGGGACTAAGTCCCAAAACCACGGACTTGTCCGTTTTAGTCCGGACCAAGAGGTCCTGACTGAGATCGGACTAGTCCGCTCTGGGGGCCGAACTAGTCCGGATTGGTGAGAGGTAGGCGCTTTAGCGACTAAGTCTGGGGGGCTGGACTAGTCTGCCCTGGGGGGCGGACTAGTCCGTGGTCTCTAGACTAGTCCGTTTTCACACGGAACAAAAGGTTCTGTGTGAGATCGGACTAGTCCGATCTAGACCGGACAAGTCCGTTTTGAAGTGACCGTTTGAATTTGAAATTTGGCGGGTAGCGTGATGATTGCCGCGCAGTGCGACAGTTGTTAGGGATGTCAGTGGTCTCAAAGGTCGGACTAGTATGGGCCCTAGGCCGGACTAGTCCGCCCATCTGTTGAAGTGAGTAGTATGGGCTCGGAACCTCTATAAATAGAGGACCCTTGGGTTCATTTGAACCAACTCTTGAGAACTTTGAAACCCTAGCACCGCCACAGCAAACTTTGAGCCTCCAAAAGCCTCCTTCTTGCATACCTTCCCTCTAAAACTAATTCTTGTGTGGATTAGGGTTTGATGAGGTGAAGAAGAGGAAGAACACCGCTCTAGGCTCTCGGTTTGATCTCTTGCACTTGTTGAATCTTTGTGATTTGTGGCTTGAGTAATTCTTTGTGATTCGAGATTGTGTTTATGGTGGGAGCCTCAGATTGTGAGAAGCCCCAACGAATCTTGTATTCACCATTTGTGATAGTGGAGAACCAAGTTAGGCCCTTGTGGTAAACTTGGTGAGGGAAAGGTTGTTGAACCCGGTCCTTCGTGAGCTCCTCAACGGGGACGTAGATTCCTTTGTGAGATCGAACCTTAGGATAAAATCCTTGTGTCTCTTGTGTATTTCGCTTTCACTTACCGCACATTACTTCTAGGGTTAGCTTTACCGTTTTTGTTCATCACTCTTGTTTCATTGTGATCATTAGCTTCATACTTCCTATATAACTTGTTAAGGTTCACTAAATCATTCTAACACTTTTCGCATCACGAAAATCCAACTAAAACTTGTTAGAAACACCTTTTAGACTTTCCGTGCAGGAGGACCGGACTAGTTCGCCCCTTGACCGGACTAGTCCGCCCCCTGAGTACTGATCTCGTTTTATTAAGTAATTTCAGGTCGATTAGCCTATTCACCCCCCTCTAGGCAACTTTCAATTGGTATCAGAGCAGGACTCTCCCAAAGAGTCTAACAACTCGGAGAGAAGATGGTCGGGGTGGGGTATGACGAGGTCTCGACCAATGAGATCCAAGCAACCTAAGAAGAGGTGCTTGTCTACCAAGAAAAGTCGACGGATGGCGAAGAGACTCGCCAGCTCAAGGCGAAACTTCAAGAGAAGTTGAAGATTCCAAAGGTGGACACTTCAACCTCTATAACGGGTGGCACGACCAACTACAAATAACAAGGCTACAACTATGAACGCCTTGTCTCCAACAACCACTACCTTTCCATTCCATTGGGAAAGCCTTCTCAATTCGATGGAATCGACTACGGGATGTGGAAGCACAACATGAAGATCTATCTTGTGTCACTCAACCCCTCATTGTGGCAAATTATGTTGACCGGGGTGCATATCCCGAAGAATGAAGAAGACGTCACTCCGGAGCAAGTCGTGCTCCTTCACCGCATAGCCCAAGCGGCCGGAGTGATCATCTCATCTCTCTCAAGAGATGAATTCAACCAAATAGATGGACTTGAGGTAGCCAAGGATATTTAGTACACCCTCAAAACGGCTCATGAAGGCAACCGAGACGTGAAGGAAGCGAAGATTGAGCTCATTGAAGGAGAGCTCCGCAAGAGCCTCAAGCATTGTGTGTAGGTGCCCAAGTGCCTCACTACTAACGTCAAAGGACCCAACTCCGCTTGGATACCTAAAAGGAAGGCATAATCTTGTTTTGTAGGCGTACTCCTCCGGTGGATCCAAATGAGTGATTGATAGTGGATGCACCAACCGCTCGACCGGAGAGAGGAGAATGTTCGTGGAGTATGAGCAACATTATGATCCAAATGAAGGCATCCTCTTTGGGGACAATAGCCGAGGGAAAATCCTTGGCTTCGGTAAAATTGTTATTTCTCTCCAACATACTGTTTCTCACGTTTTGCATATTGATTCTCTAGACTATAACCTCTTGTCCATATCACAACTATGTGACAAGAGTTATAATTGTGTTTTTAGTAATGAGGGTGTGAGCCTCCTTAGAAGAAGCGACAACTCAATCGCTTTTAAGGGTGTGCTCAAGGGAAAGCTTTATCTTGTGGATTTCGCCTCGGATAAAGCTCAACTTGACACATGCTTAATGGCGAAAAGCAACATGGGATGACTTTGACATAGAAGGCTAGCCCATGTTGGGATGAGAAACTTACAAAAGCTTCTTAAGGGCGAGCACATCTATGGTTTGAAGAATGTTGTCTTTGAAAAGGATAGGCCATGTAGTGCTTGCCAAGCGGGGAAGCAAGTGGGAGCTTAACACCCCTCCAAGAACATCATGATGACAACAAGACCTTTGGAACTGCTACACATGGACCTTTTCGGGCCAATTACCTACATTAGCATTGGCGGTAACAAATATGGTCTTGGCGGTAACACATGGACATTTTTCTCATTTCACTTGGGTATTTTTCTTGCATGATAAGGGCGAGACTCACGATGTCCTCAAGAGGTTCTTGAGGAGGGCCCAAAATGAGTTCGCCTCAAGAATCAAGGCTATAAGAAGCGACAACAGCACCGAGTTCAAGAACACTCAAGTGGAAGAGTTCTTGGATGAGGAGGGCATCAAGCATTAATTTTCAGCCCCCTACTCCCATCAACAAAACGGGGTGGCGGAACGGAAGAATAAGACACTCATTGAGATGTCAAGGACCATGCTTGATGAGTACAAGACATCGGATCGGTTTTGCGCGGAGGCGATTAACACCGCTTACCACACCGTCAACCGATTGTACCTTCACCGCCTCCTCAAGAAGACCCCATACGAGCTTCTCGTTGGTAAGAAACCCAATGTCTCTTACTTTCGTGTTTTTGGAAGCAAATGCTATATTCTCAACAAGAAGCCTAGGACTTCGAAGTTCACTTCAAAGTCCGATGAAGGTTTCTTGCTTGGTTATGATTCAAACACCCACGCTTACCGTGTCTTCAACAAATCCTCCGGGATTGTTGAAATAGCACGCGACGTGGTGTTTGATGAAACTAATGGCTTCCAAGTGGAGCAAGTTGATCAAAGTGTGTTATAACAAGAAGACTCTCCACAAGAGGCTCTTAGGAGAATGGCACTTGGAGATATTCATCCACAAGAACAACCTCAAAACTCAAATGATCATCCACTAGATGATGCAAGTCAACCCCCACGTGACCAAGTTGAAGATGGACAAGTGGCACCTCAACATGATCAAGAAGACGAAAGTCAAGAGGGAAGCATAAATCAAGGGGGAGACCAAGAAGAAGAAGAGGATGTTGATGACTCAAGAGTTCAACCTCCACATCCTCGTGTGCATCAAAGTGTTCAACGGGATCACCCCGTTGACAATATTCTAGGATACATTACAAAAGGGGTAATCACTCATTGTCGTATTGCTAACTTCTGTGAACAACTCCTTTGTCTCTTATTTGGAGCCCCATAAGGTTGAAGACACATTGAGAGACCCGGATTGGGTGGTGGCCATGCAAGAGGAACTCAACAAGTTTGAGATGAACAAAGTTTGGGAGCTTGTCAAGCATCCACAAGCAAATGTTGTGGGCACCAAGTGGGTGTTCTGCAACAAGCAAGATGAGCATGGCGTGGTGACAAGGAACAAGGCACGACTTGTGGCCAAGGAGTACTAACAAGTCGAAGGTTTGGATTTTGATGAAACCTTTGCTCCTGTAGCTAGGCTAGAGTCAATTCGTATATTACTTGCCTTTTCTACTCACCATGATTTTAAGCTTTACCAAATGGACGTCAAGAGTGTGTTCCTAAATGGCCCAATCAAGGAGGAAGTCTATGTGGAGCAACCACCGGGCTTTGAAGACCAAGACTTCCCAAACTATGTCTTCAAAATGCGTAAGACTATCTATGGCCTCAAACAAGCTCCTAGAGCTTGGTATGAGTGCCTTAGAGACTTTTTGATTCAAAATGGTTTTAAGATAGGAAAAGCTTACTATACTCTCTTTACAAAGCACTTTAATGATGATCTCTTTGTGTGCCAAATATATGTTGATGACATCATATTTGGTTCTACTAAAAAAGTGTTTTGTGATGAGTTTTCTAAGATAATGACAAAGAGATTTGAGATGTCCATGATGGAGGAGTTGAAGTTCTTTTTAGGTTTCAAAGTCAAGCAACTCAAAAAAGACATGTTCATAAGTCAAACAAAATACACTCAAGACATGTTAAAGAAGTTTGACATGGACAAGGCCAAACCCATCAAGACTCCAATGGCAACTAATGGACATCTAGACCTCAACGAAGATGGTCCAAGTGTGGACCAAAAGGTATATCGTTCCATGATTAGTTCTTTGTTATATCTTTGTGCATCTAGACTCGATATTATGCTTAGTGTGTGTATGTATGCACGTTTTCAAGTTGCACCTAAGGTGTGTCATTTGATCGCCGTTGAGAGAATTCTTAGATATTTAGTTCACACACCTAGCCTAGGACTTTGGTACCCCAAAGGATCCAAGTTTAACCTAATTGACTATTCCGATGCGGATTATGCGGGGTGCAAAGTTGATAGAAAGAGCACATACAGGACATGTTAATTCTTGGGTAGATCCTTGGTGTCTTGGTCTTCCAAGAAACAAAACTCCATTGCTCTTTCCACAGTCAAAGCGGAGTATGTCGCAGCCGGAAGTTGTTGTGCACAACTTATTTGGATGCGACAAACTCGAAGGGATTATGGTATAAACTTGCGCCATATCCCTCTCCTATGTGAAAATGAGAGCGCCATCAAAATATCCCATAATCCAGTTGAGCATTCGAGGACAAAGCACATCGATATTAGACACCACTTCTTGAGAGATCATTCCTTGAAGGGGGATATAGTGATTTCCCATGTGAGAACCGAGAACCAACTAGCCGATATATTCACCAAGCCCCTAGATGAGAAGCGCTTTTGTGAGCTTAGGAGTGAGCTCAATATCTTAGATTCTTGAAATGTGGCTTGAAACATGCACATTTGAATGTTTACTTTACACCTTATTCAAAAGAACACATGTGTTTGAGAAATTCATCTCTATCTCAATTTTCTCCAAAATATTTAAAAAATTATTGACTTTGTGAGTTATGACCATAGTTTGATTGTTGATTGCTTACTGACCATATCCATGAAGCTTTGTTGTGACAATATGTCCAAAAGGATCAACTATAGTGGCTAAAACTCAAATATATATGTTTTCAGCCTTTTAGGACCGGACTAGTCCGCCCTATGGCCGGACAAGTCCGGATTCAGACTCATCCGAGTCTGGTCCGCTGAACGGACTAGTCCGGCCCCTGTATCGGACTAGTTTGGCCCCTGGGGACTTAAACCCCCCAGGAGGTGGTCGACCCCTCCTCTTCTCCCCATTCGCTTTTCTCTCTCCCACGTGCGCACAACTTCCCTTCTTGGGCGATTTTCACTTTTCTCCACCAAAAATTGTTTCCAATCCATGCATTGGAAGCCCCGGAGGTGTGGGAGACTTTTCACAATCGCTCCTGATGCGATCCATCCTTGATCTCGTTGATTCGTCAAAGTTCGAAGAGGTACCCCTCCTTTTTCAAAAACCTACCTCATTCTTGATTCATAGGGTTTTTTATAGGTCCCTCTTCATTAAAGTTGTTCCTAATATCCTTATGATCATAGCCTAAGAGTATTGCAACTTGATTCAACGATTTCTCGAAAAACCATTAGAGTTAGGATTTATCCTGTGCAACTCGAACTAGTCCGGTGCCAGGCGGACTAGTCCGCCTGGCGGACTAGTCCGCCCCTGGGGTGGACAAGTCCGGTGTACACAGGTCAAACCCTAACTTTGGTTATTTCTTGTGATTTCTTTCGCAATATTCCACCTTCCTGACCTTCTATCCCATGTTTTCCTCCTGTTTCAGCAGCGATGGCAGCTCCTCGCCGTTCCGCTTCTCCACCCACTGACCCCGAGTGGGAGGCCGAGCAGCTTCGCCTTGCCGATGAAATGGCACGGGCTGAGGTTGAGGCTGCCAAGAAACTTCTCGAACATCAAGAGCGAGCAAAGGCAGCCAAGAAACAACAAGCTAGGGCTGCAGCTGCGACTTACAATGAAGATGAAGCAATGGCTCGTGCCATTGAGGAGTCCTGCAAGGAACTCCGCAAGAAGAAGTGAGAGGAGCGCGAGGCTCACAATTCTCAGGTTGCCGCAGCACAAGTCTCCAAAAGGAAGAGACTTGTGACCATGGGAGATAAAGAAAGGGGCAAGGAGCAAGCCCAAGAAGAAGTTGCCGAACGGCGGATCGAGAGAGAACCAAAGAAGGGCAAGGCCCCGGCTCCTGTCGAGCCCAAGAAAAAGAAGCCCTCTACGAAGGTACCGATAAAGAAGGCCAAGGGCGTAGTCATCAAGGGGAAGGGGCAGGCCAAACCCATTGGTCCCCTGGAAGTTCACACTCCAGAGAGGAACCCTAATCGACAGCGTGAGTTGGCTACAAATGTCTTCCATGGGAAGGGAGTGGACAAGGCCAGGAAATTGCGGATAGAAAAATTCTACAAATATGAAAGGAGCACCGTCGACCCTAGGTTTTGGTGCGACTTTCATTGTGACTATTACCGTCTGGTCTACCAGAACATGAAGACGCCAGTGACCGAAGCACAATGGATAGACTGGGAGTATATGGCCCAGAAGAAACACTCTGCTCTTGATGCGGTGATTGAGTGAGCTGAGCGTCATGATCTCAAGGGCATTATGGGGTTCAAGTACAGCTGGAATGTTGAGGTCATCCTGCATTTCTACTCCACCATATACTTCACCACTCAAGGTGATAGACGGACCATTTGAATGACTCATGGGGAGCAATACTCAGTCACCTTTGCAGATTTTGCCAAGATTCTAGGACTTGAGGCACATTTGGACCATGAGATCATTATCTCTAACCTCAAGGCCGTAGACAGAGATGAGCTGACCTACATGTATCCCAGTCATGTTCAATATGATGCCGGTCATGCTCGCAACATCAAGCCTTTCTATAGCATCTTGAACAGGATTCTGAGGAGGACAATAGCACCCAAGGATGGTGATGCAGGGGTGATCCAAGGAAGCTTAAGGCACCTGCTCCTCCTTATTGATGGTGATGAGAAGTTCAACCTAATTGACTAAATCTTCGACGACATCTTCAACATCTCGCATACCCCTAATCGTGCTCGTGGGTATGCGCCCTACATCATGTATCTCATCGAGAAGGTGTCGGGCTTGACCTTCGTCAAGGATGTGACTCATCGCCCGCTTCATCCTCACACACCTCCTTCTGCGCTGCCTCCTCCGCGCCAGAAGAATGCGGAGCCTCCCTCTCACTCTGCAATGCCAACACCTCACCCCGTGGCACCTCCTTCTCTGCATCCACCTCAGTCGATGAGCGCTTTATTTAAGTGCTTCAAGGCTATCTTCACCTCCTGCCGGAAGCGAGAAATCTGGAATCAACAGGCACACAAGCGCCAAGAGAAGTACCTCAAAGCGGCGTGTGACAAGCTTGAGGTCCCCATGTCACCTCCGGAGGATAGCGATGGCGAGATCATGCCGTTCCCCAACTTCACCGCCGACGAGCTCTTCCAGCGCCAAGAGGACGGGAGCTCTTCCCAGGCGGCTCCCTCGGCACGGGTCTCCGACGACGACGAGGACCACAAGGACCTAGAGGCCACGAAGAGTGACTATGATGATGAGGCGGGCGATAGTGAGGAGGATGACGACTAGTGGATAGGCCTCGTTGTTCCCCTCTTCTTTTCCTTTTTGGTATCTTGATGCCAAAGGGGGAGAGTTAGATGGGGGAGTGTTAGATGGGGAGAGTTACATGTGGGGAGAGTAGCACCTTATTTTGGATCCTTGGACATGTTGCACTTCTTATTGTAATATTTATGTCATTCGAATGTTTAAATTTGTGCAAGACTATGTTTTGAATGTTTAATATCAATATGATGCTTTGAATGTCTATCTTTTGATCATACTCATATTTAATATGTCTTGTCACAAATGTTGAGCACAACACGTAGGCACCCCACCATAACGTGTGTGTGTATGAAGGACTTCCTCAATCTTCTTTTTATGATGCATTCATTGAGGGGGAGTTACTCATACACCCGCACGTTATGAAAACCAAAAATTTATACTCTTATATGTGAAGACTTAATGTGTTGTCATCAATCACCAAAAAGGGGGAGATTGAAAGTGCATCTAGGATCCCCGTGAGTTTTGGATGATTGATGACGACAATTAAGTAACTAATGAGCTCAATGATCTTAAGCACAGGTGTGGACTCAAGTGAAAACACAAACCCTCAAAAAGGAAAAGAATGAAAAAGGCGATGTCGACTCGAAAAGAAGAAACTAGGGTTTCTAGCGTGTCGAGTTTACACTAGCCATATGTGTATGAGGATGTGTGCGTAAAGTGCATTGAGATCTAGTTGGGAGCTCAAAGCGGTTTAGAGATCAAAACCTATTGAGAGAAGAGAGTTGGAGTAGTCTGGCAGGAGTGGTCGGACTAGTCCGTGCAGGTGGCCGGACTAGTCCGCTCCTGGCCGGCCAAGTCCGTTTTCAGCCGGACCAGAATGGTCTGACTGAGTTCGGACTAGTCCGTAGTGGGACGGACTAGTCCGGGTAGTCATGAAGTGGGTTTTCAGGACTAAGTCCCAAAACCACGGACTTGTCCGTTTTAGTCCGGACCAAGAGGTCCTGACTGAGATCGGACTAGTCCGCCCTAGGGGGCCGGACTAGTCCGGATTGGTGAGAGGTAGGCGCTTCAGCGACTAAGTCTGGGAGGCCGGACTAGTCTGCCCTGGGGGTCAGACTAGTCCATGGTCTCCAAACTAGTCCGTTTTCACACGGAACAAAAGGTTTTGTGTGAGATCGGACTAGTCTGGTCTGGACCAGACTAGTCCATTTTGAAGTGACCGTTTGAATTTGAAGTTTGGCGGGTAGCGTTACGATTGCCGCGCAGTGCGACAGTTGTCAGTGACGTCAGTGGTCCCAAAGGCCGGACTAGTCTGGGCCCTAGGCCGGACTAGTCCGCCCATCTGCTGAAGTCAGCAGTATGGGCTGGGAACCTCTATAAATAGAGGACCCCTGGGTTCATTTGAACCAACTCTTGAGAACTTTGAAACCCTAGCGCCGCCATAGCAAACTTTGAGCCTCCAAAAGCCTCCTTCTTGCCTACCTTCCCTCTAAAACTAACTCTTTTGTGGATTAGGGTTTGGTGAGGTGAAGAAGAGGAAGAATACCGCTCTAGGCTCTCAGTTTGATCTCTTGCACTTGTTGAATCTTTGTGATCATTGGCTTGAGTAATTCTTTGTGATTCGAGATAGTGTTTGTGGTGGGAGCCTCAGATTGTGAGAAGCCCCAACAAATATTGTATTCACCTTTTGTGATAGTGGAGAACCAAGTTAGGCCCTTGTGGTAAACTTGGTGAGGGAAGGGTTGTTGAACCCGGTCCTTCGTGGGTTGTCACACCCGATCCCAACAAGACAACCGGATGACTTCCACATGTATGCCAGGATCGGTTCACATCATACATGTATAGACGAAAGTGTAATATCATTTATTACAAGCCATGTTCGAATACATAAATGTCTTACAATAATGACCCGTAGGTCTAAAATAAGATTACAAAGCAAAGCAGTTGTGTAAACTAGTGTGACTCCATGCACAGGCGTCGCCCGGGGGTTGCGCCAGCCTAGAACGTCTCCTCCGAATCAGCGAAGAAGTCTTCATTCTCCACCTCTTCTCTATTGTAGACTGAGGAAAGATAAGCAACAAGCAAGTTTGAGTACCAACGGTACTCAGCAAGTGGGAAAGAGATGACATGATGGTGTTTAGAAAGGAAGGCCAAATTTGGGTTAAGTACTATAGCATTACATCCTATCCTTAGCTTTCATTAGCACCTACTTCTAAGTGTATGAACCCAACCATAACCCATTTGTAATCCAAGTCCCAACCAACCAAACCACCATTCCCCAATCATTGACTAATTATGAAGTGGACACCAAGCCGCTTTTGTCCGTGAGCACGACTATCATGATAGTTTTTAAATCTCTACAGAGAATGTACCCTTTACCCACAAGCCGTGATTTCATCCCCTGTTGCCAGGTGGACTAAGTAAACCTCCCTGTTGCCCGTGGTCGCGAACCACATTGCACACTTCCTTTGGTGTGAGGCCGGGAGATCACTACGAGGTCTTTACAAAGGATTCTCCCGACGCGTACTAGCCCTCTGAGGTTTCACCCCTGTACAAAAGTGTGAGCCATTACACCACGACTCAACGCCCCAGTTGCCCCCTCTTGAGCCATGCGGATCCCAAGGCAGTACACCCTAAACCAATTCGCCACACTATCCAATCACTAATACTACGCCGGGAGAGGCCTAATTAATCGACCAAGCTGCCCCATACTCAGCCTTGTGGCGATACTATAAAGCTTAATGGCTTCCTCCATAAATCGGTCCTTAGAATCCGGCAAGGTTCATACCCCAAAACAGGGGTCTCGTGCGTTGCACCATACCAACCAAACCAACCCGCCAGATTCCTATACACTACAATTCAATTCACCAAATCTCAATAAATGATCACAACAATTAATAGTATAACATGTATGTACAGAAATTCCCTCCCAAATACTAAGCATGGCTAAGCGTAAAAGAAATAATAACATCTACCCAAACCAACCCGGGGACAAGGAATTATATGGAAGGGTGCAGTAAATAGGATTCAATTTATTAAACATGCAACTAACTAAAACTTAATAAAACAGGTGCAAAATGGTCAAGGAACTTGCCTTCTTCGAAGTGTGGGTTGGTGAAGTGGTAGTCCTGAAGATTGTAAGTCAGCTCGGGAACCGACTCTAAATACATCATTGCATGTGGAGCAGAAAATAGCAACACGCAATAAGAAACAAGACAAACATAGGCACATCCCAAATAAGTAAACACAAAAGAAAACCTACGCAATTACGTCACTAACACTATGTCCATAGTTAAGATTTTAATTACTGGTGTGGGTGGAAGTTTGGTTTTTAGTGTTGATGTGGGTTTATTAGGAATTCAGCCCAATCAGCAATTTAAACACATTATTTTATCCTCAACAGATTAGGAAATAATAATAAAATAATATCTTAAGTGATTTATGCAGAGTAATCATGTGATTTTATGTAATTTACCATTAAAACAGAGGCTTTTATGCAAAACAGACATGATCAGGGGCCTAGAAATATTTTATAACATAACCATGGGGTTAATCATAATTTACAGAGTCTAAAAACATAATTTATCATGAAAACAAGGGCTAAAATGCTATGTTTATTCAATTTAACAATGCTGACATAAATAATTTAAAGTCCAGGGGCTATTTCCTAAATTCCAGGACCTAGCTGTGAATATTTAAAAAGGGGCGAGGGCTTCTGTGCAAATTTGTGAAGGGGTATGGGTCGGTTTATTTGTGACCGTTGGATCTAAAAGGGGTGGCCCGAATTTAAAATACCAAAAGGGGTACGGGGTTCTAATCTCGGTCGTCGGCCTCAGATCGACGACCAAGGATGGGCCACGTCGCCCCAGGGGCGGCGCGCACCCAGGCGCGCGGCGCGCGCTCGGCGCCCGACGGCGCACGGCGGCGGGGCTCGCCGACGTTTGGCCAAACGGCCAAATCGGCGGCCCGGACTGCGCTGCAATGGGGGAAAAAAGAGAGGGGGCCGAGAGGAGCTCACCTAGGGGGGCGCGGAGCTCGGATTGGGGGCGGAGGGGCGATGGCGACGGCGGCGCTCGGTGGAGGTCGTCAGTCTTCGGCGAATCCGGCGAAACGACGACGAAAGTCTCGAACGGAGGTGCCCGACGTGTTCCTGGAGGCATGGCGCACGTGTTAGACCGAGAGGGAGGGAGAGAACAGGGGTGAGTCAACGGGAACGTCCGCGACAAACCTCGAACACCGGCAGCTAGGTTTTTCGAGCTCGGGGTGGGGAAAATCGGGGCGCACGTCGGAATTTATAGGGCGGACGAGGGCAGCGGAGTATGGAAGGTGACCCCGCGCAAAGGAAGGTGATCGGGGGCCATTATGGCTGGTGATTCCATGCCGGCGTTTGGATTCAGGGCGGATTCGGCGAGGGCTCAGTCGGGCGCGGCGTAAGGAAAGGGAAGGAGCTGACCGGCGGGTCCCGGCGCACAGAGAGAGGGAGGGAAAAGGAAAGGGGGGACGCAGGCTGAGTTGGGCCAGGAAGGAGATTGGGTCGGCGGGGGAAAGAAAAGAAAAGAAGGGGGAGGGAAAGAAGTGGGCTGGGGAATAGATTTGGCCCAAGGGGCGGTTTTCGCTTTTTATTTTGTTTTTCTCTTTTCTTTTTCATTTCTCTTTACAAATTTGAATTTCTTTTCAAATCTCAAACGAATTTTAGCGCATTTTGAAATCACATTTTCAAACAAATGCAACATACATGATGCATTCCTAGTACATTTCCCTTCTTTTCAAATTTTGGGTGTTACAACTCTACCCCCCCTTAAAAGGAATCTCGCCCCCGAGATTCGGACGCCCTAAGAGAAAAGGTCGGGGAACTAGGCCTTGAGGTCTTCTTCTCTCTCCAATTTTCCTTCTGCCTTAGAGTGATGCTTCCACTGCACTTTGCACATGCGAATCGTCTTGTTCCTCATGACACGTTCTGATGTCTCTAGAATCTTGACTGGTCATTCTGTGTAAGACAGATCCTCTTGCACATCTATAGCCTCCACGGGTAGTTGTTCCTCTGGTACTCTCAAACATTTCTTTAGCTACGACACGTGGAACACATCATGCACATCTGACAGTTGAGAAGGTAGCTCGAGATGATAGGCTACTTCTCCTCTTCTCTCCAGTATCTTAAACGGACCAATATAACGGGGTGCTAGTTTTCCCTTCACTTTGAACCGTCTTAGACCTCTTACGGGTGATACCTTGAGATACACAAAGTCTCTGACCTCAAAGGTTAGATCACGACGCCGAGCATCTGCGTAACTCTTCTGCCTTGACTGCGCCATTTTCAGATTATTTCAGATCTCTTGTATCTGTCGTTTTGCTTCTCTTAATATCTCTGATCCAAACACTTGACCTTCTCCGGTCTGATTCCAGAATAAAGGTGTCCTACACTTTCGCCCATAAAGTGCCTCAAACAGGGACATCTTGAGGCTATTTTGGTAGCTGTTGTTGTAAGAAAATTCTGCATAAGGCAGATTTTTGTACCAACTCTTACTATTCTTCAAGGCACACACTCGCAGCATATCCTCCAAGATCTGATTTGTGCGTTCTGTCTGGCCATCCATCTGCGGGTGATATGCTGAGCTGAAATTCAGACGAATGTCCATTGACTCATGTATCTTACGCTAGAATCTTGAAGTGAACTGGGTACCTCGATCAGACACGATCTTCTTCGGAACACCGTGCAAACACACAATTCTTGCCATGTATAATTCTGCCAACCTCGAACCATTGTAGCTTTCCTTGATCGAAATGAAGTGAGCGAACCGGTCCATGACAACCCATATGGAGTCGTATCCCGATTGGATCCTTGGCAATCCCACAATAAAGTCCATGCTTATCTCTTCCCATTTCCACTCGGGTATCTTGAGTGGTTGAAGCAGTCAAGCAGGTCTCTGATGTTCCGCCTTGACTAACTGACACGTGTCACACAGAGCCACGTATTTGGCCACATCACGCTTCATACCAAGCCACCAGTATCGATCCTTAAGGTCTTGGTACATCTTGGTACTCCCAGGACGAATAGAGTAATACGAGTCGTGGGCTTCTCTCAATATCAACTCTCGGATCCCCTTGACATTCGACACGCATATCCTCTTTCCTAACCACAGGGTTCCATGTTCATCTTCCCTGAAATCTGGGGCTTTGCCAGCCTTCATCAGCTTCTTAAGTTTTTGGATCTTCTTATCCTCTTTTTGGCCTTCTCTAATGTCTTGTTCCAACGTGGAGTCCACTTCCATAACTACTGCATCTGCATTAGACACTATGCACAGGTTTAATCTTGCAAACTCTTCACATAGCTGCGGTTGATAAGCCTGGATCGTCATACTGTTGCATTGGGTTTTCCTACTCAAAGCATCTGCGACCACGTTCGCCTTTCCAGGGTGATAGTTGATCCCAACATTGAAGTCATTAATGAGCTCTAACCACCTTTGTTGGCAAAGATTAAGGTCTAGCTGAGTGAATATGTACTTCAAGCTCTTGTGGTCGATGTAGATTTCTGTCCTTTTTCCGATCAGGTAGTGTCTCCATATCTTCAGTGCTTGAACCACAACTGCTAATTCCAGATCATGGGTCGGATAATTCTTCTCATGCTTCTTGAGTTGTCTCGATGCATAAGCCACCACATGTCCCCCTTGCATCAACACACATCCCAATCCGTGCCCGGAAGCATCACAATAGACCGAGAACTCCTTTTGCATATCCGGCATGACCAACACTGGAGCAGTGGTCAACCTCTTCTTCAATTTGGCTAAGCTTGCTTCACATTCCGGTGTTCACTTGAATGTAGCTCCATTCTCGAGTAGCTTGGTTAGCGGCCGAGAGATCTTTGAAAATCCCTCAATAAATCGTCGATAATAACCAGCCATTCCCAAAAAGATTCTGATGTGTCCCACATTTTCCGGTGTCTCCCACTTGAGAACATCTGCCACTTTACCCGAATCCACTGATATTCCTCCTTCTGATATGACATGTCCCAAGAATGATACCTGCTTCAACCAAAACTCACACTTACTGAACTTAGCATACAATTGGTGTTCTCTAAGCTTCGTTAGTGCCAACCTCAGGTGTTCTTCATGCTCTTCTTCACTCTTGGAGAATATCTGGATATCGTCGATGAATACCACCACAAACTTGTCCAGATATTCCATAAATACTTTGTTCATGAGGTACATGAAGTAAGCTGGAGCATTGGTCAACCCGAAAGACATAACAGTATACTCATAAAGACCATATCTAGAGACAAATGCAGTCTTGGGAATGTCCGATGGTCGAATCTTCAACTGGTGGTAACCCGAACGAAGGTCGATCTTAGAGAATACACATGCTCCTCGCAGCTGATCAAACAAATCTTCGATCCTTAGCAGTGGATACTTATTCTTGATGGTCACTGCATTCAATGCACGATAATCCACACACAACCTTTGAGTGCCATCCTTCTTAGGCACGAATATGACAGGAGCACCCCAAGGTGATGAAATAGGGCGGATGCATCCTTTCTCCAACAACTCTCTAATGTGACCCTTTAGCTCGGCTAACTGTTTAGCGTCCATTCTATATGGACTCTTATATATCGGGGCCGTTCCAGGCACTAGGTCAATGATGCATTCAATTTCACGGTCAGGAGGCATACCCGGTAACTCCTCAGGGAACACGTCTGGGAATTCACTGACAACTCGGATCTCCTCGGCAACCTCAGTTTGATTTAGCCTAATCCTCTGTGTTGGTGCCTGATCTGGAGAGAACTCAACCTTGGTACCATCGGTATGGGTCAAGAAGACTGTCCTTGTGGCGCAGTGGATCACCACATGGTATTTGGTCAACCAATCCATTCCCAGGATAATATCTAGCCTTTGAGATTCCAGAACAATAAGGTTTGCTGGGAAAACTACCCCCCTTATGTCTAGCCTTACATTATGGCATACTTGTCGTGTTATCATTTCTCCCCCAGGGGAGTGAACTATAAGTTGGTGAGTCATTATATGCACTACCATGTCATGCCTCCTCATGAATTCCTTAGATATGAATGAATGCGTAGCACCAGAATCAAACAACACTGTAGCTAGATGAGAGTCGGCGGGAAACGTACCAACAACCACATCTGGTGCATTGTGCGCCTCCTCAAGTGCCACGTGGTTAACTCTCCCACGTGTAGGTTGCTGCAGCGGCTTCTTCGGGCAAAGATTGGCGAAATGTCACATCTCACCGCAGTTATAGCACTGCACGACCGCGTTGTTGCCTTGTGATCTATTACCTCCTTGAGGGTTCTGTTGCGGTTGACCATTAGGGCGGGGTGCTAGAGCTGCTGGGCGAGGGGGTTGCATTGGTTGGCGTGGAGGCTGTGGTGGTTGGCGCATCTGTTGGTTGTATGGTGTGGGTGGCCTGTAGGAGGAGTTTGGGTACCTTTGTCCTGTGTGAGAGTTCATAGGACGAGTCATAGGCGCCGCAGGCTGAGGGGCATAGCGAGGGCGCACATTATTTCCAGAACTGTGTGCTTGTGCCAGCTTCCTCTTCCTGTCATCATCATCCAAATCTTTCTTGGTTCTTTCCACTTCAAAAGCCTTGTCCACCAACTTATGGAAACTGCTGTAGTCACTGGAAACCATAGCGAACTTCAGCTCCTTGTCAAGTCCCTTCTTAAAACGAAACTGTTTCTTTGAGTCAGTGTCCACGTCTTCGGGTGCATAGCGAGACAATTGTGTGAATTTATTCAGATACTCTCGCACACTCATACGACCCTGCTTCAACATGAGAAACTCCTCACGTCTCGCCTGGACCTCTCCTTCGGGCACGAAATGACTACGGAAGTAAATCTTGAACTCATCCCATGTGATATTATCCGGGTCCTGATGGGCTTCGGTGAAAGCAGTCCACCAGTCGACTGCAGGTCCCTGAAGTTGGTGCAAGGCTAACAGTAACTTCTCCCTTCCTTCACATTGGATAATTCTTAGCTTGCTCTCAACTGTTCTCATCCAATCGTCAGCATCCATTGGCTCACTAGCAGTGTCAAAGGTGGGTGGATGGGTGTTGAGAAAGTCTCTCATGCGGGATCGGGGTCCTGGTGCTGGCTGTGGCTGGGGCTGATTTGGAGGTGGAGGGGCTTGCTGGGCTTGCTGCATGTTGGCCACCACTTGTGTTAAATTCTGCATCATTTGCATCTACATGGCCATCATTTGCTGCATATGATTCATCGCGGGTGCACCACGGGCACCTCTCCCATTCCATTGCGGTAGCTAGAATCCAACTTCATCATCACCGAGGGGCATACCACGACCACAACCATGGCCTCTTCCCCTGCCTGCCATCTGAGTAGGAAGAAAATATAGTCTTAGGTACTACTATAGTGGAAGACTACTATACGTTACCCTTACTATATGCAAAAATCACAACCAACACGAGTATACAATGGGGACGTATATTCCTTTGTGAGATCGAACCTTAGGATAAAATCCTTGTGTCCCTTGTGTATTTTGCTTTCACTTACCGCACATTGCTTCTAGGGTTAGTTTTACCGTTTTTGTTCATCACTCTTGTTTCATTGTGATCCTTAGCTTCATACTTGCCATTTAACTTGTTAAGGTTCACTAAATCATTCTAACACTTTTCGCATCAAGAAAATCCAACTAAAACTTGTTAGAAACACCTTTTAGGCTTTCCCTGCAGGAGGACCGGACTAGTCCGCCCCCTGAGTACTAATCTCATTTTATTAAGTCATTTCATATCGATTAACCTATTCACCCCCCTCTAGGCAACTTTCATTATCAAAACTAACACTACAATTGATCATATAACAATTTGCAGCAATTGTGCCTCCAAATATTTCAAAACTAATACAAAATATGGAATACATTTTGAAAAAACTGAACAATTGTGATCATATTACATAATTCAATAGTCACTAATTTTTTATTCCGAACACTACAACAATATGTTCCTCATCGCATAAATATCTTCACAATCTACTCTACAATTTGTATTATGAAAAGTTTTGCAAATTTTTACTCGAAGTCTTCATAAAATGAGGTTTAAAACTCAATAAAACATACATGTGCGCCATCTTAAATGAATTTCTTCTTTGGCATGGACGAAATTTGAATTTCGTCTATGCCAAGGACAAAAGTGGTTCAATTTTTTTTTAAAAAAATTCATTTTGTGTGTTGTTTATATTAAAACGTTTAAAATTTGTATATCAATAAAAAAATTTCGTGATCCCGGGAAGTTAGGAGAAGGAAGATGACCCCGCTTCAACAAGCAGCTACTGCCCGGAAACAATGGACCAGTAAAGGAAAAAATTAATTAGAGGGCATTTTAGTCAGTTCAAATCTTATGAAAATAGAAAAGAAATAAAAAAAGAGTTAAAATATGTTATAATGCTATTTTAACGGTGCATCAATGTTAAAGAGACTATTTTATCAAAGCCCGTGACGTAAGTGCTATTTCGTCAAAACCGCTCGATTAGAAGTCTAAAATAGCAATTGGCTCGGGTGGTACGAAAGAGGTGATTTGACGTGGCGATACGGTTGACGAAGGTGGTGGCAGTAAGATACCTTCTTTGGATTTCGCTAAAAGTGGGGTCTGGCCAGGGCCAGGTGGAGGAAATCCATTTGAGATGCCTTCTTTGAAACGTAGGGTAAAAAACGTAAATAGAAAAAAAAAATCTAGAAGTAGCACACAAAATTTTTAGATGATGGGTTTCAAGGATGTTATGATCACTTTATTATAAGTAAATACAAATGCAGATATTCATAACTTATTATTAGAATAATGTGACGATAGCTGGATGTCTAAACACACGAATGTGGACGAACTTCATAGATTTCGGAATCGAACTCAAGATTCGAGTAGTGCTACTCAAAATACTTAAATACTAGGCTAAAACCCTTTACGGAAATAACGTACAAATGTACATGCAAAACAAGAGATTGTCAAATATGTGAGGGTAATTTTGAAAAGAACATGGGAAAACACATATTTCCTCCGTTTCCAAAAGTCTGTCATTTTCGAATTCATTTTTAAATTAGAAAGAGACAACTTTTGAGAACCGCAGGAGTAATTTTCATAATCCATTCATTGAATTGGATGTCAAATCACATTTTCTATCATCTTTTGCAGTCCATGATTGAGCAGTGGTGATTGAGCATGCCATGACAAATAACGATGACGGGCCACGCTAAAAAAAAACATGACGGGCCACGATTACAACTTCCATTTCACGTCGATGGTGTGGGACCAAACTACAGTAATAACGAAGGCGTATCCAGCCCCGGAGCAGCTGGGCCATGAGCCCATGACGAGCCAGACACAACACAAACACAGGAACGGAACAAGCCCCGTTGCACGAAACGGTCGTTTGCCGCGATCCCCCGGCCGCGGCCGCGCTGCCGTCCACCGCCCCTCGCGGCCCCTCCATTTCCGCGCGTCCGCTCCCGCGCAACGCTCCCCCGCGCCCTCAAAGTGACCACCTCCTCCCCCCGCCCCCTCGCTAGCGTCGCCGTGCCCCCTCCCCCTCCCATTCACCCCCACCCCTTCCCCGTTCTCCCCGCAGCAACTCCGGCTCACATGACCGCCGTCCGGGCCGCGGCCGTGCTCGCGGCCGCCGCGGCAATCGCGCTCCTCCACCCGGGATGGGCGGCGGCCGATTGGAACCTCACGAAGAAGGGCTCCGTCGTCACCTACGACGACCGCTCCCTCCTCATCGACGGCAAGAGGGACCTCTTCTTCTCCGGCGCCATCCACTACCCCAGGAGCCCGCCGGAGGTACACGCCTACGCGCCCCGCTTCTACCGCCGAACGATCGAACGAGTTCGCAGCTTGCTGCTGCTAGTGCGAGTGGTTTGATCATGGGAGTCATTGAATGTGCTGTTATTTAATCAGATGTGGCCGAAGCTGATGAAGCTGGCCAAGGAGGGTGGGCTCAATACGATCGAGACGTACGTATTCTGGAATGCACACGAGCCTGAGCCCGGGAAGGTAACCACAGCTGATTGATGTTCATCCGCACAAGTTTTGTCTGTTTTTGGCTGCGCTGTATAGAAGTTATAGATTGAAGGGTGGATGTTATGCACCTCATCTGTCGTGTGTGTGCCGTGCAGTACAATTTTGAAGGCAGGCTCGACTTGATCAAATTCATCAAGTTGATACAGGAGCACGACATGTACGCTGTTGTGCGCATCGGACCCTTCATCCAGGCAGAATGGAACCATGGGTCTGTGCCACGAGCTAATTACCTTTTGTCTTCTCACATCATTATCCATCTGATTGTTTCATGGTTTCCTATTTTCTCTGCTGTTGTAACAGTGGTTTGCCTTATTGGCTTAGAGAGATCGACCACATCATATTCCGGGCAAACAATGAACCTTTCAAGGTAATCATAGATTTTCATGTCTCGTAAGGATATGCATTTATGAAGAGTAATAGAATTATGGTACTTGGATTTCTCATGCAGAAAGAAATGGAAAAATTCGTGAGATTCATAGTGCAGAAATTGAAGGATGCTGAGCTATTTGCAAGTCAAGGAGGACCCATCATTCTATCACAGGTCTAGTAACTTCTAATTGAATATCAATCATGTTAATTGATAAATCTGTTTATCGGCATCCTGTTTTATACATAACCCTTTGCATGGATGTATCAGATCGAGAATGAGTATGGGAACATTAAAAAAGATCATGTAACAGATGGTGACAAGTACCTTGAATGGGCAGCTCAAATGGCCCTTAGTACACAAACAGGAGTTCCGTGGGTAATGTGCAAGCAATCTTCAGCTCCTGGTGAAGTGGTAATTTCCTGATCTGTTGTGAATATCTGTACATAAATTGTTTAATGGCTCATTTTTCATTGTAGTTCTATCTTCAAATTAGTGCTGAGATGCTACTCAAAAGTGGAAGAATATTTAAACCTCTTAGAAGTACAAGCTTCCTTCTATAAGAAGGGTTGAATTAGTTTAGTTCAATCTTTTAATTTGTGTCTTGTTCTGACTAGATCCCTACTTGCAACGGAAGGCATTGTGGAGACACATGGACGCTGCGGGACACAAAAAAACCCCGACTTTGGACTGAGAATTGGACTGCACAGTAAGTTCATGTAATTCACAGTCTCAACATTCTTCTTAGTCACCAATGTGCCAAATATTACTAAATATAAAATATACAATGGCGAGAATGGGGTCAGGTGGAATACTAAGAAAATCTAATGATCTCATGAACGTATGACCTTCAACCACATCACAAATCTGGCTCCTGCGGCACCCTAACAATGAACGATGTTCTCTTTTTCGTTTCAGAAGTGTCACTTTCCATCCATATTTCATTAAGAAATCTGAAAGATTCTTAGTTACATAGTAGAACTAGGAATATAGATTTCCGGCACACTGTCCATCTGTACGATCAACCTATATCAATGAGGTTTAAGACCAGACCCCCCACCAAAGTGTTGAGGATGAACATAAAAACGTAACTTCTAGAGTGCCAATAGCAACAGTGGCGAAGCCACGTTAGCTTCCCTGGTGCACTAGCACCAGGGTAGGAGGAAAAGCCACTACTTAGTAGCTCATTTTGACCATCTAAAATGAACAATTTACTTGCAAATTAGGGATGCCTTGTGTATTATGCACCACCAGTCCACCATCAAATTCTCACTAGCTTCGCCATAGCAATATTCTAATACCTCTCTATCAGACTTCGCCACTTAGGAGACGGACTACACAGAAACAACAGAGCAAATTAGACACTAGCAGTGCACCCAAAAAAAAATCAGTACCACACTGATCATAAGGTTTAGTCTGGGTAACATTCACTCTCTCAAGTAGATTAGTTGTTACAGGTCCACAAAAGATACCTTTAGATAGCGAATGAATTCATAGTCAGGATGAGGAGCAAATTAGTGCTTTTAAAAAAGTACCACTGCAAAATGGTGGCTAAATCAAAAGGTCATTCTTCAGCCTTTAACAATTGAACCCCTTTTGTGTGCACATGAAAGCTTAAAACACAAATAACTAATTCTCCTCCTTTTACTTGGTGTATAAAGATTCAGAGCATTTGGCGATCAAGTTGCTATGCGTTCAGCTGAGGACATTGCATATTCTGTGCTACGGTTCTTTGCAAAGGGTGGGTCATTGGTTAACTACTACATGGTATGTACATCCATCAGCACTTTCTTTTGTGCAGTGGAATATATTAGAAAAGTGCAGAAAATATCTGCTGATTACTTATGGAATTATACTTTAACTTGTGAACAGTATCATGGTGGAACAAATTTTGGAAGGACTAGTGCCTCATATGTGCTCACTGGATACTATGATGAAGCTCCCATTGACGAATATGGTGCATCACCTCAATTGACCATTATGTTTCTGTACTCGTTTTTTTACCTGCTTCATCTGTGCTATCTTGATTTAAGATGCTTCTAATCTGGTCTATGCACTTTTATAGGTATGTACAAGGAGCCCAAATTTGGACATCTAAGGGACTTGCACAATGTAATAAGGTCATACCAGAAAGCTTTCCTCTGGGGGAAACAATCATTTGAGAAATTGGGTCCTGGGTATGAGGTTGGGAACTTCTTCCATCATTTCAGCATCTGAAAACTTATTTTTATTAGACAGTTTTCTTTAATTTGCCAATCAATTTTCTTATGGCTTGTGATTACTCTTGTTCCTGCAGGCATACACCTTTGAGTTGCCTGAAGAAAAGCTGTGCCTGTCTTTTCTGTCCAATAACAACACTGGAGAAGATGGAACTGTGGTCTTCCGAGGGGAGAAGCATTATATTCCTAGCCGCTCTGTCTCCATCGTTGTTGGGTTGAAGAACGTGGTCTACAATACCAAGAGAGTATGTTTATTGCATGCCCTTTACCGTATGGATTAGGACCTAGCTTTAGTGGTGATGAAAAACATACTGTCATGACATGTGTTATATATGTTGTCAGGTTTTGGTACAACACAGTGAAAGGTCATTCCATACTGCAGAAGTGACTAGCAAAAATAGTTTGTGGGAGATGTACCAAGAAACAATCCCAAAGTATCGCAATACTAAAGTCAGAGCACAGGAACCTCTAGAACAATATAACCAAACCAAGGATGCTAGTGACTACCTGTGGTACACAACAAGGTATTGCTCTGTTCTATCACGCCTCTTCCCTTTATTTTCTAGTTTAACAACCAGAAAAATTACTTGATTGTATTCTTCGTCCTGTAACTTTCAGCTTCCGCTTGGAGTCAGACGATTTACCCTTTAGGGGTGACATCAGGCCTGTGCTTCAGGTCAAAAGTACTGCACACTCAATGATTGGATTTGCCAATGATGCCTTCGTAGGTAACTTATACCGATTTTGTAGCAATATTGTTTTTCATAACCCACTCACCTGCTGCAAGTACAAACAGTTGTACTAATCAAAGTCACTATGTAGGAAATGGACGTGGAAGCAAGCAGGTAAAGGGTTTCATGTTTGAAAAACCCATTGATCTGAAAGTAGGTGTGAACCATCTCACAATGCTCTCATCGACGATGGGAATGAAGGTAAGCATGTGAAATGTGTCTGGAACTTGAAATGATTGAATATATTGTGTTCTGAAAGCCAATAACCAGGTGATGAAAATATGGTTGTGTTGGAACATGGCAAAGACATGTTTTTGAAGGATAGGAATGTACAGTTTTAATCATAACTGGCATTTTGTGGGTATATCAGCTAAATTTGCAAACAATATTGTCTGCAGGACAGTGGTGGTGAACTTGCTGAAATGAAGGGTGGCATTCAGGAATGCAGAATCCAGGGTCTCAACACTGGGACGTTGGATTTACAAGTCAATGGTTGGGGCCATAAGGTAAGGCTATTGCCACCTCTAGGTTGATGAAAAGATATATTTCTGTGCAGCATGGAACATAATGTGATGGTGCTGTAACCTTATCACTTCTATACCTGGTTTCAAACAGGCCGCTCTGGAAGGCGAGGACAAGGAGATCTACACGGAAAAAGGTTTGGGCAAAGTTCAGTGGAAACCGGCCCAGAGTGGCCGGGGAGCTACTTGGTATAAGGTAGGTTGAATCACGACAGGAACACTTGAACACCCATTTCAGTTTTGGTTGCGTGTCTCAGTGCCACTATCTGTTCATGTTATGCTAGAGATACTTTGACGAGCCAGATGGAAATGATCCCGTTGTTCTTGACATGAGCTCAATGGGCAAAGGCATGATTTTTGTGAACAGTGAAGGCATGGGTCGCTACTGGACCTCATACAGAACTCTTGCTGGAAGTCCTTCTCAAGCACAGTAAGCAAGATTATAGGAAAAGGTTTTGTTCTTGCACTACAACTTTCATCCCAAATTTTAAATTTCTTTTCCCTTCTCCTTTCAGATACCATATTCCGCGTCCATTCTTGAAATCCAAGGACAACCTTTTGGTTGTATTCGAGGAGGAGACGGGCAATCCGGAAGGCATCCTCATCCAGACGGTGACAAGGGACGACATTTGTGTGCTCCTCTCTGAACACAACCCAGCTCAGATCAAGACGTGGTTAACGGAGGGTGACCAGATCAAGCTCATTGCCGAAGATCAGAGCACACGGGGCACATTGACGTGCCCACCGAAGAAGATTATCCAGGAGGTCGTTTTTGCCAGTTTTGGCAACCCAGAGGGCCCGTGCGGCAACTTCACCATTGGTTCTTGCCATACTCCTAACGCAAAGCAGGTCGTTGAGAAGGTACTGACACACCAACTTGTCACTCGTGCCGATGCATATTACCATCTGCCGTGTTTAATAGCCTATTCATCATGCACGCGTGTTGTTTTGCTTCTTCCTGGTCGATATTGATCTGCGTGGAATTGGGTGGACAGGAATGCCTCGGCAAGCCTTCGTGCCTGCTGCCCGTGGTGAACACGTTGTACGGGGCAGACATCAACTGCCCCACAACGACCGCCACTCTCGCAGTGCAGGTGAGGTGCGACAAACCGGAAAAGAAGAGCGCTTCAAAATAAGGAGATATATGCCGCTAATTGACGCCGCAACTCGTTTGTTTGTTGACCTCCGGCTTCGGTCGGCACTCGTGTTTCATGCCGCGCATTTTATGATTGAAATATGATTTGAACATGGTTTGATCGGAATCATGGGAACTAACATGAAACGAGTGAAGGCTAGATGCTTACCAGACCGAACATGTGTTTCCCCTCTTTCTTCTGTGTTGTGCTGTTTCATGTAACCCTCACAAAAATTCAAAATAGATGTCGTTCAATTATAATAACTGATAGTTTAGACTTTAGAACATTCCAAGTTTTGAGCTCAATGCTGGAGCTGGACTGACAATGCTTCATGTCATGGAGACGGGAAAACTATAACCCGATGGAAGTTTTAAGCATGCTTCTCTGTGTCGGAGATGTTCTCTCTTATTTCCAGATTGATCTCTGCGCAGTATATTTAAGAAAAAAAAGGAGTTAATTAGAGGAATCTGTCCATGTAAAGGGGATATTCTAAAATCTCCTACGTAACAACCGGAAGTAAATAAACTTAAGGATTATGCCCAAGTTAAAATCTGTGCAGTATATTTAAGAAAAAAAAGCGTTAATTAGAGGAATCTGTCCGTGTAAAGGGGATATTCTAAAATCTCCTATGTAACAACCGGAAGTAAAGAAACTTAAACTTGAGGATTATGTCCAAGTCAAAGTTAACGAAACCTATGAGGGATGGAGAGCAGAAAAATAAAGAGACATGGGGGCGTTGCGAGAATCGAACTCGCGACCTCTCGCACCCAAAGCGAGAATCATACCACTAGACCAAACGCCCTGTGTTGTTCAGTGTACTATCGTACATTATTAATTGGATTTAAGTTGTTTTCTACGAAATGTTCGATTTTCCCTCCCATAAGTTTCCCCTCCCCCTTCCGAGTTCCTCGTTTCCCTCCCTTTCCTCTCTGTCCCCCCCCCCCCCCCCCTTTGCCCACGCCGACCAGAGTACCCCGCACGACACAGCAAACCATGGCGGGCGCCGGCGATGACCTGGGCCTCCTTCTCTCCCTGGGGGAGGCCGTCCCCGAGACCCCTCCTTCCTCCCCGCGCCCCTCCGGGGGCTCCGACTCCGATGGCGCTTTCACCCCTCCAAGGGCGGCGCCCACAGGCGGCACCGACATGTCCGTCTTTCGCGACGCTGTCAAGGACTACCTCGAGGCCGTCCCCGCCGCCACCTCTCCGGTCCCCAAGCGCCCCAAACCATCCGAAACACTCGTCGACAAGTACTCCGGCCTCCGCATAAAGCACCTGGCACTCTCGCCGATAGAGATCAGCAACCGCTTCGCCGATATCCGATTCGTGCGCATCTCTGCGATGGAGTGAGGATTTCGCCCCAAATCACCCCCGGCTTTTAAGTTGATTGCATTTTTTTCCTCATCGATTTTGGGGGTTTCTCCGTGGTACTCAGGAACTTGGTGGGGAGCGACAAATTCTCCGGCTGCTGGGCGACGGTCGGGGTGGTGCTGGACAAGGGCGTGCCGCGGGTGAGCTCACAGGGGACTGGTTACAGCATCTGGAAGATGGGCGCGCTGGACGGCACTGATGTTTCGGTGTTCCTGTTCGGGGACGCGCACACCCATTTCTCGGGCGCGGCCGTCGGCGCGGTGTTCGCGTTGTTCAACGGCAATGTTCGCATGGACAATGAGGTACCTTTGGTTGACTGCCATTTTGATCTTCGGACAATTGGGTGGTCGCCTTTGGGTGATTCGGTTGCCTCTTGGTGATGTTGTTTGTGCAGGGCAGGGGGTTCTCTGTCAGTGTTGCTTCAGTGGGGCAGATGATGAAGATGGGAGTTGCAGCGGACTTTGGTCTCTGCAAAGGAAAGAGGAAAGACGGGATGGCTTGTACCATGGCGATAAATAAGTAAGCAACCCCGCCCGTGTCATACAAGAATTCCCTGACCTACATTGCTCACCAAAAAGGTTAGAACAGAAGCTTTTGAAATTAGGGGTTACCACATCTTTTCTGAAATATCAACACGAGGTCTAATGCAGTAACACTAAAGCACTACATTTTAATATATGTTGCTATGTGCTCATCTTCCTGCTTTGGTAGCCAGACCTTTACCAAGATGGATGATCTTACACTCAGCGTTTTTGAGGCGTCGCCTAGGCGGCGCCTAGACGTCCAGTCGGTCGGCGACGGACACCATGAGAGCTCGCCTCGCCTGGACTGACCAAGGCGCCCGCCTAGAACGGCCAGGCGTCACCATGGCGCCTAGGCGTTCGGCCAAAGCGGACGCTCAGGGCGCCAACCGGCGCAGGGGAGAGAGCACAGGGCGGTGAAGAGGGAGATCTGGCTGCCGCCGTCGCTGAGGTCACCGTCGTCGGGTCGGTGCTGCCGCCAAGTCGAAGCCGCTGCTCGAGCTGCCTTCGCCCACCGCTGGGTCATCTCTGCCCGACCAACCGCCGGGTTGCTGAGCGCCGCCGGGTTGCTGAGCGCCCGAGCACCGACGTTGCTCAGCCGCCGTAGCCGCCGCATTTGGAGGAGAAGGGAAATGTGGGTAGGGTTAGGGTTGGGGTTGAGTGAAGGTTGGCCCTTCATATTACTCATTTGAACGGTTGGGATGAACCGGGCCGGCCAAGGCCCATCGCGCCTCCACTCACTCCGGATTGGCCCATGACGCATCCAGAAGACCGACGCCTCCCGTTCAATCCGCCGCCTCCTCCCGTTCGATCGGGCGCCGCCGCCTCCCCTTCGATCCCGGCGCCGCCTCCCTTGTCCCCTTCGATTACTGCTCCGACCTCCGGCCTCCCCTTCTCCTGGTCGCCGCTGCAGCACTGCTCTGCGCTTCTCCTGCCCCTGCCCCGCTGCTCGCCTGGGCGTCGCCTAAGCGCCTAGGCGTCCGGGCGGCCGGCGGGCGCCTAGGCGTCCAGGCACCATTTCAAAACACTGCTTACACTGGCTACTCCAGACTGCCTAAGTCATAGCTTATTCCTATATTGGAACCCTCATATATGCTGTTTGAGGACTGAAATCTGATTTTCTTTTCAGGAGCAAAGGATCATACTGCAAATTCCATTCTTCGGTAAGGTTATAACTTATAACTGCAAAAAATCTGCTGTTACCCGATAGTAAACATTCTGCAGCTTAGATGGATAGAAAAGGACACGATTCATTATGCCTCTTCTTTCTTGCAGAAAACATCACAGAAGTTCACTACTGGCAGAGCGGAGCTTAAGGGCGGGTAGGTTAAACCTCAAAGGAGTAGTCTAAATATTTCCTTAATAGTTCCATGCCTTACAATCATTTGTTAGTCCTGGTGTAATTCTACAGTATATTTTTGGCCTATGCTTGATTATGAATGCTATTCCCCAGGAACTTCAAATTTGCTTCAAAACTTCGGTCTGAAGGGATTTACATGGTCAATCCTTCAGCAGAGCAATCAAATCCAAGAAAGTCATTCCAACCAGTGAAAGTGATGTCAGTCGATGCACTAAAAAGGGCTTTAAGGTATTCAAAGCACTATCTGATATTCTGATCTCAGCTGACGCATTTGGGTTATCTTCTATTAGTTCACCTATTCACAGGTTAATGGATAAACATGTTTTAATGTTGATGCAAACAATAATGTGAAATATTTATAATGCTATATTTTGTCCCCACCACATGTAAATAGTCTGCATTTCCGGTTTTTTAAAGTCATTTTGATATACGATCACAAAAAAGTTCATATTTATCTGAAAGTACCGTTATAATGCTATATTTAGGCTGATCGCAGTGTGAACCTCTATATCGATCCTTTAAAATATTCTCAATCTTTTACAGTGACCTTGAAAAGATTTGCAACATTATATTTTCGTTCTTTGCACTCGTTCACCTTATCTATTTTAAGCATTTCATTCAACTACCTCTTATTTTTTATTTTACCATATAACTACTTATATTTTTTAATATTATGTTTCTAATTTTCAAAAAGTCACTAAATTTATTATTTGTTTCCTTTTAATTTTCTTCTCTTTATTTCACTATCTTATATTTCTATTCTTATTTTTCCCTCCCCTTTCTCCCTATCATTTATCTTCTCTGTTAAACATTCTTTGGCTCTCTCGAGTCCCTATCTTTTCCTCCCTGTTGCCCCTCTCCTCTCTCGATCTCCAACCACACCTCGTCCTCCCTCCTCGCCCGCGCACCGGACGTCCTCGACTACACCATCATCCACTCCTGCCTCTTCCTTTTGTTAGGAATAGGGCTTGTATTATTATGAGGGTCAAAGGCTAGAATATATAGAGGTACAGAAGGTTACAAAAGTGCAGAAAACCCCTCATGCAATGGAGAAAATACAATAAACTCCCTATATCTCTAACACCCCCTCGAACTCAAAGTGCATTACGAACACTAAGTCTGGAGAGATAAAATCTGTGTTGAACTCGGGTTTGTGCCTTCGTGAAGAAATCAACCAGCTGAAGCTCTGAAGGCACATACTGAAGATCAACAACACCATCCAAGAAGCATCAACACCAATATGCTTGGTAAGCTCATGCTTGACTGGATCACAAACAATGTTGATAGCACCTGTACTGTTAGACAAAAGAGGAGTCGACATAGAAACAAACATCAAAATCCTCAAGCAACCACCATAACCAAGTAACCTTTGCAGTCACAAGAGCCATAACACGCAACTCAACCTCTGCACTTGAACGAGAAACTGGTACCTGCTTCTTAGTCTTCCAAGCAATGACGGAACTACTAAGAAAAACACAATAGCAGAAAGAGATCGACGATCGGAGAAATCACTAGTCCAATTAGCATCACAATATAGCTTGAGTTGTAAAGAGCTAGAGTGTGGAAAGAACAAACGTCTAGAGATAGTCTCACGAAGATAACACAAGACTTGAAGCAAGTGACTAGTAGACTGTAGACCTAGGTGGGAGCAAACTAACTCAGAATGTGAACATAATATGAGATGTCAGGACGAGTGACACCAAGATAGACTAGGCTCCCTACAATATGACAATAACAAGTAGGATCATCAAGAGGGTCACTATTAGTAGGCCGAAGGTGAATATTGAACTCCATAGGAGTCTCAACTGTTAGTAGCTGGATTTTTACTCTCATTGAAGAGAGGATGACACTAGAGAGTTGGGGCAATTTTCTTGTCTATTCCTCACACAATGCCATACCCACCCAAGGGGTTGAGGCTACATATTTATAGCAGCCCAAGGGCAGCCAACCAGCCAAGCATATGCCTTCTTGCTAGTCCAAGATGCCATGCAAGGTGCTGTCCTAAAGATGCTAACAACCGTCCTAAAAGCAGTCAAGATGCTGCTGTCCTAACTGCTGTCCTAAAAGCAGTCAAGATGCTGTCCTCTAGTCTAAGATGAGTACAACAAGGACCAAAGACCAAAGGACTAAGGTACAACAAACTAAGGACAAGGGTACAAGGGACTAGGGGACCAAAGACCAAAGGACTACAAGACTTATTCCATCATTCTCCCCCTAAGTCTTGTACGTCGTCTTCTGGGAGGGTTGGACCATCCCGATCCTGGAGCAAAGTTCAATGAACTTGAGCCTCCCAAGGGGCTTGGTGAGCAGATCCGCAAGCTGGTCCTTGGTGTTGATGTAGATCGCCTTGATGCTACCTTCCTCCAAGCAGCCTCGGATGAAGTGGTACCTCACCCGGATGTGCTTGCTCCGTTCATGAAAAACGGGGTTCTTTGCCAGGGCCAGAGCAGACACGTTGTCCACCCTGAGCTCCACCGCTCCAGTGTCTCTGCCGAGTAGATCACCAAGCAGTCGAACAAGCCAGAGCGCCTGAGTCGAAGCGGTGGAGGCCGCTATGTACTCGGCCTCGCAGCTGGACATGGCCACCACCTGCTGCTTGACCGACTGCCAGCTAACGAGGCACTTGCCGAAGAAGAAGAGGATCCCGCTCGTGCTTTTGCTGGTGTCGATGTCGCCGGCGTGGTCGCTGTCGCTGTACCCGACAAGGTGTGCCTCTCCAGGACACCTCGAGTAGTGAAGGCCGTGATCAAGAGTCCCCGCAACGTAGCGGATGATCCTCTTCACAGCCTGCTGGTGCTCCGTCGTCGGTCGCTGCAGGAACCGACTAACGTAGCCGACGGAGAATGCCAAGTCCGGCCGTGTGTGGGCGAGGTAGCGAAGGCTCCCCACAAGACGCCGGTACTGTGTAGCGTCCACCTCCTCCGCCGTGCTGTCGCGGCTCAGCTTCAGCCTCTCCTCCATCGGAGTGAGGGCTGGGTTGCAGTTTGTGAGCCCAGCTAGCTCAACAATGCGCCTGGCGTAGGCGGTCTGTCGAAGTGTGATCCCGGAGTCGGCCTGGTGCACCTCAATTCCTAGGTAGAAGGAGAGGGATCCCAGGTCACTCATCTGGAAAGTGGCTTTCATCTCTTCCTTGAACGCTGCCACCTCCGCCTCCTTGGTGCCGGTGATCACCAAGTCGTCGACGTAGACACCCACCAGTAGGGTGTTTCCTCCATTGCCCCGCCGGTAGATGGCCGCCTCGTGTGGGCATTGCCCGAAGCCCATCCTCTTGAGCGTGGAATCCAACTTGGCATTCCACGCCCGTGGTGCCTGCCGCAAGCCATAGAGGGCCTTGCGCAGGCGCAACACCTTGCCCTCCTTGCCAGGGAGCGCAAACCCTGGCGGCTGGTGTACGTAGACCTCCTCCTTCAAGTCGCCGTTGAGGAACGCCGACTTGACGTCCATGTGCTGGACACGCCAGCCTTCTTGAGCAGCCAGCGCAAGAAGGAGTCGCACGGATTCCATCCGTGCCACGGGGGCAAAGGCATCGTCGAAGTCGATCCCCTCCTGCTGCACGAAGCCGCGTGCCACCAAGCGAGCCTTGTGCTTGACGATGGCGCCGGCTTCATCCCTCTTCAGCTTGAACACCCACTTGAGGGTGATCGCACGGTGACCGCGAGGGAGGTCAGCAAGCTCCCAAGTGCGGTTCGTCTCAACCGCATCCATCTCCGACTGCATCGCGGCACGCCATGCCGCGTGTTTCTCGGCCTCCGCGAAAGACCGAGGCTCGCCGTCGTCGCACGCAAGGTGCAACTGCGCCTCCGAATCTTGATCATCCAGATCGTGAGGGGCCAGTCCCGGCACCGGCTGGTCGCCGAGAATGTTCTCCATCTTGCGATACCACAACTGCTCGCCGTCGTAGCACCTGTCGAGGCGCTCCTCGTCGTGGGAGAGCGGAGTGACAAACTCCACTGGGTCGTGCTCGACACAAGCTGGTGACGGAGTGGACGTGGCCGGAGGGGTGGCCGTCGGTGCTGGAGTGCGTGGGGTCGCCAGCTGAGGTGGAGGTGGACGCTCTGGGGCAGGGGTAGACACGCTCGGTGGAGAAGAGCTGCCTACTCCCCCAGCTCCCTTGGAGTAGACGTAGTCGACGATGAAGTCCTCGTTCGTCAAGGTCGAACTATCGTCCACCGCCTTGTCCCATGCCCATCCTCGCCCTTCGTTGAACACAACGTCGCGCGTCGTGCGCACACGCTGTGTCTCTGGGTCGAGAATGCGGTAGGCCTTCGAGCCCTCCGCGTAGCCAATGAACACCCCGGGGGTGCTCCTGTCGTCAAGCTTGCCGATCTGGCCAAGCTCCTTGGCGAACGCGAGGCAGCCGAATACCCGTAGATGAGAGACCGCCGGCTTGCGCCCATACCAAGCCTCGTACGGCGTCCTGCCGTGGAGGGCCTTGGTGGGCGAACGGTTGAGGATGTAGACGGCGGTCACCACCGCCTCTCCCCAAAAGACAGCCGGCATTCCCCTCTGCTTGAGGAGGGCCCGAGTCATCCCCACAACCGTCTGGTTGCGCCGCTCGACGACGCCGTTCTGCTGCGGGCTGTAGGGCGCGGAGTAGTGGCGCTGAACACCCTCATCCACGCAATACGACGCGAATTCAGCCGCCGTGAATTCGCCGCCGTTGTCGGTGCGCAGCACGCGCAGCTTGCGGCCGCACTCCGCCTCCGCAGTGGCCTGCGCACGCCTGATGGCATTCGCAGCCTCTCCCTTGCTGCCAAGGACCACCACCCACATGTAGCGGGAGAGGTCGTCGACGAGCAGCAGGAAGTAGCGTCGTCCTCCTGGTGTAGCCGGTGTCACCGGGCCACACAAGTCCCCGTGAACGAGCTCGAGCCGCTCCTTGGCTCGAAAGCTCGACTGCTGGGGAAAAGGAAGCCGCCTCTGCTTCGTCACCACGCAGACGTCGCAGAGCTGCTCCACGTGGTCAAGGCATGGCATGCCTCGCACCATCTCCTTGGCACTGAGCTGCTTCAGGGCCTCGAAGTGAAGGTGCCCAAAGCGCTCGTGCCACTGCCATGCCTCGTCCTCCCGACGAGTGGCAAGACAGACAGGCTGTGCTACCTGCACGTGAAGGACATAGAGTCGATTGGTGCCTCTAGTTACCTTGGCAAGAAGGCGACAATGGCGATCCCAAATCCTCATGACTCCGTCCTTGATCTCCACGCGCGAACCACTCTCATCCAGCTGTCCCAAGCTGATGATGGAGTTTCGCAACGCGGGGATGTAGTAGACTCCGACGAGCAGCTTGTGCTCACCGGACTTAGCGCTGAGGAGGACGGAGCCAACACCCTTGATCTCCACGCCGGAGGCGTCACCAAACTTGACGGAGCCTCGGACATTGGGATCAAGCTCGGCGAAGAACTCCCGTCGACCGGTCATGTGATGGGTGGCGCCGGTGTCGAGGCACCACCCGTCAGTCTTGTCGTTGCTGGAGCCGTCGCCGAGGAGAGCGTGTGCTCTCGGCTCATCAAGATGAAAGAGAGCCGTTGCGGTCAATGCCGCTAGAGATGGCTTGATGCTTCCATGTGCCATGAGCAAAGCTGGCTCCTCCTCCACCTGGGCGACGTGGGCCTCCTCCTCCACTTGTGCGACGTGGGCCTGACCACGTCGTGGCTGTCGACACTCCCTGGCCCAATGACCAAGCTTGCCACAGTTGTGGCAGGTGTCGTCTCGTGCCGGCTTGTGGTTGCCGGCGGCACCGCCCTGGGCACCTCCGCGGGCACTTCCTTGCGCCCCGGCCTGGGCGCCTCCGCGCCCCTTGCGCGGCTTGCCGCGCTTGCGGCCGCCTGTCGAGAAAGAGGACTCCCCCTTCTTCCGATCACCCTGGCTAGCCTCCCACTGCTCGCGAGTGAGATGAAGCTTCCCGCCAATGGTGATAGGCCCCGAGAGAGGCTGTGGTTCGTCGCTGTCGACGACCTTGAGGCGACCTATCGCCTCTTCGATCGACATCGTGGAGAGGTCCAGCAGAGACTCGATCGAGCGAGCGATCTGCTTGTACTTCTCGGGGATGCAACGGAAGAGCTTCTCGACAGCTCTCTCCTCGTCGTAGGTGTCGTCGCCGAACTGCTCCAACTTCTGCAACAAAGTGTTGAGACGGAGAGCAAAGTCATCGACGTCCTCACCTGGCTTAAAGGCCAGGTTCTCCCACTCCTTGCGAAGCGCCTGCAGCGTGGTCTTGCGGGCGCGGTCGCTGCCGATGCGTGCCGCAGCGATGGCGTCCCAAGCCTCCTTAGCAGTCCGCTTCTTGGAAAGCGAGAACTGCATCTCGGGCGGGACTGCAGCAATGAGGGCATCCAGCGCCCGTCGATCCTCGTAGTAGTCGACGTCGCCGTACCGAACTGCTTCCCACATGTGTCGCACCTGGAGCCGCACCCTCATCACCGCGGCCCACTCCACGTAGTTGGTCTTGGTGAGGGTAGGCCACCCACCGCCGGGACCGACATCCCTGACAATGGCCTGGACCCCATGGTGTCCATGGTACCGATCTGGGGAGGGAGAACCGCGCTGCCTGTAGCGGCCGCGTTCTCCGTCGACTGCGCTGCCACCGCCGGGAGCGCCACCGGCACGTCCGCGCCGGCCTGGGCTGCGGCTATCGCGCCCATGGGGACGCGCGGCTACTCGATGCATCTCCTGTGCTCGCGCCACTTCCCTTGCCAACTTGAGCTCATCGTCGACGCCGCCGTCGACAGAGCCGCTGGAGCTACTGCCGCGCAGAGCCTCCAGCTCTGCTGCCGCTGCACGCGCTACAGCCGCCGCCGCCGCTGCTTCCACTTCCGCCCTCGCTGCTGCCAGTTCCGCCGCCGCCAACTTTGCCGCTAGTGCCGCCGTCGCCGCAGCCTCTGTCGCCGCTCGCTCGCGCTCCTCCGCCGCGGCGACCTCCGTCTGCCGCGCGCTCGAGGCGACCGAACGCTGAGACTGTCCGTCGGACATCGCGCACTAGTGGGGAGCTGGTGTGTGGGGAAGTGGGATGAGCTGGGGCAGCCGGTGTTCCTGCTACCGGTTGCGGACAGGGAGAGGCGCGGGAGGGAGATGAGCAAGAGATGTTTAGGCTACAGGATAGAACGGCTCTGATACCCAGTGTTAGTAGCTGGATTTTTACTCTCATTGAAGAGAGGATGACACTAGAGAGTTGGGGCAATTTTCTTGTCTATTCCTCACACAATGCCATACCCACCCAAGGGGTTGAGGCTACATATTTATAGCAGCCCAAGGGCAGCCAACCAGCCAAGCATATGCCTTCTTGCTAGTCCAAGATGCCATGCAAGGTGCTGTCCTAAAGATGCTAACAACCGTCCTAAAAGCAGTCAAGATGCTGCTGTCCTAACTGCTGTCCTAAAAGCAGTCAAGATGCTGTCCTCTAGTCTAAGATGAGTACAACAAGGACCAAAGACCAAAGGACTAAGGTACAACAAACTAAGGACAAGGGTACAAGGGACTAGGGGACCAAAGACCAAAGGACTACAAGACTTATTCCATCATCAACCGTCCAGTGATCAGTAAGAGAAGCTCAATCAAGAAGATCTTGAATGTATTTCTTCTAAGACAGATAAATTCCCTCAGAGGTAGAGTAAACCTCAATCCCAAGGAAGTAACAAAGAGGGCCAAGATCTGACATAAGAATCTGCTCACTGAGACGAGCCTTCACGAAGGCTATGTACTCAGGGTCGTCTCCAGTGATGATCATATCATCAACACAGAGAAAAAGAAGAGTACAACACGAGATGAGATATGCACAAAGAACGCAGGATTATGAACACTGGCAGAAAAGTCAGCAGCAGTGACCACTGACGCAAACCGCTGAAACCAAACACGAGGAGCTTGCTTGATGCCATAAAGTGAGCGACGAAGTTGACAAATCATATCCTTAGGAACATAATACCTAGGCGGTGGCTGCATGTAAACCTCCTCACGCAGCTCACCATAAAGAAAGACATTCTTTACATTAAGCTGAGAGATGAACCACGCAAGAACAGAGGCCACGACAAGAAGAGTGCGAAGAATGGTCATATGAGCAATAGGAACAAAGGTCTCATCATAGTCACCAACATGTTCCTGCTGGAAGCCATGAGCGACTAGTCGAGTCTTATATCACTCAAGAGAACTATCAGAACGGATCTTAACCTTATAGACCCACTTACAAGTGATAGGACGAACACGTGGGGGACAGGGCGCAAGATCTCACGTGCCAGTGCGCTCGAGAGTAGCAATCTCCTCAGTCATCGCATGTTGCCATTCTCGATAAGGAATAGGATCACGATACGTAGCCAACTCAAAGAGAATGATAGCAGCAAAATTAGGAGTGTACCGATCAGGAGGCTGACGAGAGTGATGGCCACGTCTAAGAGGCTGCTTAGGAGAAGAATCATCAGAAGGAGATGATTCCTCAGGAGAAGAGGGTGCCTCAGCAGAAGATGGGTCATTAGACGAAGATGACTCAACTGTAGTAGATGGCTCATTAGAAGCAGGCACAACTCGTCGAGTGTAGATTTTTGTCACGGGAGGCTTCATAGTATAGTCAGGGACCATAGATGAAGGCTTTGAAGAAGACACTGTGAGACGCGACATCGCGTGTGAGGGGGGTGCACTGGCAATAGAGGTATCTGGAAGGAATAAGAATAAAACTGAATCGACCAAAGATACAGGAGTCTTTGAGGAAGGATAAGGATAGAAAAGACATGTCTCATCAAAGACAACATCACGTGAGATCCTCATCCATCGACCAACAGGATCCCAACAATGATATCCCTTATGCTCAACACTGTATCCAAGAAAAATACACTCGACTTACTGAGCAGTAAGCTTAGTGCGCTCACGAGGTGCGAGCAACATATAGCACACACAACCAAAAAGACGAAGGCTGGTGTAATCAGACATTTTGCCAGTAAGACGCCGGAAAGGAATCTCACCCTGAAGAGCAGACAAAAGCTGAATGTTAATCAGCTAAGTGGAAGTAGAAATAGCCTCGATCCAAAAGTGAGGGGGCATAGAGGAAACAAGCAGGAGCGTACCAGCAGTCTCAAGGAGATGTCGATGCTGGCGTTCAACTGCACCATTCTGTGCATCAGTGCATGAGCGCCAGGACACGAAAACTGAGTCTCCATAAGAGACACAGAGGTGACGAGCAAGCAACTGAGCACGAAGAGGCTCAAACTCATCACGAAGCTAGGTCAAGAAGTCATAGGTGCGTCGAAGTTCAATTGCACCCTTCTAACTTAGACAAGATGAACATGTATCTAGTGATAACTGAGTACCAAGATTGTCAAGCTGACGCCAAATAGCAGACATCTGAGCATAGAACTAATCCGCTGTGACATCTTCCTATCGTAATAGCTGCTCCTAACGAATAGCAGCAAGATAGGTAGACTACCCAGTAAGCTCATAGCGGTGATGTAGAAAATCTCATATCTGATGTGCAAACTCAAACTCCATAATATCAACAGCAAGACGATCCTCCATACTCGCAGCAAGAATAGCACCGGCCCGAACATCATCACCCAACCAAGTCATGTACATGATGAAGTCAGCCTTGTAGGAGACAATCTGCAAGCAGTTTCTTCTCATCATCAGTGGTCTTATCTGCAATGACAGACCGTGAAGGAGTAGCATGATAAGATGGGCATTTGAGATCGCTCGTAAGAAACTCCCGAAGACGCATATCAAGCAGGTGCATGCGAGAAACCCAGTCGCGGTAGTTGGTGCCGTTGAAAAGCACTGCACAGTGCAACACTGGAACCCCGCCCGAAGAAGACGTCATCCTGATAGGACAACCGGCGATGGCTAGAGTGCAAAATAAGCAGCGGCAAGCGACAGTGGGGGCGCAAGGGAATAAGCGGCGCAAGCTGCAAATATTTTTTCATTTTTCTCTTTATTTTTTATTTTTTAGGGTTAACCCTAACCCTGTTCGCACCTGATCAGGCAAGCTATGGGCGACACAAGAGGATCGATGCCCGTGCACCAGAGCAGCACCCGTGTGAAACCACCGCCATAAAACGGCTTCAGTACACAGGAGTAAGCCACGGAGCAGATCGAGCAGATTGAGACCGCCGCAGATCGGCGTCAGACCATGGGAAACGGGCCGAGGCCGCAGATCAGAGCGAGCTTCACCGGCTCGCAGATTGAGGCGACTTCACTGTCGCGATTTCACACGATAGGTGCCCGCCAGCACGGATCGAAGCTGTTAGTGCGCGGGAGGAGCGCGGATCAGAAGAGTCAACGACGTGGGATGCTTTGCCACCTCCGTTCGGTAGAGATTTCACAGCCCTGCACGCCAGTTCGAGGCTCGTAATGAAGAGCATATCAAAGGAGAAGCGGCAGACACAAGCAGAGAAGGGTAAGGGTCGGCAAGATGGAGCCAACTAAAAAAAACCTTGGTTGTGATACCATGTTAGGAATAGGGCTTGTATTATTATGAAGGCCAAAGGCCAAAATATATAGAGGTATAAGAGGTTACAAAAGTGCTGAAAACCCCTTATACAATGGGGAAAATACAATAAATTTCCTATATCTTTAACACCCTCCACTCGTGCTGCTCTTCGCCCTCCACTTCTTCCTCTTTGTCGCCTCTACGGGGTCGTGCTTCACAGCTGCCGTCTCCCGCCTTGCTGCGTGGCTCCGCCTCTCCTCGTCCATGGTCGGCGTCACGCTCCTCGCGGTCGGGAACAACGCGCCTAGTGCGTTTCCTCCGCCGCCGCGCTGGCGGGGCACGGGGAATGCCCGTGCAAGGCTTGACGCGGTCCTCTCCGCTTGTGCCTTTGTCTCCGCGTTCGTCGTGGGGGCCGTCGCACTCAATGCCGCTCCTCATCGCGCCTCACTGCTCTGCTGTCGACTCACCCTTTGCGCCGTCCAAATCTGTTCGCTTTGTCAGCCTTGTCTGTGTGTCGACTCGTCCTCGTAAAACTTCTAACAAGCGCCACGGCCAACAACTTCCCTTCTCTCTCCCCTGTTGCGGGTCTACAGGGGACCTCCAGCTTTGAAGGGTTCCTGTAGTGCCCTTTTAGATAGTGGCTGCTTTAGCGGCTCCCGGTGTGGGGCATTTCTTTGCCCAGGCCGCCGTATTTGGCATGGCGGCTGCTTAGTGATGCCTAGTGCGACCGGCCTTATTAGTCATGTATTTATGTTCTTTTAAAATAATTTGGTATTCAATCACAAAACTGAAAGTACCATTTGCCACTGTTCCACATGGGCATTGCTCGGGAGATGGCCCTTAGTCTCACTGTTAATAGTTCAGACTCATTTTTCAGGATTCCATGAATTTGCATTGTGGTATATGTTTTACAACTTGTCATTCTAGAGAAAGCGCAAACAGTCCAATTCAGTAGTTACAACTTCTTGACATCTGTGACTGTCATAATTCTGTTGAATTACCCTCCCTCCAACAATGGTATCCAGAGGGGTCCTTTAATGAATTTAGGCCAACTTCTGATACAAATATGGAGTGACCTTCGGGATATAATGAAAGGATTTGTATTATCATTATATCATACTGAACCTCTGACTATGCAGCAATGCAGATAGAGTGACTACCAAGAATCAGTCTCAGGGTATAAGATTTCTTTCCCACGTCACAGGTAACCCAGACCTTCCTTTCATAAGTGATTAAACTTTGTTAATGCAAGCAGCACATGAAGCAAAAGCATAAATTAAGGTTTTGCTCTGATTATTGACTGACGAATTATCATCTTAATATTTGTTAGCTAATACGGATCATGTGAAACCAAGTGTCCCAAGGAATAGTTCAGAAAACCAACAAAAATCAAAGTTCAGCTTAAACAGAAGGTCAGCCGCAAATGCCGCAGTTTACATATAATGGTCTTTACTTTTCTACTGGTCATCAAGTGCATCGAAATAAGCAAACTTCATTGCATTATACAGTTCCTCATCATCTGGCGCCAAAGTACCACCACGGCAAGGATTGCGGAAACCAGAACAAGATATCAAGAAACGGAAGTTGAATAATCCTCCAGAGAATATAGTCGAGCTTGATGCAGTCAGTTCAGACGATGATGAGATAAATATAGTGCTACGACGCTGATGGTTGAGTGATAGCTGTGTACCCCACCAATTGTGAATGTACTCCAAACTGAGTCAACTAGGGTATTATTTTAAGGCCCTGGGACCTTTTCATTCTTTCACCATGTACTTGGTATAGCTTTGTGGCCAACCGTTTGCCACATGCTATACTCGAGGCTTTGAGGGTGCACAAATTATCAGATAAACAATATTTTTGCCCTGTACATTTTGGTTTGCTTAGGAGTTTTGCTTGAATGAGATGGATGACCGTGTTTTGTTGCATGTGATGATTCAAATTAGCACCAATGCTTGTCCGGCGAGGAGATGGAAGGGCTCGTGATAATTTTTTTTTTCAAAAACTCGGACCAAGCAGGTCAGAGTGTGGTATATATACGAGAGGAAAAACCTCAACAGTTACAGGCAATTTGCACACCAAGTGCCTGGCTACAGGCTAACTACTTTGGCAGTTTGCACACCCAGTGCCTGGCTACAGGCTAACTACTTCTGAACTACATGACACACTAGTTCATCTTGACAACATGGATTGTACTGAGTGCCAGGTGCTGTCTATTATGAATAAAAGTAGTGTAGACAATAGACAAAAATTTTAGACAATTGAATTATGCTATTCTCATTAATCTCTTATGTTTCTTATACATGTTCAATGGACACGAGGAGGGAACCGTTGCCGTCGTCTGTCGTGTCTCTTCGCTGATGGAACCGCCGGCCAAGGGAGGAGGAGATGGCGCCGGTAACTACCGGCTTTAACTGTTCACACTATGTATTTCTTAACACTCCCCTTTGGACAGTTAATGGCCATTACATGTCTATATGTCTCCTTAAAAAACCCTTTGGAAAAAAAATCAAGAGACAGGCATAAAACTTGTGTGCACATTGCCTCGTTAAAAACCTTTCAATGAGAAATTCGTAAAACTCATAAAGGGAAAAAGAGTACAATGTGATGCTTTAATTAGGATACTTTACAGCGGTTTTCCTCTTGAACCTTGCAAGTTTTTACGTCTTTTCATCCCAATGCCTTTGACACATTTGTCAAGTATGGCTAGTGCTAATGACTTTGTAAATAAATTAGCAAAATTATCACAAGACTTCGTTTGTATTACACTTATCTCTCCATGTTGTTGTAGCTCATAAGGATAAAATAGTTTTGGAGAAATATGTTTTGTATAATTAGTCTTTATGTATCTCGTTTGCATCTGAGCAATATAAGCTGCATTATCTTCATAGGATAATCATAGGTGACTTTATTTCACCTATACCACATGAAGTTTCTATGTGGTTAATCACTCTTCGTAACCAGACACATTCTCTTGATGTCTCGTATAGTGCAATAATTTCTGAGTGATTCGTGGACGTAGCTATTAAAGTCTGTTTTGAAGACTTCCATGAGATAGTAGTCCCATTGTGTAAAAACACAAATCCCGTTTGTGATCTACCATTATGTGGATAAAATAAATAGCTGGCATCAGTATATCCGACTAGATCAGATTCTTGATTTCTTTGAAAGAATAAACCAAGATCTATTGTGCCATTTAAATATCTTAAGATATTCTTAATGCCTTTCCAATGACGCATTGTAGGTGCTGTACTATGTCTAGCAAGACAGTTCACTGCAAATGCAATGTCGGGTCTTGTATTATTTGCTAGATACATCAATGCACCAATGTCACTAAGGTATGGGTATTCTGCTCCCACTACCTCATCTCTTTCTTGTTTTGGCCTAAACGGATCTTTATCCTTTTCCAAGGCACGAACAATCATAAGAGTCCTTTGGGGGTATGCTTTGTCCATATTGAAATTTTCCAATACTTTCTTGACATAAGCATACTAATGTAGAAGGATACCCTTCTGTAGATGTTCTATTTGTAGTCTTAAACAAAATTTGGTTTTACCCAAATCTTTCATTTCAAACTCTTTCTTAAGATGATTGCGTGCTTCATTTATATCCTTTTCATGACCAATGATATTTAGGTCATGAACATATACTAATATTATACAAAGACCAGCATTTGATTTTCTTATAAACACACATGAGCAATCATCATTATTTGAATATCCTCTTTGTCGGTGGTTTTGATCTGGCAGATCTCCCGACACTACTAAAGTGTTAGAGGAGTTTGAGGTTCGATGTGGGCGCGCGGAGATTCAAGAAGGTGAATTGTAAATGACACAGTAGACACAGGGATTTACGTGGTTCGGGCCGCCTGAGCGTAACACCCTACTACACGGGGTGTGTTGATGTTGTATTGGATGTATATCTAGAACGTCTAGTCTGTGTGTGATCAGAGCGTGTAGAGAGTCTGTAGAACCTGTAGACAGTCTCCCTATGTATCGTCGGCCTGTCCTTTTATAATACAAGGGCAGACCGTTACAAGTTAGCCTGGCCCGACAGGTGGTCCCGGCGGTTACTGATATTGATACACATTCAACACGTTTAATTACCCTTAATGACCGAGTTATGGGCTTTGACAGCATCGTTATTGGTAATTAAGGTCGTCCGATCGTGTGTCATTAATATAGTATTAATGACACTTGATCAGGTCTTGAAGTCCTTGATTCCCCTTTGAAGATCTGGAGCCGTTGTGCGGTCTTCCGGAGGTTAGAGGCTGAAGATCCGACGGTTAGACACGTGGCAGCACCGGAGCACACTGTGGAGAACAGATGGCTCCGGTGTTACCCGACACGTGTCAGCACCGGAGCTTCCCTCGGTCTGGGGTTAGGTCTGGGGGTGTCATTTCGGTACATAGCCCGAAGCTTCCCCCTTGCGGGCGGTAGCTCCGGTTTGATAGTACACGTGGCGACCCTGGGACTAACCATGTTGGAGAAGCGGGTCCAGGCATGTCTGACATGTGGGCCTCCGAAGGTCTTCAAATCAAGTGGATGACTTTCCCTTGAGATCTTTGCAATCCCAAGGGGTATATGGTACCCAGGGTACCGACAGTGGCCCCCTGGGCCCACCTCCAGGGAAGACCCCTTGGATGAAGTCATTCCATCGGAGGTGGCTCCATCCTTCGACTTTTGAACTGAGTCTTCAAAGGTCTTCGGATGTGCCGTTGGCGATGGTACGGAGTTAAATCTTAGCCGCGTGGCATATCCCGTGTGCGGCACGTGAGATCTTTGGCATGTGGATCTCACGCAATTGAAGGTCGCCGGTTCCCGATACGAAAATCGTATCGGTTCCGCGCGCCTTCGGGCTTCCCGCCTCATGATGGCAACCGTTCGCTTGGGTAAGAACCTCGACTTTGATCGTCGGGGTAGTCTCGGGCCCTCTTGTCATCGGCTGGGTGGAATTTTTTAGTGGTATCTTCGACTTCCTTGCGGTTTCCATCCAAGCGTCGCAAGGGCTTACTTAAAAAGGAAAGCGCGCACCGTTTGGGGTTCTTTACGCCTCTCATCTGATCTTGCACTCACACTCCCAACTTGTGCTTTGCTTTTCTTCTCTTGCCTAGCCGTGCCGCGATGGAGTTGGGTCTCCGCGAGAGTCGTTTGAAGACCGACGACGACCTGAGGAAGGTCCGGGCCCTCATGGGATGGTCCTCGGACTTCTTCAACCGCTTGGTCCGCGCCGGTGGAGAGCTCCCGTTTGAGAAGGAGCACGCCGGCGAAATGGTGTACTTCTCCTCGTACGCCATGGGGGGGGGGTTGATCCCACCTTTTTCCTCCTTTTTCTTGATGCTGCTAGACTTCTATGGTCTGCAGCTGTATCACCTTGGCCCCCACTCCATTCTTCTTGTGTCCATCTTCGTCCACTTCTGTGAGATGTGGGTGGGCATCCCCCCTGCATTGAACTCTTCCGGACCTTCTTCACCGTCCATACCACCGGCAGGAGCAATGAGTACCTTGGCTTCTACTACTTCGTGAAGCGCAAGAAGTGCCCATTCAAGTACCTCCGGTCGTTTCCCTCTGGGAAGTGGGATGACTGGAAGAAGGACTGGATAGTCGTCCGGGTGGAGGAGCACGAGAAGCTGGAGCTGCCCGAAGGCCTCCCCAACATCGACACGACAATCTGGAGTGATGCTCCGATGCTGGCGGAAGCCTTCAACCCTGCTTTGACCAGGATCCGCCAGTGCGTGGAGGGAGGATTGACTCCTCAGGCGGTGTTTTGCAACTTCCTGGTCAACAGGTGGGCACCGTTGAAGAGGAGAGAGAAACTCGCATGGGCCCTCAACAGCGTGATGGACGACGACCGGGTCGATACCAGGCTGAAGTCCAACATGGTGGGGAAAACCTTGGAGTTCCACCTCAAGAAGTTCCAGCACAACATCGACGTCGATGGTGACGACTTGACTCCGCCATCAGCTTTTCTCCCTCTGAACGTGGAAGTGGAGTTCAGCAGGGAGCTCCGGCGGAAGATGCCCATGCTTGACGACCTTGGTGTCATCGAGAGAAGATCCACCACCAGAGTGGCGATCCCCGGAATGCCCAAGGATGGTTCCGACCCTGCCCCGAAGCCGAGGGTCGAGGTCGTCAGCAAGGGCAAGGAGCTGGCGGACGAACCCGTGAGCCGGAAGAGGAAGCTGCAGTACGCTGACGGAAGGTCCGTCAGGCCCGCTACCTCTGCGTCGGCTCCTTCTCCCTAGAGGGGGAGGTCTTCTACAACTGCGGCGACTGTTCCCGCAGTGGGGTCCTCCCGGGGTGCGACTGTTCCCGCAGTGGGGTCCTCCCGAGGTGCTAGCTCCGGGCATGCGACTCCAGCACCGGGGCCGGTGGAGGCCTCTAGGTCCGGAGGTTCTTCCCGATCGAGGGGGGCCTCGACTAGGGAAACACCCGTGGCCGCAACGAGTTCCGGGGGGCCTTCCAGAGCTTCCACGCCGGCTATGACCAGCCCAGAACGCCCGGGAAAAAGGTTCCGCGCAAGCTGGTGCGGAAGCCTCCCAAGGTAATTTTTAATCTTTACCTTGGATAGTTGTTTAATTGTAGTAACTATTTTTAAGTTTCTTCGTTCATCATCTGCAGCATACCCAAGAAGGGGAGTGAGGCTCCACCCTCAGCCACAACAGCTGAAGCCGTGAGGGTGGAAGCTTCTGTTCCTGTCCTGGTGCCGCCCCAAGTGGTGGCAGAAGCTGCGACAGCTCCGGCGCCGGCTGTCGTGGTCATGGACCTCGACTCATCCCCAGAGGCTCCCGTGGTAGCGCCGGACCGCGGGAGTGAAGATGCGCCAACGGCACCTATCCCGAAGATTGAAGCTCCGGGTCCTGGTGCTGAGATGATGGAAGCTCCGGCCGTTGAGCCGGAGGAAGCTGTAATTCTGGCCCCAGAGCCGGAAATTGTTGAAGCTCCGGCGGTCGAGCTGGAGGTGATTGAAGTCCCGGCATGCGCGCCAGATGTTGAGGAAGTCCCGGCGGTTGGGCCGGCTACCTCAGAAGCACCGGCCGCAGAGCCGGTTGTTGTTGGAGCTCCGGTCGCAGGGTCGATTGAGGATGAAGTTCTTCCGGCTCCCGAGCCGGTTGATGTAGATGCGTCGGAGCTCGAGCCCCCATCGGAGGAGGTGCCAAGGCCGGAGCCAGAAGCGGCCCCTACTCCGGAAGTGACGACGTCGGAGGTACCCACGGCTGAGCTGGAGTGCCCTCGTGAAGTCACTGGCCCCCTGTCTGAGGGGGTGAATGAAGACCTGGCGGCGGGGCCTTCCTCGATGGCGACTGAGGCCATCCCGGAGGATGGCCCTAGTGTCATGGAGACCCAGGGGACCACTCTTGTGGAGTGGGACCCAATTTTTGTATCTGAAAACCCGCTGGAACCAGCGGAGAAGACCCCAACAGGTCCGGAACCTATCCCGTTGTCACTGTCTATTGACAACGCATGTTCCAGTCTGTGTCAAGTTCAGCTGGCCTTCTTCCACGACAGCAAGGCTCTTGAAGATGAGCGCCAAACCCTTAGGAGGTGGCGTAACCGGCTCTACTTCGAGACCAAGCTGGCGCAGTCGAGGCTAGCGGATGACAAGGAGTGGATCAAGCGGGAGAAGGTCCGCTTGGAATACTGGGGTAAATTATTGGATGATAAGGAGAGTATGACTCGCGCCCTCGACGCTCAATCCCGGGAGATCTACGATCAGGCCAAAGCAGCTAATAGTGCGGCCGATGAACACCACGAAAGGCTTGAGGCCATTAACACTACACTCATCAAGCGCTGAGAGGCACTTGAAGAGAGGGAGAAACGGCTCAAAGATGAAGAGCAGAAACTCCTAGAGCTGCGGGATGACGTCCTGAGGAGGGAGGAGGAGCTCTCCGAGAAGGTGGCTCTAGCTGACAAGGGCCTTGAGGAGCGCGCCAAGAAATTGGAAGAGCGCTGCGTAGAGGAGGAGAAGAAGGCCTGGGTGCGAGGGCAGGAGCTCCATGAACGGGAGTGTGCCCTTGTAGCCAGGGAAAAGAAAGTGAGGGGCAAGGAGAAGGACCTGGTTGACCGCCGGAACAAGATCCACCTTCGGGAGGAGGAGCTCGGAAAACTCGAGAAGCGGGTTGCTGAGAAGATTCAGCAAAACGCCAAAGAAGTTGAGTGCCTTGCCCGTGAGAATTCCGAACTGGTGGCGGCCAGAAGATCCTTGGAAGAATTGAAAGGCTTGAGGATTGCGAACTCCCTACAAATTTGGGAGTTCCCGGGAAAGGCCAACGATGCGCTGACATCGATGGGCTTCAGTCCCGTGCGCCCGGATGATCCAGAGCCGGAACCGGACCTAGCGTTGCAGGCGTTGAGCTCGGCAGGTAGCAAGCTCTCCAAGGTGGGCGATGTCATCGCGGACCAATTGGAGGTTGAGGGGCAATCCCTGGCGAAGAACGCCGCAGAGTATGTGCTGACGTGCTACACCAGCCGGAACTCCCAATTTCCTCTGGACCCGGTGCTTGAAGGTCCCGTTGAAGGAGAAGGGGAAGCTGCCCGAGCCAACGTGTCGGAGGTTGCCCAGAAGGTCGCTCAATTCTTCCATAGGGTCTAGGACTATCTCCGTAGTTCCCACTTGTATCCTCTCTTCTTCTTCCTCAATTTTGTAATCCCTTGTCTCCAGATGAATGAAATCCCCAAATTTTTGTGAATTTCACTTTTTGTCTTCAACGCTTTTGTCTTCACTTGCCCCCCTGGTAGATGTACACAATTTGATTGTGAACATGTACCAAGAGGATATAGTGTGTTGTTGAAGACTCATTTGCTTCAAACTTGTAGAGTGTAGGTCCGAAGTCTTCGATAGTGAACGCCCCCTGAGGTCAAACTGACTATCGCCGGAGCTTAGTAGTTCCGGCAATAGTCCCTATCAACGCATATAGCATCGATAGTTAGCCCTCCGGGTGTTGGAGCTTAGTAGCTCTGGCACTGACTTTTGCCAACACGTAGCTTGTCAGCAGCAGACTCCACTTGTGGGGTCTTCTCACCATCTTTTGTTTTACGTCGACGGCTGGCCCCCCTAGCTTTACCAGAGCTTGGTTGCTCCGGTGATGCTCGTTTTCAATGCTTAACATCGATTACAAGCCACCTAGAGGAGTCAGAGCTTTGTTAGCTCTGGCTTTTCTCCATCAACGTGGATTTTATTTTTCCTACACACTGAAGTCAAGAAAAGTAGTAAAATTTGTTTCTTGCCTATAACTTCGTCGCGTCTTACGATTCTCAAGAAAATTTTAGGTCCAACGCGATTCTAAACACAACCGAATGCGTTGCCTTTTCTTCCAGATTCAATTGTCCTTGGTCTCGCCTTACTTCGGCCTGCCGGGGTGTAGGTAGAGTGGCGTACTTAGGGTGCTTGACCAGGCTAAGTCGATAGCACACTCCGGCCCTAGATTGGCTTGGCGGCATTCAGGCGAGTGGGCCATGAACAATATTTGAATCCAAAAGAATCGACAACACAACTCGAACCATATACGAACCGGTCGAACTAAAATTTCTTAAGAATTGCACGTCTTTGTTATAGACAAGAAAGAGAAAAATAAAAATGTTGAGCCTGTACAAAATGAATGCACGTGGAGTCTGTTTCACCTGAAGATGAACTTGTACAGGGCAGGCCTACCCAAGATGGCGTTGAAGGGTAAGTTGATCTGAGCGACGTCGAAGACCAACTTCTCGGTGCGGTACTTCTCCCGTGTCCCGAAGGTAACGGGGAGAGTAATAGCTCCGAGTGGGGTAATGGCCCCCGGACCTACTCCGGAGAAAGGTCGGGAGGGGTGGAGATCCGAAGGTCGGAGCTGAAGCTTGATAAAAGCTTCGAAGCTTATGAGGTTAAGCACCGAACCTCCGTCTACCATGACGTGGTGGAGCTGAATGTTATTGATGGTAGGAGATACCATCAAAGGTAACTGACCTGCTCCAACTATGATCCGAGGATAGTCCGAAGCATCAAAAGTGATGGCTGTGTCCATCCACTTCCGATGAGGTTCCGGCCTGACTGTAGGAGCTACAACAGCCATATCTCGACGCCTAGTCTTGATGACGCGGCGGGAGGTGATGTCCCATGATCCACCAAAAATGGTGTTCATGGTCTTCCGACACTCGTTGTCAGAGACGTCAGAATCATCGTTGACGGAGGTGTAGACGACCTTCAAGACCTTTTTGGGATCCTGAAAACCTAACTCCTCTTCAGCCGGAGCTTCGTCGACTTTTTGCTTTCCTTCCCTCTGTCGAAAAGGAGATTCTTCCCGACGCTTGTTGTAGCGCTCGGCAAGGTTTTGGACCTCCCGGCAGTCTTCCAAACTGTGGCTGCCCGTTTTGTGAATTGGGCACCACACCTTGGGCTTGCCACCGTCTTCCGAAGACGGTCGAGGTCGCTTCTTGGGGCGTGGCCCCCGACCACCCGGAGCTGCAACAGCTGCAACATTGAATGTACCGGCCGACGACTTCTTCTCGCCGTTGGTCTTTGAAAGTTGCCTAGAGGGGGGTTAATAGGCTAATCGACCTGCAAATGACTTAATAAAACGAGATTAAATCACAGGGGGCGGACTAGTCCGGTCAGGGGGCGGACTAGTCCGGTCAGCTTGCGTGAATAACCCTAAAAAGATGTTTCTAGCAAGTTTTAGGGTATTTTCTCTTTACTCCAAGTGTGTATATGTTTAAGTCAAGTTAAGCAACAACCTAAACAAGAGCAAGTCAAGTTTCCACAAGTTTATAGCAAGGCGGAGTATGAAACGAGACTACCAACCCTAGAACAAAGTAATCAATAGAATGAATGCAAAGAACACAAGGAGGCAAGGGTTTTATCCCGAGGTTCGATCCCACACAAGGAATCTACGTCCTCGTTGAGGAGTCCACAAAAGGACCGGGTCCAACAACCCTTCCCTCACCAAGTTTACCGCACGGGCCTAACTTGGTTCTCCACTAATCACAACGATGATTACAAAGTTCGTTGGGGCTTCTCACAAACTGAGGCTCCCACACCACAAAGATGATCAACACAATAAAACAAACTCAACACACAGCCCACAAAGACTCAACGAGTGCAAGAGATCAAACCGGGAGCACAAGCGCGATGTTCTTCCTCTTCTCCACCTCACTAAACCCTAATCCACTCAAGAATTAGTTTTAGAGGGAAAGTAGGCAAGAAGGAGGCTTAGGAGTGCTCCAAGTTGGCTGTGGCGGCGCTAGGGTTTGAGTTTTTCCAAGGGTTTTTGAAATGAGGCCGGGGGTCCCCTTTTTATAGAGGTCCCAAGCCCAATCTGCTGACTTCAGCAAAAGGGCGGACTAGTCCGGCCACTGGCCCGGACTAGTCCGGCCTAGGGGACCACTGACTCCTTTGTCAGGTCCCGACAGCTGACACACGATCGTCACGCTACCCGCCAAACTTCAAATTCAAACGGTCACTTCCAGAACGGACTAGTCCGGTCAACACCGGACTAGTCCGATCTCACACAGAGCCTTCTGCTCCGGGTGAAAACGGACTAGTCTGAGGACCACGGACTAGTCCGGCCCCTAGGGCGGACTAGTCCGGTCCTCCCAGACTTAGCCACAGAAGCACCTTTATTTAGCCAACCCGGACTAGTCCGGCCCCACGGGCGGACTAGTCCGTTCTCACTCAGGACCTCTTGGTCCGGTCCAAAACGGACAAGTCCGTGGTTTTGGGACTTCATCCCCAAAACCCACTCACAGCTACCCGGACTAGTCCGGTCACAAACGGACTAGTCCGATCTCAGTCAGACCCTTCTGGTCCGGCCAGAAACAGACTTGGCCGGCCAGGAACGGACTAGTCCGGCCTCCTGCACGGACTAGTCCGGCCCTACGGCCAGACCACTCAATCACTCATTTCTTTCATAGGTTTGACCTCTAAACCAACTTTGAGCTCCCAAACTTGATCTCAATGCACTTTACACACACACCCTCCTATTGCTACGGCTAGTCTAACTCAATCACGCTAGAAACCCTAGTTTCTACGCTTCGAGTTGACTCTGTTTCCTTCCTTTTCCTTTTTGAGGGTTTGCGTCTCCAATTGAGTCCATACCTGTGCTAAGATCACTTGAGCTCATTAGCGACTTAATTGTCGTCATCAATCATCCAAAACCCACGGGGAACCTAGATGCACTTTCAATCTCCCCCTTTTTGGTGATTGATGACAACACATTAAGTCCTTCACAAATAAGAGTGTAAAGTTTGGTTTTCATAACATGTGTGCGTATGAATGACTCCTCCTCAAGGTATGCAACAAGTAAAAGGGATGGAGAAGTTCTTTCATACCCACACACGTTATGGTGGGGTGTCTACGTGATGTGCTCAACAGTTTGTGACAAGACATGAATAGTATCAATATGTTCATAGGATTGACAATAAGAGCAATATATTGATAGTAAGCAACAATAACGAGTCTTGCACAAATATAAATATCCAAGAGCAAAAATATGTTACAAGATGGACATGCATCACAAAACACACCCACACACGGTTAACTCCCCCTTAACTCTCCCCCTTTGGCATCAAGGCACCAAAAAGGAAAAGAAGGGAGGAAGCTAAAACCTAAGAATTAGTCCTCGTCTTCGCCACTTCCACTCTCCGTGGCCTCGGAATCTTCGACGTCGTCCTCATCATCGACGTCGTCGTCGTCGTCGTCGGAGTTCCTTGCCGAGGGAGCAGCCCGAGAGGAGCTTCCATCCTCTTGGAGCTGGGCGAGCTCATCGGCGGTGAAGGTGGGGAATGGAGTGATCTCCCCATCACTCACCTCCGGGGAGGACATCGGGACCTCCAGCTTGTCGCACACCGCCTTAAGGTACTTCTCTTGGCGCTTGTGTGCCCTCTGAGCGCGAATCTCTTGCTTCCGGCACGAGGTGAAAATGGCCTTGAAGCATTTGAAGAACGCACTCAGGGACTGAGGCGGAGGCGGAGAAGGAGGCGCCACTGGGCGAGACGGAGGATCTGCATTCTTGCGACGAGGAGGAACAGGCAGAGGCGGGGGAATCTGAGGACGCAGTCTCTTATGTGTGACATCCTTCAGGAAGGTAATTCCGGAGACTGTCTCAATTAGGCACATCACATAAGGAGCATAGCCACAAGATCTGTTGGGGGTATGAGATATATTGAAGATATCATCAAAGATGTACTCAGCTAGGTTGAAGCTTTCTTCCCCATCTATCAGCACAAGCAAATGCCTCAAGTTGCCCTGGATGACTCCGGCATCTCCATCCTTCGGGGCAATGGTCTTCCGAAGAAGGCGGTTGAGCACACTGAAAAATGGCTTGATATTTCTTGCCAGTCCTGCCTCATAAGGAAGATGATCTGGATACATGAAGTCAAGGGCATCTCGATCTAGGGCCTTGAGGTTGGAGATGATGATCTCATGCTCAAGGTGTTCTTCCAATCCTAAGATCTTGGCAAAGTCTTCAAATGTGACTGTGTACTGCTCTCCATTGGTCATCCATGACATCCGGCGATTGCCAAAAGAGTGAAAGTAGACGGTCGAGTAGAATTGCACAATCACCTCAATGTTCCAGTCATACTGGAAACCCATGATATCCTTGATTCCATGTCGTTCTGCTGCATTGATCACAGCATCAAATGCAGCATGCTTCTTCTGAGCCATGTAGTCCCAGTCAACCCACTGGGCATCAGTCACAGGAGTCTTCATCTTCATGTAGACGAGGCGATAGTAATCGCAGTGGAAGTCACACCAGAACCTAGGGTCAGCGGTGGACTTCTCATACTTATAGACATTCTCGTCTCTGAGCCTCCTGGCCTTCTCAGCTCCTTTTCCTTTGAAGGTATTAGCTGAGAGGTTGGGCTGACGGTTTGGATTCCGTGCTGGACTATGCATCACCAGAGGCTCAGCGGCCTGAGCCTTCCCTTTTTCCCGAATTACCACTCCTCCGGGTGCCTTCTTGGCTGGCACCTTGATGGAGGGCTTCTTCTTTTTCGGCTCAACTGGAGCCGGGGCTTTTCCCTTCTTTGGGTCGCGCTCGACCCTAGGGGCAGCCTCTTCTTGGGCTGGTTCCTTGCCCTTCGCTTTCTCGCCAACAGTGACGAGCTTCTTTCGCTTAGGAGCGCTGGCCTCAGCAGCCCTGGAGTTGTGGGCCTCCCTATCCTCTCTTTTCTTCTTCCTCAGCTCATGGAGGGATTCCGCGGTGGCACGAGCAATGGCTTCATCCTCATTGTAAATGCTCGCAGCCACCTTGGATGCTTCGAGTGCCTTGAGCTTTCTTTCCTCCTTGGCCTTCTGCGCCTCAATTAGCGCAGCCTTAGTCCGAGCCTCGGCAATTTGGGCCTTGGTACGCCCCTCGAGGTGGACGCGCGGAGGAGAGCGCTCGGAGTTCGACATTCTGTAAAAAGATGGAGGAAGGAAGATATGAGCCTAGGAAGAAGAAGTATTGCCGAAAAGATCTCGAGAACCAACTAGAGGTAGGGTTTGCCCTGTGCAGACCGGACTTGTCCGCCCCAGGGACGGACTAGTCCGCTGGCCGGACTTGTCCGCCTGGTGGCCGGACTAGTCCGGGTTACACAGGAAGAACCCTAACCCTAATCAATTCATCGAAAAATTTGTGAATCAAGCGCAATACTCCTAGGCTATGATCGCAAGGATGTATGGAACAACATTAACGAAGATGTTCCTATCAAAAACTTGAAGAATCAAGAATGGGGCTAGTTTTTGAGGAACGGTGAAATACCTTCAAAAATCCGCTTGATTCGTCGAAATCGGCGTGGATCTCGAAGGTGGAGCGCGGGGAAGTGATCCCTAACTCCCAAAGGCTTCGATGCGCGGATTGGAGTTGAGTTTTGGTGGTTGGAGCGCAAAATCGCCGATTTGGGGGCGGTTGTGCGCGTGTGGAAGTTTGAGAGGCAAATGAGAGAGAGAGAGAGAGGGGGGTTTGGGTCGCCTGGGGGTTTAAGTCCCCAAGGGCCGGACTAGTCCGGTTGAGGGGCCGGACTAGTCCGGTCTGCGGACCAGACCCAGACTAGTCCGGGTCCGGACTTGTCCGGTGGGAGGCCGGACTAGTCCGGTGTGCGGACTAGCCGCGGACTAGTCTGACCCGGACTTGTCCGGCCGCAGGGGCGGACTAGTCCGGTTCAGCTGGGCTGAAAACGAATATATTTGGGTTTTGCCCATAGAGTTAAGTCCTTTTGTACGAGTATGGCAAGGAAAACATGACAAGCATGATTGTGAGCCAATAAGGAACAACTTATGAACATTTTCATGAGGAAAATAGATTTCTCAAACAAATTTGAGGAGAAATCGACATAGAGAGGAGTTTTTCGAGATATGGCTCAAAAATATGAGGAATGGTGCTTTAAGCCACGTTTCGAGAATCCAACACATTGAGCTCACTTCTTAGCTCACAGAAACGCTTCTCGTCAAGAGGCTTTGTGAAAATGTCCGCAAGTTGATGTTCCGTCCTCACATGCGAAATCTCAATGTCTCCCTTCATTGAGTGATCTCGCAGGAAATGGTGTCGAATGTCTATATGTTTGGTCCTAGAGTGTTCCACCGGATTATGGGCTATCTTGATTGCACTCTCATTGTCACACAAGAGTGGAATTTTACGCAAGTTAATCCCATAGTCCCTAAGAGTTTGTCGCATCCAAAGAAGTTGTGCACAACAACTTCCGGCCGCAACATATTCCGCTTCGGCGGTGGATAGAGCAATAGAGTTTTGCTTCTTGGAGGACCAAGACACAAGAGATCGACCTAAGAATTGGCACGTACCCGATGTGCTCTTCCTATCAACTTTGCACCCCGCATAGTCCGCATCGGAATATCCAATGAGGTTAAACTTGGATCCTTTGGGGTACCAAAGTCCTAGGGTAGGTGTGTGTACAAGGTATCTCAAGATCCTTTTAACGGCGGTCAAATGACAAGCCTTGGGTGCTGCTTGAAAGCGTGCACACATACACACACTTAGCATGATATCGGGCCTAGATGCACAAAGATAGAGGAGTGATCCGATCATAGACCTATATAGCTTTTGATCCACACTTGGACCGTCCTCATTTAGGTCTAGGTGTCCATTTGTCCCCATAGGGGTTTTGATGGGCTTTGCTTTGTCCATGTCAAACTTTCTTAGAATATCTTGAGTATACTTAGTTTGACTTATGAACGTCCCTTCTTTGAGTTGTTTCACTTGAAATCCTAGAAAGAACTTCAACTCACCCATCATGGACATTTCAAACCTCTCCGTCATTATCTTGGAGAATTCATCACAAAACACCTTATTTGTGGAACCAAATATGATGTCATCCACATATATTTGGCACACAAAAAGATCCTCATTGAAGTGTTTTGTGAAAAGGGTATAATCCGCCTTTCCTATCCTAAAACCATTTTCAACTAGAAAGTCTCTTAGGCACTCATACCAAGCTCTAGGAGCTTGCTTGAGACCATAAAGAGCCTTTCGTAGTTTGTAAACATGGTTAGGATAGTCTTGATCTTCAAACCCTGAAGGTTGCTCTACATAAACTTCTTCCTTGATTGGTCCATTAAGGAATGCACTCTTAACATCCATTTGGTAGAGTTTGAAGTCATGATGAGTAGCAAAGGCTAGTAGTATCCGAATGGACTCAAGCCTAGCTACGGGGGCAAATGTCTCATCAAAGTCCAATCCTTCAACTTGTGAGTATCCTTTTGCCACAAGTCTTGACTTGTTCCTAGTTACCACTCCATGCTCATCTTGTTTGTTGCGAAACACCCACTTGGTTCCAACAACATTAGCTTGGGGGCGCTTGACAAGCTCCCAAACCTTGTTCCTCTCAAAGTTGTTGAGCTCCTCTTGCATGGCAACTATCCAATCCGGATATCTTAAGGCATCTTCAACCTTATGTGGTTCCAAGGATGAGACGAAAGAGAAATGCTCACAAAAGTTTGCAACACGTGAGCGTGTAGTTACTCCTTTTGTGATATCTCCTAGAATGTTGTCAACGGGATGGTCCCGTTGAACACTTTGATGAACACGAGGATGCGGGGGTTGACCTCTTGAATTACTTGGTTCATCTTCTTCACTTTGGTCTCCCCCTTGATCCAAGCCTCCCCCTTGATCCTCATTCTCATTATCACTTTGGGGAGCTTCTAGTGGATCTTCAACTTGTCCAATGGGGATTTGACCTACTTCATAATGATGATGGTCACTTGGGCTTTGAGATGGTTCTTGAGGGCGAACATCTCCAAGTGCCATTTTCCTTAGAGCTTCTAGTGGAGGTTCCTCTTGATCAAGGGCATGTTGATCAACTTGCTCCACTTGAGAGCCATTGGTTTCGTCAAACACCACGTCACGTGCTACTTCAACAATTCCGGAGGATTTGTTGAACACACGGTACGCATGAGTGTTTGAGTCATATCCAAGCAAGAAACCCTCATCGGACTTTGAAGCGAACTTCGAAGTCCTAGGCTTCTTGTTGAGGATATAGCACTTGCTACCAAAGACCCGAAAGTAAGAAACATTGGGTTTCTTACCAATTAGAAGCTCATAAGGGGTCTTCTTGAGGAGGCGATGAAGGTACAATCGATTCACGGCATGGCACGCGGTGTTAACCGCTTCCGCCCAAAACCGGTCCGATGTTTTGTACTCATCTAGCATCGTCCTTGACATCTCAATAAGCGTCCTATTCTTTCTTTCGGCTATGCCATTTTGTTGTGGAGAATAGGGAGCGGAAAACTCATGCTTGATGCCCTCCTCATCTAGGAACTCTTCTACTTGCATGTTTTTGAATTCGATGCCATTGTCACTCCTTATAGCCTTTATCCTTAAGGTGAACTCATTTTGAGCTCTCCTTAGGAATTTCTTGAGGACACCGGGAGTTTCACTTTTATCATGCAAGAAGAACACCCAAGTATATCTAGAGAAGTCATCAACGATGACTAGACCATACTTGCTACCACCAATGCTAATGTAAGCAATGGGGCCAAAAAGATCCATATGGAGTAACTCCAAAGGTCTAGTTGTCGTCATGACATTCTTAGAGGGGTGTTGAGCTCCTACTTGCTTTCCCGCTTGGCAAGCACTACATGGCCTATCCTTTTCGAATACTACATCCTTTAGGCCACGAACATGCTCACCCTTAAGGAGCTTTTGAAGGTTCCTCATTCCAACATGGGCTAGCCTTCTATGCCAAAGCCATCCCATGTTGGCTTTAGCCATTAAGCATGTGTCAAGTTGAGCTTTATCCGCAGTGAAGTCCACAAGATAGAGCTTTCCCTTGAGCACTCCCTTAAAGGCTATCGAGTCATCACCTTCTCTAATGACATTCACTCCCTCACTAGTAAACACACATTTATATCCTCTATCACATAATTGTGATATGGATAGGAGATTATAGTCTAGGGAATCAACATGCAAGACATTTGATAAAGTATGTAATGAGGAGATAGAAATTTTACCGGAGCCAAGGATTTTCCCTTGGCTATTATCCCCAAAGAAGATTCCTTCACTTGGGTCCTTATTCTCCTCATACTCTATGAACATGCTTCTTTCTCCGGTCATGTGGTTGGTGCACCCGCTATCCAACACCCATTTCGATCCACCGGAGGAGTATGCCTACAAAACAAGTTTATGCCTTCCTTTTAGGTACCCAAGCTGAGTTGGGTCCTTTCACGTTAGTAGTTAGGCATTTGGGCACCCACACGCAAGGCTTGGGGCTCTTGCGGAATGGCCCAACATATCTAGCAAACACTTTGCCGTGTTTGTTCCTCTTTAGCACATAGGATGCATCAAAATCATGAAATAGAGGATGCAATTCAGATTTAGGCAGTTTGTTGCTTGAGGGTGAGTTCTTTTCATTTTTAGTTTGGGATGAACTCCCCTTAACAAAGACAATCATGTCTTTGCCATACTTGGAGGTTTTGGTGTTATGCCTTGCACCTCTAGTATAGCCGAGACCATCCTTGACATGGGGTGGTCTTGTGTTGGTGAATGCACTTCGCGCATATACCACCTTTTCCTTGTCAAAGATGGCACCCTTAGGTGCTTGTTTGCCTTGTGCTAGGTTGAGTTCATCCTTAAGTTTAAGGATCAAGTTGGAGCACTTGCAAGGTGATGTTGCCTTGGATGAGGCCTTTGAGGAGGTTGAGCTCTTGAGGGAAGAGGTTACATTGTTCTTGAGTGACTCAATTTGAGTCTCAAGGATCTTGTTAGCTTTTGACAAGCTCCCAAGTTCATCCTTGAGCTCAATCGACTTCTCCTCAAGACTTGAACACGTTTTCTTGCAAAGTGCAAGTTCGTGTTCCAATGCCTTGCTCTTCTCTCTTTCGAGCTCAAGGAGCTCATCAAGCTCTTGACATCTCTCCTTCTCAAGGATGAGCATGTCCTCCTGTCTATTGATGAGATCTTCCTTCTCAAAGATCTCATCCATAAGCAACTTCATCCTACGCAAGGTGCTTTTGCTTATGTCCTTCAACATATGCTCATTTTCACTAGCACTATCAAAATCATCATGTGAGGAAGTTGGGGAGGAAGGATGAGATGTTACCTTTCTCTTTCCTTCTCTTGCCATAAGACAAGTAGGCTTGTGGTCGTTGTTGAGGTTGGGGAAGAGCTTGCCTCCCTTGGAGTTCCTCCCGATGGCTATGGTGGCCATCTTCTCCTCTTCATCTTCGGAGGAGGACTCATCGTTAGAGTCCCACTCCTTCCCCAAATGGGCTTGTCCGGAGAGCCTCTTCTTCTTGAAGAATTTCCTTTCTTGAGGCTTCCCTTCCTTCTTCTTCTTCGTTTCTTCGTGTGGGCAATCAGCGATGAAGTGCCCATACTCGCCACAGTTGTAGCAAGACCTTCTTGATTTGGGTCTTGCTCTTTCCTTTCCCTTGCCTTCATGGTTGTGCCCCCCTTTCTTCCTCCTCATCATTCTCTTGAATTTGTTGATGAAGAAGGCCTCCTCCTCATCGGTGTCGAGGCTCTCCTCATCACTTTCTTCTTGCTCCTTTGAAGAGGGCGTTGCCTTGAGTGCAACGTTCTTCATCTTGGAGGCGGTGAACTTTTGGAGGTCGTTGTAGAAGAGCGCCTCCTTCTCCATGATTTCATGGTTAATGATCCTCCCAAGGACCTCCTCCGGGGTCATTTGAGTGAACCCCGGGCTTTCCCGAATCATGGAGCATAAAGAGACGTTCCTAGGCATGAATGCCCGGATCATCCTCTTCACCACCTCGTGGTCGGTCCACTTGGTGCAGCCATAAGATCGGCTCTTGTTGATCAGCACCTTTAGCCGGTTGTACATGTCTTGGGGGGATTCACCATCCAAGATGGCAAATCTCCCAAGCTCTCCTTCGATGAGCTCGATCTTGGCCTCCTTGACCACTCGGTTTCCCTCATGCGCCGTCTTGAGGGTGTTCCATATGTCTTTGGCCACTTCAAGGCCATCGACACGGTTGAACTCATCTCTAGAGAGAGATGAGATGATCACACCCGCAGCTTGAGCGTTGCGGTGGATGAGGATGGCTTGTTCTTGAGTTATGTTGTCCTCATCCTTTGGAATCTCCACCCCGGTCATGACAATTTGCCACAACGCTGGGTTGAGTGACACGAGGTGGATCTTCATGTTATGTTTCCACATACCGTAGTCCGTTCCATCGAATTGGGGAGGTTTCCCCAATGGGATGGACAGGTAGTGGTTGTTGGCGGCAAGGCGTTCATAGTTGAACCCTTGCCGGTTGTAGTTGACTCCACCACCACCGCTTGATTGGTTTGATGGATCAATCTTGGAAATGTTCAACTTCTCCCGGAGCTTCGCCTTGAGTTGGCGAGTCTCCTCATCGTCCGTTGGCTTATCTTGATAAGCCAACATCTCCTCACGGGTCGCCTCGTAGTTGCTGCTCGATGCATCATCATTCACCACTCCGGCCATCTCTCCGAGTTGTTAGACTCTTTGTGGAGAGTCCTGCTCTGATACCAATTGAAAGTTGCCTAGAGGGGGGGTGAATAGGCTAATCGACCTGCAAATGACTTAATAAAACGAGATTAAATCACAGGGGGGCGGACTAGTCCGGTCAGGGGGCGGACTAGTCCGGTCAGCTTGCGTGAATAACCCTAAAAAGATGTTTCTAGCAAGTTTTAGGGTATTTTCTCTTTACTCCAAGTGTGTATATGTTTAAGTCAAGTTAAGCAACAACCTAAACAAGAGCAAGTCAAGTTTCCACAAGTTTATAGCAAGGCGGAGTATGAAACGAGACTACCAACCCTAGAACAAAGTAATCAATAGAATGAATGCAAAGAACACAAGGAGGCAAGGGTTTTATCCCGAGGTTCGATCCCACACAAGGAATCTACGTCCTCGTTGAGGAGTCCACAAAAGGACCGGGTCCAACAACCCTTCCCTCACCAAGTTTACCGCACGGGCCTAACTTGGTTCTCCACTAATCACAACGGTGATTACAAAGTTCGTTGGGGCTTCTCACAAACTGAGGCTCCCACACCACAAAGATGATCAACACAATAAAACAAACTCAACACACAGCCCACAAAGACTCAACGAGTGCAAGAGATCAAACCGGGAGCACAAGCGCGATGTTCTTCCTCTTCTCCACCTCACTAAACCCTAATCCACTCAAGAATTAGTTTTAGAGGGAAAGTAGGCAAGAAGGAGGCTTAGGAGTGCTCCAAGTTGGCTGTGGCGGCGCTAGGGTTTGAGTTTTTCCAAGGGTTTTTGAAATGAGGCCGGGGGTCCCCTTTTTATAGAGGTCCCAAGCCCAATCTGCTGACTTCAGCAAAAGGGCGGACTAGTCCGGCCACTGGCCCGGACTAGTCCGGCCTAGGGGACCACTGACTCCTTTGTCAGGTCCCGACAGCTGACACACGATCGTCACGCTACCCGCCAAACTTCAAATTCAAACGGTCACTTCCAGAACGGACTAGTCCGGTCAACACCGGACTAGTCCGATCTCACACAGAGCCTTCTGCTCCGGGTGAAAACGGACTAGTCTGAGGACCACGGACTAGTCCGGCCCCTAGGGCGGACTAGTCCGGTCCTCCCAGACTTAGCCACAGAAGCACCTTTATTTAGCCAACCCGGACTAGTCCGGCCCCACGGGCGGACTAGTCCGTTCTCACTCAGGACCTCTTGGTCCGGTCCAAAACGGACAAGTCCGTGGTTTTGGGACTTCATCCCCAAAATCCACTCACAGCTACCCGGACTAGTCCGGTCACAAACGGACTAGTCCGATCTCAGTCAGACCCTTCTGGTCCGGCCAGAAACGGACTTGGCCGGCCAGGAACGGACTAGTCCGGCCTCCTGCACGGACTAGTCCGGCCCTACGGCCAGACCACTCAATCACTCATTTCTTTCATAGGTTTGACCTCTAAACCAACTTTGAGCTCCCAAACTTGATCTCAATGCACTTTACACACACACCCTCCTATTGCTACGGCTAGTCTAACTCAATCACGCTAGAAACCCTAGTTTCTACGCTTCGAGTTGACTCCGTTTCCTTCCTTTTCCTTTTTGAGGGTTTGCGTCTCCAATTGAGTCCATACCTGTGCTAAGATCACTTGAGCTCATTAGCGACTTAATTGTCGTCATCAATCATCCAAAACCCACGGGGAACCTAGATGCACTTTCAGTCTTTTTCTTCTTTTTGTCGTTCCCGGAGGTAGCGGCTTCTTCTTTGGAGGATTTCTTGTGACCCTCCGGGTTGGTTTGGAGTGCATCTCACGGCCCTCCGCAGCTCTGGCACATTTGTCGGCCAAACTGAAGAGTTCCGTGACACTGGTGATCTCCTTGATCGTCAGTTTCTCCAACATCTTCTTGTCCTGTACACCTTGTATGAATGCCACAATGACAGAGGCGCTAGAGATAGAAGGGATAGTGTTTCGTACCTGAGAGAACCTCTGGATGAATGATCGTAGGGATTCTCCCCCTTTTTGCACGACTGCAAAAGGTCCAGTTCAGTGCCTGATCGGGTGTATGAACTCCCGAAGTTGGTAGTGAACTGCCGGCATAGCTCCTCCCAACTGTTGATGGAGTTGGGTGGAAGGCTCATAAACCAGGACCTGGCGGTCCCAGTTAAAGCCACTGGAAAATAATTGGCCATTACGGCCTCGTTTCCTCCAGCTACCAAGATTGCAGTGGAGTAGATCTGAAGAAATTCGGCAGGATTGACGGTCCCGTCGAACTTTTCTGGTAGGTGAGGCTGGAACTTCTGTGGCCACCTGACCATACGCAGTTGTATGGCCAGTGTTGAACAGCCTCCTCCTACTCCTTCAGGAGCATAAAGGTCTTGAGCTTCCCGTCTTTCACGAGCACGCTCAATATGGACTCGGCCGTCTTATTGGTGGTATCAGCGATCAAGCTCCGCCCGGAGGTCATGAGTTGAGAGCCTGGATACCGTGTGATTGCGTCGTGCCCCGGAGGGCAATGACGTCACTTGCTGTGATGCAGCACGTCTCCTGTTATTGAAAACGTGCGGACCAAGTCTGCCAGACAAGGTCCACCGCTGCGACGGGGCCCGTCCTGAAGGAGGAGGACCCTGGTTGCTGATGCGTTCGGCTGCTGCGGCAACCAAATGTTCCACATCGGCCCTCCACTGCTCCAATGCATCCCGGGATGCATCCGAAGGTGGTGGGCGTTGGAGGAGAGCACGCGCTGCATGGAGCGCGTGTTCCGGGTTGTCATGATTTGCTGACGCAGTGATTGATGCCGGTGCACCATCGCGTTGTCCAGCTTGATTTGCTGGTGGAGGCGGTGGTGGTGGGAGTGTGACTCCTGCTGGTGCTTAGGCTCCTGCTGGTGGCTGCATATTGGAGGGATTGCCCCCAACAGCTTGAGCAGCAAGTTGACCGTTGGATGATCCAGCAGCTGAGTTCACCATTCTCGAAATCTCAGGCGCCCCTACCTGGCGCGCCAACTGTCGGTGGTTTGGGACCGGCAGATCTCCCGACACTACTAAAGTGTTAGAGGAGTTTAATGTTCGGTGTGGGCGCGTGGAGATTCAAGAAGGTGAATTACAAATGACGCAGGAGACACAAGAGTTTACATGGTTCGGGCCGCCTGAGCGTAATACCCTACTCCACGGGTGAGTTGGTGTTGTATTAGCTGTATGAGCTTGTACTGAGCGTCTAGGGAGCGTCTGTAGAGCGCGCTTAGAGCGTCGTCGACCTGTCCTTTTATAGTACAAGGGCAGACCGTTACAAATTAGCCTGGCCCGACATGTGGCCCCGACGATTACTAGTATTGATACTTATTCAACACGTTTAATTGCTCTTAATGACCGTGTAATGGGCTTTGTCAGCACCGTTACTGGTAATTAAGGTCGTCCAATCATGTGTCATTAATATGGTATTAATGACACTTAATCGGGTCTTAAAGTCCTTGATTCCCCTTTGAAGATCCGGAGCCGTTGTGGAGTCTTCCGGAGGTTAGAGGCTGAAGATCCGACGGTTGGACACGTGTCAGCACCGGAGCTTCCCTCGGTCTGGGGTTAGGTCCGGGGGTGCCACTTCGGTACATAGTTTGGAGCTTCCCACTTTGCGGGTGGTAGCTCCGGTTTGATAGTACACGTGGCGTCCCTAGGGCTAACCATGTTGGAGAAGCGGGTCCGGACATGTCTGACATGTGGGCCTCCGAAGGTCTTCAAATCAAGTATATCACTTTCCCTTGAGATCTTTGCAATCCCAAGGGGTATATGGTACCCAGGGTACCGACAGCGTCCTCCCGGGGTGCTAGCTCCGGGCATGCGACCCCAGCACCAGGGCCGGTTGAGGCCTCTAGGTCCGGAGGTTCTTCCTGATCAAGGGGGGCCTCGACTAGGGAAATGCCCGTGGCTGCAACAAGTTCCGGGGGGCCTTCCGGAGCTTCCACACCGGCGGTGGCTATGACCAGCCCAGAACGCCCGGGAAAGAGGTTCCGCGCAAGCTGGTGCGGAAGCCTCCCGAGGTAATTTTTAATCTTTACCTTAGACAGTTGTTTTGTTGTAGTAATTGTTTTTTAAGTTTCTTCATCCATCATCTGCAGCATTCCCAAGAAGAGGAGTGAGGCTCCACCCTCAGCCACAGCAGCTGAAGCTGTGAGGGCGGAAGCTTCTGCTCCTGTCCCGGTGTCGCCCCAAGTGGTGGCTGAAGTTGCGACAGCTCCGGCGCCAGCTGTCGTGGTCATGGACCTCGACTCATCCCCAGAGAATCCCGTGGTAGCGCCGGACCACGGGAGAGAAGATGCGCCAGCGGCACCTGCTCCGAAGGTTGAAGCTCCGGGTCCTGGTGCAGAGGTGATGGAAGCTCCGGCCGTTGAGCCGGAGGAAGCAGTAATTCCGGCCCCAGAGCCGGAAATTGTCGAAGCCTCGACGATTGAGCTGGAGGTAGTTGAAGTCCCGGCGTGCGCGCCGAATGTTGAGGAAGTCCCGGCGGTTGGGCCGGCTACCTCTGAAGCACCGGCCGCAGAGCCGATTGTTGTTGAAGCTTCGGCCGCAGGGCCGGTTGATATTGAAGACCTTCCGGCTCCCGAGCCGGTTGTTGCAGAAGCATCGGCGCTCGAGCCCCCAGTCGAGGAGGTGCCCAGGCCGGAGCCAGAAGCAACCCTGTGACGCCCGGTTCCGAAAATGAACCAAGCTAACGCATATGTGTGCCCAGGATGTTCATCACACATATACGAGTGCAATCACAAAAGAGTATACAGAAAATTACCACAAGACAAGATTAATTATCCAGATTTTATTACACAAGCTATATTACCCTCGAATACAAGCCGTAATGAATATTAATGACAAGTTCAACTAATGCAGTGGAAATAAACTAATTAAACAACTAAGCAACTATGCAACATAAGCGACAGGGTATGTATGCGCAGCTCCAATCAACACCACAGGCAAAGCTGACGGTAGACACGGCCTAGAACTCCGCATTATCGCCATTAAAATCCCAGTCCTGACCTGCAACTGTTGGGGTGGGGATTGCAAGAGTGAGTACATGTCGTACTCAGCAAGTGTGGAAAGTATGACATGTGGCTGATTCAAATGACGACAATAATAATGGTAAAGTGCTGAAAAGTACAATAAAACATTTGAAAGGCAATATAGTATAAGTATGTGAAGTAATCCCAACATAATCGTAAGTAACACCATAATACCAAACTGAATTCATTACCATCATCAATAAGTCCAGATTTCACCATTGCCAATAACCATATTCGATACCAGAGATTAATCCATAACCATTACCAAACCATAACCATTACCAAATTCCAATTTGCCTCTAATCATGGAAGTTTTCCAGGCGCTCATAACCGGGAGCACGACTATCATGATAGTTTTAATTAACACTCTGCAGAGTTTGTACCTCTTTACCCACGTGTTCGTGATTTCATCACCCTTCGGCGACTAAGAACCTCCCTTATGCCCATGACCTGTCGGTCACATTACACACTTCCGTTGATGTGTGGCCAAGAGATCACAAAATAGCCTTTACAAAGGGATTACTAGCCTATTTAGACCCCACTGAGGTTTCACCGGTGGCGATGCCTCCAACTGAGCACATCTTCAACCAAGGGCCCCCTCTTGAGCCATTCGGATCCCAGGGTAGTCCCACCAATCATCAACAAACCCAATCCGACTACCCCTTCCCCGAGCATCCACAATGGTCCAAACAGCACTAGCAAAGCCCTAATTAATCAGCTACGCCGCACCCATACTTGGCCTCGTGGTGGCACTGTAGTCCTGGCTTATTCTCGCATGAACCGGTCCTTAGATCTAAAGCAAGCAAACCACCATAACGTCCAACCCATCCACATACCAGGCTTGCTTAGATCATCCATTACCATACCATGTTTAACCAGTTCATGTTAATCATAGTCTCATCCATGCATAATTAAATTGAGTGATATAGTTGTTTCCCATCCCAGTTGATCAAGCGAAGCAAAAAGGTAAAAAGCCTTCCCGACTCTCTCTACCATAAATTCCAGGTGACAAGGGTGGTCGAACAAAACTAGTAAACTTCCTACCATAGGATTCCCATCAAATTGACACAGCATGCAGTTTTGCAAACAAAATATTTAATTTAAAATAGGATCAATATGATTCAAGGACACTTGCCTTGCTCTTGCTGTTGATTAGGGTCAAAGCCTTCAACCTCTTGATGTTGTAGATCCTCCGCGGCACTCTCTAGCGCAAATCCGTCTAATCCACACAATAAACATACAAAACAAGAAACACAATCAAAGAGTGCACAAATATTACTCAATATGACATGACATGCATGATTAATGCAAATGCAAGGTAGAACTTGTTACTAGATTGCTTTTAAAGATCACTAACTAGTTCTAATAGCTTTTAACAAGTTTATACAGGTTTGGATTCGATTAGATCAAATTTTAGAATCAATATAACACAATTTAATCAGAAAGATCGGACTAGTCCGCTAGGGACCGGACAAGTCCGCACTTGACGAGATCAGCAGATTAGGGTTTTCTAGATCGACGTAAATTCGGAGATTAGGGGTTGATTTCATGTAAGGAAAAGAGAATAGAAGGTATACCAGGTGTTTATAACTCCAATGAACCAAGAAACTTGGAGGTAACACTTGGATCTTGATGATCTAGGGTTGGTGATGATGAACTTGGAGATGAATTGGTGGTGAAGGACGAAACTTGGTGGAGATCTTGATCCTCCTTCGTTTCCTCCTCTTCTTCCTCTTGCTTGGGATCTTCTCCTCCCTCCTTGATGGTGGCTCCCCACGAACTAGGGTTTGGGTGGGTGGAAAAGTGGCAAATAGATGTCAAACCAAGGGGTGGGGCTGTTTATATAGAGGTGGAGGCTAGGGTTAGATGGATTTCGAGTTTTGGGATGAGTAGAGGCCGGTTTAGAGTCCCACATGGGCTCCAAAAGAGTTAGGCACGACGTACCTAGGCCCACTTAACGTGAAACCCAAGAAACAAGTCGTAAAACAAAAGATCAACTCGGAGTCGCGAAATATCGGACAAGTCTAGCCAAAAATCGGACAAGTCCGATCTTAGTCAGAAAGGAAAACGGACAAGTCCGCTGGAACACCGGACTAGTCCGGAAAAGTCCAGGGACTTAGCAAATTTTCAAGGATTCATGGAATATCGGACTAGTCCGCACAAAATCGGACAAGTCCGAAAGTTTCCAGAGCCAAAATCGGACAGTCCGCAGCAAAAACGGACAAGTCCGTTTTTAGTCAGAGAGAAATCGGACTAGTCCTCAGTAAAATCGGACTAGTCCGCACTTTCCTGCGTTTTAAGTGCGGTTTTGCTCCAAATCAATTTTTAATGCTCCGAATCAATTTTAAACTCGTTCCTTTTGTTGTGGGCTAATGTTAAACATGTATATGAGTGCATGTAGGGCATGATGCATGAAAATGAGGGTGTTACAAACCTACCCCCCCTTAAAATGAATCTCGCCCTCGAGATTCGACGCGGAAGAGAAGAGATAGGGAAATTCCTTCTTGAGATCATCTTCTAGCTCCCAAGTTGCTTCTTTTTCGGTATGGTGCTTCCATTGGACTTTACACCATCGAATCACCTTGTTCCTTGTGACTCTCTCCTTGGTTTCCAAGATTTTGACCGGTTGCTCGGCATACGTTAAATCTTCCTCTAGTTCCAATTCTTCCATTGGCACTTGTTCTTCCGGTACTCTCAAACACTTCTTGAGCTGGGAAACATGAAACACATCATGTACGTCTGAAAGATGAGATGGCATCTCCAACTTATATGCTACTTCTCCTCTTTTGTCCAAAATCTTGAATGGTCCAATATAACGAGGTGCGAGCTTCCCTCTTATGTTAAACCTCTTATGACCTCTCATTGGTGACACCTTGAGGTAAACAAAATCTCCTATTTCAAAGGCTAATTTCCTTCTCCTATTATCCGCATAGCCTTTTTGCCTTGATTGGGCAGCCCTCAAGTTTCCACGAATTATTTGGACTTGCTTTTCGGCTTCTTGCAACACATCCGGACCAAATACTTGAGTTTCTCCTGCCTCATTCCAGAATAAAGGTGTCCTACACTTCCTCCCATAAAGCGCTTCATATGGTGACATTTTCAAGCTTGCTTGGTAACTATTGTTGTATGAAAATTCTGCGTATGGCAAGCTTTTGTCCCAACTTTTCCCATGCTTTAAAGCACAAGCTCTTAACATGTCCTCCAAAATCTGATTGGTCCTCTCGGTTTGTCCATCCGTTTGAGGATGATATGCTGAACTAAAATTCAACCTCGTTCCCAAAGCTTCATGCAATTTTTTGCCAAAATCTGGAGGTAAATTGAGAACCTCTATCCGAGACTATCTTCTTAGGGACTCCATGTCGACACACAATATGCTCCATGTATATTTCGGCCAATCGTGCAACTGTATACTTGGTCTTCACAGGGACAAAATGAGCTGACTTAGTTAAGCGATCCACAATTACCCAAATTGAGTCATACCCGGACTGAGTACGTGGTAACCCAACTATGAAGTCCATACCAATTTCTTCCCACTTCCATTCCGGAATCTTCAACGGTTGCAATAGTCTGGCCGGCCTTTGATGTTCCGCCTTGACTCGTTGACACACATCACATAACGCTATATATTCAGCTATGTCCTTTTTCATGCTATCCCACCAATAGCAAGCCTTCAAGTCCTTGTACATCTTCGTACAACCGGGGTGAATCGAGTAAGGCGAGTCATGTGCCTCCTTTAATATTGTCTCCCGAATATGCTTTACATTAGGCACAACGATTCTCTTTCCAAGCCATAAGGTACCATGTTCGTCTTCATCAAATCTGAATTCTCTTCCTTCTTTGATTCTTTCCTTGATTTCCTTGATCTCCTCATCCGTGGTTTGTGCTTCTCGAATTTCTTGCTCCAAGGTTGGGTTTAACTCCATCATCTCCATCTCATTTACAAACCCAAGGTTCAACCGCTCAAACTCCTTGCATAACTCGGACGGTAACTCTCGAACTGTAAGTTGATGGCTTACTCCCTTTCTACTCAAAGCATCGGCCACTACATTGGCTTTTCCCGGATGATAGTTGATCCCCAAATCATAATCTTTGATGAGTTCCAACCATCTTCGTTGCCTCAAGTTCAGATCCGTTTGTGTGAAAATATACTTCAAACTCTTATGATCCGTGTAAATTTCACACCTATGTCCAAGAATATAGTGTCTCCAAATCTTCAATGCATGTACCACGGCTGCTAGTTCAAGATCATGTGTGGGGTAATTCTGCTCATGTTTCTTCAATTATCTTGACGCATAGGCGACCACTTGACCTTCTTGCATCAATACACATCCAAGCCCTTGTCTTGATGCATCGCAATAAATGTCAAAACTCTTGCTTACATCCGGCAATACCAAAACTGAGGTTGTTGTCAACCGCTTCTTCAACTCCTCAAAACTCTCTTGACAAGCTTGAGTCCATTGGAATGCCTTTCCCTTCATTAGCAACTCCATCATAGGCTTGGCTATCTTGGAAAAATCCTTGATGAATCTACGGTAATATCCAGCCATCCCAAGAAAACTCCTTATTTCCTTGACGTTTTGCGGTGGTTCCCACTTCAACACGTCCCTCACTTTTTCGGTGTCAACCGATACTCCTCCTCCTGAGATTATATGACCCAAAAATGGCACCTCTTTCAACCAAAACTGGCACTTGTTGAACTTGGCATACAATTGATGCTCCCTCAATTTTTGCAGCGTAAGCCTCAAGTGTTCCTCATGTTCCTTCTCATCCTTCGAGTAGATCATAATATCATCAATAAACACCACAACAACCTTATCTAAGTACTCCATGAAGACTTTATTCATGAGGTACATAAAGTAGGCAGGTGCATTTGTCAATCCAAAAGACATCACAGTGTACTCATAAGATCCATACCGTGTCCTAAAAGTTGTCTTGGGTATGTCCGATGGTCTAATCTTCATTTGAAAGTAACCTGACCTCAAATCAATCTTGGAAAACACACAGGCACCTTTCATCTGATCAAACAAATCCTCTATACGGGGCAAGGTGTACTTGTTCTTGATTGTTACCTCGTTGAGAGCTCGTTAATCCACGCACATCCTTTGGGATCCGTCCTTCTTGTCCACGAATAGAACGGGCGCTCCCCAAGGTGAAGAGCTAGGGCGAATAAAACCCTTCTCTAATTGCTCTTGAATTTGTTTCTTGAGCTCCGCTAATTCCATAGGAGGCATCCTATACGGCCTCTTAGCTATAGGTGCAGTTCCAGGTATTAAATCAATAACAAACTCAATGTCTCGATCAGGTGGCATACCTGGCAACTCGTCCGGAAAAACATCCAAAAATTCACACACCACCGGAATCTCCTCAATTGCGACACCGTCCATATGATTCAGCTCTAATTGCTTCGGTGCATGTTGGGTTGCTTCAAATTCTACGGTGATTCCTTCTTCATTAGTCAACTTCACCGTCTTTGTGGCACATTCAATAACTCCATTGTGCTTCCTCAACCAGTCCATACCAAGTATAATATCCAACCCTTGAGAATCTAAAACAATGAGGTTGGCGGAGAAGTCTACCCCCCTTATTCTAAGGCTTACTTTTGGACATACTATATTTGTCCTCATCTCTCCTCCAGGAGACTTAACCAACATAGTAAACTTCATATGAGAGATAGGCAAACTATACTTGGCAACATACTTCGATGCAATGAATGAATGCGATGCTCCAGAATCAAATAACATAGTCGCGGGGTTGGAGTTGGCGAGAAACATACCAATGACCACGTCATCCGCTTGTTGAGCATCCTCCGTAGAGACATGGTTCACGTTGCCACGAGCAAAGTTCTGCTGTCCACGGCTTCCTTGTGGCTGTCCTCCATTAGGTCTTGGGTTTTGCCTCGATGCATTGCTTCCTTGACCAAGGCCCGACTTAGGACATTGATGCGCAAAGTGTCCAGCTTCTCCACAAGTATAGCACTTCTTAACTCCACCAGAATTATTGGGACGAGCTTGGTTTTGAACATTGGCTCCAGGAAAATTAGCACGAGGTGCATAAGGCATCGGATGCCTAGGTGCTTGCATGACAGGACGCTGCTGCACAAACTGAGTTGGGCGCGGTGCATAACCAGGGCGCTGAGCAGGAATAGAGGAGCTGTAATGAGGCGCATTGGGCGGCGCAAAGCGAGGGCGCACATTACTTCCTTGTTGCTGTCCTTGATAGGGCGCCTTCCTCTTGATTTCTTGCTCCATCTCACGGATCTTGTTCTCAACCACAATTGCTTTGTCCACAAGCTTCTGGAAATTGACATAATCACAGTTGAGCAATTGCACTTGGATCGTATTGTTCAATCCCCTCATGAACAAGTATTGCTTCCGGCTGTCCCGGCTAACATCCTCAGGCGCATATCTTGAGAGTTGAGTGAATTTATTGAGATATTCACTCACGCTTGATTTTCCTTGTCTCAAATTCTCAAATTCTTGCCTCTTCAATATCATAACACCCTCGGGCACATAATGAGAACGAAAATTCTCCTTGAATTCGGCCAAAGTGATTCTTTCTTGGTTCTCATGAGCACTGCAATAAGAATCCCACCAATCTGCAGCTGCTCCAACGAGTTGATGAGAAGCAAATAGCACCTTCTCCCGGTCACTGCATTGGACAATGGCTAGCTTCTTCTCCACGGACTTGAGCCAATCATCCGCATCCATAGGGTCTGCGGCTTGAGCAAAGGTTGGCGGCCTAGTCCTCATAAACTCTCCCAATCGGTTATGAGGAGGTGGGGGTGGCGGTGGAGGCATGTGGGGCTGATTGTTGATATTGCCAGCCTGCAGCTGTCCCATAGTCTGTATCATGGTCTGCATGAGCTGGTTTTGCATGGCCAAAAGCTGCTCGATGTTGATAGCTCCCTGAGTAGATCCTTGCCCATTGTTGTTCTGAGGTACTCCATTGTTCTCCTCCTCATCATTGCCATCCCTCTGGTTGCGAGTCCTCGCCATCTGAAGAAAAGCAATAGGTAAGAATTAGAAAACGCCCCAACTATATGCATCAAGGGATATGAAACTAAACAACTAGCTACACTAGCCTAAGTGGACATGGCAATGCTAAGGCATCCCAAAATCCTCTATTAAGCACACAAGCAAGCAATATATATAGCAAGCAGCACTCCAAGCAAAAACACATCGATTCCTGAGTGCTCCTATGTGCTCTAAAGTGTCCATTCTATCTAGGCTGCATCCTACGGTCAACCTGTGGCTCTGATACCAATCTGTGACGCCCGATTCCGAAAATGAACCAAGCTAACGCATATGTGTGCCCAGGATGTTCATCACACATATACGAGTGCAATCACAAAAGAGTATACAGAAAATTACCACAAGACAAGATTAATTATCCAGATTTTATTACACAAGCTATATTATCCTCAAATACAAGCCCTAATGAATATTAATGACAAGTTCAACTAATGCAGCGGAAATAAACTAATTAAACAACTAAGCAACTATGCAACATAAGCGACAGGGTATGTATGCGCAGCTCCAATCAACACCACAGGCAAAGCTGACGGTAGACACGGCCTAGAACTCCGCATTATCGCCATTAAAATCCCAGTCCTGACCTGCAACTGTTGGGGTGGGGATTGCAAGAGTGAGTACATGTCGTACTCAGCAAGTGTGGAAAGTATGACATGTGGCTGATTCAAATGACGACAATAATAATGGTAAAGTGCTGAAAAGTACATTAAAACATTTGAAAGGCAATATAGTATAAGTATGTGAAGTAATCCCAACATAATCGTAAGTAACACCATAATACCAAACTGAATTCATTACCATCATCAATAAGTCCAGATTTCACCATTGCCAATAACCATATTCGATACCAGAGATTAATCCATAACCATTACCAAACCATAACCATTACCAAATTCCAATTTGCCTCTAATCATGGAAGTTGTCCAGGCGCTCATAACCGGGAGCACGGCTATCATGATAGTTTTAATTAACACTCTGCAGAGTTTGGACCTCTTTACCCACGTGTTCGTGATTTCATCACCCTTCGGCGACTAAGAACCTCCCTTATGCCCATGACCCGTCGGTCACATTACACACTTCCGTTGGTGTGTGGCCAAGAGATCACAAAATAACCTTTACAAAGGGATTACTAGCCTATTTAGACCCCACTGAGGTTTCACCGGTGGCGATGCCTCCAACTGAGCACATCTTCAACCAAGGGCCCCCTCTTGAGCCATTCGGATCCCAGGGTAGTCCCACCAATCATCAACAAACCCAATCCGACTACCCCTTCCCCGAGCATCCACAATGGTCCAAACAGCACTAGCAAAGCCCTAATTAATCAGCTACGCCGCACCCATACTTGGCCTCGTGGTGGCACTGTAGTCCTGGCTTATTCTCGCATGAACCGGTCCTTAGATCTAAAGCAAGCAAACCACCATAACGTCCAACCCATCCACATACCAGGCTTGCTTAGATCATCCATTACCATACTATGTTTAACCAGTTCATGTTAATCATAGTCTCATCCATGCATAATTAAATTGAGTGATATAGTTGTTTCCCATCCCAGTTGATCAAGCGAAGCAAAAAGGTAAAAAGCCTTCCCGACTCTCTCTACCATAAATTCCAGGTGACAAGGGTGGTCGAACAAAACTAGTAAACTTCCTACCATAGGATTCCCATCAAATTGACACAGCATGTAGTTTTGCAAACAAAATATTTAATTTAAAATAGGATCAATATGCTTCAAGGACACTTGCCTTGCTCTTGCTGTTGATTAGGGTCAAAGCCTTCAACCTCTTGATGTTGTAGATCCTCCGCGGCACTCTCTAGCGCAAATCCGTCTAATCCACACAATAAACATACAAAACAAGAAACACAATCAAAGAGTGCACAAATATTACTCAATATGACATGACATGCATGATTAATGCAAATGCAAGGTAGAACTTGTTACTAGATTGCTTTTAAAGATCACTAACTAGTTCTAATAGCTTTTAACAAGTTTATACAGGTTTAGATTCGATTAGATCAAATTTTAGAATCAATATAACACAATTTAATCAGAAAGATCGGACTAGTCCGCTAGGGACCGGACAAGTCCGCACTTGACGAGATCAGCAGATTAGGGTTTTCTAGATCGACGTAAATTCGGAGATTAGGGGTTGATTTCATGTAAGGAAAAGAGAATAGAAGGTATACCAGGTGTTTAGAACTCCAATGAACCAAGAAACTTGGAGGTACACTTGGATCTTGATGATCTAGGGTTGGTGATGAACTTGGAGATGAATTGGTGGTGAAGGACGAAACTTGGTGGAGATCTTGATCCTCCTTCGTTTCCTCCTCTTCTTCCTCTTGCTTGGGATCTTCTCCTCCCTCCTTGATGGTGGCTCCCCACGAACTAGGGTTTGGGTGGGTGGAAAAGTGGCAAATAGATGTCAAACCAAGGGGTGGGGCTGTTTATATAGAGGTGGAGGCTAGGGTTAGATGGATTTCGAGTTTTGGGATGAGTAGAGGCCGGTTTAGAGTCCCACATGGGCTCCAAAAGAGTTAGGCACGACGTACCTAGGCCCACTTAACGTGAAACCCAAGAAACAAGTCGTAAAACAAAAGATCAACTCGGAGTCGCGAAATATCGGACAAGTCTGGCCAAAAATCGGACAAGTCCGATCTTAGTCAGAAAGGAAAACGGACAAGTCCGCTGGAACACCGGACTAGTCCGGAAAAGTCCAGGGACTTAGCAAATTTTCAAGGATTCATGGAATATCGGACTAGTCCGCACAAAATCGGACAAGTCCGAAAGTTTCCAGAGCCAAAATCGGACTAGTCCGCAGCAAAAACGGACAAGTCCGTTTTTAGTCAGAGAGAAATCGGACTAGTCCTCAGTAAAATCGGACTAGTCCGCACTTTCCTGCGTTTTAAGTGCGGTTTTGCTCCAAATCAATTTTTAATGCTCCGAATCAATTTTAAACTCGTTCCTCTTGTTGTGGGCTAATGTTAAACATGTATATGAGTGCATGTAGGGCATGATGCATGAAAATGAGGGTGTTACAAACCCCTGCTCTGGGGATGACATGCCGGAGGTTCCCGTGGCTGAGCCGGAGTGCCCGGAAGAGGTTGTTGGCCCCCTGCCTGAGGGGGCAGATGAAGACCTGGCGGCGGGGCCTTCGGAACCACCTCCGGAGGTTGGAACTTCATCAGTTGGACCCTCCTCGATGGCGACTGAGTCCATCCCGGAGGACGGCCCTAGTGCCATGGAGACCCAGGGGACCACTCTTGTGGAGTGGGACCCAATTTTTGTATCTGAAAACCCGCTGGAACCAGCGGAGGAGACCTCAGCAGGTCTGGAACCTATCCTATTGTCATTGTCTATTGACAACGCCTGTTCCAGTCTGCGTCAAGTTCAACTGGCCTTCTTCCACGACAGCAAGGCTCTTGAAGAGGAGCGCCAAACCCTTAGGCGGTGGCGTAACCGGCTCTACTTCGAGACCAAGCTGGCGCAGTCGAGGCTAGCAGATGACAAAGAGTGGATCAAGCGGGAGAAGGTCCGCCTGGAATACTGGGGCAAATTATTGGATGACAGGGAGAGTATGACTCGCGCCCTCGACACTCAATCCCAGGAGATTTATGAGCAGACCAAAGCAGCTAACAGTGCGGTTGATGAACGCCAAGAAAGGCTTGAGGCCATTAACACTACTCTCATCAAGCGCCGGGAGGCACTTGAGGAGAGGGAGAAACGGCTCGAAGATGAAGAGCAGAAACTCCTAGAGCTGCGGGATGATGTCCTGAGGAGGGAGGAGGAGCTCACCGAAAAGGTGGCTCTGGCCGACAAGAGCGTCGAAGAGTGCGCCAAGAAATTGGAAGAGCGCTGCACTGAGGAGGAGGAGAAGGCCTGGGTGCGAGGGCAGGAACTCTACGAGCAAGAGTGTGCCCTTGCAGCCAGGGAGAAGAAAGTGAGGGGCAGGGAGAAGGACTTGGTTGACCGCCGGAACAAGATCCACCTCCGGGAGGGGGAGCTCGGAAAACTCGAGAAGCGAGTTGCTGAGAAGATTCAGCAAAACGCCAAATAAGTTGAGCGCCTCGCTCGTGAGAATTATGAACTGGTGGCGGCCAGAAGATCGTTGGAAGAATTGAAGGGCTTGAGGACTGCGGACTCCCTACAAATTCGGGAGTTCCTGGGCAAGGCCAACGACGCGCTGACACCGATGGGCTTCAGTCCCGTGCGCCCGGATGATCCGGAGCCGGAGTCGGACCTGGTGTTGCAGGCGTTGAGCTCGACAGGTAGCAAACTCTCCAAGTTGGGCGATGTCATCGCGGACCAATTGGAGGTTGAGGGGCAATTCTTGGTGAAGAACATCGCAGAGTATGTGCTGACGTGCTACACCAGCCGGAATACCCAATTTCCTCTGGACCCGGTGCTTGAAGGTCCCGTTGAAGGAGAAGGTGAAGCTGCCCGAGCCAACGTGTCGGAGGTTGCCCAGAAGGTCGCCCAATTCTTCCATAGGGTCTAGGACCATCTCTGTAGTTCTCACTTGTATTCTCTCTTCTTCTTCCTCAATTTTGTAATCTCTTGTCTCCAGATGAATGAAATCCCCAAATTTTTGTGAATTTCACTTTTTGTCTTCAACACTTTTGTCTTCACTTGGCCCCCTGGTAGATGTACACAATTTGATTGTGAACATGTACCAAGAGGATATTGTGTTTCATTGAAGACTCATTTGCTTCGAACTTGTAGAGTGTAGGTCTGAAGTCTTCTATAGTGAAGGCCCCCTGAGGTCAAATTGGCTACCGTCGGAGCTTAGTAGCTCCGGCAATAGTCCCTATCAACGCGTAGAGCATCGATAGTTAGCCCTCCGGGGTGTCAGAGCTTAGTAGCTCCGGCAGTGACCTTTGCCAACGCGTAGCTTGTCGGCAGCAGACTCCACTTGTGGGGTCTTCTCACCATCTTTTATTTTACGTCGACGGTTGGCCCCCCTAGCTTTACCGGAGCTTGGTTGCTCCGGTGATGCTTGTTTTCAATGTTTGACATCGATTACAAGCCACCTAAGGGGAGTCGGAGCTTTGTTAGCTCTGACTTTTCTCCATCAACGTGAATTTTTCCTGCACACTGAAGCCAAGAAAAACAGTAAAATTTGCTCCTTGCCTATAACTTCACCGCGGCTTACGATTCTCAAGAAAATTTTAGGTCAAACGCGATTCCGAATACAACCGAATGTGTTGTCTTTTCTTCTAGATCCAATTGTACTTGGACCCGCCTTACTTCGGCCGGCCGGGTTGTAGGTAGAGTGGCGTACTTAGGGTGCTTGACCAGGCTAAGTCGATAGCACACTCTGGCCCTAGGTTGGCTTGGCGGCATTCAGGCGAGTGGGCCACAAACAACATTAGAATCCAAAATAGTCGAACACACAACTCGAATTGTATATGAACCGGTCGAACTAAAATTTCTTAAGAATTGCACGTCCTTGTTATAGACAAAAAAGAGAAAAATAAAAAAGAATGTTGAGTATGTACAAGATAAATGCACGTGGAGTCTGTTTCACATGAAGATGTCTTTCATTATAGGTCCGGGGTACAGGGGAAATAAGTACACTCTTAGGGTACGAAACCAGGCTAAGCGTGTTTAATTTCTCGTTTGACCCAGGGTAGCTAGCCACACTTTTAGTCCTGAGACTGTGACAAATGTTGCATGAACTTTGCGGACCATCCTGGAAAGGTCTGGCTGTTCTCCCAGAGGAACTACCCGACTCTGTACAATGACTCTATAACATACACCTCAGGTTACTACAGACTCACCTCCGTGATATTAAGTGTAGAACTTACGGAGGTGCTCAATGCTCCAAGGATTTGGGAGAGGTGTCCCATCCTCGGTGGCCAAGCGAACGCTTTCGGGACGGGATATTTTAATCACTCGGAAGGGTCCTTCCCAACTGGGGGAGAGTTTTTTTAACCCTTCTCTGGATTGTATTCTCCGTAGCACCAGATCGCCTTCCTCGAGCTGTCAGTTGTGTACATGCCATTGATGATAGCGCCGAAGGGCTTGGCGATATCGGGCATTCCGAACAGCTGCTTGGCACCTTCCCTCCTCAAGGAGGTCTAGGTCTTCACGTCGGAGCTGGTCCTGCGTGGCTTCGTTGAAGGTCCGGACCCGGAGTGACCCCAAGGTGATTTCCGGAGGAAGGATTGCTTCAGCTCCATACACCAGGAAGAAGGGTGTCTCTCCAGTTGACCGGTTTGGAGATGTCCTATTGGCCCATAAAGTGGGCGGAAGCTCTTCAATCCAGTTGGCTCCATGTTTTTTCAAACGCTCATAGGTGCGTGTTTTGAGTCCTTTAAGGATTTCAGCATTTGCTCTCTCGGCTTGGCCATTGCTTGTTGGGTGAGCTACGAAGGTGTAGCAAACTTGAATGCCGAGGTCTTCGCAATATCCTTGAAATGCAGAGCTTGTGAATTGGGTCCCATTATCAGTGATGATTTTGTTTGGGACTCCAAATCTGCATACAATGTACTGCAAAAAGTTGATAGCTAATTGCTTGTTGATTGTCACAACTGGAGTTGCTTCCGACCACTTGGTGAACTTGTCAATGGCAACGTACAGGAACTTGTAACCTCCGACAGCTCTTGGGAAAGGTCCCAAGATGTCCATCCCCCACACAGCGAAGGGCCATGTAGGAGGTATCATTTGTAGGGGCTGAGCCGGTGTGTGAATTTTCTTTGCATGAAATTGGCATGCTTCGCATTTTTTCACCAGCTCAGTTGCATCCTGGAGTGTTGTAGGCCAGTAGAAGCCATGCCGAAAGGCTTTACCAACCAGCGTGCGGAAAGACGCGTGGTTCCCACACTCGCCTCCATGGATTTCTGCGAGGAGTTTGCAGCCTTCTTCCCTTGTGATGCACCGCATTAGGATGCCATTGGCACCGCGTCGGTAGAGATCCCCTTCTACCAACGTGTATCTTTTAGCCAATCTGACTACCCGGTCAGCGGATACATCATCGTCAGGAAGGATGTTGTCTTTCAAGTAGTTCTGGATCTCCGAGATCCATGCATCGGAACTAACTTGAGCATTTGAGTTTTGCGTGCTGGGTTGCTCGGAGCTTCCGGCAGCACCTATGACCCTTGATGGCTGCCATGGTAACAGGGCCATCGGGACCGTCAGCTTCGGGATGCTGATCTCGCCCCCTTCGCTCAGTTCGGCAGGCTGAGCTGTGGGTTTTGACAACATCCGGACAAAAGTTTCGTCAGGAGCCAGAGCTCCGGTTGACGCTTTCGTCGAGAGTTCGTCGGCTTCAGCGTTGTGGGCACGCTGGACATGGTGGAGATCTAGGACTTCGAAGTCCTTCTGAAGCCTCTGGACTTCAAGGAGGTAAGCAGCTAGGTGGAGATTGTTGCAGGAGCATTCACCCTTAACTTGCTTAATGATGAGCAGTGAATCTCCCTTGATCAGCAGTTGCTTGACACCGTATTACAGTGCCACCCTTAGTCCGTAAATGAGTGCTTCATATTCTGCCATGTTGTTGCTCGCCTTGAAGTCAAGGTGTACCATGTATTTTACCTTCTCTTCGGTTGGTGCGAGGAGAAGGATTCCTGCTCCGACCCCCTGCTTTTGCATGGAGCCGTCGAAGTAGAGGGTCCAGTGAGGCTTGGTGAAGACCGGAGCCTTGTGTTCCGGCTTCTGCTCGCTGGGGCCCCCAGGGTTTGATGGAGAGGGAGTCCATTCCGCCACAAAATCCGACAATGCTTGACTCTTGATTGCTTGCCTTGAAATGAATTCGAGATCGAATTCAGCCAATTCCGCTGCCCACTTTGCAATATTCCCAGTTGAGTTGGGATTATGCAAGATTGCTCGAAGTGGGTAAGAGGTCACCACTGAGATTTTGTGAGCTTGGAAGTAATGGCGAAGCTTCCTGGAGGCAACAAGAACTGCATAGAGCAGCTTATGCACCTCTAAGTATCGAGTCTTGGCATCATGTAGTACTTCGCTGATGAAGTACACTGGGCGTTGAATGGTCCAGACCCTCTCGGAGGGGCCCGTAGCTTCTTCTTCACTGACCCGGATCCTCCCAGAGGGATCCGGATTTTCTTTAGGGACCTCCGGGTCCTGGCTGGAGGAACCCGGAGCTTATTCAGAAGCGACCTAGACCCTCCCGGAGGGGTCCGGGTCTTCCGAAGTGACTTCTTGTGGATTCAAGTCTGGGAGTTGGGACCCAGACTCGATTTCAGGAACCTCCGGACCCTCCTGAAGGGGTCTGGACTCCTGAGTGTGGGATGGTTCTGGTCTCTCCGCAACCAAGACCATACTGACGACTTCGTCAGTGGCTGAAATGTAAAGCAGCAAAGGCTCACCAGGGTTCGGAGCTACCAGAATCGGTAGGGTGGTGAGGAACTGTTTTAGCTCCTGGAATGCCTTTTCTGCTTCTTCAGACCATTGGAATGGTCCGGACTTCCTCAATAACTTGAAGAAGGGGAGTGCCCGTTCCGCCAGTCTTAAAATGAACCGGCTGAGGGCTGCTAGACATCCAGTTAGCTTTTGGACATCTTTGATGCGGGCTGGTGGCCGCATGCCTTCAATGGCTTTGATCTTCGCCGGATTAGCTTCTATACCCTGGTGACTTACCAGGAAGCCAAGAAGTTTTCCGTAGCTAACCCCGAAGACACACTTGTCCGGGTTTAGCTTTGTGCGGGTGACCCGCAGCTTATCGAAGACAGCCTGCAAGGTGTCAAGAAGTGACTCCTTGTTCTTGACCTTGACCACGATGTCATCGACGTACACTTCCACTATGTCTCTAATGAGTTCTTCAAAGGTTTTGTACATAGCTCGTACAAAGGTTGAAGCTGCATTTTTGAGACCAAATGGCATGGCTGTATAACAGTACAATCCATCTACTGTGATGAAAGAGGTACGCTCTTCATCTTCCCTAGACATTCTGATTTGATGATACCCAGAATATGCGTCTAGGAAACACAGTAATTCACACCCGGAGGTGGAATCCACTATCTGATCTATTCTAGGTAGTGGGAATGGATCTTTTGGACATGCCTTATTTAGTGTTGTGTAGTCGATACACATCCGAAGCTTCCCGCCGGCCTTGGGCACAACGACTGGGTTTGCCAGCCATTTTGGATGGAAGGCTTCTCGGATGAATCCAGCTTCGAGCAACTTCTTCACTTCTTGTCGAATGAAGTTCTGTAGCTCTACGGATTGCTTCCGAGGCTTCTGATGCACAGGCCGGGCGTTGGGGTAGATCTTCAGATTGTGATCAATCACTTCCCTGGGGATCCCAGGCATTTGTGACGGTCGCCAGGCAAACACGTCGACATTAGCCCGGAGGAAAGTGATGAGCACGAGTTCCTATTTGTCGTTCAATCCACCCGATATACGGGTGGTCTGAGCGGCATCGGAACCAATTTGGACGACTTTGACGGGAATGTCGGTGTCACCGCTTGGCTGCACACGAGGTGCAGAAGTCGAGCCTCGCTGATGAATGCTCGGGGGTTTTGGAGCTTGCTCCTGCCTGGAGTCCTCCTCTTTGCGCCGTGGTAAGTGCATGAAGTTCCTCCAGAGCAGTTACTCTGGCAGTACGATCTCCGTGGATCCAGAGAACGCCTACTGGTGTTGGCATCTTTAACACCAGGTAACCATAATGAGCAGCTGCCATGAATTTGTACAAGGCAGGCCTACCCAAGATGGCATTGAAGGTTAAGTTGATCTGAGCAACGTCAAAGACCAACTTCTCGGTGTGATACTTCTCCCGGGTCCCGAAGGTAACGGGGAGGGTAATAGCTCCGAGTGGGGTAATGGCTCCCGGACCTACTCCAGAGAAAGGTCGGGAGGGGTGGAGATCCGAAGGTCAGAGCTGAAGCTTGGTAAAAGCTTCAAAGCTTATGAGATTGAGCCCCGATCCTCCGTCTATCATAACATGGTGGAGCTGGATGTTGTTGATGGTAGGAGATACCATCAAAGGTAGCTGACCTGCTCCAACCATGCTTCAAGGGCAATCTGAAGCATCAAAAGTGATGGTTGTGTCCATCCACTTCCGATGAGGCTCCGCCCTGGCTGTAGGAGCTACAACAGCCATGTCCCGACACATAGTCTTGATGACGCGGCGGGAGGTAATGTCCCATGATCCACCAAAAATGGTGTTCATGGTCTTCCGACGTTCATTGTCAGAGACATCAGAATCGTCGTCGACCGAGGTGTAGACGGCCTTCAGGACCTTTTTGGGATCCTGAAAACCTAACTCCTCTTCAACCGGAGCTTCGTCAACTTTTTGTTTTCCTTCCCTCTGTCGGAAAGGAGCTTCTTCCCGGCGCTTGTTGTAGCGCTCGGCAAGGTTTTGGACCTCCCGACAGTCTTCCAAACTGTGGCTGTCCGTTTTGTGAATTGGACACCACACCGTGGGTTTGCCACCGTCTTCAGAAGATGGTCGAGGTCGCTTCTCGGGGCGTGGCCCCCGGCCACCCGGAGCTGCAGCAGCTGCAGCATTGGATGCACCGGCCGACGGCTTCTTCTTGCCGTTGGTCTTTTTCTTCTTCTTGCCGTTCCCGGAGGTAGTGACTTCTTCTTTGGAGGATTTCTTGTGATCCTCCGGAGTTGGTTTGGAGTGCATTTCATGGCCCTCCTTTGCTCTGGCACATTTGTCAGCCAAGCTGAAGAGTTCCGTGACACTGGTAATCTCCTTGATTGCCAGTTTCTTGAGCATCTTCTTATCCCGCACTCCCTGTCTAAATGCCACGATGACAGAGGCGCTAGAGATAGAAGGGATAGTGTTTCGTACCTGAGAGAATCTCTGGATGGATGATCGCATGGATTCTCCTCCTTTTTGCACAACTGCAAAAAGGTCCAGTTTGGTGCCTGGTCGGGTGTAAGAACTCCTGAAGTTGGCGGTGAACTGCCGGCACAACTCCTCCCAACTGCTGATAGAGTTGGGTGGAAGGCTCATAAACCAGGACCTGGCGGTCCCAGTTAAAGCCACTGGGAAATAATTGGTCATTACGGCCTCATTTCCTCCAGCTGCCAAGATAGCAATGGAGTAAATCTGAAGAAATTCGACAGGATTAACAGTCCCGTCAAACTTCTCCGACAGGTGAGGCCGGAATTTCCGTGGTCACCTGACCATACGCAGATGCATGGCCAGGGCTGAACAACCTCCTCCTACTCCTTCAGGAGCAGGAATGTCTTGAGCTTCTCGTCTTTCACGAGCACGCTCAATATGGACTCGGCCGTCTTGTTGGCGATATCGGCGATCAAGCTCTGCCCGGAGGTCATGAGTTGAAAGCCTTGATACCGTGTGAGTGTGTCGTGCCCCGGAGGGCAACGACGTCACCTGCTGTGATGCAGCATGTCTCCTGTTGTTGGAAACATGTGGACCAAGTCTGCCAGACAAGGTCCGCCACTGCGATGGGGCCCGTCTTGAAGGAGGAGGACCCTGGTTGCTGATGTGGTCGGCTGCTGCTGCGACCAAGTGTTCCACGTCGGCCCTCCACTGCTCCATTGCATCCCAGGATGCGTCCGGAGATGGTGGGCGCTGAAGAAGAGCACGTGCTGCATGAAGCGTGTGTTCTGGGTTGTTGAGATTTGCCGACGCAGTGATTGACGCCGGTCCACCATTGCGTTGTCCAGCTTGATTTGCTGGTGGAGGCGGTGGTGGTGGGAGTGTGACCCCTGCTGGAGCCGTGGTTCCTGCTGGTGGATGCATATTGGAGGGGTTACCCCCAACAGCTTGAACAGCGGGTTAACCATTGGATGATCCAGCGGCTGAGTTCACCATTCTTGAAATATCAGGCACGCCCCTACCTGGCGCGCCAACTGTCGGTGGTTTTGATCCGACAGATCTTCTGACACTACTAAAGTGTTAGAGGAGTTTGAGGTTCGATGTGGGCGCGCGGAGATTCAAGAAGGTGAATTGTAAATGACACAGTAGACACGGGGATTTACGTGGTTCGGGACGCCTGAGCGTAATACCCTACTCCACGGGGTGTGTTGATGTTGTATTGGATGTATCTAGAGCATCTAGTTTGTGTGTGATCAGATCATGTAGAGAGTCTATAGAACCTGTAGACAGTCTCCCTATGTATCGTCGGCCTGTCCTTTTATAGTACAAGGGCAGGCCATTACAAGTTAGCCTGGCCCGACAGGTGGCCCCGACGGTTACTGATATTGATACACATTCAAGACGTTTAATTACCCTTAATGACCGAGTTATGGGCTTTGACAGCACCGTTACTGGTAATTAAGGTCGTCCGATTGTGTGTCATTAATATAGTATTAATGACACTTGATCAAGTCTTGAAGTCCTTGATTCCCCTTTGAAGATCCAGAGCCGTTGTGGAGTCTTCCGGAGGTTAGAGGCTGAAGATCCGACGGTTGGACACGTGGCAGCACCGGAGCACACTGTGGAGAACAGATGGCTCCGGTGTTACCCGACACGTGTCAGCACCGGAGCATCCCTCGGTCTGGGGTTAGGTTCGGGGGTGCCATTTCGGTACATAGCCCGGAGCTTCCCCCTTGCGGGCGGTAGCTCCGGTTTGATAGTACAAGTGGCGACCCTGGGACTAACCATGTTGGAGAAGCGGGTCCGGGCATGTCTGACATGTGGGCCTCCAAAGGTCTTGAAATCAAGTGGATGACTTTCCCTTGAGATCTTTGCAATCCCAAGGAGTATATGGTACCCAGGGTACCGACACTCTTTGTAGGAGGAATTTCTTTAGTCGGTTATACCACATTTTTCCTGATTGTTTTAGTCTATATAAGGATTTAACAAGTTTTACACAATACATATTGCGATTTACAACTTTCATGTATATATCCGAATCTAATGACCCGTATAAATACACGGCCACGACATCCATCAACTGCATGGATAGATGCTTTTGCATTGCCAGAGATATTAAATATTGAAATGTTATTCCATTCATCACTAGAGAATATGTTTCGTTAAAATCAATTCCAAGTCTCTGTGTAAAACCTTGTGCAACCAGCCTCGCTTTATATCTTATCACCTCGTTATTTTTGTTTCTCTTTCGAACGAAAACCCATTTGAACCCAACTGGAAAGGTTCTTGGAGGTGTAGGTATTACTAGTAAATACTCTTCTCTTCTTAAGCGAGTTAAGCTCAACTTCAATTGCTTCTTTCCATTTGTTCCAGTCTGAGCGTGTCTTACACTCTGCCATGGTCTTAGGTTCTGGATCATCTTGGAAATTTTCAGCAATAACAGTTGAGAAGCATAGGTCTGCAATTGTAGTATTACGATCATAAACTTTCCCCGAACTAGTATAATTAATGGAAATCCCTTCTATCCCATTTGACATCTCATGATTTTCCAATACGAGATTGTCGGGATTTTCCGATCTTCTAGTCTCATTTATATTGCGCGCTTAAGAACTAGACTGTGGATTATTCACATTCACTTGAGGTTGTATACCTTTTGTTTTTCTCATATTCCTAGGTTTTCTTGGAGCTTTTTGTTTTCTCTTTTCTTGGTTGCTTTTCTGAAGCAATATTCTTCCTTTTAGGTTCTACCCTCCCTCTCTTCTTGATAAAAGGAGTCAGAGTGGTTTTCTTTGGTACCTCCACTCTTTCAGATGCATTTACCGCAGGATTCTAAGATTTCATAACTCCATTATAATTTGTGAATGCATTTGGCAAATTATTTGCAGTATTTTGCAAATTTATTATTATCTGAACTTGAAGTTCAGTCTCTTGTGTACGTGGATCTGAGGATATAATGGATTTATCATCCCAATTTATTTCCTGGCATTCTGAACTATTCAGTAACTCTCCCCCTAATGCCGGGAAATGATCCTCATTAAAAATACAGTCAGCGTACCTTGCTATGAATAAATCACCAGTCATGGGTTCCAGGTACTTTATGATCGAAGGAGAATGATATCCCACATAAATATCTATCTTTCTATGAGGATCCATTGTTGTACGTTGCGGTGGTAAAATTGGTGCATATACCGTGCACCCAAATTTCCGTAGATGGGAAATGCTTGGAGCATTACCACGTACTAACTATAGTGGGGAAACACTATGATATGCAGTTGGTCACAATTGTATTAAGTCTGCAGCGTGTAAAACTGCATGACCCCAACATGTAATAGGTAGATTACAATTATAAAATAATAGTCTTGCAATCAACTTAATTCTTTTAATAAGTGATTCAGTCAAACCATTTTGAGTATGTATATATGGTACTGAATGCTGCACTTCAATTCCTTAAGCCATACAATAATCATTGAAAGCTTTTGAAGTAAATTCTGCAGCATTATCTAATCTTACAGATTTCAGTCTATGTTCAGGATAATTTGCTTTTAATCTTATAACTTGCGTCATAAATTTAGCAAATGCATGGTTTCGTGTCGACAGAAGACACACATGTGACCATCTTGTTGATGTGTCTATTAAAACCATAAAGTACCTGAATGATCCTGATAAGGATCTTATAGGTCCACAAATATTTCCTTGAATTCTTTCAAGAAATTTAAGTAGTTCTACTTTAATCTTAAGTGGTGAAGGTCTCAAAATTAATTTTCCAGTTGCATATGTTGTGCACATAAAATCTAAAGATTTTGGAAATTTGGCTGAATTTAAATTGTGACCATAACTATTACCTATAATCTTCCTCACCATTCCAACACACGGATGTCCAAGTCTTTCATGCCAGGTTTTAAATGCATCTACATCTTAAAAGATTACCTTGTATGAAACATATGGTACGGGATGTATATATGTATAATACAATCCAACCGGTAAGCATGACATTCTTTCTAGAATATCATAACTATCACCGTTTTTCTTAATAATGTGGAGAAATTCCTCATTATTTTCTTTATGGATATTTACATGTAACCCATTCATACGGATATCTCTATAACTTAGCAATGTACGAGTAGAATCGGGGTACAAAAGTGCATTCTCGATTGTTACTTGTGTACCCATTGAAAGGACTATAGTAACGCGTCCAGAGCCTGCTATATTTGTATCATGTCCTGCAATGGTCAAAGTATTCCAAGTTCTTTTTGTAAGGGTTTGGAAATATTTTGTATCGCTAAGTATAGAGTTTGTTGTGCCACTATCCACAAGACACAATTCTTGTTCCATAGGATTGACTTCAAGTATCTATATAGAATAAGAAATTTATTTAGTATAGAATACATACATACATGAATATATCTATTAACAAAGTATTTACATACAATATGTACAATACATATCACAATCCATAATATCACTAATATTTATAATGACTCTAGATTAATTAAAATCTAGTAAGATAAATGGAGTCTATTCTTGATCTCCAAACACATCGTTGCTATATTCAACGATCATGTTGTCATCGTCAATGTCATCATTATTTGATGGACTTGGCTTCATTTCTTCATCAGGGACTTTTCCCGAAGTTGTAGCCTCATCAGATGTAGCATTGAAGTGTGCTTCATATGATCCTTTTTCTTTTCCTTCTTCTTTGAGGGATTTCTGGTATAAATCAATCAAGTGTTGGGGTGTTTTGCACTTCTTTGCAATATGGTTAGGACCACCACATCAGTAGCACTTGAATGGTTTCTTTTCTTCCCCTTTTTTTGTCCTTTGGACTTGTTCTTCTTGTGCATATTTTTCTTGCCTTTCTTGAATTTACCAACATTCTTGGATGATTTAGTATCATCCATTTTTCCTTTACCCCTTGAACTATAATTAACTTCAGACAGTGGAGTCGTACCAACAGGACGTTGGTGATGATTTCTCATAGTGAGTTCATCATGCTTTTCTGCTTGAAGAAGATCTTGTATTAGTTCTGAGTAACATTGGTAATTTCTGGCACGGTATTGATGCTTTAAGATCCTGTCTGATGGAAGCATAGTAGTGAGAGTTTTCTCAATCTTCTCTTCATCAGATGGTTCCTTCTCACAAAACCGTAATTTAGTATAAATTTTATGAACATGATTGTAATCCCCAATAGTTGAAATCCTGTAGGCGTAATTGTATCCAATCATGATTAGCCCCAGGTAAGATTACTGCTTTTTGTTGTTCATATCTATTTTGTAGAGCAGACCAAAGAACACTTGGTTCCTCCAGTACATACTCTGATTTTAAATCAGAATGTATGTGATTCCTTAAAATATATGAGGCATTATATATATATGTATTAGGGCAATTGTTGTTGTCGACTTTCAGGTGGAAGTATTGCCTCAGAAATCCCTCTAAGATTTAAGCTTATCTTGACGTCCATCGTCCATGTAGGATAATTATACCCATCTAGAGCAAGCTCTTCAAATTCATGAGCCATTTATCCTACAATATTTAACCAAGACTTTGTCAGAATCTAGGTTATATTGTGACATACACAAGTATATTAGTGATCTTGTGATATTTGAGTGATCAACACTCATCCAACACCATGTTTTGTTATCTTTTGATTTCACATCAAATGAAATCTATCAAATTTCATGTTTAGTTTTATAATTATGGTTTTTTGTAATTGAAACTCCATGAGTTTACAATTTTATGTGTAATTCATCTTTATAAACTCCATGAGTTCGATGAATTTTGCAAGAAATATATTGATTTCATGTCTCACATAAAATCATGGTTAAAACATCCTTGATTAACCATATTTTCAAATTCCATATAATGGAAAATGACTAAGTACAATTACAATACCATAATTATACAATATTTACAATACTAAACTGAAATTTACAGAATTTTAAATACTAAATACACACTAAAAGCAAATAAAAATTCTATATATTCACATTAGCCCACTAGGCTGTTTTTTTTCTTCTGGCGCAGCCGGCTACGACCCAGACCGTCCGATCTTCGGCGCTGCCCGACCCGGCTGGCCGCTCGGCCTAGCTCAATTGTGACGAGATGAGGTGAGGGTGGGGGTGTCGTAGGGTTGGCTGACACCCTCCCTTTCACTTGTTGCCGTCGCAGCTTCTCGAGTCTTCCTCCTTTCTCCTCCTCGGTTCCTTCGCTTTTCTCGTGCGACGCCGGCGGCGCCGCATCCCCTCCGCTCCTCCCCCTTCCCCCACTGCCTCCCCCAATCCCTAGGTTCTCAAAACCGACGGGGAATGGACCAAGCAACCGGGCGACGACCTGAGTTGCTTGGTTTCGCAAGGTGGGCGAAACGGTGAAGGACCCGGCCGCCGTTTGGGCTCCGGAGCGGTGGCTCGCTGTTTGTTGCGGTTGGATCCGAAGGGTTTGGTGGTGGATTCGTCAGTTGGTCGCCGGATCCGGTAACCGTTGCACTTTGTCCATCTTCTTTTGCACTTGTTCTTTGTGCTAGGGTTCCGGTTGGGAGTCCACGAGGACCGACCCGAATCCTCGCCGTTTGCTTGTATGTCGGCCGTGGTGGAAGTGTTTCGGGGATATTGTTAAGGTCGACGGGTTGGTCTTCCTTCTCGGTCAGAGCTACCACTAGCATGTCGCCGTCTTGTTGGACTATGGTGACCTTCTCATTACCGACACAGTCGGTTGTTTCTTCTTCTCCCTTTTCTACTTCCCCTTCCCCTTCTTCCTTACCCGTTGATGAGAATACCGGGCCTTGTGCAACCGGGTATGGGCAATGGTCCATACCGTGGATGGCGCAAGGCCTCTTCTGGCAATTCCATGGAGAATCGGCCGAATCTGAGGGCTCCATCGGCCAATACGCCGGTGGAATTGGGGATGGGGACCTTGGTCGTTTTTCAACCCTAACTCTAGGGTTAAGGACTTGGTCTATTGCTTGGCTTGATGAACCGGCCCCTGGATTCCCTCCATTCCGGCGAAGCCGGCTTAGATGCAGGGGGGGGTTTCTAGTTGCCTATGGTATCCGGTTCTCCTATGTGGTCGACGGTTTCGGCGGCGCCGACCCTTTCTTCCCTTATGTTCTTGTTCTTGCTCTTGCCGGCAGCATTCTCTGTTTGTTCTCATGCGTCTTGCAGAGTATCGCCGGCGACGATTTCGGTTATTACCACTTGATGAACCGAAGCAATCCAGAACTTTACAAAGATTGTTGATTAGAGATTAGGTAAGTGACTGTTTTTTCACCATTTACCTTATTTGTTCCTGTGATCTTGCGAAGCCTATTGAACTCTTGGTTGAACTACGTGGCTGATAACGTATTATGAATAAAAGTAGTGTAGACAATAAACAAAAGTTTTAGACAATTGAATTATGTTATTCTCATTGATCTCTTGTGTTTCTTATATATATGTTCAATGGACACGAGGAGGGAACAGTCTCTTCGCTGATGGAACCGTCGGCCAAGGGAGGAGATGACACCGGTAACTACCGACTTTAACTGTTCACACTATGTAGTTTCACCCAAGAGCCGTGTCCGCCCAGATTCAAGCAGCGGTTCGAGCACTGCTCGTCCCGAGTGCTCACATTCTTATTAAATCAGCACCGCTGACCATCTGGACCAGCTGACTTAAAAAAAAAAAGAACAGTTTCACCCAAAGTAATTGCTTTCAGATGAATTACTTGCGCAAGATGCCGAGCTCCCGCAAGTGTCCAGAGCATTGCTAGCTCTCGGACCCGTTGAACAGCACACCGATGCTTCGCTCATTCTGATAAAAAATCCTGCAGTTTCGTTCCTTCCGAACAGTCCAAATCACTAATATTAGCAAAGTCCTCGAACCTCTTGCAATCCCTGTCGTGCCTTGTGGTGCGAGGTTATAGAACGAGGAAGAAATACAATCACTGTCTCTCCATGCAGCCGGGTGCAGCCCCGGTGAATTGCTCCAATTGGCCGGATGACCTAAGAAAGCTTGCAGCTTGCAAAGGGCGATTCTGACAATCCGGTGGGCAAAAAGAAATATCCCAGTCGTCGTTCTTAATCACCACAAATCACCGAAAACTCTTGCTGGAGCCCAAAGAGGCATGCAAGCCGCACGCTCTCTGTGGGAATGCGAAGCCAACACGATATCACAACATACGAAAACATGGTAGCAAACCAGCGTCAGGAACCAATGCAGGATAACCAGCAACAATGTTAACCAACCAGCAATACGGTAGAGCACATCCAATCCCCAGATAAGCAACGGAGGCAGCAAATATAGTCCCACGTCAGTCTATATATAGCTGCTCCAAAATCCGACATCCTAACAAGTTTGGCCCACGCTGGACTGGTTATAGGAGATTGCTGTTGCCAGTTGAGCCTCAATCGAAGGCCCACTGGTTCTCCCTCTTCAGTTCCGCTTCTTCCTCAGGTGTGAAGTCGTTAACGATGTTGAAGGTTTTGCGAATCTCTTCCGGACTCTTTCCCTTCATCATGTCCGCAACGGCCTGGCAGGTCAGGTCCAGCAGCACATTGATGTCCAGGTAGTTTGCAGCCTGCCAATTACAAAGGAAGTCAGGCATTATTGTTTGTTTATCCACTGTGACATGTAAATCGCAGGTTATCTCTAATGCAACATCGACACATTGGGTTAACAGTGACGATAGTACCAGCAAAATAGAAAATCCATAACTAAGCAACCATAGTCAATAGACAAGAATTAAAATTCATCATGCTACTAAAAGCTAATTCCATTTACAGGCAGCAGAAAATTGTACACACACAGCAAGTAGGGGGTGTGTAGAACATCAAGCCATCAGCAAGATCGAAGCCATGTCATTGCACAAGAATTTAGCAGAGAATTGTATGCACACAGCAAGCATGGAAGATGTTTAGAACATCTAAAGCCATCTGCAAAACCAAAAAAGAATCAGCTAAACAAAGCTAATGCAATTTCAAATCTCACTGTCATGCTTGATGGAAATCCAGGCAAGGTAAACCAGCAACAACGAGGGGGTCATTTATTCCAACAATAAGTTGGCTTTATATAGGCGGTTACACGACGATTTTGTTTCCATATAGGACTCTTCTTTCCGAATCTACTAGGACTATTTTAAACTGATATATATGAATTTCCTGCCTTAATTATGGAGTCCTTGCCTCTTTGCCTCTTAATTATGCCGCGTCCCGGACACGACTTCTGTGCTCCCCGGAGCCACCTCCCACGGGTGCTCCTACCAGGTGTTTTCTTTTAATTGGTTCTACTTTTTTGTGGGCCCTGCTGTTCTAGCAGAAGGAAAACGCGGTACTTTTTGCCTCCTGGGTCTCTTTTGACCTCTGGACATCGCAATAGGGGCATCAGCAAATAGCTATGGCATCTTCAAGCCTGTACTCCAAGGGACACCGTTGTGCAGACAGCCCTCACCTCCTGACAACGAGATACAAGGTCCATGATTCTGAATTGATCTTCGCACGTACTACAAAAGAGTCGGATCGGTGAAGAATGGAGTTGAAAGAGAGCAATCAGATTTGGCTTAAGGGAGGTAGATGGAGTGGATAAGCAATCAATAGTTGACGATGGGTCAGTACCTTGCTGGACTGAACCTGCATGGTCACTAGAGGGCAGAGGCAAGGTCCTGCCTCGACTTTGGCCTGCTCTACTGATTCAGCAAGATCAGCCTCTGCAGCGACAAATAGGACACCAGGAGAGCTCCTAAGTTCGGTCAGTGCCACACAGCTGCTATCAATCGCAGGTGTTTACGCCGGCCCAATTGGCAACCAAGTCAAGAGATAAGAGGGCCAGAAGATAAAGGGCAAAGGGTACAACGTTTTTCTTCTGCTAGAATGGCAAAGCCCACAAAAAAAGTGAACCAATTAAAAGAAAACACGTGGCAGAAGCACGCATAGGAATAGGCTCCTCGGGCATAGAAGTCGCATCCCTCGTAACGCCCGCATGCAACTCGCATGCAGCGCCACCTTGCCTCTTAACAGCCACTGCCTAGTACACACCACCACTCATCGTTGAGCCCTAGTTCGCACCCTCTAGCTCCTCAACGGCAGTCCTAACCACAGCCGTGAAGTCTACCAACAGTCGCTGCACGCAACGAAGAAAGTAGACTGGGGACCACCAGACACCACTTGCAGCCTACTAACTCCCATGGTTTAGAAACATGCAGTGGGTCGGACCCTTCCCCTCCCATGGAAACAGGAAGTGGGTCGGACCTCTCACCAGACCCTAGCGCAAGCGAGAGCTACATGCACCGGACTGCCCTCCTATGGAAATAGGTGGAACTTGGTATACTTTCCTTTGACAACGAAGGGTGGCGTGAAGAACACGAATGCAGCGCTGCTGATGAAGAACGCTAGCACATTGATGTGATCCAGGTACTTCAAGCTAGGAATCAACGCAAAAGACCTTCTATCTATACCCCTTGACCTTAGTGATGGGGTGCTAGTACAGGTCAAACAACTCGACCCCCATGATTGGCAAGCAGCATAAGCACCTCAAGGGAGGCAACAATGCGCTCGAGGACCACCGACAACGGGAGGCGGACTATGGTGGGCTTGATGAACCATTGTGGGTGAGGGTCTTGAGCGCGAAGGATGGGATGGCAGTCTAGGTGGTGGCGGCAATGTCATGGTCCCACCACATCGGGCATGTCGGTGTATGGAGTTGCAGGTGGGGGAAGGAGAACAGTTGCACACGTCTATGCCTCCACTTCAACCATCACAATCGAGGAACCAATACTAGTCATGATTTCCATCATATGAGCGAGCGAGGTCTTTCATGTTAGCACTTTGTCTCGTGCATGGTGTTGCGGAACGGCCGAAACATGTCACCAATCTCCTTGTTCTATTCAACGATATATTTGTTCAATTGTGCTGCCATGTGCCATGGTAGGTTCAAATTAGATCAAAAGGTGGATTGATTGGGATTGAGATTTCGATGGCAGCAACGATGTAGTACACAATGACCCTCGTTACATAGATTATAGATGAGGATATCCTAGAACCCTAACCCTAGCTACCGCCACCATACTGGGCTACTACAATGTTGCGGCTGCCAACAAAGACCCAACTATGCATAACAGTAGAACATCTACAGTCATCCACAAGACCAAAAAAGAATCAGCTGAACAAGCTAGTGCAATTTCAAATCTCATGGTCATCTGCGCAAGTAGTGAATTTATGCCTTAGTAAACAACAGAAGAGATGGTGCTGTGAAATCAGCTAAAAGAACCACAATATGACAGTAGAAGCAAGGGCTCATCATGGCCCTTAAATCATCAAACGCACTCATGAAAACAATCCCCAACTAAGATCCTTTAAATAGACCCTATAACATCAAGAATCATCTGCTACCTTGAGCACTTATAAAAATGTAACATAACGAAATTGAGACTGTAATACAAACATGTGGCAAATCGGATGCACATATGACTTCTGCACCTAAACAAAATCTGGAACTGTGATACATGACATTGGTATGCTCCAATGAAAGTTTATGAGATTTTTAGACTAGACATACCTGAACCATGACCTCATAAGTAGCCACATCACCAAACACAAGAATATTCTGCTCCAATAAACTAAATGGAACAAACATCACCATGAAACAGCTATCCTAACATTATCACCGACTAGCATATTTCCACAAAACCCTAATCACTCAAGACAAGATAATTTCGCTCCGACAACTAAAAGGAACAAACATCACCATGAAACAGCTATCCTAGCATTATAACCGAGCACAGGTGAATTTCCACAGAACCCTAACCTCAATAACCAACAAGCAACCTGATGAAAAACACATATAAGCAACAATCGAAATTCAGATGGGAACAGGGAGGAGGGGGAAGGGCTTCACCAATATGAGGTCGAAGAGGGTAGCTTGGTCGACCATGACGAAGTTGGCATCGAAGGCCTTGAGGTCATCCGCGGAGCTCTTCTTGGGCTCGGAGGAGGAGGCCTCGCCGTCCTTGGCTTCGACGGCTCGCGCCTTGGCGTGCTTCCTGCAGAACTCGATGATCAAGGCGAGGATCCTGGAGGAGACGTTGGGGATCGGGATGGCGTTGTTGCCGCAACCGTCCTCTACCATGTTCTTGATGGTCTGCGACTGTATCGCCACGGACTCCTCCACCAGGAACTCCTCGCCGTCGTTGGCGACCAGCGTCAGCATCTTCTCCGTCTCCTTCCCGGTCTTCGCCGCCGCCGCATCCTTCGCGTCCGCCATCGATCGGATCGCCGGGAGGAAGGGGTTGTGGAGGCGGTGGAGTGACGAGGCTTCCGAGGCAAAACGGCAAAAACCCAAAACGGTAAGAAGCCGAGGCGATCGGGGTGAAGGGGACGCGAAGGAGAGGCTTTATTGCTGCCGTTGCGGTGGGGAGAAGTCTGGAAAGCGAGAACCTGCTGTCGGATCGTATTTGTGCCTTCGACGCGTTGGACTAATGGGCTTCTATGGGCCGATCCTGAAAGCGAGAACTTCATGGGCCTTGGACGGATTAGAGTAATAGGAATTTTGGGCCTTTCCCGAAAGCGAGAAATTCATGGGCGTTCTGCTGTTGGTAACATTTCTTACGACAAGGCCTGTTCTTAAGGATCGTGCCTTGCGAAGCGCCCTAGCTGACGTGCGAATCCGTAAACTGATTAGTGGAAGACTGATTTGGATGAATTCGAGAGGGAAAATTACTTTGCCGTTGCGGATTGAAATGAAGATTGCATATCCTTTAGAATATTTCTAGCCAAGCTTCAAACTAATTTCAAAAGTATAGCTACAATTCAGACGAAAAAGGAAGAAGACAAGAACAGGGAAGGGAAATAAAGTGTTCAGGATCGAAACACATGATCCAAAAGAAAAAGTGAACATGGTTGCAGCACGAATGCCCGCAACTCTGGTCATGGTCATTGGTCAAGCTGCAATCCTAGCGCTGCCTCGCTGGTCACGAGACGACGAGAAGGAGTCGACCCTGAGGTGGTGCCGGAACGCAGAGATGAACTCCTCCGCCCGCTTGTCCACCTCCTCCGCGTTGTCCGCCGCTTCTTCTTCTTCAGCATCCACCTCCTTCGCCGCCGCCTTCTGCACCGGCGCGTCCGCGACGACCAACGCCATGCAGCGGTCATCCGCGACGGCCTCGGCCGCCGCGCCTTCGCGCTTCTTCCTCCGTCTCCTCTTCGTCCTCTTCGTGCCGTCGACTACCGGCGGCCTCCGCACGGCGCGGCCCGCTGACGCCGCCGCCGCCTCGGCCCGCCGCGGCTGCACGGACGCCACGACGATGGACGCGATGACGACGTTGAGGAGCAGGAACAGCGCGGGTGACGGCATGGACAGCGACGCGGGCCACCACCAGGGCGCCGCCATCAGCTTCTTGACGCCCGACACGAGCAGCACCGCCGCTGCCGCGGCCAGCGCGACCTCCACGAGCTCCTCCTCCCTCCGCGTGGCCTTCTTCGTCTTCTTCTCCCCCGCCATCCGCGCGATCTGCTCTGCCTCGCCTTTACGGAGGAGCTAGCAGCCAGCTATATGTATAGCAGCTACTCCAGCCGCAATGCTATACGTGCCGCTGAGCTTGCTAGCTGTTCGGGCGCTAAAAGGTTCATGTGGCTTCAGGCTAATCGATCGATGACCGCAGGGGGTGTCGCGCCGACAGCCATACAACCCGTGCTCATGGTTGTCGGGGAATTTCCTCCGACAAGGGCAGAATATTTTCGTTCCTGCAGAGGCAGGTGCACCACTTGGCCTGACCAAGCCCATGGCAATGGACGGCACCCATGGGACAACTGCAGGACCACTCATGGTCTTCCTGATTACAGTGGAATCGCATCAAGAGAAGACATTTTCTCATCCGTTTTGATCTAAAAACTGTTTCCGGTCACCTATATTTGGGGTTCAGATACTCATTCAGCTCAGTTAAGACTATCCGCAGAGGTTTTCTCTAAAACTTACTCTATTCCTCTATACTTCAAGTATATTCTCTATACTTCCAGCATTTTACTCTGGACACCAACTCTATACGTCCAGTAATCTATTCTATATTTTTAGTCTAGTAAGCTTTACAATGAACCACTGCGGATGGTCTAAGCTGTCTGAACCTTCCTCCTGAGCTATCCCCAAGGTGCCTGAGCAGTTGCCACTTGCCACTGAGAATGCAGTGGGTGACTTGACACAAGCAGCGGTCAAAACATAGCCCAGAAGCCAGAAGGGAGTATTAAGGAGTTTTTAGGCTAACTCCAACCCATGACCAATACGAAGACGCAAATGGGAAATGAGTTCTGAGAAACCACGCATATGTCTCCAACCGGTTATGCAAACCGGACACCGTATTTGCGTAGCCAGTGCACCAGGACTCATATATCCGTAGCATCTGTCTTCTCACGCAACACTGTACCGCAGCCGTAGCGAGCGTTCGTCTTCTCCTCGTCGTACAATATCTTGACCTCGTGCTCCGCCCCATCCTGCCGGGGAAGGCAACGGCCGTCAACCTGTTCGCGCCCGCTCAGGAGCTCGCGCTGAGGCACGGCGCCCCGGATCTCGTGTCACCTCGCCGCCGCGATGGCATTGAAAAAGCCCGCGCAGTACAAACGTGTGGTGACCGTTGCTCGGCCGGTGATCCCGACGCTCATGGCGGCGTGCGGGCGGGAGAAGAACTCCGAAGTTGTGGGTGTCGTCCCTCCTCGACGAGCTCGCAGCGGCGAACGCAGCGGTGGCCTACGTCCTCGGCGCCATCGCAGGCGGCAAACGCGGCGGCGGCCTCCCTCTTCGGCGCGCTCGCAGGCGGCCAATGCGGCGAAGGCCTTCCTCCTCGGCACGCTCCCAGGCAGCCAACGCGGCGCCGACTTCTCTTCTCGGCGCGCTCGCAAGCGACAGCCTCCCTCCTCGATGCACTCGCCGGCGGCCAATGCGGCGATAGCCTCCCTCCTCGGCGCGCTCCCAGGCCGCGAGCACGGCGGCGACTTCTCTCCTCGGCTCACTCGCAGGCGACCAACGCGACAGCGGCCTCACTCCTCGACGCGCTCATTGGCGGCGAACACGGCGGCGGCCTCCCTCATCGACGCGCTCGCAGACGACCAACGCGGTGATGACCTCTCTCCTCGGCGCGCTCTCAGGCAACGAACACTGCGACGGTTTCCCTCAATGCGCTCGCACACCGAGAGGAATGTCGGTTTTGGGTTTGTGTTTTGCCGTTGGAGACAATAAAAAATCAGACATGTAAAAGTTACTGTAGCATGACTCAAATGGACAAATGAGTCGGCACTTTTGCCTGTTGCCGTTGGAGTCAGCCTTAGTACTTGTATTTTACCTTACCTGTCTGTGCCTATGTATATTTACGCACTGCATTAATATATGTTCTAGCATGTACTGCACAGTCTTATGAGATGTGCATTGTTTTGTTTTATCTACAAGTAAAGCTAGGGAAGCACGCCTGAGGCTCGTGCGTTTTCGTTTGTCCCGTGCGCGTGCTTGACCGCCTGTGAACGGAGTGATGACCTTTTCCCTCGGTTTGCAGACTTGCTATGAGTAAGTTAATCATGCCATCTGAAAAGCTAGGTGAATGATTGTTTGCAAACTACTCTCTGCGGTATTGTTAGCAAAGTAGCACTATGTACCTGATAGAGCTGCCTTTTGAAAACAAAAATTTTTCAGAATGTGTTGCTTGAAAATTTGAATTTCCACATTATTCCAAAGCAATATAAATCTATTTATCAGGATTATAAACAGAGTATGCCTCGAGTAATCGATTGGGGGCATGTTTTGTTCATGTGTAACTTTATCACGTCTAAGTTTAGTCACATCATAGATTTCTTTTAAGGCAGCTGTTTGGTTTCTTATCACAGTTGTGATAAGTCGCACTTTTTAAAGCACTATCCCACCGACCACACTTTTAAATTTTTTTTCCTAACTTTGCCACACTTGTAGCTAGAATTTCTTGATCTTATTTTTTCGTAACAAATCACACTTGATCAAGATTAGTTATGACAAGCTTTAACATAAACCAAAACATGTCATAAATTCACGCATAAGAATGCAATCCACCAAACACTTCACAAGTTGCAAATCCCAAAAACATTTGAAGAAAGCTGAATTCACACATAAGAATGCAACCAAACAGCTTCCCAAGTCGCACATCTCCCCAACATGTCTTTTCACTTTAGAATAACATTCGAAGAAAGCAGAGTATGACTAGACATGATGCATTCCCATTTTAGGAGTTTTTAGGCGTCATTTAAAGCTAATCTAGGCGACTCAAATCTCAAGCCTAAGACTAAGTCCAACAATCAGCTTATATGGCAGCCCAATCTATTTTTAGGTTATGAGAAGCAGAAAAAAACTCTCCAACAAAAGACTCATATGCAAGGCCCCTTTAAGATTGTGTCTCCTACCTAGCCTCAAAACCGGAGTGCCAGAACGCAATCTTTTCCACTGTTCTCGTTCTTCCTCCTCTCTCCGTGTCGCCACCCCGAGGCTCTCCCTGTCCTGTCCTCCTCACTTCCCGTCCTCCCTACGCCACCGCTCCTGACCGCGCCACGTCCTCCATGTCACGCTTGCGCCATGCCACCCCGCACCACACCGCCACCTCCCCTCGTGCGCCCCTACTTGCACACCATCTACAAGGTCGAGGCGCCAAGCGAGACGACCGCAATGGTTCTGATTTCAGGAGTTATCCAGAGGCAGGAGAAACGGCTGGATTTGGGTTTAGATTGTTGTTGAAGAAGAGATATTATAGAGCATGTAATGGTGTGTTTGGTTCGAGGTATATAGTGGGACGGGACGATCCCACTTTTCTGTTGTTTGGTTTGGAGACATGTGGGATGAAGTCATCCTTCAAAAGAGAATATTTTACCTAGATACGGGATGGAACTATCCCACCGAAAACATGAGAACGGATCCGTCCCACCTTCGTGGAGACAAGCGCACGACCTTCCAGAAGTACTCATACTCACATGTCCATGTCCCATCCTTTCATTCAAACAAGAGACGGGATCATTCCGTCTCACACCATCCCACAAAACAAACAAGAAACAAGAACAGAACCATCCCATCCCTAAAAACTGGAATGAATCCATCCCATCCCACTTTAACTCCCAACCAAACACATCCTAAGATACACTGTAGGAGTCAAATGATGAAATGAGGTTTCGATTTTAGGGTTCCTTGTTAAAGATGGCCTAAGACTAACTCCAGCGGAAGACCTAGATGGATTGGCGTTTGCAAAATGAGTACTGCAACGCTTCAGAAACGTAACCCAAAAGGATGGCAAAATGAGGATTGAACAGAAAATGCTAAAAATAGGTGCTCTCCTTACATGAGACAAAAAATGGATGCACTGTTTCAGACTGAACCTAGCCAACCCTAAATCTGGACACCCTAACACAATTTACCTACTCATTTTGCTTACCATTTTTTGAAGTCAGCCTAAGGTCTAAAGCAGGCATTTCTCTAAAAAAGAAAGCTCCCATTGCCCCAATAATAACCTCCAAATCACTTCAACATACAGAAGCAACACAATTTTCGTTCTCAAGCACAAAATCTGCAATAAATAATGTCGCAAGGTCCGGAGTAACCATCATAACAAAGTAATCAACTCTCCAGAGTAATAGACATAGAACAAGGAGTGCCCTGGCACAAGGCCAGTTTCAGTCCCCCAAAGCATTACTACAATTTGTTTACGCTTTTGCAGCAACAAGGTCGTCAATGAGGTTGGCAGCATCTTCCACGGTCGCAATTGACTGCGCGCTCGACTCTTCCACACTGATCCCAAATGCCTCCTCAAGACCCATAACAATCTCGACCTACAAAATGGATCGATATGGGTGAGCTCAAGAGAATAGAAAATGAGATGGGAAACCTTACTTTAGCAACAACTTCTTTATTTCAAAGCACATATGTAGCAATATATGTCCACTGATTTGAAAAAACTGATCTAGGTGAACAAGGACATTGCATATATAGGAATGAGACCTGGTACACTAATAGAACAATGGAAAACTTCAAGACAGTAGAGAACCGGATGTGTGTCTACAACTGAATACCCCTTGAGGCTTTATGATCAGCATTCAGCACATGTACAAACAACCTACAAATAACAAGTGGCCAAATGCTATTTGGTCACCTTAGAATCATACCGGAAACATATTTAGACTTAAATTAGTTTGTTAAAAACTTAAAACAGCCATGAGGTAAAGCTATTGCCTTGTGACCATGAGGTCATAGATTTGAGTATTGGAAACATCCTCTTGCAAAAATGCAAGGAAAGGCTGCATACAAAAGACCCTAAGTGGGTTGGACCCTTCCCCTGACCCTGCGCAAGCAGGGGCTATGTGCACCGGGCTGCCCTTTTTTTGTTAAAAACTTAAAACAACATGATATCCAGGTTGACTTACAGTATCCAATGAATCAGCACCAAGATCTTGGAACTTTGAGGAGCCACTAACTTCAGTGTCATCAGCAAGGGCAAGCTGCTTCTTGACGATATCACAAACCTGGTCCAACGTCTCCTTTTTAGCCTGGTCAAAAGCATTTAACATTGATAACAGAGGATATGATAATTAGCAACAAATCCGTACTATGCTTACAAATTTTTGAAGGAAGTTCACACAGACTAATATTCTTAAGACAAACAAAAAAATAATATTAGAAGATAGCTTACATCAAAGACAAATATATGGTGCTAGATGCAAGGTATTGTGTTAATTTATTTATAAGAATTATAACGAAAATTACTTTCATCAGACATGTATGTACACAGCAACGAAATTCAAGTGTATCGCTGGAAGCACCAACATGGCAAATGCAAACGAAATCCCATTTGGGTGCCAAACGAAGGAGTCATTTGTTGTGATGGAACATAACAGGGATCAAATGCTTAGCAGCAACACCATGCAATTATTAATTTATGTGATCGTGAAAATATAATACTTACATAACAGCAAACTGCAAATCTTTGTGGTACTAGCTGCAGCGGGAAGGCTACATTGTCCTTCCTTAAACCAGAGAAAGAGACCGGGTTGATGTTGAATGCCTGCATCATAAGATATGCAATGCTTAAAAGTCGTTTATTACATTAGCAGAAGTAACCTAAAGCAATGAAATACTGGATTATCACCACAATTAATCAAGCAAACATCTTATTTTTTTCACCAAACCATCGAATTTCAATGCATCAAAGGCTCGCTTATCAAAGACATTTCAGTGTATTACTCAGTTGCTGAGAATAGAAGGAACAAACACACGAACTTCAAAGCTAGCTAGCAAACAGTAGAAAATCCCTAATGCACAGAATAAACCATAAGTTCCAACACTATCAAGACCTAATACCATTTTCATTTTTGGCTTAGTTGACTCTTGAATGTAATTCCCAGTTTTTGTGAATAAAAACGACAATCTCAAATGCAAAACAATCACACTCAGTTGACTCATGAGACATTAAGTTCAAGTATTGTTGCTTAGTGTGCAGAAAATTTCAATATACTTCTCAACTTTCTGGTTCCAGCCACCTAACATGATGCAAATGAGGTGATCCCTCTGACAAGTTACAATCAAGAAATGTAGACCAGTCCACACAATGTAGAAAAGAGGATTCACTCTCATCGGGAACAATTCTACAATTAACTTTTCCTCCTTGAGCAGCACAAAACGAATAAACATTGAGGTGGATGTGCATTGTAAGACCGGAGTTACTAGAATGCAATCAGGAATATGGTGCAATCTTGCAATCAACCACCTTTGATCACTGGATTTGCATCCAACGGTTGTTACATTTTTTCACTTAACCCTCTAATCAGGTGGAGGGAGTTAAGTACTCAAGTGAAGGGAGTTAGTGAAAAATGTAACATGGGGTTCATTGATTGCACGGTTGCACCATATCTCCAATTGCATTCTAGTAGCTGCCAAGTAAGACTGACAATAAAAGGTTCACTAAATTTGTAACCAACATATAGACTCAGACACATGGGATACTATTATAGTTAGAATGATGGGAACAACTGCTGTGCAATCTGCTGTTTTGTGCAAGCATGCAATCTCCGCATCTCAACCGTTCCTTACCAATCTAAGGGTGGCTGCACTCAGGGTTCTTTTTGCATATTGTCAGCATCAGCAGGTGGGAGGATTTAAGTGCTAAAAGTGCACCACACTTGGATCGGTATGGAACAATTGGTATGCGGAGATTGCATGCTTGTACAAAACAGCAGATTGCATAACAGTTGTTCCTTAGAATGATTTGGCTACAAAATACAAATAAAAAATCCCATATATGTAATTGTACTGATACCAAACTTCTGAGCCTACTCTCCATGAGAAGGCAGACTTATTAGCATACAAGGTCCTACAAATTATACGCCGTTGTACACAACTACGACTGCAGTACAAGTGTAACGGTCGGAATCAGAGAGGAAGATACCCGCTAAATCAGGTCCTAAAAGCGCAGATCTACGAAGGCAGCTTTATCACAGACGCGATGGCTGAAACGACCCCCTCAATCCGCAGCAAAACAGCGTCGAATCAACCTATCGACGACCGCGGAGCGACCGGACAATGCCAAAGCAGTACGCGAACACAAAACATAGAGACCGCCTTCCGCCCGCACGAGGTGGCCACCAAAACCTTCGATGGTAGAACCCTATTCGGAGAGCGGCACGCGGATCGGAGAAGGTGACACAGGGGATCCGACGAGTTACCTTGACGGGCCTCGCGAAGGAGACAGCGGATCCGGCGATGGAGGCCATGGGAAGAAGCTGGAGCGGCGGCGGCGGCGTCGCGAGGGCTGTGCGCGTCGGGAGAAATGGGAGTGAGTAGACGACGGGTTGGTGGGTGCTGGGTGGCGCCTGGCGGGGAGTACTTTATACGTCGGGTGGGGTCACACGAACGCAGCGGCGCATCGGTCGTATCGAGGGAGGCGGAGCTCACGAGGCCCGGCCCGTGACGCCGGAGAGGCATGGGCCAGCTGGAGTAGAGTTCGTCGAGTCCGTCTCGCATACCTGGGCCACACGTGTCAGGGACAGAGGAACGAAGCTGTTCCGTTGGCTGCTCCGCTCTGCTTTTTTTCCCCGAGAACCTGCTGATGAACGTGCGGATTAACGCTAACGTGCTAGCAGTAGCAGGTCAGTGTTTTTGACAGGTTAACACGAGTTCATCTTCCTTTCTACATGTACAACTCGCGAATTTCTGTGCCCCGACTGCCTGACGTGACAAGAGCATGCAGTTGAGTCTTGAAAGACGAAAATTCATCCAGAAGAACTCTCCAGCCAGACATCAATTAACCTGTAATCGTGCGATGTCCCAAGCCATGAGCCGGTCGCCTGGAGCCCGGCTTACCGGACACCGACCGTTCGATAGTAAATGATCTCGGCGCTGGTGTCATCTTGGCATCTTAGTTATCGGAGGAATTGGATTAAAGGACAAGAATATCATTATAATACAATTAAATGATACTATGATGGCAAAATTATGAGCAATATTTTGTAAGATGCGTTTGGTTGGGAGTCAAAGTGGGATGAGATGGACCCATCCCATTTTTTAGGGATGGGATGGTCCCGTTTTCTGTTTGTCTAGAGGGATGGGACGATCCCTGTTTCTTGTTTGTTTTGTGGGATGGTGTGGGACAGAATGATCCCGTCTCTTGTTTGAGAAAGGATGGGACAGGGACATGTGAGTATGAGTACTTCTGGAAGGTCGCGTGCCTGTCTCCACAGAGGTGGGACGGATCCGTCCCCATGTTTTCGGTGGGATGGTTCCATCCCGCATCTAGGTGGAATATTCTCTTTTGAGGGATGACTTCATCCCACATGTCTCCAAACCAAACAACAGAAAAGTGGGATCGTCCCGTCCCGTCCCACTATATCCCTCGAACCAAACACACCCAAGATGACAAATTTTGAAGGTCACAAAGACTATGAAACATCCGTAAGAGTGATAAATCCTGCATAATCGCCCTTCTCAACTTTTTTCCTTGCTATCACTAATAAATTCTGTTATTCATACATCCAAAACAGTCCTACAGTATAAAACCGTTTACCATTTACCAACTATTTAGCGTTTACCATTTAAGATTTAGTAGTAAGCTGCCAAGAAACATCATGTTTAAGAATGAATCAATTAAGCATAAGTAGACTGTCTCATATCATTAGCCTACACCTATGACAATGTATATAATGGCACGGAATAGATGGGATAACTCTTAAAAGAGGTTTTATCACATGTTATATAATATTCTACTATGAACACCCTGCTAAAGCAACTAAGAAAGTAACAATCTTGAATTACATAGAGTAGAACCCCCTCCGTCCCAAAAAGTTTGTCGCTTTATGATTCATTTTTGAACTACAAAGCGACAAACCTTTTGGGACGAAGAGAGTATAACAAAAACAGAATAATAGAGTAAAAACAGCAAGCTGACAAATTTGAGTCTCCGGGTTCAGATGCATCAAATTAGAGTGAGCATAATGTTAATTCATTGTTAAAAGCTACAAAAAGAAAAAAACAATCACATTAGTCTAAATTATCCCTCCTCATTATAACTGGAAAAATTGCAACTGAAATATGAACATAGAAAAGATTGCTCAAGATAAGGCCCGCACAAAGAAGGTTTCACCATGCTTCCGAGATAAGAACTTTGTGCAAATGCCATCACCACCACTTTGAAACTCCTCCAAATATCCACACAAAGATCATTTTCGGCTATTGGGGAGTGCAATTCAATGGTCCAAGCTCACCACTCTAGAGGATTAGAATGATATCAGGTAATAAGACTTCTATTTGGCATAAAATCAGTAAATGAATGGTACAAAAGAAAGGTTTATTAGGTTAAGGAGAAAGCAATCACGTTTTTATGATTGATATACAAATGAGCTCCATAGGGCAAAAGTGTTTAGGAAGATCTGACCAGACAAATCATGAACATGGAAGACTCTACTTGAAAAGCCAAAACAAATGAAACCAAGCAAAACATACTGAAACTCCACAAAAAAGGAACATCAAGCATCTAACATCAATGACATCCAGCATCCATACAGTAAGCCAGGATTCAGATCAGTACGACATTCATGAATTTTGACTACAAAAGCCAAGGTAATTGGAGTCCAGAGGTTCAATATCCAAATGTATTCAGCAGTAAATTAGTGTTGCAATTAGAACAGACAGGTGCATGCGATATTAGCTAAAGATCTATGGGTTTCTACTATTGTCCGGCTACGATGGTGTGGAAACAAAGTGAAACGATCGAGCTCACCAATCACTAATCCTCATCATCTTCATCTGAGCTCCCAACATCACTACTGTACTCATCACTGCTACCACTTTCAAAGTCGAGCTGAACAGGCGCGACCTGTATCGGCTGTTGTCCTGTTGGTGCCACTGGCCGAGAGATATGTGGTTCTGGCACAGAGGCTTTTGGCTCTTCCGCCTTGACACCAGGTAGTAGATCCGGCGGCAGTGTGATAGGATCCCCAGGTTTCCAGCCAGGTGGTGGCTTAAGCATCTCCGGTAACCCTGGTGGCAGAGTGATCGGCAGCTTTGTTGGTTGCAGGGAATCTTCCCGTGGTGGTGTAGGCTGAAACAGTGGCGTGTCGTCCACCGCAGCTGATATCCTCTCCTTCGGCTCCAAAGGCTTCTTGGGCACTCCAACATCCAAATCTGCAAAATGATATAGCTGCGACATCCGCATTTCATTCTCCTGGGGTGCAGGAGGCAACGCCCCACGCAGAGGCAATCCAGCACCATGCTCTGGAGGAGCGAATGTTGTGTAACTTATGCGGTGGGCGTAGGTCAGGATGTCGTCCACTTTGAGACTGGAGTGAAGCGACGATCCGAAGTCACCGTCCGACACAGGCTCGGGATCGTCAGCCGCGGCGGCGCCGCGCGGCCGCTTGGGGTCGCGGCGGTAGTCGGCGTAGTCGTCGACGAGGCGGTCGAGCACGTGGTGCGCCTCGTGCAGTTTCTTAGCGAAGGCGAGGAGCGCGGCGTCCTTGCCCCGCGCCTCGCGGGCGAGGCGCGCGCGCGCGTCCTGCAGGTCGAGGGTCTCCTGCAGCTGGGTGACGGCCTCAAAGAGCTGCGTCTGTAGGGAGTTGAGCAGCGACAGCGCGTCCTTGGTGGAGGAGATCGGGCACGGGAGCGGCGCGGTGGTCGAAGCCGAGGGAAGGAAGGTGGGAAGCGACCCCCGGTACGCGGAGATCCATGCAGCCCGGTTGGGCGACAGCTCGAACAGGTTGGAGGCGAGCGAGGAGATGAGGTGGAGCAGCGACTGCGCGCGCGGGAGCGGCGGCAGGAGCGGCAGCAGCGACGGCGATGTGGTTAGGGTTGGAGCTGCGGTTGCGCCTGTGCCCGCGTTCAGGTTGCCATGCGGCGGGGAGGAGGTGGGATTCACGGGAACCGGATTGGGTGGGAGAGATGGCGACGAGGCGGTGAGCCCCAGCCTCGCCGGGGACGGCAGGTGCGATTGCATCATTTCGGCGGCGGCGGCGGTGACAACCGGAAGCGAAAGCCTTGCACTCGTTCGTTCTTGACAAGATTTAGAAGTCGTCCTCTTAGTGGGCTCCTAGGCCGAAATATACTGTACAAATGGGCTTAGAAGCCCATAATATCCGCGATAAAAGGCCTTGCGGCCTTGCCTTCGACGCTTCATCACCGATCTGTTGTTGGCGGGAGACGAGCACCGTGCCGCCTCCCCTTCCCGCGCAAATCGCACATGGCTGGCGGCTCCTCCTCTCCGGCGAGCCCTCCACAGGTGGCGAAGGCGGCGGCGTCAGCGGAGGAAATGGAAGAGTACCAGAACTGGAAGAAGAACGCGCCGGTGCTCTACGACCTGGTCATCTCCCACCCGATGGAGTGGCCGTCGCTCACCGTCCAGTGGCTCCCCTCCGATGCCCCCACCCGCAGCCATCGGCTCATCGTCGGCACCCACACCTCCGATGAGGCCCCCAACCACCTCATGGTCCTGGACGCGACGCTCCCGCTCCCGCCGCGCCTCGGCGCTGCTGCGGCGGCCTCGGGTGGTGCCGTCCCGGCCCCATCGGTTTCTGTCTCCCGCGTGGCGCCGCACTGCGGCGAGGTCAACCGGGCTCGGTGCATGCCGCAGCGGCCTTACACTGTGGCCACCAAGACGTGCATGGACGAGGTGCACGTGTACCATCTCGGCGACGGCAACGGCAGCGGGAAGAGTGGCGCTGATGTCGTGCTCAAGGGGCATGACGCCGAGGGGTACGGGTTGGCTTGGAGCCCGAAGAAGGAGGGCTGGCTGCTGAGTGGCTCGTATGATCAGAAGATTTGCCTATGGGATCTTGCCGCTGGGAGTGGAGCTCCAGTTCTGGATGCACATCAGGTATTTGAGGTGATGCCCCACTGGCCCCACGTGCTGATTCCTTTTCTTCAGTTTTTGTGTTCTTCGGAGCACCATTATTGATCGTTTCTGTGTTAGACCCTTTCAATTGTTTTGTAATCCTGTAAGATGATGATGAGTTTGTTTGTGTTCCATGCTAATACCTAGAGATCTAACTAACGATGCTACCTAGGTTCATTTTTTATACCATTAATTGGCTTTGGATCAGTGTCTGATATATGATGACTGATGAAATAGAATTTCAGAAAAGCAGTACGCTTACCTAAATATGGATCAAAATAAGATTGTGTCTGGTGCTGTTGAATGTTGATGGTTATGTTGGAGTTGGACCAATTGCTTACCTTACAATCAAGATAAATTATTCGCCTCATGCTCCCCAAAACGTTGAAAAGGGCTGTCAGTGGCATTTCGTTTTAAATGCTCAAACTTTGGGCATAATTGTATTAAGTGGAATCAGCAAGAGCTTTGCCGGTAATTATATTAACGAAGGAGTTCCAACATTACAGAAAAAAAGAAACAAGCTGAGAGGCCGGTAAAAAGCACAAGATAAATTCTTCAGTAAAAAAAAACAAGATGAATTGAATCATTTAATTGTTTGATTCCTCTGTTTTGCAAGTGACTCGGTGATTCTCTTATGCCCAAACATGTCATTTCTTCTCAGTATCCTATTCATTTAGTCAGAGGTCTGTGCACCGAACCGGGAAGGATCTTGCGTCTTGGTAATTGATCGAGTAGGGAAATTATTTTTCTCTGTTCCTGTAGCTCCATTCCAGGCAAGGTTCTCTGTTCCAGTAGTCTGGTTTGGATAAAAAGTATTCATCACTTGGGTAACCATCAAGCCCTGTCCGTCTGCCCTGGATCTACATAAATACTAGGATTGCTTGCATCAATGTTTACAATTAACGATATTTCTATTCAGTTACGTAATTTGTAGTCCACATGATTTTAGGTAGCTTAGCTACCTTCTATTGAAATCCAAGAACTGTGACCCAAAGGAGTTCTTAACAATGATCATGCTTTGCTACACAAACTTATGAACTCCAGTCTTCATACATGATCCTATATGCTTTCTGAAGTTTTGTCATTTTCTCTTTTACATTGTCAAGTAATCAGCCTTTAGATTTCTAAAAGTTAGACAGGCTAGCAACAAGATATCTAGTCCTCATATAAGAAAACTTATAGAGCTAAAATAATATAGGAAAGACATTCTCAATACCTTTAAAACTGCCACTTTGTTCTTTTTATTTATTCCGGTGCCAATTTACTTGTCTGGACATTTATATATCAATTGGTAAACCAGGTTAGTCCACTATTGAAGAGCTTTTTATGTATCCGTCATTCTGTCCTCCATTTCAGAACCCTGAAGGACAAGCATTCTGTTAATTTTATTCTTAAAACAGTAGTTTGCGCAGAGCTTGGGATCTGTGCAATCCTGCAAGTCTGTTACTCATCTATCATAAAGAACAAGTAACCATCATTTCCATCAATAAAATCAAATACTCCAATCTGATAGGATGTGAAAGTTGCAAAACCTCGATCGCTTTCTTCATATTTTCTATTTATATATTTTGAAAGGAGCAATTGGGATTTGTTGCTAACAAGTGGAACCTTTTCTTATCAAAAGAAATTCATGTACTGTTAGCAAAAGAATGCATCAGACCCGTTGAAAATATTGTTTTTATAACTTACTGAAATTGGGTATGTATTTGTCTCAATTCTCAATTTTATCATTGAGGAATATTCATCACATTGCTAGTACTGGTTTTCTATAGGGGTGAAAATACATGACCCTAAGGTATCCTCGAATGTTCTTTAGTTCCGACATATGAACTGGTTCTTTCAATTTGTGGCTCATTTCGAGGAATTAATTCATTTGTTTCAACTAAAGAGGGTTTAAGGGTACTCTTAGGGTTGTTAATTTTCACCCCTAATTTTCACCATGTTTCTTGTCATGTGAAGTAAAAATATATAGTACAGTGCATCAACGGTCCCTAAACATGTTTGAATGTGTCATCTAGGTCCGCAAACTTTAAAATGCATATTTTAGTCCATAAACTTGTTAAAGTGTGTTATCTGGGTTCAAAGTAACGAAAATGTCCCTATGACTATTTACATAACATCCATCCCAAAATACTTGTCACTTTCTAGTTCATTTATTTTTCATATTCATTCTTTCCTCAAATCAGCGTTGTTATCATAATGCATATTGGAGGCTATTATTTGACTATATAATGGTGTGGTCATCGATAAAGAGATGTCAAGTCATGCCTAGAAGAAGTCACATCAGCAGAACAATGGGTATTTTTTAAACTGTAGACCCAGATAACACACTTTAGCAAGTTTATGAACCCAAATATGCATATTGAAAGTTTAGTGACTCAGACGATACTTTCGGTAGCTATAGAAGACAAGTTTAAGGATATAAAAAATAAAGCTCAAATGACAATTATCTCAGTAGCTATAGGGACATTTTCGGTACTTTAGACCTAGATGATACACTTTAACAAATTTATGGATTAAAATATGCATTTTAAAAGTTTGTGGACCTAAATGACACAAACAAACAACTTCAGGGACCATTGATGCATTTTACTATGTTCTTGTTAACACAAGCTCTGGTGTTAATATCAATGAATTAGAGGGTAATTGTCATTACTAACAGTTTTGTCATACTGTGATTGTGTTTTTACTACCATGTCGTATTGTGGTTTTCTGTAGGGGTGAAAATAGGTGACCATGGGGATATTTGTTTCAAAATTGAACTAGCATCATATATAGAAACTGAAGTCATTACTTATGTGAGATTGCATCCGTTAAAACATTTCCGAAATATACATCTGGACTTGGATGAGCATGATTTTATCAGTGCAGCTTCAACATATGTGCAGCTGTTGCATTGTGAGCAGGGTGACCATGTTAACTATCGTATTTTGCCAGCGTCTTAGTTCTATGAGAGTTTCTGGATATTTGCTTTTGCAGGCTCATGAGGATCTTGTTGAAGATGTTGCTTGGCACTTGAAAGATGAAAATATATTTGGATCTGTTGGGGATGACTGCAAGTTTATGATGTGGGACTTGCGTACCAACAAACCGGAAAAATCTATCGCTGCACACCAGAAGGAGGTAACCATGCTTTAATCAAAGATTTTCAAACCTTATGTTGAGCCCTTGATGATTGCATTCACACAGTACCTTTACATGTTTAACCGAAAGTTCACCCTTCCTTTTGTACATAGGAGTGGCATACCAAAACAGGTTTCATAAAGCTTGATAATGCTTGCTCACGTTGTCTTGCTTTTGTTGTTAATTATCCCCATCAGATAGTTTTTGCCTTTTTGTTAGTTGGGACATTATGTGTTTACCGTTCCTACCTCTATTACTAAGTTTTCATGGTATAGTAATCCTTCATTCTGCGTGTTTTGAAATGAGCGGAAATGTGTACACACAATATTCAGTTATAGTTGGCCATCTGTTTGGGCAATGGTGATTTGCTGATACCTATGTGTAGTAAACCTTGGATTGATGTCTGTTTATAATGTGTGTGGTTTGTTTTGCATTTCCAGGTCAACTCTTTGTCATTCAATCCATTTAACGAATGGATTTTGGCTACAGCATCTGGAGATGCAACTATCAAACTGTTTGACTTGAGAAAATTATCAAAAAGCTTGCACACTTTCGACAGCCATGAGTAAGTATCTTCCTATTTTGATCTCTGCTTCAGTTCTTGTTTCTTATACTGTTTTAAAATGTGTCCTAGCCAATTTATTTATGCATATATGCTATTCTTTACCTCTTTGTATTGACATGGTATGGTGATAGTATATCTGATATATCACTGACAACAATGGGTTGGTGAATAATGTATCTTAATAGGGCAGTGGTGGACTTTCACTTGCAAAAGAAGGTCCGCTATTCATGACACTGTTTCCATGCAGTTGGTCTATAACAAAAATGATTCTCTTTTTGGGTTGGGCTCTTACCTTAAGTGTGATGTTCTGGCATTCGTTTCAGCACTTAGTGTAAGTCTGAATCTGATGAACCTTAAGTGCCTTTTACTTGAGAGAGTAGTCCAAGCCCCTAAATATCTTGAGGGCTTTGTGTTGTATCTGATGGTTGAGTTTTTTACTTCTCAAAATTTTCAATTTCAAAAGGTTCCGTTCCTTAAGAAAGTAATCAACTGTATATAGTCTATCTGTTTCTTCAACTTAACTGACGTATGCAGCTTATCTTCCTTTTTCTGTTATGTGTTTGAAATTTTATGTTTGATAATTTCCTACCGTAGGGGGGAGGTGTTTCAGGTTGAGTGGAATCCAAATTTGGCTACTGTATTAGCTTCATCTGCTGCAGACAAAAGGGTGATGATATGGGATATTAATAGGTACGTTGTGTCAATCATCTCTGAAGTTATATTATATTCGTGGTTGATAATTCTCCTTAGTTCTGCTTCTGCGACATTGGTACCTACAAATGGTATGTGTTACAGAGAAAATAGATTTATCATATTTACACTAAACATCTTGAATCAGGGGCTCTGTATGCAAATGATTAACACATCCATAGTAACTGAGCAAAGGCTGAAATTTAGTTGTTTTTTTTTTAATAAAAAGGCAGGAGCTCTGCCATCCATTAAGGTAGAAAAGTTTTACAACTACAGGTTACACGCACAGGAACCAGAGAATACATGATAACAAAAACTAGAGCCATGCAGACAAAAGAAAGAAAAGAGCTAAGTAGAAGACAGTTCCCGTCGATGTAGTACACTGTCCTCTACCATACGCTCAACAACTTGGAGTGAGGACAACTCTTCTTGTTGGAAGATTCGTCGATTCCTTTCCTTGCACAATTGCCACCAAAAGGAAAACAGGACTCCAAGGAGATATCGCATCAAAGTTCTTGCCCTAGGAGCTGCTATATAATCAAACCATTGGCGGGCAGTATTAAAATTGGCTCGATGGAAACAGAGAGGCAGGCCAAGCACCCCTGCCACACGATGCCACACAACTTTGGCATAATTACATTCCGCAAGAAGATGTCCGCCTTTTCAGGAATACAAATACACAGTGAGCATGTGGGGTCACATGGCCAATTTTTCTTGGCCATATTATCAGCAGTCAAGGTCTTACGATACATCGCAAGCCAAATAAAGAACTTACATTTAGGCTGTGTTTTGGCTGACCATAGGTTAGAGGTCCAATCCAGATCGACAACACCTGCAATTGTATTTCATAAGCCGATGAGACAGTGAACTCCCCATTTTGTGTCCAGCGCCAAACAATTGTATCTCTATTCTCCGTCAAGGACACCCCCTGCAGTACCATGAACAACAATAAAAAAATCATCCATTAGATCATCCAAATCAATAGCATGTAAGTTTCTGACCAAGTTAAAATTTAACAGCTCTTTGGCTATGGTTCTGAATTTGAACCGGACCTGTTTATATAGATTTGGCGCTAGAGTCTTCGGAGCTTGGCCGTACAACCAGCAGGCCTCCCAGAAGGGCGTATTGCGCCCATTGCCAACCTGTATTAACGTTGAAGCAAAGTATAGTTATTTGTCTGCCTTATCCTTATGATTCACCAGATGTTTCCAAGGTTTGTCCCGATGATCCCAATTATACCACAACCATTCTAGCCTAAGTGCTCTTTCAAACTTCTCTAGGGCTTTGATACCTAAGCCGCCCCACTTCTTTGGCCGAACACAGATTCTCCAGCGAACAAGACAATGCCCACCCTTCACATGATCAGTGTCCTCTCCTTTCAAAAGAAAACTCCTTCGCAACCTATCAATTTGTTTGGCTGCCCAAACCAGCAGTTTAAAAACTAAAAGGAAGTAAGTGGGAATAGCCGAAAGGACATACTTGACAAGAACTTCCCTCCCAAAATAAGATAGAAACTTTCTCTTCCAGGTGGGTAGCCTATTGGCAACCTTCTGCACTATTGGCTAAACTGTTGCCTTGAGCAGCTTGCAGTAATGAAGGGGGAGCCCCAAATAATTACATGGGAACTGAGATAGTTTGTATTGCGAACCCAATATTCCTTGTAGGTCAAGGTCTTGGCACTGGATAGGAAACATTTCAGTTTTCTCTAAATTAGTTATAACCCCCGAAGCTTGCCCAAAAAGGTGAAGAATGTGCTTAGTAACCAAAAGATCATTCCTAGTTGGTTTGATGAAAACTGCAGCATTGTCAGCATATACCGACATACGGAACAGGTTGACCCTGTTGGGAAGGGGGCTGAGGAAACCATGTTCTTGAGCTAGCATAAAGAACCGACTAAGTGGCTCCATTGCTAAGATGAAAAGCATGGGGGAGAGGGGATCCCCCTGCCGCACCGCTTTGGCATGATATATATTCCTCTCAGGTAGACCATTTAGCAGGAAGGAGTGTTGGACTACGTGTGTTGGATTGCGTTTAGATATTAATGTTAGCCTCTAAATCTCTGTAGTGTGAAAGGGTTTAGCTTTGGTTTCACACTACACTAGCTAGCCTATGTAAGGTGTACTTATTTCCATTGCTTGTGAATAAAATCAAGTCATTCTCCTCTAATATGGTATCACGAGATAGGTCCACCACCATAGTCCAGCCGCCAGCGCGCTGCCACTGGCCATCGGCGCGCCGCCGCCAACCCCTAGTTGTGCGCTGTCGTGGGCCCGTGCTGCCCTCTCCCTCTCTGGTCGGCGCCGCCGCCCCCTCCCTCTGTTAGGCAGTCGCTGGATCCGCCGTCGACGCCCATTTTCCCTGGTTGGCCGCCGCCGCCGACCTGCAATGCGTCGTCGCTGACACCCTGGCTTTAGGCGCCGCGCGCCCACCTCCCCTTGTGGCCTCTCAAGACAGCACCAGATTCGACTGCTGTCGGCCCATAGAGCCTCGCACTCGTTTCCAATTGCGTCGTGGCCGCCGTGGTGCCCTCCCACCGCCGCCGCTGCGAGGCTGCGACCCACCGGCACACCTGGCGCTACCGGATTTGTGGCTGCCACCACCTTGGGCGGCGCCGTCGGCACAGCCGCCGGCCTGACCTACCTCTGGCCAACGGTTGCTCCACATCCTGGTGCTACCACCGTTGCTGGCGCGCCACAACACCCTCCGTTGGGCTTGCTGCCAGCTGCCGATGCGTCTCTCTCCAGCGATTGTTCCGGTCACGGGCAGACCTCTTGTCGGCCCTGCCTCTTTCGCCTTTATGGTCAGTGTCGCCTATGGGCGAGATGGGCCTGTTGGGTACTCGAAGTTGTTGACGCCGTACCAGGAGCCACCCCTGGTGTGGGATTGCCAGTCGCTGACGCTATCGTTCAGCACCATGCACCTCACTCCACCTATTGGTGACCGAGTGGCTGATTCCGGAGCATCGTACCATACTACTCTTGATGCTGGTATACTTTCTTCTACTCACCCTTCTCACCCTTCTTTTCCTTCATCTATTGTTGTCGGGAATGAGTCTATTCTTTCGGTCACCTCAGTAGGTGACTCGGGATTTTTGGGTTCTTTCCAGCTCAAAACATTCATGTTGCTCCGGATATTATTCAGAATTTGCTTTCTATTCGTCGTTTTACCACCGATAATCATGTTTCTATTGAGTTTGATCCTTTTGGTTTATTTGTAAAGGATATTTCCACCTGACGTCTTCTTCTTCACTGTGATAGCTCGGAGCCTCTGTTTAGCCCATCTTTGCAGGGCTTTAGCAGTTCGGTGCAATTTAGTGTGCAGTGTAAAAAGCTCATTCAGATTGGGTAGCAATGGTTTCTGCCAAGCATCCAAGACGCAATCATGGAACCCAGGCATATGAACCCAATGGGATTCGAAGCGAAAAGATTTATCTATAGGCACACGAGTCAAAGGTTGAAGGAGCAGCGGATAATGGTCTGAAACCGAAGAGGAGAGGGGTTGCAAAGTGGGATTTGCGTAAATCTCCTCCCATTCAGTGGTAATATAGGCCATATCAATTCTGGTTAGTGTTGGTCTTTCCTGCTCGTTTGACCACGTAAATCAATGCCCAATCAGTGCCACCTCTTTTACTTCAAGGCGTTGAAGTGTTCTCCGGAAGCGCGACATCATGCGCCTATTAACCCTGCCATTGCTTTTGTCTGCATCATCCGTAATGAGGTTAAAATCTCCAATAAGTAGCCAGGCTGCTTTGACTCTCTGTTGGACATGCTTAAGTTCAGAAAGAAACAGTCTCTTTTCCAACTCCTCCTGGGATCCATACACACCAGTGACGACCATGAAGTACCTGATCTTAGATCTGAAATTGTGGCCGAGAGAGAGTACATGTTGATCATTGTATCAGAGATGAGCATGTGGGATCTATTAGCTGCTAAGATGATACCTCCTCTGGTGCTAGCAGCAGGGAGGAAGGTGAAGTTGCTCTCAAAGTCAATTCCAAGGGTGCTGCGAATTATTTTAGTGGTGACCTCTTCCAGTTTAGCTTCCTGTAGGCAAATGATCATTGGTTTATTGTGAATTGCTTTATTTTCATATTCATTGAATCGTCCGTAGTGTTTTTTTATGCTTGTCCATTCCATTGGCATGTCAAATCCCTATTAAGTAAGACTTACTGGTAATGTTTCTCTGTTCGCCTCTGCTGAAACCTATCCTTTTTTCTTATATTCTTCCTGTCTTGTGTCTTCTGCCCTACAGAATTGGAGATGAGCAGTCGGAGGAAGATATCAATGACGGACCGCCAGAGCTCCTGTTCGTCCATGGAGGCCACACAGCCAAGATATCAGAACTGTCGTGGAACCCTAGCGAGAAATGGGTGGTTGCTAGCGTGTCTGAAGATAACATCCTGCAGATCTGGGAGATGGCAGAAAGTATCTACAGTGATGACTATTATCAGCAGGACAATGACTGTTCCACCGCATAATAGAGAAACTATCTGTTCTCTAGTAGTTGTTTCGCTTGGGGTGGGATTGTTCGTTGGATGCAGTTAACTTGTAGGATTCGTGATACTTGTATCCACCTATCATTTGCCACCTCCAAGTTTTGATATCTTGAAGGAGCAACTCTTAAAATTCAGAAATTCTGGTTCTTGTCCGATTAAGATTTCATTTTTCTGTCCTGATTCCTGACCAGTTCCATGATCACTTGCGCATGGGCAATGATGCTGGCAGTAGCATCTGATCTACATCTGTCGTGATGATGTGTAGGGCCTGTTTGGATTGGATATTAAACTTGCCACGCCCCGAGTGCGGCTGCGCCGCAAGGGTGGCGGCCGAAATTGGCGCCACAATTGGGACACGTTTTGGCAGTGAATATGAACTAAAAATGCGGCCGGCGAGCTGTGGCAGCCTAAGCTTGGGCAGTGAAGCAAACGAGCGTGAACTTCAGCAAAGTGTGCGCGTGAACTTCAAACATGGCGTCGAACCAAACAGCCCCGTAAAGGACTGCTCTTACTGAAAGTTACATGTTACATATGTTGATTCTGATTAGGCTTAGGATCTACACTATGAACATCTAATGGAAAATTACTTAGGCATGAACAATTATTATCAATAGCATTAATACTTAGTCAGACGATCTAACATGCATCCTATAGGCATAACATGCATCCTATAGGCATGGCGGATAGAGTACAATTAGAGAGAGAGGTGAGGGGTGAGGTTACTTTCAGAGGGTCCACTTGCGGCCATTGGGCTCAAGTGGATGATTGGTGAAGATTAGGTCGATGCAGGATGATCGCTGATGCAGTGTCGACGCCGGCGAGCCGGAGGTGCAGGGGACGGCGACGGCGAAAGATTAGTTAGTTGTGGCGGGGGCCTCTGGGATCGTATGCACTCGTGTGTATATGCCCTGAGGTCCCCCTGGGACTTATATAGCGTGCACCAAGGTGGGGGCGTCAACAGAACCAGTCTGTTGCGCCCCCTATAGTAACGTGCGTGGCTGAGTGGGACTCGGCGTGGGGTTGTTACCCCACGTCCGATTCTGATGGGAGGACAGAGTCCTTCCCGTTGGTTGTTGCCCACCGGGTTGGACCAGGATCAACCTAACATTCTCCCCCTTGATCTTGGGACAACTTAATTCTCACTTAGCTTACTTTTTTATTCTTAACTACTAAACTTATGTATATTTCTTCTTGCTTTGACATAAAGAGCACGACGCATCAAAAACAGCCATTTACGTACTGTTCGACTCGAAGACCACAATATGTCTCACAATTAGAAATAACCTTATCCTTAGGTGTCCCCTTAATATCCAGGATTTGTTTCACAGGCTCTCCCCTAATCCCATGCCGGCTACATGTTCTTTGAACACATTGGGAGGGAGACCCTTGGTTAGCGGATCCGCAAGCATTTTATTAGTTCTTATATGCTCGAGACTAATTGAATTATCCTAGATTCTCTCCTTTACGACATAATACTTAATGTTGATGTGTTTGGCAGCACCACTCGACTTGTTGTTGTGAGAGTATGTAACTGCTGGCTCATTATCGCAGTATAACTTAAGTGGTTTATGAATGTTGTCTACCACTCTTAGACCGGGAACAAAATTCTTAAGCCAAGATGCCTGTCCAGTGGCCTCATAACAAGCTATGAACTCAGCATACATTGTGGATGATGCAGTTATGACTTGCTTGGAGCTTCTCCACGATATAGCTCCATTCGCGAGGGTGAATATATAGCCTGATGTGGATTTCTTAGTATTCACACAACCCGCGTAATCTGAATCTGAGTAACCCACTATTTCTAATGAGTCTGACTTACTATACTTTAACATGAGGTTCTTAGTACCCTGAATGTATCTTAGAGCCTTCTTAAGTGCTTTCCAGTGGTCTAAGCCTGGATTACTTTGATATCTGCCAAGCATCCCAGTCACGAAAGCTAAGTCAGGGCGCGTACATGTTTGAGCATACATTAAGCTTCCGACAGCAGAAGCATACAAAATTTCTCTCATCTGATCAACGTCATACTGATTCTTAGGTGACTGTGATTGTGAAAAATTGTCACCCTTAACTATTGGGACAGACGAGGGCTTACAACCTTGCATACCGTACTTTCTGAGTACGCTTTCTAAGTATGCCTTCTGAGATAATCCTAATACACCCTTTCTTCGATCTCAGTGAATCTCAATTCCTAGGACATAGGAAGCTTCACCTAAATCCTTCATCTCAAAGTTTGAGGACAAACACTTCTTAGTTTCTAAGAGTAGATTGACATCGCTACTTGCCAGTAGTATGTCATCTACGTATAGTACAAGGAAAATAAATTTCTCATTCTTAAACTTAGCATAAATGCAGTTATCCTCCTCATTCTCCTTAAACCCAAACTTTCTTATCGTCTCATTGAACTTTAGGTACCATTGCCTTGAAGCTTGCTTAAGTCCATAAATAGACTTCTTCAAGTGGCACCCTATATGTTCCTTATCCTCAATGACAAAACCCTTTGGTTGAGCCATGTAGACGTCCTCATAAAGATTCCCATTGAGGAACGCCGTCTTTACATCCATTTGATGTAATTCTAAGTCATAATGTGCTACTAATGCCATGATGATTCGAAACGAATCCTTAGACGACACAGGTGAGAAGGTCTCGTTATAATCAATACCTTCCCGCTGCGTAAATCCCTTAGCCACAAGCCTGGCCTTATACTTTTCAATCTTCCCTTTGGAGTCACGCTTAATCTTGTAGACCCATTTACAGCCTACCGTTTTGGCTCCTTTAGGAATTTCTACTAAGTCCCAGACTTTGTTGGCACTCATAGATCTTATTTCATCTTCCATGGCTTTACGCCATTCGGATGACTGAGGTCTACTCATGGTATCTTCGTAAAAGGTGGGATCATCCTCTATCTTAACTTCTTCCCTCAAGTATATCTGATAATTGTCCGGGATGGCCGACCGTCTTACTCTTTGTGATCTTCTTACTTGAGCATCATCTAATGGTTGAGGCTGCTGCTGAACCTCATTTTGTTCGACCATGTCCTCAACAAGCTGAGGAGGTTGCACCTCACTTATTTCTGTTGTGGCCGATGGAGGTGCAGCAACAGGCGTTGTGTCGCCAGCACTAGGTGCGGGTGGCACAACGACAGCAGGTAGGGTGAAATAAGGCTCTTGAGTCATCGGAATGGGTAGACTAATCCGTTCCTCCTCAAGGTCTATTTCTCGTCGTACCGTACTCCCCCTGATCATAGTGTCCTCTAAAAACACGACATGTCTAGTCTCAATAAACTTAGTGTGTCTACCTGGACAATAGAACCTAAATCCTTTACTCCTTTCAGGATAGCTAATAAAATGGCAACTAATTGTTCTAGAATCCAGTTTGCTTAAGTTTGGGTTGAACATCTTAGCCTCATTTGGACATCCCCACACATGTAAATAGTTTAGTGAGGACTTACGTCCCGTCCACATCTCATACGGTGTCTTAGGTACTGACTTAGATGGAACACAGTTAAGTACGTGAATGGCGGTCTTTAAGGCCTCCATCCACAAACTAACTGGTAGTTTAGAATAGCTTAACATGCTTCTTACCATGTCCATAAGTGTACAGTTTCGCCGTTCTGCTACACCGTTCTGCTGAGGTTCGCCCGGTGTAGAATATTGGGCTACTATGCTATTTTCCTGTAAAAACCTCGCAAAAGGTCCAGGGACTTCGCCATAAGGGGTGTGTCGACCGTAGTACTCACCTCCACGGTCAGACCTTACTACTTTAATCTTAACATCATGCTGATTTTCTACTTCAGCCTTAAATATCTTAAACTTATCCAATGCTTCGGATCGCTCCTTGATTGGATAAATATAGCCATAACGACTAAAGTCATCTGTAAATGTTATGAAGGAATCATAACCATCTACCGATGTCATGGGAAAAAGTCCACAAATATCTGTGTGGATTATTTCTAAGACTCCTGAGCTACGTTTGGCTTTTTTTTAATAGTTTTGGAGAATTTTCCTTTAATGCAGTCAATGCATTCTTCAGAATCTGAAAAGTTTAAGTGTGGAAGAATCGATTGAGATACTAATTGTTCGATCCACTCCCTCGAAATATGGCATAAACGACAATGCCATAATTTCGACGAAGTATCTAAATCGCTTCTTTTGCGTTTATTACGTCCTAAGTCGTTCTTAGATGAAACTTGATCATCACATATAGCAAACACATTCTCGTGAGTGGACAACAAGTAGAATATGTCTTGTCGGAAGGCAAAACCAATAATCTCATTATTATAACTGATAGAACACTTATCATTACCAAAATGACAAATATATCCTGAATCATCCAAACACGAAACTGAAATCAAGTTCCTTTCTAATGAAGGGACATAAAGAAAATTATTTAGCCTCAGTACAAAGCCACTAAGTAATCTAAGAGATAAGTCTCCAATGGCTTCAACTTCGGCTTCACGCCCATCTGCCACCTTAATCACTCTTTCCCTTCTTCTTATAGTTTTCATCGTACTTAATGCCTGCATTGAATTACAAATGTGCACCGTGGCACCTGAGTCAATCCACCAAGTGGACCGTGAATAATTCACATATAAGGCCTCATTTACAAAAGTAATTATATCATTACCTTTCTTAGCACACCACTTAATGAATCCAACACAGTCCTTCTGGAAATGTTCATCTGAGCCACAGAAGTGTCACTTATCCTTGTCTTTCTTTTGAGAGGACTTGCCCTTGAACTTATTTGATGAAGAACTGGAGCCTGAAACCTTGAAGGAAGGTGGTTTGGGAGAGGAAAAGTACCTCTTTGCCTTTCCCTTACCCTTAGTATCAGCCAGATTGATGTAATCACCATTCTTAGAGCTTTTTATGTGTTCCTCTTCCTGAACGCACATAGCAACAATCTTATCAATGTTCCAGGTCTCAGGGAGTGAGTTATAATTGACCACAAATGCCTCAAACTCCTTAGGAAGAGAATTTAGGATGAAGTAAATGAGCATCTCATCCGGCATCACAATGTTTAGCTCCCTAAGCTTAGAGTTATAGTGACCCATCTTATTGATGTGCTCACGCACACCTCCTCCAGAGTACTTCTCAGTGACAATCTTTCTCATGAGAGTACTTGCGCTTGCCTTAGTAGAGCCAGTGAACTGACTATGGACTCTCTCTAAGTACTCAGAGGCTGTGTCACAATCAGGGATTCCTCCCTTAATTGAGTCAGCTATGGTGCTCTTAATGATCACGAGACACTTCATGTTGGAAGTGTCCCACTTAGGGAGATCCTTCTCATACTGATCCTTCAAGCTTAGGTACTTAGCCTTCCGCGTAGTGAAAAACTCCTCAGATTCCCCAGTCTCAGCAATGGGGACATGTGGCTCAGTGGGTCGAGGCGACGTAATCGCAAAATCGAGGTCAGAGACTACTAGATCCATCTGGAGCCTCTCTTTTCATACCCCGTAATTTTGACCATTGAGGGTCTCAATTGCGGAGATATAGCTAAGTGCTGAGGACAAGCCTGATCCTTCAAAAAATAAAGATTTGAGGATTAATGGCCAAAACTTATGATAAATCATGACTTAAGAATGGCATTTTTGTTTTTACACGTTGGTTACTTAGCAAATAATGCCCTTAAACATTAAAACTTAGCATGATAACAAAGCTTAATATGATAAACTCAAAGATAAACTTAAATTAATCATGGAAATTGAATTTCACGTTGGTTACTTTCAAATTCCATGCATAATTAACTTAGTACATCATTTTTCACGTTGGATACTCAATAAATCTTAAATAATCATAAATATAAGCTTAATCATAAATAATCAGAAATCTTAAATAAATGCACTTAAAAAATTAGTTGACAAATTCAAATTTTCACGTTGGTTACTCATTTAAATTACCATTAATAAACATAACTTAACTTAAACTCAAAACTTGATAAATTAAAATTTCACTTTGGTTACTCAATTAATTTATCACTTAATCACAGCGGAAGCTAAAACTTAATTTCTTAATTAATGAGAATTGCTTGAAAAAAGCACTTAATAACATTTAAATAACTGAGAAAAATACTCTTATTGACAATAAATAGTATAAAATGCAGGAAAAGCAATCAAAATGCACACACAATTTTTCTCAAAATTTTCTCAGCTATTTAACTAAATTTTCCAATCATTTTCTTAATTTCTGGAATTATTTTTCCATCTTAAACTTATTCTGAAAATTGAAAAAAAAAATTGAAAATTCCTTAAGGGTTAAAACCCAGATGTTGTTTGCAGGTATCCCGGCGGCTTCAGGAGCTTCCACCATGGCGCGCACTGCGTGCCGCCGGTGTAGAAGCTCACCTAGGGTTAGGGTTTCCTAACCCTAGGTTCTGAGTTGTCGGCTAAGATGCGCAACTTGAGCCTGAAGCCTTAGCGTTGCGCCTAAGGATCACAGCGCCGACATTGTCTCTCTGTTGGGAGAGACCAAAAAGGTCGGACGCCGATTAGGGAGGAAGGGTGCTAGGGTTAGGGTTTTCCCTAACCCTGCACTGAGAGGGTTCGGTGGTCCAAGACCACTTTCACCAGATAAGTCTTCTTCCCTATCTGATTTTCCTTAATTGATCTGTTTTTGAGTTCTCAGTCTTAATTGATAACTAAAACTGATTACCCTCCTTCTAATTGTTTCGTTAAAAAACCTTAACTAAACTGATCTTAGTTAATAAGGATTAGGCCTTAATGAAATGATTAGAATCTAACTAGTCCGATTAATTATCCAATTAGAAGTTCAATAGCGTCGCTCTGATACCATTGTTGATTCTGATTAGGCTTAGGATCTACACTATGAACATCTAATGGAAAATTACTTAGGCATGAATAATTATTATCAATAGCATTAATACTTAGTCAGACGATCTAACATGCATCCTATAGGCATGGCGGATAGAGTACAATTAGAGAGAGAGAGGTGAGGGGTGAGGTTACCTTCAGAGGGTCCACTTGCGACCATTGGACTCAAGTGGATGATTGGTGAAGATTAGGTCGATGCAGGATGATCGCTGATGCAGTGTCGACGCCGGCGAGCCGGAGGCGCAGGGGACGGCGACGGCGAAAGATTAGTTAGTTGTGACGGGTGCCTCTGGGATCGTATGCACTCGTGTGTATATGCCATGAGGCCTCCCTGGGACTTATATAGCGCGCACCAAGGTGGGGGCGTCAACAGAATGAGTCTGTTGCGCCCCCTATAGTAACGCGCGTGGCTGAGTGGGACTCGGCGTGGGGTTGTTACCCCACGTCCGATTCTGATGGGAGGACAGAATCCTTCCCATTGGTTGTTGCTCAACGGGTTGTACCGGAATCAACCTAACAACAGAACCTTGGCTTGTGCCCCCACAAATAGAGAGACTACTCAGCTTCGCCTCACCATTTCAATCATTCGCTGCCTCTCGTGATGTTGGCATGCTGTCACGCTCCAACGCGAGAGCAGCAAGGAAAAGGGTGTGACCTTCCCGTACTCCCGTCTCGTCCCGTCGCGAGATGCGCCGCTGACCGACGTCCATGCCGCGCGCGCCCGCTCCGATGCTAGGCCGCCACCATGCGACTTGGAATGAGGAAAAGGGAAAGAAATTCCGACCGCATCCGTCCATGACCATGAGCCAACGAACGAACGCAACGTTGCCATTGGAGGGCAGGCACGCCGGCCGGAGCATGGCGCCCGTCCGTTTCCGCCGTCCGGTTTCTTCCCTTTTACCAAAAGCAGAATCGCCCGGCCCCGGACCCCGGCCTGTGGCGACAAACCAATGAGGCAATGACTACCGGCTCCGTAGGCAACATGACTGATCTGGTGCTTTCACGGCTTCACGTGCAGACCTCCCAGCCCAGCTCACTGCAGTAATCCGAGTCGCTTGCAAGTTGCTACAGTACCGACTGGCAAACACTGTTACTGTAGAAACCGTGCAAATTGCTACAGTGTCAATAGTCTCGTATCGTAATGGTCGCTCTGTTCGCACGCAAAACCAGCCGGCAGGCGACGACGAAACACGCCACCGCCACGGTCGCGTCTTCGGCGCCGGTGCTTCAGCCGTACTACGCGCGGGGGGGAGCGGGGATGCCCAGAAAAAAGGGCGCAGAAGGCATCGGAGACCTGCGCGCGGAGCAGGCCGCGCACGAACAGGCGGTCCGCCCGGTGCCGCGCCTCCCATCGCGCCCTTTCCTCTCTCCCATCGCGCCCGCCCCTGCGCTGCGCTGCGCTGCTCTTGAACAGAGGTGACGCGGGCTCCGCACGTACGGAGTACGTACCGGCCACTTTGCCCTGCTTGCTCTCCACTTCGCCGCGCTGATCTCATCAGCCTGCGGTGCCCTGCCCTGCCTGCTCTGTCACGCTCGTGGTCGCCTCCGTCGGTCACCAATCGCCTGGAGCGGCTGCAGTGCGCCACAACACGCTGCCGCTTGATCGGGAAGCGCGAAAGCTACGCCTACGCATGGACAGCAGATACCCCTACTCCTCCTCCTACAGGCTAAGAGTAGTCCATACTCCATAGGACCCTAGCTACTCGCTCCCGTAGCGTAGCATCTGCCCTTGTTTTTCTGCATGCTTCACGTCGCGTCGATTAAAATCAATCGGGGCAGAGGGAGATGGAGGGGTAGTACACATACAGTACGTCTATGTGCCGCGCTTTAATTGGCAGTGTACTAGGCGGCACGGGGACGCCCAAATCGAGGGAGGCAACAACAAGCAGCTCCTCTGCGCCACACGGCCACGGCCACCGCGCCAGCTCCAGCGGCTTTACTTTACCACGCCCCAGTTTTCACGTGCTACCCCCGCGTAGCATGTCCTCTTGATTGTACGCCATTTCTGGGCGTTGCGACTTTCCAACTCTGGATACCAACGCCACGTCTCCAGTCACACCGACGGATACTGTCTTTGCTGCCGTTCCGATTGTGCCGTTCCGTTCGGCTTGCAAATCGGCGCAAGGCAAAGGACGGCACCCCACCGCATTATATGCTTTGTACTCTACCATGGACATTGGACACGTGGACAGCGCTCGTCCTTCTTTCACCCCCACTACCTCACGAAAAAAGAGAACCGTATACCACTTCTGAAGCCAAAGGGAATCGCACTGCGCCATGAGGAATAGTGGTGACAGGCAGCGACGGCCAGGGAGGCCAACAGCACTGGCAATAGAGGGCAATGGCTCCCAGGCTCTGCCCGCCTGCCTGTCAAGAGATCGACGACTTTATAGGTCTACGCGTAGATTTTCTGCCGTCACTCACCGCTTGATTTACTGGCATATTTGGTCTCTGAGCCGCTGGATCGTCAAGGAAACTCCCCGTTTATTTCATCGCTCCGCCGTCTGATCGGTCAGGCCCGGCCGGATTCCGATGGGAGAGAAAAATGCTTGTGTGGCTGCTTGCTGTGCCCTGCTCGGAGACCAGATCAGCGGTGTACCGGTGAACAGATGGGAGCCGGCGTTCTTCACAGGGTCCGTTCGTACGGTAGCGCTGTCGACCATGGAAATCGACACACATGTCTGCTGGCGCTTCAAAGCCCGTCTTTAAAATCTTGTCGTAGTTCATTTTTGAATTATAAAGCAATAATGTTTTAGATACGAAAGAAGTACTACCTCTTTCTAAGATGGCCTCATATTTTTTCTTCTAAAACAGGTCACCCGTCTGTATGTCTGGATACAACTATTGTGTATCGTGTCAGACCAATTAAAATAGAGATTATTACGTTTTTATCCATAGTCATAAGTTGAATCATGATTTTTACTCTTCCCAATTAGGATTTATGAGTTTATCCCTTTTTTTTCGATAGGCGGCCCGCTGTCCACGTAAGAGCCGGATAGAGTAGGGTCTAAGGGCCTGTTTGGTCTGCTGCCTAAGCATGCCGCGCCTAAGATGCGGCGCCGCCTAAAGTGTGGCGTTCATTTTTGGCGCCGCAACTGCGGCGGGCGTTGACGTCCAAAATGAACTACGGAGGCTGTTGTGGAGGTACGGCGCGCCTAACATGCGACAGAGAACCAAACGTTACTGCGCATGACTAAAGTTCGGCGTTTACTGGCCGTGGCGAGTTGTGGCCACGGACCAAACAGGCCCTAAATGTCAACACTCTCCACATGTCATGACACTCAGATATCACTGAAGGCATGAAAATTAACCTCGACACCATGTCACATTGTTTTGGAGCTTACATATTTAAATTTTCAGCTCAAATGGATTTAAGACAAATAGTTTAAATTCATGCCAAATTGATGTTTGTGAAGAAACTTGCAACTTTTCACAGCAAGTTGGTTTGGAAATTTAGAGTACGAATATAGGACAAGAAAATGAGGCACTGGCCAATGCCAGCCAGTCTAGGGGTAATCTGACGCCGGGTAATCTGGGGGTAATCTGACGGAGCCAGCAATTGGAGACGCCGGGTAATCTGACGCGCCGGGGCCATTTGACCAGCGCCGAGTCTTGCTCGCCAGTCAACAGTTACATCTCTCTCTCTCAGTCATTGGCTGCCCTGTCTCACGCTGTCACACAGGTGTCACAGTTAGCTGTGCTTTGTGGCTCGCCCCCGGGTACTTAATAAAGCAAACCAACCACCCACCCCCTGTGGCTGCGTGGGGCGCCGCAGCGTGCCCAAAACAAGCAAGAAGAGCTGAAGAGGGGAGCCCGACCTCGAGCGCGCCAACGTGATGGCGACCATGGACATGGACGACGACGAGGATATATGGGGCAACACCACCAGCCCCAGCGCGTCCCCGCCGCAGCTCGCCGGCGCGGCCGCCTGCGGCTTCATCTCCACGCAGCTCAGCCTCAACTCCCACCTACACCTCCTCTCCTCCGCCACCAAGGGGGGCTCCCGGCCCGACCACCCCTGCGGCGGCGACGGTGGCATCTTCCACCACGTGGGCCATGGCAGCGGCGGTGGGTTCCGCAATGCGGCCGCGTCGTCCTTCTTCTCCTACGGCCTCGACGTGGTCCCCGCTCCCCCCGACGTCGGCCCTGGCGCGGCCACCTTGGCCGCGGCCGTCAGGGGCACGGACCGCCGCAAGAAGCGCATGATCAAGAACCGCGAGTCCGCCGCGCGCTCCCGCGCGCGCAAGCAGGCCTACGTCCGCCAGCTGGAGAGGGAGGTGAAGCAACTGCAGCAGGAGAACGAGAGTCTCCGTGTCAAGTACGAGCAGGTACGCGATCGAACGAAATCTCGCGCACAGCATCAATCCATGATCCCATATCTCCAATGATCCTCAACCTCAAAGCTCGCGCCTTTCTCGATTGATGATTCGGCAGCTGAGGGTCTCCGAGGAGGTGCCGGTGCCGGTGATGAAGACGCTGCAGAGGATGCCCTCCGCGCCATTTTGAGGCAGGAGCCGATGGAAGAAGCACGTTGCGGAGTTCCTTTTTGGTGGCGATAACAGTGACTAGTTATTGAGTACTGCTGCTACTAGCCTACTACTCAGTCACGTACTAGCTTATCGACGTGCCCAACGCAGTCGGTCACAGTCAGTAGTTGCTGCTCCTGCGAAGCTTTGCAACAAGTCCATGTACATACTCAGTCAGTAGTTGCTGCTTATCTATATGCATGTATGTCATATGTATGTGTGGCTTGTCGAATGAGATTAGGCAGAAAAAGGGATGAGCCTGCTTGTACAAATGTGGTAACTATTGCTCCCAAGAACAATGACATTTTGGGTTTCTCAAGCCTACTTGCTCTGTTTCCTACTCGCTTGTCGATGTGTCGATTCTAGATAGGGACATGTGGGCTTTATTATTTCAGAATAGTTTTTTGGCAGTTGAATGTTTTGCACGGGAACTCGCTTTCTTCGTCTCTCCCGCTCACACTCGGCCATAATATATTTTTTGGCCCTGCTGTGCTGAAACTGAAAGGATCAGTGCTGACTAGTTACTGGGTTTTGCAAGAACTTAGACCATCCGCACCAGCATACTCTAAACACTATTCTCCTTCAGCTTTTACAGTATGTACTCTAAATTACACTGCGAAACAGTGTATCCAGTATGCTTTACAGCATACCACTGCGGATGGTCTTATGGTTTGAAAGAGACATTGTAGTAGTTTTCAAAAAATACTGGCTATTATTTTGAACTACTATAAACTGCTCTTTATAGATGCCTTCTCTTTGTTGAAGAAAAAGTTTGTGGATTTGGAAGGGAAGGGGTTCATTTTTAGCAAAAATCGATGAATTGTTGGGGGTGGAATCACATTCTCCTAACTTCTTTTTTTAAAAAAAAAAAGAAACGGTAAGGTTGCGTCTCATGATGTTGGGTTTTTGACCACCTGAATGCAGATCGCGATATGTTTGTGGTCCGTCCAGTAATTTGCCTATTTAGATAAGATAGCGTTGCTCATCACACCAGCCAGGGCCACCACCAAGTAGAACAGCAGAGGTCTCAGCCTTCCTTGTGTTATTCTCCATGTGTTCTGCTGAACCTGAACAAGATATCATGTCACATCACCAATGCTCCTTTTGCTTTAAGCGAAAACATAACATGGCATAAGCAACATCACACCAATAACAATCATATACACTCCTCGGACACCTTTTTTCCTTGAAAGAAAATGTTAGAGTATGTTGAAAGTTCAAGCCCTACAACCCAGAGAAAAAGTGAGGTCCTATGGATGCTTTGCTATGTGGCCGGCCAACAAGAACCCTAGTGCCAAAAATTAAGCCAGTTATTGTACTACGAATTAGATGGGCCAAGACAGAAAAGCCATAATTTCCTCTGCCTTCGTGGTGACCATCATGATCATTATCTCGTAAACTATATTGGAGATGATGTTTGATGCACCATATGTACTCGCACATATGTTTGAACTAAGAAGTGATAATTATTTAGGAGCAGATGGAGTACATTGTTTTCGTGAAGCCAACGTGAGAGTACTCGGGAAACAAAGCTAGCACCATACTAGTACTCGTGTTAGGAAACAAATTTTAATTGCAGCACGACTGTGTGTTTCAAAAGCTTTTCATTTTCATGAGATGTGACAACTCAAAGTGGATGGACCAACGCTAGTGCTTAGCTAGTTTAAAATCCAAGTACGTTCATGCTTGTTGGCCAATTGTTCATCTATCTAAGCTGGAGAATCTTGTTTCGTGTAGTGTATATTTGAAGCAATCGATCGGCACTTTAGGCACAGCTGAAACTTGTTACAAAAGCAGCTTGTTTGAAAAGCTGGTAAAAACAATTTCTGTTTATATCCTGCTTTTAGTTCATTTTAAGAAGCAACTGAATTAATAAGTTGTTACAGAAGTTTCCTGTTTGACACACCCTCATCTTATTTTTATAAAAAAACTGTGGCAAAAACTTTGCCAAACAGGGTCTTAGTTCCACTAGCTTTTGATACGCTGTATACAAAATAAAGAGTGGGGGTACATGGGTGATCCTTAAACTTACTGAGGAAAACATTTAGATCCCAAACTCTTAATTTACAAATTTGAGTCCCCGAACTTGCTAAGTGGTTTAGTGGTTGAAATCATCATAATTAGAGATGATATGCCTACATGGTGTCTCTGTGACGATCGTGTCACAAGTGTACAAACACATCATTTGCAATACTTTCAAGCCCACACCAAAGTTAAAAATTAGATCAAAATGGAGAAAAAAACCTCAACTTACTCATCATACGAAAAAGATCCGTTTGATTTTTCTTGTTCATATTGATGTGTGTCAAATAATAATACAAATGATGAGTTGGTTAATCAGCCACTACAAAGACACCAACTTGATGAACCCATTCTAACTAGAGATATTTGAACCACAAATAAATTATAGAGACACCTACAACGCAGCCGTAAAACCGCTGCCTGGAAGGGGAAAAAAATTCTACGCAGCTCTGCTGCAAACCAAGCCCTATACAGCACCTTGTAGATCCTTGCCACGTGTACCTGGACGCATCTCAAAGCAATCGATCCATCAGGATGCCGATCTGGTCCCGCTCGGCTCCGGCTCTAATCGCCCGTGGGGACCTCTGGTTCGATAGATGGAGTCCCGCTGGGTTACGGCCCGCTCTTGCGATTGATTCCATGCAGATAAATATCCACGACCCCCTCGATACTCAAGCGATCGATCTACTGCTCGCGATCCATCTCTGACTCTTCTACACATGCCACGAAGAACTCTAGGTTGAGGAGGCGGATGTTGAAGAGGTAGCCGTTGATGGTGTCATGGCGTGTGATTGGGTCATGGAACCTCACACTGTTGTTGTCAGAGTTAAGCTCCATGTTGCGTTGTGTTTGTATATTTGCTTTGTTAAACACTGCATTGGTCAGTTAGTTGCATGTTTGTTTCAGGTTATGCACGAGCCCATGACTTTGTATGGTGACCGTGCGTGCGTGTGTTTGAGGGCGGCGAGAATAGAGCGTCGTGGCCCGGTTCTCTCGCCATGACTGCGTCCACGATCCTTCGTGCGGCATGGCGTGTAAAGCGCATCACAACGCATGTATTTCCCTTTAAAATAGTAAGCACAACAAAAAATGATGCAGTTTGTTGGCTGCGCCAAAAACTCTCTTGTGTTCACCGTGTGTTCTTGTGCATTCTGGGTGTGTTCGCCGGAGGTGATCACCAGAGTTTTATCTTGACAAGTGGTACCATAGCCTCGACAAGTGCCTGGGAGGTGGAAATGGCCACAAACGAGGAAACGCGATCACTGTCGCCACGACAGCGTGGGCGGTCACCAACGCCACGGCGGGCGCGACGGCGAAACGCTGGAGAACGCCTCATTGTCGAGCGCGTCGTTGAGAAGGTTGTGTCGGCAGGTCCGACGAACTACCCCATGTTGTAAAATGACTGGTTGTTGATTATGAAGATTAAACTAGAGGCAAGAGGTTTGTGGAGTGTGATCGACCCTGGTGATGCCGAGCTCCGGAGCGTGTTCGATCCAGGTGACGCCGAGTTCCAAGTGGACTGAATGGCAATGGACGCAATCTGTAGCGCGGTACCATCGGAGATGATATCCACCCTTGCAACCAAGTTGTCTGCAAGGGCAGCATGGGAGAGTGTCAACACAATGCGGTTGGGTGACTACCACATTAGGAAGGCGACAAAGCAGAAGCTGAGGCGCGAGTATGAGCTGCTTGCGTTCAAGGACAGGGAGTCGGTTGAGGATCTTGCCATGCGTCAGACTGGAATTGTCAGCCAACTTGAGGCGTTGGGGGACCCTGAACCCGAACCATGGGTGGTGGAGAAGTACTTGCGCATTACAAGGCCCAGGTACAAACAACTTGTCCTGTCAATTGAGATCTTGCCTGACGTGGTGCAACTCACAGTTGAGGAGGTGACTGGTCGCCTGAAAGCCGCTGAAGAAGATCAACCCTAGCCACAATTGTCAGGTGGCAAGCTCTATCTGACAGAGGAGGAGTGGCTGGAACGCACCAAGAAGAGGGAGGCAGAAGCACATAAGGGTGGCGACAAGAGTGGTCGTCGAGGCCGTGGTGGCAAGAGAGGTCGAGGGCGCGACAGTCATGGTGATGGTGCAGGGTCGTCGGGAGGCCGCAGTGGCAACTGTCACCGTTGTGGCAAATCTGTCCACTGGGCGAGGGAGTGCAGGAGCAGCAAGCCCAAGAAGGAAGAGCATGCCATGGTGGCACATGAGGACAAGAATACCCTACTTCTTTCCATGGTATATGATCATGCACATGATGATCAGTCAGAAGCTGGAAAAATGAAGGTTGTCAGTCAACTAGTCGAGAAGGTGCATCTGCTAGAGGAGGAAGTGTTTGCAGCTCTGGGTGACAAGGAGGAGAATGATCCATGCAGTTGGGTTGTGGACATCGGGGCTTCAAATCATATGATAGGGTCTCGAGCAGCCTTCTCAAGCATTGACAGCAAGACAATGGGGACAATAAAATTTTTTGATGGCTCTGTTGTAAAGATTGAGGGTTGTGGTACAATGCTCTATGAGTGCAAAAATGGAGAGCATCGTACGCTCACAAATGTATACTACATCCCTCAACTTACTGTCAATATTATAAGTATTGGACAGTTAAAAGAGGATGGCTTCAAGGTGCTGATCAGAGATGGGAATATGGTCATCACGGATGAAAAATAGAGACCGCTGACAAGAATTTCCCGCGGTCCAGAGAGACTGTACAAGCTGGAACTTTAGATCACCAGGCCAATATGTTTGGCAGCGTGTGCTGGTGAATATGCATGGCGTTGGCATGGCCGGTTTGGGCATGCAAACTTCACTTGTCTGAAGAAGATGAGACCATATGGGCTGGTGCATGGATTACCAGCACTGACACAGGTGAAGAAGGTCTGTGAGGCTTGTTTGGCGGGAAAACACAAACGAGCTCCCTTCCCTCAACAGGCAGTGCGACGAGCAACCAAGTCACTGGAGCCGATCTATGGGGATTTGTGTGGACCAATCAGTTCAGTTACACCAAGTGGTAACAAGTATTTTTTACTCTTGGTTGATGATTACAGTCGGTATGTGTGGGTTGCGTTTTTCCCACTAAGGATGCTGCAGAAACTGCAATAAAAAAATTCAGGCAGCAGCTGAGAGGAAAAGTAGTCATCTGCTTGGTGCTTTGAGGATAGACTGAGGAGGAGAGTTCACAGCTGAAAATTTCAGATAATATTGCAGTGAACTTGGGATAAGAAGAGAATTGACTGCACCATATACTCCTCAGCAAAATGGTGTTGTGGAGAGAAGAAGTCAGTTGTGGCTACTGCTAGGTGCATGGTGGAGGCCAAGAAACTCCCTGGCATGTTTTGGGGGGAGGCAGTAAATTGTGCAATTTATCTTCTTAACAGAACATCATAAAAAAGTGTTGCAGAGAAGACTCTATATGAGCTTTGGACTGGCAACACTCCAAATGTTCAGCACCTGCGTACCTTTTGTTGCATTGCTCATGTGAAGGTGAATACACATAAACTGAAGAAACTTGATGACAAAAGCAAGCGGGTGATTTATGTGAGCTATGAGCCAGGGTCTGCTGCTTACAGATGCTATGATCATCTCACCAAGTGTGTACACATCAGCAGGGATGTCATTTTTGAAGAAGATGCAATGTGGGACCGGGGGAGGTCTGCAGAAATAGATTCAGAGTTTAGCATTGAAGACTACTCTGAATTTTGAAGACTACTCTGAATTCTTTCCATCATCTGAAACTGAGGTAAGAATTCAAGATCATTCCATTGTAGCATCTTATGATTCACCACTACAGCAGGTTGGGGGAGCATCACCTAGCCCACAACCATCTTTGGGATAGAGAACACCTTCTGCAGAGAGAGAACACCTTGTACTAGAACATGGGTTCAATTTGCTACACCACCATCCAGTGGCGGAGCTGGTATATACCTATTGGGTTCAGGTGAACCCAATAAATTTATGTAAAACATGGATGATTAACCTATTGCTATGAGTTTGAACCCATTAAATTCAGTTGATTTATACTTAATTCGCACATATATTTTCAGGTGAACCCATTGAAAAAAATTGCCAGCTCCGCCACTGCCACCATCAAACCTGGGGGAATATCATGATGTAGACCATGATGAAGATGCACCTCTGATGTTCAGATGAATGAGTAATGTTCTTGCACTAGTCTGACTACCAGGACAGACAGCAAGGCATATATATCAAGAGTTGTTCTTTGCAAGTGAAGAAGAGCCTTCAGACTTCAGTCTAGCAGAACACATACCCTCTTGGAGACAAGCAATGACTGAAGAAATCAACTCCATAGAAGAAAACAACACCTGGAGGTTAGTGAATTTACATAGTGACCATAGACCCATTGGACTCAACTGGGTATATAAAGTTAAGAAGGATGCCAATGGTGAAATAGTCAAGCATAAAGCAAGACTTGTTGCTAAAGGCTATATTCAGAGAGCAGGGGTCGATTTCGATGAGGTATTTGCTCCAGGTGATAGACTGGATTCAGTGAGATTAACGCTTGCTTTGGCTGCACAAGAGGGTTGGACAACTCATCATATGGATGTCAAATCAGCATTTCTGAATGGGGAGCTGGAGGAGGAAGTGTATGTTCTGCAACCTTCTGGATTTTCGAAGAAGGGGGAGGAACACAAGGTCTACAAGCTTGACAAAGCTCTGTATGGCCTGAGGCAGGCTCCCAAGGCCTGAAAAATCAAGTTAGATAACACTCTAAAGAGGTTGGAGTTTATTCAGAGCTCACTCAAGCATGGGTTATATGCAAGGGGCACTGAAAATACAAGGCTACTCGTAGGGGTGTATGTTGATGACTTGATAATTGTCAGTGGGTGTGAGAAGGTGATCACTGAATTCAAGAGACAGATGAAAGCTGAATTCAAGATGAGCGACCTTGGTCTTCTGAGTTTCTACTTGGGGATAGGGATTCAACAAAGAAAAGGGAGAATCACACTCAATCAGGCTGCTTGTGCTACAAAGATTATTGAAAAGGTTGGTCTGTCAGGATGTAACCCATGTGCCATACCCATGGATCCTAAGACCAAACATAGCAAGGAAAGTATTGCAACTCAAGTGGATGTAACCTACTACAAAAGTTTGGTTGACATCTTGAGGTACTTAGTGAATACTAGACCTGATCTGGCTTTCTCAGTGGGCTATGTCAGTCGTTTTATGGAGATACCAACTGAAGAACATCTTGCAGCTGTCAAGCGCATTGTTAGATATGTGCTCGGGACAATCAATATTGGTTGTCAGTATGGTCAAGATGTTGATTGGAAGCTACTGGGATATAGTGACAGTGACCTCGGGGGTGATGTTGATACAAGGAAGAGCACCACAGGGATAGCATTCTTCCTTGGAAAAAGTCTGATCAGCTGGCAATCCCAAAAGCAGAGAGTTGTGGCATTGTCAACTTGTGAAGCTGAGTATATAGTAGCTGTTTCGGTATCGTGTCAGGGGATTTGGCTTGCTCGTTTACTCGAGGATATGAAGAACACGACAGTAAAAGGTGCAGTGCTGAAAGTCGACAATCAGTCAGCTTTAGCCCTAATCAAAAACCCTATCTTACATGATAAGAGCAAGCACATTCAGAGAAGGTTCCATTTCATTCGTCAGTACGTGGAAGATTGTGACATTCATCCGAGTTTCATCAGTGGTGAAGAGCAACTAGCTGACATCCTGATGAAGGCACTTCCAAGAACAAGATTTTTGGAAATGAGGGCACACATTGGGATGTGTTCAGTTGCAGCACAGGCTTAGGGGAAGATTTGTTAGAGTTAAGCTCTGTGTTGTGTCGTGTCTGCATATTTGCTTTGTTAAACACTGCAATAGTCAGTTAGTTGCATGTTTGTTTCAGGTTACGCATGAGCCCATGACTTTGTACGGTGACTTTGCGTGCGTGTGTTTGAGGGCGGCAAGAATAGCTCGTCGTGACCTGGTTCTCTCGCCATGATTGCGTCCATGACCCTTCGTGCAGCATGGCGTGTAAAGCATATCACATCGCATGTATTTCCCTTTAAAATAGTAAGCACAACAAAAAAGGTGCAGTTTGTTGGCTACGCCAAAAACTCTCTTGTGTTCACTGTGTGTTCGTGTGCGTTCTGCATGTGTTCGCCGGAGTTTTTTCCTGACAGCCGTCGTAGGCTGTGCAGTCGACGGCCACGTCGTCGAACAGGTGGGGAAGGTCGGCCCGCAAGAACTCCACCAGCCGCTCCGCGTCGGCGGGGGTAGCCCTTTGTTGCGGCCCTTCTCCCCATCCTCCCCAGCCGTTGCCACCGTCGCGGGCGCTACAAGCGGCGTTGCGGCGGGTGGGCGCGGCCGGAGGGAAGCAGCGGTGGGAGACGTCGGTAACCGTGGGAGGATGAGGATGTTGGAGTAGAGGCATGTGGTGGCCATTGGTAGCGTTTGCGTAGCCGGACAGGGAAAGAGCAGCCGCGTGGAGCCGAGCCGTGGACTCGCTCGAGCGGGACTCGAGGGGCGTCGGACGAGCATATCAAATGATTGCTTTGAGATGCGTTTAGGGACACTTGGTAAGAATCCGAAAAGTGTTGTATAAGAATTGGTTTGCAGCAGTGTCCATCAGGGTTTCATCCCTGCGCGTCGCATAGAAGCTCGCCCGTCGGGTGATCGTGGGTGAATAACACCCCTATAAAAAACCAGAAAATAATCATAAAAATCTCGATGTGCAAATTAAGAGTTTAGGGAGCTACTTAACACCTCCAAACAAGGTTAAGGACGGATCATGCACTTTATGCAAAAACAAAAGAACCGACGGCACGATTCAAACTTGAGCCAAGATAAGCAGCCTTTTAGGATTTCCCACAAAAATGGAAATCAATAAAGTGGCCTCGAAAGGGTGCTTGTGTCTCGACGAATAGTCAGATAATCGCGAAGCAAGGACAGGGGGGAAATACTCCGGTTGCTGTGCAGGTAGAAGTGAAGGTCACTGATACAGTAGATAGGGAGGCAGGTACACCATGTCATGCATCCGCACGTACCGCGGGGGGTCCGGCCCCGGGCGGGGGCGGCCATAACAAGGAAGCAGAATATTTGAGGTGTCGGACGCCGAGGCCGCGACGTACGCGCGGTTGCTCCATCGCCGGACGGCCCTGCCTAGCGCCTGCCTGCCTGCTAGTAGTGGTAGCAACAAGGTCTCTCCGCTGATGCCGCGGTGGCGTTGGTCGCGTGCACGGGCCACGAGCACTGATGCTGATTGGCGGAGCCTGAGATGGTGGCTCGTATTCGCGCTGGAATTGGGCGATCGGCTTCTCTCTCTCGCCACGGCGTCTAGGCGAAGCGCGGACCACAACCCGGAACCCGAGCCAAGCCAACTGCGACATGTGGCTCGTGCGCGGTTGCTGGGTGGGCACCGCCGCACCGGGACGATAATATATAGAGAACATTAGTATCTTTAAAAGGACCAGTACATTAGTACGATGATCATGATAGCTAACGGGGTCGGGCCGGAAAATGCTGTGTTTTATCCAACACTGGTGTGCCGCGCCCTTCCAACGGTAAGTGGCAGCAGCCGTTGAAACGAGGAGACGATGCGTTACCGCAGAGGACCATCCCCACCCCACGCCACCACAATGATCTGTGATCCCGTTTTCCGGGGTGTGGCTCCTGCGTTATCGACCAGCAGCTATCCTGCTATCTACGACCACACCAGAGGACGGTGGTGGATGCCGCGGCCACGCCCAGGGCGTCGGATTGGCCGGACGGTCGCCATTGAGCCCACGGAGAGAGGATCGATGAGATCAACACTGGCATGTCTGCTTCCGGGCAATGCTACCGGCTACTGCTGCTACGTAGAGTTGCACCAATCATATATACATATGCGCACGGCGCTTTTTGCGTCCTGCCAATAGCGGTCTCGCACGCACGTATTACCTGTCTCGGTGATCTCAACTCTTGTAATGCTGCTCCGTTGCTTTGCACTTTTCGTGTTGCCCATTATGTTAAAAGTCTACGAGATGTTACGAGGCCCGACACAAGGATCACTACACCATCTAACCGAGACAGTAGTCTCACCGCAAAGTCCCCTTAGCCCATTTTAAGATACCACCGACCTACGCATAGACTTTGAATTAAACTCAAAAGTGCTTATGTCAACCGGAAACATCCCTTGCAATAGGGTCCTTGAGAGCTTCAGGAATAATTCGTGTGGAAAAATCTGAATTACAACATATAGGAGGCTCATAGATTTCAAAAGGCTCCTGGAGATTCAAACTGATCATGCAGAAATCGTTGAGAACAATCACATTTCATAGCTCCAGAACCATACTGCGATGAAATGTGTAAAGTGTACTCTTTCCGTCCCAATTTACAAAATTATTCCCGTTGCATCATAGATAGCTCCACCAAGAAAAGCAAAGACCAGACCCGTATAACCAAAACTGGAGGGGTAACACCATTTCGGTAAACAGGGCAAAATAGCATACAAAATTAGAAGACATCCATGTAACAGTTTATTTTGACGAACTATTCGGACCCAAAAAATGATTTATAATTTCAGTAATTTATTTCCTGTTAATGGTGTCTTCCCCTCAGCGTGCCTTTACGTGCAGCCATCACGTCCGATCTAAACAAACAAAATCTTTTTGGCTTTCAATCTACCTGCTGTACATCAATCTATCACAACCAACGCCCACGTCAAAACTCAACCAACATTGATTTTCGGTTCTCCAAAGATAGCAAACAACTGCATTTTGCCACCTGCACCTGTGAAATATCTGAGTCAGTATTTTTACCTGAAAGTGACAAGTTTACATGTAGATAATAGTCACATTATGGAAGAAGAGAGAACCTGATTTGCTAGTGGGAAGCATTAATGAAGTAACCATGCTGCCCAATCATTACGCCTTCGGACATTATTTTCCTGTTACATATACAGGAGTAGTAGAAGTTTAAAAAGTCTAACATAATCCATGTGGAAGCTCAATATCTTAAAAGTGAAACAATAGAGAAATAAGATGTAAAGCAAATGTTGCAGTAGTATGAACCTAACCTGCACTTCCAAGCTCTCAGAACCTCGAATAGCATCTAATATGAAGTTGGTATCCACCAAGCTAGTAAATGCCCTCATCTAAGAAATATAGCAAGAAACTGTTAGCAGAATGCACCTGATCATCACACTATATGCACTGATACAGTCAAAAAAGAGTTCACCACATGACTTTCATCAATAGTTGTAAACCAATCAACTTATGAGTATGAGTCACCAATATTAAAAGGTCTTTTGCAGCAAAGGCAAAGTAACTTTATATAACCATGTTGAAAATACAGTAGATTATCATGTCCTAATTACCAAGTCATACTAACGCAAATTGCCAAACTACATAAAAAATTCCATATCATGTATTCCCCTATTGAGTTCCATATCTAGCCTACCCCAGTGTGCTTGAGACAAAGGCTTAGTTGTTGTATTATTTATTCCCCTATTGTCAGAACCTGTTATACTTAGCAATGACATTGTTGTGTGATAGGTTGAAGAAGAATGAGCAAGTTCCTGTTTCCAAAATTTCATTTTGCAAGTCAGTTAATTCACCAACTGTCAAAAGGGCTGGCACATCCATATTCTCAAGGGTAGTATATTACTATCCTTCTTTCAATATCCTTACTTCCACGGTGAAAATGCTCGAGGTATTTTCACTGCTTGCAGGTATCGGGACTATCTACTACTCCACTCTAAAAACACTGTGGTTACTTTAAAAAATTATTGCTAAATTGTGGCACATACTACCAAGGAGATGATACCTGGACACAAGAGCGCCGCGGAGCATATAGAAGAGTTGGCACAAAAAGCTTCAATGATGACAACGCAGATACCTCACTTTTTGTTTGTAGTCAAAACCCTCCCTAAATCCTAAACGCTTTAAGTCACTGTTAAATCTAGTGGATCAAATTTCAAAATGATGCATCTACAGGAGAACATGAACCTCCCCTTTGTCTGCCTGATTATTTGATCCTAACTTAAGCACCATGCATTCTCGAAGAGCACAAGGTAACAACAATAGATATGTAGATACAAAAGATAAATTGTAGGTGGTGTTACAGCCACAGATCCATTACCTTACCTTCAAAAATGGCCTGGTAATGTTAGAACAATTTGTAAAAAAGTGAATTACGTGGAAAGTACAACTTGCGTGATGGGTACAGGTAGGTCGCACTGCTAGCAAATTGCTCAAACGAGACACATATTGTGTTTAAATGGTGCACATGAGGTCAAAACTGGACTTAACGGAATGACATGGCATCCATGTCACCGACCATCATGAACGACTCTTTGTAAAATCCCTCTACCTCTATTGCCCATCCCGTGATTGATCTGCTTCCTTTTCTTCTTTATTCCATTAAATTCGATTGGTTACTAGCTCCTGATCACAAGGGCAAAGATAAACGTGAAACCAAGTTGGAAACCCATATAGGGCACCACAAGCATGTGCCCGTGGGTTTCTCTATTAAACCTGAAGAAGTAATGAAAACAAGAACAAGGGAGATGGGTAACTGAGACAGGGACTTCTGTAAAGAGTCGTCTCACGGCGGACAGTGAGTAGTGACATGAATGCCACATCGTTTCATTCAACCATCGAGTTCATTTTTGACCTGATATGAATCGCTTAAACACACTATGTGACCCATTTGAGCACTTTGCAAATAAGTATCACCTACTTGCACCCACCGTGCAAGTTATTGTACTTGCCACATAATTCACTCTTTGTAAAAACAAGATGATTGAAAAAGAAACACACTAATCAAGTAAGCATAATAGGGTAGGAGTGGCACCGATTGAAGAAAAGCTAGTTCAACACTACAGTGGTTTGGGCATATCCAACGCGGACCTCCAGAAGCACTAGTCAACAGGGGGATCTTAAAAGGTAGTGTAAAGATTAGGACGGATAGAGGCAAACAAGGTGGACATAGGAGGCGATAAAACGTGACTCGAGGGATTGAAATATTCTATAGATTTGCCTTTTGATAGGATTGCATGGAAATCAGCAATTCATTTGCCAAAATTTTAGTTTACTCTTCTCTCTCTCTCTCTCTCTCTCTCTCTCTCTCTTACTCCATACGTTTATGTTGGATTTTATATCTAGCCCACCCAATGTGCTTGTGACAAAGGCTTTGTGTTATTGTTTATAATTTAAGTGTGACGGCACAAAAATATCAACCTCTGACCAAAGTTCAAGAATATATCACCATAATTTTGTGGAAGTACTTTTTGTTGTCCTCATAGCTAATGGAAGGATAACAATCCTCATTCTATTTATTCAAGGTGTACCCCATTCTGCTGAACATTATGAATTGGTAACCATCTCTACTATAGTAGATAAAATAGCTTATGCTGGAAAGCAAAATAAACCTGTTTCTGACCTAGAAATTGAAAACGGAACTTGAGGGATTGAAATATGCCTAGAGATTTGCCTTTTGATAGGATTGTACGGAAATCCGCAATTCATGTGCCAAAATTTTAGTTTACTCGTACTTTATTTACTCTTCCCTCTCTCTTTTAGTTCCGTACGTTTATGTTGGATTTTATATCTAGCCTACCCGAATGTGCTTGTGACAAAGATTTGTTGTTGATAATTCAAGTGTGACAGCACAAAAATACCAACCTCTGACCAAAGTTCAAGAATATATCACCATAATTTCGTGGATGTACTTTCTGTTGTCCTCATAGCTAATGGAAGGATAATAATCCTCATTCTATTTATTCAAGGTGTACCCCATTCTGCTGAACATTAAGAATTGATAACCATCTCTACTATACTAGTTACAATAGCTTATGCTGGAAAGCAAAATAAACCTGTTTCTGACCTAGAAATTAACCAAAGTTGTGAACTGACCATCTACAGAGTGAAGAATCGCAACAGGTAGATTTCAATTTTTGAGAACACAAAAGTATCTGAGTGTATCAAATGAAGTCCGTAGAAGGAGCATATCACCGTTCAGTATGACAGAAAATATTGGAAGTTACAAGAAATAGAGCAACATATTCTCAATCTTAAACGAAAGCAAGTAAAAAGAAAAATTAACTCACCCGGTTGAAACCCAAGATAAGGTCGATAGGTACCCATCCTTGATCATTCATGTGTCTCCTCAAGAACGTATCATGACATAGGTTATTTGTGCTAGCAAGGCAGGAGCACAAACAAACAATTAAGGAAAAGAAAAAATAGTAGTGCAGCAATAGACCAAGAAGATTCACTACCTAAAATAAAACTCTATCTGCATCCTAATATCCTCTTGCAGATTTGGATGATCTTGAGGAACCCATGAAGGTTGCATTGGCAGACGAACAAGATGCATGTTCTGGAACTGCTCCACTGGCGGGAGGTAGAGAGGATAGGATTGCACATCACCTGCAATTGAACAAAATAATCACATTGCGATAAATAGATGTGAAATCATTCATTCAGATAACAGGATTAGTGCTCATGCTCACCATGGTAGGCGAATGGCGGAACATATGGCACAAAATGTTGTGGCACCATGAAATGAGCAGCGGGACGCGGTGGGGGTAGGTGAGAAGGACCAGGCTGATAGACACCCGGCTGCTGCTGCTGGTATGGCATTACTGAACCCCTGGGATAGTTTCTAGGGGAGAAATTACCCCCTCTCTCATGGTCACGGCGACCCCGGTAACCACCACGACCTCCGCCACCATTGCTAGTGCCATTGCTGTTATGGAAATTATTGTTCCAGTGGTTGTTGCTTCCACCACTATTTCTATTGTTTCCATCGCCATTACCATTACTGCTCCTACTGCCGCCGCCACTTCGTAAGTTATTGTTCCAGTTGATATTTCCACGAGTATTTCTGCTGCTGTCATTGTCATTTTCATTGGTGCCACTCCCAGGGACGTTATCATTTGAGGTACTGCCACCTTCTCCATTGCTGCTGTTGCAACTGCTACCGCTACCAAGGTTCCCACCATTGCGGCTGCCATCACCACCGCTGCCACTGCTCGCAACACCGCCACTACTACTGGCAGCCCTGTGACTGCCACTGTTACCATTGCCACGGCTGCCACCATTGTTCCCACTGTTGCTGCCACTTCGCCAACCTGGATTCGGCTGGGTAGTGGTGCCGTTCTGTTGCGAAGAAGCTGCAGCAGTGGCATTTGGAGGATGTGCAGCAGCTGTAGGGTTTGAGCCAGTAGAGATCGGTTTAGCCTCCACAACATGATGTGGCAGCACCGATGCACCAATCGAATCCTCCTAATCGCATTAGTAGATTCATCAGCCATTAAGAAAAGATCGATTTGGACAGGATCATTAAAAACGGAGACATCCTTAGATGTACTGGCATCGGGCACATCGGCTAGATCGCGAGATTTATTCGTACCTGTGCGGACGGGCCGGAGTCATCTGAGAGGGACTTGAGGGAGTCGGACGATGCCGACTTACCGCGCTTCGACACCGCGAGCGCCGGCCACGAGGCGTCGCCGCCGATGATTCCGCCGCTGGGGTAGGCCGCAGCCGCGGACGGGGTCGGCCCCGGCACGCCCCAAGCCGTCTTCCTCGCCGCCGCATTGGCAGGATCGGCCCCATCCGCCTGGCCCCGCGGATCCCTGCGGGCCGGCGCGAGGTCGGGCTCCTGCCCCGCGATCGCCGGCGCGATTACGGCCGCCGCCGCCGATTGCGCGGGCGCGGCGCCACCAGCAGCCGGCGGCATCTGGGGGCAGGGACAGGGCAGGGATTCGGGCTATGGGGTTTTGGACCGCAAATGAATAGGTGGCGAGAACGAGGGAAGGCGAGGAGGGCAGGAGGCAGACGACGAGACGAGACGAGGGGAGGGGAGGGGCAAGGTGGAGGACGAGAGGCTGGAAGCCTGGAGATGTACGGCGCTGGGAGGTTCGCTGCGAAATTAGAGGAAGAGGTGGGGCTACTTTGGGAAATTGCTCGACTTTGATATGGAGTTTGAAAGACGTACTTGTAAATAAAATGCACACAAATTCACTTGTTTTTCTCCGAACAATTTTCTCAAAATACCCTTAGACCGTTCGCACTGGTAATACTGTAAACAATGCTGGACAGTGTAAATTTAGAGTAAATACTGTAAAAGTAGAAGGAGAATAGTGTATAGAGTAAAATATAGAGTAACCAGTATGGATAGCCTTACCATTTCATCTAAGCAAATCCTCTTCTTTTCTCAAAACAATGTTCTCGAAATACTCCTATCACTTCTGCTCATTTCCTCTAGATTCTAATTTATTGTTTTTCGACAAAAATCTCATATAAGACTTGACAGTTTATGCCAACAGTGCACTGACTTATTTTTAAGAAACCAAGTGCAAATTCTGAGCTAGTTTTTAAGTTGAGATGAGAAGAGACCGAGGATGGTAATCAAAATTTTACAAGAGATAATTTGAATTAGTATGTTTTCATTTCCGGTGTGAATAAATATGTCAATGTAGAAATAAAAATCAATAAATCAACAATATCTGCTTTCATTATGTACCGATATGTTTCTATTTATGATATCTGATATGAACTACTCTCTTCGGCCTACATCATCTCTATTTCTAGCTTTAAACAAAAATATCTTTGATCGATGATTTTTATATATTCTATTAACTTTAATAACATGTAAATTGTACAATACTGTCGGTACCCTCCGTACCGGATACCCTTTGGGATTGCAAAGATCACAAGGAAACTCCATCTACCAGATTTGAAGACCTCTGAAGGCCCCACATGTCAGGCATAACCGGACTTGCTTCCCCGACATAGTTAGTCTGAGGGCCGTCACGTGTACCATAAGACCGGAGCTATCACCCACACATAGGAAGCTCCGGTCGGAATACCAGTATGGCACCCCCGGACCTAACCCCAGACAGAGGGAAGGTCCGGTACTGACACGTGTCCAGTAGCATCAGACCTACTCGTCCACGACAGTAAGCTCCGGTGGTGCCACGTGGCGACCGCCGGACCTTCAACTTCAACAATCAGGCTGGTGGACCCCCCAACGATTCCGGACCTTCAAGGAGCAATCAAAGACTTCAAGATCCGATTAAGTATCATTAATACCATATTAATGACACACGATCAGATGACCCTTAATACTGGTAACGGCACTGTTAAGGCCCGTTACTAGGCTATTAAGGGTAATTAACCTTATTAATTGTGTATCAAGTATGTATAACCGCCGGGGCCACCTGTCGGGTCAGGCTAACGATGTAACGACCAGTCCTTGTACTATAAAAGGACTGGTCGACGATATACAAGGGACGGTTCCAGACCACTACTGAACTCTCTGAGCTAGACGAGCTTCTTCTTCTGGAGCTTCTTCTAGACTCACACGCTTAATACAACACCAACACACCCCGTGGAGTAGGGTATTACACTCAGGCGGCCCGAACCACGTAAATCTCTGTGTACACTTGTCTTTCACCTTCTTGAATCTCTGCGCGCCCATTACCGAACTACAACTCCTTGATCTACCAAAGGTAGTATCGGGAGATCTGCCGGATCTAAACACCGACAGTTGGCGTGCCTGAGATTTTGAGTATGGTGAACTTAGCTGCTGGATCATCCAACGACAACCCTGCTGTTCAACCCGCTGGAGGCAATTCCTCCAACATGCAGCAACCAGCAGGTGTCGTGGCTCTAGCAGGAGTCATGCCTCCACTGCCACCGCCTGCACCAACACGTAAAGATGGGCAGCGTGACGGTGCATCAGCGTCGGTCACCGCATCGGTGAATAGCAGCAACCCTGAACATGCGCTTCACGCAGCACGTGCTCTCCTCCAACGTCCACCACCTCCAGGCACATCCCAGGGTGTGATGGAGCAGTGGAGGGCTGATATGGAACATCTGGTCGCAGCAACAGCCGATCGCATCAGCAACCAAGGTCCTCCTCCTTCGAGGCGGGCCCCATCGCAGCGCCAGACCGTGTTTGGCAAACTTGGTCCGCATGCTTGCAAAAATAGGAGGCGTGCTGCGTCACAACAAGTTACATCGCTACCTTCTGGGGCATGACGTACTCATACGGTAACCAGGCTTTCAACTCATGACCTCCGAGTGGAGCTTGATCGTTGTTACCGTTAACAGGACGACCGTGTCCATATCGAGCATACTCGAGAAAGTCGAGAGGCTCGAGACAGTCCTGCTCCTGAGGGAGTAGGAGGAGACTGTTCTGCACTGGTCATGCATCTACGCATGGTCAGATGGACACAAAAGTTCCAGCCTCACCTGCCGGAGAAATTTGACGGGACTGTTAATCCCGCCGAGTTTCTCCAAATTTACACCACCGCAATCCTTGTGGCTGGAGGTAACGAGGCTGTAATGGCCAACTACTTCCCAGTGGCCTTGACTGGGACCGCCAGGTCCTGGTTCATGAGCCTTCCTCACAACTCTATCAATAGTTGGGAGGAATTGTGCCAACAGTTCGCCGCCAATTTCGAGAGTTCATACACCCGGCCAGGCACCGAACTGGACCTTTTTGCAGTCGTGCAAAAGGGGGGGGGAATCCCTGCACTCATTCATCCAGAGGTTCTCCCAGGTATGAAACACCATTCTTTCTATCTCTAGCGCTCCTGTTATCATGGCATTTAGACAGCGCGTACGAGATAAGAAGATGATGGAGAAGCTAGCGGTCAAGGAGATCACCAGCATCACGAAGCTCTTCAGCTTGGCAGACAAATGTGCCAAAGCTGCAGAGGGCCGTGAAATGCACTCCTAACCACCTCCAGAGGATGGCAAAAAATCCTCCAAAGGCGAAGCCACTACCTCCGGGAGTGGCAAAAAGAAGAAAAAGTCCAAAGGCAAGAAGAAGCCGTCGGTCGGCACATCTACCGCTGCAGCTGCTGCAACTCCGGGTGGCTGGGGGCCACGCCCCGAGAAACGACCTCAACCATCCTCTGAAGACGGTGGCAACTCCAAAATGTGGTGTCCTATCCACAAGTCGAACACCCACAACTTGGAGGATTGTCGGGAGGTCCAAAACCTTGCCGAGCGCTACAACAAGCGCCGGGAAGAAGTTCCTTTCCGTCAGAGGGAAGGAAAACAGAAGGTTGATGAAGCTCCGACTGAAGAGGAGTTAGGATTCCAGGACCCTAAAAAGGTCCTGAAGGCTGTTTACACCTCCGTCGACGACGACTCCGACGTCTCTGACAATGAGCGGCGGAAGACCATGAACACCATCTTTGGTGGTTCGTGGGCCATCACCTCCCGCTGTGTCCTCAAGACCATGTGGCGGGACATGGCCTCAGTAGCTCCTACAGCCAGGGAAGAGCCTAATCGAAAGTGGATGGACACCACCATCACTTTTGATGCTTCGGACTGCCCTCGGAACATGATCAGAGCTGGTCAGCTACCTTTGATGGTATCACCTACCATCAATAACATTCAACTCCACCATGTAATGGTGGACGGAGGTTCGGGGCTGAATCTCATAAGCTTCGAAGCTTTCGTCAAGCTTCAGCTCCGACCTTCGGACCTTCGCCCCTCCCGACCTTTCTCCGGAGTAGGTCCGGGGGCCATAACACCACTCGGTGCCATTACTCTCTCCGTGACCTTCGGGACTCGGGAGAATTATCGCACTAAGGAGTTGATTTTTTACGTCGCTCAGATCAATTTGCCTTTCAACGTCATTCTAGGCAGACCTGCCTTGTATAAATTCATGGCTGCTGCTCATTATGGCTACCTGGTGTTGAAGATGCCAACACCAGCTGGCGTTCTCCAGATCCGCGGAGACTGTACTGTCGGAGTGACTGCTCTGGAGGAACTTCATGCGCTTGCTACAGCGCAGGAGGAAGAATCCAGGTAGGAACAAGCTCCAAAACCCTCGATCATTCGTCAACGAGGCTCAACCTCCACACCTCGCGTGCAACCAAGCGGCGACACCGACATCCCCGTCAAAGTCGTCTAAATTGGTTCCGATGCCGCTCAGACCACCTGTATATCGGGAGGTCTGAATGACAAATAGGAACTCGCGCTCATCACTTTCCTCCGGGCTAATGTCGACATGTTTGCCTGGCAACCGTCACAAATGCCTGGGATCCCTAGGGAAGTGATCGAGCATAATCTGAAGATCTATCCTGACGCTCGGCCCGTACATCAGAAGCCTCGGAAGCAATCCGTAGAGCGACATAACTTCATATGACAAGAAGTGAAGAAGTTGCTCGAAGCTGGATTCATCCGAGAAGTCTTCCACCCAAAATGGCTGGCAAACCCAGTTGTTGTACCCAAGGCCGGCGGGAAGCTTCGGATGTGTATCGACTACACAACACTGAATAAGGCATGCCCAAAAGATCCATTCCCACTACCTAGAATAGATCAGATAGTGGATTCCACTTCCGAGTGTGAATTACTGTGTTTCCTAGACGCATATTCTGGGTACCATCAAATCAGAATATCTAGGGAAGATGAAGAACATACTTCTTTTATCACAGTAGATGAATTGTACTGTTATACTGCCATGCCATTTGGTCTCAAGAATGCAACTTCAACATTTGTACGAGCTATGTACAAAATTTGGAGAGCTCATCAGAGATGTAGTGGAAGTGTATATTGATGACATCGTCGTCAAGATCAAGGACAAGGAGTCACTCCTTGACACCTTGCAAGCTGTCTTCGACAAGCTGCAGGTGAACCGCACAAAGCTGAACCCAGACAAGTGCGTCTTCGAAGTTAGCTCCAGAAAGCTTCTTGGTTTCCTAGTAAACCATCGGGGCATAGAGGCAAATCCGCGCGAAGATTAAAGCATTGAGGAAATGCGGCCACCAGCCCGCATAAAGGATGTCCATAAACTAATTGGATGTCTAGCCGCCCTCAGCCGGTTCATCTCAAGACTGGCGGAACGGGCGCTACCCTTCTTCAAGCTATTCAGGAGGTCCGGACCATTTCAATGGCCTGAAGAAGCAGAAAAGGCGTTCCAGGAGCAAAAGCAGCTCCTCACCACTCTACCAACCTAGGTAGCTCCGAACCCTGGTGAGCCCTTACTGCTTTACATTTCAGCAACCGACGAGGTTGCCAGCATGGTCCTGGTCGTGGAGAGACCAGAACCATCTCAAACTTAGGAATCCAGACCCCTCTGGGAGGGTCCGAGGTTCCTGAAGATGAGTCTGGGTCCCAACCCCCAGACTTGTGTCTACAGGGAGTTATTCCGGAAGATTTGGACCCCTCTGGGAGTGTTTGGGTCACTCCAATAGAAGCTCCGGGTTCCTCCAGCAAGGACCCGGAGGTCCCCGAAGCAGGTCCGGACCCCTCCGGGAGGGTCCGGGTCGATGTGGAGGAAGCTCCGGGCCCCTCCAGGAGGGTCCGGACAGTCCAAAGCCCAGTGTACTTCATCAGCGAAGTACTACATGATGCCAAGACTCGATACCTAGAGGTGCACAAGCTGCTCTACGCAGTTCTCATCGCCTCCAGGAAGCTTCGCCATTACTTCCAAGCTCACAAGATCTCAGTGGTAACCTCTTACCCACTGCGTGTGATCTTGCATAATCCCAACTCTAATGGGAACATTGCAAAGTGGGCAGCGGAATTGGCTGAATTCGATCTTGAATTCGTCCCAAGACAAGCGATCAAGAGTCAAGCATTGGCAGATTTCGTGGCGGAATGGACCCCCTCTCCATCAAACCCTGGGGGCCCTAGTGAGCAGAAGCCGGAACTCAAGGCTTCGGTCTTCACCGAACCTCACTGGACCCTCTACTTTGACGGCTCCATGCAAAAGCAGGGGGCCGTAGCTGGAGTCCTTCTCCTCGCTCCAACCGGGGAGAAGGTAAAATACATGGTCCACCTAGACTTCAAGGCGACCAACAACATGGCGGAGTATGAAGCACTCATTTATGGACTAAAGGTGGCACTATCATATGGTGTCAAGCAGCTGTTGGTCAAGGGATATTTGCATCTCATCATTAAACAGGTGAAGGGTGAATGCTCCTATAACAATCTCCAACTAGCTGCTTATCTACTTGAAGTCCAGAGGCTTCAGAAGGACTTCAAAGTCTTGGATCTTCACCATGTCCAGTGTGTCCATAACACTGAAGCTGACGAACTCTCGACAAACGTGTCAACCAGAGCTCCGGCTCCTGATGGAACCTTCGTCCGGAGGTTGTCAAAACCCACAGCTCAGCCTATCGAACTGAGCGAAGGGGGCGAGACAAGCATCTCGAAGCTGGCGGTCCCGATGGCCCTGTTACCATGGCAGCCATCAAGGGTCATAGGTGCTGCCGGAAGCTCCGAGCAACCCAGCACGCAAGACTCAAATGCTCAAGCAAGCTCCGATGCATGGATCTCGGAGATTCAGAGCTACTTGAAAGACGATATCCTTCCTGACGATGACGTATCCACTGACCGGATAGTCAGATTGGCTAAAAGATACACGCTAGTAGAAGGGGATCTATACCGGTGCAGTGCCAACGGCGTCCTAATGCGGTACATCACAAGGGAAGAAGGCTGCAAGCTCCTCGTAGAAATCCATGGAGGCGAGTGTGGGAACCACGCGGCTTCCCGCACACTAGTCGGTAAAGCCTTCCGGTATGGCTTTTACTGGCCTACAGCGCTCAAGGATGCAACTGAGCTGGTGAAGAAATGCAAAGCATGTCAGTTCCATGCAAAGCAAATTCACACACCAGCTCAGCCTCTACAAATGATACCTCCTACATGGCCTTTCGCTGTGTGGGGGATGGACATCTTGGGACCTTTCCCAAGAGCCGCCGGAGGTTACAAGTTCCTGTATGTTGCCATTAACAAGTTCACCAAATGGCCGGAAGCAACTCCAGTTGTGACAATAAACAAGCAATCAACTATCAACTTCTTGCAGTCCATCGTATGCAGATTTGGAGTCCCGAACAAAATAATAACCGATAATGGGACCCAATTCACAAGCTCTGCTTTCCAAGGATACTGCGAAGACCTCGACATCCAAGTCAGCTACGCCTTCGTAGCTCACCCAGCAAGCAATGGCCAGGCCGAGAGAGCAAATGCAGAAATCCTGAAAGGACTCAAGACGCGCACATATGAGCGCCTGAAAAAACATGGAGCCAACCGGATTGAAGAGCTTCCGCCCACTCTATGGGCCAATAGAACAACTCCAAACCGGTCAACTGGAGAGACACCCTTCTTACTAGTGTACGGAGCTGAAACAGTCCTTCATCCGGAAATCACCTTGGGGTTGCTCTGGGTCCGGACCTCCGATGAAGCCACGCAGGACCAGCTCCGGCGTGAAGACCTTGACCTCCTTGAAGAGGGAAGGTGCCGAGCAGCTGTTCGGAATGCCCGATACCGCCAAGCTCTTCTACGCTATCACCAACGGCATGTTCATAGCCGACAGCTCGAGGAAGGCGATCTGATGCTGCGAAGAATACAATCCAGAGAAGGGTTAAACAAACTCCCCCCCCCAGCTAGGAGGGACCCTTACGAGTGATCAAAGTATCCCGTCCCGGATGCATTCGCTTGGCAACCGAGGATGGGACACCTCTCCCAAATCCTTGGAACATTGAGCACCTCCGTAAGTTCTACGCTTAATATCACGGAGGTGAGTCTGTAATTACATGTGGTGTATGTTATAGAGTCATTGTACATAGTCGAGTAGCTCCTCCGGGAGGGTAGCCGAACCTACCCTGCTAGGTCTGCAACGTCCATGCAACACTTGTCACAGTCTCAGAACTAAAAGTGTAGCTAGCTACCTTGGGTCAAACGAGAAACGAAACACACTTAGCCTGGTTCCGTACCCTAAGAGTGTACTTGTTTCCCCTGTACCCTGGACCTATAATGAAAGACATCATTGTGTTAAAACAGACTCCACGTGCATTTACTTTGTACAGGCTCAATATTTTTGATTTTTCTCTTTCTTGTCTATAACAAAGTTGTGCAGTTCTTAAGAAACCTTAGATTGACAAGTTCATATAAAATTCGAGTTGCATTGTCTATCCTTCCGGGTTCAAAAATTCTTGATGGCCTACTTGTCTGAATGCCGCCAAGCCAATCTAGGGCCGGAGTGTGCTATCGACTTAGCCTAGTCATCCAGCCTACGTATGCCACTCTACCTACACCCCGGCAGGCCGAAGTAAGGCGAGTCCAGAAATAATCGGACCTGAAGGAAGCAAGACAATGCTCTTGATTGTATTTAGAATTGTGTTCGACCTAAAACTTTCTTCGGAACAGTAAGTCGCAATGAAGTTATAGATACGAAACGGATTTTACTATTTTTCTTGACTTCAGTGTGCAGGAAAAATAAATAAGCTCCGACATCCTCTAGGAGGCTTGTGGTCAATGTTCAAACATTGACATCGAGCATCTTTGGAGCTACTCAGTCCTGGGAAAGCTAAGGGGCAAGCCGTCAACGTGAAGATGGTGGAAAGACTCTAAAGTGGAGTCTGACGTTGACACAACACATGTTAACGGAGGTCACTGCCGAAGTTGCCAAGCTCCGACACCCCAAAAGGCTAACCATTGATGCTTTACGCGTTGATGGAGACTACTGCCGGAGCTACTAAGCTTCGGCGATGGTCAATGCCGGATCCACTAAGCTCTGACAGCCGCAGGGGGCCTACACTATCGAAGACTTCAGACCTACATTCTACAAGTTCGAAGCACACAAGTGAAAGTGCATCTAGGACTCCCTTGTGGGTTTTGGATGATTTATGACAAGCAATTGGGATCCTAATCCTTTTGTTGAGATGAATGCAGACAAATAATGAAAAATGAGCAAAATGCCAAAAAGAAGGGAAATGAGAAGCAAAGTGAATTTGAGCTCAAGGAGAAGAAAATAGTAGATTATTATGTATAGAGTGTGTTAAGGAAACACACCCAAGAGCTCAATCACTTTCAAGCACACACACACAATGCACAAAGTTATACAGGACCGGACTAGTCCGATATTAGTCGGACTAGTCTGATATCACTTTCTGCACTAGATCGGACAAGTCCGTTGAGATCTGGACTAGTATGATATCTTTCTGATCCACTTTGGACTAGTCCTCCCCAATGCGGACTAGTACTCAACACAATGCACAAGTCACACAAAATCGGACAAGTCCGTTGTGATCCGGACTAGTCCGATATTCTTTCTGATCCACTTCGGACAAGTCTGGTGTCTACACGGACTAGTCCGATATACACACTGATCTAAATCGGACAAGTCCTCCAAGTGCGGACTTGTCATCCTAAACACTTAGGGTTTCATATGTCCGGACAAGTCCGATGGCAATCGGACTAGTCCGAAGATTTCCAGTAGTGAAATCGGACAAGTCCGTTTTCAACCGGACTAGTCCGATATTCCTGGACACTTAGGGTTTGCTACACACAGCACACCAGACTAGTCCGGTGACCACCACGGACTAGTCCGATCTTTCTGAACCCTAACGGTCACTTTTAGAAACCCCATATAAATAGAGGTCCACGACCCACTTTTACCCTCTCTCGAACCCTAGCGCCGTCACACCTCCCAAGAGACTCAAAAACCACCTCTCTCCATGAAATTAAGTGCGAAATTGATCAATCTATTGAAGATCACTTCTAGATCATTGGAGAGACACTTGGCACACATCATTGAGCTCTTGGTTTGATTCTCTAACACACCCTTGCGTTTCAATTTGTAATTTTTGAGTGTGTTATTGGTGGATTTGTAAGTTGTAATCAAGGGAGCTCTCAACGTGTGAGAACGCCCCTTCAACTTGGTTATTTACCCTTTGTGATTAGTGGAAGAGGATTGGCCTTCGTGGCGATCCGACGAGGGAAGGGTTGGAGAAGACCCGATCCTTTTGTGGGCTCCTCAACGTGGATGTAGGTTGCCTTCGTGGTAGCCGAACCACGGGATAAATCGTGTGTCTTGTCCTTTTGCGTTCTTCATCTTAATTGATCAACTTAATCTAGGGTTTGATTCACTTTGTTCAATTTGAGTTAAATTGTTGAACAAGAGCCTTAATTGTAATAGAATTTGACATACAACTATTAAACTGTCATTCAAGTTTATATTTCCGCTGCAAACATTAACGAATCAATCAAATTGACTGAACTTGATCAACTTAGCCCGTGAAAACCGGACTAGTCCGCACTTTACCGGACTAGTCCGATATCTCTGGTATTGACTTTGTTGTTGAGTGTTACAGGAACCGAGAAAATTCAAAAAGGCCTATTCACCCCCCTCTAGGCCTACATTCAATTGGTATCAGAGCGGGTTCTTCAAGAAAGAGTGCAACCACTCGAAGAGATCATGTCGGACATGAAGGAAGTTCAGAAAATCAACAACCAGGAAGAAGTGAACAACGACAAGAACCAAAAGCTGGAAAAGTATCTCGAAGCAATTCAAGACTTCGATGATAATGATGAGGAGACGCTGGAGCTGAAAGAACTCCTCAGAAAGAAAGCACTTTCCAAAGGGAAAGCTAAAGTTGAAGAAAAGAAGAAGGGGAGTAGTCACACCGACTACTCCTGATATCCTTTTAACTATGATCGTTTAAATTCAAACAACAACCATTACCTATCTATTCCTCTTGGAAAAGCCCCACACTTCGATGAGAGTTATTACTCCATGTGGAGGCAAAAATATGAAGATGCACTTGATTTCCCTTAACCCAAGTTTATGGCTTATTGTGTGCACAGGAATAAACATCCCAGATGACGACGAAGAGCTCACCCCAAGTCAAGAGCAAGCCATCCACAGAAACGCTCAAGCCACAGCCGTAATCACCTGCTCTCTAAGTCGAGATGAATTCACAAAGGTGGACGGACTGGAGATTGCCAAGGAAATATGGGACACACTACAAACATCCCATGAAGGTGACCGGCATGTGCGGGAGGCGGAAATTGAAATGATCGAAGGCGAACTAGGAAGGTTCGCAATTGAGGAAGACGAGTATCCCCAGGACATGTACAACCGATTGAAGACACTTTTAAACAAGGTTCGATCATATGGGAGCAAGAAGTGGAATGACCACGAGGTTGTAAAGCTCATCCTTAGAGCCTTTATGCCTCGCAATGTCACACTATGCTCTATGATCAGAGAAAGTCCCGGGTACAAGAGGATGACTCCAGATGAATTGCTTGGCAAAATCATCAACTTTGAAATGATGGAGAAACAAGCCAAGCACGTCAAAGAAATAGCCGACCTCACATCGGCCAAGAAGAAGGGAGTTGCTTTAAAGTCCACACTCAAGCCTCTATCCAAAGAAGCAAGAGAAGCACAACTTGAGGAGGGCAACGATGATGAAAGCAGTGAGCTGGACGAAGAGGATATGATTTTGTTCATGAAAAAGTTCAAAAGAATAATGAAGAAAAGATAAGGAACAAAATCAAGTGAAGGCAAGTACAAGGAGAGGACAAAGCCGAAGATGAGGCGGGCGTGCTATAATTGTGGTGAGTATAACCACTTTATAGTCGATTGCCCGTATGAGGACAACAAGAAGAAGAATAAAGAATCCAAGCCTCAACCGAAGAAATTCTTCAAGAAGAAGAAACAAGCTGAACAAGCACACATTGGAAAGGAGTGGGACTCAAACGATGAGTCCTCATCATCCGATGAAGAAGAGATGGCTAGCATAGCCATTGAAAGCACGTCCAAGAAACCCACACTCTTCCCCACGCTCGGTACAAGGAAGGAAATGGCACTTGCCTCATGGCAAAGGAAGGTAAACGCAAGGTAAACATCAAAACTCCTTCTATGCATTCCTACTCAGGTAATGATGAACTAGATAGTGATGATGAAGATATGTTAATTGGATTAGATAGAAAAACTGTTGCTAAAATGAAATTTTTACTTGACCAACTTGTTGAGAAGGAATGGCTAATTGATCGTCAAGAGGAGATTATCTCCCAAAAGGAGAAGTATGTCGAACTTGACAATCTTCTAGTTCTTGAAAAGGAGAAAAACAGCTCACTAGAGCTTGAGCTAGCTTCAAGCAAGAAAACTTGCTTGGAGTTAACCAACTCAAACGTTGCAATCAAGGATCAACTTGATGACCTGATCAAGGTTAACAAGATCCTTGAAGTGCAAGTGGAGTCACTCAAGCTAAGTGAATCTTCCTCCTCTTCAAGTCTACCTTCTCAACCCACTTCAACTAATCTTGTTCATATGTGCAAATGTGGTAAAATCAACACCAGTTTGAAGGAAAAGTCTACCTCCACAAAGGATAAAAATCCTACCCAATGTGGAATATTTGACAAGGAGAGGATCAACTATGCACGTAGTGCATACTTGGTCCAAAGACCTCCAAATGTCAAGTATGGCATTGGTTACTCTTATGATGGAAAGCAAAATGCTGGAAGTCATAAGAATAACAAGGGAAGGATTACCTTTGTGAAGGGAGGACCCTCACAACCTGGTAACTCGAAAATTAAGAACCCGAACTCTCATGAACACCGGACTAGTCCGGTTGTGGTCCAGACAAGTCCGGTCATCCGGACAAGTCCGGTCACCCAGACTAGTCCGACCCATAAACAACAGTAACTTTTGTTCAAAACCTTTGATGCCTCTTATGTATTAATGAGAAACAATCTTGGTAAAGTTTATGCTTATTATGCTGGGCCACGCCATGGGAACACAAAATCCCATGTGTGGGTGCCCAAATGTATTGTAACTAACCTACAAGGACCCAAGCAAGCTTGGGTACCTAAAACCAAGGCATAATTTGTTTCTACAGGCCTATTCCTCCGGTGGATCCAAATGGGTGCTAGACAGTGGATGCACCAACCACATGACCGGAGAAAGGAGGATGTTCGTGGAATATGAAGAAAACGAGGACCCAAACGAAGGCATCTACTTCGGAGATAATAGTCAAGGAAGGGTGCTCGGTACCGGTAAAATAGCAATATCCTCTGAACACACTCTTTCTCATGTTTTACATGTTGAATCTTTAGATTATAACCTGCTGTCCATATCTCAATTATGTGACAAAGGTTATAATTGCTTGTTCACTAACGAGGGTGTGACCGTCTCAAGGAGGAGTGATGGTTCCGTTGCATTCAAGGGTATGTTGAAGGGAAAGCTTTACCTTGTTGACTTCAACAAGGATAAAGCCGAACTCAACACATGCTTGATTGCAAAAACCAACATGGGTTGGTTGTGGCATAGACGGCTAGCACATGTTGGTATGAGGAATCTTCAAAAACTCCTCAAGGGCAATCACATCCGAGGTTTGAAAGATGTTGTTTTTGAGAAAGACAGACCTTGTAGCGCGTGCCAAGCCGGGAAGCAAGTTAGAGCACATCATCCCGCAAAGAACATCACTACGACAAGACCGCTCGAACTACTTCATATGGACTTGTTTGGTCCAATTGCTTACATAAGCATCGACGGTAATAAATACGGTTTAGTCATTATTAATGATTTTCCCCTCTTCACTTGGGTGTTCTTTTTGCATGACAAGTCAGAAACACAAGGGACACTCAAGAAATTCTTCAAGCGAGTGCAAAACGAGTTCTCACTATCGATCAAGAGTATTCGGAGCGACAACGGCACGGAGTTCAAGAACATACAAGTGGAGGAGTACCTTGATGAGGAGGGAATCAAACACGAATTTTCAGCACCATACTCTCCACAACAAAACGGAGTTGCTGAAAGGAAGAACCGAACGCTCATAGAGATGCCAAGAACAATGCTCGATGAATACAAGACTTCGGATCGATTTTGGGCGGAAGCAATTAACACCGCTTGCCACGCCGCAAATCGACTCTACCTTCATCGACTACTCAAGAAGACTCCTTATGAGCTACTCACCGGTAACAAACCAAACATTTCATATTTTCGAGTTTTCGGCTCTCCATGTTATATCTTGAACAAGAAGCCCAGGACTTCAAAGTTCGCTTCGAAGTCCGATGAAGGTTTCTTGCTTGGTTATGATTCGAACACTTACGCCTATCGTGTTTTCAACAAGGCCTCCGGACTTGTTGAAGTGGCACGTGACGTAGTGTTCGATGAAACTAATGGCTCCCAAAAGGAGCAAGTTGATCAATGTGAATTAGGTAAAGAAGAAGCTCCTTATCAAGCATTGAAGAGAATGACTCTAGGCGAAGTTCGACCACAAGAGTCATCGTCACAAATACAAGAGGAAAGTGAACCACAAGAGGAGATCAACAATCAAGGGGGAGCTTCGATACAAGATCAATCACAAGAATATGAAGATGATCAACAAATCAACGAGGGCAACCACTCAGGGGGAGAAGAAAATGATCACCAACACACAACTCTCCAAGTGCCACACCCAAGAGTACACCAATGCATTCAAAGGGATCACCCAATCGACAACATCATCGGTGACATCCAAAAGGGAGTAACCACTAGATCTCGTATAGCTAATTTTTGTGAGCATTACTCGTTTGTCTCCTTTTTGGAACCACGCAGGACTGAGGATGCATTGAAGGATCCGGACTGGGTGGTGGTAATGCAAGAAGAGTTGAACAACTTCAAGAGAAACGAGGTTTGGGAACTTGTGGCAAGACCCAATGCAAATATAGTGGGCACCAAGTGGGTCTTCCGCAACAAGCAAGACGAACACGGAGTGGTGACAAGAAACAAGGCACGACTTGTGGCCAAAGGTTACTCACAAGTCGAAGGTTTGGATTTCGATGAGACTTTTGCTCCAGTAGCTAGGCTTGAATCAATTAGAATATTACTTGCATATGCTACTCACCATGATTTCAAGCTGTATCAAATGGACGTGAAAAGCGCCTTCCTCAACGGACCGATCAAGGAAGAGGTGTACGTGGAGCAACCACCCGGGTTTGAAGACGAAGAGTTCCCCGACCACGTATATAAACTGCGTAAGGCTCTCTATGGCCTCAAACAAGCTCCTAGAGCTTGGTATGAGTGTCTTAGAGATTTCTTAATTGATAATGGTTTTCAAATTGGCAAAGTAGATTATACATTATTCACAAAGAATCTAGATAATGATCTTTTTATTTGCCAAATCTATGTTGATGATATAATTTTTGGGTCAACTAACCAATCTTTCTGTGAAGAATTTAGTAGAATTATGACAGACAGGTTTGAAATGTCAATGATGGGAGAATTGAAGTACTTCTTGGGATTCCAAGTGCGGCAACAAAGGCAAGGAACATTCATAAGCCAAACCAAGTACACGCAGGACATACTCAAGAAGTTTGGCATGGACAAGGCAAAGCCCATAAAGACTCCCATGGCTACGAATGGCCACTTGGATCTCAATGAATATGGACCGAGCGTCGACCAAAAGGTATATCGCTCCATGATTGGATATTTACTCTACTTATGTGCATCTAGGCCAGATATTATGTTGAGTGTATGTTTGTGTGCAAGATTTCAATCCAACCCTAAGGAATGTCACTTGACAGCCGTAAAAAGAATCTTGAGATATTTAGTTCATACACCCAACCTTGGTCTTTGGTACCCAAAAGGCTCCAAATTCAATCTCATTGGTTACTCCGATGCAGATTATGCCGGGTGCAAAGTTGATAGAAAAAGCACCTCTGGCACATGCCAATTCCTAGGAAGATATTTGGTTTCTTGGTCATCTAAGAAACAAAATTCTATTGCATTATCCACAGCCGAAGCGGAGTATGTTGCAGCCGGGAGTTGTTGTGCACAACTCCTTTGGATGCGACAAACTCTAAGGGATTACGGTTACAATATAAACCGTATTCCTCTCCTTTGTGATAATGAGAGTGCCATTAAAATAGCCCACAATCCAGTTGAGCACTCTAGGACTAAACTCATAGACATAAGACATCATTTCTTGAGAGACCATTCCATGAAAGGAGACATAACCATCTCACATGTCAACACCCAAAAACAATTGGCCGACATATTTACCAAGCCACTTGATGAAAAGCGTTTTTGCGAACTCCAAAATGAGCTAAATATTCTTGATTCTCGGAGTGTGGCTTGAAAAGTTGCATACCTGTATGATTGCTTCAAAAATGTTGATTGAATTGTGAAAATCATCCCTCTCCATTTTTCTCTCGAAAAACTATGTCAATTATTAGATCTTGATGAATTTTGATCATTGTATGATTGTTGTATGATTACTGGTCAAATTCATCAAGATTACTTGAATTGTTTTGCCTCTCTATTCTCTATTATTGAACCTTCAAATATATATGAATGGGCTATGCAATTCTTTCCTGGTGACCACGGACTAGTCCGTGGTTACTCGGACTAGTCCGCCCATGCAGACTAGTCCGCAGAGTGCCGGTTAGGCCGGATTAGTCCGATAGACCACATACTAGTACGATATAGGTCTCTGGATGACTTCGGACTAGTCCGGTCATGTCTGGACTTGTCCGATTTTTTGTGTCCATAACCCTAACCGCCACCAAACCCTAATCTCCTCACCCTCTCATTCGCTCTAGGCTTCCTCTCTCTTGCGCTCGAGCTCCCAAGGCGATCTTTTGCATCCTCCGTCGAAAAGCCACTCATTTGGGCGGAGATCAAGCTTGAAGACTTGGGGATTGAAGCTAGCGGACTAGTCCGACCTCCAACCCCCAAACCTTTGAGCCTCCATCGATTTCTTCGGTAAAATCTTCAAAATCCTAGAAATCGTGTTTTTCTCAATTGTTGATCGTTTGGCCTAGCACCCTTCACTAGTTACATGCTTAGTTGATGTACTACGTGTATGCTAGACTAGATTTGCATTAGGGATTGTATCCTGTCCAATCTGTTAGATTTTTGAGGATGAACACCGGACTAGTCCGGTCCATGCACGGACAAGTCCGATGTTTCTGAACCTGAAACATAATTCCTTAATTCCTTAATGCCATCCATTGCTATCTTGTCTTACCTATGCCTTGAATAACTTGTCATTATTCTTGCTCAATCATTCTCAGATCATGTCGAGCTCCGACAACGAGATCTCCGACTTTGAGGCCGAGTTGGACCACGAGGTGGCACCTCGGTCCTCGGCGTGTCTTGGCAAGAAACGCCAAGAAAGACCTTCCGAGCCTGCTACCTACCCTCCCCAGGTTCGGAGGAAGGTTTGTGTCAAGAAGCCCGCCTCGAAGGCTACTACGTCTTCAAGCAGCCTTTGTCAAGCAAAGGGAAAGGGCAAGGGAGTCGCAACGGGGCCAGTTGGGCCCTTGAAGCGTCATGCTCTCAGAGAAGGGGTCCGGGACCCCAATGAAGAGAAATTCAATGGGAAAGGCAGCGATGTGGCAGCCAATCTAAGAAGCATTGATTGCTATGGAAGGCCAAAGCAGGCAGCTGATGGAAGGTTTTGGTCAAACTTCCATGCAGATTTCTACAGGCTGGTTTACCTGCCGATGAAGACTCCGGTGGTGCGCAGTCAGTGGATTGACTGGGCCCACCTAGAGAAGAAGAAATGCTCAGCTTTTGATGAGGTCATTGCTGCAGCAGAAAGGCATGGTCTGAAGGATATGTTTGCCTTCAGACAAAATTGGAATGATGAAGTGATTGCACAATTCTATGCAATGTGCCACTTCTCAAGTGAAGATGAAGAGAGTGTGACTTGGATGACCCATGGATCAAAGTACTCCATCACTCAGGAGGATTTTGCAAGCTTGCTCCATTTAGACTCTGCTGGACATGACCACCTGATCATCCACAACATAGGGGTCATTGAGAGGGACAGAATGAAGTTCTTCTATGAGCCCAACTCTAAGTATGTTCCTCCCTTTACAAAGAACATGAAGCCCTTCTTTGTGGTTCTGAACAGAGTTCTCCGGAAGACCATTGCCCCCAAGGATGGGGATGCAGGGAGTGTACAGGGCTACCTCCGGACTCTAATGAGGATCATAAGCAAGAAGAGACAGTTTGATGTTGCAGATTACATTTGGAACGACATGGTCAACATCTCAAGCACCCCGAACCGGTACTGTGGCTATGCTCCCTACTTGATGTTCATGATTGAGAAGGTCACAGGAATAGAATTCGTGAAGGATGTAGAGCACACTCCCCTGAGGCCTCAGAAGCCTCAGCCTGTGAGTGTCCAGGCTGCTCCCTCGCCGGCCTCAAGTCCTGAGGCACCGGCAAGAGAAAGAGATGTTGCTAGGGCTCCTCCCCCCCTCCAGGGAAGCTCCTCAAAGAGGATCCGCCAGTGGGATCCTCAAATACTTGTCCGCGATATTCTCCTCCTGTAAGAAGATTGAAGTAAAGCTTCATAAACTCAATCAGAAGAGGAAGGAGAATATGAGATATATCAAAGCCAATGTGAAGCAACTGAGTGAAAAGATGGAGATCAACCCCATTGAATCTCCAGTAATTTCTGAAGATTCTAATCTTGACACCTCCGAGCTCGGGCCCTTGTCCCCCTCCGAGCTTGCCTATTTTGGCATTGGGGGCTCGAGCAGCTCCGCTCCTCCTCCTCCCTCTCCTCCTCGTCAAGCGGAGTGCGAAGAAGACGAAGAAGATGACGAGAGGACAGACAACAAAGAGTGAAGAACCTAGGACCTTCCTCTCTCTCTTTTTGGTGTCTTGATGCCAAAGGGGGAGAGATTGAGGGGGAGTCAAGTCTTAGCTTTAGCTGTAATAGGATGCGAGGAGAGAGCCTTCTCTGTACTTTTATTTGTGATTGTCATAGTTTAACACTATTTTCATATTAAGTTTGGTCTTGTGATGAATTGCTCAATTTATTTGCGAGTATGTGATGAAAACTGCATTTTTGCTCCTGGAATGTCATATGCACTTGGTATCGGTTGATTAATGTAAATTCTGTCATTCTCAATGTATTCATGCACTTAGTATGCATCCCACCATAAAGAATGCACATATGGATAATTCTCTTGTTGCTTGATGTATTTTTGAGTCATATGTGCATACTTTATGAAAATCTCATTTTTTGCCTTATTTTGTGAAATCTCAATTGGTTGTCATCAATCACCAAAAAGGGGGAGATTGAAAGTGCATCTAGGACTCCCTTGTGGGTTTTGGATGATTTATGACAAGCAATTGGGATCCTAATCCTTTTGTTGAGATGAATGCAGACAAATAATGAAAAATGAGCAAAATGCCAAAACGAAGGGAAATGAGAAGCAAAGTGAATTTGAGCTCAAGGAGAAGAAAATAGTAGATTATTATGTATGGAGTGTGTTAAGGAAACACACCCAAGAGCTCAATCACTTTCAAGCACACACACACAATGCACAAAGTTATACAGGACCGGACTAGTCCGATATCAGCCGGACTAGTCCGATATCACTTTCTGCACTAGATCGGACAAGTCCGTTGAGATCCGGACTAGTCCGATATCTTTCTGATCCACTTCGGACTAGTCCTCCCTAATGCGGACTAGTCCTCAACACAATGCACAAGTCACACAAAATCGGACAAGTCCGTTGTGATCCGGACTAGTCCGATATTCTTTCTGATCCACTTCGGACAAGTCCGGTGTCTACACGGACTAGTCCAATATACACATTGATCTAAATCGTACAAGTCCTCCAAGTGCGGACTTGTCATCCTAAACACTTAGGGTTTCATATGTCCGGACAAGTCCGATGGCAATCGGACTAGTCCGAAGATTTCCAGTAGTGAAATCGGACAAGTCCGTTTTCAACCGGACTAGTCCGATATTCCTGGACACTTAGGGTTTGCTACACACAGCACACGAGACTAGTCCGGTGACCACCACGGACTAGTCCGATCTTTCTGAACCCTAACGTTCACTTTTAGAAACCCCATATAAATAGAGGTGCACGACCCACTTTTACTCTCTCTCGAACTCTAGCGCCGTCACACCTCCCAAGAGACTCAAAAACCACCTCTCTCCACGAAATTAAGTGCAAAATCGATCAATCTATTGAAGATCACTTCTAGATCATTGGAGAGACACTTGGCACACATCATTGAGCTCTTGGTTTGATTCTCTAACACACTCTTGCGTTTCAATTTGTAATTTTCGAGTGTGTTATTGGTGGCTTTGTAAGTTGTAATCAAGGGAGCTCTCAACGTGTGAGAACGCCCCTTCAACTTGGTTATTTACCCTTTGTTATTAGTGGAAGAGGATTGGCCTTCGTGGCGATCTGACGAGGGAAGGGTTGGAGAAGACCCGGTCCTTTTGTGGGCTCCTCAACGTGGATGTAGGTTGCCTTCGTGGTAGCCGAACCACGGGATAAATCGTGTGTCTTGTCCTTTTGTGTTCTTCATCTTAATTGATCAACTTAATCTAGAGTTTGATTCACTTTGTTCAATTTGAGTTAAATTGTTGATCAAGAGCCTTAATTGTAATAGAATTTGACATACAACTATTAAACTGTCATTCAAGTTTATATTTCCGCTGCAAACATTAACGAATCAATCAAATTGACTGAACTTGATCAACTTAGCCCGTGAAAACCGGACTAGTCCGCACTTTACCGGACTAGTCCGATATCTCTAGTATTGACTTTGTTGTTGAGTGTTACAGGAACCGAGAAAAATCAAAAAGGCCTATTCACCCGCCCCCCCTCTAGGCCTACATTCAACAAGTCTACAACAATCGTTACATCCTCTTGGTACATGTTCACAATCAAATTGTGTACATCTACCAGGGGGCCAAGTGAGACAAAGGTGGTGTTGAAGACAAAAATGAAATTCGAATTCACAAAAATTTGGATTTCATTCATCTGGAGACAAGAGATTACAAAATTGGAGAAGAAGAAGAGAGAATACAAGCGGGAGCTACAGAGAGATGGTCCTAGACCCTATGGAAGAATTGGCCGACCTTCTGGGCCACCTCCGACATGCTGGCTCGGGCAGCTTCACCCTCTCCTTCGATGGGGCCTTCAAGCACTAGGTCCAGAGGGAATTGAGGGTCTCGGCTGGTGTAGCACGTCAGCACAAACTCTACGACGTTCTTCACCAAGGACTGACCCTCTGTTTCCAACTGGTCCGCGATGACATCGCCCATCTTGGAGAGCTTGTTGCCTGTTGAACTCAGCGCCTCCAACGCCTGGTCCAGCTCTGGCTCCAGATTATCCGGATGAATGGGACGGAAGCCCATTGGTGTTAGCGCATCGTTGGCCTTGCCCAGGAAGTCCCAAAAATTTTGGGACTCTGCAACCCTTCCGCTCCGCATCTCTGCCAAGGATCTTTTGGCCGCCGCAAGCTCCGAGCTCTTCCGAGCAAGACACTCCACCTCTTTGGCATTCTGCTGAATCGTTTCAACAACGTGCCTTTTGAGTTTGCTGAGCTCTTCCTCCTAGAGGTGGATCTCATTCCGGCGGTTGACCAGATCTTTCTCTCGGCCCCACACTTTCTTCTCCCTGGCGGTAATGGCATTTTCCTGCTTGTAGAGATCTTGCCCTCGCTCCCAGACCTTCTTCTCCTCCTCCTTGCAACGCTCCTCCAATTTCTTGGTGCGTTCTTCAAGGCTCTTGTCAGCCAGAGCTGTCTTCTAGACAAGCTCTTCCTCCCTCTTCACGAGGTCGTCCCGCAGCTTCAGGAATTTCTGCTCGTCATCTTTGTGCCGTCTCTCCCGCGCTTCAAGAGCCTCCTGACGCTTGACGAGACTATCATGGATGGAGGCGAGCCTTTCCTAGCGTTCATCAGTTGCACTATTTGCAGCCTTGGCCTGCTCATAAATGGCTCGAGATTGGTTGTCGAGGGTCCGCGTCATGCTTTCCCTCTCGTCCAACAATTTACCCCAGTACTCTAGTCGGACTTTCTCCCTTTGCACCCACTCATTGTCGTCAGCCAACCTCAACTGCGCCAGCTTGGTCTCGAAATGGAGTCGGTTGTGCCACCTCCTAAGGGTTTGGCGCTCCTATTCGAGGGCCTTGCTGTCGTGGTAGAAGGCCAGCTGGACTTGGCGAAGACAGGAGCAGACGTTGTCAATAGATAACGATAGGGGGATCCGGTATGGACCTACTGAGGTCCTCTCCGCTGGCTCCAGCGGATCTTCAGCAACAAAAATTGGGTCCCACTCTACAAGAGCGGTCCCCTGAGCTTCAACGACACTAGGGCCGTCCTCCGGGATAGCCTCGGCCGCCGCCGAGGAAGTACTTGCAGCCAAAGTTCCAACCTCCGGAATTGGTTCTGAAGGCCTAGCCCCTAAGTCATCAACAACTGGCCCCTCCGGTGGGGGGCCAACAACTTCATCATGGCACTCTGGCTCAGCAGCGGGCACCTCCAGGATCACCGCTTCCGGAGCGGGTGTTGAAGGTTCGGTCGGAGCAGAAGCTACTTCTGGCTCCGGCGCAGGCGCCTCCTCTGCCTCTGGCTCAGGTGCTGGAGTTTCGACCATCATGGGCTCGGGCGCTGGCGCTTCGACCACCAAAGGCTCAGGCGCCAACACCTCCGCAACAACTGGCTCAAAAGCCGAAACCTCTTCAACAGCCGGCTCCACAGCCGGAACTTCTACAGCAACCAGCTCTACTGCCAGAGCTTTCTTGACAACCGGCACAAGTGACAGAGCTTCATCAACACCCGGCTCTACCGCCGGGACCTCATCAACCACCAAATCGACTGCTGGGGCTTCAAAAACATCCGACTCTAGGGTCGGAATTGCATCTCCCCCCGGCTCTGCGGCCAGAGCGTCCAACATCTCAGCATCCAAGCCCGAAGCTTCGACCTCCGGGGCTGAAGCTACTGGTACATCTTCATTCTCATGGTCCGGCACTACCACGTGAGCTTCTGGGGATGAGTCGAGGTCCAAAACCACGACAGCCAGCGCCGGGGCTGCCGCAGCCTCAACCACCTCTTGGGGCGGTGCTGGGATCGGAGCCAGAGCTTCAGCCCACACAACCTCAACCGCTGCCACAAGGACTGGAGCTTCAACCCTTTTCTTAGGCACACTATGGATGAAGGACGAAGAAACTCAAAATGCAGTTATAACAATAAAACAACGGACTGAGGTAAAAAATCAAAAATTACCTTAGAAGGCTTCCACACCAGTTACCATGGAACCTCTTCTCCGGACGCTCCGGACTGGCCCCAGCCGCCACTGGCGTGGTAGTCCCGTAGGGTCCCCCGGAGCCTGCTGCAACTATCGGCGTTGCTATGGTCGAGGCCCCCCTCGACTGGGAAGGACCTCCAGACTCGGAGCCCTCAGTTGGCTCTGGTACCGGAGTCACTTGGCCAGAGCTAGCACCCCGGGAAGATGCCGCTACTGGAGTATATGCCGCCGTTGTAGACCTCTCCCTCCGGGGAGAAGGAGACACCGCGTAAGAAGTATGCCTAGCGGACCTTCTGTCGGCATGCTTCCTCTTACGGCTCGAGGGCTCGACCAATTCCTTGCCCTTGCCGACGACTTCAGTTCTTGGCTTCGGAGTAGGGACGGAGCCACCTTCAGGAGCTTCAGAGATCGCCACTCCAGTTATCGAACGCCTCTCAATGATACCGAGGTCATCAAGCACTGGCATCGTCCACCGGAGCTCCCTACTGAACTCTGCCTCTATGTTCAGAGGGAGGAAAGCTGCCGGCGGAGCTAAGTCGTCGCCCTCGAAGTTGATGCCGTGCTATTACTTCTTGAGGTGGAGCTCCAAAGTTGCACCCTCCATGTTGGACTTTAAACCGGTCTCGATCCGGTCGTCGTCCAGCATACTATTGAGGGCCCAAGCCAACTTCTCCCTCCTCTTCAACGGAGCCCACCTGTTGGTCAGGAAGTTGCAAACACCGCCTGGGGAGTCACCCCTCCTTCCACGCATAGGCGGATCCTGGTCAAAGCAGGGTTGAAGGCATCCAACAACACCGGAGCTTCACTCCAAACTGCAGTGTCGATGTTGGGGAGGCCTTCTGGCAGCTCCAACTTCTCATGCTCCTCCACCCTGATTACAATCCAATCCTTCTTCCAGTCGTCCCACTTCCCAGAAGGGAACGACCGCAAGTACTTGTACGGGTACTTCTTACACTTCACAAAATAGTAGAAGCCAAGGTACTTGTCACTCCTGCCCGTGGCTTGGACAGTGAAGAAGGTGCGTAAAAGCTCAATGCAGGGGGGAATGCTCACCCATATCTCGCAGAAGTGAACAAATATTGACACCAACAGAATGGAGTGGGGGCCAAGGTGGTACAGCTGCAGACCATAGAAGTCTAGCAGCATCAAGAAGAAAGAGGAGAAAGGTGGGATCAGTCCCACCATGACGTATGCGGAGAAGTACACCATGTCGCCAGCGTGTTCCTTCTCGAACGGGAGCTTGCCGGCGCGGACCAAGTGGTTGAATAAGTCAGGGGACCATCTCATGAGGGCTTGGACCTTCTTTAAATCATCATCGGTCTTCAGTCGGCTCTGGCAGAGACCCAACTCCATCGCGGCACAGCGAGGCAAGAGAGGAAAGGCAAGCAAAAGTTTGGAAGGTTTGAGCGCAAGATCGATTGTAAGGCGTAAAGAACCCCAAACGGTGCGTGCTTTCCTTCTTAAGTAAGCTCCCGCAACGCCTGGATGGAAACCGCAGAGGAGCCGACGATACCAGTCAAAAATTTCACCCCGCCAATGACAAGGGGGCCCGGGGCCACCCCAACGATCAAGTCGAGGTTCTTACCCCAGGCGAACGGTTGTCATCATGAAAGGCGGGAAACCCGAAGGCGGCGGCCTGCCAAGGCGTGCGAAACCGATACGATTTTCGTATCGAGAACCGGCAACCTTCAATTGTGTGAGATTCGCACGCTGAGATCTCACCTGCCGCCTCCTAGATACGACATGCAGCGGAAGTTTAACTATGAACTATCGCCAACGGCACGACCAAAGACCCTTGAAGACACGACTCAGAAACCGAAGAATGGACCCACCTCCGGCGAAATGACTTCATCCAAAAGGTCTCTCCCGGAGGTGAGTCCAGGGGGCCACTGTCGGTACCCTTGGGATTGCAAAGATCACAAGGAAACTCCATCTACCAGATTTGAAGACCTCCGAAGGCCCCACATGTCAGGCGTAACCGGACCTGCTTCCTCGACATAGTTAGTCCCAGGGCCGCCACGTGTATCATAAGACCGGAGCTATCACCCACACATGGGAAGCTCCGGTCGGAATACCAGTATGGCACCCCCAGACCTAAAGCTAGAAAGAGGGAAGCTCCGGTACTGACATGTGTCCAGTAGCACCGGACCTACTCGTCCACGACGGTAAGCTCCGGTGCTGCCACGTGGCGACCGCCGGACCTTCAACTTCAACAATCAGGCTGGTGGACCCCCCAACGGTTCCGGACCTTCAAGGATCAATCAAAGACTTCCAGATACGATTAAGTATCATTAATATCATATTAATGACACACGATTAGATGACCCTTAATACTGGTAACGGCACTGTTAAGGCCTGTTACTAGGCTATTAAGGGTAATTAACCTTATTAATTGTGTATCAAGTATGTGTAACCGTCGAGGACACCTGTCGGGCCAGGCTAACGATGTAACGACCAGTCCTTGTACTATAAAAGGACTGGTCGACAATACACAAGGGACGGTTCCAGACCACTACTGAACTCCCTGAGCTAGACGAGCTTCTTCTTCTGGAGCTTCTTCTAGACTCACACGCTTAATACAACACCAACACACCCCGTGGAGTAGGGTATTACACTCAGGTGGCCCGAACCACGTAAATCTTTGTGTACACTTTTCTTTCACCTTCTTTAATCTCTGCGCGCCCATTACCGAACTACAACTCCTTGATCTAACAAAGGTAGTGTCTGGAGATCTGCCGGATCCAAACACCGACAGCCCGGGGCAGGTCATTTGTGCTAGGCTGGCCCGATACCCAAAGTGGTGATGGAGAGGCGGAGCCGAGATGTCGAGTCGGGATCACATTGTTGCGTCAAAAATTGGCGGAGCCGAGGTGTAGAGAGGGAGGAGGGGGTGTTGCATCCAGAGTAGTAGAAGCATCGAGGTGGAGAGGAAGAGGAGGGGGCATCACACGAGATGGCCTCGCGTGCGAGGATGGCGATCCGGCAGTTGGTGCCGAGCGGAGGTGTCGACGGTCGATCGACATACGTGGTTCAAGCTTCGAGGCAGAGTCGTGGGGAGTGAGGGCGAGTGGGTGACTTGGAATGCGCTTTGCATCAGAAGAGCTAGGGCCTTAGGGGTGTGTGTGGGTAGGGGATTAGGGCTTTGCTAGGATAGGTAGGCTTCCTTTATACTATTCCCAATACTCGAGCCTTCGCAGGTCGGTTCATATCAGGCTACCAACCACCGGTTAAGTAGGCCTGGCACCAACCCTTACATGGGTCGTGCCGTGCCAACCCAACGAGTTTCCAGCTAGGCCCAAGCATGGCCCTTGCCAAGTACTAGGTTGGCCCGAGCCGCTCCATCTAGTGTTGGACCATGCTCATGCTCGGCCAAATTCGTAGGGCCTCGAGCCGATCCATTTGGCCAGCTATAAGCCACACCACATCGTCGATGTTGTCCATCCACATGCCCTCAATGCTGCCTCTACTGCTAGCGCACCACATTGTCCATGTTGTCCATGTGCGTACCCTCCACACCACCCATGTGTGTGACCACTGCATAGTCACCGCTGACACGGATCCGGTCTCAACGACCTCATATCTAGCTACAATTCCTGATGAACTAGAAGCCACTATCTCCATGCCTCTCACCAAGATCTCTCTAACGGTACTCCTCGGAATGGGAAAGGCTACGCAGCTATTGTCATGGCTAGCTCTGTAGGTTTTCGGCTCCTTTGTTCTAGTGGTGGCTCGATAGAGAGAGATGAGGTAGTGGTTGCAGCAACTAGGGTTTAGTCGTCTCCGAGCCGCCCACAAATTTGCGACGCGGGGGGTCACACCTTTATTCTAGGTGGACCAAATTCAAGTCATTAACAGAAAATCAAAAAGCTCATATAATTGTTTTAATTGGTTTAATTTTTGTTAGGATATATACTTCATTTTCCTGCTTTCTAACATGCAATTGTGAGTAAATGGTTTTTGTGTTCCGCAAAAGTGGAGGAATTTGGAAACTTCTAAATGTTTCCATGTACATAATTACAACAGGTGGACCAAAGTTTTCCTATTTAAGCATTGGTTCATGTTATGTTGATTCCACTAACTTATTTAGCAAAGCTGATCCAATTGTTGGTACCAGGGTGTGTTTTGTTCAGGTGTGAATTACTAAAAATCTGATTTTAGTTGTGAGATGTGAAAAAACTATTGTGAGCTAACAACTATGGGGAAGCTAGAATCTTTTTGGGTGAAACAAGTGTCAACTGTGGTTTCTATAAGAAATGTTTGTTGCACCCGTCAGAAAGTTGTGGACCTCGCTCCTCTCACAGGAGCAGCTCCAACCATCCCCACATTGTCTTCTTCCACCTCTGTTCATGTCCTGAGTAGCTAGAGTCGAGCTATTATTGTATGTCGTTGGGGGCCTATGCCCATCCGGATATACTGATTCAAGAGTCATGTGGTGCATTTTGGCACCCCATGGTGATGGTACAAGCTCACCATGGTCGTTGAGGCACTCGAGTGTGGCGTCACCACTCTGCAGCACCTCCTCTTCCTCGCTATCAGATGATGTATGCGTCTTCACGCCTCCTCATCATGAGCCTCCGCAGCACAAATGGACGACCTCCATGATTCCTTGCCCCCTCATTGTGAGTCGCTTGAAGCTGCTCCGACAACGTGTTGACAAGGTGGTCATGTTGTGCCATCCGTGCCTCCATGGTCACCGCCCTTGAGCTTGTTGTCCTATGCCTAGTCATTCCTGTTGATCTACCATCCTCAATAAGCTGTCTCGAGTCACCATCGAGTCCAGCGCGGTAGAGCATGCCCCCGGCCTCCCTTGTCCATGGCCCTTCACGAATCCAAGCTCCATTCCTGTTAGGCGGGTCATGGAGAGGAGTCGAATTAGGAAGGAGCGGTAAGGCTTTGGGAGAAGAAGAGAAAGAACATGATTTGTATCACTAACCGTTTGCAGATCGATAATTTCTTCTAAAAGTTGGATGAAAATATGTGAAATCTGGTGCTGGAGTATTTGACTTTATACTAAGAAAATTAATTGCTTCTCTAAATTTATTTGGCAGAGATACTTCTTTGGTTGAGATTTTAGATTCTGCATACAAATATGCTCAAAGTTTGAACCGAATGGACTGCAAGTACAATAAGAAGAATTTACATGGTTGTCTCGAGGGTGATTACAGTGTAGTTCAAAAGGCAACCAATTGACCTGAGCATTCAGAGCGCAATTGTGAAGCCACAAAATGACACTAGCTAGAACCTAGGCTGGGTGAAGCTTGACACTTTGAGCTGTTAAGCTACTATGCATCTACCATTTGATTCCAAAAGCTTAACATGATGGGGAAAGTTTGCCAATTCACTTATACTTCAACATTCTCCCTCACGTGGAGGCTCCCTCGGTCCGCAAACATGAAATAGGAGTCAACTGCAATTTATTTAATAAATCATGTCTGTGAGGATTCAAACTCGAGACCTCTAGCTTTGATACTATGTTAAGCTACTATACACTCACCAACTGCCTCCAAAAACTTAAGTTGATGGAGAAAAGTGAGCAATTCACTTATATTTCAACACAAACTTCTTCATGAATCCAGCTAGTTTTTCCTTGTGGGTGAGGCCATTCTAAAAGGAGGAAGATCAGGCCTTGAGTTTCTAGCGAGGGCGTAAACTGAGTATATGCTGCATCGTTGAGCATTGAATGTTCTCAAAGTAAACCAATTTGCACAAATAATAGTTTAGTTTTAATAGAAAAACGCACACCTAAATTTCTATGTATGGGGCTAAAACCACTTTTAAGACAAGGAAACTGAAAGATCATGACTCATTAACCCTGACTCATTCGCCCGACCAAACTGCTGATCATGTGATCAAAACTGCTCAAGCCTGGTTGGATCCTGGCTCAGCATGGACAACTCTCCTTTTTGCGCTAAGTAAATGATCAAAACAAGGAAGAAACAGCCAGCACAACAAATACAAATGCGCCAAGAAGGTTGTTTTATTTGAATGTTCAGAGATGAAGAATGGCGTTTTGATGAGACTTAGGTCTAAGAGAGCAAAGCGCAAGACATTAAGACGGTAAGATGTATAGCATGAATTTCTTCTTTGCACATGTCATCTCACTTCAAAAAAAAAAGGGAAAAAATCATAGCATGAAGCAACAGTAATGTGAAAGAGAGATTGACTTAGTGGTTAAGTACTCTAAGTAGCACTAATCTAGTTCTGAGTTTGAGAATATTAAATGCACGTAGTCTCTACAGAATAATTAATCTACAAAGTAAGCAAATTTTCTTGAGTTGCTTTAAGAAACTTTAATAGTCGTGTGAGGTGTCAACTGCACTAAATTAGTTGTGCATCACCGTTGAACTGCCTTACATCACCCACGCAGTACAAAGGCGTGTTTGTAGAGCTGGGACCTGGGCCATGCCGGGGCTGCACAACACGGCCCAATCATGCTTTGGGCCGAAATGGCCCGTGGACAGAAAGCATGACGGGTCACTCGTGTCGTGTTGGGCCGGTCAGGCTGACAGCCGAAAAAACGCAGCCCAGGCACGACCCGGGGCACGATGGGCCCAGCAACCCAACAGCAGTAATTAAAAAAAAATTAAGATCCAGCAGCCCACCAGCCCCAAGCATGACCCAACAACATTTAAAAATTGATTTAAAGTCAAAAAAAATTAGAATACATAGATAAAAAAATTCAAAAAATATGAAAATTTTAGTGAAGGTTACACTACTACAAAAAGCATTTTTACAGGCGTCTCAATTTTTCAAACACAGGCGGTCTTTAAAAATATGCGACTGTGATGACGAATGATATAATAACCGTCTGTGATGAAAGAACAACACAGGCGGATTTTAAAGAACAACCGTCTGGGTAAATACATGATCTTCAGAATCGGTTCTTAATTAAGAACCGCCTGTAATGCAACGAACTTCACAGACGGATTTTAAGAAACAACCGTCTGGGTAAATACATGATCTTCATAGGCGGTTATTAATTATTAACCGTCTGCAATGCAATGAACTTCACAGGCGGATTTTAAGAAACAACCGTATGGGTAAATACATGATCTTCACAGACGGTTATTAATTATTAACCGTCTGCAATGCCATGAACTTCACAGACGGATTTTAAGAAACAACCGTCTGGGTAAATACATGATCTTCGTTGGCGGTTCTTGATTAATAACCGTCTGTAATGCAATGAACTTCACAGATGGATTTTAAGGAACAACCGTCTGAGTAAATACATGATCTTCGTTGGCGGTTCTTAATTAATAACCGTCTGTAATGCAATGAACTTCATAGCCGGTTCTTGATTAACAACGGCCTGAGAAGATCATGTATTTTCAGTGGCGGTCATTGTTTAATTATCATAAGCGGTTTTCATTGAAATTACAGGGATGTAGTTGCAATTATATATCACAGCCGCATGTAGTCGTGCAGGCAAAATTGTATCAGGAAAAAAACACAGATGAGCTAGCGGATACTAGTACAGTAATGCATTATAGGAAATGCTCGATCACCAGTGAGGCTGGCTTAATTGTGATAATACACCATTAGAGGCTTTACAATTGTTCAAAGATAATTTCTTTACACACTGAACAAAAATCATGCTACATTCATTGTAGATCGACGATGAAGCTCCCATCGATCAATCTAAATTGTAGCGTCCTGCTTGCTCCCGAACACGTCTCTTATATTCCGCTGGATCCTGAAAATATTGACATTATTTAAATTAACAAATGTCGAAGGAGGAATGAATAACCTACATTGGTCACTAAGTCAAAGTGTCATCTAACCTTGATAAGTAGATTATAGCAATCATTTTCAACATCAGGCACATTTGGCTGATGCAGCAAACGCTGAACTTCAAGTAGTATAGTTTTGATTGTAAAAGCACTGCACCACCCCTACGAAATATAATTTAAGCAATATAAGAAACCAGTTCAAATAAGTTCTACAAAAATTATAAGTAATAATTACATGAACAAAATAGGTATATCTTACAGTCTCTTGATCAAGAATCCCGATGCAGAGTGCTCCCGAACGATGGACATTTGGGTGGAAGAACCCAATTAGAAAGGAGCATCTTGGAGGCACCAAGGGATAGTCCTCAGAGAAGGAGATTGTCAGGGGGTAGTAACCATCTTCCCATTCAGTCTGCAAAAGAAATTTATTAATAGGAGGACGATAGTTAAACTCATATTATGCTTGTTCTTCATGACTTACCCCTTCTTTACCGGGGACGATGCACTGCCACTTCAATAAATCTCCCGATTCAGGCTTCGTAGAGAAACCCTACGCGGAGAAATTGAAAATACCAAAAACAAACAACACGGAAAAACAAACTACAGTTAAGTTCATCAGTCCATTACAGATACATATGTATATACAACCATGTGACCGGTGTGCCATATGTACATACATGGGGATGGTTCTTGCGCCACGCCAAGCGCTCCTCCTTCAATCGACTACACGCCCGAGACATCATTATCTGAAGAAAGACCAAACTTCCAAACTTCCAAATCATTGAGTCCAAACGCATATGTACACAAATGCAAAAGGACACAATCCATATACCAACATTGTTCTAAGTTGATTTCAGAAGATACAAATATATACAATATATATCATCTCGCATTGCTATATACATTTTTTCCAGCATTGACATCTTCTCGCATATAGGGTTTCAAATTCTTTTTAATGCTTCTCTCTACGCGCTTGATGTTTTCTGGTTCGGTGAAAAGGTACATCTCTTCATACTGATTATATTCCTCTTCATTATCTCCCACATTGTCAACCCCAACAATATTTTGCTTTCCAGAAACAACTACGTGCAACTTCTCAGTTTCTGGATCTTGAACATAAAAAACTTGTGCAACATTATCGGCGAGAACCCACAGGTCATCTTTGTAACCCACTTTATTCAAGTCTACCAGTGTCAGTCCGTAATTGTCCACTTTCAAACCATCAGGATGTTTGACCCATTGGCACTTAAATATGGGCATTACCATTCTTTCGCCATAATCGAGTTCCCATATTTCCTCTATGAACCCGAAGTATGTGGTCTTCTGCCCTTGTGAATCATAAGCCTCAATACGAACACCACTATTTTGTGCAACACTCTTACCGTTGAAAGCATCTAGGCCCCATGAGGTACGATTTCGGTGATTAATGACAACCATTCGATATTACTAATGAATTTGTGAATGCAAGGTCTCAATAACACTCAATCAAATGAAATCAAAATCACATTGGAGACCCATATAAAATCAACGAATGAGATCAAATCAAATCATATGAAGACAAGAAGTGAAAGCTCTAACTTGATATCACTCAATGCTTGAAGACAATCAAAACAACATTTCAAACAAGTGTCAAAGAGGTCACAAGTTCAAATTCCAAAAGAACAACTCAAAACAACTCGAAGTCAACAAGTTGAACACACCGGATCATCCGATGGTCTTTGAGTTGACACACATCGGTCGAGTTGGTTCAACTGAAGAAGAAGACCTCAGAAAAATGCACTCACCGGATCATCCGATGTGAGTGGCTCAGTGACATCGGTCCATCATCACAGATTGCAATACCATTGGACCAAGTGAAGCACCGGATCATCCGATGTATAGACTTACATACATCGGTCGATCACTCCAGTGAGCCTCAAGATCAAGCAAAATTCTGGAGGAAGAGCCACCGGATCATCCGATGAAAAGACATATCAACATCGGTCTAACAACGGTCATATCTGACACAGTGACATCAGCTAATTTGGCTTTGACCGATGATAACTGAAGGGGAGACATCGGATCATCCGGTGTTCGCAGAGAAGTGATGTCAGCCTACTTTTCCAACGGCTATCTCGTGGAGGCTGGCTATTTATACCCCTTCAACCTGTCAAATCGACAAGACTTGAAGCCCAGACATACTCTACACATCCTAGAGCATTCAAGCAATAGAGCAACCACTTTCACATCATTTGTACACCAAGAGATAGGCTAGAACTAGCTAGAGATAGTGCTTGGGTGCCTCCATTCTTGGTGATTGGAGTCTCTAGTGTAGTGAGAGCCCAAAGAGAGTGACCCTTGGTGTGTGTGACTTCCGGAGCTTGCCAAGAGGATTGTGGAAGCCCGGAGGATCCCAAAGTGTACAAGGCTTGAGCTCCACCTTGCCGAGGTTGGCGAACGGAGAAGAATAGTGAAGAAGCCCCTTGTCTCGGTGACTTGGGAGTGGCAAAACCCTTCGGTGGGTGCCACAACGTGGATGTAGGAAGATCCTTGTGATCTTACCGAACCACGGGATAAACTCCGTGTCCCTTGAGCGTTTGCATCCCTCTCCCTTTTTACTCTTATGCAATCTTCATTCCGCAACTTTAATTTATATTGATTGCATAGTTTAATTGCATAGGGAATTGGGCTTTAGGTTGTTAATCGTAATTGCTTTAAAATTTGAAAGAAAGCCCAATTCACCCCCCTCTTGGGCGTTTCGATCCTTACAATTGGTATCAGAGCCTTGTTGCTCATTGGATCATTCTAGCTTCACCGCTAGAGAGCTTAAATGGCCAAGAATGGGGGTTCGATTCCTATCTTCGAGGGCAAGAACTTTGCCTATTGGAAAGCACGCATGCGTGCCTACCTAGAGGCCATTGCTCCCGAAGTTTGGGAAGCGACCCATGCGGGATTTGGAGATCTCAATTATGTTGGTGATCAACTAAAATGGGATGCTAAGGCTAGAAATGCCATCTATGAATGCATAAGTCAAGATGTTTTTGCTAGAATTGCTAGTAAGGAGAAAGCTTGTGAAATTTGGGCATGTCTAATTGAAATTCATGAGGGCTCATCTCGTGTTAAAGAACTCAAATATCACTTGCTAAAATCCAAGTATGATGAATTCAAAATGCTTCCTCATGAGAATGTTAACCAAATGTTTTCTCGCTTAAATGTGCTCATTGAGGAGATTAACGCACTTGACATTGCTTCTCTTGGTAAGGGACTTATCAACCGCAAGATCCTCATGCTTCTACCTAAGCCCAAGTACAACATTATCAACTCAATGCTCCAAAAGGAATCACTTGACAACATTGAAGTCTCGGAGCTCATTGGAGAAATTCATGCTCATGAGATGAGCGTACTTGGAATGATGGAGGAGTCATCGTCAAAAACTATTGCTCTCAAGGCTTCAACCAAGAAGACAACTCCCAAGAAAAAGAAAGTGGTTGAGCCTAGCTCAAGCGAAGAAGAGCAAGCAACAAGTGAAGATGACGATGATGAGCTTGCGTTGATGATGAGAAAATTCTCACGTCTAAACTCCAAAATCGCAAAGAAGGGATACTCCTTTGATCCAAAGAAGAAAGCCTTCCTCCCAAGAAAAGATGAAAACAAGACATGCTACAATTGTGGTGATCAAGGCCATATTTCATATGATTGTCCAAGACCCGACAAGAGGAAGGACAACCACAAAGGAAAGCATAGAAAGCTAGAAGAAAGTGATGAAGATGAAGAAGAGGTCAAACCCAAGCGCTCCTTTGGAAAGAAGAAATTTGACAAGGGCAAGAAGACCAAGCTCTTTCCAAAGAAGAGAAGAGGGCCTCAAAAAGTCTTCATGTGCGAGGCAAATGAGTGGATCACGGATGAAGAGTCAAGCGATGAAGAGAGTGAAGATGAAGAAAACTTGGCGGGCCTTGCCATCGTCGACAAGGACAACTCACCTCTTCGTCCACCTCCTATGTGCCTCATGGCTAAAGGTAACACTAAGGTATGTGACGATTCTAGCGATGATGATGATGAGCTCTCCCCCGATGAACTAGCATCTATAATTAATGAATACCATGTCATCATAAAAAGGGAAAAGAGCAAGGTTAAAGCACTTGAACAAGCTTGTGCTAAACTTGAGAGTGCGAAGCTCGATTTGCATGACAAGTATGTAACCATACTTAAAGAGCATGACACGCTCAAAACACATGTCAAGCAAATCGAGGAGGAAAATGCTCAGATCAAGCTTGATCATCATGATCTTGACTTAGCAAACCAAGCACTCTTGGGAAAGCACAATGACTTGGTTCAAAAACATGAAGTGCTTAACCTTGCTTATGAGGCAATTGAACTAAAAATGAAAAACATGAAAAAGGAAACCCTTGATGGCAAAGTATCAACTATTTCACATGCCACTAATACTTTGGATAAGTCTTTGCCTTTGAAAGCAAGCCTTAGGGAGAAGGAATTGATGGACGAAATTGAAAGTCTCCGCACTAGTGTGGTGAGACTTTCCAAGGGGGAGGACAAGCACAAGGAAATCCTCTACCAACAAGCCAAAGGCTTCAACAAGAGAGGACTTGGATCCTTCCCGGTGCTCAACAAAGGAAAGGTGCCCTCACCGGAGCTTAGGACGAGCTTCATCAAAGAAGTTGGATCCTATTGCCAACATTGTGAGGTCACCGGACACCACACGAGGGAGTGTCCTCTTCCCAACCGTCCTTCTCCCAAATTGCCTCCTAACTACAAATCTACTTTCCATGATTATCACTATCTCTTAAGCAAAGTAGGTGGCAAGGTGAAGGCAAGGTTCATTGGCAAAGATATTAAGGGCATGAAGGGGAAGCTCCCCAAGCAACTTTGGGTCCCAAAATCACTTGTATCACACATACAAGGACCTAAGTTAGCTTGGGTGCCTAAACTCAAAAACTAACTTCATGTGTGTAGGTGAACTACAAAGCCGGAGGAAAACATTGGGTACTCGATAGCGGGTGCACTCAACATATGACCGGCAATGATGGTATGTTCACCACCATAGAGAACCCCGATAATCATGAACAAGTCACCTTTGGTGACAACTCAAAGGGGAAGGTAATTGGTTTAGGTAAAATTGCTATTTCGCATGATTTGTCCATTTCTAATGTACTATATGTTAAGTCACTTAGTTTCAATCTACTTTCTATTGCACAACTATGTGATCTTGGACTAACGTGCACCTTTGATAAGAATGGTGTTGTAGTAACTAGTGAATCAAGCAAAGAACTAATCTTCAAAGGATTTCGGCATGGACATCTTTACTTGGTGGACTTCTCCAACAAGGATGCTAGCTTGACCACTTGTCTTTTCACTAAGACAAGCTTGGGTTGGCTATGGCATCGACGCATTGCTCACATTGGGATGAGCAAGCTTAAGAAGTCATTCAAGCTTGGGATGGTGACCGGCGTGAAGGATGTCACGTTTGAGAAGAACAAGCTTTGTAGTGCTTGTCAAGCCGGGAAGCAAGTTGCTTCACACCACCCAATGAAGACAATGGTGTCAACCTCCAAGCCGCTTGAACTACTCCACATGGACCTCTTCGGACCATCCACATATCAAAGTCTTGGTGGTAACTTCTATTGTCTTGTTATCGTTGACGATTATTCTCGATATGCTTGGACTTTGTTTTTAGGTGACAAGGGTGAAACTCCGGAAGTTTTCAAGACCTTTGCCAAACGTGCTCAAAGGGAATTTCAACTTCCCATCATCAAAGTCCGGAGTGACAACGGCACCGAGTTCAAGAACTACAACATTGGGGAGTGGTGTGATCATGAAGGCGTGAAGCATGAGTTTTCGGCCACATACACCCCCCAACAAAACGGTGTCGTTGAAAGGAAGAACAAGACCCTTATCACCCTTGCAAGAGCAATGCTTGATGACTATGGCACGTCGGAGAAGTTTTGGGCCGAAGCAATCAACACGGCGTGCCATGCCGCAAATAGGGTCTATCTTCACCGACTACTCCAAAAGACCCCATATGAGATCCTCATTGGGAGAAAGCCCAACATCTCCTACTTTAGAGTCTTTGGGTGCAAATGCTACATCTACCGCAAGAAAAGGCTCGGTAAGTTTGAAAGAAGATGTGATGTTGGTATTTTTCTTGGTTATGCATCAAACTCAAAAGCATATCGAGTATTCAACCTAACCTACGGTCTAGTTGAAGAAAGTTGTGATGTTGAGTTTGATGAGACTAATGGCTCCCAAGAGGAGAGTTTTGGTCATGATGAAATAGATGATGAGCCTCTACGAGAAGCCATGAAAAACATGACCATTGGAGACATCAAGCCGGAAGTTGAAGAGGGCCATGATCAAGGGGGAGCTTCAAGTTCCAACAACAACACCCCCATGGCGCCTCAAGTAGAAGAAGAAGAGAAAGATGATCCATTGCCAATGCAAGATTCACAAGCCACACAACACCAACAACAAGAAGAAGTACATGATCAAGTCCAACCACAAGAGGAACAACAAGCTTCACCACCGCCAAGTGCCTCACAACCACTTATGAGGCATGGACGCATCTCCAAGGCGCATCCAATGGACCAAATCATTGGAAGTCCTTCAAGGGGCGTAAGTACTCGTTCCCGCCATGTCGCCTCATTTTGTGAGCACTACTCTTTTGTTTCATGTGTAGAACCCACTCATATAGAGGAAGCACTCCAAGATCCAAATTGGGTGATGGCCATGCAAGAAGAACTCAACAACTTCACCCGCAATGAAGTTTGGGTGTTGGAGGAGCGACCCAAGGACAAGAACGTCATCGGTACGAAGTGGGTATACCGGAACAAGCAAGACGAGAATGGCGTCGTGGTCCGCAACAAGGCAAGACTTGTGGCCAAGGGTTTTTCACAAGTTGAAGGACTAGACTTTGGAGAAACATTCGCTCCGGTCGCTCGGTTAGAGGCTATTCGCATACTCCTTGCCTTTGCTTCACATCACAATATAATGCTTTATCAAATGGACGTTAAAAGTGCCTTTCTCAATGGCTATATTAACGAACTTGTTTATGTTGAGCAACCTCCCGGGTTTGAAGATCCGAGGAATCCTAACCATGTGTATAGGTTACACAAGGCGCTCTACGGGCTCAAGCAAGCACCTAGGGCGTGGTATGAACGACTAAGGGATTTCCTAGTCATGCAAGGATTCAAGATCGGGAGGGTGGATACTACACTCTTCACCAAGGACATCAACGGAGATTTATTTCTTTGTCAAATTTACGTTGATGACATTATTTTTGGCTCAACTAACAAAGCTCTTAGCCATGAGTTTGGCAAAATGATGTCTAGGGAATTCGAGATGTCAATGATTGGAGAGCTCAACTTCTTCCTTGGATTCCAAATCAAGCAACTTCAAGAGGGGACCTTCATCTATCAAGAGAAGTACACAAAGGACCTCTTGAAGAAATTTGAGATGGGAGATTGTAGCTCAAGAAGCACTCCAATGGCGACAAATTGCCATCTCGACGCGGACATGGACGGTAAACCTATTGATCAATCTCATTATCGTTCTATGATTGGCTCATTGTTATATCTTACCGCATCTAGGACCGATATTATGTTTAGTGTGTGCTTGTGTGCTCGCTTTCAAGCGGCACCTAAAGAATCGCACAAGAAGGCGGTCTTTAGGATACTTCGGTATCTCAAGCATACTTCAAGTGTAGGTTTGTGGTACCCCAAGAACGCTAGTTTCCATCTCTTGGGATACTCGGATTCGGACTTTGCCGGATGTCGTGTGGATCGCAAGAGTACCTCCGGTGGGTGCCACTTACTTGGGCGTTCCCTAGTATCTTGGTCGAGCAAAAAGCAAAATTCCGTGGCTTTGTCCACCGCGGAGGCGGAGTATATAGCGGCCGGTGCATGTTGTGCCCAAATTCTATATATGAAGCAAACCCTTTTGGACTTTGGAATTAAAATTGGTTGTGTGCCTCTCCTTTGTGACAATGAAAGTGCGGTTAAGATAGCTAGAAACCCCGTTCAACACTCCCGCACTAAGCACATTGATATTCGCCATCACTTCTTGCGTGATCATGAGGCTAAAGGAGACATCTCTTTGCAAGGTGTTAGATCCGAAGAACAATTGGCGGATATCTTCACAAAACCACTTGATGAGAAAACTTTTTCTAGACTTAGAAGTGAACTAAATGTGCTAGATGCATCTAACGTCATGTAAGTTGCCATGTTCATGTAAGGATGCATATCATATAGGTCTTGTCTAACTCCCAAAGGATAGGGGCAAGCTAGAAGTAGTTTTCCCTGAGGAAGCCTTTGGAAGGTTCAAACTTGGCAAGATAGATTTATTTTATGCCTTGCATGATCCCTGCCATATAAACTTGCACTCATTTAATATCTTGCATTATAATTTGTTTGGCATTGCATAACGGTAGATTTTCACAAAGGGGAACCCACCTCATGAGAAGGAGACTTGTTTGAAATGCAATATCTCAACTCATATAAGGTGGAAAGAACAAAATGTTAGGTACGTTAATGCCTAGAGGATCATGCTTCAAAGAGATAGAAGTTTTCATACTCTACCTCACAAAGCATGGGCCTTACATTTTATTTGGATTTTTCCTCCTTTTTTTCTCGGTGTTCCATTTGCGTTAAGGTCTAGCCAAGCTATTGGCATATTAGCTTCTTGAGGGGTAAAGGGTTGCCCAAAAAGTCCTAAGACATGTGTTTCTCCTCGATTATTTGTTTGGTCAAAGGACATATATGGGATGTTTTCGTTCTGTTGTCATCGGATTATCCGATGCCTATGTCAATCCCTCATCGGTCAAATAGGTGTTCAATCTTCAAAGCCCAATTCTGTCTGAATTTCACATGATCCGACGCGTTCATTCCGAAAAACATCGGTCCATCCGATGTTCACTCTTCTGGAGCTGTGGTCAATTCAACCGATGTCTACTTCCTCCTACGTTGGATCATCCGGTGTCTACATTCCTCTTTTGAACACCCTTACTGTGCCGTTCGACCGATGACCCAAACCCTAAACGTCGGTCCATCCGATGTCAACAGCAACTTTTGAATACCCTTACTGTGGCATTCGACCGATGTGCACTTCACTTATCATCGGACCATCCGGTGTTAAATTTTCGGCTAGGGTTTGGGGTCCACTATTTAACTCCGCGCGCCGCCGCCTCCTTCTTTCTCCCCGACGCCATCGCCCTCCCGTGCCTTCGCCGCCGCCTCTCGCCCACCTCGCCGCAGCCAACCGCGCCGCCACCTGCAGCGCCGCCGCCGGCCGCCGCCGCCGTCCCCTGCTCGCAGCGCTGCCACCGCCGCCCCCCCCCCCCCCCAGGCGCCGCCGCCGTCCCCGGCTGCCACCACTCGCACCACCGCGCCCAAGCACCGTCGACGCCACTCACCACCGCGCCCAAGCATCGCCGCCGCCTCTCTCCACCGCCAAAGCTGCTCCACGCTCACACCACCAACGTGCGCCATCTCTGATCATCTCCACCTCGCTAAGGTTTCCCGGCCCGACAATCTTCTTGTTTCTAGAGCTCGAGATCGCTCATTGCTAAGGTTTGTGTCGTGCCGTGCGACGTCCATCGTTATTTTTCGTCATCCTTTCTTTCTTCATCGCTAACCCTAGCTCTCCGTCGTCTAGATGGGTCGCGACCGCAAAGGAAAGGGAAAGGCGATCGCGGAGCCCGCCGCGAAGAAGCGCAAACTTTCGAAGGATGAGAAGCAGGCCCTAATGGCCGCTCGCGCCGCCGAGGAGCGTGAGCGAGGCCGAGGGGGATCCCTGAGGATCCGCGAGGCTCGTCCGAGGCAGCCTCCCGTGATCGACGACTCCGACGCCGAAGAGGAGCCGGTTGAGCCTCTCGTCCGCCGGCGCTCAGCCCGGACTCGAGGAGGTCACACCGAGGCTGCTCCTCGTCCGAGACCGACGGCTGCCGACCGTCGTGAGGACAGGGAGGCTGAGAGGGCCATCAATGAGATGGACACGGCCGTCCGGGTCGGTGAAGGAGTCCGTCTTGTGGACTACCGGAAGATGAAGGCTAAGCAACTCCGGAAGCTCAGATGGAGTGTACTGCTTGAGGAGTGGTTCCCACAGCCCCGAGAGCTTCTTGTGGACAGTCGCTTCTGGACTGTCACCCAGGCGTCTCTCTATGAGACCTACAAGCGCCGGGGGCACAAGCTTTTTCAGCACAACCACTTGGACTGGAGGCAGCTTGCAGTGGCAGCGGAGACTGAGGTCCGTCCTTTCTTTGAGAGATACAGAGGCTTGGTGGAGCTACTGGATTATGAGAGAAGTGCGTATGTGGAAGAGTGGGTCCGTGTCTTCTACGCGACCCTGTACATCTCAGAGGGCAGGAGGTCGATTGCCTTCATGTTCAATGGTCAGCACTACCACCTCTCGAGGCAGACTTTGGGGCATATTCTTGGTTTGGACCTGCACGACACCAGCGTACACGAGAAGGTCTATGGGCAGGCAGATCCACCAAGGAGGCCACTTACTGGAGGGGTAGCACCACAGCTTGACGAGATCCGCTCTTTGTTTGGCCCCTCGTTCTCTCCAGACCAGCCGAGAGTTCCAACTCTCCTGACCCCAGCTGCGCGCATTGTGCACCTCGCCTTGCGCCGCACGCTCCTGCCGAGGTCAGGTTACTTGGAGGGGTTCACGAGTCTGCAGCAGACCCTCCTGTTCTACATAATGAACGGGATGGATTTCGATATCGTGGACATACTCCTCTGTGAGATGGAAGACGTGATCACAGATGGGATTGGCATGATGAGGCAGATGGTCTACGGGCACTGGATCAGTTACATTTGCTCTATGGTGGTGCCTGAGGGACATACAGCACAAGCCCGGCTAGCTGACGAGAGTGTGACTCGCTTTAGTCACTATCGTGCCTCTGCTCCTGGAGACCGTCGCCTTGGTCGTCCAGTTGAGCGCCAGGTTCGGGCCCGTCTGTCAAAGGAAGACTGGTCCGACCTAGAGCGGGAGGACGAGAGGCTTGCTGAGGCCGAGGCTCAGGGGGAGGACCTGCAGCACATCTGGTCTGAGAGCGACACCGACGACAGTGTCGAGGAGTACTTCCCTCCCCCTCCACCTTCACCGAGGCAGCACGACGCCGAGGCAGGAGGATCAGCTGCTCTGCCACCGACACGACCTCCTGTGTCTGAGGCGCAGGTGACGCAGCCGTCTGAGCTGACGTCGCTTCTCCAGCAGATGATCGAGCAGCAGCGCCAGGACAGGCTCGCTGCTGAGCAGGCCAGGGCAGAGCAGGCTGCTCACCTGGCACAGCTGCAGCGGCAGCAGCAGGAGCTCCAGCTGGAGATCGCCTGTCAGAGGCGAGAGGATACGGACTGGTTCACCAACCTGGTAGATCAGATGCACCGCCGTACCCTCGACCAGCAGCAGCAGACCCAGCAGGCCATGATGGGGATCCTAGGGTTGATCACCAACCTTTACACTCAGACCGGGATCGCCCTTCCTCCACAGCAGCCTGGACTGGGACTGGCTCCAGGTGTTGCTCAGGTGCCTACTTCTCCTATACCTTCAATCAGTATGTCACCACTTCTGGCATCCAACGCACCGATTCACTCACCACTGCCGGCGACGATCTTGTTCCAGCAGACGCCGGCGTCCGTGGTGAGCGCTCCACTTCCTCCAGCTCCACCGGCTCCTCCAGTACCCGCTTCCTCTCCTCCAGCACCAGCAGCGGACCCTCCAGCTCCCGCCGCCCCGGCAGCTCCTACGACCGGCGACACCAGCTCCGACGACTGCGACGGTTCTCAGTTCGTCCTCGCGCCCAGCTCTCAGGGTCTATAGGCGTTCTGATCCCTTTTTGGTGTCTTGATGCCAAAGGGGGAGAAGATGTAGAAGAGTCAGGGGGAGTGGTAGTCTCAGGGGGAGTGTAGAGGGAGTGTGTGTGTGTGCTTATCCTTTGTATTCATGCTTGAGTACTCTTTTGTAATTTTAATTAAGCACTCTTTCACTTGTCTCATTTGTTTATGATTTTAATCAATTGAGCTTTTCGCACCACAATTTTCTTTTGCGTTCTACAAGCTTAATGTGTCCTATGCTGTATTCATTGCATATATACTTGAGTATTATCATCAAATTCATTATTATTGCGCTTTAAATTATTGTGTTGTCATCAATCACCAAAAAGGGGGAGATTGAAAGCATCTAGGCCCCATGAGGTACGGTTTCGGTGATTAATGACAACCATTCGATATTACTAATGAATTTGTGAATGCAAGGTCTCAATAACACTCAATCAAATGAAATCAAAATCACATTGGAGACCCATATAAAATCAACGAATGAGATCAAATCAAATCATATGAAGACAAGAAGTGAAAGCTCTAACTTGATATCACTCAATGCTTGAAGACAATCAAAACAACATTTCAAACAAGTGTCAAAGAGGTCACAAGTTCAAATTCCAAAAGAACAACTCAAAACAACTCGAAGTCAACAAGTTGAACACACCGGATCATCCGATGGTCTTTGAGTTGACACACATCGGTCGAGTTGGTTCAACTGAAGAAGAAGACCTCAGAAAAATGCACTCACCGGATCATCCGATGTGAGTGGCTCAGTGACATCGGTCCATCATCACAGATTGCAATACCATTGGACCAAGTGAAGCACCGGATCATCCGATGTACAGACTTACATACATCGGTCGATCACTCCAGTGAGCCTCAAGATCAAGCAAAATTCTGGAGGAAGAGCCACCGGATCATCCGATGAAAAGACAGATCAACATCGGTCTAACAACGGTCATATCTGACACAGTGACATCAGCTAATTTGGCTTTGACCGATGATAACTGAAGGGGAGACATCGGATCATCCGGTGTTCGCAGAGAAGTGATGTCAGCCTACTTTTCCAACGGCTATCTCGTGGAGGCTGGCTATTTATACCCCTTCAACCTGTCAAATCGACAAGACTTGAAGCCCAGACATACTCTACACATCCTAGAGCATTCAAGCAATAGAGCAACCACTTTCACATCATTTGTACACCAAGAGATAGGCTAGAACTAGCTAGAGATAGTGCTTGGGTGCCTCCATTCTTGGTGATTGGAGTCTCTAGTGTAGTGAGAGCCCAAAGAGAGTGACCCTTGGTGTGTGTGACTTCCGGAGCTTGCCAAGAGGATTGTGGAAGCCCGGAGGATCCCAAAGTGTACAAGGCTTGAGCTCCACCTTGCCGAGGTTGGCGAACGGAGAAGAATAGTGAAGAAGCCCCTTGTCTCGGTGACTTGGGAGTGGCAAAACCCTTCGGTGGGTGCCACAACGTGGATGTAGGAAGATCCTTGTGATCTTACCGAACCACGGGATAAACTCCGTGTCCCTTGAGCGTTTGCATCCCTCTCCCTTTTTACTCTTATGCAATCTTCATTCCGCAACTTTAATTTATATTGATTGCATAGTTTAATTGCATAGGGAATTGGGCTTTAGGTCGTTAATCGTAATTGCTTTAAAATTTGAAAGAAAGCCCAATTCACCCCCCCTCTTGGGCGTTTCGATCCTTACAACCGTCTTTTTCTTTAGTGTAAAATGTGTAACCATTGATGTCATATGCTTGCCATGATGTTACCAAAGCAGATGGGCCACAAGCTAACTTTTTCATTGTTGCCTCTTCTATAGTGTTTTTGTATGATATATTTTTGTCCATTAACCATTCAGTGAAACATCTTCTGTGCTCTTTCATGATCCAGTCCTCTTTGCGGTCTTGGTTTTTATCACGAAGCTCAATTTGGTGTTCCTCGATGTACGGCTCAGCTATTGCGAGCTGTTGTAGTACACCAAAATGTGCACGGTGTACATTCTTGTAATCTTGAACAATAAAAGTTTTCTTACCCACTTTGCCTCTCCCACGTAGTCTACCCTCATGTACCGGTATAGGCACACCTATCGATTTTCCATCTTTGATGTAATCAGCGCAACCCTCAATCACTTCTTCAGTGGTGTATCCTTCCATAATTGAACCCTCTGGGTGAGCACGGTTCCGCACATAATCTTTTAATACTCCTAAATATATATCCAACGAAAACATATGATGTAAATATAGTGGCCCCAATGCTTTTATCTGATCAACAAGATGTATGATTAGGTGTACTTGCATATCAAAAAAGGATGGTGGGAAACACATCTCAAGCTTGCACATTGTCTCGACGATGTATGTTTTCAGATAGTCTAAATCTTCACGTGCTATCACCTTTTGCGATACTGCATTGAAGAAGTAACACAAACGTGTGATGACAACTTTTATATGCTCAGGTTTGATTACTCTTATTGCAATGGCAAGGAAAACTGTCATCATCATGTGACAGTCGTGAGAATTATAACCGAATAAAGACAAGTCTTTCATCGAGACTAGTTTGCGGATATTGGATGAGAAACTTGTGGGCACTTTGATCCCACGCAAGCATTCGCAAATTGCTTTTTTCTCTTCTAGCGTCAAGTTGTAGCTGGCTGGGGGAAGGTAATGCTTCCCGTTCGCCTTTTCTACTGGATGAAGCTCTGGTCTCAAATCAAGATTTACTAGGTCCATACGTGAATTTAATCCATCCTTTGTCTTCCTCGGCATGTCCAGCAAGGTCCCAATGATGCTGTCAAATACATTCTTTGTAACGTGCATCAAATCAATACTATGGCAACATTCCAGATTCTTCCAATACGGAAGATACTTGAAAAAAATTGATTGTTTCTTGAAAGCCATGTCAGTTGTATCATCCGAAGATGTACTTTTCTTTCTCTTAATTCCTTTACTCTTTTTTCCCTTACCGAAATCCGCCTGTGAAGACAAATTATCATTGGCGGTTAGTTATGCTTCAATACCCGGCTGTGAAGACTTCTTATCATAGGCGGTTAGTTATTCTTCAATAACCGTCTGTGATAAGACGTTTATCACAGACGGTTATATATGCTGCACGACCCGTCTGTGATAAAGTATTTTCACAGACGGCTAGCCTAAGTAAAGAACCGCCTATGATAATCGGTCTTCACAGGCGGCTATCCTTAGTGAAGAACCGCCTATGATAATTAGTCTTCACAGGCGGTTTCACTTCTCCGCCTGTGAAATTGCGGATTATCACAGACTCTTCGTTTCAGGCGGTTTTAAAAGCCGTCTGTGATAATAGGTTTGGAGCCGCCTGTGATGAGGCTTATTGTAGCAGTGTTAAGAGAATTGAATTACATGTTCTTAGAAAATTTGGCATTCAAAATAATAATATATTACTCAGAATAAAAAACAAGAAATAGGAGTGCAGTTGTTGAATCACAATAAGAACCTCTGTAATTTTTTTGAGAATTTTATATCAATGTTTGCATCAATGTGTGTTCAAATTTTACAGAATGTCTCATATGTTTATGAGCATATGAATGATATGAGGGGCAATTTGAATTTTCACATGTTGGAGTGCTTCACAAAAATTATATAAAATCCATACATGTAGACACAGAGAATATATACATAGAATCAAAATAAAGAAAAGAACATGCAAACTATGAACAGCCGCGATAGCCCACTGTTAGCGACCGCGCGCCCTGGTGGGCCGTCTGTGCGCGCGCTTGGGCCCCTCCTGCCAGCCAGAGGCGCGCTCGTGGGTCGACATCGATCGTGCGCTCGTGGGCCTGGCCCCGATTTTGGCCCACGGTCACCGTGGACATCCAGCTAGAGGCGTGCCGGCCAGAGGGAAAGCTCTCTTGTTCCATCTCGGTAGTTTTAGGTGTGCACACCCGGCATACAAGGGAAGGTGCCCTGGCTCAGTTCGATTTCCTCTCAATAGCCATACCGCGACTCGTGCTGCGCTGGTGCTTGTGCATGGGCCATTTGTGGGTTGATGTCGGGCCTTGTGCTGATCTTTCGTGGACCTGTTGAGCCTTCTCCGCTGCCCAAATTTTTTTCGGGCTGTTCTCGGGCCGTCAGGCTGATTTCGAGCCGTGCCGCCAACCGTGCCCGAGATCCAGCCACGGCACAGTCCGATGGTTCGTGTTGGGCCAGCGCGGCCCAAAGCTATTCTGTGTCGGGCTGTGCCATGGTTCAGGCAGTCATGGCGTGCTTCGGAGCGCCCGAATTTGACCCGGGCCCATTCCCAGCACCACACGTTTGTATGGCAACCTGTGCAGCAAAGCTGGCGCAGCATGTGGTCACATTTGCTGTGAGCGAAAGGACGTGGTAGCTTGGTATCAGCTTATACTATATGCCCTTCCGTGTGAACTCTGATGACCATCCAGATCATGCACTAAACATTGTGCTTTGTGGTAACATTAATCATTAGTATTATCTGCAAGTTTGATTTATTTTCTAGCTGCATGGGCATGCAACAGTTGACTGGCTGGACTGATCTAGCAAAGATCAAGTCAAGTCTACCTCAACTAGCAGAACCCCTTTACACCAGCTTTGAAGGAAGTCCTTATCGATTGTGTACTTTTATATACATATATGCTGCAAAACACTGCAGAAGTAATGATGTTGGTAAGCACTTCACTTGCACTAATGAAACTCACTCATAGATAGCCAAGCATTGAATAGTCATTGCCAAATGCATCTTAAAAGTGAACAGGAGGTGTAACAGTCAGCCTATGTGTCGGAGTTCGGAATGTCGACTGGTATCGATTTCACCACGCACTCGCCCTCGAGATGACCTAGCTACTAAAACACAAAGTTTATACTGGTTCATGCAAGACGCCCTACATCCAGTGTAGTCTTTTTCTCTTTTTGTTGATAGTGGGGAGGTTATCACAAGCGAGTAGTGTTCTGATGCTGAATGGGGCATACGATACCCGTTTGTTGTTGTGTATGTGATCCCCTTCTACAGACGGCCTTCAGGTCCTTTTATAGGCGGCTCGTCGCTATGACAAGCCTATCTTCTATCTACCACGGACCCTCCTCATAAATGGGATGGTGTTATAAGGTTTCTTATCTCTTGGGCTTAGCCTGTGCATTCCTTGGGGTGGGGTCGGGTCACGGAGGTCATTGCTGCGCCTGTCCCCATCCTGTTGCTTCTCGTCCCTTGACAGTGTCAGGTGGCAAAGCCGTCCTGCCACTACATCGAATGGGACATAACATGTAAGATGTCGGCAGCTCCGAAGACGCGACTCCCCTGATATGGCCAGGGAACCCTTATCCCAACCTCAACGGTCGAAGCTTGAACCGTCTATCGCTGACGTTGGTGGTCAGAGCCCACCTGTCGCTGCCCTTGGTGGTCGGTATTCGATTGGCTTACGCGTGCTCTCTAGCAGTCAGGTTACGGAACCCCGTCACTAGGCCCCGAGCCTTTGGCCGAGTGAGTAGATCGGTGGAAGGCAGCTGCATGGTCGTTTGCTGGTGGAGTTCCATGCATTTATGCGGAGGTCGGGTTACCGCCCTCATGAATGTGTCTCGTGCCACATCAGTGATCGTTCATTGCTTGTACGGGTTGAGCTTGTCGGGGATTCTCCAGAATGGCCCACTTTCTGCTCGGGACATTGGCGCTGGTCTCGGCCATTTCAGGGGTCCGGACGGCTCGGTGGCGGGCCCTTGGGGGGTTGCCGCGGAATCGCCGAGCGAGGACTCGGGTATTGCACATTCGGGAATTTTTCCTGGTGATCAAATTTTTGAACTTGTTGAGCTATCTATCAAGTAAATCAGAGTTAAATTCGATCGCCCAATTATGTAAGGGCGAGTGGAACCAAATATCCAGTTTCAACGGATTTTTTTGGTCAGGGCTCAGTGCCCACATTTCATTAGATCCTGCTTGGTACATTCGTGCATATCCCGAGCTTTTTGAAGGCCCGAGCGGCTTGTTGTCGACCCTTCGAGGGGCTACTTTGGAATTACCAAGGTGGGACTCGGATATGTGAAAGTGCATCTAGGTAATCCTCGTGGGTTTTGGATGATTGATGACCACAATTAATGAACTAATGAGGTTCGTGAGTATATGAACAAGTGATCGAGGTGAAAATGGATAAGGAGACCCTCAAGAAGGAAAAGATTTGAAAAAACGGCGTCAGAAGCTCAAAAGAGTAGAAATTAGGGTTTTAATTTCTTCAGTTAAGTTTCATCTTGTTTTAAAGAGGCTTTCAACCACTTAGGTGCTTGAGAATCAATAGGGAGCTCAAAGTCTAGTTTTGGATTTGGTGAGAGAGTAAGTCTAGGATGGCCTTAAGGACTAGGCCAGAATTATTCGGGCTTTGGGGCCGGACTAGTCAGGCCACACCAGAATTCTCTAATGTTAGATGGAGCAGATGGTTCTGCGTGAGTACAAACTTGTCCGTTTAAGGACGGACTAGTCCGTTGTTGAGTTTGTCTGAGCTTCTCTGGGACTAAGTCCTAGAGGATCGGACTAGTCCGCCCTGACAGACTTGTTCTTTATCATACGGAGGAGAACCCCCTGTGTGACTTTGAACTAGTCCGTTGTGGGGCAGACTAGTCCATTGTGAGGAGGCAAGTAGGCTTCTTGGACTAAGTCCTATAAGATCGGACTAGTCTGCCACATTGATCGGACTAGTCTGTATGTCCAAACTAGTTCGAGTTTGGCCGAAGCAGAAGCTCCTGTGTGACTTCAGACCAATTCGAGTTGGGAAATACTAGTTCGTTGTGTGAGAGTTGAGCTGTAGGGACTAAGTTCTAGTGAGCCGCACTAGTCTGTCCCAGTGGCTGGGCTAGTCTGCCTGAACCGGACTTGTCGATTCTCACCCTGAGCAAACACTCCTATGAGTTCAGACTAGTTCGTTGTGGGATGGACTAATCCGGGGTCCAGTGACCGTTTGAATTCGAAAGGTGGAGGGGAATTTAGTTGTTGAGGCTTTGTGACTTGTGTGGTCCCCCAAGGCCGAACTAGTTTGTGGTGTTGGCTGGATTTGTCCGGACTTTAGTTAGTGGCAACTATAAAATGTCAGGAACCCTATAAAAAGGGATCCCCCAATCTCTTTTCACCCTATACAAAAACCCTATTGTCACAATAGCAAACTTTGAGCTCTTCAAAGCCTTCCCCCTAAACTTCTTGAGCCTGAAGAGAGATTCTTGAGGGTTGTGGTGATTTGTGAGAGGAGAAAACAGTGGTTGACCGATTTGAGCTCCCCGTTTGATTCTCTCGCATTTGAGCTGTTCATTTGAGTTTGTGGTTGTTGTTTTTTGATTTCTAAACTTGCTAGGTTGTTGTGGGAGCCTCAGGTTATTAGTAGCTCCAAGGATCTTGCATTTACACTTGTGATTTAGTGAAGAAACTATGTTAGCCTTCATGGTGACTTGGAAAGGTTAGGGTTGAAATAGACTCGTCCTTCTAGACTACTCAACGGGGATGTATATTTCTGCATGAAATCGAACCTCGGGATAAATCAAGTCTCTTGTCTTCTTTACTTTGAAGTTCTCCGCTAGAACTACTTGCTAGAGCATTTACCGTTCATATCATTGATCTTGCAATCCAATTTGCTTGTATTACTCCTACTTGATTGTTTATATTGCTAGATTGTTTACTTACACTTTGATTAAATATATTCAAATAAAAACTCATAAAATCCTATCATTTGCACATTTGTTGTACTTGACCGGACTAGTTCGCCTTCTGACCGGACTAGTCTGCTCTTAAATTTTTGATTATGTTTAATTAAGTGTTTTCAGGTTTTATTAGCTTATTCACCTAACTCTAGATAACTTTCAATTGGTATCAGAGCCTAACGCTCTATAAAAGTTTAACCGCTTGGAGAGAAGATGAGGGACAATAGAGAAAGAGAGGTGACACACCAATAATTCACCAAGACCGATGAGACCGACCTCAAGGGAGCTCAAGGATCAAATCCACTCAAGACTGATGCAAGTCAGCAACTGCCACCACCTCCTCAATTCGATGTCTCATGTGCACAGAAGGATGAAGAGGTGATTTGACTCATGGAGCTTCTCAAGAAGAAGACAAAGTAAGAAGAGACAAGAAAGGAAGAAGAAGCTAAAGAATAGTCAACAAGACTACTCTCGATATTTTTTAACTATGACATTTAAATTTGCATTTAAATTACTTGTCGGTTCTATTAGGCAAATCGCTCAGATCTCTCTCTCTCTCTAATGAGGAGGAGCTGGACAGAAGGATGAAGAGCAGGTACCGGCTGCTCTCAGCGCTCTACGCTGCCATGAGGCCAGCTACCCGCGCCTGCTGTCTGCTGCCGATGGGGAAGAGAGAGAGGAGAGGGATGCAGCTTCCCTACTGTCATTCCTTCTCTCATGCGTACTCCTGCTGATGTGTCATCATCTTATTTGTTGTAGATCAAGTGAATTTTGTATTGGTTAAATGAAGGAACCAATAAAATTAAGACACGTGAACGGGAGCACACATAAAAGTACTGAATAGGAGTATACAACCGTGTCTAGAGGAGAGGGCCAGCAAGAAAGACATTTCTTCCCGGTCTCCAGATCTCAAGGACTTGAAGTGCTCGTAGTACTAGCAATGCTGCATTTTCGTTTCTGTACATGGTCCTCCGAATGAACATCTCTTGCCTTAAATCTCGTTGTCCCCACTGCCCAGCTGAAACGTCTTCTCCGAAGCCGTACGCGTTCGCTGCCCAAAAATTCGAAACCTTGGACGGCGGCTTCGTTCGAGTTGGAGAACCATGTGTGCCCGGAATGTTTAGAACCTGAACCACGTTTGGGCGCTACGTTTGCATCTGCGGCATGAACGTTTCTGAATGGGGTTTTGCGGCAAAACCTTGCCGGCGGCTCTGCCCAATTCTGGAAGCCGATCGGAAACAGAGCTGCCGAAAGATCGTAGGGTCGACCAGGTTATAAAATTTACATGAGTTTGCATGTTTGAGTCGGCAACGAGGATGATCAAGTCGTCGTGTCCACACATTATGTTGCGGTATTTTATCACGCAGACGAGCTGTTCCTCTAGGCTTCTGCATGGCATTGCTAATGGTATTCGGTTCTGCGAAATACATTGAATTAACCAATTGCCATCAGTAGATCTGAACTGGCAGTTAACAGTCTGAACGCAAGTGCACAACTCCTCCAAACTGCTACAGAACTATCTATAGTAGCCGGACCGAATCAAAATTTATATTGATCCTGCACACCGATTCTCTTGCCAGGAATAGCATGGCGACAGAACTATCTATAGTGGCCTGGGTAACACCAAGACAAGGTAATAATTTGTGCACATAACGTCTCTGTTTGCATGCCGTATCTTTCACGTTCAGAGCAAATCTGTTCGTTCTGACCCCAATATAAGAACATCAATACTACTTTCCTCTTATACCCGCTCTGTGTCTGCTTAATCTCTTGATCGTATCAGTAGGAATTATCCTCAATCTCACCCCCCCCCCCCCCCCCCCCCTTCGTAACAGGTTTATTACTGTTGTGTGTCTTGAAGCATGATTATCTGTCAACCCTCGGGCAAATGATGATTCATTATAATAACACCTACTTGAGGTAGAGTACAACATTAAATGTTTTTTGAATGTGGTAATTTTGGCACTTTTTAAATCAGCAGATCAATTTCTATGAGGCAAGCTATCTGTTTTGTCACATTTTATCTTCCCCAGTTCTGTTCTGTTCAATGCTTCTACATGACTCGCAGCATGAATGTGGTTTATTTTATAACGGGCACTTCGACTATACTGAGTGTTTGGCTTGAGCAAGACAAAGTTTGCTAGTTAACGCATCATCTCATCGAGTTTCATTGGTTAATATATCCTAATTGCCGACCATTTTAGGCATAGACAATGGCAGGAAATGGCAGTTCATAACGGAAGTCATTTACACGGAGACATCCAGGTTCTAAAACCAGTAGCATTCTCCTCTCATATATCACCATGAATATGGAAACTCGTTGGCCTCGAAGGATGTTCAACTCGACAAGTTGCATCGACTCTTGGCAATGAATTCCATCTCTAAGCCTATCCACAGTCGTTTGCTCTAAACATACTTTATCCCCTACACTTCCTCTATATTTCTAGCATATCCTCTATATTTCTAGCATGTTCACTCTGCATATCCACTCTGTACTTCCAATACTCTACTCTATATTTACATTCCAATAAGCTTTAGTACACCACTACAGATAGTCTAAATTTTAGTACACAGTTAAACAAAACATTTTCACTGTCAAAGTTTGTAACGTTTTGATCTTTCATTATATAAGCTTGATTGGTTCCATTAAACTTATCTATGGTTATTTAGAAATTCAGAGGACTTTCTAAGATATGATTAACAAGATCAATACTAACAAGAAAGTAACAAGATAAGGGCTAGCCAATATATCGACAGTAAATATATAAGGAAAACTGAAAGGTGGGAACCAAAGAACAACATAAGAGAGAGCTTATGCCAACCAGACTTGAGAACCTAAATCCAGATATACATAGGGAAAATGGGAGTGAAAAGAACACAAAAAGGGGAGAGAAGGTTGATGCAACCAATTAGGTATGAGTACACAGATTACTAAAAAGGGTGGCAAACGGTCAAAGTCAATCCCTTTTACACCTACTGGACCACCGCATGTAGAGATTCCAATTCAGAGCCTTGATAAGACAAGTTGATTGTTATCAGGCTAGCATAGAAATTCTATGAATGCATATGCAGCCAATCTGCCTGAAGTTAATCTCTAACACTAGCTTTGAATGTCGGTGTGCATTATTCCTTATACATTTGTTAATTTTCCATTGTCAGATCCTTTCTGGCTTGTCATGGACAATGATGTACCAAGAATCCTTAGTATCCAAAAACAAACATGAATGCCTTCCTTAACAACAATCACTTTGACAATCGTTGCATAGAAACCTGACGATAAACATTTTCAATTGGAACACAAGTGCGGAAATCGTACAACAATAATGTAATGAATCTAGAATCACACCATGAGTACATTCATAAGTTTATTTAGCAGAAAAGATCAAGTTATACTCACTATTAGTATTATGAAATTTAAACAAACTCTAGCTCAAATGTCCGAGTAATAAGCAGACAATTAGCGTGGGCACGAACTTTCCCATGAGGGTTTCTGTTTTTTTTCTTTGTTGTTTCTCCGATATTAGTTTTGAACCTTTATGGAAATATCTCTAGATACATTTACTCTAAGTCGTCACGTCCTTCTCCAACCACCCACAAAACTGCAACACTACCAATAAATACTAATCGAAAGAGAAACTTTCTTTAACAATAGTTGATTCAATAATCATTGTGTGGCAGAGGACCTTAACAACTAAACATGCAAATTTGTTTGCAATGAGCATTCATCTTATTGATGCTCTAGAGTGGCAATAGGATTAGATTGTTGGCCAGTTGTTAGCTACGTGGATGTGCCTATTAAGTTTGTGATTTTGTTCGGTACGTGAGAGTGTGTTAGCTCTAAAGAACAATCATATCATCATTATTTGGAGTTTTTTCTGCCCCCATAAAACTGGTTTCCCCTAGCCTAAGAATCTTGTCTCCACTTAGTATCCTCCCGGTAATACCGTTTTGGTTTGAACCGGGTGGTCAATAAAAAAAATCTTTAGTAAGCCACAACCGCCGGCGGTAACATTTGAAAATGAGTACCCCCTTGATCCATAAATATTGTCGTCTGGAAATCAATTTTAGTTTAATTTTGGACTAAATTTATATATTTATGATAACAATTTAAAAACAAAAGAAGCAATTATTGGTTACACAAAACCCATGTGTGGTCGTGCCGCGTTGCTCGAGTCGGATAAGTTTCAGCCACTATAGATAAGCCACAACAAGAACGAGTAACTTGTGCCAGGACGAGACAATAGATGACTGCTAAAAATACAAAGGAGGCACAAATTAAATGCGAGGTTAGTAAAACCTGGGCAAGGGGCGAGAAAAGGCAAAAGCAAGGAGGCAAGCAAAATTATCGAATGTGCATCCAAAGTATCCTTCCCACACCAATCTTCCATTAAAACCCAACAACAACAGGCGATGGCTAGGATGGCACCGATGCCCACGTCCGCTTCACCGCCGCCGGCCTACTTCACGGCGGACGAAGTCGAAGCGGCTGAAGCGCTCGTCTTGCTTCAAGACAGCAACACATCTATGGAGGGCACAAGAGGCACCCCGATGGCGGGACTGGGGTCTTCCATAGCCCTCGAGGTCTCAGGATTCCCCTCCCCGCACCCCGTGAACGCCCCATCGGTGCCTACACGACAGACAACCTTACCTCATGGCATCAGTTCCCATCGCGATGCCGATGAGGAAGAGGATGAGCAGGAGGTGGCTGGAAGCTCGCGCCGGATCAAACGCTTCCGCTCGACCGCTGAGATTTACCGTGCAACACGGCGAATCCAGAGGCGCAACATCAAAAACAAGGAGTAGACGAGGTAGTGCGGGGAGGAGAGAGGAAAGGGGATTGCTTGTGATTACCCCTAATCTTTAGAGGGTAACCGTATTTTGCGCTTCATTTTGTGCTTGTTCTCTATTCCAGTCCCATCGATCATAATCTCACTAGGAGAATATGCATCGGTCTTGCTTGCTTGTAACATGGATTGATCAATAATCCCTGCTCTTATGGCTATGTTCCTGATCACACTGGTTGAGATATCACCTTTGTTAATGCTACACAGAGATAAGGGGGGTTGGATTGGGTTCGTAGATGAGATTATTAGTTCTATGGGTGTGGTTATTAGCCTTGTGATTCACACATGTGATTTGCCTATCGACTTGCATGATGATTCTATTCGCTGATGCTGAACACTCAATCGTATGATCATCTTGTAGTTGCTCTGTTTTTGAATAAACCTCCAAAAAAGGTTATAGCTCCTACAATGTGCTATAGAAGAAAGAGTTAGCCCAATTTATAATGGAAAGAGGACCCAAAACCTTACAAATGTGCATTTAATTTAATAGAAAACCGGCCCAAATGCCACATACACAAACAAAGAACAATTGTTTTGTCATGATTGCTAAGCTTCATCATAGCAGCTACGAACATATCCGACTTCATCACAACCATTGTCACCATGCACGTCAACTTGGACGGTTGGAGTAACAACACACTGTCAAGGAAGGAGACTCACACGAAGATAATAGTTGCTATATGTGAATGAATACCCCATGTTGACATTGTTTGAAAACCATATCACGGACCCCTCGACCTCTTAGTCACCCAAGGGATAAAATTATGGGAAGGGAGGGACAAGAGATAAGAAGGATCCACTCTTCATTGTACGGATCCATCATCAACAAGGTTTTCATGAGGACCGTGTTGCCTATATATGCCACAGGAATCCAACATTGGTAGCGAGGACCACCAAAAGTGATACATCTGTAGACGGAAATGATGAAGAAGCACAATCACTACCCGTTCTAGTAACAAGGACACAGTTTTTGGTAGAGTATCTCTTCCGATGAAAGAAGTTCCTCTACAATGCCCCCAACAGGGTTTACGAATCCCACATATATAATTGTTGTCGGCCATACGAACTTCTAGACAAGGCCTTCATGCGGACCCTATCAGACCAAAACAACCAGCACCCACCACTTTTCAAGGAGACCACCACTACTACTAACTGACCAAACCCCTCAAACAGTACACGGAAACCACCTATAGTCTGAGCAAGAGTTATTGACCCATCTTGGTACATCACCGAGCTTGGTGTGTCCATGCATGCCACGGTTTCCAACTCAATCCCGATCCAACTTGATACAAGGCCCAATGGCCCAATACGGTAGCGCAGCACCCTCACAAATTCTGTACTCGATATTGTTTCGACAATTCCCGAGTACTCCGAAGGATATTTTATATGCGACCATCGCCATTGGAAAGGTTATCCTCTCCCCTTTCCGTGCATATGTGGAACGTCCAAAACGGAGTTCGTATGCGTCCTGGGCGTCCGTTTTAGTGCGTACTGCTACTGGACTCCGAGTTGGATACGATTTTGAGTTTGATTCAATTTCTGTCTTCTTTGAACGAATTCTCTGGTCTTCCACATCCCTAATACTTCCTCCAAGTACTCTTTGAACCTCTCAATGGATCCTAATCACAATTAAATCATTAGGTAGCAGTCTATGCTCAAAAACATATAAGGAAACATATAAGAACGAGCTCACCTCTAAAATTAATTGTTGTGTATGAACTCTATTGATTGCATCTTGTATATTCAATAGAGTGTTGTTTGTATCCATAGAAGTGATGTCCTCATCAGGTCAGGGCTCAGGCCCTGAACCCGCAGCATCTCCCTAGGCCCTACGCCGAGCCACGAGGGCTCAACGAGGGTCGAACGACAATAGGTTCTCGTCGCGCCAACCCGTGAACCATGGTTGCTTGTTGCGCCGCAATGTTGACCACACGGGTCGTGATCGTTCACGACACTCTAGTTTAGGTGATGGTAACCACGTGTTCGGTCATCGCGCACGAGCGGGTGTACACCACCTGACAGTGTCTCTACTACTTCCAGTGGTAACTTACTGTTGGCTTCAGCGAGCGGGGAAGCTGGTCTTCTGCGTCAGGGACTGGTGCTTTGTCTACCATTTCAGCGGACCCAACATCCACGTCCCTAATGCATTCCATTGCTACTTGGGCTTGGGCAAAGTGGTCAACCATCCCCATGAGGGATAGTGTTGGGACGCTTTTGGCGGCATCCGGGTTTTCGTCATTTGAAGCGGACCTCCGTGTCGGGCATGGAGGATGGGCATGATGAAGTCATCGGGGAAAAGAAAAGGTGGAACACACGGTAGTTCCCTTCCTGGCATGCCAACTCTCAAAATTCGAGATACCGACTAGTATCAATTTCACTATGCGCTCATCCTCGAGATGACCTAGCTACTAAAACACAAGATTTATACTGGTTCAGACAAGACGTCCTACGTCGGGTGTGGTCTTTTTCTCTCTTTGTTGATAGTGGGGAGGCTATTACAAATGAGTGGTGTTCTAATGCTGAATGGGAAAACGATACCCATCTATTGTTGCGTATGTGATCCCCTTCTAATGACAACCTCCAGAGCCTTTTATAGGCGGCTCGGCACCATGTCTAGCCTATCTTCTATCTACCCGGCTCTCCTGATAAATGAGACGGGGATTATAAGGTTTCTTATCTCTTCGACTTATCCTTTGCATTCCCTGGAATGGGGTCGGGTCACGGAGGTCGCTGTTGCGCCTGTCCCTGTTCTGTTGCTTTGCTTCTTATCCTCTGTCAGTGTCAGGTGGCACATGGCAAAGCCGTCTTGCCACTATGCCAAATGGGACAAAACGTGAAAGATGTCGGCAGGGTCCGAGACGTGGCTCCCTTGCTAAGGCCCGAAAACTCATGTCCCGACCTCGATGATCAGAGCTTGAACCATCTGTCACTAATGTTGGTGGTCGAGGTTTACCTGACGCTGACCTCGATGGTCAGGATTTGGTTGACTTATGTGTGCTATGTGACAGCCGGGTTACGGAACCCGTCACTATGCAAGAAGACAAAGTACTACAACACATGATGGGCAACATGTGCGCACAAGAAACGGTGAACTTTTTTGATGAACAAGCAAACATAATTCTTTCTTAGTACTTCGATTTTTGAACTAGAGAGTGACAAGTAATATGGGATGAAGGGAATACCACATAAGCATCGAGTTCGACTTTATAAGCAGTACACAACTGGGAATACAATGTCGATCAGCAGGTAAATAACAATGTTTGGTTACAGCAAGTCCCAAAGTGGCACTCAAACTGTTGTCCCTGAGCCGAAGGACTTCACAATGGTGCTTACTCTTGCGCCAAAGCTTCTCGAGGCGATCTTCTTCCCTGGGACATGGAAGGGGTTTGATACGGCATCTACGTATGCAGCATGGAACTTCCTGAAAAACTGAGAAAAATGGAGACTTCCTGAACCAGTGTTTCTTTTTACCCCATAGCTGAGCAAGCAAAAGCAAAAAATCATGTAAATTTAGGAAAAAAGACTGGATATAGAATTTCTCACAGAACAGTACATTTCATTACGGAGCTAGATTCGAAATTCAAAAAAAGAGCTACTGTATCTTAGTACAAATATCTTTGTACATGGTCTTGGCCACCCAGTGAAATGACATACATGTCCAATGCGGTTTCATTTTAAACAGGTAGAGTTGGATTAAGAGCTTACATTTCGGGCATCCGCATCTTTGACATCAAGATCAGTGGTGACCATGATAAATTTGACCTTTGTGTTTGTTAAGTAACCATACCTGTACACAACAGATCATAATTGATATATTTGTACGCAATAAGCAGCACAATACCAAGAATAACAGGATTTGCTTCAAATATTCAGCTAGACAAAAAAATATATTAATGTGTAGCTAAAAGCCATTGTATTAACTTCTTTTTCAGTTTTTTGCAGAAATTATATTAACTTCTCCATGAAAATTCGAGCACAGTAGTCTGATAAGGGATTGAGGCACAAGCTGAATCAAATTTGGCAATAACTGGAATCACGGAAGAGGCTTACACTTTGTAATTCTCAGTTGGATATAGAAGACCCAAAAACGTCTCATTCAATGCTGGAGCGCTCCTTTTAGGATTGTTTACTGTCAACAGGGTGATTGTAGAGAAACAATAAGAAAATATATACTAGACCCATAGAGTGAATGAAGAGAAAAGTAAGAAAAGATTTACAGTTAACAGGGTGAATGTAGAGAGAAGGAAATATATACTTAGACCAAGTGACATGAGAATAGCACTCAAACGATTGATGGCTGTATTCTAAACTATATGCCAAAGGACCACGCCAGATTAGTCTGATGAGTTTGAGGCAACATTGGCAAGTGTCGGTTTTAATCATCTAGAACCACTATGCTTTCACGCATGTCCATGTCCTTGCAAAACTGGTCCCGAAAAGGTAAACGCCAGTTTTTGTCCTTGTATAGCACATGGTTTCAGCATGCTCCTGCAGCCCAGTCTGGGTGGACTACCTAGTCTTACCGTTCCTTAACTAATTACAGAAATGGATTTTGGTTGAGTGATCTAAAACTGGTGACACAGCTTCCAATGTCGTATCAGCTCATTCTGTTCTATGATTCCACTTCCACACTAGAGGATAAAATGACATGAGATTAGAGCACAAAAGATTGATGATTGTATTCAACTCTACATGCCGAAAGACCACACGTATTAAGATTAGTCTGATGAGTTGGAGGTGAACATCGGCAAACACCTGTTATTATCATCTTGTACCACTACACCTCAAGGTATGTCAAAAGTTTTCACAAAGCAGATCTACAAAAGAAAACCACAAGTTTTTGTCCTTCCATACCACACGACTTGAATGTGCCTCAATTATCCTGATCTGGCTATCATCTAGTCTTACCATTAACTCCATTCCTTCATGCTTATTACATGAACAGATTTTGATCTGCTTATCTGGATTGTAAAAGGTGATCACAAGCTTTTGTCCTCATTGACCAAAAGATTTGAATGTGCTGGATCACTCGTCTACAGTCAACCTTTACTCCCAGTCCTGGTGAATATATTTTGATTCAAATAACCAAAAGCTGGTAATTCTTCTTCCAAAATTGAGCGTTTTATCAATGCCAGGGAATTAGATACATAATTTGAACCAACATGACTCACAAACCGTAACGATAGAGGTGGGTAACGAACACGCAAATTTTGTAGATGCAAGGTAAGCAAAGCCCGGGCGCATTACAGAGACGACCTTATAGATCCATATCGATATGGCGGGGCGGGGAGTTTAGCTACCTCGCTCATCGATGACGTCGAGGGAGCAGTGCACGATGTGGTGGAGCTTGAGGGCGTCGTCCGCCTCCGTGAAGCTCTGCAGGTACAGCGGATTGTTCTGCGGCACCGTACGAGACGGAAAAGAGAAGGAATTTTCACTCAGAATCAGCAGCCCTATCGGAAAGATCGCATCGGATCAGATCCGCACGACCCGACCCGACGCGGCGCCTGAGTGAGCGGTGGGTTCCTGACCTGGTGACCGACGACGGCGACGCAGACGATCATGTTGCCTCCGGGGAGTGGGGAACTAGTCGGTCGCCAGAGAGCAGCAGACGCCGGCCGGCGGCGTGTCCTCCCGTCGAGTCTTCAGGCGCTGTCTGGGCTGCCACTCGGTCGGTCGGTCGGCCCGTGTGCGTTGAAGACGGCCACAAGGGCATGCAGTGAGGCTATCTCCAATAATATAAGGCAAAAATGGTGTCGTATTTGTCCATTTGAACTTCGCTACAATAAAATTTAGATGCATCATTTTTTATTGTCTCAAACAGCAGATACAATCGCAAAACTTAATTCCTCTCTGTCTTCCTCGCGCCAACGTTCATAAACATAGCAGACGTAGAGGCGTGCGTGGCGGGGCAGAGGGAGCAGCCTCGCGCGGCACCGGCGGAAGGAGGCTAGAGCAGGGCATGTTGCGGCGCAGAGGGAGTAGCCTCGTGCAGCGTCGGAGGAAGGATGCTGGAGCAGAGCAAGTTGTGGCGCAGCGGGAGCAGGCCGGCGGAGGAGGACAGTGTGGCGAAGGAGGCTCAAAGAGACCGTAGCTGAGGAAGATACCGTATTGTAAGGTTCGGCTATTGGAAACAACCTCAGTAGGTGTAACACCTCCATTTCCATCCATCATACATTGCATACATCCTAATATATGTTTAACATTAATCCACATAAGAAAGAACAAGTTTAAAATGAATTAGAACTAAAACCGCACTTAAGAATTCTGGAAAGTGCGGACTAGTCCGGTATTTGTGCGGACTAGTCCGATTTCTCTCTGACCTCGTTCGGACTTGTCCGCTTTTGCTACGGATTAGTCTGTTTTTGCCTCTAGACACTTTCAGACTTGTCCGGCTTAGTGCGGACTAGTCCGGTATTCCAATTCCCTTGAAAATTTCGCTAAGTCCCTGGACTTGTCCGGACTAGTCCGATATTCCAGTGGACTTGTCCGTTTTTCTCTTTGACTAAAGTCGGACTTGTCCGATTTTTGACCAGAATTGTCCGTTTTTCCCCTCTCGATAAGTTTGGACTTGTCCGATATCCAGCGCGGACTTGTCCGATATCTTTCTAACTAACTTCGGACTAATCCGGCCCTTTTCGGACTTGTCCGATATTTCGCGACTCCGAGTTGATCTTTTGTTTCACGACTTGTTTCTTGAGTTTTATGTTAAGTGGGCCTAGAGACATCGTGCCTAACTCTTTTAGAGCCTATGTGGGACTCTAAACCGATCTCTACTCATCCCAAAACTCAAAATCCATCTAACCCTAGCCTCCACCTCTATATAAACAACCCCACCCCTTGGCTTGACATCTATTTGCCAATTTTCCACCCCACCCAAACCCTAGTTCGTGGAGAGCCACCATTAAGAAGGGATGAGGAGATCCCAAGCAAGAAGAAGAAGAGGAGGAAACGAAAGAGGATCAAGATCTCCATCAAGTTTCGTTCTTCATCACCAATTCATCTCCCAGTTCATCATCAACCTTAGATCATCAAGATCCAAGTGTTGTCTCCAAGATCCTTGATTCATTGAAGTTCTAACATCTGGTATACTTTCTATTCTCTTTTTTTTTTATGTGAATTCGACCCCTAATACTCAAATTCACGTCGATGTAGAAAACCTTAGTTCGCCAATTCTGCGAAGTGCGGACTTGTCTAGTCCCTAGCGGACTAGTCCAACTTTTCCTGGTTAATTTCTGTTGAATTAATTCTAAATTAGATCTAATCAACTCTAAAAATGTATAAACTTGTTAAAAGCTATTAGAACTAGTTAGTGATGATTAAAAACAACTCGTTAACAAGTTCCACCTTGCATTTGCATTAATCATGCATGTCATGCCATATTGAGTAATATTTGTGCACTCTTTGATTGTGTTTCTTGTCTTGTATGTTTATTGTGCGGATTAGACGGATTTGCGCTAGAGAGTGTCGCGGAGGATCTCCAACACCAAGATTTTGAAGGCTTTGACCCTAACCAATCTCAAGAGCAAAGCAAGTGTCCTTGAAGCATATTGATCCTGTTTTGAAGTAAATGTTTTGTTTGCAAAATTGCATGATTGTGTCAATTTTCTAGGAACCCTATGATAGGAAGTTTACTAGATTTGTTGACCATCCTTGTCACCTGGAATTTATGGTAGAGAGTCGAGATAGGCTTTTTACTATTTTGCTTCGCTTAATTAATTGGGATGGGAACACAACTATACCACTTTACTTAATGATGCATTTATGAGATTATGATTAATATGAACTAGTTAATATGATATGATAATGGGTGATCTAAGAAAGCATGATATGTGGATGGATTGGATGTTATGGTGGTTGCTTGTTTTAGATCTAAGGACCGGTTCATGCGAGAATAAACAAGGATTACAGTGCCACCACGAGGCCAAGTATGGGTGCAGCATAGCTGATTAATTAGGGCTTTCTCAGTATTATTTGGATCATTATGGATTCTCGGAGAAGGTGTAGTCGGATTGGGTTTGTTGATGATTGGCGGGACTACCCTGGGATCCGAATGGCTCAAGAGGGGGCTCTTGGTTGAAGATGTGCTCAGTTGGAGGCATCGCCACCAGTGAAACCTCAGTGGGGTGTAAATAGGCTAGTAATCCCTTTGTAAAGGTTATTTTGTGATCTCTTGGCCACACACTGACGGGAGTGTGAGACGACACAATAGAGGTTCTAGTCACTGCAAGGTGATGAAATCACAAACACGTGAGTAAAGTGGTACAAACTCTGCAGAGTCTATTAAAACTACATGATAGCCGTGCTACCAGTTATGAGCACTTGGACAACTTCCATGATTAGAGAGAACTTGGTATTGGTATGTGTCGGTACCCTACGTACCGGGTACCCCATGATATCGCAACAAGTGCAAGAAAGTTCCACCCACCAGAGTCGAAGGCCCTTGCTAGCCCCACATGTCGCGTTGCACCGGACCCGCTCCCCTTACATGGTTGGCTCCCGGGTTAACACGTGTAAAATAAGCCCGGAACAAAACTCCCAACCAAGGGAAGCTCTAGCGACTACACGTGTACAACGGCCCCGGACCTAGCCCCCGTCGGAGAGGAGCTCCGGTACTGACACGTGTACAGCGACCCCGGACCTATTCTCCCACAAGGGAAAGCTCCGGATCCGCCACGTGAGGAGCCTCCAGACCTTTGTCACCAACGGAAATACAAGCCGATCATGACCATTACATACACTCAAGGATGGTTAAGGCGGAAGTTACAAGGTCTGATAATGTATCATTAATACCATATTAATGACACACGATCAGTGTACCGTTAATAGTGGTAACGCTGCCATGAAGGCACATTACCACACTATTAATTGTACTTAATACTCTTTAGACAGTGTATTAGGTCATTAAGCACGCCAGAGCCACATGTCGGGCCAGGCTAGCTTTGTAACGGTCAGTCCTTAGAACTATAAAAGGATTGCACCGCGTGAGTATGGGGGTGGATCCAAGCTATCGCAACCTGACCATAGCGAACTCGCTCAATACAATTACACAAACCCCATGGAGTAGGGTGTTACGCTTAGGCGGCCTGAACCACATAAATCTCTGAGGTCACCATCTTGATATTGATCTTGAGCTCCCTAACCACAAAAGAACCTCCGCAGGCTGTTTCTCAACAGGTCCTGGGGAAGTGTCGTATTCCACACTTCGACATTTGACGCGACAGGTAGGGGGAGCGATTTGTTCCAAGATCACGAGATGGTGAATTCAGTTGCTGGATCATCTAACGGCAATCATGCTGAACAACCTGCTGGAGGCAACCCCTCTAATGTTCAGCAACCAGCAGGTGCCAATGCTCTGGTAGGCGCTGTAGCACCATCTGTTCCGACAAACAATGCCGGTCAACGAGATGGGGCATCTACATTGATCACTGCATCGGCAAACAACAACCCCGAGCACGCGCTCATTGCCACGCAAGCTCTTCTGCAACATCCACCACCTCCAAGTGCACCCCAGGGTGCTATGGAGCAGTGGAGGGCTGATGTTGATCATCTGGTCACAGCTGCGGCTGCAGGCATCAGAAACCAAGGTCCTCCTCCTTCGGGGCGAGCACCTTCACAACGACGGACCATCTCTGGCCGGCATGGTCCACAAGCCTCTCAACAAAGGAGGCGTGCCACCTCTCAACATGTGACTTCATTGCCCCCCGGAGCACGATGCACCCATACCATCACCAGGATTCCAGCCCATGACCTGCGGTCAGAACTGGATCGCCGTTACCGGTGACAGGACGACCGAGTCCACATCGAGCGTGCTTGCAAAAGGCAAGAGGATCGAGATAACCCTGCTCCTCAAGGAGTGGGAGGAGGTTGTTCTGCCCTGGCTATGCACCTACGTATGGTCAAGTGGCCACAAAAATTCCAGCCTCACTTGCCGGAAAAATTCAACGGGACAGTCAACCCCGCCGAATTTCTACAAATCTACTCTACTGCCATACTGGCAGTGGGGGGTGATGAGGCTGTAATGGCCAATTACTTCCCAGTGGCCTTAACTGGGACTGCAAGGTCCTGGTTCATGAGTCTTCCACCCGACTCCATCAATAGTTGAGCAGAACTATGCCAGAAATTCACTGCCGGTTTCAAGAGTTCTTACACCCGACCTGGCACTGAACTAGAACTGTTTGTCGTGAAGCAAACATCGGGGGAATCACTACGGTCCTTTATCCAGCGATTCTATCAGATACGAAATATCATTCCATCTATCTCAAGCTCTTCAGTTATTGTTGCATTCAGACAGGGTGTTTGAGATAAGAAGATGCTAGAGAAGCTGACAATTAAGGAAGTTACCAGCGTCACGGAGCTCTTCAGCCTAGCTCACAAATGCACTAGGGCTGCGGAGGGCCGTGAAATGCACTCCAAGCTAGCCCCAGAGGTCGATCAGAAGTCCTCCAAAACTAAAGCCGCTACCTCAGGTAGTGGCAAGAAGAAGAAGAAGTCCAACAACAAAAAGAAGCCGTCGGTCGGCGCTCCGGCTGCTGCTGTTGCAGCTCCTGGAAGCTGGGGGCCACGCCCTGAGAAGCGACCTCGTCCTTCATCAGAAGACGGCAACAGTTCCAAAGCATGGTGTCCGATTCACAAGACGAATCGACATAGCTTGGAAGGGTGCTTGGAGGTCCAGAACCTTGCCGAGCGCTACAACAAGCGCCTGGAAGAAGCTCCTTTCCGTCAAAGGGAAGGAAAAAAAAGTCGACGAAGCTCCGGCTGATGAAGAGCTAGGGTTTCAGGACCCTAAAAAGGTCTTGAAAGCCGTCTACAACACTGTCGACGACGATTCCGACGCCTTCGACAACGAACGTCGGAAAACCCTAAACACCATCTATGGTGGTTCTTGGGACGTCACTTCTCGTCGCATCCTCAAGACAATGCGGCGAGACATGGCCATGGTAGCTCCTGCTGCTAAGGCAGAACCACATCAGAAGTGGATGGACACACCCATCATTTTTGATGCTTCGGACTGTCCCCGAAACATGATCGGGGCTGGTCAACTCCCGTTGATGGTGTCACCCACCATTAACAATATCCAAATTCACCACGTGATGGTGGATGGAGGTTTCGGGCTTAACCTCATAAGCTTCAAAGCTTTCGTTAAGCTTTAGCTTCGGCCTTCAGACCTCCGTCCATCTTAGCCTTTCTTCGGAGTAGGTCCGAGAACTATCACTCCTCTTGGTTCTATTACACTCCTGGTGACCTTCAGGACCCGTGAGAACTACAAAACCGAGAAGTTGATCTTCGACGTTGCGCAGATCAGTCTGCCTTTCAATGCCATTTTAGGCAGGCTAGCTTTATACAAATTTATGGTTGCTGCCCATTATGGTTATTTGGTGTTGAAGATGCCAACACCTACAGGCGCTCTCTGGATCCATGGAGATCGCACCGCAGGAGTCACAGCTTTGGAAGAACTCTATGCGCTTACCACAGCGCAAGAGGAAGCATTTGGAAAAGAGCCAACTGTGAATCCTCCAAGCATTCGCCACAAAGTCTCTACCTCCGCACCTCGTGTGCAACCAAGCGGCGACGTCGATGTTCTCGTAAAAGTCGTCCAAATTGGTTTTGATGCTGCTCAAACTACCTGTATATCAGGTGGTCTGAACAACAAATAGGAACTCACACTCATCACTTTCCTCCGGGCTAATGTTGACGTGTTTGCCTGACAACCGTCACAAATGCTTGGGATCACTAGGGAGGTGATTGAGCACAATCTGAAGATTTACCCAGACGCTCGGCCTATACACCAGAAGTCCCGGAAACAATCAATCAAGCGACACAACTTCATCTTACAGGAAATCAAGAAGTTGCTCGAAGCTGGATTCATCTGAGAAGTCTTCCATCCAAAATGGCTGGCAAACCCAGTTGTTGTACCCAAGGTCGTTGGGAAGCTTCAGATGTGTATCGACTACACCACCTTAAATAAGGCATGTCCAAAAGATCCATTTCCACTACCTAGAATAGATCAGATAGTGGATTCCACCTCCGAGTGTGAACTACTGTGTTTCTTAGATGCATATTCTGGATATCATCAAATCCAAATGTTTAAGGAAGATGAAGAGCATACTGCCTTCATAACAGTAGATGGATTGTATTGTTATACTACCATGCCATTTGGTCTAAAAAATGTTGCTTCAACATTTGTGCGAGCTATGTACAAACATTTGGAGAGCTAATTAGAGACTTGGTGGAGGTGTATGTTGATGACATCGTCGTGAAGATTAAAAACAAGGAATCACTCCTTGACAACTTACAAGCCATCTTCGACAAGTTGCGTACTACACGCACCAAGCTTAACCCACACAAGTGCGTCTTCGGGGTTAGTTCCGGGAAGCTTTTGGGTTTCTTGGTGACTCATCGAGGAATCGAAGCAAATCCAGCGAGGATCAAGGCTTTAGAAGAAATGCGACCCCCAACCCGCATTAAAGACGTCCAAAAGTTGACTGGATGTCTCGCCGTTCTTAGTCCGTTTATCTCAAGGCTGGCAGAACGGGCACTACCCTTCTTCAAACTCTTGAGGAAATCTGGGCCATTTCATTGGTCTGAAGAAGCAGAAAAGGCATTTCAAGAGCCGAAATAGCTCCTCACCACACTACCAATCCTGGTAGCTCCGAATCCTGGTGAGCCTTTACTGCTTTATATTTTGGCAACTACAGAGGTTGCCAGTATGGTTCTGGTCATGGAAAAACCGGATCCATCCCCAATTCAGGAGTCTAGACCCCTCCAGGAGGGTCCGGAACTACCAAAGTCGAGTCTGGGGACCAACCCTCAGACACAGATCCTCAAGGCGAGATGCTGGAGGATCAACCTCCTTCAAACGAAGGAGCAACTGCTGCTGAACAAAAAGATCTAGACCCCTCTGGGAGGGTCCGGGTCACTCCAGAAGAAGCTCCGAGTTCCTTTGGAAGGGACTAGAAAATTCCAGAAGAAGGTTCGGACCCCTCCGGAAGGGTCCAGGTTGATGAAGAGGAAGCTCTGGGCCCCTCCGGGAGGGTCCGGACAGTCCAATCCCTAGTGTACTTCATTAATAAAGTACTCCATGACGCCAAGACAAGATACATTGAGGTGCATAAACTGCTTTACGCGGTTCTCATTGCCCCAAGAAAGCTTCATCATTACTTCCAAGCCCACAAAAATCAGTGGTAACTTCTTTTCCACTACGTGCAATTTTGCACAACCCTAATTCTACTGGAAATATTGCAAAGTGGGCAGCGGAGCTGGCAGAATTCGATCTAGAATTCGTGTCAAGATAAGCAATTAAAAGTCAAGCCTTGGCTGACTTCGTGGCAGAGTGGACTCCCTCTTCATCAAATCCTGGGGGCCACAGTGAGCAAAAACCAGAGCTCAAAGTTCCGGTATTCACTGAGCCTCACTGGACCCTCTACTTCGACTGCTCCGTGCAGAAGCAGGGGGCTAGAGCGGGAGTCCTTCTCCTAGCTCCGACCGTAGAGAAGGTCAAGTATATGGTACACCTTGATTTCAAGGTAACCAAAAATATGGCGGAGTATGAAGCCCTCATCTATGGACTCAAGGTGGCACTATCTTATGGTGTCAAACAGCTCCTGGAAGCTGGGGGCCACGCCCTGAGAAGCGACCTCGTCCTTCATCAGAAGACGGCAACAGTTCCAAAGCATGGTGTCCGATTCACAAGACGAATCGACATAGCTTGGAAGGGTGCTTGGAGGTCCAGAACCTTGCCGAGCGCTACAACAAGCGCCTGGAAGAAGCTCCTTTCCGTCAAAGGGAAGGAAAAAAAAGTCGACGAAGCTCCGGCTGATGAAGAGCTAGGGTTTCAGGACCCTAAAAAGGTCTTGAAAGCCGTCTACAACACTGTCGACGACGATTCCGACGCCTTCGACAACGAACGTCGGAAAACCCTAAACACCATCTATGGTGGTTCTTGGGACATCACTTCTCGTCGCATCCTCAAGACAATGCGGCGAGACATGGCCATGGTAGCTCCTGCTGCTAAGGCAGAACCACATCGGAAGTGGATGGACACACCCATCATTTTTGATGCTTCGGACTGTCCCCGAAACATGATCGGGGCTGGTCAACTCCCGTTGATGGTGTCACCCACCATTAACAATATCCAAATTCACCACGTGATGGTGGATGGAGGTTTCGGGCTTAACCTCATAAGCTTCAAAGCTTTCGTTAAGCTTTAGCTTCGGCCTTCAAACCTCCGTCCATCTTAGCCTTTCTTCGGAGTAGGTCCGAGAACTATCACTCCTCTTGGTTCTATTACACTCCTGGTGACCTTCAGGACCCGTGAGAACTACAAAACCGAGAAGTTGATCTTCGACGTTGCGCAGATCAGTCTGCCTTTCAATGCCATTTTAGGCAGGCTAGCTTTATACAAATTTATGGCTGCTGCCCCTTATGGTTATTTGGTGTTGAAGATGCCAACACCTACAGGCGTTCTCTGGATCCATGGAGATCGCACCGCAGGAGTCACAGCTTTGGAAGAACTCTATGCGCTTACCACAGCGCAAGAGGAAGCATTTGGAAAAGAGCCAACTGTGAATCCTCCAAGCATTCGCCACAAAGTCTCTACCTCCGCACCTCGTGTGCAACCAAGCGGCGACGTCGACGTTCTCGTAAAAGTCGTCCAAATTGGTTTTGATGCTGCTCAAACTACCTGTATATCAGGTGGTCTGAACAACAAATAGGAACTCACACTCATCACTTTCCTCCGGGCTAATGTTGACGTGTTTGCCTGACAACCGTCACAAATGCTTGGGATCACTAGGGAGGTGATTGAGCACAATCTGAAGATTTACCCAGACGCTCGGCCTATACACCAGAAGTCCCGGAAACAATCAATCAAGCGACACAACTTCATCTTACAGGAAATCAAGAAGTTGCTCGAAGCTGGATTCATCTGAGAAGTCTTCCATCCAAAATGGCTGGCAAACCCAGTTGTTGTACCCAAGGTCGTTGGGAAGCTTCAGATGTGTATCGACTACACCACCTTAAATAAGGCATGTCCAAAAGATCCATTTCCACTACCTAGAATAGATCAGATAGTGGATTCCACCTCCGAGTGTGAACTACTGTGTTTCTTAGATGCATATTCTGGATATCATCAAATCCAAATGTTTAAGGAAGATGAAGAGCATACTGCCTTCATAACAGTAGATGGATTGTATTGTTATACTACCATGCCATTTGGTCTCAAAAATGTTGCTTCAACATTTGTGCGAGCTATGTACAAACATTTGGAGAGCTAATTAGAGACTTGGTGGAGGTGTATGTTGATGACATCGTCGTGAAGATTAAAAACAAGGAATCACTCCTTGACAACTTACAAGCCATCTTCGACAAGTTGCGTACTACACGCACCAAGCTTAACCCAGACAAGTGCGTCTTCGGGGTTAGTTCCGGGAAGCTTTTGGGTTTCTTGGTGACTCATCGAGGAATCGAAGCAAATCCAGCGAGGATCAAGGCTTTAGAAGAAATGCGACCCCCAACCCGCATTAAAGACGTCCAAAAGTTGACTGGATGTCTCGCCGTGCTTAGTCCGTTTATCTCAAGGCTGGCAGAACGGGCACTACCCTTCTTCAAACTCTTGAGGAAATCTGGGCCATTTCATTAGTCTGAAGAAGCAGAAAAGGCATTTCAAGAGCCGAAATAGCTCCTCACCACACTACCAATCCTGGTAGCTCCGAATCCTGGTGAGCCTTTACTGCTTTATATTTTGGCAACTACAGAGGTTGCCAGTATGGTTCTGGTCATGGAAAAACCGGATCCATCCCCAATTCAGGAGTCTAGACCCCTCCAGGAGGGTCCGGAACTACCAAAGTCGAGTCTGGGGACCAACCCTCAGACACAGATCCTCAAGGCGAGATGCTGGAGGATCAACCTCCTTCAAACGAAGGAGCAACTGCTGCTGAACAAAAAGATCTAGACCCCTCTGGGAGGGTCCGGGTCACTCCAGAAGAAGCTCCGAGTTCCTTTGGAAGGGACTAGAAAATTCCAGAAGAAGGTTCGGACCCCTCCGGAAGGGTCCAGGTTGATGAAGAGGAAGCTCTGGGCCCCTCCGGGAGGGTCCGGACAGTCCAATCCCTAGTGTACTTCATTAATAAAGTACTCCACGACGCCAAGACAAGATACATTGAGGTGCATAAACTGCTTTACGCGGTTCTCATTGCCCCAAGAAAGCTTCATCATTACTTCCAAGCCCACAAAAATCAGTGGTAACTTCTTTTCCACTACGTGCAATTTTGCATAACCCTAATTCTACTGGAAATATTGCAAAGTGGGCAGCGGAGCTGACAGAATTCGATCTAGAATTCGTGTCAAGATAAGCAATTAAAAGTCAAGCCTTGGCTGACTTCGTGGCAGAGTGGACTCCCTCTTCATCAAATCCTGGGGGCCACAGTGAGCAAAAACCAGAGCTCAAAGTTCCGGTATTCACTGAGCCTCACTGGACCCTCTACTTCGACTGCTCCGTGCAGAAGCAGGGGGCTAGAGCGGGAGTCCTTCTCCTAGCTCCGACCGTAGAGAAGGTCAAGTATATGGTACACCTTGATTTCAAGGTAACCAAAAATATGGCGGAGTATGAAGCCCTCATCTATGGACTCAAGGTGGCACTATCTTATGGTGTCAAACAGTTGTTGGTGAAGGGAGATTCACAGCTCATCATCAAGCAAGTGAAAGGTGAATGCTCCTGTAACAATTCTCAATTAGCTGCTTATCTCCTTGAAGTCGAGAGGCTTTAGAAGGACTTCGAAGTCCTGGACCTCCATCATGTTCAGCGCCTTCATAACTCTGAAGCTGATGAACTCTCGACAAAAGCCTCAACCGGAGCTCCAGCTCCTGACGGAATCTTCGTCTGGAGGTTGTCAAAGCCAACAGCTCAGCCTGCCGAACCGAGCGAAGGGGGCGAGACCAGCACCTCGAAGCTGGCGGTCCCGGTGGCCCTGTTACCATGGCGTTCACCAAGGGTCGTAGGTGCTATCGGAAGCTCCGAGCAATCCAGCACGCAAGACTCAGGAGCTAAAGTTAGCTCCAATGCATGGATCTCAGAGATCCGGAGCTACTTGAAAGACAATATCCTTCCCGAAGACAGTGTATCCACTGACCGGATTGTCAGATTGGCTAAAAGATAGATGTTTGTAGAAGGGGGTCTCTACCGATGCGGTGCCAATGGCATCCTAATGCAGTGCATCGCAAGGGAAGAAGACCGCGATCTCCTCGCGGAAATCCATGGAGGCGAGTGCGGGAACCACGCATCTTCGTGCACGCTGGTCAGTAAAGCCTTCTGTCATGACTTTTACTGGCCTAGAACACTCCAGGATGCGGTTGAGCTGGTGAAAAAATGTGAAGCATGTCAGTTCCATGCAAAACAGATTCACAAACCGACTCAATCACTTCAGATGATACCTCCTACATGGCCATTCGCTGTGTGGGGCATGGATATCTTGGGACCTTTCCCAAAAGTCGTCGGAGGTTACAGGTTCCTATATGTCGCCATCGACAAGTTTACCAAGTGGCCGGAAGCAACTCCAGTAGCAACAATCAATAAACAATCAGCAATCAAGTTCTTAAAGTCCATAATATGCAGATTTGGAGTTCCAAACAAAGTCATAACTGACAACAGAACTCAATTCACAAGTGCTGCATTCCAAGAATATTGCGAAGACCTCGGCATTCAACTGAGCTATGCTTCAGTAGCTCATCCAGCAAGCAATGGACAAGCCGAGAGAGCAAATGCAGAAATCTTAAAAGGACTCAAGACGTGCACATATGAGCGCTTGAAAAAGAACAGAGCTAACTGGATTGAAGAGTTTATGTCCACATTATGGGCGAATAGGACAACACCTAACCGGTCAACTGGGGAAACTCCATTCTTCTTGGTGTATGGAGCTGAAGCAGTCCTTCCTCCAGAAATCACCTTGGGGTCCCTCCGGGTCCGGACCTTCAACGAAGCCACGCAGGACCAGCTCCGGCGTGAAGACCTTGACCTCGTCGACGAGGGAAGGTGCCAAGCAGCTGTTAGAAATGCACGTTATCGCCAAGCGCTCCGGCACTACCATCAAAGACGCGTGTGTGTGAATGTGGGCCTAGAGGGGGGGTGAATAGGCCTTTTTGAAAGTTGTCGGATCCTGCAACACTCAACAACAAGCTCAATACTAGAGATATCGGACTAGTCCGGTAAAGTGCGGACTAGTCCGGTGTTCACGGACTAAGTTGATTAAGCTAGATCAATTAGATTGATTCTTTTATGTGTGCAGCGGAAAAGTAGAACCAAATAAAGGTTTCACAGTTATATTCTAGATTATATCACAATTAAATCTTGTGTTTAACAATCCAACGTAAGGTGATTAATGATTATGAAACCCTAGATTATATTGATGAATTAGAATGATGAGCACCAAAAACAAAATACAAGGATTTATCCCGTGGTTCGGTTACCACAAAAGGCAACCTACATACACGTTGAGGAGTCCACAAAGGATCGGGTCTTCTCCAACCCTACCCTCATCGGATCGCCACGAAGGCCAATCCTCTTCCACTAATCACAAAGGGGTGAATAACCGAATTCAAGGGGCCTTCTCACACGTTGAGAGCTCCCTTAGATTACAACACAAATTTCCACCGAAAACACACTCAAAAATTACAATTAAAACGCAGGAGTGTGTTAGAGAATCAAACCAAGAGCTCAATGTGATGTTCCAAGTGTCTCTCCAATGATCTAGAGTGAATCCTCAAAGGATTGATCGTTGTTGCACTTAATTTCGTGGAGAGATGTAGTTTTTGAGGCTCTTGGGAGGTGTGACGGCGCTAGGGTTCGAGAGAGTTCAAAAGAAGGTTGTGTACCTCTATTTATATGGGGTTTTTAAAAATGACCGTTAGGGTTCAGAAAGTTCGGACTAGTCTGTGGTGGTCACCGGACTAGTCCGGTGTGCTGTGTGTAGCAAACCCTAAGTACCCCGAAATATCGGACTAGTCCGGCTGAAAACGGACTTGTACGATTTCGCTACTGGAAATCTTCGGACTAGTCCGATATCCATCGGACATGTCCGGACATGTGAAACCCTAAGTGAGTTAGATGATAAGTCCACACTTGGAGGACTTGTCCGATGTAGATCAGAGGGTTTTTCGGACTAGTCTGCGCAAATATCGGACTTGTCCGATATGGATCGGAAGGAATATCGGACTTGTCCGATTTTGTGTGACTTGTGAAGTGTTTTGAGAACTAGTCCGTACTGGGGAGGTCTAGTCCGATTCTAGTCAGAAAAATATCGGACTAGTCCGACAGATATCGGACTTGTCCGATCTGGTGCAGAACGGTTATTGGACTAGTCCACTTGTGATCGGACTAGTTCGGTCCTGTGTAACTTTGTGCAATGTGTGTGTTTAATTGTGATTGAGCTCTTGGGGTGAGTTTCCTTAACACACTCCATACACAATAATCTATTACTCTTCTTCCTTGAGCTCATCTCCATTTTGCTCCTCATCCTTCCTTCTTTTTGGTATTTTGCTCATTTTCCTATCATATGCCTGCACTCATCTCAACAAATAGGTTAGGATCCCAATTGCTTGTCATAAATCATCCAAAACCCACAAGAGAGTCCTAGATGCACTTTCAATCTCCCCCTTTTTGGTGATTGATGACAACCAATTGGGATTTCACAAAATATGATAAAAATTGAGATTTTCATAAAGTATGCACATATGAGTCAAAAATACATCAAGCAGTGAAAGAATTATCCATATGTGCATTCTATATGGTGGGATGCATAACTAAGTATATTGAGACATTGAGAATGACATAATTTACATTAATCAACCAAAGCCAAGCATATATATCATTCCAGGAGCAAGATTACAGATTTCAACAAATACTTCTCAAATTAATTAAGCATTACATCACAGAACCATAACTAACTTAGGAACAAAGTTAAAACACTGCAAAACTCAAAAATAGACAAGAAGCATAAAAGAGCTCTCTCCTCGCATCCTACAGCTAAAGCTAAGACTCCCCCTCAATCTCCCCCCCTTTGGCATCAAGACACCAAAAAGAAGGAGAGGAGGGTCCTAGGGTCTTCACTCTTCACTATCGGTCCTCTAATCGTCGTCTTCGTCTTCTTCATCTTCAGCTTGATGAGGAGGAGAAGGAGGAGGGGCAGAGACGCTCGAGCCCCCAACGCCAAAGTAGGCAAGCTCGGATGGGGTCAAGGGCCCGAGCTCAGTGTAGTCCAGGTCGGAGTCCTCAGAATTCACTGGAAATCCAGTGGGGTCGATCTCCAACTTCTGGCAGATATGCTTCACATTTGCCTTGATGTACTTCATGTCCTCCTTTCTTTTCATGTTGAGCTTGTGGGCCTTCACTTCGGCCTTCTTGCAGGAGGTGAAGATGGCAGCCAGGTATTTGAGGATTCCACTAGCTGATCCTCTTTGAGGGGCTGCCCTTGAAGTTGGAGCAGCTCTGACATCTTTGCTTGTTCTTGCCGGTGCCTCGGGATTGGAGGCCGGCGAGGGAGCAGCCTAGACATTTACTTGTTGAGGCTTCTGAGGCCGAGGTGTTTGCTCCATATCCTTGACAAACTCAATCCCTGTGACTTTCTCAATCATAAACATTAGATAGAGAGCATAGCCACAGGACCTGTTGGGGGTGCTGGAGATGTTGACCATATCGTTCCATATGTAGTCAAACACATCAAACTGTCTGTTCTTGCTTATGATCCTCATTAGGGTCCGGAGGTACCCTTGTACACTCCCTGCATCCCCATCCTTAGGGGCAATGGTCTTCTTCAAGACTCTGTTTAGCACCACAAAGAATGGCTTCATGTTCTTTGTGGAAGGAGGGATGAACTTTGAATTGGGCTCATAGAGAAACTTCATCCTCTCCTTGTCAATGACACCAACATTGTGGATGACCACATTATCATTGCTGGAGGTGTCAAGATGCAACATCCTTGCAAATTCTTCATAAGTGATAGTGTACTTGGATCCATGAGTCATCCAAGTCACTCTTTCCTCTTCATCGCTTGCAAAGTGGCAGGTGGCATAGAACTGAGCCACCACTTCATCATTCCAATTGTACTTGAAGGCAAAGAGGTCCTTCAAGCCATGTCTTTCAACTGCTGCAATCACTTCATCAAATGCAGAGCATCTCTTCTTCTCAAGATGTGCCCAGTCAATCCACTGACTGCGCACCACCGGTGTCTTCGTCTGCAGGTATACAACCCTGTAATAGTCAGCATGAAAATTGCTCCAGAATCTTCCATCTGCAGCTTGCTTTGAATCATTATAGCAATCAATGCTCCTGAGCTTTGCAGCTGAGTGCCCTTCCCATTGAACTTTTCTTCAGTGGGGTCCCAGACCCCTTCCCTGGGAGCATGCAGCTTCAATGGTCCAACTGGACCCGTCGCTATCCCCTTGCCCTTTCCTTTGGCTAGGCGGGCACTTGATGATGCGGTTGCCTCTTCTTTGCCAGCACTTTCCCCCGAACTTGTGGAGGAGACAGAGCTGGCTCTGTAGGTCGCTCTTGGCGCTTCTTGCCAAGACTCGTTGAGGTCCGAGGTGCCACCTTGTGGTCCATCTCGCCCTCAAAATCAGAAACCTCATCGGTTGAGCTCGACATGACCTGAGAATGAGTTTTAAGAATGATAATGAATGATTCAAGGCATAGGTATGAAAGGATAGCAAGGAATTGCATTGAGGAATTGAAGAGTTAGGTTTTGAGTTCAGAAACATCGAACTTGTCCGGTGCACAGGCACGGACTAGTCCGGGGGACCGGACTTGTCCGTTCAAGGACCGAACTAGTCCGGTGTTCATCCTCAAAAACCTAAGAGATTTGACAAAAGCTGATTCCTAATGCACAATAAGTCTAGCATATACGTGATACATAAAGGAGGCATGTATATAGTGAAGGATGCTAGGCTATTCGATCAATAATGAAGAAAAATGAGATTTCTAGGGTTTGGGTGAAAATTACCGAAGAAATCGATTGAAGCTTGGAGATGAGGGTGTTGAAGGCCGGACAAGTCCGCTAGCTTCAATCCTCAAGAGGGCAAGCTTTATTTCCGCCCAAATGCGGAGATTTTTGATGGAGGGAGCACGAAATCGCCTTGGGAGCTCGAGCAGGAGGAGAGAGAACATGTGAGCAAGAGTGTAGGATGAAGGGATTAGGGTTTGGTGGCGGCTAGGGTTATGGACATGAAAAATCGGACAAGTTCGGAGATGACCGTACTAGTCCGAACTCATCCATAGAGCAACATCGGACTAGTCCGTGGTGTTATCGGACTAGTCCGGCCTAACCGGCACTCTGCGGACTAGTCTGCATGTGCGGACTGGTCCGGGTAACCATGGACTAGTCCGTGGTCACCAGGAGAAATTTGCATAGCCCATTCATATATATTTGAAGGTTCATAAATATAGAATAGAGAGGCAAATTAAATCAAGTGATCTTGATGAATATGACCAGTAAGCATACAACAATCAAGCAATGATCATAATTCACCAAGATCTAGTAATTGACATAGTTTTTTGGGAAAAAATTGAGAGAGAGTTGACTTTCACAATTCAATCAATATATTTTGAAGAGTTCATACAGGTATGCAACATTTCAAGCCACACTCCGAGTATCGAGGATATTTAGTTCATTTCGGAGTTCAGAAAAGCGCTTTTCATCAAGTGGCTTGGTGAATATGTCGGAAAATTGTTTTTGGGTATTGACATGTGAGATGGCTATGTCTCCTTTCATGGCATGATCTCTCAAAAAGTGGTGTCTTATGTCTATGTGTTTAGTTCTGGAGTGCTCAACTGGGTTGTGGGCAATTTTAATGGCACTCTCGTTGTCACAAAGGAGTGGAATACGATTCATATTATAACCGTAATCCCTTAGAGTTTGTCGCATCCAAAGGAGTTGTGCACAACAGCTCCCGGCTGCAACATACTCCGCTTGGGCTGTGGATAAGGCAATGGAATTTTGTTTCTTGGAGGACCAAGAAACTAAGGATCTCCCTAGGAATTGGCATGTGCCGGAAGTGTTTTTTCTATCTACTTTGCACCCGGCATAATCTGCATCGGAGTAACCAATGAGATTGAATTTTGAGCCTTTTGGGTACCAAAGACCAAGGTTGGGTGTATGAACTAAATATCTCAAGATCCTTTTTACGGCTGTCAAGTGACATTCCTTAGGGTTGGCTTGAAATCTTGCACACAAACATACACTCAACATAATGTATGGCCTAGATGCACATAAATAGAGTAGAGATCCAATCATGGAGCGATATACCTTTTGGTCGACGCTAGGTCCATCTTCATTGAGATCCAAGTGGCCATTTGTTTCCATGGGGGTCTTTATGGGCTTTGCCTTGTCCATGCCAAACTTCTTAAGTATGTCCTGCGTGTACTTGGTTTGGCTTATGAATGTCCCTTCCTTTTGTTGTCGCACTTGGAATCCCAAGAAGTACTTTAATTCTCCCATCATTGACATTTCAAACCTATCTGTCATGATTTTGCTAAATTCCTCACAAAACGATTGATTAGTTGACCCAAAGATTATATCATCAACATAGATTTGACAAATAAAAAGATCATTGTCTAAATTCTTTGTAAATAGAGTATAATCTACTTTGCCAATTTGAAAACCATTCTCAATTAAGAAATCTCTAAGACACTCATACCAAGCTCTAGGAGCTTGTTTGAGGCTGTAGAGATCCTTACGCAATTTGAATACGTGGTTAGGGAACTCTTCGTCTTCAAACCTGGGTGGTTGCTCCACGTACACCTCCTCCTTGATTGGTCTGTTGAGGAAGGCGCTTTTTACATCCATTTGATACAACTTGAAATCATGGTGAGTAGCATGTGCAAGTAATATTCTAATAGATTCAAGCCTAGCTACTGGAGCAAAAGTCTCATCGAAATCCAAACCTTCGACTTGTGAATACCCTTTGGCCACAAGTCGTGCTTTATTCCTTGTCAGCACCCCGTGTTCGTCTTGTTTGTTGTGGAAGACCCACTTGGTGCCGACGATGTTTGCATTGGGTCTTGCCACAAGTTCCCACACCTCATTTCGCTTGAAGTTGTTCAATTCTTCTTGCATTGCCACCACCAAGTCTGGATCTTTCAATGCATCCTCAACCCTACGTGGTTCCAAAAAGGATACAAACGAATAATGCTCACAAAAGTTAGCTATGCAAGATCTAGTGGTTACTCCCTTTTGGATGTCACCGATGATATTGTCGATTGGGTGATCCCTTTGGTGGCCCTGGTGTACTCTTGGGTGTGGCACTTGAGGAGTTGTGTCTTCATGATCATCTACTTCTCCCCCTAAGTAGTTGCCTTTGTTGACTTGTTGATCATCTTCGTATTCTTGTGGTTGATCTTGTGTTGAAGCTCCCCCTTGATCTTTGGTCTCCTCTTGTGATTCATCTCCCTCATGTATGTGTGAAGGTGGCTCTTGTGGTCGAACTTCACCTAGAGCCATTCTTTTCAATGCTTGACAAGGAGCTTCTTCTTTACCTAATTCACATGGATCAACTTGCTCCTTTTGGGAGCCATTAGTTTCATCGAACACTACGTCACGTGCTATTTCAACGAGTCTGGAGGCCTTGTTGAAAACACGATAGGCATAAGTGTTTGAATCATAACCAAGCAAGAAACCTTCATTGGACTTTGAAGCGAACTTTGAAGTCCTAGGCTTCTTGTTCAGGATATAACATGGAGAACCGAAAACTTGAAAATATGAGATATTTGGTTTGTTACCGGCGAGTAGCTCATAAGATGTCTTCTTGAGTAGTCGATGAAGATAAAGTCGATTTACGGTGTGGCAAGCGGTGTTAATCGCTTCCGCCCAAAATCAATCTGAGGTCTTGTACTCATCGAGCATTGTTCTTGCCATCTCTATGAGTGTTCGGTTCTTTCTTTCGGCAACTCCGTTTTGTTGTGGCAAGTATGGCGCTGAAAATTCGTGCTTGATACCCTCTTCATCAAGGTACTCCTCCACTTGTGTGTTCTTGAACTCCGTGCCGTTGTCGCTTCGAATACTCTTGATTGTCAATGAGAGATCGTTTTGAGCTCGCTTGAAGAACTTATTGAGTGTTCCTTGTGTTTTTGACTTATCGTGCAAAAAGAAAACCCAAGTGAAGCGAGAAAAGTCATCAATAATAACTAAACCATATTTGTTACCGCCGATGCTTATGTAAGCAATTGGACCAAATAAGTCCATGTGAAGTAGTTCGAGTGGTCTTGTTGTAGTCATGACGTTTTTTGCGGGATGAGGTGCTCCAACTTGCTTCCCGGCTTGGCAGGCGCTACAAGGCATGTCTTTCTCAAAAACAACATCCTTCAAACTGCGGATGTGATCGTCCTTGAGGAGTTTTTGAAGATTCCTCATACCAACATGCGCTAGCCGTCTATGCCACAGCCAACCCATGTTGGTCTTTGCAATCAAGCATGTGTCAAGTTCGTCTTTATCCTTGTTGAAGTCAACGAGGTAAAGCTTTCCCTTCAACATACCCATGAATGCAATAGAACCATCACTCCTCCTAGAGACGGTCACACCCTCGTTAGTGAACAAGAAATTATAACCTTTGTCACATAGCTGAGATATGGTCAGCAGGTTATAATCTAAGGATTCAACATGTAAAACATGAGAAAGTGTGTGTGTAGAAGATATTGAGATTTTACCGGTACCGAGCACCCTTCCTTGACTATTATCTCCAAAGTAGATGTCTTCGTTTGGGTCCTCATTCTCTTCATATTCCACGGACATCCTTCTTTCTCCGGTCATATGGTTGGTGCAGCCACTGTCTAGCACCCATTTGGATCCACCGGAGGAATAGGCCTGCAAAAACAAATTATTCTTTGGTTTTAGGTACCCAAGCTTGCTTGGGTCCTTGAAGGTTAGTTACAATACATTTGGTCACCCACACGTGAGATTTGGTGTTCCCATGGCGTGGCCCAACATAATTAGCATAAACCTTGCCAAGATTATTTCTCATTAACACATAGGAGGCATCAAAGGTTCTAAAGAGTAATTGTTGTTGTTTGTATACAGGGCTAGTCTGGAAGGCCGGACTTGTCCAGAGGACCGGACTTGTCCGGACACTCACCGGACTAGTCCGGTGTTTGTGTGAGTTCAGATTTTTACCCTTCGACTTATGAGTTTGAGAGGGTCTTTCCTTCACAAAGGAAATCCTCCCCTTGTTATTCTTATGACTTCCAGTATGCTGTTTTTCATCATAAGAGTAACCAATATCATACTTGACATTTGGAGGTCTTTGGACCAAGTATGCACTACGTGCATAGTTGATCTTCTCCTTGTCAAATATGCCACATTGGGTAGGATTTTTATCCTTTGTGGAGGTTGACTTCTCCTTCAAACTGGTGTCTATTTTACTACATGTGCACATATGAGCAAAATCAGTTTTAGTGGATTGAGAAGGTGAACTTGAAGAGGAGGAAGGTTCACTCAGCTTGAGTGACTCAACTTGCACTTCAAGGATCTTGTTAACCTTGATCAGGTCAGCAAGTTGGTCCTTGATTGCAACATTTGAGTCAGTTAACTCCAAGCAAGCTTTCTTGCTTGAAGCTAACTCAAGCTCTAGTGAATTGTTTTTCTCCTTTTCAAGTTCTAGAAGTTTGTCAAGTTCGACATACTCCTCCTTTTGGGAGATAATCATGTCCTCTTGACGATGAATCAACCTCTCCTTCTCAACAAGTTGATCAAGTAAAAATTTCATTTTTGTTGCAGCTTTCCTATCTAGTCCACTAAGCATATATTCATCATCACTAATTATTTCATCATCACTAGAGTAGGAATGAACGGAAGGGGTTTTCATGATTACCTTGCGTTTACCTTCCTTTGCCATAAGGCAAGTACCATTTCCCATCCTTGCGCCGAGTGTGGGGAAGAGTGTAGATTTCTTGGACGTGCTCTCGATGGCTACGCTAGCCATCTCTTCTTCTTCGGATGATGAGGACTCATCGTTTGAGTCCCACTCCTTCTCAATGTGCGCTTGTTTGGCTTGCTTCTTCTTCTTGAAGAATTTCTTAGGTTGAGGCTTGGATTCTTTGGTATTCTTCTTGTTCTCCTCATATGGGCAATCAACTATAAAGTGGTTATACTCACCACAATTGTAGCATGCCCGCCTCAACTTCGGTTTCGTTCTTTCCTTGTACTTTCCCTCACTTGATTTTGTTCCTTGTCTTTTCTTCATTATTCTCTTGAACTTTTTCATGAACAATATCATGTCCTCTTCATCTAGCTCACTGCTTTCGTCGTCACTGTCTTCCTCTAGTTGTGCTTCCCTTGCTTCTTTAGATAGAGGCTTGAGGGTGGACTTTAGAGCAACCCGTTTCTTCTTAGCCGAGGTGAGATCGTCAATTTCCTTGACGTGCTTGGCTTGTCTTTCCATCATCTCAAAGTTGATGATTTTTCCAAGCAATTCATCCGGCGTCATCCTTTTGTATCTGGGGCTTTCTCTAATCATGGAGCATAGTGTGACATTGCGAGGCATAAAAGCTCTAAGGATGAGCTTTACCACCTCGTGGTCATTCCACTTCTTGCTCCCGTATGATTGAACTTTGTTGACAAGTGTCTTCAATCGATTGTACATATCTTGGGGTGACTCATCTTCCTCAATTGCGAATCTTCCTAGTTCGCCTTCGATCATCTCAATCTTTGCTTCACGCACATGTCGGTCACCTTCATGTGCAGTTTGTAGTGTATCCCATATCTCCTTAGCAATTTCGAGTCCATCCACCTTGGTGAACTCGTCCCGACTGAGTGAGGAGGTGATTACAGCTGCGGCTTGTGCATTTCTATGAATGGCCTGCTCTTGGCTTGGGGTGAGCTCTTCGTCGTCGTCCGGAATATCTATCCCTGTGCATACAACATGCCATAGACTTGGGTTGAGGGAAATCAAATGCATTTTCATATTCTGCCTCCACATTGAGTAATCACTTCCGTCGAAGTGTGGGGCTTTTCCAAGTGGGATAGATAAGTAATGATTGTTATTGGAGTTTAGACGATCATAGTTAAAAGGATATCGGGAGTAGTCGGTGTGACTACTCCCCTTCTTCTTCTCTTCAACTTTCACTTTCCCTTTGGAAAGTGCCTTCTTTCTGAGGAGCGCCTTTAGCTCTAGCGTCTCCTCATCGTCGTCCTCAAAGTCTTGAATGGCTTCGAGGTACTTCTCCACTTTTTGGGTCTTGTCGTTGTTAACCTCCTCTTGGTTGTTGATTTTGTGGGCGTCCTTCATGTCCGACATGATCTCTTCGAGTGGTTAGACTCTTTCTTGAAGAACCTTGCTCTGATACCAATTGAATGTGGGCCTAGAGGGGGGTGAATAGGCCTTTTTGAAAGTTGTTGGATCCTGCAACACTCAACAACAAGCTCAATACCAGAGATATCGGACTAGTTCGGTAAAGTGCGGACTAGTCCGGTGTTCACGGACTAAGTTGATTAAGCTAGATCGATTAGATTGATTCTTTTATGTGTGCAGCAGAAAAGTAGAACCAAATAAAGGTTTCACAGTTATATTCTAGATTATATCACAATTAAATCTTGTGTTTAATAATCCAACGTAAGATGAGTAATGATTATGAAACCCTAGATTATATTGATGAATTAGAATGATGAGCACCAAAAACAAAACACAAGGATTTATCCCGTGGTTCGGCTACCACAAAAGGCAACCTACATACACATTGAGGAGTCCACAAAGGACCAGGTCTTCTCCAACCCTACCCTCATCGGATTGCCACGAAGGCCAATCCTCTTCCACTAATCACAAAGGGGTAAATAACCGAATTCAAGGGGCCTTCTCACACGTTGAGAGCTCCCTTAGATTACAACACAAATTTCCACCGAAAACACACTCAAAAGATTACAATTAAAACGCAGGAGTGTGTTAGAGAATCAAACCAAGAGCTCAATGTGATGTTCCAAGTGTCTCTCCAATGATCTAGAGTGAATCCTCAAAGGATTGATTGTTGTTGCACTTAATTTCGTGGAGAGATGTAGTTTTTGAGGCTCTTGGGAGGTGTGACAGCGCTAGGGTTTGAGAGAGTTCAAAAGAAGGCCGTGTACCTCTATTTATATGGGGTTTCTAAAAATGACCGTTAGGGTTCAGAAAGTTCAGACTAGTCCGTGGTGGTCACCGGACTAGTCCGATGTGCTGTGTGTAGCAAACCCTAAGTACCCCGAAATATCGGACTAGTCCGGTTGAAAACGGATTTGTCCGATTTTGCTACTGGAAATCTTCGGACTAGTCCGATATCCATCGGACCTGTCCGGACATGTGAAACCCTAAGTGAGTTAGATGACAAGTCCGCACTTGGAGGACTTGTCTGATGTAGATCAGAGGGTCCGATATGGATCAGAAGGAATATCGGACTAGTCCGATTATGATCGGACTTGTCCGATTTTGTGTGACTTGTGAAGTGTTTTGAGGACTAGTCTGTACTGGGGAGGACTAGTCCGATTCTAGTCAGAAGAATATCGGTCTAGTCCGACAGATATCGGACTTGTCCGATCTGGTGCAGAACGGTTATCGGACTAGTCCGGTTGCAATGTGTGTGTTTAATTGTGATTGAGCTCTTGGGGTGAGTTTCCTTAACACACTCCATACACAATAATCTATTACTCTTCTTCCTTGAGCTCATCTCCATTTTGTTCCTCATCCTTCCTTCTTTTTGGTATTTTGCTCATTTTCCTATCATAGGCCTGCACTCATCTCAACAAATAGGTTAGGATCCCAATTGCTTGTCATAAATCATCCAAAACCCACAAGAGAGTCCTAGATGCACTTTCAGCGTGGCCGACAGCTTGAAGAAGGCGACCTGGTACTCCGCAAGATACTAACTCGTGAAGGGATGAACAAACTTTCCCCCAGCTGGGAGGGTCCTTTCCGAGTCATTAAAGTATCCCGACCAGGCTGCGTTTGCTTGGCAACTGAGGATGGGATCCCACTCCCTAATCCTTGGAACATCAAGCACCTCCGTAAGTTTTATACTTAGAATCACGGAGGTGAGTCTGTAATTACACACAATGCATGTTATATAGTCATTATACAGAGTCGAGCAAGTCCTCCTGGAGAACATCCGGACCCCTCCGGGAGGGTCCAGAAAGTTCAAGTAACACTTGACACAGTCACAGTACTAAAAGTGTAACTACTTGCTCCGGGCTAGCACAAGATGTATAGCACATTTAGCTTGGTCCAGCACCCTAAGTGTGTACTTGTCTCCCCTGTACTCCGGACCTATAATGAAAAGCATTGTTGTGTGCAAACAGACTCCACGTGCATTTACTTTTTGTACAAGGCTCAATATGTTAAATTATTTTTACCCTGCTTGTCTATAACAAAGTTGTGTAAATCTTTTTGAATTTTGTTCCAAGTAACTCACATGCATTACAAGCCTTATTTATAGTCTTTTTGGATCTTAACACCGCTACATAGTCTACTTGCCTGAACGCCAAGCCAACCTAGGTCCTGTGACGCCCGGTTCCAAAAAAAGAACCAAGCTAACGCATATGTGTGTCCAGGATGTTCAACACACATACACGAGTGCAATCACAAATGATATACAGATAATTACCACAAAACTAGATTAATTAACCAAATTTATTACACAAACCATATTATCCTCAAATACAAGCTCCAATGTATATTTATGACAAGTTCAACTAAAGCAGCGGAAATAAACTAATTGAGCAACTAAGCAAACTAAGCATAAGGGATAGCGCAGCTCCAATAACACCACAGGCAAAGCTGATGGTAAACACGGCCTAGAACTCCGCATTCTCACCATTAAACTCCCAATCCTGACCTGCAACTGTTGGGGGGATTGCAAGAGTGAGTACATGTCGTACTCAGCAAGTGTGGAAAGTATGACATGTGGCTGATTCAAATGACGACAATAATAATGGCAAAGTGCTGAAAAGTACATAAAAACATTTGAAAAGCAATATATTACATGTATGTGAAGTAAACCCATCATAATCATAAGTAATATCACAATACTAATCCATAGTTCACCATCCTCATCAATAATTCCAGATTTCACTATTTACCAATAACCATATTCAATACCAAAAAATTAATCCATAACCATAATACCAACCATAACCATCCCAAATACCATCCCAATACCGAGTACCCTCTAATCATGGAAGTTGTCCATGTGCTCATAACCGGGAGCACGACTATCACTCTTCACCAAAGACATCGATGGAGAACTATTTGTTTGTCAAATTTATGACGATGATATTATTTTTGGTTCAACTAACAAAGCTCTTAGCCATGAGTTTGGCAAAATGATGTCTAGGGAATTCGAGATGTCGATGATTGGAGATCTTAACTTCTTCCTTGGATTTCAAATCAAGCAAATTCGAGAGGGGACCTTCATCTATCAAGAAAAATATACCAAGGACCTCTTGAAGAAATTTGAGATGGGAGATTATAGCTCAAGAAGTACTCCAATGGCAACAAATTGTCATCTCGACGCGGATATGGATGGTAAACCTGTTGACCAATCTAATTACCGTTCCATGATTGGTTCATTGCTTTATCTTACCGCATCTAGGCCCGATATCATGTTTAGTGTATGCTTGCGTGCTCGCTTTCAAGCGGCACCTAAAGAATCACATCGGAAGGCGGTCTTTAGGATACTTCGGTATATCAAGCATACCCCAAGTGTAGGCCTGTGGTACCCCAAAGGTGCTAAATTCCATGTCTTAGGTTACTCGGATTCGTACTTTGCCGTATGCCGTGTGGATCGCAAGGGTACCTCCGGAGGGTGCCACTTGCTTGGGTGTTCTCTAGTATCTTGGTCTAGCAAGAAGCAAAACTTCGTTGCCTTGCCACTGCGGAAGCGGAATACATAGTGGCTGGTGCATGTTGTGTCCAAATCCTTTATATGAAGCAAACCCTTTTGGACTTTGGTGTTAAATTTGGTTGTGTGCCTCTCCTTTGTGACAATGAAAGTGCGGTTAAGATTGCTAAGAACCCCGTTCAACACTCTTGCACTAAGCACATTGATATTTGCCATCATTTCTTGCGAGACCATGAAGCTAAAGGAGACATCTCCTTGCAAGGTGTTAGGTCCGAAGAACAATTGGCGGATATATTCACTAAACCACTTGATGAGAAAACCTTTTCTAGACTAAGGAGTAAATTAAATGTGCTAGATGCATTGAACGTCATGTAAGTTGCCATGGCCATGTAAGAATGCATCACATATAGGTCTAACTTTCAAAGGATAGGGGCGAGTAAGGGTTAGCTTGGGATGGCGGTTCTTTTGGGTATCCCCAAGACTTGGAGAATGGCTCTCCCTGAAGAAGCCTTTGAAAGGTTCAAATTTGGCAAGATAGATTTAATTTATGTCTTGCATGATGCCTTCCATATAGACTTGCACTCTCGTTTAATATCATGCATTAAAAATTGTTTGGCATTGCATACGGTAGATTGTCACAAAGGGGAACCCACTTCATGAGAAAGAGACTTGTTTGGAATGCAATATCTCAACTCATATGATGTGGAAAGAACAAAGTGTTAGGTGCGTTAATGCCTAAAGGAACATGCTTTAAAGAGATAGAAGTATTCATCCTCTAGCTCACAAAGCATGGGCCTTACATTTTATTTGGATTTTTTCCTTGTTTTTTCTGGTGTTCTATTTGATTTAGGGCTTAGACAAGTTATTGGCAACTAGCGTTAAAGTCTTTTTGAGGGGTTAGGGGTTTCCCAAAAAGTTCTAAGACTTGTGTTTCTCTTTGTTTGTTTAAGTCAAAGGACATATATGGGCTATTGTTGATCTTTTGTAGTCATCGGATTACCCGATTCTTAGGGCAGAAGCATCATCGGATCAGTTTATGCTTAAGTACAAGGGTCAGCTAAGACAGAAAGTCAAATCAACCGATGAGTTCATTCTGAGAAACATCGGAGCATCCGATGTTCACATTTCTAGAGTTCTGCCAAATTCAACCGATGATAAACTTTTCCACGTCGGATCATCCGATGCTGAAGGTGCCTATGGAATAACCTTACTGTACCACTCGACTGACGCACCATCTCAACTGACGTCAGATCATCCGATGTTAAAAATTGAGCTAGGGTTCGGGCCGCACCTATTTAGTGCCTCTCTGTTTTTTCTTTTCTCTCTCCCCGACGCCGCACTCACCGTCGCGCCTCTTCTCTCCGCCGCTGCCGCTCCGCGCCCCTCGCCCTGCCGCCACCCGTCGTCGTGCTCCGGCCGCCGCCGCACCACCGCCGCCGCCCTAAGCGCCGCCGCCGCCCTCAGCGCCACCACACTCAGCACCGCTGCCGCCCTAAGCGCCGCCGCCGCCCTCACCTCCGTCGCACCACCGCCGCCGCCCTAAGCGTCGCCGCCGACCTGCACTGCCGCTCGTCGCGCCGCCACTCCACACACCCGGCCGCCGCGCTCCTCTTCGCCACTAGGGTTTGCCTAGCCGCACGCCGTCACACATTCTCCAAATTCGCTGTCGTCAATCCTAGCCCGCAATCTCATCTTCGCCGTCACTATTCTCCTCAAGATGGGCCGTGACAAGAAAGGAAAGGGAAATGCCATTGAGGAGCCGACAGCTAAGAAGCAAAAGCTGTCGAAAGAGATGAAGCAAGCTCGACAAGATGAGATGGCCGCTCGCACTGCTGAGGAGCGTGAGCATGGCCGAAGAGGATCCCTGAGGATCCGGGAGTCCCGACAGAGGCAGCCACAGCAGACAGAGGAGATAGAGGAGTCTGAGGAGGAGCCGCTTGTTCGCCGGCGCACAGTCAGGACCCGTGGAGGTCGTCCAGCTGCAGCCCCGAGTCAGAGACCATCTGCAGCTGAGGTTCGGGAGGACAGAGCAGTCGAGAGAGCCGTCTATGAGATGGACACCAATGTACGAGTTGGTGAGGGTGTCCGCCTGACTGACTACAGGAAATTGAAGGCAAAGCAGCTCAGAAAGCTTCGATGGAGCATTCTGCTTGAGGAGTGGTTCCCGCAGCCCAGAGAGCCACTTGTGGACAGCCACTTCTGGACCCTGACACAGGCGTTGCTGTATGAGACTTACAGACGTCGGGGCCATAAACTTTTCCAACACAACTTCCTTGACTGGGATCAGCTCGCACTTGCAGCCAGCACTGAGATTCGCCCTTTCTTTGAGAGGTACAAAGGGCTACTGGAGCTGATGTCTTTCCAGCGGAGTGCCTATGTGGAGGACTGGGTCCGAGTTTTCTATGCCACACTCTACGTTTCAGAGGGCCACAGATCCATTGACTTTATGTTCATGGGCCAGCATCACCATATGACTAGACAGACCTTGGGACAGCTGCTAGGCGTGGATCTCCATGACACCTGCCTACACGAGTTAGTATATGGACAGGCTGACGCACCGAGGAGGCCGCTCACTAGAGGTGTGGCACCACCTTTTGAGGAGATTCGGTCACTGTTTGCTCAGCCCTTCTCACCTGACCAGCCTAGGGTACCCGCTCTACTCACTCCGGCTGCGCGTACTATTCACCTTGCTTTGCGCCGCACGTTACTACCTAGGTCTGGATACCTTGAGGGCTTCACCTGTTTGCAGCAGACCCTCCTGTTCTATGTCATGAACGGGATGCAGTTTGACATCGTGGATATCCTCATCTGTGAGATGGAGGATGTCATCACAGATGGAGTTGGGATGATGAGACAGCTTGTGTTTGTCCACTGGATCAGTCACCTGCTCTACCTATTGGCTCCAGAGGGATTCGCCGTGCATGACAGTCTCACCGACGAGAGCGCCACTTGGTTCGGACACTACCGTGCTCCAGCTCCTGGAGACCGCCGCCTTGGTCGCCCAGTTGAGCGTCAGGTCCGAGTTCGACTTTCTGAAGAAGATTGGTCAGACTTAGAAAAGGAAGACGAGATCCTAGCACAGGCTGAGGCTCAGGGAGGGGATCTACAACATATCTGGTCAAAGAGTGACACTAGTGACAGTGTCGAGGAGTACTTCCCACCTCCTCCCTCACCCAGGCAGCACGACGCGGAGGCTGGAGGCTCGACTGTACCACCACCTCCTACCCCACCTCCGGTGTCCGAGGCACAGGTCTCTCAGCCATCCGAGCTCACTTCTCTACTACAGAAGATGATTGAGCAGCAGCGACAGGATCGGCTTGCAGCTGAGCAGGCCAGAGCTGAGCAGGTTGCACGTCTTGTGGAGTTCGAGCAGCAACAGCAGGAGATGCAGCGTCAGATAGCCCGTGAGAGGCGAGAGGACACTGACAGGCTCACTGGACTCATTGACCAAATGCATCAGCGTTCTCTTGACCAGCAGCAGCAGACGCAATAGGCCATGATGGGAATCCTGGGGTTGATCACCAACCTCTACACTCAGACCGGGATTGCCCTGCCCTCACAACTTCCTGGTCTAGCTCCAGGTCCACCTTTCCTAGCACCAGGCTCAGCTCCAGTGCCGAGCACACCGATACTGACTATCAGCATGTCACCACTGCTTGCCCCAGGCACACTGATTCACTCTCCTCTGCCAGCTACGACCATCCTTCAGTAGTCTCTGGCTTCGGTTGTCAGTGCCCCGCTACCGGCAGTCCCGACTCAGCAGGCACCCTCACTACCGACAACAGCTCCCACAGCCCCGGTCTCCTCCACTCCAGCCTCAGCAGCAGCAGGCAGCAGCTCCAGCGACAGCACCCCCGACGGTGACCAGTTCGTCATCGCCCCAAGCGCTCAGGATCCTTAGGCACTCGGCTTCTCTTTTTGGTGTCTTGATGCCAAAGGGGGAGAAGAGTCAGAGGTTGGGGGAGGGATAGCATAGTCTTAGGGGGAGTCCTAGTTGCAGGGGGAGTATTTTGGGAGCTTTTGTAATTTGGGAGCTTTGATATTCTTTTGCTATCCTTGAGTATCCGTGTGCTACTTAATTCTCTTATATTTTATTGATCGTTTCTGAGCCTTCGAGCTTCGTGTGCTGGATCTTGAACTTGTTACATATGTTTTTGAGTATCGTATTCTAAATTTTATTACTATTATGCTTTACTCGTTGTGTTGTCATCAATCACCAAAAAGGGGGAGATTGAAAGCATCTAGGCCCCCATAAGGTATGGTTTCGGTGATTAATGACAACCGTTGGATATCACTAATAAGTTTGTTGATGCAAGGTCTCTCATATAACTCGTCACACTTAATGGACTCTATATTTATATCATCTACTGCTCAGTGGATACAATTGGAGACCCCTCAACAAACTATTTTACGAGGTCAATCGATTTTCATGAAGACTGAAAGGAAAAAATATATATGTCGAAATTACTCCATCATAATTGACAGCATACGAGATTTAGTCATCATCAGAAGAACATCTCAAACAAATGTCTAGGAGGTCACTCAGACAAATTCCAAAAGAATCACTTAGAACAACTCAAAGCAGACAAAATCAACTCATCGGTTCATCCGATGTATCTAGAAAACACTACATCGGTCGAGTTGGCTCTGTAGCAGAAAAAGACCTCAGTCTTGGGTATACACCGAATCATCCGATGTGGAAGCATGTGTTACATCGGTCGATCATTCCAGTAAGCAATTTCCCTGGACCAAGTAACACCGGACCATCCAATGTACAAATATGCCACATCGGTCGATCATTCCAGTAAGCATTATTTCTGGGCCATCATGGACCAAGTGTCACCGGATTATCCGATGTGCAGGTGTATACAACATCGGTCGATCAACGGTCATACCTGACACAGTGGCCTCAGCTAATTTGTATTCGACCAATGACAGCTGAAAGGAGAACATCAGATCATCCAGTGTTCGCGGAACAGTGATGTCAGCCTACTTTTCCAACGGCTATCTCGTGGAAGCTGACTATTTATACCCCTTCAAGCAGTCATTTGGATAAGTCTTGATGCTCAGAGCTACTCTACACATTATCAAGCATTAAAGACGTCGAGCAACCACTTCCACATCATTTACACCACTTGAACACCAAGAGATAGGCTAGAACTTACTAGAGATGATGCTTGTGTGCTTCCATTGTTGGTGATTGGAGTCTCTAGTCTAGTGAGAGCTGTAAGAGAGTGTCTCTTGGTGATTGCATTCACCGTGTATCAGTCGATGATTGGAGAGATCCTTCCGGAGCTTGCCAAGTCGGTTGTGGAAGCTCAGAAGATCAAACTTGTACAAGGCTTGAGCTCCACCTTGCCGGACATGGCGAACGGAGACTTTTAGTGAGATCCCTGGTCTTGGTGACTTGGGAGTGGCTACACCCTTTGGTGGGTGCCACAATGTGGATGTAGGATGATCTTGATGATCTTGCCGAACCACGGGATAAATCACCGTGTCTTCTCAGGAGTTTGCACACTCTTCCTTTCCTGTTATACTTATGCATTTCATATACCGCAAACTCATTATTCACTTGAATGCATAGGTTGTTTGCATAGGGAATTGGGTTTTTAGTAGTTGAGTTTTTATTGCTTTAGTTTTTAAAAAGAAGCCCAATTCACCCCCCCCCTCTTGGCCATTTGATCCTTACAAAGGTATACAAGCCTTACGAAGTCCCACCAAACGATCAAGTTACGACTACAAACCTACAGGGCGTCGACAACAATAACAAAACCCGAAACTTGATCATCCAAGGACTCACTCAGAGCGACTACGACAACGTTGCACATCTCCGATCGGCATACGATGTATGGAGAGCACTTTGTGACTATCACGAAGGATCCAACACGATCAAGGAGGTAAGGCAAGACATGTTCAAAAAGGAATACATGTGCTTCGAGATGCAACCCGGTGAGTCCATCGATGATCTCTTTGCTCGCTTTAACAAAATTCTCAGTAATTTGCACAGTGTCAACGTTAGTTTTTCTGATGCTGAAAATGATAGGCAACCTCTTAGTGCATTAGACATGTCAATCTGGAAGATGAAAGTTACATATATTCATGAATCAACTGTCATGAGTACACTTACTTTAGATGTGCTTTACTCTAAACTCAAAACTCATGAAATTGACATCTTATCACGTAAGAACCCAAATAAGTCTATTGCATTTGTCTCACAACGTGATATGCCTAGCTTCAGCCAATCATCATCTTGCAATACTCTTTCTTTGTTGTCCTCACTAACCCTGGAGCAGATCGAGGAATTTCCAAAGGGGGGTCTAGTACTTCTCTCTACTAGGTTCTCAAAAGCATTGCAAAATGTGAGAACTAGAAGGAGAGGAAGCTCCGGACCTCAACGCTGTTTTGAATGTGGTAGGACAGGACACTTTTGTACAGAATTCCCTAACCTTTCAGGTCCTACTACCCGTGAAGAAAAACAGAACAATGTCAAGACCACCTCTGAAAACCCCAACAAGAAAAAGAAGGGTACCATAGGACACAAGATGATTAACAGCTTCATGACCGCACTTCAAGAACTCAGTTAAAGTGATGTAGACTTTGAAAATGATGAAAATGATGATGATCTGGCCAACTTATGCTTCATGGCGGGCAAAACAAGATCAAGATCAAGTCAGGAGGATGCAGAACACAACAGTGATGACGATGAGGTTACACGCTTGAGGAAAGAGAACATTTGGATTGTGGATTCAGGTTGCTCACGCCACATGACCGATAACAAATAATGGTTCTCCTCCCTCTCTTTTGTGTCACGTGTAGAGAATGTTACTTTTGCCGATAATTCTTCGACTCCTATAATTGCTAAGGGTTCGGTTATATTAAATGATCACTACACTTTGAAGGATGTGGCACTTGTCAAAAATTTGAAACACAACTTGCTTTCTGTTTCACAATTGCTAGATGAAAATCTGGAAATTATTTTCAATAAAAACCACTGCAAAGTTGTAGGTTCAAATAGTGAGCTTATTTTTAACATGTCTCGGTTTGGAAGAGTTTTTAAAGCTGATTTTGATATGTCTTCCTCTAAGCATAGGTGTCTAGTTGCTAATGAATCAAAGGACTTATATTTTTGGCATCGTAGACTTGGTCACGTAGGCTTTGATCACCTAACGCATGTTAGTGCTCTTGATCACATATGTGGGCTGCCTAAGCTTAAAGGGGACAAAGAAATTGTGTGCTCTTCTTGTAGACATGCTAATATGGTTTCAGGTTCACATACTCCTCTCACAATGATCATGACAACTGAACCGGGTCAACTTTTGCACCTTGACACCGTAGGACCTTCACGTGTTCAATCCTTCGGAGGTAAATGGTATGTTCTTGTTATTGTTGATAATTATTCTAGATACTCTTGGGTTTACTTTATGGCATCTAAGAATGAAGCCTTTAGTCACTTTAGAACCTTATTTCTTAGATTATCAGTTGATCACCCAGGATCTTTAAAAGCAATTAGAAGTGATAACGAAACTGAATTTAAAAATCAATCTTTTGATCACTTTTGTGCTAAAAATGGAATAGATCATCAATTTTCTTCACCATATGTACCTGAACAAAACGGTGTTGTAGAAAGAAAGAACAGAACCTTAGTTGAGATGGCTAGGACTATGCTTGATGAATATCAACCTCCTAGGAAATTTTGGGCTGATGCAATTGCAACTGCTTGTTATGTCTCGAATCGTGTTTTCTTGTGCGCTAAGCTAGGTAAAACACCATATGAGCTCCGGTTTGAACATAGGCCTATTGTTATGCACTTTCGGGTCTTTGGTTGCAAATGCTTTGTTAAGAAACATGGTAATCTTGATAAATTTGAATCTAGATCCATCGATGGCATGTTTCTTGGTTACCCATCACACACTAGAGGATACCGTGTGCTTTTAATTGGAACTAACAAAATTATGGAGACTTGTGAAGTTTCTTTTGATGAAGCTAGCCCAGGTACTAGCTCCGGTGCTGTAGAACCAGATCCATATCCTCAGGGGGAGGGTATTTTCGAAGAAGAAGAAGAGCTGGTGATATTGCCTAATAGTTCCAAAGCTGACATGTGTGCAGCCCCGAACATTGAACAAGCTCCGACTATCACATATGCTGGTCCTGATTGTCCACAAGCCACAAGCTCATCAATCTGTGATGAACTTAATGAAGAAGAAGCTTGTGATACATCTGTTCCCTCATGGATTAACAAAGATCATCCCCCACAATAGATTATTGGAAGCTTGCAGGAACGAGTCACACGGTCCAGGTTTTGTGATCCAAACTCTCATGCTCATTCTGCTTTTGTTGCTTCTTTTGAACCCAAAGATATATCACACGAACTCACTAATGAATCTTGGATTATTGACATGCAAGAAGAGTTAGAAAATTTTGAAAGAAATAATGTTTGGAAACTTGTACCTCCACCTCAAGGTCACACTTTAATTGGAACTAAATGGGTGTTTAAAAATAAACAAAGCGAGGATGGGGTTGTGGTTAGGAATAAGGCTAGGTTGGTTGCTCAAGGTTTCACTCAAGTTGAAGGTCTAGATTTTGATGAAACTTTTGCTCCTGTTGCTAGATTAGAAGCCATAAGAATTTTGTTAGCTTTTGCTGCATCTAAAGGTTTTAAGCTATATCAAATGGATGATAAAAGTGCTTTTCTTAATGGCTACATAGATGAGGAGATTTATGTCAAACAACCACCGGATTTTGAAAATTCAGATTTTCCTAATCATGTTTATAAACTGTCCAAAGCCTTGTACGGTCTCAAACAAGCCCCTAGAGCATGGTATGATAGGTTAAAAACATTCTTACTTGAGAAGGGGTTTACCATGGGCAAGGTTGATAAAACTCTTTTTGTGCTTAAGCATGGCAATGACTCATTATTCGTTCAAGTGTATGTGGATGATATTATCTTTGGTTGTGCTTCTCATGATCTTGTGTCCAAGTTTTCATCTATGATGAGTTCAAAATTTGAGATGAGTATGATGGGAGAACTCACATACTTTTTGGGGCTGCATATCAAGCAAACCAAGGAGGGTACCTTTGTGCATCAAACGAAGTATACAAAAGACCTCCTAAGGAGCTTCAACATGGACAAAAGCAAGCCTCTTCGGACACCAATGGGAACAGCAACGCTTGAACTTGATGAAGATGGTGAACCCGTGGATCAAAAAGAATATAGAAGCATGATCGGATCACTTTTGTACCTCACGGCATCAAGACCGGACATACGATTCAGCGTATGTCTTTGTGCACGGTTTCAAGCCTCCCCACGTGCTTCACATCGTCAGGCCGTCAAAAGGATTCTCAGGTACTTACATGGAACTCAAGAATTTGGCATTTTTCTTCCTTCTTCCTCAACCGTTACTTTGAAAGCTTTTTCCGATGCTGATTTTGGAGGTTGTAGGATTGATAGGAAAATTACTTCGGGTGCTTGTCATTTTCTTAGTAATTCACTTGTTGTTTGGTCCTCTAGAAAACAAAATTCAGTTGCACAATTCACGGCCGAATCTGAATATGTAGCTGCTGCTAGTGCTTGCTCACAAATTCTTTGGATTGTTCAAACACTTAAGGACTATGGGGTTGATCTACATAGTGTTCCACTGTTTTGTGATAACACTAGTGCCATTTGCAGTGCTAAAACCCCGTGCAACATTCTATAACTAAGCACATTGACATTAGGTATCACGTTCTCCGTGATAATGTTGAAAAAGGAAACATTGTGCTTCACCGTGTAGATATCGAACAACAATTGGCTGACATTTTTACAAAACCTTTGGATTTCACTCGTTTTTGTTACATTCGTAATGAAATAGGGGTTATGCATCCTCATGGTTTAAATTGAGGGGGAGTTTTGAAATTTGGGAAGTCTATGTGAGAATCTGAACTTAAAATAATATAAGCATAGTATTTCATACATATATGACTTTGTAATTCCTTTTACATGCTAAAAGTTCTTACTACATTACTCGTGTTATAAATTTTGTAGTTTTTGCCATGTCTAGTAATTGGAATAATTACTTACACTAAATCTGGTCATGATCAAACTTTCTTGCTGTTTTGAACTTGTTGCATGCTCACAAGTGTTTTGAATCATAAAGAATTAATCAAGTAATTAACTCACATGTTGAGTTTTTATGAATAAACATATGTTGAAAAAAAGATCAAGAGAATATGCATGCATCACACTTCTTCTTTTGAGATGGCTTATCATTGCACTTTGATATGAACTTGGAAGAAGTTGTGTATGACTAAAACCATGTCCTTAAGCTTCTGATTGTCAAATGACATAGACTTGGCTTGGTTGGTTAGAATAAGGCAGATGCACATATAATCTCTTGCAAATATCATATGATCTAAATTTGTGCTTTGAAAATAAATAAAATGCAGCAACAAGTGTCATGCATTGAGGTATTGAAATAATTAAGTTTGTGAGATTATGACTTGCTTAAATTGAAAATTACATTTGATCTCTAGCATGGCTTACACTACTTTATGTATCTCATTGTTGTGATAGTGTAAGTTACTTGATAGTATGACTTGGATGAGCTTTGTTTTATATGTATATGTTATAATATGCTCATAAAAATTAAAATTTCTCTTTTGAACCTTGCTGAATACATTGTCAAAGGGAGAGAGATAATATTGTGAATTATGCAAGAGGGATATATATGTATAGGGGGAGAGAGAAATTTATTTCTATCTCATTTTATTTTCAAAAAGGAGGAAAATTGTTCTCAAAACTTTTCATGCCAATGTTCGGATTATGGTGTTGCCAATGCATTCATCAAGGGGGAGATTGTGAGACCTATGTGTGCTGAATACATTGGCTTTGACAATAAAAGTTTTGAATGTTGCTATAACATCTTTTTAGCAAGGTTCGACTCTAGCTCCGAGCTTCTGCAAGGTCCGACAATAGGTCTGACTTTCTTTGTCTAGATCCGACATGTTTTTCGGTAGCTCCGGTGAGCTTTGTCTTTAGCTTCGGCATGTCTTTGATAGCTCCGGCATATCTTTGTTAAGCTCTAATATGTTCTGCTAGGTCCGACTTATGTTGGTTAGCTCCGACATGTTTTTCTAGCTCCGACTTTTGGGATGACTAGTTCCGACTAGTTTTGGTTAGCTCCGGCGCTAGGTCCGACTAGCTTTGGTAAGCTTCGGCGTTAGATTGTACTCGCTTTGGTAAGCTCCGGCTCAAGCTCCAGTTAGCTTTGGCAAGGTTCGGAGCTTGATCGTAATGTTCCAAATTTTCATGTGAAATGTTTCGAACATGCTTTATACTCTTGGAAAGTTTGCTTAGTATTCTTTTACTAAGTTTTTGGTGCATTTTGGTTGATATGGTTGATATCGTTTTGATATGCTTTGCAACATGCTTATGTGAGGTGCTCACCTAAGGTGTTGTGTTCGGAACTGACTTGAGTCAAGTCGCGGACTTGGGCTCGTACGTATTGGTTGTTTATTCATGTGCAGGTGTTGCTTGAGTTTAAGTCATGGCTGGTGACAGGATCCTTTGGACTAGTCTCAGGGAGGAGATGAGGTTCCAACAACCAAATTCAGGAGGAATTGTGGTTGAGCGGGTCAGGAGGTCGCGCAGGATGATTGAATCAAGGGCAGTGCATATGAAGGTTACTGGACGTCGAAGGAAGGTGTTTGCATGTTTGCATGTGGTGCATGACGTGGCAACATGGTTCCGAAGATGGTTTATGGATGGGAAGATCTAGTTGGAAGGATCGGATCGTACCGGTTGATGACTTTTGCTGCGGCGGAGTCGGTTATGGCTCGGTATGAAAAGTATCGAGTTAGGATTTTGTGTGGGTCATGAATTTGAGTTGTTTTAGGAATGTGGGATACGTTCCTAAGGTGTTTGTAAGTCTTAAGATTGCTTCTATCTGCGTATAGAAGAGTCCTAAGCAGTTATGAAAAGTTTCGATTCATGATTTGAGTAGGATTAGAGTCCTAGTTGAGATTGGGTTGGCCTAAGGGCTGATTATATAAGCAAGGGAGGCCAAAGCTCGTGGTGCACGACTTTGGGGCTGTTCTTCTTGTGTTCTATTGAATAAAATTCGTAGTTTGAAGGAACTTTTGTGCCTTGTTCGTCCGACTTGTTCCAGACAAGTTTTACTCGTCGAGTTTCTGGACAGCACTACCTTTCGTCGATGGTTTTATCATAACTCGAGTTTTACTGATCCAATTGATGTGATTCTTTTTGGGTCGTCTTCAAAACTTGATTATCTATCATTTGTTGAATTTCACGGTCATTGGATTTGTGGTTTCTGATCTACACGAGTTTCTTTGCAGCGTTCCAGAACTGTTTTTCTTGGGTAGGACAGATTGACCTTTGTTCGATCTTTCGATCATAACTTGAGTTTCTCTCGATGGATTTGAGTGATTCTTCTTGTGTTTTCTTCGTAACATGAATATATTTGATATATATCACTTTTGTCACAGTGAAACACATTTAGATTAGTCTCACATACGATTTCTCTAACAGATCGTTTTTCTGCCGAAGGGGCCGCTCCCTTGGAGCCCTTCAGTGGTAGAAGAAGAACCCACGGGGGGGGGGGGGGGGGGGGGGGGAACTTCCGCCTTTGGAGCAGGTGAAGACACTGCTTCCGGGTCTTCAGACGACAACTTTGATGTTGGAGAACCCGTCGCTGGTCCTACAAGCTGCTCTAGCTCCAGCCCTAGTACCTTCGGGGCCACCATTTTTGGAGCAGTGGCAGGAGCTTCAACTGAGGCCTCAACCTCCACTAGCTCAGGCTCTGGCGCGGCGACCACCTCCGGCACAGCCACCTCCGGCACAGCCGCCGGACCTTCAACCACTTCCGGCAGAGCTGCCGGACCCTCTACAACTTTCGGCTCTGCTGCCCGATCTTTAACCGTTTCCAGCACAAGGGTCGGAGCCTCGACGATATCCAGCTCAACAGCTGAGGCTTCAGCTACCTCTGGCTCAACAGCCAGGGCTTCGGCAACTTTCGGCTCAGAAGCCGGAACTTCTAGCGTCATCAGTGCTGGAGCATCAGCCTCTGCCGCCAGAGGCACTTCTTCAACTTCCCTCCCGTAGTCCGGCGCTACCACAGGAGCTTTAGTCAAGGACTCCGAGTCCAGGTTCACAACAGCTAGCGCCAGAGCTGCCACGACTTCCACCTCCGCTTGATGGGGAGGCTCAACAATCGAAGCCGGAGCTTCAGCAGGAGCAGCCCCAGCCGTTGCAACAGGCATTGAAGCTCCGGGTCCTTTCTTCGACACCCTGTAAATAAAGGGAAGAGAATATTAAATACACATCCAAAAGTAGGATTAACATTTCAGAGTGAGCAATCAATGCTTACCTTGGGATGCTACCATCCCAGTCGCCTCGAAACCTCTTCTTCTGAGGCCCGGAGCTAGATCCCACCAAATCTAGTGAGACAACTGCTTTGGACCTTGGTTGAGGAACACTTGCAGCCACCGGAGTCCTTTCAGCCGGAGCTTCCCTTCGATGGGAAGAACTCCCAGACTTGGAGCTCTTAGCCGGCACTGCAACCGGAGTCGACTGCTTGGAGCTGACGCCTCTTGAAGGCGCTTGCAGCGGAGCAGTGGTAGTAGCAGAAGACCTCCCCCTCCGAGGAGAAGTAGCCGTCGTGGAAGGAGCAGGCCTGACGGACCTCCCGTTAGCGTGCTTCAACTTCCTCTTCCAGCTGGAAGGCTCAGCTGGCTCTTTGCCCTTGCCTTTGCCAACGTCTTCAGTCCTTCAGCTTGGGTTGGGGGCAGGACCACCCTCGGAAGCTCCAGGGATCGCCAATCTGGTGGTCGGAAGCCTTTCCACCTGACCAAGATCGTCAAGTGCTGACATACTCCTCCAGAGCTCCTTGTTGAACTGTGCCTCCATGTTTAGAGGGAGGAAAGCCGCCGGCGGAGTCAAGTCATCGCCTTTGATTTCAATTCCATGCTGGAACTTCTTGAGATGAAGCTCCAAAGCTACGCCATCCAAGTTCAATTTCATACCAATTTCAATCCGGTCTTCATCCATCACGGTGTTGAGGGCCCACGCAAGCTTCTCCCTCTTCTTCAGTGGAGCCCACCTATTGACCAGGAAATTGCAGAAGACCATCTGGGGGGTCACTCCACCTTCCACGCATACGCGGATCCTAGTCAAGGCAGGGTTGAAGGCCTCTGATAGCACCGAAACCACACTCCATGCGTCAGTGTCAACATTTGAGAGGCCTTTGGGCAGCTCCAACTTCTCGTGCTCCTCTGCCATGACGATGATCCAATCTTTCTTCCAGTCGTACCACTTGCCGGAAGGAAACGACCTCAAGTATTTGAAGAGGCATTTCTTGCGCTTCACGAAATAGTAGAAGCCAAGAAATTCGGACCCCTTCCCGGTGGTGTGGATGGTGAAGAAAGTGCGGAAGAGCTCGACGCAGGGGGGAATACCCACCCACATCTCGCAGAAGTGGACAAATGTTGACACAAGAAGAAGAGAATGGGGGCCAAGGTGGTACAGTTGTAGACCATAGAAGTCCAGCAGCATCAACAGGAAAGTTGAGAAAGGTGGGATCAACCCCACCATGGCGTACGCAGAGAAGTACCCCATGTCGCCGTCGCGCTCCTTCTTGAACGGGAGCTTGCCGGCCCAGACCGGATGATTGAAGGAGTCGCTAGACCACCCCATGTAGGTTCGGACCTTCTTCAAGTCATCATCGCTCTTGAGGCGGGTCTTGGGGAGACCCAACTCCATCGCGACAAAGTGGAGCAAAAGATGGAAAGTTAGGCAGAGTTTGGGAGGCTCTGAGCGCAAAGATGATCGAAGGCGTAAAGAGTCCTCAACCCATGTGCACTTTCCTTCTTGAGTAAGCCTCTACGACACTTGGATGGAAACCGCAATGAGATCAAGAGTACTTTTCCAAAATCTACCCCGACAATGACGAGTGGGCCTGGGGGCCACCCCGACGAAGAGATCGAGGTCCTTACCCAAGGCCAACCGTTGCCATGATGAGCGGCGGGAAACCCAAAGTCAGTGCTCTGACAGGGCGCGCGGAATCGATACGGTTTTCGTATTGGGAACTAGCGACCTTCAATTGCGTAAGATCCGCACTCAAAGATCTCATCTGCCGTATTCATGACAAGCCACACGTCGAAGGTTCACCCCCGAACCGCTACTCTATCAGCGCATCAGAGGACTTTTTGAAAATCGAAGCGCGGGAATCGAGAATGGTCCCACCTCCAATAGAACAACTTAACCCTAGGGGTTTCTCCCAAAGGTGGGGTCACAGTCAGTACCCTACGTATCGGCTACCTCACGATATCGCCACAAGTGCAAGAAAGTTCCACCCGCCAGAGTCGAAGGCCCTTGCTAGCCCCACATGTCGCGTTGCACCGGACCCGCTCCCCTTACATGGCTGACTCCCGGGTTAACACGTGTAAAATAAGCCCGGGACAAAAATCCCAACCAAGGGAAGCTCCGATTACTACACGTGTACAACGGCCTTGGACCTAGCCCCCTGTTGACAGCTCCTAAGATATACTAACAAATCATCCCCGGCAATGGCGCCAGAAATGCTTGTTGGTATTTCTTAACACCACAGATCATCTTCGATAAAGAGATGAGATCCGTAAGCACACGAAAGATACCATTGTAGCATTTCACCCATGAGTATTCCCAAGGGTATCGTATTTATCCCAAAGGAAGGCAATGGAGTAAAGTATATACTACTCTTATGGTCAAGCTATGGGATACTAATCCGTTATCCTGATAGGGGTTAGTTGATAATAGGGGTAGTGTGACACACACCTAGGCAATCTATTCTAAAGGGTAAAATGGGTCCTAGAGGGACATTGGATTGAGAGTTAGAGAGTTGCTCCTACAATGCTCCTAATACATATACATAGCCTAAGGTAGATACTAATGGTCATGTCAAAGATGAATTCCTATGCAATGCTATTCAACACATCGGGCACGGGCTTACCCCTAGCAATATTAGGGCGACTCCCGCCAGGAGCCTGTGGTATAGCCGAACGTGGAGGATTACAAAGGACAGATAGGTCTGTCACAATCTACTTCCTACCTCTTCAATATGTGGGTCTACGAGACATCCAACGCTACTTAAATACCCTAGCACCATGCTAGCATACTAAGCAAATACCTTAGGAGCCATGGCACAAGCCATCCTAAGGCAATGACTAACCTAAACATCGTTGAACCAATGTTGAAGCATAGCATAAGTCATTCATATTAACATAATCATATCATAACTACATAGACTATAGTGGGGTTCTATAGTGTTTATGACCATAAGATGTGATCATAAGAGTGAAATCATAAAGACTATACCTTCCACATACATGGACTCCACAATCAAACAAGAAACGCTTTGTCCAAGTATACGTATAAAAGAAGACTAAAGATAATATCTTTATTGAGCACAAAGTCACAAATACAAGAAGGAATACATAAGTCATACCGTTCCCAATGTAGAATTGGGAAGAGAGACTCCTTCTACTCCTTTCCCAATTTGGACTTGGGACTAGAGGCTCTCCTCTCTACATCCTAACTCCTCTAAGGACTATGGAAGATAGTGTATACAATAGAATGATGTCCAAGTGGTGTGTGTTGAAGTGAGGGGTAGGGGGTCCTATTTGTACTAGTGTTGATGTTGGTTCCTGCCACCAAAAGTGTGTGAATCAGTCACCATTGACTCCAGGGAGCCGGGAGGAGCCAACACGTGGAGGCTGACCGAGTTTGGTGCAAAGACCAAGTCGGCCGACCCCCTGGTTCGGCCGACCTGGTCATTGCACCGTTTCTGTGTGCTTTCTCCAGGTGGCTGCCAGGTGGGTCCCATTGATATATATGGGTGATAAACCATTGGATCTCCTCGCATACTTCTGTTTGTGGGCCATTTGATCCATGGGATGCCACGTGTCGTCGCCTGATTGGCTGGGATGATATTTTATAGGATTGGTCCCTCTAAATTTCCTTATTTCCTGCATAAAATGTTGCATACACATATTTCTCCAAGTCCAAGTGGAATTGGGTTAGATAGAAAGGTGATGTGTGCAAGAAATGACAAATCCTTCACATAATTGAGTTAAATTGACGGATGAAATTGGTATATAACAGCCGTCAACAAACTCCCCCAAGCTTATCCTTTGCTCGTCCCGAGCAAAGTCAATACTTTAGATTGATGCTCAGGAGTTTCTACAATATCTTATTTTCAAAAATATCTAATGCACAACAAGATAGTCTACCTAGTATTGCAGAAATTGGCTATGATACCCTAACTTTCTTAAGTTATTATGGGGCTTATGATTTTTCATATTCATGAGTAGTTGAAAGGTAGAATAGCAAATGGAGCAAACATAGCCTAGAACTCAAGTTCCACTTAAATCCCGTAGAATTCAATTTAGATATTAAGTACCTCAATTTGATTCTCTCAGTCACTCCTTTGTGGATAGTGGAAATATTTCCTCACCAAAGTATTATGCCTCTACTATTCCTACTCATTGAATATGGCTTGTATGTGGAGCTTGTAAGGAAAGTAAGTAGGCATATTTGCATCACATATATTGCTAAGTCAAAAGAGTAAGCCTTAGAAAAATTCAAATCAAAACTTTTTTGATTCAAGACTAGTGCATGTGTGATGGAGTGGAAGTAGATGTGGATACTTGAGATAACTCCTTTTTGGTATATTCTCTCTTTCTTTTGCAGGGATGAAACATGGCTATTTTTCTTTTCTCTCCTTTTTTTTCATGCTTATGATGTAAGCATGCTCTTTTTTTTTTCATTTTTTTGTAGCCATGTCTTCTACTCCCTTTCTTTGCAATGAATTTTGAAGAGAGTATTGAACATGAATAACATGGATTTTCTCTTTTTGTTGTGGTATGGTGCATATGATGGACGTTTTGCATACTTCTAGTGTAGAAGTATAGCATGTGCAAGTGAAGTCTTGAATTCAAAAAGAGTTGAATGATTTCTCACATAGGTCTATACTAGTTTGACTAGGCTCAATGTGAAAGCAAATAGCATATGCATAAGGTTTTGTCTATGCACTACTACAAAAAGCATTTTTACAGGCGCCTCAATTTTTCAAACACAGGCGGTCCTTAAAAATATGTGACTGTGATGACGATTGATATAATAACCGCATGTGATGAAAGAACAACACAGGCGGATTTTAAAAAACAATTGTCTGGGTAAATACTTGATCTTCTTAGGCGGATATTACTAAAGAACCGCCTGCAATAAAATAACATCACAGGCGGATTTTAAGAAACAACCGCCTGGGTAAATACATGATCTTCTCAGGCAGTTATTAATTAAGAACCGCCTGTAATGTAATTAACTTCACAGACAGTTCTTAATTAACAACGGCCTGAGAAGATCATGTATTTTCACCGGCGGTCATTGTGTAAGAACCGTATGTAGTTGTTCAATTGTCACAAGCGGTTTTCATTGAAGAACCGCCTAGGGAAAGTCATTGTTTCCACTTATTTTGTGTCCCCGGAAATGCCAGAGTGCCCTAGATCGTGAGCGTCTGTTGCAGGGATAAACAAACGCAATGACATTGCAATTAAGTGATTTAATTGGAATACAAGGATAAACAAACGCAAATGACATTGCAATTCAGAGGTAATTCACAACTCGATGAATTCCATAGATTATACATTGTGTGCCCTCTAAACTAAATTCGAATTTAAACTTATTCCTGAAGCTCCCATCGATCAATCTAAATTGTACCGTCCTGCTTGCTCCCGAACACGTCTCTTATATTCCGCTGGATCCTGAAAATATTGACATTATTTAAATTAACAAATGTCAAAGGAGGAATGAATAACCTACATTGGTCACTAAGTCAAAGTGTCATCTAACCTTGATAAGTAGATTATAGCAATCATTTTCAACATCGGGCACATTTGACTGATGCAGCAAACTTTGAACTTCAAGTAGTATAGTTTTGATTGTAAAATCACTGCACCACCCCTACGAAATATAATTTAAGCAATATAAGAAACCAGTTCAAATAAGTTCGACAACAGTTAAGTATTAATTACATGAGCAAAATAGGTCTATCTTACAGTCTCTTGATCAAGAATTCTGATGCAGAGTGCTCCCGAACGATGGACATTTGGGTGGAAGAACCCACTTGGAAAGGCGCATCTTGGAGGCACCAAGGGATAGTCCTCAGAGAAGGAGATTGTCAGGGGGTAGTAACCATCTTCCTATTCAGTCTGCAAAAGAAATTTATTAATAGGAGGACGATGGTTAAACTCATATTGTGCTTGTTCTTCATGACTTACCCCTTCTTTACCGGGGACGATGCACTGCCACTTCAATAAATCTCCCGATTCAGGCTTCGCAGAGAAACCCTACACAGAGAAATTGAAAATACCAAAAACAAACAAGACAGAAAAACAAACTACAGTTAAGTTCATCAGTCCATTGCAGATACATATGTATATACAACCATGCGACCGGTGTGCCATATGTACATACATGGGGATGGTTCTTGCGCCACGCCAAGCGCTCCTCCTTCAATCGGTTACACGCCCAAGACATCAATATCTAAAAGACCAAACTTCCAAATTATTGAGTCCAAACGCATATGTACACAAATGCAAAAGGACACAATCCATATCCCAACACACAAAACTGGCAGCTTATGAAAATATACAAAGAAAAAGGTAGGATGCAATGCATAGTAAGGAAACTATGAGAATTTACTTAGGTACCTCATGGCGCGATGTGGGACTGGGTAGAGGCGTGCCTCCGCGGGGTCTTTATATAGGCGTAAGTTTTTCACAGGCGGTTTTTAAATTTGTCACAGGCGTTTGGTACTTAATAACCGCCTGAGAAAATGTTTATCTTAGGCGGTTTTTACTTACCAACCGCCTCTGATGCTGCTAAGCTCCTGTCAAGCTAATCCTTGCACAGCAAGCTATTGTAGATTCAAGTAACACCCGTGGCTCATCATTTGAATTGTTGAAAGCATCAATTTGAAGCCTGACGATCCTTGGAAGGATTTTCTCATCCATTTGAACGATTTCTTTCCCTCCTGTCCATTTGCAAACTTAGGAAGATGCTCCTTTCTCAGTTTTAATGCCTAAATATATTGACTAAAAATCAGTACCTACTTTCTTAGTGCTTCACACAAGCGAGTAAGCGAACAACTTCAATCACAAATCTTGTTTTTACACTTTCATAGGGATTTAACCTTAATCTTTCAAGCATAGATTTATCAAATAAGTGAAGCTTCCTTATCACACATGTTAATGGCAGTTATAAGTGAAGGATGTGTCGAAGCTAACGAAATCTGAATCGGACTGAAGATAAAGAGATCTTGCATATGAGTGGCAATGTCCAGGTTAAACAGTGTGAAGGTTGTCATCATAGCTTCATGCTGTCTAACCTGGACATTGTCACTCATATGCAACATCTCTTTGTCTTCAGTCCCATTGAGATTTCGTTAGCTTCAACACACCCTTCACTTGTAACTGCCATTAACATGTCTGATGAAGAAGCTTAAATTATTGATAAATCTATGCTTGAAAGATTAAGGTCAAATTCCTATGAAAATAGTAAAAACAAGATTTGTGATTGAAGTTATACGCTTCGTCGCTTGTGTAAAGCGCTAAGAGATATGGTACTGATTTGTAGTCAATATATTCAACCATTAGAACTAATAAAGTAGCATCTTCGTAAGTTATCAAAATGGAGAGAAGAGAAAGAAATCTTGCAGGGCTTGTTTGGGTGTACTCCTATCAAAACAAGCCCTCAAATGGACAGGAAGTATCGTCAGACTTCAATTGGAACTTTTAACAATCCAAATGATGAGTCTCGGGTGTTACTTGCATCTACAAGAGCTTGCTGTGAAGGGATTAGCTTGACAGGAGCTCGAAACAGAAGCTGAATTTAATAATGTTCAAAGCATGCTATCTAAAGTTGAAATAGAACATTGTTCTAAGTTGATTTCAGAAGATACAAATATATACAATATATATCATCTCGCATTGCTATATACATTTTTTCCAGCATTGACATCTTCTCGCATATAGGGTTTCAAATTCTTTTTAATGCTTCTCTCTACGCGCTTGATGTTTTCTGGTTCGGTGAAAAGGTACATCTCTTCATACTGATTATATTCCTCTCCATTATCTCCCACATTCTCAACCCCAACAATATTCTGATTTCCAGAAACAACTACATGCATCTTCTCGATTTTTGGATCTTGAACATAAAAAACTTGTGCAACATTATTGGCGAGAACCCACAGGTCATCTTTATAACACACTTTATTCAAGTCTACCAGTGTCAGCCCGTAATTGTCCACTTTCACACCATCAGGATGTTTGACCCATTGGCACTTAAATACGGGCATTACCATTCTTTTGCCATAATCGAGTTCTCATATTTCCTCTATGAACCCGAAGTATGTGGTCTTCTGCCCTTGTGAATCATAAGCCTCAATACGAACACCACTATTTTGTGCAACACTCTTACCGTCTTTTTCTTTAGTGTAAAATGTGTAACCATTGATGTCATATGCTTGTCATGATGTCACCAAAGCAGATGGGCCAGAAGCTAACTTCTTCATTGTTGCCTCTTCTATAGTGTTTCCGTATGGTATATTTTTGTCCATTAACCATTCAATAAAACATCTTCTGTGCTCTTTCATGATCCAGTCCTCTGTGCGGTCTTGGTTTTTATCATGAAGCTCAATTTGGTGTTCCTCGATGTACGACTCAGCTATTGCGAGCTATTGTAGTACACCAAAATGTGCACGGTGTACATTTTTGTAATCTTGAACGATAAAAGTTTTCTTACCCACTTTGCCTCTCCCACGTAGTCTACCCTCATGTACCGGTATAGGCACACCTATCGATTTTCCATCTTTGATGTAATCAGCGCAACCCTCAATCACTTCTTCAGTGGTGTATCCTTCCATAATTGAACCCTCTGAGTGAGCAAGGTTCCGCACATAACCTTTTAATACTCCTAAATATCTCTCCAACAAAAACATATGATGTAAATATAGTGGCCCCAATACTTTTATCTGATCAACAAGATGTTTGATTAGGTGTACTTGCATATCAAAAAAGGATGGTGGGAAACACATCTCAAGCTTGCACATTGTCTCGATGATGTATGTTTTCAGGTAGTCTAAATCTTCACGTGCTATCACCTTTTGCGATACTGCATTGAAGAAGTAACACAAACATGTGATGACAACTTTTATATGATCAGGTTTGATGACTCTTATTGCAATGGCAAGGAAAACTGTCATCATCATGTGACAGTCATGAGATTTATAACCGAATAAAGACAAGTCTTTCATCGAGACTAGTTTGCGGATATTAGATGAGAAACTCGTGGGCACTTTGATACCACACAAGCATTCGCAAATTGCTTTTTTCTCTTCTAGCATCAAGTTGTAACTGACTGGGGGAAGGTAATGCTTCCCGTTCGCGTTTTTTACTGGATGAAGCTCTGGTCTCAAATCAAGATTTACTAGGTCCATACGTGAATTTAATCCGTCCTTTGTTTTCCTCGGCATGTCCAGCAAGGTCCCAATGATAATGTCAAATACATTCTTTGTAACGTGCATCAAATCAATACTATGGCAAAATTCCATATTCTTCCAATACGGAAGATACTTGAAAAAAATTGATTGTTTCTTGAAAGCCATGTCAGTTGTATCATCTAAAGATGTACTTTTTCTTTTCTTAATTCCTTTACAATTTTTGCCCTTACCGAAAGCAATATGAATGTTCTTGACCATTTCAAACACAAGTTTTCCACTGTAAGGTTTTGGTGCAGTATCTTTTTCGATTTTGTTATCAAATTGTTCTTTCATCTTTCTATACTTGTGTGTATCTGTCAAGAACCGTCGGTGTCTCATGTACACCGTCTTTCTGGATGAAGTGAGGTATAGAAATCCAGTTCTATCCACGCACCTTACACAACCTTTCTTCCCTTTCATTTGTCCCGATAATGTAAACAGTCCGGGATAATCGTGCACGGTAACAAATATCATTGCTCTTAACATGAAATACTCCCGCTTGTACTCATCCCATGTACGTACCCCTTCATTCCACAATTTCGCCATATCTTCCATTAAAGGTTCCAAGAACACATCAATTTCGATGTCGGGTTGTTTTGGACCTTGGATAAGAACAGATAACAAGATATATTTCCTTTTGTGACACAACCACGTCGGTAGGTTGTACATCATTAAGACCACAGGCCATGTGTTGTGTATGCTCCTTTTTTCACCAAACGGATTCATTTCGTCTGTACCCAAGGCAAACCTCACATTTCTGATTTCCTTTGCAAATTCTGGATACTGAATATCAAAATTTTTCCACTTCGTTGCATCACTAGGGTGTCGTATATGTTTTTCATTCTTCTTGCGTTGCTCGGAACGCCAACGCATAAGTTTAGCCTCCCTAGGTTTTGAGAACAAACGCTTCAAGCGATCAATTACCAGAAGGTACCACATCACCAAGGTAGGAATTTTTCTCTTATTCTTCTCGTCTGTATCGCCAGAAGTATCGTCATCGTCACCTTCAGGACCAATAATAAACTTCTTATTCTTTTGAGACTTTTTCATGTTGGTAACATACTGGTGATTGTAGTCTTTCTTATATCTACTGACACCACAAATGGGGCATCTAGTTGCGAGCTCATGCTCTTTGCAATACATAATACAATGGTTCACACAAGTGTGTATTTTTGTCACACCTAGTGCCATCGGGCAAAGAAGTTTCTTCGCTTTATAAGTGCTTCTGGGCAGTTTATTTGGATTTGGAAGAATTTCCGCTAGAAGATTCAAAAGATAAGAGAAACTACAATCGGATCATCCGTGCATAGCTTTCAACTTTAGTAGTTCTAAGACTGCACGCAATGTAGTAAACTCTTTATCACAACCGTTTGATTCATCATATAAAAGCTCTATCGCCGCATTCTGCAATGTCTCTATTTTACTTAAACCTTTCCTTGCTCCCATAGAAGTTAATACATATGGTTCTATGTGACGCAACATCTGCTCACAATCGAACTCATCATCATCATCACCAGCTTGATTGTCACTACCGCCATCGATATGAATATTATCATCATCTGAACCTCTCTCATCATCTTTATACACATCATGTGTATCTAACTCACCATGCTCTGTCCATATTGTGTAGTTATTTTTGAAACCACTTTTCACCAAATGAGATTGGATTACTATAGTATTCGTCCAAGCAATCTTATTTTCACAGTCGATACATGGACATAATATGTAATCTATCTTTTGCAACTTCGCATGTCTCTTGGATGCTTCAATAAAATTTGCAACATTATGAATGTACATAGGATCGGGTCTTGGCATGTTATACATCCACACTCGACGGTCCATGCTTCAATAATAGAAATTTTGTCAGATTTACAAAATTTGGCGACAAATATTACCTAAAGGTCTTCTATAAAATGAATTTACAGAGACATAACAAGTATGATTAGGGCAACTAATGTAGGAGACAGGCGACGTCTTGAGACGGACGAAGTCGAAGGCGTCGGGAGCAGCAAGCGGGGGTGAAGGATTGAAGTTGTGGGGCAAACATGCCTAGTGGCATGGGCTAGGTCTATGTGGGATCCGGTCCGTTATATCTTGACGTCGGATCCCATCCAACGATGGTAACTAAATGGGTGAGTTATAAAGCCATCTCCCTAGAAAGCTAACCCTAATCACTACAATAAGATTATTATAATATAGTCTATACATCAATATCTAAAAGACCAAACTTCCAAATTATTGAGTCCAAATGCATATGTACACACATGCAAAAGGACACAATCTATATACCAACACACTATGATACAATCTATATACCAACACACTATGAGAATATACCAACATGCAAAAGGACACAATCCATATACCAACACATTATGACACAATCCATATACCAACACACTATGATAATATACCAACATGCAAAAGGACACAATCCATATACCAACACACTATGACACAATCCATATACCAACAAACTATGAGAATATACCAACATGCAAAAAGACACAATCCATATACCAACACAACATGCAAAAGGAAACTATGAGAATTTACTTAGGTACCTTGTGGCGCAATGTGGGACTAGGCAGATCAGGCATGCCTCCGCGGGGCTGGGTGGCGGCGCGGTAGTGCGGGCTCTGGGCCGCGGCGCGGCTGTGCGGGCTGAGCGGCAGCGCGATAGTGCATGATGGGCGGCGGCACGGCAGAGCAGGCGCGGCGGTGGGAAATTTCGGCAGCCTTGCGGCGGTGGAAAATTCTCCAGGTTTACGTTTCGACTGTGGCGAGGGGTCTTTATATAGGCGTCAGTTTTTCACAGGCGGTTTTTAAAGTTTTCACAGGCGGTTGGTAATTAATAACCACCTAAGAAAACCTTTATCTCAGGTGGTTATTACTTACCAACCGCCTGAGATAATGCCTGAGGCTCTTCAGTTTCCTTATCCCTTGCTTTTTTTTAGATTCCAATATAAATACTCAAACCAGTTTAGATTCTGCAAATTGAGTCCAAATTCGATAATTTTTCTTCTATATTTGTATAAAATTAACATCTACCACCTGAACTAAATATTTTATAACTTGTATAGCTGACATTATAATGTTTTGGTAAATATCATATTAATTTCTAATCACATATTATTCACATTTGTGTATCTCACAAAAAAGGATCCTTCACTTAAATTTGTTTGTATGAACATATTTGTATTACTTATACATGCATGAATTTTGTTAATTTTTTAAAAGCATTCCAACATGTCAAACTTCAAATTATCCATCATTCTAACTAAATGCTCATATACATATGAGGCATTCATCAAATTATGAACACACATTAATTCAAAAAAAATTTAAAAAAATCTGAAATAATTCATAGAGGTTTGTATGATGAGTAAAAATGTCCACTGAAAAAATAAATGAAAAAAGCATTATATTCATCAAGATAGAAAAATGAAAAATAGCAATTGTTGTATGTTTTTTATGTTCTGACCAATTCAAAGGATTTATGAAGTGAAATTTAATGGTAACCTTTACTTATCAATAATATTACAAGAAAGTGGAATTTTGCCTTTTTAAAGGACCCACATTTAATCAAGAATATTAATTAAGAAGAAATAAAGATCTTCACAGGCGGTTGGTACTTAATAACCGCATGAGAAGATTATTATCTCAGGCGGGTATTACTTACCAACCGCCTGAGATAATGCCTGATACTGTTCTTCAGTTTCCTTATCCCTTGCTTCTTTGTTTTTTAGATTCTAATATAAATACTCAAACCAGTTTAGATTTTGCAAATTGAGTCCAAATTCAATGATTCTTTCTTCTATATTTGTATAAAATTAACATCTACCACCTGAACCAAATATTTTATAACTTGTATAGCTGACATTGTAATGTTTTAGTAAATATCATATTAATTTCTACTCACATATTATTCACATTTGTGTATCTCATAAAAAAAGGATCCTTCACTTAAATTTATTTGTATGAACATATTTGTATTATTTATATATGTATGAATTTTGTTAATTTTTTTGAAAGCACTCCAACATGTCAAACTTCAAATTATCCATCATTCTAACTAAATGCTCATATACATATGAGGCATTCATCAAATTATGAACACACATTGATTCAAAAAAATTTAAAAAAATCTGAAAAAATTCATATAGATTGGTATGATGAGTAAAAATGTCCACTGAAAAATAAATAAAAAAGCGTTACATTCATCAAGATAGAAAAATGAAAAATAGCAATTGTTGTATGTTTTTTATGTTCTGACCAATTTCAAAGGATTTATGAAGTGAAATTTAATGGTAACCTTTACTTATCAATAATATTACAAGAAAGTGGAATTTTGCCTTTTTAAAGGACCCACATTTAATCAAGAATATTAATTAAGAAGAAGTAAAGATCTTCACAGGCAGTTGGTAATTAATAACTGTCTGAGAAGATTATTATCTCAGGCGGATATTACTTACCAATCGCCTGAGATAATTGTATGTTCTCAGGCGGTTGGTAAGTAAAATACGCCTGAGGTAACCATCTTCTCAGGCGGTCGGTACTTAAAATCCACCTGAGAAAATGGGAGTCTATATATACCCCTCGACAGCGTTGTAAAACCTGACCCGGGCGAAACACTTAGACGCCATTAGGCTGCCAAAATTTCGTTTGCCGCCAAGTGTTCGCCGTCGTCGCTGCCGAGCTTCGCCGTCGCCACCGAGATTCGCCGTCACCGCCGAGCTTCGCCGTTGCTGCTTCTAGGTACATCGAGCGAAGCCATTGCCGTCGCCGCCGAGCTTCAAGGTAAACCCTAAACTCTTCGACCTTCCATCCTCCATCGTCGTGCCGCCTCCCTCCCCGCCCTCGCCACCGCCTTGCATATCCTTGGTTAAGGTTCGGGAATTGGAAAATGGTAGGCATCCTTGGTTAGGGTTCGGTGGAATTTGAAAAACTGTCAAGTTCGGTGGCATCATTGGTTAGGGTTCGATGGGTAGGCATCCTTGGGTTGTCGGTAAACCATAGAAGCGAGGACATTGCTATCGGATCATGTCCTTTTCTTTGGCAAGTAAGATGTTTTAATAAAAGCGTTTGAGGTGCCATTAGATAACACTATACTGCACATACTTGACCATTCAAAGTTTTGTGAGTTAGTACATGGAAATATACCACATGGAAATATGACCATTCAATGATTTTATCCAATATTGCACATGGAAATATTCCAATATGTGATAAAATAAACAAAGAAACCCCTCTTGAGAAAATTAATTTTAGTTAAATGAAGAAGTCTCTCTGTTCAGCGAAATAAAGGCTAGTTGGTCATATCTTTAGATGGAAAGGTAAATTAATGGATTTTGAGAAGGATTAAATGCATTACAAATATGGTTTATCACAATAATGTGAGCACAAAAAGAGACTTTTGTTAAATATGCTTACTAAGTAGGGCATTGAGTAGATTGTATTTAGGCTATTGAAATTATATGAACAAGCATATGAATTTTTGCCATAATTATCTGTAGAAAGCTCTTCTAGTTTATTGTGCTACATTTTTTGAAAGTGGAAGAACTATTCTACAACTTTTCTATTCATTGTTACCTCAAATTCGGTTTAGAACTAATTAGAAACTGGAGTTGAAGTTAGTACCTGTGTACAGTGTTATCTGAAACAGCCACAAAATTTCTGAACTTTGAACAACCATAATTCTTAAATTAGAAAAGCAACCTATGCATATCTATACATTTCTGGAAATCTTAAAGAGTCCTCTATCAATTTCCTATTCAATGCTAAGGCTAAAACACTCAATAACCAGGTCTAAATTGAAATACTGTTTAAGGTGTCGTAACAATCCAGAATCTGGACAGTTAGGTATCCAGTTGTTGTTTGGATCATAATTTATAGTAGGATCATGAGTGAATAGTAGCATCTGTACTGAAAATAGAGTGTAGCCGTCCCGCACTTCATCTCACAGGGTTGTGCTCTTTCGAGATCGATGTCGCTATCCTGGTGAGCAACTTTAACATGCTTGTCACCCTCGCAATGTATAGGAACCTTTTGGTCAGTCGCCTTAAACCCTAGAATGCCTTATCGAATCCTAGAACACTTCCATCTTTTTCTTCATGCAACACTTCATGTAGAGTTAATATGCCATTTATTAGATTTTTTTGTCTTATTAGTTCTAGCATGGAAAGCCCTAAGAAGACTGGTCCTGGTAGTAATAATAAAGAAGACAATATGGAGTTTACTGACTCCAGCAGTTCAGTCTCCTTTCACAGTCCATCGGATCCTTTTCCTAATATAAAAACTAAAAAGACTTCAGAGGATCTCGACCCGGAATATGATCCTGCCGACGAGGTATGGATCACAAATCTTAAGTTTAGCAGTTCAAGTTAATGTTGGTTGTCAAGTATACGAAGTCTTATAATTCTTTTCTACCTAGATTAATCGCGAAGACAACGAGGTGACTTCGGCTCCTAAAACCGCGGAAGGTTCTCCAATGGATGAATCCTCAGCTTCACTCAAGCGGAAACGAGGGCAACGAGGTCCCAATAAGGGTCCATTGGACCGCATCATATACATAAGAAGGGTTGGTCCAGGTGGGCTTCCCCAAGAACCACTGGATTCAGTTACCAAGTATCGTAATGCATGCAGTTTTCTTGTTAGGGAGCTCGTGCCGATCACGACCGAGAATTGGAGGAAATTACCTGAGGAGACCAAGAATGAGTTGTGGGAAAGAATAAAGAAACAATTCAAGTTCCCAAAAGGCACGGAAGAAGCTGTAAAGAAAGCAACATTGGTCTCTTGTGGCAAGAAGTTTCGTGGCTGGAAGAGCAAAATGAATGCTTATGTTAAGGTCGATAAGGTCCCTAGCCCGAGGAAGATGGGAAAAATCACACAAGCTCAGTGGCAAGAGTTTGTTTGTCAAAAGACCACACCTGATGCTAAAGCTCTAAGTGCAACTAGGTCAAAGCTTGCAAAAAAAGAACAAATATCATCATCGCTTGGGGTCTGTCAGATATGCCCCCAAAGTACAGAAATGGAATAAGATATTAGACGAAATTACCAGTAAGGGCAATCCTCACCCATTAGAAGGCTGCGATGAGCAAACTCAGCGGTGGGTCTTTGCCCGGTCAGGTTTGACCAGCGAGGGCAAACTTGAAAAGCTTGACTCTATGAATGAAGTAGAGGAAAAAAATGAAAGAAGTAATTGAAAAGCAACAGAAGGATCTCTTCAAGCCGAAGAGGGAGAATGACCAACTTACCGCTATCTTAGGAAACCCTGAACACAACGTACGTGTTAGAGCGGTTTCTTCTCAAATTTCTTGGCTAGATGGTTTCCTTAAAGATAAAGACACATATAGAAGACGTGAGAAGTTTAATAAAACACTTGATGAAACAATTGCTCAAAAGGTCAAAGAAAATATGCAAGAAATAATGGAACAACTTAGACAATCGGGACAATTAGTGGCACCGAGTACAACGATGGTTCCGGTGCAAAAGGAGCAATTAGTATCTCCAACTGCCTACCCTAGCAGCGTTGGTTCTGTGCCAGGCTCAGGGTCAACCCATAAGTTCCCTGTCGATGATATTGCTAACGACAAATCTTGTTGTCTTCTTGTCCCGATCGGCAGAGCAGGGAACAAAACCAAATAGGTTGCCACTGCTATGGCAAAGCCTGATCGTGACTTCAACGGGAATCCACTTCCGTTGTATTATGCTGTGGTGCAAGTTATTCAGATCATTGATATTGATTATGAAGATTATGAAATAGACCACGTCACACCTGAGGGGATCGCGACTCTGGGGCGGGCTATCAACCAATTGATCCTTTGGCACCGAAGCGATATCGTGTTGGACGATGAGCCAATTTCTAGCTCCGTCGCATCTCAAAATACTGCAACCCCATCTTCTAAGGCGAAAGTGCATGAAGATCTACTCCCAGTCCAGGAAGATCCACTCCCCCTATGTCTCAGCAAGGATGATAGTAACCTTGCTAGTAAAGATATCCAAGAGCAACAAGTTGGACAACAACTTCAAGTAGTACCAGAGCAAGTTGTTGCTAGTAAAGAGCAACAAGTTGAGCAACAACTTGAAGTAGTACTAGAGCCAGCTGCTGGGAGTAAAGAGCAATCAGTTGAACAACAGGTTCAACAAGCCAGTGTCCAACTTCCGACGACTACTCCTCGATCATTAGTGCCTATCAAAGTTAGCTCATACGAAAATAAGAAACCTTCATCAGAAGTGTCAAAGTATTTGGAAACTATGAAGGAAAAGATTATAAAATCGAGTGCATCTCGTTCTTCTCATGAGCCAGAATTAGGAAATATCGAGGAGTGGGAAGAAGACGGTGTCATGTATAATCGGTGGATGACTTAAGTTAAACCAGAAGTTCCAATATACAAGCTTGAGGATATTCCTTCTGAATTTGAGAATGGGAAGCCGTTCATGACATCCGTACAACTTAGCAAACAACCCGCCCCGCTCAAAAGAATGCATGAGTGGTACATCCTTGCCAGCACAAGATATGGTATTAATTGCGTCACATTTCGTATTCCAAAAGAAGCATTCTGAAGCACTAGAGAAGATAGACGAGTCATTTTATTTGAAGAGTTGTGACCCCTTTTGCATCAGGGCATGCTCGAAATCAACCTACTGCTCGTCTGGTGCTTGTAAGTGCTCTAATATTTTGTATTTGCTTTTCTTACTACACGCATACGCATTTTATGATATTATAACAATTTTGGACTTCTTCAATAGGATGCAATACATGGATAATGAAAAGTTGGTGTGCAAGACAGGTATCCTTGACCCTACTAGGATTGCAAAGGCGCTATTCGATGTCTAGGCAGATCGAGACTCAACAAAGTTCAAGCACATGAAAAAAAAAAAGATTTTGAAAAAACAATCGAAAAAACTTAAGAAGAATAAAAGGACAGAAGTTGCAGCTTACATAGGACATGCAATGTTTAACTTTGTCAGAGACGGCAAGGACCTCGTAAAGGCTCCGTACAACTTCAAGTAAGTTCGACACATGACATTGAAATAGCAGTTATTGGTAATTGTTAACACGTGTGTTTGTGTGTTTGCAGTGATCACTACATAATGATCTTCATCAAGCCAACGCAGGGAATTGCAACAGTCTTGGACTCGGTCGATTTCCCACCAGATTGTTACAAAGATTTCCTTTCCATTTTGAAATTGTACGTTTATTCAATAATTTTAATTTACACACATTTAGAATGTGTTGACAAGTTTTATATGACATTTCTTGTATTACAGCACTTGGCAGTTTTACGCGGAACAGCTTGGCGGTGAGAGACCTTCCAATACGAACGCATTGGACATTAAAACATATTATGCTTGTCCGAAGCAGCCTGCTGAGAGTGTCTTATGTGGGTATTATGTATGCGAGCATCTTCGGACCGCCGGCATATATAGAGTGAATCGTGAGGATGTAAATTATCCTTAATGTCGATACCTTATTTTCTTACTTTTGAGTTTCATTTTCATTGTAACTAGCATAGTTTAATACTTATATTCTCTGTTGTTCAATATTACCAGAAATATTGTTTTCATATTTCGATTCCAGCTTCAAAATTCAATTGCTCATAGTACAACTGCTCCAAAAATACCAACTAAATTCCTGTATACTCTCACTTTGATCTATACTTTGAGATTGTTCAAACCAACACATTCTAAACCTTGTTATGTATTATATTGCATCACACGAAGAATCTGAATGAAGAATGGCCAGTTTGTAGAAGTATTCCTGATGGAGGAGCCGACAAGATTGCTTCTAAACTCTGTCGATTCATTCGTCGCGAAATTTTGCACAAGAGAGAAGTTCTTTGATGAGAATGGTGCAATAGCTAATGTGCCAGAACTTTGCGACTATGCCAATAGAAACAGTTTTTAGTGAAAACTTGTAAACTATGAGATGAATTATATGTGTAACTTGTACATATGTATATTGTTTTAGTGAAATTGACTTCTGTGAGATGACTTCTGTGATGATAATATTGTTGATTTCTATTCTGTGATGATATTGTTGACTTCTGTTCTGTGATTATATTGAATTGACCTGGAAATTAGAAATAACAGTAGTAGTACTGCATAGGTTATACCTTATCACAGGCGGTTATTTACCAACGGCTAGGAATGCCTATAAAAAACAATTATCACAAGCAGCTAGATATAGGTAAAGAACCATCTGTGATAACCTAATTATCATAGGCAGTTACTGTTATGGTAGAAACCGGCTGCGGTAAAAAGTCTTCACAGGTGGCTTGGTGTAGGTCAACATCCGCCTGTGATAACACAATTATCACAGGCGGTTAGATATGCTGCAAGACCCGCCTGTGATAAGACAATTATCACAGGCGGGTATGTATATTGCACTACCTGCCTATGATAACTTATCTTTACAGGCGGCTAGCATAAGTAAAAACCGCTTGTGATAATGTTTCTTCACAGGCGGTATCACTTCTCCGCCTGTGAAATTACGGATTATCACAGGCTCTTCGTTTCAGGCGGTTTTAAAAACCGCGTGTGATAATAGGTTTGGAGCCGCATGCGATAAGGCTTATTGTAGTAGTGATGTATGAACATCATATGGCTTTGGTAGGTATTTCCAATCAATTGAGGGAAACTTAAATCTTTTTAGAATTTCTCCTGAAATCTAAGTTTTACTTTCAAACTAGGACTAGCAGCCCTATTACCAATTATAGTCTTACAACAACCTAGAATTAGATTAAACTTTTGCTACCCACAACTTCCAAATTAAGGTAAAAGTATTTCAAACCAATGAAAGCAATATTCGGAGAGTAGCAGGTTGTAAACTAGAGACTTAGGAAAATAAAACAGAGCAACTTTTCATCATTTCATCTATGTGTATTCTAAATCATTCTTACTGCACATCTTTATTTGATGAAAGCGAATCTAACTTATTTCTATATATTTTTTTTAAATGCATGGTGGATGGTGGATGAATGGGAAGTAAATATGCAATGGATGATTTAAAATAAAAATGTAGTGGGTGTGATACAAGTTACCTCAAGTGGGTGTCCTCCCCCAAGCTTATTCTTGACCAAGGTCCGTGATAGGGGTTGAAACCCTAACGATGGAGGTAGGCCATGAGTTGGCCTATCCTTGTTGCAGTGTGGCTTTGACAATGGAGGGTTGAGTGTTGATTGTTGTGTTGCCTCCCATGTACACCATGAGTGTGGTTGAATAGAGTGTTTTTGATGTTAATCGTCCGCACATCAGGGTCTCCATGTGTTGGGTGTGATTTGTCATTCCTTGGCTAGGATAATGATAACCTTTAGATCCAAAGCAATGACGTGCACTCAACATACATTGAGTATTTCATTATTATTTGGCTAAGGTGTATCATATCTTTTTGCCATAAGGGAGTGACATGTGCCCAACATGCATTGGGTATGATTAGTTGTTCCTTGGGTAAGTGTCGATACCCTGGGAACCGTATACCCCTTGAGATTGCAAAGATCTTAAGGAAATGTCATCTACTTGATTTGAAGACCTTCGGAGGCCCACATGTCAGACATAACCGGACCCGCTTTCCCAATATGGTTAGTCTCAGGGTCGCCACGTGTACCATCAAACCGGAGCTACCGCCCACAAGGGGGAAGCTCTGGGCTATGTACCATAACGGCACCCCCGGACCTAACCCCAGACCGAGGGAAGCTCCAGAACTGACACGTGTCTGGTGGCACCAGACCTATCTGTTCCTCACAGCATGCTCCGGAGCTGCCACATGTCCTATCGTCGGATCTTCAGCCTCAAACCTCCGGTAGACTCCACAACGGCTCTGGATCTTCAAAGGGGAATCAAGGACTTCAAGACCCGATTAAGTGTCATTAATACTATGTTAATGACACATGATCGGACGACCTTAATTACCAGTAACGGTGCTGTCAAAGCCTATAACTCGGTCATTAAGGGTAATTAAGCACATCAAATGTGTATCAATATTAGTAACCGACGGGGCCACATGTCGGGCCAGGCCGACTTGTAACGGCCTGTCCTTGTACTATAAAAGGACAGGCCAACGATACATAGGGGACGAAGCTGACCTCCCTCTGGGCTCTGATCTGATCGCGCACTCTCAACTCACGTCACCTGAGTTGAGTTCATACATCCAATACAACACCAACACACCCCGTGGAGTAGGGTATTACGCTCAGGCGGCCCGAACCACGTAAAACTTCGTGTCTCCTATGTCATTTTACATTTCACCTTCTTGAATCTCCGCGCTCCCACACCGAACTTCAAACTCCGTAAACACTTTTAGTAGTGTCGGGAGATCTGCTGGATCAAAACCACTGACAGTTGGCGCGCCAGGTAGGGGCGCCTGAGATTTCAAGAATGGTGAACTCAGATGCTGAATCATCCAATGGTCATCTCGCTCTTCAAGCTCTTGGGGGCAATCCCTCCAATATGCAGCCACCAGCAGGAACCTCAGTTCCAGCAGGAGTCACACTTCCACCACCGTCGCCTCCACCAGCAAATCAAGCTGGGCAGCGCGATGGTGCACCGACATCAATCACTGCGTCAGCGAATCATGACAACCCGGGACACGCGCTCCATGCAGCACGTGCTCTCCTTCAGCGCCCACCACCTCCGGATGCATCCCGGGATGCAATGGAGCCGTGGAGGGCCGATGTGGAACACTTGGTTGCAGCAGCAGCCGACCGCATCAGTAACCAGGGTCCTCCTCCTTCAGGACGGGCCCCGTCGCAGCGACGGACCTTGTCTGGCAGACTTGGTCCGCACATTTCCAACAACAGGAGACGCGCTGCGTCACAGCATGTGACGTTGTTGCCCTCCGGGGCGCGACGCACTCACACGGTATCAAGGCTTTCAACTCATGACCTCCGGGCGGAGCTTGATCGCCGATACCGTCAACAAGACGGCCGAGTCCATATCGAGCGTGCTCGTGAAAGACGAGAAGCTCAGGACATTCTTGCTCCTGAAGGAGTAGGAGGAGGTTGTTCAGCCGTGGCTATGCATCTGCGTATGCTCAGGTGGCCACAGAAATTCCGGCCTCACCTGCCGGAGAAGTTTGACTGGACCGTTAATCCCGTCAAATTTCTTCAAATTTACTCCACTGCTATCCTGACAGCTGGAGGAAATGAGGTCGTAATGGCCAACTATTTTCCAGTGGCTTTAACTGGGACCGCCCGGTCCTGGTTTATGAGCCTTCCACCCAACTCCATCAACAGTTGGGAGGAGTTGTGCCGACAGTTCACCGCCAACTTCGGGAGTTCATACACCCGACCAGGCACCAAACTGGACCTTTTTGCAGTCGTGCAAAAAGGGGGAGAATCCCTGCGATCATTCATCCAGAGATTCTCTCAGATATGAAACACTATCCCTTCTATCTCTAGCGCTTCTGTCATTGTGGCATTTAGACAGGGCGTACGGGATAAGAAGATGTTGGAGAAACTGGCGATCAAGGAGATCACCAGTGTCACGGAACTCTTCAGCTTGGCTGACAAATGTGCCAGAGCTGCGGAGGGCCGTGAAATGCACTCCAAACCACCTCCGGAGGATCACAAGAAATCCTCCAAAGGAGAAACCACTACCTCCGGGAGTGGCAAGAAGAAGAAAAAGACCAACGGCAAGAAGAAGCCGTCGGCCGGCGCATCTAATGCTGCAGCTGCTGTAGCTACGGGTGGCCGGGGGCCACGCCCCGAGAAGCGACCTCGACCGTCTTCTGAAGACGGTGGCAAACCCAAGGTGTGGTGTCCAATTCACAAGACGGACAGCCATAGTTTGGAAGACTGCCGGGAGGTCCAAAACCTTGTCGAGCGCTACAACAAGCGCCGGAAAGAAGTTCCTTTCCGACAGAGAGAAGGAAAACAAAAAGTTGACGAAGCTCCGGCTGAAGAGGAGTTAGGTTTTCAGGATCCTAAAAAAGTCATGAAGGCCGTCTACACCTCCGTCGACGACGATTCTGACGTCTCTGACAACGAGCGTCGGAAGACCATGAACACCATTTTTGGTGGATCATGGGACATCACTTCTCGCCGTGTCCTCAAGATAATGCGTCAGGACATGGCCACTGTAGCTCCTACAGCCAGGGCGGAGCCTCATCAGAAGTGGATGGACACAACCATCACTTTTAATGCTTCAGACTGCCCTCGAAGCATGGTTGGAGCAGGCCAGTTACCTTTGATGGTATCTCCTACCATCAATAACATTCAGCTCCACCATGTTATGGTAGACGGAGGTTCGGGGCTGAACCTCATAAGCTTCAAAGCTTTTACCAAGCTTCAGCTCCGACCTTCAGATCTTCACCCCTCTCGACCTTTCTCCGGAGTAGGTCCGGGAGCCATTACCCCACTCGGTGCTATTACTCTCCCCGTTACCTTCGGGACCCGGGAGAAGTATCGCACTAAGAAGTTGGTCTTTGACGTTGCTTAGATCAACTTACCTTTCAACGCCATCTTGGGTAGGTCTGCCTTGTACAAATTCATGGCAACTGCTTATTATGGCTACCTGGTGTTAAAGATGCCAACACCAGTAGGCGTTGTCCAGATCCACGGAGATCGCACTGCCGGAGTAACCGCTCTGGAAGAACTTCATGCGCTTACTACGGTGCAAGAGGAGGACTCCAGGCAGGAGCAAGCTCCAAAACCCCCGAGCATTCGTCAACGAGGATCGACTTATGCACCTCGAGTGCAGCCAAGCGGCGACACCGACATTCCTATCAAAGTCGTCCAAATCGGTTCTGATGCCGCTCAGACCACCCGTATATCAGGGGGACTGAATGGCAAATAGGAACTCGCGCTCATCGCTTTCCTCCGGACTAATGTCGACGTGTTTGCTTGGCAACCGTCAAAAATGCCTGGGATCCCCAGGGAAGTGATTGAGCACAATCTAAAGATCTACCCTGGCACCCGGCCCGTGCATCAGAAGCCTCGGAAGCAATCCGTGCAACGACAGAACTTCATTCGACAAGAAGTGAAGAAGTTGCTCGAAGCTGGATTCATCCGAGAAGTCTTCCATCCAAAATGGCTGGCAAACCCAGTCATTGTGCCCAAGGCCGGCGGGAAGCTTCAGATGTGTATTGACTACACAACACTAAATAAGGCGTGTCCAAAAGATCCATTCCCACTAACTAGAAAAGATCAGATAGTGGATTCCACCTCCGGGTGTGAATTACTGTGTTTTCTAGACGTATATTCTGGGTATAATCAAATCAGAATGTCTAGAGAAGATGAAGAGCATACCTCTTTCATCACAGTAGATGGATTGTACTGTTATATAGCCATGCCATTTGGTCTCAAGAATGCAGCTTCAACTTTTGTACGAGCTATGTACAAAACTTTTGAAGAACTCATTAGAGACATAATGGAAGTGTACGTCGATGACATCGTGGTCAAGGTCAAGAACAAAGAATCACTCCTTGACACCTTACAGGTTGTCTTCGACAAGCTGCGGGCCACCCGCACAAAGCTAAACCCAGACAAGTGTGTCTTCGGGGTTAGCTCCGGAAAACTTCTTGGTTTCCTGGTAAATCACCAGGGCATAGAGGCTAATCCGGCGAAGATCAAAGCCATTGAAGACATGCGGCCACCAGCCCGCATCAAGGATGTACAAAAGCTGACTGGATGTCTAGCAGCCCTCAGTCGGTTCATTTCAAGACTGGCGAAACGGGCACTTCCCTTCTTCAAGTTATTGAGGAAGTCCAGACCATTCCAATGGTCTGAAGAAGCAGAAAAGGCGTTCCAGGAGCTAAAACAGCTCCTCACCACCCTACCAACTCTGGTAGCTCCGAACCCTGGTGAGCCTTTGATGCTTTACATTTCAGCAACTGACGAAGTCGTCAGTATGGTCTTGGTTGCGGAGAGACCAGAACTATCCCATACTCAGGAATCCAGACCCCTCTGGGAGGGTCTGGAGGTTCCTGAAAGCGAGTTTGGGTCCCAGTTCCCAGACTTGAGTCCACAAGAAGTTACTTCAGAAGACCCAGACCCCTCCGGGAGGGTCCAGGTCGCTTCTGAAGAAGCTCCGAGTCCCTCGATCGAGGACCCGGAAGTTCCCGAAGAAGGCCCGGATCCCCCCGAGAGGATCTGGGTCAATGAAGAGGAAGCTCTAGGCCCCTCTGGGAGGGTCCGGACCATCCAACGCCCAGTGTACTTCATCAGTGAAGTACTTCATGACACCAAGACTCGATACCTAGAGGTGCATAAGCTGCTCTATGTAGTTCTTATTGCCTCCAGGAAGCTTCGCCATTACTTCCAAGCTCACAAGATTTCAGTGGTGACTTCTTACCCACTTCGAGCAATCTTGCATAATCCCAATTCAACTGGGAATATTGCAAAGTGGGCAGCGGAATTGGCCGAATTCGATCTCGAATTCATTCCAAGACAAGCAATCAAGAGTCAAGCATTGCGGATTTCGTGGCGGAATGGACTCCCTCTCCATCAAACCCTGGGGGTCCCAGTGAGCAGAATCCAGAACACAAGGCTCTGGTCTTCATCGAGCCTCACTGGACCCTCTACTTCGACAGCTCCATGCAAAAGCAGGGGGCCGGAGCTGGAATCCTTCTCCTCGCACCATCCGGGGAGAAGGTAAAATACATGGTACGCCTTGACTTCAAGGCAACCAACAACATGGCGGAGTACGAAGAACTCATCTACGGACTAAAGGTGGCACTGTCATACAGTGTCAAGCAGCTGCTGGTCAAGGGAGATTCACAACTCATCATTAAACAAGTAAAGGGTGAATGCTCCTGCAACAATCTCCAGCTAGCTACTTACCTCCTTGAAGTCCAGAGGCTTTAGAAGGACTTCAAAGTCCTAGACCTCCACCACGTCCAGCGTGTCCACAACGCTGAAGCCGACGAACTCTTGACGAAAGCGTCAACCGGAGCACCAGCTCCTGACGGAACTTTTGTCCGGAGGTTGTCAAAACCCACAGCTCAGCCTGCCGAACTGAGTGAATTGGGCGAGATCAGCATCCCGAATCTGACGGTCCCGATGGCCCTGTTACCATGGCAGCCATCAAGGGTCGTAGGTGCTGCCGGAAGCTCCGAGCAACCCATCACGCAGGACTCAAATGCTCAAGTTAGCTCCGATGCATAGATCTCAGAGATCCGGAGCTACTTGAAAGACAACATCCGTCCTGACGATGATGTATTCGCTGACCAGATAGTCAGATTGGCTAAAATATACACATTGGTGGAAGGGGATCTCTACCGGCGCGGTGCCAACGGCGTCCTAATGTGGTGCATCACAAGGGAAGAAGGTTGCGAGCTCCTCGTAGAAATCCATGGAGGCGAGTGTGGGAACCACGCGTCTTCCCGCACGCTGGTCGGTAAAGCCTTCCGGCATGGCTTCTACTGGCCTACAGCACTCCACGATGCAACGGAGCTGGTGAAGAAATGCAAAGCATGCCAATTTCATGCGAAGCAAATTCACACACCGGCTCAGCCTCTACAAATGATACCTCCTACATGGCCCTTCGCCGTGTGGGGGATGGACATCTTGGGACCTTTCCCAAGAGCCGTCAGAGGTTACAAGTTCCTGTATGTCGCCATTGACAAGTTCACCAAGTGGCCGGAATCAACTCCAGTTATGACAATAAACAAGCAATCTGCTATCAACTTTTGCAGTCCATTATATGCAGATTTGGAGTCCAAAATAAAATCATTATTGATAACGGGACCCAATTCACAAGCTCTGCATTTCAAGGATATTGCGAAGACCTCGGCATTCAAGTTTGCTACGCCTCCGTAGTTCACCCGGCAAGCAATGGCCAGGCCGAGAGAGCAAATGCTGAAATCCTGAAAGGACTCAAAACGCGCACTTATGAGCGCTTGAAAAAACATGGAGCCAACAGGATTGAAGAGCTTCCGCCCACTCTATGGGCCAACAGGACAACTCCCAACCAGTCAACTGGAGAAACACCCTTCTTCCTGGTGTACGGAGCTGAAGCAATTCTTCCTCCGGAAATCACCTTGGGGTCACTCCGGGTCCGGACCTTCGACGAAGCCACGCAGGACCAACTCCGGCGTGAAGACCTAGACCTCCTCGAGGAGGGAAGGTGCCAAGCAGCTGTTCGGAATGCCCGATACCGCCAATCCCTTCGGCGCTATCATCAGCGGCATGTACACAACCGACAGCTCGGGGAAGGCGATCTGGTGCTACGGAGAATACAATCCAGAGAAGGGTTAAACAAACTCTCCCCCAACTGGGAGGGACCCTTCCGAGTGATTAAAGTATCCCGTCCCGGAAGCGTTCGCTTGGCTACCGAGGATGGGACACCTCTCCCAAATCCTTGGAATATTGAGCACCTCCGTAAGTTCTACACTTAATATCACGGAGGTGAGTCTGTAGTAACTTGAGGTGTATGTTATAGATTCATTGTACAAAATTGGGTAGTTCCTCTGGGAGAACAGTCGGACCTTTCCCAAAAGGTCCGCAAAGTTCATGCAACACTTGTCACAGTCTCAGGACTAAAAGTGTGGCTAGCTACCCTGGGTCAAACGAGAAATGAAGCACGCTTAGCGTGGTTCCGCACCCTAAGAGTGTACTTGTTTCCCCTGTACCCCGGACCTATAATGAAAGACATCTTCATGTGAAACAGACTCCACGTGCATTTATTTTGTACAGGCTCAACATTTTTATTTTTCTCTTTCTTGTCTATAACAAAGTTGTGCAATTCTTAAGAAATTTTAGTTCGACCAGTTCATGTACAATTCAAGCTGTATTGTCAATTCTTTAGAATTCAAATATTGTGCATGGCCCACTCGCATGAATGCCGCCAAGCCAATATAGGGTCGGAGTGTTCTATCGACTTAGCCTGGTCAAGCAACCTAAGTACGCCACTCTACCTACACCCCGGCAGGCCGAAGTAAGGCGGGTCCAAGTACAATTGGATCTGGAAGAAAGAAGGCAACGCATTCAGTTGTATTCAGAATTGTGTTTGACCTAAAACTTTCTTGGGAATCGTAAGCCGCAACGAAGTTATAGACAAGGAGCGAATTTTAATATTTTTCTTGGCTTCAATGTGCAGGAAAAATAAAAGAATCCACGTTGATGGAGAAAAGCCGGAGCTAACAAAGCTCCGACTACCCCTAGGTGGCTTGTAATCAATGTTAAACATTGAAAACGAGCATCACCAGAGCAACCAAGCTCCGGTAAAGCTAAGGGGGCCCGCTGTCGACGCAGAATAAAAGATGGTGAGAAGACCCCAGAAGTGGAGTCTGCTGCCAACAAGCTACGCATTGGCAAAGGTCACTGCCGGAGCCACTAAGCTCCGACACCCCGGAGGACTAAATATCGATGCTCTACGCGTTGATAGGGACTATTGTCGGAGCTACTAAACTCCAACGGTAGTCAATACTGGAGCTTCCGAGCTCCGACAACCTTAGGGGGCCTTCACTATCGAAGACTTCGGACCTACACTCTACAAGTTCGAAGCAAACGAGTCTTCAACAAAACACAATATCCTCTTGGTACATGTTCACAATCAAATTGTGTACGTCTACCAGGGGGCCAAGTGAAGACAGAAGTGTTGAATGCAAAAAATGAAATTCATTAACAAATTGTGGATTTCATTCATCTAGAGATAAGGGATTACAAAATTGGGGAAGAAAAAGAGAGAATACAAGTGGGAGCTACAGAGATGGTCCTAGACCCTATGGAAGAACTAGGCGACCTTCTGAGCAACCTCCGACACGTTGGATTGGGTGGCTTCACCTTCTCCTTCGACGGGACCTTCAAGCACCGGGTCCAGAGGAAATTGGGGATCCCGACTGGTGTAGCACGTCAGCACATACTCTGCGACGTTCTTCGCCAGGGACTGCCCCTCAACCTCCAACTGGTCCGCGATGACGTCACCCACCTTGGAGAGTTTGTTACCCGCCGAGCTCAACGCTTGCAACGCTAGGTCTGGCTCCGGCTTCGGATCATCCGGATGCACGGGACTGAAGCCCATTGGTGTCAGCGCATCGTTGGCTTTGCTCAGGAACTCCCAAACCTGTAGGGAGTCCGCAGTCCTCAAGCCCTTCAGTTCCTCCAAGGATCTTTTGGCCGCCGCCAGTTCAGAATTCTCATGAGCAAGGCGCTCAACCTCTTTGGCATTTTGCTGAATCTTTTCAGCAACCTGCTTCTCGAGTTTTCCGAGCTCCTCCTCCCGGAGGTGGATCTTGTTCCGGCGGTCGACCAGGTCTCTCTCCCGGCCCCTAACTTTCTTCTCCCTGGCAGCGATGGCACACTCTTGCTTGTAGAGTTCCTGCCCTCGCACCCAGGCCTTCTTCTCCTCCTCCTCAACGCAACGCTCCTCCAATTTCTTGGCGCGTTCCTCGAGGCCCTTGTCAGCCAGAGCCACCTTTTCGGTGAGCTCCTCCTCCCTCTTCAAGACATCATCTCGTAGCTCTAGGAGTTTTTGCTCTTCGTCTTCGAGCCTCTTCTCCCTCTCCTCAAGTGCCTCCTGGCGCTTGATGAGAGTAGTGTTAATGGCTTCAAGCCTTTCTTGGCGATCATTAGCCGCACTATTAGCTACCTTGGTCTGCTCATAAATGGCCCAGGATTGAGCGTCGAGGGCACGAGTCAAGCTCTCCCTATCATCCAATAATTTGCCCCAGTATTCCAGGCGGACCTTCTCCTGCTTGATCCACTCCTTGTCGTCTGCCAGCCTCCACTGCGCTAGCTTGGTCTCGAAGTAGAGCTGATTACGCCACCGCCTAAGGGTTTGGCGCTCCTCTTCAAGAGCCTTGTTGTCGTGGTAGAACGCCAGCTGGACTTGACGCAGACTGGAGCAAGTGTTGTCAATGGACAACGACAGGGTAATAGGGTCCCGACCTGCTGGGGTCTCCTCCGCTGGTTCAAGCGGGTTCTCGCTTACAAAAATTGGTTCCCACTCCACAAGAGTGGTCCCCTGAGCCTCAACAGCACTAGGGTCATCCTCTGGGATAGCATCAGTCGCCACCGAGGAGGGTCTCGTAGAAGAAGTTCCGACCTCCGGCAGTGGTTCCGAAGGCCCTACCGCCAGGTATTCATTTGCCCCCTCAGGCAAGGGGCCAACGACTTCATCTGGGCACCCTGGCTCAGCAGCAGGCACCTCCGCCGTCATCACTTCCGGAGCAGGGGCTACTTCCGGCTCCGGCCTGGGCTCCTCCTCCGCTGGTGGCTCGGGTGTTGGCACCTCGACCATCATGGATTCGAGTGTTGATGCCTCCGCAACAACCGACCCTGAGGCCGGAGCTTCAACCTCAACCAGCTCAGGCGCCGGAAGGTCTTCAACCGCAACCGGCTCTACAGTCGGAGCTTCAGTGGCAATCGGCTCTGGGGCCGGAACTTCGGAGGTAGCCGGCTCAACCGCCGGGACTTCCTCAACATCCGCTCGCTTGTCGGGACTTCAATAACCTCCGGCTCAACCGCCGAGGCTTTGACAATTTCCGGCTCAGGGGCCGGAATCACTGCTTCCTCTGGCTCAGTGGCCGAAGCTTCCAACATCTCAGCATCAAGACCCGGAGCTTCAACCTCCGGGGCAGGTGCCGCTGGCACATCTTCTCTCCCGTGGTCCGGCACTACCACGGAAGTCTCGGGGGAAGAGTCGAGGTCCATGACCACGACAGCTGGCGCCGGAGCTGCCACAGCTTCAACCACCACTCGGGGTGGCACCGGGACAGGAGCAGAAGGCTCCGCCCTCACAGCTTCAGCCGCTGTGGCCGTGGGCGAAGCCTCACTCCTCTTATTGGGGACGCTGCAGATGATGGATGAAGAAACTTAAAAAACAATTACTACAACAAAAAAACTATCTGAGGTAAAGATTAAAAATTACCTCGGAAGGCTTCCGCACCAGCTTGCACGAAATCTCTTTCCCGGGCGTTCTGGACTGACCATGGCCGCCGCCGGCGTGGTAGCTCCGGAAGGCCCCCCGGAACTTGTTGCAGCCACGGGAATTTCCTTAGTCGAGGCCCCCCTCGACCGAGAAGGACCTCCGGACCCAGAGGCCTCAACTGGCCCTGGTACTGGAGTCACGTGTCCGGAGCTAGCACCCCGGGAAGACACTAGTGCAAGTGCAGTCGCCGCAGTTGTAGAATACCTCCCCCTCCGGGGAGAAGGAGATGATGCAGAGGATGCAAGCCTGACGGACCTTCCGTCGGCATGCTTCAGCTTCCTCTTCCGGCTCAAGGGTTCAGTCGCCGGCTCCTTGCCCTTGCCGACGACTTCAATCCTTGGCTTCGGGGCAGCGTCGGAGCCACCTTCAGAAGCCCCAGGGATCACCACCCTGGAAGTCGATCGTCTCTCGACGACACCGAGGTCGTCAAGCATCGGCATCGTCCGCCGGAGCTCCCTGCTGAACTCTACTTCCAAGTTCATAGGGAGGAAAGCTGGTGGCAGGGTCAAGTCATCACCCGCGACGTCGATGTCGTGCTGGAACTTCTTGAGATGAAACTCCAAGGTCGCCCCCTCCATGTTGGACTTCAGCCCGGTCTCGACCCGGTCGTCGTCCATCACACTGTTGAGGGACCAAGCAAGTTTTTCTCTCCTCTTCAGTGGTGCCCACCTGTTGACCAGAAAATTGCAAAATACCGCCTGAGGAGTTAATCCTCCCTCCACACAATGGCGGATCCTGTTCAGAGCAGGGTTGAAGGCATCCGACAGCATCGGAGCTTCACTCCAGACTGTAGTGTCGATGTTGGGGAGGCCTTCGGGCAGCTCCAGCTTCTCGTGCTCCTCCACCCGGATGACTATCCAATCCTTCTTCCAATCATCCCACTTTCCACAGGGAAACGACCGGAGGTACTTGAATGGGCACTTCTTGCGCTTCACAAAGTAGTAGAAGCCAAGGTACTCATTACTCCTTCCGGTGGTATGAACGGTGAAGAAGGTCCGAAAAAGCTCAATGCAGGGGGGATGCCCACCCACATTTCACAGAAGTGGACGAAGACAGACACTAGAAGAATAGAGTGGGGGCCAAGGTGGTACAGCTGTAGACCATAGAAGTCTAGCAGCATCAAGAAAAAAGAGGAAAAAGGTGGGATCAACCCCACCATGGCGTACGCAGAAAAGTACACCATCTCGCCTGTGTGCTCCTTCTCGAATGGGAGCTCTCCCCCGGCGCGGACCAGGTGGTTGAAGAAGTCCGGGGACCACCCCATGAGGGCCCGGACCTTCTTTAGGTCACCTTCGGTCTTCAAGCGACTCTCGCGGAGACCCAACTCCATCGCAGCACAACGAGGCAAGAGAGGAAAAGCAAGCACAAGTTTGGGAGTTCGAGCGCAAGATCAGATGAGAGGCGTAAAGAACCCCAGACGGTGCGCGCTTTCCTTCTTAAGTAAGCCCCCGCAACGCTTAGATGGAAACCGCGGGGAAGTCGAAGATACTATTCAAAAATTTCACCCTGCCGATGACAAGAGGGCCCGGGACCACCCCGACGATCAAGTCGAGGTTCTTACCCAGGCGAACAGTTGTCATCATGAAAAGCGGGAAGCCCGAAGGCGGCGGCCTGACAAGGCGCACGGAACCGATATGATTTTTGTATCAGGAACCGGCGACCTTCAATTGCGTGAGATCCGCACGCCAAAGATCTCAATTTCCATACTCGGGATATGCCACACGGCGAGGATTTAACTCCAAAACTATCGCCAACAGCACATCTGAAGACTTTTGAAGACTCGGCTCAAAAGTCGAAGGATGGACCCACCTTCGGCGGAATGACTTCACCCAAGGGGTCTTCCCTAGAGGTGGGCCCAGGGGCCACTGTCGGTACCCTGGGAACCGTATACCCTTGAGATTGCAAATATCTTAAGGAAATGTCATCTATTGATTTGAAGACCTTCGGAGGCCCACATGTCAGACATAACCGGACCCGCTTCTCCAATATGGTTAGTCTCAGGGTCGCCACGTGTACCATCAAACCGGAGCTACCGTCCACAAGGGGGAAGCTCCGGGCTATGTACCATAACGGCACCCCCGGACCTAACTCCAGACCGAGGGAAGCTCCGGAACTGACACGTGTCTGGTGGCACCGGACCTATCTGTTCCTCACAGCATGCTCCGGAGCTGCCACGCGTCCTACCGTCGGATCTTCAGCCTCAAACCTCCGGTAGACTCCACAACGGCTTCGGATCTTCAAAGGGGAATCAAGGACTTCAAGACCTGATTAAGTGTCATTAATACTATGTTAATGACACACGATCGGACGACCTTAATTACTAGTAACAGTGTTTTCAAAGCCCGTAACTCGGTCATTAAGGGTAATTAAGCGAATCAAATGTGTATCAATATTAGTAACCGACGGGGCCACATGTCGGGCCAGGCCGACTTGTAACGGCCTATCCTTGTACTATAAAAAGACAGGCCGACGATACATAGGGGACGGAGCTGACCTCCCTCTGGGCTCTGATCTGATCGCGCACTCTCAACTCACGTCACCTGAGTTGAGTTCATACATCCAATACAACACCAACACACCCGGTGGAGTAGGGTATTATGCTCAGGCGGCCTGAACCACGTAAATCTTCATGTCTCCTGTGTCATTTTACATTTCACCTTCTTGAATCTCCGCGCGCCCACACCGAACTTCAAACTCCGTAAACACTTTTAGTAGTGTCGGGAGATCTGCCGGATCAAAACCACCGACAGTAAGGTACAACATACCTTCTAGCCACATAGGAACAACTTGCACCCGATGATGGTGGCAAATCCCTTGAGCTTGAATGAGTGCTTAGAATAGTTGAGAGCATAATGCTCTCACCCATTCGTGGCAGCCCATTGGTTGCTCATGGAGGGTTCCCATTTCAAATCTCTAGCCTCGTATAGTTATGATTGACCTTCGGGCATAATTTCCGATAGGTAGCAACCATCCTCATTTACTCCTTGGCCAAGAGATGTTGAAATGGGATCCTCTAGGGATCCCAACAATCAGCTTCTTGAATGCCTGCATAGTAATATTGCTCCTGCAAACTTCCTCTCTTGAATAGAGAGGGATGGTTAGTTCCCGATACTTGTACAAATGAACGTTCGGGTTAGGTAACCGAACTTTCATTTGTACATACGGGGAAGAACAAAATCAAAGATGCATTGGTTCCAATGTCAAGTGTATCCATGATCAATGTGTTATTCATTGATAAGAGTGGAGCTTTATGGATAATTCATGTTGCATATTTTCTAAAGCTCCTACTCATAGCAATGCATGTGATAGAAATATACTATATGGATCCCTACATCTTTTAAAGTTTCTAACCATCTTAGCTTTCAAGAGCAAATTTTATCATTTAGACCATGACGAACAAGATTCCCAATTTTATCCTCCTGAACCTCACTAGGAATTTGAAATTTAGTGACTCCTCCTAAAAATGCAATTCAATATCAGAGCAAGGATATCACTTATTCCTAGGAGTTTGAAATCTAGTGACACCATCTATGCATGAAGCTCAATTAAAAATTATGGCTGCCACTATGCCCAAGTTTCTATATGCCAATTCACCAATTAAGTCATGCCCAAAAGTTTTATTTTCTAAACCTAGACAAAAATGACTAAGTCTACAAAACAATCCTTAAAGGATTCTAGGTACTTGTTTGAGATTTTTCCAAGTAAGGTGGGATTTCCTTTTGGAGATCCAAAAGTCAATACCCACGCTTACTCTTGTGAGGATGCTTGAGAATTGAATGATGAGGAAGTGTCAACCTTCCTCACAAATGCAAGCAAATACATTCAATTCTATTTCAAACCAAACAATGAAAAATTCTAAACTCATACCTCATTTGAAGAGCAGTTGGTGACGAAGGTCTTTGTGTGAGAAACTCACAACCTTGATTTATGGCGTAGGCTTGATGGTTGATGTCAAATGCCAAGTTGAGGTTGGATTTGGCGATGGATTTGGTTCTGGCTCCTCCATTGGGTCATCCTCTTAAACATTTCTCTTCCTCAAACTCAAAATGAGTTTGAAGGAGAGAAGTGTTCTCAAATACTCCCATTGGTGACTTGAGCTTGATGAAACCTTCCACTTTCTTGCCAAACCTCCTCTTCACAATTTTGACCTCGCTGCACTTTAATCAGGAACACACAAAACAACTCGAAAACAGGTTACGTTAGCCAAAAGCAAATTGAACCCAATTTTCAAATTGTCTTGCCCAGCTTGAAATAACTTGTAAATGCAATGAGGGTCAAAGCAAATCTTTTTGGTTTGAACTAGGAAGATAAATTCAAGTGGTCATGCACGTAGTTCATATCCAATTAAATTTCTCCCCTAATTCAAATTTTTAGTTTTATGATGGTTGGAAATTTTACTTTCCAACATGCAGGTGTGGAATTTCAAACATGCAAATGTAAGGATTGATGCAATTTGGAAAACAAATATGAGATAACTACCAATTAACCTATTGGCAAGGACTCAACGAATTTTTGAAGTCCGATGAGAAGGACTCACCTTCGTTCTATTCAGCGCGATGATTTGTTGTCCAATCTCGGAGTTGAAGATGTGGACGATTTCTTCTGTTTTGACATGCCAAACTCATTTGGCTGTCATTTGGACATGTGGGCCACATGGTGGCCCTAGCCTTTCCCCGTTGTATTGATATAGACATGTTGTTGTAGCGACGGGTTCTCCCTCTTGAATGTATTCCTTCATGAGCATGGTGAGGCATTGTCCTTCTTAAGGGTGCCACTCTGACCATATTGATATTCCATTGAATCAACCCATACCTTGATCATGGGTCAAAGGCTTCCTTGGGCATGATGACATGTGGACTCCACAATCAAACAAGAAACGCTTCATCCACAATGTCACTTGCCCTAGGTTGAATGGGTTTGGTCGAAGTGTGGGAATCCCAAAAAGTGATGTGGGAGATGTTGGACTTTGAATGCTCCTTAAGTTCTTATCCTTGGCCAAGATCTTCATGTGAATGTTGTCTTGATTTCTGATTGGCTAAGATACTTCAATGTAGGCTAGTTGAACTTAAATCCCTTGGAAAGCCATAGCCTCCTTGAATACAAGGGTGATGTTAATTCCACCCTTGACCTCCTTGTGAATGGTAGCCATTGGATTTGTTGTTTGAAAAAGGTCCTCATGGGTCTTAGAGAAATAATTCCCACGCGTCCCATGATGACATGGATTTTCACAAATCATGTGAATATCCACGACTTGGATTATCCAAACAAATCTCCATTGACTTGGTATTCATGATACTTCAATGGGAGGTGTAGTTTCATAACTAGCATGTCCATCTTGTGAAGTGGTGTGCATGACAAGCTATGGGAACTCGAGCATTTTTCAATTCACCCCTTGAGTGGAGACCTTCTTCTCATCCATGATGGATGAGAATAGGGCTCCTTCAGCTCCAGCACGTATGTGGCCATGGATTGGTGGAGCCAACCCATGACAGAGTGTTGGATGAAGAGCCAGCTATCCACCCCATGGTGGAGGCAAACCAAGAAGAACTTCTTGGAGCCTTCCCCAAGCTTGGGTATGGATGACTTTGGCTCCTACTGAAAGCTGAAATTCTCCTGCAAAAAGGCAATGGTGTTGCCTAGCGGACATTTGTTGAGGTACGCCTTAAATCATCTTGCAGTTTAGCACTTGCGTCCTCGTTGGCCATCCCATACAATGGGTTGGCCAACACTACCCTATTTTCACACAAAGGAGAAAACAAACAAGGTAATCCTGTATAATAACTATTAGTACCTATAGCTTAATCACAAGTGATAGGTATCCTTCACTTCCTTTGCCTTCCCCGGCAACAGCACCAGAAATGTTTGTTGACAGCTCCTAAGATATACTAACAAATCATCCCCGGCAATGGCGCCAGAAATGCTTGTTGGTATTTCTTAACACCACAGATCATCTTCGATAAAGAGATGAGATCCGTAAGCACACGAAAGATACCATTGTAGCATTTCACCCATGAGTATTCCCAAGGGTATCGTATTTATCCCAAAGGAAGGCAATGGAGTAAAGTATATACTACTCTTGTGGTCAAGCTATGGGATACTAATCCGTTATCCTGATAGGGGTTAGTTGATAATAGGGGTAGTGTGACACACACCTAGGCAATCTATTCTAAAGGGTAAAATGGGTCCTAGAGGGACATTGGATTGAGAGTTAGAGAGTTGCTCCTACAATGCTCCTAATACATATACATAGCCTAAGGTAGATACTAATGGTCATGTCAAAGATGAATTCCTATGCAATGCTATTCAACACATCGGGCACGGGCTTACCCCTAGCAATATTAGGGCGACTCCCGCCAAGAGCCTGTGGTATAGCCGAACGTGGAGGATTACAAAGGACAGATAGGGCTGTCACCACCTACTTCCTACCTCTTCAATCTATGGGTCTACGAGACATCCAACGCTACTTAAATACCCTAGCACC